>CM060906.1:387809198-392809198 GCA_030737815.1 Allium fistulosum | reverse complement strand
GGCTTTATCAGTGCTTTTCTTTATTTAAAAACAATACATTTGGGTTTATTATTTGATGTATAAACTTGTCATTCGTGTATATAACTTTGGTGAACCTGTATACTCTGATTGTGTGGTTCGGTTTTAGTTATTACCGTCTAGACTATTTTATATCAATGTTGATTATTATATTATATCCTTGTGTTGTGAGATATACGATAGGTGCTATGATTGTTTTCAGTTATTTCACCCTTGGAAATCGACCAAATACCACCATAATGCATATATAGAGTATTTGGGTATCTATAACACCCCTAATTTTTGTTTAGCATTATTTATAAGATTTAATTAGATAAATTAAATAGAATAATGTAGGGTGATATGGAGAATGAGATTTGTTAATTAACTAGGTGGTGCCTTAAGTAATCAATTAATAAGATTGATTTGAACATAAAATAGAAAGAAAGTAATGGGAGGGGCATAATGAGAATATCTCCATTTTTCAATTCCGTAAACCCTCCCTCCCCCATTCATTCTCATTTCATTTTGCAAATCAAAAATAAAACATAAGAGAAGGCCGTCCATTACCTAGGAAGAAAAAGAAGAGGAAATCTAAAGAGAATCAATGGAAAAGTTCAAGGGGATTAATCAACATCAAATCTCAATCTCTCTTATCCAATCTAAGGTGAATAATAGCATCCATCTCATTTATTTATGCTTATTTTCGGATCTATGAATGATTTTCGAATTGATTGTAAATATATGTCATGTGTTGATTGATGCTTATCATTATTGGATTGAATGATGATTTACTGGAATTTTTATGGAATTGATTTTAATAGGTTTTAAAGGCAGAACCTAAATTTCTAATCTTCAATTGATTTAAAATGTGAATATGTTGTCTAAAACATTATTTTGGGGATGGGTTTTCAATCTCATAATTTTCCAAGTTCTTATGAATATTTTATGAATTTCCTAAAAGGATAAAGGTGTTTATTTTGGGTTTTAATTGTTGAAAAAAATTAAATTAAAATTTTGAGTTTGAAATTTTCATACAAGGAAGAAGACGAAAATTCGGATTTTTGATGATTTTTGGGGATTTTTCCCAAATAGTTATGATTTTCTATGAATTTATAATGATAGAATAGCTTTTATTTAATATTAATTAATAATGTTAGTTTTAAAGGTTTGCAAATTATCGTGGGAAGGTAGAATGTGATCTACCAGTAATTTCAGAAAAGAAAATGTAAAGAAATTTGCTATCCAATGAAACTTTGACAAGAGACAAGTGTTGGTGGAAAGTATTAGCTTAAAAAGGAAATAAAACAGCTTTAAACTTATTTACTAAAACACCATTGCAGATACTCGGCACCCCTGTTATATTAGTGTTCGACATCTATAATAGATGATGCCTAGAATAACTACTTTATAGTTATATGAGGTATCAACTTTATAGATTCGGCTTCTATATGGGTTGATGCATACAATATCTATTTAGTAGATATGTGATGTATCCGCTTGTATAGAAACTCAGCATTAAATATTATAGGGGTTTGGTATCTCAATGTTGTAGAGGCTTGGCAACACATGGTTTTAAGACTCAAAACCATGTTTTCAAAGGTTCGGAACCTTCTTTGGTTTATGGGTTCGATACCCTCAAGCTTTCAAAGTTTTAACACCAACAAGTTTTAGGGGCTCGGCACCCGTGAGTTTTTACGGGCTCGACAACCCTAATGTATTAATGACTCAAAATATTTTGTCCAACTATGTATTCGATACCTATGTTTTGCGGTATAGCTGCCATATGTTTAAAAATTCGATACCTATGTTTTATAGGCTTATAGCCTTATAACTTGCAAACCAAATAACCATCTTTTAAATGCTCGACACCTATTTTTTTAAGGGTTCGACAACCCTAAATGTTTTAAAACTATAAGCCTCTTGTCTCCTATATGTTCGGCAACAACGTTTTCAGCGGCATTACCTGCCATATGTTTATAAATTCGATAACTTTACTTAGAGGCTTGGAACCTCATGTTTTAATAAATTCGATATCTACTAAATTATAGTGATTCGATACCTTTTTGAGTAGGTGCACGACACCTGTATTTTAGCGGCATGTATATCCATGTGTTTATAAATTTGAAAGCTATGTTTTAAAGGCTCGATAGCCTTACGTCTTTTCAAAGTAAATAACTATGTTTACAAGCTTGATAGCCATGTTTTCTAAAGGGTCGACATCCCTATTTTGATAGCTAATGTTTTAAAAGGCTATGTAAAGAAGGTAGTGCTTTGGCACAAGATTTTGCTAAGTATATGGGCTATGGTTTCCTTATTTTTAAGAATGATTTTAGAAGGTTTGTCATATCTAAAGATAAACGGTTTTAAGTAAATAAAATGGTTTTTTAGCCTAATCTTTTATGAATTTTCCAAAGAAAGATATTGCTTAAATTAAGTAATTTTGCTACGGATGCGACCATTGATTGAACATATTTTGATGGATGATATTATATGTTATTATTATCATTTGATCTATTAAATTTGCATATTTATCATTGTCATACTCACATTTTCATGACATAATATTCCATCTTGGGATTTGGGAATAGAATTACCAGTTAGGTTGTTCCAGTAGTAAGTTTGGTTAAACTAAACTCCTGAGTGAGTAGAATTGAATCCAGGAGATCAGAAAGATCAATTATGTTAGGGTGCCTTGAACTGATCAAAAGAAATATGAATCATGGTTTAAAACCAGATAATAAGTGCAAATATGGGACCGGTGTAGGATCGTGCCCTATGCTTCAGCTGTTATCCCCTGGTTTGTAAAGGTCCGCGATTCCAGTGCGTAGGGCTTGTCATTAGTGAGACTAAAGGATGTTTACACACAGAAAGGAACTCATAGCTCTATATGCTCATAGAAAAAGGTTATTGGTTGGCCCGCAAAACTATTAGGTTTATATTGACCCTAGTAAAACTATGATTCGGCAGTCAGTCCAGTTTCATCCTAATTGTTTTTGGATATTTTGAATATCTAATTAAAGTTTTGGCTTGACTCAACCCTATAGGTTATTGGTTGGCCTGAAAAACCATTAGGTTCATAGTGACTCTAGGAAAACAATGATTTGAGAAAAACGGTCTATTTTTGGGAAGGGTAAACCTCGGCTGTGCATAACCCTAGGATGACAGACTAATCAAACTTACCTATGTTGCATGCATACATATGATAATGTTATGTTGATAATGTTATGTTTGTTCTAACTATTATGGTTGCAGGTGCATGATTTATAATTGACGTATTTGAATAAGATACTAGTGAGGCAAAATTCCATTCCACTCAGCGGCGAAGTCTCACTAGATATCTATTTTGGTTTGAGATGGTATATTATTATTCACACCAGACTTTTTGTCTAATCTGAAGTTTTTATTTTTCTCCTTAAACTCTCGGGTACTCATTTGAGTAGATCGAGAGTAGGGATTTTTAGGTTAGATGAATAAGCTTTCGAAGATGCGCAGGAGGCAAGCTAGTTAATATTAGGAGTTTATTTCCACTGTGTTGTTTAGAGCTTATGTTTCGTTTGAATGGCTGTAACGACAGGATTTATAACTATCAAGTAGTTAGACTCTGATCACCCAAGGGCACACCTTCATATGTCGCTCTTGGAATATAATTGCAATTATTATTATATTTTCTCTGAACATGGAATCGATGGGATTATGTAATAAGATGACATGAATATGAAAGTTATTAATGAAATGAGTTTTGAAAATTTTTCATATTCATGTGCTCTTGATGTTATCAAATAACTGATCTTTTTTTGTCACTGGAAATTAATACCATGGATGACTGCAACATCTGTAGCGCTTAGTTTCAGGCCTCAAAATGGGAGATGTTATAGTATCGGAGGTGTAGGGCGATCGTCACACATGGTATTACAGCTTTGGTTGAGCGATCGACCTAAGTTATTATTTAGACTCATTAGAGATAAGGTAAGTGGAATTCCTTAGAATGAATCAAGAGATTTATGAGAGAGCACACTTGTTATATATTTTGGTTTTCAAAACTATACATTAGTAGTATATATAGTATACAAGTCGCATTGCACGCTTGAGCACCATAGGCACGGTTTTTTTATGAGAGACTGACACTGCAGAATTTAGAATGAGCCTGCATACAAGGAATATAGCCAGAAATTCTACGTTGGAATTAGGAGGAGAAGTAGGGGATTCGATGGCAGTCAACCCCAATATGCAGACCATGTTCATGGAGATGATGAGAAACTTGTTATAAAATACCCAAGGTGTACTCTAGTTGCTGTTAGTGGTGCTCCAATGTAAGCGTCTAGAGCTGACATTGCTAAATTAAACAAGGACTATTCAAGCCTTGGAGGCAAGCTATTTCTTGAAAGAAAATCGACTGTGAAAGTGCATAGTTGGTTTGATATCTATGAGCATATCTTTGAAGACTTGGAGTTATAAGATGAAATAAAGAGGAAGTTAGCCTCTAGGAAACTTCAAGGTTGTGCCATGGGAAGATGGAATGCTATGAAGATTGCTACTTCTGAGGATCAGTTAACTCGGGAGCAGTTTAAGGCAAGACTTAAAGGGAAGTTCATACCGACCGCCCATAAATTAGTATTATTTAAGAAGTTTGCTGAGTTGAAGCAAGGAGAGGAGACTGCCTTAGAATATGTGGTTGAACTTGACATGCTGTCAAAATATGTCTTATCTTTCAGCAACACCCCTCTAAAAAAGAAAGAGAAGTTTATCACGGGTTTAGATAACTATCTAGGGGAGATGCTGGTAGGACATATTGACGAGTCCTTCGAGAAACTGGTTGAGAAGGCTTTGAGATATGAGAGTATGTACGTAAAGTCAAAGGCCAAAGTTGTTATTTCAAAGAAATAATTAACTACAAGCGAGCGGTGGAGGTAAGAGGACATGGAACAACAAAGAGAAGAAGCAGTCTCAGGAAGGGGATGGCCAAAATAAAGTCAAGTAGGAGCTGAAGTCCTTTAATTACATCAAGAAGGGTCATCTTAGCGAGAACTGAGAGCTTTGAGAGGTAGGGAGAGGAATTGCTTTGTCTATGATAAGACCAAACACTTGAAGAGGGACTGCCTAGAATTGCAGAATAATAAGCAGAGTTTTACTGCTTATGCATTGGATGTCGCTCCTACTTCATCAGTTGCTCCACCGGCGAAGGAGAAAGGGAAAGGCATTCTTATCCAGGGTATGTTTTTATTTGTTTTATACCCATGCATGTTTTTATTTGATATAAATACAGTTAGACCCTTCATTTATCCAGTGACTTAGTGAGTTGGTTAGAGTGCTGACCTGATCTAGTAGGCAGACCTCCAGTTGTTTCAAACTTGGTGATGGTTCGATCGACTTAGGGATAGTTTATGAAGGCTTAATGTGTCGAGTCATGGATGTTTAGTTTCTTGTGATTGTTCTAATTGGGTCTTGTGAGGTTCAATAACATTGGGCTTGGGACGACCAAAGGGATATGGAGCTATGTTAGAATAGTGAGGTGTAGTAGGCGAAGAACAGGGCAGGGGAGAGCAGAGGCTAGAGTAAGACTGTACACCTGGGAGGGTAAAGTTATGGTTAGCTTGTTGTATTTGCTTGGGATCCCGCAAGAGGATTCATCATTGTTTCACATAGGAAGGGAACATTCAGAGGTAGTTGGATGATCGCCATATAGAGAAATGGAGTTCTGTATCAATCTAGTAACATGTGTTATATCTTCAAGGAAGATAGTGCTCAAAGAGATAGGAGAACTAGAAGTGCAAGAGAATGACCCATGGTAGATGGGGGTTCACTTATGATGGTATATCTAGAAGAGGAGTACTTGTAGTATTCACATGCTAGGTGATTGTTTCCTTGAGATGGAGTGGAGCGCAGAAAACTTGAGAAGCTTATAATGGAATCCATATGTGATAATATTTTCTTCTAGTGGTAGTGAAGTACAAGGCATGCTTGAGGATGACGCCTAAGGTATTAAGGGAGCATGCCAGCTAAGGAGTGGAGTTCCTAGTGCAAATATGATTTGCATATATTACTGGCTATGATTTCCGTTTGAAGTAAGGACGAGAGCCAAGATTGCTAGAGAGCGGGATGATAGACCCACTATGATAGAGATGGAGTAGTATCTAGGAGATGAGGTAGTAGGCACTAAATCGAGTTAGTTGACTCCATATAAAGAGTAGACCATTCATACCTGATATTGATGGACTTAGGGATAAGGTACTACGAGGGTGCAGCATCCGAGATTAATGGTACATTCCAGTGGATATATGATATATTGGATAGACATCTTATTGGGAAGGGAATAATGAAAGATGTTGGGATTTTAGTACGTGGAAAGCTTATAAGAGGCATTAAAGGAGAATGGCATTGGATCTATTGGGAAATATTGAAGTTGAACCGAGAGCGGCTTAGGACGAAATTGAAGTTGGAAGAAGTTCAACAAAAGTGAAAGTGGAAGTGATATATAGCACCCTTAATTTTGATTAACATTACTTAGAATATTTAATTAGGTAAATAAAATAAAATTATTTTGGAGTTGGAAATCAGATCTATAGCAGGCTTCTGAAAGGAAAATTTGTAAAGTATTTGTAAACCAATAAATTTAGTCAAAAACGATAGGATGGTTCGGATCTAGGCCGATTGAAACTAAATATCCTTCGTTCCGGGTTCGAACGAAACCGAAGGCATTATCTCGTTACACTCGTTTTGGAATCACCCTCAGAGTTAACGACAATAACCCTTGCACTCTGAATCTTCATCTTCACTTGAGATTCACGACCTATCGTTAATTTGGATCGATGTGGTATTCGGCTCTGATACCAAATGTAACGATCCGACTTTTTCTCCACAGAAAGTCGTATCGTTATGAAGAAAGAAAGGGATAGAAAAGAGAAAAGAAGAGAAGAAAGAAAGAAACAACAACAACGATCTCACAGCGGAACGAATAAATTATATTAATAACATAAACTATTACATAGTATACAACAATTTACAGAGTTACACAGCATATACATCACTTACTAGACAGTTATAAACATCTGTCTAGACATTACAACTTAAATACAAGACAAGACACTATCACAGATATCAACACAGCGGAATACTATATCTACGAACGCCGAAGCCTCCTGCTCCATTGCTCCTCCAAAATATTCGTCAAAGCTAAACCTGAATCCCTTGGCTACTCATAATAAGAATTTGACAACGAATAAAAGTGATTGAAAAGATAATACTTTATATAGAAAATAGCAGTTTTCATAGTAATTACGGTTTTGCCATGCCAAGGTCATTAATGCCGAAGGCATTGATGTCGTAGTATACAATGTCGACCTTAGTAAATGGATAGGATATCACTCCCAAGTGATACGAAATGAATCCATTTAGGTCGGAGTCAATGTCGGCATGCATGCTTATGACATAAATGATGCCGCATATATTCCCTATATCATAGTTATCTATGCCGACTTTAATGATGCCGCATGTACACAATTTCGTCTATTTCATGCCGCTTATTTTGTTACTGCAACTATCTATATCGGCAAGCATTGATGACGCTAGATTTAATAACAACCCTTTAAGATTCAGATGCCCCAAGCTTTCCATACCGCATTTTTTTGACCTTAAACATATAAGAAGGCAGTGATGCCGCACTTTTTTTAGGCAGTGATGTCGCTTGCATATTATATTATTACTTTCAACATCGATTAAAAAAGGCCAGTGATGCTTCCTAACCTTGGTTTCGATATTTCCATAACTTTAGGTTGTAAAGTTTTATACTATGCAAACCAACAACGCCTCCGCATATATTTGGTAACCTATATATGTGATATAAACCGTTTTGGCCCTATAGCCTTATACTTTATTGATTAAAGCTTTAACATGATTTTGTTAAATAGGGATGCGATATTCTCATATAGGCAATACTGATGCCGTGTTTTATCCATGTACAAAAATAATTGTTTAGCTTTATAGCCTATAGTTTTGTGGTGCGACAACCTCTAAGTGATTTCAAAGTTCATCAAAGTTGTTTTATAAAAGCATATATCTTAGCATAAATATTTTGGAAAGTAAAGGGATACATTTTTCCTTGTTTTGAAGTATGATTTAAATGGTAAATCAATTATAAAGATTTATGTTTTCAAGCAAATATAAAAAAGGGTATTTAGCCCAGAATTTTACTAAAGAGATTGTTATACTTATCACCTTTAGATAAATTGTGATAGGATGAATTAGCTCAGAGATTAGAGGACCAGATGAGACTGGTGTAGGGTCGCGCCCTATACTTTAGTTGTTAGCCCCTAGCTGATATTGGTCCAAAAATTCCAATGGGTTTATGCACAGAAAGGAATACACAAAGATGAGGTAGGTTATTGGTTGGCCTGTAAAACCATTAGGATCAGAGTGACCCTAGGAATAGCATGTTTCAGACAGACCGTCCAGTTTCCTTCTAGCAGTAGGTTAGAGAATTTGATATATCTAGTAGGCTCGAGTCAGCTATATAGGTTTTATAGTCACCTTGAGAAAACTATGATGTGGATAGATAGTCCATTTATTCAGATAGATTGGTCATGATTACTTATGTTGCATGCATGCATATGATTGTTTATATTATCTTGTTTAACTATTGTGGTTGTAGGAGCTTGATTTATAAAAGACATGTTTTGAGGATACTAATGAGGGAAAAACCTGTTCTACTTAGCGACGTGGTCTCACTAAATATCTATTAACCAAAATGGCATATTATTGTTCACATCATACTTTTTGTCCAACCCGAAGTTTTTGTTTTTCCCTTTAACTCTCAGTTACTCAATTGAGTAGTTCGGGAGTAAGGTTTACAAGTCATTTAGGTTGGACGAATAAAGTTTTCAAAGGCATGTAAGAGGCAAATCTAGCTATGTAGGAATCTTTCTATATATATATATATATATTATCCACTGAGTTGAAATTTCATTTTGTTGGAATGTATGTAATGACAGATATTAAAATTGTCTAGTAGTAAACTCTGATCAACCAAAGGGGCATCTTCATATGTCGCTATTGGAGTATTTTGTAATAATTACATTTTATTCGAACCTGGGCAACGTTTAGGATTATGTAATCAATATGAAAAATTATCTTTAAAAGGAAATGTGAAAGTTTATTTTGAAATTATGTTTTGAGAAAATTTCATGTTCATACGCTTCTACTGTTATTGATATAATTAACATTACCATATTTTGTCATTAGATATTAATACTCTAGATGACTGTAGCCTCTATAGTGGTTAATTTCGAGCCTCAAAATGGGGGATGTTACAACTTGGTATCAGAGCATAAGTTTATGTAAAAACTAAGAAAATTTTGAGCTTAAAAGAGTTTTGAAAACATAATCCAAATGAATCAGGAAATGAGATTGCGGTATAGGACAACGTTATAGTAGATAGAGTTAGGGGTACGCCCTAGGGGCAATTATGTAATTTATTACATATATCTAACTCGCTGACCAATCTTGTTCGAAATAAAAGATATTTTCTTCCTATTATATACTTGATATAATGTGATTATATTAATTAATTAACTTAGTTAAAAGTATATTTAATAGAAAAGTCCATAAACGGTATATTTTGTGATAGTAGTTACAAAGTGTTGTAACCATGAGTAATTTATCACAAAGAAACAAATATACCATTTTAAATGTTCCTAGTCAAGATGCATCGAGACTGGATATCAATGTATCCGTTGAGACTGGAGTACGCAACGCTCTCCAAATGCTGGGCAGTGTATTACTCATGACTACTGGGGCACCAAGGGGTTACGTCCTAATAGTTATTGGATAACTATGGAACGACTCACTCGATAGTTTTCTGTTGTTTAATATAACTAAGGTCAAACAGAAAATATCGATGTGACTGATTTACACAGTTCTCTCAACTTGAGAATACCATGGATCTTCAATATGAAAGCTCCACTTTGATTATAGCCAAATCATGGCATGACGTCCATCGAGTGACTATAGTTGGGTCGAGTGGAAGTATTGGAAGTGAAGCACTATTCAAGAAAGGATTCGTCTCCTCAGTTATATGCGGTTAGTATCACAGTCAACTCAAGTCAACTCAAAGTCAAAGTCTCTGGCCAGAGCATTTCGGTTAATAATAATTGTTATTATTAAACCAAGGACTTTGTATTTGGACTATAAAGTTGAATATGGATGAGGTTGGAATTTTGACCATTACCAAATTCCATAAGTCCAAAGTGATATAGTTTTGATGAAGAGAATTGGTGTAAACAAATGTCACACCTGGGTAACGCTTATTAAACTAAAATTGGATTTTTACCAAAAATGAGTAAGAGATAAATTTGGCCATAATGTCACACCACCTGCTAAGTGATGTGTGAACGTTAACAGTAGAATAGTTCGATGTTAATCGCTGGCCAAATTTACACCCAAGAGTTACATAGCCGAAATGATGAATTCCCTTAAGATCGAACGATTTAATTAGTTTATAAATGTTATAAATTATAAATTAATTAATATTTATGAAATATTAATTATAAAATTTGAATATGATTTCAGAAATAAATAATGTTATATATATTTATAACAGTTATAAATATATCGATCGATATACAATATCGACAAGGGATTAAATTATATTTAATTGCATAGTATTTTGGCTTTAGCTTAGATGGGTTTAAGGCCCATCATTAGGGCTGCAAAATTTCGGTTTTGTGAAGGTCTAGAGGTGGCTAAAACATAGGGAATTGGCTTGGAGATAATAGGTTGAGATCAAGTGAGAATGGGTAAAAAGGTTTTCCTCGTTTCTCTCTAATACAACCATATATATATATATATGTATGTATATATATATATATGTATGTATATATATATATATATGTATATATATATATATGTGTATATATATGTATATATATATGTATGTATATATAATGATGAATCTTTTTTTTGGCCACCATTACCTTCTACATTGCTGGTTAAAACATAGCTCTTAATCCACTCCAAAATTCTCAAATATATTTCAAATTAAAATAATACTATTTGATAGTTAAAGGTTGGTGGTTCCGGACTTGCAATTTGTCGAATCAAGAATAGTAAAAGGAAGGGAAGTCATTGGTTCAACGTGGATTCAAAGGCATAATTAAATCGGTAATTTTAATTCATATTACAGTAATTAAATTATATTCTATGATCCTATAATGAGCAATTTCATATCTGTTTATATATATTGCTACTATATGTTTAGCTAGGTGAGATTTTGTAAGTAGATGTAGTTGTCACAAATCAGTTTGGTTATATGCATTATTTGTTTATTATATTATTTAATTTATGTATAGACAAATGTTATTTGCTGTACAAAATCAATATTTGTCATTAATAATTGTTTTATATATATTTATTAATAAATTCATATATATATATATATTAGTGTATATTTCTCTCTCATAATGGCATATATGCATATATAAGATATATATATATGATTTAAAAAATTTAGCACACTTATTTATATATAATATGAATTTACAAATTAGAAAATTAATTATCATACATATATTCATATTTTAAATTCACTATAAGAAATTTTATTTTTTGTAGCGCTCAAAAAACGCTACAAAACATTTTGGTGGCGTTTTGATAATCGTTACGAGAAAACATGCCACTAAAAATCCATGATTTTTTGTTGCATTTATTTTAACGCCACTATAAATGCATTTTTGGCAGCGTTTTTCAAACGCCACCATAAATCTTTTTGTAGCGTTTAAAAAACGCCACCAAAAGATTTTTTGGCGCTACTAATAGAATTTCCAACTTTACCCCTGTTTTACGGTTGCATTTACTCAACGCCACTATATATATTTCGGTAGCGTTTTTGAAACGCTACTAAAAGTTGTTTATTATTTTACACCATTTTTTCATGTTATTATTTCCTGTTAATGGTCTATTTTGGTTCTATTATATCAATCAACAATCACTCACATAATCATCATATTCAAATAAGTTAAAAAACACATTAACCATATAATCAAATAAAATATCCATAACCATTCCAATACAATAGTATTTCGACAAAATGACCTAACTCACATACAATAACCATTTGTATACAAATTTACACATCGGGTACTAATAAATGTTATATCTAACTAGTGCTAACAAAACGTTTGATTACCCATAATTCTTTGTTGCATACACAAGTGAAAGCTAGCATCATCAAGTCCAAATTTGCTCTCTTTAAAAGACCGATGCCTACACAAATGAAAGCACAACAGATAGTCAAACAATTACGTTAACTCGTAGGACTTCAAATATAAGACAAACTTAAACATTCTTATTGCCTAAAGATAAATTTAGACATGATACAAGAGAATATCCCAACGGATAAATATACTCATTTAATAAAGAGTTTAGTAACCCATTCCAAAGTTGCTATAATCGATAAATAACGAAAATAATTCGTGAATAAATAACTATTTCTCACTTACCCGTCAACGATCACACCTGCCAGTAGCTTGTCCAACTGCACCCCTGCTACTTCATCTCGAATAGTAACCCAAACACCCCCGACCTCCTTCACAAATTCAAAAATAATAATATGAAGTACCAAATTAAACCATTCTCCCCATTCCTCAGATGACAAAAGTAAAGGTTTATTGAAAAATATTGAACATGATTTAACTATTCAGATATAATATTTTAGAATGATATAAATATGTATAAAATTCATATATTTAAAATCCCATATGATCTAGATCATGATTATTCTTATTGCAACCACATAATAAATATTTTAGTTAGTACCAACCTTCTCTAAGTCGTTTGATGATAACATTAGCATCAGGCATTGTTCCAATGAAATGACCGCCAGGTCGAAGGGCAGACACATTAGCTAAAGCTCTTCGTGCTCGTGCCTCAGTAGACCATGAATAATGCATCACAAACTATTAACAGTTAAAAACTTGTTTACAATCTGATACTATTTTTCATTTACCATCCAAAATAGAATCATAAGATGACTCACCTGACAGCTGCAGATATCATATGGTCCATCATTCCCTAAATATTCATCCAAGCGAGTCTGAGTAAAAAATTCAATTTAAAAGGACCAGTGGAGTTGATAAATATTACAAATAATAATTAAATCAAAATGACAATAGCATGCACACGCGCGCGCGCGCACACACACACAAATATCCTTAGACAACATTACAATTGTAGGTATGAAATTAAATTGAGTTGATAGATACAGGTCTACGAATGGGTGCAGAATGAGTAATGAAACCTTTCTTCAACCGAGTATTGAATGCACATTGAACTTACATAACACGCATCTGCATCTTTTAATCCTATCGAAGATTTAAGATAGAAGTGGACGTAAGGGTTACTAAATTTTTATTACGATGTTAACGACTGGAAATACACATATATATGAGACCGGAAGAGTCATATTTATGTATAAAGTATATTATTCATAATTATATGCCAACTAGGTAAGAGTAATATGAAATAACAACTTCAACAGAGCTCATAGAAAGGAAATCGGTAGCTTGATATGGTAAAATAACTCTGTTTAAAAAAATCTGCGGTCATAAGCTATACAATTCTAAAGAACAAAATTAACAAATTCAATTCTGAATAGATACTTTATGTTACCTCAAAACAATCAGTATAGATAAGGCGTGCAGGAAAACTGAACTTTTTCCTGCGTGCTTGCTGGTCGGCATCACCATTATAACGTGTTCTGCAGTCTTTTATCTATAGGCAAACTTTGTGTAAATATTCTACATGAGTACAAAAATGATTTGTGTAGAACTTTTGAATTACACAACATAACTTTAAGCACAACTATGCATGGTCACAATATGCCTCTTTGACAATAGTTGTATAAAATGTAAAAGCTAGCAAAAAAGTACATCAAACTTCTGAAGCCAAATTCCAATAAATGGTACAAAAATCAACTGTACCTCTAACCATGAAATCATCAAAAGCTCATTTGCTTTCAATTATAAAGCCCTACTTCTAGAAGCAACCAAATGGAAAGTGTTATACCTGTAACCATATCAGATGCAGTAATCTAGAAGCCAAAGTGAGTTGAATGCGATGATTTAGTCAGGTTGGCGAATATAAAAAAAGGAAACTAGGCTTTTTCAGGTGAAGCAGATGAGAGAGTCTACAAGGGCATTTATACAAGCATGTTCAGAGCATTGAATAGAACCAACGGTACAGCATTTCATAGGGGCAACGAATATCAAACACTCCAACCTATTGACAATCTTCCAAAACAAGGGAGTGCTTGGCAATAGCCACTAGTACAGTTATACAAAGAAATAGTACTTTACTAATTCCCAAACTGTGTCCACCACATGAAATCAGGTCAAGTGTAATTAACACAACACATACTATACAATTTTGTGGATACTTCGGTATGCAATCAGAAAAACACTTACATGTAACAATTGCTTTTTTGCTTCTTCTTTTCAACTACAGAACGGATTTCTTCCAGATTTAACATCTTCCCAAGCTTTGTGAATGCCTTGCATAAATCAGTTTTGTAATTAGTCCGATCTTCTGGAATGGCAAGTAGCACTGACAAAATTGCTGATTTGAAAGATAAAAATATACTATTCGAAGAAAAAAAATTGTAAAGGGTAAATTGGTAATGATATATGTAATATTGCAAAAGATATGTCTATATTAAAAGATCAATGAAGGCCAATTTTTAAAGTCACTGGTAAATCAGAGACTGAAATCCCAGAGAGATGCTGATGTAGGAAAACGGCATCCAACTGATGCAAAATACTATATCTACATGCACATGTATCCTACCATACATATAATATTTACAAGACAGCATCAAAATAAGTATTACCTTATCCTCCCAGTAAGAAAAAGGAAAAAGTAACAAATTCAAGTATCGGATATACTTGGTGACAATTGCGTAACAAACAATCTGAACACAAATATAGATTTGCATTGGATAATCCAAATAATCTGGCAGATTCCTAGCTCAGAAGCAGCATACAACTACTAAGCCATCAATTTACAATAGGCGTGTCTTAATTATTTACTTAATATATGAAATTTTACATAGGAATACAAACATCAATATTCTACTAACAAATCTAAAGAGTAACAACTGACGCTAGTATTAAAATTCAACACGGATTACTTTTAGCATGCATAAGATATAATTACCTGACAAAGAAGAAATCCGTTCATGGATTTTTTTTTCCGACCTAACCACCTAGCATTCAACTCCCCACGTAGATTAAAAGGTAGCAACTTGATATCTCTTGTCTGTTTATCATCGTGTGAAAATATAATTTAAGTTATTAGGCAATGTATCTATAGTAATCATTGGCTAAATGTTATAATAACAACAAATCACAACTCACCTCCCAACACCACAGACAAGATTCAGATTCGTCATCTAAAACATCTGCATCTTCTATGGCAACACCATATATCATTCTCTGCCCAACAGATAACACTGTGCTACGCACATAAGCCAGCGTAACTCCTTCTTTCCCATTCATCTTGTCATAAATTGCATCCACTAATTTAGAAAATGCAATGCTACTCTCTTCCAGCAAACATGCAATTAACGAGTTATTGGAACAGTAAGTGCTATCATTGAAAATTATTCTTTTACCCGATAACTCCTTGTAATACTCGAGTAAACTATCAATCTCTTTAGTGCATTCAGCAATAATAGTTTCCCTATCTTTGTTTTGAAAAAATCCATTTACAGAAGTCCTTTTTCGTTTTAGGTTCTTCTCGTTTGCCTTCACATTGATCTTTATCTCAACTCCATCAGAATTTTTAACTTCGCCCCCTTTAGATCCGGCTACGTCAGTATTAGGGCTATCAACATCCATCTTTTCCATATTGTCTGCAGAAAAATAAAATGACCGAACTGCAGCGATGGAAATTATCAAATAAGCAATAAAGATGGATTTTTTCCTCTGATAACTGTTCAATTTCTCGACAGGAAATAATCAAATTTAAGAAATAAATTCGAAATCTCTAGGGATTGTAACTGATGAAAAGGCGACGAAATCCAAAATTTCCTAATCTAGGGTTTAAACCCCTGCTTACCTGAAAAATAAATGATTGCAGTTCCTTTCAAATCAATGGAAATATGAGTTACTCGGATGAATTGCTTCTAGATCTGAATAAGAAAAGACGAGCTCTTGATTCAAATTCGAACAAAATGATAATTTTAGTTCGATTTATTTTTATTCTTATTTTTTCCTTTCACTTCCGTTTGATAGTGGTAGGAGGAGAATTGAAGAAAAGACCAGGGGAAGGGAAACGTGACAGTAAATAAAAACATTTGGTGAAATATTTTTTACTTTACGCGGGTGCAAAGCGGGAACGTGAAATCTTTTTAGCCGCATTTATATTTTGTAGGGAAATACTTTTTTGTTGCATTTAGAAAGAAACGCCACCAATTTTTGCAACTATAAATGGTTTTTCTTGTAGTGATTAACATTTATCGAATTTTGAATTCTTTAGTATATATAAAATAATTATTAATTTAAAAATTCAATTTTATATTTAAAAAATATATTATATCATTCCAAAAGTGTATAGAAAAAATTTAGAATTTTTTTAATAAATTTTATTATTTTTAATAATTAATATTATTTCGGAAAAAATGTTTATGATTTATTAAAAATAATAATTTAATTGAAAAATTCTTCAAATTTTTTTGTAACCTTTCATTCATGTTCATAGAATTTCTAAAATTTTAAATTTTTATTTTTTTAATAATATATTATTTTATATTAAATAATTATTTCCGAAATCAATGTATTTGTTTTTAAAAATAATATTTCAACTTTGAAAAATCTCCAGATTTTTTCTAAGCTCTATTTTATGATCTTAGATTTTTGAAAATTGTAAAATTTTAAGTTTCATCAAGATTAGTTTATGTTAATTATTTATGGATGAAAACATTATTTTATTCATAATATATACAAATTAAAATACTAAAATTATTATGTTTGCAAAACTAAGTTAATTTTGAATTATAAATAATTTTTAATAATTTTTCTCTCTCTTTATATATATATATATATATATTTATCTATATGTAAATGTTTTATGTTCATATATTATATACATGTGTGTGTGCATTTCGTAACACATATACATGCACATATTTGGAAAAAATATATGACATACAAAATGAGCTAATATGTCTGTTGCGATGTAAATTCCAACGTCTACATATGGACATATTATACCTTTCACGGATTATTATGTTACACATGCACTCACACATACATGTATAAAATACATTTATGTATAATCTAAATCAAATAAAATTAATTCCATATCTTAATATGTTTGAATTTAAATAAAATAAATGATTTTATTTAAATGAAATTTAGAAATGTTCTAATTCAGTTAGACTTCGTAGGCCCAATAAAGATCCAATAGGGTAAATTTTTAGAAATTCACTCATAACTTTCGCTGCGGGCTGGTCCAGTTCCAACAATGGTATCAAAGCCCAATAGCCTATGCGGTCTAAATTATTCATATTAGGGCTAACTAATTAAGCTTGCCCACTTAGTACGGTATCTAAAAAGGTAATTTCTAGGATCTGAATTGGGTAATCAAGTACCCTGTCCTACCTAGTTACTGGCCTGGCCCGAAAGGTGAAGTGAGCCCAAAGGTTGCCCCTAATAGAAAAGGCCAAACTTAATTTGGGCCTTGGGCTAATTTTCAAAATTGTTTTGAAAATTAATATTAAAGATTTTAAATTTAATAGTTAAATTTAAAATAAAACATGTTTATTATAAAAATTATAATACTACATAAAATTTTAAAATGTTTGAAAGGATAATGATATTTTCAAAATGTTTGAAAATATTTATATAATAATTTCAAAATTTAAATTTATTATTAAGATTAATAAAATAAATTAATTAAATATGTTAATTAATTAATGCATATGTACATGATATGTTGATATATGTTATGTTATTTTAAAATGTTTAAGATAACATAAGTATACATGTATGTATACAAGATAATTTTGAAATTAATAAATTTTAATAAAAATTATTTAATTGAATAAATTAATTAAAGGTTAATTAATTAAATAAAATACACATATATATGATATATGTGTTTTACACTATAAAAGTTATAGTATACACTACAAATGTTATAGTAGATATGTCCAATATAAAAGTTATATTAGAATACTAATTTAAAAATAATTAAAGAGTTAATTGATTAAAATTAATTATATAAGATTTAATTAATGATATATTATAGGTAAGACTATCATATAAGTAATATGAAATATAAAAGTTATATAACAATAAAACTTATATGATATGTGTATAAACTAAATGTGGAACATTAACGAAACCCAAATAGAGTTTAGAAATAAAAACATATGTAAATGTACATATACCGTGATTTCTAATGTGCCTGACACTTGAATCGCTGGGGTATTTCATAAGAAATATATTATTCTATAAGTCGATATCACTCAATATATATATTGAAGATTATGAATCTTCAATAGAATGTTGTCCTCTACCATATATATATTAATAAATTACTTACATACTCCTTAGTTGTTGAGCAAACTCAAGCTAGGGATTTTATGCGTAGTATTATTAATATATTGAACATATGAGGTAAGATAACTATATGTATTTGTTGAGCAAACTCAAGGTCATATACTATACTTAGGCCATCACGATAAGGTAGGTATGAGTGAATAATCTCTTTCGATTTGTTGAGCAAACTCAAGGTCAAAATGAGATTAGAACAAGGAAAAATGGGTTAGGAGTTGTATCTGATACAACCCATAAGGAGTTATCCATCGTTTGTGGGGCTATGATTTGTTGAGCAAACTCAAGATCAAAATACCAAAACAAACGAGTCCTAACACCCACTAGTGAAGTTGTAAGACTTCTATGTTTCATCTTAGGGTTTGGAGAAACATAAAAGACTAGTGGGAGCCTTATTAGAAAAATGAAATGGTAACATTTAACCTTTCTAATATTATAAGAACATATGCTATATAATGTTATAATTATCTACAATGATAAATTTGTGCATTTAATATGATTGATAAAATGTTTGTTAATTAACATATATAAACAACTGAATTGCAAGTTGACAAATAGAAATATAATATATACTTACTAATAATTCTAATTGCACGTTATATAATGTTTCTATACCCATGCAAGTGCCTAATCTCAACTACTTAATACATTCGTAAGTTGGTCACTTATATGTTTGTTTGGTTTAGACCGTGTATTGCATTTTATGAATTTTTGAACTCTAAATGTAATTCAAGACTATGGATATTTGATCCATGTACTTTCACATATAAATGTTATATGGTGAACAGTCATAGTATATGGGGTACGATATTTCGATGAAATTAGTTCATTCGAAGTAAGCCAATAAACAATATTTTAAGATCATGTATTCAATTTGAATGATTTCAAAAGGATCATATTGTGTTAATGTAATATAAGACCATAAACTACGAGATACATCTAAGAACTCGATCGTTGAAATGCCATCTTGATCGGTTTACATAAAGTGCAACATATTTGATGTCTTGAATGTTAAGAATAATCGAATGCGCTTTTGTAAAAGGTTTGTTATGATATTGTAGTAAGGTTTTCTTTTGAATAGTTTGACCATTTGAAATAAAAACGAATGTATAAGAATAGATGTAATTTAAGGTAAAGTTGGAATGAAGAGAATGAATAGTCACTTCTGCTTTATAGAGAAACATTGGAAACAAGAATTGTAATACTAATTGATACATAATATTGGAATATGAAATATGATTTTTATTTCGAAATGTATTTTCATATAGAAAATTGTTTTCTATAACATTTATTTCTTTGAGTTCAAGATATTTGATCAAAGAACTCTCCATTGTAAACTAGTTGCAGCATATGAAATAAGTAAATAATATTAACAATATTAAGTGAATGGTGGACCTTTAAATTTAGTACACTATTATAGTAATGGCGGAAATAGTGAGAGCATGCCATATAGCACCTAATGATTGCATTAAATTATGAAAATTGTTTTCGTAAAATGTACCGAACATTATTTTTGAAATAATGTTTATTTTTGGTATTGATTGAAAAATAGATATAGCTATATTTCAATATGAGTATTATGAATATTCATTATGAAATAGAACTATATTATGGAATTTGTTTTCATAGTAAAAGTGATGCAACAAAAATACATATGTGCCTAATATTATTTACAGTTGTTTTGGAATTATAGACTAAGCCGTAGTTTTGAGAAATAATTTTACTATATGATTATGAATCATATGATACAGGTTAATTATATCTCAAACAATTAATGGCTATGCACCCATTCAGTAGGAGCATCATAAGAGTTGATGAACTCTTCGAATTAATACATATTGATGTATGCAATCACAAGTCTATTAATACCAAAAGGGTTCCACAACTTTGTTATACTCATCGATGATTTATTACCAACATGTACATATGTATTGGATACACATGTAGTAAGTTTATGACAAAATCATAGGATATAAAAGAAAAGTAAATAAAATAACATGCAATAGAATAAAATGATTTGATTTGGTCGAATAAGTGAGTATATTGGAAAGAGTTCCAAATGTACCTAAAATGAATATAGATTCAATCTCAAAAGTCACTCCTCCATGCGATATATAATGATGCATTGATAAGGAGTAATCAGACATTGTTGGACAATTTACGATTAATTGTGAGTGAAGTTGAGTTAGTTTCTTTTTATAAGATCATGTACTTAAGAGTAGTACACAAGGTTGATATTATTTCATCTAAACAACAATTTACAAAATCATACAAGATAAGGGTTTGTAAGAAATCCCAACATATCCTAGGCCAAGGAGTTGGCAGGTTGTGCGAGTCGAAAGATTGCATGTAATAATTGTTTATGAGGAACCTTGTATGAATCTCCAAAAAGTTTTTTGAAAAGGTCTGTCATCAAATGACATATTTATGTTTTGAACATAATTTTTGTAAACTAAAATTAGTTTTATAAATAAAAAGGTTCATAAAGCGTTTATGAATCCCTATTCTATTTGCACTAAGAAACAATTGTTGTTTCAAGATATATCAACTTCATTATGAAGGAAATTCTTTGAGAAATTTTTGGTAGCTAAATGGAATTGAATCCGATCCATAGATAGAACTGATTATATATGACATGAAGTGAAATTAACTAACCTAAATGAACACATCGAAGAGAACTATGAGTTTCTTATTAATGTCGAAAATATACATTACCCTCGGTTGTTCAATTAAACCATTAAAATTGTACACTCTATATGGTATGATGTGCAAATCTGAAAGAATTCCATGTACGCTATTAGAATATGATTTTGGTGGTCGTAACCAAAGAGATGTGATCCATCGGCCGAGATTGTGTCTTTATTGGAAAGTCTAATGTGGTTGGAATTAAATGTGCAATGTTGATAAGAATAATATCGCAAATTTCAATTATTGAAATTAGCATAACAAAATCGGTATTCAACATGCTCAAGTTAATTCAGATTTACTCACAAAATTATCGCTCGAGAAGACTTAGTGTTTGGTACTTATGTATTGAAATAGAAAATTCTAAATAATGATTTAGAGTAAGCCGTTTACACATATTAACCAAAAATGCCTCAAAATCAGTGGGAGCGATATTGGGTTGTATGTCTTTGGATATGATCCAAGAAATGATACGAATGTATCATTCTATAAGCATCAAGATTGAATAAGTATTTTGATAGAAATATCAAATAGTTTGATTTTCAATCAAAGTGCAGAGGAAGTGTGTCCATAAGAAAGAACGTTAAAAGGGACATTGATATTTCTAAACTATAAGTAAACAACACGTTGTTGATTTTAAAAATATGCTTGTATTAAAATCAACTTTAGTTGTTTTAATACTCAATTTTGGATTGTAAATGATGTCTTTTATGGTGAGTATAAAAGATATAGGGATTGTCCCAAAATGATATACAAGAGCACCCTATTAAAAAGAGAATATGTAAGTTGGATTCCATATGCATTAGCAATAGGAATTATCATATAGATAATGTTCTGTATGATATTGTGTTTTGTTTATGTATTTGATACATGGAGCAAATATAAAATCCAAATTGGTATCACTAAATGGTTGTTTGAGGTGTTCTCGCGTATTTATGAAATACTAGAAAATTGTTTATAGAAACAACGATCGTTATGATGGAATGTTTGGATACAAACTTTTATAAGTGATATTGAGTATAGCATGTCAATGATAAAATTCAAGTTAAAATCTTTAATTTGAAAATGTTTCAAAATAAAAGTGATTGTGGTCGATTCAACGAAATGTTGAGAACATTAACTTGAATAGCGCTACAATAAACCAATGTATATAGATATAAATGCACAAATTTATAATTGAGCAAAAGATGATTCCAAATGTTGAGAATCCCATAATATTGTTATAAGATAACAATGTTATGAAATTGATCATGATAGAAATTAAAGCTCACTAGAAGTCGAAAGACATACTTCAAATCGTTTCACATGATAAAGGTAGTTTATCAATGTTAGAGAGAGTTAATCGACAGAGTAGACAATTAAAACATAATAGCATACCCATTCACTAAGGGATTGACCTAACTGGTTTTAAGAAAACAGATAGGAGAAGTTGGAATTAGATTCCATAATTGACCCTAAGTGCAAGTGGAAGATTGATAGAGTTAGGGGTATTCCCTAGGGGTGATTATGTAATTTGTTACATATATCTAACTCGTTGACCAATCTTGTTCGAAATAAAAGGTATTTTCTTCCTATTATATACTTGATATAATGTGGTTATATCAATTAATTAACTTAATTAAAAGTATATTTAATAGAAAAATCCATAAATGGTATATTTTGTTATAGTAGTTACAAAGTGTTGTAACCGTGAGTAATTTATCACAACGAAACAAATATAACATTTTAAATGTTCCTAGTCAAGATGCATCGAGACTGGATATCGATGTATCTGTTGAGACTAGAGTACATAACGCTCTTCAAATGTTGGGGAGTGTATTACTCATGACTGCTGGGGGCACCTAGGGGTTACGTACTAATAGTTATTGGATAACTATGGAATGACTCACTCGATAGTTTTCTGTTGGTTAATATAACTAAGGTCAAACAGAAAATATCGATGTGACTGATTTACACAGTTCTCTCGACTTCAGAATACCGTGGATCTTCAATATGAAAGCTCTGCTTTGATTATAGCCAAATCATGGCATGGCGTCCATCGAGTGACTATAGTTTGGTCGAGTGGAAGTATTGGAAGTGAAGCACTATTTAAGAAAGGATTCGTCTCCTCAGTTATATGCGGTTAGTATCACAGTCAACTCAAGTCAACTCAAGTCAACTCAAAGTCAAAGTCTCTGGCCAGAGCATTTCGGTTAATAATAATAATTATTATTGAACCAAGGACTTTGTATTTGGACTATAAAGTTGAATATGGATGAGGTTGGAATTTTGACCATTACCAAATTCCATAAGTCCAAAGTGATATAGTTTTGACGAAGAGAATTGGTGTAAACAAATGTCACAACCGAGTAACGCTTATTAAACTAAAATTGGATTTTTACCAAAAATGAGTAAGAGATAAATTTGGCCATAATGTCACACCACCTGCTAAGTGACATGTGAACGTTAACAGTAGAATTGTTCGATGTTAATCGCTGACCAAATTTACACCCAAGAGTTACACAGCCGAAATGATAAATTCCCTTAAGACCGAATGATTTAGTTAGTTTATAATTGTTATAAATTAATTAAATTAATTAATATTTATGAAATATTAATTATAAAATTTGAATATGATTTGAGAAATAAATAATGTTATATATATTTATAACAGTTATAAATATATCGATCGATATACAATATCGACAAGCGATTAAATTAGATTTAATTGCATAGTATTTTGGCTTGGGCTTAGATGGGTTTAAGGCCCATCATTAGGGCTGCAAAATTTCGGTTTTGGAAAGATCTAAGGGTGGCTAAAATATAGGGAATTGGCTTGGAGATAATGGGTTGAGATTAAGTGAGAATGGGTAAAAAGGTTTTCCTCGTTTCTCTCTAATACAACCCTATATATATGTATGTATGTATGTATGTATGTATATGTATGTATGTATCACTAAAAATAATGATGAACGTTTTTTTGGCCGCCATTATCTTTTACATTGTTGGTTAAAACATAGCTCTCAATCCACTCCAAAATTATCAAATATATTTCAAATTAAAATAATACTATTCCATAGTTAGAGGTCGGTGATTCCGGACTTGCAATCTGACAAATTAAGAATAGTAAAAAGAAGAGAAGTCATTGCTTCAACGTGGATTCAAAGACATTATTAAATCGGTAATTTTAATTCATATTACAGTAATTAAATTATATTCTATGATCCTATAATGAGCAATTTCATATCTGTTTAAATATATTGCTACTATATGTTTAGTTAGGTGAGATTTTGTAAGTATATATTGTTGTCACAAATCAGTTTGGTTATGTGCATAATTTGTTTATTATACTATTTGATTTATGTATATAGTTTACTATACAAAATCAATTTTTGTCATTAATAATTGTTTTATATATATTTATTAATAAATTCATATATATATATATATATATATATTAGTGTATATTTTCTCTCTCATAATAGCATATATGCATATATAAGATATATATATGATTTAAAAAATTTATTACACTTATTTATATATAATATGAATTTACAAATTCGAAAATTAATTATCATACATATATTCATATTTTTAAATTAACATTTATTGAATTTTGAATTGTTTATTATATATAAAATAATTATTACATTAAAAATTCAACTTTATATTTTTTTATAAATATTATACCATTTCAGAAACGTATAGAAAAAATATACGATTTTTTCAATAAAGTTTATTATTTTTAATAATTAATATTATTTTTGGAAAAACATTTTATGATTTATTAAAAATAATAATTTAATTGAAAATTTCTTCAAAATTTTTATTAACCTATCATTCATGATCCTAGAATTTATGAAATTTTAAAATTTGAATTTTTAATAAAATATTATTTTATATTAAATAATTATTGCCAAAATCAATGTATTTGTTTTTAAAAATAATATTTAAACTTTGAAAAATCTTCAGATTTTTTCTAAGCTCTATTTTATGATCCTAGATTTTCAAAAATTATAAAATTTTAATTTTCATCAATAGATTATTTTATATTAATTATTTATGGATGAAAACATTATTCTATTCATAATATATACAAATTAAAATACTAAAATTATTATGTTTGCAAAACTAAGTTAATTTTGAATTATAAATAATTTTTAATAATTGTTCTCTCTCTTTCTATATATATTTATCTATATATAAATGTTTTATGTTCATATATTATATATAATATATCTATACATACATATGTGTGTGTGTGTCTCTCTCTCTCTCTCTCTCTCTATATATATATATATATATACGAGTAGGTTGGCATGTGCGATGCACGTGCGTAGGAAGAACTGGTATTAGGAAACAACGGTTATGGGGTTATGTTGAATTTTATAAAATGACTTTGACGTGTACGTAATGTTACATTTTTTGGATATTGCCTAATTCAAAACGCATCCACGTCTCGTAGACGTGTGTATGGAACTTTCGTATCAAACATGAAAATATGCTGTAAATTAGACCGACCGTAAGCAACCAAAAAGAAAAGTAATGAACCTATGGAATTATGGATTATTCTGGCTTGTTCATGCATATTGTAGACAACAGCCTTGATTTGTAACAGAAATAGAATATTTTCTTCAGTAAATATAATAGTTAAGCTGAAGCATATAAGGTAGCATTTAAACTCAAAAGTTAAGAGGTTTTTTATGTTAAGTAAAACTGAATCGTAGTAATACAGTTGGAAATTTTTTTCTTACATATATATAGAAAGTTAACCTAGTGCTGTAATTTATAGAAGCTGTACTGGAATATATAACCAGAATGTGGTCATATTAAAAGTCCATCATTTAAAAAGAGTAATACAAAATTTGTGAAGAGCATATGTGTGTACATGGGGAACAAATCAATGAGTAATTATTAAAAAACATCGTTCGTAAGATTTTTGGATCTCACAACATGACTTTAAAGTACATGTTGTATGTTTTTATGTATACAGATTGATAAATCAACCGTTTGTCCAAACACGAATGAGACTAAATTATTTTAGGAAGTAATAAAATAGAGTAAAGAAATTAATCAACTATTATATCTAGTTGCATGTATCAGTCTATACTTCTAACTGTATGTTGTTATATATTTTTTCATGTAAATAGTAATACGTATAATTAAAAATATATACAATACCGAATGATTAAATTTTATATCACAGAAACAATGTTGGATTAATTAGTGACGAATTAGTTTACATTTGCCACTTCATACACTTAAGTTTGTATTGCTAGCCTATGTGTCGCTAATTGCAATCAACCATCATTAACCCTTCATATGATAGCTGACGAAAGACAACTATCCTTTCTTTATTGAGTCTTGGAGCATGGAATTCTTTGTATTCCTTCCTGAGGTTATTTGCTTAATGAACGTTAACAGCATCCGAGTTTTGTATGACTGCACATGATCATCTTAAAGCCTTTCTTTCCTGAAGCCATTTATTTATTGCAACCCTATTGCACTTCTGATTCCTAGAGCTGAAATCTAAGTTAGTATCTGCATCCATAGCACCGAAAGTAGTTGAAGCTTCGACTGTAGTTGCTGACTTCCAATAGCATGAATCACATTGCTACTGCCAGGGTTGAACCTTTCAGGTTTGACTTCTCCACAATCTGGCTTCTACTCTGATTATTATTACTTGCCATGTCTTGTGTCTGATGCGTGAGTAGAGTTCTAGATTTGATTTCCTTACTGAAGCTACTTGCATATGCAGCTGAACGACATATGCATGAAAGTTCTCTATGCATAATCGCTACTATTTCCAATCTGTTCCTTCATCACTCCCTCTTCTCTGGCCTAACTATTGCTACCTTGGCTTGATTTTGTTAGATAGTGGTGATAGTTGCTGGTAGGATTGGCGATAGTTGTTGTCGATAGATGATGCATTAACTCACTCTTGTCGAGTTGCTATTGCTACAAACATTGAGTTGCGACCTAAAACTCTCGTTTCCAATTTTGCACTTCAAGTGATTTTATATTGAAACAACCAATAATGTTAATAATGTTAGAAGAGGGATATATGTTTTAAATGTAATTTGAATTATTACTAATGAAAAATTGGTGAAATCCATTTAAGGCTTGTACAATCATTCTAATAATTTTACACTTATTATTGCGATGGCCATGTGATAATGTAACGAAATTTAAAAAAAAATAGAAGAGTATATGAAGAAAAAGTGTTAATAATGGTTAACCGGCATAATGTATATATGTTACTGAGAGGTAATATGTGTAGTGTTAATTTGTCTCTAAACTACTCCATCCTTTACAATAAGCTAAGCACACCATCAAATAACCAAATGCTTGTCGACAAAGAAATTGGGCAAGGAACGGAACTGATAGACTATGGATTTAGGTTTTATGAGTTTGTTGCAATTAGGTTGAAGCAAAAGCATTAGGTTTAGAATTATCGAAAGCTTCTATTCATGAATGGAGATCATGCAAAATTATTGTTATTTTTCTCCTCCCAAGAGTGTTATATAGTCAAAGTAAATGTTAGTTATTTCTCCATCCCACTGATCAATGTTCATTTGAGTTGATACAAATTCAAATAAGTCATCGTTTATTCTTTCTGTATTGCAGATTAAATAAGAAAGCTTAGTCTATCAAATGTTACAGCTAAAGTCACTTTAGTTTCCAGCAAAGCGCATATATTCAAAGAAACATGTAGTTTTACATAGTATGAATAGTCTTTTGAAAGCATGAGAAAAAGAATTGGCAAAATGATTTACAATACAATCTTACTTGCATGAATTCACAAAAAATAGTAGTAGCCTTGGACCAAACTAAAAAAATAATATAAAATTGATGGTATGATTCACAAATCAATAGCCCAACAACAATATTGGTAAAGAAACCGATGAAATCATGCATCAAATACTTCTTGGCAGTTCAATTAAAGAATGGGAATCAAAATGTTGTCATGGATATTGACATATTGTTATCAAAATTTTGTGTCAAAAGGAAAAAAGGAAAAAAGCATCTAAAGCTACAAATAAATTGACATTTGCAATGGCGTAACCTTGGGTGTGTTGTGTATTCTTAAAGGAACTGGTCCATTCACCATTAAGATTTCCTTTAAGAAAATACTGGATATATCCTCATCTTCCTCAAAGCTGAGTCATCTACCATACCACTGAAATCTTATTAGACGTCGAGTAACAAAAATTAGAGCTGCGATCATGGGCGTGTTTTGTCTACAAAATGATGTAAAGAACTGGGTCAACCATGAAATTGGAAAAATCGATTTCAATAAATAAAAAGATCAGTGAGCAAAAGGATTTACTAATAATATCATTCTATTTTGCAGAAGTTACATACACAGTTCTAAAAAATTCACATATATGAATCAGAGTTTTCTTGGTATATTTTTTCAGCAAACGTGTTTCAAAATAAGGAGTATATAACCCATTACTGTATGTATACATCTTAACTTCAAAATAGATAGACATACTATAATAATATTAGTACATATAATGCATGATATTACGTGCACGGTAGTTGTAAGAAACTTACTTGGACTAATACCCTTACAGTTGGATATAAATGGATGGACCAATGTTGAAACCGATATCAAAATAATCTAATATACAATGAATAATTAGTTGAAACTAAAAAAAGAAAAATTACCTGGGGATTAACCAATTTCTCTAATTCATACCAATGGCTTGCATTTAAATTTGCAAAGAAGGGGAAAGCTTTTAGCTGCTCAATCTGAACTCACAGCCTTGAAATACTCAAAATTTTGGAAAGATAAAGCTGTAGTAAAGGTAACAAAATAAATAAAAATTAATCATAAGAAACAAAAGTTGTAGACAATAATTTTAAATTCTTCTTATATACCTTTAGCAGAATTTTCTGCCTTTAGCAGCCGCTCATCTCACTCACCCGCTCTATTCCTAGCTGAAGATACATGTCATCGTTTTTCATGTGCCAGTCCCCTTTGGCCTGCGTGCTTGTAATCAACATCTTGGATACAACTTCATGTGTACCGCTTCATGTGAAGCTAGTGGCATATCTTCCACTTCATGTATATAGCTTCATTTCCTGCTAGCTGGTCAGTTATGTGTACTACTTCCTGAGACTGCAAGCTCGCTGTTTCAGCATTCTGCATACTACTCTTATTCCTACAGTTCTTGCTTGCTACCCTCACGATTACTGTCGAGCTCTTCTGCCTACAGTTTACTTCTACTACTAAATTATCATTCTTATCACCTTACGGCTCTAGGATGCTAGTTGTTGTACTGAACTGAAGCTGCTACACCAACCATCCCATCATCCTCATAAACGTACTCCCATCATCGTCAGAGTGTGACGCCGATCCCGAGTTCATCCACGAATAAGTTCGTTCAGATGCTGCTCCGCCACTATCGGCCATGCTATTATCGGAACTCTGGCACATATGCTCTCCAGCGCCGAGTTCCATCCGTAGTGACTCACGAACACCTTCATACTCTCATGTCTTAATATCTCCAGCTGGTCCACCAACCACCCCTCCATCCTTCCTCTCTTTAGTTCTAATTTTGCATCACTCTTAATGCCTATAAAAATTCCACTCCTGAACGTTCTAGCCCTGCAAAATTAAATTAATAAGAATGATCATTAAAATATATTATTAAGAAAAATGTAAGGGGAACTACATGTAACAGAAGTGAACAATCGCATCTATATAGTACTTCAAGTTCGTAGCAATTTTTCCAACAATGATATCGAGGAGGACTAAATGATCATGGATGCCAGGAAGTTCAAACAACCCTGAATATAATTACTGCAAAAAATCTATGTCATAAGAGATTGTAAATGGTAAAATGAATTATACTACACATGACAAAACTTTTTATCTTTGATTAATGTACTGCTTTGATTAATGTAAATTGATCACTAACGTATGTCTTTCTAAAATTCTGAAAAAAGGTTAGAACGACTCAATCAAAATTTAAACAACCTTTCTCTAAGCTTGTTCATATTCCCAACTTTATTTGTTAGAATGCACATGATTACCGTAAATCGACATTGGCTACACTGTCATTACCATAGGTATATCATGTTCCTCATTCATGCTATAGTTAACAATTAATACGAAAAAGTAGAAACCAAAAATTAATCAAAAACACTACCTTTTAAACTATGCTCTATGGAAAGACCATGGAATAGAAATAAATTTCCTCATTCAGTCGACAAAGAGGAAGATCTAAGTCAAATCATCTTCTATTATGAATCAAAACATCTATTGAGCTACCTTTCCTAAAATAAACATCGAAATTATTAGGTGAATTGATGTTTTGCCTTTTTTCTCTTTTGATTTTTTCTGTTTTGGGAGGAAGAAGCGGTTGAGAAGTGATATCGTTCTGAAATGGATCTCGAAAACTAATTTTTGAACCTGCGAAAATAACTTCATTTGCAGACGTGATGGGAAATCGTGGCGGCAGACTGATGTAGGAACGTGGTGGACTGTGGAAAGACACATATACCCTCGTCCGATATATAATGAAAGGACTTAAATAAGAACATTTTTGGCAAGTCCAAAAAGGCTTCACCTACTCATGTATTTTCTTTATATATAAGATATATATGTATATATATATATGTATATTTTGTAACACATATACATGCACATATTTGGACAACATACATGACATACAAAATGGGCTAATATGTTTGTTGCGATGTAAATCCCAACATCTACATATGAGCATATTATGCCTTTCACGGATTATTTTGTTACACATGCACTCACACATATATGTATATGATACATTTATGTATAAACTAAATCAAATAAAATTAATTTCATATCTTAATATATTTAAATTTAAATAAAATAAATGATTTTATTTAAATGAAATTTAGAAATGTTCTAATTTAGTTAGACTTCATAGGCCTAATAAAGATCCAATAGGGTAAAAATTCTGAAATTCACCCATATCGTCCGTTGAGGGCTGGTCCAGTTCCAACAATAGTAACGCACTTGTATTTTCTATATATAAGTATATATCTTATTGCTACTCTTCCCTTCTCTGTTAGACCGTTCTTCCATATCTTACTAAGGTTCGAATGCAGATTTAAGGAAAGTAAGATATGGAGACAAGAAACGGAAGAGTGAATCTCGGTGGAGGAAGCACCACAACTGATGGAAATATCAAACCCAATACAAGGAGGAATCTGGTTGACAAACAGTTGCTATTTGTGGGTGCTGGAACACCGTTGGTGGGTATGGGAGCTATGTATCAATTCTTTGTCAACATGATGCAAACAAAAGTTGTAGCTGGATTAGTAGGTGGTAATCCTGGAGGAGCAAATCATGAAGTTCAGTTTGTCAATAACTGTGCTGTTTCGAGTAGGGGTTATGCAAGACTTGGAGGAAAGCCATTCATTGGAACCGAGGATGCTATTGAAGTAGACAATTGGCTGCTTTATTGTGAAAGGATTTTTGCTGATTTAGGACTAAATGATGAGTATAAAAGGAGGTTAGCATCCAAACAGTTACAAGGAGCTACATTATATTGGTGAATTAGTGTTACTGTTAGAGTGCCAGAGGAAACTTTGACTTAGGCTGAGTTCAAAAGGAGGTTCGAGGAGAGGTTCATTTTGGAAATTGCCATGTCAACTCTAATTAGATAGTTCGTTGAGTTAATGCAATGAGTATGCCATGGTTGTCCAGGTATGGTTATGTCATGGTTGACATAGTGATTGTCAACTCTAACTGTATTGGAGTATGCAACAAGATTTGAGTAGTTATCCAGGTATGGTTATGCCATGGTTGACACCGTGATTAAGGGAAATGAAAAGTTCATCTGTGGATTAAGACCAGAGCTTGCGAGGGCAACCTTGCCGCATCTCAGGGGTCTATGTGATGTAGTAGTGGAGATGGCTTTGGGAAATGAATAAATGCTTTCTCTCTCTGGTGGTAATAAAGCAGTGGAGACTTACAGTAGGAAAAGCCAAAAAGGAAGTTTTTTCATAAGAAGGGAGCTCAGAAGGGCGGAGCTGCCAAGAAAGGAGAAGCAGATGTTGTATGCTACAAGTGTGACAAGAAGAGGCACTTTGCCAATGAGTGTTGTTTTAGAGAGGGAAAGAAAGTTATTAGGAGGTAGAACATCAACTGCTTCAATTGTGACCAGATATGCCATTACAAGAATCTGTGCAAGGAACCAGCTAAGGTTGAGAAATGAGAAGTGCTTGCCTTGGAATCAACTGCCTATATACCAATGGCAGAGGAGAAAAGAAAACGATGGTGGGAGGTACGCTTTTGATTCATGGTATACCTATTAGAGTACCGTTTAATATTAGTGCATCACATTCGTTTATCTCTTATTGTTTTGTATATAAGCTAAGTTTTGAACCATCATAACTAGTTATTTCCTTAAAGGTTGCGAATCCAATAGGAGGGTATGCAACCCTAGGGAAGAGATGTGACCATTTAAATTTTGAATTGTTCGGCCATATATTTGTCTGCAGTTTACATGTGTTTGATTTTGTGGGCTTTGGGATTATATTGGGTATGGATTGGTTAAGCAAATATGATGCTAGGATATTTTGCCAAGATAAGAAGATATCACTAAGACATCTTAATAGTAGCAACTGAATTATGTACTCACTAGAGAACTCAAATTTTGATGTTTGTACTTTGTTCGATGCGATGGAGGAAGAAGATGAATTGAGTCGAGTTTTTATCGTTAGAGAATTTGCAGATGTCTTTGAGTCGGTTACAGGATTACCTTCGAAACGAGCTATTGAGTTTCAAATAGATCTTGTACCTGAAGCTGAACCAGTTAGTAGACCACCTAGCAGAATGACACCTACAAAGATGAAAGAGTTGAAGGTGTAGCTAGTGGACTTAGAAGGAAAAGTTTTATTAGGCCAAGTAGTTCACCTTAGGGAGTAGCCATGGTGTTCGTAAAGAAATCAGTCGGGTCGTTGATGTTGTGTATCGATTATCATAAGTTGAACGAAAAGGCGATAAAGAATAAATATCAATTGCCATGGATAAATGATTTATTCGACCAATTGAGTGGAACCAGTATTTTCCCAGTTGGATTTGGCGATAGGGTTCCATCAATTGAGGGTAGCAGAGGATAGTATTATGTTGATGGCATTTTGAATAAGATATGGTTTGTACAAATGGTTAGTAATGCCATTTGGGTTAACTAATGCGCCTGCTTTCTTCATAGACTTGTTGAACCGAATCTTCCGAGAGCACTTGGATAGGTTCATGTTGGTATTTATAGATGGTATTTTGATATATTCAAGGAATGAGTAAGACCATTAGACTCACCATAGAATAGTGCTTGAGATGTTGAGATGACATTAGCTAAAGATAAAGTTTTCAAAATGTCATTTATGGAAGAAAGAAGTGAAGTTCTTTAGTCATATAGTCTTAGAAAAAAGATTGTCAGTAGATCCAGCTAAGATAAAAGTTGTAAATATTGGAAAATCCCTGGAAGGTCATTGAGATAAAGAGTTTTCTTGGATTAGCTGGCTATTACTGGAGATTCACCAAGGATTTCTCTTGTATAGCAGCACCGATGACTAAACCAATAAGGAAGGATATGAAGTATGTTTGGACCGACAAATGTGAGGAGGCATTCTAGAAGCTGAAACATTTATTGACCAATGCGCCTATGCTAGTTGTCCCAGATGGTAATCAGATTTAGCGGTATATACAGATGCATGTGGAACAGGATTGGGAGCTATGTTGATGTAGAGAGGTAAAGTGATTGCCTACGCTTCTCGACAACTTAAACCACATGAAATTAGATATCCGACTCATGACTTGGAGTTGGTAGTAGTAATCTTTGCTTTGAAAGCATAGAGACATTACCTGTTGGGAGAAAGATTCGAGATGTTTATGGATCACAAGTCTTTAAGATATTTATTCTCTCAAAAGGAGTTGAATATGAGACAACATAGGTGTTTGGAGTCCATAGTAGCTTATAATTTTGGAATAAAGTACATACTAGGGAAAGGAATCAAGGTAGATGATGCACTTAGTAGGAAACATCAGAATGCAGTATTTACAATATTAGCGGAGTGGAAAAATTTGGAAGCATTGACTACTTGTAGTGTACAGTTAAGATCTACAGCTAGTTCTAGTCAGTATACTACAATGTTATCTAGCTTAGAAGTTCGACCAGTGTTAATTGAAACGATTGGTTCTAAGCAAAGAAATGATCCATTGTTAGCTGAACAAATTAGACGAATTGACTGTGGAACCGAGAATGATGACTTGGAGGATTTTTTTCTTGATCAAAATGGACGGTTCAAAAAGAAGGGATGATTGTGTGCTCCAGATGTTGGAGACCTCGGTAAGGAAGTACTTAGGGAATGTCATCGATCGAAGTTTACAATTCATCCTAGAGCAATTAAGGTGTATCATGAAATGGAGTTTCTTTTGGGAAGGTATGAAAAGGGATGCAGGCTTATGGGTAAAACAATGCCTAAATTGCCAGCAAGTGAGAGCCGAACACAAGAAGCCAAGTGGATTACTTCAGCGTTTAGATATACCAATATGGAAATGGGATTCTATATCTATAGATTTCATTGACAGATTACCAAGGTCGAGTAAGGAAAATGAAAGTATTTGGGTTATAGTGGACGGATTGACAAAGTGTGCACATTTCATTCCTGTTAGTTCGACAAGGACGGCATCTATTTTGGTTAAGTTATTTATGAAGAATATTGTTAGATTGCATGGGATTCCTTGTAGTATAGTAAGTGATAGAGATATTTTATTCACTAGCAAATTCTAGAAAAGTCTACAAGAGGTTTTAGGTACCAAGCTCAAGATGAGTACCGCTTATTATCCACAGACAGATATGCAGACGAAAAGAGTTAACAAAGTCTTGGAGGATTTGTTAAGAGCTTGTGTGCTAGATTTTGGTGGGTCATGGGAAGACCATTTGCACTTAGTTCAATTTTCCTATAACAATAGTTATCAGACTAGTATAGAAATGACACCTTCTAAAGCTTTATATGGAAAAGCATGTAAATCACTCGTATATTGGGTAGAGACCGGAGATAGATTGATTCTTGGTCCAGATTTAGTAAGGGAAGCAACAGAAAAGATTGAGTTAATTTAGGATAACATGAGGGAAGTTCCATCTAGGTAAAAAAGTTATGTAGATAAGAGATAGAAAGACTTAGAATTCTCAGTGGGAGATCATGTTTTCATCAAAATATCGCCAATGAAGGGCGTAGTAAGATTTAGGAAGTCAAGGAAATTGGCACCTAGATTTGTTAGACCATTTCCTATTTTAGAAAGGATCGGGAAACTCGCTTATAGGACAGAGTTATCGAGCAGTTTGGTAAGAGTCCACAATGTTTTTCATATTTCCCATCTTAGGAAGTGTGTTCGTGATCCAGAAACTACTATTACTCTGATCGCATTGAAAGAATTAGTGGTTGAACCGACATGACTATTGTTAGGCAACCAATCTGTATTGTAGCTAGGGATGAGAAGAAGATAAAGAACAAGATGGTCAGATTAGTAAAGGTCCAGTGGAGTGATAATGAGAAAGACTGTATTTGGGAGACAGAGGATAGGATTAGAGACACTTACCTTGATTTGTTTTGATGGTATGTTTTATGCCTATGTAATATAATTGTTATGTATCTTATCGTAATTTCGAGGATGAAATTCTTTAAGGAGGGGAGTCTATAACACCCATAATTTTGATTAACATTATTTAAGATATTTAATTAGGTAAATAAAATAAATAATATAGGATGATAAGGTGATGGAGATTTGATAATTAATAATATGCCATACCTTAATTAATAAGTTAAAAAGGATGGTTATAACTTAAATAAGAAGGAGGATTATGTGAAGGGCAAAATAGGAAGAGGCTAAAATTCCTTAACATACACCTTCCCGTTCTCATTCCACCCTCACGTCATTCATACAGACAAATTAAAAGAGAATATAGGTCGGCCATTACCAAAAGATTTAGGAGGAAGAAAAGCTAGGAAATCACAGAGAAAGCTTAAGGAAACCTAATTAACATTCAAATCTCAAGTTCCTTTATCAAATCAAGGTGAATAATGACATCCATCACATATATGTTTGTTTCATTTCGGTTTTATGATTAAATCCGAAATTTATATGTGTTATTATGCCATGTTTGAATGATTATATGCTTATTGATAATTTATTGGATTTTTTAATGAAATTTATTAGCAGGTATAACTGTGAAAACCTATCATATGACACACAAATAACTTGAACTTTTAATATGATGATTATTTCAGAAGCGGGTTTTTAGCTTCATAATTTTCCAATTAAGTATGATTATTTCGTGAATTTTCTAAGTGGAGAAAAAAAATTATTTGGGTTTTAATTATTAAAAATAATTAAATAAAGTTTTGGGCCCCGATATTTTTATATGTTGATGAATATGATTAATCTGATTTATTGTGATTTTTAAGGATTTTTCCCATGTTTTTACGATTTATTATGAATTTATTAGGCTATAAAAGTTTAATAATTATATTAAAATAGTAATATAAAATTAAGGGTTGCTAAATTATATTGGAGATGGAAATCAGATCCACAGCAGGTTTCTGAAAAGAAAATTTGTAAAGTATTTGTTAACCAATAATAATTTGATAAAGAATAGAAGTGGCTGAAAAGACAATACTTTATATAGCAAAACAGCAGTTTTTATAGTAATTACGGTTTTGCCACGCCGAGGTCATTGACGCTCAAGGCATTGATGTCGTAGCTATACAATGTTGACCTTAGTAAATACATAGGATATCACTCCCAAGTGATATGGAATGAATTCATTTAGGTTGGAGTCAATGTCAGCATGCATGCTTACGACGTCAATGATCCCGCATATATTCCCTATACCACAATTACCTATATCGATTTCAATGATGTAGCATGTATTTAATTCCGCCTATTTCATGCTGCTTATTTTTTTTACCACAACTATCTATATTGGCAAGTATTTGATGTTGCTAGTTTTAATAACAACCCCTTAAGATTTTGATGTGGCAAGCTTTCCATGTCGCATGTTTTCGACCTTAACTATATAAGAAGGCAGTGATGCCACACTTTTTTTAAGGTGGTGATGCCGCTATTATACTATTACTTTCAACACCAATTATAAAGGGGCAATGATGCCGCCTAACCTTATTTTTGATATTCCTATAACTTTAAGTTACAAAGTTTTATACTATGCAAACCAATAACTTATATTTGGCAACCTATATATGCGATATAAACGGTTTTGGACCTATGGCCTTATATCTTATAGATTAAAGGCTTTAATATGATTTCGTTAATGAGGGATGCGATAATCCAATATAGGCAATATTGATGCCGCGTTTTATCCATGTAAAAAGATAAGTGTTTGGCTTTATAGCCTACAGTTTTGAGGTGTGACAACCTCTAAGTGATTTCAAAGTTCATCAAAGTTATTTTATAAATGCATATATCTTAGCATAAATAGTTCGGAAAGTAAAGGGCTATATTTTTATTTGTTTTAAAATACGATTTCAAAGGTAAATCAATTATAAAGATTTATGTTTTCAAGGAAGTGTTAAAACGGTATTTAGCCCAGAATTTTACTAAAGAGATTGTTACACTTATCACCTTTAGATAAATTATGATAGGATGAATTGACTCAGAGATTAGAAGACCGAATGGGACCGATGTAGGGTCGCGCCTTATACTTCAGTTGTTAGCCTATAGCTAAAATTAGTTTAGAAATTTCAATGCGTAGGGCTTTGTCTCGGGTAAGACTAAAAGTAGGTTTACGTACAGAAAGGAATACACAAAGATGAGGTAGGTTATTGGTTTGCCTGTAAAGCCATTAGGATCAGAGTGACCCTAGGAATAGTAAGTTTCAGACATACCGTCCAATTTTATTCTAATAGTAGGTTAGAGAATTTGATATATCTCGTAGGCCCAAGTCAGTCATTTAGGTTTGTAGTTACCCTAAGAAAACTATGATGTGGGACAGATAGTCCATTTATTCAAACAGATTAGTTATAATCACCCATGTTGCTTATATGCATGTAATTGTTCATATTATCTAGTTTAACCATTGTGGTTGTAGGAGCTTGATTTATAAAAAAACATATTTTAAGGATACTATTGAGGGGAAAACCCGTTCCGCTCCGCGGCGTGGTCTCATTAGATATCTATTAACTGATATGGCATATTATTATTCACATCAGACTTTTTGTTTAACCCAAAGTTTTTGTTTTTCCCTTTAACTCTCAGGTACTCAATTGAATAGTTCGAAAGTAAGGTTCACAGGTCATTTAGGTTGGACGAATAAAGCTTTCGGAGACATGCGGGAGGCAGATCTAGCTATGTAGGAATATATTTGTGTGTGTATTATCCGCTGTGTAAAATTTCATTTTATTGGAAGGTATGGAATGACAAATGTTATAACTGTCTAGTAGCAACCTCTGATCAACCAAGGGGCATCTTAATGTGTCACTTTTGAAGTATTTTGTAGTAATTATATTTTATCTGAACCTAGGCAATGTTTGAGATTATGTAATGAATATGAAATATTATTTTTGAAAGGAAATGTGAAAGCCTGTTTTGAAATTATGTTTAAGAAAATTTCATGTTCTCGTGCTTCTGATATTATTGATACGATTAACATTACCGCATTTGGTCATCGGAAATTTATACTACAGATAACTACAACATCTGTTGCAGTTAAGTTCAGGCCTCAAAATGGGGAATGTTACATGATGGTATGCAGAAGGCCGAGGAGAGTGTGGGGACTGATGATGTAGAACGCTTTATTTGGAAGTGTCTTCCGTATATTGCATTCACTTTCACTTACAATGTTATATAGGATAGCTTAGTGTCTCGCCTACTAAGATAGGCATAGCTACTATTTGTCTGCTTATGGTTACATGGTCGCTTGTTTGAGATGATTGCTTGTAGCTGTTAGGAATGTAGGGTAACTATGGTTGACTTCTCCTTGTTTGACTAGGGATTTCGAGATCGAAGTTTCTAAAGGGGTGAGAGTGTAATGACTCGAATTTTACATATCAGAGGATCGTAAAATGATACTTCTAAATTCATATTGTGTCGTATGATGTTATATCTTTGGGTAGCGAGTATTGACATTTTTGACCCTTAGGAATTTTATAAAACGATTTTACCCTTGAAAACTTGTAGCATCTATATTTTTTGATAAAAGATGAATTAGGGTCCGAGACAACTTCTGTTGGAAAGATATGATGGTTTCCCTTTTAAAGTGATTATAATAGCCTTTAGACTTATCGTTTAGAAGATATGGTTGTTTGAAGTTCTGAGTGATTTTAGGAAAATTAGTGGGTAACCAGCGAGTGATTAGTGAGGTCGGCTAACCCAACTTGGGATTAGGGTTAAGTCAAGCCCCCAACAGCCACTAACACCTATAAATACATCTCCAAATCATTCCCTAACCCTCTTTAGCCACCATTAAATTTTTTCTTAGCCAAAACACCTCTATTCTCTTTCAAATCAATCCTAATTCATAGAATAAGGGTAGATTAGCAAGGTTATTAGCTAGAGACTTCAAAATATATATTTTTAAAGAAGAAATTTTGGTGCTTTGCCATCTATTCTCTTATTTGCCTCGTTTTGCATGCAAATCATCAATTTTTGGGTATCCTATGAGTGATTTGTCATCTCTAAACCTCATATCTATGTTCTTATAGGTTTTAACATGTTTTGAATTCAATTATAAAATCAAAATTATGTTTTTGTATTGTTTTGAAACTAGATCCGAAGTGAAAATGAATTTAAAATGATTTAAACATGTTATTTTGATGTGTGATTGTGTATATGAATGTTAGGTTATGTTATAGATGTGTTTTGAGATGAAATACCATGTATTGATTTATATTTGTATGATTTGATGGTGTTTGATTGTTGTTTGGCATGTGTAGGGATGTTATTTTAATTGTTGAACGGTTGTAAACGCTCGTTAGAGCAAGTTAGGAGTGGAAAACGTAGAACCAGATTTCGATTGATCGACTTTAGGATGTTAGGAGTTGTATTGATTTATAGGAAATGTACATGGGTCAAAGTATGGAGCGTAGCGAGGGAATCGATGTGAAATTTAAGTTTTGAGATACTACAACATTTCTATTCGATAGAACTTATCTGATGGTAGCTTGCTTCAGGTTGATTTGGTGTCAGGAGAAAGTCCGCTTCGGGTCAACTTGGTGTTTGATGGTTTGAAGACTTGGACAACATATGTTGTCCGGTAGTGTTGTGGCTCGATACTGTGGAAGAACGACATCAATTGTGTCTGCTACTACTATGGTTCGGGGGCCTGATAAGAAAATGGGTTTGGGGTTGCTTACCACTTTGGGTTTTTTGGGGAGGCTGCTTCGGTCTGGTTGTGTGTTTTACCCGGATAGGATATAGTGCAGGGGAGCTTCTCGGGTCACTTTAGGTCAACTTAGGGGAAACTTTGGGTTTGCTTCGAGTATGCTTTAGGTCTCTCCTAGGGTGAATTTGAATTTTTCTTGAATTTGCTTGGGGTTAAAGGGGACGGGCTTTGAACAACTCTGGATGACTTTGGGTTATTGAATAGTAACTAATATGGTAATTTTGACTACTTAAGAAGATTTTGGAGCTTTCTTTGACAACACGAGGTGCTTGATCGAGTACTTCTAGTGGGAAGGATATGCATGGAACTATAGTAGTCTGGGGAGGCACGTTCAATAAGGCGGAGCATTGTGATGGTACATGAGATGTCCTGATTCGAGTCGGGTATTGAAGGGATCATTGATAACTTTGGATGTGGGTGATTCTGTGGGGCAAGGATATGTAAGGATGCTCATTTGTGCACCATGGACTATGGGACAGTCTAACCTGCCTTTGAAGAGTAATACCAATGAGATATCCGAACGAACACTGAAGCCAAATGAGACAGAGGGTGTCGCCAGCCTAGGAGATCATCAAAAGAGCTATCACTTATCCAAAGACCTTGGGAAGGTTGGGATGAAGGAGACTTTGGGAAATTTGTAGTGATGAAGACCTTAGAAGGTCAGGATGAAGGAGATTTTAGGAAAGTAGCTGTGACGAAGACCTTGGGAAGGACTTGATAAAGGGGACTTTGAGAAAGTCGTAGTGATGAAGACCTTGGGATGGTCAGGATGAAGGAGACTTTGGGAAAAGTCGCGATGACGGAAACCTTGGGAAGGTTATGGAGAAGCATTATTTTGGGAAAGACATGGTGGTAGGAGACTTCAGGAATGATCGTAGTGAAGTGAGGCTTTAGTGATGATCATAGTGATGGTGTGTGGCAAGGTAAGACCTTGGTGATAGACATGACGATATGAGAAATCTAGGTCGGTTGTCGTTGCGTGTTTACCTTGTATTTGTTATGATTGCTATGATTGGTGTGATTATTGGATGCCTTATGATTCTTGAGATAGGTACCCTGACACCTATAACATACTTCATGTAGTATACCCATATAACGATAATTGTAGTATAGAATATATGTGTTATGTGCTAACTCTTTAAATGCAGGGACATGTTAGGTATAATTATATAAACCTATGTCCTATACTATATAAGGGTTTTATAGTGTTTAGAGATTCTTTATCGCTAACACAAGACTGTTGTTTGACTCGAGGTTTTATGCTTTGCTTCTTATTATCTCGGGTAATCTTAATTAAGTAGACTAGATAGTAGGTTTGGGATAACGCATGGAGTTGTTCAGTGGATGAGTAGGAGGCTGGCGCTAATCTATACTTGTGTTTTGGAGCTTATTATTATTCTGATGTGTGACACTTTGGGGTTTTATTAGTGCTTTGTTTTATTTAGAGATAGTACATTTGGGTTTATTATTTGATGTATAAACTCTATGATCCGTGTATATAACTTCGGTGAACCTATATACTTTGATTATGTGGTTCATTTTTATTTATTACTATCTCATCTGTTTTATATGTATGTTGATTATTATATTTTATCCTTGCCCTACGAGATATACGATGGGTTCTGTGATTGTTTTTAATTATTCCACCCTCGAAAATCATCCAACATTAGCCGGATACCGTAATAGCGCATTCTATAGAGTATTTGGATATCGGAGGCGTAGGGCAATCGTCAGATTAGACACCAAAGTCATTTCTTGGTTTATTTTGGTAGTTATGTCATGGATCTATTCTACAATGTCCTTTCATGTCTCTTTAGAAAAACTCACCCCCTTAGTCTGACATCTATATTACTTACTTCAAATATATTTTTAATTGACTTGCTCTGCCATGCTTCTAATGTGGCATATTAAATTTTGATTTATGTTCCTTTAGAAATTTCAATTTATGTTAGAGCATGTTTAATATGGATACTATTGATAAGTTATTTGAGTTCCTTAATATTATGCATTATTGTTCATTTCCATAAATTTTTTCTAGAGGATCAAAGTGGTATTATAAATTTGTTCCATTACTATGGCATGGATATTTATGCTTCAAGCACATTTTTTTTATTAATATCATTTACATAAATGGAAAAAACATAAATTAGCTAGTTTCTACTATACATGAATATTTATATGTTTATAATGGTGTTGCTGACTAACATATTATAATAATCAAAATAAAGTAAAACTATTTTTGAACTCAGCTATGGGATATAGTGTACCTTTTACTTATAATACATAAAGCTTTCAGATTATTAGATTTAATTTAGAATTCCAGGTTCTTGTCCTTAAAATTTTTGTTAAAATTTTATGATCTACTATTAGAGTTAGAACTTTCCTCGATGATAATTATCAAACATTCTAGTTTGATAATTCACACTATGCTTTGTAGGACTTCCATTTCAAATTCCAAATTCATAAACATCACTTCAAATATTCAATTACTAAAACTACAAACTGATATGTATATATTTATTCGAGAACTTCCAATCTCTGACTATGATATGAAATTATATTAGTTGATGAATAAGTTCCAAAGTAAACATGGATATCACATGATCAATACCATTTGAAAATTGAAATAAATTCAAAATTCAAAAAGTAGATGTTAATATGAAAAGAATTAAAGAATATAGATCATTAATAAAATGTTATTAAAACAAAAACTTTTAAAATACAAATAACAATTAGTTTGTGACCACCTAGACCTCAAAATAATAAATTGTCTGAATTGATAAGTGTCACGCTGTGTCTATGCTAAGTTTACTATGGTTGAAAGGTGGGTTTTAAAGGATGACATCAGTTCTCTCTCTCCTTGCTAGGCTTCTCATCGTGGATCATTGGTGGCGACTTTAATGTCATATCCATTGAGGGTAAGAAGACTGGAGACCTTAGTTTCAACACTCAATGATTAATGATTTCAATAATGTCATTCTATCGGCATGTAACGACCTGTCCTTCATAATACCTAAAAGTCGCCGCCATACAATATCACCTACTTTCAAATATCATAAAAGACAGATTGTCGGGGTAAAAATTAGAACAAAACACTAAACCAAAATATCGATAAGATCTCATAATGGAATGACAACATATAATATACTGAATATACATGAACATAAATAGAATAACAATATATAAGAGACCGCACTAGCAAAAGCAACTAACAAATAAATATTAGTACAGAATAGTCAGAATACATTAACTCCAAAAGCATGGAGTTTTGAATAAATATCTGATACAACAGTCTCGTATATAAATAACAGGTCTATCATGTACAATAAAATAACAAGTGTATGTATCTCAATACGTTGATGCCCTGCCTCATGCGCACTCTACTAGCGTATCCCTAAAAGCACCTGACTCCTAGACTACTCAATCGAGTGCCCGAGAGTTGTCATGACATAAGCAGACAAAAAAACTCGGGTTAGACATAACACCCGGTGTGAGGGGAACTATCTCCAAATACTATATATTAAAACTATATACAAATAGACAGAAATAATAAAATCACAGCCGGCCCTTTCCACTAACTTGGCTCAGGGGAGATCCGGACTGCCTATAAACAAGTACAGTAAATCCATCTCAAAATTAGGGGATCATACCATAACCTACTCTTCTCCTGTAACAACATGTTAGTACAATATCTCAATGCACTACACTACCCCAAAAACTACTAATACTATAATACCAATACACCATGGTCAAACCATGATCCCAAAGCCACGATCCTTACTGCTAAGATCGATAAGATACTCCCCAATGTGTATAGTCCGTATAGATAAAACCAAATTGGTACGCCACAATGCCTATGGTCACTACTGCAAAGACCAAATTGTGAATGACTCGCTACTGGGGAACTCTATGTCCTAGCCCGCTATCATAGAAATCGTAGATGACTCGCTACTGAGGAACTCCATGTCTCAGCCTACTGTCATCACAAATTGTATACGACTCACCATTGAGGAACTTAAGTCTCAACCTGCTATCATATAAAAAGTTAGATGAATCGCTACTGGGGAACTCTATATCCTAGCCCGCTATCATCAAAATTGTGGATGACTTGCTACTGGAGAACTCCATGTCTCAACCCGCTATCATCACAAATCGTATAGGATCGCAATGCACCGCTCTAGTCGCCATGGCCTAAAACCTACTGGAATACTCTAAAAAAACCCATACTAATCCAAATTGCACTCCAAATTGAACGCATAACCCCAGTTTCATAATACTCTCTCGGTATATCCTCCTGATCTACCTCAAAATCTACAGTTTTTGGAATATGTACCGAGGTGGGTCTGACGTAGGCACCAATATCAGAGTACTCCAAAACCTATCAAACTTTTTGAGATCGTAGCCCTCAAAAAATTATGAATACTGGTTCAAACGGTGCCTAAATCTGAGTTCGTATGCGAAAGTTATCGCATTTTGAAATTTCGATCAATCGATCGTTAAAATCTGAACAACGGGCTATTAGATGTCTGAAACATCTACCAGACGTCTGAGATTTTGAGTCAGATGTCTAACATCTATTGTTGTTTGTTCACAGGGCTTATCCAGACATCTTAGTCTTTGGGTCAGACATTTGGATGCCTATTATGGGCAGAATCAACCTCCAAACACCCATAACTTTTGAACCGTAGCTCCAAATGACTCATCATTTCTTCCATTGCGATCGTGATGAAATTCTCTTCAATCTCGAGACTTTAAATCATGAATTTACACAACTTTAATTTTCCTCTATCCTTATGTGTAGCTTATACATGTGTCGATGCTCTCATTCGTGCATGCTTATGCACACACATTCACGCAAAACACACATTAACTTATCAACTCACATTTCCGGACTTCACCAGGGTAATTACTCGACCCAATATACTCTCACGTAACTTAGTGCACACAGTGGTCGCTATGGCTATTTTAAATGCTCACAATGAACTTATATTCAATAATACTTCTATATAACTAAACAATTGCAAACGAGCTTCACCAGGGCGATTACTCGACCCGACACTTTCCCACGTAACTTAGCGCATCCGATGGTCACTATTATTACATGAGATCGCTCATGACATGACCATATACACATATGGACATTCTCGTATGCATATAAAATCTATTACACAAGTATTCACGTCTTACAAACACAACTCTCATCATAATTCTAGCTACAACACTAGAGTTATTTCGATTGTTTCTTAACTCTAAATACACGTATATGTATAACTGCTCATGCATATATACACATACATATATCCTGTAGGCAATTCAACTATTTCTTGTTCAAATATTATATGTTATAGTAATCTTTCTAATAATAAGAGTGAAACATCTCTTTATATCATTTTATAAAATCATAAACCATTTTATAAAATGTCGTACTAGCTTATAATCACTTTGTAGCCTTTAAAATACCTAAGCACTTTATAAAAAAAATCAACTATTCACCTTTTTACTATTTTATAAGATCCCATATTCATTTTCTAAAATATATACTTCATTTATAAAATCATTGAACCATTTTATAAATACTAAATAAGGCTTACAAGGTCTTTAATTACTTTAAAGAGGGATGTAGAACTCCCTAACCCCTTAATTAGCTTCTAACCTTTTTGCAAATCAATTCAAGTGGATTAATTAGTATTTTGTAATGACGTGCACGTCACTATAATACTTAATTATTCCCAAATCAAACAATAACATCACAAACAATCACCTAATTAAACCAAGTCAAATTTAAGGCTTACTAACTATTTTTAAAATATAGTATTAGGGTCTTAAATAATTAATTAGCTAAGGGAAACATGTTTATAACATGAATACAAGTCTAAAGCAACCCAATCATTCTCCAAATCACATCATATGATTCAATATTAAGCAATAAACGAAAATATGAAGCATAATACATAAATCGATAAGGGGAATCATCCCACTTACATTCTCTTCCCTAAATCAAGCTCTAATCACCAAAACCCATCTCCAAGCTAACTTTAAAGTTGAGATATCTCTCCAAAATCCAATTCAAGCTAATTCCTTCACGGGTTTTGTAGAGAATTGGAAGAGAGGAATTATGATGATTTTTATTTGAATTTAGAAATTTTGTTTAGAAGTGTTAGAGTTAAGGGATTAGAAGGTAATTAAGAGGGGATTAGTATACCATTACAGAGGAGAAGGAATGAAAGTGAATAAGAAGTGAATGAGAGATATTGAAGGGAGTTACCCACATATAGGCAACTCAAGGGCTAAGCCCCAAATTTCTCCATCCAGCGCTATTCATTCCAAAAAAATCCAAACTCCAAACTTATCGAACCTTATACTCATTCAAATTCACAATATTTATCCGAACTTAATGAAATTGGTTGCAAGTCCTAGTTCGACTGTATGCAAAAAGTCACATTTTAGACTTCTAATTCAATAGAGACTTAATATTTAAATTAACTATTTAAATATATTATTGTTAAATATGCGGATTGTTACATTCTCCCCTCCTTAAAAGGATTTCATCCTTAAATTTATATGAGTACGTGAAAGTAACAGGACTGACCAAACTTCTCGAATCTCAGTTTCAGAAATTTCCAACAATATATTCCCTTGTGCTATCAGCAATAGGGAACTCCCAAATTAGGATGCATCACACATTATGAAATATGCGTTGATCTCCATCATCCCACATTTCCCAAAAATTCATACTTCTCTTAAGAAAACTACTTATTATTTAAATACCAATCTATGCAAATAAGCATTTAAACAACTATACATCAGCTCTTAAGTACCTAATTTGTAAAGGCCCACTATTTTGGACCATTCAAATCGACAATAAATCCACACATGTCGGACTTGAATAATTCAAAACAATAGATTGTAAAAAAAATCGGAAAAACTCAAAATATGCAGTAAATAAATCACAGATCACAGATCACAGACACAGAGTAATATAACAATGAAGTGGAAGCAAAGAGATAGTAGTTAATGAAGCTACTATATATATACATCAGAGTTAAACAAGGTACAACAGAAGTAACAAGATATGATAATCGAATACAAATCTGAATACATCACTGGAATCAACAGGATATCTGAAAGCGAAATAGATAGCTGAATCTTCAAGCAAAGCTCCAACTCCGAAGGTGAGTCTCGAATGTTGTATCACTCAGTCTGACCTGAGCGTAAAGCAAAACACAAAACACTCGAGTCAGTACTTACATACTTATACAACATAAATCAACTCAAGTGAACTGTAATATAAAGGTACAAGTAACTTAAAGAATGCTTGGGATCGCCCATTCTTCAAGGATCCGTTAAACTATCTACTATGTAGTAATATTCGCTATTATAATAATGATAATAGTAAAATAAAATTACTTTAAAATAGCATTAAGGAGTGACCCAATATTCCCCTTAACACATAATAGTCCCAATAGTCTATCCAGTATCAGCATACCCCCAGATCGGGAGCTACCCTAAATACTCCACAGGCTACGGCACAAATCCAAACTCGTAGTAAAGCTCGATATGGTAGGTGACACGGCACAACAAGGCAATGCCAGGGTAGATATACCAATTACGCATCCGGGCTGGTGGGAACGCATAGCAGCCTCTACCGCCCGCCTCGGAACAAACTCCCAAATCAAAATCGAAGGGTGGCCACCAAATAAATCATAAAGTAATAGAATAGTATCGAAGAAATGTGTCCGATCAGAGGTGCTACCTCATTGGCCCGTCAATCGCTCCTGTTTTAGCCACCTTATGCCAACTCACGGGAGTCGGGTCCACGTTCATACCTCAATAGGATCGTCGCCACCATCCTACTTCATTCTGGAATCTCCACCGCGTACACGGTTGTCAAAGTGGTTTTCGGTATCGACAGAGAGTATGCCCATATCCGATCCCGGTCTCTTGCCAACCAATCGTTATTATAATCCATGGATATTTATTTCAAAATAATTTATACTTCAAAACCAAATATCATATCCATTTCAAAACTAATTTATACCTCAAAACCAAAATATCATATTCAAAACTAGTTTATACTTCAAAACCAAAATATCATTTGAACAAACCAAATTTCCAATCACTGAATATTTCTTTCAATTTATTTAAACTTTGAAATATTCCTTTTTAAATCATCTTAAACCAAAACCACTTTTATAAAGCCATATTCTTAAATCTTAAATTGCAAATCAATATATTCAAAACAATTCTTAATTAAATATTATTTCAAATAAATTCATTTCCAAAATCATAGTACTTCCAAAGTTATAACACCTTTGAAACCAAACACTTTGAAACCATAATACTTTGAAACCATATCAATTTTAAAATGTTATCATTTGGAAATCATAATATTTAGAAAAACCATAACACCCTTAAAATAATATTCATTACTAAAATTATAGCATTTTTAAGTTCATTCGTTCAATTATACCAATTTCGTTGTATTAACTTAAATAAAAATGGTTTATATTTCATCTCAAAACATATTCATTCAAACCATTTAAATTCAATGTCAAAATCTTCCAAAATAATATTCATTTCCAAAGTTAATTTAAATTTCAGCCACAACAGCACTTATAAAGGGTTACGGTAAATATATTAACATTTCAAAAACATTGTCAAATTCAAAACAGCAGCACTTACAAAGTGCTACAGTAGGTATTAGTCTTTCAAAACAGTTCAGTTTAAGAAACAACATCACTTACCAAGTGCTACAGTAGATATTTAGTTATTATTTCAAAACAGTTTACTTTCAACAGCAACAACACTTACAAAGTGCTGCAGTAGCTGTTTAGTTATTTCAGAACTTAGTTAAATTGCAGAAATGGTAGCACTTAACAATTGCCATCTAAAACTACAACATTTTGGAAATGTTACCAATAAAATTCTAGATTTTATTATAACTTTTCAGAAACATTAAAACTTCAAATTTAGCCATTTTTAACTTATAAAATCATATTTCATGCTTCAAAAACATTCATTTGGATATCATTTAACTTATGATTTAATAAAATAAAATTTTATAAATAAATATCCAATTCAAACTATAATTCATTTATTATGTCAAAATACACTATTTTACTTAACTTTTATCCCTTTTTACCACTAACCTAACACTTTATTTTAAAATACCCATTTCATAAATAAACTAAATTCTATTTATTTACTTAACTTAAAATTTTCATTTGAAAACCAAATTTCCAATTACAAGTTAGGTCATAATTAAAGTTACATTTCCATTTCAAAATCATAACTATTTACTTTACAAAACATAACATTTCACAAAAGAATATTTTATCATAGTTAATATACAATCAATTTTTCTTTTAGATCTATTCATTTAGACATCAATTAACTATGATTTTCTAGTTAAAGAAATTTTATTACAAATGCCCAATTAAAACTGTATTCCATTTTATCAGTTCAAATTGCATTATTTATTACACAAAACATGTCCGTTTCATAAAGTAAAATTCATAACAATTACTAGGTTAGATTTAAAACTTCCATATTAAGTCAAATTTAATTATTAAGTTATTTATCATCAATAAAGCTCCTTAATTTAACTTAAAACCAATTATTAACTTATAAAAATTTAACTTATAGAAAAACCACTACACCTTTATAATTTAAAGCATTAAATCAACATTTAAGTTAAAATTTCATATATCTATCAAACTCAAAATACTTAATAATCTTTTAGGAAAATATTATTTAAAAATACTTAATAAATTTTAGGAAAATATTATTTAAAATATGACCATGGGCCTGTATAATTTTTTCTAACCTAGGTCAAGTGATATGGATATGTATCATTTCAATCCGTAATTTAAAAAGAAAAATCCGGGTTCTATCATTTCAAACCCGCAATCCCAAGTAAAACAAATACAATAAAAAATCACTTGAGCCTATCATTTCAGCCCATAATGATTTTCCTTATTCTAATGTCCGTTCGGGTATGTATCATTTCAACCCATAGTGATAGGGAACTTGCAGTGTGATACGGTAATTAGAATGAACAGTATACATATAATATCATATTAGATGATACAACAGGTATATATACATCATTTATCATCATATAAATATATCATAGGCATGTATGAATATCTTATCAATTTATACAGATTCACTTGTCATCATTTCACAACAGTATAAGTACATATGTCTATAGTGATAAAACTCACCTTTTTAAAGATGGAGATAACAAACAAGAGACACAAAACAAATTCCGAAAGCATGACTAGGCACGAACAAGATTTTTTTTTTGATGGAGAGTCATGATCCAATCATGTATACAAACAATTTACAAAATTATAAGAATAAAATTCAACACAAAGATTTATAGATTAAAACAATGAAAAGAATGAATCAAGGTGACATAACCTTGCTTTAAATCAATCAAGTGGCTAGGCCATGGTCAAGTGGGCTTGACCACACCATGTAGTGCTCGACCTCATCATGTTTAGAGGCACCTAGGCTCGACTAAAGTGGTGTGTACACGGTTATGGTAAGGAATTTGAAGAGATGGAGGTTACAACTTCATTGGAAGGCCAAAAGGTCAAAGGCAAGAGGGGTTTTGGTTCAGCCCTAAGTCTCTATATGCTCGGTCATGGCTATGGTATGGGCCAAGGCAACATGAAGCATGGCTATGGTGATGTAGTGGTCATGGAAAATCAAGGAGGTGAATGGAATTGTTGTGGCCGAGCAAACAAAGGAAGAGGAAGGTGAATATGTGATCTAGGCTAGGTTTCAACAAAGTTTTGGTGATGTTGCTTAGATCTATGGTCACGGCGATGGATGGTGGTGAGGAGGAGTGATGATGGTGGTCGATCATAGGGTGGAGATGGTGATGGGGTCGACTTGGAGGTGAGGCCGAGCAACATGAAGAAACAAAGAAAGAAAAGAGAAAAGAAAAGGAGAAAGAAGAGGAAGAAGAAGCCATGACTTGTGATATTTGTTTTCTTTGTACGCAAATGAAGAATGAGGGAAAAGTGAGAAGTTTTGTACGGCTTTGGAAATGTAATACACGGCTAAGAAAGGAAAATAAAAAAAAGAAACGGCTAAGAGAATGGCAAGAGATAAAGAGCTACTGAATGAAGGCTTTATTTCCTATTTAATAAAAGAAACATATGTAAAGTCTTCAATCAGAAGAGGCAAATGAGGAAAAGATATTTGGGAAGATTTGTACGTGATTTGATGGGAGTAATACACGTCTAAACAATGGTGAAGGGCTATGGTAGGAAATAAATAGGCCAAGCAATAAAGCAAATGTAACCTATGCCAAATTAAAACAAAGTAATCATACGTCTAATTGATTTGTTTCCTAGCCATTAAATAAAAGATATATACAAAAGAAACATTCAATAAATAAAATTTTATAGAAGATATACACAAGAAACATTTAATAAATAAAATTTTAGAAAGGCAAGCCTTAAAGACGATATAACGTATACCCATTTATTTCTCCAAGCTATAAATAAAATATATAAACACATAACCATCCAAATAATAAAATGAATGTCTAAAAAAAATAGAGAGATAAAATAGAGACGGATATATATGAAAAATATAAAGTATATATACAAAAATTTATTGCGTGTAAAACACTAAAATTTATCCAATTTAAAATGTATACATCAGAATTTTACGAAACGAAAAGAAGGACTAATACAAAAATTATATCCAGCTTCAAATATAAAGATTAGAATTTAAAAAATCAAATTTTAAAAATTTTAAACTGAAATTCAAAATTTGACCAAAATTGACAAAATATAAAATTTTCAGAAATTGTTTACTTCATTATATTAGGAAAAATAAATTACAAACTGACATTGGAAAAATTCTAAAAATTCACTTTCAATTGATTTAAAAATCAAAGTTTCCAAATAAAATTTTAGTTAAAATTATTTACAAAATTATGGGTTGTTACATAATTGTACTATACAAAGAGGATTGTGCACTAACAAAAAAAATTCAGACATGTATAACCTCAGTGTAGTAACTTGTACTACTATAGTCATACATGAAAATCAATAGGAGGGTAAGCTCAAGTGAGGCAGTATCAAAATGAACCACTGACTTCGAGTCACATCAAAAGGTAGTGGACTCGTATAGATCCTATCTCACCCCATAGCTGGCATGTATGATATGCGATCTATTCCAAATAGACAAGGAATACAAATCAATACCCATCATTGCTAATATGTGGAGTCAACAATGGACACTTATCGCGATCCAACAACTCCAAATAAACAGATCCAATACATTAACATACTCAAAAATTTATCTCGATCTAATAATAGACCTAGCTACTAATACAAAGCCAATGATCTACAATGCCACCAATACAAGGCCAATACAGTGTATGATCACTAAAATAAGATCAATACTACACACGGTCATGCAAACACACATTAACTTAACAATTCACATTTTACAAACACAACTCTTTATATTATTTTATAAAATCATAAACCATTTTATAAAAGGGGGAATTAGGGAAAATGACAAACTTTGAAAAAATATTCGGCTGAAGGACATGAAGTTTTATTTTTAGGCTGAAGGACAAATGCTAGTTATAATTAGCATTATATTCAACTTTTACACTATACAAAATGCTAGTTATACTAGCATTATATTCAATTTTACACTATAAAAAATGCTAGTTATAACTACTATTGTCCTTCAGCCTAAAAAACAAACCTGTTGTCCTTCAGCCTATATTTTTTCTATGTTTGTCCTTCTTCCTATTTCTTGTTTATAAAATGTCATACTAGCTTGTAATCACTTTGTATTCATTAAAATATGCTAGCAGAGTGCGTAGCTGGAGCATTTTACAGGCATGAAATCGACGTTTTGAGATACATACACTTATTATTTTATGTACATGACAGACCTGTTATCTATATACAAGACTGTTGTATCAGATATTTATTCAGAACTTCGTGCTTTTGGAGTTGATGTACTATGACTATTCTATAATGATATTTATTTGTCAGTTGCTTCCACTAGTGCGATCTCTTATATATTGTTATTCTATTTCTCTTCATGTATATTTAGTATATTATATGTTGTCATTCTGTTGTGATATCTAATCAATGTCTAAGTTTAGTGTTTTGTTCTAATTTTTACCCCAACAATCTGCCTTTTGTGATATTTGAAAGCAGGTGATGTTGTAAGGCATTGACTTTTGGGTATTACGAAGGGCGAGTCACTGAAAAGGCTTCCATCGGTATAAGTCTATGGAATGTTCTTGTAAGTGAGATGTTTCTTGGAAATTGGGGAAGGGAAACTTTGGCTAAGTAGGATGTAGTGTTTTTTGTAGCTGATAAAAAGACTTGTGATCCAGAATTTGTCCAGGCGTCACTTTAAGTTCTCAGTACATTTATGAGATTCAAAAGAATGCATAGCTTGAGTATTCCATCCATCCTGAGCAGGATAGCTTATCAGTGAAGGAGTGTTTACCAGTTTAACCTTTTGTTTTTGGAGTTTAAGTTGGTTACTCCATTGTTATGGGAAAATAGATTTTCCTTAGGTATTAAGTATTGGTTGGGGGTTCGTTGCTTATCCTTATTCCTATTATGGTTCACTTTCGAAAATCTCATTTTGATGACTCTCCTTTGTGAGAATGCGCGTGAGATGTCATTTGAAGTAGTGAAAGTGGAAAGCAACCGCAACTCCAACTAAGGGGGAATGACCATGATACAAATAAGATCAGGCTTGTTCGAAAAAGTATAGCTGGCTTATTATGTCACTCCTATGGCATATAAGAGGCATTTCGCTATGAAATGTCGTCTAGATAGATTGAAGCATAAGTGCTTCATTTGCAATCGCTTGATCACTTGAAGTAGGACTGACCTACATTTTTGAAGGGTGTGTAAGTGATGATGATTTGTGCCTTTTAGGCATTACCAGATCCTAGCGGCTTACGACCTAGGAAATTCGAAAGAAGCTTATGTAGTGAGGTATGATCTATTTTTGGGAAATCACTTCAGTTCCATCCGACACTTGAGCGGTATATTTATCTGTTGCTAGTTACTCGGTAGATAGCTAAACTTGACACCTTTCATTGTAGGTAAATTATTCGGTAGAGATAAACCTCGTATGAGTCACCTTAGTTGCAAAATTAAGGTGAAGTGACCGAAGTATTACCATTTGAACTTGATGCACGAGCTTTCAAGTCGAGTGGGTTCGGTCGATGAAGTGTGACTTGGATTTATATCTTGGTAGGGTTCGGTGGATGCTAAGTAATAAGTAGATACCAAGCGGATGACGTATAAGCGATTGTCTAGAGTCGTTCATGTTATAATTATTTTCTTTTGGGTTAGTAGACCTTAGTTGATGGGAGAAATCTCATGTGATGAAAGGAATATTTTCTAAAGATTTGTCCAGTCACGTGCCAATTCTAAACCTATAGTTTGAGCATAGAGTTTTCAGGCAATTTGCACCACTTAAAATAGGGTTTGTCATTTGATTTTGATAGACGAGCACTTGAGTCGGATTCTTAGGATGACTGAGAGATTTTTGAGACACGACCTTGGTCGTGCCAGGAGATTTCAGTAGTCGGATCAAGGAACCAGATCGGAGTTCGCTCGGATGGAGTTAGGTGGCCGACCCTAATTTAACAAAGAAATCTTGCGAGCAAACAAAGGGTCGGAATGGGTATCGTGTCATTTAGAATGATCTTTGGGAAATTATTAAATTTTAGTGTAGTAATTATTACGTGGGATAGTCGAGCAAGGATTTCTTAACCATTTTTGTGGCGATTCGGATAATCTCCTAAGTGACGAGATGGTACTTGCCTAGGCGAGCGTCATAGTGCACTTAGTATATTATCCTTATTAACATTGTGTAGAAAAGGTATCTTTGAACCCGGGCAAACCTAGGCAACTATAAATAATCATTTTTGATGATGATTTAATTATTATAGTTTCCTCTTTTAGGGAATGAGTTCTGTCTAGAAGAAAAGGAAAGTTGAGGCATTGATTGCTGGATTTATTCGAGAGTTTTGAGACTCGATAATCTTGCATATCATATAAAATTTTCCTCTTTGTAGCTGGGAGGTGTAGTAGTCATTCGTGTGTTATATTCACGAAAGGAGTTGCATCACTTAGACATTTATTCCTCTTGAATGACAGACGGACTTATTAGAGTTTATGGTTCAATATGCGCGTTTGACTCTTGATGGTTACCAAGCATGTTGGTGTAGACTTTTTTAAATATTTCATTCTTTGTATTCTTATTTGTTGCTTGTTATTGCTTGTTGCTTGCTATTGTTGCTACTGCTTGTGTTTGCTTGCTATTTTTTGCTGCTTGCTTATTGCTACTATTGTCTATTTCCATTGTTAGTACTATTTGATCATGTTTGTTGGCGCTATTGGTTGACTTTGATGCTGGCTGAATTTTTTATTATGGCTGATTTTGTTGCTTGCATGTTTGATAGTTTGAATGCTAGTTATTGTTGCTTATCATTATCAGCTATTATTTGATGGTTTATTATCGCTTATAGTCATTGATTGACTAGAGGTTAATTATATGAGACATTGTGCTAACTTGTGGTTACAGGAGAAGAGCAGGTTATGGTACGATCCCCTACTTTTGAGATGGATTCACTGTACTTTGTTTATAGACAGTTCGGAATTCCCCTGAGCTACATTTATGGAGAGGGTCGGCTGTGATTTTGTTATTCCTGTCTATTTGATATAGTTTTAATATATAGTATTTTGAGATATTTCCCCTCACACCAGGCTTTATGTCCGACTCAAGTTTTTGTCTTTGTTTGCTTATGTCATGAAAACTCTTGGGTACTCGATTGAGTAGTTTGAAAGTCAGTGCTTTTAGGGATACGCTACTAGGGTGTGCAACTGGAGCATTTTGGAGGCATGGAATCGACATTTTGAGATACATATACTTGTTATTTTATTATACATAACAGACCTATTATTTATATATAAGACTATTGTATCATATATTTATCCAGAACTCTATGCTTTTAGAGTTGATGTCTTTTGACTATTATGTACTGATACTTATTTATCAGTTGTTTCCGCTAGTGCGGTCTCTTGTATATAATTATTCTACTTCTATTCACGTATATCCAGTATATTATATGTAGTCATTCCATTGTGGGATTTTATCGATGTCTTGGTTTAGTGTTTTGTTCTAATTTTTACCACGCTAATCAATCTTTTATGATATTTGAAAGTGGGGGTTGTTGTGAGGCGCCGACTTTTAGATATTATGAAAGGCGGGTCATTACAGTTTCTTTGGATCTCTATGAAATCCCTTTTTGTAGATCTAGCTTCAAGTTTTACAATAGGGAGGGTGATGCTTGTGTCTTTACAAGGCATGATCGTGCCTTCAAAATGATGTGTGGTTCAACAACCCCTTCTGCTTTATGGTGGATCACCTCCACCACACTAACTCTGATCATTCCCCAATGATTCTACATTTGACCTAAACTACTGATGCAGTCCAAAAACTTTTAGGTTTCAAATCACGTGGATTAGCCATTATACTTTCCTTGATATGGATAAAGAGGCCTGGTCCATTCTGGTCTAAGGGTCTCCGATGACCTTATTTACCAATAAACTTAGAAACGCCAAAATTTTTGCTCATACATGGAACAAAGAGGTCTTCTCCAACATCTTTGATAGAATCATGAGTGTGGAGAAAGAACTAAACTTACGCAAGGCCTTCTATGATGGGAAACCATCAACTCCCTGTTATAAGGAATAGGTCTAGGCTATGGAAAACTTCACTCATGAACTCCAAATCAAAGAGATGTTATGGAAATAGAATGCGCACATTAAATGTACTATATATGGAGATACTAATTTGAATTATTTTTCACTCCATAGTCTATAAAAATATGCCAACTTTGCATAGAATTAGGAAGCATAATGGTGTCTCGACCATCTCTTCAATTGAAACCGAGGAAGTAACCACCATACACGTCCAGGAGCTCCTAGGTGCTCTCTCGACTGCTGCTCTCAATCTTGGTATCATCGACTATATAATCTATCTCTTGGACGATTTCGATAACTATCTCTAAGCCATCGTTGATCCTGATGAGATCAAAGTCCATCTTTGATCTTGATAAGGACATCATTGTATGTCCTGACGGGTTCAACGGATGCTTTTCAAACTTGCTAGGATATCGTTAATGTCGATCTTATCTCGGCTACACGGTCCTTCTTTGTGGGACACACTCTTCCTCGGAGTTAGACAGCTACTAATATTTTTCTAATTCCCAAAACTAAAAACCTTGAACATGCTCAGACCTTAGACCTATTAGCCTTTGCAACTTCACTAATAAGATAATTTCCAAAATCCTTGTGACTAGAATTGGCCTTATTCTTCAAAAAATAATCTCCCTTCTCAACCCAGCTTCATCAAAGGTGGACTCGTTACTAATAACATCATTCTTGCTCAAGAATTTATTTCACAAGTCAATCGTAAAATCTTCAGTTCTAATATTATAATCAAACTTGATATGGAGAAGGCCTATACTAATATATCCTGGTTCTTTATTGTTAGGATTCTTAGGGGCTTTGGCTTCTCGGGTACTCCAATTGATATGGTTTGGAGACTCATCTCTAACTTTTAGTATTCCATTCTAACTAGTGGTACACTTAAAGGCTTTTTCAAATCGGGAAGAGGTGTGAGGCAGGGGGGCCCTTATCCCCTGCCTTGTTCATTATTGCAATAGAGGTCCTTAGTTGTGGTATCCACGACTTGACGGCTACTAGTTGCATATGCCACTTCACCCTTTTGAGGAGCTCCTTTTGTTTCTTCACTCTTCTTCATTGATGACACTCATATTCTTGAATGGTCATCTGTGATTTGTTCGTAACCTCATGCGCTTTCTACGGCCTACAAGGCTACTTCGGCCCAAATAATTAATATTGAAAAAACTCCTTCATTACCCCATCTCTTGCAACCCCTACATACGGGGCTAGACTACGTAACATCACAAGCTTTACCCTAAATTCACTCTCCATTACCTACCTTGGGAATTAGTTTTATAGGAGGATTTTCTTTATTTTTGTAACACCACTGCAAAGGTCCGTAGACTCATTGGTAAATGGAACTCCTTCCTCATCTACCAAGCAGACAAACAAATCCTTATTAGCTATGTTCTATGCACTCTTGGCTCTCATATATTTTTGCCGCCTCAGCTCCTACGGAGGCCTTCTTCTCTTCCTACCAAAAACTACAGACTAACTATTTATGAGGATCCTCTGACGTCCATCGAAATATCATTGAGTTTTTTGGGTTCGTATATGCAGACACAAACGTGAAGGTTGCCTTAGCTTACATAATCTTTGCGATGTTTGAGCCACATATATGTACAAATTTTAGGTTTGCTTCCTCCAAAAAACTCCTTAAGGTCCAACTTCCTTAACCATAAATACCAAAAGCTCGGTCCTTACGGCTTCCTTAGTACTCCCTCAAGTTTTAGTGAGACATAGAAACGTATGTAGAAATGCAAAAGCTCATTTGACCTTCATGTTGCTTCGTCCCCTAACCGCAAATGGATCAATGATAAATTTCAACTTAAACTCACATGGAATGTTATTCGTGTTCATCATCGTATTAGCATGCCTTTCTATAAGATTTGGGATTCTCATGTCCAACCATTGTCTCTCTTCTCATGCGGTAGCTTTTACATAACGCCATACCACTTGATCTCAATCTAAACAAACTTAACATTGCAATGGTCTCCAAATGTCGTTGTTGTAATTTAGCTCCGTTGAATCCATTCCTCATCTTGGAGCTAGTGAAATAACAGTGGAGATTTGGTATCATTTCGAAGGCCTCATGGGCATAAAACACGGATAGCAGTGGAGATATGGGATCATTTCGATGGCCTCGTGGGCATCAGACACAGGTCTCATGACTTGAGGGGATGCCTTTTATTCTAGTGGTCCCACACTAAAGGCAATTCCATTCATGCGATTCTTTTTTGCATTCTCCTATGCAGTGTTTTCATGACCCAACCCTGCCGCGGTCCAACCTCGAATAAACCTGAACTTTGGACCACCACGGCCCGGAACTCAATCGGACCTCATTTATCGATGAACCTTGGTCGGACCTTTAAACCAACGGTTCAACCGTCAATTTTACCTGGTTGAACCACGGTTCTTTTGTTTTTCTTACATTCTCGTCGTGTAATTTTCTCTTATTTTCATTTGAACCCGGTTGAACCCTCCCATATGCGCAATTTCTTCGCTTCAAAATATGTTTTCAAATCTTCGCCCGTTTTATATTCGTAATTAGTGCAGCTAGTGTAGCAAATTTTATTTAATTTTTCATATTAGAATTAACGTGTGGATTATGAATTAATATCGTATATTTTTATTGAAGATGTTGGTTTATTGTGTACTTAAGATTGATACGTTGCATCTAAATGTATTAATTTACAAAAAAGAGTATGTGCGGTTCTTGACGGTTCGACCGGTCGAACCCTCGAAACCTCGAACCCTGAGTCATCACGGTTTGATTCACGGTCCGGTTATGAAAACATTGCTCCTATGTTACAATTTGCTAGTAAATATGGTGTACTCGAAATCGTTTTCTTTATGACAATAAACCTATTACCCTCTCTGAAACTGTTATGCCTATCCATAACAACATTAGACTTACTTTTATTTCTAGACCATACTCTGGTCCCAATTGATTTTTGGACTCATGTATCATTGACTTCACTATATACGACACTGGATGGTTTTGACCCTTATCTTTCACTCAACTTTCTTGCCTATTTTACGCATTAGCTCTACCCTCTACTATTTTCTCAGTTGTTGCTTTTGTATTTTTTGATAGGTATATTAGTGCATCATTGCTACTTACTGTTTGGGCTCATACCGGGGAGCACACTCCTACTATTAGTTGTCATAGTCCAGGAGGGTCTTACCTGAGTCATGGTTTACTTACTCGCTACACTAGGAGTGCTTTTGGTGCTGACCCATATGTACATGACATTTGGTATCACTTACTTATCTGGAGATTCAGCTCAACGTTTTATTTACATGGCCTTCGGCTTTTATGTTCACTGATGATTACCTTTTTTTACGCTCAGTTCTATGAGTGTTTATGCTTTACGTTTCCTTTTTATTTTTATCGTTAATTATACACGCCACCATCAAAGGAAGGTTTTTTTTTCCTCCATTTGGGTTTTACATAGCATGGCATCTCCTTTGCGTGGTTCCATTGCATAACTAGGAAGATTTTTGTGAGGCTGAACCTCTAATTATAAAAAAAACATACTCCATAAAATAGTAGAGAAAAAAATGTATACAAATCTATTTGCTATTTGCCTTAAGTATAACTTCGTTAATGCAATTTTAATTTGATCATTCTGATTAACTTCAAAAGTTAAGCGGATAGTAAAAATACTTTCTATGAATTTCTTCAACAACCACAACCACTTCTAAGGCTAGCGCTTTGTAATGCAATTTCATTTGCCACTACGGCAGTTCCACCAAGTCCATAAACAAATAACACTTGAAACAACAGACGTGACTTATGCACATAAACATACACCGTATATATCCCTATTAATCAAGTATCTTTATCACAAATTAATCAATGAATACACCAAAAAACATGGGAATGCATAGAGCTATACTTACCACTACTCTTATCCATGCATTATTTTTTACTTTCATTGACCCAGAGGCAGTCGGGCCTATCAAATTTTTCTGTCTAAGTCGAGCAAGCATGTTACATTTGTGTTCGACGACTCCCTTACAGATAATGCAATAGTAATCATTTATAGCTTTCACCAGCAAAGTCAAATTATCCATGGTATGGCATTGATTATGAAAAAGCGCAGGCAACTGGAAGGTTTAGCAATGGTAGGACAATTGGAGATATTGTCTCTGCTAATCTAGGGATAGAATCAACATTACCATATCCGTCATTGTGGATAAGTGATGATACAATACTTAAAGGTGCCAATTATGCATTTGGTGGTGCAAGCATTTTTCCATTCGCATGAGGGTTTGGAAAATGTGATAATGAAGAAAGTCGTGCATTATGGTTTCTGTATACTCGACATGCCGTCGGCTAGCAATGGCAAGTCAATTTTCTATATTTTTTAATTTTTTCTTATTTATTCCACATTTTAAAAAATGTTTAAAAATAATAATTTAATTCCTAAAAAATAAAAAAGATATTTTAGCACGGTCATTCAACCTAAGGACGGCTTATGATCGGTTAAATTAGTATTTTCCAATAATCTATGGTTGTGGAATTCGAATATAATCGTTACTGAAATTCTAACTCGCACAACCAATCATGCGACTTTTAATCGGTTCATTAAATAACTTTGATAAAGTTGATTGTGTGTAACATTTTTACAAATTAAATTTCTTTTAATCATTGGGTAATTAGTTATGAATTTTTATTATATTTAGTATAATAAAATTATATAAAATGAAATATTCGGTAGAAAAATAAATTTATTTGATCTTATGTCGATTTAAAGTATTTTGGACCTATTTCCAAAAGATGATTAAAAAAACAAATAACTTTAAGGTGTCGATCTGGAATTTTAAATTTATAGCCGTTCGTCGACATCCGGACTAAAAATCCTTCGTGCGAAGCCCGGACGACCTTCAAATGAGACCAAATCCGAACCACTAATGCTTGGTAATGTGTTAATGCAATCCATACAGTTGGGTTCGTAAAAATTTCCAGAAAAAATTAAGCTCGATACAGGTCATTTTACCGGGAGTTGTATAACACTTTCTGGCCTTAGACGAAGTGTTTTTAGTTCGAATGTCGACGAACAACTATAAATTTAAAATTCAAGGTCGACATCTTAAAGTTATTTATTTTTAATCATCTTTTGGAAATAGGTGCGAAGTACTTTACATCGACATAAGATCCAATAAATTTATTTTTCTGTCGAATATTTTATTTTATATAATTTTATCATACTAAATATGGTTAAAAATTCATAAATAATTAGCCAACAGTTTAAAAATATATTTTAATTCAAAAAAGTGTTACACACAATTAACTTTATCGAAGTTGCTTAATGGACCAATCAAAAGTCACATAGATTGGTCGTGCGAGTTAGATTTTCAACAACGATAAATACTCGAATTGCAAAACGATAGATTATGGAAAACACTAATTTAACTGATCACAAGCCGTCCTTAGGTTAAATGGTTGTGCTAGTATTTTTTAGGAATTAAATTAGTATTTTTAAATATATTTTTAAAACGTAATGGAAATTAAATTAATTAATTATTTAATTGCATAACTAAAATTGTAACTAGCCATTGCCCATAGTCGACGGGGCCATCACCTCTCCCTACCACTATTCACTATGTGTTTTGTAGTGCTTGGAGCCTGATGGAAATACAAAGTTATATGTGAGGATAATAATTGGCATTAACATGTACATGTATTAACTTTGTCGATATGTGTGATATTATCTATAAATTAAAAAGGTATTTATTTGGTGTGTATGGATTGAGGATTAGCATATAGAAGAAGTATTTATCTAATACTTGTATGAAAAGGACAATTTATAATTTAAAACAACAAGGGAAAATTATTATTTCTACATGCATTATTTAAAAGTTTTAAAACTAAATACTGAAGTATATTTGTTTTGAGGATATAGGTTATTTACATGTTGGTGGATGCATCGAGGGAATTTTAAATAAGGATTGTGTGCGAGGGAATTTTAAATAAGGATTGTGGGCGATGGAATACACAAATACACTGATGTAGAATAAATTTTAAGGTCGCTTACACTAGATGGGGATGAACAGTGTATCAATTATTTAAAAATTAGCTTGTAAATCTATAAGATATCCACATGAATCGGTAATAAGATCAAAGGCACTTGCAGATAATCAGATAGTTAATGTAAAGTAAAAGTGATAATAATGAAAAAAGGCAATAAGGTTGGCTTGGTTGGTTGGTAGTTTAGACTACGAGATTAAAGGTCATGAGTCCGATCTCCGAGATCGACACTTGTTGGCATTAATGAACTATGTTCAAAAAAATGATGAAAAACACCAAGATTTTTATATCGATTTGGATATTCAATCCTAAATCCAGTCATATACACTCCGTACAAAATTGCACTATCACTTCTACCTTCCTACAGGTGGCAAAACTCATTTACAATCACATAGGTGGTAAGTTACACCTTTCCTCTTGACTTTCCATGGGTGACAAGAACTCATTTCTCTTTACAATAGCAAAGTTTGAGCAAGTAGTTTATCTTCAATGCAGATTCTTGCAAATTCATCACAATAATCTTATAGACCTCCAAAAGAAACATATCTTTGAAATTAGTGAGAAATAAGATGAAACTAGAGAACTAATTTAGAATTAAGTATAAGCACTTTGACCTTAAGTGTGTTTTGAAAATCCTTGAAGAATATGAGTGAAAGAGTATGGATGTGCAAAGAGGTAAGCATATTAAGGAAGTTTATTAAAAAAGTTATAGAAATGTAAGAGCAATAGAAAGTCACAAAATTATTAATGGAAATTCAGTTTCTAGACCTCTTTAAATAGAAGATGAAAAGATGCGACCGTTGGTGAATAGTTGGAGCCAAAATCATTTTATTCAAATTTTAATAAATCAAATAATTGTAACTATGTCAATATAATCCCAATGGATATGTCGACAAACATGTCACTGTGTCGACATGATCCCATGAGGTATGTCAACATACATGTCACTATATCAACATAGACCAAAGGGATATCCAATGTACTTAGTACAATTTAGGTTTTCTTTTTTCTAAAATTCAAAAAATACTTTCATGCTTTAGAACTCAAAATATATGTTTATATAAAGATGTTTGTAGGTGAAATATTGTTAAATGAAATAAGAGTTTCAAAACATATTACTATGAGGCTTTAACTAAAAATCTAAGACTCGGTAGACTTACTGAGCACTTCTTGTATCTTTTTTTGAAGCACTTGTGTTTCATTGCTCTTGAGTCAATTGTATCATTCATTTGGTCAATATTACTCCTTATATATAACTCGTTTGCTTACTTGCATTCACCGAGTTTTCTATCTCTGCATAATATCCCCATGATATACTTGAAACTTCTACATAACTTGAGTTGAATGTGGACGATATTAGAGTTTTAACCAAAAATAAATTCCATCAGTCCTAAAGTGATACAGTTTTGACGAAAAGAATTGGCAGAAATAATCATTTGTACCAGATACCACTTTAAACAATAAAATTGGATTTTATCGGAAAGATGTTTAAGCGATAACTTTGACCAAACTGTCATACAACTAGCTAAAGTGACATGTGAACATTATTATTCGTCAAGATTAATCACTGACTGAATTTAAACCTTTAGGTCGCATAACCATAATGATCAATTCTCAAAAAATCACATGATTCAACTAATTTATAAAATATTGTAAATTAATATTTTTTGAGAAATATTAATTATTATTTAATTTATTTGATGTTTTGGAGTTGTTTTCAATTATTTGAATGCATTTATAAGAATTATATTTGTGCGCCTAATATTTGATATTAGTGTAACTTTAAATAGGTTTACATGAAAGATAATTACATAAAGGAATTTATAGAAATTTTGTTTCGACCAAACATGTGAAAAGATAGGAGGGGGGGAGAGAGAGAATTAACAGAATTGATTAGGGAAGTTTTAATTAAAAGAATGATAAAGGTTTAATTCTTTTAGTAAATACAAATTCACTAATTCATTTCTTGTAGACATTTCATATTCATTCAACTTCCTCTTCTCCCCTCCTAATCTTCCATGGTTGAAAATCAAATGAACATTTCCATAGTTTTATTAACTCCAAATCAAATACAAACATCAAATAAAATAAGTGGTTCATCCTTCTCTTGCAAAGCAGAGTGTGGATCTTGGAGATCCGATGAGAAATCTTCATTCAAGGTGCAAACCATACGGTACCTCTTTAGGTAATCAATTAATTTTATTATTATTTATATTTACATCATTTGGTTGCATGGATTATATTTTATATATGTTACAATGAATTTATATATGCATGTGTTGTAAGATTCAATCTGTATATTCACATTGTTTAAATTAAAGAACATAAGGAAACATGGAAACAATTTTTTATAATACCGATTGAATTTGTTTTAAAGGTTCGACGCATTAAAAAAAATTAATACCAATTATTTTTTTAAAGGTTTTTATTTAAAACAATTGTTATAAAAGTTAAAGTTTTAAGGTTTAATTTATTAACAAGTTATACAAAGTTTCAACAAATTCCTTAAATATTTGTTCTGATTCAAATTTTAAAATTGATCTGTGTAAACATCTTTTTAGTCCAATTGAATTTTCTTTAAAGTCATTTAAAACAATTTCTTTAAACTGCTGTTCTAATTCAAAATTTAAAGTTGGTTTTATTTTAAAACATATATCTAATTTTGAATTCTTCTAGGTTGTTCAAACGTAGATTTTACATGGACTGAATGAATGGGTAATGGAAGGAGAAAAGTCCTTGGCATTTTCCTCTTTTTAAATGCCTATTTAAACTCATTAATTGTCATATTATAAATATAAGTAAAAAATTATCAATTAGTCAATAAATATTTTTTAACATATTATTTATAAGTATAAGTAAACTATGTACGTATATATATTATTATTTTATATGTTTTCAAAATAAAACTATAGACAACAAAGGCATATATAAGGGACGAATGTGTCCATTGTGGTGTAAATCCCAACACCTTTAAATATACACATTGGCCATATACAATGATATGTCGTGCTTGCACTATACATAAAAGAGTGTATTTGATATGCACATTATAATATATATTTAATTTAAATTAAATCAAAACTCCTTTATAAACAAATTAAATAAATTAAGATTTTATTTAAAACTATATTAGATTGGATCTAATAAACCCTTTAGACTTCATAGATCCAAAAACGAAAAAAGTATGAAACCTACATATTTCACCCACTTCCGACTGACTTGGTTTGTTCAACTGTATCAAAGCCGTAATGGTCTATGCGGTCTAAATTAGCAATATTATGGCTATCTTAGTAAAGCCTATCCATTTAGTATGGGTCTAGAAAGGTGATGTCTAAGATTGAGTTTGGGTAGTCAACTATTCTTCCCTACTTGACAATTGGCCTGGCCCGAAGGATGTTGTGAGTCCAAAGGTTATCCCTAATTTAATGGCCCGAATTGATTTTGGACCTAGGGCTAATTTTCAAATTCAATTTGATAATTTAATATTATATTTCGATTTTAAAAGTTAAATTTAAAATTATATTTTGAATTTAAAAGTTAAATTTAAAATATAAAATAAATTTTATAAGTTTTAAATATTTTTTAAATTATTTTGAAAATAAATTATTATTTTTCAAAAATTAGTTAATTATTTAATTAATTGGATTAAATAAATAAAAAAACTTAATTATAATTAACTTATATATATTGATATATATATATATATATCTGTATATATACTATCTTAAAATGTTTAAGGGATTAAAGTATTGATTTTCAAAATTTATTAAGCAACAATTTTATTAAAAATGTTTTAATTAGATGAATATTAATTTGATAAATATATATTAATTAAAATTTAATTAATAAATCAATATTTGTGTATAGTGATATATGTATATAAAACTATAAATGTTATAGTTAATATTCGTCTTAAATTGTTTAAGATGAATAAAATAAATTTTTGAAATTTTAAAATAATTCAATTAACTTATTAATTGAATTAAAATTTAAAATTAAATAAATAAGATTTAATTAATATATCTACACACAAATACATAAAAATATTATACAAGTTAATTGAATTATAAACAATTATATGTGAATTTAACTTATATAATATGAATGTCTAACTTAAGTGGAACCGTAAAAATCTCAATTTAGGTTTACGGAACAAGTACATGCGTCTTGTACGTATACCATAATTTTAGATGTGTCTAACACTTGAATCACGAGGGTATTTTATAAGAAATACATTGTACCCTAAATCGATGTCACGTAATGTATATAAATATATTAAAGATTATTTATCTTTGACATATAATGTTATCCTCTACCATTTATATATTAAGAGATTACTTGCATACTTTCTAGTCGTTAAGCAAACTCAAGCTAGGGATGTTATGTGTAGTACTATTAACATATTTATTAGATGAGGCCAGATTCATGTATGTATCTGTTGAGCAAACTCAAGGTATGTGCATTATACTTAGACGGTCGTGAAATGGTGGGCATTAGTGAATAATCACTTTTGATTTGTTAAGCAAACTAAAGGTTAAGGTTGAGATTAGGACAAACACCACAAGCTAGGAGTCATATATGATACAACCACTAAGGTGTTATCCATCGCTTATGGGCCTATGGTATGTTGAGCAAACTCAATGTCAGAATCTCAAAGCAATGAGTCCTAACACCTACTAGAGGAATCAAAAGATTTCCATGTTTTTCTTTGGATTATGAGAAACATAAAAATCTAATGGGAGCCTTATTAAAAAAAATAGTAACAATTAAGCTTTCTAATATTTTAAGAACATATGCTATGTAAAGTTAAAATAATCTATATCGATAAATTTATGCAACTGATATAAATTGATAAAATGTTTATCAATTAAAATATACAGATGATCTAAATCAAGATTCATAAAAGAAATATAAATATACACTTACCAATAAATCTTTTGGCATGTTGTCACTTGAAGACCCATGCAAGGCCCAAATAACACAACTACTTAATAATCATTTAAGAGTTTATTTGTCTGAGACCATGTATTGTCTTAGATGAGTTTTGAAATCTTAAGAACTAAAATAACATGGATATTTGATCTATATTCAATCACATATAAATGTTATATGGTGAATAGTCACGATTCGTAATGTATGAAACTTCGATGAAATTAGTTCATTCGAAGTAAACAAGTAAACCATATTGCAAGATTGTGTATTCGATATGATTGATTACAGTAAGGATCTTGTTGTGTTAGATGTAGCACTAAACCAAGTACTATAAGATGTACCTAGAAATTCAATCGCTGAAATGTCAGTTTGATCGGTTTGTATAAAGTCCAAACTTATTTGATGTCCTTAAATGTCAAGGATAACCGAATGCATTTTGGTAAAGGATTCATTGCGCTTTTATAATAAGGGTCTCCTTTTGAATTGTTTGACCATTTGAAAAGGAAAGAGAATGTATGAAAGCGGATGCGACTTAGGTGCAGCTGAGATGAAGATGTGAATAGTCCTCTCTGCTTTACGAAGAGACATTGAAAACGAGAATTGTATAAAATACTGAAAGTTACTTAATATAAAATGAGAAATTTGATTTCTATCTCATGTGATGATATAGGATGTGGTACAGTGTCCGCGAATTCCTAAGGTCTGTTCACTACAATTTGTGTAGGATACTACAATGGATCGACTAAGGAACGAATCTCATATCTAACGATCGGCCACCGCTCCTAGAGCAACTCAATATGTAAGACACCGCCCTCTTGGCTACTGATTATGAAAACATCGCCACTTGGCTACTACGGAACTACTCCTATCAATATCACCACTACTAAGCTACTAGGGAACTGATTTCCACCTAATTACATGTAATTCCACTGCGCATCGAGAGGGAACCTACAATGCTGACTCGTCGAAATGTTGCATCGTCTGCATCCGTATCCACCTCTCGATTGTAGTGTTAGCCTCTTATCGCACACGCCAAGATCCTTCATTTGAACTTTATCATGTTGTGTCAGTATTCGTGCATAATAGGACTCCTATTATGCCGAACCACTCCCATCAGGCATCCTTGTCGGCATTGCGCCATCGTAGAGCCTCCTGTGAGTACCATATGTGAAAATACATCATCTCTAGTCCATTACTCACTTCCAAATTGGGTAAAAAATACTTACCTAATACTGCAACGACCTAGCGTCTGCTCTTAGGGAACTAGCTTCCCTATAAGTCCTAATATACATCCAGATGCCCTTGAATAGGCCCCCAAACAATCAAAATTTATATTTATTTTTTTAGTAAATTTGGGCCTTATGACGAGGTTCAAACTGTGCATTATACACGTCTATAGCTCGACCGCTGATCCTAATTTGTCAACCGCTACCGGTCGACCACCAGGAGTCAGGGTCGACAAGTCACATACTAAAATTAGAGTTTCTACATTTGTTAAATGTCGAATGTTAATTATTGATTAACCCATGTCATTAACAGTTATTGGTGAACCTTAATCACTAAATGACCAGTCCATGTTTCAACTTGTAATTCAATTTAGGTTTACTGATTTAGGATTTGCAACTTTAATAATAAATGGGTGTATAAATCAATACAAGTTTAACAATTTATAGTGGTTTAATTCAAGTCGAGTTTGCATATTCCAATTTCGAGATTTATATAGCGTAAATTAGACTAGAACCCTAAATCAATTACAATAAATTAAACTAACTATAATAATCATCTTACTAAAATTGTTCTCACTCACCTCAAGCCTAAGCTCTTCCTATCCGCTTTTTCTTGAGAATTGCCCCTCTATGTGTTATCTCTGCTTGCTTTGTCTATGCCCAATTGCTTATATTCTTCTAGGTTGATTTTGTTTTGATTTTTAAGAAAGAATTTAGAGAAAAGGGAAATTTTTGATAGATTTTCGTTACCCTGTTCTGTTAAGTGAGTTTTATAGTTAGATTAGGCTAGAATTTACAGGGTTTGCAAAATAGTTTAGGCTGTTAGATTTAGGTTGGAGAATCTTCAGTCTAATCATGCATGCACTTATATTTCTTCGGAGCCAAGCATCAATCCTAGCCATTCAAACACGTTACCACTTTTTAGTAATCTCACGATTTTACACAGGCACGGTCGACATCTGCCCCTCCTGGGTCAACCAATCGCCTTGTTAATTTGTGGAGTTTTTTCTATTTCTTATTTTATTTCCAATCCTTCCAACGCCTGTAACTTCTCTGTATTAACTCCGATTCTAAAGCATTATATATAAAAATCGTCCAAAAAAATCGCTACGAGCGCAACGGTGCAAGTTTCGAAACCAAATTCAAACGTCTATGAAAATTTTCATTTTGGTCACTATTTTACTTTTTTTATATTATATTTCTTGTTAAATTTTAAGGGTGTTACATTCTTCCCCCTTAAATTTCTTAGTAAATCATATACACAACAACCAATATCTAAAATAATCTACTCATCCACGAGCAATAATTGTCCTTGGAAATGTTCTAATGCATTATGCACTTATTTATGCTAAGTGAAATATATGTGAATCTATTCTAATGCAAAAGAGTAGGCGGTCTACTAATCCAGTCGACCTCATGTCACGCAAATGCTCATACCATGCATCCAAATATATGCGGCATCCTAAGCCAACATACTTGTAATTCTATTTGTATGTGCAACCATACAACTCATATACAGCATCCATATGCATAACATCCACTAGCACAACTATAATCAATAGATAACATGCTATCAAGTGTGAGAGTGTGTGTGTATACCTAAAGGATATACTATCCTAAACATGCAAAAGAGAAGAATTCAAACAATACATCCAAATACATCAATTAGCATCCATCATCCATAACATGTCCGAGTGACACGTGTACAACCATTCTTACCATCCAATGGTCTCTACCTAAAAGGTATACCAAGCTAAGTCCTATACATAAGTATTCCATACCTATTAAATCTAAATTGGAAACATACCAGAAAAATGTTGTGCGTGGGTAGCGCAGATCTTCTCCTCGGCTCCCATGTACTCTCTATTGGATCGTCTACCCATTAAACTTTAGCAAGTTTGATCTCCTTGTTGCAGAATAGCACTATACCATGCTCTAATATACGAATAGGTGCACGGTGAATAAGTGACTTTCGCTCAATCTCCGCTTCTTCTAGCTGACTTGGCTTGACTACAATAGCTATATCGTGGGTACTTTCGCAAGTGCGATCCATGAAAAATATCATGTACCTCGCTAACTTCTCTGGAAGCTCTACTCTATACTTCAACTTCCCAACTCTAGCCATTATTGGTAAATGTCCACCAAAACTCGGTGCTAGCTTCCCCGATCTATCGAATAACATAACATGCCTACGGGGTGAAACCTTCACAAACACCAAGTCGCCTACTACGAATACTAACTTCGTATGTCTCCTGTCAGCATTAAATTTATACCTATCCTGAGCGGTCTTTATTCTCCTACGGATCAAGTCCACCTTCTTCGACGTCTTCATCACCATATTCAGCCCAAGAGTAATCCTAACTGTAGTGTCCCACCAACACAACGGTGATTTATAGGGATACCATATAATGCCTCGAATAGGGCCATCCCAATGCTCACCTGATAACTATTGTTATAGGTAAACTCTACCAATGGCAAGTGATCCTCCCAAGAACCTCCAAAGTCCAAAATGCACATCTGTAATAAATCCTCCAATACCCAATTTACGCTCTCCGTCCATCCATCCGTCTACGGATGATATGCGGTACTCATGCTGAACTCGGTCCCTAAAGACTCATGTATACTCCTCCAGAAATCACTGGTGAAAAGCGAATCTCGATCGCTAACTATGCTAATAGGAACTTCATGTAACCTAATGACCTCTGTCACATATATAGGCACCGACGATGTTGTCTTCCCCTTTCTCCTTCTTGGTAAGAAATGAGCACACTTGGTCAAACGATCGACTATGACCCAAATGCTCTCATTCCATCTCCCACTCCTCCATAAACCATCTATGAGATAAGTAAAAAATACTTTCCCACTTCCACTGAGGAACATCCAATGGCTGCAACAACTCTCTCGGCATCTTTATCCTTTGGCAGGTCATACATCGAGCTACTTACTTTGCTACTTGCTTCTTTCATACTAGGCTAATAGAAGACTCTTTTTATGTCACGATACATCTTGTCACCATTGGGATGAATGATCATCCTAGAATGGTGAGATTCAGCTAGTACTTCATTTACCAAGTCCATACTATGAGGAACACAAAGCCTATTATCCCTTCGTAACTATCCTCTCGAGTCAATGGCATAACGCCTCAAATGAATCGATGACTCTCCTCTACCAATCTTCTCTATATTGTCTACTAGCTCCTTGTCCTCCTTCTGCCTAAACCCAATACGCTCCATCAATGTAGGCTGCACATGTAAAGTTTCTAGTAATCATGGGCTAATATTTGATGGTGGTCGGAAGTTAAAGGTAGAAATGTACTCTAAATGCCTCCTCTCCAAAAATAAAGGACTCAACACTGCACGATGTCTACTCAAAGCGTCTACCAATACATTACCCTTTCCAGGGTATAAAAGATATCAAAGTCATGTGATGGCAAGACCTCCATCCACCCTTGCTGCCTCAACTTTAACTCCTTTTGGAAGAACTAGTACTTCAGGGACTTATGATCCATATATAGCTCAAATCGCTCTCTTAAAAGTTTATGTCTTTATGACTTGAGAGCAAAGACAATGGCCGCTAACTCAAGATCATAGGTAGGGTAGTAACATTCGTGGGTCTTCAGCTCCCTACTCGCATAACTCACCACTCTTTCTTCTTGCATCAAAACCGTGCCTAACCCCATACCACAAGTGTCGGTATAAACTATAAATGGCATTGTCCCATTAGTAAATACCAAAACCAGTGCACTAATCAATGCCTCCTTCAACTTGATAAATGCATCTTCGCATTTAGAATCCCACAAGAAAACTAAAAAATGGGTAAGAGGAGTAGAGATCTTCACGAAGTCCTTAATGAACTTTCAATAGTAGCCCACCAAACAAAGGAAACTTCTCTCCTTCGTGGTATTCTTTGGCACATGCTGTTGCTACTTTACTGGGATCAACTGCCAATCGATCCCCTTTCTAAATGATGTATTCCAAAAAGTGTACCTCCTTTCTCCAAAAGTGGCACTTTGAAAACTTCATCTTTGGCTTATGCACACGAAGTGTATTGAGCACTTTCCCTAAATGCAATGCATGCTCCTCCTCGCTCCTCGAATATACAAGAATATCATCCATCAATACTACAACGAATTTCTTTAGAAACCCCTAAATACTCGGCTCATCAAATCAACAAAGTAGGCAGGTGCATTGGTCAGTCTGAACGGAATGACTAAGCACTCATACAATCCGTCGGGCGTACGAAACATCGTCTCCTTGATACTGCCCTCGGCTGCATGCAACTGATGGAATCCGGTAGCCAAGTCAAGCAATGGGAACACCTTAGCTCTAAATAACTGATCAAAGAGATCGTCTATGCAGGGAAGTGGATAACGATTCTTCTTTGTTTGTTTATTCAGTTCCTTATAATCGACGTAGAGTCTCAGAGAACCATCTGCCATGGTGGCAAAGACGACTAGTGCTCCCCACTCAGAAATGCTCCTCGTGATAAAAATCTTCTCCAATAACTCATTAACTCACTTGTTCAACTTGCATCTTTCCTTTAGAGCCATATGCCTTTATGGTAAGGCAGCGGGTCTAGCATTATCAACAAGATAGATCTTAAACTTGATCTCTCTCTAGGCAGGATACCTATAACCTCAGCAAAAACATTTGGGAAATATCTAACTACATGCATCATGCCTGGATCATTATAGGATAGGTCCAAAAAATATAAGTAGCTCAACATAACGGATCCTCGGGAATCGCAATAAAACTCCAATCTATATCCACTACACGTATTCAATCTAACGATCTTCCTATCACAGTCTAAAATATCCCCATACATTGTCATCCAATCCATGTCCAATATCTACCCAAACCTAGAGAATCCCAATACAAAGGCATCACAATCAAACTCGACCCCTTAGATGCACAACTTCAAACCCAACATAACATGGACAAATAGGCTGATCCTCCTACGGGATTTAACACAATTATAGGGTCCGTGATTATACTAGTGTGTAAGTGTAAGTCTTCAACAAGTCTACTAGAAATGAAAGAATGTAAAGCCTTAGCATCAAAAAAGTGCTAATAGATAAAACAGAAAGAGTCAACATACCTTCAATCATCACTTTCTTACCCTTGTCTATCACCGAATGTGTACTCGAGCTAGGGACTGCCTCTAGTGCATAAGCCGAAACTATCTGAGTAGAAGCTCTCGGTGGTGCTATGTAACATCGCTTCAGATGTCCATACTGATCGCAGTTATAGCACTTAATCTTTGAATGACGTGTCCTGCACTCCTTCATAAAATGCCCCTTCTTGCCAAACTTCCTACAGTGCATATCCTTCTTCTATACCTTTCCCTTGGGTCCACCTCCACCTTTACGCCGGTTCTGCTGCCCTTTCCTAACAGCCTTCTTGGGTCCTCCTTTTTGGCTTCTCCCCTAGAGATAGCATATAGCAAGGCCATCTCAACTAGACCCTCAGACACAGCACCCATAGGAATATGACTTAGAGCTAAACCTTGAAGAGGTTGGTTCACTCCTTTAGCAAATTTGAGAGCCTTCTTGTGTGGTGTGTCAATCAATCCCATACCAAATCTAGCTAATTCATTGAACTGTTGACATATTCCTTAACAGATAGATTTCCTTGCTCTAAGTGAATAAACTTCTCCAACTACACACCTTCCTCTGCCTAGGAAAGAAAATACACCTCAAATTGCCTATGGCACTCTTCCCAAGTGATCTCTTCTCCATCTGTCTCAGCCTCAACTACCTTCCACCCGCTCAATGCCTCACCCTCTAACTACCATGTAGCTAACTACATCCTTGCCTTGTCAGTCAAACCCATTAAACCAATTATCCTCTCACAAATGCAGATCCATGACCTTGAATCCATATAAGACTCTGTCCTCATGTATGGCTTTCCCCCAAGATTTGAGAAATCTTTGCATAGCTTAGCAAAATCTATAGCGGTAGGTGGGTGGATAAGAACTGCACCTATCGCTCTCTTCGCGGGCTCTATAGTAGGATTTACATAAGCATGTCCCCTCACTTGAAGGTATGGCAGAACCATATCAAGACGTTCACACCTAGGACCTCGGTTGTAACGTTGGAGCCTGAACCTGCGGGATCTCTTATCTTCTATACATGAATTTTAAGAACTCCATTAGTTACTTTCCACGGATAGCATAAATACGATTAAAGGATAACAAATAATATAGGCATGAATGAGAAGTAGCATAGGCACGAATAAGAGAGATTTTGATATATGATAAATTTTGAAAAACTTTTTGAAGTATTTTATCTATAATTATATATACACACTTTTTTTAAAAAGTCCATTTTGAAAACTTTGGAGACTATTTTCAAAATCCGTTTCGAAAATCATTTTCTTTTCAAAAACTTTCCAAGTGTGTTCTCTCAATACAGTCATAATCCTTAAGGAACTTTGAACCTATGCTTCGATACCAACTATGACAACCCACACCTCCTAAAACGTCGATCCGAAGCCTAATGTGACCTTCGAACTCGCGCCATGCCGAGAAATGTGGATCATTGGGGTTTATAATATTCTACATCAAAGAGACTAATACTAGCAGATATAATCTAAGATATACTATACTTTCAGATCTCTTAGCGGAAGGAATAAATCATAACACGGAAAAATATCCATCTCAGAAAATATCCAATCACAGTCTTAGAAAATCAGTACGTGGTCCAATACAGCGTATATAGAAGGTATCACTTTAAGTTTGATAAAAGAGGTAAACTAAACTAATAACATTGATAAATACATGGAGAGCAAATATAGTAAAATGCAGTCTCAAAAGATAAGCTCGACTCTCCAAGTATCAAGAATGGATTGATCACCTACGACCATGTCCACCTATGGTGGAGAAAAATAAGGAAAGAGAATGGGTCAAACAAAAGTCTGGTGAATAAGCATAAGTCTAATATGTAATGATCATGCACGGTTACTTTAATACTACTCTAGATGATATAGGGTATGGTACAAGTGTCCGTGAATTTCTAAGGTCTGTTACCTAAGGGTTCTTGTCTAATACATTATAATTTGTGTAGGCTACTACAATGGATCGAACTAAGGAACGAATCTCATATCTAACGATCGGCTACAGCTCCTAGAGCTATTTAATATATAAGACACCACCTTCTTGGCTACTGTCTGTGGAACACTGTCACTAGGCTACCCGGGAACTACTCCCATCAATATCGCCGCCTCTAAGCTACTGGAGAACTGATTTCCCTTAATTACATGTAACTCAACTATGCATCGAGGGGGAACCCACAATGCAGACTCGTCAAAGTGTTGCATCGTCTGCATCCGTATCCACCTCTCGACCGTAGTGTTGGCCCCTTATCGCATGTGTCGGGATTTTCCATTCGAACTGCATCTTGTTTCATCAGTATTTGTGCATACTAGTAATCCCGTTGTGTTGGACCTCTCCAATCAAGCATTCTCATCAGTGCTACGCCACCGTGGAACTTCCTGTGATTACCATTTGCGAAAATACATTACCTCTAGGCCATTACTCGCTTCTGAATTAGGTAAAAAATATTTACCCAATACTGTAATGACCTAGCGTCCGCTCCTAGGGAACCAGCTTTCCTACAAATCCTAACATACATCCAAACGCCCTTAAATAGGCCCTAAACAATCAACGTTTTATACATTTTTATTAGTAAACTTGGGCCTTAGGTCGAGGTTCAGACTGTGCATTTTACACGTTTATCGGTCGACCGCTAACCCTAATCAGTCGACTGTCAGGGGTTAGGGTCGATCGATCATGTACTAAAATTAAGGTTTCTGTGTTTGTTAATTTTTGATTGTTTATTACCGATTAATCCATGTCATTAAAAGTTATTAGTGAACCCTAATAACTAGATGACTAGTCCATGTTTCAACTTGCAATTCAATTTAGGGTTTGCTGATTTAGGGTTTGCAAATTAATAATAAATGGGTGTATAAATCAATACAAGTTTAACAGTTTATAGTGGTTCAATTAAAGTCTAGTTTTCATATTCCAGTTTAGGGTTTTATATAGTTCAAATTAGATTTCTAGCACCATAAATCAATTACAATAGATTAAACTAACTATAACAATCATCCTACTAAAACTATTCCACTCATCTCAAGCCGAAGTTCTTCTTATTCGCTTTTGCTTGAGAATTGCCCTTCTAAGTGTTATCTCCCTTGCTTCATCCATTCCCAATTTCTTATATTCTTCTAGGTTGATTTTATTTTGATTTTTAAGAATTTTAGGGCATAGAGAAGAGCGAAAATTTTGATAGAGTTTCATTACTGTATTATGTTAAGTGAGTCTTAGGGTTAAATTAGGCTAGAATTTATAGGGTTTGCAAAATAGTTTAGGCCGTTAGATTTAGGTTGGATAATCTCCAGTCTAATTATGTACGCACGTATATTTCTTCGAAGCCAAGCATTGATCCTTTTCATTCAAACACGCCACTGCTTTTTAGTATTCGCTCGATTTTACACAAGCATGGTCACTGCTATCGGTCGACCTTTAACTCCCTTAGGTCGACCAGTCACCTTGTTAATTTGTGAAGTTTTTTCTTCTATTTTCGATCCTTCCAACGTTAGTAACTTCTCCATATTAACTCTGATTCTGAATTGTTATATTTGAAAATCATCCAAAAAATCATTATGAACGCAATAGCACAAGTTACATAGCCAAATTTAGACGTCTTTGAAAATTTTCTTTTTAGTCCTTGTTTTACTTTAATTAAATTTTCTCATTAAATTTCTGGTTAAATTTTTGAGGTGTTATAATAATCATCTTCAGTATTGACTAAAAATAGACATAGTTTTATTCCAATAGGAATATTATAAATATTCGTTATAAGATAAGACTATAAAATGGTATTTGTTTTCATAACAAATGATGCATTAGAAAAATATATAAATGTTTGAAATCTTATAATTATTCTGGAATAATAAATTAAGCCACAATTTTGAAAAATAATTCTTTAATCGTATGATTATGAATCACATGGTACTGGTGAATTGTATCTCAAAAGAATAAGGGTAAAGCACTCATTCTGTGAGAGCGACATAAGAGTTGGTGAACTCTTTGATTGATACATATAAACATATGCAATCATAGGTCTAATGATACTAAAGAAGTTATATATACATCATTAAATTCAGCGATGAGTTATTGTAGACATGAACGTGTGTATTTGATACAAATATAGTATGTCTATAATAAGTTCATAGAACAAAAAACGAAATAAAATAACATGACGTGCAAAAGAAAATAAAAAAATAATTTGATCGAATAGATGAGTGTATTAGAAAGGAGTTCCAAATGTTCCTAAAATGAAAAAGATTCAATTTCAAAAATCACTCCCTCATATGATACATAATGATGTATTAATATGGAGTAATCATTCTTTGTTTGACAAAGTACCATTGATGATGAGTGAGGTTGAGTTATCTTTTCTTTGAAAGGACGTGTATTTAAGAGTAACTACATAGGTAAAATTTAATTTCATTTAAAAAAGTCTACAAAATCATACAATATAAGAGTTGATGAAATAACCCATACATATCCTTGGTTAAGGAGGTGACAGGTTGTGTGAGTCAAGAGACTATACGTAATACTAGTTCGTGAGGGATCTTGTGTGGACTACTCCAAATGAGTTTAGGACCAATTAATATTAATTGATCAATTTATGTTATGAGCATAAGCTTCGTAAACTTTAAAAAAAGAAACCAGTTTTATACAAGCAATTCATAAATTGTTTATGAATATATGTCCTGTTTTAGTAAGAGATAATTGTTGTTTCAAGAAACACCAACTTCATTATGAAAGGAATTTCTTTTAGAAATTATTGGTAGTAAAATGGATTTGGATACAATCCAAAGACAAAACTAAATACAAATGATGAAATGAAATTTACCAATCCTAAAAGGACACAACTAATTAGAATGTCCAATAGGAACTCTCGCACATTAAAACCAAACTATGATATTCTTATCGATGTCTAGAAAAGAATTCCAGTTGTCAGTAATCCATTAAGAGTATTTACCCTACCATATGGTATGATGCACAAAATCGAAATGGAGTACGTTATCAAAATATGATTTTGATTGTCGTACCCAAAGGGATATGATCCATCGACCGGTAAAGTGTCTCTGAGAAGTAGATCACTACGGTTGGAATATGGTAAGCTACTTTGTTAGAATAACATCGTAAATTTCAATTGTTGAAACTTATATAACGGATTCGCCATTCAATGTACTTAAGTTAATTCAGATTTTACTCACAATATTTTCGCTCGATAAGATTTTGAGTTTTAGTATATGTACATTGAAAGGGAAATTATGAATAATAATTTAGAATATGATGTTTGCACTTAGCAATCAAAGTGTCCCAAAGTCGGTGGAAGTGATACTGAGTTTGTGGGTTATTGGATAGGATCCAAGAACTTATACGAAAGTGTCGTTTAACAAGCATCGGAGTTGAGCAAATATTTTGATTGGAAAATAAAATAGCTTGTATTTCTATCAAAATGCAGAGGAATGGTGTGTTTGTAAGAATGCACTATAAAGGTACTAAAATATTTCAAAAACTAAACAAAAAACTTATGATTGTTAACGATGTTGGACTTGAAATAGACATTTTTATAATCAGTATAGAAGGATGTTGAGATTATCCTAAAATGATATACGTAGACACTATATTAAAATGTTTAAAATGGAGTATGTAAGATGAATTGCTTATACATTAGCAATAGAAATTATCGTACATGTTATATTATCTACAGTGTCACATTTTGCTTATATATTTGATGCACAAGGAAAGTAACAAAACAAAATTAAGATTACTAAATGATAGTTTACATTATCATCGAGTATTTCAAAAATAATAGAGAATTATTTCTAGAAACAACAAACTCCTTATAAATAAGTTCATGAACTCAAACTTAATAAGTGATATCGAGCATAGTATGTCAATCCTAAATTCATGTTCAATCTTAAGATAAAAATTTTAAGTTGAAAATGTTCCAAACAATAAGTAATAACAGATTTAACCAAAGGCCAAGTACGTCTCATCGAATAGCGCTGCTATAAAAAAGTATAAATAAATGCATAAATTTATAACTATGCAAAGTGTGATTCCAAATATTAAGAATCCTATGACATTGTTATATGCAAACATGATGCGATATAATTCATATAAAAAACTAAAGCTCTCTAAAAGTTGAAAAACATACTTCGAAGGGTTTCACATAATAAAGGTAAACTAAAGCTCTCTAGAAGTTGAAAAACATACTCCAAAGGGTTTCACATAATAAAGGCAATTTATCAACACTAGAAAGAGTTAATTGACATAGTAGATGACTAAACCAATATAGCATATCTGCTCACTAAGGGGCTGGTCCTGTTTGTTTTTGAAAAATATATCGAATGAGTTGGAATAAGATTTCATAATTGACCTCAAGTGCAAGTGGGAGATTGATAGAGTTAGGGGTATGCGCTAGGAGAAATTATGTATTTTTTTTACATATATCTAACTTGATAACCAATCTTGTCCATAATAAAGGTGTTTGATTTCTATAATATACTTTGTTATATTATGATATTATTTATTACGTAATTAATTTAAAGTATATAAAATAGAAAATACTTAAATGACATGTTATGTAATAGTAATTACAATATGTTGTAATCATGAGAAATTTATAACATTAAAATAATATATTAATTTAAATATTCCCAGTCATGATGTTTCGGGAAATGATATCGATTCTTTCATTGAGACTTGGATACGTAATGCCTTCAAATTTGGGCAGTGTATTACTCATGGTTGTTGGGAGCACGAAGAGGTTATGTATTGATAGTTATTGGATAACTATGGAATGACCCACATGAGAGTTTCATGTTGGTTAATTATAACTATTATCTTGTTCTTGAATCAAGTAATATCTCGATGATTCAAAACCAATGAATGCTTGTGAAATAAAAATAGAAGTTAGATGTTAGTCTGGTGCCAGAATTCAAATGAAATCACATAAGTCAGTGTTTATTCTTGCATGCCACGAGTGGATACTTAGCCATCCTTTAGACCAGTCAAATGGCAAGAAGACAAAGGAAAAACAACGGGTCAAAGTCACAACTTGGCACTGAGTTGTGAGTGATGAGTCAGCATAACTTGTTTAAGAGATTGAAGATGAAGTAAAATGCACAAGGATAGGAAGCTCTATAAGTCAATACCGAGTTATGAGAATAACTTGGTACCAAGTTATGACTCTTACTGATTTGGCCATGATTTTCACTTGGAGCTTCTTGCTGGACGTGGAAAAGAAGGGTAGAAAATCTCGAAGCCTATTTTGATGGTCTTCGTCTATAAATAAGAGAAGTGCAAACCAAAAGGGATCCTTCGCCCTTTTTTTCAGACTTTTTGAATTATCTGATTTTACCCTGATGCTCTATTGGATCCTTACCCAAGTTGTAAGCAACTAAGTTGTAAAATTACTCTTGTATAAGAAAGAAAGAATTATTAACAAAGTTAACAATGGATGTAGGTTGTTGATTTTGGTCGAACCACTATAATTCTTGTGTATTCTTACATTATTTTAATTTTTAATTTTCCATGGTTATCACTTATTAATCGATTGAGTGCTGTCCCAATTTTGGTGCTTTCATTGAGAGATTTTGAAGTTCAAGCTCATAGATCTAGAAAGTTGTAATTGGAAGATCCTTAATTATTTAGACCTAAAAAGAGTCTATCATTGGATCAAGAAGAGTCATGACACCTAGGAAGGAAAAAGAGAATTCAACCACTTCAAACCCCAGCAATGATCCCGAGAATGAAGGCTCTCAACTTGGAGAAGAGACAAATCAACCCTCTCCTACTAAAGTTCTAAGTGCACTGCAGATGATGACTAGGGTGGATTTGGATCTAATGACGAATGATATAAACAAAAGGATATTGGAAAGTCAAACCACTATCCTGAAGGAAATGGAGAGAAGTATTGCTTTGATGACTCGGCTACCCCAAAGGTGAAAGAAAAGTCAGAGAATTATCATCTTCTGATTCGGAGGAAGAGAATTCTTCTTCATCAGACAAAAATCAAAGAGATGGAAATTAGAAGATGAAATTGGAAGAAGTTGGGACATCAAAAATAGGACATAGAAAAGACCCAGTTGACAAGTTACAACTCGGTATCGAACCATCATGGTTTGGCACTGAGTTGTCTAGATGAGTTCTGATTAGTGAGTCCACGGATGAACTTAATAAGGAGGTTGATGCTGGTGTTGAGCAAGTTGCTAGTGGCTAGAGTGGTGGTGTTCAAATAAATGCCATCGAGCCATTAAGGAAAGAACATAGACAACGAGGGCATGGATGAACGATTCTCCCAGAGACAAGAGAGCCCAAACATCATGGAACTAACCTAGAGCATTCGCAAAGCCAAATACTTGGGGCAATCTCTGACGATTGTTGTCCACTCGATCCGACTAAATCAGAATACATAGTCGATATGGTGAGTAGGATGATGAACGAGAATCGGGAGAGAAATAATGAAGAATAGGTTTCATCGTTTGGCAATACCCCATTCATAGACGATATGCTACGGGAAAGCTATCCTAGAGGTTTATTATGCCGACGATGCCATCTTACAATGGTATGACAGATCCGAGATAGCATCTTTTGAAATATGAATGACATATGGATGGTTCTAGGGCAACAGATGTGTAAGATGCAAATGTTTCCCCGTATTCCTTGAAGGGGTGGCTATGATGTGGTTCACTCGGCTCATGCCAAGGTCCACAACTTCCTTTGACCAGTTAGCAAGAAAATTTATGGAGCATTTTAGGATTCAGATGGCTCGACCAAAGGATGCAATGTCCTTATCAAAGATCTATCAAAGGTCCGGAGAGACTTTGAAAGATTTTCTGACACGATTCAACATTGTTGTAATTGAAGTCAAAAATCTTAAGAAAGCTATAATTTTAATGGCATTGATTTGAGGAGTCCACCCTCATATAGACTTTGGTAAATGGCTTAAAATAAAACAGCCACCTACCATTGAAGAATTTTATCGAAAAGCATCTTGGTATCTGTGCTCGAAAGAGGCAAACTTTGCCACTGGACCGATTGTTGTAGTACAAAGCAATGTTGCGATTAACCAAACTGGTAAGAGCACCAAGAATGTCATTATGCATGCCGAAAATAATAATAGAAATTAGAAAAGAATGAACTAGGGCGTTGGGGGAAAGATGAAAAACTTCGTGAAGCATCTACGATATATGAAACTCGAAGATTATACTCTATTAAATAAATTTATTGAAAATAGTTACCTTGCCATGCAACAGACTAAAAATTATAGAAAGCCGCTTCGAAGGCAGGCAACTGAAAAAGAAAGGTTCTCAGAAAAGTATAATCGCTTACACAATATTCACGGGCACGATAATAACGAGTGCCGACACCCGAGGGATATAATTGAGGATTTAATCAGAAAGAAGAAGTCATAATAGTATATAAAAGACTCATAGGATAGTGGGAAAACGTACAATAGGTCCCAAGGGCAAATGGCTCAATGGAAATAGGTTGTACCTAATAGAGAAGTACCTAGGCAACTTAAAAAGAAAATCACGATAAACACTGTTTCTGGTGTACCTCATTTGGTCTAGAAAACTGAAATTAGATGGAGAGGTATGGTATTTCTTTGAAGCACGTTGTTTAGAAGAGTTGTTTCGTGATGGAAATTGGAGCTCCCGTGAAATATTCGAAGATGACGAGTGATGAAATTATGTTCAGAAATAGAGATATGAATGGGGTAGAAGCATCAACACTTGACCCCTTGGAGATTATGGTCGTTGTTGGGTCGACGACTATGTATCGAGTCCTGATTAATTATGGGAGCTTGGTTAATATTATTTTTAAGAAAACATTTAACCAAACAAGGATGAGTGAGTTAGACCTGAAGCTATGTAAATCCCATATTCAGGGATTTACCGGAGAGGCATAGGAGCATGTCGGTTGAGCTAGGCGAAGGAGACTACCAGATGGTGTGGGTGCAGATGTTCATACTGATTGACACATACTTGGCTTATAATGCTTTGTTAGGTTGACCGTCCCTTGCCAAATAGCCATTATCCCGTAGTGCCTAATGCTGAAGCTCCCCACCGAGAATAGGGTAGGAATTATTTAAGGAGATTATTGTACTGGTCGTAAATGTTACATCGCGCAGCTCAGAGAGGCGAAGCGACCTGAAAACGAAAAATGTGTAGAGAAGACTCTCTGCATCAAGACAACTGATGCATAGCAACCACAGCGTAAGCACTGGTTTAAGCGCCATAATATATTTTATAAGTTAATGGATCCTCGGGAAGAGCCAGAGGAAGCGATCATGGCATCGTCGGAGTTGACAATTAACATCCCAGTCGGCAAGGATGACCCCACTCGAGTCCAAATGATTGGATCTTAGCATGGAGTGAAGATGAAAAAGGAGTTGGTAGGGCTTCTCTGGGAAAATCTAGATGTGTTTGCCTAGACACATTCCGATATGTGTGTAATACCATCGAAGATAGCATGTTATACCTTGAATGTAGACCCACATATCTTCTGTGAACCAGAAGAGGTGCAACCTTGGTCCAGAGTGATCCGCTACGTTAAAGGAAGAAGTGGATAAGCTGAAAGCAAACGCCTTTATCCATGATGCTATATACCGTAAATGGGTATCGAATCTAGTGCTGGTCAAAAAGCCTAACGGAAAGTGGTGGACATGCATCAATTATTTCAATTTGGACACATGCCCAAAGGACTACTTCCCACTACCCAGAATTGACCGGCTCCTTGATGGAACCATCGAACATGAACTATTATCCTTCATGGATGCGTACTTTGGCTACAATCAAATAGCAATGCATGTTCTAGATTAAGAGAACACCAGTTTCATCATAGATTTGAGAATGTATTATTATCAAGTAATGTCATTCGGTCTGAAGAACGCTGGAGCTACCTACCAATCATTAGTAAACTCGATGTTTAAAGATCATATTGGATGGATGATATGCTTGTGAAGTCACGATGATTAATGAATCACATGCACGACCTCTCAAAGATGTTTGATGTGCTCCAGAAATACGGGATAAGGCTCAACCCATTGAAATGTTCTTCCAAAGTTGCATCGAGTAAGTTTTAGGGTTTCATAGTGAACTCAAGGGGCACTGAAATTAATCTAAAGTAGATTAAAGTGTTGAAAGATGTTGTTGCCCTAAAAATGAGAAGGGAAATGCAGAGCTTGAACGAAAAGGTTAATGCACTAAGTCAACTTATCTCAAAGATGATGGATAAATGTGTACTGCTATTCGATGCCTCATGAAAGAAAAAGGGAAGTTTGTCTGGATGAAGGAATGTTAGAAAGCTTTCCAAGACTTACTTGAACACATGGAGAGACCGCCAACCTTGTCAAAGCCTTTAGAAGGTGAAGGCCTATTTATTTTCTTGACAGTGTCAACTCATGCACTAATTGAAGCTTTGGTACATGAGGAGTCCATAGTTCAAACTTCAAAGGCTTGTATATTATATTAGCAATCAATTTACTTGGGCAAAGAAGAATTATCCAAAGTTAGAGAAGCTAGCATACTGCTTGTTGATCGCTTCAAGAAAGTTAAGACTATACTTCCAAGCTCATCCAATAAAGGTGTCGACTGATCAACCTTTAAGGCAAGTATTGCATCGACCCGAGACTTCGGGAAGGTTACTAAAGTGGAATATCGAGCCAAATCAATAAGATATGACTTACCATCCTAGAAGGGTGATATGAGGACTAACATTGTCTGATTTCATTGTTGAGTTCACCGTCTGGGATGGACATGTGGTCCGACTTGCTCAATAAAAGTTGTATATAGATGAAGAATCTAATGAATATAGCTCTAGGCAAGAGTAATCTTCATAACCCTGGAGGAACGAATGATATGCTACGCCTTGAAGCTAGAGTTTCCAACAATAAATAATGAAGCTGAATATGAAGCATTGATCACAGGACTTAAGATAACAAAAGAATTAACAGTCAAAACATTTCATATATTCAATGACTGTCAATTGGTCGTCTATCAAGTAAAGAAGGAATTTTAGGCTGAGGGAGCAAGACTTGCCCCTTACCTGACAAAAGTCATGGAACTGTTGAAGGATATTGAATATTACATGATAACGCACATTCTCAAAGAAGAGAATATGAAAGCAGCTTCATTGGACACATTGGCTAGCTCTAGGGATGCGTAATTTATGGGACTTGTTCCAGTGGATGTTTTGTTGATTCTGATTGTTAACTAGATGGATGTCAATAGGATCTTGGAGGCCGAGGAAGAGAAGAAGTCGTGGATGACTCTAATTAAGGAATACTTGCTGAAGGGAACTCTTCCCGAATAGGAGAAACGAACGATGAAAAATCCTACGCAAAGTACCACGGTTTATCATTCTAAAATGAGTGCTGTAAAAGAGAGTATTCTCTGCTCCCCTGTGTGTCACTAAATAAGAAGGCAAAAAGATCCTTACCGATGTACATAAGGGAAGCTGTAGTGATTGCGTTGGGGGTAGACTACTAATTGCACTATAAAATGTGATAGATGCCAGAGGTTTGCGAAGACACTAAGAGCCCCGTCTACAAAGCCAGCACAAATTGTCAGCCCATGGCTATTTGTAGTCTGGGGACCTGACATAATCGGTGTGCTGCCGATGTCGAAAGGTGGAGTGAAGTATACTATCATAGCTGTGAACTATTCCATAAAGTCGGCTAAAGAAGAACCACTAACCATGATCAATATGAAGAAAGTGATCAACTTTGAGGTGAAAAACATTATTGGCTGATTTGGAGTTCCATAAAAGATTGTCACAGACAACAGAACCTAATTCAAAAGTGTCGAATTTAAAATTTTTTGCAGTAAGTACCGAATTTAGAAGAAGTTTGTAGTAGTAGAAAACCATAGCTGAATGGATAGGTGGAAGTAGTGAACAAGATCATCAAATCCATTCTGAAGAAGTGATTAATGAAGGCCAAGGGCAACTGGGTCGATGAACTACCACTAGAATTATGGGCTTAACAAACTACTCACAAGTCCATGACCAGCCATACTCCATTCCTTTGGCCTACGGATGCCTAACAACCCTGCTCGAGATTACCTAGAATTAAACTTAAAAATATGATTTGGGTTATTTTAATTAACCTTAAGATAAAATTGGGAATTTTATTAGTTATAATTTCCAATTAAAATGGATTTGGGATTAAATAAATTGGAAATTCAATTAATATCCTTTTGTGAAACTTAATTCTTATATTTGATAATATAAGAATAGTTTTGGAAAATGTGATAATTAAATATATGGAAATAATTTGCAATTTAAAATGTGAATTATAAAGTTTTGTTCACTTATTTATTATGAGTGGAGATTTGTGATAAAATATTTTTCGTCTCAAATTGTTGCAACAAGTGTTGTAAATTTAATAAAATGTCAATAATTAGAGTTATTATTTAAAAGTGAGATTTTTACAATTAATAGTTTAATTTTATCAAAATAATAAGAATAACTCTTATTTTCAAAGGGTGTATTTAGTTTTATAAAAAATCCCAATATTAGTAGAAATGTTGGTTTTTAACAGTGATTGCCTTTGGTAGATTTTAAGAGATCAAATTATAGTTTATAAACCCTTGTTTAGTGTAAAATAGTGTTTTATAATAAGTAAAACAACATAAGAATTAGCAACACTTCTCTTAGTAAATTAGTAACACCTTTCTATTAGATCCATATCTTAACCCTCTTGGCTTAAGTAGGAGAAATAATAGATGAGAAATATATACATTTAGTATTTCTCATTCTTATTTCATTCCCGTAAACAGAAAACACAAAATCTCCTATGTCTCAAAATCTTAAGCAAATCAAAGGGCTTTTGTATATTAATTGAAGATATAGAATCAAGGTAATCCCTTCCACCTTCTTATGTGTTGTTAGAACTTTTAATCTAAGTTTTGGTTTATGGTTATAATCTTTCTTTTTCAAATTGCTAAAATTAAACTGGGAATGGTTGAAATTGTTGAGTTATGGATTCTAGAAAGCTATGGCAAGGTAAAAAGGTGAATTACCACTCACAAAATCTATCTCTAAACTTATATGTTGCCATTGTGTTGTTGAATGAATTAATGTTGTATTGTTTTCAATTTGATTGATATATTGATATATTTTGTTGCTTTGATCTCTGGTAGCTAAAACCCTAACTTCATAATCTCTTATTGCCCTAATTCCACGATGTTTATGTGCTTACATGATCAAAATTCATCATCCTAGAGACCATAGCATGTTGCAGTTCTAAAATCATCGAAAATAGATCACCGAAGGGCAACTTGGAGCTTGAAATGCTTTAGGTTTCGCCCAGACTGGTGGACCGGTAGGACACCACCAGTGCACCGGTAGGGTGTTTTCCTGGAGCTATTTCAACTCTAGGTTATTCTCCCGATCTCCCATTCCATTGTTCGTTTTCCCGAGTGTTTCCTTGCATGTTGTGTGCATTGTTTTATAGCTGAGTTCATAACAATTGCAATGTTATTTCATGATTTTGATTTAGGAATTTGTGAATTTTTTTTGGAGTTTTAATACCATAGAGTTTTTCTATTGGATTTATGGCTCAACACATAATTTTTGTCGTATGGTTTTGAACTTGAGTTTTCAAAAGGGCTAATTTTTTAATCAAACCATTTTCTCTAACTGTTTTTAAGTATAAAATTGTTTCTTATATAAAGAATATTTAAAAGTATAAATATATGTATATTTATATTTATTATTTATATAATAATAATGATTTTGAAGTATAAATTGGTTTATTTCTAATCCATTTATAATACCTATACGGGTTTAGAAATATAAATATTTGTGGTTCTATAAAGTGAATGGACTTATATGTGTGTGTGTGTGAGAGTGTGTATATGGATTTTAGAATAAGACTTGTGAACTTTGGATCTTTTGAATAGGGATTTGAAATAACTAAATATATATAAAAGTATTTTCGACATAAAATTGGAATTATGGATTATTTTATCTAAGGATAAACATATATATATATATATATATATTTGAGAAATAATTGAGTTTATGGATTTTTAAAATGAATAGTTTGAAAGTAATTATATAAAGAAGGGGTTTAAAAAATCATTTTCTATATGTTAAATTATATTATTTATTTTCAAAACCAAAAATTCTAATCGGATTTGTATTGGATTTAACACTTGGCTATTTATATGCTATTTTGAAAATTTTAGTGTGACTTTTTGATTTGGAGAAGGATTTAAAAATAAAATGTTTTGAGAAACTTATTCTATAATCTGGGAATACTAATAATCAACTTAGTGTTATTGATTGGTTTAAATGCTTTCAAGTAATGCTTCGTCGAATATGTTACGGCTCATCGAATAGAATGTTTGAGTGGTACTTACTATCCCATTAACGAATACTTGAATTCCACCAGGTAGTATGGGATGCCTTGGTTAAATTCTTGCGATTGATATTAGGAAGTATTTAACACTTTAGGGTTGCATTCTATTTTGGTGTTCCGTGGGACCGATAGATTCTTAAGGAAATATAGTTTAGGTTTTATAGTAGTATCTGTAATGATGAGATTTACTAGCTTCTAGTAAATACTTGAATTTCACCAGATGGTATGGGATGTTTTGGTTAAGTTCTCGTGATTACAAAAGGTGATAGTATTTGGCACTTTATAGTTTAACCTCTTTTGGTGTTTGGCTGGGAGCCGATAAATAGTTAAGAAGTATACTCCTGGATTTTTATACGATCCTTGTGATCGGTATGAGTTATATCTTCTCCGGTCTAGTTTTCATGGATTTTGAGATTTTGTTTTTATGGCATGGATGATCAATGGTATCTGATCGGTATGAGTGATACCACCTTTTGTTTTCCTATGGTATGAATGCGATTATTGAGATCATTCTGTATTTGATTTTCATGGATTGAGATATTCATCTTTGGTTTGGAATTTCCAGGTTTTTGATTTATTCTATGTTTTAGGATTTAAATATATAGTTCTGTGTTTTATGATGGATTTAATGATTGTGATCTATTTTGTTTTTTGTGAATTTGGTATTCTTGTGTCTTAAAATGTAATTAGAGTTGGACTATTCTCGTGAGTTGTTATATATTTATATGTGTATATCCTTGTGTTATATCTTGTTCTCGTCCCTTTTAGATATTTAGAGATAGTCTGGTCCATTTATTTTATAATACTCGGGTCAGGCTGAGACTTTTCAGGTTACAGGACAAATAGACTTTTGGATGGATGTGCTAACAAGGAGATAAACAATTTGACTTTTTAGTTTATCTCATTTAGGATTTTTGTGTATGTATATGAGATGTATATTTGTGATAGTGATTTGTAATGGGTGTATATTATGTGAGTCTAGTATTTTCTTTATAGACTTACAACATGTATTTGTATAAGTTGTATTTTATTCCGTTGTGATCTGTGCTATTGTTTATATGCTATAATGTTCTGATTCTAAGAAACCATTGTGGATATTACTTTGGACTGAGAATGAACATGTTAAACTTTATTCTAGAGATTAAGCAAAATCACAAGTATGATGTGTCAGTGTTAGTTTAAAGATATATTCACACTCGGTCGCGCTTAATAAGCCATATTCTACGTATTATTAAACGACATTATTTATAATGTTCTTTAATAATAAGGGTGTAGCGGTGGGGTTGTTACAGTTTGGTATCAGAGCTAAGTCAGAACATTATAGAATATAATATCAAAGATCTATGGCCTAGATGAATTAGAGTCCCATCCCCTGGGGTGTATGGTAGATAGTCATATCAATTATATATAGGAATAGGAATATAAATTGATTATAGGAATAATCACTAGGATGTATTTGTGAAAATTTTGGATTACTTTACAAATTATTTCTATAAAATGATTTTAAAAGTTAGTGTTATGTAGTGGTGTTCTAGTCCGTTAGTGATCAGAGTTGCACAACGGAAGCTGATAGACTGTTTCCGCTGAGCATAATAGTTAGATATTTGTATATGTTTGATTGGATCATGTATGGATGGATGGTTGGATGAATTAATGGATTGCTATTAGGGGTTTTCTTTTGTATGAGAATATAGAGAGTTATAAATTTTGGAATTTAATTATGTTAATTGTCTGTTGAGTGTTTTATGAATTCTGGTCGAGACGTAAGACACCACGATGTCGATAGGGATTCCTAAATGCTTTGACGAGACAGCCAAACACGGTAATTTTGAGTTATATATTAAGTATTATTAATAATTGTGAATGAGTTATAAATACCATTTAAGTAGGAAATAAAGTGTTAAATAAATTGAATGCTATTTTGGAAATGAGACAAATGTTTTGGAAAATATATTTACATGTATATGTAATAAATTTTGGAAGTAAAAAGATATTTTGTGGAAAATATGTATACAATATATACAAATATGATAAATTTTAAAATTATGCATTATGAATGTATATAATATTTTGAAAACAATTATTTTGAGTTATATGCTTATTTGGAGAGGAAATTATAATAATAATTAGAAAATGATTTGAAATTAAATATTATTATTTGTAAAACTAGAATAGTCGAGGAAAAATATTTTTTGAAAATAAATTAAGAAGAAAATTTATTTATATGTATATATGTCTTTAAAAATATTTTGTAGTTTAGAAAATTAAGGCTATAAAAACGCATTTTATGTATTGTTTTACATAACATATGCAGCCACCTAGCACTAATAATAGCAGGGATCAATGGCGAGTCAATGTTGAGTTCACGATCAACATCACAGCCAATTGACAAAGTGATTTGTTATAAACAGACGGCGAGACAATGTTATTATATTATTTGATATATGTAATTGATGGCATTCATTTATGATATAAACACACATACTATGATGAATAATGTGTCATGATTTTAATTTATTGTGTGCATCATTTAATGATTTAGATGGATGTTTAGTTTTATAATTTAATTGGAACTAGAATTTTATAATTTGATGATTTAGGTTTTATAATTTAAAATGTAAATTTTTGGAAAGAGTTATTTGGAGTAATAACTAAAATTTTGAGATTTAATTAAAATATTTATGTGAACTTATTTTCCAATTAGAAATAAGGAAGTAAAATACATTAATTTTTATAGATTAAAGTTTAAATTAAAACAATGTTTTATTCTTGTGGTATTGGTTCAATTTAAGAAGAAACTTTTGAATACATATGTTTTGATTTTAGACTTTTCTCTGAATCGAAATTGCGAGTATGCATTTTCTATAAAGGAAGAAGTTTATAACAACCCTAGTCGAGATTATCTAGAATTAAACTTAAAAAATATGATTTGGGTTGTTTTAATTAATCTTAAGATAAAAATTAGGAATTTTATTAGTTACAATTTCCAATTAAAATGGATTTGGGATTAAATAAATTGGAAATTTAATTAATATCCTTTTATGAAACTTAATTTTTATATTTGATAATATAAGAATAATTTTGAAAAATGTGATAATTAAATATATAGAAATAATTTGCAATTTATAATGTGAATTATAAAGTTTTATTCACTTATTATTATAAGTGGAGATTTGTGATAAAATATTTTTTGTCTCAAGTTATTACAACTAGTGTTGTAAATTTAATAAAATGTCAATAATTATACTATTGTTTAAAAGTGAGATTTTTACATTTAATAGTTTATTTTTATCATTATAATAAGAATAACTTTTATTTTCAAATGGTATATTTAATTTTATAAAATCTCTCAATATTAGTAGAAATGAGGATTTTTAACTTGTGATTGGTTTTAGTAGATTTTGAGCTAATAGTTTATAAACCATTGTTTAGTGTTAAATAGTATCTTATAACAAGTAAAACAAAATAAGAATTAGCAACACTTCTCTTAGTAAATTAGTAACACATTGCTATTGGATCCATATCTTAACCCTCTTGGTCCAAATAGGAGAAATAAGAGATGAGAAATTTATACGTATAGTATTTCTCATTCTCAATTCATTTCCATAAATAGAAAACACAAAATTTCCTAAGTCTCAAAACCCTAGCTATTTTAATCCCAAAAATATTAAGCAAATCAAAGGGCTTTTGTATATTAATTAAAGAAATAGAAGCAAGGTGATCTCCTCCACCTTCTTATGTGTTATTAGAACTGATCTTAGTTTTGGTTTAGGGTTATAATCTTTCGTTTTCAAATTGCTGAAATTAAACTAGGAATGGTTGAAATGGTTTAGTTATGGATTCTAGAAAGCTATGGCAAAGGAAAAAGGTGAGCTACCACTCACATAATCTATCTCAAAACTTATATGTTGCTGCCGTGTTGTTGAATGAATTTATGTTGTATTGTTTTCAATTTGATTGAGATATTGATATATTTTGTTGCTATGATCTCTGGTAGCTAAAACCCTAACTTAGTAATCTCTTATTGCCCTAGTTCCATAATATTTATGTGCTTGCATGATCAATTCGTCGCCTTAGAGACCATAGCATGTTGTAGTTCGAAAATCGTCGGAAATGGGTCGTCGGAGGGCAACCTGGACCTGGAAACACTCTAGGTTTCCCCCAGACCAGTGGACCAGTGGGACACCACTGGTGCACCAGTGGGTTATTTTCCTAGAGTTATTTCAGCTCCAGGTTGATGCCCTGATCATTCGTTCCATTGTTCGTTTTCCCAGGTGTTTCCTTGAATGTTATGTGCATTATTTTACTGCTGAGTTCATATCAGTTGCAATGTTATTTCCAGATTTTGATTTACGAATTTGTTAATTTTTTTTGGTATTTTAATACCATAGAGTTGTTTTTTAGGTTTATGGCTCAACACATAATTTTTGTTGTATGTTTTTTTACTTGAGTTTTTAAAAGGGCCGATTTTCTAATCGAATCATTTTCTATAAAAAAAATTAAGTATAAAATTGTTTCCTATATAAAGAATATTTAAAAGTATAAATATATATTTTTATATAATAATGATTTTGAAGTATAAATTAGCTTATTTCTAATCAAATGTTTAATGCCTATATGGGTTTGGAAATATAAATATTTGTGGTTTCTATAAAGTGAATGGACTTTTATATATATATATATATATATATATATATATATATTGGAATAAGAAATGTGAATTTTGGATCTTTTAATTAGCATTTGAAATAACTATGTGTATATATAAGTATTTTTGATATAAAATTGGAATTTTGGATTATTTTATATAAGGATATATATATATATATATATATATATATGTGTGTGTGTGTGTGTGTGTGTGTGTGTGTGAGAAATAATTGAGTTTATGGATTTTTAAAATGAATAGGTTGAAAGTAATTACATAAAAAAAGGGTTTTAAAAATCATTTTGTATATGTTAAATTATATTATTTATTTTCCAAACCAAGAATTCTTATCGGATTTTTATTTTATTTAACACTTGGCTATTTATATGCTATTTTGGCAATTTTGTGTGTCTTTTGGATTTGGAAAAGATTTTAAAAATAAAATGTTTTGAGAACCTTAATTCTATAATTTGCGTATACTAATAATTGACTTAATGTTATTGATTAGTTTAAATGCTTTCAAGTAACGCTTCGTTGAATATGGTACAACTCATTAAATAGAATGTTTGAGTGGTACTTACTAGCCCATTAGCGACACCGGATAGTATGGGATGCCTTGGTTAAATTTTTTGTGATTTCTATTAGGAAGTATTTAACACTTTAGGGTTGTATTCTCTTTGTTGTTCGGTAGGACCGATAGACCCTTAAGAAAATATAGTTCGGGTTTTCTATAAGTATCCATAATGAGTAAGATTTACTAGCTTTCAGTAAATACTTGAATTTCACCAGGTGGTACGGGACGTTTAGGTTAAGTTCTCATGTTTACTAAAGGTGATAGTATTTGTCATTTTAGAGTACTTTCTTTTGGTGTTTGGCTGGGAGCCGATAAAACCTTAAGAATTATACTTCCGGATTTTTATATGATCCTTGTGATCGGAATGAGTTATATCTTCTCCGGTCTGGTTTTCATGGATTTTGATATTTTGTTTTCATGGCATGGATGATCATTGGTATCTAATCGGTGTGAGTGATACCACCTTTTGTTTTCCTACGGTATGAGTGCGATCATTGAGGTCACTCCCTATTTAGTTCTTTTGGATTTTGAGATATTCATCTTTAGTTTGGAATTTTCGGTTTTTCGATTTATTCTATGTTTTAGGACTTAAATAGTTCTGTATTTTATGATGGATCTAATGGTTGTGATTTATTTTGTGTCTTAAAATACAACTAGGGTTGGACTATTCTCGTAAGTTGTTATATATTTATATGTTATATACCCTTATGTTATCTTGTTCTCATCCCTTTCGGATGTTTAGAGATAGTCTGATCCATTTATATTATAATACTCGGGCAAGGCTGAGACTTTTTAGGTTACAGGACAAGTAGACTTTTGGATGGATATGCTAGCAAGGAGATAGCCAATTTGACTTTTTGGTTTATCTCATTTAGGATTTTTGTGTACGTATATGAGACGTATATTTGTGATAGTGATTTGTATTGGGTGTATATTACGCGAGTCTAGTATTTTCTTTATAGACTTACAACATGTATTTGTATAAGTTGTATTTTATTCCGTTGTGATCTGTGACTATTGTTTATATGCTATAATGTTCTGGTTCTAAGAAACCATTTTGGATATTACTTTGGACTGAGAATGAACATGTTAAATTTTATTCCAGAGATTAAGCAAAACTGTAAGTATGTGTCAGTGTTAGTTTAAAGATATATTCACACTCAGTTGCCCTTAATAAGCCGTATTCTCCGTATTATTAGACAACATTGTTTATAATGTTCTCTAATAATATGGGTATAGTGGTGGGGTCATTATAGGATCTGAGGCCATGATTCCAAATGAATTGGAATTCCCTTCTCATCGAAGAATTCACCATGGTCCCAAGTTGAATGAGGAGCACTTGCTTGAGTCCCTCGACTTAGTCGACTAGAAGTAAGAAGAAGCTGATTTGAGGGTAGCTACTGATTAGAAAAGGGTAGCATGACATTTAATTCCAAGATTAGAAACCGTACATTTGAGATAGGCTATCTCATTTTGAAACGAGTCTTTCCTGGTCTGGTAGCACTTGGCCCAATTAGGAAGATACCTATGAGATAGAACATAAGCTTGGAGATGGAACTTTCAAGCTAGCAACTATATATGAGATCCCAGTTCCACTCACGTGGAATAGCAAGCACCTGAGATGTTATTTCACTTAGACATATTTCTATAAATAGTTGATTAGCTCTAGTGTAATAAGGCAGAGTCTTCCATTCTTGTGTTTACGAAAGGAATTGGCTTTTGAGGATCGATGGAATTGTATTCTTAAATAGCCTGACTTCGGGCCATGTGAATAATGGCAATATTAAGCATTACGTTTTTTGAAAACCTAGATGTCTAGGTAACCAGAGATAGGAATCAACAAACTTCTTCCATCCTTCATTGGGTTATTGGAGTATAGTAGCATCAGGGTCGATTGGATGATTCGCCTTACAAATTTGATCTTTGATCGATGCTCGGAGATTAGCATTATCTATGGTCGATGCCAAGAGATAGGTATCAATGAACTCCTTTGATCCATGATTGGATCATCGAAGTTTAATCATATCAGGGTCGATCGGAGGATTCTCCCTACATGTTTGGTCTTTAACCGATGCTTGAAGATAAGCATAGTCAAAAGTCGATGGCCGGAGATAAGCATCTGAAGCATCGGGTCTCTAAGATAGGAACCACTATGTAATCAAACCTTTTATGGGTACAACCACACTTACAGCCTAGTGAGATATGCTCGGCTTATGATAAGTGATGAGGGATAATGAATACTTTTGGTCCATGCTCAGAGATAGGCAGGATCAAAGATGAATGTATGGAGATAGACATCGAAAACGCCATTTCTTAAAGATAGGAATGATGTGAGGCTAGAAGCTTTTATGACTATATCCTTGTTTATGGTCAAATAGGATCTGAGTGAATGTAACAAGATAGGCCACGTGGCCGAACCATCACAATTTTGTTTAGCCAAGATAGAAAAGCATTGACAACGATAAACAAAACTAAATAATGGAGTGCCCTAAGCAGTTCTGGGAACACTTTTAATAATTATTGAAATAGACAATACAAAACACGGTAAATATCCTTATTTTATAATCTCTTTCTTTTGTTGGGTGTATTTCTGATCACTTCAAATGACACACTTTTATTTATTTTGGATGTGATAATACATAAAAATTCACGTTGTAACATCTTATACTCTAATGAATTAAAATACAGCTTAAACCAAAAAATTTATTATGGTTACGTTGTTTTACATTCTTATTTACCAATATCCATTTAGATAATGCTATAGAATTATTACATCAATTATAAGTTCATGGTTTACTATTTTTCAATAATAAATTTAGGAACTACTAATATCCTAAACATTCTCTAGACTTACATTCATATAACATATATAAATCAGGTTAACAATTACATAATATGCAAGCAGAGTTTATAATTTCATTCCATATGTAAAGATTTAGCCTACAACTTCAATTTAACATTTTCAGCATATATGAATAGGTCTACAATGATATAAATCTAATATTATACAAAAGCATATAATATTCCCACTCACCTTTTTAGCTTTCCAAATCTCCAGATCTAATTCTTGTTATTCCAGTTTGACTCCCTTTTTTCCTATTCAGATTTATAAGCCGCAAGCATACACAAAGCTATTAGAAATCTAGACTAGAAAACAGATTTGGACTTTGATTTCTATTTAAATCCAGATGTACAGTTTACCTTGGCTTTGGCAATTTGATTTGACTATATTCCTCTTCTCTGTCATCTTCTACAATTCTCCAATTGTATATACATACAATTTATAATAATTTAGGATTTGGAGGAGAAGAGAAAATGGTAGAGCTCCGGTGTCACTTCGAAAATATGAGTCTAGAAGTGAGAGTCTAGGCCTATATTTATAGGGGTTCAAATCAATGCAAGCCATTCGATTAACTGTTTTAAATCTAGACCGTTTTGCCAAAGATTTACTGTAGTTTTTAGACTGGTAATGGTCAACCACTTTATTAGTTTTATCTCACATTTCTTTGTTTCTAGATTTCATTTAACTTTAACTTTTCTTAATGTTTAAGCATCATTAATGTTGATAATTAACACTGGTTGATATTTATTACCAAATTATAAACATAATTATTTCCGATTCAAAAACATCAAACATTAATAACCTTTTCATTTGAACTCCGATCGAAAAACTTTATATATGAAAATAGTTCAAAAAATTGCCACGAACCCAACGGTATAAGTTTCGTAGCCAAATTCGAATGTTTTTAAAAATTCTTTTTTCTGCATTATTATTTATTATTAAATTTATTTTTAATTAATTATCGTAAAATCATGGAGTGTTATAGTAACCTAACTATCTCCCTCATGTATAGTGTCACTAAAGACGAAGTAGTCCTCGTACTCCTAACCGGAACAAAATGAGCACATTTGGTCAATTGGTCAACAACGACCTAAATACTCCCATTTCCCATCCTACTCCTTAGTAGTCCATTAATGAAATCCATAGAAACACTCTCCCACTTCCAACGTGGTATATCTAATGGCTGCAACAATCCTCTATGCTTCTTCTGCTCCATATTTACCCTCTAGCAAGTTATACACCTAAATACATACTTTGCCACATGCCTCTTCATATCACGGTACATTTTATCTCCATCGGGATGAATGGTCATCCTAGAACAATGTGACTTGGCTAGTACCATGCTAATCAAATCCATAATGAAAGTAACACATAATCTACCATCTATTTGTAACCACCCTTTCTAGTTAATGGTATAGCACCTTAGATGACTCGACTGCCCTCCTCTACCAAGCTTCTCAAAAATATCCAGTAACTCCGTATCGTGCTTCTGACTTGACCCAATGAGGTCCATGTGTGTAGGCTGCACATCCAAAAGTGCTAACAATCCTGGAATGATGTCTGATGATGGTTGAAAATCAAATATAGAGATAAACTCCAAGTGCTTCCACTCTAAGAACATAGGATGCACCATCGCATGCTTTCTACTCAAGGAATCAACTACAACATTGACCTAGCTTAGAGTATAGGAGATATCTAAATCATATGATGGTAAGAATTCCATCCAGCTATGGTGCCTTAAATTCAAATCCTCTTGCAATAATTAATACTTCAGAGACTTATGATCCATGTAAAGGTCAAATTGCTTTCATAATAGATAGTGTCTCCATGATTTGAGTGCAAAGGCAATGAATGCTAACTCCAGATCATGGGTAAGATAGTTTCTCTCATGGACTCTCAACTGTCGACTAGCATAGGTCATCACTCTCCCTTCCTTCATCAAGACCGCGCCCAACATCATACCGCAAGCATCGATATACACTATGAATGCATTCGTACCATTGGATAATGCTAGAATAGGTGCACTAGTAAATGACTCCTTCGGCTTGATAAAAACATCCTCACACTTTGAATCCCATGAGAAAACTAAATTCTTCTTGGTAAGAAGGGTCAGAGGGACAGAAATTTTAGCGAAGTCCTTAATGAACTTCTTATAGTAGCCATCCAAACTAAGGAAACTCCTTACTTCTATGGCATCCTATGGCACATCCAAATCATATATTGTTGTGACTTTACTCGGATCGACTGCCAGCCCATGCTCAGAGACAACGTGTCCTAAACAATGTACCTCCTTGCTCTGAAAGTGACATTTTTAATGCTTCACCTTCAATGTAACACCCCTAATTTTGAATAACATTATTTAGGAGATTTAATTAGATAAATTAAATAGAAAAATGTAAATACCAAAGTGATAACGGGATTGAGATTTGAAAATTTAAATTAAAGGCCAAGCTTAATTAAATAAATGGGCTTATGAATGGTTTTATGTGTTAATTACTTAACGCAAGGGCATATTAGGAATTGCGCACCATAGTTCCATTACCTTAAAATCTCGTTTCCTTTTCCATTCACGTTCATTCTTACAAAATGCAAAAAACGTAAACAAAAAGAAAAGCAAAGTCGGCCATTACATAGGGAAGAAATGGGGAAAATCAAATTAAAGCTAAGGAATCAAGCTAAGGGAATTCAAGGATCAAATCTCAAATTCCTTATCCCAATCAAGGTGAATAATAATCAAAACCATCTCTACTTTGCTTTTATGATCATTTGATTTTCGGGTTTAAGATTAAATCCATTATGATGATTTTTGATGATGATATGCTTAGATTTTATTACATATTTGATTCAAACAAGATTGTTTGATAATTGTTTATACATTGTTTTTAGGGTAAAAATTGTTTAAATTGAATTTCAAATGCCATGAGGAATTTATATGTTATGTAAAACACGATTTTAGAGATGGGTTTTAATTTTTTATAATTTTCCAAGCTATGGAAAATTTATTATGAATTTTCAAAGGAAAATATGAAAATTTGGGTTTAGAAATTAATTTTGGTAATTATATGAAGAATTTGGGTTCGAAATTTATATATGTTAGATAACATATTAAAAGTGAATTAAAGTAATTTTTGGGGATTTTTCCTATGAAATTTACTAAGGGAATTAAATTATTTTAGAAGAAGGATTTAATTGTTTTAATTGTTTTGCTCAATGGAAGGGCTTAATTGTGAAAATTAATCTTTGTTTAGATCTGAAATTATGCGAAAGTTATTTTGGTAAAGAATTTTAAAAGTTTATGGTAACCAATTAAATGTTTACAAATAGGCAGGTTGGTTATAAAGTAATTGCTTTAAATGGCATTAATCAGTCTGTACCTAGAAATGTGGGCTCCACCTCTTTCAGAAGAACCTTTCGACCCTATGCTTCCACTTTCAACCAAGTCGAAACCTATCAGGTCGACTAAGCCGAAACCAATACACAAGGTATCACCATGTTGGTACATAGTGGATTAGAGAAGGGCGGAAGGCATGGTGTCGAAATATAGCTTTCGATGGGGTCGAAACCTTTGTTTTACTTTTTAAAGAAATGCGCTTGCCTGTTCTTACTAAAAGCTTTCGAAGGACTTGAAACTAATGCTTTCGAAAGGGTCTTCTAAATAGCTTTCAAAGGGGTTACCACCTTTTTTGTTTAAGTGTAGCTTTCAAATAAGTTCCTATGTTTTAAACTAATGCTTTCGAAAGGGTAGTCTCAACCCAATCGAAACCTTGCTGCCGTCCCTATGCCTTTCGAGTGGATTGGAGTCGTCAACCAATTCGAAAGGTAACCTTTCTTTTAAACCGGTACTAAGCCACTTCCTAAAGCTTTCGAAAGGATTCAAGGGTTTCGAAGGCAATGGCTTCGAAAGGGGATTCGAAGCTATCCTTCAAATGTTTTACTTAAATGTTTTGAGCTTTCGAAAGGATGGTTCTGAAGCCATCAATTTTTCCCAAACAATTTTATATGAAGTTTAAAGATTTCGAAAGGGGTACTTTTGTATATATTCACTTTGATACAAAAGATATTTTTAAAGATGAACCCAATGCTTTTGGAAGGGGTACTTTCAAGTAGTTTCGAAGCTATGCTTCTAAGAGTTAATAAGTAATGCTTTAATACTTTCTAATGGTATAGTTTGATGGTTTCGAAAGAGACGTTTTAAAGTGTTTTGAAAAGCATATGTTTAGTGTTTTGAAAAGAATATTTGAATGCTTTCGAAGGAGGTTATCCAATGGTTTCGAAAGTAAAAGTTTAAGGTTTCGGAAGCCTTAGTTTTCAAAAAAAATAACCCAATCTCATTTTTAAAGGAAAACCATGGCATAATAATAATAATAATAAAGGAGTTTTGATATGGTTTAAACTATGAAGTCTTTGAAGAAGTTTTCCTTGATAAAATAATAGGTTAAAGGGATTAACCATGATTTATATGAAACTGATTTCAAGGATATTAAACCACAGGTGTTGGTATTATTATGTTAATATGATTGCTTCTTCTAATATGCATATTCACATTATAATGGACCCATAACTGCATTTTGAGGAGAAAGGGCAGAATAACCAGCTAGGATGACCCAATAGTGAATATAAATTGAGTTGACTCCTGAATGAGTAGAATTGCATCCAGGAGGTCAGATAGACCAGAATGTAGGATGCCTAAACATTGAAGTTGTCAGATAGACAGGTTCATAGCGAACCCATTAAAACTATGTTTAGGAAAATTTGTTGGCATGTGCCAATAGTTTCATAGTAAACCCATAAAACTATGATTAGAAAGAGTTATTGGCCGGGGCCAATAGGTTTGTAGTAAACCCATGAAAACTATATCTGGCTTAAGTTATTAACATAAGTCAATAGGTTTGTAGTGAACCCATGAAAACTATATTCGGATTAAGTTATTAACAGATGCCAATAGGTTCATATTCAACCCATGAAAACTATGATATGAGGGAGGTTATTGGAGATACCAATAGGTTCAGGGAGAACCCATGAAACAATAAAGTTATTGGCAGAGGCCAATAGGTTCTTAGTGATCCCATGAAAACTATGAAACCGGACAGGGAGTCCATAAGTTTTAAACGGGTTATGAGTAAGCCCATGAAAACTAATAGGTTAATAGTGACCCTAGAAACTATAACTGAGACAGATAGTCAAAATGAATGGGCATGGGTAATCCAAAATTGATTTACTTGTTTGCATATCATCATAATATTTTGAATTGTTATGTTTTAACTATTGTGGATGCAGGAGCACAACATATGGTTTTTATAAAGTTTTGATAAGATACTAGTGAGGGGAAAATCCATTCCGCTAAGTGGCGTAGTCTCACTAGATATCTAAATGGTTTGAGATGGTAGGTTATTATTCATACTAGGCTTTATGTCTGACTCGAAGTTTATGTTTTCCCCTTAAACTCTCGGATGCTCAATTAACTTTGAGTAGTTTGAGAGTTGAAGTTTTTAGGTACCTCTTTAGATGAATAAGCTTCTAGAGATGTGCATGAGGCATGATAGCCATTTAGAGTTCTTTTTTATTTTGATTCCGTTGTGTTTTGTTGTAAAGGAAAAAGTTGTTTAATTGCCTAGTTATATACTCTGGTCATCCAAGGGGGCATCTTCATATGTCGCTCTTGGCGTATGTTGTAATAATTATATTTTCTCTGAACGTGATTCTCGAATCTGAGATTATGTAATGAATTTGAAATGATTTGAAATGGAATGTGAAAGTTGTTCAATGATTTTAAATTTTTTCCATACCCATATGTTTCTGTTATATCAATGTATCTAACATTACCATATTTGGTCGCCAAGGATTAATAACTATGGATGACTGTAGCATCTGTAGCCATTAGTTTTGGGCCTCCAAGTGGGGGATGTTACATTCAACCTATGCCCATAGTTAATATCGAGCACTTCTTCTAGATGCAACATTTTCTCCTCCTCTCTCTTCAAATAGACTTACATATCATCGAAAAATACCATCATGAAATTATTAAGCAACCTTCTAAAAACTCGACTTATCAGATCAAAAAAGTAGGCGGGTGCATTGGTCAGTCCAAAGAGCATGATTAACCATTCATAAAGTCCGTCGGGTGTATGAAAAGCAGTCTTTTGAATACTATCCTTGGTTATACACAATTGATGGAATCCAATAGCCAATTCAAGTTGAGAGAACAGCTTTGCTCCAACTAACTTATCAAAGAGATCATCTATGTAGGGGAAATGGGTAATTGTTCTTCTTTGTCAGGTTATCCGACTCATGATAATCGATGCAAAGCCTCAGGGAACCATCTGCTTTGGTGGCAAAGACAACTGGTGCTCCTTACTCTGAAATACTTCTCCTAATGAATACCTTCTCCAAAAGCTCATTCACTTGCTTATTCAGTTCGCGTCTTCCTTTACGAGCCATATGCCTTAGAGGTAAGGCAACATGTCTGGCATTCTCCACAAGATAAATTTGAAACTCGGTCTCTCTCTAGGGTAGGAAGCAGGTAACTTTGAAAAAAACATCTGAATAGTCTTTAGCTACTACATTGGATCTAACTCATCATGTGATTGGTCTAAAGAATATAGGTAACTCAACATAACCGAACCTCTAGGATCGCAATAAACCTCTAGACTGCATCCACTACAAGTACCCCAAACGTACAACCTTCCTACCAAAATTTAAGATCGCCCTATATATGGTCATCCATTCCATACCCAAAATTAACCCAAACCTAGAAAATCATAAGACAAAAGCATCGCAATCGAACTCAACCTCTAAGATAAACAATTTCAAGCCCCTAAAATCATAAATAAATAAGCTTATCCTCCAACACGGTTTGATACAGCTATTGGGTTAGTAACTATGCTAGTTTCTAAGTGCAACTCATTTACAAGTCTACGAATAATTAAAGAGTGTGATGCCCTAGTGTCAAATAAGGTATGAATGGATAAATCATATAAAGTTAACACACCTTCAATTATGACCATCTTCTCCTTATCCGCAACTAGAGACGCACTCAAGCTAGGAATAACATCCAATGCATAAGCTGAAACTACTTTGGTAGAAGTCTTCCGTGGTTCTGGACACTCCCTCCTCATGTGCCCGAGTTGACTGCAGTTGAAACATTTTATCTTTAAGATGTCTGTCTTGCACTCATTCACAAAATGCCCCTTCCTACCACATTTCCTACATTTGATCTCATGCATCTTACTCTTCCCTTCGTTTCCCATTTTGCCCTTCCATTGATTCTGCTTGGTTGTCTTCCCTCTTGACTTCTTGGGCACACTCCCCACCTCTTTATTGGAAACGATATTTAGCAAAGCAAACTCCACCAAACCCTCGAAAGTCGCACCCAAGGGAATGTGACTAAGGGCCAAATCTTGAAATGGTTGACTCAGCCCCTTTACAAACTTCAAAGCTTTCTTCTAAGTGGTATTTACTAGCTCCAGACCAAATCTAGCCAAGTCATTGAACTGATTTACATATTCTTTTACTGACATCTCTCCTTGCTACACATGTATGAACTTCTCCAATTACACTTCCTGCACTGCCAGTGAAAGAAACTTCATCTCAAAATGCCTCCTAAACTCTCCCTAAGTAATCTCTTCCTCATGGGCCTCCACCACTACCACGTCCTACCAATTCAGAGTCTCTCTTTGTAAATGCCAGGCGGCAAGTTATCTCTTAATGTCATCTTCAAGACCCATCAATTTGAAAATCCTCTCATAAGTTTAAATCCATCTTTTGAGTCCACATACGACTTGGTCCTCACATATGGCTTCCCTTCTAGATTCACAAAGTCCTTACATGGCTTGGCAAAATCGATGGTAGGTAGGTGAGTAGGAACTACACCTGACACTTGCTCCATGTGTCCCCTATTAGGGTTAAGCTCGGCTTATCCTCTCGCTCGCAGATAGCGATGGAACCATATTAGGATGTGCATACCGGTAATCTCAGATGCATCACTTAGGCTGCAACTAGTAGGATTGCTCATTCTCTCTATTTGTAATTTAGGAATTATTAGCAACTTTGCACATATAGTATTGGAAAGAACAAATGATAGTTTTTTCCATATTATTCTTATATATAAAACCTTTTAAAAAAATTATCTATACACACACAATTTAGAAACCCACATTGAAAATCTTTTTGAAAACATTTTGGAAAACCTTTATTTTCTTTTCCTTTCAAAATATTCAAGTATGTTCTCTCAATACATACCTAACACCTAAGGAATCTTAAACCTATGCTATGATACAAATATGACAATCTACACCTCCCGATAAATCGATCTGAATCCTATCTTGACTTTCGGACTCACGTTGTGCCAAGAAGTACGAGCTGTCGGGTTTTTTTTAAAGCATTACAGAGACTAATAATATAAGGATAAAATCTAAGGCATTCTATACTTTCAGATCTCACAGCGGAAGGCAATAAAATATAAATACATAAAATAATTATCTCAGAAAATATCCTAGAAAACACCGTCTCTAAACATACGTAGTCAAAATCCAAAGTTTACAAAATTATGGCATATGATCTAATAAGTACTAAGTACGATAAATAGTTACATGAAGAGTGATGAAAGGTAAGACAACAATGCCAATGCCAAGCTTATCTCTCTACATATGAGATCTGGACCAATCACCTACTGTATTTTCCTCCTGTTTGGGGGAAAAAGGAAAGTAGTGGATCAGACTAAAGTCTGGTGAAGGAGTTACATCATTGATATATGGTGATCACATGTAGTTGACTTTATTTATAATCTATGTGACCTAGGGTGTCCTACTTGTGTATGTGAATTACTTACTTAGGTTGGTTTCATTAACCTAATGAATATAGTTCTAAATACACCTACACCAGCATATTGTGAAGGTTTACACTTAGGGTTGAACAACTAATCGAATCTCAAAACAACTACGAATCAGCTAATAACCTTTGGAACTATTCCTAATATAGGATCGCATACGATATAATCCTTGGGACTATGTTCCTAAATCTATGACTACACATATCATATTTACGCACTAAGAGGAACCTGCAATGTCGAATCACATCGAAGACGTCTTAAGGTCTGTCGCATCTGTGTCCAAGCTTAATGGTAATGCCGAAACTTATTGCACCACGACTGGCATTCACCAACAATGTCACATATCCACCAAGGGACCTCCCGTTAGTGTCGAACTACACTGCGCTAGGCATCCACCAACAGTGTCGCACATACACTAAGGTATCTCCTGTTAGTGTCGTGTGCTTAACGCACCTTCACGATTGAACCTCCTTATATCACATGTCAAATTTTCCAAATGGATAGTGTCTAGGCCTAATTGCCCACGTACGCATCCACTTAATTCTATAACATCCAAAGGTCGAGAATCAAGGAACTAATTTCCCCACTATCATACAATATATATACAATAATATATATATATATATATATATATATATATATAATTTACAATCTGGGCCCTAGGTTGAAGTTCAAATAGCGCTTGAAAATTGTTATATGGTCGACTGCCTATTGTTGGAGTGGTTGACCGCTCTCTATCGATCGGCTCCAATGCACCTGTCGACTGGTCAATGTTAATTATTATTAGTTTTTATTTTTGATTGTTCATTTTTGTTAATTAATTACCGTATTATTGTTCTACTTCCTCGTGTGCTATTTTAATAGTAAACCTATTTTTATTCAATCTACAATTCCAACAATTTCTTTAATGATTCCGGTATATAGTTATTTCAAGTTTATTCAGGGTAAAGTTAATGTCAACAGGGTTAAGTTACATATGTATATTAAATTCCAAATTCAATATTCGAGGTGAACAAAAAGGGATCATATACATATAATTTGATTTCTATTACATTCCCAATTAATTGCAAATTTTAGATAAAGGGTACCTTTGGTTAAATTAAACCAATTCTAGATCAAATAGGGTATAAAATCACAACTATATATAAATCAGCATAGTTGGCAATGAACCCACTCACCTCTAGTAAGCTATTCACTCTTTTATCTACCTGGAGTCAACTCGCTTGGTTCTTCGATATCTCCTTTCCTTTTGCCCTTTAGATTATTGTTATCTCGCTTTTTGGTCAAAGCTGGAATATCAATAAATTGGTTGGATATCAGGATTGGAGTTTAATAGGAAACAAGGCTACAATGGATATCGTCAAAATTTGACCGGGCTCCAATCGGGACAGGATCGATCGGAGCTGATGATTAATGGTAGGAGAAGCTGCATTTCAAATTTCAGGTTAATCGGAGTTCATATGGAGGAGATATGATTGATACAAGTTAATAGGATATGCTGTTCGTATCCATCAAGAAAGGTGGGGTGATGATCGATTCGAACCCAACAGGTTCGTATCCATCAGGAAACTGAAGTGGTATTCTGTTCGAATCGATCATGTTGCTCTGTTCGAATCCATCGGTTCATGGTTCGCATCCACCAGACAAATGTTCACTCGAATCGATCAAGGGATGAGTTGCTTCGAAACCGTAAAGTTATAGACCTTCGAATCCATACAATCAAGGATGCTTCGACTCCATTGTCTTCGAATCGATATAACGAGACAACTCCGAATCGATCCACAGAAGCACGTCTAGATCGATTCGAACAGGTGCCAGTTCCATCGATTCGAAGAAGGCGAACCTTCGAATCCAATGTCTCGAATCCACCACGTCTACATAGCTAAAACCCCGGCCACGACTCAGTAAAGCTAGGAGAAAAAGGAGGATCGACTCGAAGGAAGCGCTCCACGTCATCCCAGAAGCGCGCGCTGGATCGATTCGAACGAATCGATTCGAAGGAAGATCGATTCGAACCAGGATAGTCAACCAGAAACGCAACCTTGAATCGATCATAACTTGAGATCTACACATCCAAATGCCATGAAATTTTCACAGTAGCTTGATCACATGTTGAAGAATGTTCACACCAAATTTCAGCTCGTTTGGACAATTTCTTGATCGATTCGAACGTAGCTTCGAATCGATCCCAAAGTGGGCCCGGATTTCCAGAAAGCGGGCATGTGGGCCCCCTCACGTGCCAGAACTGGTCTCCCTTCAGTTTAGGCGAAATATCAGCCTCCTACACCTATAAATAGACCCCCAGGTCATTCAGAAAAGGGGTCGGACAATTTTGAGAGCTAAAGAACGCCCGGATTCTGCCAGACTTACTCCAGATCACCATTGCTGCCTTAGATTCAGACTTAGTTCAGCAAATCCGTTGTATTACGCGATAGGAAATTGTAATCTTCAAGCATTGATCAATAAAAGATAAAAACTTTGGAGTGGACGTAGGCCGGAGATAGCCGAACCACTATAAATCTCGTGTTTTTGTTCATTATTTCTGGATTGCTGTTTGTTGCTTGTTTAGATCTGAGATTTGTGTTTGAATATTGCTGATTTGTATTCATACACTGGTGCTTTCACGACATTCGGGGTTTGTGACCATTTTTGGCGCAAACACTTTGGTGCTTTCACTGAGAGGAACTAGCACCCGCTACACCAGATTCAAAGTTTAGCCTTGAAAGTTTGAAGGATTCGGATTGACTCTACAATGACTCGACAAACAAGTAGAAGACAAAGAGTTGAGAGAAGCCAACAAGGAGGAAGTCAAGAGGCATCCTCCGGAGATGGAGAAGGACAAGCTTCGATTTACATTACCAGAGACGAGATGGAAGCTATGGCGAATTCATTACACGAGAGGTTGCTGAAGAGTCAACATGATATGATGCAGACTTTCTTCGAGCAGATGAGAGCTGCAGGAACACAGAACATTGGACCAACTACAGCGACTGCAAATGTGGAACAAGGAACTAGGGTTGCGGAACCCAATATAGGACAGAATACAGAACCGGAAGGCAATCAACAAGGGCTTGGGGGCAGGCCCACCGGATCCCATGCAGAAGGACCTTTGGAAGGAGTTCAGCAGGCTAGAGCCAACGTTGCGGCTAATGAGCCACATGAAGAATATGTGCCGGAATTCCCTCGGGAGCATGGGGGGCAACACCTAACAGGCAATGCTGGATTAATGGAAATCATTAGGAAGACTATGCGTGGAGGTTCGACCAATAGAGACTTGGAAGGAGTGAACAGGAGTCCGTTCGCTCGGGAAATCAGGATGGCTCAGAATCCACCTAAGTTCAAGTTACCTAGCGTGGAAGTATATAATGGAAAGGCTGACCCGACTGATCATTTGATGAGATACACTAGACACATGGAAGTGCTGGGGGCATCGGACGAAGTAATGGCCAGATGTTTCCCTTTATACTTGACAGACCTAGCGGCAATGTGGTTTAGGCAGCTGGAGGAAGGATCTATCAGGAATTGGAGGGAATTGGTGGACAGGTTTTTGGGACAGTTTCGGGTTCATATCAAAAGACCTAAGAACGTGATGACGTTAACATCGGTAAAGCAAAGAGCGGACGAATCGCTTAGAGCATTTTTAACTCGATTTAATGCGGCGGTTTCTTCGGTGGATCGGCCGGATCCATCGATGGTTTTGATGGCGGTAGTGTCGGGAGTCAGAGAGGATTCAGATTTTAAGGTATCTTTAGTACGAGACCCGCCACTGGATCTCGGGGAATTCTTCCATGAAGCTGAAAGGTTCCTTCGGCAAGAAGATGCATGTATGGACTTAAAGTTAAAGGAGGTGAATGTGACTGGGGGTGGAGGACCGTCCAACGGAAGCTCGGATAAAGATAAAGGAAAAAGGAAGCTGGATGACGATTCAGGAAAAACCAGGAAGCAATGAAAGGATCCAAAGTTTTCCACATACACAGAATTAAACGAGACGCAGGAGCGGATATACATGGAAACTCGGAATCGCCTTCCTTACCGGAGGCCGGCTAGGAGAGAACCATCCGAGCGGGAGAAGGCATCAGGAAAGCATTGTCTCTTCCACGATTTGGACGGGCATGATACCAACAGCTGCAGGCATTTAAAGGACATAATTGAGGAGCATGTGAGGAATGGACAGTTGAGGCAGTATGTTGGGGCTCGGAATGCAGCGGTGGAGCAGGAGCAACCACCGCCTACCTCAAACCATGAGGATATGAGGCATAGGAATAATGGTCGATTGGTCATCAATTGATCAGGATAATTTGAAATAAGTAACAAACCATTGGCGAGCAACCGAGTCATTTACACATGTATGGGGACGGAGATAGCCCCTAGGCATGCTCTGAATGATGATAAAATGCGAAGCCATGGTTTGCGAAATCTGTTTTCTTTTGTTTTTTGGATTGGACACTTATTTTTCTGGTTTGGTTTTTGGAGTTTGGATTGAACTCCTGATTTTGCTTGTTTTCCTGGTTTTGGCATTCATTCGGATGATTGTTCTCCGTTTTGAATGATGGTTTCGATTTTTGATATGGATTTCTGGTTTTCCGATTTGATTTGGATTTTGGATTGGATCTTGATTGGATTCTTTTCGGTTTTTGATAAGCGGTCGTCAGGCATGGATTATGCCTGGCAAGGGGTGAGTCGTTCTGCCCGAACGCGGTAAAGCGACTCATTCAGGTCGTCGAGTATGGACTATACTCGGCAAGGGTCCGGAGTGACCAGGATTTGGCCTAGGACTTAGGCCCCCTACTATCGACTATTGTTTCAGGTCGTCGAGTATGGACTATGCTCAACAAGGGTCCGGAGTGACCAGGATTCGGCTTAGGACTTAAGCCACGGCATTACTTACGTCCAGGGACACTGGACCACGGTCGTCAGGTGTGGATTGCGCTTGGCAAGAACCCGGAGAGGTTAACTCAGCGTCCAGGGACACTGGACCACGGTCGTCAGGTGTGGATTGCGCTTGGCAAGAACCCGGAGAGGTTAACTCAGCGTCCAGGGACACTGGACCACGGTCATCAGGTGTGGATTGCGCTTCGCAAGAGCCCAGAGAGGTTACGGATTTGGATATCGACCCGGAGAGGTCTTGGATTCGGTTGTTGGATAGGGATGGATTAATAACTCAGTCTTCGAGCACGGATAGGCATGGAATTGGCTATGGTCTTTGCACATCGGATACGGAATTATTATCACAAGGCATGTTTTGGGGGGCAAATGTTATCCCGCTTTTTGGTCAAAGCTGGAATATCAATAAATTGGTTGGATATCAGGATTGGAGTTTAATAGGAAACAAGGCTACAATGGATATCGTCAAAATTTGACCGGGCTCCAATCGGGACAGGATCGATCGGAGCTGATGATTAATGGTAGGAGAAGCTGCATTTCAAATTTCAGGTTAATCGGAGTTCATATGGAGGAGATATGATTGATACAAGTTAATAGGATATGCTGTTCGTATCCATCAAGAAAGGTGGGGTGATGATCGATTCGAACCCAACAGGTTCGTATCCATCAGGAAACTGAAGTGGTATTCTGTTCGAATCGATCATGTTGCTCTGTTCGAATCCATCGGTTCATGGTTCGCATCCACCAGACAAATGTTCACTCGAATCGATCAAGGGATGAGTTGCTTCGAAACCGTAAAGTTATAGACCTTCGAATCCATACAATCAAGGATGCTTCGACTCCATTGTCTTCGAATCGATATAACGAGACAACTCCGAATCGATCCACAGAAGCACGTCTAGATCGATTCGAACAGGTGCCAGTTCCATCGATTCGAAGAAGGCGAACCTTCGAATCCAACGTCTCGAATCCACCACGTCTACATAGCTAAAACCCCGGCCACGACTCAGTAAAGCTAGGAGAAAAAGGAGGATCGACTCGAAGGAAGCGCTCCACGTCATCCCAGAAGCGCGCGCTGGATCGATTCGAACGAATCGATTCGAAGGAAGATCGATTCGAACCAGGATAGTCAACCAGAAACGCAACCTTGAATCGATCATAACTTGAGATCTACACATCCAAATGCCATGAAATTTTCACAGTAGCTTGATCACATGTTGAAGAATGTTCACACCAAATTTCAGCTCGTTTGGACAATTTCTTGATCGATTCGAACGTAGCTTCGAATCGATCCCAAAGTGGGCCCGGATTTCCAGAAAGCGGGCATGTGGGCCCCCTCACGTGCCAGAACTGGTCTCCCTTCAGTTTAGGCGAAATATCAGCCTCCTACACCTATAAATAGACCCCCAGGTCATTCAGAAAAGGGGTCGGACAATTTTGAGAGCTAAAGAACGCCCGGATTCTGCCAGACTTACTCCAGATCACCATTGCTGCCTTAGATTCAGACTTAGTTCAGCAAATCCGTTGTATTACGCGATAGGAAATTGTAATCTTCAAGCATTGATCAATAAAAGATAAAAACTTTGGAGTGGACGTAGGCCGGAGATAGCCGAACCACTATAAATCTCGTGTTTTTGTTCATTATTTCTGGATTGCTGTTTGTTGCTTGTTTAGATCTGAGATTTGTGTTTGAATATTGCTGATTTGTATTCATACACTGGTGCTTTCACGACATTCGGGGTTTGTGACCATTTTTGGCGCAAACACTTTGGTGCTTTCACTGAGAGGAACTAGCACCCGCTACACCAGATTCAAAGTTTAGCCTTGAAAGTTTGAAGGATTCGGATTGACTCTACAATGACTCGACAAACAAGTAGAAGACAAAGAGTTGAGAGAAGCCAACAAGGAGGAAGTCAAGAGGCATCCTCCGGAGCTGGAGAAGGACAAGCTTCGATTTACATTACCAGAGACGAGATGGAAGCTATGGCGAATTCATTACACGAGAGGTTGCTGAAGAGTCAACATGATATGATGCAGACTTTCTTCGAGCAGATGAGAGCTGCAGGAACACAGAACATTGGACCAACTACAGCGACTGCAAATGTGGAACAAGGAACTAGGGTTGCGGAACCCAATATAGGACAGAATACAGAACCGGAAGGCAATCAACAAGGGCTTGGGGGCAGGCCCACCGGATCCCATGCAGAAGGACCTTTGGAAGGAGTTCAGCAGGCTAGAGCCAACGTTGCGGCTAATGAGCCACATGAAGAATATGTGCCGGAATTCCCTCGGGAGCATGGGGGGCAACACCTAACAGGCAATGCTGGATTAATGGAAATCATTAGGAAGACTATGCGTGGAGGTTCGACCAATAGAGACTTGGAAGGAGTGAACAGGAGTCCGTTCGCTCGGGAAATCAGGATGGCTCAGAATCCACCTAAGTTCAAGTTACCTAGCGTGGAAGTATATAATGGAAAGGCTGACCCGACTGATCATTTGATGAGATACACTAGACACATGGAAGTGCTGGGGGCATCGGACGAAGTAATGGCCAGATGTTTCCCTTTATACTTGACAGACCTAGCGGCAATGTGGTTTAGGCAGCTGGAGGAAGGATCTATCAGGAATTGGAGGGAATTGGTGGACAGGTTTTTGGGACAGTTTCGGGTTCATATCAAAAGACCTAAGAACGTGATGACGTTAACATCGGTAAAGCAAAGAGCGGACGAATCGCTTAGAGCATTTTTAACTCGATTTAATGCGGCGGTTTCTTCGGTGGATCGGCCGGATCCATCGATGGTTTTGATGGCGGTAGTGTCGGGAGTCAGAGAGGATTCAGATTTTAAGGTATCTTTAGTACGAGACCCGCCACTGGATCTCGGGGAATTCTTCCATGAAGCTGAAAGGTTCCTTCGGCAAGAAGATGCATGTATGGACTTAAAGTTAAAGGAGGTGAATGTGACTGGGGGTGGAGGACCGTCCAACGGAAGCTCGGATAAAGATAAAGGAAAAAGGAAGCTGGATGACGATTCAGGAAAAACCAGGAAGCAATGAAAGGATCCAAAGTTTTCCACATACACAGAATTAAACGAGACGCAGGAGCGGATATACATGGAAACTCGGAATCGCCTTCCTTACCGGAGGCCGGCTAGGAGAGAACCATCCGAGCGGGAGAAGGCATCAGGAAAGCATTGTCTCTTCCACGATTTGGACGGGCATGATACCAACAGCTGCAGGCATTTAAAGGACATAATTGAGGAGCATGTGAGGAATGGACAGTTGAGGCAGTATGTTGGGGCTCGGAATGCAGCGGTGGAGCAGGAGCAACCACCGCCTACCTCAAACCATGAGGATATGAGGCATAGGAATAATGGTCGATTGGTCATCAATTGATCAGGATAATTTGAAATAAGTAACAAACCATTGGCGAGCAACCGAGTCATTTACACATGTATGGGGACGGAGATAGCCCCTAGGCATGCTCTGAATGATGATAAAATGCGAAGCCATGGTTTGCGAAATCTGTTTTCTTTTGTTTTTTGGATTGGACACTTATTTTTCTGGTTTGGTTTTTGGAGTTTGGATTGAACTCCTGATTTTGCTTGTTTTCCTGGTTTTGGCATTCATTCGGATGATTGTTCTCCGTTTTGAATGATGGTTTCGATTTTTGATATGGATTTCTGGTTTTCCGATTTGATTTGGATTTTGGATTGGATCTTGATTGGATTCTTTTCGGTTTTTGATAAGCGGTCGTCAGGCATGGATTATGCCTGGCAAGGGGTGAGTCGTTCTGCCCGAACGCGGTAAAGCGACTCATTCAGGTCGTCGAGTATGGACTATACTCGGCAAGGGTCCGGAGTGACCAGGATTTGGCCTAGGACTTAGGCCCCCTACTATCGACTATTGTTTCAGGTCGTCGAGTATGGACTATGCTCAACAAGGGTCCGGAGTGACCAGGATTCGGCTTAGGACTTAAGCCACGGCATTACTTACGTCCAGGGACACTGGACCACGGTCGTCAGGTGTGGATTGCGCTTGGCAAGAACCCGGAGAGGTTAACTCAGCGTCCAGGGACACTGGACCACGGTCGTCAGGTGTGGATTGCGCTTGGCAAGAACCCGGAGAGGTTAACTCAGCGTCCAGGGACACTGGACCACGGTCATCAGGTGTGGATTGCGCTTCGCAAGAGCCCAGAGAGGTTACGGATTTGGATATCGACCCGGAGAGGTCTTGGATTCGGTTGTTGGATAGGGATGGATTAATAACTCAGTCTTCGAGCACGGATAGGCATGGAATTGGCTATGGTCTTTGCACATCGGATACGGAATTATTATCACAAGGCATGTTTTGGGGGGCAAATGTTATCCCGCTTTTTGGTCAAAGCTGGAATATCAATAAATTGGTTGGATATCAGGATTGGAGTTTAATAGGAAACAAGGCTACAATGGATATCGTCAAAATTTGACCGGGCTCCAATCGGGACAGGATCGATCGGAGCTGATGATTAATGGTAGGAGAAGCTGCATTTCAAATTTCAGGTTAATCGGAGTTCATATGGAGGAGATATGATTGATACAAGTTAATAGGATATGCTGTTCGTATCCATCAAGAAAGGTGGGGTGATGATCGATTCGAACCCAACAGGTTCGTATCCATCAGGAAACTGAAGTGGTATTCTGTTCGAATCGATCATGTTGCTCTGTTCGAATCCATCGGTTCATGGTTCGCATCCACCAGACAAATGTTCACTCGAATCGATCAAGGGATGAGTTGCTTCGAAACCGTAAAGTTATAGACCTTCGAATCCATACAATCAAGGATGCTTCGACTCCATTGTCTTCGAATCGATATAACGAGACAACTCCGAATCGATCCACAGAAGCACGTCTAGATCGATTCGAACAGGTGCCAGTTCCATCGATTCGAAGAAGGCGAACCTTCGAATCCAACGTCTCGAATCCACCACGTCTACATAGCTAAAACCCCGGCCACGACTCAGTAAAGCTAGGAGAAAAAGGAGGATCGACTCGAAGGAAGCGCTCCACGTCATCCCAGAAGCGCGCGCTGGATCGATTCGAACGAATCGATTCGAAGGAAGATCGATTCGAACCAGGATAGTCAACCAGAAACGCAACCTTGAATCGATCATAACTTGAGATCTACACATCCAAATGCCATGAAATTTTCACAGTAGCTTGATCACATGTTGAAGAATGTTCACACCAAATTTCAGCTCGTTTGGACAATTTCTTGATCGATTCGAACGTAGCTTCGAATCGATCCCAAAGTGGGCCCGGATTTCCAGAAAGCGGGCATGTGGGCCCCCTCACGTGCCAGAACTGGTCTCCCTTCAGTTTAGGCGAAATATCAGCCTCCTACACCTATAAATAGACCCCCAGGTCATTCAGAAAAGGGGTCGGACAATTTTGAGAGCTAAAGAACGCCCGGATTCTGCCAGACTTACTCCAGATCACCATTGCTGCCTTAGATTCAGACTTAGTTCAGCAAATCCGTTGTATTACGCGATAGGAAATTGTAATCTTCAAGCATTGATCAATAAAAGATAAAAACTTTGGAGTGGACGTAGGCCGGAGATAGCCGAACCACTATAAATCTCGTGTTTTTGTTCATTATTTCTGGATTGCTGTTTGTTGCTTGTTTAGATCTGAGATTTGTGTTTGAATATTGCTGATTTGTATTCATACACTGGTGCTTTCACGACATTCGGGGTTTGTGACCATTTTTGGCGCAAACAATTATCTTCCTTATCTTTGTAATCTTTGTTTTTCAATTTGCAATTTTTTATGAAGAAAATTGATTTTTGAAGAGAAGAGAGAGTTCGGATTTGGGAGATACGGAGTTTTGATATGTTCTGTATTAAATTAGGGTTCTCAGTATTAGGTTAGAGTTCTATTTATAGGGGTATAGATCGGCATCAGCCGTTAGATCAAAAATTATAAAATCCAGGCCATTCAGCCTAAGTAAACCCTAGTCTGGAATGCTCGATAGGTCGACCACTTGGTCTTAAGCGGTTGGTTGCTAGTGGTCGATTGGTCCAAACCGGGTTATCGACCGTTGGAGCTTTCCATTCTTAAAATATTTCTTTCCTAATTTATATATTTAATTATTTCCAATTCTGAATTTAATAACTTTTTCATACGAGCTTCAATTACAAAACATTATATATAAAAATTATCCAGAAAATTGCTATGAACGCAATGGTATAAGTTTCATAGCCAAATTCGGAAATTTGTGAAAATTCCATTTTTACCCTTATTATATTTCATTTAATTTCTTTTATTAAATTTCTAGTTAATTTTTGCGGGGTGTTAAACATTTGAACCTTCTCGAAAAAAGGAGAAACTAGTGATATACCTCCGAAAGAAATAGAAGTTATTTGAGAAGGATTCTTTGTTTGACTTTCCTCTACAATTAGGGATAAAGTAGGCAGATTTAGGGTAGAGTTAGGTAGTTGGTAACCAGATCCTCGGTATTTTATTAAATATGAGTCGAGGAAGTTGAAGAATTCATTGCCACTGAAGTCACCATAGCAGTTGAAGTTCTAAAAGCCCCGAAAGAAGGAATGACGAGTTTAGAGATCAGTGGCCTAGATGTGGTAGAGGTAACGACACCAAAAGTAGCCATCGCTAAGATGGTTATCTCTGCAGGGAGTCCTTAAGAGATGGAAATTGAACGTTCACCCAAATACTTAGAGTTAGATTCGAGAAGGGCCCTAGCGGGCTTCTGAGTAGAAGTAGAGGCCTCATAAGCTAGTATCACCTGACCTATAATAAGAGCATCAAGATCTTTATTATCCAAGTGGTCATCCTTTAGCACTTCTCCGTCAACCTTACTTGAGTATTCTCTTTCCCGTCTAAGATTTTTTTTCCCAACCCATAGATAGTGCCCTGGGAATTTATCATCAAGCCACTTCAAGTTGCCAAGTTTGTTAACGTTTGTATAGAAGTGAAACTGAGTAGACTCATTTCAAACTTGAATTTTTCTTCAATATTGGCCGCATGGGTTTCTACACCCCTTTGTGCCTATTTGACATCGAGCATCTTACCCATGTATTCTTTGACCGTAGTGACAGCGTCATTCTTTTCTTTCTTCTTAGCTTCCAACGCAGTCTCTAAACTTAGAAACTTCAGAGTTTGTTCATCAATAGTGATCTATAGAGCATCCTTTTTTGTTACTAGACTGTGACTCCTTACTTAGCCTTGAGCTACTCTTGTTGAATCTTAAATTTATCCTTGAAAGCTTTTCTGTCATCCAATAACTTCTTTTTTGCAACCGCGAGGGATTTCTTAGTTTCTTCCAGTTCTTTATCATAATCAGCAATGATCGGCTCACTATCCTTTTTCTCTATTTCCTTCTCCTAAAGGAGTAATTGATTAGCCTTGTTAATGTCCGATAAGGCTTGAGAAAACTTCCTCTATGTATAATATTGATCATAAGCATCGTTCTCATAGGCTTTGACGTTGTTAGCCACATCAAGAGGAATATCCTTCAGGGGATACTCAAACTTAACCCTTCAAAGCAGAATGTGGGGAAGGCTTTTTACAGTGTAGTGAGTTGTGAATTCGACGCAGACTATGTAATTACCACATAAACATGAGCAGAAGTATGCTTTTTACCAGGCCTCTATTCGGTAGACTCGAAGGTTGTAAAGGCAGAAGGTCGAATAGCTTGTTAGGATTTATGAGAGAACATTATGGGTTGTGTAGAAATCACCACTGAAATGGGGGACAGTTGGAGATTTAAAAGAAGAAATATGATCAGATTTTGAAGAATATGGATCTAGGATTTTTGGAAGAGGAGAATGGGCATGATGTTAAGAAGGAGATATTATGCCTGATCCAAAGTGATCGTGAGACTCCTGCATATGAACATCACGATGCTTACGTTCCTCCTTATTTTACTTTCCCTACTCTTTTCTATAATGCCTTGCTTAGTCAGATTCGTAAGAGGATTCACGATGTCGATGTGAAGGGTTATGCCTACAATAACCAGAAGTTTGGCGGTGGAGTACTTTGAAAATATTAGAGCATCCCATTGTACTTGGAAAGGAAACTCTACTAAGTTAAGATATGGAAGCCAAGGAATAACGCATGCGGTATTAATGTGTGATGACTGTAAGTGTCGTGTGAAGTGTTGTTGTGCCATATTGACCCCACGGGCCATGCTCGTTGGGTCGACTGAGTGGACTTATCTCCCTTACAGTAGATGAAGGTCTATGAGTAGCCATACGGGTAGGAGAATCAAAGTTCGAAAGACTGAAGTTGGCAATGTCGTATGAAGAAATATGACCAGGATACTCTTAAGAGGAATGAAAATATCATCAGTTGGAGGATTCGGAGTTGCCTCCTCAGTTGGAGCTTATTGTGGTAATAGAACAGGACGGGGTAAAATAATCTTTGTCCTTAGAAGACGAGGGATAGGCGATACTTGCCTACCACACCCTTCTCCCATGTAGACTCATGATCAAGATTCACATTTTCACCATCACCTACATCCTCAATATCTTCATCTTCTTCATCATCAGCATCGTCGTCATCATCTTTATCATTATCTCCATTGTGGTCACCACCCTTATATTCATGTTGATCAATAGGAGGATCCCATACTATAGGAGAAACTTCCTGATCCTCGACAGCTTAAGGTTTAGCCTCAGCCCCTTGAGCAGGTTGAGCACTCCTACAGGTAATAAGAATAATGCCAAGACTACAATCGTTATGTAAGAGCTGGAAGTGTCACATCTTAGGATCGGTAAAAGAAATTTCATTTTCCATTCTTCAAAAGGAATATTTTGCAAAGCTTGAAGTGTGTGCACCAAAGCTATGCTACCGGATCTCCTTGGAATATCTATAAATTTATGAAATGACGAAGTTAACGATTTAAATGGAATAAACTCCACCAAGGTAAAGAGTGGTAATAACACTTACATCTGAAAGCCAATTCTAAGTGAAGCCGGCTGGACAGTACAAAGAAATACTCGTCTTTAAAGTGACTAAGCTTGTTCTAAAGACCAATAATAACACGACAACCTTTCGATGATTCCAGATAAGTCAAAGATGGACTGCCTTCCCACTTCTTGTAACTAAACAATTATTTAATCTCTTACTATGTAGGAACCTTGCCAAATGGTGAAGACAAACGATGTAAATGCAGTTTGGCAAAGTGTAGCCATTCGAGTAAAAATAACCAAAGGCAAGCTTCATAAATTGGAGGACGAGTCAAATAAAGTGATTAAAAACGGGGACTCCCCCAGAAAGGCACATAAAGCGATTATAGGTTGTATATCTTTTAGGTGGACCATGGACCCACTGAAAGGCTTTGGTAGGACATCCTCAAAAGGAATGTCCTGGCTGTTGCAAATTCTGCTGATATCTACCTCATCCAATGTAGATGCTGGAGAGTCTAGAGAGTTATCGAGAATTACATTGCCCATAAGATTGATATCTTGGGCAATCCCCATGTAAGATTCATCTCCTATTACAAATAGAACAACTTGGAGAGACTATCTAGCTTGATGACTGGATGGTCGAGGCCAAGGAGATGATAAAGTAAATGATGAAGTAGGTGTTGAAGCAGAAGGCGAAGCTGTTGTGGGTTAGATGAACTCTGAAGTGGGTGGACCTGCATCTATGGCAGAGAGACACGAGGGGCGTATACTATTCATAACTACTGAAAATCTTGAAAGATGAGTAAGGTTATGTAAGATTTAACTCTGATATTCGTGCTGTAAATAAGCCATGTGTAGTCGATGTATAAGACCCAATGGATGTCAATGTTTATTGACCAACCGAATCACATATGTTGATGGGGGTAGTGATACACAATTCAATCAATGCAGTGTGTCCTATGTCCAAAACACAGTGAACATGAACATTTTATGCACATAGCTTGCTCCTGTTGGCAAACGACCACCATTACACTATGGAACCGTGTGTCAGATTTTACCCATTGTCATACGATTTACGATAACAGAACCGTCATCTAGAAAGACATGGAAGTTTCTTTTGGAAGGACATAAAGGTGATGTGTTTGACCCAAAGCAATAGTGCATGATTCCATTGGATGTCGGAGCATGTTTGATGTGACCATTATCTGAAATCATCCCATCGAAGCCAGACCACAAACCCATACTCAACCAAGCATTGATAAAACTCAAATATTATCTCCTTGTACATGAATTTTTTTTCAAAAGTGAAGAATGTTCCATGGTTATATAGAAAACTCAGAGATGGGTCTAGGGAAGCTTGAGATTGACTCCAAGCCTGTGAAGAAAAGAGAAAACTTTGAGTCATGCCAAGGAAAGTCTTGGAAAAACTCGGGTCACTCATAAGATGTCCATAAGCACTTGAATTCAAGTCTTCTATAAGCCATGATTAATTATATATATAAGAAGATAAACTACAGAGATAAGGCCGAGTATGACCATTGGCCATCACCATACTCCAACAACCCCAGATTGACAACCACCATATACCTAAGCTTGGAGGCAATGCAAAGGACAGCGTTAAAGAAGGAGATTCGAGCAATTTCCCAATTGGATCTATGGCAATTTCATATGAATCAAGGGTAGAGTCATTCAGATAGGCACTGGAGATGTCCAAAGATAGGCAGTAGCAAAGTGTTGGTGGTGATGTGAGCTACGACTTGAATGGAAAATTGAAAGGATTAGAAGTTAGGATTCACAAGTGAAGATAGATAGGAAAAGTAAAAGTGAATAACAAAATAACTTGTGTTATATCAGCGTAACACTCGCAGTAAAATTCATGTCGAGTTATAGTTCTTAACTTGGTATCAATTTGTAAAAATGGAGAGAATAGGAAAAGAAAAGGAAAGGAAAGGTAGGCCGTGGGAATGAAAATGAAAGACGAATAATAGGAAGATGAAATCGTGCCTAACCAAATGAAAGAGGAAATCTCCAGATCATCCAGAATTGAATAACGGCTCTAAGCGGGATACTTCAATACTTATACCATCCAAAAGATATGAATCTACAACTATTCAAAGCAGCATGTTGATTCAAAAAGGATGTGTTTCTTTATGAAAATAGTTTAGAGGATGTGGACATCTTTTCGGATTAGAGTTTGGAGTCGATAGTTTGTCTTGATCCATAGCATGCCTTATTAATACAAGACATACTTTAGGGAACAAGTGTTATTCTGCTATTAAACGAGCAATATCTCCTTGAGTCAAAACCATTGAGTGGTTGTGAAATAAACCATAAGTCTAAAATGCTTATCTGGAGCCATAATTCGGATGAAGTCCCAGAAGTCGGTGTTGATCCTTGCTTGCGATGAGTAGATACTTAGCCATCGTTTAGACGTATTAATTGGCATGAAGAAAAAGGCAAAACCATAGGTCAAAGTCACAAATCAACACCGAGTTGTGAGTGATGAATCAGCGTAACTTATTCAAGAGATTGAAGATGAAGCAAAGTGCACGAAGATAGGAAACTCCATAACTCGGTACCGAGTTATGAGCGCAACTCAGTATCGAGTTATGACTTTTGCCGATTTGGCCATGATTTTCACCTAGAACTTTATGCTGGACGTGGAGAGTGTAGGTAGCAAATCTTGAAGCCTATTACGACGGTCTTAGTCTATAAATAGGAGGATAAGTGCAAACCAAAAGGGATCCTTTTGCCATCTTTTTCTGACTTTTTGCATTATCTAATTTTACCCCGATATTCTATTGGATCCTTATCCGAGTATTAAGCAACTGGGTTGTAAAATCACTCTTGTATAAGAAAGAAAGAACCATTAACAAAGTCGACAGTGGACGTAGGCTATTTATTTTGGCCGAATCACTATAATTCTTGTGTGTTCGTACCTCATTTTAATTTCTAATTTTTAATTTTTCATAGTTATCAATTATTAATCGATTGGGTGTTTGTCCTACTTTTGGTTAAAACAATGACTAAGGTCAGACAGGAGATCTCGAATTGATGAAGTTATGCAGTTCCATTGGCTTAAGAATACAATGGAACTTCAATGTGGATACTCCATTTTGATTATTGTAAAATCATGGCATGGAGATCCATCAAGTGACTATAATTGGGTTTGAGTTAAAGCATTGGAAGTGAAATGCCATTCATTAGAAAATTCATCTACTCAGTTATAAGAGGTTAGTATCATGGTGAATTATAGTCAACTCAAATGCAAATTCTTAATAATAAATATTATTATTAAACCAAGGATTTTGTGTTTGGACTAACCGAGTCGAATGTGGACAATATTGGAGTTTTGACCAAAACCAAATTCCATAAGTCCTAAAGTGATATGGTTTTGACAAAGAGAATTAGCATAAATAATCGATACTTCTAGGTACTGCTTAGGATTGGTAAAATTGGATTTCAAGAAAAAGATTTCTAAGCAAATAAATTTGCCAAACTGTCACACACTAGCTAAGGTGGCGTATGAACATTAATATTCAAATTGTTTAAGATTAATCGCTGATTGAGTTTACACCTTTGCACCTCACAACCGTTATGATGAATTCTCTAAAAAAACCACACGATTTAATAAATTTAGAAAATATTTTAAATTTAATTAATTTTTTAAGGAAATATTAATTTTTTTGAGGTTTTGGAGTTGTTTGCAATTATTTGAATGCATTTATAAAAATTATATTTGCGCACATTAATATACAATATCGATGTAACATCGATATACAATATCGGTGTAACTTTAAATTTATTTAAACCAAAAAAAATGCATGAAGAGATTTATGGAAATTCTATTCCATTTGATCGCAAATAATTTCAACTAAACATGTGAAGGAGGAGGAGTGAGGAGAGAGAGAAAATCAAGGGAAATGATTAGGGAAGTTTTAGTTAAAAGAATAGGAAAAGTTTCATTCTTTCAATAAAAACAAATCCACTGATTCATTTTCCATAAACATTCATTTTTATGCACTTTTATCTTCTCTCCTCCTAACCTTCAATAGTAGAAAATCAAATGAACATTTTTATCAACTCCAAATCAAATACAAACATCAAATGCAATAAAATAAGTGGTTCATCTTTCTCTTACAGAACTAGGCATGGATTTTAGAAATTTGAGGAGAATCAAGGTTCACATCATAGGCTACCTCTTTAGGTAATCTTTTAGTTTTTTTATCATTTATATTTACATCAATTGATTACATAGATTAGATTATAGATTTGTTTTAACTAATTTGTATATACAAATTGTTTAATTTAAAAAAAATAAGGAAACATGAAAACCAATTTTTTATAATACCATTTAAATTTGTTATATTGAAACAAAAAAACAATTTTCTAATATCAATTGAATATTTTTTAAAGGTATTCATTTAAAACAATGCTTATAAAAGTTAAAGTTTTAAGGATTAATTTATTAACAAGTTATAAAAAGTTTAAACAATTTCCTTAAAGAAGTGTTCTGATTCAAATTCTAAATAAATCTATGAAAACATCTTTATAATACCAATTAAATTTATTTAAAAGGTGTTCATTTAAAATAATAATTACAAAGGTTAATGGTTAAATTTAGCAACTTATATAAAGTATTGATAACTTCTTTAAACTAGTGTTTTAATTCAAATTTTAAAATAGATTTTATTTAAAAACATAGATTTAATTTTGAATTCTTCTATAAGTTAAAATATTAATTTTAAATTTCAAAACACATAAAATTAGTCATAATTAAATTTAGTATGTGTGACGACCCACATTTCGGAAGGTTTAAATCAACAATAATCCACACATGTCCAACTCAAACAATCCGAAACACAGATAATCAATGGGGTTAATTAAGAAAAATAAGAAAAGAAGAACACAAATATAGAATCTCGCAGCAGAATAACAAAATATAATAATCAAATAAACAGTTTATGAAGTTGTTTATACTATACATTTGATTATAATTTTACAACATAAATCAGAGTTATATATACAACAGAACAATAAAATAATCCAGCAGAACAACATGATGTCGGGAAATAATACTAGTAATATAATATACCAAATCCTCGTCATCGTCCCGGAATAATATGATCTTCAATGCGCTGAAAACTCAGGGCTGACCCGAGCATAAAGTAAAACAATACACTTGAGTCAGGACTAAAATATCCTTATGTGAGTAAAATCAATATCACATATAACATGAGTGTAATAGCATCAGAGATGTTTATGGGGTTTCACATCTCCTATCCAGTGTATAACGTGCGTGCAATAACTCAAGATATGTTATAGGATTTTTCAACTCTTAAGCATCCGTCAAAATATTTATATATAGTAGAATACACTATATATGTATGTCTAATCGGTAAAATAAATATTTTTCTTAGCGTTAAGGCTTTACATTAATCCCCCTTAACGCGTTTTTAAGCATTGTCATACAGTTTTCATATAACGCCCCAGTAGCATGTCGGGTGATAGGGATGCGCCATGATACGACAACACTAAACCAAACTTGTAGTGGTCTCATATACGGGAAAACGTATGACAAGGCACGTGAGGCAATACCCAAGGTAGGATACTACCACACTAGCGGTAACACATCGTAGCCACGATCGCCCACCGCGTCCATCTATCCCATATCAAGTCAAAGGGAGGTCATCCCAAATCAAGGTGCACCAATCGAAACCAACATCAAAAGTAATAGTATGGACCAAGTCCAAGAAAGAAAATCGAAGAACGGATGTCTGCTAGAGGTAGCTAGCCTACTTGGCCATGTCAAGCCGTCCTGTTTTAGTCATTTCAAATTGGCACAAGTGTCGGGGTCTATCCATCATCGTTCTCTTTCTTCAAATCCAACAAACGTACACCAAATCCGACCACTTCGTTCTGGAGTCCCCTCCGCGTACACAGTTGTTAAAGTGGTTCCAATATTGACAGAGAGTATGCCAATAAGAGGCTCTGGTCTCTTTAACAAACAAACGTCGTTTTACACACCGGTTGGTTCTTTTACATTTCGAAAACGATTCATACTTGATATCAAAATACCATATTCGCTTCAAATATCCTTTTCACTTCAAAATATCATATTTACTTAAAATATGTCAATTTCACTTGAAAATAATTTTTGCTTTAATATCTCAATTTCACTTCCAAAATCGTTTCGAATTTCAACATAGGTTATAACTTAATTTTTAACCCAATTCGCATTTAAATCAATGATTTAAATATAGACATTCCAACCTTGACCAGTTTGAATTTTTAGAAAATAGTTTGAATAGTTTTAAATAATATAAAAGTTAAAATAGTTTAATATAAAATAGTTTGAGTATTGAAAATGGTTTATATAGTAAAATAGCTTAGAAAATCAAAATAATTTGAATATTTAAAAAGATAGATTTTAAACATTTTATGTTAAAATAATTTATTTGAAAATAGTTTCAAAGTCGAACTGATTCAATTCCAAATCTTTCAATTCAAATCATCCTCAATCTCAATTCAATTCAAATTGACTCAATTTCGATTTCAATTTGAATTAACTTCGATTTCAATTCAAATCAATTTCAATTTCAAAAAGTTCATTTTAACTTCAAATTCACGATTCGATTCAATGGTGTAAATTTCAATTCAATTCTCAATTTAAACCATTTCAATTTATATAAAGTTCAGGTTTAAAATACTGATTTAAATCACTTAAATTAAATTAAACTTCAATATTCAATTTAAGTTTCAAATGTTCAAAATAATTCTATTCCATTTCGAATATTCCAACTCCGAGCCCAAATTTGGAATATCAACTAAATTACTAACCAAGATAAATTTCAAAGTTCGAATAAAAGTTCATCCCTTTTTAAAACAATTTCAGTTTCCATTATTCAAATGATTTCTCAATTATAACTTTAAATTTTCAAATTCCATTCTTTAAACAATATCTTTAACCAATTTTAGTTTCAACATTTCAAGACCCGAATGCTAAATTAATTCAATCTTTATAAATTCAATTTTTTACTTTCTTTGAATCAAAATCATTTAAATAGATTCAAATTCAAGAATTTAAAACCATTTAATTTAACCAATCCGATGTCGTGTATAATTTTCTATCCTATGGCCAAGTGATTAGTTATTTCAATTTAATTTCAAGGATGGATATATATCATTTCAATCCAAATCTAAGTGTTATAAGTATATATCATTTCAACCTATCTCTTAATTTATTCAAATTAATTTAAATAACATCTTTATATATAGTTGGCATCCATCACAATCAATATCCAAAACAGTCAATATATCACAACAGTTAACCGGTTATTAATAATCGGAAATTTTTCTAGCAATTTAATTCTTCAAATTTAACTATCGATTTAAATTCTTATTAGTTCAATTCATATATCAATTTAAATATCGATTAAATTTCCAAACAATAGCCAATCAGATTAAATTATTTCATAATTTCAATTTAACTAACATCAAAATATTTTAGTAATTCATGAACGTTTGAAAACACTCACCTTTTTGAAATTGAAATTGTTTTAGCTTCAAATAAAATCCACTTCCACTCCATGTTGTCGCCTTCGTCGATACGATTCCAACGCAACTTGTTTCATCCGAAACGGACCTCATACGAGAAAGTTATTAATAAATTAGCATAACGATATAATAATTAACATAATTAACAAAACTTAATTAACTTAAAATTTTAACCTCACTATTCATTTCCCCTCTCAGCTTGTTGCCCCAGGTCCGCATGCAAATACCCATTCACGCGATCATACCCTTCCACGTGCGCGCCTCCCCAAGCCACCAAAGTCCCATCAACATCTCCATGATGCGCCGTCGCGCGCCTCCAGCACGCCGTCGCCTTCCTGCCTCCATCGCGCATGAAAACCCAAACAGACGTGAATGAATGAGGGCGAAAAACAACCACCACATGACACTAAATGACGATCCAACCGCTCATTTTGTAGAGCTCGATGAGATCTACACTTTTCCTTTTGGTGGCATTAGATTTCGTTGAAAGGATTTTGAGAAATCAAGGGAGAAAGAAAGAGGATTTCGGCCATTAATCGATATAAGAAAGCGGTTGAACGATAATGGTTAGGGTTTGATGAAATGAAAATGAGATGCGGCCTATTATATAAATTTTCGACCCGATCTGTCCGCAAAAATTCCACACTCCAAATGAAGCATGTCGTTGGCGTTCTATATGTTATACTCCTATTCCGAACACAATGGAATATGCATCAGGAGCCAATTCCATCATATTTAGAAGATAGCTTTTCAAAATCAAAATTATTTTAATTAAATTCCTTTAATTAATTTCCATGCGTTTCAAGCTCGTACGGCCAAACGATAAGTCCGATCGCTACGACACTTGAAATCCTATAATAATTCATTATTTTGGATCCGACGAAACTGGTTTCGTCGAAATCCGAGATAGTGCCCAAAAAGACTATTTTTTCATGTTAATTAAAACAAACAATTTTCGAAATATATTTATTCACTTTTAAATTCAATTCTAAAAGTTAACAATTTTCATTCATATTTAAATAAAATTTAAATCAACTTTCGACATTATTTTCATTCATATTAAATTCAATATTTAGTTATTTAAATAATTTCCAATATTAAATTTAAACAATTTTATTATCTAATAAATTACATTAATAAATAATTCAACATTTATTAACAATTATTTTATTATCATCTAAATAATTCAACATTTATTATTCAATTCCAGCTATTTATTATAAACACATTCAATACATAGAATTTCATTTCAATACTTGTTATTGCCTAAATCTTCGAAATTGGTTATTTCAAAATTTTACTCAAGTTCATATTCAATAAACTACATTGATAAATCATTAAATTTTATTTCTAACCATTTCTATTCAATGATTATATTAAATTTAATAATTTAAAATAGTCAAAAATACGTGTCGTTATAGTATGTATAAGGATTTAAGTGTTCAAATGTTGATTGAAATGCCATTGGATGAATGAGTAAAGGAAGTAGAAATTTCATCCACCTTTTCCTCTTTTTAAATGCCTACTTAAACTCATTGATTGCCCTATTATAAATATAAATAAACTATTGTCAATTAATCAAAACAAATTTTATAACATATTATATATAAGTATAAGTAAACTATGCATGTATATATATTGTTATTATTTTATATGTTTTAAAAATAAAAATATAGACAACAAAGGCATATATAAAGGCGAATGTGTCCATTGCGGTGTAAATATCAGCACCTATAAATGTACACATTAACCATGTACAGTGTTTATATGTTGCACTTGCACTATACACATAAGAGTGTATTTAATATGCTTATTATTATGTATTAATTTAAATTAAATCTAAACTCCTATTTAAACAAATTAAATTAAAACAAAAACATTTTACTTAAAACTATATTAGAATGGATATAATAAACCCTTTAGACTTCATAGGCCTAGTAGATCCAAAAATAGGAAAAAAATTAAAATCTTCCAATTTCACCTTCTTCCGACTGACCCGGTTTCTATAAGGTCGACATACGCTACGTATGTATGTTGACATACATTGTTTTGATACATATATTTTCTCTTAAAATTTTCATTTACAAATTTTTTGAAAAAAATATATTTATATATTGTTACCCCAAAAAATGACACAATACCCCAAATCAATAGAATCTGAATCAAACAAATATGAAAATGAGGAAAATAAAGAAAAAGAGAACAAGACACAAAGATTTTATAGTGGTTCAGCAAATTCTCCTGCCTACATCACTTAATCTTTTTTGTTGATGAATTCTCTTAGAAATACAACAATTTACAATCAATTTCCGACCACAATCTGGTAGATCTCGGATTTGCCTAGAGGATTTCTAAGAGAAAAAGAAGAAAAGCCAAAACGTCCATTACCCTATTTTGTTGAAAGTTCCTTGCTATTTATCAGTAAGATCTTGCACAAATCTCATCATTATAGACTTAAATAAGTCATTTTCCCAGACTCGAAATTCTAGCATGTAGAACAGGTTGTCGCGCACATTTCCCAAGATAGAAAATCATATCGGTACCAACCAAATCATGTCGATACCAACGTGATTTTATGTGTCAAAACTTCATTGTTTATCTTCATAGCTCAAGTCCTAAAACTCGTGATCTAAATCATGTCGGTACCGACCAAATCATGTCGCTACCACCCAAATCAATCGGTACCGACCATAATGTATTTTTGAAACTTTACCAAATCTCTGATTTCTTTAACCTCGAGATCTTCCAAGCTTCTTGACTCATTTCTCCATCATTTTGTAGTCCGGTTTCTTTGAACTAAGTCAATTCCAAGACTGTAGTAAATTTGTCGTAAACACTTGGCCCACAAAGCATTTTTTTATGGAAATAAAGCGTGCTTTGTTCAAGAACATGTATCGATGCTGGCAAATTGTCAGTTGCGCTCTTTGGCTATTTACTAGACCAATCCTGGTGAATCATCCAGTTCTCTCAGATTCACCTACAGATCAAAGGTCGTTCTACACCCATCACAGCTAAGGATTCAAATCCTTTCCTAAGTTTTAATCATAAACCATAATCATCTTGCTCTCTCTTGAGATTTAACATATCACAAATCTTGTATCATGCATCATTAATCATAGTAGTGCATTGCCCCCGACTGAAACATTTTTATGAATCGCCTAGTATCGCCTATCATCCCATCATAATCAATTAAACCAAATCGAGGAAATGAAATTCATTAATCATTCAAAATCATTATCAAATCATTCTAATTAAAAAGGCATTTAAATCTTAAAGGTTAGCTTTTGACCTCTTCGGATCGCATAATCGTAAATCTAGATTGATCACATCCGGTCACTCTCCAGCGAGGGGACTCAATATTCAAAGTGAGTTCATACGTTGACTCTCTAGTGAGGGGATTTGCTATCCTATACAAGTCCATCCCCTTACTCTCCGACGAGGGGACTTGCTATCCTATAAAAGTCCATCTGCTCGCTCTCTAGCGAAGGGACTTGCTTTTCAAAGTATGTTGCCCCATCCCTTTGGTCGAGAAAACTGTATCTATCCGCTTATCTATCAAACACATGGGATAACTATGTTCCGATTACATCGATCAATAAAATCAAAATCAAATATCATTTCGCATCCATTATCAGAACATTCCAATATTCTTATTCAAATCAAAGTGCGTCAAGCAAAACTCAAAATGTCTAATCTAGTCAAGGATTACTCTTAGATCTAACCTATAGCATGCCTTAAGACAGATTAAGATCCACACATGAGTAAGTAGCCTGGTAGTAATCCTTCACAATTTACTCAAAGAAATCAAAATGCAGAATTTTTTTTTTAACTCTAATCCCTCCCAATCATGGGATTACTACACCCGACCCAAATCCTCGGTCGCGACCGGGTATATCTGCCACAAGGGGTGTTCGATACTCCTGCACCACTACAGTTTGAATGATTACATACTGTTCTAGCCGGTTACTCTAAATCTGCTCCCCAATCAAATCCTGCATGTACCTGCATTCATTGGTCTCATGCCCATACATCTCATGGAATATGAAGTATTTCCTAGATTTCCCTCCCGCTTTGTGGACTCTCTCTTCGTGGGTTTCTTGTAAGGAATCTTCCCACTCGTATCAAGGTAACCCCTTTACGGAGTCACTTTCGATTTAGTGTAAGAGAAAAACTTTGGCTCCCTCTTCACTCGCCTTGATCCTTTGAAGCCATCGTCGGCTTTTTGCTTTCCCATGTTCCTTCCCTATCCTACCTTGGATGGTCCTCCATCCTCCGTAGTATTGACTTCACCGCTCTAGGCTTCTGCATCCTCTTGGTGTAGATATCTCTTAGCTTGATAATAAAAGTCTACGAGATCCGCTAGAGGATCCCATTCCAAAGCTATCATAAAGTTGATTTTGTTAGCAACTCCAAAAACCACTACCATTAGAATTGTTGATGGGTTTGGCTTCTATACTTCTGCAGTTGTTGCATTGAATCTATTCACATAGCTCTATAAGGTCTCACCTATATTCTACTTCATGCATGACAACGTCATCACATTCCTCGATCTAACAATTTGAACTCTGAACTGCTTCGTGACTCTTTCCACTAATTTGGTCCACATGGCGATGGACCCATCATCCAATTGGCGAAACCACATGGCTGCCAAATTAGTCAAATACAATGGGAAGCACCATCCTATCACCTCCTCTAAAGCCTGCAACGCTCCCATATGCTGGATATATCTCATCAAGTAAACTGTTGGATTTGTCCTTCCATCGTAGAGCTCGAAAATTGGTAATTTGAAATCTGATGGATTCCTAATGTATCGGCTATGTTGTTCGAGGCGAAGCGAAGCGCTGAGCGTTAAGATTTTCTCTAGAGTCCATGCAGATTTCAGGCGGAGCATGGACAAAAATATACATTCGCCGCATACATTTCGCACAAATAATATTCGCATTTAATTATTATATAAAATAACTAACTACTTGTTATACTATACTCATTGATTAGATAATCACCACATATTAATTTACTATAAGTAATATGTATGTGTATGTGTACATGTATGTGTATCTATGTGTATATGCATGTGCATATATATATATACACACACACATACGTGTAAATGTTTCATATATAACTTTAAAAATGAATCAAGTAATTCTATAATTTATATAAGCAACAAAACTTATATGACTAAAGTTTGTGTTATGACAATAACTGAATATTTGTATACCAAATATTCTTAAAAAAATCAAGTAAAATACTAGTGAATAGAATAAATTTCAATTTGTGGTTAGGTATTTCGGGTTAGATTAAGAAATTATTTTAAAAGACCAACATAATCAAAATAAAAAATTTAAGAATTTAGTAAGCCAAATTTCCAAGCAGTGGGATATTAAAGAGTGACATTTATTCTTAAGTATAAAGAAGAATTTTTATTATTTATTAACTTATTGTTTGAAAATTTTAAAAAAGATGTAGAAAAACGATTCAAGCATTGAAATTCTTGAAATTCAATGATCTATAATAAATAAACAAAGTAATCGGGTGACTTTATTACAAGAGTACTTAATTTAGCCAAGTAAAAAATCAAATTATACTAAAAACGTATGTTTTCTGGCACATTACACTTAAATGGCGCCTTAGACAAAGAGCGTAATAAAGTGGAATTATAAAAAGGCGGGGCACTAAAATTGCAAAATAGCACCTAATCGGTGTTCGATGGTGCCTCAACGGTGCCTCTGACAGCACATTGTATCACATGTTTAGGGTGAAAGGGTTTCTGTTTACATTTTCCAAACTCTGATAAGAAGCCCCCCTCTAAGCACCTATCTTATCATATCAGCAATTCTATCGTTAGCATTCAAGTGGAATCTCTGGCGTCCATGCGCCATTGATCCAAATCTATGTCATGCCCTTCATTCCAACAAGGACCATATGGTTCTAATCCTTACGGTTATACATTCACATTTCAATGATTGTTCCATGGCTCAACATCATTTCTATGATGTGCTCCACCTTGTCCGATATTCAAATCCACCATGGCCGCTGACAATAATAATCGGTACTGACTTGTTTGGGCAGGACGGTATCGACTTGTGGCATTTCCATGGGGATGGTCTAACTTGTTCTGCCCCATTTCCAAGTGCACCTACATCTTTTTCTGGCCTTCAATTCTAATTTCCAACAACTCTAACTGTCCTTTGCTACTCCATCCTCTGGATGAATCCATTCATCGTCTCTTCTTGTTGAGCCATCAGTCTCTCTTGCATCCTTATCGTCATCCCTTTCATCCCTTCGGTAGTCAAATTAATAGAAGGCGGGTTTGAATTTGAGGACACCTTCTGCCCGCCCCCACACTTCGGTTGGCTTGGTCCAACAATAGCTCTTGTAGTAGGCCTCTTCATCTTTTTTAATATTGTATCTAAGTCTTTCTCAGTGAAAGCACCAAAATGTAACGCCAAAAATGACACAACACCCCCAAAATCGGTAGAATCTGAATCAAACAAATAGAAAAACAAGGAAAACAAAGAAAAAAGAACAAGACACAAAGTTTTTAACGTGGTTCATCAAATTCTTCATCCTACGTCCAATTAATCATTTTTATCAATAATTCTCTCTGAAATATAATAATTTACAATCAGTTTCTAACCACAGTCTTGTAGATCTCAGATTTGCTTAGAAGATTTCTAAGAGAAAGGGAAGAAAAACCAAAAAGTTCAATTCCCTTCTTAGTTGAAAGTTCCTTGCAATTTAGAGGTAAGCTCTTGCAGAAATCTCATCATTGTAGGTTTGAATAAGTTATTTTCTCCCTGATCCAAAATTCTAGCAAGTAGAATAGGTCGTCACGCACATTTTCCAAGATAGTAAATCATGTCATTACCAACCAAATCATGTCAGTACTGACATGATTTTTTATGTTGAAACTTTATTTTTTCATCATAGTCGAAGCCATAAGCCTCCAAATTAACCAAATCATAATCTAAAATCATGTCGGTATCAACCAAATCATGTTGGTATGAACCAAATTATGTCGGTAACAACCATGTTATGTGTATCCAAAACTTAGCCAAATCATTGATTTCTTCAATCTTGACATCTTCCAAGCTTCTTGACTCATTTGTTCATCGTTTTGTAGTCCAGTTTCTCTAATCTAAGTCAATTCCAAAACTATGGTAAATTTTTCGGAAACATGTATATATTTAAATTTTTTATAGAACATTACGAAATTGAGATACAATATATTAATGCAAAGAGATCGTTTAATTAATAGTAAGATGCAACATATCGTTAACAAGTACGTGCGTACATACAAACATACATACATGCATATATATATATATATTAAAATGTACGCTAGTATAGCATTATCTCATTTTCCAATCTTAATCTATTTCATTTGGGTTATTTTTAAAAAATCTTATTAGGTTTCAAATAATCTTTGCTCTAATACTAAGTATAACATCTCCCATTTTGAGATTTGTTAGGGGAAATTTTGGCACGGTCGAAGAATAAACCTAAACTAGTTGAAACATATGCTTAAGGTTGGGACATGCATCTCGGTCAAAACTGCATCTCAATCCGCGCTATAGATTGAAAGATATGGTCATATTAAAATTAGTCCATTATCTAACCAATTTAGGCCCTACCTTGGAGATCTACTATTTGCTTCACCCAAACTGAACACCTAAGTGCATTAGAGTGTTCTATTCGACAATACTAAACTTTTGGTTTATGTTTCACTCAGTTCTGACTTAAATGATGAAGTTATAGCATAAAGAAGATCGATTACAAATAGTACGTCAAGAATGGTCCGGTAAGGAATGACCCGACAAGGAGTTATACCAAGCAGGCAAAACGGTTCACTAGTACGTTGCTAAACCATCTCCTATTGAACCAAACTAACTCTTAGTGAAATGAACCAACTCCTGCCTAACCTAACCAACTCCCATTGAACCAAACCTATTAGGTCATACATACTCCTTCACATTCTCATACCTATAAATAACCCCCAAATAGATGAATAGTAATGGTGGACAAGTTGAGAGCACTAGAGACTACCAAACCGAATTAGCCGAATCCAATTTTTGGACAACTTTTGGGCAACAAGGATTCGCCTCAATCTCATCAAATCACCTCAAATAATCTTGTCCACCATCCAACATCGAGTTATGGTGGACCAACCTCAAGATCTATGACATCAAAGTTTTGCCAATCACAGATCTAGCAACCCACGGTTATTGTAACCAATTCAGAGAGATCTAACAAGTGCAGTGACAATTATAAATTAGAGAATCGTAATTAAAGACATAAAGTGGATATATGCTAGAGCTTGCCAAACCACTATAAAGATTCCATGTTTCATTATTTTTTCTACATTTACTTCCCATTTTCTATTAATCTACATGTGATTTATGATCTAAATTAGATGAGCAGTGATCCCACTTCCTAAAACTAGCACTAGAATTACACTCAGGATCCTAGGCTCTACTAGATCTTTGTTCTTAGTTGTCTGGTCATTTTTGATGCAAACATTTTGGCACTTTCAGTAAGAACTAAATTCAGATCATAAAGCCACCAGCTAAAAATCAAGGATCGAAGAGGACATTGTTTGAGCGGGACCAATCTGCCCATGGGTGCACTCATGAAGCAACATCTGATCCGAGTCAAGCAGTTAGCCACCATACCAGGGAAGAGGTGCAGATGTTGATGGAAATTAAGAAGCTTCCTTCTTGGTTAAGCAATAGGAGATGCTAGACGCGTTCCTTAAAACCATGGAGCAAGTAGCACCAACATAAGTCTAAAAAGATCGAATTAGGAATTTTGTTGGCAACCCATCAGGAATGGATGCAAGAAGTAAGCAAGGTAGGAACAAGCCGTGGAGATACTGACTTCCATACAACCAAGCCATCCAAGTCTGGAACTAAATCAGGTAGGTACCGAATTGATTAGAATCAAACTGAACGGTATAGTCCATGTCGGACCAAAGGAGAATATCCCACAAGAAATAAATGATGATGTTGGAACTACATGCCTGGCTGCCGAAATGGGACTGCCAAAATTTAGACCGATAAGTCCATAGGTGTTTGATCCAGTGCGCGGGGGCACAACGTGGCCCACTAAGAAACCCGAGGGTGCTAGCGATGGAGGAACGATTCGCTAAGCTAATACATCGAGTGTTGGGCGAACAAGACACGATTAAATGTTGACGCGATGAACCAGAGTTTGTTTACTCCAAACATTCGATATGCAAGACTGCCCTCTCAAGATTTTAAGATGATGATTATGGAACCATTAGTTGGAAAAAACAATCAGCACATTTGGGGTGCTACACGCGGCACATGGAGGCCATTGAAGCTACGAAGGAAGTAATGTGTCATTTCTTTCCTCTGTTCTTATCACACTTAGTAACTATGTGGTTCAATTATTTAGGGCACGGATTCATTAGCACTTGGATTGTGTTGAAGGAAAAGTTCATGAACCAGTTTAAAGTTTATGTCATTCTGCTTAAAAATGAGATGTGCTTGGCGGATATCAAGGAAAAGGATAAAGAGATACTACAGAGCGATCTTGCACGGTTCAACACTATAACGGCCGCTACACTTAAAGCAGATGAATGGATGGTCCACGTGGCTGTTGTTTCAAGAAACAACAAAAGACAAAATTTTAATACAAACTGAAGAAGAACCCAACGCCAACTTGAAGGACTTTCACAATCAAGCTAATAAGTACATGCACTTGAAGGATTCCAATATCGAGGTAGGATTGATCAATGCCAACCAAATTGGAGATGAAATGGCAAGTGAAAGATGGATGATAGGGTTGTAGAAAGGAAACGTTTTAGAGGAGGACACAGAAAGTTTCCGCATATAGAGCTTACAGAGGCTCTAGAAAGAATCTATCTTGCTAACAGAGAAACCATGGATTACGGTGAATCAAGGACCGGGAATTTAACTACAATAGACATGGGAATTGGAAAATACTGCATCTTCCATGATATCAATGGACATGAGACCAACAAATGCCGGCATCTAGAGATATGATTGAGAAGCATATCTTAGATAAAAGTTATTGCGGTACGCTAAGAGCAACTATGTAGTTGTCAAGTTTAAGGTAGGCTACAATCCCAATAGCCAACAAGTCAGGCAGTGATTACGAGTGGTAGCTCGAGAGATGTGCTATGGTCATTCCTTGTGTAATAACCCACATCTCTTGACATGCCAAAAACACACATCAAAAGACACGGATCGTCGATTTAAGGTAAAAAGTAGTATCACAAAGCCTAAGATATCAATAAAGAAATAATCTATCTAATCCAAATGTCATTAAAGCAGAAACATAATATCAGATATAATGATAATCTCATAAATAACAGTAATAAAAATCTCAGAAGAATTGAAAATATCCAATCTCAAAATATCGTAGTATCCTAGTCTCAGAAAATCATCATTACATATCAAATATCAGAGTATCATAAAAATAATCCCTCATAAGCAAAGTACTGAAAAAGAAAATGTAGTGATAGGAAATACATGATAAAAGATAAACGGAGCTAGACTCCAGGCACGATAATCCGATGGCAGCAATGGACTTGTCAAAAGCAACTCTATCCACCTGTGGTGGGGGGAAAATGTAATGGGTTAGACATAAAGTATGATGAATGAGAACAAGACTGGCAAGGAAATTAAATGTAATCGACTCCAAGTCTACTCTAAGTGATATAGAGTGTATACAGTGTTTGTGCATCTTAGGTCACATGCCTAAGGTCATAAGTCAACAGTCTGACAACATGAGGGATAATAATAGAATGCAAATGGTTGGCTAATAATTGGAGACCAACCTGTTGTCCCACTTTAACTCATACTAGGACTAGAGAGGAAGAACATACATGTAAACTTGCATAATGACTCATCGAATGCATCCATGCCCAACCCCTTGATCCTAGTAGCAAAATACCACTTACGCGCCCCTGGGAGTTAGTATGTGTAACTCATGCCGGTACTAGATATAACCTAGCTTTAAGCGCCATAAGCCCATACAAGTACAACAAACAAAAGATAGAAAATTCGATCACAATAAACAAGAGACCAATAATCCTAGTCCCAGCACATAAGTGCACCTTTAGCCGTTTAAACGACACACGATACCCAACTTCACAATACGGAAAAGGAGAATTAAATTCATACCTTAAAATAAAAGACACAAATGACCACCAGTCAAACAGTCTAAAGGACAACAAGGTCTACAAATCTAAAGGCACAAGGGCGCTAAACAGTCTTATAAGTCTAAAAGTGGCATATAACAGTGGACCTATGTCAGTCTTAGGTTAATTGCCAACAAGCTAACAGCACAAGGCCCAAAACAATTTACTTAGTCCAAAATGACATACGACAATACCTATGTCAATCTTATTAGGTCGATTGCCTACAAGCTAAGAGCTTCGTTTTAGTTGTTTTATAATTCATATTTCATTTAATTACTTTTAGTGGCCAAAAGATATTACAACTAACCATTACGCAATTAATCATTATGCTTCAACAAAAATGAAATCTAATCATTACGCAACTAATCATTATGCTTCAACAAAAATGAAATCTAATCATTACGTTTCTACGATATTAGAGCTAATCATTATGCAGCCTAATCATTGCATTTCTATAATATTAGATCTAACCATTACGCGGTCTAATCATTACGCAACTTTCACATTACTTAAATCCTCAATTTAACGGTATAAAACCATGTTTTAACATTGGATTTAGGATTTTGCAACTAGCATATGTCAATTGCAATTAAAGAAAAAGATTCACTGTTTCAGAATCCAAATTTACAATTTCAATAGATAAAACTCAGAATTGCAATTAGTTTAACTATCATTTACAATTTTAGTGGATAAAATTTAGAATTTACAGTGTAATAATCAGAATAGGGTATAAATTAGAATCAATTAATTTAATAATCTTGTTAAAATATGTGCCCACTGACCTCTGTCCTAAGCTCTAGATTTGCCCCAAATGCCGCAAGCCTTTTTCTTCAACCTCCGCTTAGATCCATTCTCTGGTTGTAAGATCTCTCTAATTTTTATTTTTTAGGCTGAGATTTGGATGAGAATTGGAGTTTAGAAATTGATTTAGAAAATTATGGTTCAGGGTTTTATTTCGACAGAGCTTCGTTGGGAAGAAGGAGGTTAGGTTTAGGCTAATCCCTAGCTATGAATTTAAAGAGCAATGCCCTCAGCCAACACCGTCAGATCCAAATCTTAACTGATCTCCACTGCTCTCCAAAGTCTTGCCACGCACGAAAGAATCTGGAGCGAACGAACAACGCGATCGAAAAATCATGATCCTCGGTTTCAACCGATGTTGGATCGACCACCTATGAGCTTGGTCGACCGCCCACGGTCGACCTAGCCCATGTTGGGTCGACCGCCTCATGGTCAATTATTTATTATTATTTTATATTTTTATTTCCTTTTCTATTTAATTTTCACATTTATTCAAACCTTTATAACTTTTCCATTTTAGCTCGGATTTCAACAAGTTATATATGAAAATTGTCCAGAAAATTACTACGGACACAATGGTGTAAGTCCAATAGTCAAATTCGGATGTTTGAGAAAATTCTCCTTTTAGGTTTATTCTTAACTTTAAATTATATTTTCTTATTTATTTCTGGAAAATTCCAGGATGTTACACCTTGAAAGCACTAGGCGATGATTTTTAGACTTTTCTTTGTTTATTTCCTATTAAAATTAAGTTCTCGAGTGTACCTTGGTATGTCTACACTTGTATGAGAACTAGAGACCGATCTCACCGGAATGCTCTGGGTTGAAACCCAAGGCACATTTCGATTCAAACTATTATATTTGATTTCTGTATTTTAAAATTTTGTTTGAAATGCTTAGTTATGAACTTGATTTTTTATAGGCCGGCTGATAGAACCATCTTGTGATTTATATATGAACCCATAGTACCGTATTCTGCTTAGTAGCAATACATTATGGAATTAATGTATGAATTGTCGTGCTTGATTTCGCCTTTTGTATGTAACTCCAGCGAGAGTGCCTCAAAATGTTGTCCATAAGGCCTCGATGGAATTAAGTCCTTATGGAGGAAGAGTATAAACAACACTCGAGGGCATGGTGTTGGATCTCCGATGGATGTCAAAGCGTGTCCTTCTCCTACTATGCATCTAGAGACAAATGTGCATGTAAATTGTGAAGAATGGAGTAACCGTAAGTCCTTTCCATTTGATGAGGAACTCGATGGGTTCATCAGATGCTTCTTAATCTTTAAGATGCAAGTCCCTCTTGCTAATAAGAGAATCGGTAGACTTTTTGGATGCTTTCTAAGCTAGAAATCATGAACCCCTATCACCGCCAAATGCTTGAAATGACCCATAGGTTGTTCCCTAACTCTGCCAGAGATAGCAGAATATAAACTCATTTAACACCACCAAAGATAGCGGAGTATAAACACATTCAACTCTTCCAGAGATAGCGAAGTGTAAGCTCATATAACTATACTAGAGACAGTGGAGTGTAAGCTCATTTAACTCTGTTAGAGACGACGAAGTATAAACTTATTCATCTTTATCAAAGAGAGCGAAGCATATACTAACCCAACTCTGCCAGAGACAGTGGACCCGAAGATAGGGTCAAACTCCAATAGAGACAGTGGAATATAATTTATTGCTTAATATTGGAGGCAAGGTATAGCTTCACCAGATATGGTGAAGTATCCAATTGTTTAGCGTTGGAGATTACGCTCAACTCCTCCAGAGATAGTAGAGTGTAATTCTAACTAGTCCTAGAGATAGGAAATTACTCCGCCAGAGGCAGTGAGGTGTAATCTTTCAAAAAAGAACTAGATATAGGATCAAGTTCATCTGAAAAGGAAGCATAACATTGCCTAATTTGAAACCCAAAGATAAAAATCTAATGTGATGCAGTCCTTAGAATCATATTTCGACTACGTGATGACTTCAGTTATATAAAAATCAATTGTTTAAGTAAACAAAGAAACTAATAAAAGTCATACATAATCATTCTTACATTTCCAAATAGTTCCCATAATGTTCCCACACAGGGGTCCATAATTTATACAACATAGATAATGGTGTCATGCCCAACATATAAAGATGCCAGCATGAACACTTCATAAAATGGGAAAAACAACATTTATCATCTAAGTCTTCTACCTCTTCACTTCTTGGTCTACTATCCTAATGGGTTTACTCACATAGGTCATGTTTGGTTCAATAACCAAATCTTCCATAGCTCTTGGTCTTACAACATCCTTAGGGTTCTAGATACACTTCCTTAGATGTGATACATGAAACACTTATGGACCACAACAATAACTCAATCCTATAGGCTACCTTACTGACCCTCTCAAGTATCAGGAATGGGCCAACATGGCACTGACTTTCATTCCTTTTCAAACCTTATAGAGCCTCTCATTAGCAAAAATTTAGCAAGCACTTGATCCTCAACTCTAATTCTTTTTGTCTCCTATTGGTAAAGCTCTTCTTCCCTGATTAAGCATCTTTCATTCTTTGCCGAATCAATTCAACATTCTCTGAATCTTCTCTTACAAGATTTAGACCTTAAACAAGTCTACCTCTCATCTCGCACCAACACGCTAGTGACTTACATGCCCTTCAATACAGCGCCTAGAAAGGTGTTATCCCAATACTAGATTGGTAAACATTGTCGTATAAGAATTATAGTAAGTATAAGTGATCTTTCCAAGATCCACCAAAATCTAATACACATGCTCTCAAAAATTCCTCAAGCACTCTGTTAACCCACTCGGTTTGTTCTGTGGATGATATGTTATGCTCAAGCATAACTCCTAACACAAAGCATTATGTAGGAATCGCCAAAATTCACTAGTAAAGAATGTATCTTGATCACTCACTATAGTACTTGGAACTCCATGTAGTCTCACTATACTTTTCACATAAGTCTCGGCCAACTTTGATGCCATCCTCATAGATTTCACTGGAATAAAATAGGCACACTTAGTCAATCTATTTGTGTGACCCATATACTTTCATTCCATACCCTTAACACTGGTAAACCATATACAAAGTCCACGGAAACTGGGTCCCACTCCCAAACTGGAACCTCTGAAGGCTGCAAAAGTCCACTTGGTTTCTGATGTTCTTCCTTAACTTGTATGCTGCTGTAACATGTATTCACGCATTCTCCAACTTCTATCTTCATTCCTTCCTAGTAAAAATCTACTTCATATCCTGGCACATCTTAGTGCCTCCTGGGCGAACAAAAAATTAAAGCAAACACACCCATCTAAGACCAACCCTCAAAGGTCTCTACTATTTAGAATAAATAACATTCCTTACTTCTAAAGCCAACTCTTCTTGTTAATACCGAAGCCTTGTAGCTCTTCAGTCTCGGCACCGCTCTTCGGGTCATTAATCCTTCAGCCACATAATGAATCCTCTCTTTGACTCTCGACTATTTTCCTATGAATTGGATGTGCTTCTAGGCATGACAATGCCCTAGAAGTTCTATTTAGACTAGCACCCATTCGAAAGTGAATACTACAAGAATCCAAAGTCCATTGGATATTTCACTCTTCTATTGTAGCCAAAACACAACTCTGCTATTTTTTGGCTTATAGCATTGGCAACCTTATTTCCTTTCCCTAGAGTGTAATCAATCTCGAAATCAGAGGAAGCCAAAAATTCCAACCACCTCTAATGTCTCTTGTTCAGCTCTATCTACGAGAATGAGTATCTCAACGACTCATGGTCAGTGAACAATTCAAACCTTTCTCCTAAAAGTTAATGCCTCTAAATCTTTAGTGCAAAGGTAACTATCGCTGGCTCCAAGTTATGTGTCGGGTACCGAACCTCATAGGGTTGCAACAAGGTAGATGAATAAGCTATCACTTTGCCACATTACATAAACACTACCCCGAACCCGAAGCATCGGTACAAACCATCTTATCTCTATATCCCTCAAGCATCAGCAAAATCAAAACATTCGTCAGCCAAAAATTCAATTCTTGGAATGCCACCTCGCATTCCCTCGTCTAAACACACCTTTCGTTCTTCTGGGTGAGTCATACTAGTAGCACTACTACATAAGAGAAGTTTTTGATGAATCTCTGATAGTATCCTGTCAATCCCGAGAAACTACTTATCTCGGTAACAATCTTAGGTCTGTTTCAACTATTCATAGCCTTAAATTTCAAAGGATCTACAGTCAATCGTCTTCCAAAACTACATGACCTAGGAACTTAACTTCCCATTTGCAAAAGCGACACTTGGAAAAATTCGCCTTCAACTTGTGTTGCCTCAGAGCCTCTAACACAAATCTAAGATGAACATAATCTTGCTCATCCTTAGAATATATCAAAATATTATATGTACAGACCAACACAAACATGTCCAAATGATCTTGAAAGACCTGGTTCACAGGATCCATAAAGAATGCTGGAGCATTGATTATTCCAAGGGCATGACTAGCCACTCATATGAACCATATCTTATTCTAAATGCGGTCAAAGGAATACTTCCTTTAGAAACCCTTACTGATAGAATCTATAGCCCAATCTAGTTGAGAAAATGCTCTAGCTCCACTCAACTGGTCAAATAATTTACCTATCCTTTGAAATGGATAATGAATCTTTACCGCCAACGCATTCAACTTTCTATAATCAATGCACATTCTAAGGGATCCATCATAATTCTTTACAAATACTGTTGAAGCTCGCCATGGTGAACAACTCAGCCTACTGAAGCTCACATGCTCAAGATCCACAAGCTGCTTCTTTGACTCTTCCATTTCCTTAGGCATCATTCTACTAGGGTCTACTAATAGGTCGCAACCCTGGTATCAAATGTATATAGAACTCAATCACTTTCTTAGTGATAATCCTATTACTAAATCAAAGACATCTACAAATTCACCAACCACTAAAACTCTATCAATCTCCTTTTCAGGTTTTCCATTGCATACGACGAAACCCTGGACCTTCCCTTCATCTCGTACAAAGTTACCAACATCATTTCTCCTTCCTTCGAGTTTTGTAAAACAATAATCCTCTCGATGATGGAACCAGGCCAGTCAACAGTGGGTGAAATGGGTGAATTTCAAAAAAATTCCCTAATTAGATCTTATTGGGCCTACGAAGTTTAATGGTTGTACTAGGTCCAATCCAGTTAGTTTAAATAAAATCATATTTTACGTAATTTTCTTGATTTAATTAATAATGTGTATTGATTAATTTAACAATTATATGTTTTTAATATATTAATATACACTCATGTGTATATATAAGTGTAATGTGCAATTGGGTATAACACCTAGGAAATTTATGTAAAATTTAATAAGAATTTATTATAAATTTAAATAGGAATTTAATAAGAAAAGTAAATTAATTAAAACAAGGACTAAAAATAAAATTTTCACAAATGTCTGAATTTTGCTATGGGACTGACACTATTGTTTATATAGAGATTTTTCGGACAAATTTCATATATAACACTTCATAATCTGAGTTAGTATGAGAAAGGTATGAGTGTGGGAAAGATTAGTCGGAAATTAAAATAAATACATTAAAAATATATATGTTGGTCGATCCAAGGGGGTCCCAGGTCGACCGGTAGCAGTCAACCCAGGCTCCGAGGCAGTCGACCCGTTGATGAAATTTGTGAACATTGTTTGCTTCGTTGAATCGGAGATTTACGACCCTGATGAATATGTGCGAGCGAAGCAATGAATAAACAGGGGAAATGATTATTGAGTTGATCCGATGGCCTGTATTAGCTAATTAACTCTATAAAATAGACGTTATCCTAAACCCTAATCTCTAATTTTAGACGATAGTAACTAGATGCTACCGAAATCTCTGCTGAAACCCTAATTTCTTCCCCAATTTTCAAACCAAAATTAAACCCCAAATTAAACCCAGAATTAAATCAAATCCAAGAGCAAGATTAAGAGTAGAGGCAAGTAATTAGGAGATCTAGAGGAGCGCTATCTATTGGGGGCCCCTTTTGCAAATCTAGAGTTAAGGCTATAAGGTGAGTGGGTACAAATCTAATGACTTTATTATTTGAATTAAGTTTAAATTTATTTTAATTAATTAGATTGCTTAAAACCTTAATTAATCTATTAATTTGGAATTGAATTGAACTGTAAACCCTATAATCTACACTTGAATCTTGTAAGTGTTAAACCAATACCTGTTGTTTCTAATCTGTAAACCCTAGAATTGTTAGAAATTGGATAATTAATTAAACCAGAAATTAGGTTAAAATCAAAGATTAAAGGGCTAGAAATTAACCATGTAATCAAATATATAATCGCATGAAATAAAAGAATGAAACCGACAATTATAAAGGGGTACGGTCGACCTTGGAACCACCAAGGTCGACTGATAGTTGTCGACCTGTAGGGGTTCAGGTCGATCGTCCATTATAAAAATTGGTGACTTGAACTTCGGCTTTAGGCCCAATAAAAAGAATGAAAGTTTGATAGTTAATGAACCAAAAAAGAACTATTTTGGCCATGTTGCATGCATGAGGGAATAGGAAAGTTAGTTCCCTATCATAGTAGTCCTAACGAGAGGTCCAAGTATTGTTGTTGCACAATGTGGTATGGGTGGATGTCGGCATTGGACAATAAGTGGCTATAGGATGTCGATTATTAGATGGAGTCAGGTCCTAACGGGAGTTCGCATATGGTGGGCATCGGCACTGGACAATAAGAGGCTATAGGAAGACGACTATTAGTTGGGGCTGGTACTAATGGGAGTTCACATACAGTGGGCACCAGAGTAGTACAATAAGAGGCATTTTGCCACTACGATCGAGAGATGGAAACGGGTGTATAGGATGAGTCATTTTACGAGTTTACATTACAGTGTTCTCCCTCTCCAAGCATAATGTGAGTAGAGATGGGACAGTAGATCCTGATTTGGCTGATCGACTGTGTGAGGTTCGATTTGTAGATTTGACCCATTATGTTAGGTGAGTATCCTTAGGTATATGACTTTAAGAATGCACGAACATAGTATATACACTCTATATCACTTAGAATAGATTTAAAATTAATTGCACCTAATCATCTTATTAGTCTTGTACTTATTCACCAGACTTTATGTCTGACCCACGTCCTTCTTTTCATTTGTCCCCAATACAGGATGATAGGCTAGCAGTGATTAGACATGGTATAGGGAAGAAAGGAGCCCAATAATGGAGTTCTAATATTATCTATTGTTTCTATTGTAATCATCTATTGTATTAAATACCTTTGAGTTTATATTTTACTTTGAGAACAGTGTATATGTAAAGGTAGTATTTTGGAAACTATTTTTGTAAAACATTTATTTTGTATACTTATATTTTAATTCCTTTTACTGTGAGATCTAAAAGTTAGAATTTCTTAAAACTCCACCCTTTCACTTATACTCTGTAATGTTTTAAAAATCCCAACAACTCGTATTTCTCGATATAATTCATGTTGGGAAGTATAGTTTGTTATAGTTGATATCAGAGCTTAGGTTAGGGATTCCCTAGGATTTAGGTATGTACCAAGAGAAGGTACTTGAAAATATTTTGAAAAAAGGTTTTTTAGGAAGTTTAATAAAATGTTTTCTGAAAGTTTATCAAAAATGGGTTTATATATATATGTATGTATGTATATGTAAGTTTTCAAAAAGATTCCCAAATATTTTATCTATATATTGACATTTCTTCTATTCCTTCCCATGCTATTTGGGGAAAGTTGAAAATAATTCCCAAACACACATATTGTGAGAATGAGAACAAGTTTAGGAGATAAGATGAACCAAGTCTGATTAGGGGAGTTAATTATAATTTTCTGACATGTGTATTAGTACAGAACACCTTATACAAGTAAGCACATAAGGTAGTTGTTCGTATATCCCTTATATAAGCATATAATTGCGTGTTAGATTAAATGTTAAGGTTTTAATAGTTGAGATGGAAAATGAACCGTTCATATTTATTTTGGTTTATCCTATTAGGAAATGCTAGTAGAGGTTTATTATACCAACTGGCAATAGCAAGTAAATTATGGATTTAAGCGTGAATGAAAAAAATTAGCACTACAAGTTCCATATAATGAGTATAAGATGAAGATAAAGTATACGAATATGAAAAAGGACTTTATGAACTTAAGGTAAATTTCCCCAATTAGAGTAGAAACACTATTTCATATTGGTAGTAGTTGCAAGAGCTTATATTTACTTAAAGGTATGGCCGAAGCATTTTCATATTGAAGTTAGACACTAAATTTAGAAATAAGCTTGGGTTAACCATTTTTGGAAAGGAAGATAGAACCATATGTACTTACAGCATTGTTAGGAATTTATGGACTGGAGTAATTAGGTTGCTATTATCTACTTCAATTTAAGTGATAATACAGTGAAAATATTTTTTGAAATATGTGAAACAGTTTAGGACTGATATTTAAAAAAAAAGAAAAAATAAGTTAGCTTATGATTTTCTATAAAATAATCAAACAAACTATATAAAATTTGTCTAAAAAAGTGGACGTTAATAGAATTTAACAAAAAGCAAATTTCCAATAACTGTCATAAAAATTTTGTTTTATCTCTTAGGTATATTGTTACACATACCTTCAATATGCACTGTGCTTTTAAAATGAAACTTTTGAAAGAAAAGAAGAGTTGGTTTATGATTTTACATAAATAATAAGATGAACTTTACGGGATTTGTTTATAAATTAAAATTAAAGTATTTGGTGAAAAGTTATTTTCAATAATGTTTCAAAAGCTTTTATTCTATTTTGGGCACATTGTTATACTTATCCCAATATGCATTTTGCTTTTAATAATAGAACTTTTGGAAAATAAAAAATAAAAATTGAGGAGTATGCAAAATTCCACTTTATAACTCTTTTTATAAACAGAAATGGTTAATATTAGAAAATGTCATTTATAGATGCTTTTGTAAAACTCTAATAATAATGAGTTAAAAATACGTTTTACAAATCTCTTATTTATGAAACAAAAATTTAAAACGATGTGTTTTATGTATATTTTTACTAAGCCAAGTTAATCATTTTTTATGATTTGATTAAAGAAAAATATCGTGATCTTAGTACAAAGGAAATGCTTGCTAAAAATTAAAAGAGAGTTTTACAGTTTTAAAACTTTCTAGTTTTGTGGAAAATAAAGTTAAAAATTGAAAGATTTTAAAGTTTTAAGCAACTTACTAGATTTGTCAAAATGGTAGAATAAAAATGTTTTAATTTAAACGGTAAAAATGAAAAGCTAACTTTACCATTTTAAAGGTTTATTATCTTTATGTAAAATACGTTAAAATAAAAGGATTTGGATTAAAATGGTAAGGTAAAAACGTTTTGATTATCACTTAAAATTTAAAAGAGATAAGTTGGAGTTAGATAACTACGATTAAATAACCCACTAAGATAGAGTTAAATATGCAATTTGGAAGCATTAATGGTTGAGACAGAGATAAAAGAGAAATATGAGAACTTACTAACCTTTTCTATTAACTGTCGAATTGGAAGAACATAGTATTAGGTTGAACTTCCTTTGGTAGTAAGAGCAGAACATGACCTTGTGTCTCTCTACCCAAGTATGGTTGGAATTGTAAATCTTCGTGTAAAGAATATTGAAGAGTATGATTTGAGTGAATATATTTCCAAGCAAAGGAAGAGTAAGTCAAGATGTTTTAGTTGCATCAAAGAATGCTACGGATGCAAGGAACTTTTCAGTTTGAAGTGTAAGAAGGACAAGTAAGGTCTACCCCAATCCTTATTAAGAGTGTTATGTAATAAATATGCAATTCCTAGATTACACTAGGCAATCTTAGACAGAATGGTGAGTATAGGCTCGGCATTTTGGGCAGCACGGTATTGCTCGACATCATATATGTGACGATAGGATACCTGTAGGCTACGGGCGGTCCAGGTATTGTATTATCACTTACAGGCTATAGGCAGGCCAAGTGGGCAAGAATGGGAGAGTATATATTTTTCACATGGTATTGGGTTTATCTTATAGTAGTTGCGTTCCATGGATGCCTAGATGTGAACCTTGGAACAGTATGATTAAGGGTAGCATATTCTGAAATATGGAAAATAAGGGAATGTAGCCCCTAAATTGATAAGAAACTTTATTAGGGAAATTTTATAATAAGTTCAAGGTTTTTAGACTCAAATGACTTAGGCAACTAAAGATACGAAATCTGTCATCGCGATAAATTATTGGGTAACTGATATGGATTTGTAAACACCATATTTAAAGTAATCATAAAATGGAATGGGATTTAAACAGTATTTTAATTCATTAGAATGAAGTATGTGACAACGTAAGTTTCTATAAATTATTATCCAGTTCTAGTACGAAAGTGTATCGTTTGGAATAACAAGGAAAATACCCAAATGAAAGATATGTACAAAATAAAGAGAGTTACCGTATTTTGTACTATCTATTTCAATAATGAACAAAAGATATAATTCCTTGTAATTCCAGACATAGCACAAATGTTCTTTTGATAATTTATGAAAAGTTACGGTGTTCACATTTTCCTTCGGGAAAAAGTGTAGTTCCAATGCATTAAGATGCAGATATCCCTAAGAACAAATCAAAGTATTGGCTATTATGTTAATTGGATTAAAATAAAGAGTACCATTTCATATTAAGCTATTTCAATCACAAGATAATTTGAATGGAATGATAAGAGGCAACGTTTGGTAAAAAGGTCCCATCCATAAAATGACATGAAGGAATAGAAAGAGAAATTTTTTGGAAGTTCAAACTACCAATGGTATCTAAGATAAGATTTTGGTCAAGATAATGTAGTGATTGGTAAATTCAAGAATGCGGGTCTCGGTTTGGAAAAAAGGTATTGTTATAAGCATGCATTGAGAATGCGAACGCGATTTTCACTAAAAAGAAGATCGGCAAATTTTTGGTAAGATTTGGAAAAGAAAAAAGATTGTTCTTTATCATCACCGACATTAGAGGAAGATTGTTTTTTCTTAAGAAAATTTATGAGAGACTGGTGTGCGGTACATGGTCATGTGCGTAGCAACTACACGCGATAGAAGTAACCCCTAAGGGGATATTATTTTGGTTAGTGTGATCTTGGATTATAGTTCCAATTAATTTGAGGACTTTTATTGTTAAGACTAAATGAAAAGTTAGACCAAACTTTCATTTGTAGAATTCGTAATAGATCCATGTAGACCATAAACATGATACTTAGGAATCATGATTTTTGAAAGTTAGGGAACAGTCCAAAATTAAAGAGAAATGACTTGAGTTGAGCCAAATTTAGAAAAGAAGTTAGGATATTTTTTATATTTAGGAAATCACCAGTTTGGGAAACCTTGAAGGAAATGAAAGTATAGCAAAGGGCTAAGTGGGAAGTACTACAGAAAGAAGAAGTGCAATCCATAGTTGAGTTATCCCACTTGGTATATAGGCATAGAGGTGCAAGCCACTGAAAGAGTTAGGACAATATGTTGTTTATTGGATGTTTTATGGAGCTACAGTTAGCAAGAGCAAACTTATGCTCAAGTTGTTTAGCGTGGTGCAAGATGACACCATTTGAGTTAGTAGCAAAAATTATTGAAGGTTACCAATGCACATATAAAGGAATTGGGATTTTTTGGCCAATGGTGAAAGTTAGTTAGGGTATTCGAGATCCAATTAATAGAAGGACAAGGTCTGTACCAAATAGGTAGAAACAAGTACTGATAGGAGACATGTGGAGTAGTCCATGGAGCTGAGTCAATATAGAGTCCGTGAAGCCGAGTCCACGGTAGATAACATGCTAGTAGAAAATCCCTAAAGAGAGATAGGATACGGCTTAATTATTGGGAAGCCGTCATTAGGTACTTGTGGAAGTGTCTATGTGGTGTAGCTGCTGTAGTCAAGCCATTCTTGGTTGGAAAAGCATATGTTACATTTGTCTTTAGGTTCTAGTTAAGATAGAGACCATTGGATGGTAGGAATGGTTGCAATGTGTCAATAAGACATGTGATGGATGATGGATGTTAATGGATGTATTTGGGTTTATTGTTTAGATTGTATTTGTTTACACGTCTAGGACATTATATCCTCTAGGTAGTACACACTCACGTTATCCCTTATTTATTGTCTAGTTGTTAGATGTGATATGTATAGATGTTGATTATTGTTGCTAGTGGATGTTATGCATATGGATGTTGCGTATGGGTATTGGTTGCGCATACATATAGAATTGCAAGTTTACTTACTTAGGATGTTATATACATTTGGATGCATGACATGAGCATTTGCATGATAGGAGGTCGACTGAATCAATAGACTGCTTACTCTTTTGCATTAGTATAGGTTTGTGTGCATCCCATATTGCATATATACATAGTTGCATTCAAGAATACTAAGGACAATGATTGCTCATGGATGATGGATGAGTAGATGGTTGTAGCTATTAGTTGTTGTTTGAATCAAAAATGACACAACAAACAAAATATTATGTAGAGAATAAAAAGTGAAGAAAATAAATGAAATTGAGCAAGAGAAGTACATACAACTTTATAGTGGTTCGGCTAATCTTAGCATATGTCCACTTAGTGATTTTATTGCTTAAATCACTGGATTACAGGACGTTGTTCTCACGGATTGGTATAAATCCGTAGGTGATTACCATAAATTAGAGTAAGAGACCGCAAGGGCCATAAGATCCATAAAAATGAGCCCAGACTCTCTATTTATAGATGTAGGAAGCCTGAAATCTCGCCTTCGTGGTATCCACGTCATTTTCCAAGCTGCAAACCAGTTATCTAAGAAAATAGGTGGATACCTCATCAATATTCATGGATTGGTACCAATCCATGGTCTTGTATCGGTACTGACCCATAAATTCTTCATATGGATTACTTTCATCTCCTTGTCTAGGCATGATTTGCGGTTATCTTCATGATTCCAAACTTGTTTGCATCTTTATTAGCTTGTTTTTGAGTCCGAATGATGGATGGGTGGAAGAATATAGTTGCTGATTTTGAGTGTTAGTGGAGATCAACTGAGAATTGCATGTAAGTTGTCCTTGAAATAGGCTCCTGGCGTCAAGTAGAGTGGGTAGTAGGAAGTTGGGCTCCATTAGAAGAAGAAACATGGATCGGTACCGATCCAGGAGGTTGGATCGGTACCGATCCAACACATGTTGGGTCCGACTTCTTAAATCCTTGTGATTACTTAGTCTCTACCTCGTGGATCTATGTGCGCTTGGTTTCTGGACTCTTAGGCTATCTCTCCAGGCTTTTTGCCTTGATAGTTTCCAAGTTCGTTTAGTCTAGTCTATCTGAATATTGCCTGGCCAAAAGGCGGGATAACACTTGCCTCCCAAAGAACATCTTGTTTCAAACATGTTCTTTGAGCCAAAACAAGTTAGGAATGTTGCGAAGGACTCCACTCTATGCTCTAAATGGTCGTCATCCATCATGCGGATCGTTTCTATGAAAAGTTAAGTCTATAGTCATTTGTTGTGATGCTCTACCAGGATCTAGTTATAAAATAGGAAAATGTTGTCACGATCTATCGTCCCAAGCTTGGTAATTTTGAACTAGCTCCTTTTATGGACTTTCCAGGTTTGAATCTGATTTTCTTTGACTCTTGTCGTTCGGGCTTGGATATGTATACGCACACGCATTCACGTGCACATTCTTGAATAACTCCATGATCATATGCACGTACTTATGTAGGCATATATAGAGATCAACTTCATCATCCGTTTTTTATTGAAAAAAAGAATTAAGACTCTGTACCGATCCATACTCTTGGATCGGTATCGATCCAAGACTTTGAACAAGTCTTCGAATTTTTCTCCCGAGAATTCGGTTCTTGGGTTATATAACTCAACTCACTTGCCTTGCTCCTTACTTTCCCTTTGTCGATCCACGCTCTTTCTCCTGCCATTAAAGTCCTTTAGACCCAAATCAGAATTTGCCTTTATTCGACCCTAAGGCCACTGCCGCCTAACATTCGCATGAGTCTGACACTTGAACAGCCACCGCCCATTCACCTGAGCATGACGTCGGCTACCTTGCTCTAGTCAAACTTGAACCACCGATCCATAATTTGAATTCCTACCTAATTGAACCCAATCCATAACTCAAGCCCTAAATCATATAGAACTAGGTAGGTGGTGGCGACATGGATGTGGATGGGTTGACGTTGGTGGCCATGATATGGGTTGGGAGAGTAAAATGGGTGAGAAGGTCGAAATTCACTCAAGGGTTTGGATGGGTGAGAAGTAAAATGGTTTTTGATTTTTCCACTTCCCATCAAACTTTGTTTTTAAACACTTGAACTCTACCAAACACTTTCTCCTGATTTCCTAAACATGTCTAATGCATGGTCATCGATGTGAAGTCCATTAAGAGGGTCGGCAATGACGGTCACTCTGGGAAATATCCAGAGTTTAAAATGAACGATTGCACAATATTGAAAATCCACACTGCACAACACAGCACAACATTGTACTAGGTTACACTTAGCACGGGGGGCATAGCTTATAATTAATCCGATGTTGATTATATGTTGAGCATTTATAGAAATTAGCACAAACGTTCCAAGCGTCTTGCTACTCTAGCTGTAGGTTCATCTACTTCCAAACATGTCGAATCTAATACCGAGTCGAGCTCGACTACGGTTCCACTTACACAACAAACTTCGGCACAATCCATACCTATAGTTTAAAACTTATAAGTGGATCAATCTCATCTAGAAGTTCCTTAAGTACATGTTGACGGTCCTGAGGTTAAAGTAGAAGCTACTCCCGGTACTCTCGAGGATGCTATCATTTTAGACGATTCCATTGCTTCAAAGATAAAAGAGGGGTCACTTTGTAGAATCTGTGATAAAAACGGGATTCCATTTGAGGACGTACTAGTCCCTTCTCGTCACCAAACAGCTCACGATCCCCTAAAGGTTTATGCTGCTTGCAATAGATATATGTGCTTAGCGAGATGCGTCCCACCATTCAATCAATTCATTCAACGAGTTCTGAACTTCATGAGATTAGCTCCGATGCAACTATATTCAAATAGTTATGTCTTCCTTTATGGCACATATATTGTCTTTGCTCGACTTTGCACCGAGTACCCAATAATGAAGAGATTCGGTATATATATATTTTCAAGAGCTAAAATGGAATCCCTTCTCTGATATGTCTAGAATCGACCAAGGGCTGTAGAGTTATTATTGGTACATGAAATAAGTTGTGCTATTTCAAGAGTGAATGGTTCTATATTCGATGTTCACCTAAATTTGCACAAAGATGGCTATCTGGACGTAAGTTTAACTTCATGTATTTGATACGAACTCGCTTATGATTCTATAGTTTAACTCATACTCTTTTTGTCCTTCAGATGTTCCGATAACACCCAACGGCGTGGCTCTTGTAGATGCCGTCAGAGTTCTAACGGTGATGGTGATGGCGATGGCGATGGTAATGATGATAATAACTCATACTCTTTTTGTCCAAGTTACTTCTAATGGTGATGGTGATGGTGATGACGATGATGATAATAACTCGCCTAGAGTTGGCGATGTAAATTCTGACGTGCCCCCAGTCCCAAGTCCAGGTGCTAAAGTTGAAAGAGGGCGAGAACACGCCAAAGAAGGTGAAATCATAGGCAAAGGTGGTGAAGCTGGCCATGATGATGTTACTATAGGCCACAAGCCTTTGGTTAAACAGTCCAAGGATGACCAACAGTTCGTTCTGAAAAAGAGGCTGTCATGAAACTTCCCAGAGGAAAATCTTCTACACAACCCCGGCCAGCAACAATTGCGGAGAAAACTCCTTCAGTCTCTTCTGAAGATGCCTTCGCTGGTTTGGGGCCGATTCCTACTGAGTTTGGCTCTTTTGGCATTGGAAATATGAGCCTTAAGGAACTTGAATCTCCTCTCCGTTTTGATGACAATATACCTCCCATTAGCATAAGAGAGACCAATCCTATGGGTAAAGCTCCAGTACATGGTCCGTCGAGGGGGATACTATGACACTCACATACACGTGCATTGCACTACATCCATTTCGTGTCCTTCTTTGTTAATGCTTACTTATTCTTGTTTCATCTGTAGGATCCATATAGAGGAAAAGTATATGTTTTAGTCCTTGGAGGAGAAAGTATCTCGACCACATATGCATCGTCCAACCACGTACCATCAAGGTAGTGGTCGAGACATTGAGTCTAGCCATTGGTCTAGCCACGACCGAGGCAGTCGTGACAGAGACTATCCATATCATGACTCCGCCTTCAGATATCGTTCCAGGTCTAGGTCACCTCCGCCAAGAAGCTAAGACAAACATTCTGATCACCGCAATGACTCTCAACTGGGTGATGTTTCTCATGTGCCACCTTCAAGTTTCATTCATGTCCAACACTTGACATCAAATCATACCGATCGATCTTCTGATCACAGGCACCATAAGGGCAGTTTTGAGGCCTCTCATCATAAGGCTAGTAAGAAACCAATCGAAGCTCCAGTCATCACCGCGGAGCAACAACTTGGTGCTAATGCCCGAAAGGTTGAGTTAAAGGAACAGTTCCTGGATGTATGGTTTGATGGGCTTATGTTTTTCCCCAACCTAAAGAACAACAAAAGGTCAAAGACACGATATTTTCCTATGTAGTAGACTCTTATAGCCAGTATAACGAGTGAAGGCGGGTAGCTAAGAAGGTCTCTAAGGTTTCCAGGGAAAGAAAACTTGAGATTGATAATCTGAAACTTTTGGAGATGCAAGACATAAGGATCATCGCTCATCTCGATGCCCAGGTTGAGAAATTGAGAAAATCATAAGCTGAAGTCGAGAAAAAGGCTGAGGATGCTATCAAGCCACTCAAGAGAAAAAGGACCAAGCATCAAGATGATATAGAGATTGCACATCATCAAAACTGTAACTTAGTGCTGGAGAAACAAGCTTTGAAAGAAAGTAGATGAGCTATCATTCAAGCTCGAGAGTGAGACAAAGCAGAAAAAAGAGGCTCTCCAAAGGGCTTAAAGGTATTGTGAAGAGGTGGTTACCACTCGTGAGGAAAGGGACAAGGTGGTTGAATGTGTTAGAGACGTGGACGCGCTTGTCAAGAGAAAGAGCGAAGCCATAGAGAAGCGGACAATAGATTCGAACTGATGCTCATCAAGTACAATGCTAACGTGCTCAAGTTCCATAACTTAAAGTGGTTCGATGATGATTACCCCAGGGCTCTAGCTCTTGCCTGGGAACAAGTTGTTATAGAGGAGAAGGAATTTCTAAAGGATGGTGTGGTAGACCTGGCTCGGTTAGAGAAAGATATCTTGGTAGGAGATGAATCAAGGATGCTAAGAGAGGGTGAGCATATTATTCATCCGGAGTTAGCCGCTATAGTGCAAAAATACTTAGGCGAAGGCTTTGGATCATCACCCCAAGATGCCACTGCTAGGGACATATCCGGACCCAAAGTTGCCTCTGACTCATTTTTGGTCCTAGGATATAATCTAGATCGACCTCAAATGCAAAATTCCACCATCCTTTCTCCCATCTTGGAAGGGAATTTCGACGGCACTCCGGCCACACTGAATCCTAGCCTAAAAAGGTATCTTGTTGATTTCGCCAATATTTGAGGGAGTCCATATGTCATCAATTGACGTCGGTAATCTATCTTTTTATATCCCTCAGGTTTCAGGTCAACCCCAGTCATCCCGGTTCCCAACAAAGGTCTCCAGTCGGGACAAAAAACATCTACAACAGAATTGGTGACCATGACTACTTCAACAATGGTCCAAAATATCCCAATTGGCAAGACTTATGGGCCTAACGAGGGGATGAGAGATTCTCTATAGGATGAAGGGATTGGTGGGATTTAGGAAGCTCAGACTAAAGACTATGTTGTTGTCACCATATTCTCCAAGCCCCTATCAAGTCCCATCATAAGTTCGCTTGAGCAAGAACTTCTCCTAGCCAAAGAGGTCAAGCTAGAGAAGATAGAGGTCATCCCTCCTCCATTGTCCATAGGTTTGCCCAATCAAACTATCTTCATTCCAATCACTCTTCCTCCACTTTGGAGCACTCAAAGCATAGCTGCTGGATCATCGCAGAGCACTCCATCAAGGGCCAAGGAAGAAGCAGGAAGAAGCTTGGTCAAATCACACCTCCCTTCGGAAAAGAGAAGAAAAATTCCAAGAGGCAAAAGCATAAGAAGTGACCTTTAGTTTGTTTTGTTTTGGTTGTATAGTTAGGCACTTTCAAGCTTTCTGTTTTTGTTTTTTCGGTCGGTGTTGTGTGAATCATGCCTCTGCTTTTGCTTTTCAGTTCCAGTGTGAATAACACTTATACCTTTTATTTATTTTGACTATTAATAACAAAGACTTTTGTTTTGCCAAATCTTTGTGTGAATTTATCTAAGTACTTAAGAAACGTGCTTTCTATTATATGTACTCGCGATCCATTTCTTTTCATGATTATGGTCGGGCTAAGTTATTAGCCCGTTTCGTGATCTGCTAATCTTTTGTCGTTTAAGTGAACATAAAGCAATCATTAGAGTGCCAAGCTCTAGGCATCGATCGAGATAACCATTTATTATAATGGTTCAGGTATCCTTTTCCAAGATAGTGACATCCGATCACGCCAAGCTTTGGTTGCTCGTTTAAGCTAACTACATAGGATCGTAGTTTCTGCACCCTCATCCATGATGTTTACCTTCGATCGCATCTAACTCTGGGCATTGATCAAAGTTTATATGTAAGATCCCGCCTTATACCGGACATGGATCTTCCGTCTTGCCTATTCCAGGCAAGATGTTGGTGATTGGATGGTCATGCACATCCATTCTGAATTATACTCCTATCCTTACATCAAGGGTAAGAGTTAGTTGATGGATGGTCAAATCACATCCTATTTGGTTTATACTCCTACCCTCACATCAAGGATAAGAGTTAGTTAGTAGATAGTCAAATCATGTCCTTTTAGGTATATACTCCTGCCACCACATCAAGGACAAGAGTTAATTGACGTCCATCTTCGGGCGCTAAGAACGGTTAAACTCCAAGGGTCCGATCATGGACCGTAGAAGTTTGGATGGCTGTAACGACCCATAAATTTTGATTGGTTTTAATAACGTAGTTAATTAAAATTTTGTAAAATTTTAAATAATAAAATTTGAAAATAAAAATTTATTATTTAGAATACGTCTATTTTAATATAGCAACTGGAAAATTTTCATTTGATAATATTGAAGTTTGTTTTCCTGTGAAATTTCATTTCAAATCAAACCGGTTAATAAAAGTGAATTTAAAAGTTTTCCGAAACCAAAATATGTCAACAGGAGAAAATTTATTCAGATCATTCTGAATCAGACTGCGAAATTCGTTTCTCCAAATTTGGACTTCTACTGCTCCGTTTATCTTATTTCTGGTAAAGTAGCAGCATTTTTCGGTACCGATTATTGACTTTTGATCGGACGATCGTACCATTGATATCTGTGTACCGTTTTGATCGTCTCATCGTGTTGATCTTAACGGTATATTCATTTCTGTGTTTGGGGTCCGGTACACGACGAAAACAATCAAACTATATATTGTATCGGTACCGAATCCGTGACTTTTTATTTCTCTTTGCCCTTTTTAAACTGTAACCGTGGTATCCAAGCAACCATCAATTGCTTTAATCTTCCAGCTTAATTCCAGGGTGACCATTTCCGTTCCATACTATTTTTGAAAATCTAAACGTATGAATTGGTATAAGTTGTATTCATTTGAACGGTTCACTTTCTAATGCATTTATCTCTGCATATTTTTCTCTGCCTTTTTATATTCACTGCCTTCCATCTTCCCATTCTCTTCTTTGCATTCTCACGGTTCCTTTTTCTATTTTGTTACCTCCTCCTTTCCCCTGCTATCTTCTCCACCCCACCGTACAGCAAACTCAGCCGCAAGCGAACCCTCCGAGACCAAGCAGCCTCATCGGCCTCCACACCCTCCGACCGCTGGACAAGCCTCACCGACCACTGCCACATCCAGACCTTCCTCCCGCGACCACATCTCCATGGCTGAAGCCACATCCCAGCAACCACCTACCACTGAAACGCCACAACTCCAACCCACGTCTCAGCCTTCCCTGCCCTCCACGTCACCAAACCCACACCGCCACAAAACTGAATCCACCTTCCTCTGCCGCCCGAGCTTCCTGCTCCACCCATAGCCGCAGGCCTCCATCCCAACCGAGTTCCTCCCCTTCCTCTCTATGTCGTTTGCCAGTCACTCTGATCTACCTCGGTTAGTGATCCCCTCTTACCCATCTTAAATATATACAAGTTATGGTATAATTTATTTCTCACAGTTTCTATATGCTGTAAGTTTTTGCATATATAGCTTATATATGTTGTATATAATATAGTATTGTATAGCATATGGTGTATTGTATTGTATAGAATACAATCTGACATTTTATGATTTTATGCATGAGTTCTGCTTTTGTATTGATAGTGTACTTAGGCTATGATTCGTTGTATATGTATGAAGTTATAAAGTCCATACAGTTTATATATTATATATAAAGTTATAATAGTTTATATTAGTGTTGCTGTTGGATTTTTGTGTGTGTTTGTGCATATATATATATATTTTACTTTAATTGTTTAAATTTTTTTTTTTTTTTGCTGACTTCGGTTTACTAATGGTATGTTAATATACATTTTATTTTACCAGTTATGTTCCGTTGTGATATGTGTGTATTCTTATAAAGCAAGTTATACAAGTTATTTTGGGTACTAATATGTATCTTTATATTTTATGTTAGTTTATATTTTACTGTGTATTACTAACTATAGTTATATATATAGTTGATTGTATAAGTTAAGTATATAGGTGTCCTCTGTCGTGCAGTTTTAAAGTTATATAAATTTATAAAGTTGTTTATATACTAGTTTGTTTGTTTTAAAGATTTTATTTTACTAGTGTCTGTTAATTAGTTTAAAGGTTATATTACACAAATCGTTATATATATATATATATATATATTATTTTATATAAATTGATACTGATATGTTGTATAGTATATAAAAAAATTAATAATGAAAGTTTTGTTGACTGTATATGATAATATAGTTGAAGTAAATTTTGGGTTACTGTATGGATATGCTGTTTACAATATAATGAAATATGTTAATATAGATATTTTATAACTTGCATTTTTCAAAGCATATAATATAGTATAATCGTTTGTATGACATACATTGTATTAGTTCCGATAACATACATGTTTAATGTTGAATAATTTGATATGAATGTTACTCCTATGTAGCTGCCTATTGGTTTATATATATGGTATTGTTTAAAATATAATGTGTATATATATATATAGTTTACATAAGATTTAGTGTAAGAGGTTGTTTATCTTTAAAAGTATATATATTCATCTATTCCAAATTTTACTATGTAAATATATTGTTCTATATGTGTTTTTTTTAAAGCAATGATTTTGAAATACATGTATATTTGATTTAATATGTGTTTAAATTAATATTGATTTGAAATTTTTAAGAATAATACATTGTACATTTCATTTTTTTATCTCTATCAAGGCTGATTCTGATTTAGTTGTCATTGATTTCCCATTTATCAGCTGTCTGTCGTGCCTACTGCATCGAATTCGCGTTCAATCTTGCTTTGCTTTGGATTCGTAACCCATTTCATTTATTGAACCTCTCTAGCCTCGAAAGGTGAGCAATCACTCACGATTAATATTCTTGTATTTATTAAATTTGATTTCAATTGAAACGACAATTGAAATATGCTGTTGTAGTTATTTAAATTGTTATATATGCTATTATCTATAATTGTTCGCCTGTGACATCTGACACCAGTATCTAGCATTATATGCCTGTGATTACTATTATCTGTATATGTTCACCTATGACATCTGACACCAGTATCTGTTATTTATATTGATGTTATATGCCTGTTGTTATATTTTATATTATCTGTTATCACTCTGCAAGTTCCCTGTTAGTATAGAATTCACTATGGGTTGAAATGATACATACCCGAAAGGACTTTAGAATAGGAGAAAATCGTTATGGGTTGAAATGATAAACCTAAGCGATTTTAAATAGAATTGGAATTGGGATTACGGGTCGAAATGATATCTACCCGTATATATTTAAATTTCGGATTGAAATGATAAATATCCGTATCACTTAACCATATGATGTATATATACAGACACCGTCGGTCCATATATATAAATATTTTGAAAATGAATTCTATGGTTTCGGAAAGAAATATATGGTTTTTAATAAATGTTGAGCCTTAAATTATTTAATATAAATTAGGATGGATTTAATACATATGATATGATTAAGCATAAAAATTATATTTCAAAATAGATTTTGGTAATAATTTGAATAAGTTAAGGTTGGAAAGAAATTTATTTAATTAAACCAATTTGAAACTTATTGAAATTGAGATTTAAGATATGATTTATAACTTGGGTTTTATTTAAAAAAATTAAATGAATAATTCTTGCTTAAATAAATTTAGGAAATATTTAGTAGAAAATGAAATTTAAGGCTAGTTAAATGATATTGAATTTATTAAGTGAATATTCCCTGATTAAATAATAATAAAGTTAAATCCAGATCTATATGAAACTGTTAAATTGAACTTTGAAATGTTGAATATTAAAGCTTTGAAATATATTGAAAATCTAAATGGTATATTTAGAACTGAATTGAATTGATGAATTGAGCTTTGAATAAATTTGAATTTGGAATTTGAGTTAATTTAAATTGATTTGCTAGACTTGAGGAAATTAAATACTTTACTTTTTAAATCATAGAATATATATATATACTATTTGGAAAATAGATATATTTGAAATGAAATGATATTTGGGTTTTGAAGTATAAATTAAATTTAAATGACCACGGTGTTAAAATGTATATTTCCACCTTATAGATAGTTCTGAAGATCCTTAGAGGATGGTTATCCCAAACATCCTTTAAGTTACTCGTATTTCAATTGATATTTCACTTGAGTTGGATTTATTGATATAAGAATGTTAATCCTGACTCGAGTGTTTTGTGTTTTGCTTTATGCTCGGGTCAGACTGAGTGATACAGCATTTGAGACTCACCCTTGGAGTTTGGAGCTTCCTTTGGAGATCCAACTATCGCCTCAGCTTTCAGCTCTTCTAGTTGATTTGTTCAAAGAAGTCATCTGTTGTACTGGAGACTTCACTGCATTTGAGATATTTTGTTGTATTTTATTTCTAACTCTTATGGTTATATAGTAGCTTCATGAACTAGTATTTTATCTATTCCGCTGCGTATTATTGTATTACTCTGTGTCTGTGATTCTGTGATTGATTTATTTACTGCATATGCTGAGTTTTGCCAAAATTTTATTTCAATCTGTTATTTTGAACTATTCAAGTCAGACATGTGTGGATTTATTGTCGGTTTGAATGGTCCAAAATACCGGGTCGTTACAATGGCACTTAACTCTAGGTACCTACATACCTGCATTATACGCATGCAGATTCATTCGAGTCAATCATATTTCACAACTCTTAAGCTATGTAAAGAGAGAGAGACAGATCCTTATAGGCATTTTATTTATTGAAGACAGAAAATGACAGGTTTTGTCTTATTACATGGCTTTATTTAAGTGAATATTAGGCTCAGGTCCCTAATAAGTTTCAAAATACATAAAAACCCCAGTAAAAAAAAGTATGTAAATTAGGTCCCTAGAATTAAGTTACTAAGTAATTGCATATAGTTATGCAATTATTCACTGAAAAATTGCAGACATTTATGCAATTATATCCAAAAGTTGCATAAATTTATGCACTTTTTTCAGTGAATAATTGTGGAAATTTCCGCAATTTTTTTGTTGAATAATTGCGGAAATTTCCGCAAATTTTTGGTGAATAATTGCGTAATTTTCCGCAATTTTTCAGTGAATAATTGTTGAAATGTACGCAATTTTTTGAAAAAATTGCAGAAATTTCCGCAATTATTCACTGAATAATTGCATATGTGTATGCTATTCGATAGCTTAATTCTAGGGACCTAATTTACAAACTTTTTTTACTGGGGTTTTTGTGTATTTTGAAACTTATTAGGAACCAGTGCCAAACTGTCCCTTTATTTAATTAGGTACAAATTTATTTCTAAGTGAAATAAATAGAATCATAAGTGCTCGCTATTCCACGCCCTCGGGAGTGAGATTTCGTCAACTGTAGCTAGCTTGAAGGTGCCATCTCCAAGCTTTTTTTCTGCTGCGTATGGACCTTCCCATGTCGGGCTCAAGTTCCTAGGGCGTAGGAAGATTCGTTTGTGAACTAGGTTTGCCAACCTCAAAGGTTCAATTACTGACCTTGGCACTATAACATCGGGCGACTCATTTCGGTGCGCAGCTGCTCTCAAGTCAGCTTCGTTTCGCTTTTCATCGATCTTATCAAGACACTCTAGCAGGAGTTACTCATTCATCCGTGGATTGTATGAGTTACCCAATGAGAAGTTACTTCTAGTTCAACCGTAATCATAGCCTTCGATCCATAAGCTAAGGAGAATGGAGAATGGCCAGTCGCTGACTTGTGGGTCATTCGATAAGCACAAAGTGCCAATGGAAGTTCATCGACCCACTTGCCCATGATCTTTTCCAACCGCTTTTTATGGACTTAATAATCTTGTTCACAACTTCAACTTATTCATTCGCCTGGGGGTGTGCCACCATAGTAAATCTCTTCTTTATGCAATTTCCATGGCAGAGATCCTTAAACTCGGTGCTGTCGAATTGGGTTTCCTTATCGGTAACGATTGCTTATGGAACTCCAAAATGATAGATGATATTCCAGACCATGAATTTGACTACTTTCTTTGTGTTAATTGTGGCTAATGGCTCCACCTTAGCCTATTTGGTTAAGTAATCAACTGCAATGATGGTGTGCTTTGCACCACCTTTAGATATTGGCAATACACCGATAATATCAATTCCCCGGACTGCAAACGACCAGGGACTGACAATTTGATCAACTTCGTCGATGGGGCTTTTGAAATCTTAGCAAACCTCTGGCACCTATCACACTTTCTAATGTAATCAGCTACATCTCGGTTTACAGTTTGCCAAAAGAACCCATAGCGGAGAATCTTCTTTGCTAGAGTTTGCCCTCCGGTGTGGTTTCCACCGGCCCCTTCATGTACTTCTTTCAGGACTTATTTGGCCTTGCCATTGGCGACACATTGTAGCAGTCAGACTAAGAATCCTTTCCTGTAACGTGCTCCCTACTAAAAGATATATCTCAAAGCTTGGCGAAGGAGCTTCCATCGTTCACTCTTCCAATCCGGAAGGATTCCCCTTTGCAAATAACTCTTTGTTGGAGTCATCCATGACACCTTCTCATGCTCGGCCTCCAAGATCCAATCAGCATCCATATGGTCAATGCTCGGAGTCAAAAATACTTCCAACAAAACCAAGCCAATGAGTTGTGCATCTCTATAACTGGCCAGCTTAGCCAGTGAGATGGCCTTTGGATTTTCTCCTCTAGGAATATGCGTTATTGTCTGATATTCAATATCATTAAGCAGCTCAAGGGCATGATTTAAATAAGGAGCTAATCACGCTCCTTTTTCCTGAAAATCTTTCCTGACTTGACACACCACCAGCTGGGAGTCACAAAAGATGTGTAAAGTTTTAATTACCAGTTCTTTGGCAATTTTGAGTCCAGCAATCAATGTTTGTACTCTACTTCATTGTTTGTTGCAGGGAAATCGAGCATCAAGGCGTAACAAGTTAAACGTTCCTTGGGAGTGACAAGTACAACTCCAATACATAATAACATTCATTCGATGCACCATCCGTGTACATTTTCCACCTCACATTTTGCTCACCGCTACTCTTCGGAGTTCTGTCTCGTGTAGTGAACTCAACTATGAAATCTTCCAAAGCTTGGTCCTAGATAGCTCTCCGAGGGTGATAGGTTATATCATATTGGCTTAATTTAATATTCCATTTCAACAGCCTTCTAGAACCTCAGGTCGTCGTAAGACTTGTCGTAAAGGCTGATCAGTAAGAATTTTGATCGGGTGAGCCTGAATGTAGGGATGGAGCTTCCTCGAAGCGACCAATAGGCAGTCTGTGAGCTTTTCTAGACTAAGTTAATTTCTTTCTGATCCTGTCAATTTCTTATAGATGTAGTAGACCGGTCGTTGGATGCGGGATTCCTCTCTTACGAGTGCGGTGCTCAACGCATGCACCGACACTGCCAGATATGTAAACAAGTCCTCGTCATCCACCTACTTCGAGCGAACGAAGGGTCTCTCCAAGTGATCCACCAGAGCCTGGAACTTGTCTTTACACTCTTATGTCCAAGTGAAGTTCCTTTTTTCCTTCTTAATCAAGTTAAAGAAAGGGATGCATTTGTCGGTGGCTCTGGGGATGAATCGACTCAATGCGGCTACCTTCACTTTCAAGCTCTGGACCTCCTTGATCGTCTTTGAGGCCTCGATGTTTCTTAATGCCTCGAGCTTTTTGGGATTGGCTTCAATCCCACATGAATTCACAATGAAGCCTAAAATTTTCCCTAACGCAATGCCAAATGAGCATTTCAAAGGGTTGAGCTTCATGTCGAATTGTCGGAGAACGTCGAACATCTCTGCCAAATTGTCAATGTGGTTTCCCAAACGTCGTGACTTCATGAGCATGTCATCCACATAGACTTCCGTCGAATGTCCAACCTGATCTTTGAACGTCTTGTTTACCAACCTCTAGTAAGTTGCTCAGGCATTTTTTAATCCAAATGGCATGACCAGATAACAATACAATCCTAGGTCGGTGATAAAACTGGTGTGTTCCTGGTTTGGGATGTGAATTGGAATCTAATTGTATCTAGAGTATGTGTCCGTGAACAAAAGCATTTCATGTCTGACTGTTGAATCCACCAACTGATCAATCCTTGAGAGCGAAAAGTTGTCCTTCAGCTATTCCTTATTTAAGTCAAAATAGTTAATGCATTTCCTCCACTTCCCATTAGCTTTCTTTACCAAGATAGGATTGGATACCTACTCCGGGTATAAGAAATCACGGATAAAGCCATTGTCTTTTGGCTTATCCACTTCTTCTTTGAGTGCACCGGATCTCTCCGAACCCAGGCTGTGGCATTTCAGTTTCATAGGAGCACATTTAGGATTTATGTTCAATGCATGGCTTGCTATCTCCGATGAGATCCGACACATATCAGAGTGCGCCCAGGCAAATACCTCTAGGTTCATTCGGAGAAAACCAACCAACTCTTTCATCATTCTCACGCCGAGCTGTGACCCGACCTTCAGGACACATGTCAGGTCATCCTGACTAACTGGAATGTTGATCATTAACTCGGCAGGAACTGCTCTTTCACCTTCCGACTATTTCTACGGATCCATATCCTCATGGAATCGATTATGCCGCCCGAGCCAAGGCTCAAGTATTGAGTGCTATGCGTCTAAAGCCTTGGTGCAGAGAGTCCCCCCTACACCTTTTCCTTTCTCTTTTTGCCTTGCCTCTTTTAGCTCAGCAACATAACACTAGCGACCAAGCCCCTGATCTCCTTGTACTATTCCCATACCGTTTTATGTAGGAAACTTCATCGTCAAGCACCAAGGAGCTATAGTTGCTCTAAATTTAGCTAGGGTCGATCGACCCAAAAGTGCATTGTAAGCAAAGTAAATATCAAACAACACAAAAGGTACGGCCCGCACTCGCTTGTGGTCGCCCACACAAAGCACCACCGGTAGTTCCACATACCCAACTGGTCCTGTATCCCTGAATCGATTCCCTACAGTCGCTTGGGTATGTGGAAATACCGGTGGTGCTTGGTGTGGGCAACCGCAAGTGAGTGCTTGGTGTGGTCCACCGGTAAATCTCGGATACATGGTTTAAAGTCCTTCCCTTCCAAAATCATTTGGTCTTAAGCTTTCTTAAATAAAATATTAATCGAACTCCTACAGTCAACCGGCACCTTCCGCACAATCGTAGGGCCAATCATGGTCCTAATCACAAGCAGGTAAATCGTTGGGGCTTCTACCGCATTAGCATCTCTGTTCTGAAAAACGATATCATTTGTCATGATCCTGTATTATTTTGTTGGAGTTCCATCCTTTACCGCCAAACAGCTCTCATTCTCGGTATGTTTCAAAGCACCAACATACCTATCCATCTCGTTTAAACTTTTATCGGTTGGATGTTGTCCATCCATGATCGTATTAATCACTAAATGCTTTTCAAGCCGCCTAGACTCCTCACCACTAGGACCGGCTTTCCCCCATTAGGATGTAAACCCAAGAGGGTTAGAGTTTCCTTGCCTCCGTCCTACGAGGCTTTCACAAATTGTTGCAATTTCTTCTTTTGAATCAGCTCCTCAACGATATCGCGAAATGCCTGCATTCGTTGGTATTATGACTGTGGGTCTCGTGAAACCTGCAAAACTTGGCAGATCTCATCTCCTTCTTAATCGACTCTCTCAGTGCTAGCTTTCTATACTGCTTAGTACCTTGAGTTTCTAGATAGATATTCTCAATTAGTTATTTAACTTAGTATAATTATCATATTTAGGGATCTTGGGAAGATTCCTATTATCTGGCTTTTTCACTTTCTAGCCATATTTTCATTCTGTTTTTGATCACCGCCCTTGTTTCCAAACGTTCACATCCACATTCCTGAAACTCCCTCCGGACTGTTTTACAACAATGTTGCTCTATATCACTTCAGCTAAACTCCTTGCCTCACCTCTTTAGGGACGATTGTGTGCCTCCTCCAAACATAGGAACTGATTGGCCTTCCTATGAAAAATATCCATCGTCGACGGGGGTTTCATTTCCAACCATCTCCCAAAGTTAGTCTTGGGATGAATTCCCCTGATCAATGCCATCAATACTATGTCATCATTAGGATCTGTTATTTTCAACATAGCTGTATGAAATCGGTTCAAGAAATCCTTTAATGACTCTCCTGTGCCATATAAGAGGTTTGATAATGACTTTACATCTTTCGAACATTATGTGTATAAACGTAATTACTCCAGAAATTTTCACGACAACTCAGCAAAAGATGATATGGATCTTGGTGTGAACCGAGTGAACTACATCGTTGCTACTCCCTGCAGCAAATTGGAAAGCAACGACATCTCACGGCATCATATGCTCTGGCAGAGTCTATATGCTATTCATACTTCATCAGGTGCTACCTTGGATTTATCTTTCCACCGTACAGCGGCATTGTTGGCATTACAAACCTCCGTGGATGCTTCACACACAGAATGTTCTCAGTAAATGTAGCTATGAGAAGTACCATATTCATCATTGCTTCTAAATTGGTTTTCACTTACAAGTCTCTTGACCATATCTTCCATGTCATCAAGGTCTACAGGTTTGACTGAACGACGGTAATCAAGGTCTGCCCCGAGTGTTTGGCCCGATGAACGCTCTCGGGTAGGCTCTCAATACATAGGCTCTTCGGACTTTGAGAGATCCATTCATCCAACAGTCCCCTTATTTGATTCCCGTGCGTTGTATAATTAGCAGTGGCTCGATATTCTAGATTCTAATCATTAATAGCATATCCAAAGGTCACATCCATGCCAACGTCCAAACAATGAGGTCCGGCTCCAACATAAGTTGGATCAGTACCGATCCATCCTCTTGGGTCGGTACCGATCCACAAACTCGAGCCACGAGTTTGTCTTACTCCTTGATACAAAGTTCCAGCCATGTTCTACGTCTTCTTCTACTTCCTATCCCTCTGACTTTGCTCGGATGATGAGAAACTTTCATATTCTAAACTTGAATGATCTAAGTCCCTCCTACTCCTCCTACGGCTATGCTGAGTTAGTTCATTCAACAGCCTCAAGTTCTCCTGCATCTGCTGGTTCATCTCATTGTGACTCTCCTGCAATATATTTTCCATTTGCTTCATCATATGATCCATCTCCATTCTGATCACGACTTCATTTGAATTCTGGACCTCTAGCTGGTTTTTCTAGGCAAATTCATCCATATGCTGAGTGTCTTGATTCTCGGCATTATCAACAGCTCTGGAGTTGGTAGCATGTTCCTTCCTTAGGGCCATGGCGAATAACTTATAGTAAATTGTTGAAAATATGAATAGTATAACAATAAGGTTGAAAGATTGAATCTTTCTGATCTAAGAAATCCAATAGTGGATGATGGATCCAAGTAGTCTAAAAATAATTCTCAGTGAATGCACTAAAAATTTTGAACCAAAAATGGCACAAACACTCGAAAGATTGTGTAAAGAATAAAAAATGAAGAAAATAAATCAAAGTGAGAAAGTGAAGAACGCATAGCATTTATAGTGGTTCAATAGCCTACATCCATTTAGTGATTTTATTGCTTAGATCGCTGGATTACTAGCAGTTGTTCTTATAGATCAGTATAAATCCGTAAGTGATTACAAGAAATTAGAGTAAAAGAAAGCACAAGCCAAAAGATCCATAAAAATAAGCTCTTCCCCTCTATTTATAGATGTAGGAAGCCTACAATCTCGCCTCCATGGTCTCGACATCATTTTCCACGCTGTAGACCACTTCTCCAAGAAAATAGGTAGACAGCTCATCAGTATTCATGATTCGGTACCAATCCATGGTCTTGGATCAGTACCGATCCATAAATTCTTCATATGGATGACTTTCATCTCCTATTCCTGGCTCGATTTATGGCTAGCTTCGTGATTCCAAACATGTTTGCATCTTTATTAGCTTGTTTCTAAGTCCAAATGATGGATCGGTGGAAGAATGGAGTTGATGATTTTGACTGTTGGTGGAGATCGTTAGAGAATTGCATGGAATCGATGAAGTTGTACTTGAAATAAGCTCTTGGCATCAAGTAGAGGGGGTAGTAGGAAGTTGGGCTCCATTAGAAGAAGAAACATGGATTAGTACCGATCCAGGAGGTTGGATCGGTACTGATATAACACATATGGATCCGGCATCTTTAATCCTTACGATAACTTAGTCTCTACCTCATGACTATTTGCGTTCGGTTTCTGGACTCTTGGGCTATCTCTCTGGCTTTTCTGCCTTGATAGTTTCCAAGTTCGTTTAGTCCAATCCATCCGAATATTGCCTGGTCAAAAGGCAAGATAACAGTTCCTGTGTGTATAAGTTACATTTTTTCTTCCTTCAAGACTTTGAGGATGAAATCCTTTTAAAGAAGGAAGAATGTAACACCCTGAAAAATTACGTAAAATTTGATAATAATTTAATAGAAATTTAAAAGGGAGTTTAGTAAGAAAAGTAAATTTAATTAAAACAAGGACTAAAAATAAAATATTCACAAACGTATGAATTTGGCTACAGGACTTGCACCATTGTGTCCGTAGAGAATTTCTGCACAATTTACATATATAACACTTTGTAATCCGAGTTAGCATGAGAAAAGTACGAGTGTCGAAAAGATTAGTAAGAAGATAAAATAAATACATTAAAAATATATAGGTTAGGTTAACCCAAGGGGGTCCTAAGTCGATCGGTAGCGGTCGACCCAGGCTCTGAGGCGTCAACCTATGTAATGAAATTTGCGGGCATTGTTTGCTTTATTGAATTGAAGATTTATGACCCTGATGAATGCGTGCGAGCGAAACAATGAATGATCGGGGCAGATGATTACTGAATTAAGACGGCCTATATTAGATAATTACCTCTATAAATTAGACGTTAACCTAAACCATAATCTCTGACTTCAAACGACGGTAACTAGATGCTATCGAAATCTCTACTTAAACCCTAATTTTTCCCCAATTCTCAAATCAAAATTAAACTCCAAATTAAACACAAAATTAAATCAAATCAAGGATTAAGATTAAGAGCAGAGGCAAGCAATTAGGAGATCTAGAGGAGCGCTATCCATCAAGGGCCACTTCTGCATATCTAGAGCTAAGGCAATAAAGTGACTGGGCACAAATCTAATGATTTGATTATTTGAATTAAGTTTAAGTCTATTTTAATTGATTAGACTGCTTAAAACCCTAATTAATCTGTTAAATTGAAATTGAATTGGTAAATTGTAAACCCTACAATCAACACTTGATTCTTGTAACGTTTAAATGGACACATGTTATTTCTAATCTGCAAACCCTACAATTATTAGAAATTGGATAATTAATTAAATCAGAAATTAGGATTAAAATTAAAGAGTAATGGGATGGAAATTAACCATGCAATCTAATTTATAATTGCATAAAATAAAAGAACGAAACCGATTATTATAAAGGTGTACAGTCGACCCTGGATCCACCAAGGTAGACTGATAGCGGTCGACCTGTTGGGGTCTTAGGTCGACCATCCAGTATAAAAATTGGTGAGTTGAACCTTTGCCTTAGGCCCAATAAAATGAATGAAAGTTTGATGGTTAATGAACCAAAAAATGAACTATTCTAGGCCATATTGTATGTGTGAGAGAATAGGAAAGTTAGATCCTTATCAAAGTAGCTTAGGTGGATTTAGTTCGTGATGATGTTAGGGCAGAGACAATCCAGAAGTTCCATAAACGGTAAGATGAATCATTAGGCGGATATCGAGGCTGGACGTAGATAGCTATAAAGAGATATGGGCGATTTATTTCGTGTTAGAATCAGAATTGTTACAATCAGGTGGGCATAACACTAATGGGAACACTATTTGAGGAGCTTGGTCCTAACGGGAGATCTTGGTATTGCACATGTTTTTGCGTAATGTGGTACGGATTGACGCTGGCGCTGGACAATAAGTGGCTATAGGATGTCGATTGTTAGATGGAGCCCGGTCCTAATGACAGTTCACATATGGTGGGCACCGGGGCTAGACAATAAGTGGTTATATGAAGACGATTGTTAGTTGGGGCTCGGTACTAACGGGAGTTTGCATATGGTGGGCACTTGAGCAGTATAATAAGAGGCATTTTGCCCTTACGATCGAGAGATCAACACGAGGACATACGATGAGTCACTTTGCAAGTTGGCATTACAGTGTTCTCCCTCTCCAAATGTAGTGTGAGTAGAGATGGGACAGTATATCCCAATTTGGTCGATCGATTGTGTGAGGTTCAATGTATAGATTTGACACATTGTGTTAGATAGGTATCCTTAGGTATATGACCTTAGGAATGCATGAACACACAGTATATGCACTCTATATCACTTAGAATGGGTTTAGAATTAATTGCCTCTAATCATCTTATTAGTCTTGTTCTCACTCACCGGACTTTATGTTTAACCCACCCACTTCTTTTCATTTTCTCGCACCATAGGATGACATGTTAGCAATGATTGGACATAATACGGGGAAGAAAGGAGCTTAATGGTGGAGTTCTCATATTATCCATTGTTTCTATTGTATTAAATACATGTAGATTTTATATTGTACTTTGAGAACAGTGTATATGTAAAGCAAGTATTTTGGAAACTGTTTTGTCTAAGACGTCTGTTTTGTATACTTATATTTTAATTCCTTCAACTGTAAGATCAGAAAGTGTCTGGGGTCAGACGAGGTATGGACCCAATTAATATACTAGCTATTCCTTAATGGATAAGCTTTAATGCGAGAAAGAGTTTCAAAGAAGAGTGTCTTAGAACTCGACCCTTTTATTTATGCTCTATAATGTTTTTAAAAATCCCAACAGCTTGTATTTCTCAACATAATTCATGTCAGGAAGTGCGGGTTGTTAAAATGGTGTACAAAGTTAATGATTACATAAGTAGATATTAGGATTTATATTCGCTATGTAAACACTGGTCATTTATATATGTGTTAATTATCTCAAAACATTGTTTAAAATATTTATAAAATATATAATGTAAATATAAATTTTCAAAATTATTTACATATAATAAAATATAAAACATCTAATCTATTTTTACTAAGTCAATAAATTTTTAATTCAAATTTTGTATTTAAAATATCTAATTAAGACTTAGTAAAACATTTTAAAACTCAAAACTAGATCCTCAAAATATCAGTTAACATATCTTTAATTAAATTTAAATATGTATATTTATATAAAATAATTATTACAGTTGAAAATAATATTTTATTTATTAATATTAATATATTATTTATTTATTTAAAATACACAACACTGTTTTAATGTATAAACAATTTATATATATACATATATTATAAAATAAATATTTTAAAACTAAGATATGTAAAACATTAATTAGCCGGTAAGGAAAAAAATATTTATGTTCGTATATTAGTTATTTATTTAAAATACACAACACCATTTTAATATGAATAAACAATGTATATATAGTATAGTATATAACGGATAATTTAAAATTATATATATGTAAAACACTATTTGGCCTGAAAGAAAAAAAATATTTAAAAAAAACAATTTTTTAAAGGAATATATATGTATAATGATATTAATAGTAAACAATGTATTAAATAATGATTAATATATAAAAGATTTTTAAAAGATTATAAAAGATTTGAGAAAGAGTTTCCTTGGATTGGCGGGGTATTATTAGAGATTTATAAAAGATTTTTCACGGATAGCAGCACCGATGACTAAGCTTACGCGAAAGGATGTGAAGTTCGTGTGGACCGATAAGTGTGAAGAAGCATTCCATAGCTTGAAACACTTATTGACCCATGCATCGGTGTTAGTAGTTCCGGAGGGGAAGCAGGATTTAGTTCTTTATACAGATGCGTGTGGAACAGGATTGGGAGCTGTGTTGATGCAAAGGGGTAAAGTAATTGCTTACGCTTCTAGATAGCTCAGAACACATGAGGTTAGGTATCCAACGCATGACTTGGAGTTAGCTGCCGTTATATTTGCTTTATAGATGTGAAGGCATTATCTTTTGGGAGAGAGATTTGAGCTATATACTGATCCTAAGTCATTGAAGTATTTGTTCTCTCAAAAGGAGCTGAATATGAGACAGTAGAGATGGTTGGAGTTAATTGCTGCCTATGATTTTGGAATTGAGTACACACCTAGAAAAGGAAACAAGGTAGCAGATGCACTCAGTCGGAAATATCAGAATGCGGTATTGGCTATGATCACTGAGTGGAAAGACTTGGAAGCGTTATCGGATTGTAGTGTGCGGTTTAGGTCCGAAGTAGGTGTGATAACCCGAATTTTTGAACACTTGTTAATTGATAATTAACTAGATTAATTAATAGGAATACGGATCTATAGATTGAATAAATAATTCTGATAATAAATATTTATATCTGGATAAATATTTATTTGATAATCTCCTGATATAATTATTTAAAATTGGCAAAATTTATCTTTTCAAAGTCAAATAAAATATATATATATATATAAGTAGATTGTAAATAGAACTTGGGTTTGAAATTTAAAGTAATATCTTAAAAATAAATTTTACAACTAGTATATATACATATATATATGGTTATTAATTAGTGAGCAATTAGGTTTTATATCATTTTTCTTTAAAGTTATATAAATATAAGCAAAAAGAAAATTTATTAATAAAAATAAAATAAATAAATTGTTTTGACATTTGTAGCTAAGATTACTTGCATAGTTAACAAGTGGCATTGTTTCTTATAACTTGAAATGTAAATAAAAATTTAGAAACCAGGTTGAGATTATTTTCTCAATCTTCCTTTACTAATCTTCTAAACTAAAAACTAATAAGAAATCAAACTAAAGAAATCGAAACCACCACTTCAGATTCAAGCTGAGCTAAAGCAAGTATAAGTTCAAAGATTCAACTTAACATAAATCAACATCAGCTTCAATTTCAAGCATCCTCCAGATTTCAAAAACACTGTCCAAAGTTCTCTGTTCCAGGATACAAGGTGAGTAACACTTTTCTAAAACTTAAGTATATGATATCTGTTTGCATGCTATAAATTCTTGAATTTATGATGTAATATGCCTGCTTGTTGTTTAATATGAATTGTATGTATATAAGTTGGTATTGTTGTATGCATGTCTGATATCAACCCTGTATAGCTTCCAGTTTTGAAACTTCTCAAGTTTTCTTTATCTAAAATTAGCAAACCCTTAACCTTATACACATTTTGGTTTGCATGCAATTAGTATTAATGAATGTTTGTGAATAAGTTTGCATATGTTATAAATAGTGTCTGAATGTTGGTAGGAATGTATTGTGCATGTCTAGGAAATAGATACAAGTATCTCTGTTTTAAAGATTTACAGGATGCAAACCTGTTTAAAAAGCATATCCTTATCTTACAATCAATTATAGACTTTGAAGTCTAAACAAAACCTATTCGAAATTGCAAGATCAAAATTTTAAAAATAGTTTCAAGCAAAAACATTAAGTGAATATTTTGAAAATGGAAAATTTCAGTAAAAGCTTTGAAAACTATAAAATTCAAATATCATAATTGTTAGATTCACTGATATAATTTTGATACCCATTACAAATCATGATTTTTAAAGGTAAAATCAAAAATTTTAATCAAGTGATTTGTGAGATTTCTCGAGATGAACAGAATATGGATTTCTGGTGATTTCTGGTGATCGCGAGATGAATTGAGGGCGTGGTTAAGGTTGGAGGATGGTAGATGGTCAGACATCATTGGGAAAATGATGAGGCATTTTTCAATTAGCCATGGTAGGTTGGCGAAGGTGATTTAGGGTTTAAGGCACAGTTTTGTTGAGGTTGTGCTCGAGACAAAATTCATAATCTATGGTGAATCGGTCAAGACCGGGGTAGGTGGAATCAAAGCAGGGATCGTTGATGGAGAACTGATCGTGATGGTGAGGCTTCCGATGGTCTCGATCGACGAGGCGAATTGAAATTGTGATCGTAGTCTGGTTCCAGGTGAGGATCGTGATGCTCGATTTCGATGGTGATGCTTGTTCATGGTTTTGGTGATTGGGATCGTGGATGGTGGTCGTAGACGATATGTCGGCAATATCATCGATGGTCAGAAGCGATCGTTTCGCCTGTGCACGTGCACAAGTATCAGCAGTGGCTTTTGTTTTGAGTTAGAGAAGAACAGGCGTTCTCGAAGTAGATGGTGGGATGACTCGAAGTCATACTCGAGGAAATGGGGACTTGGCTCGGGAATTCGAAGGGAGACTCGTATGGGATAAACTGTTTTTAAAAATCAAACATAACAAAGTTTTAAGTAAAGGGGAAGGGAAACTCGAAGGAGTACTCGGGAATATTGGGTTTTTACTCGGGAATTTTAATATTTAGCTCGAGTAGATTATAAGGTTTATTAAATAAAGTCTAAGTTAATTTATTTGTTATGATAATTAATTATAAGGTTTATTAAATAAAGATTTTTGTTTTTAATGATAATTAGATAAATGATTTATCTTTTAATTAATTAAGTTTTAAGTAATTAAAGAGTTAATTAATTAATGTAAGTAATTAAAGGATTAAGCTGTTGAGGGTTAATTAATCTAATTAATAATTAAAGGTTAAATTATTAAAAATCAAGGTGAATTAATAGAGGTAAATTATTTAAAGTAATTAAAGATTAATTACTTAGTGTAATTAATAAAAGGATTAATTAATTAAAGAAATTAATTAAGGGTTAGTTAATTAATGAGTGTGATTAATTAAAGGATAAATAAATCAACGTAAGTAATTATAAGATAATTAATTTGAGCAGTTAATTAAGGTTAATGAAATTATTAAGGATGAGTAAAGGATTTGTGTAATTAATTTAGAGTTAATTACTTAATATAATTAAAGAATAATTAATCAAAGGTGATTAATTAAGACGAAATTAATCGGTTTGTAATTAATAAATGTTAAGTAAAGGCAATCTAAGTGATTAAAGATTAGTAATTAATTTAATTAGGGATGAATTAAATTAATTTTGGAATTGCTTATGAATGATTGAATGATGTAAATGCCTTGAATTGGTTGATATGTTTGATATGCAATGTTTGTGATATGATATAGGTGGACAATGAAAATGTAGTTATTTATCAATGATAAATTGCTATGTATAAGTGACATCCTATTTAATGTTGAATTGTATTTCACTTGAATAACTTGGTTTAGATATGACATTGGATTCGAAGAGACAGGAGTCGGGTATTAGTTAATACTCGAAACCACTTCGATTCTTTATAAATCGATATGTGAAGTAAGTATTTTTTTTTTGCAAGGCTATATGTGAAGTAAGTATTGAACATAACAAGTAATGAACTCGTACTAAAGTATGAGTTACCCTGGGTTTTTCTTTATGGTTTGCACTTAGTATTTAATTTGTATGGGTTTACTCACGCTGGTTTCCAGCCTGACCCGGGTGTTACTTTGTTGTAATGCTCGGGTCAGACCGAGTATTACAGATTTCCAAGTAAGGACGTTCTGGAGCTCAGGAGGCGAGCTGGATGGCAGGAGCGTATGGAGTGTGATATATTGTTATTTATTGGGACGAGTTATTTTAATTGTCCAGTGATTAAGAAATGTTGTAACTCTGATATATAAAAATGTAATTAACTGATACAGTTTTTCTTTGTATAACTGATATTATTATGTACTATTGTAATTTGATCCGCTGTGAATGTGAGAATCTGTGTCTTGTTCTGTTTCTTTCTTCTATCTCTTTTCTTTTTCTTCTAACTATCTGGAATTTTCGGGTTCGAAATTTCCGGGTCGTTACACTTGGTATCAGAGCGAGGTTAAGCGAGAACCTTGGCTCTGTTGGGATTACTCATTAAGGATAGGGTCAATAGTACCCTAAGATGAGTTGAGTGTATATATATATATATATAAGAGCATATTTGTTATTTTCTTATATAAAGGTTTTAAAATGGTTTTAAAAATAAATGATTTTTATATAAGTTTATCTTTTGATATATATAGAAATAATTTTCTAATTATTAAATATATTAAAGAAATTGGTTGTTGAATCATTGGAATTAAATAAAATAATAAGAATTAAGTGGTAAACAACCAAATTGAAATTGAATGAAGATAAGTTGAAATGGATCCAAACTAAAAATAAAATCTTGAATTTATAGAAGTGTTATCAGAATAAAGATAAAAATGAATTGGTTTCCAGATATGATAATCTTGGTTATTATCATAAATGGTTGTTGTGTTTAATAATGAAATGTTTTGGAAAAGTAAACTTTTAGGTGAATATGACTTATAAATTGGAATTGAAGATAATTTGAAATTGTGAAATTTTAAATCTAAATCCAAAAAACTTGAAATTGTTTTAAAGAAGTTTGCTTTGAAATTAAAAACCAAGAATGAATTTAAAATTTAGGGTATAACTTGGTGTGTAAAGGAAATAAATATCTATATTTGGAAATAAACTCTAAGGTTGAGTTTTGAATTTTCCTTAGGATGTGATGTGAAACCCAAAGTGAAGTAAGTTTTTAAACTTAAAGGGGAAAGATTATTAATCTTAAGTTTAAAATTTGAATGGGAATTCAAATTGTGTAAAGTTGACTGGATTAAGTAAATTTAATTTAACTTGGAGGAAGTTAAATAAGTTTGAATGAATAACTTGAATTGGAAATTTCAAGATGAAATTTAAATTTAACTTGGGTAGTTAAATGGTTAATTTAAATGGGAGTTATGAGTGATCTCAAAATGGGTTTGAGATCTGGAAATTGGAAATGGATAATAAATTAGAACCTGAAGATTAAATTGTTTTTGAATTCTTATTTGAACTTTGTAATAAGTTAAGTAAAGATAATTTTAAAAATGGAATTTTAAAATTTGAATTCAGGATTAAATGGTTTAAAGATTTAATTTGTTAAAATTAAAAATAAAGGTTGAATTAATTTAAAAAAAAAGAGTTAATTTGATTTAAGAAATTAAACCAACATTTAAAATTTTAACTCGAATTTATATAATTCAAGATAGTTTAAAATTGAGATTTAAATAGAATTAGTTCAAATTGAATTTGATTTGAATTTATTAGAATTATGATTGAAGATGTATAAGTTTAAAAATTCAAATGGTAAATTAGAATTGAAATGATTTGAAAATTTAAGCTGGATTAATTTGTAATTAATCCAAATTGATTTGAAATTACTGTGATTAAAGTTGAATAAGTTTAAAAATCAAATGGAATTTGATTTGAATTTGGAAAGGAATTAAGGTTAATTCAACTTGAATTGGGATTAAATCAATTTCAATGGAAATTGAAGTATTGTTTAAATGGAAGTGGAATTTAAATTGAATTGATGGGAAATTAATTGGAAATGGAGATTGGGAAATTAAACAGTTTGGCTCTGGATTATTTTCAAAATAAATTATTTTAATACAAATATATTTTTCCAAACTATTTACTATACAATCTTTCTTCTTAAACCCCAAACTATCTTATACTTATTTTACAATTATTTTTGGAACAAATTACTATTTTTCAACTATTTTATAATTAATTTCTATTTTTACAATTATTTTGCAATTACCTAAATATTCTATAACTATTTTGCAATTATCTAACTATTTTATACCTACTTAACTATTTTACAGCTATTTTACAAACTAATTACTATTTTTCAACTACTTATCTGTTTTAAACTTTTTCAAGCTATTTTTAAATTTAATAGATCAGAGTTCAAAGTGTTTGTAATTAAAGTAATGACTCAATTGGAAATGGAAGCAATTGAGAATAAGTGAAATGGAATTAAAGGAAATATGAATAGGAAAGAGAATTGATTTGGCTAATAACCAACAAAGATAAATACGTAGGATATACGTATATTATTCTATTCGCATAGTGATTTGATCCAGATTCGAACATAGAATTTCGAGATAGTATTATCGATCCGAGTTGGAATTTTTCGCTCGATTTTCGACGGCGAACCTGGATATGGGTTGTTGATTGGTTCTGGATATTCTCTATCATAGTTGTGACTATGCAAGGAGAATGACGGTTTCTGATCAAGAAACCAGATCTGAGTCCGCACTAGGAAGTCGGGTGGACGATACTAGTTCGGAAGGGAAATTGTGTGATCGAGTAAGCGATCAGATTGGTATTGCGTACGAATGATATGAGTACATCGTACGAGTTTGAATGAAATTGATATTGAAAATTTGTGGATAAGAACTGTAAAAGGGTTTTTGAAATGAAAAGCAATATGGTAAATAACTTTATAAAAGAATTATCAAATTTAAATATTTGATTTGGAATAAAATAAAGTTATATATCCTTGTTATATAAAGTAAATCTTCCCTTGTTAAATCTATTGCCAGAAGAAAAGAGTTTTGAAATATTTGAAGTATAAAAGAGGTTTTATACAAGTTGAAATGATCCAAAGATTTTCAAAGTTATATATATTTATATATATATATATATATAAAAGGATCTTATGAGAATGATTTTGGAAAAGGTTTTGGGAACCTATGGATTTTGGAAAGGCTTTTGATTTTTGGGAAAATCAATTTTGGATTTTTGGAAAAGCCTAGTTTGAGAATTATCGATTTTGGTAATCGATTTTGTGTAAAGGAGATTTTGATAAATCATAAAGGGTATGATTTGAAGATACTATAAGTATATAGTATAAAGTGTTTTGAAAATAGCTCTGGGAAAAAAGGCGCTTCCTTGAAATGAACTTCTCAGGAGTACCACTGGGTGGTACTGCCTTGAGCCCCAAGGGGGGTTTCTAAAGTTGATCCTGTGAGGAGTCCGGACAAACTAGTTCCTGAGGATTATTTGTGTAGCGAAAGTCGAGGGGCTGGTGCCCACAGAGGCATTTGGGTTATGCTGTGACGACAGTTTAACTCGATGTCACTGCGATCTACTGCAGACCATAGCGAAAGTCATGTGTGCCGCTGAGAGCCAACTGTCTACGTTTGATTTTATATCGGTAGACTGTGACACTATGGTAACATAGCAAAAGTCGTTTGTGCCGCTAAGAGCCAACAGTCTGCGTTTGATTTTATATCGGTAGACTGCGACCTATGTGGGAGAAGTTTCATTATTTGGCAGCGAAATTCGGTGGCGCTGATGCCTACAGTTATATGGGTTTGTGCTGTGATAGCAACGTAAGGCCCGGGTATAACTGCGATCTGTAGCGGGTTCCATGGCGTAATCGAGGAGCGCGGAGACCTACAGTTATCTGTGGATTTTGCCGGGACGGCAACGTAACCATCGGGTTAACTGCGACCATGGATGGGGGTGATGATTTCCAGAGCATTCTCACCAAAGATATTTCCTCTATTTTCAAAACTGTTTTCTATATTTTCATAAATTATTTTCCAAATATTTTCACTGGGTGTTGAAAACGGGTCTGCTAAGTACTTATACATTTTCAGTCTTACGCCTGATCAACGTATGACCGAATTTCTGTGAGAACGAGGATGGACTTGTGAAGACATCGAGTTATAAAAAGTATTTTTATAAAGTCATTTTAATAATATTATGTGAATTTTTCTTAAAGTATTTTAAAATTTCTTAATAAAAAGAGTTAATAATTTTCTGATAATAATCATTTTAATAAAATTCTTGCTTCGTTTCTTTTCGAGGATGAAAAGTTTTAAAGGGGGAAGGAATGTGATAACCCGAATTTTTGAACACTTGTTAATTGATAATTAACTAGATTAATTAATAGGAATACGGATCTATAGATTGAATAAATAATTCTGATAATAAATATTTATATCTGGATAAATATTTATTTGATAATCTCCTGATATAATTATTTAAAATTGGCAAAATTTATCTTTTCAAAGTCAAATAAAATATATATATATATATAAGTAGATTGTAAATAGAACTTGGGTTTGAAATTTAAAGTAATATCTTAAAAATAAATTTTACAACTAGTATATATACATATATATATGGTTATTAATTAGTGAGCAATTAGGTTTTATATCATTTTTCTTTAAAGTTATATAAATATAAGCAAAAAGAAAATTTATTAATAAAAATAAAATAAATAAATTGTTTTGACATTTGTAGCTAAGATTACTTGCATAGTTAACAAGTGGCATTGTTTCTTATAACTTGAAATGTAAATAAAAATTTAGAAACCAGGTTGAGATTATTTTCTCAATCTTCCTTTACTAATCTTCTAAACTAAAAACTAATAAGAAATCAAACTAAAGAAATCGAAACCACCACTTCAGATTCAAGCTGAGCTAAAGCAAGTATAAGTTCAAAGATTCAACTTAACATAAATCAACATCAGCTTCAATTTCAAGCATCCTCCAGATTTCAAAAACACTGTCCAAAGTTCTCTGTTCCAGGATACAAGGTGAGTAACACTTTTCTAAAACTTAAGTATATGATATCTGTTTGCATGCTATAAATTCTTGAATTTATGATGTAATATGCCTGCTTGTTGTTTAATATGAATTGTATGTATATAAGTTGGTATTGTTGTATGCATGTCTGATATCAACCCTGTATAGCTTCCAGTTTTGAAACTTCTCAAGTTTTCTTTATCTAAAATTAGCAAACCCTTAACCTTATACACATTTTGGTTTGCATGCAATTAGTATTAATGAATGTTTGTGAATAAGTTTGCATATGTTATAAATAGTGTCTGAATGTTGGTAGGCATGTATTGTGCATGTCTAGGAAATAGATACAAGTATCTCTGTTTCAAAGATTTACAGGATGCAAACCTGTTTAAAAAGCATATCCTTATCTTACAATCAATTATAGACTTTGAAGTCTAAACAAAACCTATTCGAAATTGCAAGATCAAAATTTTAAAAATAGTTTCAAGCAAAAACATTAAGTGAATATTTTGAAAATGGAAAATTTCAGTAAAAGCTTTGAAAACTATAAAATTCAAATATCATAATTGTTAGATTCACTGATATAATTTTGATACCCATTACAAATCATGATTTTTAAAGGTAAAATCAAAATTTTTAATCAAGTGATTTGTGAGATTTCTCGAGATGAACAGAATATGGATTTCTGGTGATTTCTGGTGATCGCGAGATGAATTGAGGGCGTGGTTAAGGTTGGAGGATGGTAGATGGTCAGACATCATTGGGAAAATGATGAGGCATTTTTCAATTAGCCGTGGTAGGTTGGCGAAGGTGATTTAGGGTTTAAGGCACAGTTTTGTTGAGGTTGTGCTCGAGACAAAATTCATAATCTATGGTGAATCGGTCAAGACCGGGGTAGGTGGAATCGAAGCAGGGATCGTTGATGGAGAACTGATCGTGATGGTGAGGCTTCCGATGGTCTCGATTGACGAGGCGAATTGAAATTGTGATCGTAGTCTGGTTCCAGGTGAGGATCGTGATGCTCGATTTCGATGGTGATGCTTGTTCATGGTTCTGGTGATTGGGATCGTGGATGGTGGTCGTAGACGATATGTCGGCAATATCATCGATGGTCAGAGGCGATCGTTTCGCCTGTGCACGTGCACAAGTATCAGCAGTGGCTTTTGTTTTGAGTTAGAGAAGAACAGGCGTTCTCGAAGTAGATGGTGGGATGACTCGAAGTCATACTCGAGGAAATGGGGACTTGGCTCGGGAATTCGAAGGGAGACTCGTATGGGATAAACTGTTTTTAAAAATCAAACATAACAAAGTTTTAAGTAAAGGGGAAGGGAAACTCGAAGGAGTACTCGGGAATATTGGGTTTTTACTCGGGAATTTTGATATTTAGCTCGAGTAGATTATAAGGTTTATTAAATAAAGTCTAAGTTAATTTATTTGTTATGATAATTAATTATAAGGTTTATTAAATAAAGATTTTTGTTTTTAATGATAATTAGATAAATGATTTATCTTTTAATTAATTAAGTTTTAAGTAATTAAAGAGTTAATTAATTAATGTAAGTAATTAAAGGATTAAGCTGTTGAGGGTTAATTAATCTAATTAATAATTAAAGGTTAAATTATTAAAAATCAAGGTGAATTAATAGAGGTAAATTATTTAAAGTAATTAAAGATTAATTACTTAGTGTAATTAATAAAAGGATTAATTAATTAAAGAAATTAATTAAGGGTTAGTTAATTAATGAGTGTGATTAATTAAAGGATAAATAAATCAACGTAAGTAATTATAAGATAATTAATTTGAGCAGTTAATTAAGGTTAATGAAATTATTAAGGATGAGTAAAGGATTTGTGTAATTAATTTAGAGTTAATTACTTAATATAATTAAAGAATAATTAATCAAAGGTGATTAATTAAGACGAAATTAATCGGTTTGTAATTAATAAATGTTAAGTAAAGGCAATCTAAGTGATTAAAGATTAGTAATTAATTTAATTAGGGATGAATTAAATTAATTTTGGAATTGCTTATGAATGATTGAATGATGTAAATGCCTTGAATTGGTTGATATGTTTGATATGCAATGTTTGTGATATGATATAGGTGGACAATGAAAATGTAGTTATTTATCAATGATAAATTGCTATGTATAAGTGACATCCTATTTAATGTTGAATTGTATTTCACTTGAATAACTTGGTTTAGATATGACATTGGATTCGAAGAGACAGGAGTCGGGTATTAGTTAATACTCGAAACCACTTCGATTCTTTATAAATCGATATGTGAAGTAAGTATTTTTTTTTGCAAGGCTATATGTGAAGTAAGTATTGAACATAACAAGTACTGAACTCGTACTAAAGTATGAGTTACCCCGGGTTTTTCTTTATGGTTTGCACTTAGTATTTAATTTGTATGGGTTTACTCACGCTGGTTTCCAGCCTGACCCGGGTGTTACTTTGTTGTAATGCTCGGGTCAGACCGAGTATTACAGATTTCCAAGTAAGGACGTTCTGGAGCTCAGGAGGCGAGCTGGATGGCAGGAACGTATGGAGTGTGATATATTGTTATTTATTGGGACGAGTTATTTTAACTGTCCAGTGATTAAGAAATGTTGTAACTCTGATATATAAAAATGTAATTAACTGATACAGTTTTTCTTTGTATAACTGATATTATTATGTACTATTGTAATTTGATCCGCTGCGAATGTGAGAATCTGTGTCTTGTTCTGTTTCTTTCTTCTATCTCTTTTCTTTTTCTTCTAACTATCTGGAATTTTCGGGTTCGAAATTTCCGGGTCGTTACAGTAGGATTGAGTATAGGAAGTATTGTATTGCCTTGTTAGGAAGTCCTACCAGTAATGATTGAGAATATAGTTTCTAAGCAAGAGAAGGATCCGGTATTGGCTGAGCGGATCAAAAGGTTGAAGGAAGGAACGGAGAGCGATGACCTAAAAGATTTCAATCTTGACCATAATGGGTGGTTGAGAAAGAAAGGAAGATTATGTGTTCCAAATATAGGAGATATAAGGAAGGAGGTTTTGGATGAGTTCCATCGTTCGAAGTTCACTATCCACCCAAGAGGAACAAAGATGTATCAGGACATGAAGAGAAATTTCTTCTGGGAAGGTATGAAGTGGGATATTGGATTGTGTGTTAAGCAGTGCTTGAATTGCCAACAGGCAAAGGTTGAACACCAGAAGCCAAGTGGATTGCTTCAACCGTTAGAGGTTCCGTTATGGAAATGGGATTCAATCTCCATGGATTTTATTGATGGGTTGCCGAGATCTAGAAGGGGAAATGAAAGCATTGGGGTCATAGTAGATAGACTGACTAAGAGTGCCCATTTTATTCCGGTAAAGTCAACTAGAACGGCACCCGATTTGGCGAAGTTATTCATGAAGAATGTAGTTAGACTGCACGGGATTCCTAGTAGTATTGTCAATGGTAGAGATTCTTTATTTACTAGTGAGTTCTGGAAAAGTCTATAAGAAGCATTAGGAACCAAGCTCAACATGAGTACCGCTTACCATCCATAGACCGATGGGCAAACAGAAAGAGTTAACAAAGTTTTGGAAGATTTATTAAGAGCTTGTATATTAGATTTTGGGGGATCATGGGAAGACCATCTTTATCTAGTCGAGTTCTCGTATAACAATAGTTATCAGACTAGTATTGGGATGGCACCGTTTGAAGCATTGTATAAAAGACCTTGCAAGTCCCCCGTATGTTGGTTAGATACCGGGGATAGATTAGTTCTTGGTCCGGATTTAGTGAAGGAAGCTGTGGAAAAGATTGAGTTGATTCGAGCTAGGATGAAGAAAGCTCAATCTAGGCAGAAAAGCTATGCAGATAAAAGAAGGAAGAATTTGGAATTTTCGGTCGAAGATTATGTGTTTGTTAAGGTTTCGCTGATGAAAGGTGTAATCAGATTTGGGAAGTCAGGGAAGTTAGCACCTAGGTTCATTGGTCCATTTTGTATTATTGAGAGGATCGGGAAACTCGCTTATAAAGTGGAGTTACCGAGTAGTTTGGCTGGAGTCCATAATGTTTTCAATGTTTCTCATCTTAGGAAATGTGTTAGAGACCCAGAGACTACTATAACACCTACAGTATTAGAAGACTTAGTAGTAAAACCGGATTTGACTATAGTTAGGAAACCGATTCAGATTGTTGCTAGAGAGGAGAAGAAATTGAGGAACAAGACAGTCAAGTTAGTAAAGGTCCAGTGGAGTAATGATGCTAGAGACTGTACTTGGGAAGTGGAGAGCAGGATTAGAGACTCTTACCCAGATTTATTTGATGGTATGTTTTACCTTAGATTGTTTTTTTGTGTACCTTATCATAATTTCGAGGATGAAATCCTTTAAGGTGGGGAGTCTGTAACACTCTATATATTTTATAACCTTATTTAAGATATTTAATTGGTTAAATTAAATTAGAGAATGTGAAGATTAATAGGTTGAGATTTGATTAGTTAGAGGTAGCCGTGCCATGATTAAGTGGGTTAACTAAAATAAAATAACACTAGGTAATGTGTTAGGAAATGAGAAGGGTATTTTGGGAAATAGCAAAACCTTACACCCTAAACCCTTAAGGAATGGGTAACTCACGTTCATTATTCTCATTTCATTAAAAACGAAAATAGCAAAGGCCGGCCACCATTTCCAATCTCAAGAGAAGAAGTAAAGCTAAGATTCAAGAGGAAAGAAGAAATCAACTAATTCAACACTCAAAATTCTCATCTATAATCTCTAAAGCTAAGGTGAATAATTATTACATCCCTAATACTTTTAGTTTTCAGTTTTGTGGTAAGATCCAAAATATTTTTGCTATAATATTGCCATGTTGGATGTTTTAAGATATATATGTTTATTGTTGATGAAATTATAAATGTTTATTCGTGTTTTATGATATGTTTACCACGAAAACCATATTTAATGACATCTGAAACCTTGGAAATTTAAATGTAGGCCTGGAATAATATTTTAGAGATGGGTTTCGATTTTCATAATTTTCCGATTTATTATGGATTTTATATGAATTTTTAAATGAAGGAAATTATTTGTTGGGTTTTAAATTATTTTCGACTGAAATAATAATTGTTTGGGTTTGAGATTTTAATATGTTAGGCAATATATTAAAATATATTTTCTGGAATTTTTCTAGAATTTTCCTAAGTCATTTTGAGGGATATATAAAATTATTTAAGGTATGGGACTTAAATGTTTTATATATTTTTAAAGGAGAAGGGGCATTTTGCAAAATAAAATGATTTATAAATTCTAGTAATTGCGATAGTAAAATTCTGAAAAGTATTTTATTGACCAATGAAAATTTGACAAACAAAGGCGGGTTAGTTGAAAACTTTCATTTTTAAGTTTAAAAACAAAAATCACTCTTTTTCCAAGTTTCAGCCTATACGGCAATATAACTTCCACCCTAGACCTTTCGTCTCAGTTGAAGGGTTAGCTTTCAATAAGGTCAAAGTTCAATGCATAAGGTATCAAGTAATTGGTATGTAGTGAATTGAATATAGCCGAAAGGTTTTAAGCCGAAAGGTTAATGGCCTAAAAGGTTGAAATATAATTGTTTTATAAGTGAAAAGCTTTCATGTGCTTTGCTTTCGAATTTGAGCTTTCGACTTGGTCACTTCCGGCCAGGTTAAGTTATTTAAAAGAAAAGACTTTAAAACCTCCCGATGTAGTCGATAGGTTGTAGCTGCTACCGCCATTACTTTTCTTTGAAACCTTCCGGCACACTGAAGGGTTTTCGTTGCTTTTATAAAGGTTTTACTTTGAACCTTCCGACCCAGTCGAAAGGTTTACCTGTTTTTAAAACTAGCCGTTTCTCCAATGCTTTCGGAGGGAAGATTTCGACTTAGGTGGTTACCTTTGTTTTGTAAATATAACCAAAGGCTTTCGAAAGGTTATTTAGATATTTTCGAAAGGTTGTTTATATAAAGACAAAAGGTTTTAAAAGAAGGTTTCCATATTGTTTTAAGTTAAACCCAGTATGCCTACGAAGGGTTTCTGTTTTAAAAGGTTTTATGTATTCAAAGGGTTCTGTTTCGAAATGTTTATTAGAAGTTTTCGAAAGGTTTTTGAAGGAAGGTTTTCCAAAGGTTTTTCTAAGGCAGTGACTTAATTTGATTTTAAAGAAGGATGTCTAAGGTTTATAACTTCCGAAAGGATTGCTTTGAATAAATTTTAAAGGTTTTAGAGATGATTTCGAAATGTTTAAACTTGGATTTTGAAGGATGTAGTTTCAAAGTATGGAAAGAGGTTCTATCAAATGGTAAAGTGTTTTCATCAACTAAGTTTTGAGAAAAGGACATATATCTAACATGGTAATATGATTTGAGTAAAGTATAAAGACTTATTTCTTTTCCTTGTTTGAAATTTGATTTAAAGGTCTAAATCATTTTGAAATTATTTTCAAGGAAAATTATAGGAGGGGATCCTTAAGTATAAATGACTCGGATATTAGAAAACCATATGGGACTAGTATAGGGTCGCGTCCTACACATTAGCTTGTAGCCCCAACTAATTGTTATCCAAAATTCCAATGTGTAGGGCTTGGTCACAGGTAGACTAAAATTATGATTACACACCGAAAGAAATATATGTTGGACACAGATAGGTTATTGGTAAGCCCGGAAAACCATTAGGCTCGGGAGAACCTGGGAGATGATTAAGTTAGGGACAGACCGCCCAGAAGGGAGATATTCAAGTGTTTTGTTTCATATTCAAGTGTTAGCAATGATTGTTAGCACCAAAATTGGTCACTAACCTCGTTGAGAAAGATTGTGTAGAGATATAAGTGATGAAGATAAATTAAACAAGGAAGAATATGCTAATTTAAATGCAGAAAGTAAGAACACCAGATTTATAGTGGTTCAGCGTAATTGCCTACGTCCACTTTGAGGTTAAACTTTATTGATCTTCTTAATGATTGATTACAGATACAATTTGTAGATCAAATGCTTGAATGCAATCGCTAAGTAAAGAAGATGAGTCTTTAAAATGGCAGAGTCTCCCTAGTGTTCCCGAAAAAAAGGTCCTTTCCACTGTGCCCCTGCCCCTCTATTTATAGACAAAGATGGGTTGGACTTCCCAGGTGGGCTTGGTAGCCGAACACCTTGGCCCAAATGGAGTGGTCGCTGTACGCCGAACCAAACAGGCCGAATGGTTGGATGCCGAACCACTCTCTCCATGCCGAACGAGGCGCTTGTTGCGTGGGAAGAGTAGATCGAATATCAATCGAAGCCGAACGTGCCTCTTAGCCGAACGAAGCGTCTGGCCGAACGCTACCTTTGGCCGAATGAAGCCTTAACCGAACGATGTCTCTGGCTGAACGATGGCTCTGGCCGAACGTTGTCTTTAGCCGACCAATGCCTCTGGCCGAACGATGGCTCTGGCCGAACGTTAGCTTATGATGAACAATACAGCCATGCCGAGCAATTGTACACGCCGAACGTCTTCTGATGTCGAGCGCTCATGGATGCCGAGTGCTCCTGGATGCCGAGTACTCCTGGATGCCGAGCACTACTGGATGCCGAGTACTCCTGGATGCCGAGCACTGCTGGATGCCGAGTACTCCTAGATGTCGAGTACTTCCTGGATGCCGAGTACTGCTGGATGCCGAGTACTCCTGGATTCCGAGTACTTCCTGGATGCCGAGTACTCCTGGATGCCGAGTGCTGCTAGATGCCGAGTACCTAGTTGCCTGGTCAAATCTCCAGGAAACACTTGCCCCCTCAAAGTGTATTACGTGACTGAACATGATACGCTTTGAGTTATGTAACCTCCGCGTTTCGTTTCAAATCCTTGAATAACTTCTAATGGAGATGCCTTTTTTGAGAATATCAGTGGTTGTGGTGTGCGCCTGACGTGGTGTAAATGCCGAACGATACGTTCGAAGCCGAATGTTCCTCATGTGCCGAGCAATCCTACGTTTTGGAAGCCGAATGCTATGGCTTTGACCGGTTCTACCGGATATAGCCCCTTCGACTTCCACTTTTTCCCCTATAAAACCAGGAACCTCCCCTCTTCTCTCCTTTTACACTTTTACTTCTGTTACTCCATAAAGACTTGCAATCCTCGCCAGTCAATCAGATTTAAAGCCTAATCACTCCTTCCTAAGCTCCGACCTACAAACTAGGTATTACCTCTTGGATGATTTAAATAGTTCCAACACGAGACAGTGGGTCATGTAGAAAACTTTCGATTAAGTCGTTTTATTGCTGAACGATGCAAGGCGAGGGGGAATGACCAGGAGTGTTCGCACACATAAGATCATTGGGCGATTAGCTTCTTCGTGCCGGATCGAAGCTAAAGGAGAAGGACGAAAAGTGGAAGCGTTGGAGGTGGTAAGGGTGTCGAACGGCATAACTCTGGTTTGAAGTATGTTATCGTGCACCGGACAGTGAAATGGTAGGCTAAGGTGAAGGCGTGAATTAGTGGGATGCCGAACGACTACGAATGTCGAACAATATCTTAGCCGAACAAACGTAAATGCCGACCCATGTTAAGGCCGAACACTACTACAAATGCCGAACAATATCTCAGCCGAACAATACTTAACTGCCGAACCAATATATGTCGAACAACATAAATGCCAAACATTGCAAATGCCGAACGATACAAATGCCGACCAACATAAAAGTCGAACAAAATAAATGCCGAACCACAGTCCACCGAACGATTGTGAATGCCGAAAACTACTCTGGCCGAACAAAACTTAGCCGTACATGCCGAATGATACCTTTAGCCGAACATGAATTAGGCCGAACACTTATTAACCATGCATATTCGTGTAGCAAAACAGGGACCAAGACCTAAGTATACTAGCACATATGAAACTGAACCGAATCATCAACCTCTTAGCTTTAGCAAACATAAATCTGAACTTAGATTATCATACGTTTTCTGAATCTGGAACTGTAATCACCACAAGGCGGGCTTTTTGAGATGGTCAGCGATGACGGTCTTCGAAGGCGACGATTCGAAGCTAATTTTCATATCTTTGTAACCTTTAGATTCTTCAATTCTTATACACGATTGCTTGCACTAGTTTTCCACACCACGTGGGGGGAATACTCATGCTATTGATTCTAACGTTCAACGTTTTTCAAGTATAGTTTTCATAGGCGCTTAGACAGATTCATTATTTATTGGGGATGTCTAAAAAGTCTAGCTCCGCCACTATATCTGATAGGCCTGGGCCGTCATCAAGGCAAGAAGTCCCTGATACTTTAAATCCGTCGACTTCCCTTGCCCATAACTTAGCTCCTGATGCCCTGGAGGCAAGAATTCTCTTAGACAATCCGATCGACTCACAGGCTTCGAAGATTAATGAAGTCGCACTTCGGCGAATATGCTCCATCCATGGGATCCCCTTTGCCGATGTGTTGGTCCCGTCGTGACACGATCGTCCTCACCTGCCCCCAGTCGGATATACCGCTTGTAACAAGTTCATGTGCTGGATGGGCAGCGTGCCTCCACTCAATTTATTCCTTCGGGACGTGTTGTAGTACATAGATATCGCCCCGACGCAGCTGCACCCAAATGGTCACGCGTTCATATACGGGACCTACCTACTTTTCATGGCCGTCTTCTCTAGACCTCCTACTTCTGGCGACAACAGATATATTTATATGATCAAGAAGCGGAAAGATAGCCCCTCTTTCATGTTCCTCGAGCCGTACCACAAGTGCCAGATCTTAACCGGAGCATGCAGTAAATTTTCCCTGTACAAACAGGAATGGTTCTATGTGCGTTGCCCTCCTGGTTTCGTGAGGAGATGGGTCGAAGGCAGTAAGTCTCTTCGCTGAGTTATCATTCGTGCTCAATCGGAGTTATGCTTTTTATAACTCCTTGTTTCATCTTTTCAGGTATTAACCCGCGTCCGGAGGGCCGAGGATATTCTGAGGCCGTTGAAGCCATTAGAGCTCTTCCTGCCGAGGAACGAGACATCCGAACCCTCCTTTCAATTGAATCACTATCGAGGTTCGGACTGTTAGCAAGTGGTTGCCGAATTAGTCTCCCGGAGGGTGTTTCCATTCCCAAGCCTGCATCCGGTAAAGGAAAAAAACAAGCTGGATCGTCAACACGCCATACTCCCGATGCACACAAAGAGGGTGAACACAAGGAGGATGAAGCTTCTGAGACTCAAGGCGAGAGTATGGGTCCCGCTTGGAACCCGGCGGTCGAAGTGCACGATATTGAAACGTCGTCCTCCCCTTCGAAGGGAAAGAAGAAATTGATGTACAAGATACGGAAGGAGAAAGTTGGCGGAACTTCAAAAGTTACACTCATTCCGTCAGAGAAAGAGGCTTCTTCACAGCATATGGAAAGTTATTTAAAGGGTCTGTCGAACCTTACCATCCCCGACGATATACTCAATTATGGTTTTGACAACCCGGAAGCCTTAAGTTTCATTCGTCGGCTAGAGGCAACGCGGGAGTTCAACCCCCAGCCCAGGGAGATAATACTCCAATCAGTAAAGATAGAGGAACCGGTCTGTCGGGGGGAACACTAGGACACACACACACGTGCACTTCACCAAACACTTCAAGTTTTTTTTATTACCCCGATTTTTCTTAACCCGTTGTTATTTTTATTCTTTGCAGGTGACATGGGGCGCTCCCACGGACTCGATCGCCTCCACGGCTCTTCCATATTTCATCATCCCGGACAGGATTAAGGTTCGGGTAGACGCAGAGACAGAGACGATTACGAGGATCTAGACAACCATCCTCGCGAATCGTCCTATCGAAAGAAAACATATTCTCAATCTTCACATTCTCGTGATCCTCCTCCTCAAACTGAGGCAGATAGAGAGAAGCTTTCACAGAAGGGGTCCCTACCCGATGTCTCCCGAGAACAACATTCCAGTTCGTCAAGCACAAGGCAAACTCGGGAGCATCGGAAAAGAGCAGAACTTTCAAAGCCTCCTCCCGCTATTCCTGCGGCTGACCCACTATAGCAGAGAAGATGGTCGAACTTAAGGCCAAATTCCCAAAAATCTGTTTCGATGGCCTGAAATTTCTCCCAGCTATTCATCACATCCCCGGGCATGTCAAACAGAGTGCTCTTGCCTGCAACAACGACGTCTATGTTCAACATGACGCGTTTGCATATTTGGTTGAGAAAGTCTCGGAGGTATCTGTTGAGCGACAACATGAAATTGATCGTTTGAAGTTGGAAGTTGGCTTTGAAAAGGACATCATCAAGAGTCAAGATGAAGAGCTTGCTTCATATAAGTCGAAACTTGAAGCCGCAGAGCAAAGTGCAAAAGACACCGCTGAGGCACTCACTCGTTTAGAGATGACCCATAATAAGGAACTCGATGAAGCAGTCCAGCGCAGCGGAGCCCTTGCCTTAGAAAAAGATTCTATCCAAAAAGAAAGGGACGCGCTTGCCATACAAGTCAAAGAGTTGAAAGAATAACTCTCTAAGGAGAAAGAGGATAAAGTAGCTGCTCAAGAAGAGTCACAACGATATTGCGATGAAATCGTTGCTACACGGCTCTTGAAAACGAAGCTCGATGACGAACTTGCTAGGGTTGAGATAGCGAAAACCGAAGCCTGCGAGGAGGGCAAGAGAAAAGCTTCTGAGGAGATTGACTCTCGCCTCGAAGCAGCTGCAGAGGCCGGTAGGGAAGAGGTCAAGTGCATGTTTGACCCGTTGATTGCTGAGTACGGCGCCCGTGTCCTTATGCATCGCAACTTGACATTCCTAGGCGGGGGCTATCTTGAATCCCTAGCTGAGGCCTGGGAAACTTTAGTGAAGATCAGAAAAATCGAGTCGGGCTCTGAAGAAGTCGATGAGGATGCTCTGGTGAAGGAATTTCTTAGAGTGAACGAGCCAGCGGACTTATCTGCAGCTTTGGCGCTTTATAGCAAAGACTCTCCCCTACCAAAAGAGAAAAATGATGAAGCTGGTCCATCTGGGGCTAAGACTACGGCTCCTCATACTACTGCTCCTCCCACTGCTCAATCGGCTGGTCGACCGACACTTGACCCATTCGAGCAGCATGCCGGCTACGATCCTGAAGATCCCGGGCTTGGCGTTCATGTGCTATCCCCTATTCTAGAGGGTGAAACTCCACGCGCAACTGATAGCCAGCCAGAACCCGGTAGGAAATTCTTCTTTTAGAAGCTAAAAGATCTGTCACTTTCTAGTAGCGGTTATTTGTCCTAATGTTCATTCTTTATGTTTTCATGCAGGTTGCTCTGATCCTGAGCCAACTCCGAGGAGCGATGACGCCAAGGAGGAGGCAGAGAAAACAAGCGATGTTGCTCATGCGGGAGTAACTCCTGGCCCTGACGCTCAAGTGATCGGGGCGCTGGATGATGATAAGCTTGACACTTCATCTCCCGCCGAAGGGAGTGATGAAATCGAGATCACTGGCACCTCCGAACATACTTCGAAGATGAGCATGAAAGAGCGTCTCGCCAAAGAGGAGAAGAAGAAAGTCGAGATCAAAGTTGAGCCTGAAATACTGGAACTTACCGACCCGCGGAACAAACCTTTGAAGGTCATTCTCCCTGGCAAATCCAAACCGCTGGATGTTCCTTCTCCCACTCCTGATTCCGCTTCTTTAGCGAGCAAGAAATCCAAGAAGAAGCGTGAGGGAGAGGAATCGTCTGAGAAAACAAAGGAAGACAAGAAGAAGAAACCAAAGAAATAGTCGCTATACTCGTTCAACGAGATTTTGTTTAAGTCTTGTAACTACTTTCTATTTTTTCATTTCCGTAGTTTGTGTAGATAGATTTTTGACTCCAAGTTTCGGAGGAATTAACTGTGTAACCCTATTTTGGACTATTAAACGAAGTTTAGTTTCTTTTTCACTCGAATAATTCTTTTGCTTTTTTGGTTTGCTGAATAACTGTGGTCATAACTCAAGTTCGAATGAGTTGCATAATTTCTCAATCCATTCTTACGTCGTTCGAACGTTCTGTGGAGTGGCATATTTCTTGTTCCACATTTTTGAGTACTTAGAATTTTTTCTAAACCCACGCTCCAGGGATTTAGGGTAATTCGATCCGCATTCAGGGGATTCGGAGATTGAGATAGCTTATACTCTAGTCCGTGCTCCGGGGACTTAGAGTATTCTGGTCCGCACTCAGGGGACTCGGAGATGGAAATCGTTTATACTCTAGTCCGCGCTCTGGGGACTTAGAGTAATCCGATCCGCACTCAGGGGATTCGGAGATTGAGATAGCTTATACTCTAGTCCGCGCTCCGGGGACTTAGAGTATTCTGGTCCGCACTCAGGGGACTCGGAGATGGAAATTGTTTATACTCTAGTCCGCGCTCTGGGGACTTAGAGTACTCCGGTCCGCACTCTGGGGACTCGGAGATTGAAATCGTTTATACTCTAGTCCGCGCTTTGGGGACTTAGAGTACTCCGGTCCGCACTCTAGGGACTCGGAGATTGAAATCGTTTATACTCTAGTCCGCGCTCTGGGGACTTAGAGTACTCTGGTCTGCACTTTGGGGACTCGGAGATTGAAATCGTTTAGACTCTAGTCTGCGCTCTGGGGACTTAGAGTACTCCGGTCCGCATTCAGGGGACTCGGAGATGGAAATCGTTTATACTCAAGTCCGCGCTCTGGGGACTTAGAGTACTCCGGTTTGCACTCTGGGGACTCGGAGATTGAAATCGTTTATACTCTAGTCCGCGCTATGGGGACTTAGAGTACTCCGGTCCGCACTCAGGGGACTCGGAGTTTGAAATCGTCTATACTCTAGTCCACGCTCTGGGGACTTAAAGTACTCCGGTCCGCACTCTGGGGACTCGGAGATTGAAATCGTTTATACTCTAGTCCGCGCTCTGGGGACTTAGAGTACTCCGGTCCGCACTCAGGGGACTCAGAGTTTGAAATTGTTTATACTCTAGTCCGCGCTCTAGGGACTTAGAGTACTCCGGTCTGCACTCAGGAGACTCGGAGATTGAAGTCGTTTATGCGAGTTCGTACATCGTACTGAATAATGTAAATCTAGTAATTCATCACCCGACTGTGGGATATGGAAACATTAGTAATTTATGGGAAAGACGGCTTCAAGCCTTTATTAATAAGAACCAACTAAACTGCCTGATTACATGGTTAAAAGGAAACTAAGTAACGACTGAACGAAAACATACAGGAAATAACTGTGCCTAAAACAGGAAAGAAACATTCTAAATGTAATAATGTCGTAAATGTTCACTGTTCCACGCTCGGGGGAGTGTCACGCCATCAACGGTCGCTAGCTTGAATGTTCCCTCTCCAAGCTTCCGTCCAACGACGTATGGACCTTCCCAATTGGGATTCATACGTGATGGTACAGGGAAAACTCGTTTCAAAAAGAGATCACCCACATCAAAAATCCTTGGGCGGACTCTACCGTCGTAGTAACGCTTGACTCGGTGCCTATGTGCTGCCGCCCTTAATTCGGCCTCTTCACGTTTTTCATCGATGCAGTCCAGCAATTCCAACAAGAGGTCCTGATTCGTCTTGGGATCATAATATGTCACTCGATGCGATGGAACTTCAAGTTCCACGGGTATAACGGCTTCCGAGCCGTATGCCAAGGCGAATGGAGTGTGGCCGGTCGCGGACTTGTAGGTAGTTCTATAAGCCCATAATGCCGTCGGGAGTTCATCTACCCACTTGCCTCTGACTTTCTCCAAACGCTTCTTTAGTATGGACTTGATTATTTTATGTACAGCCTCGACTTGTCCGTTAGCTTTTGGATGCGCAACGGCGGCGAACTTCTTCTCAACGCCATATTTTAAACAGAACTCTTTGAACTCTCTGCTTTCAAACTGCATTCCGTTGTCTGTAACGATGGTTCGAGGGAGGCCAAAGTGGCATATAATGTTTCATACAACAAAATTAATGACCTTCTTAGAGGTGATGGTGGCTAAAGGTTATGCCTCGGCCCATTTTGTGAAATAATCGACTGCAAATATCGCGTATTTCGCACCACCTTTGGATATGGGCAAAGAGCTGATTATGTCGATTCCCCAGATTGCAAATGGCCAGGGACTAACCATTTGTGTGAGTTCTGTTAGTGGAGTCCTCGGGATTTTCGCATATCTTTGACACTTGTCACATTTCCTTGCGTAGTCTGCAGCGTCCCGATTTACGGTTGGCCAGTAATATCCATAGCAGAGGATCTTTTTTGCTAGCGTTTGCCCCCCAGTATGGTCACCACATTCTCCTTCGTGTACCTCCTTCAAGACCCGCTTTGTCTCATCATGTGCGATGCATCGTAATAAGGGGACTGAGAACCCCTTTCGATACATTAGTCCATCCTGCATCACATATCGCGCGGCCTTTCGAAGGACCTGTCGTCTTTCGCTCCTTTTTTCAGGTAAAGTCCCGATCGTCAGGTATAGTTTGAATGGGGTTATCCACGACTCCCTCTCGATTTCTGTTTCCAACACGAAATCAACTTTCATCGCATCTATGCTTGGAGCATGCAAGGCCTCAACGGGAAACAATCCCATTTGCTGCGCATCGCCAGTGCTTGCGAATTTTGCCAATGAGTCGGCTTCTTTGTTCTGTTCATGTGGGACATGCGAAATGTCATAATGCTCAAGGTTAGACAGTAGTTCTTGAACCAGAATAAGGTACGGAGCAAGCTTCTGTCCCTTTGCTTGTTAATCTCCCCGCACTTGGTAGACCACCAACTGTGAGTCGCAAAAGATTTCGACTGATTTGACCCCGAGTTCTCCAATGCGTTTTAAGCCAGCAACCAGTGCTTCATATTCTGCTTCATTATTCATGGCCGGGAAATCAAGCTTCAGAGCGTAACAAATCGATCGATTTTCCGGTGTTACAAGAACTACACCAGCGCCGGAGCAACGGTCGTTTGATGCCCCATCGGTGTACAATTTCCATCGAGCAGGGGGAATGACATTGTGATTATCTGGTTCGTTGGATACAGTAAACTCAGCGATGAAATCTGCTAATGCTTGCCCTTGTATGGCTCTACGTGGCAAGTGGGCGATATCGAACTGGCTCAATTCGATATTCCATTTTAACCATCTCCCAGAAGTTTCTGGTCGTTGGAGTACCTGCCGTAGGGGTTGATCGGTATAGACACTGACTGAGTGTGCTTGAAAGTATGGGCGCAGCTTACGTGATGCAATCACCAAGCAATAGGCCAATTTCTCAATCTTAGGGTAATTTCTTTCTGCCCCCGTTAAACGCTTACTAACGTAATACACCGGCTTTTGGATTCGGTCCTCCTCGCGGACCAAAGCTGCACTTATAGCATGTGGGGATACGGCCAAGTATACGTACAACATCTCGTGGTCTGCTGGTTTTGACAGCACTGGAGGACTCTCCAGATGCCTCACCAGATCCCGGAATGCTTCCTCACAATTAGATGTCCATTCGAAATTCCTCTTCCCTCTCTTTATTATATCAAAGAAAGGAATGCACTTGTCCGTGGCTCTGGATATGAATCGACTCAGCGCAGCCACTTTTCCATTCAAGCTTTGCACCTGTTTTATGGTTCTGGGGACCTGCACATCCCGAATAGCTTGAATCTTTTTTGGGTTGGCTTCAATTCCCCTAGCATTGACAATGAATCCCAAAAACTTTCCCGATGCAACGCCGAAGGAACACTTCAGAGGGTTGATCTTCATCCCATAATATCTGAGTATATCGAACATCTCTGCCAAGTCTCGAATGTGGTCGTTTGATTGTCGTAACTTCACGAGCATGTCATCCACATAGACTTCCATTGTTCTACCAAGCTGGTCTTTGAACATTCGATTCACTAAACGCTGATAAGTCGCTCCTGCGTATTTTAGTCCGAAGGGCATTACTACATAGCAATATAGCCCAACGTCTGTGACGAAACTGGTGTGTTCTTGGTCCGGGATATGCATCGAGATTTGATTGTAGCCCGAGTATGCATCCATGAATGGTAACAGCTCATGTCCTGCTATGGAGTCAACCAATTGATCAATCCTATGCAACGGAAAACTGTCCTTGGGGCATGCCTTGTTCAAATCGGAATAGTCTACACAAGTTCTCTATTTCCCATTTGCCTTTTTCACCAGCACGGGGTTTGATACCCATTCAGGGTAGAGGGTATCGCGGACGAACCCATTGGCTTTGAGTTTGTCCACCTCCTCTCTGAGAGCAGCGGACCTCTCCGGGTCCATTCCTCTCCTCTTTTGTTTAACCGGGACGTATTTCGGGTCTATGTTCAACATGTGACTCGTAATGGCGGGAGAAATCCCACACATATCAGAATGCGTCCAGGCGAAAACATCAAGATTTGCCCGGAGGAAATCACTAAGGTCTTTAGTCATTGCGGGGCCGAGTTGTGATCCGATCTTCAGTATTCGCGATGGGTCGTCTCGGCTGACTGAAATGTCAATTGTTAATTCGGCCGGCGCTGCCTTTTCTTCCCTGGGTTTCTCATCGTCGTCTCTCGGATCTATGTCTCTGAAGATCCAAGAGTTATGCCCGAGCCAAGGCTCGGGCACTACTTGTCAATTATCCGTATTAAGGATGCGGACGGGATTGTCCGCAACCTTTCCTTTCTCCCTCCGATGGGCCTCTCGGAGCTCAGCCACATAACAGGCACGACCAGTTGCTTGGTCACCATGAACAACACCTACTCCTTTGTCAGTTGGGAACTTCAAAGTTAAGCACCACGGGGCTAATGCTGCCCTAAACTCAGCCAGGGCCGGTCGGCCCAAGAAAACATTATACGGAGAATCCACATCCAAAACTACGAAGGGTAGGATTCGCACCCTCCGACGTTCGCCTTGTCCCAGTTCAACTGGTAACTCAACATACCTCACTGTATCGGTCGCTGCGCCATTAAAGCCGTGTATACGAGCTTTGGATGGTTTCAAGTCCTTTGTTTCCATTTTCATCTGGTCATAAGCCTTCTTGAAGATGATGTTGACATAACTTCCACAATCAATCAGAATTCTTTTCACATAAGCCGTTCTGATCGTCGTAGATATGACCATCGGGACGATGGTTGGAGCCTCCACTTGGTCAGCATTTCTGTTTCTGAACACTATATCGTCTGTCATCACGCGCAGCTGCTTAGCAGGGGTCTCATCCTCCACGTTGGAACAACACTCGAAATATGCATGCTTCAGGGAACTAGCATACCGCTCCATCTCCTACCAATTCTTATCCGCGGGGTGAGGCCCGCCGATGATCGTGTTTATGACCAATCTACCCACAGTCCGGGCAGGTTCCTCGGGATGGCGCGGAGCTGGTGCACGTCTTGGGTTGGATGTTCCCTGTCCTCCTTCCTGTGGATCCTTCACAAACTCCTGTAACTTTTTCTGCCTGATCAACTTTTCTATAGCGTCGTGTAGGTGTCTGCACTCTTCCGTATTGTGCCCATAAGTCTCATGGAAGCGGCAATATTACCCAGTCCGCTTCTGTTCCTCGGTTGACTCTTCTGGACGTGGCTTTATGTACTAAAAGGTATTGCAGGTTGATAGGTAAATGTTCTCAAGAGACGCATTCAGCGGGGTATACTCGTTGTAGCTTGGAATTCTCGGCTTCCACTTCCCCGCTTCTCTCTTCTTCCCTTGATTTCTCCCTCCAGACTCCTTAGGCTGCCCAGGCTTGTTCTGGACATTGACTTGGACTTTTCCCGAGTTGTCTTCGGACTACTTCACAGCAATGTTGCTTTTTACAGACTCCTGGACTGGCCCCGGTGCCTTATCTCGCCTCACCCACCTGGCTTCTTCTCTTCTTATGAACTGGTGTGCCTTTGAGTAAAAACGCTCTAGCGTAGTCGGAGGTTTTCCTGCCAGCCAGTCTCCGAACTCAGAATCCGGATCCACTCCTCGCATCACAGCCATTAGAATTGCATGATCATTGGCATTACTGACTTCAGTTGCCGCAACATGGAATCTTTGTAAATATTCCTTCAATGACTCCCCAGGATTTTGGATTACACTTGACAGAAACATCACGTCCTTTGGACGAGTAGTGTGTATCATGAACTGCTCAATAAACTTCTTTTCCAACTTCTTGAAACTGGATACGGACCGCGGAGGAAGTCGGGTGAACCACATAGTAGCGATCCCAGATAGAGTAATTGGGAAGCATCTACACTTGGTTGCATCATTTGCTCTAGCTGAATCCATCGTCCACTCGTACCTCATGACATGCTGTCTGGGATCAGTCTTTCCCTCATAAGTAGGGATAGTTGGCATACTAAACTTTCTGGGGTATGCTACCTGTAGGACAATGTCTGTGAATGGAGTATGACTTCTTGACACTCCCCAATCGTCATTCGATAAGCCTTGATTCTCTTTCATTAATTGCCTGATCATGGCTGTCAGGTCTGGTGTTTGTATAGAAGGTGGAAGGCTGGAGTCTGTTCTACGTGACTGATCATGCTGATGCCTCCTCTGTTGGCGATCTGCCAAATGCGCATCTTGAGGTTCGACATCGTTAGCGTTTTGATGGTCTGGGCCTCCAGCCCCCACCTGCACTCCAGCTCCTAAGTTTCCAGCTCCGACTTGGTCATGGTCTCCAGTTGTTCGGACAGCAGCACCTGCCCGCGCAGTTTCAGTCTTACGGCGCCTTCGCCTAGGAGGTTCATCGGATGAAGTTGAGCTGTCGGATAAGGAGTAAGGAGCGGGATTGGCCCCAGCATTCTGTTGCTGTTGTTGAGTGAGTTGTGCCATCAGGTTGGCGTTAGCTTGCATCTGCTCTCCTAGTTGTCTTCTGCTTTCCCTGAGTTCTCTCATCAAGTCGTTGAACTCTATTCTGGTGACAACCGGAGTCTGGTCCTGGGCGGTAGTTCCTACACCCGGAATTGCTGGCAAAGGGGATTTGTTCAATCCAGTAGCTTCAAAGCAGATCCTTGAGGTCTGAGAATTCAATTCTCGGTAAAAGCACCAAAGTGTTAGCACCAAAATTGGTCACTAACCTCGTTGAGAAAGATTGTGTAGAGATATAAGTGATGAAGATAAATTAAACAAGGAAGAATATGCTAATTTAAATGCAGAAAGTAAGAACACCGGATTTATAGTGGTTCAGCATAATTGCCTACGTCCACTTTGAGGTTAAACTTTATTGATCTTCTTAATGATTGATTACAGATACAATTTGTAGATCAAATGCTTGAATGCAATTGCTAAGTAAAGAAGATGAGTCTTGAAAATGGCAGAGTCTCCCCAGTGTTCTCGAAAAAAAGGTCCTTGCCACTGTGCCCCTGCCCCTCTATTTATAGACAAAGATGGGTTGGACTTCCCAAGTGGGCTTGGTAGTCGAACACCTTGGCCCAAATGGAGTGGTCGCTGTACGCCGAACCAAACAGGCCGAACGGTTGGATGTCGAACCACTCTCTCCATGCCGAACGAGGCGCTTGTTGCGTGGGAAGAGTAGATCGAATATCAATCGAAGTCGAACGTGCCTCTTAGCCGAACGAAGTGTCTGGCCGAACACTACCTTTTGCCGAATGAAGCCCTTAACCGAACGATGTCTCTAGCCGAACGATGGCTCTGGCCAAACGTTGTCTTTAGCCGACCAATGCCTCTGGCCGAACGATGTCTCTGGCCGAACGATGGCTCTGGCCGAACGTTAACTTATGATGAACAATACAGCCATGCCGAGCAATTGTACACGCCGAACGTCTTCTGATGCCGAGCGCTCATGGATGCCGAGTGCTCCTGGATGCCGAGTACTCCTGGATGCCGAGCACTGTTGGATGCCGAGTACTCCTGGTGCCGAGCACTGCTGGATGCCAAGTACTCCTGGATGCCGAGTACTTCCTGGATGCCGAGTACTGCCGGATGCCGAGTACTCCTGGATGCCGAGTACTTCCTAGATGCCGAGTACTCCTAGATGCCGAGTACTTCCTGGATGCTGAGTACTGCTGGATGCCGAGTACCTAGTTGCCTGGTCAAATCTCCAGGAAATAATGATTAGGTTATGGAGATGATTAAGTTAGGGAGACCGTCCAAAAGGGAGATACCCCGCCAATCCAAGGAAACTCTTTTGAATCTGTGTTTTGTTTCATATTCAAGTGCTTCTGATATTATTGATACCATTAACATAGTCGTATTTAGTCGCCGGAAGCTAATATTATAGATTACTGCAGCATCTGTAGTGTTTAGTTTCGGGCCTCTAGATAGGGGATGTTACAGAACCACTATAGGTGGACTGAGTTGAAGCATTGGAAGTGAAACACTATTCAATAGAAAATTCGTCTCCTCACTCGTATGAGGTTAGTATTATGTCAACTATAGTCAACTCAAAGTCAAATTCTCTGGCCATAGTAGTACGATTAATGATAAACGTTATTGTTAAACCAAGATTTTATTTATGGACTAACCTGATTGAATATGGGTGATACTAGAATTTTGACCAAAGCTAAATTCTATAAATCCTAAAGTGATATATTGTTGACGAAGAGAAACGATGTAAACAATCATTACTAAAAGGTACCACTTAAATTATAAAATTGGATTTTACCCATAAAGATGTATAAGCGATAAATTCGGTCAAACTGACACACCACTAACAAAAGTGATATGTGAACATTAATATTTGAATTATTCGATATTAATCACTGATTGAATTTACTTCCATGAGTCGCACAACTATATTGGTGATTTCTCCAAAATAACACATGGTCTAATTAATTTATAAATTGTTATAAATTAACTAACATTTATGAAATATTAATTCTTTACATATTTGATGTATTGGGTACTGTTAGTAATTTTTTGGGTGCTATTAGTAATTAATTGTGAGCATATATAAAATTTATATATGTATGTATCGATATACGATATCGATATGAATTTAAATATGATTTAACTGATGTTATTTAATAAATGAGTTAGATTTTATATTGGCCTACTTAGCCCAATATTATGGTCAGACTAGGGAGAGATAAAGAGTGGGAGTGGTCGTTTATATTCTAGATCTAGATCCAGAACTGGTAAACGGAGTAGTAGTAAAAGGAGGCGAACTGGTCTCAATACCTTTCTCTATTTAGAAAAGCCTACCCCCTTGCCCTTTCTACTTAATTCCTCCTCCCTAATATCTTGACCATGAGCTTCATCCTTCCACTATATTATCGGAAATTTTCCAAAGCTATAACATATCAAATATAATAGATCTATTGGTAATCCAGATTACTGCAACGTCCGGAGATCATTTCAAGGTGAACCTTTGGGATCTCATCAATCAACGTTTGTTCAAAGACTGCATTCTTAAGGTATAAAATCTTATTTGTCATATATATTATACTTATCATGTAGTGGATTGTATATACAATGACTTTATACATGCATCGGTTATTTCTTGTTTCATCTATAATTTAGCAACACTGATTTGTTTACATTAATAACATTGTTCTTTAAAATTAAAAATTTATTAAAGAAACACTATTTTAGCCATGCTTAGTTTTAAATTATTATTTTCAATTTTTAAATATTAGTATTTATTTTTAATTATTTAAAATTGTTGTTTACTAATATTAATTTAGTCATATAAATGTAATATGTTTTAAATTGTTTTTAAAAATTAATTGTATATAATATAAAATTTTAATTTAAAAAAATTATGCCATACATATATGCAAGTCTGTGTATATATTAATGTTTTATATTTAATTTAAGTTAATGTTTATATTAAGTCATATATAAATATTTAAATTTATATTTTATAAAATGATTTCAAATTTTAAGAAAATTGTTATGGCTGAAAATATTTAAATACTTAAGACATATTTTCTATACTTATTTTATTGCAATATATGTATATTTTATTATGCAATTTTAAATTATTTACGAATTCAAAAAATTCAAAAAATACTAATTTGATAATGTATGTATATGTATGTGTTAAATAGTTAAATGATATTTAATTTGTATTTTACAGGTCTAAATTTGAATCAAATTGTTTTACTAACTCAACAGTAGATATTTTGGATATTAAATTGAATTCAAATTTTATTGACTCAGTCAAAATATATTTAGATATTTAAAAAAATTAATATAAAATAAATTTAGAAATATATATATCTATATATATATAATGCTTTGAGATGACCAATGCATATATAAGTAGCTAATGTATAAGTCAAAGACTTAAATCCTAACATCTATATACATATACATTAACTTTGTACATAATATTATGTTGCACTTGCATGTTATACGCATATGAGTAATTTATGATATATTTATAAATAATATACAAATTAATTTCAATTAACTCATTAATTAATTAAATCAGAAAATTAAATAACATTGGATTTTATTTAAATTAATTAGATTGATTATAATACAGACCATTAGACTTCATACGCCCTCTATAATTGAAAGTAGGGAAAAAATTAAAATTTGCCCAATTTACTTGCTGCCAAACGGGCCAAATCCAACACTTCGATAGCGTATCAATCATCTCTCGGTCATTCTTAGCCAAAGCATTGAACTTTTGACTGTACTCCTCCATGAAAAGTTCCGCTTGCTTCAAATCAATACACTCCTATAGAAAAACACTTCTCCAAGACTCGAAAATAAACTAAGCTTTGAACATTTCCCTAAACTATACACAAGCAATCTCTTCTTCAGGGGTCTCGGCAGTTACTATCTCCCACCAGTCCATAGCATCTTCGAGAAACTGCCTCGAAGTCAAACTTCACTTTTACACATCATTCAGCCCTAGATCTCTAAAGATGCGCTCACTCAACCTCAACCAATTTAATACTTCAACTATTGGCTCCTTTCTATTAAACATCTTGCCTCCTAAGTGCCAAAAGTCTTGGTTAAATTTCGAAAAATATTCTTTTGTTACTATCATTGGTTCAACAACCTCTGCATTTTCTCTCTCAGCATCTGCAACATGAATTTCCAGAACAAATCATTCACATCCATATCCAGAATTAACAAGTAGGAGAACTTCGTTTTCATCCATCGGTGGCACTTCCCTTCGGTTTCCTCCATCTATTTAAGTACTTTCGGTCTTTCTCTTCTAGTATAAGCTACCTCTATGGTAAGCCATCTACTTTTTATTTCCATTCTTGCTTTTTTGTTAAGAAATTCATCATTAAAATCAAAAGGAAAGAGAGTGAAAATAGTAGAAAATAGATATATCCATCTATATCTATATAGCAAAATACAAGTACGTCATACAATAGCATATGCCATCCCCAATGTGTTACTATCTAGTCTGTACATAAACCTTTACTTAGCACTGTTTTACTTAAGTGTCCTCTAACCTAAGATCAAATCCCAACTGTAACATCCCTATTTTGAAACCTAAAAGTAAAATTCCAATGTACTGCAATAACCTTGTAATCATCTTTCGACAGCGAGATGAGATCAGTTATATAAATCTTTACTACTAATAATGAGAATTCCTTGAATAGGAATTCAATCGTGTCTTTTTGAAATACCAGAAATACCCCTCATTATAATAATGGAAATCGTTCACTATATCTTTATTTTTACTACTAATAAAGAGAATTCATTGAATAGATTTACTCAGTGTCTTTTTGAAATTCCAAATATACCCTTTTACACCTTATCTTATAGAGAATCGGTATTCAAATATGGGAATATAGTCTATTATTTTCTAAGTACAACTGTCAGTCCCCATGGAGAACTACAGTGTATGTTCATAAGATGAAGTATCCGAGTGTTTCATATTGTCCGTAATTTAGGTGGGAGTTAATCGGTCGAAGTCTCGCCGGATTCCGAGTTAGTATGAAGAAAATATGGCAGTCTGAACAAAAAAAATAGCGGCTTCTACACTAGGCGGAGTTCAAATATAGGGATGTGGTATCCTATTATTTTCTAAGTACAACTGTCAGTGCCCATGGAGAACTATAGTGTGCGTTCACAAGATGAAGTATCCGAGTGTTCCATATTGTCCGTAATTTAGGTGGGAGTTAATTGGTCGAAGTCTCACCGGATTCTGAATTAGTATGAAGAAGTTATTGCAGTTTGAAAAAAAAATAGCGGCTTTTGCACTAGGCGGAGTTCAAATATGGGGATGTGGTATCCTGTTATTTTCTAAGTACAACTGTCAGTGCCCATGGAGAACTACAGTGTGCATTCACAAGATGAAGTATCCGAGTGTTTCATATTGTCCGTAATTTAGGTGGGAGTTAATCGGTCGAAGTCTCGCCGGATTCCGAGTTAGTATGAAGAAATTATTGCAGTCTGAACAAAAAATAGCGGCTTCTGCACTAGGCCGAGTTCAAATATGGGGATGTGGTATCCTGTTATTTTCTAAGTACAACTGTCAGTACCCATGGAGAACTACAGTGTACGTTCACAAGATGAAGTATCCAAGTGTTTAATTTTGTCCGTAATTTAGGTGGGAGTTAATCGGTCGAAGTCTCGCCGGATTCCGAGTTAGTATGAAGAAAATATTGCAGTATGAACAAAAAAAATAGCGGCTTCTGCACTAGGCAGAATTCAAAAATGGGGATGTGGTAGCCTCTTATTTTCTAAGTACAACTGTCGGTCCCCATGGAGAACTACAGTGTGTCTTCACAAGATGAAGTATACGAGTGTTCCATATTGTCCGTAATTTAGGTGGGAGTCAATCGGTCGAAGTCTCGCCGGGTTTCGAATTAGTATGAAGAAGTTATTGCAGACTGAAAAAAAAATAGCAGCTTCTGCACTATGCGAAGTTCAAATATGGGGATGTGGTAGCATGTTATTTTCTAAGTAAACCGCCAGTCCCCATGAAGAACTACAGTGTTCGTTCACAAGATAAAGTATCCGAGTGTACTATATTGTTCGTAATTTAGGTGGGATTTCATCGGTCGAAGTTTTGTCTGATTACGAGTTAGTATGAAGAAGTTATTGCAGTCTGAACAAAAAATTAGCGGCTTATTCCTAGGCAAAGTTCAAATATGAGGATGTAGTCTGTTATTTTCTAAGTACAACTAATAGTCACCATGGAGAACTACAGTGAGCATTGAAGTGGGGATATAGCATGTTATTTTCTAAGTACAACTGTCAGTCAGCATGGTGTACTACAGTTTGCGTTCACAAGATGAAGTATCCAACTATACCGTATTGTCCGTAATTTAGGTGGTAGTTCATCGGTCGAAGTATCGCCTAATTCCGAGTTAGTATGAAAAAATTATTGCAGTCTGAACAAAATTATAAATAGCGGCTTCTGCACTAGGTGGAGTTGAAATATGGGGATGTGTTAGCCTGTTATTTTCTAAGTACAACTGTCAGTCCCCATGGAGAACTACAGTGTGCGCTCATAAGATGAAGTATCCGAGTGTTCCATATTGTCCGTAATAGGTGGGAGTTAATCTGTCGAAGTCTCGCCGGATTCCAAGTTAGTATGAAGAAAATATAGCAGTTTGAATAAAAAAAATAGCGGCTTCTGCACTAGGCGGAGTTCAAATATGAGGATGTTGTGCCATGTTATTTTCTAAGTAAACTGCCAGTCCCCTTGGAGAACTACAGTGTGCGTTCACAAGATGAAGTATCCGAGTGTACCATATTGTCTGTAATTTAGGTAGGAATTCATCGGTCGAAGTTTTGCCTTATTCCGAGTTAGTATGAAGAAGTTATTGCAGTCAGAACAAAAAAAATAGCGGTTTCTGCCTAGGGGCGTTCAAATGTGGGGATGCTACTATCAAATCTACTTTCACAGGTACAAATAAAAATGCATGCACATTGTGGTTAAATGCAGGCCCACTTGGGCGTCCATATGTACTCGTATCAATAGTTTAAGTAAACAGTGCAACTAATAAAAATCACACATAATCATTCTTACATATCCAAATAGTTCCCATAACATTCCCATGTAGGGTTAAAAATATAACACGACATGGATGATAGTGTCATGCCCAACATATGAAGAAGCCAACATGAACGCAACATACAACAGAATAAAAACAACATTTATATCTTCTAAGCCTTCTACTTCGCCTTCAGAACTCTTTGTTCGACCTCCGAAAGCAACATGGCTAAATCCATAAACTCAGCCTGCTCGTATGAGTACCCATGAGTTTAGGGGAAAGCAAGGATAAGAGACATAAAGTCTAGTAAGAGCAATATATTACCCTAAACAGAAAACAAAGTGAGACCACTCCACTAAAGCATGGAATGGGTTTATTTCCTCCCTATAATACAATAGTAGTCTAACAACTTGAAACATAAACACAAACACAAACTATTATTTCATTTCTAAAGGTCTTATATATGTCATGATATCATAACTAATATACCACTACGATAAAAAAAATAGATTTAGTAGCACCTAAAAAATGCTACCATAACTTATAGTAGTGTTTTAGAGAAGTTCATTATATGACATGCAACTAAAAGTCCAGGACTTTCAGTCATGCTTTCATAAACGCTACCGAAAAGCAATATATCACAGCGTACTACAAACGCAACCAATTTTTTTTATTGTGGCGCTGTATAGACACCACTAAAAAGTATTATTGATGCTACTACAAAATATTATAGTTTGTCTACGACCATTATATGGTTGCTAACATAAATCAAATGATGTGCACGTAAATGTGCATATATTTACATCCATATTTTGTCTCTTTTTATTTAAATCAACATCATATTTGGGCATTTTTACATGTTAAAACCAAAATTCAATTATTTTCAAACCATCATATTTTCATCTTCATTCAAGGGCAAAATGGTCATTTTGTGCATGTGTTAATTTGAGAATTTTTACTTGGACAATTTTTATGATTTTTATAGGATATTTTGATGCATATGGAAGAGGGATTCATGATGATATATGCATGCACAAGAAAATACAAAAGAATAAAGAGGAAATAATTCAAGTTCAAGATCATGGAGGACCCCACCCACTTACCTAAATGTACAATTAGGAGCTAATGGACAACTAAGTGGAGGTTAAAGCTTCATGCTTATTAAGTGATGGATTAATTAGTGGCTAATGGTTACTTGGTGGCCACACTTCCTAAAGGCATTTTGGGAAGCTCACTAAAAATAGAATTAGGGTTTTATACATGTATAAATAACCCTCTTATGTACATGAACATATCTTCTACTCTTTCACATTAGTTAGGAAATTAAGAAAGCAAGTTGTAATGGAAATGTTTCATGAAATAAAAATGGCTTCCAAGCCTCTTTCTTCTCTCTTTTATACATGCTTCTCTTTGTTTTATTGTTAATGTTTATTTCTATGCTCTCTTTCTTTTTATGTTCATAGCTTAGATTTACATTTATGCACTAGTCTAATTAATTTCCTTCTAGTAGTTAATCTTTTTTTTTTGTTTATTCTCTACTTTCTTTCATTTTCACTGTTGAAACTTACATGTGTTGATTTGATAACACAAATGAGTAGCTAAACCCCTTCAATTTAGGGGTAATGAAGCTCTCAAATATTATGTAATTTCAACATTTTATGATTTATGATCTCTTTAGCTTGTGCTTCATGGAAGTGAATTTTGATGTACGTTTATACAAGTGGGTTTGATAGCTTATATTGCTTAAGCAAATGAGCTATTCTTATTCAACATAAACACAATTTACATCATCATGTGCTAATTAATTTTTGATTTTGAAATGAAAGTAAAATGAAATTTGATGATCTATATTACTAGTTACAATAGTAAATAGATACTTAAAATAGCTTTTGATTTGGCTTCATTTTCATGAGAATTGATAAGTGAAATATTGTTGTATTTATCATGAGTATGGTTTGTTTATGTTATTAATTAACATAACTCAAACCATCAAACTATAATACAACAAATAAACCACTTATCAATTCTCATGAAAATGAAGCCAAAGCAAAAGCTATTTTAAGTATGATCTATTTACTATTGTAACTAGTAATATAGATCATCAAATTTCATTTTTACTTTCATTTCAAAATCAAAAATTAATTAGCAAATAATGATGTAAATTGTGTTTATGTTGAATAAGAATAGCTCATTTGCATAAACAATATAAGCTATCAAACCCACTTGTATAAACTTACATCAAACTTCACTTCTATGAAGCACAAGCTAAAGAGATCATAAATCATAAAATGTTGAAATTACATAATATTTTAGAGCTTCATTACCCTTAAATTGAAGGGGTTTAGCTACTCATTTGTGTTATCAAATCAACACATGTAAGTTTCAACATTGAAAATGAAAGAAAGTAGATAATAAACAAAGAAAAAGAAGATTAACTACTACAAGGAAATTAATTAGACTAGTGCATAAATGTAAAATCTAAGCTATGAACATAAAAATAAAGAGAGCATAGAAATAAACATTAACAATAAAACAAAGAAAATCATGTAGAAAAGAGAGAATAAAGAGGCTTGGAAGCTATTTTTATTTCATGAAACATTTCCATTACAACTTGCTTTCTTAATTTCCTAACTAATGTGAAAGAGTAGAAGATATGTTCATGTACATAAGAGGGTTATTTATACATGCATAAAACCCTAATTCTATTTTTAGAGAGCTTCCCAAAATGCCCTTTAGGAAGTGTGGTCACCAAATAACCATTAGCCACTAATTAATCCATCACTTAATGTGTATGAAGCTTTAACCTCCACTTAGTTGTCCATTAGCTCCTAATTGTACATTTAGGTAAGTGGGTGGGGTCCTCCATGATCTTGAACTTGAATTATTTCATCTTCATTCCTTTGTATTTCTTTGTGCATGCATATATCATCATGAATCCTCTTCCATATGCATCAAAATATCCTATAAAAATCATAAAAATTGTCTAAGTAAAAATTCTCAAATTAACACATGCACAAAAATGACATTTTGCCCCTGAATGAAGATGAAAATATGATGGTTTGAAAATAATTGAATTTTGGTTTTAACATATAAAAATGCCCAAATATGATGTTTATTTAAATAAAATGAGATAAATATGGATGTAAATATATGCACATTTACGTGCACATCAAATACACCCACACTTATCTTTTTATTCGTCCTCGAATAAAGAAAAACAAAGATAAATCTATTTTCATAGGGAGCACGATTGTATTGAGCGTATGCAACAAGCCGTTAAACCTCTAGGTGTCCCCAGTAGGACGAGTGTTGTCTTGTGAGGGTTTTCAGCGGATACTACCCACAAAATCCAAATGCAGGATGAAAATATTTACAAAATGCAAGATTTATTTACAAAGATATGAATGCGAGTTTTTGAAAATATTTGCAAATAAAGGATTTACTTTTGAATCAACACAAATAAATTAAATATAAGTTTTGGTCATTGTCTTGAAAATTTAAGTCATTTACTCGTCAAAATTTCCAACAAAAATTAAGTTATCATAACAAATAGACAATATTTTAACTCGTTGTTTCGGTCGATAATATAGTGTAACTATGAAATAGATCCTTAGTTGCTTATCAAAGTTTATCAAAGTGGTATTTTCATTTCTTTCCAATAACAAGTCAAATCAAACAAGTTAAAATGATGCTTGGATTTCAATTGCTTACTCTCTCTTATTTGAAAATTTTATTAACAATATTTACATATGCTTAACTCAGGTAAACTGAGGCCAGATATATTACCCGTGCACTGCCTTGCGGACTGATGTGAGGGGAATACAGAGCGTGGCGAGTGAACACACAAGTGTGAACACTTATCGACTGTAGGCGTTATTAAAAAGATTTTTTATATACATACACCTAACTCAGATAAACTGAGGCCAGATATACCGATCATGCACTGCCTTTCGGGCTTACATGAGAAGGGTACAGAGCATGGCGAGTGAACACATGACTCTAGGTGTTAGAAATATATATACATATATATAAATGTTATATATATATATATATATTTTTAGAAAGAGAGAGTTTTACAAAATCATCTTAGTACCATTTAACTTAAAAGATAAAAATGTTACATCCTTTACTTTAAATTTACCGCTTTTTTTAAACAAATATTTTCAATTAGAACATACTTCATAATTAACACATATGAACCTTCCTATATACTAGTTAAACCATTATTATTTGTAATCAAACTTCATTTTTATTTTTATTAAGACAAATAAATTTTCAAAAATTTTAATTTATTAACCAAAACTTATACTTATCCCATAGTGTTTCTTCAAAAATAAATCAAAATGCTAAAAAGAAAATGTTTTTGAGATTTAGAAATTTTTAGATTTTTTTTAAGTTAAAAGAAAATGAAAAATTCAAAAATGCCATGAAAATAAGATTCCCCCCACACTTAATTTTGACTGTGTCCTCACAGTCAATGCATGATATAATGAGTTTAACGGGGAAAAATATGTACATATTTACAAAAGAGGGTTAACATTCTTTCTAGACGTAGCTTGGCTCATGAAGGATCATGAGCTCCTCCTCTTGGTTATTTGGCAATTCCAAGAAAGGTTTCAAACGATGACCGTTGACTTTGAAAATCGATCCATCCCTAAGGTTTTCTATTTCTACGGCACCATGTGGAAAACAGTTCGTACCATAAATGGTCTGGTCCATCTCGATTTAAGTTTCCCAGGGAATAAATGAAGTCTTGAGTCATATAAAAGAACTTATTGGTTAGGCGAAAACATTTTTCTTAGGATTGACTTGTCATGAAAAACTTTTGTTCTTAGTAAATTTTCTCGTTTTCATACGCGTCGTTCCTAAGTTCTTCTAGTTCATTGAGTTGTAATTTTTGGTTTTCGCTAGCTTTCTCAAGATCAAAATTTAAGTTTTTTATTGCCCACAACGCTTTGTGTTCGATTTCAACGGGTAAAAGGCAATCTTTACCGTAAACTAAATGGAATGGGGACATCCCAAGGTTAGTTTTAAAAGCAGTACGGTAAGCCCAAAGCGCGTCGGTCAATTTCTGAGACCAATCTTTTCGATTTTTATTGAAAGTTTTCTCCAAGATTTGTTTTATTTATCAATTTGAAACTTCAACTTGGCCACAAGTCTGAGGATGATATGGAGTGGATAACTTGTGGGTTATCGAGTATTTTTTCATTAAAGTTTCAAAAGAACGGTTGCAAAAATGGGTTCTGTTATCACTGATAATTGTGCGAGGTGTGCCGAACCTCGAAAAGATGTTTTCTTTGAGAAATTTCACAACAATTCAATGGTCGTTGGTTTTGCAAGGAACGGCTTCGAACCATTTTGAGACGTAATCGACAGCGAGAAGGATATACAAGTATCCAAAAGAATTGGGAAAAGGTCGCATAAAGTCGATACCCCAAACATCAAAGATTTCGATCATAAGAATGGGGTTTAAAGGCATCATATCTCGTCGATATATTCGTCCAAGCATTTGACATCGATCGCAAGTTTTACAAAATTCAAACGAGTCTTTGAAAAGAGAAGGCCAATAGAAACCACACTGAAGCACTTTTTCCACAGTTTTTCAAGGACCGAAATGTCCACTACACGCTTGATCATGGCAAAATGAAAGAACACCCCTGATCTCATTATCCAGAATGCAACATCGGATGATTTGGTCGGGACAATATTTGAACAAGTATGGATCGTCCTAATAAAAATATTTCACTTGGGACATGAATTTGCATTTATCCTGTTTTGTAATGCCCCAAAATTTTGAGGAAAATTATTTTAATAAAATAATTCAGTTCTAAAAATATCTAGATTAAATGTTGAAGGATTTCTTGATGAAATGATGTGCAAGAGTATGTGTGTTCATGCACACTGGAAATGGCACAGGGAAAATCCAAGAATTTGTGGAAAAAAAAAAGGGAGACAGAAAAGATTTATTTAAAAATAAGAAAGTGAATTCTTATTTAAAGCATTGGATTTTAACTTAGGACTAACCAAGTTAAAAATGAAATATACGCCTATATGTATTTTTCTGTGAAACATGGGGAAATTAAATAAAAAAATAAAAATAAATATTTATATACCTATACACATGTATATTTTCTGTGAGTAGAAAATGTTAAAGTTAAGCAAGAAGAAATAGCATAAAAAATGACATGAAATATAATACAAGTCAATATGTTAGTGTAGATAAAAATGGAAAGGAAGATTTCTGGAAAAGAATAAAAGAAAAAAAAATATGACTGAGTCACACATTTATCATGACTTGGGTGAGTATACAAAAATAGCTATTTTCTGGAAAAAGTAAAGAGAAAGGAGTACTAACCATAATTGGCTAAGGTAGCCGGGGTATCAAGGAGGGAAATGTGAAAACATAAAATGCAAAATACATGATGTTAGCTAGGACAAAAGTGGAATTTTATCTTGGTAAAACCCTAGAGGAAAACATTTATATAAATAGGCAGTTATAACCAGAAAATCATTTTACCCGAGTTGCTTAAAAATAAGAAAGAAAGAAGAAAAAAAAGGGGAAGGAGAAACATATAGGGATTTTTGATCAAAGGAAGGAAGAACTTAGGTGAGTGATCTCACTAAATTCATGGCATTAAGACTTGATATGAAGCAGCCAAATTTCTGTATTGCTATTTGCATTTTCTTGGTTTTGTTGAACATGATTTTATCAATGCTCTTTGGATGGTTCTGATCTGTCATGATTTTTATTATGGATGTTTTTGGATGATTTTTGATCTGTTATGATGTTTCCTTCTAATGTGTAACCCACTGTTTTTTTTACTGCATTCAGAAAAGCTAAGAATACTCTCAACTGTTATGGATCTATGGCATGGAAATTTTAATAAAGAAAATATTATGAGCTGCATTATACTTTGTATAAGTGCTGAGGCTTAAAAAAGATATTAGGGTGCAATAGAAATTCTATATGTGCTGAGCCCTTAATTAAATAGAAAAAAAACCACAAGTTAAAAATTATGGTTAAGCTAGATCTTGAATCTGGTTCAATCATAGTCACTAGCAAATTCAAATAACTCAACATGCCATGTCTCTATTGTTCAGTTGAAAATATCCTTGTATTTCTATTTGAGATCAAGACATCTATTGACCACATCCCTGTAAATGATTGTCTGCTTATTGTTGGAAAATTATGCTAGTAAGATGTATGGATGTTTCCATGTTTACAGTGACATGTTCACCTAGTTATCTGATGGTAGGATTTAAACTAAAACTACTAGTAAATAAACTAGGGATGGTAAACCAAGAAGGCTGCTGGAATGCTTGTTATATTTGAAGTAGGCAAGTTGGCACATGGTTTGTTTAAGCCCTGAGATCTTTGTGCAATGATGTGAATTAGTTCATTGCAATGTGCCCCCGTGATTCCTTGATAGCAGATGAGGTTAGGAATTTTAAATGGATAATACAACCTATAAATGAAGAAATAGAAACTTGAGCTTTTCTTAAAATTGGTTGGAGTGGAACCATGGTTGTCCAGTGCTTCTATCTGCAATTATTAAATGTTCAAGTTTGCATAATTATTTATGTGTATATGAATGATTGATAAAGTTATCATTCATGTACAAATATTATCCGAAACATAGTAAAACAGATGATTAAAGGAATTGAATATGCAAAAGGCCAGTATTTATGCTTATCTTCTATCTGCTTAATGTTATGAATATTTTGTTGTTGCTCATACCAGATCATTGATTTGACCCTTGTTTGCTCATGGCATATGGGGGTGTCTCATTTTAAATTGAGGCAGCCACAAATGCTCTTTCAGGGGTTGCAAGACTTAAGTAGGAAGGAAGGTTATGGCTAATGAGAAAAATGGATGAGCATGCTTGCTAGTTTTAATAAGAGCATAGAATGAGATATCTGCATGTATTCATGGAAATAGAGTTTTTAAATTTCTTGTTATGTAATGACTTTGCTGTGTTGGTTAAACTGGTTGCTAGAGTTGAGTTCTGTTATGTGTAAATGGTTTGAGTACTGAAGTATGGTCTGAGATATGAAAAAAAATAATATGCTTAAATTATTAGTTATGAAAACTTGGAAAAAGGAATATATATATATATATATATTTAAGCAGTTGTCTAGCCTAACCTATATTGAGTACTAGGCAAATTTGGGTTATTTATAAGTATTCAGTTTGGGGGTAAAATATGGGTTTAAACTAGAGAAATTCTTTTAAGTAATTAATTGCCTTTCACTGGAATATTTTGTAAAAAGATTCAAGTCCATTTCTGGGTTGTTTTGAGAAGAGTAAATACAAAGCAAAAAAAAGAGCTTCAGATGCTATGCAAATGAATGGCATATCATTGTTCCATGATCAAAGTGTCTGGCTGACACAATCACATGAATTAATCCAGCTTCAAAAGAATGGAGTTCTGGTTGAACATGTTTGATTATATTTTGACAGTAAAAGGCACTTCAAAATCTTTAGTTTTCTTTTGCAAATGTTTAACCTAAAACTTTCTTTAAAATGCTATAAACAGATGTGCATTTTGAACTGGCTTGAACTATCAAATCAGGAGACACTCTACATTCTTTTAAACACTTTAAAGTTTAGATTCTTATCACAGCAAAATTTTATGCAAACACTCAACCCACAGTTGTGTCATATTGGTTAAGATTAAAACAGAAAAGCTATATTGATTGAATCAAAAGCAAGAGAGTTTCAAAGGAGACACCTAAATTGAAAATGATAGATGTAAATATCATTTTCTGGTACTTAGTCACATATCAAACATTTGAACTATGCTGGAAAAAAAATGATAATCTCAGGTATTCTGAGATTATGTGCCAGGATAAAAATTAACAGAAAAATCATGGGTAGCATGATCAAATCTAGTATAAATAAATATGCACAGGATCTACTTATATACTGCAAATATCAAAGAATCTGGGAATTTAATTATGAGTAGATTAATTCAAATTCAAATCAAACAGAACTTGCTCTTGTTTACAAAATTTAAATATATATATATATACTCTGATTTAAACAAGAGGGACATATACATCATCATATGTATATGTATATTTTTTATGATTAAACTGATATATTTATATTAGTAGGAATTTTAAAATCCTGGACAAATTGTTTGAAAAGAAAACGACTCTGAGAATTAAATTGAATTGTAAATGTAAAAAAAATCCCATTAAAATTAAGGTCAAATTTGGAGGGTCATTTCAGTTGGTATCGGAGCTAATGGTTGCATTGATTGTTGAATACTATAGAGATGTATTATATCTGTTTGTTTTGGATGAAATAATTTAGATAGGAAAATATTAACTATAGAAAATACTCACAGTACACTAATACTATTTGCCCATAACTTGGTTAGCAAACCATGGTAGGAAGGGGATCACATCAAGCAGGAACAAGTGCCCCACAAATGCTTGATATGCAAGAGTTTGTAAGGGTTTTAAGGGGTGGAATTGGACATAGACCTGAGAATCCACATGAGGAACTTTCAAAACTATTAAAGGCTTATACAAACTTGGGAGGCAAAAGTTTTGAAGGGACTGAGAATGTGATGGAAATTCAAGCATGGTTGAGAACACTGGATAGGATTTTTAATGACATGCAGCTTGATGATCAGAGGAAGAGGCAAGTGGCTTCAAGACTGCTGAAAGGAGTAGCTTTAGGCTGGTGGGAGGTGATCATAGCTGGGAGAATTGAAAATGAAATCACTTGGAATCAATTCAAGGAGATGTTGGAGGCAAGATTTGTACCAGCATCAGCTAAGACCACATTACTTGAAGAATTTATTAGACTCAAGCAAGGAACTCTGAATGTCACTGAATACACTCAAAAGTTTGAGGGATTATCCAAATATGGAGCGATGCTAGTGGCAGATGAAGCATCCAAAAATGATAGGTACATTAAAGGTTTGAACCCAGGACTTAGTAGAGCCATGTTACCATATGCAGATAGGACTTTTAATCAAGTAATAGATCTGGCTTTAAAATTGGAGCAGCATGACAAGGAAAGAGAGAAGTACAGGAATTTTAAGAACCAAAATAACAAGAAGAATAAGGAAAGATATCACCCTTATGATAAAAAGAAGGAGGAGACAGACAACAAGAAGGCCAATGACACCAAGGCTAATGATGCTAAGAAGAAATTGGTCTGCCATCATTGTGGAAAGGAAGGACACATCAAACCAAGGTTCCTAGAGTTAAAAGGAGGAGCCTTCAAATGCTACCTATGTGGGAAAGAGGGGCATATGAAGAGGAACTGTCCTGAGTACAAGCAGCAAGGGATGTTAGCAAATCTGGAGGGCAAAAGTAAATCTACAGTGGAAATTAATGCTGAAAACCATAGCCAAGTGGAAGGTACATTACTTATTTGTACCATACCCATAGCAGTAGTATATGACACTGGGGCAACTCACTCTTTGATTTCTTATGAACTAGTTAAAATGCTAAATTGAATTGCATATTGGTTGAAACTCCATTGCTTATACAAAGTCCACTGGGGAGTTCTAGTGTTTTAGATATGATTTGTGTGGATGTGGAATTAAACATAGGAGGAGATACTTTTATTTCCAATTTATATGTTTTAAACTACTCAAATATAGGTGTTATATTAGGGTTGGACTGGTTAAGGCAATTTAAAGCCATAATTAACTTAGATTCATCCACCATATCATTGCAAAATCTTAGAGGCCAGAGAATCATAATTTTATGTGAAGTAGCTAAAGAAAGGAAATTATATCACTTAATTGACTTGGAAAAAGATTTCAGTGAACTTACTATTGAAGGAATTCCCATAGTCAATGAATACTTGGATGTGTTTGGGGAGGTTAAGGGTGTTCCACACCATAGACCAGTAGAGTTTCAAATCAATCTTATTCCCGGAGCAAGCCCAATAATAAAGAAACCCACTAGAATGGGGCCAAGTGAACTAAAAGAATTGAAAAATCAGTTAGAAGAACTAGAAAGCAAAGGATTTATAAGGCTAAGCAATTCATGTTGGGGTGCTCCAGTAGTGTTTGTAAGAAAACATGATGGTATTTTGAGAATGTGTATAGATTACAGAGAGCTAAATAAAGTTACTATTAAGAACAAATACCCATTGCCTAGAATCGATGATCTCTTTGATCAACTCAGTGGAGCTAAAATATTTTCTAGGTTAGACTTAGCATCTGAGTTCCATTAGATGAAGGTTGAGGACTCAAGTGTTAAGTACACTGCATTTAACACCAGATATGGTTTGTATGAGTTTCTAGTTATGCCATTTGGGCTGACAAATGCCCCTTCATATTTTGTAGATTTAATGAATAGAATATTCAGAGATTATTTAGACAAGTTTGTGCTGATTTTTATTGATGATATTTTGGTTTATTCCAAAACAGTAGAAGAGCATAAAATTCATTTGCATCTGGTTTTGTCTAGATTGAGGGAAGAAGATTTAAAGGCAAAATTTTCAAAATGTGCATTTTGGAAAGAGGAAGTACATTTCCTTGGCCATGTCATTTCTGCAAAAGGAATTTCAGTGAACCCCAATAAGGTTGTAGCAATTCAAGCATGGAAAAGACCAAGCACAGTGAGTGAGGTTAAATCATTTATGGGGATGGCAGGATGTTATAGGAGATTTATAAAAGATTTTTCTAAAATGTCATCACCACTTACAAATTTAACTAGAAAGAATCAGGCCTTTGTGTGGACTGAAAAATGTGAACAAGCTTTTATCAAGATAAAAGAAGCCTTAGTTAATGCACCAGTGTTGAGAGTACCTGAAGGAAATGAGGGATTAATTGTGTATACTGATGCAAGTGGCTCTGGGCTAGGGGCTGTGTTGATGCAACAAGACCAAGTAATAGCCTATGCATCTAGGCAATCAAAGCCACATGAAACTAGGTATGCAACCCATGATCTTGAACTAGCAGCAGTAGTGTATGCCTTGAAGCTTTGGAGACATTACTTATTAGGTGCCAAATTTATTTTGTACACTGATCATAAGGCACTGAAATATCTATTCTCACAAAAAGATTTAAACATGAGGCAACATAGGTGGGTGGAGTTTCTAGCTTCCTATGACTTAGACATACTCTATACACCAGGTAAAGCAAACAAAGTTGCTGATGCTCTAAGTAGACAACATGCTAAGTTAGCTATGATGATGATAGAAGAGTTTAAGGACTTGTCTTTGCTTGTTGAATTAGAAATTGGGAAGAATGGTTGTGTGCACATGGATGTACATGTGCATGGTGCACAGGAAAATAGAGGGAAGTTGAGCTTGATGACACTTCAATCTGAATTAATTTTGAAGGTAAGTAAAATGCAAGACCAAGACCCTATTATAGTTGAGAATAAAATTCTCATATCAAAAGGGGAAGAAGTGACAAATTACCATATTGATAAAAAATGGTTATTTAAGAAACCAGGATAGAATATGTGTTCCAGAAAACATGGAGTTGAAGGAGGAAATATTGAATGAATATCATAGGAGTAAGTACTCCATACACCCAGGCATTACAAAGATGTATCAAAATTAAAAAGAAATTTTTGGTGAAAGGGAATGAAGTCAGATGTAGCCAAACATGTTGCAAGGTGTATGACTTGCCAATAAGTTAAGGCAGAAACACAAAGACCATCACGGTTGTTACAACCTCTTAGCATACCACAGTGGAAATGGGAAGATATATCTATGGATTTCATAGATGGACTGCCTAGATCTAAAAGAGGAAACACAAGTATATGGGTGATAGTAGATAGGCTAACTAAAGTGGCACATTTCATTCCAGTCAAATCAGAAAGGAATGCACCAAAATTAGCACAAGTATTTATGAAGGAGGTGGTAAGATTGCATGGCATTCCCAAAACCATTGTGAGTGATAGGGATACCATCTTCACCTCAAGATTCTGGAAAAGTTTTCAAGAAGCCATGGGGAGTGAATTATGCTTAAGCACAGCCTACCATCCACAATCAGATGGACAAACTGAGGTGGTGAACAAAGTTCTAGAAGACTTATTGAGAGCATGTGCATTGGATTTTGGAGGCAACTGGGAGGATCATCTCCATCTAGCTGAGTTTACATACAATAACAGCTATCAAAGCACCATAGGGATGGCTCCATTTGAAGCCTTATATGGCAAGCCATGTTTATCACTTGTATGTTGGGTAGAGACAGGAGAGAGGGCTGTTTTAGGGCCTGGATATGTAAAAGAGACTACAAAGAAAATTGGGCTAATAAGAAAAAGAATGGCAGCAGCTCAAGACAGGCAAAAGAAGTTTGCAGACATGAAGAGAAAGCAGGTGGAATATGGAGTAGGAGACTTTGTTTTCATCAAGGTTTCACCTATGAAAAAGGTCTTGAGATTTGGCAAGCAAGGAAAACTCACACCAAGGTATGTTGGACCCTATAAAATTATGGAAAGAATAGGTTCTTTAGCATACAAATTGGAACTACCAGAGGAAATGAAAGCAATGCATAATGTTTTTCATGTGTCACAACTTAGAAGATGGGTACATGATAAAGAAGAAATTATGGAAAAGCCTACCCAAATTCAAATAAATCCTAATTTGGTTTATGAGAAAGAACCAGTGGGGATTTTAGCTAAAGAAGAAAAGAAATTGAGAAGTAAATCTTTGAAACTAGTGAAGGTCCAGTGGAGTCTTGATCCTAATGATTGTACATGGGAGTAAGAAGACAAAATTAGGATGGATTATCCTAAACTTTTTGTAGATTAAAGGTAATTTTTAAATTTCTCGAGAATTTAATATGTATGGCTATTATGGATGAATTTGTTTGCTTATGCATATGTTGGATGGATTCCTTAGAGTCAGTAAATGCTTGTTAAGTATTAGAAAAATTGTGAGGATACAATTCCTAAAAGGAGGGGTGAATGTAATGCCCCAAAATTTTGAGGAAAATTATTTTAATAAAATAATTCAGTTATAAAAATATCTAGATTAAATGTTGTAGGATTTCTTGATGAAATGATGTGCAAGAGTATGTGTGCTCATGCACACTGGAAATGGCACAGGGAAAATCCAAGAATTTGTGGAAAAAAAAGGGAGACAGAAAAGTTTTATTTAAAAATAAGAAAGTGAATTCTTATTTAAAGCATTTGATTTTAACTTAGGACTAACCAAGTTAAAAATGAAATATATGCCTATATGTATTTTTCTGTGAAACAGGGGGAAATTAAATTAAAAATAAATAAATATTTATATACCTATACACATGTATATTTTCTATGAGCAGAAAATGTTAAAGTTAAGCAAGAAGAAATAGCATCAAAAATGACATGAAATATAATACAAGTCAATATGTTAGTGTAGATAAAAATGGAAAGGAAGATTTCTGGAAAAGAATAAAAGAAAAAAAAATATAATATGACTGAGTCACACATTTATCATGACTTGGGTGAGTATACAAAAATAGCTATTTTCTGGAAAAAGTAAAGAGAAAGGAGTACTAACCATAATTGGCTAAGATAGCCGGGGTATCAAGGAGGGAAATGTGAAAACATAAAATGCAAAATACATGATGTTAGCTAGGACAAAAGTGGAATTTTATCTTGGTAAAACCCTAGAGGAAAACATTTATATAAATAGGCAGTTATAACCAGAAAATCATTTTACCCGAGTTGCTTAAAAATAAGAAAGAAAGAAGAAAAAAAAGGGGAAGGAGAAACATATAGGGATTTTTGATCAAAGGAAGGAAGAACTTAGGTGAGTGATCTCACTAAATTCATGGCATTAAGACTTGATATGAAGCAGCCAAATTTCTATATTGCTGTTTGCATTTTCTTGGTTTTGTTGAACATGATTTTATCAATGCTCTTTGGATGGTTCTGATCTGTCATGATTTTTATTATGGATGTTTTTGGATGATTTTTGATCTGTTATGATGTTTCCTTCTGATGTGTAACCCACTGTTTTTTTTACTGCATTCAGAAAAGCTAAGAATACTCTCAACTGTTATGGATCTATGGCATGGAAATTTTAATAAAGAAAATATTATGAGCTGCGTTATACTTTGTATAAGTGCTGAGGCTTAAAAAAAAGATATTAGGGGTGCAATAGAAATTCTATATGTGCTGAGCCCTTAATTAAATAGAAAAAATAACCACAAGTTAAAAATTATGGTTAAGCTAGATTTTGAATCTGGTTCAATCATAGTCACTAGCAAATTCAAATAACTCAACATGCCATGTCTCTATTGTTCAGTTGAAAATATCCTTGTATTTCTATTTGAGATCAAGACATCTATTGACCACATCCCTGTAAATGATTGTCTGCTTATTGCTAGAAAATTATGCTAGTAAGATGTATGGATGTTTCCATGTTTACAGTGACATGTTCACCTAGCTATCTGATGGTAGGATTTAAACTAAAACTACTAGTAAATAAACTAGGGATGGTAAACCAAGAAGGCTGTTGGAATGCTTGTTATATTTGAAGTAGGCAAGTTGGCACATGGTTTGTTTAAGCCCTGAGATCTTTGTGCAATGAGCCCCCGTGATTCCTTGATAGCAGATGAGGTTAGGAATTTTAAATGGATAATACAACCTATAAATGAAGAAATAGAAACTTGAGCTTTTCTTAAAATTGGTTGGAGTGGAACCATGGTTGTTCCAGTGCTTCTATCTGCAATTATTAAATGTTCATGTTTGCATAATTATTTATGTGTATATGAATGATTGATAAAGTTATCATTCATGTACAAATATTATCTGAAACATAGTAAAACAGATGATTAAAGGAATTGAATATGCAAAAAGCCAGTATTTATGCTTATCTTCTATCTGCTTAATGTTATGAATATTTTGTTGTTGCTCATACCAGATCATTGATCTGACCCTTGTTTGCTCATGGCATATGGGGGTGTCTCATTTTAAATTGAGGCAGCCACAAATTCTCTTTCAGGGGTTGCAAGACTTAAGTAGGAAGGAAGGTTATGGCTAATGAGAAAAATGGATGAGCATGCTTGCTAGTTTTAATAAGAGCATAGAATGAGATATCTGCATGTATTCATGGAAATAGAGTTTTTAAATTTCTTGTTATGTAACGACTTTGCTGTGTTGGTTAAACTGGTTGCTAGAGTTGAGTTCTGTTATGTGTAAATGGTTTGAGTACTGAAGTATGGTCTAAGATAAGAAAAAAATAATATGCTTAAATTATTAGTTATGAAAACCTAGAAAAAGGAATATATATATATATATATATATATATATATATATATATATATATATATTTAAGCAGTTGTCTGAGTTTGGGGGTAAAATATGGGTTTAAACTAGAGAAATTCTTTTTAAGTATTTAATTGCCTTTCACTGGAATATTTTGTAAAAATATTCAAGTCCATTTCTGGGTTGTTTTGAGAAGAGTAAATACAAAGCAAAAAAAAAGAGCTTCAGATGCTATGCAAATGAATGGCATATCATTGTTCCATGATCAAAGTGTCTGGCTGACACAATCACATGAATTAATCCAGCTTCAAAAGAATGGAGTTCTGGTTGAACATGTTTGATTATATTTTGACAGTAAAAGGCACTTCAAAATCTTTAGTTTTCTTTTGCAAATGTTTAACCTAAAACTCTCTTTAAAATGCTATAAACAGATGTGCATTTTGAACTGGCTTGAACTATCAAATCAGGAGACACTCTACATTCTTTTAAACACTTTAAAGTTTAGATTCTTATCACAGCAAAATTTTATGCAAACACTCAACCCACAGTTGTGTCATATTGGTTAAGATTAAAACAGAAAAGCTATATTGATTGAATCAAAAGCAAGAGAGTTTCAAAGGAGACACCTAAATAGAAAATGATAGATGTAAATATCATTTTCTGGTACTTAGTCACATATCAAACATTTGAACTATGCTGAAAAAAAATGATAATCTCAAGTATTCTGAGATTATGTGCCAGGATAAAAATTAACAGAAAAATCATGGGTAGCATGATCAAATCTAGTATAAATAAATATGCACAGGATCTACTTATATACTGCAAATATCAAAGAATCTAGGAATTTAATTATGAGTAGATTAATTCAAATTCAAATCAAACAGAACTTGCTCTTGTTTACAAAATTTAAATATATATATATATATACTCTGATTTAAACAAGAGGGACATATACATCATCATATGTATATGTATATTTTTTATGATTAAACTGATATATTTATATTAGTAGGAATTTTAAAATCCTGGACAAATTGTTTGAAAAGAAAACGACTCTGAGAATTAAATTGAATTGTAAATGTAAAAAAATCCCATTAAAATTAAGGTCAAATTTGGAGGGTCATTTCAGTTGGTATCAGAGCTAATGGTTGCATTGATTGTTGAATACTATAGAGATGTATTATATCTGTTTGTTTTGGATGAAATAATTTAGATAGGAAAATATTAACTATAGAAATACTCACAGTACACTAATACTATTTGCCCATAACTTGGTTAGCAAACCATGGTAGGAAGGGGATCACATCAAGCAGGAACAAGTGCCCCACAAATGCTTGATATGCAAGAGTTTGTAAGGGTTTTAAGGGATGGAATTGGACATAGACCTGAGAATCCACATGAGGAACTTTCAAAACTATTAAAGGCTTATACAAACTTGGGAGGCAAAAGTTTTGAAGGGACTGAGAATGTGATGGAAATTCAAGCATGGTTGAGAACACTGGATAGGATTTTTAATGACATGCAGCTTGATGATCAGAGGAAGAGGCAAGTGGCTTCAAGACAGCTGAAAGGAGTAGCTTTAGGCTGGTGGGAGGTGATCATAGCTGGGAGAATTGAAAATGAAATCACTTGGAATCAATTCAAGGAGATGTTGGAGGCAAGATTTGTACCAGCATCAGCTAAGACCACATTACTTGAAGAATTTATTAGACTCAAGCAAGGAACTCTGAATGTCACTGAATACACTCAAAAGTTTGAGGGATTATCCAAATATGGAGCGATGCTAGTGGCAGATGAAGCATCCAAAAATGATAGGTACATTAAAGGTTTGAACCCAGGACTTAGTAGAGCCATGTTACCATATGCAGATAGGACTTTTGATCAAGTAATAGATCTGGCTTTAAAATTGGAGCAGCATGACAAGGAAAGAGAGAAGTACAGGAATTTTAAGAACCAAAATAACAAGAAGAATAAGGGAAGATATCACCCTTATGATAAAAAGAAGGAGGAGACAGACAACAAGAAGGCCAATGACACCAAGGCTAATGATGCTAAGAAGAAATTGGTCTGCCATCATTGTGGAAAGGAAGGACACATCAAACCAAGGTTCCCAGAGTTAAAAGGAGAAGCCTTCAAATGCTACCTATGTGGGAAAGAGGGGCATATGAAGAGGAACTGTCCTGAGTACAAGCAGCAAGGGATGTTAGCAAATCTGGAGGGCAAAAGCAAATCTACAGTGGAAATTAATGCTGAAAACCATAGCCAAGTGGAAGGTACATTACTTATTTGTACCATACCCATAGCAGTAGTATATGACACTGGGCAACTCACTCTTTGATTTCTTATGAACTAGTTAAAATGCTAAATTGAATTGCATATTGGTTGAAACTCCATTGCTTATACAAAGTCCACTGGGGAGTTCTAGTGTTTTAGATATGATTTGTGTGGATGTGGAATTAAACATAGGAGGAGATACTTTTATTTCCAATTTATATGTTTTAAACTACTCAAATATAGGTGTTATATTGGGGGTGGACTGGTTAAGGCAATTTAAAGCCATAATTAACTTAGATTCATCCACCATATCATTGCAAAATCTTAGAGGCCAGAGAATCATAATTTTATGTGAAGTAGCTAAAGAAAGGAAATTATATCACTTAATTGACTTGGAAAAAGATTTCAGTGAACTTACTATTGAAGGAATTCCCATAGTCAATGAATACTTGGATGTGTTTGGGGAGGTTAAGGGTGTTCCACACCATAGACCAGTAGAGTTTCAAATCAATCTTATTCCCGGAGCAAGCCCAATAATAAAGAAACCCACTAGAATGGGGCCAAGTGAACTAAAAGAATTGAAAAATCAGTTAGAAGAACTAGAAAGCAAAGGATTTATAAGGCTAAGCAATTCATGTTGGGGTGCTCCAGTAGTGTTTGTAAGAAAACATGATGGTATTTTGAGAATGTGTATAGATTACAGAGAGCTAAATAAAGTTACTATTAAGAACAAATACCCATTGCCTAGAATCGATGATCTCTTTGATCAACTCAGTGGAGCTAAAATATTTTCTAGGTTAGACTTAGCATCTGAGTTCCATTAGATGAAGGTTGAGGACTCAAGTGTTAAGTACACTGCATTTAACACCAGATATGGTTTGTATGAGTTTCTAGTTATGCCATTTGGGCTGACAAATGCCCCTTCATATTTTGTAGATTTAATGAATAGAATATTCAGAGATTATTTAGACAAGTTTGTGCTGATTTTTATTGATGATATTTTGGTTTATTCCAAAACAGTAGAAGAGCATAAAATTCATTTGCATCTGGTTTTGTCTAGATTGAGGGAAGAAGATTTAAAGGCAAAATTTTCAAAATGTGCATTTTGGAAAGAGGAAGTACATTTCCTTGGCCATGTCATTTCTGCAAAAGGAATTTCAGTGAACCCCAATAAGGTTGTAGCAATTCAAGCATGGAAAAGACCAAGCACAGTGAGTGAGGTTAGATCATTTATGGGGATGGCAGGATGTTATAGGAGATTTATAAAAGATTTTTCTAAAATGTCATCACCACTTACAAATTTAACTAGAAAGAATCAGGCCTTTGTGTGGACTGAAAAATGTGAACAAGCTTTTATCAAGATAAAAGAAGCCTTAGTTAATGCACCAGTGTTGAGAGTACCTGAAGGAAATGAGGGATTAATTGTGTATACTGATGCAAGTGGCTCTGGGCTAGGGGCTGTGTTGATGCAACAAGACCAAGTAATAGCCTATGCATCTAGGCAATCAAAGCCACATGAAACTAGGTATGCAACCCATGATCTTGAACTAGCAGCAGTAGTGTATGCCTTGAAGCTTTGGAGACATTACTTATTAGGTGCCAAATTTATTTTGTACACTGATCATAAGGCACTGAAATATCTATTCTCACAAAAAGATTTAAACATGAGGCAACATAGGTGGGTGGAGTTTCTAGCTTCCTATGACTTAGACATACTCTATACACCAGGTAAAGCAAACAAAGTTGCTGATGCTCTAAGTAGACAACATGCTAAGTTAGCTATGATGATGATAGAAGAGTTTAAGGACTTGTCTTTGCTTGTTGAATTAGAAATTGGGAAGAATGGTTGTGTGCACATGGATGTACATGTGCATGGTGCACAGGAAAATAGAGGGAAGTTGAGCTTGATGACACTTCAATCTGAATTAATTTTGAAGGTAAGTAAAATGCAAGACCAAGACCCTATTATAGTTGAGAATAAAATTCTCATATCAAAAGGGGAAGAAGTGACAAATTACCATATTGATAAAAAAATGGTTATTTAAGAAACCAGGATAGAATATGTGTTCCAGAAAACATGGAGTTGAAGGAGGAAATATTGAATGAATATCATAGGAGTAAGTACTCCATACACCCAGGCAGTACAAAGATGTATCAAAATTAAAAAGAAATTTTTGGTGAAAGGGAATGAAGTCAGATGTAGCCAAACATGTTGCAAGGTGTATGACTTGCCAATAAGTTAAGGCAGAAACACAAAGACCATCACGGTTGTTACAACCTCTTAGCATACCACAGTGGAAATGGGAAGATATATCTATGGATTTCATAGATGGACTGCCTAGATCTAAAAGAGGAAACACAAGTATATAGGTGATAGTAGATAGGCTAACTAAAGTGGCACATTTCATTCCAGTCAAATCAGAAAGGAATGCACCAAAATTAGCACAAGTATTTATGAAGGAGGTGGTAAGATTGCATGGCATTCCCAAAACCATTGTGAGTGATAGGGATACCATCTTCACCTCAAGATTCTGGAAAAGTTTTCAAGAAGCCATGGGGAGTGAATTATGCTTAAGTACAGCCTACCATCCACAATCAGATGGACATACTGAGGTGGTGAACAAAGTTCTAGAAGACTTATTGAGAGCATATGCATTGGATTTTGGAGGCAACTGGGAGGATCATCTCCATCTAGCTGAGTTTACATACAATAACAGCTATCAAAGCACCATAGGGATGGCTCCATTTGAAGCCTTATATGGCAAGCCATGTTTATCACTTGTATGTTGGGTAGAGACAGGAGAGAGGGCTGTTTTAGTGCCTGGATATGTAAAAGAGACTACAGAGAAAATTGGGCTAATAAGAAAAAGAATGGCAGCAGCTCAAGACAGGCAAAAGAAGTTTGCAGACATGAAGAAAAAGCAGGTGGAATATGGAGTGGGAGACTTTGTTTTCATCAAGGTTTCACCTATGAAAAAGGTCTTGAGATTTGGCAAGCAAGGAAAACTCACACCAAGGTATGTTGGACCCTATAAAATTATGGAAAGAATAGGTTCTTTAGCATACAAATTGGAACTACCAGAGGAAATGAAAGCAATGCATAATGTTTTTCATGTGTCACAACTTAGAAGATGGGTACATGATAAAGAAGAAATTCTGGAAAAGCCTACCCTAATTCAAATAAATCCTAATTTGGTTTATGAGAAAGAACCAGTGGGGATTTTAGCTAAAGAAGAAAAGAAATTGAGAAGTAAAACTTTGAAACTAGTGAAGGTCCAGTGGAGTCTTGATCCTAATGATTGTACATGGGAGTAAGAAGACAAAATTAGGATGGATTATCCTAAACTTTTTGTAGGTTAAAGGTAATTTTTAAATTTCTCGAGAATTTAATATGTATGGCTATTATGGATGAATTTGTTTGCTTATGCATATGTTTGATGGATTCCTTAGAGTCAGTAGCTTGTTAAGTATTAGAAAAATTGTGAGGACACAATTCCTAAAAGGAGGGGTGAATGTAATGCCCCAAAATTTTGAGGAAAATTATTTTAATAAAATAATTCAGTTCTAAAAATATCTAGATTAAATGTTGAAGGATTTCTTGATGAAATAATGTGCAAGAGTATGTGTGCTCATGCACACTGGAAATGGCACAGGGAAAATCCAAGAATTTGTGGAAAAAAAAAGGGAGACAGAAAAGTTTTATTTACAAATAAGAAAGTGAATTCTTATTTAAAGCATTGGATTTTAACTTAGGACTAACCAAGTTAAAAATGAAATATATGCCTATATGTATTTTTCTATGAAACAGGGGGAAATTAAATTAAAAATAAATAAATATTTATATACCTATACACATGTATATTTTCTATGAGCAAAAAATGTTAAAGTTAAGCAAGAAGAAATAGCATCAAAAATGACATGAAATATAATACAAGTCAATATGTTAGTGTAGATAAAAATGGAAAGGAAGATTTCTGGAAAAGAATAAAAGAAAAAAAATATAATATGACTGAGTCACACATTTATCATGACTTGGGTGAGTATACAAAATAACTATTTTCTGGAAAAAGTAAAGAGAAAGGAGTACTAACCATAATTGGCTAAGGTAGCCGGGGTATCAAGGAGGGAAATGTGAAAACATAAAATGCAAAATACATGATGTTAGCTAGGACAAAAGTGGAATTTTATCTTGGTAAAACCCTAGAGGAAAACATTTATATAAATAGGCAGTTATAACCAGAAAATCATTTTACCCGAGTTGCTTAAAAATAAGAAAGAAAGAAAAAAAAGGGGGAAGGAGAAACATATAGGGATTTTTGATCAAAGGAAGGAAGAACTTAGGTGAGTGATCTCACTAAATTCATGGCATTAAGACTTGATATGAAGCAGCCAAATTTCTATATTGCTGTTTGCATTTTCTTGGTTTTGTTGAACATGATTTTATCAATGCTCTTTGGATGGTTCTGATCTGTCATGATTTTTATTATGCATGTTTTTGGATGATTTTTGATCTGTTATGATGTTTCCTTCTGATGTGTAACCCACTGTTTTTTTTACTGCATTCAGAAAAGCTAAGAATACTCTCAACTGTTATGGATCTATGGCATGGAAATTTTAATAAAGAAAATATTATGAGCTGCATTATACTTTGTATAAGTGCTGAGGCTTAAAAAAAAGATATTAGGGGTGCAATAGAAATTCTATATGTGCTGAGCCCTTAATTAAATAGAAAAAATAACCACAAGTTAAAAATTATGGTTAAGCTAGATTTTGAATCTGGTTCAATCATAGTCACTAGCAAATTCAAATAACTCAACATGCCATGTCTCTATTGTTCAGTTGAAAATATCCTTGTATTTCTATTTGAGATCAAGACATCTATTGACCACATCCCTGTAAATGATTGTCTGCATATTGCTAGAAAATTATGCTAGTAAGATGTATGGATGTTTCCATGTTTACAGTGACATGTTCACCTAGCTATCTGATGGTAGGATTTAAACTAAAACTACTAGTAAATAAACTAGGGATGGTAAACCAAGAAGGCTGCTGGAATGCTTGTTATATTTGAAGTAGGCAAGTTGGCACATGGTTTGTTTAAGCCCTGAGATCTTTGTGCAATGAGCCCCCGTGATTCCTTGATAGCAGATGAGGTTAGGAATTTTAAATGGATAATACAACCTATAAATGAAGAAATAGAAACTTGAGCTTTTCTTAAAATTGGTTGGAGTGGAACCATGGTTGTTCCAGTGCTTCTATCTGCAATTATTAAATGTTCATGTTTGCATAATTATTTATGTGTATATGAATGATTGATAAAGTTATCATTCATGTACAAATATTATCTGAAACATAGTAAAACAGATGATTAAAGGAATTGAATATGCAAAAAGCCAGTATTTATGCTTATCTTCTATCTGCTTAATGTTATGAATATTTTGTTGTTGCTCATACTAGATCATTGATCTGACCCTTGTTTGCTCATGGCATATGGGGGTGTCTCATTTTAAATTGAGGCAGCCACAAATTCTCTTTCAGGGGTTGCAAGACTTAAGTAGGAAGGAAGGTTATGGCTAATGAGAAAAATGGATGAGCATGCTTGCTAGTTTTAATAAGAGCATAGAATGAGATATCTGCATGTATTCATGGAAATAGAGTTTTTAAATTTCTTGTTATGTAATGACTTTGCTGTGTTGGTTAAACTGGTTGCTAGAGTTGAGTTCTGTTATGTGTAAATGGTTTGAGTACTGAAGTATGGTCTGAGATAAGAAAAAAATAATATGCTTAAATTATTAGTTATGAAAACCTGGAAAAAGGAATATATATATATATATATATATTTAAGCAGTTGTCTGAGTTTGGGGGTAAAATATGGGTTTAAACTAGAGAAATTCTTTTTAAGTATTTAATTGCCTTTCACTGGAATATTTTGTAAAAAGATTCAAGTCCATTTCTGGGTTGTTTTGAGAAGAGTAAATACAAAGCAAAAAAAAAGAGCTTCAGATGTTATGCAAATGAATAGCATATCATTGTTCCATGATCAAAGTGTCTGGCTGACACAATCACATGAATTAATCCAGCTTCAAAAGAATGGAGTTCTGGTTGAACATGTTTGATTATATTTTGACAGTAAAAGGCACTTCAAAATCTTTAGTTTTCTTTTGCAAATGTTTAACCTAAAACTCTCTTTAAAATGCTATAAACAGATGTGCATTTTGAATTGGCTTGAACTATCAAATCAGGAGACACTCTACATTCTTTTAAACACTTTAAAGTTTAGATTCTTATCACAGCAAAATTTTATGCAAACACTCAACCCATAGTTGTGTCATATTGGTTAAGATTAAAACAGAAAAGCTATATTGATTGAATCAAAAGCAAGAGAGTTTCAAAGGAGACACCTAAATAGAAAATGATAGATGTAAATATCATTTTCTGTTACTTAGTCACATATCAAACATTTGAACTATGCTAAAAAAATTGATAATCTCAAGTATTCTGAGATTATCTGCCAAGATAAAAATTAACAGAAAAATCATGGGTAGCATGATCAAATCTAGTATAAATAAATATGCACAGGATCTACTTATATACTGCAAATATCAAAGAATCTGGGAATTTAATTATGAGTAGATTAATTCAAATTAAAATCAAACAGAACTTGCACTTGTTTACAAAATTTAAAAATATATATATACTCTGATTTAAACAAGAGGGACATATACATCATCATATGTATATGTATATTTTTTATGATTAAACTGATATATTTATATTAGTAGGAATTTTAAAATCCTAGTCAAATTGTTTGAAAAGAAAATGACTCTGAGAATTAAATTGAATTGTAAATGTAAAAAAAATTCCCATTAAAATTAAGGTCAAATTTGGAGGGTCATTTCATGTTTGGACCAAGATGAGGGAGTTTCTTTAGTGACTAAGTAGTTCACTATATCAGCGTACCATGGATCGATAGAAATTGAAAGGAGTTGTTCATCGGGGAAGTTTTCATTGATTGGCAAAGAAGATGGTGCGTTCGGAAGACGAGATAAGTGATCGGCTATGACATTATCGGATCCTTTTTTATCTTTAATTGTAAGGTCAAATTCTTGAAGTAAAAGAATCCAATGAATCAAATGGGATTTAGCATCCTTTTTAGCGAAGAGATATCGAAGCGCAGAGTGGTCCGTGTACACAGTAATGTGTGAACCTATCAAGTAAGGTCGAAACTTTTCGAGCGCAAAAACGACAGCTAGAAGCTCTTTTTCGGTTGTTGTGTAGTTAAGTTGAGCGTCGTTCAAAGTCATACTCGCATAGTAAATGATGTGAAGGATCTTGTTGATGCGTTGTCCTAAGACAGCACCAACGGCAAAGTTCGAAGCATCACACATTATTTCGAAAGGAATATCTCAATTGGGTGCGCAAATGATTGGAGCAGAAATGAGTTCGTTCTTAAGACGTTCAAAAGAAGAGATACAATCAGAATTAAAATTGAAAGGAACGTCTTTTCCAAGAAGAATCGTCAAAGGATGAGCGATTTTGCTAAAGTCTTTCACAAAACGTTGGTAAAAGCCAGCGTGTCCTAGAAATGATCGAATGTCCTTAACAGATTTTGGAATGGGTAGGTTTGCGATTACGTCGATTTTTGCTTTATCTACCTCAATGCCTTTATTTGAGATGATATGTCCAAGGACTATGCCATGTTTGACCATAAAGTGGCATTTTTCCCAATTCAAAGTCAAATGTTTTTCTTTACATCGATTTAGAACCAACTTGAGATGATGTAAACATTAGGAAAAAGAATCGCCAAAGATAGAGAAATCGTCCATAAAAACTTCTAAAAAAATGTTCAATCATGTCAGAAAAGATGCGAACCATGCATCGTTGGAAAGTCATAGGAGCGTTACAAAGTCTGAATGGCATACGTCAATAAGCAAAGGTACCGAATGGACACGTGAAAGTCATTTTCTCTTGATCTTCAAGAGCGATTAGAATTTGGTTATAGCCGGAATAACCATCAAGGAAGCAGTAGAATTCATGGCCGGCTAAACGTTCGAGCATTTGGTCAATGAAAGGAAGAGAAAAGTGATCTTTACGTGTTACGGCATTTAGTTTTCGATGGTCAATGCAAACATGCCAACCCATTTGAGTATGAGTTGGAATATGTTCGTTTGAATCGTTCTTCACAACGGTTAGCCCAGACTTTTTCGGTACAACGTGAATTGGGCTAACCCATGAACTATCAGAGATTGGGTAAATGATTTCGTTGTCGAGAAGTTTAAGAATTTCATCACGCACCGCATCTTTCATTTTTGGATTAAGCCTTCGTTGCGCATCACGAACAGGCTTGGCATCGTCGATTAAATGGATGCGATGTTGAACAAGTGCAGGACTAATTCCCTTTATATCGGAGATCGACCATCCCATCGCTTCCTTATTTTTTCAAAAGAATAGAGAGAAGAGAAACTTCTTGATCAAGAGAAAGACTATTAGAAATGACAACATGACAAGTTTCGTTTTAACCTAAGTATGCATACTTAAGGTGATCGGGAAGTGATTTGAGGTCCAACTTTGGGAGTTTCTCGATCAAAGAATTGGGTTGAGATTCGGACTCAACTGGAAGCGATTCAAAGGGAAGAGTGTATTCAATTTCGTTGGGAATTTCGTGAAACAATTTTTCGTATTTGGCTTTGCGTTCGTCGTTAAGGTCAAGTGTCTCGTTTTCGAAGTTTTCGTGAATGACACTAACTTCCAACGTTTGGTCACGAGGTTCGTTCGATTGGTTTTCAAGATTGAAAATGTTGAGATCCAAAGTCATGTTTCCAAAAGAGATTTTCATCGAACCGTTACGACAATTGATTAAGGCATTTGAGGTGGCTAAGAATGGTCGGCCTAAAATCAATGGAATTTGACTCGTGGGATTTGACACGGGTTGTTTTTCGAGAATGATAAAATCAACGGGGAATATGAATTACCCTACTCGAATGAGCACGTCCTCGATTTCTCCCACGGGCTTCTTAATCGAGTGATCGGCAAATTGAAGCATAACTTTTGTGGGTTTGAGCTCACCTAAGCCTAATTGTTCGTACACGGAGTACGGAATCAAGATGACACTCGCGCCTAAGTCTATCAAACATTTGTTAATCGTCTTGTCTCCAATTGTACACAAAATCATAGGGCAGCCAGGATCTTTGTATTTAATGGGCATGGATTGGGACAAGACTTCACTCAAACTGGCGGCTAAGAAGACTTTTTTAGGCACTTGAGTGTGTCACTTTTGGGTGCACAAGTCCTTAAGAAATTTCGCGAATGTGGGGACTTGTTGAACGATGTCAAGAAGCGGAATGTTAACTTTGACTTGTTTAAAAATTTCCAACATCTTTTCCATTTGGTCTGAGTGTTTCTTTAGTCGAAGACGATGTGGAAATGGAACACGATACTCGGTAGGCGGGTCTACTCGAGTAGAAGAAGAAGAATTTTGATTGGCATTCGATTCAACGTTTGGCTCCACGTTCTGTTCGGATTCGTTCGTTGTTTTAGAAGTGTCGAGAGAGGTTTCCGGCAAATCGTTTGGATTAACGACTTGATTATCGATTTGTTTACCGGAACGTAAAGTTGTGATAGCATTCAATTGGGTGACGTTGCTATCTTGAACAACATGGGCTTGATTTGAATTTGCATTTTGATTTCTGGGATTTGGAAGGGGCTGACTTGGGAATGTTCCTCGTTCGCATTCACTTACAAACGTGGCTAATTGACTCATTTGCATTTCGAGTTTTGCAATTGATTGGTTTGTATTTTTCATATATGAAGTCAATAAATTTTTCAAATTGCTGTTTGATTGAAGGCTTTGAGTAGTTGCCTTAGCCAACGTTTCAAGAGTTTTCTCAAGTGAACTTAAACGTTTATCGTCTTAAGGAGGATGAGCAGCATTTGGTTGAAAATTTGATTGCTGTGGTTGATTATGGGATGGACCCGTAAAGTTTGGTTTAAAATTGTTGGGCTGAAAGGGAGGATTCGAAACATTATTCGGAAATGCTTGAAAATTGGGATGAATCGTATTCGTGTTGGGATTATTTTGGTTCCACGCAAAATTCGGATGATTTCTCCAACCAGGGTTGTATGTTGGAGAAAACAGGTCGTTTTTGGCTTTATTGAAAGCATTGATTTGTTCGATAGAATTAGGACACTGATCGGCTATATGATTAGGATCGTTGCATTTATAACACATCGGTTGGGAAGCTTGGTTCATTTGATTCGATGAGAAAACGTTATCGAATTTTTTAATCATTGCGTCGATCTTAGCTTCCAAAGTAAAAGAAGATCCTACCGAGTGTGCACTCGATCGTGAGTAAATTGATTTTTCGTTCGAACGTTCCCATTGGGATGATTTTTCGGCGAGGTTTTCAAGAAATTGCCAAGCATCGTCGTGATGTTGGGCAAGAAAGTTGCCTTGGCACATTGATTCGAGCATGGTTCGTGAGCTGTTTTCGAGTCCATCGTATAAGATTTGGCAAATCGTCCATTTTTCGAAGTTATGGTGTGGACATTTTATCAAAAGCTCTTTGAATCTTTCAAAATATTTTCCGAATGGTTCTCCTTTGAATTGATGAAAATTTACAATTTCATTTCGGATTCTACTTGTTTTTTCCAAGGGGTAGAACTTTTTTAAGAAAGCTTTTACGAATTCCTCCCAAGTTTTAATTGAGTTCGATGGTAAGCTGTACAACCATTTTTCAGCGTAATTCGTGAGAGCGAATGGGAGTAATCGAAGTTTGATTCCTTCATCGAAAAGTTGTTGGAGTTTAATGGTTGCGCAAACTTATTCGAATTTAGTCAAAAAGATGTATGGATCATCGTGCTCGAAATTGCCAAATTTCGGAAGTGTGGCAATATGGTTCGAGTGAATTTCGAAATGGTTACCCGTAGGGGCGGGTAACGTGATGCAAGATGGAATAGAAACTTTATCGGGAAAGATTCTATCCATAAGAGTTCGAGGGGCGTTTTCGTTAGCCATTTCGGGAAGATCGTCTGTTCGAGTTAAACGATTAGCTGTTGAGTCGCGAGTCCAACAATTTGTTGTTGTGTCATGAGTCCAAGTACTCATGCACAAGTGAAAGTCGAGAAGAGAAAGAAATTAGAAACGAGTTTAGAGAATGAATGAAGATTTGAAAAACGAAGTGAAAAAATTTGTTGGTTTTTTTTACAGGGAAGAAAACTATTTACCAAGTGAAATTTATTTTCAAAAGAGAAGTTTGATTTTTTTTTAAATTTTTTGGTTTTTCAAAATTTTTTATATGTTTTTTTTCGTATTTTTTTTTTGAATTTTCAAAAATTTACCTAAAGGATTTTTTTGTTTTTTGTTTTTTTTTCGAAAATGGAAATTTGATTTTTGTTTTTTTTTTTGAATTTTTAAAATTTTTTGAAAAGATTTTATATATTATTTTTTTTGGATTTTTGTTTTTGATTGAAAATTTTCAAAGGATTTTTTTTTGGATTAAAAACTAAGTTAACTAGAATTTACAATTTTTTGGATTTTGGACTTTTGATTTTTTTTTAAAATTATGCATGAACTAGTGCAACTAAATGAATGCAAAGGACTTAATTACAGTTTTCTGTCCTTAGTAGCTCCTAACCAAAATTGTATAATCACACTTTGTCTTAAATCAACAAAAATATTTCTCAGCCAGGTAACAGGCAGGGGTTATCGGTGCACCACGAATCACCGTAGCAATGCAGCCGAAGGTTTAAGTACCTTCAGAGGAACAACCAGTATAATATTTACGAATCACCGTAATTTTTATTACTGGTTATTACTTTGCCATAGCCTAGACACCAAGAAATAAAATTGTTCAAAGAAAACAATTGTGAAGATACAATTAAGCCCTAGATGAGCCCGTGACACCCTTAAGTCAAATGTCTAACCTTTATTATTAGTCAAATTCTACGATGAAATGATTTTGTAGGCTAAGAAAAGGGTGATGAAATCCCTCAACTTATGTGAATTGGGGTATTGCCTTTAGAAAATAAAACAAGATGAGATGAATGCAAAGCAAAAATTAAACATGAATTTACAATGCAACTAAAATGATATTTGTTTTTGTTTTTGGATTTTGAATTTATATATATATATATATATATATGCAAATACAAGCAACCAACAATGCAATTCAAATAAAAATGAGGGAAAATGGGCACGATACCAGAGCGTGCAGATTATTTAGCATTTTTTTAAGCGGCAATTTTTTTTAGCAAGCGTTTTATTTGGCAAGCAAAGCGACAGCTGATGTTGTGTTTTATCTGCTTGGGCAACCTGAAATTTTAAAAACAGTATATATACAAGTATTTTTTTATATATCAAAGGAAAACCAAACAAAACAAGTAAAACAATTGGTGAAAACAATCTAAACAAAAGATTTTCTCTTTTTTTTGTGTTATATATTTTTTTCGAATGAAAGTTAAAATAAAACATAAAACTTAAAAACAAAAATAAAGAATAAATTAACCAAAAGCAACCTAGTCAAATGAAAACATTCAAACCCAAAGTTAAGCAAATTCACTTCTATTAACCTGCCCAGTTAAACAAGAGAGACCCGCTCAATACACTTCTTCAATCAAATTTTTGAAATAAAAAAAATGCATCTAGATTAATAGCTGTTAGGGTTGTCTCGCATGTTTAATGGAGGAACGACGGTTTGGATTTGGAAAGTCCCACATTGCAAAATAACTTGGAGAAGTGGTGTATAAATATGAGTTGGTAGACACGTAACATCAGGAATTCCTTTTGTTACAACAAAGTGTGTGCCGACTCATATGCGTACGCCACGTACTGGAGATGGGGAGCTTGGTCCGACCGTCGTTGCCCAACAGTGGTATCAGAGCCGAAGGTTACGGACTGGGCCATGCGGACACGGCAGTGCTCTCAAAGGTTACCGCAAAGGATGCGAGTCAAGGGGGAGACTGTTAGGGTTGTCTCGCATGTTTAATGGAGGAACGACGGTTTGGATTTGGAAAGTCCCACATTGCAAAATAACTTGGAGAAGTGGTGTATAAATATGAGTTGGTAGACACGTAACATCAGGAATTCCTTTTGTTACAACAAAGTGTGTGCCGACTCATATGCGTACGCCACGTGCTGGAGATGGAGAGCTTAGTCCGACCGTCGTTGCCCAACAAGTGTTCTTCAATTAAGAAAAATGCACCCAAATTCCCAAAAAATTCCAAACGAAATATGCCTCCATCGTTTAATTCCAAACCTAAATCAAATTGAGGCGTATTTGTAGGCGGTTGGTGATTTGATTCAAGCAAAGCGATTAGAGGTTGTGTGATTCGGGTTTTGGAGTTTTAAGGAGTACGAGTTGTTTGAAGTTGGAGGAGGATTCGAGGCGATTTTGGTGGCGAAGGGGGATGTGGTTTGCTGCAGGTGATTGGACGTGGGATTGCGGTTATGGGGAGAGATAATGGAATCGCTTGGGTTGGTTCGATTGTAGGATTTTGCGACGTGATTTCGTCTCGAAGCAATTGGGTTGCGGAGATTGTATTTGGGGCGATTGCAGGCGACTTTGGCTTCAATGAATCCGCGAAAGAGCAGGTAGTTCGGTGGAGTTTGTATTATCGAGTTGTGTAACAGGGAGAGGCAAAGGGTGGTAGTTATGCTGGTCAAGGTGCTGTCAGAGGCTGGTGAAGGAGAGCAGTTGAGTTATTTTGGTTGCTGGAGATGATTGGTTTCTGATAAGGGCAGCAGTGGTTAATGGTAGGTGGATAGGTGGTGATGCAACAGTGGGGATGGTGGGTATGTAGTTGATGGATTGATGTGGTTTCGCTATGAGGCAGTTGAGTCGTGAGTTTGACTGTGAGTCGCGAGTATATTGAATGTGTATGTAGTGGTGAAGGCTGAAAATGTATGTACGAATATGGTTGAGGATGAGTTTGTGCTTGCAGCAGTTTGTATGAAGAAGGTGCTGCTGTTTGTAGTGTGTCGGTTTGACAGTAGGCGGTGGAGTTGATGGAACTGGTGGAAGTGAGGTTGTGGTATGATGTTTCAGTTGCAGTGTGACATGGGGAGGCACTGATGTAACAGAGAGATATGGTTTGTTTGATGTTAAGGGTGGTTTGTTTGATGGTCTGAAGCGAGGGTGGAGAAGTAATGAGAAGTGACTGTGGGGATGTAGCTGTTGATGACAGAGGTTGTATTGGTATGTGACAGTTTGGTGTTGGAAGTTTAGTGAAAATTAAAGTTGTTGATGCTTGTGGTAGATGAATTGGTGGTTTTGATATATGGTGGCTGAAGTGGATTTTCAAATGCAAGTTATGGCAGCAAAGTTTGTTTTTTGTGGTTGATCTGGTTGAAGTGCAGAGGCGTTTGTGTGCATGGTGATGTTGTACTGCTTTGATGATTGTGGTCAGAGGAGTTGTTTAGAAGTGGTGATTGAATTGTGAGAACCGCGGATTGTGGTTGCGACTGGGGTTGGTTGGCGATTGCAATTCGATTGGGGTGCTGCGGCTACCAGGTGATGCGATCGAATTTAGGTAAAGCAATGTTCAAATTTGAGGCAAGGTGATTTTGGTGATTGTTGAGGAAGTCACGGAGTGGTTCTGGCAATGGTTGTGGAAGGTGATTTAAGACAGTGCAATGTGATTTTGGTTGAGACAGTTTTGTAGAAGGTGTGATTTGACAGAAAGGATGATTGTTAGATGGTGCACAGGAATGTGCACGTATGACAGTTTTTTTTTTTTTTCCTCTTTTTTTTATTTTCTAAAGCAATGTACCAAAGAAAATGTAAAATGTTAAAAAAAAAGAATGGAATAAAAGAGTTTTTCGTTTTTGAATTGAAGCTGAATAATTTTTTTTTTTTTGAATATGCATGCAAATGAACAAAACAATAGAAAACAACAGCAATCAAACAAAATGCAAACAAAAATCAAACAACCAACACAACACAATTTTTTTTTAAATGCACTTGAAGCACAAACAAACATACTAAAAATCAAACGAAAATAATTCAAAGAATAGAAAATTAAAATTAAATGAATTCCCCGGCAACGGCACAAAAAATTTAGTAGCGTTTAATAAATTCTGCTAAAAGTTGTTAATTTTTTGAGCAGATTTCTCTTGCTATAGTTGTTCATTCAATTTCCACTTCATTTTGTTCACAACATATATTATATAGCAATAATTAACATATTTTAGTACGAAACAACTAATCACTCATACAATTATCATGTTCAAACAACGAAAAACACGTTAATCACATAATGAAATATAATATACTAAGAATTTGATACATAATATTTTAAACAAAATAACCATGTTTACAATGGCCTGACCGTTCGTTGCCTCAAAAAGGTAATAGAAACTTAAAATGTTGGTGCAATATTAGCATTTTTCACAAACTTCGGTAATTTCATCAGCTCTGTCTTCGTAATTGCTACTTGTGACTCCATAAATTCTTTATATTCTGGAATTGAGTCAATCTCAGCTAAAAGCTCTCTAGCACACCCCCTTGTTTCTTCATTTGTCTCCTTTATAGCATCTTGAAGCACCTTTTCTGAGCTCCGAGTTACTAATTAAGGGTTCGTCGTTACAGTTAGTAATCACAAATTTACATTAAGAATAAAAAGGCAATGGGTACCTTTAAGAACTCTTATGCTTGCTTTTCAGCTGAGTCCGTTCATCGTATCTGGGTCTAGTCTCATCTTTATAACAATCCGGTCATCGTATCTGCTTATTTAAGATTAGGATCCCTAGTCCAACGTCAATCCCATTTTGCTATGCTATAGATTACCCATTCCTCATTCCATGCATTGCTACCAGTTTAATCTGAAATCACTCTATGCTTTGGTTTCATTCTCAATGTTTTTCAAAACATGCTTAGCATATTGTACTCTTTATTACTTGGATTGCTTCCATTTTGAATCCTCTTCTACTTGAAGGGGATGGTTTAATTTCATTTTTTTTAGTCTTGCCTCAGTAGTCAGTACCCTCTCAACTGAACACTTTTGCTGCTTACGTTTCACTACCAATGAAATTGAAATCATTATGTATGAAGTGTATGCAAAACTGAAATGAATATATCTTATAATGAAATGAATCGATTAGTTAGAAATAATTTCAACTACTCAAATATAAACCAAACTGTACCGGTTGTTTAAACATTTCTAAATTAATGAAACAATTGAATTTTACTTTCTTGTATAGTAAATGATCACTTACACATGTGATTACATTTAGCTACAACCTAATTCAAATAAGATAATAATCAATATTATTTTTGATCCAAATAATTATTATTTTAATATGTTCCCAAATCATGCACATATTATACATGAATTTATGGAGCAAAAAAACATCAATATCTTGTTCCAGGCTTCCAGCTACATGAATTTTAAACTTCTTTAATTGAAATTTGCATGATTAAGTTGAATTTCGTTAAAGAGTCCAAATGTATTTCAGCAAGAATTAACATTATTTCATGTACTAAGCATAATATCTTATATAAAACCAACAGTCAAAAGCAAATCCACCTTTTTTCTTAGAAAAAGGTCATTTAAGTTTAAAATCTTAATTCACAAAGTCTGAAACAACAAAACTTTAAACTTGCAACTCAGAATCATATGGTAAATCTGACAAAACCACAATATAAATTACCCATTGAAGAAGTAAATTGCCTATTAAGTTTCTAATCTCTTCTGATTGTCCCAGCAAGTACATCAGGATCATTACAAGTTTCCCATTGACTTTGTTATAAGAACACATCACATTGCAACGTTTCCTTTGATCACACAATTTTTCAATGGCAGTTGAAATGTATAATATATGTCTTGTTTGTTACCTATTCAGTAAAACAATAAGGACTTCAAAAATGCATTTAGTATATATAATATTACACATTTATATGGAAATAATACTGTTAACCCGAAAATTGGATCAACACTCGGACATCAAATAAAAGCACCAATTCATATTAAATAAACAGAAAAGTAGTAAAAAGAGACAATTTTTATGGTGGTTCGGCGTAATTTCCGGCCTACGTCCACTTTAATTTTTATTTGTTGTTCTCTCTCTGGATCACTAGTTTTTCTTAGATTTGACCAAAATCTAGTGGATCTCGTATTTATAATAGAGTTCCTAGAGTGTTTTTCAGGTAGAGAATAAGAGTGAAGAAGTAGCAGAGTCTCCGTCCTTAGATAATTCTGATCCTTTTATGGTTGCTCTATGGCTTTTATTTATAGGGGTATCAGTCGTGTTGGATCAAAAGTTCACTTGGAGCATAGTCCAGATGTCGACTCAAAGGAATGTGAAAAGTCTCGGGACCCATCGAGGTGTTCAAACATGTCAATGAGTACATGATCATGTCAACGAAGAAATTTTTGCATTGGTCCAAGCTTGTCAAACTCTTTTGCATTCTTCGTGCTACTTTATTTTGAGTTTCCCCTTTGTTGTTTCCACTGATCGTCGGTCATCCAAAACAAGTTGATTCCTACTTCTTCCAAAAACAGTCTGGTATCAGCCTTTTTGCCTAAGAGGTCGGTAGTGACTTTTTTTCATAGCTCGAAATGACTTGTACTCTTTTGCATCACTCTTCTAATCCTATATGGAGGTGTCCCAAGAAGTCGCAACATCTACGGAGTTGTCAAAAACATGTCGGTTTACCTCTGTTCATATCGGTACCAACATGTGTGGTTGGCCTATTTTTGGTTGAATTTTTTTGAGATGTTTCTTTTCTCCATCTAAGATTGCTCGTCAATTTTTAAGTTGTTTCGTCCTCGTTTGAATCTTCTAAATCCAATTGAAATCTACTGTGCTAAAAAGCGGTTATCAACTACTAATCACCAAACAAGACATTCAACTAGTTAACATGAGTTACCTCGAAAATTATGAAGCTTCCTTTATCTGATTATGGCATGTAATGTCGATTTGTCAAGTATAAACTAGAGACTATAAACTACCTTACAGATAGGAACCAAGGTTATTGAAACATCTCTACTACACGGATCAGATAAAGACAAGTTTGTTAATAAAAGAACAGAAAAAAGTTTCAATATCTAGTTAAAAAAGTGTCAACATTCACTATTCACAAGCACAATGGCATGCATGTATGATGTTATAAGTACTTAGCATGATTTAATGAAAGCTGAAATGGTAAATGTAGTGGGCCAAACTTTGAACCAAATAGTTAATCAAAAAATTAAACAATGAACTTATAAAAATTTAGTTTCACGTTTGCTTTAGTGATAAATTAGAACATAAAAGATTAACATGACCTTAGCGCAAGGATGACAAGCATAAATTGAGAAATGGTCCAAAAATACATTTACTATTTATCCTATACTCTCTTCTTAGAAGATGAATATGTTTATATATTCACTCAAAAGTCGTTAAATCTCAATTGTTTAATCATTTTGGTTTGCCAACGGGCCGGCCCTTTGTTCACGAAATTGTTTAAATTTTGATACTGTTGCAATACAATTGTTCTAGTTACAAACATAACTCTTAGAAATCTGAATTCCTGCCTCTTTTGATCTGAACATGGGCTATAACAACATAGATGTTTCAGTTGCAAACTTTCTTGGTGTTACAATCACAAAAATTATACTATAATCCAACAATAAGCAAAAAAATAAGATGTCAACATGAAAAATCACTCATCAAAACGATATCAGCAAACTCATTTTTTTTTCCCAGAAAATTCCACCAATCTGGTCCCAAACAAAAAACAACTTCCCTAAAATTCTATAGTTTCCATGGAGTCATATCCTTAGCCAATCTCTCTGAAAACATAAACCAATCATTCTAGCTTTTCTTACTTACGGAAATTTCACAAAATCCATTACGATTTACTGCAAACTAAATTCATGAATCATTCATTGAACTAGTGTTTACTTTAGAGTGGATTTTAAGCGGAACTAAAGGAACCGAGAACAATAATCATAAACAACTTATTTTGTACTGGCAGTATTTTCTATTATTAATTTGGAAATATAGAAACAGGGTGCATTAACTTCCAAACTGAAATATGCTAAATTACAAATCAGGAACACAAGTTTATCTGTAAACCTGATAGTATTTGGGCAGCTAAAGTCGTTTCTTCTTATAAGTAAGAGTAAGCAATTCGCGCTCCATAGCAAATGGCGCCGAATCAAGATGAACAGCTTTTATGAACTCAAAAATTTTCAGCTAAACAAAATAAACACATAAAAATAATTTCATAACTCTTAGACTTCATATAGCAAGCGAAAATATTATATAGAAATACATACCTTTTTTCGTTTGCAATTTTTGCTACCTCGCTAAGAATATATCTTTTGCCTTTTGATTTTCACATAAGGATTTGAAATATCCACTTATACCATGCTCTGCAGCTCATTACTCAACTACTTCTTGATTTGGATTAATAACTACAATAGGAAAAAAATCACATAATGATTTAGTCAGAGTAGAATCTGTTGCCTTCTAATTCACGATATGATGAAGGGCTGCATATTTGCAATGACTAGTTTCAGTAGTAAATCGACTGAAAATTCGACCACATCAAACTTGAATTAGAGCTATCTACCGTGTACTTGGTTTGCGACTAGCACTAGCTAGGATTTCGAACTAGTTTCTCGCAGTGCTTTTCCACCCTGGAATAATGTCGAAGAACCCTTGAATCGGGGAAGATAGAAATGATGACAAATTGGATTGAAGAGAATTCCTTTATGTTTTTTCTTCAATTAGAGGGAGAAGGGTAATAAAAATGATTTAAGCGTTACGTAGGAAAACTAAGCGGTTAAAAAAAATTCATCAAAATTTCAGGAAACTATTGGCGGGATCATTTAGTAGCGTTTATTTATTTGTTTGTTTTAAGCATTGTTAATGCAACTAATAACAACTTTTCTGTAGTGAATACACGTTTCACTTGACTTTCCATTTAGTTTGTATCTGCCTTTCTTCCAACACCTAAGTTACAAAGCCTTCGCCTTCCACTAAGACCATATGTATTCACTTCTTCCGGTTTTTACTAGTTATACTATTAGTTATAGTTTCCCCTCAGTCCTTACGCCTTCTCTTTCATGTTTTGGTTGCCACTCCGACCTTACACATAAACTTTTGTGTTTTGGTTTCCACATAGGCCTCACACCGACGCTTTCGGTTCTTGACTGATCACATCAGGCCTTACGCCATCTACCAAACTCTACTTTAGTTGTCACTTATGCCCTACACCAATTGCTTTAGTGTTTTGGATGTCACCATTGGACTTACTCCAACACTTTCGTTGTGCTTGCCGCTTCGACCTTACACCGTCTCTTTCAGTTGTCTTTGCCACTTAGGCCTTACGCTTACACTTTCGGTTCTTAGATGCCACTCGGGCCTTACAGCTACGCTTTTGGTTCTTGATTGCCACGACAGGTATTTCACCATCTACCAAGCTCTACCTAACCCATCATTTCTTAGGTATTATCCTTAGCTATTGTTAAGCTACATAAAGTTCTGAAACTATTTTTGGCCTTCTAACCCCTGACCATCTCTTTTATACCTCAAATTTCATAATGTTCTAAGTATTAATTTCAGCTATTTTAGTCTCGGTATTACTCTACACTCCGAAGGTCACTAGATTCCATTATTAACCTTCCACCTAAAGTTAATAAGTCTCAGTAATCACTACCTGTGGTCTCATCTACAGAAGCCTGACTTAGTTTAGTTTCGTTTCATTATCATGCAAAATCTCAATTCTAGGTTTCATGAACCATCTCCTCTACATATGATTCCTCTATCATCATCATCATCTCTTACTTTGCCTTAGGCCCTCGACTATTACCTTTGGTTTAATAACCTAATTGTAACACCCTGTAAAATCAGTAAGAATTAAATAAGTAAACTAAATTAAAATTAAGTAGTGGTAAAAATGGAAATTTTGTAAAAGTTGGAATTTGGCAATAAAAGTTATACCATTGCGTTCGTGGTAAAATTCCAATATGTTTGCATATATAATATGCTGAAAATGGAGCTCAAACGAAGAAGTTACGGACATTTGAAGTTTTCAGATTTAAAATAATTTAATTCGAATTCAAATAAATAATTAAATTTGAAATTTGAAAATTAACTAAGATTAGACTAGAGGTTAAGAAATCGTTAAAAAATTAACGTTAATAAAGGAACTAAATAAAACCAATGGTACAAAAATAATTACGTTCCCAAAATATGTGGAGGGGTTGACCATCGATCCCAACCGATCGACTGCTAGCGGTCAACCAGTGCATATAGGGTGGTCGACTGCTTCTGTTGGTAGGGGCTAGGGTTTTCCTATCAACGAATATTCCAGATTTATTTGTTTTTAACCTATTATCATCCTACGGTTCTGGTTTGTTTCAATCCCTATAAATAGGACTCTGCCCTCTCCACTTTTATTCAAAAAAATATTTGAGGATTCAACGAACCCCTTCCATTTTCTCTCTTTAGTTAGATTCATAAATTCAATTAGGAATTTAGGTATGGATTCTATTTCGTTTTTAATTATTCTATTAATCTATTCTCTTCTCTTCGAACTTCTCTGAATCTAACAAAATTATGTATACTAATCCCTTGTAGTGTGTGTATATATCAAAAGAAGAGATTTGGAACGAGTGCTTTGGCGTTGCAAATCCATACAAGAAAGGCTAAGGATAATATATGAGTGGAAACCTTAGTTTTTTTATTCTAGTAATTATTTAGTATATTATGGATTTGAATATGCCTTAGGGGTTTTGGGTTTACGAAAATAAAATAAAATAAAACCCCCAAATCTCCTATAATTCGAAATGTCATTTTTGTTGGAGTTCTCAATTGTTTACATTAGATTGTTGGAATATGCGGTTTTTGCAGTTTTTGGTGATTTCAATTTTTATTCTACTCCTCTTTAATTTCAATTTGATTATGAAGTTTAAATTCAGGAATAAGGTGTAAAGAATGAATTTATTTGTAGTTTACACCATTTATTCCATATGAAAACAAAAGAGAAATTCCATCATTTAATTCGTTATAAAAGAGCGGTTGAATAGAAGGTAAAACTGGAGTTGCAATTTCTATTTTTGTGATTATTCCATTGATTTTATGTGATAGATTGAGTTGAATTTTTTATTATGTGCAAGTTTATTTATTGCAGTTTTTGGATATGAATACTAAATCCTTTGTTAAGGATTTTGAAATCCCTTGTTATGGATATTGGAAATACGACACCATTGATAATATGAAAAAAGGACTTGTATTATTGATGTTAAAAAGAAATTGACATTTAATTAGGGCGTAATCTCCGCATGCATAGAAAATAGTAAGTGCAATTTATTTATATATTAATTACCGTAAATACCGTACAATTGCGTAGTTAGGTAATAATTATTATTAAATCCCCCTTAGGAAGGTAATTGATTTATTAAGGCAAAATAAGAAGGAACTCTTATATAGCCTAATTAATGGACACGGTGAGATGTTTGATAATACATAAAGTATTGTAAAATATGACTAAGTCAAGAGTGGTGCGAGGTCGGTCAAAAGACACAGGAAAGTCTGCCCACTAGTCTGGCTACCAGCGGTGTGATTTTGGGGTTGATATGAGACATCATCTATGATAAGTAACAACGATGACGTGTGGTTAGTCCCAATTCTATAGGGTAAATCTGCCCAATTAATCTGGCTACCGGTACCTACGAATAGTCAGGCTAATGTGAGAAGTCTCCGTGGGTACAGGTCATAAGATGAAAGACCTGCTTTGCGGTTTTGGAAGGTATTAAGTGGTTATTTGAGGGCCCGCCTTTCACCTCAAATGAAGTATTAAATGGTCGGGATTGGGTTTAGGCACGGTTAAGAATATCTCAGAAAGGTCCGCTTCAATAGAAAATATTGAGTACCCTAAGAGATTTCCATGAAATATCAGCTAGATATATACCTATGTCAAGTCCGCATTGGGAATTGATATTAAATGATGGAGGCCTACCTCAATTGAGGTCTTAAATGGTCAAGGTCTGCCTACTTTCCATTAAAAGGTATTGAGTGGCTTGGGTTCTATCTCTCGCATTGTTAGACATTTATGACATTGGTTATGGGTTATGGGATTGGAAAACTTGCTTCGGGAATGGAAGGTATTAAGTGGTTGATTAATGGCCTGCCTCTTTTCCTTATATGAAGTATTAAATGGTTTATGAACATGTAAGACATATTCCTATTTTGACATATACTGCCCAAGTATTGAAATAATAAGGCTCGACGTTTTTATTCACCAGACATTTGTTGTTCTGACTCCCTCCTTATTACAACATAGGTTAAGGAATGAGTGATAACGATGATGATGCTTGAAGACGGCATGAGAAATGCTTGTGGCAGTTATTGTCATTTATTTATGATGCTTTTATTATACCCATGAAAATATAATTTGGAACAAATGATGTAACGGTTCTTGTTTGAGACTATGTATTGTTCTATATTATGACATTTGAATTTATCCTAGATAAATGGGTACAATTTGCTATTATACCTTGTTCCTTCCGTTGTGAGTTCTAAAAGAATAGTTATAGCTTTGTATTTTTATTACTTTTACTAACCAATAGCCAGCTTTGGAATGGGTCTAAGTTTCGATGGGCCTTTTTTGGGTCGTAATTTATGCCTATTTCGGGGTGGGTTATTACTTTTGGTATCAAAGCTTAGGTTACCCGATCAATGGGGAAATTATAGATATGAGAGACGTACTTGTTATTTTTGAAAAGGTTTTTAAAAAAGTCCTTATATATACACACACACTGTTCGTCGATGGAAATTCTATCGGTTTAGAAAACCGTTGAACGAATTTAAATTAAAAATATAACCGCAAGCGCACGGCGTACACTTGTAGTACGTGGCGAATACGGGTCGATCCGTAGGGAATTGATGATTTTAAATCTCTATTCAATCAAATTAACCAAAGTTGAAAATGTGATTAGCTAAAAATATAGAAAACTAGCAAAAGAAAATTGATAAAAATATGAGAGTGTGAAGGCAATTTAGAGGCAATTTCCACTCTCTAGATCACATAAATCAACAAAATGAAGTTATGATCTCTCTTTTCTTGTCATTAGTGTAATTAGTTGATGTGCTTATCATAAGTATGGTATATTTGTGCTATTGATTAGCACAATATAAACCATCAAACTATAACACAACCACTAATACACATTTATCTCTTATGAAATATGACAACAAAGTTGAAAGCAAAATCTATTTTAAGCATGGCCTATTAACTATTGTTTAGAAATATAGGCCATCAAATTTTAATTTCAACAATCACTTCATTACCATCATCATATGTAGATGAAAAGGTAATCATTGTTTGTGATTGTTTAAGCATAGCCTATTTGTTGCTAACAATATAGGCTATCAAATTCACATCAAAAACAACAAGTTAAACCACTTCATATTAAGCACAAAAAGAGAGCATAAACATCAAAATGTTGCATCTACATACTAGAGAGCTTAATTACCCCTAAATTGTAGGGATTAGTCTCTCATATTTGTTATCATATGAACAAATGTAGAAAGCAACATGAAACTAACAAGAGGAAAAAGAGAGAAAAATGCAAGGAAAACTATTCTAATTGCATAAAATAAAAGAGATCTACACTACAACATGAAAGGAAATAAACAAGAAAAGGAGAAGATCATGTATTAAATTGCATAAAAAAGAAAAATTACATGAAGATAAAAATGGCTAAGTAGCCATGAAAAGAGAAAGAGAAGAGCTTGTTTATTTGTGAGCCTAAACTAAACTAAAGAGAGACTAAGAGAGAAGAGGGTTACATGAAACATAAGGGGTATTTATACATGTGTTAAACCCTAATTCATATTTTTGGGGAATGCCCAAAATACCCTCTTAGGAAGTGTGGAGGCCAAGTAATTATTAACATCCACTAATCATCATTTAAGTGTACATGAAGTCGTTAATTTCATAAGCATGTTCATTAGCCTCTAATTTGTACATTAAGGTAGGTGGATAGGTGGGGTCCTCCGTTATCTTCACTTTGAATTATTTTCATCTTCATTTCTTCTCTTCACTCTTGTGCATGCATATATCATCATGAAACCACTTGTATATGAATTCAAATTCCTACAAAACAATATAGAAATTTTCAATTAAATTTTAGAAAATTAATATATGCACAAAAATGACCATTTTGCCCTTGGATGACGATGAATATGTGACAATTTAAAAATAAATTGAATTTTGGTTTAATCAAGTTAAAATACCCGATATGATCATTTATTTAATTTAAATAGATTAAATATGGTGGTCAAAATATACACATTTACGTGCACATCAAATACCCACACACTTATCTTTTTATTCATCCTCGAATAAAGGAAAACTAAGATAAATCCGTTTTTGTAGGGAGCACGATTGCATTGAGCGTATGCAACAAGCCGTTAAACCTCTAGGTGTCCCCAGTAGGACGAGTGTTGTCTCGTGAGGGTTTTCAGCGGATACTACCCACAAAATCCAAATGCAAGATGAAAATATTTACAAAATGAAAGATTTATTTACAAAGAGATGAATGCGAGTTTTTGAAAATATTTACAATGAAGGATTTACTTTTAAATTAACACAAATAAGTTAAATATAGGTTTGGTTATTATCTTGAAATTTAAGTCATTTACTCGTCAAAATTTCCAACAAAAAATTAAGTTATCATAATCAAATAGACTATAGTTTTAACTCGTTGTTTCGGTTGATAACAAAGTGTAATTATAAAATGGATCCTTAGTTGATTATCGAAGTTTATCAAAGTGGTAATTTTATTTCTTTTCAATAACAAGTCAAATCGAATAAGTTAAAATAGTGCTTGGATTTCAATTGCTTACTCTCTCCATTTTTTTCTTTTGAAAATTTTTGTTGATATTAGCAATATTTACATATGCCTAACTTAGATAAACTGAGGCCAGATATATTACCCATGCACTACCTTGCGGACTGATGTGAGGGGAATACAGAGCGTGGCGAGTGAACACACAAGTGTGAACACTTATTGACTGTAGGCGTTATTAGTAAAATAATTTTATATACACACCTAACTCAGATAAACTGAGGCCAGATATACCGATCGTGCACTGCCTTTCGGGCTTACGTGAGAAGGGTACAGAGCAAGGCGAGTGAACACATGACTCTAGGTGTTTATTAAGAAAATATATACATATATACAATAATTTTTTTTGTGTTATTGTTTTTTTTAGGGAGAGAGTTTCACAAAATCATCTTAGCATCATTTAACTTAGAAGACAAAAAAATGTTATATCATTTACTTTAAATCAACCACTTTTTAAAACAAAGATTTTCAATTAAGATATATTTCATAATTATCACGTATGAATCTTCCTATATACTAGTTAAACCATTTTTATTTGTAATCAAACTTCATTTTTGTTTTTGTTAAGAAAAAATAAATTTCAAAAATTTCAATTTAATAAACCAAAACCATATATCTATCCTATAGTGTTTCTTTAAAAATAAATCAAAATGCTTTTAAAAAAATTGTTTTTTTTGTATTTTGGAAAGAAAATAAAATAAATTAACCATGAAAAATTAAAAATGATGATGAGTCTCCCCCCACACATGATTTTGACTGTGTCCCCACAGTCAACCCAAGTGGAGGGAGAAAAATAAAAACATGACCTATATTTACATGAAAATTAACGGTATTTACACGAGGTCAGAAAGTATATCGTCAAAGCGTAAATGAAACGGTCTTCCAAAAACCGATTCATTTGCCTCGTTAAGTATACAAGACACAGCTTAAGCTTGAAAAACCAAGCTGTAAAAGATTTTGAAGTTGAACGTTGATTTGGAAAAACGAATGTTGTTTTATTAAAAATTGAACGAGTTGTTTTGTTTTCAATGATTTTGGGGGTTGATAAAACAATTGATCGAAATTCACATTTATTTTCTCCAAATTGAAATTCAAGTTTATCATTGAAAACTTCTTCCAAATTATCGATTTCAAAGTCAAAATGGCGATCGAAATCTTCCCCATCAGAATTTAATGACTCATTTTCGAAAAGTCCATAAAGCTCGTGTTCGTTAAATTCATCTTCCTTTGTTGGATTATCAACAACTTCATCGCATATATCCATTTCAAAATCCAAAGTTGTTGTATTCAAATTTTCAGAAAAAGGAAGGTCAAAATTTAAATCGAGTTTCTCACCCTTAAAAGAATTGAAATCCAACTCAATTACCGTGTTTTCAACAACTTCATTAAGATTGTTATTTTCAATTTCAAAAGTTGTTATTTGAAAATCGTCAATTGTGGTAAAAGATGGATTATTACTTGACTCGTCACACATTGGGATTTGATTTTGTTTTTCACGTTGTTTCATATATGTTTCAAACAACGAATCCGTGTGATTATCGTAAATTTCGTTCATTTGTTCAACAAAATCCAACTTATGATTATTGACTTGAGAATTTTCGATTTCGATTTGTTGAGAACAAAAAATTTCACTCGTATCATGGTCGAGATTATTTCCATTGCCAAAATTATTTGAAAAGTGGATTACATTTTCATTTTGATTTTGAAATTCATTTTGGAGTTCAAAATTGAATTGGCATGGGTTATACTCGAAATCGTTTGAATTTTGAATTGAATTCAAATTTTGAAATCCTTGACTCGAATTATTACACAAATAAGAATTACACAAATCATTTATCATTTGATTTTGTTGTGTAGAGATTTCAAGTAAAGACGAAATGCTCTTTTCAAGACTTGAGGGTTGGTCATCGTTTTGAAAATTTTGTGGTTCAAAATTTGAATCATTTAAGCAATAGTAGTTGTTAAAATATACATATGAATTTGGAGTGAAATCAGATGGATTATATTGATTTTCACAACTATTGTAAAATTCACGTAAGTGGGGAAACTCGAACATTTTCAAGAATGTTTTTGGTTTTTTTTTTGTAAAGGAAAAATATTTACAAATAGAATTTATTTTTCAAAAGGGAAATTGATTTTTGTTTTGTTTTTTTGGTTTTTCAATTTTTTCTTTGTTTTTGAGAAGGTTTTAAATTTATTTTTTGGATTTTGGTTCTTTTTTTCTAAATTTTTTTGGATTTTTAAAATTTCGAAGAAAAAGGATTTAAAAATTTCAAAGAAAAAGAAATATATACAATTTTTTTAGTTTTGGAATTGAATTTTTATTTTAAATATGTATGAACTAATGCAACTAAATGAATGTAAGGATTAATTACAAATGATTTATCCTATGTTAACCCAAAATTGTATAATTATACATTGTCTTAGTTCAACAAGATAGTTCTCAGTCAGGTAATGGATAGGATTTATCGGTGCACTACGAATCACCGTAGCAATGCAGCTGAAGGTTTAAGTACCTTCAGAGGAACAACCACTATAATATTTACGAATCACCGTAATATTTATAAATGGTTATTACTCTACCGTAGCCTAGACACCAAGAAATTAAATTGTTCTAAGAAGACAACTTGTAAATACACAATTTAGTGTTATCGATGACTAAACGTTATTATTGATCAAAAATGAGATGCAAAACTGAAAAAAAACGTGTATTAACAATGCAACTACGAATGAATTTTTTTTTGGTTTTCAAGAATAAATTTTTTTAAATGCAAGTAAACAACAATGCAAGACAAACACAAACAATAGATATATACAATGCAAGGCAAATAAAGAGAAAATTATAAATAAGCAAGCAGTTTTTTTTGGCAAGCTCAGCACACAAGCAATTTATTTTAGCAAGCACTTCTGCTCCTTCTGCAATTCTGCTTTGGTAACCTGAAATAAAAACAAAATATATATACAGTTTTTTTTTTTGAAAAAGAAAAAAATTAAAAGTGAAGTTTTACTTAAAAAATAATTAACAAAAGAAAATTCAAAAATTGTAAACAAAAGAAATTGTAGACAAAAGAAAGTTTCTGGTTGTAAATAAAAGAAAGTTGTTGATGATTATTCCACAAATGAAAAAAAAATCAAGTTGAACAGCACCAAAATCTTAATCACACAATTCACGTTCAATTCTCACTTTAAAAATCAAAGTCGAACCAGGCAATCAAAGTCAAACCAAAGTTGTTCTCGTGGTTCGCGACTGTGCGATTTTTTTTGTTCGGTGATTTGGGGACTTAGGTCGAAAAGTGATTGGTCAAGGTAGCGGAGGAGGCGATGGGTGGCATTTTCAAGTTTGATTTTGGGGTTTCGGTTATAGGTTTGGGTCAGAGGCGGATTGGGGACTTTGGATGAAGTGGTTTCTGCATTGGATGGCACTGCTTCGGTGATGTGTGTTGTATGTATGCGAGGTCGAGATGGTTGATGGTGGTATGTGCTTGGTTGAACGGTAAGTTGTATGCAGGGGGAAGAGGGCTTGGTGCACGGAAGTGTAGGCAGAGCACTGTGCAAGGATATGATGTTGCTTTGTCGTGTAAGGCAGAAGTTTGAGCACTGAACCGTTGGTTGGTGAAGTGCAAGGAGATAGGCGTACTAGTATAGGAATGATGAATATCTGTGGGGAGGAGCAGAGGTTAGGTGGCAAGAAGTTAAACAAAGGTGGGTAGCAGTTCTGGTATGGGGTAGCTGTTGTATATGTATGGCACAAAGAAGCAAGTTGTAATGGAAGAACAGGCTTGTGGTGACTGCTGCAAGTTGTGCAGTGATCGATTTAGAAGGATAGAAGGTTAGAAGGATAGGGAATGGAAGTGGAAACTATATGAGGTCGAAGTGAGTGTGAAGTGGAGTATGTAGGAGCTTATAGCAATATGTGATGCTGATGACGACAGATATCGATGTATTGATGAATTAGCAATATGGAGGAGGTGATGGGTGTTTTGATGTAGTGGGCAGAGGAATTATGTAGTCGGTTCTGTGTTATATATGGAGGATAGAAAACAATATATATGTGTTGCAGTCTTGGGTATGGGCAGTGGAAGTGTATGGTAGATTGATGTATATGGGTATGATTGAGTATTGATGGTCAGTAATTGGTGTCAGTTGTCACTGCAGTGATGTTGGTTATGGTTTGTATTGGTGTAGTGTGTATGTATGGAAATTTTTGGTAGAGGTTGACAGTGGTAGGTTGAGTTGATGACTGGTTGGGTACTGATGAGGGTGATGTTGTTGAACTGGGATCAATGTATGATGCAAGGCAAATGTAACAGAGAAGGATGAGGCAGTGAGAACTGATGGTTGATGTGGACAGTTATGTTGTTGTAAGATGGAGCAAGGAATGTGGGTTTGTGTGGTAAAGTGTAGGAGTTTGGACAGAGGTTGGTTGTTGTCGCCAGAGAGGGCTGCTGATAGCTACTTCACTTATATGAGTCATTGGGTGGGGAAGTCTGGTTGTTGTGGAATGTGAAGAAGTGGTGAAGGCAAGATGGTTGCAGTGATGGTTTTGTGCAAGTTGTTTGATATGGAGTTGCTGCTGTTAGAATTTCTGCAAGTCTGTGATGATGTATGCTTGTTGTCTTGTGGTTGTGCTTGCTGTCTTGTAGCACTGAATGACTGGAAGCATGGTGATATGGGGTAGAACTATTGTATGATTGTTAGAGGGGAGGGGACTGCAGTGCACGGCAGCAGTTTGACGGGGCTGTATGATGTTTTCTGTGATGAAATGTAAATGATGGCAGTGGTGGAAGAAGTAGGGAAGGCAATATTTGGTTTGTAATTTGAAGTTTGTGGCACTGGAAGGAATGAAGTTCGTCGACGGAAATTCTATCGGTTTAGAAAACCGTCGAACGAATTTAAATTAAAAATATAACCGCAAGCGCACGGCGTACACTTGTAGTATGTGGCGAATATGGGTCGATCCGCAGGGAATTGATGATTTTAAATCTCTATTCAATCAAATTAACCAAAGTTGAAAATGTGATTAGCTAAAAATGTAGAAAACTAGCAAAAGAAAATTGATAAAAATATGAGAGTGTGAAGGCAATTTAGAGGCAATTTCCACTCTCTAGATCACATAAATCAACAAAATGAAGTTGTGATCTCTCTTTTCTTGTCATTAGTGTAATTAGTTGATGTGCTTATCATAAGTATGGTATATTTATGCTATTAATTAGCACAATATAAACCATCAAACTATAACACAACCACTAATACACATTTATCTCTTATGAAATATGACAACAAAGTTGAAAGCAAAATCTATTTTAAGCATGGCCTATTAACTATTATTTAGAAATATAGGCCATCAAATTTTAATTTCAACAATCACTTCATTACCATCATCATATGTAGATGAAGAGGTAATCATTGTTTGTGATTGTTTAAGCATAGCCTATTTGTTGTCAACAATATAGGCTATCAAATTCACATCAAAAACAACAAGTTAAACCACTTCATATTAAGCACAAAAAGAGAGCATAAACATCAAAATGTTGCATCTACATACTAGAGAGCTTCATTACCCCTAAATTGTAGGGATGAGCCTCTCATATTTGTTATCATATGAACAAATGTAGAAAGCAACATGAAACTAACAAGAGGAAAAAGAGAGCCAAATGTAAGGAAAACTATTCTAATTGCATAAAATAAAAGAGATCTACACTACAACATGAAAGGAAATAAACAAGAAAAGGAGAAGATCATGTATTAAATTGCATAAAAAAGAAAAATTACATGAAGATAAAAATGGCTAAGTAGCCATGAAAAGAGAAAGAGAAGAGCTTGTTTATTTGTGACCCTAAACTAAACTAAAGAGAGACTAAGAGAGAAGAGGGTTACATGAAACATAAGGGGTACTTATACATGTGTTAAACCCTAATTCATATTTTTGGGGAATGCCCAAAATACCCTCTTAGCAGTGTGGAGGCCAAGTAATCATTAACATCCACTAATCATCATTTAAGTGTACTTGAAGCCATTAATTCTATATGCATGTTCATTAGCCTCTAATTTGTACATTAAGGTAGGTGGGTAGGTGGGGTCCTCCATTATCTTCACTTTGAATTATTTCCATTTTCATTTCTTCTCTTCACTCTTGTGCATGCATATATCATCATGAACCCACTTGTATATGAATTCAAATTCCTACAAAACAATATAGAAATTTTCAATTAAATTTTAGAAAATTAATATATGCACAAAAATGACCATTTTGCCCTTGGATGACGATGAATATGTGACAATTTGAAAATAAAATGAATTTTGGTTTAAACAAGTTAAAATACCCGATATGATCATTTATTTAATTTAAATAGATTAAATATGGTGGTCAAAATATACACATTTACGTGCACATCACACACCCACATATCTCTTTGAACATACGCTTATACACTGGGCAACCCTTTTCTTTCAGCATATAATACCGTCTTAGGAAATCATCACTAAAGATTCAACCTACAGATAGTTGATATGGCTGATAATCAATCTTCTTCTGGAACTAGGATCCCTGCCCAAGGAAGACCCACCATTCGTGGGATGCTCGAATGATTTAAACAATACCTCCGGCAAGCTAAGCAAGTCCATGTCCATCCAGCTGCACCCGCTGCCCCGCTTGCCGATGCAGCACCTCCTTATGTTGACTTCCCTAAGATATGTAAGGACTTTGCTAATACGGAAGGAAAAACATACTACAGAATTGAGGGATATGTGGAAGCCAAAGCATGGATTAATGATTGCGAGAGAATATTTTGAGAACTTGGTTGGGATGATTAGTTAAAGAGGAGGATAATGGCTTGGCACCTTAAAGGGGAAGCTTTAGATAGGTGGAGCTTAGTAACTGAAGAAAATGCATATATGATTTTCACTTGGGATGAATTCAAAAACAGATTTGAGTTAATGTTTATGTCGAGGGTAGAAGTGAGCTTACAACTGGAGAAATTCATTTAGCTTAGACAAGGAGTCTCCACTTTAAAGGAGTACGTTGGTAAGTTTATGGAGTTAGGTTAGTTTGGAATGAGCTTGATAAATACACCAATGAAAAGGCAATGAATTTCATGAAGAGCCTAAACTCCGCAGTGAGAGAAATGTTGTTGACCCAAGTTTCCATGGGCACTACATATGAAACATTGGTTGAAATGGCTTTGTTGCAGTCAGCAAGTACAGAAGAAAATGATGTGGAGAAGAAGGCTGGGCTTACCCAAAAGCAAAAGGGGCCCAAAAAGGGAAGCTTTGGGTAAACAAGAAGTCAAAGGCGAAATTCAAGAAGGATGGTAAAGTATGTAAGAGATGCTAAAAAAAAGTCATGAAGCTAAAGATTATAAGGTAAGTCTAATGAAAGAAGCTTTTAAAGGGAAGTGCTATGGTTGCCATGAAGAAAGGCACCTCAAGAACCAATGTCCTAAGTTGGCAAAGCAAGGGTCAAGTGGATAAGTCTATGATATTGAGGTTGTCCCTACTTCGAGTAGACCACCAAGAGATCAGGGGCAGGTAGCATTAGAAGGTATAACTCTTATTTTTGGGGTTACTATTCGTACCCTATTTGATTCTGGAGTATCACATTTCTTTAAACCTAGGAATGTATTTAACTTCTTAAACCTTCAAACCCAAATTGTCACCAGCTCAATAGTGGTCTCCAATCGAATTGGAGGGTTGACACGTCTCTCTTTAATTTGCAAAGACCTAGTTGTGGACATATGTGATGTTGACTTCATATGTAATGCATACGTTCTAAATTTTGAGGGGTATGGACTTATCTTGGGTATGGATTGATTATCATACTATGGAGGGATTCTTGATTGCGATAGGAGGTTGTACGATTAATAATTTTGTAGAGGCCGTGACTTAGAAGTTCTTTATATGCCCCAAAACTCAATTGAGTCAAACTATTTATACTTGTACCCATAGTCTGTAAATTTCCTAATGTCTTTAAGGAAGTCTCAGGTCTCCCACCTCATAGGGAGATTGAGTTTAGAATCGGTTCAGAGAAGGATGCAACGCCAGTCGCTATGCCCTTAAGACACATGACCTCTAAAGAAAGAAGGGAGTTAGACAAGCAGATTTTCGAGCTATTGAAGAAGGATTCATCGAGTGGGGAACCCCCGTTGTCTTCGCCACTAAGGCGGACAGCTCACTCGAACTTCGTGTCGATTATAGGGAGCTGAACAAGTTAACAAGAAAGAAAAGATATCCTCTGCCTAGGATAGATGACTTGTTCGACCAACATATGGGAGCCAAAGTCTTTTCCCAACTAGACTTGGCAATCGGATTCCATCAGTTGAGGATTGAAGAAGAAAGCAAGTTGAAGACCACATTCCGCACAACAGATGGACTCTATGAGTGGGAAGTAATGCCTTTTGGGTTGATGAATGCTCTAGCATACTTTGTAGATTTGATGAGTAGGGTATTTAGGGGGCAACTTAATAAATTCGTCATTGTATTCGTGGATGATATCTTGGTATTCTCCAAGAGCGAAGAGAATCATGAGGACCAACTAAGGGAGGTACTGTGAACTTTAAGAAGGCACCAGCTTAAGGCTAAATTTGCTAAATACCACTTTTGAAAGAAGAAGGTTAGATTCCTTTGGTATATTATTTCTGAGCAAGGATTGGCGGTGGACCCCTCCAAAATGGAGGATGTTCAAGGATAGAGAGTTCCTAAGAATGCATCAGAAGTTAGAAGTTTTCTAGGAATGGGAAGCTACTATAGGAAGTTCATAAAGAACTTTGCAAGAATAGCAGCCTCTTTAACCCATTTGACTAGGAAGAACCTAGTCTTTTCTTGGGATAATAAATGCACTGAGGCATTTAAGAAGATTAAGGAGTTAATGATAAGTGCACATGTGCTCACCATTTCCGATGAGACCAAACCATTCACAGTTTTCATAGATGCTTGGGCACAAAATTAGGAGAAGTTCTAATGCAAGAAGGGAAGGTAGTTGCTTATGCTAGTAGACAACTGAAGGATCATGAGAAACGATATCCAATTCATGACTTGGAGTTGGCATCTATTGTCTTTGCTTTGAAGATGTGGAGGCATTATCTTTTGGAAGAAAGGTTTGAGTTATTCACTGACCATAAATCACTCAAATACTTATTTTCCTAAAAAGATTTAAATCTTAGGCAGCAGAGATGGATGAAATATGTAGCATCATTAGATTTTGGTATCCAATATACCCCAGGAAAAGGGTACGTAGTCGCCGACGCCCTTAGTCGGAGGCACACTACCCTAAGCGCTATATATGAATGGAGGCAGTTGGAGTACCTCTCAAATTTTAACTTCCAATCGCCAACAGAACCCATCCAAGGTTTTTTAGCAGTAATGGAGGTTAGGATAGCTTTAATGAACCATATTGGGCTTGAGTAGATGAAGCATGAGAAGTTAGTGGAGATTTTATAGAAGTTGAGGAGAGGAGAATATTTTCCACATGCCATTAGATATTCTGTTGATGAGAAGGGATGGTTGAGAAGGGATGGACGCCTTTGTGTCCTAATGATTGATGTCATATTAAAAGAAGAACTTTTGGAATGTCACCACTCTAAGATGACTATTCACCTCGGGGGAGATAAAATGTATAAGGATATGAAGAGGATTTTTTTGGCCTGGAATGAAGAGAAGAGTAGCTGAGTTTGTTGCTAAGTGCTTAACATGTCAGAAGATAAAGGCTGAGCAAGGGTAGCCCGAAGGGTTACTATTACCTTTGGAGGTTCCAACTTGGAAATGGGAACACATTTTGATGGACTTCGTGGAAGGATTGCCTAGGAGTCAGAGAGGTAATGAAGCCATTTGGGTTGTTGTAGAAAGGCTCACTAAGAGTGCCCATTTTATTCCTATTAGGAACATTAAGACTGTCACGTCTCTCGCACAGATTTACATCAAAGAGATAGTCTGATTACATGGCATTCCAATGAGCATTGTTAGTGATAGGGATCCCTTATTCACTAGCGAGTTTGGAGAAGTTTGCAAGCAGCTTTGGGTAGTTCATTGAATCTTAGCACTGCTTACCACCCATAGATATATGGTTAGACGGAATGGGTGAATATGATTTTAGAGGACTTGTTGAGAGCTTTCATCTTGGACTTAGAAGGGCATTGGGAGCAGCACCTGCCATTGGTTGAGTTTCCCTATAATAATAGCTATCAAGCAACAATTGGTATGGCCCCTTTTAAAGCACTTTATGGAAGGCCATGCAAATTTCCAAGTTGTTGGTGGGAAACCACCGACAAAATTGTGCTCGAACCCGATTTGATCCGTGATACCATGGAAAAAGTAGAATTAATCAGGCAACGAATGAAGGCAGTGCAAGATCGCCAATCTTTTGCAGATAAGAGAAGGAAATAGCAAGAATTCGAGGTAGGAGATATGGTAATTGTCAAAATCTCTCCTCTTAGAAAGGTAGTTAGATTTGGAAAGTCAGGAAAGTTGGTGCCTAGATCTGTTGGGTTATTTCGAGTTTTGAAAAGGATAGGAAGGCTTGCTTACCGTGTGGAGCTTCCAGATCGATTGGCAGGAGTCCATGATGTTTTTCATCTTTCTCACCTTAGGAAATGCTTTCATGACACCACCACTGTAGTATAGCTTGATCAGTTGAGGGATATAGAGACGAAGCCAATAGCATCTCGTGCCACGACACGCATCGTAGAGCATGGAACTAAGAAGCTCTGCAACAAAGAGATTGGATTGGTCCGAGTGCAATGGGGAGATAACTCGGTGGAAAGCACATAGCAAACTGAAGAAAAGATGAAGATTTCTCACCCAGAGCATTTCATTGGTAAATTTTTCTCTCCAAAATTAGGATTTTGGTTGCATTGCGGTTGCCAAATTGGATGGTAGAAGATGGTTGCCACACTTTTTCACTATCACTTTACACTCATGTAGAAATTTTTATGCATGTTTAGGGTATCTACATACATACTTATATGACATGATTACACACTCATGCTAGGTTTGAGCTCACTTTAGTATGTCTGTAGTACATAATCACATTGCACTTTGGTTGAGTGGATAGATTTATAGATAACTTGGTTGTATAACATGAATGTTATTACGCATTACATCGTTCGCCCCTCGGAGTGATTTTGGGGACGAAATCCTTTTTAGGAGGGAGAATGTAACACTCTGTATAACCAGTAAGAATTAAATAAGTAAATTAAATTAAAAATAAGTAGGGGTCAAAATGGAAATTTTGTAAATTTAGAATTTGGCCATGAAAGTTGTATCGTTGTGTTCATGGTGAAATTCCGATATGTTTCCATATATAACATGCTGAAAATGGAGCTCAAGCGAAGAAGTTATGGGCATTTGAATTTTTTAGGTTTAAAATAATTTAATTCAAATTCAAATAAATAATTAAACTTGAAATTTGAAATTTATAAATTAACTAATATTAGACTTGGTGGTTTAACGAGTATAATAAAGGAATTAAATAAAACCAACGGTACAAAAATAATTACGTTCCCAAAATAGGCGGAGGGGTCGACCGCCGACCCAAACCGGTCGACTGTTAGCGGTCGACTAGTGCATATAGGGTGGTCGACCACTCCTGTTGGTGGCGGCTATGGTTTTCCTATCAACGAACGTTTCAGATTTATCCGTTTTTAACCTATTTTCATCCTACAGTTCTGGTACGTTTCAACCCCTATAAATAGGACCCTCTCCACTTTTATTCACAAACATATTTGGGAATTCAGCAAACATCTACCATTTTCTCTCTTTAGTTAGATTCAGAAATTCAGTTAGGAATTTAGATAAGGATTCTATTTTATTTCTAATTATTCTTTTAATTTATTCCCTTCTCTTCCAAACTTTCTAAATCTAACAGAATTATATATACCAATCCCTTGCAGTCTATATATATTAAAAGAAGAGATCCGAAAAAGAGTGCTTTGGCGTTGCAAATCCATACAAGAAAGGCTAAGAATAATATGTGAGTGGAAACCTTAGTATTTTTATTCCAGTAATTGTTTAATATATTATGGATTTGAATATGCCTTAGGGGTTTTGGGTTTATGAAAAAACAAAAAACAACAAAACTCCTATAGTTCGAAATGTCAATTCTTGTTAGAATTCTCAATTGTTTATATTAAACTATTGGAATATGTAGTTTTTGCAGTTTTTGGTGATTTCAATTTCTATTCCACTCCTCTTTAATTACAATTTGATTATGAAGTTTCAATTAAGAAATAGGGTGTAAATTATGAATTTATTTGTAGTTTACACCGTTTATTCCATATGAAAATAAGAGAGAAATTCCATCGTTTAATTCATTATAAAAGAGTGGTTGAATAGAAGCTGAAACTGGAATTGCAATTTCTATTTTTGAGATTATTCCATTGATTTGATATGATAGATTGAGTTGAAATTTTTATTATGTACAAGTCTATTTATTGCAATTTTTGGATACGAATATTAAATCTTTTGTTAAGGATATTGAAATCTCATGTTATGGATATTGGAAATATGGCACCATTGATAACATGGAAATAGGACTTGTGTTATTATTGTTAAAAAGGAATGACATTTAACATTAGTTAGTGCGTAATCTCTGCACAAAGAGAAAATAGTAAGTAAGTATTTCTTTATATATTAATTATCGTAAATAGCATACAATTATAACGTATAATTGCATAGTTAGGTAATAATTGTCATTAAATCCACCTTAGGAAGGTAATTGATTTGTTAATGCAAAATAAGAAGGAATTCTTATATCCCTAATTAATGGACACGGTGAGATGTGTGATAATACATAGAGTATTGTAAAATATGACTAAGTCATAAGTGGTGTGAGGTCAGTCAAAAGACACACGGAAGTCTACCCAGCTAATCTAGCTAGCAGAAGTGTGACTTTGGGTCTGATGTGAGACATCACCTGTAATAAGTAACTACGATGATGAGAGGTTAGTCCTAATTTATAAGGTAAATCTGCCCAGTTAATCTGGCTACCAGTACCTACGAATAGTCGGGCTAACATGAGACGTCACCATGGGTTTGGGTCATAATATGAAGGACCTGCTTCGGGGTTTTGGGAGGTATGAAGTGGTTGTTTGATGGCCCTCCTTTCTCCCCAAATGAAGTATTAAATGGTTGGGATTGGGTTTAGGAACAGTTAAGGATATCTCGGAAAGGTCCACTTCAATAGAAAGTATTAAGCGTTCGAAGAGATTTCCATGCAATGTCAACTAAATAGATACATATGTGGATTCCATCTTGGGAATAGGTATTAATTAATGGAGGCCTGCCTCAATTAAGGTCTTAAATGGTCAAAGTCTGCCTTTTTCCATTAGAAGGTATTAAGTGACTTGGGTTATATCTCTCGCATTGTTAGGCATTTACGTTGGTTAAGGGTTATGGGATTGGGAAATCTACTTCAGAAATGGAAGGTATTAAGTGGTTGATTGAGTGCCCTCCTCCTTTCCTTATATGGCGTATTAAATAGTTTTAAAACACGTAAGACATATTCCTATTTTGACATATACTGCCTAAGTACTGAAATAATAAGGCTCGAGGTTTTTATTCACCAAACACTTGTTCCGACTCCTTCCTCATTACAACACTAGTTAAGGAAGAAGTGATGATGATGATGCTTGAAGATGGCGTGAGTAAAGATTATGGTAGTTGCTGTTATTTATTTATGATGCTTTTATTGTCCCCATAAAAATATACTTTGGAACAAATGATGTAACGACTATTGTTTGAGACTATGTTTTATTCTGTATTATGACATTTGAATTTATCTTGAAATAAATGGGTACAATTTGCTATTATACTTTGTTTCTTCCACTGTGAGTTCTGAAAGAATAGTTATACCTCTGTATTGTTATTACTTTTACCAAACAACATCCAGTTTTGGAATGGATCTAAGTTTAGATGGGCCTTTTCTAGGTTGAAATTTAGGCCTATTTCGAGACGGGTTGTTACACTAATAATAGTTAGCATTTCAATTTTGTAACACTCAGGTCTTATACTTAGCATTTTTTCGTTCCTTTCCTTTCAATACGGTTACTCTGCTCTCTACAAAGCCTCCCGGTACATGTCGAAAGTCCACTTTCTGCGCATATGTCGTCACCTTTATTCGTGTCATCGTTTAGTTCATTCTGACTTCCGCCTACTACGGTTAGTAAAGTGTTGTTTGCACAAAAAGTGGGCAAACACATCCAATCGATTAGTTGTAGAGTTGTGAATACAGGGTATACAACACAACTGTTATATTTATATTATGATTGATTTTCATAGAGCAGATTACGTGTAGGTCATGCATAAAATAAATTGCAGTAAAGTAAAGAACGGATATTTATAGTAGTTCGACCAGAATGTGCCTACATCCACTATCCATTTTCATTAATCTTCTTATAGATCTTTAACATAATGTTTGACCTACAAGACACAGTGGTCTGAATCTCAATAGAAAGAAAGATATAACTCAAGGAAGTCTGTTTGTCTATTCCAATTTAGCTATTATTGGCTTCCTGTTACTATTCAGTTCCTTGTTTGGCGGTTCCGGTTAGGCGGTTCCTGTTGGGTTGTTCCGCTAGGCTGTTCCTACTAAGTTGTTCCTACTAGGCTGTTCCTACTAGCTGTTCCAGCTAGGCTGCTCCTACTAGCTGATCCTGCTTGCTATTACTGCTAGGCTGCTCCTTCTAGTTGATACTACTAGGCTATTCCCACTAGCTGATCCTGCTAGGCTGTTCTTTATAGGCTGCTATTGCTAGGATGTTCCTACCAGACCGTTCATGCTAGGCTGCTCTTGTTAGGTAGATCCTACTAGGCTGATTCTATTAGGCAAATCCTGCTTTCCTCTGACTTGTCTGCCATTATTGCAATAAGCTTAGCTCTCTAGAACCCCATCATTGTTGGATGCTTTGTGTAACGACCAACCTTTTTGGATGGTTTAAATCGACAATAAACCACATATGTCTAATTCAAACCATTCAAAAGGGAGGATTGTAAATGGGGTAAATAAGAAAATAAGAGAAAAGAAAGAAAAACAAAACACGGAATCTCACAGCGAAATGACAAAATATAATAATCAAATAAACAGTTCATGAAGCTGTTTTACAAATAACATTTGATTACACTTTTACAATATATCAGAGTTATACATACAGTAGGAATAAATAAATAATGCAGCGGAACAACATGATACATTGGAATAATAATATAATACTAAACTCCGTCTTCGTCCTCCAGAAATAAAGTCTTCAACACTGAAAAACTCAGGCTGATCCGAGCGTAATGAAAAGACAAAACACTCGAGTCGGAACTAAAAGATCTTATGTAAGTTAAATCAACAACAAATATATATGAGTGTAACGGCTTCAGAGATGTTTACGGGATTTTACATCTCCTATCCAGTGTATAATGTGCGTGCAATAACTTAAGAGATGTTCGGGATTCACATCTCCTAAGGATCTGTTAAACTATTTATATGTAGTAATATACGATATATATGTAATGTCTATCAGTAAAGTATTAAAATAGCGTTAAGGCGTTACCCATATCCCCCTTAACACATTTTATAAATGTCGTAGTCTATACAGTACTGTAAACTCCACCAAACCGGTGGGCTATCAGGGGGCGCACTATAGGTACGACACAAAACAAAATCGCAGTGGGCTCGATAAGCCATATGATAGGGCACACGAGGCTATACCCACGGTAGGATTCTACCGGATTGCGGAACCAGGCTGGTGGTAACGCATAGCAACTACTACCACCCACCTTGAACAACACTCCCATAATCAAATCAAAGTGGCCACCAATCAATCACAAAGTAACAGATGGTATCGAAGAAGTGTGTCCGATAGGAGGAGCGACCTCACTTGGCCTGGTTATGGCTCCTGATTTTAGTCATATCAAGCTGACCCGCGGGGGTCAGGGTTACGTTCTTACCTCATACCAGAAGCATTCGCCAAACCATCCTACTTCGTTCTGGATTCTCCACCACGTGCACAGTTGTTAAAGTGGTTTCAGAATTGGCAGAGAGTATGACAATATCCAACCCCGGTCTCTTTAACAGCCAATCGTTATATTTTTCACACCGCGGTCATTTTATAAAACATTTATAATAATAAATCTAGAAAACAGTTCATACTTTCATATCAAGATATCCATATACTTATTCGAAAAGTATAAATATATTCATAAACACCGAGGAAGATTTCTTTCAATCAATTTCAAAAATAATTTATAAATCTCTTCTAAACCATTTATTAACTATTTATATGCTTTTAAACCATTTATAAGGCTATTTATAAATTCCCAAAACAATTTACAACTCTTCCCTTTATAATAAACTTTTACACAAATTCCTTTAAAACGCTTCCAAATCCCTTTATACAAGTTCTTTCATAAAAACCCTTTATAAAATCCTTTAAACCTTTGTAAGCTTCTTTATAAAACCATATAAAATCTTTTATAAAATCCTTTTACAAAAATCCATTATAAAATCTCTTACAAAACTTTTATAAATTCCTTACAAAATCTCTTACATTTTTATATATTAAGTTATTATAAAAATCTATATTTACTATATTATATTGAATTTAAAATATTAAACTATATTAAATATCTTATTAAATTAATTTTAAACTATTTAAAATATATATTTAAAACTAAATGAAATTATAAGTTAAAATCTCAAATTACATTTAAAACCATATATTAACTTATTATTTGATGTAGTTAAACATGTAAAATAAATTATTTTTCCAAATATACATTTTTAAATAAAATCATTAAATAAAATTTAAAATCAAATTTATAAATCAAACATACTTTACTATTTAGAAAATAATTTAAAACCGACCAATGATGTCCGTATATAGTTTTCTGCCCTATGGTCAAGTGATAGGGTATGTATCATTTCAATCCCAAACATAGTTAAATTTTCCGGGTATATATCATTTCAACCCGTATCCCGAATCAATAATTTCCAAATCAATAAAGTCGCGCGAGTTTATCATTCCAACCTATAACGGTTTTCCCTAATCTTTAAGATCGTTCGGGTATGTATCATTTCAACCCATAGTGGTTTTTTCCTAACAACAAACTAAGGGTACTTGCAGTGTGATAACAACATTCATAATAAACATAACATCCAAATATCCAAATGTCAACAAATAAACATCTATTACAATCAACATCCAAATCAGCCAATAAATCACACGGTTAAGTGGTTATCAATATCATTTATTTAACTATCAATTTAATTTCAATATTAATTTAAATGCCAATTTAATTCAAATATAAATTTAAATCACAATTAAAATACCAAACAACAATCAGTAAATTTCTTATCACATCATAAATTTAATTTAACCGACATAAAAAAATTTAGTATTCGTGAGTGGGTTAAATCACCCACCTTTGATTTTTAGCCCATTTAAAATCCAAACGAAGGCCCAAATTTCAACACTCGAAATGCAGCCAGCTCCGTTTTCCACGAGACCACTTGCATCTAAAAGCTATCGACCTCCTATACTCAACTGAACTGCCGACATCTCATATAGACGCTCCAATCGACGGTCAAAGTTGCAGCGATGATCAACTTTCAAGTCAGATCCCGGACGCACCGTTGCTCCATTCTTAAAATTGAAACTAGATTTGGAATCTACTCATCGAGCTCTACAATACCAAGAAGTTGATTTCGCCAATTGATGCTCCGATCAAAAACCCCAAATTGCCCCCCCTTTTGACTTCGCCGCTAGTACCTTTGACCGCGATTTCCGGTTGATATGAGCTTTGTTTCCAAAAACGAACACCACACCCCGACTCCATTCGTCAAGAGCTTCGAAACGGTATATTATATGATATGATTTGAAGAGCTTGAATTTTAACCACTTTATTTGATTTGCTAATTGCCATTAGACTGTAATTAGGGTTGATTTCGGGGTTAGGGATGAGAAAATGAAGTGGAGGCTGCTTCTAGGGTTTATAACAACATATATATAGACAAAAATGAATATCAGATGGGCCAGAGCGATAACCAAGGCCTGGAAGCCTGTTTTTGACCCGAAATGAAAATAGGTCGTCCTATGTATCAAAATATAGGTTTTCAATATTTTCAAATTCAATGGAATAAGTTCTGGAACCTAATTCTATTGTATAAAGAAGTTAATTTCAAAATCAAATTATATTTATATTTTACATGTCAACTAAAACAAATTATTATTAAACCGATTTAATTACTTTAAATCCTAAATTAAAAGTTTTCTATCATCAATTTTTGATTAAACGGAATTAATAATCTTTTAAAATTAAATTTTCCATGTTAAATCCAAGATTTAAATATTAAATTAACTTTAACATTTAATTACAACTGTAATAAAACCCGTTCACTATATTTTAAATTTAAAAACAAATTCTTTTATTTTGATTTACATTTTTATTATTAAATCAACAAATACTTTGTGTGTTAATTAAACATAAGTTTTCATTTTACTTCACTCAAACTCTACAGTTAACATCTTTTCTTATATTAACTGCAATATTTAATTACAATCAATTTCATTGATTCCCAAATTAATTCCAAAACGGATTTAATAATAAGATGAGAAATGAACACCTGTTACATTTAGATAATTTGAACACATTAATACATTTATTGTTTACAACAAAGATTATAAATTTACTTACAAATATTAAAACCATTTCCAATTAAATAATATTGATTTCTCCGTTTTATACAACATTTATTTTATTCATTATTAACCTTTATTATTACCATTACTTGAAATTACATTAAACAGTTGTCAATTACATTCAATCAATATTACTAAATTATATTCTAATAATTTTTTCCATTTATAAATCATAAATTTTAATTTCTCACAATATTAAATTTCAAAATCTTATTTAATTTAATAGTTTTAATTATCAAAAATTATGGGTCGTTACACTTTGGTATTAATAAGAGTGGAGAGATGGTGTGGTTAATCCGGTAAGTCAGGAAATTTCCATGTATAACTCGCTCAAAGTGAATATTCCTAAATATGCCAAATGTAATTAAATTTTTCCTGATATAAGCATATTTCATTCCATATATAGCATGCTCGGTTCGACTAGGAGGTGGTAGGTTGGTACGGTAGAATGCATGTGTACATGTTGTTAGCCAAGTTCGTATGCTCTCCTATTTGGCTCGGCCCCCACGATTTGATGGACTCACCCTAGGCTTGGTTTGGTATGAAACTAAGGCATTCGGCTCGGTAGGTCTAGTTCTAACTTGGTCCAGTGTGCATTTTACTTTGGTTTAGTGGGATCCACATTCTCTTATTTCGGGAGGGTCCTAACCATCGAACATAAATTCATGTTCGGTGGCTAGGGTACCAAACAAGATTCTCTGTTCGATACCTTAGGTATTGAATATAAATCTTTGTTCGGTGCTTAGGCTACCAAACAGAGGTGGGGAAGCCCACTATCGCCTTCTCCTGTTGAGCTTCCTTCTTTAGCTTGCTTCCCCTATCCTAAGACTTGCACTCCTAATCGCCTTCACTCGGCCTATTCCTAGGCTCTCTTCCTTCCTTACACGGGAAATGATTAGGTGTTCAGTAGTTAGATTCCCTACCAGACCATTCCTCATGTTCCACAAAAATAATGCGTTTGCCAGGACTCAAACCCGGGTGAATTGGCTGAAAGGTACAAGTCTTTACCACTGTGCTACACATGCTTTTATGCCATAACTCCTTCATTTCAAGTCATAATTTAATGAAACTTGGACTAGTGGCTTTGTATCATTGAGTAGAGTATTCTAATACCTTTAAATGCTCCATTTGCCTGAATTAGCCAGTAGCTCTCCAAGGTTGGGCCTAAGTCGGTAAGGTGGTGACAAATTTTAAGATGATTATATCATTCAATCTGTAGCTTAGATTGGGATGCGGTTTTGACCTATGTGCATATCTTAACATTAGGAACATTTTTCAAAAGCTTTGACTATATTTTTTGACTATGCCAAATTTTCCCCTAGCGCTTCGCCTTTCCGTTGCGATTACAATGATGGTACCTTTGTTATACACCTTCTAGTCGTTTCTATACACCTTAACTTGTTTTCATATTCACCATGGTGTACACAAAAATGCCCACAACATTTTCCCCCCAAATCATACTTTCGTAGAATACAAAGTGTGCTTTGTTTCACCCAAACTCATCTTTCTTTCTCATGCGATGATTATCTCGAACCTCGAATATCTATATCCTCATTCCCATCCGTTCGGTAAGTTTTCCATTGTTAATATGTTGCAGAGCCTTGTTCACTCAGGGAATGTTTATTGATCGTTCCAAGACATCCTTTATCAGTATGACATTCGCAATTCATTCCTTCTTGGTAGTATAATCATTTAGCATGATTTCCTACTGATTCTCATCTCTGTTCGGCAAGCTTTTGCTCCCTCTAGTTCAACCTCCTTGCATCCGTATCCTGAAGGCCATGCGTTGTCTTATAAATGTTTCGAGAATATTAATGTGCCATTGGGAAAGGAATATACAGTGGTTTCATAATATGTGGAGACGATGTGTATTTTGTTCCATTGACTATAGTTTGGCCAACTAAACCTATTGGTTACGATATATTTTTCCTACATGATTGTCAAGTTATTCCACTAGTGACTCCTTCATCATTACCATTCATACTTGTATCGGTCAACCACCAAAATGTTTGGCTAGGTAAGTGGTTTCTATTACTGATGCTTTCCTTGGTCCATACTTCATACTTCTTGTATGTACACTTACAAAAATGCATATGTATCTTATAGAAATTATGAATGAAATTATCATACCTGATCAAGATTAGTTATTGTGTTGTGTTGGTATAGTATCCTTGCTTAATTATTATCCCGTTAGTAATCTTTTATTGCTTCCTCACCTACTTGTATAGGATCAATCACTGATAAGTTCGCAAGGTGAACATACTATGGTGGAGTGTCTTTGTAATCCAGTCTCATGTGTCCTTGTCTGATTTCATGCACTTTCATCAATCTAGTTTTCTTATTATCGCATACATATTCCATACATACTTTAAACAAGTTTTCGCTAGTGCCGGTCTATTGATAGTCTTCATAGGCAATTCCAGTATTGACTACTTGCACTAGGCCATACAATCGATAGTCACATTTTAGTACGAGTAAGCTTAGTTATTTGTTGCCAACAGAAATCTAGAGCCAAATGTCGGGCATGAACCAACTAGGTAGTTGCCATATCCTAACTACCAGTAAGTCGGGTTCTCCATAGCCATCCTAAGAGCTTGTAGCCAATCGTCAACTCTGGACAATCAAATAGGGATCATTTCGGTCCACCACTGTCGGCTGAGTAGTTTGTGTCGATTGTCAATGGAGAGCGCTCATTTGGCAATCATGTCTTGACCATGGGATGATCGGGCTCGCCATTGCTGATAGAGAGTTTGGACCGATGGTCAATGGTGAGCACCCATTTGGCAGTCATGTCCTGACCATGGGCTGATCGGGCTTGCCATTGCCGGTAGAGGGTTTGGACTTATCGTCAATGGCGAGCACCCCATTTGGCAGTCATGTCCTGATCATGAGCTGATCGGGCTCGTTATTGCTGGTAGAGAGTTTAGGCTGATCGTCAATAGTGAGCACCCATTTGGTGGTCATGTCGTGACCACGGGCTGATCAGGCTTGCCATTGCCGATAGAGAATTTGGGCCGACCGTCAACGGAAAGCACCCATTTGGCAGTCATGTCCTGACCATGAGCTGATTGAGCTCGCCATTGCCAGTAGATAGTTTGGGTAGATCATCAACGATGAGCACCTATTTTGCGGTCATACCCTTACCATAGGCTGATCGAGCTCGCCGTTGTCGGCAGAGAGTTTGAGCCGATTGTCAACGGAGAGCACCCATTTGGTGGTCATGTCCTAACCATGGGCTGATCGGGCTCACCATTGCCGGCAGAAGTTTGGACCAATTTTCAATGGTGAGCACCCATTAGGCGGTCATGTCTTGACCATGGGCTAATCGGGCTCACCATTACCGGCAAAGAAGTTTGGATTGATCGTCTATGGCGAGCACCCATTTGGCTGTCATGTCCTAACTATGGTCTGATCTGGCTTGCCATTGCCGGCCAAAGGTTTGTCAAAGTTTTCCATGATGCACCAGAGTTGGGTGATCCCTAGTATGCAGATGCCTCGACCATACAGTCCTAGAAATCCGAGACTTTATTTGGCATGGCATGGGATGGTTGTTTGATAGCATTGATCGTCTGTCATGGTTCTGTACGCCCTATCCATGTTGTTTGGTAAGACCGTGACGATTGACAATACATATATTAATAATCCATGTTGTTTGTAATAGTCGGTGCACCAAAACGAAACAGATGTTTTGAGTACTCCAAGTTTTCCCGGATACTGCTCCATTCATGGTGATGAGAATGTAGGCTCCATTCCTTGGATCCCTATTGATAAAAGATAACCTCTCCCAAATCGAGTATGGTGCCCCAGGCTAAGGGAAAACTTGCTCCAGGAGTAGGTTCCTTTCTGGAGCGGGCAATGCTCTACCCTAGAGTTGTATTGTTTCATCACTTTCTGCTAGAGCACCACGTTTTTCAAAGCAGCCTTGTCCCACTTCTCCTTAATTAGATCTAGGGACATGTTTAGCAATTCCTTATTCTCCTTTGAGTTATAGTGGATTATCCTATGAGATGATACTATAGTTTCGATGGGAAGCTAACCAATAAATCGAAGGCCAAAGCAAAGGGAGTATATCCCATTGTAGTTTCGGGAGAAGTGCGATACGCAGTCTAATGAAAGCTCATCTATCCAAGCTCCCTTATAATTTTCCAAATGTCCCTTTATGTGAGTTTTGAGAACTTTGTTGACCTCTTCAACCTATTCATTGGCCTACAGATGAGGCACTGTATGAAAACTTATCCTGATTCCATGTTGTCGATAGAAGCTGGCGAATTCATTATTATCAAACTGCCATCCATTGTCTGAGATTGTCTGGGACTGAACTCCATACCCGATAAAGTAATCCGCAACCACTATTGCATACTTAGCTGCACCCATAGCTATTGGAAGCTCTTCATTTAGATCAATGCCCATGAGATTTCCTTTTCTAGGGTATGACCCTAGTATGGTGTCCTTGACTGGCTTGATGTACGTTACCCAATATTTCCTCACCCTCTATTGCAGCCATGCACCTTAGAAAAGGGTTAGTGAAAATTCTTTTGTATAGGTTGCCATCCTGTATGGTGTACCAAATTGTCTTGCACATTACCTTCCTTGCTTCATTCCAGTTTAAGGGTGAAGATTTTACTAGAACCAAACCAAAAGTGACCCATTTCCTAAGCGAGCCAAATTTTCCAAATCATTAGGATTTTGCTCCTGCCATATGTGCTTAACCACATAGCATTCTTGCACATTAAGCAAAGCCTTTGCCCTTTTTCATTTTAAGTAGGATGCCGACCATTCTCTGCTGACTTAGAACTCCCAAAATGCTTGGTTCATAGCCATTTACAAGCCTCTATAGATGTATAGCGTACAGATTCCTAATTCTTTTGCTATTTCCAATCCTACAATTAGTGTACCATACTCTATCGTTCAGTCTAGTCTGCAAGGTAAGAAGAGGTCTATCCGACTCATAGGGGTCAAGAAAAGTCGTTCTTGCCCAGCCATTAGTATTTTTCTCACTTCCGCAAGTGTCACATGGTCATGTGGCACTGTGTTACTTATGCTTTAGGTATTTTCATTAATATTATTTGAAATTTATTCATTAAAGTAAGTCATGCCTTTGTATTATTTTCCCCGCACTCTATGGGGGTATTAAGTCTCTGTAGTATTGTGCTTCATATTCATATGAAGTTGACTCTATCTCTGGGGCTTTTTGAAAAGATTATGGTCCACCATATCTAGAGATGCCTGGTCCCACCTATGGAATGAGTTAGAATTCCACTCCATTATTTCTGGAGGAGCTTACTTATTCTCCTATTGTCTCTGATGAAGTTGAACCTTATCTCTGGGACTAGGCAGTTTGTGCTCCGCTGTCTAATTATTACGTTATTCCCAATTTTCATGGACATCTACCTTTGGATATCTAGTAGGAGGATATGCTTTGATGTCCCTAGGGAAAACTGGCACCATGCCTCCAAGCATGGTTTATACCCTTCCTCCGTAAGGACTCGGTTCGTTAGAGGGACTACATTTTATAGTTTATAGCACTCTCATTGGAGTTATCTTAGGTTTTAGCCCAAAGCATATCGATTCTAATCTCTGCCTTCATTAGCTCTCTGGTTCTCGATTCACTATATCCCACGATTTCTCTAGTAGCAAGATAGAGTCTTTCAGGAGTCTCTGTAAGCTATGAACTTGGAAACTTTTGTCTTTTGAAGTGTTTCCTTTCTTGAATCATATTATCCATCTTTCGCATGCCCCTATCCTGAGGCTTTTTGTCTCCAACCCGGTTGACATTTGCTAACCCTTTCCTGATATCAAAATTCTCCAAGTGCATAAACTTGTCAACTTGATAGTATAAGTTCTCCATGTTGACGGTTGAATTTTTCTTAAGTTCCTTGTAAAACTCCGTTTTCCTATTGATCCCTGAAGCAATAACCACAAGGAAAATCCATTCATTAAGTTGCTGTATATCGGCTGCTGTAGCGCTAAACCGTGCAAGATTGTTCCGTAAGTTTTATCCATTCTTTTGCTTGATACCCAATTGTTAACGGATTTTTGTTCCAAGCGATTAAACTAAATAGTCTCTAAGTATGATATAAATGGAGAAAATCAGCGAAATCCTCTCCCTTCGCAGCTCTAACTGTTTTCGTATGTTAAATCTAACGCCCTAAATGTGTTCAAGGGTTGGTTTTTTCAATGTATTGTTTCATGACTACTATCTTAAAATTCAGGGGTTGACTGCATATCTGATGTTCGGAGTGAACTGACTATGGTTCACCTTGTCAAGCTTTGGTCTCCTGGTCCTCTTACCTAACACTTGACACATTAGTCCAACGACTTGCTCCCGCTATCGGGATTCTTCCTTAGTTTTCTTGGTGGGCCACGTCGTGCCCTCCGACAATGGATCAACCACTTGTGTACCAATTGGTATGAACTCAAGCGGTCCCGTTTTGACAACCAAGTGTGTGGTTCCAACGTCGATGTTGACTTCTGCTGAGACATCCTCTTTTGGTTCAGCATGAGCTATGCCATTGGTCTGGTCCTAATTAGCTCTATATTGGTCTGATTTGGTTTGAGCTATAGCCGGTTCAGTTTGTGGAAGTTCATATTTTCATGGCTCCTTCCTGCCTTACCTAGTCCCTTGCGTTCATTTTTAATAGGTTGCAAACAGAACTCCAGACTTGGTCTCTCTGGACCTACAGTGGTTTCACTTACTCCATGACTTTAAGGAATGCTCCATTATGTCTGAATACTTAGCTAAGAAAGGATCAAACATATCTTCCATCATCATTGACAATCACTACTAGACTCTTCTCTAGTAGCTATACTGGGCTGCCATCTTGATGCAGTGCATTCCAACCTCATGTACTATGTTGGCTCGTAAATCCTGAAATCACTAGGTCTTTGGTAGTCCTATCTCTAGGGAGAAGGTAATGATAAGCTAAGCCCCAATTCCTCACTCTACCTGTTCATGTTTGAAAGAATTGTCTAATGATTCGGGTCATCCTATCCTCTTGTTTGGGTGGCTGTCAATGATAGCTCGGCCTTTCCATTCAAGAGGAACGGTTCCTTTCACCTTCCTTATGATGACTTGATCTGCGATCTCGATTTCGTTCCATACTCTGGAATTGTTCATGATGATAGGTCTGCCTTCCATCAGCATCTATTTCTATTAAGACTGGAGAGTGTTGCCTAGGTCGAGGAGGTTCAACCGTAGCCGCCCCTGGTTCGGCACCTCCCTGATTTGGTTCGGTTCTGAACCAGTCCTCGGGTGCGGCGTCCAGTTTAGCCCTTGCTCGACCTGCTTCCTCGGCATTTGTTCATCTAGCTCCTTGATTTTCTTGATCTAATTCGCTATTAGAGTGCGACATCCTTTGTCTCATGGCCCCTGAGACTGGGATCGCCCTTGTGTTCATGTGTTACGACCAATAGTTTATGCATGCCCCAAGCGTATCATGAGTTGTTCCACCATTGCTAGATGTTGGACAACGAAACATTCATTTACTTTGGATCCAGGTTGCTTTTGGTAATTACGTTTACTAGCACCAGAGTACTTGCTGAATGATCATCCTGATTAGTAGTTATTTTATTGGGTGCGCTTGTGTTCCCTGCATTTTCACTAATAGCACCAACCTTATTCTTTGATCTCAAAGGCATGTTGAGAATTACCTCTCAGTGAAAGCACCAAAAATGTTTGCACAAAAAAGGGAAAACACCTCCAATCAATTAGTTGTAGAGATATGAATATGGGGTGTACAACACAACTATTATAATTGTATTATGATTGATTTTCATAGAGAAGATCACGTATAGGTCATGCAAAAAGTAGAACATGGAGATTTATAGTGATTCGGTCAGAATGTGCCTACATCCACTTTCCATTTTCATTATTCTTCTTAGAGATCTTTATATAATGTATGAGATACAAGATACAATGGTCTAAAGCTCAATAGAAAGTAAGATATAGCTTAAAGAAGTTTGTTTGAATATTCCTAATTAGATATTCTTGGCTGGCTATTACTTGTCGGTTGTCCCTATTACGCAATTCCGATTAGGTTGTTCATACTAGAATGTTCTTGTTAGGCTATTCCTGCTAGGTTGCTCATGTTAGCCGATCCTACTAGCTGTTACTGCTAGGCTCCTCCTGCTAGCTGATCCTACTAGGCTATTCCCACTAGTTAATCCTAGTAGGTTATTCCTGCTAGGTTGATCTTGCTAGGTTGTTCATGCTAGACAGTTCCTGCTAGGTAGTTCATGCTAGGATGCTCCTATTAGGTAAATCCTGCTAGGCTAATTCTATTGATCAGATCATGCTTTCCTCTGACTTGTCTACCGTTATTACAGTAAGCTTGGCTCTCTAGAATTGTCCTCGATGTTTTTGGATGCTTTGGTATTTATATGAGTGGAGAGATGGTGTGGTTAATCCGATAAGTCGGGAAATTTCCATGTATAACTCGCCTAGAGGGAATATTTCTAAATATGCCAAATGTAGTAAATTATTTCCTGATATAAGCATATTCATTCCGTATATAACTTGCTTGGTTCGGCTAGGAGCTCTATCCGGGGTAGAATAAGATGGTAGAATTTATGTGGACATGTTGTTAGCCAAGTTGGTATGCTTCCCTATTTGGCTCGGCCCCCTCTCGATTCGGCAGACTCCCCTTGGGCTTGGTTTGGTATGACACCAAGACACACGCCTCGGTAGGTCTAGTACTAGCTTGGTCCGGTCTGTACACTTTACTTTGGTTATGTGGGGTCTTTCTAACCATCAAACGGAAATTCCTGCTTGGTGGCTAGGGTACCGAACAGGATCCTCTGTTATAGGGTACTGAACAAAGATCTTTGTTCAGGGATTAGACCACCGAACGGAAGGGGAAGCCTATTATCTCCTTCCCTATTGAGCTTCCTTCCTTAGCTCAGATTCCATACTGGACCATTCCTCATGTTCCATAAAAATAATGCGCTTGCCAAGACTTGAACTCGGGTGGGTTAGCTAAAAGGCACAAGTCTTTGTCACTGTGCTACACATGCTTTTGTTGCATAACTCTTTCATTTCAAGTTAGAATTGAATAAAACTTGGACCACTGGTTTCGTATCATTGAGCAGAGTATTCCAATGCCTATGAATGTTCTATTTTCCTGAATTAGGCAGTAGCTCTCCAAGGTGGGGCCCGAGTCGGTTAGGTGATGGACAAATTTTAAGATGATCATATTTTTCAATTCGTAGCTCGGATTGAGACGCGGTTTCGACCTATGTGCATGTCCTGATCTTACGAACATTTTTCAAAACTTAGACTATATTTTCAAACTATTTTAAATTTTCCCCCAGTGCTTCACCTTTCCCTTGCGATCACATGATGGCGCCTTTATTATACACCTTCCAGCGGTTCCTATACTCCTTAACGTCATTTTGTATTCACCATGTTGTAGGTGAAAATGCCCACGGCAAGTACTTTTATGACTTATTTCACATATAGTGTGGATTTGGTATCTTAACCATTGTTTATATATTTTTTAATCATTTAAATTACCTTTCTCTAATATTTGACTTTCAGTACCCATAAATCTCGCGTTTGCTATGAGTATTTTAATTAGGTTATCGCTTGTAAAAATTCCATAAAATCTTAGAAAATATTTATATGCATTTTATTTCATAAAATTTCTTTAACTCCTTACTTTTAACTATTTTCTATAATAAACGGTCTTTGATAATTCATATTTAGTTATTTATTTAAGAGAAAATTCTACAAATCAAAACTCATCTCTAATAATATATATCATCATATTAAATTTTCAGATCATTTTAATTACAAGAAGCATAAGAAATAATCTTAACGGATTATGGCATGCCTAGTTACAAAGGAAAACGGGGATTAAAAGAATACATTATTCAATAAGATCTCTTAGCTAATACCGTTTCGAGTTCCCTTGGCTTTAATCTTCTTCTTTTCCTCTATTTTTTTTCTTAGGCTGCCACCATTAAAATGCTTCAAGCTTTTTTATTATTTTAAGCGAGTGGAATGAAATGAAAAGAGGGAAAGTGTTTAACTTTAATCCCAATAATAGCTTGGCCGCCTCCTCATTTCTCCTTTTTCTCATTTAATTCATTCCAGTTAGTTACATTAAGTAACAACATAATAAGTAAATGTACACCCAAATACTTACAATGTTGTGTTATATTTAATTCCATAATTGAATCAATTAAATCTATATTCCCATAATTAAGTATTTATCAATTTAAGGGGTTGTCGTAAAGTATGATACTCCAAAGAGTGAATACCCTCGTAGAATATGAGGGTTGCAACACAAAGAATGACTTGATTTTATGAATAAATTTTGATTGATATTTGACAGAAATATTTGAGGGCATGATAGTACCTTGCCCGTTGAATATGTGAAACCTACAGGAGTATGAGAAAAGACCTATGGTTAGAAAAGAACAAATGTTCATGACCCTTATGGGTCAATAGACCTTATGATTTGCAAGCTTAACAAATGATTGCACTTGAGCATTATGGAATTATGCCTTGATTGCTCAATTCCCCTACTGCGACCGAAACTCAAGAAAAGCATGCTTCGTATCCACAAAACATACTTTTGGGGACAAAGTGTCAGGGTAAATTTTGGCATGGTCTCGGAAAAGACCAAAACTAGTTGGAAAATACGCAAGATATGCACCTTGATTGAAACTGCTTCTCAATCTAAGCTACAAATTGAAAGATATGGTCATCCTAAAATCAATCCACTACATAACCAATTTGAGCCCCACCCTGGAGAGATACTATCTATTTCACCCAAACTGAACCTCTAAGGGCATTGGAGTGTTTTATTCGATGATAAGAAGCTAATTGTCCAAGTCTCACTCAATTCCGACATTAAATGAAAGTTATGGCATAAAGAAGATTGGTTCAAAATAGAATTTCAAGAATGGTCTGGTAAGAAATCGTCTGATAAGGAGTTGTACCGAACATTAAAAATGGTTTGGTAGTGTTTTGTTAAACTAGCTCTTACCGAACCAAACCAACCCCCACCCACCAAATCAACTCCTATCATACCGAATGAACTCCTATCAAATCAAACCGACCAAGTCATATATACTCTTTCACATCCTCACACTTATAAATTCCATATGGATGAGTAGTGATCACTGAAAAGTTGGGACCACTATTGACTAACGAACAATATTAGCCGAATCAAAATTTTAAAGCACTTATGGGCAATAAGTAATCATTTAAATCTGATTCAATCACCTCAAATCATCCATTCCACCATCCAACATTGAGTTGCAACTTACCAACCGTAAGATGTGCAGTGTCACATTTTTTTAATCATAGATCTAGCAATCAACAAATGTTGCAACCGATCCAGAGAGATTTAGCAGGAATTTGTAGATCACAGAATCATAACAATATACATAAAGTGGACATAGGGCAGAGATTGTCGAACCACTATAAAAACTCTGTGTGTTATTACATTTTCTTTATTTGCTTCTTAATTTCTAGTTATCTACTTGTGATTTGTGATCCAAATGAGTAAGAACTTAAAGTACTTAATGCCCATAAATCCCATCTCCTAAAATCTGGCACTAGCATCATGCTCTGGATCCTAGGCTCTACCAAATTTTTATTCTTAAGTGTTTGGTCATTTTTTGACATAAAAAAGACCCGAAAATAAACACTAATGATGTTGCAGTCACCTTTAGTATTATTTTCCAACGGCAAAATGAGATCAACTATTTTAACATTAACATCAAGAACATAGGAATTAAAAAATTCATAATTTTTTTCTTCATTCATCACATGTTTGACTATATAACCCGACGATTACAATGTTTAGATAAGTTATAATAATTACATCATATAACTTCGAGAGCGACATATGATGATGCCCCGTTGATTGATCAGAGTCATAATGGAGAACAATTATAAAACCCGTCATTACATACGAATGTAAGCAGCTATGTTGTATAGGGAATAAACCTAACTAATATTAGCTTGCCTCTTGCACGTATCCGGAAAGCCATATTCGTCTAAACCTAAAAGTCCCATACTCCTAACCTAATCAAATGAGTACCCGAGAGTGTTAGGGGAAATCAGAAACTTTAAGTCAGACAAGAAGTCTTGCATAAACAATATTAGTCATCCTTAATCAAATTAGATACATAGTGAGACCACGCTGCTGCGCAGTACGTGTTTTCCCCTTACTAGTATCTTATAATCAAATGTCAAACATAACATTCATTGGATAGGATGAGACATGCCTAATATATTGTGCTCTCCTCATCCATCTACAACCACAATGATTAGAACATAGCATAAACATCATACAAAATGGACGTAAAGGTGAATACGTCAATATTCAACATGATCTAAGGGTTACACATTCCTTATATCTACCCATCCCATTATATGTTAATGCATTGATATTGATTTCACATGGTCACTATTAACCTGCTAGTTTTTACAGCCCAACTTAAAACATATCAGGATAACTCAGGACAAAACCGGATAACCAACGACTTCTGTTTCCATAAGGATACCAGGATACCCCCTTGATAGAAGAAGGATAATAGTGAGCGTTCCCACTTGATTTTCAAATGCATACACATAAAATTTAGGCTTGATGTTCCCGAAGACATAGGCATTAGAATCGTAGACCTTGATAACCGAGGGGCTTAACCGGTTACAGTGCAAGTTGCTACACTAGCACTAGTCCATACAACTTAATCTGGTTTTTGGACATCAAATAAGTCATTTCCTTTTGATCGGTTCTACATATCCTAATACAATTTGATCTTTCCGATATTTTGGATGTAATTATACTCATATAAGAGTTTAGCCAGACCATACCCACTAATGGAACAGCCCTATATGGTTATCAATTCACAATCCCCAGTGTCACAACATCTGATGATTACATGCAAGTGAGCACATCAGCAATTTTCATAGGCAATAACATAACTGATCACGATATATAATTGAACGTATAAATTTATTAGTAACAACACACACACATACATGTATGTATGTATGTATGTGTATGTATATGCATATGTATGTGTATATGTATATGTATTTACATGTATGTCACATATGAATAAACACACAATTTGTTTTATATAAGCTCAGATGGCTTTGGGCTAAATTTTCCTTTCTTCCAATTTGAAAATCTTATTTAAAAAGTGTATCTCTCTTTAAAACTTGTTAACAAGTTTTTAAATTTAACAAACCCATCTTTTGGGTTAGGAAAGCAGCCCAATAATTAACAATATTTTATCGAGTATCTATGGTGCAGCTATCACATATATATAGCAACCGAGCCTTTAAGATGAAACTATTGAATATCTAACTATTGCATTTTTAGAGCTATTAAGCCTCTAAATTAAAGCTATCACATGTTTAAAGCTATCGAGTGTCTAAGTTAAAGTTATTACATGTTTAGAGCTATCAAGCTTCTAAGTTAAAGCTATCGCATGTTTAGAATTATCAGATATCTAAAATGAAGCTATCGAGTATCTAAACCATATGTTGATGAAGATGTAATATTAAGTAATCGAGCGTCTAGCCAAAGTTATCTCATATATAGCTATGGAACATATAAAACCATGCTATCGAAGGTTTATCTATCAAACATCTAAAATCATGCCATCAAAGGTTTAGCTATCGAACATCTAAACTCAAGCTATCACATATGTGGTTATCGAAGGTGTAAAAATGAGAATCTCGTAATTAACTTTAAAACTGATTTATTTCCTCTTAAAGTAATTACTTTTGACCGAATTTTTACATGTGTTAAATTATCATTCGTTAAACACTATCTTTTCACATTCCTTTTGATAAGAATTTTAATAAATATTTTACCTTTACTTGAAAATTAATTAGTTCCTTAATTAAATAAATACTATTTTATCCAAATTTTTCCTTTATCAAATAATTCATATTAATTCGAAATAACATAAAATTTTCCTGAAAAATTCTTACACGTCAAATTTTCTATAATCTACCATATATAAAAAAATTAGGGTAAAATAATTAATCTCATATTTTAAATAACTAAAAACCGAAATTATACCCTTTTCAAATTAGAAAACTCAAAAAAAATTATTAGTTTGGAAAATTATGAAATTAAAAAATCAATTCTGATTTATTGTTATAACCAACATATCAAAATTTCAAATCATTTGCCGATCATTTACTATGGTTTTAAATTCGAAAACCTTCTTTTATTTTCATATATTCACATATAATATTCATAGGATCATCAAATGAATATATTTAACCAAATCCACGTTTTATCATCATAAAACATTACAAAACATCATGAGTTTAAGAAATCTGTTAATTAAAGCGTGCTAGCAAAGTGATGATAATATTATTCACCTTAATTAATTTAATTATGGAGAGAATTTTCCTAAAGCTTCCCTCTTAAGCTTTATCTTCTTCTTTCTTTAGTTTGGAAATTTTAATGGAGTTTTATTTTCCTCCCTTGATTTGCTACGAGCAGTGAATGAAAATATGAGGGAGGGGGAGAGGGAGAGGAAGAGAGGAGTTAGGGAATTATTATGTGGATCTTAACCTTTCACTTCCTTATTCTTCCTTAATTTAATTAAAAGTTTTACTTATTTCTTCATATGAAAATGACATTACTCCCTAATTAATTAATTAAGTTCAAAATTGATTATCATGGCTTATCTCCATACTTACTTCATTTCCACCACATTGTTATTTAATTATTATTTAATTACCAAGTAATTAAATTTTTATAATAATGCATAATAAAAATAAGGGTGTTACAGTATAGCAATACTAGGTAAAACATGTTCGGTCGTCTCGTTGGAGTTGTGGGGATGGTCTTCTACCATGTAGAGCCAATGCATCGCATAATTGTGTATCAAACTAAGGAGGAGTTATTTTCATGTAATTGTAAAATTGAGATTGTTATGCAAAATATGAAGTTGCTTGTAAATTATTTTTTCATAGAGAAAAAGATGTACCTAAAATGACTTCAAAGCCAATAGCACCTAAAAACCCAACTGTGCATCCATCGGTATCTACTTCTAGGATCTTCCGATACATACGAAATATTGATGCTAGAGATGCACGTGTTTTTCCTTCCCTAGCATATTCAAAACATAATTTTGGATATGATTAATTTAAATTACATTAAATATAGATTTCATGAACAATCGGTGCTTATTTTCTTTTACAATTCAACTAACTTAATTCCAAGATAATTTCAGTAAACAAATTTCATTCATAATAGTCAATTCTAATAATAGTGCAGTTAAATATCAAATTAAACTTACAGATGTCAGATCGAAACGTGCATTTGTCGATTGAGAAAAACATGAAAATTCACCAATTCCTTGTATGGTCCTGGGTTTTGATCAATATGTAGATCCAAAGCAGAGTCTACTAAAACAACTCTCATCCGCCTCCTTGAAGCAAGATGGCCGTTCCATCACACACCATACGTACTGTAGAAGAACTAGAGTTTCATCATCCATTGCGCTTCACCTTGTCCACCGTCACTCAACTTCCGAATTTGATCCGCCGCTCGCACTACCATGAATGACGCGTATAAATCTCCTTATATATGTGTTCAGTGGTGAAGAAATTAAGAATTTTGATGAAAATTATGAAAATATTTGCTTACATTGGATGGAAACGCTCAAAACTGAAATTTGAAAAAAGTTCGAAGTAGACGTAGAAAATGCCGACTCAAGAGAATAGCCGTGAATAATATGGATAATATAGCGGTTTACACCCACCTAATTTGGTTCATAATATTTATAATAAATAATGTGTCCATCAGGTTCAATATTATGATGTTGACATCCCCCATACACATATAAGTGGAAGATGAACCTGAAGCATGCGTTATTCAGAAGTAAAAAAGATATAACACCCAAGAAAGTAAGACATTGAAAAGGTTAAAAATTGTATTCGAATGAATGTATTTATATCGTATTATAAATTTAAATGGTTTTCATTAGGAATGGTGTGGCTGATTTAACCGTTGTTATTACCTTCAACAGCATTACAACAATTTAAAACAATAACCATAATCATTATGAAGGTTAACCGATATATAGCATAAATTAAAACTTCCATACATCTATACTATATTATTATTAGTGAGTTAAATTTCAAGCTCACACAGGCCCCCTTGAAATTTGGCAACTGAACAGTCCCCTAATTTATATCTATAATATACCCGCTTTCTCTTTTTTCTCTCTTTCTGCCGTACCTCTCTTCTTTCTCCTAGGTTTTTCCAATTAATTTTCATGCCAGATTTCCAATTCTTTTTCATTCAGATCCAAAAGTCTCCCCTCTCCCAAACCCTTCGATTTCGACATCGTCTCGAGCACTACTGCCCACAATCGCTTCTCAATCTCAAACCTTTCGAATTCGATTCTCCAGCCAATCTGCTAACAGCCGTCTTCGCGCCACCATATCAGTCGCTGTTCCTACTCACATCATCAACAAGTATTCGTCTTCTCTGACCATGAGGAACAGTTGTCAGCAACGCAAACAATTGATTTTGGATTTTAAAGCGGAAGAGATATCGAAGCCATCACCTTGGGTGTTTAGAATCAGTTGGGCTAATCGACTACCACCATCCATCAGTAACCACTCAAGCAAGGACTGTCGTCATGATTTCTAAACCAGCTTTCGTACATCTGAAACAAGTAATCTGAGGTATGGGACTTCAACCCTAAATTACGTCATTCAGAAGCATTTAAAAATCAGTTTCAAATTTCCCAGATCTAAAAAGCTTACAACTTGCCTATGATTTTTAGATGTAACAACAGTGTATTTTCAAATTTTACAAATTTGACATATACTGAATTCCAAAATTGCTTACAATAAACCTTTGAATAAGTTCTTAATTTGATATCATGCTTGATTAATTTAAGGTATAAGGATTTCCAACTTTAAGACTTTTGGGTTGTCATCAGTTTTGAATGTTAAATGATTGTATCCTTTATCAACTATAATTAGTAAGTTTCAAAAGCAATGAGTTCACATATTTATAGGAAAAACATTTCAAAGATGTAAGATAATTTTATATATTTAAACTTTTAAAGGGTATATACAAATCCAGATTTCTATATCATTTTCCAAATCCGTTCCAAATTCTTTTCAACAAACTTTGAATAAGCATGAAAATTCAGGTTCCGAAATGAGTGTGGAAATATAAAAGCTTATAACATATTAGAATTTAAATATTATCTTGGTTTTAGAATTTTTCTTATATCAGGTTTTAGAAGTGTTTTGATATGTGTATTTGTTACTGTTAAGTGTGGGTTGCGCCATGCACATATGAAGTTCTATATGAATACAAATTTTGAAAAGATTGATCAGATTAGGATAAAACAGATTATATTTATGGTTTTGAATGATTACGGTATATTTTTGGCCTATGAAAATAAAAGGACAGTTCCCAAACATCTCAAGATTTCGAAACATGAAGGTTTTAAGTGCATTTGAATTTAAAAGCTTTGTATATATAAAGTTTTCTTTTTAAGAGTGACAGTAATTTTGAGAGGAGAATTTTTTTTAGTATGTAAACTTTACTTTTTGAAGCTTATAGAGCGTTTTCCCCATAAACAGAGGATACTGGGCATTTAAAATTATAAACCAGATGCATTTTCGATGAAACAATTGAATGAACATTTTTTTGAGGTATCAATATATATCAATTTCCGAGTATATGGAATTTTCGGATAAGTATCGAGCTTAATCCAAAAGATTTTACATTTTCACATAACCCTAAGTGTATATAATAATTCTCATATGATTCTAAATGTGTGAATTCCAACATAATAAATTATTTTCAGTGTATATTAGTTTTCTGAATGCATAAATTATTTTCATACCTTGAGTATATACTTGGATCTATTTGATCTTGAGAATTAAAATACACAGTTTCAATTATAGGGATTCTTAAACAACTATCACTTTTTGTGATTTCTAACTGTTAAATTTTCAAGGTGCACATAGGTGTCACGCTAAAAGTGTGCAAGTCTTCATGTCTATGGACATACATATAACCAGCCATGATTTTAAATATATGACTATAGATTCATAAGTTTACTTATACTTAGTTTTGAGTTTTGCATAGGTCTTCAGTTTTATATATTGAATGCATCCTCGGTTCTACAAAAAAAAACAGAGTTCCATATACAGTCGGGTTCAGCTGTATATATGGCCATGCATGTGTTAATGCCTTTCAAATATATTTTGTTATGGTTTTATTTGTGGGTTCAATTTAACTTCAAATACAAAAGTTTCAAATTATTTCTTATACAAAGGATTTTAAAACATATAAGTCCCCAATGGCACTATAATTTCGAGAGTAAGCTTAAAGTTTCTTTTGCTTTGCAAACACAGAAGGTTTTAGGTATATTCATAAATCCCAAATGCCTAGACTTACAAAAAATGCATACGTGTCAGTGTATAAAATATGTATTTAAACCATATTGTTATAAGTATGAATTAGGTTCGGGGAAATTTATGACTATCAGACTTTTGAATATGTGATAGATAGATATACAAACCTTTAAATACTTTTAGTTTTCAAAGAATTATCAATTCCAGAAACATTTTTAAAGAAAATTAAATTTGACAAATCATCTTATTTATGAAACTGAATATTGATCTAATTATAATGAGTGGTTTTTGTTCATTATTGGGTTATAAACATATGAACTTTCTTGGGAGTTTTCAAATGTTTACAAATACAATATCATATACATATGTGTGTGGTTGTTAGAATGTTAATATAAATATATGTGTAGTTTTATACACAACTATTATGTATGTGAATACTTCAAACATGAATGACAATACAAACTGTTTCAGGAAGTATAATCCATTCTTTTGGTTTTGATGAATGCATCCAAATGTGTGGATGGTGATAAGAAGGTATTCATTGGTCTTGATGAATGCATAGTAAATCCACAGCATCGCGCTAAACAAAGATGCAACATAAGGAAGTGAATGCATAGGGAATTGTACCGCCGGCTGAAATTTGATGAAATTCGTGGTAGGTTTTAGCTATGTGCTTGATGTTGAGTTGACCATATTTTTTACATCTTTTGACAGTTCTAAAAGGTTAAAATTCTTTGGTATTATTTATAGACCTACGATAATAAGTATTGTTGAAGTGCCTTACTTTCTATATTTGATTTCAGTCTTTTATTATCATGATCCTATTATCATATGCAAAGTTATGTTAGCAGTGAGTTAAATAATGGAACTTTTTTTAATTAATTTATGGCCCCACAAGAACTAACTTCTATTTTAGAGCGATCCGGGATTGAAAAAAGACGTCTTCACCTTCTGAAGCAACAAATCCGCTCAAAAAAGGTACACACCATCCACCACCTGAAATGCACGTTCCATGTCAATGCATTCACTGAATTACATTATACTCTTCTTCAATTGAGACATAGGTCCATAAATACATGTGCTCGGAACAAGTTTTGGACAAAAAAATAAAAAAATCTTGAAAACTCCATTCCATTCCACACAAACCCATCAGACAATGGCGTCAATAAGGTAATCCAACTAATAGGGTAACAACTACCTGTCATATCACTCTGATTAAATAACATTACATCATCTCTTAACAGGTTACAGTACGGCTAAACAACTCCATTGCTGGTGTGTACATTACCAGCTCAGACTTGCTGACCGTTCTTAGCACTCATAACTTTAACACCGAAAATTCGTCCTTCAACGAATTTACCCATGCACCCGGTTTCAAACATAGGTAAGTTTGTAATTAACATTATATTAACCAAAGTTTATTTTCCTCCGCGACATTGTTATGGTCCATACAATTTTTTTTTACATCATTCTATCATTACAGAAATTTTCAACCATACTCATATGTATAGGTTGTTCACCATGCTCATCCAGCCGTACTTAGTTGTAGAGATTAAAATAATTTCAACCAAACTCATATGTATGGGTAGTTCACACAAATAAACTATTCAGCTTTTTCTAAGCATTCAACAAGACTTACAAGTTGTGGTACAGCTTAAACAACAGTACCAACATGAATATATGGATTGTTATTCCAATTCATATCATCTCTGCTTTCCACTTCCATAACTTCCGAGCTTGAGGACTTCCCTGTAATTGCCTTCTTTATCTTCAATATCGACTGCTTCGTCTTTGTAAATGTGTTGATGATTTGAACATTTGACCTTAGCTTTAGGAACTTCACTACTTTATTATGTTTTTCTCCGCTTCTTTTCCAAACTTTTCATTTTCCATGTCATCCACATGCTCTATTGAACTTTTAACCGAAGAAATTTTTTCAACGATTGTCAATTTCTGCTCTCCTGCTACAAGTTCATTTTCTTCCAAAAACAACTTTCCTAAATTATTTTTCGTCTTTTCTTCCATCTTTTTACCATCGCCATATACCTTACATATGAATCCAAATGTTTCAACTGTTGTATTTACATTCATAATATCCATAACACTACTCGCCTTCGTGATTTTAGGATCCTCAGACGTCTCTACAAATATCATGTCGCAATAATAATGCTCAATTTATTACCATGGGTAATATATAATCCCGCCACACAAACCAATATAATCCCGCCACACGTAGCAATACAATCCGTGTTTACTTGACTAAAGCCTGAAACTGTCGGGGGAAGGAATTCTGAGCACATAAAAAACCGAAACGCTTCCCGTCTTTTTTCCCTCCAGTAAAGCTTAATGACAAGGCTTTTTTGGGTAGGAAATAGTGAAAAAAACCAAATACTAAGCCTAAAGATAAAAACTAAAATCAATCACCCTTCGTAGATTCGATCAAACCTCATTAGTTCGCGACATCCAACTTTTGGGTTTTTTAGCAATATCCTATTTTTTTTTCCTCATTTCACTACATTGTGCAAAACTACTCCCCGTTTTCATTAAAATTTAAAACCACTTGGCAAACAAAACAAATAAACTTTTACTTATTTCAAAATTTCTTTTGCTTTTGACGAGACAAAAAATTACAGAAAGTTAATTTCGTAAACTTTTGATTAATAAGTTAAAAATAAAATTTTCGCTATTACTACGAAAATTATAAATATGCACAAATTTAAATTTTGAATTTTAAAATTCATATTTTTAAAATTTTGAAATACACAACGTCCCTTTTAAAAAACAGGTTTCAAATTATGCTCCTACAATTATTTTCGATCATTTTTTCGTTACTTTTGAAAAAATAAATCTACACTTGATCGAAATTTAATATCTGCAAAATCAAACATATTTGCAAAAATTTCCGTTTCTTGGTATAAAAAAATTAAACTATTGCAGTTTATATTGCATATGATTTCACTTTTAAACTATCTATATTTGGAGATTAAACTGAAATAATTACAGGGTTTTTCTTTTCACTAGCTGCAGCAACTAGAAGACATGGTTCTTCTTCAGCTGCAGATTCAGGCATATCCTAAAATTATCAAACGTTGTGGTTTATTCAGTATTATTTGTATTTGTACTTTTCACTTCTTGAGCAGCAGCATCAGAGGTAGCTGCTACACTAAAAACAATTTCTGTAATTTTCTCATAAACTTCTCCTGCTGAAAGTCCTTCACTGGATTTCACTTTCTCAGCTGTAACATCCAGCAAAATATTTTCTGAACTGTCTAACAATCTGTGATAAGCCATCTAGGATTTCCTCTACATTATTTACTCAGCTCCATCAAAGTACAGTGCATAATTTTCAAATAACTGTGTTTCAATTACAGGGCTCAGGTTAAACATGTATTTTTATAATTTTTCATCAAGTTTAACATCAAACAAATTTTATTACCGATTGAATTTTAACAATTTGACTTTAGTTATTTTAACTTATCTATGTCATTGATTGTTTTTAAAATTTCCAGCCTCTGGTTCTACTTTCACAATTTGCAATCAAGCCTGGTGAAATACAACATCACCAAAATACAGCAACATTCTTTGATGAAATTAGAAATGGAAGCAGAAGGCTCAAAAGCATTAAATACAATGATATGCTTTTTATTATATTGAATTTGCTTTGACTGTTGTCTTTGCATGTACCGTAATAACATACTTAAATTATATATTTTTTACCCATATTGATGTTTCTCTTGACTGTAACTCACATCATATGATTTCTCAGCGTTCTGTGCACAGAACTTTGTTTTATACTGCAACCTACTACTATATTTGATTTTTTTTATATAGTTTTGCTTTAACATCTGTACTATTTTTATTCCTAAATACCAGATTTCATTCGAAAGTTCTCCTGTGTATGTGAGATGCTTAGTCTATTGTGTGGAGAATATTCTTCACAATAAAAGAAATATTGTTGAATAATGGTTATTAGTTCCAACACTTCAGACATAAAATAAGTAGCTCAATGATCAAACTCTCTTTGTCAGACTGCCATCTTGGGATACCTTTATAACATAGAAAATTATTTCTCTAGCTGTTCAGATGACATTGTTTACTTATTAGTTTGGCCCTTCAACGTGGTGGAAAGTATTACTGTTTAATTATACAGTTTAAAATGGATCCAACTATCCATGCACAATCCCATGATCTGTAATGCACATCTAAGTCTAATATAAAAGACAATTGGTTTCATTTTGCATAAAGATAACTTAAATGAATTTTTTTTTGTGATACGTTGGTGATCATGATGCCAAAACCGTCATGGCCCAATAGTCAGTACCTGAGTCTGATATTGTACAATTCTCTGCTGCCAAAAGAGAATTGATTTCTACAAAATGTAACACTACGGTGGATTCACCACACCCGTGTGCGAAGTACGGGTTCGCACTAGTATATTATAAATTATGTGTAGGTTATTGTTGAAAAATACTATGGTTTTAACTTGATTGAGGAATTAGTTTTATTTATTTTTTATTCTGTAAAACAAACAATGAATGCAAACACGATATTAATAAACCTATTATTTCCCAAACTTGTATTACTAAACTATATACTTTCTATGAAATATAATAGAAGAACATGGCCGATATGGTAATTATTACTGTAAAAAATAATAACCACGTGAAAGATTAAATGTGTTGATGGTCCAACTTAGAGCATTTTCAACTATGTGTGTTGCCGCACATTCATTCGAACTCATTCAATCAAAACCTACCTCCAATCTGAGAATCCTTAGCCGGCTTTAATTTAGTCGGCTAAGGAAATAAAGTCTTAGCCGGCTAAAAAAAACCGGCTAAATTTATGTTTTCCCTTAACATTTTTTCTTTTGGCCAGCTAAAGAAAAATATTAAATTTAACCAGCTTTCTTTTAACCGGCTAAGGCTTTATTTTTTAGCCGGCTAAACACCAATCCCTGGATTGCTTTGCCAACCTTCTAGAAGAGTTCAACGGTTGCTTCCCAATCGATACTCGATTGGAAATGCTCTTGCAAAGCTACAATTTGCAACAATAAATTGATCGTTTATGTTAATGTTTGACGCTGGTTGACACAGCACAGATTCAAACTTCAAAAAAATTAATCCAACGTAGGCTGGAAGCACCAGTGTGTACTTTGGCTTTTACCGATGCGGCTAAAAGTGACAGTTTCGTACGTTAGTACTGAATTTGCAACATATTCTGTGAACGAGTATAAAGTGAATAAAGTTCTAAATTTACAAGTTCAAATTCTGCTTTCAGATACGATCAACCGAGTAATATCATTTAACAAATGTAAACGCATGGAATTAAGATCAGTTTGATAGAAGAGATGAAAATTGAAAATAAAGAAGCCAGTGCCAAATTTTTAAAACAGTCAAACAAAACCCAAAAACATCATCTATATTTGGAGATGGAGAGAACACAGAGATGAGTAGAAATGGACATAAACCGCACCGCTATACAAAACCGTCCGCATCGGACCGCAAAAACAAAACGGAAAATCATACCGAATCTTCTAACCAAAACAAACACTCCAAACCGGACCGATCCGCATCGATATCGTTCGGATACAGTTTGAACGATTGAGCCGACCATATTAAACCGAACTGAATATTTACACTAGTAATCTTACGATAAAAATATAAACAACTCCTATCTTATTTTATATTTTAACGATGTATATTCTATTTTATCTTATATCAATAATAATTATTGTCATAAAAGAAAGAAGTTATAGTTTTAGTATGATATTTTTATCCCATGTTCTGAATAAATGCTAATTATAATCTTTTTTAGTTCTTTTACGTAATGATTATGCATTAATTAATATTGATGATTAGCTAATCTACTGAAGAAATCTCATTTATAACTAAATATCAAATTGAAATATTCGTACAATTTAGAACCAATCTTTCGTTTTTGTATAACATTGTATTTTAACCTTAAAGTATAAATGATTCGCACAGTTGCCTTAGTAAATTAATTGTCGATCGAAGTAACTCTCTTATTTCATATTTAATATGAATTCAAACCAAACCGGACCGTATTGCATTAAACCGAACCAAAACCGTTTAAATTGTTAGTATAATGGTTTGTATTTTATATTAACCGTTTGATGCGGTGTGAAAGCGGTTTGAACTTCAAAACGCACCAACCAACCCATGCCCACCCCTAGAGACGAGCATGAACATTTGCACAAACTACCAATGCAGAACAGTTGCAAGCAAGAATTCCAGATTATAAATACCATAACACAGAATTTACAAATCTGCACACCATAGAGAAGATTCTGTCCAGTCAATCCAAAGCTTAAAATTGCCAGGGTAAAGCACAGTTTAAAATTTCAACAAAACTAATTCGGAAAATCCCTTGCTCAGCAAAAATGCTTTGATTGGACTATCCTATTTGCTTCAGACTGCTTTATGAAGGCACTGCAAACAATAAAAATAAGAGATACAGTCCACCTTTTTACTTTATTGAAAATCGTTGCATTTGTGATTCAATGTCTCGCAGCAGAACATAAAGATTAGGTATTTCAATCACATACTTGGAGAGAAGCAAAATATGTAGCATATGAACAACTAAATCAGCGTTGACGGAAATTTCGTTGTTTGAATTATATATTCAAAAGCATGTATTATGTGGTGTAATCCAGAATCTTGATTCATATTACTAATGCACTGTTGTACGAAATATGAACATATAATCAGTTATGCCAGATGTTTTGAGGTTTAAACTTCGCTGTAGTCACAAACATGCAGTATGTAAATTAATTTCATTTTATCAGCGCATGTAAATGATAGCAAGAAAGCTTACTGTATGTTGAAGTATCAATCTGCTCGGGCAACTCCTTGATATCAACTTCAAACCTCTCTTGAACCTACATGTATTCCAAGCAAAAACAATTAGGTCCATGGTTTAAACAAAACACGGATGAACTTGAGAACATACCGAGTTAAGAACATCTGAATCGGAGGCAGAAGCAACAAAGGTGATAGCCAACCCTTTGGTTCCAAAACGACCAGCACGTCCAACCTGTTATTACATTCGTAAATGTAAGATGATAACTCAGCACAACATAAAAATAGGTAGAAGAACCATGTGAGAATAATGTTGAGCTTACTCTATGCAAATAAGAATCTGCGGAGTCAGGCATGTCATAATTGATGACAATATTGACACGCTCAATATCAATTCCTCTTCCAACTAGATCAGTGGCCACCAGAATCCTTTTGTGACCTTCCTTGAATTCCTTGTATCTCGTCAGCCTGCATGGATAAATTACCAGAGAGATTAATTATGGGCACACAAAGGCTTCTTGAACAATGGAAAAGTTGTGCATTTTCTCTATATGATTATGTGACCTTGGAGTTAGGAACCAACTAACTACATGATTAATATTATCATCTTTTCTAAATAAGAGCAGGTGGATATCAGCTAATCAGGAACCCAAAATAGAATCTTATACAAGAATGGTGAGTAATGGTGTCTGGAAATCAGCTGCTGACATGAATTCTAAAATAGATTTCATAGTATGAGATCATTTATATATAGACTATACAAGGACAAAGTAAAGGTTTAAACTATAATATTGATACTCTTTGGTAAAACTTGATGACACTTTAACTCTGTTTGTTATCCATATAAACACAACTTGCACAACAGTAGACTTCAAGTAAAAATATCATACACCATGTTCAAGGTCTCAGCGCTTATTTATATACAATTTCTGTACCATGGTGATAACTATAATTAGGTTAACTTCATTATGTTATTATCATGTGTATGTGTAGCACAGAAACACAACAAAGAGGATATATGATAAACGTGACTTTGTATCTTCGGCATAGAGTGCAGGATAGGGAACGTCTTCGGAGCCCAGACAGGTTCCCAGACATAAAAATAATCAATAGAGATGCCTGTAGTATAACTGTGAATTCCTACTTCTTATATAGTAAGATTCAAGTATATAACTACCTAAATATTAATAACAGAAACATGTAAGATAATATTCAAACAGTTAACGTATACACCCAACAAAATGAAGCAACACGTGTACATATCAAATATCATGCAGTCAACAGAAACAAAGTTAGAAGAAAAAAAGCATAAGAAAAAGGTCTAAGACCGCCCCTACAATTAATCACCACCTCAACAGCACCCAACGGAATCCGAGTAGCGCATCTGACAGCGTTTATATGTCAAAATCACTGAAGAATCAATGGTGATTGTAGTTTTAATCAAGGAGTAAGGTTTCGGCCGGAACCCTGGAATTTCAGCTGTTTTCGGTTCCGGTCTGACCCGAAACGGAACCAGACCATAATTCCGGTTCCAGTGAGTAAACCAAAAAGGACAGCAAAAACTCGTTCTTTTTTCCTCGGATAAATCGTCAAAAACATAAAATAGAACAAGAGAAAGAAATTAGCCCTAAAATACACAAAAGTAAAAAAAAACATGAAATCGACGAGAGAAATGCAGCTTACCTTGAAGCAGCAGTTTTGATTGTATGGAGCTCAGAAACCTACTTTTTTCAAAATCGAGCTCAATTTCCAAAATCTGTAACCTTGTTTTCTTGCAGTATGTATGGTTTGTTGTATTTCTCCTCAAGTCGAACGACATTAATATCACTATATTCATTGTATTTTATTCCCATGTCCTATTTTTTATTTTAGAATGGGCCAACGATATTTATAGCCTTGAGACGAGGAGATAGAGAAGAAGGGGGAAAGAGTGGATCTAGTTTGATAATAACTAGGGTGTAAGTGTGTTTTTGGCAGCCTGCTTATTAGCAAACGGGCTGAAATGAGCTTGAATTTAGTAAAATAAGCCAATTTTTAAATAGAACTGATTTTGGCTGGTTTATAACTGGTTTAATTAACCAGGGCTTTGGATTTAGTTCTACTGATAATTTTATGCTTATCACTTGTAATTTATTATATGTTTTTTTGGAATAAATCGCCGAAATCGGAAACTGAAACTTTTACCGAAAGTAACGATACCAACAAAACAAGCCGAACCTTCTAAAAAAATCAGAACGTCGAAGAAACCAAAACAAAACCGAGTTCTCAAACCTTGGTCTTAATACACATGATATTAACAATCCAGAGACTGTCAATATTCAACATAAAATAAACCAATATTGAGCTTTGATATTCTACCATTACCAAAGTTAGTAAAGTATGTCAAATTTCATGAAAATTGGTAAGCTATAACTTTCTATATGTAGATCAAGATGAGACTTTGGTTGTCAATATTAAAATTGTAAGCAAGATGGAGAGGTTTTCTGCCCTGTTACTTCTTTGCCAATAAACGGTAACAAAATATGAAAATAAATAAAAATTTAGAACAAACCTATCTTCTTGTGACAGTCCAGAATGGATACAAATAGATGGAAAATTGCACTCTGCTAGCAACTTGTTAAGCTCTGCAGCTCTACTGACACTCTTGACAAATATCACAACCTGGTTGAAATCTAATGCGTCCAAAAGATCATTCAGCTTTCGATTCTTTTCCTGCTCGCTTAGTTTAATATAATGCTGCCAACCAAACAAATAAAGAAAATTAGTTAAAGTGTTACGATTTCTCATAGCATATAATTCAATATATGGCCATATGTACCTGTACTAAACCATGCAAAGTCAATTTTGCTTCATCATCCACGTAGATCTCCATGGGCTGGAGGGAAAAATAAATAAGTAAAGAAGAATATAACAGCTAAACTTTGCATTTGTATGAGATAAAACACTAGAAAACAAATGCACGTCAGGCCACATAAAAAAAGGTGAATCGGCATTTGAGCAACCCTATAACATCAAATAACCTTGAATACTCGAAGTTAAATGGATATGCATGCAGTATGCAACCATGAAATACATAGGAGTCTGGAGGATGAGACAAAAAGCAGATGTTCTATATTACCAAGGTTAATCAAATGAAGGAATCATATTTAGCGGAGTTGAAAAGTGAACATCAACGTGGTTGTTGTATCTAACAAAAAACTTTGAGAAATTTTTTAAAACAAGATTACAAGTATGAAATTAGTATCTAAATGTAGGACTTTACATCTTGCATGAACCGCTTGCAAACCGGACGAATTTCCTTGCTCAGTGTAGCTGAAAACATCATGACTTGCTTGTCATGAGGAGTCATTTTGAAAATCTCTTGAACATCTTTCCTCATGTCTATAGAACAATCAAAACCATTAAAGGAGTACTGGAAAAATATACAATTAAAGCATTTAAAGATAAGGCAAGATTGGCATCATAATGAGGTCAACAAATGTGTTCCTACAAACCACGGGTTTAAGCTGGGCACAGCCTCTTGGAATATTTATTCCAGCGGAAGTTGCTTCCAAAGTAAAATATCCCAGACCCATAAAGGGTTGCCTTGTATGCTAGGTTCCATCCATTTTATATAAGACAAAGAACTGATTACTATAGCACATACCAAGCGCCTCGAGCATCTTATCACATTCATCGAGAATAAAATGCCTAACATTCTTCAGTGAAAGAGATTTATCTCTGGCTAATGCCAAAATCCTTCCAGGAGTTCCAACAACGATATGAGGGCAATCATTTTTCAGTAGATCTTTGTGCTTTGAAATATTGAAACCTCCATAGAACACTGCAATTTTCGTGTCCGGCAAGTACGTACTAAATCGCTCAAATTCATGGCAGATCTGCATGCAAATTATAAAACAATAAACATTTGCCATATGATAATATTGACAGAATAAAGTACGTCTAATTTTCTACCTACAATTTTACTTCCATATTCCCCTCTATCTAGTAGATATGTATTTCAACTTTCAAATGTACGTGTTTTGCGTTTTAACCCCTAAATAATAAAATAATTTTTCCCATCGAATAATTATCAAACCTGAAATACAATAAGATTTCCCCGCATTTAGCCATTTAAATTTCCATCCAACACATAACAAGTTTAGCATTTTAATCCCTGAGATTTAATATGATTATCCTGTAATTTTTTTAACATCATTACAGCTGTGTCACAAATGGATTTTCAATTTTTTTTACAACTCCTTACCAGAAACCTAATGCTAGTAGAAAAAAATATAACAAAGGTCAAACCTGATAAGCCAGTTCTCTGGTGTGGCACAGAACCAATGCAGCAACTTGACCAGCAATAGGATCAATTTGCTGAAGAGTTGAAAGAACAAAAACAGCAGTTTTTCCCATCCCAGACTTAGCTTGGCATATGACATCCATTCCCAAGATAGCTTGCGGAATACACTCATGTTGTACTGATGGAGAATAACCAAAGAAAATTGGAGCATAGTACTCCCAGTAAGTAAAATATAACCTTCTGGATCCTTTTAATGGAAAGGTTACCAAATTGTCCTCCAAATTTAGAGATGTTAAAGTAGTTTTTACCTGAAATAAAATTCATAAACATTAATAACCAAATAGAGTAACAAACAGTATGAAAAACATGTATCGGTAACAATCTATCCTACTATATAATTTCACAAATTTACAATGAAGTATGGTTCATGATCAATGGAGCATGTACAAGGTAACTTGAGTATTTTCAAACCCCATTAAACATGAAATATACTGTACAATTATCCCCTACTTCTTGGCTTACTTAAATCACGAACGGGTCTCAATGGTGTTGCCACCATCACTACCACATGGAACGAGCCAACTTCTAACCCAACAACCGTTAACCGAATCGTCCAAACAATTGAACAATTCAAAGTTTCGGTTTGGTTAACCAAAACAGAAATAAGTTTGAATGGTTTATACTGACTGGAGAACTCAAAATTCACCGTGATTAAATATAGTTAACCAATCTGAAATTTTGATCACAACAAGAATATTAATTAACAGGAAGCAAAATTTACACGGTAACATAAGACTTTAGTTGATGTTCAGGGTAGCAATTTTTCAACATAAACCAATATGAAGTTGCAAATACACTTGAGCTGAACTCTTAACAGTTTGATTGCATTTCTATGCTACGATAAATTTGGTTGTATTTTTTTTTTAAAGGAAAAATATTCATGCAACCCGCGGCCATAAGAAGAAAGAAAAATCATAAGCCTTAAACTCTGTGCATAGCCATTCTTTTAATTCATGACATCACCGTACAAATTAAATCACCATCTCCCATTAACTTCTTCATGAATTTATCAACTTGATCATCGCATGTTTCCCGATCGAGTTATCAAAAACCTTTTACCATACATGAAATTGTATCGTGATTGCCAACTTAATAAATTTCTCAAATTGATCTACATCAATCAAGGTTGATCGCTAATGAAAGAGGAACTTGATCTGCATCTCAACTTATCTATTGAACACAGGAAGGATGATGAACCCGACTGGCTTGGTACATAAAAATCAAATGGGCAATTGGGCTGTAAAAATATTAATAATGAAAAAAAAACCTCTAATCTGTAACCGACCATCAAATTTTTTTAATCCATCAACCAAACTGAAAGTGAGGGTTCAAGTCAGTCAGTTAACCATTTTCTTCAGTTAAGCAATGAGTCAGTTTGGTGAAGTCAGTTATATTGATGAAATGCTCACTCCTGGTACCAAAGCTCTTGGTACTATTATTTGAGTGTTTTTCTACTGTAGGGGTGTAATTAGAAATGAAAGAGGTACTGAGAGTCATGGAGATGCCTGAATGTGTGGTGTTAGGCTTTTGGAGAAGATTCAAAATAACTATCATGTGCAGAATAGGACATGCAGTTTCACTGAGGTTGTTTAGGACAAATTAAAAACTCAAGACGCATATTGGAAATTTCAGACATGAAAAAGGCTGCTGAGAAATGACAACATTTCATTGTAGTCTATGTACTCCTGGATATACATGACGAGGAATCTTTCTGCATTTAATCTTATCTCAAATTTCCTACTCGATGATACTTATATCAGATTAAGTTGTTGTAAAAATACATGCAGGTATAACTGAATTACTAGTGTGTGGTCGTGAATTAAGATACTGATATAGTTCGATTATATTTTATCTTTTAAATTACACAGGTATGACTCCAAAACATTAAGCCGAATATATACTATAATTCTTATTACAATCATATGTCGTAGTTGTAGACAATATACATGCACATAAGCAAATTCTCCCTTTGATAGATTTATAATATGTTACTTGGAAAAAAAACGGTTGCAAGCAATTCGTGCTATTTTTGGTTGATCTTAATAGTCACAGAGCTAATAAAACACTGCACACGAATACAAATATATCGGCACTTGCCTTCGGATGGATGTTCAAATCCAGAATCAACAATTGCCCGAAGAAGCTCTGGTTTCAACAAGAAATCTCTGAATCCTGAACTGTGAATTCCAACATACCCCCTAAATCATGCACACACAAAAAAGTGAGATCCAGGCGTTTCATATTCGAAGTGAAGTAGCTGAATTCACAAATTACCCATACACTAATTACTAATGAAAAAGTAACATCTGATATAGCTATAACCATTCCACATAATGAGTATTTATCGTGTGAATAGGTGAAGATAACGAAGATGACAACATATAATATAACCAGATTGATTATAAGACGACAAAGCAAATTAAAGCAAATGCATACTTCTTAGGCGCTTCGGCTGCGGATTTCACCCCGACAGAATCGAGTGCTTTCTCGTCATCTTCTTCGTAGTCAATAAGCTCCTCTTCGTATGTTGCTTCGTTTTCGTTTCCATTTTCATTTTCTCTCGCCTCTCCCATTCTAATAATATAGAAGAACAAGACACAAAAATCAGATCTAGAAAAATATCTCACTAAAACGTCATAACCAATCGAGAGACAAAGAATTGCTTTACCTTTGATACGGAACCTGGTGATCTGAAATTCGAGTTTGAACTGATAGATTTCTAAAGCACAGAGATATTGAAAGGCTAGGGTTTTGATGGAGGAATGGGACTGGAAAGTGGAAACCGACGCGAGCTTATGTGACGAATGGAACGGTTAAAAGGACCTATTTAGGCCTTTCTTAAAAGTTCGGTCCAGCGAGATCCCATTCCACGCAACTTTCTGCGAACAGTAAGTAGTAACCCATTCTTCATCAGAGTTTGAATGTTTTTCCCTCAATCTAATCCTGTGTTTTCATATAAATATATCCAATTTAAACTTATATTTTGTTGGAATTAATGGGTATGAACGACAGAAAGATGATGGGAGTTGTGTTATGGATGAGGCGTTGTTTTGAAGTCAAAATTCGACATGACTATGCTGTAATCAATAATTGTCGTTTGTTTTTTAAAGTTAACACAACTGTCCTTCAAACCACTGTACTCAAAGTTGAAGGATTTTGAGATTTATGGAAGCCACTGTCCATGAGTTTTAAATACATTAAAAAAAAATTATTTCAAAGAAAATGGCTGAGAGAAGAGATGAAAAGGATAATTTTGTTTACTGCAAATTTTGTATTCGTTTTCCGAAGAAAAGTGAAATGAGAGAGAATCAAAACAAACGTAAAATTGTTCAGTCTTTTGAATCCATCAATCATAATAAATAACCATGTCATAAATATAAATGTTTTCTCATTAATAAAAAATGCAGAAAAGAATTTGATTTTTATTATAGTTATCCAACAATCCTCACTAATTAAAACAAAAATCAAAGAAAATAAATGAAAAATAATTTGAGAAAGAAGAAAGTTCATTCGTGAGTACTAATGGCTTTCGATTGAATTGATACATAGAAAGTGAGTTTAAAACTTGATCTAAGTAATAAATTTCTTCTTGAACTAAAAATTTGAGTTAATCAACTTAGTATAAGGAGTGAATTTTTCTTGAACTACAAGATTTTGATTGAGATCTCACAATACGTACTACGCATTCAATTATTATAAACTTTGGGATAAATATGTGTCTTTAATCGTCATGCACCTACCTTAGGAGCACGTGAGTGCTCTATAGAGCTCAAGTCTCTTATGAAGGCGGCTCACCTTACAATCAAGTAGGTGAGTCCACAAGTTCTTCACTATAGTACTACCACTTATGGCTATGGACTCAGTAAAAGTAAAAGGCTCAACCTCAACAAAAATAAATAAACATAATCCATTAAATACGTCTCTAAAACACCACCAATATTGCTTATGAATTATTTAAGAGCACAAAGGCATAACCTATTATAGTGTAGTGAAATCTATCAAGTGCATCTCAAAAGCAGCACCAATGCTGATTATGTATTCGGAAAGAGCGGAAAGGCTTAAACTAAGAAAAATCGGTGAAATCCATCAAATGCGTCTCAAAAACACCACTAAAACTGGTTATGGATTATATAGATGCAAAAAGGCTCAAACTCCTATCACATGTAAAATTCATAAGTGCGTCTCAAAAGCACTACAATAATGGTTATAAATTATATAATTAGGCTCAATCTCAAAATAAGTAAACTGTATAAGTGCATCCCAAAAATACCATCAAAATTGGTTATGGATTTTGTAACTAGGCTCAATCTAAAAAAATAAGTAAAATTTATCAAGTGCATCTCAAAACACCATCAAAACTGGTTGTGGATTTTATATAGGCCAAATTTAAAAAAATAAGTAAAATCTATCAATTACGTCTCAAAAGAACCACCAAAACTAATTATGGATTTAATAAGAATTGGTTCGACAATGTTAATAAAATCCTTCAAGTGTCTCTCATAGGCACCACCAAGATTGACTATGAATTAATGATGGATATCAAGTTTAAATCAAGAGTTTCACAAAATGAATCCACGAAGAGTGTCACAAAAGCATCACCAAAACTGGTTATGGATTCAATAGAGAAATCAACTTACATGTGCTAAAATAAGAAGGGAAAGAGAAATCATTTGATTATGTTTGGCCGCTAATGGGTATTTATCATATTTTCCTCTAATCTAGATTCGAGTCTCGTTTCTCTTGAAAATTGAAGGACTAATTTACCTTTATAGTATTTCAGTAAACGGATCCATCAAGTTCCTTTTCGATCTTTCTTTTATCATTGAGATCTTTCACTAGATTCTCGATTGCTTTATGTCAATAACAGATGTATCTTCTCTTTCCATTTAAACTCTTACAGAAATTCCAATGTTGATGTAACGATCCGAAATTTTTGAGTCTTCAAATCGAATATTTAATTTATTTAATTATGTGAATTTGAATTTAAAATATAGTAAAATATATGTTTAAAATAACTGCCGATTTTTTATAACGTAATTTTTATTTAATTTAATTTTTCAATAATTTTTAGTTTAGAAAATAATTGAATTTTTGTTTGACGTACTTTACGGTAAACGTTACTATTTTTTAAAACTACACATGATAAGTGAACATGTGTATTTTATATTGTTTTATGATCACATCACCTTATTGTGCGTGATCATATTTTTGTTTATGTCATTCGCAATCCATACGCAAACGGAATATTGTATAGCGGAGTGTCGTAAATATTTCTTTTCAAACTATTTATATTAAAAATCAATTCAAATTTCAAAGCTTTAGTCAAACTTGAGATATGATGGCTTGCTTGGATGGTTTGCTTTACTTGAAAAACTTTGTTGATCTGGTGAGTAATATAGTGTATTTGTTTGTTTATAAAAATCAAAGCAACGATTCACGCTTTGTTTCATTTTTCATCAAACTTCACTGTTCATTTTCCCTCTAAAATTTTCATAAGCAGTCAAACAAAGCAAAAATAACAATGGCCTCCATGTTTAAAATCAAAATCAAATTCATTTCTTAACTAAAAAACATGAAACAGGGTTCATTGTGACCGTGGTGTTGAGGACTTCTTGTTCTTATCCATTTTGTTGTTTGCGTTGTTGTTACGGTGGGTTCATGGCCATGAGGAAATACAGAGGGCTTGCACGTCTCTTTGTTGGCGGTGATGAAGGTATGGAGGAGTGATCATGAGTTTCAGGTGGTGCGTGGTTTTAGCCGGAGGCGTGTTGGTCTGTGGTAGAGATGGCGACGGTGACGGCAGTTGGCTATGGAGTGGAGGCCTCGGTCATGGGCCATGAGCAGGTAGTGTGCGTGGAATCGTAGAGGCATGCAAATTTAAAGTGCAAGTTAGTGTACTGTCCATTGCAAAACAATTTGCAATTAGGTCCAATATAATGTGTTCTTTTGCACTTGGGGAGGGGGCAGATTTTTGCAGGCATGATGGAGGCGGGCCATGCATTTGTAGGCAAGCTAATACGAAATCGGAATCTTATAAAATTAATATCTTGCTCGTACGAAGTCGGATTTGGACGCGGTCACTTGTGTTGGGCTCATAGGATCGTTAGCTACGCGATGGAATTAGCTTCATCGAATTTAAAGCAAGTAGAATTTTAGACTAAAATCGAACATTGCTCGATTTTAGACCAAACCGGAATGCGAAAGCGTCAATTAGAATTTCGTTGAGTTTACTCACATCTAAATAAATTAAACGATATCTATGTTGCTATAAATTATTGTTGAATGTATGGATGATAGTTTATATTGTTTTTTGGTTGTTTATTTAGATTTTAAATTCCTGCTTAAAAAGCGGATGTCACAAAAAACCATTGTATTGCAGGGAACAAAAACAAGGGATAGTCGGAATGTTCGTAGCAAATAGGTCGCTACGGAACACTTCGAAAAAACACTCATTTATATGTGTGGTTTACATGAGACTTTCGTAGAGATACCCTAAGAGGTTTCTCGCTAATATTTATTTACTAATATTCTTCTGTTATTTATATTGGTGTTTGGTTAGAAGTATTTATGACATACTGTTTGATTGTGTGAGTGACGTTACAACGACTATCGTTATACTATCACTTATGAAATAGCATCCCCTTAAACCCCTGTTGTGTGTTGAACTTGAGCTTGTATTTTTATAAAATAAATGTTTGGTCGTGTTTTTGCACTTTGAAAATTGTTTATACTATATTTTTAAATATTTTGGTAATTTTGAAAATAAAGGATAAGTGTTGATTAAAAATTTATAAAAGAAGTTATAAATTTAATTAATTATCTTTTGGGACAATTAATGTTGCGTTAAATTTATAAAGAGATTTTAAATTTGATTTAATTATTTTTCGAGATAATTAATGTGTTTTAAATTTATGAAAGATTATAAATTAGATATAATTATCTTTCGGGATAATTAAAGTTGATTCAAATTTATAAGGTTATTTAACTTAAGTATTTTGTAAATATTTATCAAATGGGTTTGTAAAGATTGTATAAGTTTTTGAAAGGAATTTGAGGGTTTAAATGTATTTTTAATTATTATTTAATTATAATAAAGTTATTAATGATGTTTGAAGTTAATTAATCTGATTTAATAAAAGTATTGAATTTAGTTAATTGATATAATAAAGGGTTTAAAGTTAATTAATCATTCCAATAATGATATTTAAAATTTACAGGAAAATAGGCACAGAGAAGAAGTTGCAAAAAAATTTAATCTCAGGGACAACAAGTTTGCTTCTTAGTCTGAAGGACACGTTTTAGTGTAAATAAAAAATGATAGTTACAACTATCATTCTGTGGTTTACACTAGAAAATGTCCTTCATCCTAAAAAGCAAACTTCTTGTCCCTAAAATTAAAATTTTCTTCAACTTTTTCCTTGAGCCTAAAAACCCCTAAAATTTATTAATCATTTTAATAAATGACGTGTGAAGTTAATTAATTGGTTTAGATAAAGATGTTTAAAATTAGTTACAGATTTAATAAAGGTATTTAAAGATAATTGATTTATCTATTAAAGGAGTTGTAAAGTTGATTAATTCTCTTTCGAGATAATTAATGTGATTTTAAATTTATTAAAGTGTTTTAATTGATTTATTATCTTCCGGCATAATAAATGTTGTTTGAAAATTATAAACGATAGTGTATAAATGAGAAAAGAAAGGAATATTTTTAAAGAGTATTTTTAATGTGTTTTACAAACTTTTGTGATGTGAAAACCAAGTACAAGATCGGGTTTTAAAAGTTTAAAAGTTCGATCCAGTTACGGAAAAATATAAGAAATTTAATTTCCGTAAACGATATCGCTTAAAGTCATACTCGTAGCACTAAACGTCGAGCTATGGAAACTTATTTCTATCGCGAAGGTTTAAATTGTTGTCAAGTCGATGCATAGAGGTAACACTAGCTTCGCTTACCTAGCTTCATTTTTAACCGAGGGACGGTACAAGTTTGAAATCGACGAGTAGTGGTAAGGGCATGATATTTAATATCCACATACGATCATTTTAAATATTCTCGATAGTTGATTTATTGACTATCGATTTAGCTTTCTTCTTTGTGTATTGTCGATTTAAGATGATTTGTTGTTGTTTTGAGCGTTGATATCCTTTATTGGAATTGATTAAAACCAAATAGTGAGTGGAAGCCAAGCTATATTAGGTTGCTCCTATTAGGGTATTTCTAGATTGGATTCGATGGTATACGCACGGAGATGTGAAAAACTCGGATTCTCGGTAAATGTTGGCGGGGTTCGAGTTGGACGTGTTCGAGAGTCATCGTAGTTCTCAAGTATATTTCTAGAGGTATACTTTCGGTGAGGGGGGTGCACTCTCCTAGTCATTATTGAAAACTTCCTTTTCTTATTGTTGATTCAAATCTTTGAATTGTTTTCTTAATTGCATCGAGAAGTGATTGGAGTTCACCTCGATGTTTAATTATTTGCGTCCATTCTTTGAGTTTGGATTTTGACCTTGTTTATACATACTCTTTCAAGTTTGGGTTTTGTTTATTTGTGTTTCCATTCTCTCGTGCATGGACGTTGTTCTTGTGAGGTAAAAATCTGTTCCATGTTTAGCGGCGTGGTCTCACAGAATTATTATATGTTCATCATATTACTTGAGTTTTCTCATGTTGGTATTTCCAAACCGATTCAGATGTTATTTTATTATAATGCTCGGGTCAAACCGAATATATTTTTTCAAGATGTCATTGGTGAGACATGGAGCTTATGAAGTAGAGTTAGATGTTCATCTACCTTAGTATTTTCTTTTTCCACTGTATTATTATGTATACCCATCAGCAATTGTAAGGTCGGGAACTTATAACTGTCCAGGCTGATGAGATTTGTTTTTAGCTTTGAAATATTATGTATTTTAGAGTGATGGGTTTTACTATCTTTGTTGTGTTATTTGTGATCGTTCGTTGTGAGACTCTATTTCTCCTATTCTTTTTCCTTTTCATTTTTTTTACCATAATAATATGTCTTTCCAAGGGTTGGATGTTTAGCATTTGAATATAATTGATATATTAAGTGCCAACTTTTGATGGTTGAAAAGGTGGTTCATTACATTTGGTATCAGAGCTGAAGGTTAAGCGAGAACCTTGGCTTTGGTTGGGTATAACTCATTAGAGACAGGTAAGTGACACCCTAAAATGAGTTGAGAGTATTATATATATACAAGAGCGTATTTGTTATTGTTATAAAACATATTGTGTTAATTGGTCTAATGAGTTGTTTATGAATTCTAGTCGAGATGTGGGACGCCACGGTGTCGATAAGGATTTCAAAACACTTGAATAAGGCAAATAGACACGGTATTGTTTTTTGAAAATTGGGTAAATAAAATATTTTACCTAGGATTATATATTTTATATATATAAAGGAACAATTTTCAAATTTATATAATTATTTATAGTGTTTGTTTGGTAATGATAATGTTTCTTTATTATAATTATAGTTTCATTTGTCGTGCTTAGATAGTTTAGAGCAATGACTATTGTTTATTGATTTTTAATTTATGCTCGACTAGTTTATAAGCATTTATTGAAAATTATGAGTACATTAAGCTGAAACCCTTATGAATTAAGTTTCACAATTTGACTAGAGGTGTTCGGAGAAAACGTAAGCTAAAAGTCATCTTTTAATAATATTGAGTTAAAAGTAAAACTTTAATAAAGTTGTTTAATATAATCTAAATGGTAAGATAAGACATTTAGATGATAAATATTTGAGAAAATTTTGTTATAATAAAGGAAAGTTATTATAATATAAGAAATTTTTTAAAGGTACATTTTATATGAGTATGGTATATATAAAATGGTTTATATGATTTATAAATGGTTTCTTATAAGTAAAAAAAGAGTTTTTGAGAATTTAAACTCCGGTATTGTTTGAAATAATTTCAAAAGGATTTGAGTAAGTAATGGTAATATTACTTGGAAGTATTTACGGGAATAAATATTTCAAACTAAAATTATATAAGTATAATTTATAAATAGAGTTTATAAATAAAAAGGGATTTAAGCAGAGAATTCAAGAACTTAAATCCCGATGTTTTCGAAAGTTGTTTTCAAAGTTTTTGAGGACATAATAATAGTATTAATAAAAAGTATTTGTATATAGAAATATTTAAAAAAATGGATTTTAAAAGAGATAAGAAAGCACTGAACTCACTTCTATCGTGGGAAAATAATCTTGGTGATGACTGCAGCATCATCGGCGTTTGTTTTCGAGTTTGTAAGTGAGGGAATGCTACCATAGTAATTTGCTATAGGGTTGTTTTGGTAAAACAGATTTTGTTTTAAACTCCAAAATTATGATTTGATATATAAAAGGGAGATATCTATATTATTATTTGAAAACAAATGATTTGAAATAAAAACCGGGTATTTAGTTCTTAAGTTTCCGTAAAGGAAAGTAATTTAAAATAAAAAGAGTATTTTGATAAATGAAAAATTATTAACTCTTGAATAGAAAAGGAATAATTTAACTCAAGTTTTAAACGGGTTAAATTGGATATGAAGGTTTTAATAAGCGTTGTTTTATTAAAACCGCAATTTTTATTTAAACATCTACGTCATAAACTATTTGATGTTATAGAGCCGACTAGTAAACATTTTTTCGTAGGACACTCTAAGGTAAAAATGTCGGAATAATCAACTCGGTTCTAAGACTCATATTTTGTTTAGGCCTCCATTTGAGTTTTGAAAAATTAAAAACAAATAATAAATAGATAAAATAAAATTGATATTTTGTATATACTCTTAGGATGTAGAGGAGTATTGTACTAGTGAATAAGACTGGAGTAAGTTTTTAATTTAAGGTTTTATAAAGATGAGTCTTTATAGAATATTTGCAAATTTAAGTGAAAATTTAAGAAGAAATTCATAAATAACTTTAGTGTTGAATGAAATACTATAAATGAAAAATATAAGTGAAAATGAATGTGATTTAGAGAAGATTGGTGTGGTTAAGAAATCAATCAAAGTAAGTATGTAAGTTATATGTATATCATTTTATTCGCACAGTTATTGATCTAGCGTTCGAATACATAACTTCAAGGTGATTCACACCAGTCCGAAAAAGGATTTCTCACTTGATGCTTGTCAGCGAACACTTGATTCGGATTCTTGACATGATATTGAGGTTTTCTATCATACTATATGACTATGCAAGGAGAACGGAGGTTTCTAATCAAGGAACCTGATCGGAATCCGCAGCAGGGAGGTCGAGTGAGCAATACTAGTTTGGAAGTAAAGTCTATGTATCCGAGCAAGTGGTCGAATCAGATATTGCATACGAATGATTTATGTACATCATACGAGCTTAAGTATATTGTATACTTGTTGTGTGACCTAAGAAAGTTGTAAACCTAAGCAAAATTATAAATTTTGTTTGTTAGTCATTTAACGTTTTAAATAATGTTAAGTGTTAGCTTATTCCTTTATGAAATTTGATTTATTTGATGGTGTGTATGTATAGATTATAGTTTATAAAATTATTGTTTGGTAGGACTTAAATCCCAGTGCTTTTATAAAAAGGGTGATTTCAAAAGAATTTGTGAAAATAATAATATTACTATTTTGAAACTTTAGTAAAGTGTTATTATTTATGGATATTTGAAAAGAGTTTTTGTGAAGTGGTTTTTCAAATATTTTTTGTTATGACTAAAGTTGCGTGATTGGGAGTTTTTCGATTTAGAGAACTCGCCATGAATATTTGTTTACTCTAGTTGTTGTTTAGGGAGGAATCGGAATACCACTGTTGCTCCATGTTGTTTTTATTTTAGAGTTATACCATGTTTTGATAAGATGAGCCCCCTTCCTTGTCATAATCAATTTTGGTTTTGATATATTTCATTTTGGAGAAATTTGAAAAATATATTTTAAATATAAAAACCTGGACATTTAGTCTAAATTTGTCTTTCGAAAAGATTGGATGCATAATATTTCATTACAAAGTATTTTCTGTACTTTTGTTGCATATGGTTGTTATATTGTTTATGTTGTTATTGCTTATGATAGAGATAGCTTGGGTATTGATTTTTGCCAGTATAGTTCTTTCTTAAATTATGTTAGTACAGGGAAGCAAGAGATTACTATTTGATTTTTTGCGCACCTGCAATCGTATCAAGATAATAAGTTGCTTGCAAAATTAAAAATCAAACGCAAAATAGGTACGTAGTGATTTAGAAATTGGTATTTTGGTTGATGATTTTATGCCCCAGATATGGGAGACCACTTGGCTTTTGTTTTCATGTTGGTTTGGGCCAGTTGTGGTAAGTTGTAGTATTTCCGCATCAGCCGCGCAAAGGAGACGCTGTCGGAATTTTCCGTAAAATAAGGGACTTTAAAAGTTTAAGAACTCGTTTTAATTAATAGTTTCTAAACTTAAGGGTTTGGAGAAATTTTCTTTCTTTGGGAATTTGGGGATGAATTTTTTTTAAAGGGGAGAATGTAATGACCCAGAGTTTTTGAGTCTTCAAATCGGATATTTAATTTATTTAATTTATGAATTTGAATTTAAAATATAATAAAATATATGTTTCAAATAACCGTCGATTTTGGTGACGTAAATTTTATTTAATTTATAGAATTTTTCCATAAATTTTAATTTGGAAAATAATTGAATTTTCATTTGATGTATGTAACAACCCGCACCTTATTTGGCCTAAATTTCAACAAAAATCGAAATCCAAGTCCATAAGAGCATAGATCATTGGATTTAGTACCTGCAAATAAGCATAAGCATTATCAGAGATTGATAGAAATCTAAACTCATAGGGGAAACAATAATAGGATAAGAATACTGATTATGACCACTACCTTGGAACTAATGGTATTCCTTGAATAGCAGATTGTCACATCCGCATTGAGCATGAGAGAAAAGAAGACTTCTCCAACAACAAAGTACATCCAGCTCCAGTGACATGTTCTTCTAAATCTGTCTTGTGGGTTTGAATGAGGAGAGGGTCAGAACAATGTTTTGATGACTAGAAAATCTTTACATTGTCTATAACATAAATATATACCGATTGGTTTCCATTTAATTGTCATGTCCATTGAGGTTAGCAATTCTAATCTAAACTTGCATTGCATACACGACTACTTACTTACCCATTCCCTAGGTACAAAATACTGATGAAGCCTTATCAACCACCCAATACTTTCAAACCCATTTGTCACTTAATACTTCTAAATATGAAGCGGGCTTCTATAATACTTTTAAAAGAGAAATAGGCAGACCGCCATTTAAGACCTTAATCCAGGTATACCCCATCATTTAAGACCTAAATCATGGTAGACCCCGTCATTTAAGACCTATTCCCAAGGTGGTTTTCTAACAATGTTGTCAATGATCGATGTGTCCTAATTACAAAGACCTATAACCACTATTTAAGGCTTTCGACATTTAATGTCCAACTATTACCGCATCCATCGTCAATAAAATCATAGCCGTGTAATAGACAATACCCAAGCCGCTTAACATCTTTTATTGGAAAATAGGTAGACTCTGGTCATTTAACACCTTAATTAAGGCAGTCCGCATTATTTAATACCTATTTACCAGGCGTGCTCCTCAATGGTACTACCGTTATTACGGCCTTAGCAATGTGAGAGACTATACCCAAGCTACTTAATACTTATTATTGAAAAATAGGCAGACTCTGGTCATTTAATACCTTAATTAAGGTAGACCCCGTCATTTAATACTATTTCCAAGGCATGCTCTTCAATGGTACTATCTAGGTGATATTGCTTGGAATCATTGGACTACTTAATACTTCTTTTATAGGAAAGACGCGGACCCCCTAGTCACTTAAGACCCCAAACCTGAAGCGAACCCTTCCCGAGATATCACTATCACTCTTAATTGTAAATATGGAATCTCATTAGGTTACTTCATTCGGTAGAGAGGCGGGCCCTACAGCCACTTAATATTTCAATACTGAAGTGAACCCTTTTAGGCACATCCTTATTTATTTGGAATCTCACTAAGTTACTTAATACTTCATTTTAGGAGAAAGGCGGACCCTACAGCCACTTTATACCTTAAACCAGAAGTGAACCCCTATGGAGATATCCCTCACCGCTCCTAATTCCAAATTTGGACCATTTAATACTTTCCAATTAAGAAAGTAGGTCTAATCTCTCACGTCGTCACGGGTCCTATGATTAGTGATATTTCACATCAGTATCAAGTGCACCTGACTGCCGGTAGCCTCAAAGTGAAGGGCAGTCTACTGTCGAGTGACACTACTAACCTTGCATCACTAACCTACTAAGTCCAATTAACAATTCTAAGTCTTTACTTATATTATCTTAAATAGACATTGGACTTAGCTTACTAATTCCCTTTTTATTTAACGCAAAACGATTTACCTTAAATACTTATTTATCCATAAATCTTCGTTTAATGCTAATAAATGTCAATTTGTCCATAAAATCCTAACGGATATTTATGTATGATTACTAATTTCAAATTAGTAATCTTTTATATCTATTCCATTTTTATCAGTCATATTAATCCATTTACCCTATCAAATTATTGCAACTCCCATATTTATTATCATTTATTTCCCATTTATCAGAGTTACAACCCTTTTTAAATTCCTTTCCAATTAATTAATTATCCTAAACGCGAATATTAAGTGTAAGCGTAGTTATTAACTATTTATTTAATTATTACAAACGCAGTAAGTTACATATAAATATCCACTTTTATCGAATATTCTAATTATATATCTTTACTAAAATATTCTTTCCATGTTCAATTGTTGGAATCATATCTAAAAATATTATCTGCTATAATTCACATAAATTAGTCCAAAACAAAAGGTTTAACTTTAAAATATAAAAGAATACATCATTTGAAATTACAAGGAATAATAATTTCTTTTTATTACTGAAATAGACAGTGTAAACTACAATAAATTAATACTTTATATGCCTTTTTCTCTTTTTATTTGCATATATTCCTTGCTAGATCAAAGGGTGTATTTTTCCAAAAATGGAAAGAAATCGACTAATTTACAAATATTGAATGGATCTAAATTCCAGCAATTTCGAACATAGAAAAGTTTACGTTCCAATAAGATTAGGGTAATAATCCAAATAACATTATTATACAACCTATTTCAGATCTAGAATAAATTTCATCCAAATTAATATTTTAAATTCATACTTTTGGGACTAATTTCCAAATCAAGTTGTAAATAATTCTAAACCAATTCATAAATAAGAATATGTAGGCGATATTTATTATATTCAGATTATATCCAATTTATTGCCTACAACTCATATACAATTATCCTACTGGGCATAATAATCAAATAAACACCAACGAGATAATTTCATATTATAACAATCTATAAAATTTCCCACTCACCTTTTAAAAGCGATCCAAATCTACAGATCTAAAGTAGAACCTTGGATTTATCTTCAAATCCTTTTTAATCCAAGAAATATGTATAAAAGGATATATACATATATTAGAATTACAGATCCAAAAAGAGATTTGGGATTGGGAGAGAATAGATACTAATATATATAAATATATAAATTACCTCAAATACGCATATGTTTGATTCTCTTCTCTTCTCCTTTTTATTAGATTTCTATTCTTCTCCAATTTGTATGAATATAGATATAAATATCTTAATTTTATAATTTAAAATGAAAGTGGAGAAGGAGAAATGACAAAGCTTTGTTACTACATTCAGAAAAATATGAGAAGAAAAGGGAGGGCTGGGCCTAAATTTATAAGCGTTGGAATCAACCAGAACCGTTAGATCGAAATATATTAAATTTGGATCGTACAAGGCCTAGGTGTACTGGGGCCGTCACGCATGAAGCGGTCGACCGCCCCTGGTCGACCGCTCCAATACGCGGGTCGACCTGTGGGCCCTAGTAATTAATTGAAAACATTAATTTTTCTTATTTATTTATTTTCATTCCGAATTCGTTTTTCGTTCATAACTTCTTCGTATAGACTCCGATCGTAAAACTCCAAGTATGAAAGTTGCTCAGAATTTCAAAGAGGACACAATGGTATAAATTTCATGGTCAAATTCCATCGTTTATACAAACTCTATTTTTGGAGCCTAATTAATTAACTAACTAACTAATTAAATAACTAACGCCAAATTGTGGGTTGTTATAGCGTATATTGCGGCAAACGTCGGTATTTTTGAAAACTGCACATGATAAGTTAACCTATGTATTTTTTTATTGTTTTATAATCACCTTACCTTGTTGTGCGCGATCGTATTATTATTTATATCGCTCGCGATCCTTATGTGAATGGAATATTGTGTAGCGGAGTGTCGCAAATATTTCTTTTCAAACTGTTTTAAATTAAAAGTCAAATCAAATTTCAAAGGTTTAGCCAAATCTTGAGATATGATGGCTTGCTTAGATGGTTTTCTTTACTTCAAAAACTTGTTAGGAACTGGAGATAGTGGTTTTGATGACAACAACCTTTGTAACTTATTTTATTATAACTTATATACTAACACTATTGTCTAGATATATATGAATGTTATTATGCATGATATATATAAGGCAGGTACTGATTATTGAAGACTGCACAGTATAAAGATCAAGAATGAAGAAATCAAGTTTGAAGACTCATGAGTATCAAGATCAAGATTTCAAGATAAGTGTCTAGTTTTGTTAAAACTTCATAATAGCATGGAAATCTTCATTCCAAATTTCATTTGGGATGGAACCCATTTCTACCTTCTTAGTGGCTTACAAACCCTTGACAAGTAGCTTACAAACCTACGACAAGTGTCTTACAAACCCACGAACATCCTGATTTTGTACAAGTTCTCGAGTCCTGATGTGATGAGATATTCTGCAGGAAGAAGCTTGCAAAACTACTTCAAAATGGTTTTTTAAAATGATTTTCAAAACTGTTTTTTTAAATGTTTTAGCTTTAAAAATTATCTTTTCAAATGAATTTCAAAAAGATGTTTTAGCCTTAAAATATTCTTTGTTTTTGTTTTTAAATAAACTCTTGTTTTAAACTTCGTTTGTTTAAAACTATCTTCTGATTTTTAAAAATTCTTTTATAATATATATATATACTTGAGATTTAAAATCAAATTTATATATAATTCTAAAAATATATTTTTCTACTCTTCTTTATTTTAAATCATAGGCTAGTTTATTTTACTCCAAAATCATTTCATCTTGTTTTCCTTTCAATACCATTTTCAAAACAAATTTTACATTGTTTTTAACTAAGGGTTGTCGACATCATGGGATACCCCATGTCGACATGGTGGCCGTTAAATTCAAAAGTTTCAATTTTCAAAAGAAGTGTCTATTCGTTTAAATCTCTTCACGAATGGTTATGACCGTTACTGGTATATAAATAGCCTTCACAAACGAATTTTTTAACTAACTATTTTCTTCACTCCTTCTTCTCCACAAATCCATATTCTAAAATTTTCATATTTTTAAGATCGTGCCGAAATTCTGCCGAATTCTCAAGTGAATCAAATTAGAATCTCATTCTTGTTTGATTCTCTGCCCTCTCTCGAAGATCAAAGTGCTATTCAGAGTTATAGGATCAATTTGTAATCAAAAGTTTATTGAGTCTCTCTATAAGGTATGGTTGTGCTTGGAAATCAATTGGGTGATATTGTGTTCCGTAAATCAAGAGAGTTTGCCCTGGACTCGAAGACATGAGGGTACCTCAAGGCCTTTAGAAATTGAGGATTGTAATCTCGACATTGGTATAATAAAAATCTGTACGAGGTGTTTGCCTTGGTGTAGGACTGGACGTAGGGTAACTCCGAACCAGTATAAAATTCGGTGTGTTCTTTCCTTTTACTGCTTTTTATTTACTTTCTGCATCTGTGTTTGATTCTGTGATTATTCAGTGATTAAGTTCTGCATTTGTTTATATCATAATTTTTAAATTAGTCCATATAAGTTTTAGAATCCATTAAACACTATTCACCCCCCTCTAGTGTTAAATTAGCCTTAAGATCCTTAATCTGCACTCCCTTTCAAAACTTTGTTGATCTGGTGGGTAATATAGTGTATTGGTATGTTTATAAAAATCAAAGTAAAGATTCACACTTCGTTTCATTTTTTAATCAAACGTCATTGTTTCTTTTCCCCCTAAAATTTTCGTAAGTAGTAAAACAAAATAAAAATAATAATGGCCTCCATTTTTAAAATCAAAATCAAATTCATTTCTTAATTAAAAACATGAAATAAAATTCATTGTGACCGTGATATTGAGGTCTTCTTATTCATATCCATTTTGTTGTTTGCGTTGTTGTTATGGGGTGGTTCATGGCCGTGAGGAAATGATGTACTGGTGGCATTGAAGGCCACCGAGTTGGCTGAGGATGGGTCGGAGGCAAGGCATTGAGGTGGTAGAGCTACTGGTTGGGTCAGCGTTGAAGTGCGGTAGCCATAGGAGCCGTGGCAAGTCGTAACAGGGTTTTGGTGGCAGTTTTAAGGGCTGGCACTTCTCTTTGTTGGCGGTGATGAAGGTATGTAGGAGTGGCCGTGAGTTTCAGGTGTTGCGTGGTTTTGGCCGGAGGCGTGTTAGTCGGTGGTAGAGATGGCGACAATAGTTGGATATGGGGTGGAGGTGGCGATTGTGGGCCATGAGCAGGCGGTGTGTGTGCAATCATGGAAGCGTGCAAATTTAAAGTGGAAGTCAGTGTACTGTTCATTGCAAAACAATTTGCAATTAGGTCCAATATAATGTGTTCTTTCGCACTTGATGAGAGGGAGATTTTTTGCAGGCATGATGGAAGCGGACCGTGCATTTGTGGGCTTGCTAGTGGGTGTTAGGGTGAGAAGCAAACTTATTTAATTGTTTAATTAAATTGGAATCTTATAAAATTAATATCTTGCCCATATGAGGTCGGAGTTAGACACGATTAATTGTGCTGGACTTATAGGATCGTTAGCTACACGATGGAACTAGTTCACCGAATTTAGAGCAAGTAGAATTTTAGACTAAAATTGAACGTCGCTCGATTTTAGACCAAATCGGAATGCGAAAGGGTCAACTGGAATTTCGATGAGTTTACTCACCTTTAAATAAATTATATGATATCCGTGGTGCTATAAATTATTGTAGAACCTTTGGATAATAGTTTATACTGTTGTTTAGTTGTTTGTTTAGATTTTAAATTCCGGCTTGAAAAGCGGATGTCATAAATAACAATTGTGTTGCACGGAACAAAAACAAGCGATAGTCGAAATTTACGTAGCGAATAGGTCGCTATGGAATACTTCGAAAAAACACGCATTTATATGTGTGATTTATAAGGGACTTTTATAGAGAGACCATAAGAGGTTTCTCGTCGATATTTATTTATTTATATTCTTCTGTTGTTTACATTGGTGTTTGTTTGAAAATATTTATGACATATTGTTTAATTGTGTAACTGTCACTACAACGACCGTCGTTGTACCATCACCTATGAAATATCATCCCTTAAACCCTCGTCGTGTGTTAAAATTGAGCTTGTATTTTTACAAAATAAATTTTTGGTCATGTTTTTGCACTTTGAATATAGTTTAAACTATATTTTAAATATTTTGGGAATTTTGAAAATAATGGATAAGTGTTGATTAAAAATTTATAATAGAAGTTATAGATTTAATTAATTATCTTTCAGGATAATTAATGCTGTGTTAAATTTACAAAGAGATTATAAATTTGATTTAATTATTTTTCAAGATAATTAATGTTTTTTTAAATTTATAAAAGACTATAAATTGGATTTAATTATCTTTCAGGATAATTAAAGTTGATTCAAATTTATAAGGTTATTTACCTTAAGTATTTTGTAAATTCTTTTGAAATGGGTTTGTAAGGATTGTATAAGTTTTTGAAAGGAATTTGAGGGTTTAAATATATTTTTAATTATTATTTTATTATAATAAAGTTAATTAATAAAGTTATTAATGATGTTTGAAGTTAATTAATCTGATTTAATAAAAGTGCTAAAGTTAATTAACTGATATAATAGAAGGGTTTAAAGTTAATTAATCATTCCAATAATGATATTTAAGATTTGTTAACCATTTTAATAAATGATATGTGAAGTTAATTAATTGGTTTAGATAAAGGTGTTTAAAATTGGTTACAGATTTAATAAAGGTATTTAAAGATAATTGATTTATCTATTAAAGGAGTTGTAAAGTTGATTAATTCTCTTTCGAGATAATTAATGTGTGATTTTAAATTTATTAAAGTGTTTTAATTGATTTATATCTTCCGGCATAATAAATGTTGTTTGAAAGTTATAAATGATAGTGTACAAAAGAGAGAATCTTTAACAAGAAATATTTTTAAAGAGTATTTTTAAAGCGTTTTACAAATTTTTTGTGATGTGTAAACCAAGCATAAGTTCGGGTTTTAAAAGTTTGATATAGTTACGGAAAAGATAAGAAATTTAATTTCTGTAAACGGTACTGCTTATATGGAAAGAATTAAGTCATACCTGCAATATTAAATGTCGAGGTATGGAAACTTGTTTTTATCTCGAATGTTAAAATTGTTGTTAAGGCGGTTCTTGAGGTAACACTACCTTAACTCGCCCAACTTCATTTTTAACCGGTACAAATTTGAAATTGACGAGTAGTGATAAGGGCATGATATTTAATTTCCATATACGATCATTTTAAATATTCCCGATAGTTTGATTTATTGACTATTGATTCAGCTTTCTTCTTTGAGTATCATCAATTTAAGATGATTTGTTGCTCTTTTGAGCGTTGATGCCCTTTGTCGGAATTGACTAAAACGAAAGAGTAAGTTAATGTCAAGCTATGTAGGGTTGCTCCCATTAGGGTATCTTAACATCTATTCTAGAGTGGATTCGGTGGTATGTGCGTGGAGATGTGAAATATTCAGATTCTCAGTAAAGGTTGGCGGGGTCCGATTTGGACGTGTCCGAGAGCCATCATAGTTTTCAAGTACATTTCTAGAGGTATACTTTCGGTGAGTGGGGTGCACCCTCCTAGTCATTGTTGGAAAATTCCTTTCCTTGTTGTTGATTCAAATCTTTAAATTGTTTTCTTAATTGCATCGAGAAGTGACTAGAATTCTGCTCGATATTTAATTATTTGTGTCCATTCTTTAAGTTTGGATTTTTACCTTATTTATATCCATTCTTTCAAGTTTGGATTTTGTTTAATTGTGTTTCCATTCTCCCGTGTATGGATGTTGTTCTTCTAGTAAAAACCCATTCCGTGTTTAGCGGCGTGGTTTCGCAGAATTGAGTTTTCTCGTGCTGGTTTTTCCAGATTGATCTGGGTGTTATTTTATTATAATGCTCAGGTCAGACCGAGTATTTTTTAAGATGTCATTGATGGGGTATGGAGCTCATGGAGTAGAATTGGATGTTCAATTGTCGTAGTATTTTCTTTTTCCACTGTATTATTATGTATACTCATTAGCAATTGTAAGGTCAGGAAGTTAAAATTGTCCAGGCTGATGAGGTTTGTTTTTAACTCTGATATACTACGTGTTTTAGAGTGACAGCTTTTACTGTCTTTGTTATATTATATGTGATCATTTTGCTTTGAGATTATGTTTCTCCTGTTCCTTTTCTTTTCTTTTTACCTTAACAATCAGTCTTTCCGACCGTTGGATGTTCGGTATTTAAATACTATGGATGTATTGAATGCTGACTTTCGATGGTCGAAAATCCGGTTCTTTATAGTTCATCAGTAGGGTTATGTAATGTATCTCCTCACATCACAAGCAATATCATGTTTAATAATTCAATAGAAACATGACGCCTCATCCAATTTTACCACATTCATCATTTGGCCAATTAAGTTATTTATTCTTATGTATGAAGAACCATGGAGGGATAATAAAGATGCCATACCAGAATAATCAAATCTTTCGAAGATTTTCTCAATATTGTCAAATAAACTTAAAAAAATCAACGTTTCTCACATTAGCCTCTTGTAAATATACAGTCTCATAGTAAAAGGACAAGAAGGAACTCACAATCAAATACCTAATGCCCACTGTTGATTTTTCTAAACTGTGGTAGTCCCACTTTAGCTGGATACCCATTCACTTTAAAAATACCAATTTGGAGGAACGCCTTTTTAAAATCCAAAATCAGGTCTTTCTAGCTTTTTATGAGGAACAATTTAGAGTATGAAATAACCTAACAAATTAGTTTCCCTCATATATAGTCTAACTTGCAAAGATCGGTATATTCAATTTTATATCATTAGTTACATTCAATACTGTTTTAATATGTTTTGTATTTTCATACATACAAAACAAAAATTAACACAATACATTTAATAATAAACCAACATGAATTAATACAGTACTAAATTCATCTTATGACATTCTTCTATCTACATGCATAACTCATAAAGTATGCACTTGTACAATGTGACATGTCAAACATTGGATCTCATAATCAAGCTCATATAAAGCGGAAAAACATATAGATCTATGGCATAAACATTATCATATCCACACACATATTCAACATAGATATTTCCAGCACTTATTATGTAACGATCTACCTTTCTTACACCTAAAGATGACACTTAATACATCCACGGTATTCGTGTGCCGATCATTTAAGTGTTTGAAAGACAGGTCATTAGGGGTGAAAGAAAGAAAAAGAAAGAACAAAATATCGCAATACGTGAGTAATATATAATATGAACAAGTCTTTACAAAAAGAAATTATCTTTATTATACACATCATCAGAGTACATTAACCTATTATCAGCTTGAACAGTTATAACAGCCTGTCCTTACAATTGTCGATAAATACAGACAAAAAAAACAAACAGAATAGTGGAAGAATGTAAGATGCGTGAATACGTCTTGGGGAATCCAACTCATCACCTGAAAGCTCCAAAGGATCTAGCTAAATCTGGAAAATATGCTCGGGCTGATCCAAGCATTATAAGAAAAATAATGCTCGGATCAGTCTGGTAAAACCAGCGTGAGAAACCCAAATCACAAGGAATTAATTTATTATAACTTGTAAAACCTTTTAAAATCAAAGGTATCTCGTAAGACCACGTCGCACATAAACACGGATGGGTTTTTACCTTACGATAACCAAAACATATTCTATAGAAAATCCAGTGGTATTATGATAATGTCTAGAATACAAATACATTTAATCATAGCCAAAATTGTTACATTATTAAATTCTAGCATAATAGGTATACAATCAAGTCCGAAGGCACTCATTGGAGAATGGATTCCAACCATGAAAGGGTAAGGGTATACCCACCGAATCTGTACACCTCTAGATAAAATGTACAACACGTTGCACCTCTACTGCTTAGGATCAGCCCCACCCCTTACTGGATAGCGCCGAATATGATCACCAATTGGTTGCGATCAAACAACCATGATGGGCCTTAAGCATACATAGAGATATCGACACTAGATCTTGGGATGATCATACCCTAATGGGAGCAACCCACATAGCCCTGCCGCATGTCCCTGCTTTAGTCACTTTCCCGGTTGATGAGGCTTAAGGCTATGATTACCTTTTTATATAGCAACCATCTTGGAATGCTAACACTGCCCTCCAGGTAGAAATGCAATGCTAGCATTCATCCATACAAGTTCGTTCTAGGTCTGAACGAAACCTAAAGCACTACCTCTACTACATCCATTTTGGAATCACCCTCAGGATTAGTAGCAAGTAGCCCTTACACTTCAAAAGCTCCATCTTCAATCGAAACGTTTGAGTTGGATCGAAGTGGTTTCGGATATAAAGCAAATCCGATCATGGTCTCTTCGAAACAACATTCGATAGTTCCGGCAAACTCAACCCCGGTTCTTTTGGAAATAATCAAACAATACACAGGAGCAGGGATTACCCCCTAACCATTTAAGTGGATGGATCTCCCTATCATTTGTCATAGGAGAACAAAACGAGATTTATACACACAATACAGTATCATCGAAGATGACTATGCCATATAACTCATGTGTTTCTCCTAGATATTTCTGGAGTTATATTTTGGTCCATATTTGATAGTCGGTTATTTAAATATCAAATAACAAACAACAAAAAATTCAGAGATTTAATTACCCATAGCAACCACTAAGCCTCAAACTAAATCTTTCATTTATTAAAACTCTTTTCAAAAGTGTTTATCAAAACATTCATATACTTATCTCATTGACATAAGTATATTCACAAAATATTTGTGAAAGATTTCTCATTTCCAAATCATATCAAAGGATCAAACAAAATGTTATTTAAATTAGAGATAAAAGATAACCTCAAACAATATTCCTTCGGTGTTAAGTGTGGAACGAATGTCCATACCACCATAATTAAGAAGGTCAGTGAAAGGAAATCCAATCTCAAATCCATTTATAAATTTCCTTCTATAAATCCTCTTAATAAATCTCTTTTATTTATGAAACTTCTTTACTTAAATTTCAAACCCATTTACAAAAGCTTTATAAATCACTAAGTTAAATTTTACAAAACTCTTTTACAAATATCAAAATCATTTATATATCTCTTTATAAATCTCCAAAATTATTTATAAAACTTCCTTTATAAATATCTAAAATCATCTATAAAACTTTCTTATAAATATTCCTTATTTAATACAAAACTCCTTTAACAAACTCATTTAATAAAGTCCTTTTGATAAACAAAACGATTATTAAAAACATCCTTTATTAAAATCATTACTTAACTTGAAACCATTATTCAAAGTATGATTGACTTTAAAAATCAGAAAGAAGCTTAGTGTCCGCAATGGTTCTCTTTTAATTAAGTTTACTTTTTAAGTTATAACATGGGTATTTACATAACAAGCAGATATGTATAATGGAATCAGCAGACAACAAACAAATCAACATATAGGTAAGATGTCCAAGTTACTATAATAGCAAACGGGGATTTGTTCTGCTAAATACATGTCCAAGTTATTTAATAGCAGAATGGGTTTTTATTCTGCTTAAATAGATGTCCACATAATCAACTTGGAAATTTATGGCAGAACCGTGATTTATTCTACTAAACAGATGTGATGCCCCACCTCTATGCTCACGCTAGCCAAGAACACTACTGGGTAATGCTGTCGACTAGCACGAAGAATAAGGCTGTTGAGGAGCGACCATCTGTGTAATTGCTTTGTGCGAGTACCGATATGTCAGATAATATAACTTACATTTCATTTCAAGAGGAAATCCGACATATCAAATACAAACTCGAAGCTACCACACAGTGGCTTTGAGGCCTTCGGAAACAAATATAGAAATAAACATAACACAAATCAGTCACAGACATTCATATCACAAAGGCGGAAACATATATGAATATATAACACAAAAAGGTGTACATCAGAGTAGTGGTCAAATAAGATCCACAATATCACAAAAGAATAGATACAAGAGCTAGACAAAAGAATAAGTATACATCATGGAGTTTATATCTCGAATGTATATCAACAAAAACTACAAATGTAATGTAGTTAGACAAAAGTGAGAAGATGATCCCAGATGAGGAGTCAAGTAGAAGCACCTGTAACATCTCGGTCTGACCCGAGTATTATTTAATAAGAAAATAATAAACGGATCAGTCTAGCTATAAATATCAGATAAAGGAATGAGATATAAGCAGAGATATAATAAGAATTTATGATAACAATATTGTCATACTAGAACAAATATGATATAAAACAACAACAAAATCATACGCTATCTCCAAAAAATCTCAAAGCACCCAAAAGAATATCATATTCTTTATTTTATTCACCAAACTACAAATATTGACAAACATATTAATGCCAATCGCAAAAGTTGGTGAAACACAAATTCTAGAAATCATCAATTAGAAATCCAGAAATCACAAAGGGGGAGGCCTATCACAAACGGGAGCATGAAAACTCACCAATACGTGTATCACAAATGGAACGCTATTCCATGGTCGCTAACCATAAATTTTGAGCCGAAGCTCCACAAACGGTCCGAAGACCACGGGTCGCTACCCCGCCAAATTGAACCGAAGTTCCACAAAACGGGGTTTAGTCTCCCTCGCAGACAAATAGACATCGCACATCGCTAGTCTAAATCACAAAATGATCATCATCGATCCATAAAAAGTGTGAATTACACTAAGCCAGTAAATATAAGATTTTAGCTTCATGTCCCATAACCACTAGCTTAACTTAAATATTTACGAACAAATTGTAGATTTCCACTCGAAATTTGTCACAAGATTTTCAATCGAACAAGTCCATACATTAACCGACGAAGTAAACGCAAGCGTTTCATACCACTTGTTTTGCTAAGCCGTTTAATTAGATTTTCTCATACGAATGAGGTAAAGGTTTGTATATACTAATAGATTGGAAAACGGTTTTGAAAACGAGCTTTGTATTAAAAATAGAGTTGAAATCATCTTTGTAAAAGAGTTTGAATATTTACTACTAGTATAGAAAACCTTTCTAATTTAAAGTGACAAAGCACAGAAATGATTGTAGAAACAATCAACCATCAAAAATTCACATACGAAGACGTGAATCGAATCCAGAGAAATCGGTACTGAATCCATCAAAATGGATATCCACAAAAATCCCGAAAAAGAGGTCATCAGAGTAGATAATAAAAGATAACAACAAATCAGAAAATCACGAATCGTTAAAAACTGGAAATCAAAACAAAATAATCAAGTAGGCTGAGCTAATCAGGTCAGTCGACTGAACCAGGTGGTCAGTCGGTTGACATAGGGATACGATTTTTGTATCCCCAAGGTCAGTAGACTGACCCAGATGGTCAGTCGACTGATACAGACCCAGGCAATTTCCTGGGTCTGGTTCAGTCGACTGAACCCGCTTCTAAGCATTTTTGCTATTCTGGTTCAGTCGACTGAACCACTGGTTCAGTCGACTGAACCTGCTTTAGAAGCACATTCAGTCTAGCCCCCTTTGGGGCAAGTTTGATACACGGACGGAAGCGATGAATTGAGAAACTTCGACTGAGGATTTACGCCAATCGACAACCCAGCCTTGTATGGCCCTCTGAAACGCTCCACTAACGTGTTCGAACATCAAAGATTGGATTTATACCAAATTGGATTCCAAAAACAAAAAATTTAACAATTCACCAATTCGATCCAAATCGAAAGCAAATGTACATGAATAAGTGTTAGGAATTCATACCCAACCACAACGATATCTATAGAAATAGATGTGAGTTCAAAAACTCACCTTTAAACCCGAAAACGACGATGGAGAAGCTTGAATGTAAAGGAAGATCAACCTCTCTTCAATTTCAACTCTAGAAGCTTGAATCTAAGCTCAAAAGAAGAACATTTCCTAAGTTAGGTTTAGGAAATTTCTGAAATTAAAGAGAGAATGAGTTGGAGAAGAAGGAGATACTTACCTTATCTTCTCTTTGAATTTGGAGCAAGAATTTGGTTTTGCAAATGAGAACCGGGGCTTGGAATTTCTAATTCCTATACTCTTCCCCCATTTTCAGTTTTGCTTAAGTGTTTGAGAAAATAGAAATGAAGTGAAGAGGAGAGGAGAGGGCTGAACTAGGTTATAGAGTTAGTTGGGGTGAAACCCAAACCCAAAGCCCAAATAGAAAATAGCAAAATTCAACTTACTCCAAATATATCTATGTTTATATTTAAAAAAGTCGCAAACGCCGTTTTGGACTCAATGGAAGTGGTCTCGAGTCCCAATTCGACTGTTTGCAAAAAAGTAGCTTTTCGGACCTTAATCCGATTAACGATTCTATATTTAAATAAAATATTTAAATATTCAAAACATTAAAATATGTGGGTTGTTACAGACTCCCCTCCTTAAAGAAATTGCGTCCTCGCAATCTTTAAGAAATAAATAAGAAGTAACAATAGCAGAAGCATATTAACACAAAAGAAAGAAATTTGAAATAAAAAAAATTCACCTTAAGGAGCACGAGAGAGCAAGTCCGGATGTGTTCGCTCGATGAATTCTCTGGATTCCCAAGAGAAATCTTTAGGATTTGAGGACCATTGAACTTTCACAAGAGAAACATCTTTATTTCGAAGGCGTTTGACCTCCGAAGCAATGATTCGAATAGGATGTTGCTCATAAGTCAAATTAGGCGAGACTTCAATTTCTTCAATAACACCGGGATCAAGAATAGAATCGGAATCTCGAAGGCATTTCCGTAGTTGAGAGACGTGGAATACGTCATGAATAGCAGAAAACCGAGCCGGTAATAAAAGGCGATAAGCCACGGAACCAATGCGTTCGGTGATGGGAAACGGGCCAATATAACGAGGTGCTAATTTTCCCGATCGACTGAAACGCACAACACCCTTCATAGGTGAAACACGAATAAACACAAAATCTCCCACATAAAATTCTAATTTCCTTCTTCGATTATCGGCATAGGATTTTTGTCTACTTTGAGCTTCTTTCATCCTATGACGAATAAGGTCAATCTTTTCTGTGGCATCACGAATAAAATCTGGACCTAAAACCAGCTTTTCACCGGCTTCAAGCCAACACGAAGGAGATCGACATGGCCTTCCGTAAAGTGCCTCGAAAGGCGCTATACCAATACTAGATTGGAAGCTATTATTATAGGAAAATTCGACAAGAGAAATATGATCTTCCCAGCTTCCACCAAAATCAAGAACACAAGCACGAAGAAGATCTTCAAGAGTTTGATTCACCCGCTCGGTTTGTCCATCGGACTGAGGATGATAAGCGGTGCTAAAATTAAGCTTCGTTCCCAAAGCTTTTTGAAGACCTTTCCAGAATCCACTAGTAAACAATGGATCACGATCGCTAACAATAGAAGTTGGAACTCCATGCAATTTAACAATTTCTTTGACAAAAAGTTTAGCCAAAATAGGTACGGTCCGATTGGACCGAACGTGAATAAAATGGGCGGATTTTGTGAGTCTATCTACTATCACCCATAGGCTATCATGGCCAGAACGAGAACAGGGAAGACTGTCAACAAAGTCCATGGAAATTTGATCCCACTTCCATATTGGAATTTCCAATGGTTGCAATAACCCACCGGGCCTTTGATGCTCGGCCTTTACGAGTTGGCAAGTCATGCAACGCTTAATAAAGTTAGCAATATCAGATTTCATTCCCTCCCAATAATAAAGTCACTTCATATCCGCGTACATTTTACTACTACCGGGATGAATGGTAAATTTAGAATGATGAGAATCTTCTAAAATATCTTTACGAAGATCACAAATATTTGGCACGATAAGTCTACCAAATTTCCGAATACCGCCACGACCACGAGCATCAATATCAAAGTCTTTCAAAACTTCAATATCAATTTTATCCCTACAACTTTGGCCAAGAAGAACCAATTCGGGACCTTGCTTTTGAGCTTCAAGAATGCGGTCTAAAAGAGAAGGATGAGCTTCAAGGCTACATAAAACAAGAGATGAACATGAATCGGATTCACGATCTCGAAACTCACAAGTGGATAAAGTCGTGAGATCATTCCACTCGGATATCATCATAGAAACAACTGCTTATTGCTTACGACTAAGGGCATCGGCAACAAGATTTCCCTTCCCGGGAGTGTAAAGAATATCAAGATCATAAGATGCAAGAAACTCGAGCCAACGTTGTTGACGCAAATTAAGTTCCTTTTGAGAAAACAAATACTTTAATGATTTATGATCGGTGTAGAGAACAAACTTCTCCCCCAAAAGATAATGGCGCCAAATTCTAAGGGCGAAAACAATAGCCGCGAGCTCTAAATCATGAGTGGCATATCTAGTCCCAACAGGCTTTAATTGCCTAGAGGCATAAGCGATAACACGTTCCCGCTGCATGAGAACGGCACCCAAACCAACGCGACTAGCATCGGTATAAACAATGAAATCATGGTTCCCATCGGGAATCACAAGAATAGGAGCATCGGAAAGGAGTTCTTTTAATTTTTGAAATGAAGCTTCACATTTGTCTGACCAAATGTATTTAACTCCCTTCTTTATCAAACTAGTGAGAGGTACAGAAATCTTAGAAAAGACTTTTATGAACCGATGGTAATAGCCCGCTAATCCAAGGAAGCTACGAATTTCCATCACACTCTCCGGTCTCTTCCAATTTTGAATCGCTTCAATCTTTGAAGGATCCACGGAAATTCCGGATTCAGAAATGATATGCCCCAAGAATTTCACACGAGATTGCCAAAAGTGGCATTTAGAGAATTTTTCTTTTAATTGGTTGCTCCTAAGAGTTTCCAACACAATCCGAAGATGATTTTCATGCTCTTCCTCAGTTTTAGAATAAATAAGAATATCATCTATAAAGATGAGAACGAATCGATCGAGGAAGTTTTTGAAAACTCAATTCATAAGGTCAACGAAATAAGCTGGATCATTCGTTAAACCAAATGGCATAACAAGCCATTCATAAGATCCATAACGAGTACAGAATGATGTCAAAGGAATGTTATCCTCTGCAATACGGAGCTGATGAAAACCGGTTGCAAAGTCTAATTGTGAAAAGACTTTAGCACCACTAAGCTGATCGAATAAATCATCAATCCACGGTAAGGGATATTTATTCTTGATGGTGAGATCGTTAAGCTTGCGGTAGTCAACGCAAAGCCTAAGTGTACCATCAGATTTCTTCACAAAAATAGCTGAAGCTCCCCATGGAGAGGAACTAGATTGAATAAATTGCTTCGCTTCCAATTCGGATAATTGTTTACGCATCTCCTCATTTTCTTTATTGGACATACGATAAGGAGGATGAGTTCTAGGTAGAGCTCCGGGGATTAGATTAATTCTGAACTCAATTGCTCGTTTAGGTGGTAATCCTAGAACGGGCTCAAATATATCAGGAAATTCACAAACAATGTGAATGAGAGAAATAACATCTTTCTCATCATCATTATCGTCATCATGAGGATTTAGAGAGTATAAGGATGCTTTCGAATTGGAATCTGAATCTTTCAGAATGAGAGAAATCTGCTTAACAGATTGAGGATGCCGAAGATATATAGTCCGTTCAGGACATAGGATATGTGCTTCATAACGGTTTAGCCAATCCATTCCCAAAATCATTCCGAAACCAAGGTAACGCATAACATGCAAATCGGCACGGAAAGAGAAATTACATAAAATAATTTCGACATCTTTACATAATAAACTGAGTGTTGCGGATCCACCAACCGGATTCGCAATTCTCAAAGAAGTCATCAAGCCAATAACGTCCAAAGACAAAGCATCAACAAGTTCTTTTGATATAAAAGAGTGAGATGCACCCGTATCAAAAAGAACTCGAATAGGAAATTCACAAAAAATAATAATGCCATCAAGGATAGAATGAGAAATACCTTGACCACGAGAAGTGTTAGCAGGGGTTTGTACAACATTTAGCTTGCCCTTCTTCTTGCCTTGAAGTTTGGGACACAAAGATAAAGTATGGCCCGAACTCTTGCAATAGCGGCAAGAAACAGACTTCGGGCACTTGTTTGCATGGTGGTCCTTAGAACCACAATTGTAGCATTCTCCCCGACGAGAGTTAGGAGTATTTGCCACCGGTGTTGCTTGCTTTCCCTTCTTGTTGGGATTAGGCTTGAATTTGAAAGGTCTCTTCTTGTTGATGTTTTGCTTGACCTCAACATCACTATCTTTATCAGCCTCTTCGAGTCGAAGAGCAATATCAACAAGTTGATCAAAAGAAACTTCTAATTTCAGAAGTAATGGCTTTTTGAGGCTCTTGTTCAAGCCATAAACAAATCTCTGGTTTTTCTTTAATGGGGTATTAATGTATTCAACCCCATATTTCGAGAGAGATTCGAAAGACGCGACGTAGTCGGTCACGGAAGATTCACCTTGAACAAGGTCTATGAAGCGTCGAGCTAGAGATACTTTTTCAGCTTCCGGCACGAATTTCACCTTGAACCTTTCCCGGAATTGCTCCCAAGTAAGGTCCGCTTCATTAATTTCGAAGATCAGAAGTTCGTACCAGTCTAATGCTCTTTCCTGGAGCATACTAGAAGCCACTTGAACTCGATGAAGATCGATAAGATTCATGCGAGAAAAGATGCGGTCGCATGTTCGAAGCCAAGCCTGGACTTCTATAATGCTCTCGGAACCTTTGAAGGGCTTTCCATCCAAACTGGTGTAATCACTGCACAAGCGTGCAAACCCAGATTTAGGATGAGTGGGCTCAGGAATAGGTCTGACAGCTTGAGCATTTCTCACAAGATCAAGAAGTTGCTGAGCAGACATAAATACTCCATCCTGGGGAGTAGCACTAGATTGACCGGCGCTGGGGCGGCCAGGTCTAACCATTTCTCCTCTTTAAGAAAGAAAGAAAAGAGAAAAAGGGTTAATCTCAGAATGAATATCAAACATACTTGATTGATAAAACAAGGCATCATAAAAAGAAATAGGATAGAACGGTACGACGACTCAGATTAAATCCTATGGCACGATTCCTAAGAAAGATTTAGGACAATGATCCTTGCTAGATTATTCTATATTGTTCCGAAGTTTGGCTCTGATACCAAGATGTGACGCCCCACCTCTATGCTCACGCTAGCCAAGAACACTACTGGGTAATGCCGTCGACTAGCACGAAGAATAAGGCTGTTGAGGAGCGACCATCTGTGTAATTGCTTTGTGCGAGTACCGATATGTCAGATAATATAACTTACATTTCATTTCAAGAGGAAATCCGACATATCAAATACAAACTCGAAGCTACCACACAGTGGCTTTGAGGCCTTCGGAAACAAATATAGAAATAAACATAACACAAATCAGTCACAGACATTCATATCACAAAGGCGGAAACAGATATGAATATATAACACAAAAAGGTGTACATTAGAGTAGTGGTCAAATAAGATCCACAATATCACAAAAGAATAGATACAAGATCTAGACAAAAGAATAAGTATACATCATGGAGTCTATATCTCGAATGTACATCAACAAAAACTACAAATGTAATGTAGTTAGACAAAAGTCAAAAGATGATCCCAGATGAGGAGTCAAGTAGAAGCACCTGTAACATCTCGGTCTGACCCGAGTATTATTTAATAAGAAAATAATAAACGGACCAGTCTAGCTATAAATATCAGATAAAGGAATGAGATATAAGCAGAGATATAATAAGAATGTATGATAACAATATTGTCATACTAGAACAAATATGATATAAAACAACAACAAAATCATACGATATCTCCAAAAAATTTCAAAGCACCCAAAAAGAATATCATATTCTTTATTTTATTCACCAAACTACAAATATTGACAAACATATTAATGCCAATCGCAAAAGTTGGTGAAACGCAAATTCTAGAAATCATCAATTAGAAATCCAGAAATCACAAAGGGGGAGGCCTATCACAAACGGGAGCATGAAAACTCACCAACACGTGTATCACAAATGGAACGCTATTCCATGGTCGCTAACCATAAATTTTGAGCCGAATCTCCACAAACGGTCCGAAGACCATGGGTCGCTACCCCGCCAAATTGAACCGAAGTTCCACAAAACAGGGTTTAGTCTCCCTCGCAGACAAATAGACATCGTACATCGCTAGTCTAAATCACAAAATGATCATCATCAATCCATAAAAAGTGTGAATTACACTAAGCCAGTAAATATAAGAGTTTAGCTTCATGTCCCATAACCACTGGCTTAACTTAAATATTTACGAACAAATTGTAGATTTCCACTCGAAATTTGTCACAAGATTTTCAATCGAACAAGTCCATACATTAACCGACGAAGTAAACACAAGCGTTTCATACCACTTGTTTTGCTAAGCCATTTAATTAGATTTTCTCATACGAATGAGGTAAAGGTTTGTATATACTAATAGATTGGAAAACGGTTTTGAAAACGAGCTTTGTATTAAAAATAGAGTTGAAATCATCTTTGTAAAAGAGTTTGAATATTTACTACTAGTATAGAAAACCTTTCTAATTTAAAGTGACAAAGCACAGAAATGATTGTAGAAACAATCAACCATCAAAAATTCACATACGAAAACGTGAATCGAATCCAGAAAAATCGGTACTGAATCCATCAAAATGGATATCCACAAAAATCCCGAAAAAGAAGTCATCAGAGTAGATAATAAAAGATAACAACAAATTGGAAAATCATGAATCGATAAAATCTGGAAATCAAAACAAAATAATCAAGTAGGCTGAGCTAATCAGGTCAGTCGACTGAACCAGGTGGTCAGTCGGCTGACACAGGGATACAATTTTTGTATCCCCAGGGTCAGTCGACTGACCCAGATGGTCAGTCGACTGATACAGACCCAGGCAATTTCCTGGGTCTGGTTCAGTCGACTGAACCACTGGTTCAGTCGACTGAACCTGCTTCTAAGCATTTTTGCTATTCTGGTTTAGTCGACTGAACCACTGGTTCAGTTGACTGAACCTGCTTCAGAAGCACATTCAGTCTAGCCCCCTTTGGGGCAAGTTCGATACACGAACGGAAGCGATGAATTGAGCAACTTCGACTGAGGATTTACGCTAATCGACAACCCAGCCTTGTATGGCCCTCCGAAACGCTCCACTAATGTGTTCGAACATCAAAGATTGGATTTTTACCAAATTGGATTCCAAAAACCAAAAATTTAACAATTCACCAATTCGATCCAAATCGAAAGCAAATGTACATAAATAAGTGTTAGGAATTCATACCCAACCACAACGATATCTATAGAAATAGATGTGAGTTCAAAAACTCACCTTTACACCCGAAAACGACGAAGGAGAAGCTTGAATGTAAAGGAAGATCAACCTCTCTTCAATTTCAACTCTAGAAGCTTGAATCTAAGCTCAAAAGAAGAACATTTCCTAAGTTAGGTTTAGGAAATTTCTGAAATTAAAGAGAGAATGAGTTGGAGAAGAAGAAGGAGATACTTACCTTAGCTTCTCTTTGAATTTGGAGCAAGATTTTTGGTTTTATAAATGAGAACTAGGGCTTGGAATTTCTAATTCCTATACTCTTCCCCCATTTTCAGTTTTGCTTAAGTGTTTGAGAAAACAGAAATGAAGTGAAGAGGAGAGGAGAGGGCTGAACTAGGTTATAGAGTTAGTTGGGGTGAAACCCAAACCCAAACCCAAAGCCCAAATAGAAAATAGTAAAATTCAACTTACTCCAAATATATCGATGTTTATACTTAAAAAAGTCGCAAATGCCGTTTTGGACTCAATGGAAGTGGTCTCGAGTCCCAATTCGACTGTTTGCAAAAAGTAGCTTTTCGGACCTTAATCCGATTAACGATTCTATATTTAAATAAAATATTTAAATATTCAAAACTTTAAAATATGCGGGTTGTTACAACAAATGTCAAATACAAGTTAATTAGTAGAACGGTGATTTATTATGCTAATACATGTCCACACAATCAATAATCAATTTATAAAAGAACGGAAATTTATTCTGTTATCTTGTTTCCATAGCAACTAAACAATTACACTATAGCAGAATGGGGATTTATTCTGCTATTAGATGTTTCAACAATTCAATCAATCAACATTATAACTCATTCATAGTTATATGTCTACTTGATGTATCGACATTTGAATCCCTTGTGCTTAAAACTATCCTTTGTAAAAGAATTCCCTTTTTAAATAGATTGATTTTTGGAAATTCAAAGGATTTAAAACTTAAACTCCCCTTCAAAATAATTAATTATAAGTTAAACTCTTATTAAATCATAATTAATCTTTATTAAATCTTAATTTAATTAAATAAATAAATTAAGAAATAGTTAAACCTTTAAATAAATGATTAAACAATAATTAATTATTAAATAAATAATTAAACACCAATTAATCCTTTATTAATTATTAAATAATCATTTAAACATTAATTAATAATTTAATATTAATTAATCTCAATTAAATAATCTTTAGTCAAGTGTTAAATAATAAATTAAACCTTTAATAAATAATTTATAAACTACAACCTTAATTTATTTAAAATTAAACACATGGTTAATAATTAATTAATAATTAACCCTATATTTAATTAGTAATTAAATAAAAGTAAATCTTATACTTAACTTATAATTAATTAAAAATTAATCATACTTAATAATTGATTAATTAAAATTAATCTTATCCTTAAAAATGCAATTAATTAGTAACTAATCGTCGCTTAATTAAAGTTAATAAACCTTATAAACAAGAGAAAAAAGGAATTACCTAAACACCCTAATCCTTTTCCCTCCTCTACCTTATTGCCACCTCACCTAGCCTTCACCTCACACCCACACCTGCCCCCAAAGCATCACACCATCCTATCCCATCAATGCCGACATGTTTTGTACCTTACTGTACAAAATGTCTCCTTATGTCTCTTAAAGCATCTTCCATTTTATTAACATCTTATATATATATATGCATATACACAAGTATATGTAGGATCGATTTCACCTTAGAGGGGGGATGAATAGGGTGATACTAATAATGATAAAAATTTAATGCGGAAGTATATAAAATAATTGCAGCATTGATCACAGCAGAATAATAGCAGCACAGATAATAACAGAATATAAAAATAGAAATAGAACAACACAGATTTACCCAACTTCGACAAAACCCTGCCTACGTGCTGCCCCCAAGGTTTCCACTAGAAATTAAGCAGTTAGACGCTTACACACGTAAACTCCCGACACCCGCTATTGACTAACCTAACTCTACGCTTAAAACTCTGCCACAACTCAGCCATTGAGTTGCGAATTCTCGAACTACACCACCGTAGTTCGTCCCCTACTCACACGACTAAACTTTACAAAAGTTTAAAAGAGAAATACAAATTAAAACAATAAAAACAATAAAACCCTAATTTATAAACTAAAGCCCAAACTCTATTTATAATAACCGGCCCGCAATAAAAATAGAAATAAATCCCTTTTTTTTCTATTATTCGGCCGGTATCTTTCTTGTCTGCTTCTTCCTTTGCTTGAGAACGTTCGTTCCTCTTCGTTCAAGATTAGGGTTTTGGAAAATTTGAAGGCGTCGATTACAGTTGATTGATCGAGTAGATGTTTTCATGTCGCTTGCTTTGTCGATCGTTCATTTCTCTGATTTGCACACGGCTCCTTCAAATTCGTCGAGTTCGGTATGAATTTGGTATGTAATTTTCTGTATTATTTCGTTGATATGCTTGAACTCGATTGCCGTTTTAGGCCGATGATGATTGGGTTATATAGGATTCGAATTCCTATAATCTCGTTCGAATATTTTTACTTGAATTCGTCAATTGATTTTTCTCGGCCACTGATTTTTGATTGAACGCATGTGATGTTTTCTGACTTCTTCAATTTATATAATTTCTTGCTCGATTATCACGGCTTTGAATTGCTTTGACGATGTTTTCTTGATCATCACGGCTTTGATTTTTGGCTTGACATTGATTCCATTCTTCATTCCTTGTTGACTTAGGCCACTTTGATTTTGTGATACGAGAATTTGACTTTGTTTGAAACTGCTACTTTGATTTGAAATTGCTACCAGATTTCTTTAAAAGCTATAAACGGCTCTGGCTTGTTTTTCGAACATGCTTGTTGCATTACTCCATGTATGTGTGCAGTGTTGGTAATACCTTGATTTAATCTTGAAATTGTAGCCTTTGTGTCCACTTCTTTAAACTGCACCGATGGTTGCATTCATGTTCATGCTGAAAGTATTGCTTCACCTAAACTGGTTTGGTCGAGTCAGGAGCTTTTTTGTTGGACTGGGTTTACTTGTTATCTTGTAACCTGGTTCACTCCAGAATAGTTTTGTCCATTGCATGTGTATATACATTTGCCATTTTATTTTCTATTTTGGTCTTGTTCATCTGAAGGCATTTGACTTTGATTGAGCCTGGGCATGTGTATGTGTTGTTTTGGTCTCTGTTGGTCTAGTTCACTTTTACCTTTTGATCTGTTCATTGTTGTGGTCTTGTAATTGATTCCATATGCTTTGTTTGCATATTGTCTGGTTGCCTCGAGTACATATGTATTTGATTTATGATGATTTACTTGTATTTCCATATGCTTGCTGCTGCTCTGTACATGCTTTGATTTGAGCTTGCATTGTTTTCATGGTCATGCACTTGGTAGAGATGTTGTATGGTTGTTTGAGTCTGGTTTCAATGTGTATGCACACATCTTTGTTGCATCTGTAGTTGCATCAGTCTTCGATGATGTTGTGTTTATTGCTTCATGTTCTAGCCATTGTTTTACTTGTAGTTTGGTTACATATCTGGTCATTCATATATAAGTCTGGTCGAAGCATTTTACTGTTTGAACTTGTACTCGACTGCTCATTGCTGTAGTGTATATATATTACATGTTGCCATTCACTTGTGTACCTGTACTTGTTTGCTTTAGACAGCTGTCTGGTATGTCTGACTGCATGTATATATGTGCAAACATATGTATATATGAAGTCTGAAAGGCATTTGTGTTGCTGTCTGCATATCAACTTTGAAGTTGTTGAGCTTCTTGTCACTTCGAGCCAGTTTATTGTTTTCACTGGACATATTTTGAAATTCATGTACATATTTATGTTATATGTCACAGTCTCGAGTCTTGTGTAGTTTCATGTGTTGTTGCAGTTTGACTGTGCAGTCTGCAATGCTTGGAGTCTTGATACATTTATTTGTATTGCATGCACCTGAGTTAAACCTAGCTTTGGCTCGGGTTTGACCTTGTGCTCGTATCGTGACTTTATTTGTATCGTACTTGAGTTGAATCCAGCCTCGGCTCGGGTTTGACCTTGTGCTCACCTGTCCCTGTAGTTTTGTCAAGTGTATATCGGTGTGCACGACCTTGTGGCATGTACAGTGATACACTGTGCATGTCACGGGTTGTTCGTGTATGATGAATTCAAAATAAATATGATGACGAACAACCCAAATAACTAAGGCATATATTATTTTCAAAAACACATTTTATTTTACACTGCAAAAATATTTCTTTTTCAATTTTACCGTGTTAGTGTTTATTTTGCAGATAACTCAGATGCTGCATTCAATCTGGAATAGAGTTGAAGAGTAATAAGAGTGAATGAGTGATATGTAGTGAGGTGCAAATGTAAATTAAAAATTGTGATGTAATCGAAATTGTACTGTAATAAAAAATTGTATATATATATAGCGAGAGCTCAAATTTGTCCTATTCAAAATTGTAATAAAATATTTGTTTGAATAAAATATTTGTTTGAATTTAAATTCTGTGTTATTTATTTTATTCAGCAAATATTTATTTAATTATGTAAAAAATAAAATAGTACATTAACAAATATATTTAAATGAATATATATATGTTTATTATCATCAAACAAAAATCATATACTAGCATATTCAACAGTATATACCTATGTGTAAACCAATACACACTAACTTATTAATATTTGTATGTATATATATTTACATAAGAGTTCACAACGTTTTCGATAACTTTTAACCGACGAAAAGTTGAAAATTCGGAAAACAAATTCCGGTCACATTTTCTGTTTTTCATTGAACTATATATTTTTATAAACAAATTTTGAAATTTATTTCACCATCATTATTTATCATTTAAAAGAGTTTTATTTTCATTATAAAACCTATATATTGAATATTTAAAATTAATTAAATATTCGCAAATCAAAGGAGTGAAATTCCGGGTTGTTACATATTATTAAAACTCCAATCTCATATGTGTATTTAAATTAAATGATTTTCTCATATTTATAAGCCTTATATTGGTAATCCAAATAAATATTCCCAACAAGAAATTTTTCTTAGGCTCATATATGGACCAAAATAACTATTTTCCACATTCAGAAATCATATGAACATGACTGTTTACAAGTATCAATATATCATTTTGAAATAATTTATGGTATACTTAAACAATAGCTTATTCCCTTTGATTATAACTATTCTTCATAAATACACCTCTCCTTACTTTCATTATCCATCACATTATTTTTATTTCAAATACAAACTAATCTCATAGCTTGCTACTTTATAAGTTTTGTGTATATTGTACCATTAGCATATTGTATTGCGTAGCTCATGCTATTATTTCTCACTTTCAATAAATTTATTCATGCTTTTGAGATGATAACATTATTTTTTCTTTTGGATGAAAATTTCATAACCAATATATGAATTAAATATTCATACTTTCTCCATTCTCGTAATTGACCTAGTATAAAATCTTGATATATTTTACACATCTTTTTCAATACAAAACCTCATACACAAATATCCTATTAGCTTTAACATTAAAATCCATAATAATCATTTTTAAAATAGACTTGTGATAACATTGGTATCAAATAAATTCAAATCTTTATATTTACAAATCATTAGATTATATTCTTTTCCTACTAAATCCAACTCCATAAATCAATAAACATAATTCACTCGTTAGTTGATTTCAATTTGTTTATAATCATTTGTTGTTCAGATTTACTTTGCATTCAAATATTAAATGCTCTTAATTATTTCCATAAATAAGTCATAAATCAATTATATGATTTAACAATTCAAATACCATGCTTTTAATGCAAATTATTAATAAAAATAATTACAGCAAACCAATATTTTTATTGTATGTTTATATGGTATTTACACGTTTGTAGGTTTGCAAGTAAAGCCCAACTTATAAGTTAACTTCATATAATAAACAAATGGTTGTCCTTTTATTTTCAACACTTAAATATATTAATAATAATTCATATAAATTCATTTGCAAGTTTATCCATTTGGATGCTTAAATTTTATTATCAAAAAAACAATAATGAATACTCAAGCAAATGAAGTCAATTGTTAAATCGATAATGTAATATGTAGAAATTAGGGAAACATCCCTCTTTCTACAACTTAATTGTTTTACGTCCCTTCATTTTGTAAACCATTTTACACATCATTCTTTTATATAATTATTTCTCCTTTATATTTCTCATTTCTAAATTTAAGAGTGTTTGCCAAGGCGTGTATTATACCTAATTATGAGTCATGGGAATGATAACATGACACATGTTAAGATTAGTAAAATTACCCAAATACCCTCTTGAATTACATATATTTTCTAAAAATAAGGATTTATTTTACAAAAAGAAAATTGGGAAGGACCTAAAACTTAGTTTTTATAATTATAAGGATGATCTGCAAATGTTGTTTCAACTCCTCCTAGAAATAAGGAAGAACAAATTTTATATTTATAACAAGAATTTCATTAGCTCATGCTCTCAAAAGCACCTATAAGTTCTCTTCCTAATACCATAAATATTTTAATAAAAACTAATAAAATTACCTACTTTCTAATACCATGTTTAGTTTTTCACCGATCTACATGTCATCGAAGTCCATATTTCAACTTCCTTTCTAAATTCATCTTCATATATCATCATTGACTACCAAAACTTCATCCCTTAAGGTTAAAAAAATCAAAGTTATCTCAAATTCTAATCAAAATCTAACATAAATTCATAATCATATACTAACCAAATTTTACCTCAACACACATATTAACTAATTAACATAGAATTCAAAATAAAAATTGAAAAAGTGGATAATTTAATGAAAAAATAATAATGCATCAAGGAGCTGCTTCTTGTTGAGTTTGGATGATTTTGGATGATTGTCTCATCCCTTGATTTGAGATTAAGAGTTTTTTACAACACCATGATGTTGGTGCTCTTCTGGTTGATTTTGGATGATTTTCTCATCACTTGATTTGCAATTAAGAGTTTTTAGAGAAATTGCAGTTTTCAAATTTAAGGTAAGCAATGAAATGAATGAGACGCGATGATGGTAGCCTATAAAGGGGGGAATGGTATTGATAAGTGAATGTGATATTATGTTTTGGTATTTGTTAGTGTTAGTATTAAGAAAGAGGTCTATGGGTGCTTTTAGCAGCACACTATAATTATAAAGATTTCATGCTATTAATTTTTTTATTAAATTCTCACATTTCAAATTAATAGCCTATGTTGGAATTTACAACATTTTTATAAATGAAAATCCCTTGATTTAGATAAATTTGAATTCAAAAAATATATAATTTTATATTTGTCTCAAGTCAAATTATAAGATAAATTCATATCAGTCCAAGACCCATGACCATTAGCTATACTTATGTCACCTTTAATAATAAAATATACTAATTGTATTCTACACCATATCTAATTCGTTGTTGCATTTAGAATGCAGTAATTTAAATCAAAGGTACATAATTATAATGCCTAAATTCGCATATAAAAAATATTTAAGTATATATTACTTATTCTAATATATTTATTAAAAAACTTCGCCACAGCCTTAATAATTGATTTTATAACAAACTTATGTACATAGGTAAATATATTTTTCCTTATAGCATATCAAAATGGAAAATTCCATTTAGACCCATGTATATGTGCAACGACCCGTAAAATTTATTAGTTTAATAATATAATTAACTGATTTTTTTGTGAAATTTTAAATAATTGAATTTTGAAATAAAAATTTGATATTTGGAATACGTTTATATAAACATAGCAACTGGTAAATTTTCATCAGAAAATATGGGAGTTTATTTTATTGTGTAATTTTATTTTAATTTAAATTCGTTAATATATGATGAAAATAAAATGTTTTCCAAACCTGAATATTTTTATATAATAAATTTGTAAATCATCTTCTGAGTGAGACGTCATATTTCGTTTCTCCAAATTTGGACTGCTATTGCTCCGTTTATCTTATTTTCGGCGTTTTGGCAGCATTTTTGGTACCGATTATTGACTTTTGATAGGATGATCCTATCATTGATATCTGTATACTATTTTGATCATCTCGTCGTGCTGATCTCCGCAGTATATTCAATTGTCAATTTCGGAATTCGATGTGCGGTGAAATCTACGAAACGCCTAGTGTATCGGTTCCACAACCGAGTCTTTTTGTTTATGGTCCCTTCATTGCCCAACGTAAACTAACAACCACCTGTTTATTATTTTCAGTAGGAAAATAAATAGTCGGTAGCTAAAATTTTCCCTGAAATTCGGTCAAGACTTTTACCATTCCATCATTTCAATTTATTTTGTTATTTCATTCTGGTTCGTTTCATATACTTTCATCTCTCCTTTTTTTCCTCATTCTGCCATAAGAGAGAAAGAAAAAATATAATATGTTTGCTTTGAGATGTTGACTTGGACCTAGCTGCTGTTCGTTCTTCCTCTTGTTCATTTAGTTCTCCACTAAAATCATATATTATAATATATTAGTTTATGTATATTTTAGCTTAGAGCTGCTTTTTTTTCCTTTTGCCTATGAACCGAAACCCACGCCTTCCACATCCCTTCCCGCCCATGCACACGAGTCACCTTCCACAAGCAGCTGTTCGCCGAGAACCCACGCCATATTTTCCAGCCTCCGCATGTCCCTTCACCGACCGCAACACTGTCACCTCTACCCTTCAAACACCCGCGCCCACTAACCCGAACTGCTCTTAACACCACACTCACCGCCTCTATCTCCGCCTGAAACCCTACCTAACCCGAGCTCTCTAGACCTTGCCTCACTCCGCCACGCTCAACGAACCCAGTGCACCGCCCCGGTTACAAACACCTTCCTTTCCCACGCTTGGTCGAGCACACACCCTTCCACTCCCTTGCGTGAAGAGCAGCCTCCAGCGGCACTCAACTCCAAGCTCCTCTACGAGTGCAAAACCCAATTGGTCGCAGCTCCATTCACCCGCCAAACTCCCCTGCTATCACCACCAAGCACCGCCCCATCTTCCCTCTCCACCTTCCATAGCTTCAGCCACCCAGCAGCCGCATGGCCTTCCTCCTCATCTCCTTCTAATATAATATGTAAGTAATATATAAAAATGTTAGCTTATATATATATATTTGTTTGTATAAGTTATTTGAAACGTTAGTTTAAAATATGTTAGTTTATATTATATTTTTTTGTTTTGCTGTGTGGGTTTATGTATATACAGAGCTTATTATATATATATGTTAATCTTGGTTTTAGCTGAGAAATTTTATGTCTATACTGGTATATGTTTTCAGTATATCTTGTTTGCAGCATTTATCTGTATATATATTGATTTTATTTTTTATTCTATTATTTTATCTTATATATAGATCTGTATATATATAAAAGTGTATATATATTTGAAGGGTAGTATATTTAATTCATTAAACATTGATTTTAATATTGTATATATAAGCATGTAGTCGCATATATTCTTTCAACCTGAAAGCTGCTCTGTTACTTGTTTTACATTTTACAGTTTTATATAGGTATATATACTTATGTGTGTGTATATATATATGTATTTGATTTTGGAATATATATATGCCTGATTTGTTTAATAATATGTTATTGTACGCATATGTTATATATATAATATGTATATGTTTGCGTTAATTTAATATATGTGTTGTTTATATATGTATTAGTATTATTGATTTATATATAGGTATTATTAACTGTTGATATTTGAAGTTATATGTATAGATATGTTTTGATATCATATATATGCTTATAAGTTGATTATATATTAGTTGTTTGTTGTGTGAGTATTCGTTTTAAAGCATATCTCCTTTAATCTAAAACAAGTCTGCATATATGATATTAAAATAACTTGCATATGAATATTTGTTTTGTTTCATACATACAGTCTACAGTTTATATATTGTTATTATATATGGTCTGTATATTTTTTTTTGAGTAGCATGTATATACGTGTATATGGTTGTATATATGTTTAAATATTGGTTTATCTAGGTATATGTGAATTTTGTTTTGAGATATATATATATATGTATGTATGTATATGTATATATATACAGATTTTGATTTTTCTATGTATGTGTTTTAAATTTAATATTGGTTTTATAATAAATATGGATCTTATAGTATAATATGTTAGTTTATATAAGTTTTAAAATATTGACTTTAAGAAAAATAATAATAATAACAGTTGATATTTTTTTTCAGTTTATATCAAAACTGATTTTGATTTGTTCTCATTGATTTCTGTTATCGGCCCTATCCGTCAAATTCGTGCCAATCTTGCTTTGCTTTGGAATTCGTGCTTGGATTCATAACTCATCTCATTCCATTGTCGAATCTCTCTAGCCTCAAAAGGTGAGCAATCACTCATGATTAACGTTCTTATATTTATTAAATTTGATTTCAATTGAAACGACAATTGAAATATGCTGCTGTTAATTATTCAAATTGCTATATATATGCTATTATCTGTATATGTTCACCTGTGACATCTGACACCCTGATCTGTTATTTATATTATATCTGTTATTGATGATATATGCCTGTTATTGATATGTTATATTATTATCATCACTGTTCTCACTCTGCAAGTTCTCAGTTAGTATAGAATTCCCTATGGGTTGAAATGATACATACCCGAACGATCTTATAGAATAGGAGAAAATCGTTATGGGTTGAAATGATAAACCCAAGCGATTTTCATTTACTCTGAATTGGGATTGCAGGCTGAAAAGATATATACCCATGATATTTAAATTGCGGATTGAAATGATAAATATCTGTATCACTTGACCATAGGATAGAAAATTATATACAGACACCATTGGGTTATATATATATATATATATATATATATATATTGAAATGATTTCCAAAGTTTTGAAAAGAAATATATGGTTTTAATAAATATTGATTTTAAGATATTATATATAAATGTATTTTTATAAAGGTTTAAATTTTAGATTTTTAAAATTATATGTTTTGAAAATTTTATAGTTATAAGTTAGATTTGAAATTATAAATTTTAAGAATTTACTTATAATTTTACTCTTTTTAAAATATATAAATAGATTTAATATAAAATAAATCTAATAATATGTTTAAGTATTTATTTAAATTTATATTTCAAATATATAGTTCATAATACTTTTTAACAAATTGAGGTTGGAACCAAAAATAGAAATTGGATTGACATTGCATTTATTTAAGAATTATATTCAAATAAGTTTGATTTGAAATTTATTAAGTTTGAGATTTTGAAGATATGATTTTATAACTTGATTTTGGTTTATGTGTTTAAATGAATATTTTGAAATTTAAATAAATTCAAATGGGATATTTAGTTCATTTGTAATTTAAGGTTTTATTTAAATAATATTGGATTGACTAAGTGAATATTTCAATTAAATAAATATGAAGTTAAATTTGAAATATAAATGAATTTATCAAATTGAGTTATTGTAATGGTTTAAATATTTTAAACCTTGAAATCTATTGAAATCGAAATGGTTTATTTTTGTAGTTCAAATCTATATTTGAAATTGATATAAATGGTTTATTGAGATTTGAACCGAATTGAAATGGAAGAACTGAGATTTGATTTAAATGGGATTTTGGAATTTGTGTTGATTTGAATTGATATGTGAAATTTGGGAAACTGTTTTATTATATAAGTATTTTAATATATCTAAAAATATTTTACTATATAAATTATTTTAATATAAACTATTTTAATATAAAACTATTTTTATATACACTAATTATTTTATTTTATAAACCATTTTATTTTATAAACTATTTTATTTTATAAACTATTTTGTTATATAAACTATTTTATTACATATACTATTTTCTATATCTAAACTGTTTAAGTAGGAAGTATTATGATTTCAAGTATTATGATTCCAAAGTGTTTTGATTTTCCAAATTGTTATGATTTTCAAAGTGTTATGAATTTCAAAGTATTATATTTTCCAAGTGTTATAATTTCAAAGTGTTATAATTTCGAAAGAGTTATAATTTTGGAAAGAGTTATGATTTGGAAATGAAAATTATTTTAAGTGCGAAATGATATCGTATTGATATGGTTTTGAAATGGATATGATATTTTGGTTTTGAAGTATGATATTTTGAAATGACCACGGTGTTATAATAATGTTTGGTTGTTAAAGAGACCGGGATCGGTTATTGTCATACTCTCTGCCAATACCGAAAACCACTTTAACAACTGTGTACGCGGTGGAGATTCCAGAATGAAGTAGGATGGTGGCGACGATTCTATTTGAGGTATATACGTGGACCTGACTCCCGTGAGTTAGCTTAAGGTGGCTAAAATAGGAGTAATTGACGGGCCAAGTGAGGTAGCTCCTCCGATCGGACACACTTCTTCGATACCATTCTATTACTTTATGATTGATTGGGTGCACCCCTCAGATTTTTAGGAGTGTGGATTGAGGTGGGCGGTAGCTGCGGCTATGCGTTACCACCAGCCCGGAAGTGTAATTGGTATATCTACCCTGGCATTGCCTAGTTGTGCCATGTCACCTACCTTATCGAGACCACTACGAGTTTGTTTTGTACCATACCTATGGAGTGCCCTCTGACGACGCCCAGTGCGGGGGAGATTACGGTACTGTATAGACTATGAGAATATATAAAAATGTGTTAAGGGGGATATGGGTAACGCCTTAACGCTATTTTAATAGTTTACTTTACTATAGACATATTATAATAGCGTATATTACTACATAGTAGATAGTTCCACGGATCCTTAGAGGATGGTTATCCCAAACATCCTTTGAGTTACTTGTATTTTAGTTGATATTTCACTTGAGTTGGAGTTATTGATATAAGAATGTTAATATTGACTCAAGTGTTTTGTTTTATGCTTTATGCTCGGGTCATACTGAGTGTCACAACATTTAAGACTCACCTTTGGAGTTTGGAGCTTCGCTTGGAGATCCAGCTATCTATTCAGCTTTCAGTTATTCAGTCGTCTCCAATGATATGTTCAGATTTTTGTTATTTGACTATGTATTAAGACTCCTCTGTATTCGAGACATCTGTTGTATCTTGTTTTGACTCTATTATATATATAGCAGCTTCATGAACTACTATTCTTTTGTTTCTGCTGCTTATTGTTATATTACTCTGTGTTTGTGATTCTATGATATATTTATTTACTGTATATGCTGAGTTTTGCCAAATAAATATTAACAATCTGATATTTTGAGCAATTCAATTCTGACATGTACGGATGCGAATGGCACGAAATATTGGGATGTTACAATATGCTAAGTGGCATACCTAGTTTTTTTAAAAAACTAAGTGAACTTAACTACCCCTTCGGATTTCTACCATAATTTTTTAAATGTTTTCGACCACCATAGAGCGTTGCATGAATTTTGAAATAACTATGTTGGTCGATAGCGTGGTTTAAGTACATACCACGCATTATGCCTATGAGATTAAAAGGCTTACCTTATAGGTTGACTACGAGGTCAACAGACTTACCTCGTATTAGTTCTATAAGGTTCAAAGACTTACAAGTGGATCTATAAAATAGTAAAAAATACTAAAAAAAATGTTGGAGAAATTCAACAAAAGATATTTTAGTCCAATCGGTGTTTAAAAATGTTAAGGGGGGACTACTTAGTACCTTTTGGGGTCCAAAATAAATTATGCTACTATGATTAACATATATCATTAACTAATGTAATTTCTTAAAATGCTATACGTTTTCGACAATATCGATAATATGGAGCCATTGTCAAAACCCAAAAATAACTTAAACAAGAAGGCAGAAGATAAAAGTGGAACGTTCCTTGGTATCTAAGGTTCAATTCAAAATTGCGCAAAATCCTTGATTTTCTTCTCATTCACTAATCATCAGAACATTTCAATCATTACTCCAAAACCCAAATTAGTCCTCCTGAAAGATGGATTTTCTTTTGCTTTCAAATTATTGAAATGATGGGTAAGAACAGTAAAGAGAAAGTGAAGGGAGCTATGTCGTGGATGAGATCACTGTCTTGAAAGCGAAATTTGATATGATTATGGTGCAACTGATAATTATTGTCCATTCCCCAAGGTTAACACAACAACTCTTCAAATTTGTGCACCCAAGGTTGAAGGATTTAAATATCTGTAGAAGTTACCGCTTAGGAGTTTTAACTATATTTGAAAGATGGATTTTATTTCAATGTAAATTGTTAAGAGAAGAGATGAAAAGGATAATTTTTTATTGTAAATTTTGTATTCCTTTTCAAAGAAGAGAGAAACGTGAGAGAATCAAAATAAATATAAAATAATTCTCTCTCCCTCCCTCTCTCCCTCGAGTCCATCTATCATAGTAAGTAAGCATTACATAAATGAAAATGTTTTCTCGTTAATAAAGAATGCAGAGGGTCAAGTGATGAAAAGACTTTATTTTTGTTGTAGTTATCCAACATATTAGAGATGATACAAGACAAATTCAAAACAATTTGATTATGATGAAACTTGACCATCAAAACAAATTCAGCACCCCATTGAATTTATAACCCTTAATTTGATATTTATTTATTTATATGATATGATTAGTTCTTTTAAAAAATTCATATCTACGCCATTGCCACGTGTTTATTTGTAATAATTTGATCAAGATTGTATTTTTATACTTCGATTGCATGAATATATATAAGCGAGTAAGCTTAGAAACATTTTTTGTCATTTGATTTCAGTTATCATCTTTACATCTTCAATTTACTCTATGTATTTTATTTCAAAAATACAAAAAATAAAAATAAATAGAAAAAAACATTGAGTTGTTGCCATTAGTTTCAAAATCAAAATTATAGAACACTAATAATTGTAATATAACTTTAGATTAATAAAATCAATATCTAGTTAGTATGTTTGATTTTGTGTAATATGATTATTTCATATGGTTCCTGCAAATTTTTAGATCTTGCTTCTTGACATGGATATTTTGTGTGTGAATATCAATATGGATCCTACAAATCTATGACGTACATTTATAGTTTAAAACATACCCCAGATATTTATTTTGTTAATCTAATTTTTAATTTCCAGTAAATTGGTCATTTTAGTCTAAATATGAGATAATTTAAAAATAAACGTTCACTTCTTAATCTATGAATTTTATTAGCCTTTCTATTTGTTGCTCACCTTATATGCATTAGATTTCTATTTTCATTTGAAATAATTAGTGCATTATACATGGTTATGTACTATGAAGTTTAGGTTAACCATTCAGCGTTTTAGTCATCTTATTGGTGTATAAATAGTTTTCGTAATAGCTCTTATTACTAGTTATAGTTTAACCAAAATTATAATCTAATGTGTATTTCATTTAACTATGTCTTTGTTGCTTGATTTACCAAATAGATATTGGTTTGACATTGAGTGTTTCTGTACATGATTCCCTATTTTAATTTTTACATTTGTGCTTATAATTTATTCCCTATTTGAATTTTCATAACTGCTCTAATAATTAATTTTGATTTCATTCATAAAATCAAGTTTTTATTTGCTTTTCTTTGATAAATTTAAGTGGTTATAATTTGGGTTATGTGATAATTCATAACATGGATGTGTGAGGGATTTTAATGAATATTGCATAATTTTGTAGTTTCATGTCAAAATTAAAAACATCCAACTTGCATGTTTCTACTAGCAGCAACCAAGAAAGTATCAAACCATAAATATGAACAAGCAAGCAACTTTGTTGCTATATCTTTTGTTTTTTGGAATTCGGTCCAAAACTTAGTCTATTACATCGACAACACCCATCAAGGAAGAATTATCACGAAACTAGTAAGTAATGCTTGAACCATACAATGCATGATGCTCGAAAAGATCATAAAGGCAATGTTGTATAGCCACTGACTTAAGCTGAACTGTCACAAAACTTTCTCTTTCGCACATTTTGCATGGTTAACTTCATTCCAAGCCATCATTAACAACATAGCAAATGCAAGGAGAATCCACTTAGTCAACCTCTCGACCCATCATCAGATCGAGTGCACTGTACTTATGCAACTACTAGCAACACAAACATCATTGCCCGTGGAAACTCTAAAGCTTAGTGCAGTTGCAGTAGCATAAGAAGTGGTGGTGATAACTGGAAAAAAATATCTTTATTAAGGGGTTAGGGTTATGATGTGCACGTAAATGTGTATATTTTTACCACCATATTTAATCTATTTAAATTAAATAAATGATCATATCGGGTATTTTAACTTGTTTAAACCAAAATTCATATTATTTTCAAATCGTCACATATTCATCTTCATCCAAGGGCAAAATGGTCATTTTTATGCATATATTAATTTGAGAAAATTTAATTAGAAATTTCTATATTTTTATAGGAATTTGGCTTCATATACAAGTGGTTACATGATGATATATGCATGCACAAGAGTGAAGAGAACAAATGAAGATGTAAATAATTTAAAGTGAAGATAATGGAGTACCCCACCTACCCACCTACCTTAACGTACAAATTAGAGGCTAATGCACATGCTTATGGAATTAATGGCTTCATGTACATTTAAGTGAGGGATTATTGAAGCTAATGACAACTTGGCCACCACACTTCCTACAAGGGCATTTTGGGCATTCCCCAAAAATATGAATTAGGGTTTAACACTTGTATAAATACCTCATATCTTCATGTAACCCTCTCTCTCCCTTAGTCTCTCTTTAGTTTAGTTTAGGCTCAAAAATAAACAAAGCTATTCTCTTTCTCTTTTAATGGCTACTTAGCCATTTTTATCTTCATGTAATTTTTCTTTTTTATGCAATTTAATATGTGATCTTTTCCCTTTCTTGTTTATTTCCTTTCATGTTGTAGTGTATATTTACTGTCATGCAAGTAGAATAGTTCTAATTCTTGTTAATTAGCTCTCTTTTTCATTAGCTTTCATTTTCCTTCTTTTTTTTAGTTTCATGTTGCAAGCTACAAGTGTTGATATGATAACACAAATGAGAGGCTAATCCCTTCAATTTAAGGGTAATGAAGCCTCTAATCATGTAGCTTCAACATTTTGATGTTTATGCTATCTTTTTGTGCTTAAAATGAAGTGGTTTAACTTGTTGTTTTTTATGTGAATTTGATAACCTATATTGTTGACACCAAATATGCTATGCTTAAACAATCACAAACAATGATTACCTCTTCATCTACATATGATGATGGTAATGAAGTGATTGTTGAAATTAAAATTTGATGGCCTATATTTCTAAACAATGGTTAATAGGCCATGCTTAAAATAGATTTTGCTTTCAACTTTGTTGTCATATTTCATGAGTGTTAAATGTGTAATAGTGGTTGTGTTATAGTTTGATGGTTTATATTGTGCTAATTAATAGCACAAATATACCATACTTATGATAAGCACATCAACTAATTACACTAATGACAAGAAAAGAGAGATCATAACTTCATTTTGTTGATTTATGTGATCTAGAGAGTGGAATTATCTCTAAATTTTCAATTTATTCTCATAGTTTTCATTCACATTTGTAGTTGTTAGTTTGTTAATTTTCTCATTTTTTTAGCTTGATAATCTCTCGACTTTGGTTTAATTTGATTGAATAGATTTTTAAAATCATCAATTCCCTGCGGATCGACCCGTACTCGCCACGTACTTCAATAGTACGCCGTGCGCTTGCGGTTATTTTATTTCTAAATTCGTTCGACGGTTTTCTAATCCGATAGAAATTCCGTCGATGAACAAGTTTTTGGCGCCGTTGCCGCAGAGTTGCTTTGCTTTTATTTTCTATTCTTTGAATTATTTTTGTTTGAATTTCAGCGTGTGTTTGTTTTGTGTGTTAATTTTCATTTTAAAAAATAATTGTGTGTGTTTGATTTTTGTGTGCATTTGTGTGTGCTTGTTGTTATAATGTTTTTCCATTTGCATTATCATTATTATTATAAAAAAAGAAAAAAACCACACAATTTCATTTGAAAAATAAAAACTTATTTCATTGCAATTTACAGTTCACATTGTACATACATTTTACATTGTTATTCTCTTTTTCAAACTTTGCACTGTGCACACAGTTCTGCCATCCCCTCCTCTATCACACTCTCAGCAAAAACCTCCCTCATCTCTGTCTCTTACTGCCTTTCTGCCTCACACAACAACCACCCACGCTTTGCCATCCCCTCCATTTAACTGCAATACACTGCTAACCACTGTCGCTATAATAGTTCTGCTACATAATAGTTCCCCTGCCTCTCTTGCCTTTAACCCATCATCCCCTACCACTTGTCTTCCCATAATTCACAAATCATATCATTTAACCACTACACCTATGAACTGCCTACAATTTGCCGTAGTGCCACCTCCACTCCTCATCAGCAGCAAATACCACACCGCCTCAACCCATAGCCATTTCAATCTTCTTCATACATCACAACAAATCAAACACTGACACACAACATATCATACACCCGATACATACCATATCATCTGTTGTAACCTATTCATCCTTCCACTGTCTAAACAAGTGCACTTCATTACCACAATACATTCCCACTGACCAGTTTGCTCAATATCAAACAAAGTGCACAATAGACAATTTCCATCACAAACAGTGCATAACAGTGCTCAATATCATCACAACAGTCACTAACCAATACTTGCTGCCACATTTGCTACTGCTGCCCCACTTCAATTCAAAGCTAAACAACACACTGCAAACTTCAACAAAACCAAATCGGTCTCATCAAGCTACTGTCTGACTGATTCCCTCTACCTCACTTCAAACTTCCACAACCAAAACACACTGCAAATCAAAAACATATACCAATCAAGCTTACAAACCCAACATCACCACACACATACACTTCTATCCAAAAAAAACATCCTCCACCAAAACCATTACCCTGCACATTCAAACCAAGCATAGCAACTACTTTATCATCCAAACAAAACTGTCACATATCTCCTAACATACTTCATACCATCAATCCTCTCCATCATTGCTATACATTTCCTCCCCTTCACCCAACTCCTCTACAGCCAAACAACTCCAGTCAGACTCCCCCCACCAGTAACTGCTGCATACATCCCTCCTCCAACAGCAGACCACCACCCAAACTTTCAGACAACCACAACACTGCCAGAGGCCACCATAGTACCATACAACTGCAGTCATCCAGAGCAACTGCCACTTTTCACTACTCCACAAAGTACTCCCCTTCCATCATCTACTTCAACTAACATCCAAGTAACAATAGCAGCCCTTCCTCCATAACTTCGACACATAGCTGCATACCCCCTATATACAATTCACTACAACTCCTCACCACAAAGCACATCATTCACCTACCACTCCTCGCAACCCTCTGCAGCAACAACTCGCCTCCCATTCACCCCTTGCCTCAAATCACCCTCATCGCGATGACCTAATTTCACAAATCAAACCGACCATCTTCCCACGAACTCTGCATCCATCTGACAATCAATTCAAGCCCCACGATCCATCACCTACCTCCCACCTGCAATCAACTTCACACGCCGAAAACCCATCACGACTTCCTCCAAAATCGCGAACCCAACTTTCAAACACCCAATCCAATCTCCTCACTAAGAACCACCGAACCTAAATATTCGAGCAAAAGCTGATTCGACAAATGAATTGCCTTTCGATTGCAGTGGATTTCAAAGTGTTATTTGCGGTTGGCTTTAACAATCACCGGGATTAACGATTTGCTTCTTTTAATTCAACAGAGAAAATCCAAATACAGGGGAAGTTATTTCGGTAGCAAGCTAATTGATATTGGGCCGCGCTTGAAAGTTCTTTTAAAAATAAAACAATTTCAATTGTTTTGTTTCCACTGAAGAACAATTTCAATTTCATTTTTTAAGTGGTCGATTTCATTTTGCTTTGTTATCAAGTGTTAGTTGGGTCGGGTAGGCATAATAAGGTTTAGAAAGTTGACTTCCTTTTGTTTTGTTTTGCTTCCTTTTTTATTTTCATCCTTAAAAAAAAGAGTTTGCTTTGTTTTATCTCCTTAAAAAAAACAAAAAAATTCAGTTTGTTTTATTTTCAATTTGTTTTGTTTTCATTTATTTTGTTTTGTTTCTGTTTGTTTTACTTCTTCTTTGATATAAAAATTTGAAATAAAAAAATTGTGTATATATATCTTGTTTTCATTTTCAGGTTGCCAAAGCAGATAAAAAGAGTGCTAGCTTCGTACTGCTTGCCAAATTTTTTTTTAAAGTAAAACCTCACTTTTAAGTTTCCTTTTCAAAAAAAAAACTGTATATATATTTTGTTTTTATTTCAGGTTGCCAAAGCAGAAGTGCAGAAGGAGCAGAAGTGCTTGCTAAAATAAATTGCTTGCATGCTGAGCTTGCAAAAAAAAAACTGCTTGCTTATTTATAATTTTCTCTTTATTTGCCTTGCATTGTATATATCTATTGTTTTTGTTTGTCTTGCATTGTTGTTTACTTGCATTTAAAAAAAATTCAGAAAACCAAAAAAAACAAAAACAAAACAAAATCCATTCGTAGTTGCATTGTTAATACACGTTTAATTTCTGCTTTGCATTTCATCTTAGATTTTGATTAATAATAACGATTAGACGTCAATAACTTTTAATTGTATATTGACAACTTGTCTTCTTTGAACAATTTACTTTCTTGGTGTCTAGGCTATGGTAGAGTAATAACCATTTATAAATATTATGGTGATTCGTAAATATTATAGTGGTTGTTCCTCTGAAGGTACTTAAACCTTCGGCTGCATTGCTACGGTGATTCGTGGTGCACCGATAAATCCTGTCCGTTACCTGGCTAAGAACTATCTTGTTGATTTAGGACAGATTGTGATTATACAATTTTGATTTAACTTAGGATAAATCATTTGTAATTATCCTCTGCATTCATTTAGTTGCATTAGTTCATGCATATTTAAAAAAAAAATTCAAAAATCCAAAACTAAACAAATTGTAAATATTCCTTTTCCCTTGAAAAGTTAAATCGATTTTTTTTTAAAATCTAAAAAAATGTAGAAAAACCAAAATCCAAAAAAAAATTATAAAATCTTTTCAAAAAAACAAAAAAAAAATTGAAAAATTGAAAACAAAAATCAATTTTCCCTTTTGAAAAATAAATTCTTTTTGTAAATATTTTTCCTTTATAAAAAAAACAAAAACATTCTTGAAAATGTCCGAGTTTCCCCACTCGTTTGAATTATACAATAGTTGTGAAAATCAATATAATCCATATGACTTCACTCCAAATTCGTATGGATATCTTAACAACAACTATTGTTTAAACGATTCAAATTTTGAACCACAAAATTTTCAAAACGATGACCAACCCTCAAATCTTGAAAAGAGCATTTCGTCTTTACTTGAAATCTCTACACAACAAAATCAAATGATAAATGATTTGTGTAATTCATATTTGGGAAATGATTCAAATCAAAGTTTTCAAAATAATCAAAATTTAAATTCAATTCAAAATTCAAACAATTTCGAGTATAACCCATGCCAATTCAATTTTGAACTCCAAAATGAATTTCAAAATCAAAACAAAAATGTGATCTACTTTTCAAATAATTTTGGCAATGGGAATAATCTCGACTATGATGCAAGTAAAAATTTTTGTTCTCAACAAATCCAAATCGAAAATCCTCAAGCTAATAATTATAAATTGGATTTTGTTGAACAAATGAACGAAATTTACGATGATCACACGGATTCGTTGTTTGAAACTTATATGAAACAACATGAACAACAAAACCAAATCCCAACGTGTGACAAGTTAAGTAATAATCTATCTTTTACCCAAATCGACGATTTTCAAATAACAACTTTTGAAATTGAAAATGATGATCTTAATGAAGTTGTTAAAAATTTGGTAATTGAGTTGGATTTCAATTCTTTTGAGGGTGAGAAACTCGATTTAAATTTCGATCTTCCTTTTTCTGAAAATTTGAATACAACAACTTTGAATTTTGAACTTGATTTATGCAATAAAGTTGTTGATAATCCAACAAAGGAAGTCGAATTTAACGAACACAAGTTTTATGGACTTTTTGAGAACGAGTCGTTAAACTCTGATGGGGAAGATTTAAATCACCAATTTGAAATCAATAATTCTGAAGAATTTTTCAACGAACAGCTTGAATTTCAATTTGATGAAAATAAATTTGAACTTCAATCAATCGTTTTATCAACCCCAAAAATCATTGAAAATAAAACGACTCGTACAATTTTTAATAAAACAACATTCGTATTTCCAAATCCAACTTCGAAATCTTTTACGATTTGGTTTTTCGAGCTTAAGCTGTGTCTCGTATACTTGACGAGACAAATGAATCAGTCTTTGGAAGACCGTTTCATTTACTTTTTGACGATATACTTTCTGATCTCGTGTAAATACCGTTAATTTTTATTTAAATAAAGGTCATGTTTTCATTTTTATTTTTCTCCTTCCACTTGGGTTGACTGTGGGGAATACAGTCAAAATCAAGTGTGTGGGGAGACTCATCTTCATTTTTAATTTTTCATGATTTATTTTTGCTTTTTCTTTGAAAAACTCAAAAAAAAATACCAAAAACAATTTTTTTAAGCATTTTGATTTATTTTTAAAGAAACACTATAAGATAAATATATGGTTTTGATTTATTAAATTGTAATTTTTGAAAATTTATTCGTCTTAACAAAAATAAAAATGAAGTTTGATTACAAATAATAATGGTTTAACTAGTATATAGGAAGATTCCTACGTGATAATTATGAAATATATCCTAATTGAAAATCTTTGTTTTAAAAAGTGGTTGATTTAAAGTAAAGGATATAACATTTTTTTTGTCTTCTAAGTTAAATGATGCTAAGATGATTTTGCGAAACTCTCTCCCTAAAACAAAAACAAAAACACAATTTTTTTTGTATATATGTATATATTTTCTTAATAAACACCTAGAGTCATGTGTTCACACTCGTGTGTTCACTCGCCATGCTCTGTACCCTTCTCACGTAAGCTCGAAAGGTAGTGCACGATCGGTATATCTGGCCTCAGTTTATCTGAGTTAGGCGTGTATATAAAAATTATTTTACTAATAATGCCTACAGTCAATAAGTGTTCACACTTGTGTGTTCACTCGCCACGCTCTGTATTCCCCTCACATCAGTCCGCAAGGTAGTGCATGGGTAATATATCTGGTCTCAGTTTATCTGAGTTAGGCATATGTAAATATTGTTAATATCAACAAAATTTTCAAAAAAAAAGAGAGAGTAAGCAAATGAAATCCAAGCACTATTTTAACTTATTTGATTTGACTTGTTATTGAAAAGAAATAAAAATACCACTTTGAAAAACTTTGATAATCAACCAAGGATCCATTTCATGGTTACACTTTGTTATCAACTGAAACAACGAGTTAAACAATCGTCTGTTTGTTATGATAACTTCGTTTATGATGGAAATTTTGACGAGTAAATGACTTAAATTTTCAAGATAATGACCAAAACCTATATTTAACTTATTCATGTTAATTTAAAAAGTAAATCCTTTATTTGTAAATATTTTCAAAAACTTGCATTCATATCTTTGTAAATAATTCGTGCATTTTGTAAATATTTTCATCCTGCATTTGGATTTTGTGGGTAGTATCCGCTGAAAACCCTCACGAGACAACACTCGTCCTACTGGGGACACCCAGAGGTTTAACGGCTTGTTGCAATGCAATCGTGCTCCCTACGAAAATGGATTTATCTTAGTTTTTCCTTTATTCGAGGACGAATAAAAAGATAAGTGTGGGGGTATTTGATGTGCACGTAAATGTGTATATTTTTACCACCATATTTAATCTATTTAAATTAATTAAATGATCATATCGGGTATTTTAACTTGTTTAAACCAAAATTCATATTATTTTCAAATTGTCACATATTCATCTTCATCCAAGGGCAAAATTGTCATTTTTGTGCATATATTAATTTGAGAAAATTTAATTTCTATATTTTTATAGGAATTTGGCTTCATATACAAGTGGTTACATGATGATATATGCATGCACAAGAGTGAAGAGAACAAATGAAGAAGGAAATAATTCAAAGTGAAAATAATGGAGGACCTCACCTACCCACCTACCTTAATGTACAAATTAGAGGCTAATGCACATGCTTATGGAATTAATGGCTTCATGTACATTTAAGTGAGGGATTATTGAAGCTAATGACAACTTGGCTACCACACTTCCTACAAGGGCATTTTGGGCATTCCCCAAAAATATGAATTAGGGTTTAACACTTGTATAAATACCTCATATCTTCATGTAACCCTCTCTCTCCCTTAGTCTCTCTTTAGTTTAGTTTAGGCTTAAAAATAAACAAAGCTATTCTCTTTCTCTTTTCATAGCTACTTAGCCATTTTTATCTTCATGTAATTTTTCTTTTTTATGCAATTTAATATGTGATCTTTTCCCTTTCTTGTTTATTTCCTTTCATGTTGTAGTGTAGATTTACTTTCATGCAAGTAGAATAGTTCTAATTCTTGTTAATTAGCTCTCTTTTTCATTAGCTTTCATTTTCCTTCTTTTTTTAGTTTCATGTTGCAAGCTACAAGTGTTGATATGATAACACAAATGAGAGGCTAATCCCTTCAATTTAGGGGTAATGAAGCCTCTAATCATGTAGCTTCAACATTTTGATGTTTATGCTCTCTTTTTGTGCTTAAAATGAAGTGGTTTAACTTGTTGTTTTTTATGTGAATTTGATAGCCTATATTTTTGACACCAAATAGGCTATGCTTAAACAATCACAAACAATGATTACCTCTTCATCTACATATGATGATGGTAATGAAGTGATTGTTGAAATTAAAATTTGATGGCCTATATTTCTAAACAATGGTTAATAGGCAAAGCTTAAAATAGATTTTGCTCTCTTACCTCTGAGTGCAACAACTTGTCTGCTGTTCCTAAGTCAGCTAAGAACACCACTGCTATCTTAACAGACAGTCCTTATGATAAATTAAAACCGCCCCAGGAAATACCCCTGTTTACTCCAACAAAGGATAATACTTTAGAATCTAATTTAGGATCATCATCTGATTTTGAAGTCTGCTCTGAAGATGATATGAATGATGGCTATGAATACAATCAAGAGCAAATTTTGGCCAAGCTCACTTCAAAGAACTCCAAAAAAAGTAAAAAGTATGCCACTGCTAAACTGCAAGGACATCAAAGAATTACTCGGCAATCTGCCAATAAACACAAAAACTTGTGATGTTATACAATATTGGATATTGGAATATTCGTGGTGGGCATGATGATGCTAAAGTATATGAAATTAAACAACTCATCAAAGGCAGCAACTTGGAAATTATATGCATCAGTGAAACTAAATACTCAGAAGAAGAAACTAACATTTTTGCTAATCGTATAGCACCTGGGTGGGCTTTTATTCACAATCATACTTCAGCCCCTTTTGGTCGCTTGCTGATTTTGTGGAATCCTCAAGCTTATTCTATTAATGCTTTTGTTACTCATAGACAATTTATCCACTGCAATATTGATCACTTACCTTCAAAAGTTAAATTTAACATTACCTTTGTGTATGTAGATAATAAGAAGGCTAATAGACAATACTTTCTTGACATTCTTCCAACTTTTCTCACTTCCATCCCTTGGATTTGCCTTGGTGACTTTAATTGTATGCAATGCTCTGAGGATAAGAAGGGTGGCTTACCTCTGACTTTGGTTGATGTTGCTCCTCTTAATAATGCCATTCTTCTAGCTCAGCTTTATGAAGTTCCAAAGACTGGTGTTTTTTACACTTGGAATAACTGTAGCAGATCAGGTAATAGAACCTTTTGTAAATTGGATCGTTCGTATTTTAATGCTGCTGCTTTCAATGCTTGGCCTTCTCTTCTGTCCTTTTTCCCAACTCCATCTCTATCTGATCATAGTCCTATATTTATGGATTGGGGAAACAGGAATATTAGAGGTCCTTCTACATTTAAATTTTTTAATAGTTGGTTTGATGATCCAGAACTTTTTCCATTGATTGCTAATATTTGGAACTCTCCCAAATATGGCAATCCTATGTTTATTCTTCAATCGAAGCTTAAAGATTGTAAAGCTTCTATTAAAGCTTGGTCATTAAATAAGTATGGTAAGGGTAACCTTCTTTCTACCAAACTTAGCACAGAACTTAATGATATACATATTCAATTGCAGAATGATCCCAGTAATGTAGTGTTTTCTAACAAAGTTAAGGAAATCACCAAAAGATTGAAATTAGCTATCAAATCTGAGTTGCAAATGCTCCGTGAAAAAAATAAATTCTCTGGGATATAGGAGGAGATAAAAACTCAAAAACCTTTCATAATTCTTTGAAACTTAAGAAGTCTGCTTCCATTATTCACATGATTAAAGATAGGCATGGGTTTGATGTTAACACTCATTCTGGTATTAAGCACTCCTTTCTTAATTATTACAAATTTCTTTTTTCTCATTCTGACTCTGTTGCTAATCTTCATGTGCTAAATGATTTGCCTCTTAATTCAATCTCTAATGAACAGGCCAATAGTCTAATCCAGTTAATTACCACAGATGAAATACATGATACCATTCTAAAAATGAAATCAAATAGTTCTCCTGGCCCTGATGGTTTTTCTGCTATGTTTTTCCAGAAATGCTGGCATATTGTTAAACATGATTTTTGTAAAGCTATTCAACACTTTTTTAAATCCAATACCTTGTTGAATGGTATAAACCATACTAAACTTGCCCTTATTCCTAAAGTTAATCTCCCCCAATCAGTTTCTGAATTTAGGCCCATTGCTTGTTGCAATGTCATTTATAAATGTATAACTAAAATTATCTCTTCCCGTATGAAAAATTGTCTTTCTGACTTAATTTCTCCTAATCAAAATGGTTTCGTTTCAGGGAGATCTATTACTGATAACATTTTACTCTCTCAAGAAATTATAAAAGGTTACAATAGGAAAAACATTTCCCCTAGGTGCTTCCTCCAACTGGATATACATAAAGCCTATGATTCTGTTAGTTGGGAGGCTATCATATCCATTATGTCCAGAATGAACTTTCCCCTACCTTTCTTAGCTTGGATATATACTTGCATATCTACTGTTTATGTCTCTTTATCTCTCAATGGTGAGTCGTTTGGTTATTTCAAAACCCATAAGGGAATTAGACAAGGAGATCCTATCTCCTCTTCCCTTTTCATCTTAGTTATGGAAGTTCTTACTTCCTTGATTAGTGTTGAATGCAATAATAAAAATATGGATTATCATCCTAAGTGCCAAAAACATCATATTTCAACTCTTATGTTTGCTGATGATCTCCTTCTATTTACTAAACCAAATGTTAAATCAATCACTAGTGTTTTGTCTACCCTTCAAAATTTCAATCAGATGACAGGTCTATACACAAACAAAAGTAAATCTCATATTAATATTGCTGGGGTTTCTGATAATATTTACCAGAATATCCTTCAGATTTCTGGCCTTAATGCCATGGATCAAAATGCTATGTACCTTGGTGCTCCTATGTGTAAGTCCAGAATTTCAAATGCTCAATGCCTGCCATTATATGAAAAAATATCCAATAGACTCAAAAATTATAATGGTGCTAAATTATCCCAAGCAGGTAGGCTGGTCATCATTCAAAGTATTGCCACTGCTATGTGTGTATACTATTTTAAGCTTTTTATCATCCCTAATAAAATTATTAACATGTTAAATCGTGCTTTCAATCATTTCATTTGGCATGGAAATATTTACTCCACTAAACTCATCCCAATTTCATATAAGAAAATTACTTTACCTGCTAAAATGGGTGGTCTTGGTATAATTAATCTTAAATTGTGGAACATAGCAACTACTTCCCACCATGTTAACAGACTGCTTAGTAATAATATGGGATTATGGGAGGTTTGGAATAGACAGTACAACCTTAAGGGTGGCAATTTTTGGACCATGGAGGTTAATAAAGATGCTAGCTTTCTATGGAAAAGACTTATGGCGAATAGAAGACATTACCTGCCAATGGTTCAATGCAACATTATGAATTCCTTCTGGTACTCTCCATGGAGTGCTCCAGGAAAGATTCTGTCTCACTTTACTGATAATAATCTCATTTATAATTCGGGTATTCCCCTTAATGCTAATGCTAATTCGTTTTTTATCAATGGGGTTCTTCACTTGCCTCATGTTTGTTCGACTTCTCTGAACAACCTCTGGTCTTCCATTTCTGCCTCCTTTGAGAACATGGATCATGACGGGCTCAGGTGGAAAGGCAAACTTCACAGCATTTCCTTGGTTTACAATGCCTTAGTTCAGAATCAAAACTCAGCTCCCTTTCCTTGGTATAATCGCATCTGGAAGTCGGGCTCGAAACAGAAGCACAATTTTCTTCTTTGGAAATGCCTGATGAATGCAATTCATACTCAGGATAATCTCGTTAAAAAGCATTTAATCGATCATTCTCAATGCATTCTGTGCAATCGTGCAGCTGAAAATGTGGGTCATTTGTTTTTCAATTGTCTTTTTTCCTACCATGTTTGGAAAGAAGTTCTTCAGCATATTCAAGAGAGACCTCCCCTCAGAAATTTCAAACACGAATGGGTTCGTATCTTTCATTTAACCAAGTGGAAATCTATGAAGTCTAATCGCATTCTCCAATATCTTAAGCTTACGATTGCAGTGATTTGGGAAGAAAGGAATTTGAGAAGATTTGCGCGGTGTTCGTCTTCTATTTCAGCGCTTATTTTTAAAATTTTGTCATGATGTTGTCATGCTGTAATTTTGGTTGTGGGGTTTATTTCCTCTGCTTCGTTGCTTTGTGTTTTTAACTATTGTATGTTGGTTGATTAATAAAGAGTGGACTGGCCACTATAAAAACAGGCTGGCTTTGCCAAAAAATAAAATAGATTTTGCTTTCAACTTTGTTGTCATATTTCATGAGTGTTAAATGTGTAATAGTGGTTGTGTTATAGTTTGATGGTTTATATTATGCTAATTAATAACACAAATATACCATACTTATGATAAGCACATCAACTAATTACACTAATGACAAGAAAAGGGAGATCATAACTTCATTTTGTTGATTTATGTGATCTAGAGAGTGGAATTATCTCTAAATTTTCAATTTATTCTCATAGTTTTCATTCACATTTGTAGTTGTTAGTTTGTTAAAATTCTTATTTTTTTAGCTTGATAATCTCTCGACTTTGTTTTAATTTGATTGAATAGATTTTTAAAATCATCAATTCCCTGCGGATCGACCCGTACTCGCCACGTACTTCAATTTTTTTTAGCTTGATAATCTCTCGACTTTGGTTTAATTTGATTGAATAGATTTTTAAAATCATCAATTCCCTGCGGATCGACCCGTACTCGCCACGTACTTCAATAGTACGCCGTGCGCTTGCAGTTATTTTATTTCTAAATTCGTTCGACGGTTTTCTAATCCGATAGAAATTCCGTTGACGAACAGGTTACCATCCGAGTTTACATTGTGATTGTGTCAAACACGAAGGAGATGAAAGAAGAGATGTTAAAGTTGAAAGAGGAGGAAGTGGTGATTTTGTACTCTTATATGAATATGAGTAGTGTGATAGTGAAACACGATTATGGATAATTTGATGCGGGTGATACAGAGTAATAAATCTCTTGTGATGATGGTGATAGATGATGAATCAAAGCACAACTCTATTTCATTTATGAATAGGTTTGTGGAACCATTTTTGTACTTCCGTGCGATCTTTCACTGTATAGATGGTGCAATGGGTAAGGGTGATGAGAACAGGTTGGTGTTAAAAGTTTATTTTATAGCATAGAAGACGTAAGGGCATCATTTCAATGGTGGGAAAATGAAGAGTTGCTAGGCATATGGGACTAGTGTTTGGAGGTATTTTTGTGAGATTTGGATTGGTTGAGGCAAAACTAAATAACTATTCTATATATCACCGAAGTCGTATTCTGAAACAATTTGTTAATGGAAGCTTTGGTTCACTTGAGAAAGACGAGAAGTCTTTGTTGATTGGGTAAAAAGGTACACCAATTCACCTTTTTAGCAGGTAACTTATATTATTTTAAAAAATATCATTTCATTACCAAGTATATAAAACCAATTTTTGTACTCCATAATGAGATATTCAGCTGAGATTGAAGTGGCTATAGTTTTTATGTTTTTTAGTAAAAGACAACATATAGTATCCACCACTCGGTCGTGGTGGCAAACTCTTGGTGATATACTCTACTTTTTATGCTTCGTTTTAGCAACTTCACTCAATATATGTTCTATGTAACGATCCTGAATTTTATCGCTTTGATTTTTGAATATTTAATCAATTTTAAATATTAAAATTTGTGATTTTTAACAATCAAATAACTCTCTTTTAATTAATAAATAATGATGGCGAACTCATTTTGAATATTTGTTTGCAAAATAAGTAGTTCGATGAGAAATGGAAAATGCGACCGAAATTTGTTTTTTAGATTTTCGACTTTTTATCGAATGGAAGTTGTCGCAACGTTGTTGTACACTTATGTACATACACATACACATATAATAAAGGTGCAAATATTACAAAATAAAGTAAACAAGTTACTTTCCTAATGATTCCTAAAAAGTCATTAACTTATAATTAAGTAAAGTAATAAAGTAAAGTGGACTTTTCATTCTTATTTTAAGTGCTAAAGTACTAAGTAATATACTAATGGAGTGTGATGGGATGGAAGGCACATGAAGGGAGTGTGGTGCATGAGTTAGCAATTAGGAAAGTGTATGGAAGAAGCCATTTTGGAGGGGTAATTAATTCTCTTAGCTAAGAGTATTTATGGCCATTTTCCACTTTTTAAAATTCTTTAAAAAAACCTCATTTTCATTTCTTTTTCCACTTTTCATTTTCTCTCTTTGCTTTCTCTTTTCCATCTCTTCTTCACTCTTCTTCCATTGAAGTTTCTACAAAAAAATATTCCTCAAAACTCACATTTTTATTCTCTAAATTCTAGCCTAGAATAATATAGATCACACTCTCACCACCTCAAAGAACCAAAATTTGGAGCATACAAGCTCTTGGAGGCCCTTGGCCATGAGCATTTAAGGAAGAAGGGGGTTGGACGTGAGCAACGGGGAGGCTATGGAGCTTGGACGTGAGCTAGGTTGATGGTAGGAGGTATTGTGCTAGTTGTTTAGATGTTAGCTTGACTAAAAGTGAGATATCTCATTTTGAATTAGTTTCAAAAATGAGTTACATGTTGTAATAATTTTATTGTTGTTTGATTTTGTTGCTTACATGTGATATTGTATGTATAGTACTTGATATTGTTGTTGATTTCCGTTTGGAAGTAGATGACATAAATAACCATTATTTTACAGGGGACAAAAGCAAGGAAATAGAAGTCGAAGTGTTTCGTAGTAAATAGGTCGCTATGGAAGCACTTCGAAGAATAGAAATTTTGTAGAAGGATCCTAAAGGATTCCTCTCCTTGTTGATTTTTATTTACATACATTCTTGGTTATGTAAATGCTTGTGTATATGGAAAGTGAATCTTGCATAGTTATAGTCGATCTACTTGTTGTTTGTTTTGCGACATTGAAATCCCATGTTCTCTTTTAAGTGGTTTACCATTGTGTTTTCTAAAAGTATTTTGAAATGGTTTTCGAACTTGACTGTTGTTTTCAAACCAATTTGCAAAGGTATTAAAGTGGTTTAAATTTTAGAAAGTAATGGATTTTAAAAGCTATTTGATTTACATAATTTTTAAAAAAAAGTTACGGTCCATATAGTGACAGTCGCTATGGATGTACTTTGGAAATCTATGATTTTAGTAAAGTAAAAGAGTTATCTACTTTTGATAGATTCTTTTCGAATGTGTTTTATAAAAAGTAGTATAAATATTTTAAAGGAGTTTGAAGATTTAAATATATTTTTAAGAATTTATTTAAGTTGTTTAAACAAGAGGTTTAAATTTTATAAAGGAAACTACTTTGTTTCAGAAATCAAGTTTTGTTTAAAAAGCGACCACCTTTAAGGGGATGTTTTAAATACAAGTTTCAAACTACGTTTTAAAGAGTTTTAAAAGTAATTTTAAAAAGGAAGGAAGCAAGGTTTGCAACACTATTATTGTAATAAATGTATTCTGAGTAAAGAAAAGAGATTATAGACTATAACAATCTTATTATAGCAAATGGTTTCGAGAAATTGGAAAAGAAGTTTGGTTTATAACACTTTGTTATTATTATTATTAAATAAGATGTTTTCTTTTATAAAGGAAAGATGTTGCCTTTTAAATCAAACTTCGATTTAAACAAATGATTTTAAAAATTGTTTTATAACAAGTATATTGGAACTTTTAGATCCTATTTTGTTATTTCTAGACTTCGAGGTATGGAAACTTGTTTCTATTTTGAAAGTTAGAAGTGAATATCAAGACAAGGTTTGAGAGTAATAATGCCCCAACTTGAATGGTTTTATTTCTAATCGATAAAAAGTAGTAGTTTGAAATCGAAGACTAGTAATAAGTTTATGGAGTTAGTTTCTAGATCGTTTTAAAAGACTTTGTTTTATGTAGGGGATTTCTTTGTCGGTGTCATTAACTAATATAAAACAAATATGATAAGTAGTGCTAAAATGTTGCAACGTTTATGGAAAGTAAGGCACCTTATATTTAGCACTAAAACCCGATGAGTAAACTTTCCTTTATCTACGAGATCAAGAATCAGAGTGCTTTAACCGAGGCAAGGCCAGGTGCAATTAGTGCCCTAACTTACCTAACTTTGTTTCCGGGTGAGGGATAGTGAAGTCGAAATGTCAGAATTGTGATAAGTATAAGAGGGTTAATTTCTATAAATAAGTATTGATTAATTAAGTATTGGAAGGTACTTCATCTTATACTCGATGCTAAATTTCAACGTATGGAAGCTCATTTCTATCTATGAGGATTTAAGAATGTATGTCAAGGCAAGGGTAGATCTCTAACTTGTCTGACTTCATTGTTAATCAAGGAATAGTATGAGGTCAAAATCAAAAGGTGGTGATAAGTATATGATGTCTGATTTTCCCTATGCAAACTATATACTTACACCAGATGGTGGTTTATCCACCATCGATAACTTGACCTATTTTGACTTAGGAAGTATAAGAAAACTTCGCGATTTCATACGGGTTGAGATTCCCTTGGGAGAACTCATTCCAATGAAATATCTCTCGCTTTAAGGGCGGATATTCGAGATCCTATTGGGACTCTTATATCGTTCGCTTACATATAAAAGAACCAGGATTGAGTCGATCAAAAACTATTGATTGTTGGTTCGGAGGGACCGAGATCAGATAAGCATGAGTTATCCGAAAACCACTCCGAACCGGCATAAGCATTTGAATTAGGACACCTTGAAGATGATGGAAATCGAAGACGGATTTCTTTGAAGTGCAAGTGCTACTTGCTGCTAATCCAAAGGGTGATTCCAAAAAGGATGTAGTAGAAGTAAGGCCTTCGATTTGTTTAAATCCTAAACAACTTGTATGGATGAATGCTAGCATTGCATTGTTGCCTAGAGGGCAGTGTTAACATTCCAAGTGGGAATTGCTACAAAAGGTAAATCATTGCCTCAAGCCTTACACCCGGGAATGACTAAAACATGGGATATGCCGCAAGACTATATGGTTCACTACTACTCGAGTATGGTCAACGCCTTTCTAGATCACTATCTATGGATTTATGTATGCTGCGAGCTCGTCGGAAAAGTTGGAAAGCAATCGGGGTGATGATATATTCGGTACTATCCAGGATGATGTATGCTAGTTTTGTCATGCAGAGGATCCATGTAAGGCCCTTGTATATTTTATCTAGAGGTGTACTGTGGTAGGTGGTATCGTGGTGCCTTGTCACTGATGGAATCCATTCTCCAATACGTGCCTTATGATTTTAGTTGTAGAACCTAGTAATGTTAAATGAAATTATAGGTAACCATTCCAAATATGTTACATATTTATTTTAAACCCTATACATTAGTATAATATCACTGGATTTTCTATTTGAAATGGTTTGGTTATCGTAAGTTAAAACCCCGTCCGTGTTTATGTACGGCATGGACTTATGAGATACGTTTATTTTTGAAAGGGTTTTATAAATATAAAAATCCATATGATTTGAGTTTCTCATGCTGGTTTACCAAACTGATCCAAGTGTTATTTTCTTATAATGCTCGGGTCAAACCCAAGTATTTTTCCAGAGTTAGCTTTGGATGCTTCAGAAGACGAGTTAAATGCCTCTAAGACGTGGTCACGTATTTTTTTTGCTGCATCTCTTATTTTGTGTTAATTAGCATTTGTGAGGACAGACTGTTATAACTGTCCAGACTGATGATAGGTTTGTTACTCTGATTTTTGTATGTATATTAATCTTTCTTTTTGCAAATATGTGTTGTATATTATATATTACTCATCACAATGTGAGATTATGTTCTATCTTTTATTTTCTTTCATCCCAACAATTTTTCTTTCCGATAGTGGATATTCGGCATGTGAATACTATGGATGTATTAATGTCGATTTTTAAGGGTCGAAAAGGCGGGTCGTCATATTTGGTATCAGAGTTGAAGTTTAAGCAAGAACCTTGGCCTAGGTAGGGTAAACTCATTGGAGATAGGGTAAGTGACATCCTAAAAATGTATTATATATGAGAGCACGTACTTGTTAGTGCTATAAAATGTTTTATGTTGTGTTGAAATTGGTAAGAAATAATTTTATCTAGGATTATAGTTTATATGTAAAAGAATAATTTTCAAAAATTGATATAGTTATTTATGATGTGATTGTTTGTTAGGAAATGATAATATGCAATTATTATCATTTATTGTTTGATTAGTAATGCTTGTCTAGATTAGGAGCATTGACTATTGGTTGTTGGTTGATTATTTATGCTCGGCCAGTTTATGAGCATTTATTTGTTGTTTGGTTAAATTAAATACGAACATCTTATGAATTCTGTTTCACGATTTAACTATAAGGCATTTGTTAATAATGTTGGTTTAACAAGTTTTCTTTGTTAAAATGGTTACTATAAAGATGGAATGATTTTATAGAAAGACGATTTATAAATTGAGTTTATAAAATGTGCTTTGTAAATAAAGAGGAGTTCTGAGAATCTAAATTCGGTATCTTTGAAAAAGATTTCAATGATTTTTGGAAAAAGTAGTAATTGTATTACTTGAAAGTATTTATAAGTATAAGTATTTTCAATGATAATTTTAAGTAAGGTACGTTTCTTTGGATAATTTGGGGAAAACATCTCGATTAGTTTTATGGTTCTAAGTGATAATAGGGTGCTTGCTTAGGCAGACGTGTAGTGCATTTAGTAAATTATTCCCTTTGTTGTTGTACGATCGAAACGAGTTCGAATCCGAACAAACCTAAAATAGGTTTTAGTAAATAAAGTGCTAAAGCTATTGCCTCAAAATAGGATTCGAAAGAGAAGAAGTAATTTTATTTTAACTAGTTCGAGTGGCTCGAAAATGACTAAAAATAGGCAAGTGATGTGTTCGGATGGTAAGTACTTCTCTTAAGTATTACCCATTTTGGTAAGGGGATGTATGATACTATTTGGTAGGACCCAGTTCCTTGGTACATGGCTTATATGTGTATTTTCTATGGATTAATCTATATAGTATCATTTCGAAAAAGGTTTTGAAATAGAAACCACGTATTTAGTTCTTAAGTTTCCTTAAAGAAAATAGATCTAGAATAAAAAGAGTATTTTGATAAAAGAATGTGTTGATAAATGCAATTTTTAATATGAGTTTATATCACTCTTGGTTAGAGAAAAAATAATTTAACACAAGATTTTAAATGTTAAATTTGATAAGAAGATTTTTTACAAGCTTTTTTTTATTAAAACCATGTCTTTGGTTTTAACATCTAAGTTGTATAAACTATGTGATATTATTGAGCCGACTATTAAAACATCTTTACCTTAGAGGTGTCTAAGGAAAAGTAGACTCTAGGACTGAGTTTAGATACTAGCATTCTACTCCTGTTAACTACTTAACAGACCGGATGGATAAAGAGATCGACTCGGTTTTAAGACCCACATTTATTTTGGACCTGCATCAAAATTTAAGGAAAAGAAAAGGTAAAAAATTAAGTCAGATAGTTGTATATACTCTCAGGATGTAGTAGAGTATTATACGAGTTTAAAACTTTAATTATATATTTGAACTGTTTTCATAAATAATTTTGGAAAGCAAAAAGAATTAAAGTTTAAGTTATCCTAAAGGAATAAAACTGTAGATTGGACTTGGATCATTTTATTTGCATGACTTTTCTTGATCCAATGTTCTGGCACATGATTTCTAGGTGGTACACACAAGTCTGACCTAGGCATTTTCACTCAATTTCTCGATGGCGAGTACTTAAGATGGATTCTTGGGATGATGTGAGTGTTTTCTATCATAGTTTAGGACTATGTAAGGAAAACATAAGTATCAGATCAAGTAACCGGATCAGGGATCCGCATTGGAGAAGTTAAGTGATTTATGTTAGTTTGGATGTAAGATTTATATATTCGAGCAAGTGATTGGATCGGATATTGCGTACGAATGGTTCATGCACATCGTATGGGCTTAAGTATATTTACATTTAATATTTTATGAGGAATTGGTAGATGACTCTTCAATTTGTCATGAGGTAGTGTGAATGATCAATTGAGTTGTAACCTATGGCTGTTGAGCACGAGGTATGCTTAATAGATTGTTTATCATCCTTATATAAAGAGAAGGTTGTAAACCTGGAAAAACTCTGCGTTTGTTTATTAGTCATTTAACATTTTGGGAAATGTTAAGAATTAGTATAGCTTGTTTCTGGGTTTTTTGTTTGTGATAAAATTTCAGGGTTGAAATTCTTTTAAGGAGGAAGGATGCAACGACCCGAAATTTTATCGCTTTGGTTTGTGAATATTTGCTATTAAATATTAGAATTTGTAATTTTTAATAATCAAATAAACCTCTCTTAAATAATAATTAATGATGGAGAACTCATTTTTAATATTTGTTTAAATAAATAAATAGTTTGATGAAAATGGAAACTATGACCTCTATTTTTCGAATTTTCGACTTTTTATTGAACGGAACTTGTTGCAAAGTTGTTGCATGCTTATGTACATACACATATAATAAAGTTGCAGATAGAACAAAATAAAGAAAACAAAGTTACTTTCCTTAATGATTCCTAAAAAATTCATTATCTTATAATTAAATAAAGCAATAAAGTAAAGTGGACTTTTCTTTCTTATTTTAAGTGCTAAAATACTAAGTAGTACATTAATGGAGTGCAATGGGAAGGAGACACGTGGACGGGGTATGGTGCATGAGTTGGAACTTATGGAAGTGTATGGAAGAAGCCATTTTGGAGGGGTAATGTGATGACCCTAAATTTTTGACATTGGAAATCAGAATATTTAATTGATTTTAAATATTTGGAAGTTAGTTTAATTTGAAATTCAAATATCAGAATGAATTTGGCAATTTAATTATTGAATTTAATTTATTGCAGTTGGGTAAAAATATTGAATCTTTAATTTTTAAGCTGATTAAAAATATTTTCAAGGCTTAAAAAATTTATATTAATAATACTGAAGGTGATAGAAATTTTGAAATTGAATTTAACAGTGTTTTGTTCAGTTTTGAAATTTTATCGTTTAAATCGATATTTAAAAATAGCCTTCCGAGGCATAGTCTCGGAATTCAACGAAACCAGTTTCATTGGATCCGTAATATTGTATTATTATCGGATTTCAAATTTTGAAACGTTTGGAGTTATCATGTTACAAAGTGGTATCAGAGCAATTGGTTAAGCGACAACCTTGGCTCTGTTGGGTGTTACTCATTAGAGATAGAGTCAGTAGTACTCTAGAATGAGTGTGAGTGTAATGATAGATATGAGCGCGTATTTGTTAGTGAATACAAAAATTTGTTTTATATTGTGTTGACTTATCGGTTGATTGTTTATAGATTCTGGTCGGTGCGGTTTGGCCAACTGTAATCGATAGGGGTTTCTAAACTCTTAAACAAGATAAACCGGCACAATATTGTTTTAAAATAGGGTAAATGAAATAATTTTACCCAAAACTATTTTTGTATAGAAAAGAAATCATTTTCCGTAAATTTTTATAGTATATGGATGCTTGGTTGTTAGGAAGAGATAATATTGAATTATTATCATTGTTATATGGAAACGGAATAAGAAACAATGGTATAACCAAAGATTTGGAGATAAATTCATTTAACAAATGAAATTTATAAATATGAATTGAAAGAATAAGGAAATAAAGTTCATATGCAAATGAGATTTGTAAATGTAAATTGTAAATGTGATTTATAATTTGAAATAGAATTCAAGGAAGATATTTGAAATAAAATTCATTAATGGAATGAAATTGGTAATGTGAATTTATAAATGAGTTTTATAAATTGAAATGAGATGCCAGAGTAATTTTTGCAATACGGATTGAAGGATTTGGATTGAAATTTCAAAAGATTAAATTTTCTAATTTGAAAATGGTTTCTGAAAGTCTGGAAAAATAATTATTTGAGAAGTATTTTTGAGTTGGATATGAAATCTGGTGGGGTTTGAAATTTAAAAATATTTGGGAAGATATTTTGAAGGGACATAATTGATTTCAAAGTTAGTTTTGAAATGTGTGTAATTGTTAAAAAGACTCTGGAATTTCTTTAAAATGTTATGTAATGTAAATAAGTTTGATAACTTATAAAAATATTTGAAATTTGATTGGAATAAGATTCAAATTGAAAAGGAATGAATTTGTGAATGAACAAATGAGGTTACATTTGTAAATAAATGAATTGGAAATTGAATAATGAAATGAGATTTGATTTGAATCAAGTTGAAGAAAAATCCAAACTTGGAAAAAAATAAAATAAAATGGATTGAATTTAAGTAAACTAACTTCATAATTTATTAATTCATGAAATAATGAATTGGAAGTTGAATTAGTTAAATTAAAGTTGAGTTGTGAGCTAAATTTAAAATGGTTTGAATTTGCATATAAATTCAAGTAAGTAGAAAAAAAAATTGAAATTTCCTTAATAAAGATAAAGTAAATTCAGGATGAATTGAATATGGAAACTTGAAATTTAAAAAGGATAAGTGAATATACTAATTGAATTAAATTAGTAGATGGAATGGATTTGATAAATGAAAAAAAATCAAATCAAAGATTTAAATTAGAAATTGTTTACAAGGAAAATGAACTTGAGTTTTGAGTTGAAATGACTTAAGAAATATTTGGACAAAAGTGTTGTTGTCGAGTTTTGTTAAATAGTTTTGAATGAAATTTGTTTGGATTAATGAAATAAACCGAATGTGAATATGGAATGCAAATTGAATTGAATGGAATCAATTGGAAATGAAATGGAATTAAAATAAATTGAGTTGGTATCAATTTAAATTAGTTATAAACTAGAATGGATATTCTATTAAGTGAATATTGTTGAATTTGCATATAAATGGTTGTCGTTGATGCAAACGAGGTTATATAAAATTCTATGAGTTATTAAAAGAAAATAAAAAATTGATTTTTGAATCAATTGAAATGGATATGAATTCGTTTCGCTTAAAAATGAATTGAATGTAAGGAACTGCATTGTAAATCACTTGAATTGAATAGAAATGGTATGCGAATTAGATGAAAGCGATTAAATTTGTATTGAAACTTGATAAATTGCTAATGGAAATAATTTCGAGTGTATTGTTTACGAAAACTACTTGTTTGTTATTGAAAATGAGTAAAACGTTAATAGATTTCCTATATATGTCACTTACGTGTTTAAATTGAGTAAGTACAGGTACAAGGGGGGCCGTTTGGCTGCATTTGGTTGCGCAAAATGCTTAAAAAAATAATCGCTTTGCTTAAAATGCTAATAAAGGTACGCCTACGCAATACAAAGTTAGGAAATATGAACTGTTTTTGGTTTTTTTTTTGTTTTCCCGACCATGTGGGTCGATGTATATATATATATCTCTTGTCAAATTGCAAAAGATCCTCCATACAAGGGAGACTCTGTCAAAATTTTCCGAAAATTTTGGGAGTTAGGAAAATTTTGGAAATTTTGGAAAATTTTTGTTAACGGAAAATTGATTTTCAAATTGTAATGGAAACGTAGGAATTGAACTAGAAAAGGGAAAACTATTGTTTTGGTCGAAGTTAAAAGTTTTGGAAAAAAGTGAATATCGAGTTTTCACTAAGTGGATTTTTGGTTTTTGAAGATAATTTAAAATTTGAATTTAAATTTGAATTTGAATTATGAAGTAGAATAAAGTTGCTTGAAACTATGAAAATGTTTGGAAAATTAATAAGGATGATAGTGTGGTTATGATAAGAAGATTGGTTTGAGAATTTGATAAAACTGTTTGGTTTGGGAAAATGATAAACAGGTTGAGGATCATTTTTCTTAACTTGTAATTTCGGGACGAAATTCTTTTAAGGGGGGAAGAATGTGACGACCCTAAATTTTTGACATTGGAAATCAGAATATTTAATTGATTTTAAATATCTGGAAGTTAGTTTAATTTGAAATTCAAATATCAGAATGAATTTGGCAATTTAATTATTGAATTTAATTTATTGCAGTTGGGTAAAAATATTGAATCTTCAATTTTTAAGCTGATTAAAAATATTTTCAAGGCTTAGAAAATTTATATTAATAATACTGAAGGTGATAGAAATTTTGAAATTGAATTTAACAGTGTTTTGTTCAGTTTTGAAATTTTATCGTTTAAATCGATATTTAAAAATAGCCTTCCGAGGCACAGTCTCGGAATTCGACGAAACCAGTTTCATTGGATCCGTAATATTGTATTATTATCGGATTTCAAATTTCGAAACGTTTGGAGTTATCGTGTAACCGTACGAGATAAAAACGCCTAGACAATAATTAATCGATTTAAATTTATATATATATATATATATATATATATCTGATCAAAAATCAAATCACAGCCACCCTATGTTTTCTTTAGCCAACCTACATCTGTTAGAAGCCGACCTATCCCTCTCTGTTAAATCACGTCTCTTTTCCTTTTCATTCATTCCTTCAAATCGAAAGCCTGAGAATAAATCAATGGTCGATGAACTCATTCCTTCTATTTCCCCTTTCCTTCTGTTTCGTTCAAATTAAAATAATGGCCGCTCTATTCAAAACAAAATCAATAATTCGTTCGAAAATTATGGTAAAGCAGATTACAAAATAAAGTCGAACCCAATCGACTCATTCGAAATAAAATCGAGATCTGGGAGAAGCATATTGGAATGTACGAATCGTGAACTACGGTGGAAGTTCGCGTAGAGAGGAGCAGTTCGATTTTGGTTAGGGCCGATGTCTTGGTCAAGGCCGCGATGGTGAGGGCTGTGATTGCGTTCGAGGATTTGGGAGTTTGGGCAGTGCGACGTGGTGGCACTCGAACTTCGTTTTGAAGAAGGACGCATGGCTGAAGGTGATTACAGTGTGGTCACAGGCTCGAGTTCAAGTTTCGGGCATCGGCGATGATCGCGAGTGAGGTCAGAGACTTGCCGGAGTTTTCTATATGCAATGGCAGTGAGGTATATGATTCGATTTAAAATTTGATAACACGCATATATGGATATATTACAGAAAATATTACAGTAAGGAAATTCTATTTGTGTTGATTATTGGAAGAATGAATAAATATATACTTCAACTTACTGCATAGGATTCAGAATTTGTACAGAGAAAAGAAATATATATATATATATATATATAGGAATTTTTAATGTTGAAAGTTTATGTAGATTATATTTTTATGAAATCCATATGGATTATTTTATAAGTGTATATGAGTTTCAAAAGGAAATAATTTGTTTAACTGGTTAATCAATTATTTTGGTTACTAAAGATAATTTGTTAAAGTAAATCAGTTTTAAACCAAATCATTAGTTAATTAAAATTTATAAATGATAATTGATTATTCGATTATTTTGAATATTAATAAACCATAAATGTTTGTACAAGGTCTAATACAATAAAGCAAACAAGCCAGAATGGAAATGGGTTGCATGCGTAATCAAAGGTGAGATCTTCTCACTCAAATTGAATAATTGAAAACTGCAGTTATTGATTGATTGTTGAATTGTGATAGTTAGATTAAAATTGTTGATTGTGTGCTTGAATGATAAAGTATTATCAGTTGTATTGAAATAGACCTTATGCGCCGCATAATTGCGGATAATATTATATGTAAACCCATATACCGCGATATTCCACCTCGAAGTGGAATTGGTATTATATATGTATTTGGAGCTATTGATTTCCCGCATTATATAGCGGATGAGACCCTACGCACCGCATAATAGCGGATGATATTTTATAAATCCCATATACCGTGATATTCCACTTCGAAGTGGAATGGGTATTTAATTATTGTGCTAACATCTGTGGATGCAGAGAAACAGGTTGGAGGGATCCAACTGGATTCCTCAAATTGTATGAATTTGTTTCATATGTTGTGTGATGATTTATTGATAATCCGTGAATGATTATATTGATGATTGAATTTGTTGAATGCTATAATTTAGCCGAATGTATTTTTGGTATCGTTGGATACCAGAAATAAATAAAATTGGATTTTTGAAATTAAAGTAGGAAATTTTAAGTAAATCCCTTTTGAAAAAATTGGGTGAATTTCAAAGAAGGAATTTAAAAGAATAAAGTTGAATTTTGAAATCTTATCGAATTATTTCCAAAATATGGGAAAAGATATTAATAAATGGGTTTTGAATAATATTTGTTTAAAAGTTGAAGAATTTATTGAAAATGGAATTTTAAATAATTTGGAAAGGATAAAGGGATTTATTTAAAAGGTGATAAATTTTTTTTAAATCCATTTGATAATTGATTTGGTATTGGAAAATAAATCTTTGGAAAATCAATATGAAAATTGATTTGGTGTTTGAATGAAAAATTGATTTTGTGTTGAAAATTAATTTGGAAATCGATTTGCAAATGTTTGTTATTTGGAAATAGTTTATACTCTATCTACTAATTTTATTAGTTTGGACTTGAAGTTTTATATGAGATATTAGTATAATATTTTCATAACTAATATTTAAGTAAGAGTTTAAAGATAGTTTTATTTTAAAATATTTCCAAGTATATTTTGGATAAGTGATTTAAATTACTTTAAAGTATTCGGACTTGGCATATTTCCAGTGGAAATAAATAATATCGGGAATTTTATTCCACGAGTGAAAAGTGATTTGAAATTGGTTTTCAAAGTGATGAAGTGTGGAAAATATATATCTTGCAAAGATATTTTGAAATTTAATAAATTGGAAAAAATTATTTAGATTGGATGATTATTGTGAATATTGTTTGATAGTAAAATATCCAACTATCAGTATAAACAATTTGGGGAAATTATTAAGGCTTGATTGTGGTGAATGTTGTTTGATAGTTAAATAAACGACTTTCAATTTTTGCCTTAGAAATGGCACTTGAATTTTTTTAAAACAAGCGCTCAATATTCGATTTAGCCGGGAAAGGACCTTTGTGTCATATAACCCATTCCGAATAATGATACGACGTTATGGATCGCAATGGAAGACCGGTGTTGAAGACCGGGTGTTTGCGAGAACGATAGGATAACCTATCGAATGTCTCTGTACTGAGTTGCTCCGATATAGAGATCTCCACATGTGATGGGGAGTCCGATCGGGATTGTGGATACCCGGCTTGCAAGGGCTTCTTTGGAAATGCCTTCGGTTCTGTTCGAACCCGGAACATATTTGTATGGTCGTATGTCTGACATTACACTCTGAGATATAAAGCAGATTTCTTTCAAATACATATCTGTTGGTGGCGGAGAATTTATTCTCTTAGCTTAACACCCTTCTCTGAGACATACGAGCTCAGAGGTTATGTAGTTGAAGGTTATCAGTGATATACTCCCAATTTGGTAATGTGGCATGCTGAGTGCTGCTGTGTGTTGTTGATCATTTGTTGATCAAAGCAAGGATTTCGTGTAAAGCGTAGCTTTGTGGACGAGACCTCATCAAACTTCACACCCCGGAAATGGTCGAAACAGGAAAGATGCGGCAAGGTTATGAGGGTCGCACCCTTTAGGGTATGTCATTTCCTTCTGGAAAAAGGTGGTATCATGGTATGGAGCCCAGATACTTTACCTATGTGGTTGCTGCAATCTCATTTACTGTGTGGTTGTTGCTTTGTGATCGAGGGCCCTCGGATAAAGGTCGCAAACGACCGGGGGGTGGCATACTCGAGTCGTAGTTACCTAGTTACAAAGGTAACCCGACCTTGTGTTGGCAGAGAGCCGGGTAGGTTCTCGGGACGTCCCTCCAGAGGCGTACCCATGTGGCATATCCAAAGAAACAATACGAACCTTGTACGGTTTAGTCGTATAACCTGCCATGCAGCTTGGCGGTAACCTGCCATAAAACATGGTAGCTATAGTAGGCATACAATAATGGTTGTATGCTGGCTAAGATTAATATTATACTTTCGAAATGTTTTCCACACTAGGCACTAATGATAATATTAAAAAGATTTTGCATATCAAGCATGTTTGACTATCATAAGGAGAAATCTCTTCCAATTCTGCGTTTGCATTGTGTGTGTGGCGGGAGGCCTTATGGTAGTTTCATTTTCCAAAAGCATTGCGGATTTCTTTTTAATACCAATAACTGTTTTTAAGATCTCACACCAGTCCCATGACTGACCTGGAGTTTATTGTTCCTTTTCTAAATTCCGGGTGCCCATAATTTTCCACACGGGCAGCCTAGAATCAGGTTATCAATTGGATCTGGATAGATTGCTGTGGAGATCTGGAGGCGAGCTGGATGGCGAGACGTATCACTTATACTAGTATTATTCCGCTGTGTATTATGTTATGTGGACAAGTTTATATAACTATCCAGTGATGTGTGTTGTTGTTGTAAACTTTGATGATGTATTGTATAAACTGATATAGTTCTTTGTTATAAAGATTATTCATTCATCTATTATATATTGTTCCGCTGCGAATGTGAGATTCTGATATTGTTTCTGTTTCTTTTTCTTTCTTTCTACTTCTATCTCTTTCTTTCTTTAACCCTAACAATTTGGTTTTTCCGGCATTCGATAGTTCGGCAGTTGATACAGTGGTTGTATTGATGTCGATTTTCGGAAGTCGAGAAAAATCGGGTCGTTACAGGTATTTAAGTCTTTTATCTAAGGGGTATTTGTGGTCAGTTGCCACTTTTTGAAATTCTATAAAAGAGCCTCATTTTCATTTCTTTTTCCATTTTAACTCTTTGCTCCCTCTTTTCCATAGCTTCTTCACTCTTCTTCCATTAAATTTTTTAAATAGAAATCTTCCTCAAAACTCACCTTCTTCTTCTCTAAATTCTTATACAAGCCTAGAATAATATAGATCATACCCTCACCACCTCAAAGAACCAAAATTTGGAGCACGAAATCCCTTGAAGGCTTGGCAGTGAACATTTAAGGAAGAAGGAGGGGTTGGACGTGAGCAATGAGGAGGTTAGGGAGCTTAGTCGTAAGCTAGGGTGATAGTAGGAGGTGTTGTGCTAATTGTTTTGGCATTAACTTGGCTAAAAGTGAGATATCTCACTTTAAATTAGTTTTAAAAATGCGTTGCAATAATTTTATAATTGCTCAATTTAGTTGCTTGTGTGTGATATTGTACATATAGTACTTTATATTATTGTTGATTTCCAATTGGAAGCGGATGACATAAATAACCATTTCATGTAGGGGACAAAAACAACAAAATGGAAGTTGAAGTGTTTCGTAGCGAATACGTCGCTATCGAAGCACTTCGAAGAATATAAATTTTGTAGAGGGATCCTAAAGGATTCCTCACTTATTGATTTTTATATACATATATACTTGGTTGTGTAAATGCTTGTGTATATGGGAAGTGAATGTTGCATAGTTATAGTGGATCTACTTGTTTGTTTTGTGATATTGAAATCCCATGCTCTCTTTTAAGTAGTTTACCACCGTGTTTTCTAAAAGTATTCTGAAATGGTTTCCAAACTTGACTTAACCTTTTTGCAAAGGTATTAAAGTGGTTTAAATTTTAGAAAGAAATGGAGTTTAAAAGCTATTTGATTTACGTAAAAAAGTTTTAAAAATTACAGTCCATATAGCGATAGTAGTTATGGATGCACTTTGAAAATCTATGATTTTAGTAAAGTAAACAATTATCAACTTTAGATATTTTGTAGATTCTTTTCGAATGTGTTTTATAAAAGTAGTATAAGTATTTAAAAGGGGTTTGAAAATTTAAATATAATTTTAAGAATTTATTTGAGTTATTTAAACAAGAGGTTTAGATTTTATAAAGGAAGCTACTTTGTTGCAAAAATCCAGTTTTGTTTAAAAAGCAACCATCTTTAAGGGGATGTTTTAATACAAGTTTCAAACTATGTTTTAAAGAGTTTTAAAAGTAATTTTAAAAAGGAAGGAAGCATGGATTATAAAACTTTTGTTGGAATAAACGTTTTCCGAAAAAAGGAAAGAGATTATGGACTATAACATTCTTGTTATAGTAAATGGCTTCAGAGAATTGGAAAAGAAGTTTGGCTTATAACACTTTGTTATTATTACATATGTTGTTTACTTTTATAAAGGAAAGATGTTGCCTTTTAAATCAAACTTTGGTTTAAATAAATGATTTTGGAAATTGTTTTAATAACAAGTATATTGGAACTCCTGGAACCTATTTTGTTATTTCTAGACTTTGAGGTATGGAAACTTGTTTCTATTTGGAAAGTTAGAAGTGAATGTCGAGTCAATGTTTGAGTGGTGATAATATCCAACTTGAACGGTTTCATTTCTAACTGATGAGAAGTACTAGTTTGAAATCGAAGACTAGTAACAAATTTATGGACTTGGTTTTCTGATTATTTAAAAAAGACTTTGTTTTATGCAAGATATTTCTTTGTCGGTGCCATTAAGTAACATAAATAGATATGATAATTAGTGATAAAATGTTGACATGTTTATCGAAAGTAAGTCATCTTATATTATTACTAAAACCCAATGAGTAGACTTTCCTGTATCCGTGAGATCAAGGATCAAAGTGCTTGAACTAAGGCAGAGCTAGGTGAAACTAGTTCCCTGGCTTACTTGGCTTCATTTCTGGGCGAGGGACAGAGAAGTTGAAATGTCAAAAACGTTATAAGTATAAGAGGGTTAATTTCTATAAATAGGTCATGGTTAATTAAGTATATGGAAGGCATTTCATCTTATACTTGACACTAAATTATGAGGCATGGAAGCCCGTTCTATCTGTGAGATTTTAAGAATGTACATCGAGGCAAGGGTAGTTCTATAACTTGTCCGACTTTATTGTTGATCGAGGAATAGTATGGGGTTGAAATCGAAAGTGGTGATAAGTATATGATGTCTAATTATTCTATGCAAACTATATACTTACACCAAATAGTGGTTTATCCACTATCGATAACTTAACCTATCTTGACTTAGGAGGTATATGAAAGCTTCACAATTTCATACGGTTTGAGATTCCCTTAGAAGAACTCATTTTGAAGAAACTCTCTCGCTTTAAAGGCAAATATTTGAGATCCCCTTGGGACTCTTATATCGTCTACTTACTTCTAAAAGAACCGGGATTGAGTCGATCAGAAACTATCGATTGTTGGTTCGGAGAGACTGAGATCTGATAAGCATGATTTATTCAAAAACCACTTCGAACCGGCATAATCATTCGAATTAAGACATCTTGAAGATTGTGGAAAATCAAAGACGGAGTTTTTTGAAGTGCAAGGGTTACTTGCTACTAATCCTAAGGGTGATTCGAAAAAGGATGTAGTAGAAGTAGTGCCTTCGATTTGTTCATATCCTAAACAAATTGTATGGATGAATGCTGACATTGCATTGTTGCCTGGAGGGTAATGTTAGCATTCCAAGTGGGATTGGTATAAAAGGTAAATCGTTTCCTCAAGCCTCACACATAGGAATGACTAAAGTATGGGATATGCCGCAAGGCTATGTGTTTCGCCACCATTAGGGTATGGTCATCACCTTTCTAGATCACCGTCTATGGATTTATGTATGCTACGAGCTCACCGGAATAGTTAGAAAGCAACCGGGGTGATGATATATTCAATACTATCCAAGATGTGGCAGGATGACCTTGTCATGCAGAGGGTCCACATGAGGCCCTTGGTACATTTTATCTAGAGGTGTACTTTGGTAGGTGGTACCCCGATGCCTTTTCATTGGCGGAATCCATTCTCCAATACTTGCCTTACAATTTTAGTAGTAGAACCTAGTACCATTAAATGTAATTATGGGTAACTATACTAGATATGTTATATATTTATTTTAAACCCTAGACATTACTATAATATCATTGGATTTTCTATTTGAAATGGTTTGGTTATCATAAGGTAAAACCCATCCGTGTTTATGTGGTCTTACGAGATACCTTTATTTTTGAAAGGGTTTTATTAATATAACAATCCATATGATTTGAGTTTCTCACGCTGGTTTATCAAACTGATCCGGATGTTATTTTCCTATAATGCTCAGGTCAAACCCGAGTATTTTTCTAGAGTTAGCTTTGGAGCTTCCGAAGACGAGCTGGATGCCTCCAGGGCGTAGTCACATATTTTATATTTTTTGCTGCATCTCTTGTTTTATATTAATCAACATTTGTGAGGACGGGCTGTTATAACTGTCCAAATCGAGGATAGGTTAGTTTCTCTTATTATTGTATGTATATTAAACTTTCTCTTAGTAAAAATCTGTTATATATTATATATTACTCATCACGATGTAAGATCTTGTTCTGTCTTTTCTTATATTTCACCCCAACAATCTGTCTTTTCAACACTCTGATGCTTGACACATGAATACCGTGAATGTATTAGTATCGTCTTTTGAGGGTCGAAAAGGTGGGTCTTCATTATTTATCACTGACAATTTCTTCCATCCCAGTTTTGTTAAGCAACTTTCTATTTGATCTAATCATTGAAACTTCAATAGTCTTCATATATTTAAAAATAAGTTTCTTTATTTCTAAAATGTCGAGTACTTCTTCAAGTGTGTTTCTTTGCATATTTGAAACTTCAGTACTCCTTCTGTTGTGTTTCGGTAATTATACCATTTTAATATACATAATGTTTATGTATTCATTATCAATGGTGTTAAAGATGTGAATGTAGTGGCCATGAATTTTGAGCATATTCATGCAATAGAATATATTATTATTGTTATGTTATTATTAGGTAAATGTAATGAGTTATAAATTTTGCTTTGTCTCATGCCATTGTTACATTTGATTGAGAATTATGTTTAATTTATCAGGACATATACCCATGGAACTACTTGACTTATACAACTAAAATAATATACGTATGCATACATTTACATAAGAGCTCACACGTGTACTATAATGATCCAGAATTTCGAACACTTTATATTTAAATAACCGAATTATTTAAATATTTAAATCTTGGACTTAATGTGATTAAACTGATTTTATAACCTTGTTAACCCCCTTTTAATCGACAACTAACGATGGTAAACTTGTTTTTGAAAAATGTTTATAAAAATAAATAGTTCGAAGAAATATCAATAATGTGACCGAAAATCGTTTTATTAATAAACAGCTTTATAATCGATAAAAGTTGTTCGAACTTTTTGGCAATGTCTAATTGTAATTAATTAGGAACTAAAAATATTTTGTGTTTTAGGCCCTAAATAGTGTTTGATGATGTCACACATGATGTCATAATAAGGTATTTTGGAGGAGAGATATTTTAGGAAGCCTTAAGGGCTAAGTAAGGAGAGAATGAGGTGGAAAGGTAAGCACATAAAGGGGGGGGGGTGAGTTTTGGCTGGTTATAGGAGGCAAGAAGGAGGGTTGGTGTCCTCTTGCTATAGTCTCTAAGTAGCCTTCGTGTGTTCACAAGTCGTTTTACCAAAAATAACACAAAAAGCTAATGTCTTCATCTCCTTCTCTCTTCTCTTCAACATTTTCAAATCAAATAAAATCAAGTCCAAACTTCACCAAACTTTGGCTAGAGGCCTAACGAAACATAAAAAGAAAGAATATCAAGTTGAAGATTGAAGAAAAGGAGCACAAAGGGGAGTTTCATATTGGTCCATGAGCAATAAAGGTAAGGGGAGGTTGCAAAGTGCAAAAGTGAGCTAAATGTTGGATGTTTGGTGATGGTAGGAGGTGTTCTTGTGTTTGTGTTGGCTTGTGCTTGTGTTAGCTTGGTTGTAAGGGTGAGTTTACTCATCATTTGGTGTTATATATTGTGAGATATTTGTTGTGCTTGAATATAAAGTTAAAGTGAACTAAAAAAGTTATAACTTTGGACCTTACTTGCTTTTGAAAGCAAATGACAATTCTAGTATGTATATCATCACTTTTATGGCCCTCTATAATGTGTGGCGTGGTCTTGAAATTGTGTATATATGGTTGTTTGGATCGTGTGTTAAAATTGGAATGGATATGGAATGGTCCATATAGCGATAGTTGCTACGAAAGCACTTTAAATCCCCTTGTGTTTAAACTTGATCAAATTGTTCGTATGTTAATATATTGTGATAGAATATATTTTAGTTGTTATCTGCACTTATAATAGTGTATGGGATAGTGATGAAATGGTTCGTAAAATTGTAGAAATGATAGAACAAAGTTTGAAAAGTTAGAAAAAAGGACGCTATGAATGCACTTTGTAAATGCCTTGTGTTCGATGATTTTTAATATGATTTTATAAAGACATTCATATGGGTTACTTTGCATGATTATGATGTAATATGAGTATATTACTTACTGTAAAAAAATTGGACTTAATTTGATTTGTAGTTAGTTGAAAATGAATCGAACATTGAAGGGTTAAAAACTGGTTTTGTGGCATACATAGGAATCTACAACATTTAGAATCTAAAACACTTTATGGGTATTTCACAACTTTTGATAGCAGTTCCGTAAATGCTATTGTTTGATGTTTGAAACTTTAAATGGTTTAAGATGACATTTAAATTGAAACACTTTGTAGGTGTTTATAAACTACAACACTTTTGTAAATGCTATAGTATGTCGTTGCGACTTTAAAATGGTCAAATAATATAAAAATAAAGTATTTTTCCAAGAATTTTTTAGGACTGTTTAATAAAACAATCAACCTTGCTCGATACCAAACGATATGGGTTGGTACCGATCGATATCTTTGACTATTCCACTCGCCTTCTTCTTAATATATCCTAGGTACTCTAGCTTGGAAGTTGAAATCTTCAATCCACTATCATTCGGTGTTGATCCATATGGATTGGAACCGACTGGTGTCACATCATTGTGGTTGTATTTTATTTAATGTCAACCATAAAGTTACACAAGAGTAAATTATGTCCCACTAGTCTTTCAAGATCGTATGGTACTAATCCATATGGATCGGTACAGACCGATATGTGATCTTCCATACTTAATTGAAATTCTTCCAATCTCATTCTTGATGTCTTTCAAGCTTCTTAATCCATTTCTAAGTCCAAATCCATCTAAATTTTGCTTTGTTCAAATATTGGATAAACAAGTTGTAACGAACTGCCTTTCTTACACCTAAAACGACACTTAATATATCCTCGGTATTCGTGTGCCAATTATTTAAGTGTTCGAAAGACAAGTCATTAGGGATGAAGAAAGAAGAAAATAGAATAGAATCTCACATCATGACAAGCAATGTATAATATATAAAAAATTACAAAAAGAAATCATATTTATTTATACACAACATCAGAGTACACTATCCTATTATCAGTCTGGACAGTTATAACAGCCTGCCCTTACAAATGCCGATTAATACAAACATAAAGGAAAGCAACAGAAAAGTAAAAGATATGTGACTACGTCTTGGAGGCATCCAGCTCGTCTCTTGAAAGCTCCAAATTATCGAGCTAAATTTGGAAAATATGTCTAGGCCAACTCGAACATTATAAGAAAATAACATCTGGATCAGTCTGGTAAACCAGCATGAGAAAGCTCAATCAAATCAATAATATTAATTTCAACATTTGAAAACCCTTTTTAAAATAAAAGGTATCTTGTAAGACCACGCCGCAGACGGGTTTTTACCTTATGATAACCAAACCATTTTATTATAAAATCCTAGTGATATTATAATAATGTCTACGGGTTTAAAATACCAATAACCAGGTAGCTGTGATGCGTGTACATCACAACAATAATAGGTATATAATCAAAAACCGAAGGCGCTTATTGGAGAATGGATTCTAATAAATTGTAAGGTAGGGGACTACATTTCGAAAATGGTACACGTCTAGATAAAATGTATTTGAGGATGAAAACCTTTCAATCTCTACCAATACAGAACCGGCCTACCTCTTACTGGATAGTACCGAATATGTCATCACCCCGGTTGTTCCCAACCTTTATATAGAGCTCTAGTGCACAACCAAATCCATAATATGATAACCTAGAAAGGTGATGACACACCCTTATGGTAGTGACCCACATAGCCCTGCTACATTTACCCTATTTTAGCCATTTCCGGGGTGTGAGGCTCGTGAGTTAAGGATTTACTTTCCTTTAACAGATTCCCCTTGGAATGTTAACACTGTCATCTAGGCAGAAATGCAATGCCAACATTCATTCATACAAATTTGTTCTAGGTTTGAATGAAATCGAAGGCACTATCTCTACTACATCCATTTTGGAATCAACTTTAGGATTAGTAGCAAGTAGCCCTTGCACTTTAAAGAACTTCGTTGTCGAAACATCATCAAGATGTCTACCATTAGAACGCTCATGTTGGTTCGAAGTGCTTTTTGGATAACATATCTGATCCCGATCTCTCTGAACCAACAACCGATAATTTTTGGTTGACTCAATCCTGACTCTGGTAGAAGTAAGCGGACTACATCAGAGTCCCAAGGGGATCTCTAATATATCCCTTAAAGCTAGAGACGTTTCACCGGAATGAGTTCTCTTGAGGGATCTCAAACTGTATGATCCCGCGAAGTGTTAGTTCCTGAGATGATGGTTTTGAAGATAATAACCTTAGGACTTGTTATAAAATATAAATACTAATATTCTTGTCTAGATATATATATATGTATATGCAGGATATGCAGGTACTGAAGAATGAAGACTGTACAGTATAAAGATTCAAGACTGAGTATAGAGATTCAAGACCGACGAATTCAAATTTGAAGAAACCAAGACTGAAGACTCATGAGTATCAAGAGTTCAAGATATCAAGAGTTCAAGATTTCAAGAATTCAAGAGTTCAAGATATCAAGATAAGTAATAGTGTCTAGATTTATGTTAAAACTTCATAATAGCACTAAATTCTTTATTCGGATTTTAATTGTGGAATGGAATCTACCTTCTCGCTTTAATAGTGGGATGGAACCCATGACCTTCTCTAGTGGAATGGAATCCACGAAATTTTCAAAATGATTTATTTTTAAGATTTTTTCAAAACTATCTTTTTAAAAGTTATCTCTCTAGGTTTAAATATTTTAGCCTTAAACTATTTTTATTATCTTTTATATTTTGATCTCAAAATCATCTTTTTTTTAAACTATCTCCTGGTTTTAATATGGGGGGAATTAATTTAAAGGACAAAATTTGTATATTTTTAGCCTCAAGGACACAACCTCGATATTTTATCCATAAGGACAAACATTCTTCTAAAAATTATTCATAAGGACAAACATTGTTCCAAAATTATTCGTAAGGACAAACATTCTTCCAATACTACTACCGAACTAAAAACCGATACTTAAAAACTACTACTGATAACTACAAACTGATACCTAAAAACTGCTATCAATAACTAAAAATTGTTACTTAAAGAAAGTCGTCCTTCAGAATAAAATATTGAAGGTCTGTCCTTGAGGTTAAAATGCTTAGAAATTTTGTCCTTGACAATAATGTCCTGTTTTAATATTATAAGCTTAAAAAACCCCAAAATATATTCTATACTTAGTTTTTAATATTACTTTTATATTATAGATTATATATTTTTAAGATTACTTTTTAAATCTCTTTTATAAGTTTAAACTATATTCATAATGGTTTGTAAACTTCAGAAATTGTTTTGACAAGTTTTAGAAAGAAAATCTCTTTTAAAAACAAAATTCAATTTTCAAAATATACATAGGCATGTCGACATACCCCATCCCCCCATGTCGACATGGTTGCTATGGAAATTCAAATTTCAAATTTTCAAATGAAGTGTCTATTCGTCATAACCTTTCACGAATGGACATGACTGTTGTTCTTCTATAAATACTAGTTGTTTTCAATGAATTTTAAGTTAGTTTTTCTTCATTTCTTCACTCCTCCTTCTCCACTCAAATATTCTCTTATATTTTAACAAAACTCTACCGAAATCCTAAGTGAATCAAACTCGGTCATCTCTAGTTTGATTCTCTATCACTCTCTCTCAAAGATCTCAGTGCTATTTAGAGTTATAGGATCATTTGTAATCAGAGATTGAAAAATCGAAGTATATCGAGTCTCTCTCTATCAAAGTGTGATTGGAAACAGTGTGATTGTGGCCTGTAAATCAATTGGGTGTGATTGTAGCCCGTAAATCAATTAGGTGATCTTGTACCCTAGTTAAATCAAGAGAGTTTGCCCTAGACTCGAAGGCAGGAGGGTGTATATCATAGCCTTGAAATCGAGGTTGTAATATCGACATTATATTTGAAAAGAAATCTGCACAAGAAATTATGTGAGACTGGATGTAGGGTAACTCCAAACTAGTATAAAATTCCGATGTGTTCTTTCCTTTACTGCTTTATTTACTATTTGCATATGTGTTTGATTCTGTGATTGTTTCTGTGTTTGTGAATTGGATCTGTTTAGGTTTAATTTGAAAAGATTTCTAAAAGATTCATAAAATTAATTAAACACTATTCACCCCCTTCTAGTGTTAATTCTGCCTTAAGATCCGTAATCCGCATTTCCTACATTTGGTATCAGAGCATTGGTTTTCAAAGTTATCATAATCTAAATTTTGAAAAAGTTTAAAATGGCAATTTTTGGAGATTTTGTAAACACTAGTTCAAAACTGTCCATATCATCATTGTTTCATAAGTCTGCATATTGTTATTATAAAAAATCAAGTTATCTACCCAATTAGTGTATTGTGCAGGAACAGATGTGCTATATGGTTTTGATGAATCAACACTCAATGACAAATGGTGCAAACCAAGAAAAACAAATGGATACTTGATAGTGGATGTTCGAGACACATGACTGGCAATCCGGAAATACCGAAGGACATAATTTATGAAGATGGAGGACTGGTCAACTTTGGAGACAACTCAAAAGGATATGTGATTGACATCGACAATGTCGGTAACTCTAAAACTCATACTATTTCCGATGTTTTGTTAGTTAGGAATCTAAAACACAATTTACTAAGCATAAGTCAACTATGTGATATGGGTTACAAAATTAAATTTGAAAAGGATAAATGTCACATCGAAGATAATAAATCAAATATTATCTTTGAAGAAATTAGGAAGAAAAATATTTATATTCTCAGTATGAAAATCTCAAATGATAACCTATGTCTTTTGGCTAATACAAGTGCCCCTTGGATTTGGCATAAAAGATTTGGGCATTTGAATTTCAAACTCTTAACTAGACTTTCAAAACTTGATCTACTAAGAGGTCTCCATAAAATGGATTTTAAAGTAGATAGTATATGTGATGCTTGTCAATTAGGAAAACTTAGAAAGAGTTCATTTAAATTGAAATATATGATATCAACTTCAAAACCTCTTAAGTTACTTCATTTAGATCCGTTTGGTCCATCTTAAATTCAGTCAATAAATCATAATAAATATGTTTCTGTAATTGTAGATGATTATTCTAGATTTACATGGACAATTTTTCTGAAACATAAAAGTGATGCTTTTGATTTATTTAAAACTTTTGCAAAATAAATTCAAAATCAACTTTCTTTAAAAATCAACACTATTTGTAGTGATCACGGTGGAGAATTTGAAAATGAAATTTTTTGAGTATTTCTGTAATAAAAAAGGAATAACTCATAATTTTTCTTTTCCAAGAACTCCACAACAAAACGGAGTGGTAGAGCGTAAAAATAGGACGATTCAAGAGTGTGCAAGAACTATGCTTTCAGATAGTAAATTACTAAGAAATTTTTGGGCTGAAGCAGTCGCTACAGCTTGTTACATTTTGAATAGGATTTTAATTAGACCTCTAACCAATAAAACACCATATGAAATTCTTTTCAATAAGAAACCAAAGGTATCTTATTTTAAAGTTTTTGGAAGTAAATGCTTTATTCTAAATTCAAAGGACAATTTGGATAAATTTGATCCTAAATCCGACAAATGAATCTTTATCGGATATTCTAATAGAAGTAAAGCATACAGAGTTTTCAATTAAAAAAACAACACCATTGAAGAAGCAATGCATGTATCTTTTGATGAAAATTTCAAAGATTTTGTTCAAATAAATGATGAAGATGATTTTGTTACTTTAAATAATGAATCAAATGAAACAAATTGTGAAACTTTTCATCCTAATAAAAGGATCAGGATTTTAGAAGATCATCCTAAAGAAAATATACTAGGAAATATTGAATCTGCTGTTAGAACTAGAAATCAATTAAACAAGATGAGTAATGTAGCTTTTATATCAACTATTGAACCCAAAAATCCAAAGGAAGCATTATCTGATGATTCATGGATTCTTGCTATGCAAGAAGAACTGAATCAATTCACTAGAAATGATGTATGGGAACTTGTTCCTAGACCTGAGGACAAAACTATAATAGGAACTAAATGGGTTTATAAAAATAAAATGAATGAACAAGGTGAGGTCATTAGAAATAAAGCTCGGTTAGTCACGCAAGGTTATTGTCAAGAAGAAGGAATAGACTATGATGAAACCTTTGCACCCATAGCAAGATTAGAAGCCATTAGAATTCTACTTGCTTTCGCAAATCATAACAATTTCAAATTATTTCAAATGGATGTCAATAGTGCATTTCTAAATGGTTTTATTAAAGAAGATGTTTATGTTGAACAACCCCCACTTTTTGAAGATGAAAAGTTTCCAAATCATGTTTGCAAATTAAAGAAAGCTTTATATGGTCTGAAACAAGCTCCTAGAGCCTGGTATGATAGACTAAGATCTTACCTATTACTATCAAAATTTGAAATTGGTAAAGTAGATAATACTCTTTTTATTAAAAGAAACAAAAAATGATATCCAATTAGTACAGATTTATGTAGATGATATAATTTTTGGATCAACAAACAATGAAATGAACAAAGATTTTTCTGAAATAATGACAAAAGAGTTTGAGATGAGTCATATGGGTGAACTCACTTTCTTTTTAGGATTGCAAATAAAACAATTAGATAGTGGTATTTTCATTAGTCAAGAAAAGTATGCTAAGGATCTAATTAATAAGTTTGGTATGACCACTGCGAGTGGAAAATCCACTCCTACGGCAACCAATGAAGCCTTGAATAAAGAAGACATGTCAAAAGATGTCGACCGAAAAATATACAGGGGAATGATTGGATCGCTACTCTATATAACTGCGAGTAGGCCTGATATCATGCATAGTGTCTGTCTCTGTGCAAGATACCAATCTCAACCCAAAGAGACCCATTTAAAAGCTATTAAATGTATCCTAATATATGTTAAACACACTTTATACTATGACATATTTTACCCTAAAAATGATTCATTTGATTTAATCTCATATTGTGATGCTGACTATGCTGGTTGTAAATCAGACCGAAAAAGTACAAGTGGAACTTGTCACTTTTTAGGACATTCTCTGGTTTCCTGGTTTAGTAAAAAGAAAAATATTGTCTCACTATCAACAATTGAAGCAGAATATATCTCTACTGCTTTGACTTGTTCTCAAGTTATCTATATGCAATAGACCCTAAAGGATTTTGGATTAAATATTTCAAAATCACCAATTTATTGTGACAATACAAGTGCAATAGATTTATCCAAATATCCTACTCATTGTGCCAGAACAAAACACATTGATATCAGACATCATTTTCTCAAAGATAATATAAGTAAAGAGATTATTTCTCTTGAATTTATCAACACTGAGAATCAAATAGCTGATATTTTAACCAAACCCTTGAATTAATCAACCTTTACTAAATTTAGAAGAGAACTAGGTATTTGATCTATAACTAAGATATAGAATATCGATACAGTAACATATATATTTAAATAAATAAAGAAAAATATAATTGTCAAAATTTCCATAAGGATGTCGACATACTCCTACCCCCCATGTCGACATACAACAGTAAAATTTGAATTTTGATTTTCCCTCTAAAAGCAGTTTGGTGGTTATATAAACCACAATATTTCGAATTCTTCTGTCTTCTCTCTTTATTTTCTCTATAATAAACTTTTGAAAATATAAAATAATGGCCTTCTCTTCCAAATCAAACCAATATGCGACCTTTTCTTTCCCTTCTCCTAATGCTGGTCCATTTCAATGAACTACACTGGCCCGAGTCATGAAGATAGAGGAAACTTTCAAGGACTCTCTGCAAATGATGACTGAGTTGAAAGTCATGCAAATAAAGATGGATAAGGAACAAGAGAAATAGGGCAAAATCCTTAGAAATTTGCAAAAATTTCTAATGGATAATCATGCGGACCCGATCGTGATTGAAGATGACTCCTCTAACATTCATATTCGTAATCCATTAGAGGAAGACGATGAAGAAGAAGAAGAAGTGCAAATGGACGAAGACGCTAAAGTTATTTGCGTTGGAGAAGTCTGTTTTGATAAAGATGGTAATTTGGTCGAACAACGTGGAAACTTTTGTCTCCATTACCCAAATTGTTCGATTCACAAGTCACCAATTATCAAAGATTCTCATTAGATTGTTTTTATGTTAATGTTTTTATATATTGTGTGTATTTGTATATATCTGTGTTTATATGTGTAATATAACAACATATATAATAAAATTAGATTTATCTTTCGCTTATTATACTTCGTTATTAGCATTTTAGTTCTATAGTATTAGTTTAAGGGGGAGTTATGTAGTTTAGGATTAGTTTTTGTGATGACAAAGAGGGAGAATTATAAAATAGGTTAGATAGGCTTAGATTAAGGGGGAGTTAGTAGTTTAAGGATGAGTTGTTGGAATAAGGGGGAGTCAGAGTAGAATCAAAGTTAGGTGGAGTATATTTTATAAACATAGGTTGTCATCATCAAAAATGGGGAGATTGTTAGTTCCTGATATGATGGTCTTGATGACAACAACCTTAGGACTTGTTATAAAATATAAATACTAATATTCTTGTCTATATATATATATATATATATATATATATATGCAGGATATATATGTAGGTACTGAAGAATGAAGACTGTACAGTATAAAAATTCAAGACTGAGTATAGAGATTCAAGACTGACGAATTCAAGATTGAAGAAACCAAGACTGAAGACTCATGAGTATCAAGAGTTCAAGATATCAAGAGTTCAAGATTTCAAGAATTCAAGAGTTCAAGATATCAAGATAAGTAATAGTGTCTAGATTTATGTTAAAACTTCATAATAGCACTAAAAAATTTATTCGGATTTTAATTGTGGAATGGAATCCACCTTCTCGCTTTAATAGTGGGATGGAACCCACGTCCTCTTCTAGTGGAATGAAATCCACAAAATTTTCAAAATGATTTATTTTTAAGATTTTTTCAAAACTATATTTTTAAAAGTTATGTCTCTAGTTTTAAATATTTTAGCCTTAAACTATTTTTATTATCTTTTATATTTTGATTTCAAAATCATCTCTTGTTTTTAAACTATCTCGTGGTTTTAATATTATAAGCTTAAAAAACTCAAAAATATATTCTATACTTAGTTTTTAATATTACTTTTATATTATAGATTATATATTTTTAAGATTACTTTTCAAATCTCTTTTATAAGTTTAAACTATATTCAAAATGGTTTATAAACTTCAGAAATTGTTTTGACAAGTTTTAGAAAGAAAATCTCTTTTAAAAACAAAAATCAAATTTTAAAATATACATAGGCATGTCGACATACCCCATCCCCTCATGTTGACATGGTAGCCGTAGAAATTCAAATTTCAAATTTTCAAATAAAGTGTCCATTCGTCATAACCTTTCACGAATGGACATGATTGTTGTTCTTCTATAAATACCAGTTGTTTTCAACGAATTTTAAGTTAGTTTTCTTCATTTCTTCACTCCTTCTTCTCCACTCAAATATTCTCTTATATTTTAACAAAACTCTACCGAAATCCTAAGTGAATCAAACTCGATCATCTCTAGTTTGATTCTCTGTCACTCTATCTCAAAGATCTCAGTGCTAGTCAAAGTTATAGGATCATTTGTAATCAAAGATCGAAAGATCGAAGTGTATCGAGTCTCTCTCTATCAAAGTGTGATTGTGGTGTAACATCCCGCTACTGTTTTAATATGTAGCACTAAATTTAGTTAATAATAATAACAATAAAATAAAACAAATTAAAAAAATCGTTATGGATATAAAATAAAATTTGGAGTAAAACGCCGGAGCGGAATTGTAATCGGAGAACAAATTGCGGTAGAGCAATATCGCGGTTAAGGATATGAAGATTTATTTGAGGGGTATAAAAATTATTTACTGAAAAAAATAAAATAAATAACTTTATTTTTATTCGACTGATTGTTTTCATACTTATCCCTTTCATCATTATATTTTAACCCATTCAATTACTTAGGCCTAAATTATCAGTGTGAAACTTATATAACCACTGCACTCCCTTCTACACTAACGCAAGCAATAAAACCTTTTTATTTTCATCAGACTGCTGGGTAAAGCAATGTGAGTATAATTTTTTTTTCTTTTTGGTTACCGTGAAAAGATAATTTAGTTCACCTTACATTCATTTATATCAATCACAGTTTCATGTCTATTCTAATGTTTTTCCTAATCAAAAAAATTATTTAGTTGTATAATATCAACCAAACCCATATATAGGATCTATATGAACTGAGTATAATATTTAGTAAAGATCATGTAAGTTAGCATGAAAAGTATGATATATATGAGTGACTGTAATATTGACTGCACAGAGGTTGTTTATTGAAATAATCACAAACGATGACAAGTTGTTAAGGTAAGATTAAATGGATCCGAAAATGCATTTTATTACTGTAAAGTCATAGCCCACAACTTATATACATTGTAGCTGGTGAGTATTGCTTGAAGTTAGTACCATAGTCTCTACTAATAATTCATATATACAGAAGTACGTTATCAAACTATAGTTATTTATTAGTAAATATATTCACGTTTTACTTAGGCCGCGTGCTACTCTTATAAGTTATGTACACATTCTACTACCAAACTTCAATAACATATAACTCAAAATCTAACATGAATTTGAGCTTGCAATCAAAAGGAAATATATAAAGGAAAGTGAGACGAACAAATCGACTAGCTATCGTCTGGCCGATGGACCCCGTGGTGATCAGAAATGACACCGTTATGTCTGCATCCGTATGATGAACGGGAGCGTTGCGGCCTAAACAGAAGGTACCAGCAGAACCGTATTACGTAGCTGAACACGACTATGGTATCGGTTCGGTCGTCAAAGGCATGTGGATGTGTGACTATGAACCAAAGTGAACTAGAGAAATATAGAATACTAATTTATAAACTTGCGTTCATGCACATGCATTCATGAATATGCGCATGTATTCATGCAAAATAGTGAAAAATGAAAGGATGATGTGGCATGAGAGATGGTGTGGTCTTATGTGTGTGTGCATGTAAACTTTTTAACGAAAATAAAAAGGTTGCTGTTTGATTTTTAACATGTAGAGAAGCTGAAGAAATAGAAATGACAAAGTGAAAATGTGTCCTATTCTTTTTCATGATGTGTCTATACGTTTGCATGTAAGAATAAAATAAATAAGTGAATGTCTTCTCTTTCCCTTCCTGTGCTTTGCATGTCTCCACATATATAATGCAAATTACTTAAGGGCAAACATTTAATGAAGAGTAAAGAGGACATGGGCATGTGAAATGCAACTTCGTGTGAAAAATATTTTGTTTTAAAACTTTTAATATTTAAAACTTTTGGGGTACGACGCTACACCAGATTCCGTTCGCGTGCGGACCTCGAACGACTGAAATAAAATTACGATCGCGCACGACAATGTTACACAATCACAAAACAACAATAAAATAAACCGATTAACTTATTTTGTGAAACTTCAAAAGAACCGGCGTTTGACGCAAAACGCGTCAACCGAAAATATTATATTTTTTAAATTAAAAATTATGGAAAAATTCTATAAATTAAATTAAAATGACGTCATCAAAAATCAAGTCTAAATTTAAAACGTATATTTATTATAATTTAAATTCAAATCTGATGAAGTTCTTCCAAATTGTGTTTATATGTTTATGAATGTTCATGATACTATATACTGCAAGTTAATGCTATGTTACACGAACACGACATTTGTATGTGATATAAAATAGAAAACGATACCATTTTGGGGATAAATGGTATATTAGGAAGTTAAATACAAAAGAATTTGAATGAATTTAATCGATGAAGCAAATGAGACGAGGTGAGACTACTAGACGCTAGAATCCATCCTAGCGGACAGATTCTGGGTCGCTCCCTGAATCGTGATGACCTAGTCCCTTGTCACTTATTGTCAAACGATCTGTTGCATGGACACAACCACAGTGACAGGCGCAGTGCAAACGGGAAACGAGGAAGAATTGAGAGTAATCTCATTGATGGATATGTGGTGAAACAAAGATGAAGATTACAACACAACGGGGTAAGCCAATGGTGAACAGGAGAAGATAGTGCAACTAATAGATTGTGTGGGGGCACCCACAATTTCTGATCGGAAGATATGCGGATGAAAAAGGCCGTAATATCGGTTCGATACAGAGTCTAGTAAGAGTGAATAATGAATAGGATTCACTAGTAATTCCAAACCTCGTATATGAATAACTTGATAGTGATATGTCTATTGAATAATGAATGCAACTTATAAATGAATAAGATGAAATATCTCGGTTGATTAGAGTTGCAGCTGTGATTCACTTTAAATAGTGCCGTGACACGTGTATTTAAACTGAAATAATCCAATGGGATGTGGGCGGGTTTAGATTTGTGTGACATATTTATTTCTTTTAATATCACATATATAACCCAACTCCACAATTTATATGAATCCTTGTTACAGTAATATACTCACAGCTAGGTTTATAACCCGACTCGAGGTTTTGTTTTTGACAATTCCTCGGGTCAGACCGAGGCTTTTCAGGATGATTACCTTTTCACGTTTTGAGGAGATTTCATACGACATTGAGATGGACGACAACTGGCATACAATATATAAATTTAAGGTAGTTGTAGATTTAGAGCTTCATGGACGCACGCTTGCTACATGTCTCAAAGGAACTGTTAGAGTCATCTGGAGGAGAAATGATAGAGAGATACATTTAGAGTCCGTTGAACTATGCTAAGTTGATTTTGCGTAGTCATGTCGTATGTCCTTTGTATATATTAGTCTGTGTATGTATTAGGATGTCATTTTTAGGGCAGTTATGTGTAGTATGCATGATGACTTAGTTGTAGATATATGGTGATAGTCTGACGTCTGTTTGTACCTATGTATATGTGTATATATATATCTATCTTTTTGGTCCGCTATTTTGTGAAACCATTATATATTGTGTTCTGATATGTGATTTAGATACAAATTTCCCTGAACTCGGGTATACTACATTGTGTTGGGGTGAGATACGTACCATTTCAGAGATGTTCAGGTATTTTAAACGTTTCCATGTTGATCCAAAGTAGTGTATACGAGAGATCGCTCCTTTAGTGCCCACTGATCCGAGCTATCGGACGGTAAACTCCCTCTGATATTTCGGTCATTGGAGCCGGGGCGTCACATGTGGCCTGTAAATCAATTGGGTGTGATTGTAGCTCGTAAATCAATTAGGTGATCTTGTAGTCTGGTTAAATCAAGAGAGTTTGCCCTGGACTCGAAGACAGGAGAGTGTATCTTGTAGCCTTGAAATCAAGGTTGTAATATCGACATTATATTTGAAAAGAAATCTGCACAAGAAATTGTGTGGGACTGGATGTAGGGTAACTCCAAACTAGTATAAAATTCTGATGTGTTCTTTCCTTTACTGCTTTTATTTACTATTTGCATCTGTGTTTGATTCTGTGATTGTTTCTGTGTTTGTGAATTGCATCTGTTTGGGTTTAATTTGAAAAGATTTCGAAAAGATTCATAAAATTAATTAAACACTATTCAACCCCCCTCTAGTGTTAATTCTGCCTTAAGATCCATAATCCACATTTCCTACACGAAGCTCTTATTCACTTCCTAAGTCAAAACTGGCCATGATTTGATAGTCGGTTATTTAACTATCAAATAACCAACAATCCAGAGATTTAATTACCCATGACAACCACTAAGCCTCAAAATAAATCCTTCATTAATTAAATCTCTTTTTCAAAATATTTATTAATATATTCATATGCTTATCACATTGGCATAAGTTTATTCACAAAACATCATGAAAGATTTCTTATTTCAAAATCATATTAAAGGAATAAACAAAAGTTATTTAAAAAGAAACGAAGATAAGGATAACCCTAAACACTATTCCTTCGGTGTTAAGTGTGGAACGAATGTTCCATACCAGCATAATTAAGAAGGTCAGTTTAAGGAAATCAAATCTTAATTTCTTTTATAAACTTCTTCTATAAATCTCTTCTAAATAAATCTCTTTCATTTATGAAATCTCCTATACTAAAATTCCAAATCCATTTATGAAAACTCTTTATAGATCTCCAAGTTTAATTATAAAACTCTTTTATAAATATCTAAAACCATTTATAAAACTTCTTTCCAAATTTCAAAATCTCTTTTCAATTTATAAACAAATTTCATAAATTTCCTTATTTAAAACGAAACTCCTTTAATAAATCTTAATCGATAAAGTTTCTTTGATAAACAAAACAATTATTTAAAACACCGTTAAATAAACAAGTTGTTATTCAAAACATCCTTTATTAAATTTATCTTTAAACTGCATTAACAAATTAATGATCTTAAACAATTATTTAAAAAGTCTTAAATTATTTCAAAAAACCTTTAATAAAATAATTGCTTAATTATCCTTTAAATATCATATTTAAAATGGTAATAAACTTTGAACATTATGAGTAAGTAATAGTTTTATTTAAAACCCTTTAAATAATATAAAAATTAACTTTAAAACCATTAACGAAAAAAATATATTTAAAGTGATTTATTTCTTAGAATTAGAAAAAGGCTTAGTGAACACAATGGTTCTCATTTAATTAGGTTTAAATTTCCAAGTATAACATGGGTATTTACATACCAAGCATATATCTAAAGGAAACCAGCCAATAACAATTAATCAACATATAGGTAAATGTCCAAGTTACCATAATAGGAGAATCGGGTTTAATTTCTGCTTAATAGATGCCAAACATAACCTACTTGGTGAATTATAGCAGAACAACGATTTATTCTGCTAAAAAAAATGTCCAATATAATTTAATTAGTAGAATAGTGTTTTTGCTAAACCCATGTCATTGGATTTCATATTCAATTGGGGCTACTTAAAAGTAATTGACAAAGAAATCCCTTGGATTTAAAACATTCTTTAAAAGAAAGTTACTTTAAAAACAAACTGATCTTTAGAAATAAAGCGGTTTAAAACTTTAAAGCCTTTATTTAATAATTAAATAACATTTAACTCTTTATTTTAATAATAATTAAACCTTTAACTAATAATAATTAAATAATAATTAACTATTAAAAAAATAATTAAATAATTATTAACCTTTAAATAATTAATTAATTGGCAATTAACCTTTAAATAAATAATTAAATAATAGAAAATCTTTAAATAAATAATTAAACCGTACTTAATCTTTAACTAATAATTAAATAATAATTTAAACCTTTATTAAATAATAATTTAAATCTTAATTGAGTCAATTAAAATTTAATTTAATTTAAATTAATTAGTAATTAATAAGTAATTAAATCCTTTTATAATAAATAATTAATTAAAAATTAATATTAATTAAATAATAATTAATCTTAAATAATAATTAACCTTTTATTAATTAACTTACTTAATTTATAATTAAATACAAATTTCCTTTATTAACTAATGATTAAGTACCGATTAACTTAATTAATTAATTAAATAATCACTAACTAATAAATAAATAATTAATTAAATAATCACTCTTTATTACTTATAAATTGTTCTAAAAACACTTTTCAAAAGACACTGAAGCAAAAACGCTTTTAAATTTCAAAAGAGTTCGTTTTTATGAACTGCACCCATAGCGACTATCGCTATATGATCCGTAATTTTCAAACTTGTTTTATATTCCAAAAACCTTCAATAACTTTATCTTTTGTGTTATTTTACTTTATAACTTTGAATAAAGCTTCTGGAAAAAAACAAAGTAAAAAAACTTCTATAAACTTTTTTCAAAAAATCCATAAATAAACAAGTGAAAAAGTTAGGGATTTCGATGTCGTGTTAAAATACAAATCAAGTGCTAACTTTCCTTAGCCTATAACGTGTATGTATGTTTACAATCATATATATATATATATATGTATGTATGTATGTATGTATGTATGTATGCATGTATGGACCATAACATCATGATATAAGCTAGGTCCTAACTTGCACTTTACTGATTTTCAACTTTTTATTTCCAAGTCTAAACAACATCACATCCAAGCATACATTTGCACATACAAATCAACATCAATCTATCCAACAACCAATATATATTCACAACAAAGATAAGCAATAATTATCATCAACAGTAAATTTTAAAACTTTAAGGAAAAAGCAAGCTTTTCTCACCTAAAAGCTAACCAAACCAACTAAGATTACACTAGAACTTGAATCGGACCTAGATCCATGCTTCTACTTTGCAAAAGACAAGTTTTTAAACTAGGAGAGGGACTTTTGGTTCGACCAAGGGTGTACATGGCTCGGCCATGGTTGTAGGAGGGGTCTTTGGACTTATTTAAGGAGGAGGAGGGTTGTAGAAAAGAAAAGGAGAAATTTAAACAAGGCTTTATGAATTTTAAAGTTGAAAAAAAAATGAGATTTCCAAACTTGGAAGCCATGAAAGTTCATGAAGCTAAGGAAAAGAAGAAGAAAGTTTTAGGAAATGGAAAATAAAATGAAAGTAAGAGTGGAAAAGAATTAGGAATTTCCTTTTATATAAAATGACGTTATAAGATTACCTAAATAGCCTTAAGTACCATGCACTCCACTACAAGCTTGCTACCTCATCATCTTGTCCCCTCCACCTCACCATTCTTGTCTCTCTCCACCATGTAATTCACAAAAATCGTTGTCCCTCTTCTTTTATTTGATCCAACATGCATTTATTCACTTGTACTTTGTGGTTCCTAATGACAAACATCTTTTCACCTTTTTATTTTATTTAAATTGCATAATAAGTCACGTCACTCTTTATATATACACTTAAGTGTATGTGTGTGTATTCATATAATACTAACATTATTTATAAATGTATGTGTATAATTATACAATAGTGTACACAGCGTTTTCGACAAATTTTAGTCGACGAAAAGTCGAAAATTGGAAAACAAATTCCGGTCACATTTTCGATTTTTCTTCGAACTAAATATATTTATAAACAAATTTGCAAAAAATATTTCACCATCATTATTTACTACTTAAAGGAGTTTTATTTTAATTATAAAATATATTATTTTAATATTTAAAATTAATTAAATATTCACAAATCAAAGCGGTGAAATTCTGGGTCGTTATACAAGTCATATGCTAGAAATTCCCAATTTCGGTAAATCCCTAGTCATTCGAACCTAGAGTACTATGTAATTTTAGGGTTTGGTAGAGGAGAATTTTTTAGAGGTGACATAATAAATGAGATGAAGGCAATATTTATAGGAAAGAATGAAGAGATATTCTTCCATAACAATTTCTCCTTAGAATTTATCTAACAAAATCTTATCAAAATACCAACCATATATAGCCGCAACCCCCCTCCCCCCTAAAGCATAAATTTTCGACTGTTATTAACATTTATTATATATTAATGAATGGAATAAAAGTTATGTTTATAAAAGAAATGAAGTGATATCCTTCCACAAGAATTTCTCTTACCTTTTCTCATTTAGACTTTATCCATACATAAGTCTAATCAAATTAGCTTGCCATCTTTATTCATATATTAGGGTCGACCATATATATAACTAAATTTATATTTAACTATTTTACTAATATTAAATCATTATTTTATATTAATATATGATTTGTAAATTAAATAAATATGTATATAACTATTATATATATTTTTAAATAATTTCCAAAGGCAACCAAAATTTATATAGGCTACCAAAATTTCTAAAAGCCACTATGATTATTATAAGCACTCAATGTAACTAATATAACATTTATATTAATTAATTAAATTAATTCATGATATTTATAAACTAATCAAAATAGGTTTTACTTCAAAGACCACTCAAATTCAGTTATGCAGCTCATAAGTGTAAATTTAATCATCAATTAACGTTGAATACTTCAAATATTAAAGATCATACGTTACCTTAGCCGATTGTGTAACGTTATAGTCAAATTTATTGCTTATGGATTTTCAAGGTAAAATCATATTTCAAATCTTTTAAGTAACACCCTTAAGAAACGATGTTATAATTACATTCTTTATCATCATTATATCACTTTGGATAATTAGAGCTTGGTCATAGTCAAAGCTCTAATCATAATCGTATATAACCATATAGTCCAACTCTTAAATCCTTAGTTTGGTAATAACATTTATTATTAATCGATGTACTCTGGCTAGAGATTCTGACTTTGAGTTGACCATGATATTAAACTTATAATAAATGAAATGGAATCTATATTGAATGGCGTTTCACTACTTTAACTCAAGCCCAACTATAGTCGTTCAACTATAATCAAAGTGGAGTCTCCTCGTTTAAGTTCCACGGTATTCTCATCGTATATCATCACATTAAGATTTCATGTTTGACCTAGTTATAATCAACTGTTAGGAAACTGTCGGTTGAGTCATTTTGTAGTTAACCAACAACCATAAGTATGCAACCCCTTGGTTCCTCCAACAGTCATGAGTAATACACTAACGGTTGTATCAATATCCTTTTCTCGAAACATCTGGACCAAGAGTATTTACAATAAAATGTTATTTTATACGATTCAAGACTCAAGATTGTACTTTTTTTACAATTAGAATCATATAACATTTTATTTAATGAGTTTCTACTTGTACATATTTAATTATTATTTATTAATTTATATTACAATATAATGATATATACAATAGAAAATAAAACAAAAGCATATTTTATTTTGAAAAAGATTATCATAGAGAGCTAGTTCAAATAACAAATTACATAATCTTCCTTAAGGCATACCACTAACTCTTTTAATCTCCCATTTTCACCTGGGGACAATTATGGATTCATAATCCCATCCCTTCAATTAATCGAATAAGAATCAACTAAGGGAGTCCCTTAGTGAATGGATGTACTATGTTTTCTTTACTATCTACTCCATCAATCAACACAACTCCATCATTGATAAACTACCTTATCAATTGTAGTATGTGTCTTGATTTCTCATGATCTCTAAGTTCCTTTGCGGTCTGTATTGTTGTATTATTATCACAATAAAATGTCATGGGATTCTCAGTTTTTGGAATCACACCTAGATTACTCTTAATTTTGCACATCCATGCTACTTCTTTCACTATTTCTTTTATTGCTTCATTTAGGGAAATGTACTCAACCTCCATGGTTGAATCAGCTACTATATCTTGTTTGGAACTCTTCCAACAGATCGCCCTACCATTCAGTGTGAATATATACCATAAATTAATTTGATGTCATCGATATCACTCTAAACGATTGTATCCATGTACCCTTCATAAGGAGTACATCATTCCCATATATTAGGGATAAGTCTCTAATGTTTATCAAATGCGTAAGAATACACTTCACTGTTATATAATGTTTTTCTTCCAGATTTGACTAATATTGACTTACATTTCCTAAAGAAAACACAATATCTGGCCTTATACATAACATTGCATACATTATGGATCTAATTTCTAAAACATATGGAATCCACTTCATGCTTTTTCGCCTCTTCTTTATGTGGAGAATCCTTCTTGAAAAGGACAATTCTCATTTGGAAATGCTTAGAATCCAAACAATCTCTTAGATCCATCTCTATATCGTTATACCAAGTATATAGGTTTCTTCACCCAAATCCTACATCGATGAATTATTGGATAGCAAAGCTTTGATAGAGTTTGGGGTATGTCCTAGTGGTAATTATGTAATTTGTTACATATATCTAACTTAATAATCAACCTTGTTCAAAATAAAAGGTGTTTTCTTTCAATTATACACTTGTTATATTATGATATAATTAGTTAAATAATTAATTTTATATATTAAATAGAAAATCCTTGAATGTTATGTGAAAGTAATTACAATGTGTTGTAATCATGCGAATCTTACCCCATTGAAATATAACGTATTGTTCTAAATATTCCTAGTCAAGATGATTCGAGAAATGATATCGATACATCCATTGAGACTGGAGTACATAATGCTTTCAAAATTTTGTCAGTGTATTACTCATGGCTGTTGGGGGTGTCAATGGGCTATTTATTGATAGTTATTGGATAACTATGGAATGACTCACTCGAGGGTTCTCTGTTGGTTAATATAACTAAGGTTAACCAGATAATCTCGAAGTGACGATGTTAAACAGTTCCCTCGACCTCAGAATATTGTGGAACTTTAATGTGGACACTCCACTTTAATTATAGTTAATCATGACATGTTATTCATCGAACGACTGTATTTGGGTCTGAGTTGAAGCATTTGAAGTGAAACATAGAGAGTTCATCTCCTTAGTTATACGAGGTTAGTATCATGGTCAAATGTAGTCAACTCAAAGTCAAAATCTCTGCCCAAAGCAATATAATTAATAATAATTATTGTTATCAAATCAATGATTTTGTGTTTGGACTTATAAAGTTGAATGTGGGCGATGTTGGAATTTTGACCAAAACCAAATTCCATAAGTCCTAATTGATATAGAATTGACGAAGAGATTTGGTGTAAATAATCGTTACTATTAGATACCGCTTATAAAAGGTAAAATTAGATTTTACCGAAAGACATGTATGCGATAAATTCAACTAAAATGTCACACCACTAGGTAAAGTGATGTGTTGATGTCAATATTCGAATTATCAAATATTAATCGATGACTAAATTTACACCTTTAAGTCGCATAACCGAAATGATGAATATTCCAAATGAATCACATGATTTAATTAATTTATAATCACTGTAAATTAATTAATATTTAACTAATATTAATTATTTGATTTGATTTGTTTAAACACTGTTAGTATTTAATAATGTACATATATAAAAGCTATAAATGTGCGTACCGATATATGATGTCAGTAGAACATTTAAATTGGACTTAAATAGAATAAATACTAAATGTGTTTTAAATTAATTAATATTTATGAAATATTAATTACTATTAAATTTCATTTGATGTTTGAATGCCATTAATATTTAATAAAGTGCGTATATATAAAATTTATAAACGTGCGTAGCGATATCAGCAGAACATTTAAGTTGGATTTAAATGGGATTAATGCTAATGGGATTTTGAAATGTTTTGAGGCCCACACCCACATGCTATTGCCGACCAAGAATAAGTAGGAGAGGAGGAGTTTTGAATTTGAAACAAAGGGGCAAAAACATAATTATAAGAAGGTGAATCACCCTATCTTTAATTATATTTTTATTTCTTCCTTCAAGAGATTTGATTCAGCCATTATCCTCTAGCTCTCCCATCACCAATAGACAAAATTTTCATGGCCTCTAAGGCTTAAATTCCAAAAAAATATATTAACAAAAACAAAAACAAAAGGAGGTTATTTCTCAATTCATGCGAGATCCAAAGTCAATTCATTAAATCTAAGAATCCTTTCATCATTCAAGGTGCTTTTTTGGCTTCATCTCAAGGCAAGTTTCTAATTTATTTAAATACACATTCATCATGTTTATATGGTTTAAATCCTCCACCTCCTATATATTTTTTGGATCCGTATTTGCCTCTCTTGAATCCGTATTTGCCTCTCTTGAATCAGTTTTATGCTCATCTTGTTAACGTGATTTTAACATCTCTATGTCCTTCTATTCAATTGTTCATATGTTATTTATGTCAATAATTTCGGATCTATCACTACTTTTATTTTTTGTTCATATTGTATATTTAATTTATATTTGAATTCCATTATCATGAATTTATATATGCCCAAGTTGTCTAATTCTTTTCTATTTTAGAAACTATTGTTTGAACAAATTTTTATTAGAAATAACTTTTGATTAATTGATTTAAGTTTAATGTTATAAGTTTGAGAACTGAATATATATTGAAAATTGTTTTAAAATAATTTTGGTTATTATTTACATGAGAATAATAATTAAGTCAATTTAAAATTTACAAGCGAACTTTTCTGAAAGAAAAAACTTAAAACTTTGGATTTTTCTTAAGTTAAAAATTGGATCTAAGTTTCATTAATTTTATTGTTTGAAGCTATGTCTTTTAAAAATTGAATACATATATTACTTATTGTTTGAATTTAAAACATTGATTCAATTATTATATATATGTGTGTGTGAGTGTGCGCGCGCGCGTGGGTATGTTCTTAATTCAAGGCTTACAAAATGGACTTTTATGTAAAATGGTATTTTTGTTTTTATACTATTCCTTAATTAAAACTAACTTTCAATTGTTTGATTTAACTTTAAAACATGTCAAACAATCAAAATTAGTCTTAACATAAACAAGTATACTTACATACATACGCATGTACACACACACATATGTATATATGAATGTATGTGTGTGTGTGTGTATGTATATGTGTATAATTATATATTATATTTTAAAAGAAAATATTTTGGACTATGAAGGCAAATATAAAGGGGGAATATGTATGTTTCGGTGTAAATCGTAGCACCTAAACATGTACATATTAATTATGTACCCTTCCTATATGTTGCACTTGCACTTTCACGCATGAGTGTATTTGATGCACTTATTACACCATACATTCAGTTTAAATTAAAATCAACCTACTTTGAACACATAAAATAAAATGAAGATTTTATTTAAAATTTTAGATTGGATCTTAAATCCATTTTGGCTTCATAAACTTAACTAAGGTCAATATGGAGTTTATTTTTGAAATTCGCTCCTTTAAGCCGCATTCGACTAGCCTAGTTCCAACAATGGTATCAAAGCTAAATAGCATATGCAGTCTAAGTTAGCAATGTTAGGGATAACTAATTAAAGCCTACCCATTTAGCATAGTGTCTATAAAGGTAGTGTCGAAGGATTGAGTTTGGGTAATCAAGTAGTTTGCCCTACTTGGTTACTGTTCTAGCACGAAGGATGAAGCAAGCCCAAAGGTTATCCCCAATATAGAGGTCCAAATTGATTTTGGGCCTTGAGCTAATTTTTCAAAATATTTTTTGGAAATATATATATATATATTAAATTTAAAAGTTAAGTTTTAAATGTAATATGTTATAAATATTATAAACTTTTCAAAATTGTTTTGAAAGCCAATATATTAAGTTTAAAATCCATTTATCTTATTTATTTATTTAATTGGATTAAATAAATAAATAAGTAAATAATTAATTAAATTAAAACATATATAACGATATGTCTATATTTACCTTAAAATGGTTAAAGTAAAAAAAGATAAATTTTTTGAATTAAATTAATGTTATTTCAACTAAAAGTTGTTTTAATTCATTAAATTAACTAAACTTTAATTAATAAATAATGTACATGTATAATGATATGTGTACATAATCACTATAAATGTTGTAGTCTATATTCATCTTTAAAATTTTAAGGATGAATGAAGTAAAATTCAATAGTCAAAATTTAAATTAAATTAATTAAAATGTTAAATAAATAAATAAATTAAATTACTAAAATACGATTTAATTAATAAGAATGAATTAAATAAGATTTAATTAATAATATACATGTATATATTATATAAGTGAATTAAATTATAAAAGTTATAACTAAATTAGAACTTGTATGACTTTATATGTATAAAATTAAGTGGAACTAGAAAGAAACCCAAATTAGATTTAAAAAATAGATACATACGTATTGTACGTGTACCGTGATTCAAATGTGTCTGACACTTGAATCACGAGGGTATTTCAATAGAAATGCATTATTTCCTAAATTGATATCACTTAAAACAAATACACTAAAGATTATGGATGTATAATATATATAAGTTGTAACAAACCTAGCTTTTTGATCCTCGAAAATCGACACCAATACGTCCAGTGTATTACATGCCGAGTATTCATGTGCCGAAAAACATCGATCGCTAGGGGAAAGAAAGAAGAAGATAGAGAATATAAGGACTAAGAACAAACATATAATCTCACAACGCAATGGAATAACATATATTAATCACACAATACTTTACAAAGTCATTTACAAAATGATACATCAGAGTCATGCTAATACAATTTCTTACTTAGGACAGTTATAACAGCCTGTCCCTATACACAGATATAGCGCACATAACATACAATGGAACAAGATGATAACTATCTATCAATGAAGCCTCCTGCTCTAAGCTACTCCAAAAAAAAATACATCTGTAGAAACCTGAACTACTTGGCTATTCGTAAAATTTGAGCACCCAAGAGTTTTAGGGAAAGAAAATAAAACTCCGGGTCAGACATGGGTCTGGTGTGAGTAAACTCAAAACAACTGAATTATTACTTTTAAAACTCTTTTAAAATCAAAGGGATCTCGTAAGACCATGCCATACATAAAGTTTTCTAGAAATTCAGTGATATTATAATAATGCCTAAGGGTTCAAAGTAAATTATTAAAATAGCTGGAATGCTTGCATCTCACGTTCCAACATATTTAGTATACAACTAAATTGTAAAGCTCATATTGGAGAATGGATTTCAACTAATGACTATGCTACTGGGGTACCGCCCATCATAGTACACGTCTAGAAAATGTATAGAGATCGTACATAACGACCCCTGCCAACACAAGACCGGCCTACCCCTTACGGGATAGTACCAAATATGTCATTAACCCAGTTACTCTGTAACCCTTTTCACATCGAGCTCTCATGCACAACCAATCCATTAATATGTATATGTATCGTATCTAGAAAGGTGACAACATACCCCAATGGTTGTGACCCACATAGCCTTGCTGCATCTCCCTACGTTCTACCTTTCCGAATAGCAATCTCTTATGGAATGCTAACACTGCCCTCCAAGCAGTAATGCAGTGCCAGCATTCATCCATACAAGTTGACCAGGATAAGGACAAACTGAAGGCACTACTTTTACTACATTCATTTTGGAACCACCTTCAGGATTAGTAGCAAGCAGACCTTGCACTTCAATGGCTCCATCTTCGATCCCATGTTTCAAGATGTCTTCATTTCAAAACGCTTGAGTTGGATCGAAATGGTTTTCAGATAGCATATCCGATCCCGGTCTCTTCAAAACAACTTTCGATATTTTCGGTAAACTCAGCCCCAGTTCTTTAGGAAATAAACAGACAAATGATAAGAGCGGAGTTCACCTCCTAACCGTTTGTGGATGGATTTCCTTATCATTCGTCCTAGAAGAACGAAATGAGTTTTTATGCACAATATAGCACATTCGACGGTAACTATACCATATAATTCTCGTGTTTCTCCTATATATTTCCAAAGTTACGTTTTGTCTAGATTTGATAGTTGGTTATTTAACTATCAAATAAACAAACATCCAATCATGGTTTAATTTCCATATGGGATCCTCAAAGCCTTTATTAATTCTCTTTAATTAATAAAACCACTTTATAAAACCTGATCACAAGATCTTTTCAAAACACTATTCCCAAACCCCTTACATTTCCTTTATACTTGGGAACATTTATATACTTATCTCAATGTTATAAGTATATTACCAAAACATTTTACTTTTCATGCCTTGATACAAAATCATATACTTACCTTATCAGTATAAGTATATTTACAAGCTTTTCAAAGTTTTCTTCTTTCCAAATCTATAACCGAACATTTCTTCCAAATAAAACATTCTACTTATCCTTTATCAAAAATTCACTTTTAAAAAGCTCATCTCATATTTCAATTAACTTGTAACTTTCAAAATAAAGTTATAACCCACTTTTATAAACCTTTAAGTTAATTTACAAACCTCTTTCCAAACTCTGAAATGATTTATAAACCTTTTTCCTATTTTTAAAACCCTTTATATAAACCTTTCTATACTCCTTTATAAATATCATTTACAAAACATCATTTGTAAAACACCTTAATAACCCTTTCCGATAGTAAAACCCCTTTCTATACACAAGTTATCATTTATAAATGCCTTTATAAGATTTATATAACTTGAAAAACCATTTATAAACCCTTAGTCTTAAATTGATTAAAAAATTTAAGTAAATTCAAAACCGTACTTTATAAATTCCAAATGAGGCTTAGTAGTCCCAATAGTACTGATTTAAGTTACCATTTTGTTTCAATTTAATTCCAAGGCACTTATCAAATATTTACATAGGCCAACATATATGAAAATTCAACCAATTGCCAAATCATGGAATAACATGTCAATACAACTCAACTAGCATATACATATCTAAACAATATAATAGCAAGATGGCGATTTGTCCTGCTAAATAGATATCCAAAACAATTTAATCAATCAATAGCAGAATGGGGATTTATTCTGCTAAACACATGTTCAAACAATCCAAACAATTACCTTATAGCAGAACGACATTTCATCTTGCTAATGAATGTCCATACAACATAAACAATCACATTCTAACTTATTCATAGTTGTTTGCCTATTTAATATCATGGACAAGAGATCCTTTGGTTAAAATCAAACCACTTAGAAAAGAATCCAACTTAAAACATAACCGATAAAGTTTAAAATAACTTTTAATAATTAAATCATAATTTAATATAAATTAAAGCTTAATTAAATCTTAAATAATCAAAATCAAATCATAATTAAGTCTTAATTAATTAAAAGTAATTAATAATTAAACTTTAAAGAAATAAACATTTACTTAAAATTAATCCCTAATTAAGTAATAAATAAGTAAATAATTAATCTTTAATTAAATAATTCAACTTTAATTAAATAATAATTACAATAATTAAACTTGATTAGAAAATAATTACCTTTTTTAACTTAATTAATCATTAATTAAATCTTCTTAATAACTTACTTAATTATCACTAATTAGTCACCAATTACTTGACCTAATTACTGATTAATCAATAAATAATTATCCTTAATTAATAAATTATTAAACATACTTAGTTAAGTTATAATTAACTTATTTTTTGCTAATTATGTTTGAAAATAGGTTTTCAAAACATTTGATAATCACTAACAAATACGCGCTCATATATATATATATATACACTCAAACTCATTCTAGGGTGTCACTTACCCTATCTCTAACAATTTAACCCCACCAAAGCCAAGATTCTCGCTTAACCTTCAGCTCTGATACCAAATTTAACAAACTTGGCTTTTCGATCCTCGAAAATCGACACTAATATTTCCACTGTATTACATATCGAGTATTCAAGTGCCCAAAAACACTTATCGTTAGGGGAAAGAAAGAAGAAGATAGAAAATAGAAGAACTAAGAACAAACACAGAATCTCACAACGCAATAGAATAACATATATTAATCACATAATACTTTACAAAGTCATTTACAAAATGATACATCAGAGTCATACTAATACAATTTCTTACTTAGGATAGTTATAACATCCCGTCCTTATACACAAATATAGAGTACATAATATACATTGGAACAGGATGATAACCATCTATTGATGAAGCCTCATGCTCCAAGCTTCTCCAAAAAATGCATCCGTAGAAACCTGAACTACTTGGCTCCTCATAAAAATTTGAGCACCTAAGAGTTTTAGGGAAAGAAAATAAAACTCCGGGTCGGACATGGGTCTGGTGTGAGTAAACTCAAAACAACTGAATTATTACTTTTAAAACTCTTTTAAAATCAAAGGTATCTCGTAAGACCACGCCGCACATAAACACAGACGAGTTTTTACCTTACAATAACCAAAACACTTTTATAGAAATTCAATGATATTATAATAATGTTAAGGGTTCGAAGAAATTATTAAAATAGCTGGAATGCTTGCATCTCACGTTCCAACATATTTAGTATACAAATAAACTATAAAGAACGTACTGGAGAATGGATTCCAACTAATGACTGGGCTACTGGGGTACAGCCCATCACAACACACGTCTAGAAACTGTACCGAGATCATACCTAACGGCCCCTGCCAACACAAGACCAGCCTACCCCTTACTGGATAGTATCGAATATGTCATCACCTCGGTTGCTTTACAACACTTTTCATATCGAGCTCTCATGCACAACCAATCCATAAATATGTATATGTATTGTATCTAGAAGGGTGACAACATACCCTAATGGGTGCGACCCACATAGCCTTGATGCATCTCCCGTGTTTTAGTCATTCCCGGTTGATGAGACTTGAGGCTACGTTTTACCTTTCTCAATAGCAATCTCTCTTGGAATGCTAACACCACCCTCCAAGCAGTAATGCAACGCCAGAATTTATCCATACAAGTTGTCCAGGATAAGGACAAACCGAAGGCACTAGTTCTACTATATCCATTTTGGAACCACCCTCAGAATTAGTAGCAAGCAGCCTTACACTTCCATGGCTCCATCTTCGATCCCATGTTTCAAGATGTCTTCATTTCGAAACGCTTGAGTTAGATCGAAGTGGTTTTCAAATAGCATATCTGATCCCGGTCTCTTCGAAACAACTTTAGATATTTTCGGTAAACTCAACCCCGGTTCTTTAGGAAATAAACAGACAAATGATAAGAGCGGAGTTCATCACCTAATCGTTTGTGGATGGATTTCCTTATCATTCGTCCTAGAAGAATGAAATGATTTTTTACGTGCAGTATAGCACCTTCGACGGTAACTGTACCATATAATTCTCGTGTTTCTCCTAGATATTTCCAAAGTTACGTTTTGTTCAAATTTGATAGTTGGTTATTTAACTATCAAATAAACAAACATCCAATCATGGTTTAATTTCCGTATGGGATCCATTAAGCCTTTATTAATTCTCTTTAATTAATAAAACCACTTTATAAAACCTGATCACAAGATCTTCTCAAAACACTATTCCCAAACCCCTTACATTTCCTTTTATACTTGGGAAACATTTATATACTTATCTTAACATTATAAGTATATTACCAAAACATTTTACTTTTCATGCCTTGAGACAAATCATATACTTATCTTATCAGTATAAGTATATTTACAAACTTTCAAAGTTTTCTTCTTTCCAAATCCCATATTAAATAACCAAACATTTCTTCCAAATAAAACATTCTTCCTATCCTTTATCAAAAATTCCCTTTTTAAAAGCTCATCTCATATTTCAATTAAATTATAACTTTCAAAATAAAGTTATAACCCACTTTTATAAACCTTTAAGTTAATTTATAAACCTCTTTCCAAGTCTCTGAAATGATTTATAAACCTTTTTCCTATTTTTAAAACTCTTTATATTAACCTTTCTATACTCCTTTATAAATATCATTTACAAAACATCATTTGTAAAACACCTTAATAACCCTTTTCGATAGTAAAACTCCTTTCTATACACAAGTTATCATTTACAAATACCTTTATAAGAATTATATAACTTGAAAAACCATTTAAAAACCCTTAGTCTTAAATTGATTAAAGAATTTAAGTAAATTCAAAACCATACTTTATAAATTCCAATTGAGGCTTAGCAGTCCCAATGGTACTGATTTAAGTTACCATTTTATTTCAATTTAATTCCAAGGTACTTATTTATTATTTACATAGGCTAACATATATGTAAATCCAACCAATTATCAAATCAGAGAATAACATGTCAATACAACTCAACTAGCATATACATGTCTAAACAACATAATAGTAGGATGGTGATTTGTCCTGCTAAATAGATGTCCAAAACAATTTAATCAACTAATAGCTGAACGGGGATTTATTCTGCTAAACACATGTCCAAACAATCCAAACAATTACCCTATAGCAGAATAGTGTTTCATTCTGCTAATGAATATCCATACAACACAAACAATCACATTCTAACTTATTCACAGTTGTTTGTCTATTTAATATCATGGACAAGAGATCATTTGGTTAAAATCAAACCACATAGAAAAGAACCCAACTTAAAACATAACCGATAAAGTTTAAAATAACTTTTAATAATTAAATCATAATTTAATATAAATTAAATCTTAATTAAATCTTAAATAATCAAAATCAAATCATAATTAAGTCTTAATTAATTAAAAGTAAATTAATATTTAAACTTTAAACAAATAGACATTTACTTAAAATTAATCCCTAATTAAGTAATAAATAAGTAAATAATTAATCTTTAATTAAATAATTCAACTTCAATTAAATAATAATTAAAATAAGTAAACTTGATTAAATAAAAATAATGACCCTTTTTAACTTAATTAATCATTAATTAAAACTTCTTAATAAGTTACTTAATTATCACTAATTAGTCACTGATTACTTAACCTGATTACTAATTAATTAATAAATTAATTAATTATTAAACATACTTAGTCAAGTTATAATTAATTTATGTGTTGCTAATTGCGCTTGAAAATAGGTTTTTAAAACATTTTTAAAAGAAAACTTTAAAGTTAGAAATCTAACTTTTTCGAACTACATCCATAGCGACTATCGCTATGGACGCAATAACTTAGAATATGCTTCTCTAAGTTACCATCTAAAAATTTAACCTTCCACTTTGGATTATCTTTTAATACATAAAAGAAAGGGTTTTGAAAACCTTAACTTGAGTTAGAATTTAAACAAAAACATATACTAACTCAAAACTGGTAAATGATTAGATTTCCAAATGAATCTCAAGTCCTTTCAACATTCCAAATTACTAATTTTTCCATAACCGTTAGACCAAAATCCAAGATCTCAAATACACAAGCATATCATTTGCATCACATATCAAGTTCACAACTTTATATCCAAACATAGCACTTAAACCATTGATTTCATATCTAATGCAAACCACATATTAGCACATATATGTCTATCAAAACCAAGTCATAATCCATACAACAAATATCATCCATTTAGCCATAATGAAAAACATATACATAGATAAAATCTTTCCCAAAAAGATTAGAATTTACTCACCATAAAGCTTTCCTAATCTTTAAATGTTTTAGAACTTGAAAAGCTTCACAACTCCAAAAACTAATCCAAAAATAGGTCATCTTGCTCTCAGCTTTTCACCATTTTACTCTCGGAATTTCGAAAAGTAATCAACAAAAAAGTTTTAGGAAATTATTTTCACTATCAATTCAAAAAAATAATAACTCAATTTGGGTCATATTTTAGAAAGTTACGGTCAAAAGAAGAGGTGGTATTTTAGGCCTTGAAATTCTGGGTGAAAAATTGCTTTGTAAAGATTGGGTATTTTGACGTAGCTATGGTCGAAATTGGAAAAAGTGGTCAACTAGAATGTTGTAGCCACTTGAATTTCAGGTGATTTGAATAAAAGAGATCACCATTTAAGGTGGGAATGAAGAAGTTATGGTTGGAGGAAGAGGAGGTAAGAAATGAGAAATTCAAGGGCTATTTATAAGCAAGATCCCACACCTCATCATTTTGTCAAGTCAGATCATCTCTTGTAACAACCCGCATATTTTATGATTGTATATTTAAATGTTTTATTTAAATATAGAATCGTTAATCGGACTAAAGTCCGAAAAGCTACTTTTTGTAAACAGTCGAATTGGGACTCGAGACCACCTCCATTGAGTCCAAAATGGCATTTACAACTTTTTTGAGTATAAACATCGATATGTTTGGAGTCGAGTAAAAATTATGACTTTTTCACTTTGGATTTGGGTTTAGGTTTCAGCCTACTAACCCATCTTAATACCCTAACTCAGCCCCTCCCTTCTTCATTCATCCTCATTTCCTAATACATTCAAGCTTAAGTAAAAATGGGGAGAGGAATGAGAAATTAGAAATTCCTAAGCCCTAGTTTCCTTTACAAATCCAAGTGTTAGCTCCAAAATCAAAGAGAAACTTAGGTAAGCCTCCTCTTCATCTTCTCCAACTCATTCTCTCTTTAATTTCATAAAATTCCTAAACCTAACTTAGGGAATGTTCTTCTTTTGAGCTTAGATTCAAGCTTCTAGAGTTGAAGTTGAAGAGTAGTTGATCTTCCTTTGCTTTCAAGCTTCTCCTTCATCATTTTGGGTTTAAAGGTGAGTTTTTGAACTCACATCGTTGTCTATTCTATCATTGTTGTTATGTATGGATTCCTAGCATTTATTCATGTTCATTTGCTTTTGATTTGAATTGATTTGGTGAAAATTTCAATTTTTGGTGTTTTGAAGTCAAAACTTTGAAAATCCTAGCTTTGATTTATGAACATGTTTTTGGTGGTGTATCGAAGTGCTTATAGGGCTGGGTTGTCGATTGGCAAAAACCCCTAAAGCCCATTGCTCGTCCGATTGCAAATGGTGAGAATTTGCTCTTCATTCGATAGGCTGGAAAACAGTTCCAGTGCCAGCCAGTCGACTGGCCTCTGTAGTCAGTCGACTGACTGCAGGGTCTGAAACTTTCGGGTTTCTGGATCAGTCGACTGACTGCAGAGGCAAGTCGACTGACCTGCTTGTTTTTGCCTATTTTGCCTATTTAGCTTGAGGTTCCAATTTTTATCAACTCGTGATTATCCAATTTATTGTTATCATTTATTATTGACTTTGATGACTTCTTTTTCGGAATTTTTGAGAATATCCATTTTGATGGATTCGGTATCGATTTCTTTGGATTTGATTCACGTCTTCGAATGTGGATTTTTGTGATTGATTGTTTCTACAGTCATTTTGTGATTTGTCACTTCTGAATACAAAGGTTTCTATACTAGTAGTAAATATTCGAACTCTTTTACAAAGATGATTTCAACTCTATTTTTTATATAAAGTTTGTTTTCAAAACCGTTTTCCAATCTATTAGTATATACAAACCTTTACCTCATTCATATGAGAAAATATAATTAAACGGCTTAGCAAAACAAGTGGTATGAAACGCTTGCGTTTACTTCGTCGGTTAATTTTTGGACTTGTTCGATTGAAATTCTTGTGACAATTTTCGAGTGGGAATCTACAATTTGTTCGTAAATATTTAAGTTAAGCTAGTGGTTATGGAACATGAAGCTAAACTCATATATTTACTAGCTTAGTGTAATCGACACTTTTATTGATCGATGATGATCATTTTGTGATTTATACTAGCGATGTGCGATGTCTATTTGTTTGTTTGGGGATTACAATCCCCGTTTGTGGAACTTCGGTTCAATTTGGCGGGGTAGCGACCCATGGTCTTCGAGCCGTTTGTGGAGCTTCAGCTCAAAATATATGGTTAGCGACCATGGAATAGCGTTTCGTTTGTGATACACGTGTTGGTGAGTTTTCATGCTCCCGTTTGTGATAGGCCTCCCCCTTTGTGATTTTTGGATTTCTAATTGATGATTTCTAGAATTTGTGTTTCACCAACTTTTGCGATTGGCATTAATATGTTTGTCAATATTTGTGGCTTGGTGAATAAAATAAAGAATATGATATTCTTTTTGGTGCTTTGAGATTCTTGAGATGTTGTATGATTTTGTTGTTGTTTAAAACATACTTGTCATAGTATGACATTATTGTTATCATACGTCTTTATTATATCTCTACTTATATCTCATTTCTTTAATGATAATTATTGCTAGACTGATCCGTTTATTATTTTCTTATTAAATAATACTCGGGTCAGACCGAGATGTTACAGGTGCTTCTGCTTGACTCCTTATCTGGGATCATCTTCTGACTTTTGTCTAACTACATTAGATTGGTAGTTTTTGTTGTTATACATTTGAGATAGAGACTCCTTGATGTATACATATTCTTTTGTCTAGCACTTGTATCTATTCTTTCGTGATATTGTGGATCTTATTTGACCACTACTCTAACGTACACTTTTATGTGTTATATTCATATCTATTTCCGCCTTTGAGATATGAACATCTGTGATTGATTTATGTTATGCTTATTTTTATATTTGTTTCCGAAGGCCACATAGTCATCGTGTGGTAGCTTTGAGTTTGTATCGGTATGTCGGATTTGCTCTTGAAATGAATTGCATGTTTTACTATCTGACACATCGGTGCTCGCACAAAGCAATTACACGGATGGTCGCTCCTCAACAGCCTTATTCTTCACGCTAGTCGACGGCATTACTCCGTAGTGTTCTTGGCTAGCGTGAGCATAGAGGTGGGGCGTCACATCTCTTCTCTTCCTCTCTCATGTCAAATCCCTCCCCTATCTAGTTATATCACTTAAGTAATATGGCTAATGATGAAAATATCAAGTGATATGACAAGAGATAAATATATATTTATATATATAAGTTTATTATTTTTAAACCCATGAGTTGTCACATCACTTCTTAAACATAATTAACATAAGATAATATATTCTTAAGCGTATTATTGTATTGTTAATTATCTATCGTATATGTGTTATAGTGCACAAAGACGAACAATGTTTCCGACAACTTTCCGGTGTCGAAATTTCGAAATTTCGGAAAACGTTCTTCAGTCACATTTTCTATTTTCTACAAACTATTTAATTTAGTAAAAAAATTTTGAAAACGATTTTATCATCTTTACTAGTTTATTAAAATGAGTTTATTTTCATTATAAAACCTACATATTGAATTTTTAAAATTGAATAAATATTCACTAACCAAAGCAGTGAAATTCCAGGTCGTTACATAAGTTGTCCTCTACCATTTATATGTTATTTGATTACTTGCGTACTCTTAATTTGTTGAAATTTCCTCAAGCTGGAGATGTCATGTGCAGACTATTAATATATTAAGTAGACAAGGTAAGATACATGCACATATTTGTTAAGCTTTCCTCAAGGTACGTGCATTATACTTCGGCTGTCGTGAAATGGTGGGTACGAGTGAATGATCTCTTTGGATTTATTTAGCTTTCCTCAAGGTCAAGATGAGATTAGGAAAAATACCATGGGTTAGAAGCTGCATATGATATAATTGATAAGGTGTTATCCACCCCCTAAACCATATTTGGTGTTTTATGAATGCCGATGATATGAGGCTCGCTACTTTTAGCGTTTTATGGGTTATTTTATCTCTTTTGAGATTATATGTTTGTGTAGTAATACCATATCATCACTTTATATAATCATACACTTTAATTGTCCCTTCTCACTTGATAATATTATCACATTATCCTTATGATCATATTATTGCTTATCCTTGTAAACTGATTTGTTTAGCTAGACTGACCCACGTATTTTATACTCGGGTCAGACCGAGGTGTTTCAGGTTAGGTACATTTGGATTTAGCCTATTCTACTTCCGCATGGACTATTTTGCTAGCTCATTTTGTTATAGCTTTTTGTGTAGTCCTTTTTGGTTGCTACTCTGATATGTATATTCTTTTGACTCGCTTGTATATTGTGGTTGCTATACCACTTGACATGTATCATTTTTTATACACTGTGATGTATCTGTATATGTATATATATATATATATATATATATATGATGATCTACTATTCTGTGATGTGTTTTGCATTCAAGTTGTTGTATTTTGTTCTGATAGATCCTATAGCCACCTATGGCTTTGTATTAAGTATTTATTGGATATGTCGATCCACTTGAGATAGAAAAAAAAATATGGCATTTGTCGACATATTCAATAGATATTTAAGACAAGACTATAGATGGTCGCTTCTATCCAGCTCTATTCTCTGCATTAGCAGACAGTATTACCCAGTAATACTCTTTGTTAATGTGGGTCTCGGGGTGGGGCGTCACAGCCCGCTTGCGGGCCTATTATTTATTGAGCTTTCTTCAAGGTCCCAAGGCAAGCAAGTCCAAACACCTACTAGATAAATAAAAGATTTCTAGGTCATTCTTAGGGTTTTGAGAAACATAAAATTTTGGTTGGAGCCTTAATAGAAAAACGAAACTATAACATCTAACCTTTTTAATACTGTAAGAAAATATGCTATACAAAGTAAAAAATAATCTATGTCGGTAATTTTGTGCAAGTAATAAAATTGATAAAATGTTTACTAGTTAAGATATACAAATGAACTAAACTAAAGATTGACAAATAAATATAAAATGTACTTTCCTAAAATCTTTTGGCATGTTGTTGCATCAATACCCATGCAAGTGCCTAACTATACACTACTAAACACATTCGTAAGCCACTTAAGTGTTTATTTGCCCAAGACTTTGTATTGTTTACATGAATTTTGAACTCTTAAGCAATACATGAATATATATTTGATCTATATATGATCACATATAAATGTTATATGATGAATATTCGTAGTTCATAACGAAATTTTATTGAAATTTGTTCATTGGAAATAAGCAAATAAACTATGAAGTGAAATCGTATATTCAATATAATTTATTACAATAAGGATTTCCTTTTGAATGGTTTGACCATTTAGAAAAGAAAAACAAATGTACAAGAGTGGATGTAAATTTGGTGCCGTTGGGATGAAGAGAGTGAATAGTCAACTCTGCTTCATGAAGTGATATCAAAAACGAGAATTGTATAAAATACCGGTAGATGATTAATATGGAATAAAAAATGTAATTTTTATTCCAATAGTGCTTTCCTATAGACAATTGTTTTCTATAAAGTCATTTCTATGAGTTTAAGATATTTGATCGAAAACACTTGACTGTAAACTAGTTATAGTGAAATAAATAAATATCTCATAATAAGTAGTTGAATGGAGCTTTGTATTTCATATGCTAGTATAGTAATGGAAGAAATAGTAGGAGCATGCCATATAATACCTATTAGTGGATGCATCAAGATACGAAAAATTGTTTTCGTAAATTTACCGAATATGATTTATTTCGTTCTGAATGTTTTGAATATTCATTATGAAATAAATCTATTAGAATAACAGTATTTGTTGCATTAGATAATTGACACACAAGTATCTATAATTTGTTACAATTATTTCAGAATTAAGGACAAAGCACCAATTTAGCGGGAGCGACATAAGAGTTGGTGAACTCTTCAGACCAATGCATAAAATATATGGAGTCAAAAAATTTAATAATACCAAAAACAGTTCCACGTACTTCTTTTAATTCATAGATGAATTAACATAAATGACAATGATGTATTTATGATAAGTTCATTGAATATAAGATGGAAGTATAAAACGTAACATGCAAAGGAAATATGAAAATTTGGTTCAATTGAATATATGAGTATATAGAAAACGATTCCTAAAGTACCTAAAAATAAATGAAGATTCAATCTCTAAACTCACGTCTTTCTATAATACATAATGATGTATCGATAGGAATAACCAGACTTTGTTGAACAAAGTTGAGTTAAATTCTTTCTGTAAGGTCGAGTACTTAAAAGTAAGTACATAAGATTAAGTTCGATTTCATCTAAAACAGTGTGTACAAAATCATACTAGATAAGTTAATGAAATAGCCCTTACATATCCTAGGTTAAGGGGTTGACATGTGTGAGTCGAGAGGCTACACGTAATTTTTACCTATAAGGAATCTTGTGTGAACCACCCTATAGCACTTTAGGATCGATAAATGTTGATTGACCAATTTATGTTATGAACATAAGTTCGTAAACCTAAAACCAAAACAGTTTTATACATATATATATAGAAATCTCATAAAATGTTTATGAATACCTATTCTGTTGCATTGAGAAATAATTGTTGTTTCAAGAAGCGAAATTTATTTTAGAAATTATTGGTAGTAAAATGGATTTGAATATAATCCAAAGATAAAAGTAATTATAAAGGATGGAATGAAATTGACCAAACCTAAATAGACCAAACTAACTACAAAATCTAATACGATCTCTTACAAATTAAAGAGAAACCATGGTTTATTACCAATGATGAGAAAAAATTTCCTTAGTTGTCAATAAACCATTAAGAGTATTGACTTTAGCATATGGCATGATGCTCAGATCCGAAATGGAGTCCAAGTACGTTACCAAAATATGATATTGATGGCTGTACCCAAAAGGGTATGATCCATCAACCACAAAAATGTTATTGAGAAAAAGACCGATGTAGTTGGAATATAGTAAGCTATATTGAAAATAACAACAACATAAGTTTCGATTGTTGAACTTAACATTAAAGATTCATCGTTCAACGTGCTTAAGTTAATTTGGATTTTACTTACCAAATTATCGCTCGATATGATTTTGATCTTTTGCATATGAAGTATAAATTCTAAATAATGATCTAGAATGTGCTATTTGTGCTTAGTAACCAAAGTGTATCAAAGTTGGTGGGAGAAATTCTTGGTTTGTAGGTTATTGGATATGATCCATGGAGTGATACGAAAGTATTATTTGTTTAGCAAGTATAATCACAAAGAAATCAAATAGTATGATATTTAGTCAAAATCCAGAGGAAGCGTGTGTGTGTAAGAAAGAATATTAATAGGTATAAAATATTTCTAAACTCTAAGTAAACAACAAACCTATGATTGTTCACAATGCACTTAAGTTATAATCATGTTAGTTTGGTTATTTAGTACTCAACATTGGATTTGAAAATGACATCTTTTATGAATAGTATAAATGATATTGGGGATTGTCCCAGAATGATGAACGTAGACACGATACTAATTTTTTTTAATACAGAGCATGTAAGATTGGTTCCTTATGCATTAGTAATAGGAATTATCATTCAAGCTATATTTTCTACAATATCACACTACGCTTATGTATTTGATATGTAGAGCATGTATCCAAATTAAGATTACTTTATGAAAATTGAGATTGTTCTCAAGTATTTACAAAATACTAGAGAATTGTTTGTAGAGATAAGGAATTCCTTATGAAGGAGTGTGCAAACTTGAACTTCGTAAGTGATATCGAGTATAGTGTGTCAATCCTAATTTCTTGTTTAATCTTAAGTTAAGAAATTAAGGTTAGGAATGTTCCGAACTATAAGTAGTGGTTGATTCAACCAAAAGCTGAGTGCATCACCTTGACATGACGTCCAGCTAATGACTATATTGGGGTCTTATTTAAAGCATTTGAAGTGAAACTTTATTCATAGAGAATTCATCTCCTCAGTTTTACGAAGTTAGTGTCACGGTCAACTATAGTCAACTCAAAGTAAAATTCTCTAGCTAGAGCAATATAGTTAATAATAACTTTTATTTTTGAATCAATGATTTAGTGTTTGGACTTACATAGTTGAATGTAGCCGATGTTGGAATTTTAACCAAAGCCAAATTCCATAAGTCATCATGTGATATAGTGTTGACGAAGAGAATTGGTGTAAATAATCACTGTTGCTAGATATTGCTTATAATAAATAAAATACGATTCTACCGAAAGATGTGTTAGTAATAAATTCAACCAAAATGTCACACCACTAGCTAAAGTGATGTGCGGATGATAATATTCAAATTGTTCGATATTAATCGCTGATCGAATATCATATTTGAGTCGCACAACCGAAATTATGAATACTTCGAATGAACCACACAATTTAATTAATTTCTAGTCATTGTAAATTAATTAACATATAAAATATTAATTGTTAAATTTTATTTGATTCGTCTAAATACCATTAGTATTTAAAGTAATTTCTTTGAATGTGTGTCCTAGAAACTAATTGGACTGCAAAGTTTGTCCTTTTGGTGAAATGCCCCAATGTGGAAATTAGCCACAAGGGCCTCTTTAGCAGGTGGAATTAGTTTCTAGGACACACAACTGAAATAATTACTTTCAAGGACAAAACGCAAAATAATTAGTTTCTAGGGCCTAAAAACCTATGAAATTATGTCCTTAAAAGTAATTGGACTGCTGACTTGTCCTTGAAAGTAATTATTCTGCTGACTTTGACCTTGAAAGTAATTTCTTTGAATGTGTGTCCTAGAAACTAATTGGACTGCAAAGTTTGTCCTTTTGGTGAAATGCCCCATTTAATAATGTACGTATATAAAAGTTATAAAATTGTGTATCGATATATGATGTCGGTAGAATATTTAAATTGGATCTAAATAGAATAAATACTAAGTGTGCTTTTAAATTAATCAAATTAATTAATATTTGTGAAAATTTAATTATTATTAAATTTTAATTGATGTTTGAATACATTAGTATGTAATAAAGTGTGTATATATAAAAGTTATAAATGCACATATCAAAATACGATATCGGTTAGAACATTTAAATTGGATTTAAATGGGATTAATGCTAATTGGATTTTTGAACGTTTTGAGGTCCACAACCTCATAGTATGGCCAACTAATAATAAGGAGGAGAGGAGGAGTTTTGAATTTGAAAAGAAAGGGCAAAAATATGATTATAGAAAGGTGAATCACCCTATCTTTAATTGTATTTTTATTTCCTACTTTATGAGATTTGATTCAGTCATTATTTCTCTAGCTCTCCCATCATCTATAGATGAAATTTTCATGACCTCTAAGGCTAAGAATTCAAAAATAAAATATTGAACAAAAAAAGGTGGTTATCTCTCGATTCTTGCAAGATCGAGAGACCGATTCATTGTATTTAGGAATCTTTTCCTCATTCAAGGTGCTTCTTTTGGCTTCATCTCATGGTAGGTTTCTATTTTATTTAAACACAAATTCATCATGTTTATATGGTTTGAATCCTCCATCTCCTTTATCTCTTTTATCTATATGAATTTTGCAATATAATTTAAATCCCTATTAGCCTCCCTTGAATCAGTTTTATGCTCATCTTGTTAATATGATTTTAGCACCTCTTTGTCCTTCTCTTCAATTATTCATATGTTATTTATGTCAATAATTTTAGATCTATCACTGCTTTTTTTTTCATTCTGTGTGTTCAATTTATATTTGACTCCCATTATCACAAATCTATATGTGCCTAAGTTTTCTAATTCTTTTCTAGTTTAGAAACTATTGTTTGAATAGATTTTTATTGGAAACAATTTTTGTTTAATCGATTTAAGTTTTATGTTATAAGTTTGAGAATTGAATACATATACGAAAAGTTGTTTTAAAAAAAATTTGGTTACTATTTACATGAGAATAATAATTATCAATTTAAATTTACAAGCGGACTTTTCTGAAAGAAAAATCTTAAAACTTCTAATTTCTTTCTTAAGTTAATAATTGGATCTAAGTTTGATTAACTCTATTATTTGAAGCAATGTCTTTTAAATTACAAATTGAATACATATATTACTTGTTGTGTTGAATTTTAAACATTTATTCAATTATTGTACGTGTGTGTATCTGTGTGCATTGTATGTGTGTGTATGTGTTTGTGTGTATGTTCTTAATTCAAGGTTTACAAAATAGACTTTTTTGTAAAATGGTATTTTTTTTATACTATTCCTTAACTAAAACTAACTTCAAATCATTTGCTTTAAATTTAAAACATGTCAAACAATCAGAATCAATCTTAATGAAAGAAAATATACATACGAACATACATGCATGCATGCATACATATACATACATACATGCATATATATATATATATATATATATATATATATATATATGCATGTATGTATGTTTACTATATATTTCATTTAAAAAACTATTTTGGACAACGATGGCATATATAAAAGGGGAATATGTCTGTTGCGATATAAATCTCAGTACTTAAACACATACACATTAACTATGTACACTTCCTAGATGTTGCACTTGCACACATAGGTGTATTTGATACACCCATTGCAACATACATTCAGCTTAAATTAAACTACTTTAAACACATAAAATAAAATAAGGATTTTATTTAAAATTTTATATTGGATCTTAAATCCATTTAGGCTTCATAGACTTAACTAAGGTCAAAATGGAATTATTTTTGAAATTCGCCCTTTTAAACTACCTTCAAATGAACCTGTTCCAACGATGGTATCATACCAAACAGTTTATGCGGTCTAAGTTAGCAAAGTTAAGGCTAACTGATTAAAGCTTATCCATTTAGTAGGGTTTCTAGAAGGTAGTGTCGATGGATCGAGTTTGGGTAATCAAGTGTTTTGCTCTAACCGGTTACTGGCCTGATCCGTAGGTTGAAGTAAGCTCAAAGGTTATCCCCGATATAAAGGCCTAAACTGATTTTGGGCCTTCTAATTTTTCAAAATATGTTTTGAAAATTTAAATAAATATACGTTTTTTAAATTTAAAAGTTAGGTCTAAAATATGACATGTTATAAATATTATAAACTTTTCAAATTGTTTTTGAAAATTAATATATAAATTTCAAAATTCTTTTATCTTAATTATTTATTTAATTGGATTAAATAAATAAATGAGTAAATAATCAATTAAAATTTAATTAATTAAATTAAAACATATATAATATGTTTATATTTACCTTAAAATGTTTAAGGTAAATAAAGATAAATTTTTGAATTTAATTAATGTTATTTTAATTAAAAGTTAATTAATAAATAATGTACATGTATAATGGTATGTGTACATAATTACAATAAATGTTGCCGTCTATGTTCATCTTTAAATTATTAAGGATGAATGAAGCAAAATTCAATAGTTGAAACTTAAATTAAATTAATTAAAATGTTAAATAAATAAATAAAATATTATTCAGCTAATAAGAATTCAAGTTAATTAAATAAGATTTAATTAATAATATACATGTATATATTATATAAGTGAATTAAATTATAAAAGTTATAACTAAATTAATACTTGTAGAACTTTATATGTATAAAATTAAGTGGAATTGGAAAGAAATTTAAGGAATAAATACATACATATAGTAGGTATACACAAACTACTGCCAACATCACCTTGTAAGCTTCTTCCTGGACAACTCTCTTTCATATTCAACTGTTGTGAACCATCTTCAGAAAATGTGGAAGCTAAAAGGTCAAGTTAATATAAAATCTGATAATACGAATTTCTACTTTAATTTCTCTTGGGACGAGGACAAGCAATGAACTTTGCAGGCTGACGGCTGACCTTATATTTATAAAAGGCAAAATGTTTAGTATAACGCCATGGTATCCTTCTCATGGCTGTGCACAAGCTCGAATCCATAGTGTCCCTATCTGGGTTCACTTTTATAACATACCACGAATCGCTTAGTCGCTGTTAGGCATTAACTGGTTGTCATGTCACTTAGGCAAATTAATTTGCTTTAATGAAGCAACTGAGAGACCACAACATCTGACTTATGAAAAAGCTCTCATTGAAGTCTCTCCTCTTAAACAACTACCAAGTTACATTTTTTAACATAAGTGCAATGGCTCCGGACTGTCCAAACGTTTATGTCGAGTATGATTGGAAACCATTGATTTGCACAGACTGTGCCATCTTTGGTCATGATAGCAGTTCCTATCGTAAACAAACAGAAAGTAACCTTGTTAATGAAGACATAACAGTGCAGCCACAAAATCGAGACAAACATACACCATCGGAACAATTAAAAAAAGATGCGCACACCAAGAAAAATCAAACGCGATCTCAACCTCAACTTCAGAAATGGAAACCAAGAAAAGATAATGCTAAAGAGCTAACTCAGCCTGTCACTGAGAAGTCATTTGAACCTAAAAGCAATGAATATCCCGCAAATAATCAAATCAACAAGCACAACAGGAACATGGAACACAAGATATCACAACCAACCGTGACAAATTAGTAAAGAAGGCAAAAAACCAACTATTGAAAATGACATGCACACATTACAAGTTCAACAAAGTCATGACAACTCATGTAAACAACAGGATAATGAATTACAAATTTCAAATATGTTCTCTATTTTGGACATTAAACCAGACCCTGATGTGAATGATATTAAACAAGGAGAGATTGTAGAAGCAATTGAAAATACTGTAATTTTAAATGTTCAAGACACCAACATCAAGCAAGTTCATCATCTGATAAATACACCAACAGCCTTTGATCTGCTATCGCCTTCCAAATCACATGTCCCTCCACTTTCAAAATTCTTCCTCCACTTCCAAAACTGCTACACCTAGTTTAATCACTCCTATACAATACTCACACATTCCTTCCCTTTCCGGCTATATATCTCCATCCTTTCCCACAACAACAAGACCAACAATCGAACTTCGACACCATCCTAAACTCTATCACCAAAGACAAAACCGAGTCAACCAAAAAGATAGCAAGCAAGTCCTCACTGAAATATGGCTCTGATGATGAGCACAAATACAGTGCAATCCATATTGCTTCTAAAGATAATATTGTTAAAGCAACTTCCCATGCAATGTCCACCAGATCTTCAAGGCAATTGACCTCCACCTACAAAACCAGAAACTTCTTATGATCCATACTATCGAGTATTGGAATATAAGGTAAGCATATATGCAAAGCAAACAACAAGAAATAAAAAATATGGTAGCCACTCATAGCATGCAATTGTTGTGTGTAGTTGAAACAAAACTCGGTCTTAACCTAATCATGGTTGCTGCCAACTTCATAGCTCCAAGATGGTGCTTTGATCATAACTTTGCCCATGCCCCATATGGTAAACTTCTCCTTCTTTGGAATCCTTCTATTTTTGAAGTTACACCCATCCAAAAGCACAATCAATTTATACACACTCATATTATTCACAAACCCTCAAACACCATTTTTTTTCCACTTTCATATATGCTACAAACAATAACCCACTCGTCAAATTTTGCTGGACATTCTTCCCACTCTTGCTCCATCGTCTTTCCCTTGGCTCTGCTGCGGTGATTTTAATTGCATTTTATCCTCTACCGATAGGATTGGTGGATCCCCTATGACCTTTAAAGAAACCATTCCCTTAAACAATTTTCTTTTCAATTCCAACCTTAATCCCATCCCCTATATTGTACTTTCCCATACTTGGAACAATAAGAGTAGAAGCGGCAAGAGAACTTATTCAAAAATTGATCATGCCTTCCTCAATATTCCTGCTAATAACCTTTGGCCTAACCTCAATGCTCAATTTCACCCTCCTAACCTATCAGATCACTCCCTCCTCACCTTATCTTAGCAATGCTCTATCATAAGAAATACTCCTCATTTTAAGTTTTTTAACCAACGAACTAACTATCCTGATTTTCTTAACACTGTTTTATAGATCTGGAATGTTAATGCTCATGGAAATCCAATGTTTATCCTTCAAACTAAACTAAAAAACATTAAACTCAAACTCAAAGAATGGGCTTTAGATACTTATGGAATAAAGCTGCTTATTCTAGACACTACGATCTTCTTCTCAGTAATCAAAACTCCTTATGGGCATAATGGACCTCCAACTATTAGATAAAGAACAAGAACTTCTGGACCCTTACAATCCCGAACAACTATAGTACCACCTGGAGAAGCATACTGAAGCTCAAAGTGACCTTCCTTCCAATCATTCAATACACAACACATCCCAGTAGTGAACATAGCTTTTGGTTCATCCCTTGGTCTAGGCCAGGCCTTTTGTTAGGCAATGCGCTAACTCATGATCAACGTGCCACTACTGGAATCCCCGAAAATGCTAAAGCCAAAGCCTACATCACCACTCTGTTATTACCCTCCCTCATTCAAATTTAGCTTATGTCAGACAATTATGGAGCACCTTGACTAGCAGCACCCTCCCTAGTGGTCTGAACACTATCGTCTGGACTAACCAAAAACTAGGTCACACTATTGCAGCCACTTATAAATCCATGCAAGCATTCTCTCAAACAGCTAAATGGCCTTGGTCAGCCTGCACATGGGACATCAAACAAAGAATGTAGGACAATCTATTACCGTGGAAAGTCTTGAATAATGCTCTGCACACCCAAAACAAGTTGTTCAATATGGGTATGATAAATCATTCACAATGCGCTTTTTGTGCTTGTGGAAATGAAAATATCCATCACCTATTCTTTAACTGTCGCTTTACTCACCAACTATGGAAAAGAGCTCTTACCGCCTCTGGTCTTCACAATCCATCCTTTGACAGTCAAATGGAATGGTTCTACATTTTTAAAGCAACCAAATGGAGAAATCGAGCTTCTTTCCTCCTTCTGGCTGCTCTGAAAAAGTTGCCTTAGTTTGGGAGGAAAGAAATTCCAGACTTTTCAAAAATGAAGCTCATGGTGCTGACCATATTATTCATCACATCATTCGTGCCATTCATAGACAAATGAACTCATATGACAAAGTTATTCGAAGTAATGCCCGAATGGAAATATCAAGATTCCTATGTTTCTTGATGCATCCATTTGGCTATTTATGATTTGTCCTCCTTTTGTATCTGTTTATATTCTTAATTTTCTTTTGTTTTCTCTTCCTTTGTATGCTCTGTTTTGCTAATAAAAATGGCAAGGGACCATTCTAACATGCTTGCCTTAGGGTATGTCTAGTGAATTCAGGGCTGAATATTCAGCCTTGAACCTGGGTTGGGCACCCAGTGGTCAGGTGTCCATTTAATGGGTGCCTGATGCCAGACTTCCATTAAATGGGAGCCTGGCACCTCCCACAATTAGGGGGCTTGGGCGCCCATTTAATGGGCGCCAGAAGCCGGGCGCCCATAAAATGGGCGCTAGGGCTTGGGCGTCCATTAAATGGGCGTCCAAGCTCAGTTCAGAATCCTGAACATTCAGCTTAATATTAAGGTTGAATTTGACCACTGAGTTTTTTTCTTCTCAGATTCAGAATGCAATCCCACCATTGGAGATGCCCTTACAAAAAAATATCACTCAATATGTATGTATGTGTGTGTGTGTAAGTTGCCCTCTACGATATATATGTTAATAGATTACTTGCACACTCTTAGTCATTGAGTTTTCCTTTAAGCTAGGGATGTCATTTGTAGTACTATTAATATATTAAGTAGATAAGATAAGATATATGCACGTATTTATTGAGCTTTCCTTAAGATACATGCGTTATACTTAGACCATTGCGAAATGGTAGATACGAGTGAATAGTCTATCTGGATTTGTTTAGCTTTCCTCAATGTCAAGACGAGAATAGGAAAAATACCACAGGTCAAGAATTGCATATGATACAACCGATAAGGTGTTATCCACTACTTACCAACCAATGAGCTTTCCTCAAGGTCCCAAGGCAAACAAGTCCAAACATTCACTTGAGAAATCAAAAGATTTCTTTGGTATTCTTAGGGTTTTGAGAAACATACAAAATCTAGTGGGATCCTTAATAGAAAAATGAAATGATAACATCTAACCTTTCTAATACTGTAAGAATGTATGCTATACAAAGTAAAAATAATCTACATCAATAAATTTGTGCAAGTAATAAAATTAATAAAATGTTTATTAATAAATTTGTATGCTATACAAATGAACTAAACTAAAGATTGGCAAAGAAATATAAAATGTACTTTCCTTAAATCTTTTGGCATGTTGTCGCTTCAAGACCATGCAAGAGCCTAACTATGCACTACTAAACACATTTGTAACTTGGTCGCTTAAGTGCTTATGTGCCCAAGACGTTGTATTGTTTCCATGAATTTTGAACTCTTAAGCAATACATGAATATAGATATTTGATCCGTATTTGATCACTAAATGTTATACGATGAACGATTGTTGTTTTTAATATACGAAATTTCAATGAAATTTGTTCAGTGGAAATAAGCAATAAAGTGTAAAGTGAAATTGTCTATTCAATATAATTGATTACAATACAGATTTCCTTTTGAATGCATTTAGAAAAGGAAAACAAATATACAAGAGTGGATGTAACTTAGGCACAGTTGGGATGAAGAAAGTGAATAGTTAACTCTACTTCATGAAGTGATATCGAAAACGAGAATTGTATTAAGTACTAGCAGATACTTAATATGGAATGAGAAATGTAATTTTTGCTCCAATAGTGTTTTCCATGTAGAAAATTGTTTTCAATAAAAGTTTTTTCTATGAGTTTAAGATATTTGATTGGAAACTCTTGACTGTAAACTAGTTACAGTAAGAGAAATAAATATCCCATAATAAGTAGTTGAATGAAGCATTATATTTCATATGTTATTATACTAATGGAGAAAATAGCAGGAGCATGCCATATAATACTTATAGTGGATGCATCAAGATACAAAAAATTGTTTTCGTAAATATACCAAATATTATTTATGAAATAATAATTAATTTCAATATTAACTGAAAGTGAATATAGTTTTATTTCGGTGTGAATGTTTGAATATTCGTTATGAATTAAATATATTAGAATAAAGGTATTTATTGCATTAACCAAACGATATAGAAGTAGCTATAATTTGTTACAATTATTTCAGAATTAAGAACAAAGCACTGGTATAGTGGGAGCGACATAAGAGTTGGTGAACTCTTCAGACTAATACATAAAGGTGTATGGAGTCAAAAGTCTAATGATACCAAAAATAGTTCCATGTACTTCGTGTAATTCACAGATGAATTAACATGAAATTAACATATGTATTTGATGGACAAGTGATGTATTTATGATAAGTTCAGTAAACATAAAACGGAAGTATAAAACATAACATGCAAAGAAAATAAGAAAAATCAATTTGATCAAATATGTGAGTATATAGGAAAATGATTCCTAAAGCACCTAAAAATAAATGAAGACTCAATCTAAAAACTCATGTCTCCTTATAATATATAATGATATATCGATAAGAGTAATCGGAATTTGTTAAACAAAGTTGAGTTAACTTCTTTCTCTAAGGTCAAATACTTAAAGGTAAGTGCATAAGGTTAAGTTCAGTTTCATCTAAAAAAATGTTTACAAAATCATACAAGATAAGAGTTGATGAAATAGCCTCTACATATGCTGGAGTTGATAGGTTGTGTAAGTTAGGAGACTATACATAATATTTATCCAAGAGGGATCTTGTGTGAACCACCCCAAAGCAGTTTGGGACCAACTAATGTTGATTGACCAATCTATATTATGAACATAAGTTCGTAAACCTAAAACCAAATCAGTCTTATACATATATAGGCAACTCATAAAATGTTTATGAATACCTATTCCGTTGCACTAAGGAATAATTAATGTTTCAAGAAACACTAGCTTCACAGCGAAGGAATTTCTTTTCGAAATTATTGGTAGTAAAATGGATTAGGATACGATCCAAAGATAAAAGTGATTACAAAAGATGGAATGAAATTGAACAAACCTTAATGGACACAACTAATTAGAGTATCTAATAGGATCTCTTGCAAATTAAAGAGAAACCATGATTTCTTACCAATTATGAGAACATTAAGAGTATTGACTTTACCATATGACATGATGCACAGATGCAAAATGAATTCCAAGTACATTATCAAAATATGATATTGATGGTTGTACCCAAAAGGTTATGATCCATCAGTCGCAAAAGTTTTTTTAAGAAAAAGACCAATGCAGTTTGAATATAATATGCTACGTTGAAAAGAATAACAAAATAAGTCTTAATTGTTGAAATTAACGTAAAAGACACGTTGTTCAACGTACTCAAGTTAATTTGGATTTTACTTGCAAATTGCTTGATATTATTTTGGGTTTTGGTATATGAAACAGAAATTCTAAATAGTGATTTAGAATGTGTTATTTGTGCTTAATAGCCAAAGTGTCCCGAAGTCATTGGGAGCAAATCTTAGTTTGTGGGTTACTGGATATGATCCAAGGAGTGGTACGAATGTATTATTTGATTAGCATCAGAGTTAAGTAAGTATTTTTACAAACAAATCAAACTGTTTGATTTCCAATCAAAATCTAGAGTAAGCATGTTCCTATAAGAAAGAATAGTAATAGGTACGAAATCTTTCTAAACTATATGTAAACAACAAAATTATGATTGTTAACAATGCACTTTAATTAAAATCATGTTAGTCTGGTTATTTAACACTCAACATTGGATTTGAAAATGACATCTTTTATAAATAGTATAAAAGATATTAGGATTATTCCAAAATGATACATACAGACACGATATTAATTTTTTTAAAATAAAGCATGTAAGATTGGTTCCTTATGCATTAGCAATAAGAAATATCATACATGCTATATTTTCTACAATGTCACACTTCACTTATGTATTTAATATATAAAGCAAGTATCCAATTATACTTTATGAAAATTGAGAAAGTTCTGAAGTATTTACAAAATAATAGTGAATTGTTTATAGAAACAACAAACTCCTTATGAAGGAGTATGCAGACTCGAACTTTGTAAGTGGTATCGACTATAGTGTCAATCCTAATTTCTTTTTTAATCTTAAGTTAAGCACTTTAAGTTGGGAATGTTCCAATTTAATAGTAGTGGATGATTCAACCAAAGGTCGAGTGCATCACCTTTAATAACGTTGCAATAAAAGAAGTATATACGAATGCACAAATTTATAACTGAGCTAAGAATGATTCCAAAAGTTGAGAATCTCATGATATTGTTATATGATAACAACAATATAGTTCGCATAGGAACTTAGAGCTCACTAGAAGTCAAGGGACATACTCAGAATAGTTCCACATGATAATGGTAGTTTATCAACAATGAAGAGAGTTGATTAAAAGAGTAGATAATTAAAAAAAAAATAGCATACCTATTTACTAAGGGATTGACCCGATTATTTTTTAGAAAACCGATAGAAGATGTTAGAATAAGATTCCTTAATTGGCCCCAAGTGGGAGATTGATAGAGTTAGAGGTATGAAGTAGGGGTAATTATGTCATTTTTTACATAAATCTAACTTGATAACCAATATTGTTCAAAATAAAAGGTGTTTTCTTTTTATAATATGCTTGTTATATTGTGATATAATTACTTAAGTAATTAATTTAAAGTATATTAAATATAAAATTATTAAATGATATGTTATGTGAAAGTAAATATAATGTGTTGTAATCAGGAGAATTTTATTGCATTGAAAAATAACATATTGTTTTAAATATTTATAGTCAAGATGTTTTGAGAGAGGATATCTACACATCGAGTGAGACTATAGTACGTAATGCCTTCCGAATGTTGGGTAATGTATTACTCATGACTGTTGGAGGCACCAAAGTTTTACATACAGATAGTTATTAGATAGTTATGGAATGACTCACTCAATATGTACACTCCACTTTGATTATAGTTAAATCGTGGCATGACTTCCATCAAGCGACTATATTTGGGTTTGAGTTAAAGCATTGGAAGTGAAACACTATTCAATAGAGAATTTGTCTCATCAATTATATGAAATTTATGTCACGGTCAACTATAGTCAACTCACGGTCAAAGTCTCTGGCTAAAGCAATATGATTAATAATAATAATTATTATTGAATTAAGGATTTAATGTTTGGACTTACAAAGTTGAATGTGGGAGATGTTTGAACTTTAACCAAAACCGAATTTCGTAAGTTATAATATGATATAGTGTTGATGAAGAGAATTGGTGTAAATAATCGTAGGTACGCTTATAATAAATAAAACTAGATTTTACCAAAAAATGTGTTAGCGATAAACTTAGCCAAAATGTCACACCATGAGCTAAAGTGATGCGTGGACGTTAATATTTGAATAGTTCGATATTAATCGATGACTGAATTTAAACCTGTGAGTCACACAACCAAAATGATGAATACTCCGAATGAACCACACGTTTAAATTAATTAATAATCATTATAAATTAATTAAAATATGAAATATTAATTATTAAATTTTATTTATATATCTAAATACCATTAGTATTTAATAATGTATTTATATAAAAGTTGTAAACATGCATATCGATATATGATATTGGTAGAATATTTAAACTGGATTTACATAGAATAAATACCAAGTGTGGTTTTAAATTAATTAAGTTAATGAATATTTATGAAATATTAATTATTATTAAATTTTATTTCATGTTTGAATACCATTAGTATTTAATAAAGTGCGTATATATAAAAGTTATAAACTCGCATAGCGATATACAATATTGGTTAGAACATTTAAATTAATTTTAAATGTGATTAATGATAATTGAATTTTGGAATGTTTTATGGCCCACATGCTTATGCTATGACTGGCCAATAATAAAGGGGAGAGGAGGAGTTTTTAATTTGAAATGAAAGGACAAAAACATAATTATAGGAAAGTGAATCACCCAATCTTTAATTGTATTATTATTTCCTCCTTTAAGAGATTTTGTCTAGTCATTATTCCTCTAGCTCTCCCATCGTCTATAACCAAAATTTTCAGGGCCTCTAAGGCTTATAATTCCAAAATAATATATCAAACAAAAATAAAACAAAAGGTGGTTATCTCTCTATTCTTGCAAGATCAAGAGATTGATTCATTGAATCTAGGAATCCTTTCATCATTCATAGTGCTTTTTTAGCTTCATCTCAAGGTAATTTTCTATTTTATTTAATAAAATTCATCATGTTTATATGGTTTGAATACTCCACCTCATGTATCTCTTTTATTTGTATCAATTTGGTAATATAATTTAGATCCCTATTTGCCTCCCTTGAATCAGTTTTATGCTCATATTGTTAATATGATTTTAACACCTCTTTGTCCTTCTCCTCAATTATTCATATGTTATTTATGTCAATAATTTTAGATCTATCACTACATTTATTTATTTCTGCACAGTGTGTGTTTAATTTAGATTTGAATCCCATAATCATAAATTATGAACCTAAGTTGTCTAATTCTTTTTTGTTTTAGAAAATATCGTTTAAACAAAAAAAATTGGAAACAATTTTTAATTAATTGATTTAAGTTTTATGTTATAAGTTTGAGAATTGAATACATATATTGCAAGCTATTTTAATACAATCTTGGTTATTATTTACATGAGAATATAATTAAGCCAATTTAAAATTTATAAGTCGACTTTTCTAAAAGAAAAAACTTATAACATTTGATTTCTTTCTTAAGTTAACAATTGGATCTAAATTTGATTACTTTTATTGTTCGAAGCTGTCTTTTAAATTACAAACTACTTGAATACATATATTATATGTTGTTTTGAGTGACTAAACTTTTCGACCCTCAAATGTTGACACTAATACATCCATGGTATTCGCGTGCCGAACACTCTAGTGCCAAAACACAGATTGTTAGGGTAAATAAAACGAAAAAGTAACAGAATAAGAAATAAAGAACACAACATCAGAATATCACAGTGGAATGATAACATATAACATAAATATAGTACAAAGTGTTACTCTAAGATACTGTATTTCAAAGTCACAATCCTAAGTACTATTAGCAGCCTATACATTTATAACAGCCCTTCCTTACATACTAGCTGTGCTGCGTATACAATACAAGAATATTAAGTATAAAAACAAAACCACTAAGGTTCGTTTACATATGGATTTCCGTTGGAGGTGCCCTTAATACGTTGAGAACAACCTTTTGACAAGGGCAAGAAATATCCTTTCGAGTAGCGTATATCTCTAGATAAAATATATTATAGGCAAAGCTGGTCCATGCCCTAACACGTGGCACCAAGTTCATCACTCCTGCTAGTAATCTGAAAGCATCTCTAGAATAGAACCGATATACCCTTGGGTAAGCTAAAACCTTTAGCTATGCATCCTACTCTGGTTTCCATCATTTTTGATGATGAAGTCACGTTCAACATCTCAACACATGAATTTCATTATTTAAACAGATCTCTAATCTCTCCTTGTATTTCAACATCTCGAACAGATCTCAAATCTCTACAAGGATTCCAACATCTCAAATAGTTCACGATTCTCTCCATGGATTTCTAACATAAGTTCTCCAATGAATGAAACGATGTCCTCTCTGTTGGGATCACCCTCAAGATAGATAGTACCATACGATAACATCATTTGAAATGTTAACCATGACCTCTTCCTTGGAATTAATCTTAGGATAGATATTGCAACTCTATAACATTCCGCTTCACAACTGCTTCCAAACATAGACCACGTACATTAATTTTGAAGTGGTTATGGTTTCCAGTCATCTCATATAAGTACACTCCCCGGCTTACTAGACGCTTCAAAACCATTCGATAGATTTTCGGTTAACTTAACTCTGGTTCTTTCAAAAATAAACAGACAATGCATAAGGGTAGAGATCATTTCCTATCCGGATGAATTTCCTTATCCTTTGTCCTAGAAGAGAAAGACAAGTTTATACGTAGGGTATGTTAACCCAAAAATGGATCAACACCCTGGATTGAGTGTGAAACTACTAGTCATGTTCTTACAGAGAAATAATATAAAAAATAAATGTAAAAAGAGCAGAAATAGTAAAAAGACAAGAAGATTTTTATAGTGGTTCGGCTGTTAATGAAGCCTACGTCCACTTTGTAACTTTCTATTAACCGACTGCCGTTACAAGTTGAATCAGATTACAATATGATTAAATCTTCTAAGTTAGATCAAGTCACAAGTACAAGAGTTCACTGGAGAATCACAGTAAAGCCCTAGATGACTATTGTGTGGGAGGAGAAGAGTGAATAATAATCTTCGTAGAGTTCCAACAGCCAGTCCAGAAGATCCCCTTTATGTTGTAGGTAGGATTATATTTATAGGGGTTGGAGAGCTATTGGGCTTGACTACTTTTTCAGAAGCCTACACTCGATGATAAGCAAGTGCTCTGAAAATTTCATAATGACCCAACCTAACCTGATGGATCGCTAGCGATCCATGTACTTAAGGAAATTTTGGGCTTCTTTCTTTGGGTTGCACTCCATGCCTTATGCAGGTGCTCTCCATGTAATTTCATAGCTTGTTGCCTTATTTTGTTGATGATTCACACATGGGTTAGATTGTCCTACAACTTGAACTAGATGAATGTTCACTTCTCGAACTAGGTTGCTTGGAATACAATGAAACTTGGCAAACATTCCTAGAAAAGATATTGGTTCATGATGCAATAGGCTAGAACGATCCACGGAGCTTCCTTATAGATCTCTAGCAATCCATGGGTGATGGATCGCTAGCGATCCATCCCATTAGTGGATTTTGGGTTTGTTCTTGATTCCTTGTTAGTCTATTCTTCTGGTCCTTTGGGTCGATTCTTGAGTTGTTTTGGCTTGGCCTAGATGTTCTAACTCATTTGGATTCCTGCTTAGGTAAAGCCCAGTTAACATTTGCCCCCCAGAGTATGCCTTCGTTGGAAACAAGGTGTGCTTTTGAAGTAACTGCTTTTGAGTTTCCATTCTGTGAAATCTAGTTGATTGTGTCAAGGTTACCATGTAAATTTGACTTTGACTATTCAGCCGTCTGTTGAGTTTTCGATGTGAGTCATCGTCGCTCGTAGAAACTAATCAATTTCGATCCCACAATTTTCAAGATGCTTGTAAAACATATAGATCACACTTGGCAAATTTGGAGAAGATCGGTTGCAACCTGATGGATCGCTAGTGATTCATAGTCTATGGATCGCTAGCGATCCATAGACTTAGCAAATTTTCTACAAACAATCCCCTACTTAGCTTTGCTCGAATCGAACCTTCTCTATTGCCTTTGTTCACGTGTTCTTCTTACGACCCGAGCCAACCACGAGACCAAACCCTAACCAACCTCTACAGCCACCGTCATTAACATCTATCGTCGTAGCCTACCGCTGTCGACCTCAGCTTCCCCTCGCCATCACCCAAGCCCAACCCTAGCGCCAGAACTGTCACTTTTTGGATCGCTGTCGACCTTGTAGATCGCTAGCCCTAGCCTGGATTGCCATGAACCCGAAATTGAACCTGTTTGCTTTCGATCTAAGGTTGGTGATGATGTGGTTATTGTATTGTGGTGATGGCTGGTGAATTCGGGAAGATCTACGAGGAGGGTGAATGAAGCAGGTTGATTGCGATTTATTGGAGGTAGATAGTGTAGTCGTGTCTTGCAATTGACGCATTCTTCTATCTTCGTCTAATAAATCAAAATCGACTTGCTCGTGGCCTCAATGGTTCCGATGAGGCGGTTTACTATAGACTTGATCATTCCAAATTAGTTTTACTATTGCATGCTTGGTGTACCTGAGAATAGAAAGAGCTTTCCATGTTACTTTGGACAATGGATCCGTTATCGACTGTCGATCAATAATGGGTAAGTGTGAAAGGAATAACTTCAATAAATGATATGAAAAGCCTTTTTATTTTTCTGCTATGAGTAAGCTATCTACACAGGATAGAGCGTTCGTAGTGTTCACCAAGCCCATCTCATATAGATAACACACTGCAATTGCCCCAGTCAATGCTTGGAATCCGATGAGTTTGCATAAGTCAACGTCTTTTTGGAATTTAGGCGTTAAGCATACAGGGATTTCTAGTTAAAGATAGAGTTACTTGACCATATTGGATACAAGTTCTGTTATATAGAATGAAGCATCCATCATTTTAATGTAAATCAGTAGAGGAAGCCCGGTACTTTCGGAAGCGGAATCGACATCAGTTATGCCTTCGCAAACGATTCCAGCAACGCCTACTTCTTCGATACTGCAAGCTCAATATGGTCAATTGGTGCCGATTGGTTTGGTCATCGATCAAACTCCTTTGAACTTTAGAGTTTTACTTAACCCTCCGAAAGGAGCTTCTATTGTCATTTCTGCCAAAATTCTGCATAATATTGGTTTTCAGCATGGTATCTCGGAAGACGATATGTACATTCCACTGAAAAATGAGTTTGCACACATGCCACCTTCGGGGTACACTGCCTGCCATCAGGACATGTGCTTGGATGGTGCAGTGTCCCCATTCAACCATTTATTGTGAGATAGTCTTTTGAATTTGAGAATAGCCCCATTTCAGATTCATCCCAATGGCGATGCAATTTTAACTTGTATTCATGTTTTTTTATGTGGACATTCAACCGTACCCGAAGCTTCGGTGAATTGAGATACTTCCTTTCATTCAAGAATAGAGAGGAATGTCCGTCTCTTGTGATTATTGAGGCTTAGAGAAATCGCAAAATAGTGTTGCAACTCCAAAGCAACTTATCCCAGTTCAAGACTCAATATTTGTTTGTTAGATGTCATGAAGGGTTTAATTGTCTTTAGACAACAGGGGTAAGTTTTCTCTTCTCTCGTTGAGACTTATTACGATGGTGCGGGGTTTTAATAAACTAAACGCTTCTTATAGTTATTCCAAGGCCAAATAAAGATCCATCATTAGGCTCTATCTTCCATACTCTGAAGGCCATAGATGCTAGAGAGAGATCGGTCAAACTTTTGCCGACGAACGAGAATTTGCATCGGTACAGATTGTTACCTTCTGGGAGGTCTGCCGTCGCTGTTGAGGTTCCATCCCCTACCCGTTCTAGGATTAGAACATGCTCCACTTCTTTATCGCACAATTCTGAAGAGAGCGGTCTACAAGGAGAAGAAGTTCCATCTGGTGGGTCAACTGAGGAAGTTCGTAAAGAAAAGAGCAATACGACCAGAGCTATTAGTCCGAATAGGATGCCTCCGATCCTGGAGGAAGGGAAAGAGGGGTTCAACCAATGAGAAGCTAAGGATGTGGTGATTGTAGGAAAAGAGGAAGGTTAAATTGAGAGTAGAAGTGATAATGGCTCCTCCACTAGCAATGAGGAATTTGATGCGCATTCCAGTGAAGGAGATCTCGAATCATGTGATGAAACCTCGGGAACGAGTCCTATTCTCCTGAATTCGCCTCCCCAAGAGGTTATTGCTAAAGATGCTTCCCTAACAACTGGACAACTTCATGGTTCTCCGCCCGAGGAAATCGATATTGACTTTAGGGACTTGAGCAACATTTATGTGGACATTATAGAACTCATGGGAGGCGATTTTGAGTCCGAGGGATTGTCTTCTTACTCCGATCATGTTGTTTCCAGAAGTAGCCTGACTCCACTGTAGCCGCTTCCCGACCCGGCTTTTGAAGTCCTTTTAAGACGCATACGACATGCTAGATACTTCACAAGGGTCACATACACTCATATATACATTATTTGAGCTCATCTTCTGCCGCTAAAGTTACTTCATTTTTTTAATATTAAGTACTACGAGAGATTATGGAATTTATGAAGATCTTGAACAATTTACAGATACATAACATGGGTTGAAATGGACTCTAAGCCGCCACCAACCCCAAGAAACTGAGGAAGAATGGAGGAGGAGAAAAGATTGGAAGGCCGAAGCTCATGATCGGGATGACAAGGCCCAAAGCAGAGTTTATAGGGGTGGCTGTGAGAAGAGGAAGACTTCTGATGATCGGGAAGAGCCATCCAAAAAGTCAAAAGTAGACCGTGATTCTCATCCTTTTGAGCACCATACATCTGCCCCGGCTCCAGTTTCTATTGGAACTAAGGTTCCATCTTCTACTATTCGGGTCGCTCAAGCAAACCAGACTCCATCAACTCATGTTGTGCCTGCTTTTGGTTTTTCATGCCCTCGTAGGAGGCCTGCTTGTATTCTCCTGTCTAGTCCACCTAAACTTGAAGCCGTGCTCCCCGGTTGGTTCTTGAAGGGAGTTAAATTCGATTGTGACCTGCGTCCGATTCGTAAGGATTCTTATATACCCCATCTCTAAGCGATTCAGAGCGACTTGGATCAAGCTGAAGGGTAGGAGAAATTATGTAAGCAGCCGGTGAACACATACCATAACTACTATCAAGAGATTCTTTCTTTCAAGTCGGAAAAGGATGATAACGAAAGGATGCTGACGGAACGTGACGCCAGAATCGATCAATTGACAAAAGAGAGAGATGCTGCCATTCGAGATAGTAAGAGCGACGCTAGTTTTTAAAGGAATTGAAAGAGGCTTATGCAAAAATTGAAATCGTGTTCAGAGATAAAATCAAGAAAGCCATGCTAATGAAGTCAGGCTAAAAAAGGAGCTTAAAACCCGAGATGAGATCATCGAAGCTCAAAAGAGAACCATTGCTGGTCATGATGAAACTGTCAAAGCTCATAAGAAAACAATTGCTGATTACACGGGAATGGTGGAATCCCGAGATAAGACCATTTCCAACTAGGCTCAAGTGATTGCTTTGCTTCGGGAAAAAATTACGCAACTCAACGTTCAAAAGACCAAAGTTGAAGTTGAGAAAGCTGCTGTGACGGCGGACTACTTGGAGCTACAAGATACCTTTGAAAGGAAGATGGCGAAGATGGAACACCATCCTGAACTTCTATGTCAACTCCCTATTACATTAGGGTAGTCTCTGATATCTGGGCCTCAAATTCCCACGTACTCTAGCTGTGTTTTGGGAAGAGATCCTGGCCTATTTTCGAGAAGACGAGGATGTGTACATTGAACAAGGGCTAGAGGATGCCTATATGAACGAAGAATCAAAGAGGGCTTTGGTTTCAGGCCGAGAGAATATTCAGGTTGAAAGGGAGAGAGAAGTCGCCAATGTTGGCGCAGCTGCATCTACTAAAGCACTATTAGAGATTTTCAGTTCTGGGCCTGGCGAATCGTCCAAGCAACTTCATGATTAGACAGAAATCATTATGGTTTCGACCGGCATTGCTTTGCTATCCTTCCGTTCAACACCTATCTCCGAAGCCTTTGGGAGTCTTGAAACTTCGCCTAAGATTGTGCAACCATCTAAAGAAGGAAGCAGTGGGGAGTACGAGGTTGAGATTCATGGTCACACCTCTGATGCAGGTAATTTTCTTGTTTCTCCAGAGTTTGAGGACTTCCAGCTCATGCTGCAAGAACAAGATGAACTGAATGCTTTTCTTTTTGATCTTATAGGTCTATCTTATGTGCCTGTCGAATTGCCAATTTCTCCCGTCCCTAGGCCTACTGCTATGTCGACTGCATCAACGCTTGTTTATGTAGCTGCTTTGACCACCACGCCTATGTCTGGCTTGCAACCAGGGCCAGAATCTGAGAAGATTGCTACGTTGCATAGCCTGGATGACAACTCCGTTCCTTTGGAGGGCGATTTAACTTCAGCTGACACCTGAGAGCAGACAGACTAAGCTCGCCAGCCAGAACAAGAAGGGGACATTGGCGTGGAGCCTATAATCAATATCTCAGGCAGCGATATGACTCCCGGTGGGGATGCTGAGGGGAAGAAGAAATTTCCGACCAAAGGAGGGAAAGGAAGTGGTGGCAAGAAGCATTGATGGGCTCGAGTGACAGGGGAGCCGGATTTTGTAGCATTTTGATTTGTTTGGCATGTATTTTGTACAAGTGCAAAGTTTGCACTTATTACTTTTATTGTTGTAGCATCTGTACTTTTCTTTTTGTTGGCCAATATTGAGGTATGGCAACCATAGTTCAACTTTGTACATAAAATGTTATGAGAAAGGAAAAGATTAATGTTTTTACTACTATCACTTCTGTATTCTTTCTTATTTATCCGTACTTAGCTTTTTTTATACCACTTATATGTGTACATGACGCGATTGCTTGTTCTGCAATTTCTATGTTTCATATTGTCGTGGCATGTTTTGTGGTATACAATACCTTTATTTTTGTGATTTCACGCATTATGGATGCATTTTTTAGTTTTACAACTAGATCTATTGTGATTGCCAAAATTCTTTGTTCAGCGTAACAGGACTGTGGAGTAGTTTTCCTTTCAATTAAGAGTTGGTCTGTTTTCCCCTTACTTCACAGGGTATTTTTTACCTTCAAACACTTGATAAATGCCCGGTTGATCCAAGAGATTCTTCTGATACCTATAGCCAAATTTACTTTGTGGTTCCTATCTTCAAGAACTTGTGACTCGAATGTCAATGATCAGAATTCTTTGTCGAATTCTAGTTTTGCGATATTACTGGACTCATATCGATTCTTTTTGATAGTGGGAGTTGATCCTTGCTAGTCATGCAATAGACAAGTTTCCTGGTGTTGTCAGGACAATACCGGTACTTAGAAAATCTTAACGATTTGCTGATGATGCTGGGGCAACATCAAGAAGTGCTTGCGTGACTTACGAAATTCACGGCTTTTGAGAGTGCATGGCTTATGAAATGTGCGGCTTTTGAGAGTGTGCGGCTTATGAAATGCATGACTTTGGAGAGTGCGTGGCTTATGAAATGTACGTAAATGCGCGGCTTATGGAATCGATATGACCCGTCGATCCAAAACGGTTTGGAACTTCTTAACATTGCCAATCTTTGGGTAACGTGATGAGTTAATGCTTTGAGAGCATGGTTCCACGGTTCAAGAAGTGATGCGCGGCTTATGGTAGTGCGTGACTTATGGGATCAATACGACCTGTCGATCCAAAACGGTTTGGAACTTCTCGACTTTGCCAATCTTAGGGTAACGTGAGGAGTCATGCTTTGAGAGCGTGGTTCCATGGCTTAAGAAGTTATGCACGGATTACGGAAGTGCGTGACTTATGAGATCAATACGACCTGCCGATCTAGAATGGTTTGGAACTTCTTGATGTTGCCAATATTCGGGTAACATTAGTAGTTTGTACCTTAAGAGCGTCGTTCCACGGCTTAAGAAGTGATGCGCGGCTTATGGGAATGCACGGCTTATGAGATCAATACGCCCCGTCGATTCAGAACGGTTTGGAACTTCTCGAAGTTGCTAATCTTCAGGTAACGTAAGGAGTTCGTGCTTCGAGAGCGTGGTTCCATGGCTCAAGAAGTGATGTGTGGCTTATGGCAATGCGTGCAATGGTTTGGGCCTTCCCGGTGCTGGAGGAGTGATACCAGTTCTTAGAAGGTAAGGATTGAGCTTTCCCATTAATTCGACGATTTGACTTCATTGGAACGCGGTTTCGTCAGTTATAAGAGATAAGTAGTTTTTGGATCAGGTAACCGTGGCTTGGACGATCTTCCCATATTTCGGGAAGATGTGCCCAACCAAATAGATAAGGTTGCCTTGGTGGAGAGATCTACATCCGACCGCATAGAGATAGTTATGAAGAAAGAGCTTGTGGGAGTTCAGGGCAAGACTCTCAATTTTTGGTCCAAACCGCCTTTAGAGAATTGGTCTTCAACTGGCATACAGTCTAAGAGGAAAATGAACTGTTACCAAGGGTGATAAAGGAGAAGTTGGGAAGAAGTAAGAAAGTATTATGCTTTTATTTCGTTAGTTGCGCTAGTTAGGTCGTTAAGTCCGTAGTTGCCAGAATGCCAGAATTTTCGATCAGACATAACATAACTGTGGTATGATTAGTCTTGGCTTTCCTTATAGCTATTCAAGTATGTGTGGTGCCCTCCTTGCCACAGGGCTATTTGCGCACTTAAACTGTGTCTAGGGTTTCTCTACAACCCGTTTGGTTGCACGTGGTCCAGTGGTGCAACTGTCTTCTAGATGATTAAAGCATGGGAAAGCCTCTATCTTCAGAGCCTTATATATTAGGGATTTTAGATACTTGGTTCTCCCAGGTACCGAATCTTGGCTTGATTCGAGTCGGCCTCTGATTGATCCCAAGGTCAGTTCAGTTTTGGCTTAGTTTCTTTGAGTGACTTTGAAGGTCTGGAATTCTGCTCTGCTTATCTTATTGGTCATTGGAAGTGATTCTGTTAATTTTGCGGAGTGACTAATGTGATTGTCGATTCGTGGCCCTGGAGCATGATTTCACCGACTTCGAGCAGTTCTGGATGAGATGACCACTGATCTTCCAGTTGGCCTTCATGATGCTTTAGTTTATGAAGGATTTTTGGATTAGATGATTGTTGATCTACCGGTTCGCCTTCATGACACTTTAGTTCATAAAGGACCTTCACGATGCTTTAGTTCGTGAAGGAGTTTTTATAGTCAGATGTTCGACGACTAGATAGGCTTGGAACGATAACTTATCACTTTCGAGAAGAATTTTGGCCTGATGTCCAACGACCAGACGGTCCTAGAGATTCATCGATTTCAAGAGAAATTTTTGGGATTCGGCTCGCGAGAACGCAATTTTATCTGTTGTTGGAGACTAGGGGGTTGGATCTGTTTGTTAGACGATCCTTTGGACAAGCCTTCTCGACGTTATCAGAGCAACGTAGGTTCTCAGAAAGGGGATTGACATGACTCGTTGAGGGCATAGAAGCATTTCTTTCGCCATGCTGTCTGCAATGCCCCCCAGTATCATGGTATGGCTCATTTGGAAAAGGAAAGTAAACAAGGATGGATGAGAAGGCATCGCTTTAGGTTCTTGCCCCATTCCTTAGTAGCTAGCTAGCCAGTTTGTTATTTGATAATCATCCTTTCGTTTGATTTCGTCAGTTAGCCGGAGCGCTTTTCTACTGGGTCTTGGTGGCCTTGCTTGGGCAGAAGGTCCCTATGGTCCTATAGCTCCTTCACCGTTTGGTATGTTCTTTGGAAAATTGTGGGGTTTGCCTTCTGCCGATTGCACTACCTCTAGTCTCTAGAACTGGCTTGCCTTCCCATAGAATTCTTCCAGGGTAGTAGGTTGTTTCATTCTTTAATGATTCCTGAGGGCCTTGTAGTAGACTGCATCCATCGCCCTCGCTTCATCCATATGCTAGTCATACATGCTAAACAGCTTCGGTGAATGGGTTTTGATTGGGGAAGATGCTCTAATCATTGTCAGTCTGGTCCGTTTTCAAGTTATGACTGTTTATAATGCTTGAGAATGATATATGCATGATTGCTCTATGCTTGAACGATTGGAAATGCTGATTGAATGACAAATCACTTACGATGGGGTCAGGGATCAGTGATGATCCCCAAAATTTTTCAAACTAGGTGAGATCGATCTAGGGTGACAAGGAAGGCACCATAATGTTGCATTCAAAATTTCAAGGCATTTGGAGTTCGCTTGTTCGAGTTATGGGTAAAAGAAAATGGATCGGTGTTGATGGATCAAATGTATTTTACTCGGAGTCCGACTTGAGAAAATTTGCATTTTGCTTGGAGTCAGCACATGGTTCGCTTGGAGTCATAGAATATGAAGTGCTGGGTTGGTGAAGAATGGTGCTTGGATTCATTTGCATGTTTGCTTGGAGAAAACTTGGTTTTACCCGAGTTGATTTTGGGCCAAAATTTCCTAGGTTTGCTTTGAGTCAAATGGGTGATTACTTAAGTTCGACTTTGAGTCAACCCTGCAATGAGTTTTTCAATGACCATTTTTACAATTTTTGATGATTTTCGACAATGACCATTTGTGATTCAATGATGGGAGCTCAATGATGGGATTTGAAGCTGGTCAGTTGGGAGTGGTCATAATGTACCACATGAGCTTGGCCTTATCGATCCTCATTTGTGTCATATTTTCTTGGTTCTCCTGCATCTGGGAGTACCGTTTGAGTAGCAGTTTCTCGTCCATTGCTTGGCACTATGCTGCGGAATTGGTTTTAGAGCTTCATCTAGCATTTTGCATTCATCCAATTTGTTTTCCTCAAATTGTTTGTCATCTTCAGAGCCGGAGAGAGTCATCGTTATATCTCCCCGTGGGGTTTTCACACGTAAGTTCGGGTTTGTAGCAGGTGCTTTTGCAGTGAGTGGAGTGTTAACATTATCTTCCATCATAATTCTTGGAGCTTCGCCCACTACTTCCTTTTGGTTTTGCGTTCTGTTTCTTCTGCATAAGCCTGAAACAGAAGAATGCTCTTGCTCCGTAGCAGCCACGGCTTCAGGCACCGTTCTGGGAGTAGTTACTGATTAGAGCGCTAAAAGAGCATCTATCTTTTCCATAAGAGCCTTTTGAATGTTTTCTATTTTCTGGTTAGTTTCATCAAGTATCTTATTCAATTCTCCTTAATCACAACTTCATGCTATGTGGAGGATCCTGGAACCTGAGCTCCAGAGTTAGCTCCTAACAGCAGGTTATTGGGGTTGTTTACTTCAATTTGCTGAGGGTTTGTTTCTTCTCCAGCAATGGTAGCTCATGTGGATCTTCCAGAAGTAGTTCTCTTTCTTCCTGTTGCCATTGATTCTCAACAGCAAATCTTCTAAGTAGAGATTGGGGACTTAACTTTTGAAACTATCTGATCCAAAGTAGATAGCTAGATCTAAGCCTGAGTTGGTTTCTCAGTGAAAGCACCAAAATGTTAACCCAAAAAATGGATCAACACCCTTGATTGAGCATGAAAGCACCAGCCCTGTTCTTACAGAGAAATAATATAGAAAATAAATGTAAAATGAGCACATGATGCAAGAGGCTAGAACGATCCATGAAGCTTCCTTATTGATCGCTAGCGAGCCATGTGTGATGGATCATTAGTGTAATGGCCCATTTTTCCGTACCCTTTGAATCGACAATAAAACACACGTGTCTAACTCAAATTGCACGAAAAGACGGATCATTAAGGGTAGAAAAAAAAAAGACAGAATAGAATCTCACACGAATGGAATAACATATATTATTTCAATAATAATCTTTACAGCGGAAAATTTTAAAATACAATTTCAGAGTCTAACCTAGATTCAGCCTGGACAGTAATAAACATCTGTCCTTACAAATGCTGACAAACAACAAAACAAATAAAATAGATGAAGTGGATAATAGAATACGTCCATATGATGATGAAGATCTCCAGCTCTCCTCTGGAAACTCCAACCGTCTTCGACTAAACCTGAAACTACTCGGATCTGACCCGAGTATTGAAAATACCCGGATCAGGCTTGATAAACCAGCATGAGATACTCGAAATTTAAAATGACTATGTTATCAAAAACCTTTGAAAAGAAGGGTATCTCATAAGACCACGCCCACACATAAACACAGACGGGTTTTAACCTTATGATAACCAAAACACTTTATATATCAAAAGATTTGATATTATTTCTAATGACATACCTTTGAAAACACTTTTCAAATAAACTTATTCAAATAAGGTATCAATATCTGTACTAAGTCTAAGGTAATATATCCGGACTAGGTCAACGGAATATATGATACCAGAAAGTGGTAGCTGAAATGTTTGCAAGTCATTACAGCTATTTTGGGAATACAATTAAAACCGTAAATCTCGTATTGGGATTGGATTTCCAACATGATAGGAAACTTGTGACCTTTTATCTGATCCACGCATAACAAACATAGTTCCCACGGTGCCTTAATCGCTTTTCTCAAATTAGTCACTTGGAACTATACTTGCTATACTACAACTGATAACCGGTAGTTCCCCGCTTTTCTCAAGCTAACCACTTTATCCAAATGGGGCAATAAATGCCTTGAGAGACGTATCCCCTAAAGGGCCAAACGTATTTGACACCACCATACACACTCACTTATTCCGAATTTGCATCTGTCAGACCACATAGTATCCCATCATAACCGGGGTGTGAGGCTAGTGAGGCTACGCTCAATTTCTTCAAAGCCACGCTTTTCATACAGAACCACGCTTTGATCATAACAAGTTCCACTTTGAATGCCACACTGCCATTCCTTTTATCACTATTTGACTCCCACAAGTATACAACCTCTGAGCTCGTATGTCTCAGAGAAGGTTGTTAAGCTAAGAGAAGTTGCCTTCTCCGCCACCAAGAAGATGTACATTTGTAAAAGTCAAACGTCGTGTCTCAAAAATGCAATGTCGGACATTCGTCCATACAAGTTCGTTCTGGGACTGAACGAAACCGAATGCACTTTCCTCGGCCATTACTAGGCGAGAAGCCCTTGCAATCCAAAAAAAATCTCCACAACGAGGAGACCACTGCTATAAATAACTCTATAAAGGGAGCGACCCAGAGCATGTCAACAAGCAGTCCTCATGCTATGAAGATCTACGATCTTCAATAATCATCATCTTCAACATGTCTTCACTTTCGAACGTATACATTGGTTCGAAGTGGTTTCGGATAGGAATTACCCAAATCCGACTCTGGTTCCTTTGAAGCCAATCATCGATTTTAAAGATGTTAAATTCATACGTGGATATCAATCATCAATCAATTACTTCATCTTTTATTTAAATCAAATATCTTTCTTAGATATATTCTTTTCAATTTATTCCATTTTATTTTTCAGAGTATATGGAATCATTAAGCCTCATTTATTAAATCATTTGGTTTATTTAAACCTTTCTTAAATCTTGGAATAATTCCAAATCATTTTCTCTTTTACTTAGGGAAACCTTTCCAAATCATTCATTAAATCTAAATCAAAGAGTTCTTATATTCAAGTTATAACTTTTAACTTAGGGAAAATATTCCCAAATCATTCATTAAATCTTAATCAAAGATTTCTTTCTTAACTTCAAATCATATTCTTGCAAATCAAAGATTTTCATAACAGAGCACTATTGCCACCATATATAGGGTAAATTTCACCTCCAGGGACTAATGGCAAGTAATCCTACATCATGAAGATCTTTGTCATCAATGATCTTTGTCTTCAGTATGTTTTATTTCAAAAATTAGTTTGAAGTGATTTTCGGATAGGAATCACCCAAATCCGATCCCGGTTCTTCGAATAGGAATCACCCAAATCCGATCCCGGTTCCTTCGTGCTAATCATCGATAAAAAGATGTTAAGTGGTTAATTAACATTCTAATAATTTATTTCCTTTCTTTATCTTGGAAAAACTTAAACATGATCTTTTAGAGCATTCGGGCTTTCCTTTCGATCTGTTCCACCCCTCGCCTAAAAAGAGAAAACATAGGCCATGTAAGTTCAGGACAATGGTTGCTCCATCCCTAACCTTAGTTAAACACCTTGTTTTATCTTCCCAGATCTCATAGGCGGGACAAATGTACTAGTCGTTTCCGCATACTCAATTCGTTATTATATTCAATCTTCTTCACTTTATTGTTTAAGTGTTATAAACAATTTCTCTTAACCATTTATTCAAACTCTTATTAAAACTTCCAAATCATCTTTACATTACTTAATTATTTCTTTAAAAATCATTCACAAAAGATTTAGGAAAGAACTGTTATGCTTAAAACTCATATTCAAAAGGTTATAGAATTCGCAGTATAAAAGTGCTGCGGAAAGTGCTATATAAGCTTATTTAATTTAGACAACTTTTTAATATTTGAAAATTCATATTTTCCATTCCAAATCTCTTTTAAACCATTTTAATAGATTTATGAAATTTATTTCATATTTTTAATCATTTAAAAATATCATATATAAAGAAATCCCTTTTTGGATTCCGAACTGCAAAACCGTGATGTTTTTAGAAAATTGTTTTGGACATATTTCAAAATCTACTTGATGAAATCTTGATTTTCTTTCTTCGTTGGAAAACTGTTATCATTCTGAACCAAAGAATTTTTATGTCAAAGAAATCCGACTTATAAATCATTCTCTACATTAATTTGAAGTTACAGGTCGAAATTTACGAACTGCCGCTACGCGACGAGCTCTATTTTGACCAATTTTGTGAATTGCTTCGGAACTTGTCCGAAACACTTCAAATTTGTTTTAAACCATATTTAGACTATTTTAACTTATTTAAAATCATTAAGAGGCTAAATAATTTCCATACACACATTTATATGGATTTAATTTCCATTAGTTAACTATACTTACTAACCATTCCTCTTATTAATTATCAAACCAAGTTATCATCCATATCACAAATATATAATCAACCATAATATCAACCAAGTTATCAAACATTTAATCATCCAACATATTTAAACTTTCAAATCATTATACTTGAAATAATTTATGGATTTATTAATAAATAAGAGTACTCACCTTTAACCAATTTGTTTTAACTTCCTACCAACATTCTTACTAACAACACTTCACTAAATCCTCTTATCTTCACCAAATCTTTTCCGTAGACTTTCCTTTTAATTCCGGTAGCACTTCCTTCTCTTTTTCTCGTTCCGGAGCTTCACGACTTGCTTTCCTTCTTCCATAAGTTCGGCCATGCCCTATTCTACCTCTTCCTCCATCATTTCTTCACTTCTTAGATGCTAAACCATATTTTAATGGTATTCTAAGGTCTTTGGTAAAGTTTGATGGTGTTTTGACTTTATTTGATATGGTTTTGAAAAAGTTAGTAAGGAAATGGAAGAAGAAGAAGAAGCCATCAAAGAGAGCTTCAAGGAGGAAGAAGGGGAAGGTAGAAATAGTGTGAAAGAGAGTGGAAGGATGGTGATCTTATTTATAGAAAAAGTTTTGGATTAAAATAATATTTTGTAAAAAGACCAAAATACCCTTACTTACTTATAAAGTAATCTTATTTTTTTTTTTCAATACTTAACATCACATTTCAAATCATTAATTTATGTCATTTTCACTTAAGTATTAAGTAAAGAAAGTAATAATTATGTTTCTTTGATTTGATGTTTTACCTTTTGCTTTGAAATGACATTTTTGTCTTTTTATGCTTACTTTTCCTTAATTATATTCTAGAATTTTCTAAGTATATTTAGTAAAAGTGATCTTGATTAGTGAATTAATTAATACTTATACTATTTGAATATATGTTCCTATATAAGAAAATAAAGGTGCAACGACGTTGCGACAACTTTTAATCGACAAAACGTTGTTTTTCGACAAAATGTTTCACGGTCATATTTTGACGTTTTAGTTAAACTATGTATTTATGTAAACCAAATTTAAATATAAATCTGTATAATGTTATTTAAAAATATAAACACTCATAAATTAATTAAAATAATTTATTTAACCATAGAAACTTACTTTTCTAAAATCAGCATTTTGTCACTTTTGTCGTTATAGGCAAATGTTACTATTTTTGTGTGTATTTCTCTTTCCAAATCTTATCTGATATTATTTGAATCATATAAATTTACTTATTTTATATATAAAATCACTTTAAATAGTATATTTTAAAGCGGTCAAATTCTGGGTTGTTACAATTAGCGATCCATCGCTTTAGTGGATTTTTGGGTATTTCTTCTTGATTCCTTCTTGGCCTATTCTTCTGGTCTTTTTGGTTGATTCTTAGGTTGTTTTGGCTTGACCTAGATGTTCTAATTCATCTGGATTCCTGCTTGGTTAAAACCCAGTTAACAAGGTATGGCATCATCGAAGATAACCGTACCGTATCGTGTTTTTTTAGATATTTCCTAAGTCAATTTTGTTCAAATTCAATAAAGATGAAAACGATTGCATATGGAAACCAAGTCTCGTATACTTATCACATTTCTGACCTTCTCAACTTACACTATCCATCGGGTAAGAGTGAAACCTAGTAGGTTAGAACACTGCTGCTTCTAAGACCTACTCAAATCATCATTCTTAACTCTCATAGATAGAATAAGCCTACTTTGTCGGCTTTTAGTGCTAAGTACATGACTAAATACTTTCTACAGATATGTAAACACACAATGCATGATTAAGTCACACAAAGCACAATTAAGTCAAACAAGCGACTTCTAGTCTCCTTTTATTAAATAGTAAATCTTTTACTAATTAAAAATTCCTTTCAAATAATACTTCCTTCAGAAGTAAGCGAACTATATATAGGAGTCCTTCCCGGGCATACAGTTCTAAAAGCAAGAGATGATCAGACGAATGAGTCCCCCCTAGAGGATCTCAAACCATACGAATACGTGATGTTTCTATTCACTTCCTTTTTCTACTTTTGTGTGTGTGTGTGTATAATACCATTATAAAAGATATATACATGTATTCTACTGTTTCACTATTCATTTATTCTCTTTTGAATAGAAAAAATATATTCATATACTTATCTCAAATGGTATAAGAATATTAGCAAATTATTTAAAAATATTTTCAACTTTGAAAGTTTTAAACAAAAGGGCTAAAAAAATGTTACTAAAACATTGTTTACTATAAACCCAAATACTTTATACTTTCCATTATCTTTAAAACGTTATGTTTAAAGATCTAGTTACATTTATAATTCAAAAAGGGCTAAAGACAAATGTCACTTAAACATTGTCATTACAAACCCAAAACCATTTCACTTAACATTATCTTTAAAATATTCATCTCAAAGATCCATGTGTATTCAAAAGTATATCAAATGGGTTAAAGACAAATGTTACCTAATATTCTCACTGTAAACCCAAAACCACTTATACTTACCATCTTATTTAAAAACATTCTTTTTAAAGATCTAAGTATGCTTATTAACAAGATAATACACCTTTAATTAACTTCTCAAAACCATTCATTATAACTTAATGCTATAACAAAATCACTTTTAACTTTTATAAAATACTAAACTTACTTTTCTAAAATTATACACACACACACACCTTAAAAATACTTATAAGTTTTATATATCTATATAAAATATTACCTAAAAGTAACAAATTAAAATTAAAAAAAATCAATAAAAATAATGTTTTTTTGAAATGGTACTTTATATACAACAAATCACTGTGACAACATATCACATGACAATAAACGTTCGAATCACGCTACGCAAGTTTCGAACTTATGACCTCTCGTACCAAAGCCAAATCACTTAACCACTAGGACAATGGTGCTTGTCTAAAAATCATGTTTTATATTTAAAAAATCTTTATTTTAAAAATTCATAAATAATTATTAAAAATATGTTTAAACATCAAACCACTTTTAGAATACTCTAATATATATTATTAGATATCCCTAATAGATTATAGAAAAATACTTTACCTAAATACCATTTTAACCATTTTAAGTTTCAAACAAAATACTACAACATTAAAAGAAGTGTTATCAAAAGTTTAGAAACACCCAGAAAGTGTTTTAGATGCAAAGTGTTGCAGTTTCTTATTCCTGCTACAAAACCAGTTTTAAACCCTTAAATGTTTTACCAGTTTTTAACATGTTAACAATCGATATAAAGTCAATTTTTTTATAGTAAGTACTTTACTTAGAGTACTTAATAATCATGCAAAGAAATCACCTAGGATATCTATAACAACCCTGGTTTTGATGATTACCTGTAAGATTAAATTATAACAGTGGTTATAATTTAATATTGGAGAAATAAAAATAAATTGGAGATGTAATTTGTTAAAATTGTTTATTTTAAATAAACAATGGATTTTAAAATGTAAAATGTTGGAAAATAAAGTTTTAAAGACTTTATTATGTTAGTTTGGAGAAAATGAGCATTTTATAGTTTTAATTTGGTAAAATGCAATAATTTTGCAAATTATTGCCAAATGTGCTTTTTATAAATTTTAAATGAAGTGTTTGAATTTATTATGATGTATTTTATAAATAAAAAGGTGGAATTTTGTTCTAAAATAATTCTTAGATGTAAAAATGTTGTTTATAAGAGTTGTTGTATTTTATTGGACAAGCAAATAATTTTTATGTAATTTTTGGTGTTAAAAGTAATGTTTTATGTAATTTATAGTGTAAATTGATGTATTTATGTTAAAAAAAAAAATAAGATTTTAAATAATAGAAATTTATTTTTATGGCAAAAATATCTTTTTATGTATTGTAAAATATTTTTATGAACATAACATTGGTTGTATAAATTTATTTGGTGAAAATATGAGAAAATATTGTTTAAATAATGAGAAATAGAGTGAGAATATGAATTTACTTAGTTAATTTAGACTAAGTGTTAGACTAATAAGCTAATGGACAATGGGTTTAAGCCCAAAATCCACTTCTAGAAAGATCAAGAGAAAGGCTGTACGTTCTCTTCTTTCTTAACTTTACTTCTTCTTCCTAAAAACAAACAGAGGAAAGAAAAAGAATGGCCATCTCTTGAATCTTCATAAAACTAGCTTCAAATCTAAACAAAATCAAGGAGAAATCAAAGAGAAAATTTAGTAATCAAGATTATAACAGGTAATCACAACCAAAACCTAAAATTATTTCATCAATCTTCTGTTTGTAAAGTGATTGTATGTAACTTTCTTTCTTGTTGTCTGCATGTTGTTTTTCCAAGTTTCTACAGGTTTGTGAAGTACCTTTGCACCAGAAAGTCACCATCTTGCATCTTGAATCCACTCAAATTCATGCTAAGGTTAGTATTCTCACATTTTCTAGCTGAAACATGAAGATTATGTAGAAATATCGATGTTTGTGTTGATTTTGATTCGCTGTAAATTCAGTTTTCTAATTTTTGAAGTTTACAGTCAAAATAGTGCTTCTGTCCAACTTTGAGAGCTTATATCTCTCTCGTTTCATGTCCGATTTGTGTCAAACTTTTTTTGATTGATAGTATTTTTGTTTAACTATATTCATGTCAAATTTTAGGTCATTCCGATCTCTATAGCTTATAGAAATCTACTGTCGAACTTTGATTCGGAACCTGTTTTGCTCCAGCCGTTTACAGTGAAAACAGGCTGTGAGTCCAATTTTGAGAGCTTACATCTCTCACACCTATTATCCGATTTGAGTCTGGTTTATTTGATTGATATTATTATTGTCAAACTTTATGCATGTCAAATTTCAGGTCATTCCGACCTATGTAGCCTATAGAAATCTGTTGTCGAACTTTGATTCAGAGCATGTTTTGCTCTAGTTGTTTATAGTAAAAATCTTGCTGTGAGTTCAACTTTGTGACATTATATCTCTCCTGTTTCTTATATGATGGTATCCATTCATTTTATTTATTGAAATTAGAGTTGTTGAACTCTATGCTTGTAAAATTTCAAGGCTTTTAGACCTCTATAACTAGTTGAAAACTTGCTTGAAATTTTGAATCGGAGCATGTTTTGCTCCTGCCGTTTACAGTAAAATCTAGCTGTGAGTCCAACTTTGTGACATTATATCTCTCTCGTTTCTTATTCGATTGGGTCCATTATTTTTTTATTCAAAGTAGAGTTGTTAAACTCTATGCTTGTAAAATTTTCAAGGCTTTTAGACCTCTGTAACTTGTTCAAATTTTGCTTGGAAATTTGAATCGGAGCATGTTTGCTCCAGCTGAAAATTTCCGAATTGTTTTACATGGATTTCTAAAGCAAATTTCGATGTTGTTTTTGATCGGCTTGATCCTAAGATGGAAGAGCCAATATTACCACTTATACGTATTTTGGATTGGTGAGTTTTTAGGTGATTTTCGTATGACCATTTTATGAATAATTTCATTGAGTTTTTGTTGATTTTTGCTGTTTCTGTGCACGTGTTTTCTAAACCGTTTTCGGAAGATTATTTATATAATAAAATAGCTTTCGAAATAACTATTCTACAATATTTATAATTATTTTAAAGCTATTAAATTATATATTCTCTATAATAAAGAGAATTTCAAAGGAAAGTTTTGCAAACGATTTTTAAAAATTGTTTTAAAAACTAGTTTTCTCAAAGCAAAGTATTTTCTATATAAAATACATGTTTTTGCACTCTTCGAGCGTACGAGAAAGTGAATTAAATGATTTAGTAAAACATGTGGTATGGGACATATGCGTTTACTTTTTTCGGTTAATTCTGGACTCTTTCGTTCGAAGCTACACATTCATTGACCTTCGGGTTGTGTTTGCCGATGAGATGAGGCAATTATTATGATTTGAATGATTGGTTTTCTAGTGTGGCATTGACTAGCGTTAGTAAACCATTAAGTGAGAACGTATGGTATGGGATGCACTGTTACCACTTTTCGGGTTCCTATCTGAGAGTTTGTGACACATTCACGAGTTATTGCCAGTACTAGACCTTTAGGTCATTTCTCCCTTGGGATGTTTTGTCCTTCGGGGTGTTTTGTCCTTCAGGATGTTTGTCCATTGAGACATATTTGGCGCCTTATTTTGAGAGACAGCACTTGGCGGGCTTCGGAAAATTTTATTAAGCACGTGCTATCTTTTGTGACGATTTCATGATTTATTGTGATTTTTCAAATGTATTGCCATTTCGAGATTATTTAGCCATTTGAGTTGTTTGAGACACTATTATGTGGCGATTACATTTTTGGAGTTTGAACTCAGATCGAGTTATACATATTATGCTTTCTGATTGCCATCTCTGGCATTTACTTTGAGATTTATAATCTCCTTTTTAGGAGTTATATGTGATTGCCATCTTTTGGCATATTTTGGGATCTCCTATTTTGGGAATTATTTTTGATTGCCATTCTTTGGCGAATTTTGAGTTTTTGTGATCTCTTATTAGGAGTTATGGTTAATAAAAACCGTTATATTGACTTTTGTATATGCCGGTGATATGAGGCGATTAATTGAGTTTAATTGATATTGTTGTTCTTGCCTCTTTCGAGTATCCTCTTAGGATACTTAGTAGTTGATATACTTTGTGATATTATCTCATATGAAGTGTTGACTTATATTAGTGTTAATTCTTCTCATTCAAGAAGAATCATTCCCCTTTACCCTTTATTACACCTATCTTATATTAATCAGCTGTTTAAGCTAGATTGACCCGTGTATTTTTATATACTCGGGTCAGACCGAGTTGTTTCAGGTTAGACCCTGATGTTGATTACTTCTATGCTGCTTCCGCTATGGATATCTGCTAGTTCCATTTTGTGTAGTTTTGTTGTAGTTTTGTAAACTCTGATATGTATCTATTTTTTTGACTCAATGTATATATTGTGTCCTTGTACCACTTCTGTTGTATCATTTTGTATTGTACTGGGATGTATCTATGTATATGTATATATATATCTATGTGACTACTGTTCTGTGATATGTTGTATTTACTATTGTTGTATTTTTTTCTGATAGATCCGTTAGCCACTGTAGTTATGTAGTAAGCATTTATTGAATATGTCGATCCACTTGAGAACGAAAAAAAATATTTAGAGCACCCAATCGATATATTCAACAGATGTTTAAGACAAAGCTATGGATGACCGCTTCTAACCAGCCTTATTCTCCGAATTAGCAGACAGTATTACTCAGTAATACTCTTTGTTAATGTGGGTCTCGGGGTGGGGCATCACAGCTTGGTATCAGAGCCGAGTTTAGAACAAAATATGATAAACACAGAACAGAACATATATTACGGTACATGAAAGTACAATATAAGTGTTACATTTTCCCTAATCATCGTGTCCTTTGGGGTAGATATAAGTTGGGAATACATCTAGGAATGTATTGTAATTTCGTAGTATTCCATAATTGAGTTAATGATATCTTACCCTATGAATAATCTTAATCGTGATTGTTCCATTCGAGTTCCCTTCGATACGGGTACTTGACACTCATTCGTATCGAAGGAGTTTGTTATATCATTGGATGTTTCTTGTCTTGTTACTCCTTTGTGGTTGCAAATCCTATTGAGGGGATCCGCAACACTTAGAATGCCGTGTGAGAATATTGAGATTATCCTTTGTGGTTTTCCTTTTCGTGCGAATTTGCACGTTATTCACTATCTCGGATTTGATTTGATTTTGGGATGGATTGGCTTACATATTATCAAGCCCGAATCCTATGTTTTGAAAGGATCCTATATCTCAGGTATCCTGATTCGGCTAATTAGTTGTCTCTTATTTTTCGGAATGTTGGTAGTTATTCCGAAGTATCTTAAATTGCTCTTGAGTCTCGAGATGATGATGTAGTATCTCGAATTCCAGTTGGTTGTGATTCTGCTGATGTATTTGAGTCCGTTTCGAGTTTGCCACCCAAGCGGGAAATTGAGTTTTGTATTGACCTCATTCCTGGTTCTCAGCCTGTTAGTCATCCTCCCACGAGGATGTCTACCAAGAAAATGATGAGCTCAAAAAGCAATTGTTGAAGTTTGAAACCAAGAAATTCTTTCAGCCCAGTTCTTTACCGTGGGGTGCCACGGTTGTCTAGTTAAGAAATCTGATGGTACTCTTAGGCTTTGCACCGATTATCGCAAGCCTAACGATTTAGCCATTAAGAACAAGTATCCATTTGCTAAGATCGATGACTTGTTCGATCAGTTGAGTGGTTCTAGAGTCTTTCCTCAGGTTGACCTTGCACCGATTTTCATCAGCTACGAGTTACGGAGGATAGCGTTTCTCTTACTGCATTCCGCACTCGTTATGAGTCTTATGAGTGGCTCGTTATACCGTTCAGTTTGAAGAATGCTCTAGCTTATTTAATTGATCTTATGAATCGAGTATTCTGGGAATATCTCGATGAGTTCACCCTTTTATTCATTGATGATGGGTGAAAACAACAAATTTAAAATTGCAGATTTTTTCTAATAGAAGATATACTTATAAGTATAATTGGATTTTATTTATTAAGACAAGAAAAGAATATTTTGTAAAATTATGTAAGTGGCATGTTTATCATTTAGAAAATGATTTTATGTTGGATTGTCCATCGAGTGCTTTAAGAATTTTGGTTGATGCGCTTGATCAACGTTATCGATAGGAATTTCCTAAACACTGCAATGAGACAGTCAGACATGGTAAATTGAGTTTTAATAAGTAAGTTTGATAATAAATTAATATGGGTTTGAGTGTTAAAATTTTATTTTAGATGATAAATGCAGCCATTGAACAACAGTGATTGTTGGATAAGTGGCGAGGCAATTTTGATCATTTGGGCAACTCTGTAGCCAATTGATAGCATCATTCACTAAGAATCAATGGTAAGGCAATGCTATTATATTATTTGAAATTTGTGAAATTGAATATGGTTATGTTTTTAATTGGTTATGTAAGTATAACCTATTGGAATCTAAATAATGATACCGTATGGTAGTTTGAGTAAGTAAGGTAAATAATTCTAATTAAGGAGATGTCTTAATTGGAGTAAAATATCATTTGATGCTTAATGATGTATTCAAGATAAAAGAATACTTTGGTTTGAAATTTAAAATATCAATTGAATATTTTTATATAAAGTTATAAATGATGACATTAAAAATTTGTTTTGGTACTTAGTTGTTTGTGTAATAATAGAGGATAAGAATAAAACTCTATCTTAAAGAAAATAAAGTAATGCTAAATTTAAACTTTTAGCATGAATTTGTGGGCAAGCCTTGTTTTAAATTTTGGTAGTATTAAAGATTTGTTGGTAAGATTTTGGAATTTTTTTTTCTTTTGGAAACAAGTTTAAGTTAATTATCAACTTTAGATAGTTTTATGTTGATAATAATTTGGAAATTTAATTTCGTGACAAGAGGAAATATAAATTTGAATTGTTCATTTATTAGCTATATTAAGTAGTGCAAGTATAATAAATGAACAAAGCATGAGATTCAATCATTTTAAATTGTGAGAACAATTTAAAAATTAATATGTAAATCCAATTTTTTTTATTTTGGATAGATAATCATCTCTTAATAGTAAAAGAGATTGGTAATCTCTTTCAAAGTGAGTTTTCAAAATCAATTGTTTGGAAAACTTGATTGTGTAAAATGATGAAAGTGTTTCTTATTAGTGAATTGTTTTTACATAAAGTTAATTTAATTTTTTGAATGTCTTAGCTTTTCGGGAAAGAGGATCATAAAATAAATGATTTAGCATGAAAAGCTTGTTTTGGAAATGTAGTTTGAAATTAAAATGGTTTGGGAATTTCAAATTTTAAATTGATTTTAAAAGCTGAAATTTTATTTGGAAAAGTGCTGTACTAAAACAGTAATAACTTGAGATTCTTACTCCAAATGAGCTCAATCTTTTTGTAAATGAAAGAGCTTTTAGTAAGCTATAAATTTTCCTTTTACCACTGTGGAAGATTTTGTTTTTTATTCTGTCTAAAATGGGTTTGAAAGTGGATGGACATCTCTGTCCTATTTTAATTTTTCTAAGATTTAAGCTGAAAGAAAATTTAGCACAACATTCAAACCGTGAGTCCGATTTTGATGATCTTTATATTTCTGGAAAGCGTAGACTTAGTAGAACAACTTTCATTTTATAAGTGTTCTCAGATTTTGTTGTTTAATGTATCAAAACTTGAGTCCTTTACAGTAGGTCTGAAATTAAATAAAATGGTTTGTTTCCCTTAATAGCCAAATGAAATACATCTTATTTTGTGTATGCAACTAAATTGATTATTAGTGTGTAAAAATATGTTACAAATTGAGAATTTGGTTATGAAGATAATGGGTTTGAAGCTCTAAGAACAATTGATTTGTAAAAGAAATATAAAATCCATTCCTGTGTTTAACTTGCCTTTGTTCAATTATCTAGCGACTTGCATTTATGCATTCGTATGAGTTTGGTGGTAGTGGGAGAGACCACCTACCTCTTGTTGTGTTTTCTTATCGTAATGGTTGTCAATCTAATATCAGTATGACTCCTTTTGTTATTTTATATGGAAGATCATGTCGATTACCATCTTGTGGGTTTGAGTCCGGGATAAACTTATGACTAAATCCCGACTCTATTCGTGAAGCTTTCGAGGATTCGATCTCACTCGATTTATCTATTATGTAACATCCTGTTTGTGTTCTTGCTTCGAAGGTGAAACGCCTTTGAGATTGGGATGTTCTGCTCGTAAAGATTCAATGGTTCGATAATCCCAATGCCTACCCATGGGAAACCATAGAAGTTCATGAGAAATCTTATTCTGGTCTTATATCCTTTTGTGTTGAGGGTGAAAATTTTAAACTCAAGCTTATCTATCTTTCTTTGCTTGATGAAATAAATCGTGTTGAGTACAGCTCTTCTCTAGAAATTGCGAGGACACAATTTTTATAAGGGGGAGTCTGTAACAAGCCTGGTTTAGATGATTACCTGTAATATTAAATTATAACGGTGGTTATAATTTAATATTGGAGAAATAAAAATAAATTGGAGATGTAATTTGTTAAAATTGTTTATTTTAAATAAACAATGGATTTTAAAATGTAAAATGTTGGAAAATAAAGTTTTAAAGACTTTATTATGTTAGTTTGGAGAAAATGAGCATTTTATAGTTTTAATTTGGTAAAATGCAATAATTTTGCAAATTATTGCCAAATGTGCTTTTTATAAATTTTAAATGAAGTGTTTGAATTTATTATGATGTATTTTATAAATAAAAAGGTGGAATTTTGTTCTAAAATAATTCTTGGATGTAAAAATGTTGTTTATAAGAGTTGTATTTTATTGGACAAGAAAATGATTTTTATGTAATTTTTGATGTTAAAAATAATGTTTTACGTAATTTATAGTGTAAATTGATGTATTTATGTAAAAAATAAGATTTTAAATAATAGAAATTTATTTTATGGAGAAAATATCTTTTTATGTGTTGTAAAATATTTTTATGAACACAATCTTGGTTGTATAAATTTATTTGGTGAAAATATGAGAAAATATTGTTTAAATAATGAGAAATAGAGTGAGAATATGAATTTACTTAGTTAATTTAGACTAAGTGTTAGACTAATAAGCTAATGGACAATGGGTTTAAGCCTAAAATCCACTTCTGGAAAGATCAAGAGAAAGGCTGTATGTTCTCTTCTTTCTCAACTTTACTTCTTCTTCCTAAAAACAAACAGAGAAAAGAAAAAGAATGGCCACCTCGTGGATCTTCATAAAACTAGCTTCAAATCTAAACAAAATCAAGTAGAAATCAAAGAGAAAATTTGTTAATCAAGATTATAACAGGAATCACAACCAAAACCTAAAATTATTTCATCAATCTTCTGTTTACAAATTGATTGTCTGTAACTTTCTTTCTTGTTGTCTACATGTTGTTTTTCCAAGTTTCTACAGGTCTGTGAAGCACCTTTGCACCAGAAAGTCACCATCTTGCATCTTGAATCCACTCAAATTCATGCTAAGGTGAGTATTCTCACATTTTCTAGCTGAAACATGAAGATTATGTAGAAATATCGATGTTTTCATTGATTTTGATTCGCTGTAAATTCAGTTTTCTAATTTCTGAAGTTTACAGTCAAAACAGTGCTTCTGTCCAACTTTGAGAGCTTATATCTCTCTCGTTTCATGTCCGATTTGTGTCAAACTTTTTTTGATTGATAGTATTTTTGTTGAATATTCATGTCAAATTTTAGGTCATTCCGATCTCCATAGCTTATAGAAATATGCTGTCGAACTTTGATTCGGAGCCTATTTTGCTCCAGCCGTTTACAGTGAAAACAGGCTGTGAGTCCAATTTTGAGAGCTTACATCTCTCACACCTATTATCCGATTTGAGTTTGGTTTTTTCTGGTTGATAATATTGTTGTTGAACTTTATGCATGTCAAATTTCAGGTCATTCTGACCTATGTAGCTTATAGAAATCGCCCGTCGAACTTTGATTCGGAGCATGTGACGCCCCACCTTTATACCCACGCTAACCAAGAACACTACGGTGTAGTGCTGTCAATTAGCACGGAGGATAAGGCTGTTGAGGAGCGACCATCCGTGTAACTTCTTTGCGCGAGCACCGATATGTCAGATAGAATAGAATGCATATCGTTTAAGAAGGAAATCCGACATACCGATACAAACACAAAGCTATCACACAGTGGCTATATATGATCTTCGGAAACAAATATAGAAATAAACGTAACACAAATCAGTCACAGACAATTCATATCACAAAGGCGGAAAGAGATATGAATACAACACATGAAAGTGTACATCAGAGTGGTGGTCAAATAAGATCCACAATAACACAAGTTAATAGATACAAGTGCAAGATAATAGAATATGTATACATCAAGGAGTCTAATCTCAAATGTATACAAACAAAAACTACTAAACTAGAGTAGTTAGCCAAAAGTCAGAAGATGGCTCCAGATAAGAAGTCATGAGGAAGCACCTGTAAAATCTCAGTCTGACCCGAGTATTATTTAAGAAGAAAATAATAAACGGATCAGTCTAGCTATAATTATCAGATAAAGTGATATAGAACAAGAGATATGGCATAAACATATAAGATATCCATAAAAGCATACTACTACAAGTATGAAAATGATAATCAACAAGAGATTAATCAATATCACAAGAATCTTCTCAAAGATTAAAAGAATGTCATATTCTTAATTTAATTCACCAAACCACAATAAAATGACATACTCATCAATGTCCATGGTAAAAGCTGGTGAAACATAAAATCCAGAAATCTCAAGAAAAGAGGATGACCAATCCCATAAACTGAACATCGACGCACCTAGAAAGATATGCCCCATGTAAAGTCTAACATCGATACACCTAGAGAGATGCACCCCATGCAAAGTCGAACATCGACGCACCTAGAAAGATACGACCCATGTTCTAGCATTGACGCACCTAGAAAGATACGCCCCATGCATAAATAAACATCGACGCAACTAGAAAGATACGTCCCATGTAATGTCTAACATCGATGCACCTAGAAAGATACACCCCATGAAAAGTCTAACATCGATGCACCTAAAAAGATACACCCCATGAAAAGTCGAACATCGACGCACCTAGAAAGATACGACCCATGCATAGATGAACATCGACGCACCTAAATAGATACGACCCATGTGAGAAGTAAACATCGACGCACCTAAATAGATACGACCCATGCGAGAAGTAAACATCGACGCACCTAAATAGATACGACCCATGAGCCTAAACCATAAAATGATCGTCATCGATCATAAAGAGTTTCAATATGTGTGAATCGAAATCACACCAATGAGGCATAGACTAACCTTGAAGATAAAGGGATATGTGTGAATCGAAATCACACAAATGGTGTCTAGTCTAACCTCGCAAACAAAGAGACATCGCACAAACGCTAGTCTAAATCCCAAGAATGATCATCGTGATCAAAAGGAAGTGTCGATTACACTAAGCTAGTAAATATAAGAGTTTTGCTTCATGTCCCATAACCACTTGCTTAACTCAAATATTTACGAACAGATTGTAGATCTGCACTAGGAAATTGTCACAAGAGTTTCAATCGAACAAGTCCATCAATTAACCGACGAAGTAAACGCAAGCGTTTCATACCACTTGTTTTGCTAAGCCGTTTAATTATATTTTCTCATACGAATGAGGTAAAGGTTTGTATATACTAATAGATTGGAAAACAGTTTTATAAACGGGTTTGATATTGAAAATCGAGTTGAAATCGTTTTAATGAAAGAGTTTTGATATTTAATACTAGTATAGGAAACCTTTATATTTTGAAGTGACAAATCATAGAAGTGATTGTAGAAACAATCAATCCTAAAAATTCACGTTCGAAGACGTGAGTAAAGTTCAAAGAAATCAATTCCCAAAATCCTCAAAGTAAGAAGTTCTGTTGAACGCCTTTCAGATAAGATTGCCTACGCAGAGTAATACGGGGTTCGACCTAGTGAAGGCAAGCTGGTCCAGCGACCTAAGGAAAAGTAGGTCATACGACCTAAGAGTTCACGCGACCTAACAAGACAAGGGATAAGGTCGGAGACGACCTACGACTTAACAAAGTCCTACGACTTAACAAAGTCGAGCGACCTACGACTTAACAAAGTCAAGCGACCTACGACTTAAGGTCAAGCGACCTAGTGAAATAGCAGTGGGAATGTTAGGTCGGAGACGACCTACGACTTAAGGTCAAGCGACCTAAGTGGGATGCGCGACCTAAGAAAGTACGCGACTTAACAGTTTAAGGGTCTACGACCTAACGAGTTAAAAAGGTCCAACGACCTAAGAAAATTAGGGTCATACGACCTAAAGAGGTTCGCGACATAAGGTTGTTCGCGACCTAAAAGTGCACGTCCTAAGGTCTTACGACCTAAGCCTTGAACGACTTAGTGGAACGAACGACTTAACGACCTAAGCCTTGAATACGAGCTACGAGCTAAGGCAGGAACGACCTAGTGAAGTTAGGTCGAGGACGACCTACGACTTAAGCCAGGGCGAACGAGCTAACTGCAAACGACTTAAGCCTTTAACTCGTGAACGACTTATGCCTTTAACTCGTGAACGACTTATGCCTTTAGCTCGTGAACGACTTATGCCTTTAACTCGTGAACGACTTATGCCTTTAGCTCGTGAACGACTTAACATTTTGCCTGGAGATTATAGGTCGGCAACGACCTACGACTTAAGGGCCAGAACGAGCTAAAAATGGCCAGAACGACCTAGTAGCAGTTTTTCACCAAAATCACTAAATTTTGGAGTTTTTCGCCAATCCAATCCAAACCAAATGCAGATATTCATACAAATGCAATAGAGGATCATTCCCAACAGTCCAAGATAGATATAGGCAAGACGTGAGATCAAAAATCTCACCTTTTCACGGAATTTGATGAAGATGAAGCTCGGGGCAAAGCAAAGATCAACCACAAGCTTGAATCAATGTCTTCACTTTGAATTTGGAGTTAGATGTTGAATTTGCTAAAGAACTTGAGCTTGGAATTTTAATTTCCTATTCCCTCCACCATTTTTGCTAAAGCTTCAAAGTTGATGAAGTGATGAAGAGAAGGAAGGGGTTGGGATGAGTTAGAAGAGGTGCAGCCCAAACCAAAAGCCCAACACAAAAAGTGACGAAAACTTCACTATCTCCAAACATATCGAAGTTTACACTCAAAAAGATCGCAAACGTCATTTTGAACTCAATGGGGGTGGTCTCGAGTCCTAATTTGACCGTATGCAAAAAGTAGCTTTTCGGACTAACATCCGACTAACAATAAAATATTTAAATATAAAATCGATAAATATGCGGGTTGTTACAGAGCATGTTTTGCTCCAGTTGTTTATAGTAAAAATCTGGCTGTGAGTTCAACTTTGTGATATTATATCTCTCTCGTTTCTTGTCCGATGGTATCCATTCTTTTTTTTATTGAAAGTAGAGTTGTTGAAACCTATGCCTATAAAATTTCAATGCTTTTATACCTCTGTAACTAGTTGAAAACTTGCCTGAAACTTTGAATCAGAGCGTGTTTTGCTCCAGCCGTTTACAGTAAAATCTGGCTGTGAGGCCAACTTTGGGACATTATTTCTCTCTCGTTTCTTGTCCGATTGTATCCATTACTTTTTTTAATTCAAATTAGAGTTGTTGAAATCTATGCTTGTAAAATTTTCAAGGCTTTTAGACCTTTGTAACTAGTTCAAAATTTGCTTGGAACTTTGAATTGGAGCATGTTTGCTCCAGCTGAAAATTTCTAAATTGTTTTACATGGATTTCCGAAGCAAATTTCGATGTTGTTTTTGATTGGCTTGATCCTAATATGGAAGAGCCAATATTACCACTTATCCGTATTTCGGATTGATGAGTTTTTAGGTGATTTTCGTATGACGATTTTATGAATAATTTTATTGAATTTTTTGTTGATTTTTGCTGTATCTATGCACGTGTTTTCCAAACCGTTTTCAGAATTTTTTTATTATAATAAAATAGCTTTCGAAATAATTATTCTACAATATTTATAATTATTTTAAAGCTATTAAAATTATACATTCTCTATAATAAAGAGAATTTTAAAGGAATGTTTTGCAAATGGTTTTCAAAAATTGTTTTAAAAACTAGTTTTCTCAAATCAAAGTATTTTCTATATAAAATACACGATTTTGCACTCTTTGAGCGTACGAGAAAGCGAATTAAACGATTTAGCAAAACATGTGGTATGGGACACATGCATTTACTTTTTTCGGTTAATTCCGGACTCTTTCGTTCGAAGCTACACATTCATTGACCTTCGGGTTGTATTTGCCGATGAGATGAGGTAATTATTGTGATTTGAATGATTTGTTTTCTAGTGTGGCATTGACTAGCGGTTAGTAAACCGTTAAGTGAGAACGTGTGGTATGGGACGCACTGTTACCACTTTTCAGGTTCCTATTTGAGAGTTTGTGACACATTCACGAGTTATTACCAGTACTGGACCTTCAGGATGTTTTGTCCTTCAGGATGTTTGTCCTTCGGGATGTTTTGTCCTTCGGGACGTTGACCTTCGGAATGTTTGTCCATTGAGACGTATTTGGCGCCTTATTTTGAGAGATAGTACTTGGCAGGCTTCGGCCATTTTTATTAAGCACGTGCTATCTTTTGTGATGATTTCATGATTTATTGTGATTTTCCAAATGTATCGCCATTTCGGGATTATTTGACCATTTGAGCCGTTTGAGACACTACTATGTGGCGATTACATTTTTGAAGTTTGAACTCATATCGAGTTCTACATATTATGCTTTGTGATTGCCATCGCTGGCGTTTATTTTGAGATTTATAATCTCATTTTTTGGAGTTATATGTGATTGCCATCTATTGGCGTATTTTGGGATTTTGCTATTTTGGGAATTATTTGTGATTCCATTCTTTGGCGAATTTTGAGTTTTTATGATCTCCTATTAGGAGTTATGGTTAGTAAAAACCATCATATTGACTTTTGTATATGCCGATGATATGAGGCGATTAATTGAGTTTAATTGATATTGTTGTTCTTGCCTCTTTCGAGATATCCTCTTAGGATACTTAGTAGTTGATATACTTTGTGATATTATCTCACATGAAGTGTTGACCTATATTAGTGTTACTTCTTCTTATTCGAGAAGAATCATTCCCCTTTACCCTTTATTACACCTATCTTATACTAATAAGTTGTTTAAGCTAGACTAACCCGTGTATTTTTATATACTCGGGTCAGACCGAGTTGTTTCAGGTTAGACCCTGATGTTGATTACTTCTATGCTGCTTCCGCTATGGATATCTGCTAGTTCCCTTTTGTGTAGTTTTGTTGTAGTTTTGTAAGCTCTGATATGTATTGTTTTGACTCAATGTATATATTGTGGTCCTTGTACCACTTCTGTTGTATCATTTTGTATTGTACTAGGATGTATCTGTGTGTATGTGTATATATCTATGTGACTGATGTTCTGTGATATGTTTTATTTATTATTATTGTATTTTGTTCTGATAGATCCGTTAGTCACTGTAGTTTTGTATTAAGCATTTATTTAATATGTCGATCCACTTGAGAAAGAAAAAAAAATTAGAGCACCCAATCGACATATTCTATAGATGTTTAAGACAAAGCTATGGATGGTCGCTCCTAACCAGCCCTATTCTCTGCGTTAGCAAATAGTATTATTCAGTAATACTCTTTGTTAATATGGGTCTCGGGGTGGAGTGTCACAATATCTTCCAAAATTGTATTAAAAATTCCTGAAATTAAAGTATTTTCAAAGTGCTCATATAGCGACCATTTTTGCTATAACTTTTGCAACTCTGTTCAACCAGTTTTAAAATCATTTAAACTTTAGTATTTTTACAGTAATAAGTACACATATATTACTTATTAAGACAATAAAGCAACCCCTAAGAACGTCTTTGTAAATCATATTAAAAATTGCCGAAACAAGGCAATTTCAAAGTGCTCATATAGCGACTATTTTCGCTATAACTTTTGCAACTTTGTTCAACAAGTTCCCAACTTTCCAAACCAATTCCTTGCTATCACATACACTTATATATGTGTCAAGCACAACCAATATATATTATATCACAATATTTTTTACATAAAAACAATTTGAATAAGTTTAAACACAAAGAGATTCAAAGTGCTTTCATAGTGACTATCGCTATATGGATCATTCCATATCCATTCCAATTTCAACACTCAATCCAAAAAACCTTGTATACACAATGTTAAGGCCACACCACATGTTATAGAAGGTCATATAAGTGATAATATTCAATTTGAATATGTCATTTGCTTTCAAAGTAAAGGGTCCACAGTTATAAATTAATTAGTTCATACTTAATTTTAATTTTATTCATACACACAACATATATAACATAATATATACTTGTTTACTGGTGAATAAACTAACTTAAATCCTTGATAAAACCAATCACAAGCACACAATAATGCATTAACACTTCCTACCATCACCAAACATCTAAAGCTTCCACATTTAGCCTCCACAAACACAAGGCCAACCTCCATCCACTCTTATTTGCTCACGTCTTATGGATGGTGCACCATTTTTTCCACTTCTTCCACTTTTAATTTGCTTTTTCATGTTTCCAAGATGATCTATGGCCTTTTCCAAAGTTTGGTGGAGATTGGAGAAGATTTACTATGATCAAAGTTTGATAAGTGAAGATAGAAATGGGTTAACACTACGTTGTTTGTACCTTTTTAATTTCGTAAGTACTGAGTAATGCAGCCTTAAAGGTGTATTTGTAGAGTTTATTCAAGAGTCCACTACCACCTCCAAGTTTGGAAGGTTACCAAGTATGCTTCCTCTCATATGCAACTTTCCACCTCACCTTTGACTAAAAACAAATATGTATTCACCATTCACTAAAATATCTTCTCCTTAATCCATTTGCTAATCTTTATACTATTCACATTTAGTTAGTCATATACACTACAATTTTTTTAGTTGTTAATTAACTACATATTAATATATTAGACAAGCAAAACTAGTTTGAACAACTTCTATTGAGTAAAAAAATCGTGTATCAATAAAATGATTTTCGATCACATCATTAATATTTTTTTGAAGTATTTATTTTTGTAAACATTTTTCAAAAATAGCTTTACCATCATTAGTTATTAATTACAAGGTTATAAAATCACTTTTATCACATTAGATCATGATTCAAATATTTAAATAACTCAGATATTTAAATAGAAAGTGTTTGAAATTCCAAGTCCTTAAAATACACACACACACATATATATATATTTGTGTATGTGTGTCTGTGTGATATATGTGTGTATTTAATTCAAGGTTTGCAAAATATACTTTTGTGTAAAATGGTATTTTTTTAAACTATTCCTTAATTAAAACTAACTTTAAATTGTTTGCTTTAACTTTAAAACATGTCAAACAATCAAAACCATCAACATACAATAAAATAAAAGTAACAACACTTCCTCATCCTTTCCTATATACACACGCTTTCTCTATGTTCTGATAATAGCCAAATAGTTTGGTCACTTTATCAAAACACTTATTCCAACTTATATAAGCTTGTTTAAGATCGTAAATTGATTTTAACAACTTACCAGCCGTTTTAGTACGAACCAAGAAACCGTCTAGCTGAGATATGTAAATGGTCTCTTCTAAATCTCCATTTTGAAATGTTGTTTTGATATTCATCTACCATATTTCATATTCAAAGTAGGCGACAATCGCAAGTAATATTCGATTGGATTTACCTTTAGTGCTACATATTATTTATAAGGTGCATATTTATTTAATTTATTCTTTCTAGGAAAGCTTATGGTATTATTATTACCTTTAGTGAGATATTATGCAAGCAAAGACCGTATATATAATCCTAACCTTTATACAATTTTTTTAATCCAATGATTCTTTATTTTATTTTGATCCAGATATTACTAAAATTATTAATACCATATTTGTCTACACAGTAACTGATCATCAATATCATATTTTTCCATGCGGTACACTTATAGGTGTGTCATTCGAAAATATAATTATGTGCTTGAACTCTAAGGGCACAATTTCTTGCTATTTTAATACATTATCAAAGGACAATTTTAAATTTGACTACCAATTAATAAATTTCTAAAAATAAATTGTTCCACTCTAACAGATTACTTACTATATGTTAGTACCAAAAAGTGGCACAAACACCTAAGAAATTAAGTAGAGAATGAAAATGAAGAAATGTAAATGGAAAATGAGTATAAAACAAGACACCAAACGTTTATAGTGGTTCGCCAATTGTTGCCTATGTCCACTTGAGATTTTATTGATTATCTTGCTGTTTTACAAGTACAGTTCTTATGGTTTGGTAACACTCCACGGGTGATTACAAGGAAATATATTACAATTGCAAGGAAGTAAAAAGATCCCTGAAAATGAGCCTCTAGCCACCATTTATAGATTAGATTGTTGGGAAATGCTCCACGACATCTTCGTTCATGATCTCCACTACCTAGTAGGAGTTCCTCGAAAAAACGTGGCCACGCCAGCAATGTTAATGGATCTGTACCGATCCATGAGATCTTCGTATGGATCCTTCTTGTTACTTTGGAATAAAGTGGCTTGTCGTTAGCTTCATGATTCCTATCTTGTTTGCATGGTTATGAGCTTGTTTTCGGGCCAATAGGATGGACCGATGGAGTAGAGTTGCTGATTTCAAGTGCTCGAGGCGTTCGATAACAAATGACAGTCGATCGATCAATGGAGCTTGGAATGCGTTGCTACCATTAATACTTGAGTACAAGAGGAAAATGGGGCAACTTGGTTAAAAGTTTATGGATCGGTACCGATCCATGGAGATGGACAGTACCGATCAATCGCTTAGATGGATCTCGCCTTAGATTTTTTTGAATAGTCATGTTTCTATCTTGTAGTCTTGGTTATACTTGCTTTCTGGACTCTACGACTATCTCTTTAGGCTTCTTTCCTCAATAGCTTTCGAGTTCATCTTGTCCAGTCCGTTCATATACTACCTGGTCAAAAGTTTGGATAACACTCGCCCCTTAAAGTACATCTTATTTCAAACACGATGTACTCTAAATCGAGATAAGCCAGGATTGCCATATCGCACTCCTATCTATGCTTCGAATAGTTGTTATCCTTCCTTCAGAACATTTTGGTAAACTGCCATATCTCTAGCTATTCATTCTGATGCTTCACTACCGTCCGGGACTATAAAGCTGTAGTATGCTCTCATGATTCGTTATTCAAAGCTTGATAATTTTGAACCAATTTCTTTTTCGGATCTTTCAGGTTTGAATATGCTTTTCCTTGATTCCAGTTATTGAATGCTAAACACGCACATGTGCATGTATAGAGGTGCACACTCTTATGGAATCTCCTGAGCATATGCACGCGCACATACATGCACATATGGGTCTTCATTCTTTCTTTTCTTTTTTCTTTTTTTCTTTTCATCGTTTGGTACCGATCCATGGGCATGGATTGATACTGATCTAAGCCTTAGAAATAGGCTACTTTATTTCCTAAAAGTATGGGATTAGGGGTGTTATATACTCGATCCTTCCTTCCTTCTCCCCACTTCATTCTTGCCATCTAATTTTAAGCTTTCGTCTTCTATTAAAACGATTCACCATGAACTCTCTTCATCTCCACCACTTGAACGCTCGAAACGTGGCCTCCAACCTCCTACTTGAACTTGCCACCGAACACGCCATCAGGATTGTTCCCGATCCATCTTGTTGTCGAACACAGCCTTAGATCCGAAACCCAATACTTGAATCGAGCAATTCCTCTGAGCTTCGGTATCCTTAGGTAGGCAATGAGGATGATGGTAAGGATGGAAGTGCTTCTTGTCGATGTTCATGCTTGAGGTTGAGGAGATGATGGAAAATGGCTGAAAATCCATCCAAGGGGATGGATCAGTACCGATCCAACCCTTGATGGATTATGGTTTCTGACTCATTTTTTAGCCTTGCTATTGTCTGACATATTTGAACTTTTTCAAATACTATTTCCCAAGTTCCACGACATATCGAATGCATGGAATACGACGTGATGCCTGTTGGGACGGTCAGCAATGACGGTCACTTCAGGTAGCCTTTAGACTTCAAAACGAACTATTCTACAATATCGAAAATTAACACTGCACGACACTGCACAACACTGTAGCTTACATCACATTACCCTGTGTTATCAGTTTATCATGAGGGCATAACTTTTAATCCTTCTGATATGACTTGTATGTTGAGTTTTGATAGTTATGGGTCATAGACGTTCCGAACGTCTCTCCGCTCAAGCTATAGGCCCATTAATTTCTAGATATTCCGAATTAGATATTGAGTGGAGCTCGACTACGGTTTCATCCACATGAAAAACTCCAACACGGCCTATTCCTCAATCTGAAAATCTACAAGCTGAAAAACATGCTCCGGAAGTTCCAATGGAGCCTATTAAAGGCCCAGCAGTCGAAGATGCTCCTGACACAGTTGATAATGCTATTATATTAAATGATCCAGTGGATTCCATATCATCTAAAATTGAGGAGGGATCACTCAGGAGGATCTACGAAAAACACCCAAAGTGGACACCAAGCAATTGCGAGAAGGAGAAACTTAAGGCCAAGCCCAGGGAGGCTTGGAGTTGACTTTGAGTTATAGGAAACCACTCCCGAGTTGTCATTAAAGTCGGCCATGGTGGAAAGAGGGAGTAATAAATTCAAAGTTGAATTTGGATCGATGACGATGACCTGATGTCAGTAATGACGATGATGACAAAATGATGGCAATGACAATGCCAAAGACAATACCAAGCTCGCCTACGGTTTGAAGTTGAGATCTGGTAGGGATGTCATGAAAAGTCAACGATGACTTGATTGTGAACTGGCAAATAACAACGTGGTTGCGGCGCTAGGATAGTGGTGGCACTTAAATTTGATAGCAACAATGATAATGAAAGCAAAGTAGGAATGATGGCTAGAAAAAATAGTGGATGCTGAAAGTATGGACTTAGAAAATTTTCTATGTCCCGAATTTATATGGGTAAGAAGAATCATGTCACTGTTGACATGTTTTGTTCTCTTTTTTAAGAGAAATGAAAAGAGGAAAAAAAGTATACCTAATCAAGATAAGATGTAGCTTCCAAAAGATCGAAGGGTCCAACTTTGCTGCAGAAAAGAGAAGATTTGATGGCTACTTGAAGTGATGAATAAGCATTCTTGAAACAAACATAACGCTTCGAGATGATAGTTGATCAATCAATGGATTCTTTTTAATTAACATCTGATCTCTTGTCTTGATCCAAAACATGCTTCGTTTTCACAAAAGCATACTATAGAGGGGGAGGGGAGGTTAAGTGCTATCCAACATTTGAACCAGGTGACTTCCCAATGGATATGTACTTCAAAATGATGAAGGAATGGACCAACAATTTGAGGATTTGTCTAGAATGATGGAATTATGGAGCATAAGAAGTTTGAGCAAGAATTGTGCAAGTAAATCATGTTGGTACCGACATAGCACTGATATGATTGAATATGTCAGCACCGACATGTGTGAATGGTGGACCTACTTCTCAGCAGTATGTGAACTTACTTTGTGCTTTATAGAAAAAGACAAGACTCACATCCAACAAATCATGTCAGTACCGACATGATTTGTTGGAGTAATTTTTGAACGAACCTTTGGAACTTTAAGACTCGGGAAAATATAAAGGGAAAGTGAAGGTAGAAGACATGAAATCCTATCGGCACCGACATGATCATGTCGGCACTGACATGATTTGATTACAAGTTCTATTCGTCCTTCATCCTGAAATCATGGAACTAATCTCTTACACAAACTTCCACGAGCTAGCGACTTTAGAGGGTGAATTCGCCTATAAATATTCATGCTAGAGAATGAAAGAGGGATCTTTCTGATCTTTCTCTTTTCTAACTCTCTTTTTCTATAAAGTTCCATTGAACTTGATTTTATATAGCATTCTAGATCCAAAACTTTGTATTCGATTGTACTTATGCAAAATTCTCTGAAATAAAATTAAAGTGGACATAGGCAATTGATTTGAGGTTGTACCACTATAAAGTTCCATGTATTCAAGCATTTACTTTTGTTTTTAGATCTGATATTCTTTTTTATATTGATCTGGGTTTGTGTCGTGGTTTGGTGCAACATATGTTTTATATTATTAATACATTACTTATATCACAATATAACAAACATATATAATAGAAAACAAAAAAAACATATTTTATTTCGAACAAGATCATTTAAAGATTTTTTTAGAAAATTGACACTTTATTGCTACAAATTCATATACTTCAATAATGTCTCATCAAACCTTACAACCCCCAAACCAAAATAAGTGCCTTATAAGAAAAAAAATCAACAAATTATATCTATAAACTAACATATAATACAAAATTCTCGGCTATAATCCAAAACAAGTGATGTTTGGGCCCGTACTAGCAAATATAGTGGATAAATTAAATAAAAAAGATACACATGAGAGAAATAAAGTAGAATAGATGCCAAAACCAAATAGGATAAGGCACTATGAAAGACAACACACCATGTGAAAATTCAGATGCATTAACTTCATTCACCCTTGTCTCCTCATTAAGTTCTTATTTCCATGCATCGTGTAACAATCCGCCTTGAAACTAGCCTGATTTTCGATCCAGAAAAGGCCCATCAAGCATTAGACCCATTCCAAAGCAGGCTATTGTTAGTAAACCAATAAATGGAGCTATATATTAATGCTATAAGAATTTCATAACGAAAAGGATAAAATATAACATCAGAAACAACACCCATTTTATAAAATTCAAATCTCAAAACAAAACATACAATCCAATATACGTGGTACAATATCTCATAATACAATAACATCATGTCTGAATGAGTACATCAAAATATAAAAAAACATTAGTAGATAGATCACTACCACAAGACTCTATATCCGCCTTTATCTTCTAGATCTGTGTTGTCTTCTCTAACCTGTATTGTAATGAGAAGGAAGTCAGAACAACAATGTTCGTTGAATAAAATCTCGAGCCTTTCCATAATAGTACTTAGCTGGTATAATTTAGGTAAGACTATATCTTACGAATCCTAATTATATTTCAACTGTAAGCCCGAAGGCTTTCCCAGTACAATCCTATAACTTACACTTTTCTAACCAATCTCCGTAACTTACTTTCAACTGTAGGCCAAAGGCTATTCCCTATCCCATGCATCTACCATCAATTATGTCCTAAAAATGTGGTAGAAAGTACCCAGGCCACTTAATACCTTTTAATGGGAATTATGCAGACTTTGACCATTTAATACCTATATCTTAGGCATGTCCCTGTCATTTAATACCTAACCCAAGGCGGACCACTCTCTGGTACAATCTAGCTGACATTACACAAAATCTCATTAGGCCACTTAATACTTCTTTTTGGAAGAGGCGGACCATACAATAGCCACTTAATACCTCAAACCCGAAGCGGACCCTTTCTGATATTTCCTACTACAATGCCTAACACTAACCCCGAACATTTAATTCTTCCTAATTAAGGAGGGAGGCAGACCCTACAAGAGCCACTTACCACTCTCGATCCCCGAAGCAGGTGATACGTACTATGACCTATAACCCAAATGCGATTCCTCACATTAGTTTGACCATTCGTAGGCACTGGTTGCAAGATTAACTAGGCAGAGTTACTCTATAAATTGGGACTAACCTCGCATCCTTTGTGGATACTTATTATAGGCGATGTCTCACATCAGCCTCAAAGTCACATTGCTGGTAGCCAGATTAGCTAGGCAGACATCTGTCTGCTTTTAGCTGACCTTCCATCCCTATAACTTAGTCATAATTTACGCTCCCCTAGCCATACTATCACACATCTCACTGCATTCTACTAAGGCTATAAAGAAAGATAATTTATTCTACCACTAACCATAATCATCCATAACTTCCATCCTATGAGGTTTTAATGCAAATTACTAACCTATTTATTACGCAATTAATACATTATTAATTATACGTTATTCATACGCTAATATATTTATAAATACATAACTAAAATATCACTAGACCTACGAAGATTACACCCTACACTAATTGTTAAATTTCAAAACTTCCAATTTATACAAGTCGAATTCCATACCATAACATACAAATTAGCTAATATTCATAGCCTAACAATAGACTTGTATAAGAAAATAGAATGAATTACCAAACCTATTTTATATTAAAATAGTAGAAGAAACATCAATAGACTTTACAATTCAATCCTTTTACATTCTATTCAACTTCCACATGTGAAATGGAAAAGGGATTCATATTTAAATTATGGAAATAGGCAGTGCAAACTATGAATAGAAGAATCCATATTTTACACATCGTTCCTAACTTTTAGAACCCTTAATCATATCAAAAGAGAGAATTGAGAAGTGGAATAGAATGTAAAATATTAAAATTGCAATAACTACACAAATTCTGCTATTTTAATATAGAATAATTAAGATTCCAACACATAATAATAGGCATTTCTCTTCAAGGGAATTTTGGGGCTTTAGATTTGAAGTTTTGATGAAGAAAATTCACCAAGGCATACATCAAATCCGACATATACTATACGATTACTAAAATGAGAAAAACTAAGACTTTCACTCATATATAATTCCCAGCTTTCTCCTTTGGATTTGAATACGCCTGCTTCTTTTTCTCTTTTCAGACCTCTTCCTTTTGAAGTATACAATAATTGGATTGTATATTAATTAGATTCAAAATTTCAGGGATTAGAGGAGAATAGAATCATAAATTGAATATTAATATCTAAAATTCCTTACCTAAAGACCTTAAGAAATTTCTAAATCGTGTGGAAGAAAGAAACCGATAGAGCTCCGCTTACGTTCTCAAATAATTTGTGAATAGAAGTGAGGGGGCTAGGCTTTTATTTTAGTGGTTAGATTTCACCAGAACCGTCGGATTCAAATTAATCAAATCTAGGCCATTACGGGCCTAAACAACCCAAGCTGCCATAACACCCATCGATCGTTGCTCCTACTTAGGCGATCGACCGACCCTAGGTAGGCGGTCGACCGGTTTCCTAAATATGGGAACATATTTATTTCAGCTGTTAAATTATTATTTAATTCCTTTTTAAATTTAACGTTAATGTTTTCTTTTAATGTTTACTTAAATCCCGAGTATCTAATTACCATTAATATTTGAATTTCAAATTTTAATATTAATTACTTTTGGAATTTGAATTCTATTTGAATCATATTAAATTTGGAAACTTCAAACATCAATAACTTTTCCGTTTGAGCTCTAATTTCAAAACTTCATATAGGAAAATTGATTAGAAAATCACCACGAGTGGAATGACACAACTTTCATGGCCAAATTCTAACACTTCAACCATTTTTAGCCTTATTAATTAATTAATTTCTTATTAATTTTACAGGGTGTTACATTCTCCTCCCTTAAAAGGATTTCTTCCTCGAAATCCTTAAGGGATAGACAGTGTAATGCACACCAAGCATCATGTTATACAACCTAGTTATCTACACAACCATCTACTTAACCTAAAAGTACAATGTGATTATGTATGTATACATACTATTGGTAAGTTCAATCCTAGCGTGTATGTATGGTCATGACATATAGGCATGTATGCGAGCATCTTAAACATGCCAAAAGTTCTACATAAATGTAAAAATGACAATAAAAGTGTGACAACCATTCCCTACTATCTAATCTAGCAACCACGATGCAACCAAAATCTAATTTTGGAGAGAAAAAGTTTACTGGAGAAAAGCTCAGGAAGAGAAGTCATCATCTTCTGTTCAGTTTCCCATGTGCTTTCCACCGGATTATATTTCCATTGTACTCGAACTAGCCTAATTTCTTTGTTGCGGAGCTTCCTAGTTCTATCCTCCACTATGAGTGCGGTGGCACGGGGTGCTATCGCCTCCATCTTAATGTCTACCAATTGATCAGGATCTACTATGGTAATAGTGCTAAAAAGGCATTTCCTCAAGTGCGAAACATGAAATATGTCATGGATTCATCCAACTTATCTGGTAGCTCTACTTGATATGCAAGTTTCCTATTCTTTCTAGGATCAATAAAGTCCCAACTAACCTTGGTTCTAACTTCCCCGACTTACCAAATCTCATGACCTTCTTAAGAGGGAAAACTTTAAAGAACACCATGTCTTCTACCTCTAATTCTTTCTATTGCTTATCCGCGTAGGACTTCTAGCAATCCTGTGTGGCTTTTATTCGCTGTTTAATCAACTCTATCTTTTTTTGATTTCTCGCGAATCAAATCTAATCCGAGTAGAATTTTTCAGTTGTTTCCTACCAACAATTAAGCAATCTGAGTGGCCTTTCGTATAATGCATCAAAGTGTTATTCCAATCATTATTTAGTGACTATAATTGTACGCAAATTCTACTAAAGGTAAGTGCTGCTCCTATTGTTCTCCGAAGTCTATGATGCAAGCTCTTAACAAGTCCTCCAAAATCCTATTCACCCATTCAGTCCGGCCATTAGTTTATGGATTGTAAGTAGTGCTAAGATTCCTATCACTAACAATGCTAACTGGGATTCCATGAAGTCGAACCACTTTCTTAATAAAAAAATTGCGCTAAAGATGTTGTAGCCTTATTATTTCTAATGGTAATAAAATGGACGCTTTTAGTGAGTCTATCTACTATAACCCAAATAGCTTTATAGCCTTTTTGACTCCTTGGTAACCCATCAATAAAGTCCATTGGTATATGCTTCTATTTCCAAATTGGGACCACCGATGGCAATAATAATCCTCTGGGCTTTCCTTGTTCAGCCTTTATCCTTTAGAACACCAAACACCTAGAGACAAATTCGGTTACCTTTCTTCATCCCTAGTTAATAGAAAATTCATTTCATATCCTTATACATCCTTACTCCTCTGGAGGTGAATGGTCATCCTAGAATGGTGACATTATGCTAACACTTCTTCTAAAACATCCTCAATCATAGGGAAAATGTCTACTAATATGAGGAAAATGATCTCCTCTTCTTAACTTGCCCAAAATGTCTACTATCGCCACATCCTTCTTCTGCTCTAGCCTAATGCGATCCATCAATGCTGGCCTAACCTCCATTGTTGCCAAATAGCCTAGAGCGAATTCTATTGGCAGTTGGAAATTAAAATTAAAGAGAAACTCTAACCGCCTCCACTTATCTATAGCACCGAGCGTAGCATGGCTCCGGCTAAGGGCATTGGCAGCGACATTCTCTTTTCCAAAGGTATATTGTATTCCGAAGTCATATGATGCTATAAATTCCATCCACCTCTGCTACCTAGAATTCAAATCTTTTTAGAGAAATAAGTATTTGAGTGATTTATGGTCGGTATACAACTCAAAACTTTCCCCCAAAAGATAGTGCCTCCACATCTTTAAGGCAAAAACGAGGGCTGTTAACTCCAAGTCATGAGTTGGGTATCTCTTCTGATGGTCCTTCAATTGTCTACTATCACAAGCTATCACTTTCCTTCTTACATCAGAACAACTTCTAACTCGTACTACATGCATTAGTGTAATCTGTGAAAGGCTTCGTCCTATCGGGAATAGTTAATACTGTTGCGATCATCAACGGCTCCTTCAACTTTTTTAATGTTTCCTTGCACTTCTCATTCCATGCAAAACCATATTCTTCCTGGTTAAGTGAGGTAGTGGGACCGCTATTTTCGCAAAATCCTTGATGAATTTCCTATAGTAACCCGCCAACCTAAGAAAACTTCTAACCTCAGAGGCATTCTTCGAAATCTTCCAATCTTGAATAGCTTCCATCTTCACGGGGTCTACTGACAATCCCTTCTCAGAAATAATATGTCTAAGAAATCTTGCCTCCTTCTTCTAAAAGTGATATTTTGAGAATTTGGATTTAAGGTGGTGCCTACTCAAAGTCCCCGGTACCTCCCTTAAATGATTTTCAAGCTCACCTTCACTCTTGAAGAATAATAAGATATCATCCACAAACACTACGATGAATTTATTAAGTTGTCCCCTAAAACTCTACCCATCAAATCTATAAAGTATTCGGTGGCATTTGTCAATACAAAAGGCATCACTTCCCAATCATACAATCCATCCAAAGCTCAAAATGCAGTCTTCTACTTGCTATACTCAGCTATCCTCAATTATTGAAATCTAGTAGCTAGTTCTAGTTGGGAAAAGATTTTTGCTCCAACAAGCTAATCAGACAAATCATCTATTTTGGGTAAGGGATACATATTCTTCTTGGTCAACTTGTTGAGTTCTCTATAGTTGACGCATAGCCTTATTGAGCCATCTACCTTAGTGGCAAAGATAATAGGTGCTCCCCATTCAGAAGTACTTTGACGAATTAATCCTCTATGCAACAGCTCTAAAATCTACTTATCCAACTCTCACCTTTCTTTGGGGGCCATGTACCTTAATGGCGGTGCGACATGTCTAGTGTTTTTCTCTAAATTAATCCTAAACTCGATCTCCTTACGGGGCGAGAGACCCAAGAATCCCTTAAAATTTTTAGAAAATTCTCAAACTGCAGGTACAGATAAGATCTCATCTTGTGACAAGCTCAGGGGATATAAGTAGCTTGACTCGATTGAGATTTGGGGTATACAACGAACATTTATACCTTGCCCCTTACAACTCCTTAACCTTACAATTCTCCCATCGCAATCTAAAATAGCCCTATAGTAAGATAACAAATCCATCGCTAGGATAAGTCCATACCCTTCAAAACTAAGCATAACGCGTTACATATAAAACAGACGTTACATATGTCCACAACTAGGCCATTTCAAATTAAGGAAAGATGTGCCGACCCCCTAATAGGATTTGATACTAGTATTAGGTTAGTGACAACAAGGATTTTTAGAATCAAAGAGTTAACTGCATTTATAGCTAAGAATGAACATGATGCTCCCGTGTCAAATAGGGTTTGAATGATACACCTTGAAATAATAGTCTTACCATCCGTTGTAGCCTTTCCTTGATCTCTAAAGGGAGGTCCACTCGTGGTAGCAACAACTTCAATGGCATAGGTGTAGTGATAAGCCTTTTCGACCCTCGAATGTCGACAATAATACATCCATGGTATTCACATGTCAAGCACCCAAGTGTTGGAAAGAAGAATTGTTAGGGTAAAATAAAATGAAATAAAACAAGAAAGAAGAGAACACAATATTAGAATCTCACTGTGGAACAATAATATATAATATCAAAAGAATAGTACAAATGGTTATTCCGATACAAAATTTCAAAGTAACAAAATCTAAGTACTATCATCAGCCTGGACAGTTATAACTGCCTGTCCTCAACAAATGCTGATATGTACAATATAGTAATGTAGTGGAAATAAGAGTACTACGGTAGGTGAAACATCTAGCTCGTCTTCTCGAGCTCCAATGAACATCAACAAAAACATGTCTTTCTCGGACCACTCGAAAGAAAACATGAGGAATTTAGGGAAAATAAAAACCACACCTTAGACAAAGTCTGGTATGAGAAATTCAAGAAATATGTGATCAATGTATAAGCACTTTTTAAGACCACATGGAGTGCCATAATGATTATCCCCTCAAAAGAACCACCATCTAAAAAGTACATAAGGAGATATAATAGATAATGTCTAGGGTATAGAATATAAATATATAACATAGCCGGAATGGTAACATTAGTTACATTCAACAGTACATTAGAGTGTACAATCAAAACCGATAAGGTACATTCGCATAATGGATTTTCCATGGACATCCCTTCAGTCAAGCCGAAATCTAATCCTTGCATAAGGGTTAGAAACTACCTTCGAGTGTCTTATATCTCTAGATAAAGTATGCCATTAAGGAAAACATAGGCGATCAACATCTAAATATGTGATCTCAAATATCATCACCTCTTTCACGCAACATCGATAAGCATACTCTGGATATGGAGCGATAATATCCTGTCGTGGGTCAGCAAAACCTCAAGCCATGCTCCTACTCTGTTTTCTGTCATTTTCGATGTTGAGGTTACGTTCGGCATTTTCACATGAGTCTTCATCGCTCGAACATAACATGAATCCCCAAATGGATTCTAACGTCTTAAACAGATCTCAAAACTGCACATGGATTCCAACATCTCGAACATATCCACTTCCAAGAGATAGAACATGTATCTCTATCTTGAAGTGGCTTTCGATAAGTAAAACACTTACCAATCTCCGTCTCTTCAAGACTGAATCGACGGATTTGGTCATTCAATAATAAGGAGAACGGTCGTGTATGGAAATCAAGTCTAGTATACTTATCACGTTTTCGATATTTTCATCTCACACCATCCCTCGGTCGAAAGTAAAGCCTGTAGGTTAGAGCTCTATTGCTCATATACCAACACAAACATCGGTCTTAACTCCCATAGATGGACAAGCTCACTTCATCGGCTTTTAGTGTTAAGTATACGACTAAATGTTTTCCGTAAAGTAAACATACAAAGTAGATCAAGTCATGCAAAGCACGATTAAGTCACATAAGCGACTTCTAATCCCTTTTTGTTTAATTAATCTTTTATCAAATAAAACCACTTTTATTAGTAAAATTTCTTTTATCTAATAAACCACCATTTATCAATTTCTACTATTCATTTATACTCTTTCCATACTCCAAAAAGTATTCATATACTTGTCTCAAATGGTATAAGTATATTCACAAATCATTAACAAAATTTCTCACTTTAAACCTTTACTTTTTCTTTCTTTTTCCAAAAAATTCCTTACTTATAATTTCCTTCAAAATATCCATTTTAAGGATCTAAGTACTTCCACAAATCCATTCAAAAAGGTTTAAGACTAATGTTATTTAAAGATTGTTACTTCAAATCCAAAACCATTTCAGTTATACTTATCTTTAAAATATTCATTTTAAGATCTTTTTGCATTCATAAGTATAACCAAAAGGGTTAAAGACAAATGTTATTAACACATTGTCACAACAAACCCAAAACCATTTCATACTTATATTTAGCTTTAAAACAATCTTTTAAAGATCTAAGATAATATTTGGTTAAACTCGATAGTGGACTAAGTGACTGTATAGTTAAAAATGACTGCTTATAGAGATCACAGTTTGTATATTTAACTCATTTTCAACATTCCAACTTAACTATTTCTCGTCCAAGTGTGAAGCCAAGTAAGTAAGAGCACTGGTTACATATCAAAGTCTTGCCTATACACTTTATTCTTGAATCTCACAAATAGATAAATCTACCTTGTCCGCGTTTAGTGTTAAGTATATTATTAATGACTTTCATACATGAGTAAGAAATCAACACGATTAACACATTTTCGTTGTTCTTAACTTAACTATTCCAAGACTAAGAGCAAAGCTAATAGGTTAGAGCTCTATTGCTTATATCTCTACTCGACATCAATCTTAACTCTCACAAATAGCTAAGCTTACTTCGTCAGCTTTTAACGTTAAGCAAAGTTAATTACTTTTGAAACAAATAAGTAAACATCGAGATTAATACATTTTCCACATTCCAACTTAACTATTCCACGGTTAATAGGGAAGTCTGTAGGTTGGAGTTCTATTGCTCATATTCTTACTCAACATCGATCTTAACTCCCATAAATAGAGAAGTCTACCTCGTCGGCTTTTAGTGTTAAGCCTAGTCAATTATCTTTTTCAAAACTTATATATATATAAATAAATACTTTTAAAATACCTATAAATAGCTTTAAAATATCTATGTATTACTTGAAAATAACTAATTTATAATTTGCTGAAAAACATGTTTTATATTGTAAAACCTCTTTACTTTGAAAATAAATATATAATTATTAAAATATATTTACTTCAAACCAGCTTTAGAATACTTCAAAATAGGTTAGAAAACATCTCTAAAAACATTAGAGAAAAATACCAAATTGAAATATCATTTTTAAACAACTAAATTCATAAGCGACTTACTACATCACTTATAAATGTTGTTAAAAGTCTTTGTTAAAGAACAATGTTGAAATGCACAATCTTTGTGACTAGGTTTAACCACTTTAATAAAAAAATTAAGACTTAATTTTTATATTAAGTAGTAACCTTAGGGTATTAAAAACCATAGAATAAGCCCCTGAGAATACCTCCCAATTTATTTATAAAAATTTCCGAAAACATGTTATATTTACAAAGTGTATTTATAACCACATTTTCGCTTCAACTTTCACAATTTTAGTTCACAATTTATATAACTTTCTAAACTATTTATTTACTGTCCAATACACTAAAATATGTGTAGAGCATAGCTAAATTAAATTATCCCAGGTTAAGTTAATAAATATCCAATTTACACAAGTTAAAGTTATGGGATATCGAAGTACACTTATGGCGACTATTTTCACTTCAAACACTTTTAAACATAATTCAATTTAACACAAAATCCAACCAACCATTTAAACATCAAGTCAAGGCCATGCCACATGTTGAAGAGGGTAATAGAAGTGGTACTATACAACATAAAGTTATCATTTGCTTTCAAAAGCAAGAGGGGTCCAAAGTTTATAACTTTAATTAGTTAATGTCACTTTAACTTCATATTTCAAACATACAACATATACGCACAATATATACAAACAATATAGTGAGATAATCCACTTAGATCCAAGTCAACAACATGCTTAAGCACAACCAAACTCAAGAACACTTCCTACCATCACCTTGAACCACCTTTTCTTCTTTCCTTCTTGCTTTTCACTTGCTTTTCGAAGGCAAACGCCTTTATTGCACACGACCATATCTTGAGGGGGGGGGGGGTTTGGCTTCACTTCTTTAAAATATAACTTGGTAGAAGGTATTATAATGTTTTCCTAAGGCTTGTGGCAATGTTTGAGTTGATTTGAAGTTATTTTACAAAAAAATTCTCTAGAAATTTTGAGAAGAAGGCATTAAAGTAGCTTGCTTTTTTGCTTTATAAATTTGTGATTATTATACAATGGTATGCCCCTCCTTATATAGGCTTTATATGGTGTTTCCTAAGCTTGTTCTCATACTCTCTCATGTCATGTAAGCCTCACCTCCCTACATGCCCGTCACTTCTCCTTTACACCTCTTCCTTTTATTTAATTTCTTTAATGCCCTTAATTTTTAAATATCTCTTATCCATTAGAAATTTCTAGAGCATTCCATTTGCTTTATGAATCAAAGCGTGTTAATTAGTTTATAATGTGTCATTTGATCATTAGACAAGTGAATAATAGTTCGAACAACTTATATTGAATAAAAAGTTGTTTATCGATAAATCTATTTTCGGTCACATTATTGCTTTTTCTTCTAAGAATATATTTTTGTAAACAAATTTCTAAGACAAGTTTACCGTCATTACTTATAATTTAAAAGGGGTTAAGAAAGTTATTAAATCATTTTAATAACAGTTAATCCAAGATTCAAATATTTAAAAAATTCAGATATTTAAATACGAAGTGTTCGAAATTCCGGGTCGTTACATTCTCCCCCACTTAAATATTTCGTCCTCCAAATTTCGACACAAGAAAAAAAAGAAACAATTGCGTAGCAATAATTAACAGGCATTCAAAATTTACTAGCAACATAGCTTTCGGATTTCCTAGGTTCAAAAATCCTCTCATTGCACAAGGATGATAAACAATCTATTAAATGCACCTTACACTCAACAGCCTTAGGCTATTACTTAATTGATGATTCATAATACCTTATAATAAATCGAAGAGTCATTACCCAAACTCCCTATAAGCCAATCAAAATATAGTATGCATGTACTAAAGTCTGTACTATGTACATGGATCATTCATACGCAATGTCAAATTCGCTCACTTGCTCGATCACGTAAATTTCTTTTTCCAACTAGTATAGATCACTTGACCTCTCTAGTATGGACTCCGATTAACTTCCTTGATTTGAAAGCTCCATTCTCCTTACATAGCCATATACTATGTTATAAAAGTTTAGGATGTTATCAAGAATTTATATCAAGTGTTAGCTACCAAGAATCTGGTGAAAATTCTTGTTCGGATCGGTGTAAATAACCTCGAAATCATGTACTCGAATACTAGATCAAGAACAATTATGTGAATAAAACAATCTACGTACAAATTACATATTTATCCTATTGGTTTCTTAACTATACTAATATCTTTTATCAATTCCTTTATACAAATAGTATGTCTTATTAATACTAAAATCATCTACGAACCATTTCATAAAACATAAATTCATCTTTATGAACAGTTATAACTTAATTTCATATTCGTATAATACTCTACTACATCCTAAGAGTATATACAAAAACATCAAAATCATTTTACTTAACAAGCATGTTCAACCAATTCAATATTTTTTTTAACTTACTACCTTCTCAATTCATGTTATATAAACTCAACTTTTATGTTTTCACATAAAAACATTTTGCTTCAAATTCTATAAAAACATACTCAAACAAAAAGGTTAATACTATTTTAAAACATGTATTCCATAATTTTAATAATATTTTTTTCTAATAGAATATATCAGTGGAAAATGCAAATTGATTCGGACGTGCCAATGTCTAAGCATTCAAAAATGAACAGTAGAATGCCTAGTTATAAATCTTGGTTAAATATCTAACTGTTTAACTTCATTTATGTAATGGTTCTACTATATATATTTTTCGAAAAATAATTTCAACTTCAACTAATACACATACAAATCATTCTATGAGCTATTGAATGCAATCCTGATCATGCTGTAAGTTTAAAAGCAGCTTCTTATATTGGCCAGTATTACAGGTCTGCAAGTATACATTCTCCAGGGATGTATTTAAAAGAGTATAGGTGTCAAACATGGGAGCTCTATGTCGCAGTCCACGATTTTGATCTCGCTTCTTACTCTGATTTCCATCGCCTTTTTGCTGATTCTGCTTATTCTGTATATTTAACTACACTTTACCGGAACTCTAACCTGTTTACTTCACATTGAAGTTACTTTGAATGCCTTCCACACTGGGCCCTGCATCATCCTTTTTCCTGGATTGTTTAGCATCTTCTCTCCTTAAGAATTGGGCTGCTTTAGAGAAGGAACGGTCCAACAACACAGGGGGTTTCCCAGCCAACCAGTTGCCAAATTCGGAATCAGGATCGATTCCTTTAGTCAGTGCCATCAATATGGAATTATTATTAGGGTTACTAATCTCCGCACAAGCAGCATGGAACCTTTCCAGATAACGTCTAAGCATCTCTCCAGGAGCTTGAATGATGCTAGATAAGGTGTTCACATCCTTAGGTCTTGTAACGTGCATACGAAATTGTTCGATGAATTTCTTAGCTAACTGATCAAAGCATGAAACGGATCGGGGTGGCAAGCGAGTAAACCACATAGTCGCGATGCCCCCTAGGGAGATTGGAAAACTTCTGCATTTGACCGCATCGTCAGCTCGTGCGGAATTCATAAGCCATTCATATTTCAAAATGTTTGTTCTCGAATGTCAGCTTCCAAGTCGATAGCGGCGGCAGTAGTACGGTTATCAGTGATGTGATAAGTAATTGTCCCTCCTCTGGAGGAGGGGTCTGCCTAGTGACTAGCAGATGGACTAGGTTCTGCTTGTCCAAGATTCAGAGTGCGCTGATGCCTGGGAGCTTGCGCGTAACTTCCATCCAGTCGTGGACGTGTAGATCTGTGATGGTAATCAGAAGAAGCAAAGCTCTCAGTAGATGAGTAGGAAGCTTGATCCCTTCTGGATCTCCTTCGTCTTTCTTGATTTAGTCGGTTAGTTAGCTCCGTGTTGGCATGGATCTGTTGGGTCAGCTGTTGGCGACTTTGGGTCAGTTCTTGCATCAACATCTGAAACTCCTCCCTGGTGACAGGGCCTTGTGGATCTGAAGGTCCAACCGAGTTCTGACCGGTAGTGGGTAGGTGCATAGGATTCTGTCTATCTCTTCCTTCTTGATCCGCAGCGGTTGAGGCAGTCCTTGTAGTAACCATGGTGAGTGATGTAGCTCTCTCCTAGATTTGATGCAATCTGAATAGGATGGAAGAACTATTGAATGTGAGATCTGGATCTTCTCCTTAGATTCTTGCAATCCAACGACAATAGCAGATCCAAAAAGCAAGAGAAAAGCTGGGTTCTCGGTGAAAGCACCAAAGTGTTTGTGTCAAAATTGGGCATAACACTCTTCGGGCATGTTTGAAGAGATTAAAGTGAAGAATGTAAATGGAAAATGAGGAAAATCTAACCAACACACCAAAAATAGACAAACAAAAGTATGAAAACACAGATATTTAGAGTGGTTTGGCGTTGTAGCCTACATTCACTATAGAAAGTTTGTTGTTTATTGATAACTCTCGCTGATTATAGATGTTTACAATAGTACAATCGAGATACAACAATGATTTCGGCAGAGTATCAGCATCCCAGCGTCCAAAAGTCCATTTTCTGAAGACCTTGGACTTCTATTTATAGGTGTAGGCTGCAAATATCTCGCTCAGATCTCGGAAGACTCCTTCTCTCACGTGGGTGGGCCTACGTGATCGATCCCTGGACACTTCGACTCGATCCATGATCGATACATACCAAATTCGTATTGATCCAAAATTGCTCTTTTTGGGTTGAGATTGATCATGGACATTCTTGTGGTTGTACGCAACCTCCTGTGAAAATTTGGTAGCATTTAGACTTGTAGATTTTGAGTTATGATCGAAGCAAGTTTGTGTTTTCAACGTGTAGCCAAGCTCGTATCGATACATTCGTATCGCTTTCATTCGTATCCATGGGACGCACATGATTGCTAGATGACGCGATGCTATATTCTTGGATCGATCCACTTTTCATGCTGAATGACCGAGTCCTTCTCTTGAACGTGCCTTGTTCGTATCGAGGGACTGTAACTGCTCTGTATCGATATGAATCCATATACTTCGTATCGAGGTACTCCTTTGCTCTTCGTATCAATGCGAGGCAACCTTATTTGTATCATTCTAAGTTGTCCCATTTGTATCGTTTCCCTCAACCTCATTTCTAGGAGGTGTTGTCTTGTATCGCTTACTGGATGACCCATTCGTATCGACCGTTGGTTGACCGATACGAACTATACAGATGAGGTCGATATGTAGTGGCTTTAGTTGATGGATATGAAGCAGAGTACATGTGATGGATACGAAATAGAGAAGCGATGTGGATACGAATGAGGCCTTCCTCCATGGATACGAACGTGGTGCTTCTGTCATGGATACAAACCACTGTTTACTTTGATGGATACGAATTGTAGCTGTCTTCCTTGATTTTGATCAATCAATATCTCGAGCATACGAACTCCGATTGGCTCGAAATCTGGGATGCTGGCTTTCATAGCTTTGCTTGTCATACTATATCGATTGTAGCTCGATCTGGACTTGGACAAAATTTACCAGCATCCATAATGAACCTTTGTGTGACCGATCTTCGGGACTGACTATTCTTGGTTTCTAGTTAAGTTCTTGGTGTCACGGCCTTGGCAAAAGGCGGGATAACATACATACATACATACGTATATATATATATATATATACATACACACACAAATAGATATATATAGGATTGAAATGTTGCACTATCATAATTCTTGAGTGTATCTTTGTTAAATAGCTATTTGTTAATTTATGTTTGATATTTTCTCATGTCAGCATGACTTTTTATATTCCCATCATCTACTATTGACATCCCTAGTTCTCTTATTATACTTCATTATTATTCCTCAAATATTTTATTTGGTTTATTCGTCTGATTTATTTCTATTTTTCAAGAAAAATTGCCAAGGTAAGTACCTTTAACAAGGTATGTTAATTTCTTACAGCATTTTTCAAGAACGTTTAGTTATCTTTGTCGTTTTATCACTGTTAATACAATAGTTATGAAATGCAATAACAAAGTATATATAACATCGTTCGTTTCTTTTTTTCATATTAAATTCTCCTTCCATATAGCTTATAAGCTCATTGAAGTTTATAATATCTCAATATAATTCTCAATTAGCATAAATTGATACAATTCTAATACATACTCATTTCATAAAGCATTTTAAAATGCAAAAAATTAAATTAAAATAATTATACTTTAAAATGTTCTTTATCCTTAGAATCAAATGTCCAAATCATGATGAATAATTTAAAGTCACAAAATTATAACATCCCCAAGATTCCATAATGTAACTCTAGATATTAATAAATCATAGACTATTCAACTATAGCCTTAAAATTATAAACGAAATTTTTCATGCATTATTACGATCTCAATTTTTTTAATCCATAAACCTAATTAATTTATATATAATTTCATGAAAACTAAGTACAATTTACTTCAACATATATCTTTTCGAGCCTCCTTTTTTTTCTTCAAGAAGAAAATATTTCACAAAAAAATCAAAAATTCGAAAATTTTCATTTCAATTGAACATTGCTTAAGTTATGGTTCTCAATCATTTGAGAACCTTTTACCAAAGTATTAATTGGTTTTAAAACTTCCAAATTGAAAATATGATTCATTATTTTTCTCAATTCCTTTTGTTCATAAGATTATAAGTTCCAATCCTACGCTTTCCTTTAAATTTATCATTTTATATTTAAAAGCTTTCCTTTTTAAATTCATTTTAACAAGACTTATAATATGTATCCTTATAATAATATTTTTTTTTCCAAAGATCACTCGATATTCTCGCTATATTTTCTCATTCCATATAGAACTACACATTTTATTTTTAATTCTTCCCTTTGGAAATCTAAGAGTCACAAAAATTGAATTTTATTAGCAGACGAAACTTATAAATTTGAGAATAATTAAATTTTCTTTTATATGTAATCATCTTTTTCTATAAATAATAAATTACATATTATTTTCCAATGAATTCTATTTATTTTCCTTATTCAAAACAATCTATAGATAGATATAGTTAGAAAATGTTTTTGAATCCAACTATAACAAGTATATCATTATATATATAATTCCCAAATTTAATTACAATAGAATGTACAATGTCGTTGTGCCATAAGTTTTTAGTGATTTGTCTCGTCAATTGGCTGCGATGTTGACTATCTAGAATTATATGTCAATGCTACCTCACCATTATCTCAACTTCACATTAATCTCGTGGCTGCATATGTTGTCCGTAAATATTTAAATTTGGATAACATTATTTTTATTTTTCTAAACAAACACATTAATTTGTAAAACAATATAAAACTCCAAGAAAATCGTTTTGTAACGATCTAGAATTTAATCGCTATTTAAATGAATATTTAATTATATTTTAAATAATTAATAAATGAATTTTTACTAACAAATAAAGTTATCTTTAATAATAACTAATGATGATAAAATCGTTTTTAAAATTTGTTTATCAAAATATATAGTTCATAGAGAAATAGAAAATGTGACTGGAAATTATTTTTTGATATATCGATTTTTCATTAGTTAAAAGTTATTCAAAAGGTCATAACACTACGTTAAACACACATGTATACATTAAAAACTGTCTTAAACATGTTGTGTACATGTACATATGCATGTACATGTTTCCTCCTTAAGCATATTAACACATAAGAATAAAATAAAATATATTATAACGAAAAGTATATATACATATACATATATAAATACACACTTCCTACTCAAGTACCTTAGTGCATGACATGAATAGTGCAAGGAGAGGGGGGTCCTTAAAGTGGATCGAAACGAAAGGAGGAGGGATGGTGCATGCATACATATAAAATAAAGTATAAGTACTAATATAATTTTTAACTAATTTCCTAAGCCTATATATACCCCTTACCTCTCATGTTTTTCATTTTACAATCTCTTCTACCATTTTGAAATTCCTAAGAGCTTGGACAAATACTTCCATGGTTTCCTCTTCATAAATTTGAAAATAGAAAAAAATCACTTCTTTATGCAAAAATTCCTCCTTTAGTTTACAAAACCACTTCTACATCTCTTACAACACCTTCTATTCTAAAAATCAAGCAAACAAGCACCTTAAACCACATGGCCGAGCCAAAATCACCCATGGCCATGCCCAACAAGGCCTAGGCCGAGCCCAAACTCACTTGGCCAAGCCCATTTCAAGTGTTCGAGCAACAAAAGTTCAATTTTTGTAAAGTTTCTAAAGTGTTTTCAAGTTTTGACGAAAGTTTTCTTTGATTAGAAAAAGTTTCGATGAGTTAAACTTTTTTTTGGGTAAAGAAATTAACTTGATTTTGATGAACTATATATTGTGAAAATATAAAAGTTATTGTGTTGAATTATCATATTGTTTTGATTGCGCATGATTATATGATTGTGTTTGAGCTTGGATTTGTGATTTGGTGGTTGAATAATACGTTTGGATATGGATATGTGGTTGGCTAGTTATGATATAATGGTAGTGTGGTGTACATGATGTAAATGTTGTGAAATTAGCACCTTGAAAAGTCGCAAAGGACTTGAGATCCGATGAATACGAAAAGCTCTTTTTCTAGTTTTGGATTTTGAAAATGTTTTTCCAAGTTTTCACTTTTGTTTTTATGTTTCAAAACTTTTACGTTGTGTTTTCAAGAATGGGGTAGCCAGAGTTAAGTGAGATTCCCACCGATAAATCAATTCTAGCGAACTGCGCTTATAGCCATAGTCGCTATGGATGCAATTCGAAAAATTTCACGATTTTAAGTTTTTATGTGATTTCTTTGGATTGTTTTGAGAACCCATTTCAAAGTAATTAAGTAAGTCAAAAGTTTAAGTTTTAATTATTTAATAAATTATTTATTTAATTTATTAATTAGGGTAATTATTATTTAACTAAATTAATTATGTAATTAGATTAAGTAATTAGAGTTGAAGAAATTATTAACTAAGTTAATTATTTTTAATTAAGTAAGTTTTAAATAATGATTAATTAAGATAAAAGGAATTAATTTTTATTTAATTAAGTTTATTTACTTTAATTACTTATTTAATTAGAGTTAATTATTTAATTAATTATTATTTTATTAAAGGTCAATTATCCACTTAATTTGGGTTTAAATTCTTAAATGAATGTTATTTAATTAAATTAATTATATATAAAATTAAGGTTATTTATGATTTAAATTTGATTTAATTAAGGTTAATTAAAGTTTAATCGAGTTTTAAACTCATGATTTAACTAAGGTTTATTTATTTTAAAGTTTCCTTTAAAACCTATCGATTAGATATTTTTAACCAACTTTCTTGTTTAAGTAAATTGTTTTAAAGCTAAAGGATCTCTTGTGCATGCTATTAAGTAGCCAAATAATTAAAGTAGATGTAATAAAAACATGGACGTTTTATTGAAAGTAAATCGACGTGTACTTATCACAAATACCGCACTTCGAAAATGTGATTAATATAAGGAAGTTAATTTTGTTAAGCGGGTCATGATAATCTAAGCATATGAAATGTATGTTCATATGTAAACTTTACACCTTGATAGTGGGATAGTCCACTATAAACAACTTGACCCCTTAAAATTATCGAATGTTGGTTGAAGAGTCCGGGATTTGATATTAGTTGTTATCCAAAAACCGCTTCAAATTAACATAAACGTTCGATTGGAAATATTAAAAGCAAGGTCTAAGATAAATACTTTGAAGTGCAAGGGCTATATGCTACTAACCTTGAGGGTGATTCCAAAACAGGTATAGTGAAGATAGTGCCTTCGGTTCATTCATCTTTTGAATGACTTGTATGGATGAATGATGACATCGTGTCAACATTTGGAAGGCAATGTTAGTATTCCAAGCGGCAATGCTATATTAAAGGTAAACATACCCTCTAGCCTCATCAACCGGAAATGACCAAAATAGGGTATGCAGTAGGGCTATGTGGGTCGCACCCATTAGGGTATGCCATCACCATATCTTGAATCGATATTTGACCCGTTTTTGTATCCTCCGATACGGTTGTTGTTCCCAACGAAGGTGATGATGTATTCGGTACTACTAGTCAAGTGGTAGGCCGATTCTGTATAGCAGGGGTACAAGGTGTTCTTGTCAGACCCTAAGTGTATTTTATCTAGAGGAGCATTTTCGAAAGGTTTTTCCTTACCCGGTAATGTATGGAATCCATTTCCCAATAAGTGCCTTTGGTCTCAATTGTATACTTATTATGTTGGATTTAATTAATGTAACAATTTCTGCTATTGGAATTATTTACTTGAAAACCCTACTTAATATCTATATTTATATATATACATGTTTGATGATGTGTTATGATTGCTATGGATGCTTATATATATATATATGCTTTGATCATCAAATATTGATTGTTTGATATAATTGTTAAATTGTTTTACCAAGTCACGTTAATACACGTCGATAAGCACAAAGGAAATCACTTTCCTTTTGAAAATGAAATGGTGTATATGGAATGCTTAAACCTTTTGGAAATAGTTTTAAAATGAGTTAGAAATGTTTTATAAACATTTAAATTTGTTTAAAGAAATAAAGAAAGAAAATCAAGATTTTATCTTGTATATTTTATGTCCAAAACAATTTTCTAAAAACATCGCGGTTTTGTAGTTCGGAATCCAGAAAAGGATTTTTTTTAAAATGATATTTTAAAATGTTTTAAAAAATATATGAAATATATTCTAAAAATCTTTTAAAAGAGATTTAAGTTGAAAAGATGGATTTCTAAATGATAAAAAATTCGTTTTGAAGAATATAGCTTTTAAAATATATTTGCAACACTTTTCGCAGCAGTTTTTAATAACTTCTGAAACGTAGTTTTAAAACTAACAATTCTTTCCTAAATATTTTGTGAATGATTTTAAAAGAATAATTAAGTAATTTAAAGATGATTTGGAAGTTTTAATAAGAGTTTTAATAAATGGTTAAGAGGAATTGTTTATAACACTTAAACAATAATTGAAGAATATTGAATATAATAACAAATTGAGTATGCAGAAACGACTAGTACATTTGTCCCGCCTAAGAGAGCTAAACGGTAAAACAAGGTGTGTAACTAAGGTTAGAAATGGAGCAACCGTGCCCTGAACTTACCTGGACTTTGCTTTATCTTTTAGACGAGGGGTGGAACAGATCGAAAGGAAAGCCCGGATGCTCTAAAAGATCATATTTAAAGTTTTTTCCAAGATAAAAGAAAAGATCTTCATGATGTAGGATTACTGGCCACTAGTCCATGGAGGTTAAATTTACCATAATTAAGGTGGCAGTAATGCTCTGTTAGGAAAATCTTCGATTTGCAAGAATATGATTTGAAGTTAAGAAAGAAATCTTTGATTTAGATTTAATGAATGATTTGGGAATATTGTCCCTAAGTTAAAAGTTATAACTTATTTCAGTAGCACCTAGTGGAAATACCAATGGAGGCAGTTCTAACAAGATGAAGTACAATCCTTATTGGAAGAATCAGGGAAAAGGAAAACCTAGCAGTGGGGCCCAAGGGAATTGTTTTGAGGATTTTTTTTCCACAAGTGTAAGCAGAAGGGCCATATCGCAAAGTTTTGCAAGAATTCTGGAATTCAGCAGCAACAACAACAACAAAGTGGACCTATCTCCTCGATGGTCTAGAAAACTCTTTGTTTTAATTGTCATCAGCCAGGGCATGGTAAAGGACTGCTCACTCGTGAAGAAGGTGCGGCAGCCCAAGATGTACGCCATTAAGAATGAACCGTCTACTTCAACGGATGTGAAGGGAAAAGGCATTCTTGAAGGTACCTTACTGATTAATGGTATTTTTGTTCGAGCATTATTTGATACTGGTGCTTCTCATAGTTTTATCTCCTGAGAATCAGTAGATAAATTTCATCTTATTCCTAGTATTGTACAACACCCTATGTATGTGTCTAACCCATAGGTGATGTAACCCATTTGAGTATGATCTTTAAGAATGTGCCAATTTCCTACCTTTCTCATCACTTTTCTTGCGACCTATATGTCTTAAACTTTAAAGATTTGATATTATTCTTGGTATGGATTGGTTATGAAAGTATGGAGTTGTCTTAAAATGTAATAAGAGAATTGTATCTTTAGTGATCGATATAGGGAGGAAAGCTAAGGTATCATGTAAGGAACCCATTATTAATATGTGTAGTTTCTTTTATACCCTGGAATCATCCTGGGATGATTTAAGTTATGTAGAAGTTGTTAAGAATTTTTCTGATGTGTTTGAAGAAGTCAATAGCTTACCCCCGCACCGAGAGATAGAATTCCGTATTGATTTGGTTCCTGGTGCTAGGCCTGTAGCTCAACCCAAGAGAAGGATGGCCCTGAAAGAGTGGAATGATATAGAAAAGCAAAACAATGATCTGTTAAGAAGAGGGTTGATTAGACCCAGTCATTCGAGTTGGGGATCAACTGTGGTATTTGCGGCTAAGTCTGATGGATCTTTAAGGTTGTGCCTAGATCATAGGGAGTTGAATAAGCTGACTATTAGGAACAAGTATCCCTTACCCCACATCGATGATCTTTTTGACCAAATTCATGGAGCTACGGTATTTTCTCAGATGGATCTAGTTAATGGATTCCATCAGTTGAAGGTTGCTGAAGATAGTATACCCTTAACTGCTTTTAGAGGTCCTGATTGTTTTCTTTGAGTGGTTGGTTATGCCTTTTGGACTCACCAATGCACCTATGTATTTTGTAGATCTCATGAACCGTGTTTTTCGAGATGTTCTTAATAAGTTTGTGCTAGTTTTCATCGATGACATCTTTATAAATATTAGGAGGATCATAAACATCATTTGGAAGTGGTGTTGGAGACATGTCCTGAAGGTGAAATTTTCAAAGTGCCATTTTTGGAAATCAGAGGTAAGATTCTTAGGACGTATCGTGACAGGAGAAGGTATTTCAGTAGATCTAATAGAGGTGGAAGCTATTCAGGAATGGAAGAAACTACTGAAGTTCGTAGTTTCTTAGGGTTGGCCGAATAGTGTAGGAGGTTTATTCAAGATTATTCTAAGATTTCCTCCCATTTGACTAAGCTGACTAGGAAGGGGGAGAAGTTTACATAGACTCCAAAGTGTGAAGAAGCATTTTTGGAATTGAAGAAGAGATTGACCAGTGCACCAGTTTTGGCTGTTCTAGATGGAAATAGCGGGTTCACGGTTTACACAGATGCTTGTGGAGTAGGACTAGGTGTTGTTTTGATGCAGCATGGTAAGGTGATTGCATATGCAAGCAGGCAGTTGAGGCCTTACGAAAAGAACTATGCTATGCATGGCCTGGAGTTGCTAGCTGTTGTCTTTGCATTGCAAATGTAGAGACACTACTTGCTGGGTAAGGATCCTTCTATTCCTTTTAGTTTCTTTCTAATTTTTAGATTTTTGGAGTAAGTTTTCTTTCTTTAATTAGGTGAAAATTCGAGCTCTTCACGGATCATAATTCCTAGAAGTATCTATTTACTCAGAAGGATCTAAACCTGAGTCAATAGAGGTGGTTAGAGTTTCTAGTGGTTTATGACTTGGATATTCTTTATACGCGAAGAAAAGCTAATGTGGCAGTGGATGCCTTAAGCAAGAATGCTATTTTCACTCTTTTGGAGGTTACCACGACTCTCCTAGAAAGAATAGCAAGCAAGCAAAGAGTGGACAGAAGCTTAGTGGTGATCATTAGGAAGGTTAGGGAGGGGCAGTGTATGAGTTTTGAGATTGATAACCGAGGAGTTTTGAGGATGAATGGAAAGATCCGTGTACCGAATGTCAATGGTATTAGGTAGGAAGTTTTTTCCAAATGCCATTGTTCTAAGTTGAGTATCCATCCAGGTGTCTCAAAGATGCATAGGGATATGAAGTGGATGTTTTGGTGAAAGGAAATGAAAAGAGATATCTCTTTCTTTGTCGGTATATGTTCGTGCTGTCAATGAATCAAAGGTGATCATCAGAAGATAGCTGAATTATTACAAGCCTGGGAAATACCCAATTAGAAATGGGAAATGATATCAGTGGATTTTATCGATGGTTTACCCCGAACCAGAAAAGGAAATGAAGGAGTATGGGTTATCGTGGATCGGCTAATGAAAAGCGCACATTTTATTCCGGTGAAACCGACAAGGATCGCTTCTTCTTTAGCTGAAATTGTTATAAGAGAGATAGTCAGGTTGCATGGAGTTCCTGTGAGTATTGTAAATGATGGATACCCCATATTTACAAGTCAATTTTAGGAAGCATTGCAAAAAACCCTTGGAACAAAGTTGAGCTTAAGCACATTATATCACCCCCAAACAGACGGAGTGGGTTAATCAGATTTTAGAGGATCTCTTAAGAGCATGTATTCTTGATTTAGGTGGATCTTGGGAGGATCATATGCATTTGGTTGAGTTCTCCTACAACAATAGCTTCCAAGCAAGCATCGGGATGGCACCATATGAAGCCCTATATGGAAGATCATGCAAGTCACCAGCATGTTGGGTTAAGACAGGAGATAGATTAGTTCTTGAACCAGACATGATCCAAGAGGCTATCGAAAAAGTTGCAGTGATTAAGAAAAGAATGAAGGAGGCCCAAGATCGTCAAAAGAGTTATGCGGATAAGAGGCGAAGAGATTTAGAGTTTGTGGTTGGAGACTTGGTGTTCATAAAGATTTCACCAATAAAAGGAGTGTTAGATTTGGAAAAGCTGGAAAGTTAGCCCCAAGGTATGTTGGAACTTTTTTGTATTCTTGAGAAAATAGGATCGCTTTCTTATAGGGTCGAGTTGCCAAAGAGATCGGAGGGTGTTCAAAATGTGTTCCATGTGTATCATTTGAGGAAATATGTTCATGATCCATCTTTGATTGTGGAGACATCGGTTCAAGAGGAATTAAAAATAGAACCGAACCTCATTGGTCAGACGTCTGGTTTATGTTATGGATCAGGATGAAAAGAGGTTGCGTAACAAGGTGGTGCAACTAGTCACGATTCACTGGAGTGAGGATCCAAGAGACTGCACTTGGCAGATGGTGGATTGTACGAAAGAAGCCTATCCTGAATTGATGTTAGGATAGTTGTTGTCTGTTTTATGTATGGTGTATGTTTGTTTGCTATAGATGGTTAATGCATGTCTTTGTATGTGTTTTATGATATGAATTTATAACTTTTTGCATAGTTTGGATTATCCCCCTGTTTGCTAATTTCAGGACGAAATTCTTTTAGGGGGGAGAGTGTAACAACTCAGAATTTAATCGTTATTTAAATGAATATTTAATTATATTTTAAATAATTAATAAATGAATTTTTACTAACAAATAAACTATTTTAAATAATAAGTAATGATGATAAAATCGTTTTCAAAATTTGTTTACCAACAATATTGTTCATAGAGAAATAGAAAATGTGACTGGAAATTATTTTCCAAAATATCGATTTTTCATTAGTTAAAAGTTATTCAAATGGTCATAATACTATGTTAAACACACATGCATACATTAGAAACTATCTTAAACATTTTGTGTACATGTACATGTTTCCTCCTTAAGCATATTAACATATAAGAATATAAGAAAATATATTATAAAGAAAAGTGTGTATGTATACACACACATATATAAATACACATTTTCAACTCAAGTACCTTCGTGCATGATATGAATAGTGCAAGGAGGGGGTCCTTGAAGTGAACGGAAATGAAGAGGGGAGGGGGAAGTGCATGCATACATATATATTAAAATATAAGCACTAATATAATTTTTAACTAATTTCCTACGCCTAGATATACCCCTTACCTCTCATGTTTCTCATTTTACAATCTCTTCCTCCATTTTGAAATTCCTAAGAGCTTGGACAAATACTTCTGTGGCTTCCTCTTCACAAATTTGAAAGTAGAAAAAAAATCACTTCTTTATGCAAAAATTCCTCCTTTAGTTCACAAAACCACTTCTACATCTTCTACAACACCTTCTCTTTCAAAACTCAATCAAACAAACACCCCACACCATATAGTCGAGCTAAAATCACCTTTGGCCGTGCCTAACAAGGCCTAGGCCGAGCCCAAACCCACTTGGCCGAGCCCATTTCAAGTGTTCGAGCAACCAAAAGTTCAATTTTTGTAAAGTTTCTAAAGTGTTTTCAAGTTTTGGTGAAAGTTCGCTTTGATTAGAAATTTTTTCAGTGAGTTTAACTTTTGTTCTTGGAAAATGAATTAACTTTATTTTGATGAACTATATATTGTGAAAATATAGTGGTTGTTGTGTTAATTTATCATATTGTTTTGATAGCATATGATTATATGATTGTGTTTGAGCTTGGATTTGTCATTTGATGGTTGAATAATATGTTTGGATACGGATTTGTGATTGGTTGGTTATGATATGATGGTAGTGTGTTTATGAAATAAAACCAAGTGTATATGATGTAAATGTTGTGAAGTTAGCAGTTTGAAAAGTCGCAATGGACTTGGGATCCGATTTGAAAACGAAAAGCTCTTTTTCTAGTTTTAGATTTTGAAAATATTTTTCCAAGTTTTCACTTTTGTTTTTAAGTTTTAAAACTTTTACATTGTGTTTTCAAGCATGGGGTAGCTAGAGATAAGTAAGATTTCCACCTAGAAAACAATTCTAGTGAACAGTGCTTATAGCGATAGTTGCTGTGGATGCATTTTGGAAAATTTCATGATTTCAAGTTTTTAAGTAATTTCTTTGGATTGTTTTGAAAACTCATTTCAAACTAATTAAGTAAATTAAAAGTTTAAGCTTTAATTATTTAATAAATTATTTATTTAGTTTTTTTATTATGGTGATTATTATGTAATTAATTTAAGTAATTAGACTTTAAGAAATTATTAACTAGGTTAATTATTTTTAATTAAGTAAGTTTTAAATAATAATTAATTAAGATAAAAGGAAATTAATCTTAATTTAATTAAGTTTATTTACTTTAATTACTTATTTAATTAGAGCTAGTTATTTAATTTATTATTATTTAATTAAGGGTTAATTATCCACTTAATTTGGGTTTAAATTCTTAAATGAATGTTATTTAATTAAAGTTTAATTACAGTTAATTATAAATAAAATTAGGGTTATTTATGATTTAAATTTGATTTAATTAAGATTACTTAAAGTTTAATTGAGTTTTAAACTCATGATTTAACCCAGGTTTATTTATTTTAAAGTTTCCTTTAATACGCTATTGGTTAGATATTTTTAACCAACTTTCTTATTTAAGTAAATTGTTTTAAAACCAAAGGATCTCTTGTCCTTGCTATTAAGTAACCAAATAAATTAAAGTAGTTGTAATAAAATGTTAATACATTTTGTTGAAAGTAAGTCGACTTGTACTTATCACAAATACTGCACTTTAGAAACGTGATAAATACAAGGAAGTTAATTTCGATAAGCGGGTCATGATAATCTAAGCATATGAAATGTATGTTCATATGTAAATCTTTACACCTTGATAGTGGGAATAGTTCACTATAAACAACTTGACCCCTTAAAATTATCGAACGTTGGTTTGGAGAGACCGGGATCGGATATTAGTTGTTATCCGAAAACCACTTCGAACCAACGTAAGCGTTCGATTGGAAATAGTAAGGCCGAGGTCCAAGATAAAGACTTTGAAGTGCAAGGGCTATTTACTACTAATCCCGAGGGTGGTACCAAAACTGGTGTAGTGGAGATGTTCTTTCTGTTCATTCATCTCTTGAATGACTAGTATGGATGAATGCTGACATTATGTCAACATTTGGAAGGTAATGTTATTATTCAAAATGGCAATGCTATATTAAAGGTAAACGTAGCCTTTGGCCTCATCAGCCAAAAATGACCAAAACAAGGTATGCAGTAGGGCTATGTGGGTCGCACCCATTAGGGTATGCCATCACCATATCTAGAATTGATATTTGACCCATTTTTGTATCCTACGATACGCTTGTTGTTCCCAACCATGGTGGTGATGTATTCAGTACTACTAGTCTAGTGGTAGGCCGGTTCTGTGTAGCAGGGGTACAAGGTGTTCTTGTCAGACCCTAAGTGTATTTTATCTAGAGGTGCATTTTCGAAAGGTAGTTCCATACCCGGTCATGTATGGAATCCATTTCCCAATAAGTGCCTTTGGTCTTAGTTGTATATTTATTATGTTGGATTTAATTAATGTAAAAATTTCGGCTATGTGAATTATTTACTTGAAAACCCTATACATTATGATGATATCACTTGATTTCTATATAAAGTGTTTTGGTTATCGTAAGGTAATAAACCATCTATGTTTATGTGCAGTGTGGTCTTACGAGATAGCTTTAATTTTCAAATCGTTTTATAAAAGTAAAAATTAAGTTGTTTGAGTTTACTCACACCAGACCCATGTCTGACCCGGAGTTTTTATTTTATTTTCCTAAAAACTCTTTGGTACTCAAATTTGTATAAGTAGCCAAGTGATCCAGGTTTCTTACAGAAGCATTTTGAAGGAGCTAGAGAAGATGCCTTCACCGTTAGCTAGCTATTATTTATTCCGCTGTGTTTGTGTATGATCTATGTATTTTGTGATGGACAGGTAGTTGTAACTATCCAGTTGAAGTTGTAATGGAACGACTCCGATGTATCATTTATATGGAAATGACCATGTAATATCTTATGTTATCTATTATATGTTATTCTGATTCGTGGTGAGATTACATGATTGTGTAGTTTCTTCTTATCTTTATTTTTCTTCTACCCTTAATAGCTCGTCTTTCGGTACAAGAAAGGTGATCATTACACATTTATTGTTACATTTCGAAAATATTATGTATATTCTGCCTCGTTTATACGTTTAGAAATCCCTATCGATACGTTAGCTACTTGTGTTGACCATAATCCATAAACCATTCAACGGACCAATTAACACAAAATAAGTCATTATCATTCTTCCAACCATTTTATTATATCATTTTCCAAAATCATTTCCTTGCTTATATAAAAATATTAACTTTCATTTTATATATACACACACACGTTCATTACCAACCATTTGTATTCAAACAATATAACATAACATATTCATTAATTTCATATGGCTAAACATTCATCTAATCAACTTTATTTATATACACATACAGACACGTACATATTTTCCGATTCCAAATTTTCCTATGTATATAATTTGTCCTTATATTTTTTGTTCTTTTAAATATGATAGATGCATATCTTTTAACACTCTAGCCTTTTTAATTGTTAGCCGGCTTATATTAATCATAATTAAACACCCTTATAGGTATAAATTTTTTTCCCAGAATAAATTTTAGCTTGGTTAGATAATCACTTTTACTAACATACTTCTCAATTAATCTCTTTGGTTATAGACAACTAATGATTCGTCCATTCTAATTCATTGGTGAACAATCTCCAAATTGTAAATGCGTTTACATTTAGTTTACTAGTTTACCCTATATAAGAAATAATCTTCCCATGTATACATAATAAGAATTTTAACATCCCCTGCGGTGATTACACCTAAGAAGACCCCGCATATTCTTAATGTTAATACTGTGCACATTCTAAATTCGAAATGATGATCTCCCCTCAATAGAAAATTTAAATTGTTATTAAATATTCTAAGCAACCATATATCAAACAACCAATCAATCATACATCTCTAAAAAGATAAACAAGTTAATGTGCTCAGCAGAAAGCAGTCTATCTGCTTCCGCTGTGCAACTTTGATCTTTTAAGGGGTTATGATACAATGATTCAATCCTAAGCCATATAAGATCTAGTCTACACAATCCATATTAATAATAATTTATAGAGAAATATAATATATTACTAATATCCCCCGATGGTTATTCCTAAATAATCATCTATATTCCTATCCTAACTAGGGAACAAATTTTAAATCTCTACCTAACACCCCACGGGATGTGACTCTAAGTGTAACGACCCAGAATTTTAGTTATTTGAAATTGGAATATTTAATTGATTTAAATATTTAAAATTTAATTTTTAACTTGAATTTCAAATATAATGATTTATTGGATAATTTAATAATTGGAATTTGCTTAAATAATTGAATCTTGGGTTTTAAGCTTGATAAAAATAATTTCAAAGCTTATTTAATTTCTATTTATAAGAATGAAGATAATAAAAAATTTAATTTTAATTTAAAAGTGATTTACTCGATTTTAAAAATAACTCGTTTAAATTAGCATATAAAAAATAGCCTTTCGGGGGCATAGTCTCGGAATTCGACGAACCCAATTCCATTGGATCCATAATAGTGTGTTATTATCGGATTTCAAATTTGTAGCGTTTGGATTTATCATTTGGTCGTATGGGATAAAAACGCGTTGAATTTAATATCGAAAATTCAATATTGTAATTGGGTTCAAAAAGCTATCTTCTCCATACGATCGAAGTAGGACTCGAAACTTGTTCCATTGCGTTCGGAGTAGGGGTATAACATTATGAACGCCTGGCAGCATGCCTCGATTGGGATTCGGAAATGGTAGCTAGATATTTTTGAAATTTAGAATAATTTATATAATGACTTGACCATTCCATCACATCGGCCAACATTCTTTCTTTCCCAGCCACCCTATGATGTACCCACCTTCTTTTAAAAGTCGTTCTTCCTTCTCTCTTTCATTCGGGCTTTTCATGAAAGAAAAAAAATAGAAATGAGAACTTCAAAAATCAAATTCTTGTAATCTACTAAATAAAAAAATATGAAACCACTTCCTAAATTCGTATTTTTCCAAGAGCTTCAATCTGAGGTATGGTTTGTGAGGTGTGCTTTCAAGTGGGGAACTCGATTGTTTAGGTAGTCGACTAGGGTTGGTGATTCTGGGGGATGCAAGCATCGATTTGGGAAGGTGAGCTTGGATTCGTGGTCGTGGGGGTGAGGCGCACCTATGGACGAGTTTTTGTGAGGTGTGGTTGAGGGGAGGAAGTCGCGACCATGTACTGTAGTAGGGGGTCTCGAGCAGGTCGCGTTTTGCATCGGGGTGGTGGAGGCAACGTGGTGGTGATGACCGAGTGGGGATTCGAGTGAGGATGGTGAACTCGAGATGGTCGGCGGTGTCTCCGTTGTTCGTGCATGTGCACGCCTTGCATGGTCGAGGCCATGGGTTATTCTCGTGTACAGGGGGGAAAGGTTTAGGGAAGAAGGGTAGGAAGCGGGCTGGGCTAAAATGATTTAAGGGTAATTTTAATGGGTTTAATAAAATTGTAATTAGAATTTAATTTAATTATATTCAATAGATGAGCTAAAAATTAAATAACTCTCTCATACGAGGTCGAAATTGGACGAAACAAGCAGCAATGGAATCATGGCGACAAGCACTACATTCTAGAACTGATTTGGTGATGTTTGGAGCTAGTTAAAATTTTAGGTTAAATCGAACGTCGTTCGATTTGATTTAAAATTGAATACTCAAGGTGAGTGTTTTATAACGCTCACAAGTACTAGAATATTTTTATGCTAGTTAAATTCAAAATTAGGAAGTGATATAAATTTATTGATCGTTGTTTGATAAATTTAATTGTCATTCGAATTAGTTAAAAATTAAAATTGACAATTAAATTTGAAATTGGAATTTAATTGCCGGTAAATACCAGATATTATTAACTATGAAACTGTTGTGAATTATTTTGACTATTTAGATGATTGATTGTAATGGATGCCAATTGATTGGTATTTGGATGATTGGATGCTTATTCATTAATACATATATATATATATATATATCCTGTTATCACCTGGTAAATTATTTACAGTATATAAAACTGTAATTTGAATTATTTCGAATAAATTAAGAAATAAGTTGAAATGATATATACCTGTGACACTGTGATTTGGATTGAAATGATATATATCCATCCCTGAAATTAAATTGAAATAACCGATCACCTGACCATAGAATAGAAAATTATATATGGACATCGGATTGGTTAAATTTAATGATTTTAAAATTTTGATTTGAAATTTATTTAAATGATTTGATTTTAAGAAAATGAAAATCGAATTTATGGAAATCGATCTATTTTGAAATTGAGTTCGGAATTGAATTATATTTGAGGATTTGGATTTCAAATTGGGTATTGAAGGTAAATTTGATTTAAGTGTTTTGAATCGATGTTTTGAAATCGAACTCGGAATTGATATAAATCGAAATGGTTCAAATTTGAAATTAAAATTATTTTGGAATTGGAATTGAAATTAATTTGGAATTCACATTGAAATTAATTTGGAATCGAAGTAAAAATTCGACTTGAAATCGGAATTGAATTGATTAAATCGAGAAGGAAATTTAAAAGTGGTTTGAATTGGAAAATATGGAAATTGAATCAGTTGGACTTTGAAACTATTTTCAAATAAATTATTTTGATATAAACTATTTAAATCTCTCTTTTTTAATATTCAAATTATTTTGGATTTTCCAAACGATTTTGCTATATAAACCATTTTAATACTTAAACTATTTTAAGCATTTAAACTATTTTTAATCATTTTAACCATTTAAACTATTTTTAACTATTTTAATTATTTAAACTATTTTAAAGCTATTCAAACTATTTTTCAAGAATTCAAACTGGTCAAGGGTGGAATGTATATTTTAAATCGTGGATTTAAATACGAGTTGGGTTAAAATGAAGTTATAACCTAAACTGAAATTCAAAACAATTTTGGAACTGATATCAAGATATTAAGACGAATATGATTTTGAATTGAAATAGTATATTTTGAGTAAATATGATGATTTCGAAATGGATTTGATTTTGAAGCGAATATGATATTTTGATATCAAGTATGAACTGTTTTCAAAATGTAAAAGTACCAACCAGTGTGAAAAATGACGTTTGGTTGTTAAAGAGACCGGGGCCGGATATGGGCATACTCTCTGTCGATACCGGAACCACTTTAACAACTATGTACGTGGAGTGATGATCCAGAACGAAGTGGTTGAATTTGGCGTCGTTTGTTGGATTTGAAGAAAGAGAACGATGATGGATAGACCCCGACACTTGTGCCAATTTGAAATGACTAAAACAGGACGACTTGACAAGGCCAAGTGGGCTAATTACCCCGAGCGGACATCCGTTCTTCGATTTCCTTGGCTCAGTCCATATTATTACTCTAGTTGTTGGTTTCGATTGGTGCACCTTAATTTGGGATAGCCTCCCTTTGACTCGATGTGGGATGGATGGATGCGGTGGGAAGTCATAGCTATGATGCGTTACCACCAGCCCTGCGACCCGAACTGGAAGTATCCTACCTTGGGCATTGCCTCACGTGCCTTGTCATACTTTTATCCCTATACGAGACCCATACGATTTTGGTTTAGTGTTGTCGTATCACGGCGCATCCCTATCCACTGACGGCTTAATGGTGTTTTATATGAAAACTGTACGACAATGCTTAAAAATGCGTTAAGGGGGATCAATGTAAAGCCTTAACGCTAAGACAAATATTTATTTTATTGATTAGACATTATATATGTAGCGTATTCTACTACATGTAAATATTTTGACGGATCCTTAAGAGATGGAAAATCCCATAACATCTCTTGAGTTATTGCACGCACGTTATACACTAGATAGGAGATGTGAAATACCGTAAACATCTCTAACGCTATTACACTCATGTTATATGCGATATTGATTTGATTTACATAAGGATATTTTAGTCCTGACTCGAGTGTTTTGTCTTTTCATTACGCTTGGGTCAGTCCTGAGTTTTTCAGCTTATTAAAGATTTATTTTGGAGGACGAAGACGAAGATTTGGTATATTATTACTATTAGTATTCCTCCATCATATCCCTTCCGCAATCCTTGGCAAAATGTCCAACAATCCCATACCGCACTTCAAACCTTTCTTAATCTGCTTCTGAGGGCCATCACCTTTCTTCTTCTCCTTATTATTCTTCGACCACTTCTTCTTTGAACCTTCTGACTTAACCACTTCTTTAGACTCGCCTTTCTTGACTGCATCTGGCACAAGCGCCATCTCAACCAAAGACTCATAAGTAGCTCCCATCGGTACGTGAGTCAACAATAATCCCTAAAGGGGTTGATTCAATCCCTTCGCAAACTTCATAGCTTTTTTGTGCGGCGTATTCACCAACTCCATACCAAATCGCGACAATTCATTGAACTGATTGATGTATTCCTTAACAGACAAACTCCCTTGCTTCAAATTGATAAACCTCACTAGCTGAACACTTTCTTCCGCTTGAGACAGAAACTTCCTCTCAAACCTCTGCCTAAACCCATTCCAACCAACTTCTCTTCCTTCCAACTCAACAACCTCCCACCAATAAGAAGCCTCCTCTTTCAGCTGCCAAGAGGATAGCTGAACCCGCTGTTGGTCCTCCAATCCCAATAAGCTAAATATCCTCTCGGTGTCCCTAAGCCAAGCTCTCGCCTCTACAAAAGTCTCCTTGCCAGGAAAAGTCTTTCCGCCCAAACTCGCAAAATCCTTACAAAGCTTAGAGAAATCAATGGCGATAGGTGGGTTGATGGAGTTTCTATCCGCTGGTGCAGGATTGGGCGCTGGCCTGTGCGCCTCTGGAGTCTTGGCTTGTAAGTACCTACGAAACTAGTCTGGGATTGGAATGCCCTCAGGAACGTTCGTGGCATCAGCCATTCTACGAAAAGAAAACAATAGTTTAGGAAAGAGTCAAAGGGAGATTGAACTGGACTTATGAAGGGATTTTTATAAAAACTCTTTTATACGTAAAAACATTTTTAAGAGTTCTTTTCGGAAAAATACTTTTAAAACAAGTTATTTCGGAAAATACTTTACTTTTAAAATAAATTTTTAGTGATCCTGTAACCTCGCTCTGATACCAAGTGAAACACCCCACACCCCATAATATACCCAAAAGGACACATTAAAAGGCGTGGTGGATCATAGGTATAACTGAAACTAACAAAGACTAAGATTCACAAGACAAAAATAGGTAAAAACAGCGGAAACTAAGATAATAACTTATTTTAAAACAAGACTTCATAATTGTTTCATAAATCAAATAAGTCAAATACTAAATACACATATATGTCTCAAAACCCAAGATGTCTCATAAAAACTCATTGTCTCAAAAATTAAAGTACATAATATCCCTCATAATAAGCCAGTACTCAGAAAAAGCTAAAGCTAGAATAAAAGAAATACATGGTAGAAATCTTCTCCAAGAATCCTCCGAGTAACCGCAGTCTACAGTCCTCTCCTTTGATTGCCTATGAGGGGAAAGGGGAAAATAGAGGAGTGGGTCAGACTAAAAGTTCGGTGAATGATAGTAACTACTAGAATCTTTAAGCAAAGTAAAAGTAATAGACCCTTCAAAAGTTCTAGTATATAAAAGGAAATAAAGGAAATAGGAAAGAGATAAACTGGAAAGAAATATGATTAAACTATTGCTCAATTAATAAGATTGGTTTACTTTGATTGTTTGCACTTGTCCTCGATAGCTGCTTTGATTAGGCTGAATTCCTAATCCTATTTTAATTAGGCCGAAATCCTAATTCTACCCTTTGATCGGCCTGCTACTCCATAGAATCTACTGTAGACCGGACGTTCCCTACACAGTAGACTTTTGATATCTACGAAAGACACACTTACTAAGAGCTTGGAACTCATAGCAATTACTAAGCAGCGAAATAGAAGTCGCACGCGTAACTGCCACCATGCCCATTCTACCTGTTGCTTCCTCTTTTGACCTTTTATTTACCCTATCCAGCATAAGCGTGCCCCTCGCCTCACTTCAAGGTTATTTAAAGCACCTCGTCTCACTTCAGGGTTATGTGAAACACCGTGTCCATAGAAAAATAGGGGAAATGTTGTTGGTACTGGTCCCTATCAAACAATAATCTAGTTGCGCCCCTTGTTCAAACCCCCTTGATTTGAACAACCATAGATTGACCATTTACTACCACTATAAGCATAAGAGTACCCCTCTCCTCACTTCAGGATTATGTGAAGCACCTCGTCTCACTTCAGGATTATGTGAAACATGGTAACCATATAAATATTAGGGGAATGCTATTTGGTACAGGTCCTACTCTTATCTTTGCTTATAAACTTAGATAAATTATTTAAATAAGCCTTTATTTTTATCAATTACTATTATTGCTTATTAATTTATCCTAAATCTTAAAATAAGCGCCATAGTTTACCATAGTTTCCATAGTTTATCAATTTATATCTTACGTTATAATCATGCTTATTACTTAACCCAAGGTCTAAGTGTGAAAATAAGCTTCTTTCTTCTTTTATTATTTTTAGTTATAATTCTAAGTTATAACCAGGCCAATCTTCTTCATTTAGTCAAATTAATATCATAATTAGGCATAATTTTAGTCCTATTCCAATTATATTACAGTCTTTATGATTTACATCTCATAATCCATTATTTCAGATTTCTTATAATTTAATCCAATTTTGCGTTAATTCTATTCTAATCCATACGCGAAGAAGAAGAAGGAGAAATAAAAGAAAACTGAAAATAGAAGGAAATTCAAAGCATAGGTAGAAGATGTAAATAATGCATAAATAACAGTAAATAAATTAAAATACTGTAAATAAAATGTAATTAAATTGGAAAAACTATAATTAACAGAAATATACTGAAAAGAATAGCTAGGAGGAATAGACTGAAAATAATTCTAAAAACTGTAAATAAATTACTAAAAAGGTTACTCCAAAAATCACAGTTAAACAACAACTATTGGAAACCCTATTATTTTAAATTACTTAAAGAAATTTAAAATAATTACAATCACTCACCTCTGGTCCTTAGCTCTTCCCTTTAGGCCTTCATGGATCCACTTTAGGGTATTAAAATATTTTTATTAAAAAGATTCTCTCTTTGGAAAATTATTCCTTTTAGGGTCCTTCCTGAAGGTGAACCCAAGCAGAGAAAATCTAGAATGAGAAAAAGTGTTAGGACCAGGGTTCTATTTATAGGTGTAGAAGTGGATCTCAGACCGTTGGATTTGTAGATTGAATAGGATGCAACCACGTCGTAGGCTGAATAGGGGCCATCGGATGCATGAATGGAAGGATTAGATGAAGCCAAATAATGCAAATTACGTGTTCAACTTTCGAACGAACGAACGCTCGTTCGTTCATTAAAATAGACAGGCGGGTCAACCGGGCGATCGATCGCCCTTATACCCAGGTCGACCGGCCGGTCAACCTGGCATATATATATATATATATATTTCGTTTCTTTGATTATTTTGTTCCTTGCTCATACTAACTCAGATTATGATGTTCTATATATGGAAATTTACCAGAAAATTACCATGGACACAATGGTGCAACTCCCGTGGCTCAATTCTGATAATTTCACAAAGTTATTTTATTATTTAATTAATTAGCGAATTAATTATTACGGGTTAAATTTCGGGTTGTTACATTCTCTCCTCCTTAAGGGATTTCGTCCATGAAATCTCTAAGGATAAAAGAATGTACTAAATGTTTTCATCCAATTCTACAACCAACTACTCAATCATCACCCATTACATCCATTGTCCTTAAGTTTTTCTAATGCAATTTATGATACTTATGCAATTAGTGTAGTGTAAATGTTCCTATCTAATGCAAAAGATTAGGCGGCCCACTGATTCTGTTGACCTTCTTTTATGCAATCATGTCCGTGCCATGTATCCAAATGAATGCAAAAATTCCCTAATGACAACTGATAGTTTTATATGCGTGCTACAAACATCATCCAAATGCAATAATCATGTGATAATCATCCATTTATAGCAACCATGAAAAATAGAATAAAAATGAGCACACATCCATATGCATATGCTCTAGTGTCCTAGTTAGGCCGATCCCTAAAGAATAGTAGTGCCTAGTGTACCTATATGTGTCCATTAGCATCCACTAGCAAACACTTACAATCACTAGCATACATCATTCATAACACGTTCTACTAACATGTTTACATCAAATTTACTATCAAAGAGAGATGTGGATAAGAAGTACGCATTTTCTCTTAATCAATTTAATCTTCTTCGAAGTCTTTTTAACTTATGTAGACTCTATCCAACACGAAAGCGACTTGCGCGGTCTTCCATAAAGAGCTTCGGAAGGTGCCATTCCAATGCTAGCTTGAGAACTACTATCTTATACGAATTCCGCTAAAGGAAGATGCTTTATCCAAGTTCTTCCAAAATCAGGAATATCCATTCTCAACCATGCGTGTCTTACAATTTTACTAACTCCATTTTACTGTTCTTCTTTAGTCTGCTCACATGCATCCACATTCCTAGGTTCTTACTAGGGTCCTATACACTCTACAGAAACTCTATTATTACTTCCAAAAGTAATTACTGCTATCTCCTTTGTAGCCTTACCCCTTTTCCATTACACCTAGGAAATGATTCATATCTACTTCACATTTAGGAGTTTGGTTTGGTGTTTATAGTTCCATTTTAAAAATTAAGGTTTCTAAATTTTTAAAACATCAAATCCCAAAATCTGTCTTTAAAAAGTGTTATTTTTGAGTTTCTATTAAGTTCAAAAATACTTGGTTACTTAACATTATTTCCCAACTTAGAAGGGAAAACTTTCAAATTCTAAGTCCAAAACTTATTCCTCGTTTTCTTTTAAAGACCTTTTCAGTTTTCTATAAAAGTTTGAATTTTCAAATTCTACTTTTATTAAGTTTTTCATTTCCAAAAACTTAGTTACTTTTTCACCAAAACATTTTATTTTAAAATATCTTTAAATTATTTTTATGTGTTTCCAAAACATCTTGGTACTATACCTTACGGTCTCTTACCTTAATATATTGGACTACTTTCTCAAATGAGAAATTATTAACGCTAAAATCTTCTATGAACCTTTTAAAAGAGAATTTCATGTTTATGTGAAATTACAAGGAACTTATTTTATATTTTTCGAAATAGGCTATACAAAATATAGTGCTTTTCATACCTTGTATATCTCTTTCATGTATTCCTTGTAACTTGCACTAAACATTTTTATTGCTTTCATAGAAAATTATACCATTACTCTTTTCATTTCGATAGATTAAAGTATGTTTAATTTATATTCTTTCATGATAAATATTTTCTAATATCTAACTTACACATTTTCCTTTCAGAAAAACTCATCTTCAAAACTGTCTTAATATTCTCATAACTCAAAAACATTTCCTTATACTTATTAAAAATAATAAGTGTACTTTACAAACAATTTTATTTCTATACTTAGAAATTATCTTTTAATACATTTTTATTTGGGTTAAAACGGATGTTGCGTAAAACACCGTTACTACAACCCAAAAATACTAGTGTATGGATTCAATTAAATAAATACCAATAAATCTCATATACCTATGTAAAAATATTTCTCTTGGGAGCCACTTACTATATCAATAGTGTTATAGCCTACGCTCCTCTTATTTTTCATGAAAACATTTATTATAGTAATAAAAGTTGTAATCTACGTTTTTGATACTTGATACACTCTAGGTTTTTATATTTAAAATCTTTGTTTACTTACAAAGAAACTAGTGAGTTATATATATATATATACACTTCATAATTCTTCAAAAAGAATTCCAATTTTCCATTATATAAAAACCAAGTTAAATTTCATACCATTCTTCAAAAACCCCATTTTTTTTTCTAAAAGAAAATATTAACAATGAAAATTTTCAATTCTAATAATTATGGTTTTTTTTTCAACTTTTTAAATTTCAAAAATTTTAATTTACTAGGCTTGGCATAAAGTGGATTTTGTCCTTACTAACCTAGGAGTACTTTTCTTAAACCTTGGAGAACCCATTTCCTTACTAAAGTCTTTCGTTAGATTTATTCCAAGGTACTACCATTAAATCCACTTATATGAAACAATTATAATTTCTGTAATTATCTACACATGGGTTTTCATCTTTTCTTATCAACTGAACCTATTGTACATCCCCCAATCTTTGCCTACCTCTCTTTGGTTTCCATAGTCCGATCCTAAATGTACAAAACTGTTTCTTAAATCCCTACCATGTGTAGACATTCTGTATGCTCCAATAACGCACTTCAAAATTGATACTTCAAGAACTCTGTCTTCAGCTGATGAACACGGAGCGTGCGAAGAACCTCCTTTAGATGAATAACATGCTCTTCCATACTTCTTCGAAAACACCAAAATGTCGACCACGAATACCACCACGAAATTTATTTTAGGACATCTCTAAAAACATGGTTCATTAAATCTATAGAATAGGCTGGGACATTGGTTAGCCTAAAAGACATAACCAACCACTCAAAGAATCTGTTGGGTGTCGTAAATGCGGTCTTAGCAATGCTGTCATCAGCTACCCTAAGCTGATGAAATCCAATGGCCAAACCAAGCTGAGAAAATACTGAAGATCCAACTAACTGGTCGAAAAGATCATCTATCTTAGGGAGTGGATAATGGTTCTTCTTTGTGAGCTTATTCAATTCTCTATAGTCAATGCTAAGTCAAAGAGAATCAACTGCTTTGGTAGCGAAGACGACCGATGCTCCCTATTCCAATATGTTTCTTTTTATGAAACCTTTCTCAAAAGTTCATGGATCTACTTGCTCAATTCCTTCCTTTCCCTTGGTGCCATGTGCCTCAGGGGTAACGCCACTGGCTTAGCATTCTTAGTCAAATAAATTCTGAAGTCAATCTCTCTTTTAGGGGGTAGTCCCCTAACCTCCTCAAAGACATCCAAAAAATCTTTGACGACAGAAACCGAATTAAGCTCAAGTGAAGATGAATCGAGGGAATAGAGAAAAATCAACATGACCGACCCTTGCGGGTCGCAAGATACCTCAAGAGTCCTGTCACTGCATGTCTCTAATCTAACAACTCTCCTCTCGCAGTCTAATATAGCTCCATATGTGGATAGCCAATCCATACCCATGATCATCCCATACCCCGAGAATCCCAAAACATAGGCGTCGTAGTCAAATTCTACGCCTAGGATATAAATTTTCAAACCCCTACAAACCATAGACTAGTGTTCCGATCCACCTATGGGGTTTGAAACAACAATGGGGTCTACCACTAAATAAATGTCTAAGTGCAAACAATCCATAAGAGAACTAGAGATAAAAAAGTGTGATGCTCCAATATCGAATAAAGTCCGAATGGGAAAATCAGATATAGAGATCAAACCTTCAACGGGACTTTCCTGCCTCTATCCGGAATGCTGCCCGAAGGTGCTGCGTCTAATGCTTGGATCTGCGCGACTGGTGCACTAGTCCCCTGCCCCGCTCTTTGGGGAAAATTCCTACTCAAGTGATAGGGCTGTCCGCAATTGAAGCACTTTCCCTTCATCTTATCCCTTCTGCAATCCTTGGAGACATGTTCAACAATCCCACATTTACCGCACTTCAAACCTTTCTTAATCTGCTTCTGAGGGCCATCACCTTTCTTCTTCTCCTTATTGTTCTTCCACCACTTCTTCTTTGAACTTTCTAACTTAACCACTTCTTTTGGCTTAAGCGCCATCTCAACTAAAGACTCATAAGTAGCTCCCATCGGTACACGAGTCAACAATAATACCTGAAGGGGTTGATTCAATCCCTTCGCAAACTTCATAGCTTTCTTGTGCGGCGTATTCACCAACTCCATACCAAATCATGACAATTCATTGAATTGATTGATGTATTCCTTAACAGACAAACTCCCTTGCTTCAAAATTGATAAACCTCTCCAACTGAACACTTTCTTCCGCTTGAGACAGAAACTTCCTCTCAAACCTCTGCCTAAACCCATTCCAACCGACTTCTCTTCCTTCCAACTCAACAACCTCCCACTAATAAGAAGCCTCCTCTTTCAGCTGCCAAGAGGCTAGCTAAACCCGCTGCTGGTCCTCCAATCCCAATAAGCCAAATATCCTCTCGGTGTCCCTAAGCCAAGCTCTCGCCTCTACAAAAGTCTCCTTGCCAGAAAAAGTCTTTCCTCCCAAACTCGCAAAATCCTTACAAAGCTTAGAGAAATCAATGGCGGCAGGTGGGTTGATGGGGTTTCTATCCGCTGGTGCAGGATTGGGCGCTGGCCCGTGCACTTCTAGAGTCGTGGCTTTTAAGTACCTACGAAACCAGGCTGGGACTGGAATGCCCTCGGGAAGGTTCGAGGCATCAGCCATTCTACGAAAAGAAAACGATAGTTTAGGAAAGAGTCAAAGGGAGATTGAACTGGACTTATGAGGGGATTTTTATAAAAACTCTTTTATACTTAAAAACATTTTTAAGAGTTCATTTCTGAAAATACTTTTAAAACAAGTTATTTTGGAAAATACTTTACTTTTAAAATAACTTTTTAGGGATCCTATAACCTCGCTCTAATACCAAGTGAAACACCCCCACACCCCTTAATATACCCAAAAGGGCACATTAAAAGGCGTGGTGCATCGTCGGTATAACTGAAACTAAAAGAGACTAAGATTCACAAGACAAAAATAAGTAAAAACAACGAAAACTAAGATAATAACTTATTTTAAAACAAGACTTCATAATTGTTTCATAAATGAAATAAGTCAAATACCAAATACACATATATGTCTCAAAACCCAAGATGTCTCATAAAAACTCATAGTCTCAAAAATCAGAATACATAATATCCCTCATAATAAGCCAGTACACAGAAAAAGCTAAAGCTAGAATAAAAGAAATACATGGTAGAAATCTTCTCCAAGAATCCTTCGAGTAACCGCAGTCTACTGTCCTCTCCCTTGATTGCCTCTGGGGGGAAAGGGGAAAATAGAGGAGTGGGTAAGACTAAAAGTCCGATGAATGATAGTAACTACTAGAATCTTTAAGCAAAGTAAAAGTAATAGACCCTTCAATAGTTCTAGTATATAAAAGGAAATAGGAAAGAGATAAACTGAAAAGAAATACGATTAAACTATTGCTCAATTAATAAGATAGGTTTACTTTTATTGTTTGCACTTGTCCTCGATAGCTGCTTTGATTAGGCTGAATTCCTAATCCTATTTTAATTAGGCTGAAATCCTAATTCTACCCTTTGATCGACCTGCTACTCCATAGAATCTACTGTGGACCGGACGTTCCCTACAAAGTAGACTTTTGGTGTCTACGAAAGACACACTTACTAAGCGCTTGGAACTCATAGCGATTACTGAGCACCGAAATGGAAGTCGCATGTGTAACTGCCACCATGCCCATGCTACCTGGTGCTCCCTCTTTTGACCTTTTATTTACTCTAGCCAGCAAAAGCATGCCCCTCGCCTCACTTCAGGATTATGTGAAGCACCTCGTCTCACTTCAGGGTTATGTGAAACACCGTGTCCATAGAAAAATAGGGGAAATGCTGTTGGTACTGGTCCCTATCAAACAATAATCTAGTTGCGCCCCTTGTTCAAACCCCCTTGATTTGAACTACCATAGACTAACCGTTTACTAACACAATAAGCATATAAGCATACCCCTCGCCTCACTTCAGTATTATGTGAAGCACCTCGTCTCTCTTCAAGATTATGTAAAACACCATAACCATAGAAATATTAGGGGAATGCTATTTGGTATAGGTCCTCCTCTTATCTTTGTTTATTAACTTAGATAAATTATTTAAATAAGCCTTTATTTTTATCAGTTACTATTATTGCTTATTAATTTATCCTAAGTCTTAAAATAAGCGCCATAGTTTACCATAGTTTCCATAGTTTATCAATTTATAACTTACGTTATAATCATGCTTATTACTTAACCCAAGATCTAAGTGTGAAAATAAGCTTCTTTCTTCTTTTATTCTTTTTTAGTTATAATTCTAAGTTATAACTAGGCCAATCTTCTTAATTTAGTCCAATTAATATCATAATTAGGCATAATTTCAGTCCTATTCCAATTATATTACAGTTTTTGTGATTTACATCTCATAATCCATTATTTTAGATTTCTTATAATTTAATCCAATTTTGCGCTAATTCTATTATAATCCGTACGCGAAGAAGAAGAAGGAGAAATAAAAGAAAACTGAAAATAGAAGGAAATCCAAAGCGTAGGAAGAAGATGTAAATAATGCATAAAAACCGTAAATAAATTAAAATACTGTAAATAAACTGTAATTAAATGGGAAAAACTATAATTAACAGAAATAAACTAAAATTAACTGAAAAGAATAGCTAGAAGAAATAGACTGAAAATAATTTTAAAAACTGTAAATAAATTACTAAAAAGGTTACTCCAAAAATCGTAGTTAAACTACAACTATTGGAAACCCTATTATTTTAAATTACTTAAAGAAATTTAAAATAATTACGATCACTCACCTCTGGTCCTCAGCTCTTCCCTTTAGGCCTTCACGGATCCACTTGAGGGTATTAAAATATTTTTATTGAAAAAATACTCTCCTTGGAAAATTATTCCTTTTAGGGTCCTTCCTAAAAAGGTGAACCCAAGCGAAGAAAATCTAGAATGAGAAAAAGTGTTAGGCCTAGGGTTCTATTTATAGGTGTAGAAGTGGAACTCAGACCGTTGGATTTGGGGATTGAATAGGATGCAACCACGTCATAGGCTGAATAGGGGCCATCAGATGCATGAATGGAAGGACCAGATGAAGCCAAATATCGTTTATTAAAATAGACAGGCGGGTCGACGGGGCGGTCGATCGCCCTTGTGCCCAGGTCGACCGATCGGTCGACCTGGCCTATATATATATATATATTTGTTTCTTTGATTATTTTGTTCCTTGCTCATAGTAACTCAGATTCTGACGTTCTATATATGAAAATTAACCAGAAAATTACCACGGACACAATGGTGCAACTCCCGTGGCACAATTCTGATAATTTCACAAAATTATTTTATTAACGAATTAATTATTACAGGTTGAATTTCGGGTTGTTACAGATTATCTATATTCCGGATTGTTTAAGTTGGACATGTGTGGAATATTATCGATTTAGACCTTTTAAAATGTGGGTTGTCACACTAAGTTTGTCTCAGCCAAGATTCATGTTTCAAATACCATATATTATTCTAAACCTCACTCTAGTACCAAGCTGTAACGCCCCACATCGAGACCCATACTAAAAAAGGATATTACTAGGTAATACCGTCTATTAGTGCAGAGAATACGGCTGGTTAGGAGCAATCAATCATGAATTTTGCTTTAAGTGAGTAGTGACATGTCGAATAGAGTATTGGGTTTTTTTTCAAAGTGGATTCAACGTATATAATCCCAACCCAAAACTAAATTACGGTGGCTTAGAAGTATGCAGAACCACATAGATTACACAGAACAGAATCACATAAATACAGGAGTATACAAGGAATGACATTTTTATACATGCATATAAGACAGATTTACAATTACGATTATATACGAGCCTCATAATTTACATTTTAGAGTACAAATCTAGACTTAATTGATTATACATATTATAAGTCACTATTTCAATAAAAAAGAATACAGGTCCAAAGGCTAGACAAATGACATAGATAACATAAATGTGCATCTACCTTCATGCTAAGCCACTCTAGTAGCCATCAGAGATTAATACCTGAAATCTCGGTCTGACCCGAGTATTATAAAAATAATAAACGGGTCAGTCTAGTTTTAATTCAAATCAATGTGAGATAGTGATGATAATGAAATAATAAATCTCAACAATAACACATAGCCATATAGTGTTAAGCCTCAAAAGAATATCTTCTTTCTTAAATGTTTATTCACCAAAACCCCAAAATTAAATTTAGCTTTTAAAAAGGAAATCCCTAGTTAATTTTTGGTGAAAACTCAAATCTCATAGAATCCAGGAATCAATAATAGAAATCCAGAAATCACAACGGGGAAGGCACTTAAAATACTCCAGATTGGTAAGCATGTAAACTCATCGAACACGTGTGTTATCTCAAGATGGAAATGAAAATCCATAAATCCTCAAGATGGGCATGAAATCCCATAAACTCCAAATTGGTATGAAATCCCATAAACTCCAGATGGGCATTAATTCCCATAAATCTAGGTGGGCATGAAATCCAATAACTTCAGATGAGCATGAAATCTCATAACTTCATATGGGCATGAAAACCTATAATATCTCCAAAATAAGTTTTGAATACTCTCGAATATTAATTGTTTAAGTAACAATCGTGCATCCCATACCACACGGGTTTGCTTGAACATTTACTATAAGTCAGTAAACACCACTCGTGCCTCAAGAGGGATTTAATCAAATAAGTCTAAGAATTAATCGATGAAGTAAATGAAAGCGTTCCATACCACTTGTTTTACATAACCATTTAATTCAATTTCTGTGAAGTGTGATTTTATAGAAAATAGTTTTGTTTTGAAATCTATCTTATAAATATTGATTTATAAAGCTAGTAATAGATATATATTGAAAAAATTGCTTACTTCATATATATATATATATAATCATAAATCCTTGCTTTTAAAACTATATATATATATTCATATTTCCAAAATTATTTATCTCAACAAAATATAGGTATATATATAAAAATGGTTTGGTTTCAAAAACATTTCTTTTTTTCAAATATATTAGAAATCAGTGCAATATAATCAGTGTGTTGTATCCATAGAACAGTTTCTACAGAAAAATATCATCAAAATGAAATTATCAAATCAAGATTTGAAAACCCAGAAATTAGCATTTGAAATCATTAGAAACCAGCATCAAAACAACACAAGAAGCAATGCAAATCAGTTGAGCAAAATGAATAAGAAGAGAGCAGGGAAGGGAGGATGTATCGTGGCTTGGAGCAAGTTCCTCGTCCATGGCCGATCGATCGATCTAAGTGCACCGGTCGATCGGTGCTACTGCCTGGAGCATGCTCCAAGCAGTGCCCAGTCCTCCATCTTCGCTTTTTGGTTCCAATTTGCTTTCCGACGAATTGTGTCTGCATATATGAACTGCTGAAACCATTGCATGCACAATTAAAGAACCACATATGTTCACAATCATTAGAGGGAATGACATATATATTGGTTTTAGCAAACAGAAATAGGACAACAGTTGAATAACATTGCAACAAGAAAGGTCAACAGATTGAAATAGTTCAACCATACAATCAATCATTCAATCTCAGCAACATGCAAGAGGATTAAAACTAAAAGTGTGAGTGGTTGCTCATCTTAGTCATTAGCTTGTAGAAAATTCCATTTTTGCTTTCAGCCTACCCACAAATTCTAGCATACCATTCACTATGTAGCACTCTATCTTGCAGTTTCCAAACATCATCTGGAGCCAGCCACTCATCACGGCACTCGACCATGCCTCCATTCCTTTCGAAATTGATGTGTGCCTATGGCCAGCATTCGCAAAGTCGCGCTAGCCACCTCCACTACCTTCTCGCCTGCTGCCAATGTTAGCCACTTCTCAGCATCGTGCGACCTCCCAGGCACGATACCTCCATTCGCCTTTAATTTCCTACGTTCGCTTTTTTTTCTCATTTTCTACTTAAAATAGAATTAAGGCATAGAGAGAATCGACCCTCGATTTTGTATAGGAGATAAAATAGGATTTTGGGTTGGATATGGGAAAGTTAAGTTGACAAGTTTATGTGTAGGCTTGGGCTTATTTGAGCCTTGTTTTAAATGCTAAAATTTTCCCATTTGTTTTCTCTACTTTCCTTGTAACTAATCATGTTATTCATTTGTAAATTTATTTCTCTAATTTAAATCGATCTATACTTTAATTTACAAATTACATTTTGATATCTAGATAATTTAATTTAATTCAGTACTTATTTATTTTTATTTAATCATCCATCATATAATTATAAAAAAGATTTAATTCTTCTCAACTATTTCGATAGTATACAAATTATTTATATTTTTAAAATTATCATTTTCTCAGAATAATTCCAAAATTCACAAATACCATTTATTTCACTAATATGAATTTTTAATGACTTTTGGATTCACAAAACACGATTCAAATCATAAATTGAAATTTAGACCAACTTTATCCATTTTATTCCCAAACAATTCCAAAAACATAATTTAAATTCCTAAAATTTATTTTAATATGTTTAGTTTATGTTAACCATGACCAGGGTTGTTACATGCTTGGAGTCGATGAGTTTTTGGAGTGAATACTGATTTTGAGGGAATGAAATGAATTTGCGCTAAGGTTCGTGAAATAGTCTATAAGTTAGCTTACCCTTCATAATTCCATCGTTCATTTCGATTCCAATGTTTATTTTCTTCTTGCTTTTCTAATCTCCTCCTAATTACCTTCTAATTATCTCTTAATCCCCAAGCCCTAAATCCTTCAAAAAAAATTCCTAAATTCAAATAAAAATCACCGCAATTCCTCTCATCTAATTCTCTACAAAACCCATCAAGGATTAGCTTGAAGTTGTTATTTGGAGCTTCATCCATGATTTAAAGAGAGGGAAAGCATGGGTTTGGTGATTAGCGCTTGATTTATGGAAAAAAAGGCGAGTGGGATGAATCTTCATATATATTTACTTATTAATCTTCTTTATTTCGTTTATTGATGATTATGGAATTATTTGAAGTGATTTGGAGATTGTTTGGGTTGAATTAGGTTTGTATTCATGTTATGAACATGATTATATAATTGCATTATTCGTTTAAGACATGAATTACTATTTTTGAAATAGTTAGTAAGCATAGAAATGAGCTTTGTGTTAATTAAATGATTGTATGTGATATTGTAATGGATTACAGACTAATTAGATGATATAATTAAATGTATGTCATTAGTTAGTAATTATTCAACCATTTGAATGGATTTAGGAAAAGATAGTAAGCTAATTAAGTGGTTTAAGGGCTCTACACTTATCATTAAAGTAATTAGAGGCCTTATGAAACATGATTAGTACTTATATATATTATTTAAAGTTAAGAAATAATTTTTATAAGTGAATGGTTTATTTATAAATATTATTTATGTAAAGAAATAATTTTATAAAAAAGTGACATTTTATAAAATAAGTGATTTTATAAAATGGTATAATAGTGATATTATATAAAATAGCAATTTTATAAAATAGTGTAAAAGTGATATTTTATAAACTAGTGATTTTATAAAATAACATAAAAGTGATATTTTATAAAATAGTATAAAGAGATATTTTATAAAATAATATGTGATTTTATAAAATAGCATAAAGAGATATTTTATAAAGTATGTAAGATTTTATAAAATAATATGAAGTAGATATTTTATAAAATGGTTATAGGTTTTTATCAAATATTTATTAAAGATACACTTAATTTTAAATGAAGAGATTTAGTATTTTAAAGGCTTAGAAAGATTCGTAAGCGAGTACTGTATTTTGTAAATGGTGTGAGATTTTATAAAATATTATAAAATGATGTTTTGCTTTTACTTAAAAGATTTAATATATAAAAGTAAGTTTTTATTTAAGTAATAATTAATTACTTTCCCGAATATACGTGAACGTATATGTGCACGAGCAGGTATACGTATACGTGTATTTGAAGTAGTATAATAATCAAGATAATTCTTGTATTGTAACAAGAATTGTTGAATGTAGCGGTGTGTGTATCCACTAACCCCCATACACAAAGATGTATGTATATATATATATATATATATGCGTGTGCACGGACATGTGCGCGCGTGTGTGTATACGAATATCCATATTTGTATGTAAGTACATGGTGAGTGTCTCATGTAGTGTAACAACCTGCCTTTTTGGACGTTTTAAGCAGACACACATGCTGGACTCAAACCATTTAAAAGGGAAGATTGTTGTGGGCTAAATAAGAAAAAGAGAAAGAAATAAAATAATTACAGAATCTCACAACGGAATGACAAAATATAATAATCAAATAACAGTTCATGAAGCTATTTTAAAAAAATACACTTGATTATTCTTTACAACGCAAACATCAGAGTTACATAAACAAGAATAAATAAATAAATGCAGCGGAATAACATGATGCAGTAGAATACATACAATAGGTAATAATAGTACAATCTTCGTCTTCGTCCTCCAGGAATAAGGTCTTCAACCCTGAAATGCTCAGGCTGCCCCAAGCGAATTGAAAAGACAAAACACTCGAGTCAGAACTAAAAGATCTTATGTAAGTTAAATCTGTTAGTCCATGAATTGATGGTTTTGATGACAACAACCTTAGAATAAGATTATAAAATATAAACACTAACATTATAGTTTAGATATATATATATGTATATGCAGGATTTAACCATGCAGGTACCAAGAATGAAGACTGTACAATATAGAGATTCAAGATATCAAGATTGAAGACTCATGAGTATCAAGAATATCAAGATTATCAAGAGTTCAAGATTTCAAGATAAGTATTGAGTCTAGAATTATGTTAAAACTTCATAATAGCACTGAAATCTTCACTCCATTTTTCTTTTGGGATGGAACCCATTCCTACCTTTTTAGTGGCTTACAAACCCACGACAAGTAGCTTACAAACCTAAGACAAGTGGCTTACAAACCCACGAACATCCTGGTTTTGTACAAGTTCTCGAGTCCTGATATGATGAGATAATCTGCAGGAAGAAGCTTGCAAAACTACTTCAAATTGATTTTCAAAACTACTTCAGAATGATTTTCAAAACTGCTTTTTAAAATGTTTTAGCCTTAAATATTATCTTTTCAAATGATTTTCAAAAAGTTGTTTTAGCCTTAAATATTCTTTGTTTTTGTTTTTAATAAACTCTTGTTTTAAACTTCGTTTGTTTTAAACTATCTCTTAATTATAATATATTTATACTTAGATTTAAATATAAAATTATAGTAAAATTTTATATATATTATTCTCTATATTTATCTAAGTATTTTATCTATAGTCAAGTATATTTATAAAGTTTAAATAGTTTTTAATATAAGATAAAGGTTATTTTCAAAGAAAATCAAATCATCAAAAAATGCTTTGCGATGTCGACATGCCCTAGTACCCCATGTCGACATAGTGTCAGTTAGGAATAAAAATTTGAATTTCAAAAGAAGTGTCTATTCGCCATAACCTTTCACGAATAGACATGGCTGTTGTTCTTCTATAAATAGGGGTTAGTTTCAACGAATTTGATATCAGATTTTCTGGTTTTTCACTTCTCTTCTTCTTCCACATTTTCTTATTCAAAATCCTATCATCACTCTGCCGAAATCAACATTGAATCTAACTAGATTATCTCTGGTTTGATTCTCTATCACTATCTCCACAAGATCCCAGTGCTATTTAGAGCTATAGGCTTCTTTGTAATCTATTTAGCGAGAAAATGTGTGATTGTAGCCTTGGAAATCAATCAAGCAAGAAAAGGTGTGATTGTAGCATTGGAAATCAATTGGGTGAACTTGTTGCCCCGGAAATCAAGTATCTCTACCCAGAGGATTGTGATTCTAGAGGGTGTACCTCGTAGCCTTGAAACCGAGGGTTGTAATTGTTGAATTGCTTTTGAAAGGAAATCCGTACTTAGTTGTGCGGGACTGGATATAGGGTAACTCCGAACTAGTATAAAATCCGGTGTGTTCTTTCCTTTACTGCATTTACTTTATTTCTGCATCTGTGTTTGTTTCTGTGATTATATCTGTGTCTGAATATTACATACATTTGTGTTCAAATTAACATAAACTCAAAAAGATTTATTAATTTCTTATAAACACTATTCACCTCCCCCCTCTAGTGTTATTCCTAGCCTTAAGATCCGTAATCCGCATTCCTCACAAAATCAACGGTAAATATGAGTGTAATGGAGTAAAAGAAGTTTACGGGGTTTGACATCTCTTATCCACTGTCTAACGTGGGTGCAGTAACTTAAGAGATGTTTGAGATCCCCATCTCCTAAGGATCCGTTAAACTATCTACTATGTAGTACAATACGCTATTATAATATGTCTAAAGTAAAGTAAAAGTATGAAAATAGCGTTAAGGCGTTACCCATATCCCCCTTAACACATTATATATATTCCCATAGTCTATACAGTATCGTAACTCCTCCGTAAACTGGAGGCTATCAGAGGGCACTCCATAGGTATGGTACAAAACAAACTCGTAGAAGGCGCTCTAGGGCATGTGAACATGGCACTCGAGGCATGCCAGGGTAGATATACCAATTGCGGATCCGAATTGGTGGTAACGCATAATAGCTACTACCGCCTACCTCGGACACACTCCCAAATCAAAATCAAGGGTGGCCACCAAATCAATCACAAAGTCAGAATATAGTATCAAAGAAGTGTGCCCGATAGAAGGAATGACCTCACTTGGCCCGTCATGGCTCCTGTTTTAGTCACATCTAAGCTGACTCACGGGAGTCAAGGTCATGTCATACCTTTACAGAAATCGTTCGCCAAACCATCCTACTTCATTTCTGGAATCTCTACCACATACATAGTTGTTAAAGTGGTTTTCGGCATTGGCAGAGAGTATGACAATATCCGATCCCGGTCTCTTTAACAACCAAACGCTTATTTCACACCGGATGGTTCTTTTAAATTTCAAAAGTTAATTCACAATTTATATCAAAATATCATATTCGATTTCAAATCATATCTCTTTTGAAATCATATTCACTTCCAAACTATATTGACTTTAAAATCATATTCACTTTAAAAAATCATATTCACTTATGAAATTATCGATAAGATAGGTTAATTAAATCCTCGTTCCAAAATTATCACATTTACTCAAATATATCATTTCACAAAAAGGTATCAATTTCAAAACCCAACTTAGGTTGTATTATCATCAAGGATTTAAATGTAAATACTTTCTCTTTACACGGTCTGAAATTTTAAAAAATAGTTTAGGTAGTCATAAATAGTTTTAAAAATAGTTTAAAATAGATGGAAATAGTTTAAATAGTAAAAATAGTTTAAATAGATTTAAATTTGATTTAATTAGATTTAAAATGATTTAAATAGATTCATAATAGATTAAATAGGTTTAAATTATATTAAATATATTTTAAATAGATTAAATAAATTTAAAATAGATTAAATAGATTAAATAGATTTAATTAGTTTAAAATATGTAAAATAGATTAAATTGGATTAAATAGTTATAGTAGATTATAATAGTTTAAATTGATTAAAATAGTTAAATAAATTAAAATAGTCTAAATTAGTTTAAATCAGATTTCAAAGTTATACCCCAAACATTTCAGTAACCAATTACGATAAATTCATTTATATTCGACATCTCAACTTTGAAATTCCAATTTAAATCCTTTGAAAAATTCATTAAATCAATTCTAATTTCAACATTTACGCTTGGACTTTCAAAAATAATTCAGTTTATATAAATCAATTTCCATTTCAAAATACCAGTTAACTGAATTCAAAATTTAAAGAATCAAAAATCATTTAATTTAACCAATCCGGTGTCCTTATATAATTTTCTACCCTAGGGTCAAGTGATAAGGATATTTATCATTTCAATCCGTAATTTAAAATTTTACGGTTATCTATCATTTCAAACCGTAATCCCGAATTGAATTAAATAAAAATCCATAAAATCGCTCGAGTCTATCATTTCAACCCATAATGATTTTTCCCTAATCTATAGATCGTTCGGGTATGTATCATTTCAACCCATAAGGAACTTGCAGTGTTATAACCATATAAAATACAACATCCAATCATCCAATATCAACAAATCAAACATCTATCATAATCATCATCCAAATCAATAAACATCAATAAATAACTGATAATCAATAACAGGTATTAAATTGACAATTTAAAATTTAATATTAAATTAAATGATGATTAAATGCAATAAAAGTCAAATTTAACCAGAATGACAATTTAAACATACCAAACATCAATCAATTAATTTCAAATCACATCATAGATTTAATTTAACTAACATAAGATAGTTTAGTAATTGTAAGTGGGATAAAACACTCACCTTTGATTTTAGCCCATAAAAATCCAAACAGAAGCTGTAACGACCCCGGATTTTTATAAATTTAAATTGATAATTAAATTAAATTTTTAATTAATATTTGTGAAAAAAATCGATAAAATGGGAGCGAGTTTCCCCGATACAAAATAAATTTGATATAAATCATTTAAATTTAAATATTTTATATATGTGAATATATATGTATATGGAATAAATATGAGTAAATTTGAATTTATACACACACACACACACACACACACCCATTGAACTTAAAATTGAATCACAAATAAATGATTTTTAAAAAATAAATAAATGTATACCTTAGACACGAGTATGAAAATGAGTAAATAAAAATTTAAACGACATGTAAAATAGAAATGCATTTCTATTACAGAACCCTTGCAAAAAGAATGAAACAAAAATATATACACATGGAAATAAAAGAAGACAAAGTAATAAACGCAACTCTCTTTAGCCACCAAAACAACACTTCAGTCAACAAAAGAAAGAACTCTCTGGTGAATTATACAAAACATTAATCATCTTGTACAACAATATAACATCACCTGTAAACTATTTTCTTATATCTCAATTTCGTTCATTTTTGACCAAGGAAAACTAAAGTAGCAACATTTCAAAGACTTAAACAAGCTCATCAACCTGGAAACGAGAAAGTAAACAAATGTATATGAATAGCTTGCAAAGGAAGGTATTAGCATATAGATAAATATATATTTTGTACAAGATCATAAATGCATGTAGCATTAGTACACTACACAAAAGCAATTCAGCCTCCAAGCAGAGAAAAATCTCTGGTTTTTTGTACAAGCAAATATATCGACCTGTACAAAAGAAAATTATCACCTGTATGCTTTCTTTTATCCATCAAGCTTTCCATCATCTTCATTTCAAATTCGTTCCTTCAAAACTGAGTAGCACCTGAAGTAATTTAATTCAATAATAAACAACAATACCATTCAAGACAAACCAGATTGATCAAAGGATCAAGAAAAGGAAAGAAAAGGATTTCAACTGCAAGTTTTTCAAGAGCCTGTTTCATCTGGAAGCCTCTGTTCTTCTTTTTCATAAAAACTGTGAGTAACTTAAATTTAAACCTATTAAGTATATTTGCTATGTTCTTATGTCTGAAAAAATGTGTTTGTATGAACATATTTATGAAATTCTTTATATGTCTTGATGTCTGTCTGTCTGCTTGTAGTCTGGAAAACATCTCTGTGATAAACCTTGAAGCTCAAGTTCAAAACAAAATCAACTTGCCTAATCTATTTATTTTTGTACATAGTATCTGAACAAAATCTGTCAGTTTAATCATGACTTAAAGTTAAATTTTGTTTAAGTTAATCAAAATTGGAATTTGTTTTGGAAATCACAAAGTAAAACAGGAAAGCTTAAGTTTGCTAAAATTCAAACTTTTAAATTCACCAACTCAGGCATGTAAACTGAATCAGTAACCAAAAACTTGATTTTTAAAAATGAAATCATAATTTTTAACATCGAATTGAGGGAGCAGTTCGAGTTTGATGAGTTTTGGAGTTATGGATGATTTCTGATGATCTAGTAGATTGGAGAGGTCGAAATCTTCTCTGGTGGTAGAGGAGTAATAAGGGATGTCGGGAAAAATGTCTGATAGTGGTGGAGTTCACTGTGGCAATGGGGGTCGATCAGAAAGGTGTGTAAACCTAGTTTTGGTAAGATTTGGAAATGGGTTCGTCATGACATCCAGGGTGGATCGAGTTCCACAAAATTCTGGGGATCGGAAGCTGGAAGGAAGGCGAAGGCGTGGCCGGAAGTCGAAAGGCTCTGGTGATCGGAGAATTGAGTTCGATGGTGTTCCAGGTTTGGGTTTTATTCCTGTTTTTGTGACAGGTAACTCGAATTCGACTGAGGGAATTTTTCGAGATTCTGGTGATCGGAATCGCGAGTGGTGGTCGGGGTCGTTATGCCGGCGATGGCATCGATGGTCGCAGGCGATCGATTCGCCTGTGCACGTGCACGTACATATTGGGATGACCGTCATTTTTGGTGGTGCAGTTAGGACTCGGGAGGAACTCGAGTATGTCGAGAGTTATACTCAAAGCAGGGATGAGGGGAGGAGAGAAGACTCGAGGAGCGCACGAGAGAAACTCGAGTTCGGCTCGAGTGAAACCTGTGATAATCTCGGGTTCTATTTTCGAAAGGGTTAAGCCTAATTAAGTTAAAGTAAAGGTTGTAGACAATTTTATTACCAATGAAGTGATTGTTGTTGATAACTTAAGTAAGAATTTGGTTCCAGTTTTCATAAATTATGAAGATACTCAACAATGTTTTTCTAAATATCTTAATTAATATTTTAATTAAGTAGATAATTTAACTTAAGTGTTGAAATATAATTAACATAAGAGTTTTCAAGTTAATAATGATTTGATTTCAAAATTATTAAGGAAGATTTCTAAATATTAATTTAGATAGAATAATTATTATTAATTAATTGTCTAAATGATAATAATAATAAAAAAGAGATAATTAAGAATGGTTAATTAATTCATAATTGTGATTAACTAAGTGATTAGAGATTAATCAATTTGTAATTTAAAGTTGGTCAATTAATAATTAATTGATTAATACTTAATTACTTAAAGAATAATTTGTTAATGTGATTAATTAAAAGTTAATTAATAAATGATTAAAGATTAATTAATTGAAATGGTTTATAATTAATTAATGATTAATTAACCAAGTTTTGTAGTTTATTCATAAATAATTAATCTGGTATAATTTAATTATAGTCAGATATTAATTGATTTTACCTATGGATATTTGGATTCTATTGGATGACTTGATTGTTGATATCCCTGATTAGTGATGCTTGTGATATACCCTGATTTATGTTGTGGTCTGTGATAAATTATCTGTGATGTAATTTATTATCTGTGATATATATCTATGATCTATACGATAAGCCTTATAGTTATATCGTTTATCAACTATATCCTGTATCTTGATCTGTGATGATTCATTGTGTTGCACTATTGTGTTAAACCCCTGGACTACACTTTTACACACACAAATATGGATTTCACGTGGAAATCGGTTAAGTCACAGATAATTTAAATTTGATGTTTTGAAATTGAAATTTTAATTTCAATTGATTTTGAAATTGAAATTTGGGTTTAAAGTGAAAAGCTTTTGAAATATAATTTCAAAGATAAAAGTTATTTCGAATAACTTGATTAAGTTTTGAAATTTAAATAATTTGATTTAAATTTGAATTCAAGTTTTAAATTGAATTCTATGATTTGAAACTAGGGATTAAAAGATGTTGTACAAGTTATATATGGGTTAAACCATTTTAAAGATATTGATTTGGGAATTTGAATTTAATTCAAGGGTTTTAACTCGTGTAAACATAACTGGATTTTTCAGAAACGAAAACTACTTGTTTTCAAATAATAATAGCTTTCATTTTAAGAAAGAATTTCCAAATTGTGTTGAAAGGTTTCAAGTTTTGAAATGGAATTGAAATGTTTTGAAATTTATGAAATGAGTCTTTGATTCAAAGACCGGATGAGTTAATCCAACTTGAAATGGAATTATTGTGAAAGCTATAAGTTAAATCTTGACTTAAAGATTTAACGAGTTAATTCAATTGAAATGGAAATTGTTTTGAAATCCATAAATGGATCTTTGTGAACGGGGTGAACTTTGTTAATTGAATCTTTTTGTTAAAAGATTAAAAGTGTGGAAATTGTTTAAACCATTGAAGGTTTTTGAAATGAATCTTTTTATTTAAAAGATTGGAAATGGTAATTTGTTTTACCATTCGAATGAAAAGTTTTAAGCTTTAAGCTGTGATTTAACTGAGACCCCAGTATCCATATGATTTTTAATTGCGCTCGTTATTCGGTTTAGCCGGGAGAGGACCTTTGTGTCATATAACCCATTCTGAATAGTGATACGACGATATGGATAGCATTTGAAGACCGGTGGTTAAGACCGGGTATTTGCGAGAGCGATAGGATGACCTATCGATTGTCTCTGCACTGAGTAGCTACGGTATAGAGATTTCCTAAGTGATGGGAAGTCCGATCAGGATTGTGAATACCCGGATTGCAAGGGCTTCTTTGGAAGTGCCTTCGGTTCTGTTCGGACCCGGAACAGACTTGTATGGATGTGTGTCTGACGTTACACTTTGAGATGTAAAGCTGGTTTCTATCAAGTTGATTTCTGTTGGTAGTGGAGAATTTATTCTCTTAGCTTAACACCCTTCTCTGAGACGTACGAGCTCAGAGGTTATGTAGTTGATGGTTACTAGTGATACATTCCCAATTTGGTAATGTGGCATACGAAGTGCTGATGATCAGTTGTTGGTCAAAGCGTGGCTTTGTGAAAAAGCGTAGTTTTGTGGACGAGACTTCGTCGAGCCTCACAACTCGGTAATGGTCGAAACAGGAATGTTGCGACAAAGGTTTTTAGGGGTAGCGCCCCTAGGGTATGTCATTTCCTTCTGGATAAAAGGTGATATCATGGTATGGAGCCCAGATATTTTACCAATGTTGATTATATTTTGTGGCTGTTGCTTTATGATTGAGGATCCTCGGATAAAGATCGGTAACGATCGGGGGATGACATGACTTGTGTGTTAGTTACCTAGTTACAGCTTGGTTAAAGCGTGAGGTAGCGTCGGCATTTTGTTTGCAGAGATCCGGTTAGGATCCGGGGCGTCTTTCCAGAGGCGTTCCATTTCGGTAAGGAAGTTCCTTAGCCTGATCATTTGTTGGAAATCCAAAGAAACAGTACGAACCCAGTACGGTTTTAGTTGTATTACCTGCTATGGAATGTGGCAGTAACCTGCTATTGAACGTAGTAGCTATTGTAGGCATACAACAATGGTTGTATGCTGGCTAAGATTGATATTATATTTTCGAAATGGTTTTCGACACTATGCACCAATGATAATAATATCGAATGATTTTGTGTAGTAAGCATTTTTGACTATCATAAGAAGAAATCTCCTCCAATTCTGCGTTTGCATTGTGTGTGTGGTGGGCGGTCTTATGGTAGTTTCATTTTCGAAAAGCATTGCGGATTTCAATGTTTAAAAGCCTTTATTGCTTGTATTAAAGATAAACTGTTTTTGTTGCTCACACCAGTCCCATGACTGATCCAGAGTTTATTGTTCCCTTCCTAAACTCTGGGTGCCCACCATTTTCCACACGGGCAGTCTAGAGTTGGGTTTTCTCAGGTATTCAGGTTTAGTAGATTATCTGGAGCTGGTTCAGTTCTTGGAGTTCAGGACTGCACTTGCTTCTCCTTGTGGTTCGAGCTTGACGTTGGAGTTGTTGGAGTCATTCTCTTTTGTAGATCATTTGGAGTGATCTCTTCTGTTCTGTTATTTCCGCTGTATCATTATTTATCTCTGATATTGTTGTATCATATTGGTATCATTGTTGTATATCATTCTGGATATTGTATTCATTGGATTGTATATGATATCATTGTTTTCTTTCTTCCGCTGTGTTGTTATACTTACTGTGTTATAAGCTCCGGCGAATCGGATTTGAACGGTCGAATCTGCGGCATTCTAGTACAATATGAAGTACGGATGTTGATTTTCGAACGCGAAAAATCCGACTCGTTACAAGTGGTATCAGAGTTAAGGTTGAACTTTAGCTCTGGAGTATAACACATTAAGTAGCTCATTAGAGATAGGGTGAAGTATACCCTAGAAATTCTCAGATATCCGTCCAAATGCCTCAGTAAATTCTCTTTCTATCTACTGATAGTGAGTATGAGTGCGAGAAGAGGATGAGATAGGGGACAGGGGAGTACGACTATAAATGGTCGATACTCTGTAACAACGAGGAAACAATCTTTTCTCTATCAATCTCTTTTGTTCGTCATCTTTTCCTCTGTTCTTCGATAGTTTTTGGTCGATCCAGAAAGAGATTCAATATATTTGATATGGGACATAAACTCCGGATGGACTAAAATTGTTTGTATGGATGAATTGTTTGCTTTGATTGCTATGGCTGATTGGTATACTCTCGTTCTAAACTAAAAGTTTTAAAATTGTATCCATATATCTATCTATTCTTTGGGTCCGGATATGTTCTACGAATGGTTAGTTATCCCTTCGGACTAACCGATGCCACTGTATATTTCGTAGATCTGGATAACCCGAGTATCTTCTGAAGTGTTAAAACAGATTCGTTCTTGTATCTGTTATTGATATTCTGATTTGGTAAGCCAAATGCAGAACAGATGTTCAGTTGATTTGATAAATCCTGTTTCGTCTATCTTTTTGTCTCCTTGGGAATTTCGAGGACGAAATTCTTTTAGGGGAGGAAGTCTGTAACGACCCCGGATTTTTATAAATTTAAATTGATAATTAAATTAAATTTTTAATTAATATTTGTGAAATAAATCGATAAAATGAGAGCGAGTTTCCCCGATACAAAATAAATTTGATATAAATCATTTAAATTTAAATATTTTATATATGTGAATATATATGTATATGGAATAAATATGAGTAAATTTGAATTTATATATATATATATATATACACACACACACACACACCCATTGAACTTAAAATTGAATCACAAATAAATGATTTTTAAAAAATAAATAAACGTATACCTTAGACACGAGTATGAAAATGAGTAAATAAAAATTTAAACGACATGTAAAATAGAAATGCATTTCTATTACAGAACCCTTGCAAAAAGAATGAAACAAAAATATATACACATGGAAATAAAAGAAGACAAAGTAATAAACGCAACTCTCTTTAGCCACCAAAACAACACTTCAGTCAACAAAAGAAAGAACTCTCTGGTGAATTATACAAAACATTAATCATCTTGTACAACAATATAACATCACCTGTAAACTGTTTTCTTATATCTCAATTTCGTTCATTTTTGACCAAGGAAAACTAAAGTAGCAACATTTCAAAGACTTAAACAAGCTCATCAACCTGGAAACGAGAAAGTAAACAAATGTATATGAATAGCTTGCAAAGGAAGGTATTAACATATAGATAAATATATATTTTGTACAAGATCATAAATGCATGTAGCATTAGTACACTACACAAAAGCAATACAGCCTCCAAGTAGAGAAAAATCTCTGGTTTTTTGTACAAGCAAATATATCGACCTGTACAAAAGAAAATTATCACCTGTATGCTTTCTTTTATCCATCAAGCTTTCCATCATCTTCATTTCAAATTCGTTCCTTCAAAACTGAGTAGCACCTGAAGTAATTTAATTCAATAATAAACAACAATACCATTCAAGACAAACCAGATTGATCAAAGGATCAAGAAAAGAAAAGAAAAAGGATTTCAACTGCCAGTTTTTCAAGAGCCTGTTTCATCTGGAAGCCTCTGTTCTTCTTTTTCATAAAAACTGTGAGTAACTTAAATTTAAACCTATTAAGTATATTTGCTATGTTCTTATGTCTGAAAAAATGTGTTTGTATGAACATATTTATGAAATTCTTTATATGTCTTGATGTCTGTCTGTCTGTTTGTAGTCTGGAAAACATCTCTGTGATAAACCTTGAAGCTCAAGTTCAAAACAAAATCAACTTGCCTAATCTATTTATTTTTGTACATAGTATCTGAACAAAATCTGTCTGTTTAATCATGACTTAAAGTTAAATTTTGTTTAAGTGAATCAAAATTGGAATTTGTTCTGGAAATCACAAAGTAAAACAGGAAAGCTTAAGTTTGCTAAAATTCAAACTTTTAAATTCACCAACTCAGGCATGTAAACTGAATCAGTAACCAAAAACTTGATTTTTAAAAATGAAATCATAATTTTTAACATCGAATTGAGGGAGCAGTTCGAGTTTGATGAGTTTTGGAGTTATGGATGATTTCCGATGATCTAGTAGATTGGAGAGGTCGAAATCTTCTCTGGTGGTAGAGGAGTAATAAGGGATGTCGGGAAAAATGTCTGATAGTGGTGGAGTTCACTGTGGCGATGTGGGTCGATCAGAAAGGTGTGTAAACCTAGTTTTGGTAAGATTTGGAAATGGGTTCGTCATGACATCTAGGGTGGATCGAGTTCCACAAAATTCTGGGGATCGGAAGCTGGAAGGAAGGCGAAGGCGTGGCCGGAAGTCGAAAGGCTCTGGTGATCGGAGAATTGAGTTCGATGGTGTTCCAGGTTTGGGTTTTATTCCTGTTTTTGTGACAGGTAACTCGAATTCGACTGAGGGAATTTTTCGAGATTCTGGTGATCGGAATCGCGAGTGGTGGTCGGGGTCGTTATGCCGGCGATGGCATCGATGGTCGCAGGCGATCGATTCGCCTGTGCACGTGCACGTACATATTGGGATGACCGTCATTTTTGGTGGTGCAGTTAGGACTCGGGAGGAACTCGAGTATGTCGAGAGTTATACTCAAAGCAGGGACGAGGGGAGGAGAGAAGACTCGAGGAGCGCACGAGAGAAACTCGAGTTCGGCTCGAGTGAAACCTGTGATAATCTCGGGTTCTATTTTCGAAAGGGTTAAGCCTAATTAAGTTAAAGTAAAGGTTGTAGACAATTTTATTACCAATGAAGTGATTGTTGTTGATAACTTAAGTAAGAATTTGGTTCCAGTTTTAATAAATTATGAAGATACTCAACAATGTTTTTCTAAAAATCTTAATTAATATTTTAATTAAGTAGATAATTTAACTTAAGTGTTGAAATATAATTAACATCAAAGTTTTCAAGTTAATAATGATTTGATTTCAAAATTATTAAGGAAGATTTCTAAATATTAATTTAGATAGAATAATTATTATTAATTAATTGTCTAAATGATAATAATAAAAAAAAAAGATAATTAAGAATGGTTAATTAATTCATAATTGTGATTAACTAAGTGATTAGAGATTAATCAATTTGTAATTTAAAGTTGGTCAATTAATAATTAATTGATTAATACTTAATTACTTAAAGAATAATTTGTTAATGTGATTAATTAAAAGTTAATTAATAAATGATTAAAGATTAATTAATTGAAATGGTTTATAATTAATTAATGATTAATTAACCAAGTTTTGTAGTTTATTCATAAATAATTAATCTGGTATAATTTAATTATAGTCAGATATTAATTGATTTTACCTATGGATATTTGGATTCTATTGGATGACTTGATTGTTGATATCCCTGATTAGTGATGCTTGTGATATACCCTGATTTATGTTGTGGTCTGTGATAAATTATTTGTGATGTAATTTATTATCTGTGATATATATCTATGATCTATACGATAAGCCTTATAGTTATATCGTTTATCAACTATATCCTGTATCTTGATCTGTGATGATTCATGGTGTTGCACTATTGTATTAAACCCCTGGACTACACTTTTACACACATAAATATGGATTTCACGTGGAAATCGGTTAAGTCACAGATAATTTAAATTTGATGTTTTGAAATTGAAATTTTAATTTCAATTGATTTTGAAATTGAAATTTGGGTTTAAAGTGAAAAGCTTTTGAAATATAATTTCAAAGATAAAAGTTATTTCGAATAACTTGATTAAGTTTTGAAATTTAAATAATTTGATTTAAATTTGAATTCAAGTTTTAAATTGAATTCTATGATTTGAAACTAGGGATTAAAAGATGTTGTACAAGTTGTATATGGGTTAAACCATTTTAAAGATATTGATTTGGGAATTTGAATTTAATTCAAGGGTTTTAACTCGTGTAAACATAACTGGATTTTTCAGAAACGAAAACTACTTGTTTTCAAATAATAATAGCTTTCATTTTAAGAAAGAATTTCCAAATTGTGTTGAAAGGTTTCAAGTTTTGAAATGGAATTGAAATGTTTTGAAATTTATGAAATGAGTCTTTGATTCAAAGACCGGATGAGTTAATCCAACTTGAAATGGAATTATTTTGAAAGCTATAAGTTAAATCTTGACTTAAAGATTTAACGAGTTAATTCAATTGAAATGGAAATTGTTTTGAAATCCATAAATGGATCTTTGTGAACGGGGTGAACTTTGTTAATTGAATCTTTTTGTTAAAAGATTAAAAGTGTGGAAATTGTTTAAACCATTGAAGGTTTTTGAAATGAATATTTTTATTTAAAAGATTGGAAATGGTAATTTGTTTTACCATTCGAATGAAAAGTTTTAAGCTTTAAGCTGTGATTTAACTGAGACCACAGTATCCATATGATTTTTAATTGCGCTCGTTATTCGGTTTAGCCGGGAGAGGACCTTTGTGTCATATAACCCATTCCGAATAGTGATACGACGATATGGATAGCATTTGAAGACCGGTGGTGAAGACCGGGTATTTGCGAGAGCGATAGGATGACCTATCGATTGTCTCTGCACTGAGTAGCTACGGTATAGAGATTTCCTAAGTGATGGGAAGTCCGATCAGGATTGTGAATACCCGGATTGCAAGGGCTTCTTTGGAAGTGCCTTCGGTTCTGTTCGGACCCGGAACAGACTTGTATGGATGTGTGTCTGACGTTACACTTTGAGATGTAAAGCTGGTTTCTATCAAGTTGATTTCTGTTGGTAGCGGAGAATTTATTCTCTTAGCTTAACACCCTTCTCTGAGACGTACGAGCTCATAGGTTATGTAGTTGATGGTTACTAGTGATACATTCCCAATTTGGTAATGTGGCATACGAAGTGCTGATGATCAGTTGTTGGTCAAAGCGTGGCTTTGTGAAAAAGCGTAGTTTTGTGGACGAGACTTCGTCGAGCCTCACAACTCGGTAATGGTCGAAACAGGAATGTTGCGACAAAGGTTTTTAGGGGTAGCGCCCCTAGGGTATGTCATTTCCTTCTGGATAAAAGGTGATATCATGGTATGGAGCCCAGATATTTTACCAATGTTGATTATATTTTGTGGTTGTTGCTTTATGATTGAGGATCCTCGGATAAAGATCGGTAACGACCGGGGGATGACATGACTCGTGTGTTAGTTACCTAGTTACAGCTTGGTTAAAGCGTGAGGTAGCGTCGGCCTTTTGTTTGCAGAGATCCGGTTAGGATCCGGGGCGTCTTTCCAGAGGCGTTCCATTTCGGTAAGGAAGTTCCTTAGCCTGATCATTTGTTGGAAATCCAAAGAAACAGTACGAACCCAGTACGGTTTTAGTTGTATTACCTGCTATGGAATGTGGCAGTAACCTGCTATTGAACGTAGTAGCTATTGTAGGCATACAACAATGGTTGTATGCTGGCTAAGATTGATATTATATTTTCGAAATGGTTTTCGACACTATGCACTAATGATAATAATATCGAATGATTTTGTGTAGTAAGCATTTTTGACTATCATAAGAAGAAATCTCCTCCAATTCTGCGTTTGCATTGTGTGTGTGGTGGGCGGTCTTATGGTAGTTTCATTTTCGAAAAGCATTGCGGATTTTAATGTTTAAAAGCCTTTGTTGCTTGTATTAAAGATAAACTGTTTTTGTTGCTCACACCAGTCCCATGACTGATCCGGAGTTTATTGTTCCCTTCCTAAACTCTGGGTGCCCACCATTTTCCACACGGGCAGTCTAGAGTTGGGTTTTCTCAGGTATTCAGGTTTAGTAGATTATCTGGAGCTGGTTCAGTTCTTGGAGTTCAGGACTGCACTTGCTTCTCCTTGTGGTTAGAGCTTGACGTTGGAGTTGTTGGAGTCATTCTCTTTTGTAGATCATTTGGAGTGATCTCTTCTGTTCTGTTATTTCCGCTGTATCATTATTTATCTCTGATATTGTTGTATCATATTGGTATCATTGTTGTATATCATTTTGGATATTGTATTCATTGGATTGTATATGATATCATTGTTTTCTTTCTTCCGCTGTGTTGTTATACTTACTGTGTTATAAGCTCCGGCGAATCGGATTTGAACGGTCGAATCTGCGGCATTCTAGTACAATATGAAGTACGGATGTTGATTTTCGAACGCGAAAAATCCGACTCGTTACAAGTGGTATCAGAGTTAAGGTTGAACTTTAGCTCTGGAGTATAACACATTAAGTAGCTCATTAGAGATAGGGTGAAGTATACCCTAGAAATTCTCAGATATCCGTCCGAATGCCTCAGTAAATTCTCTTGCTATCTACTGATAGTGAGTATGAGTGCGAGAAGAGGATGAGATAGGGGACAGGGGAGTACGACTATAAATGGTCGATACTCTGTAACAACGAGGAAACAATCTTTTCTCTATCAATCTCTTTTGTTCGTCATCTTTTCCTCTGTTCTTCGATAGTTTTTGGTCGATCCAGAAAGAGATTCGATATATTTGATATGGGACGTAAACTCCGGATGGACTAAAATTGTTTGTATGGATGAATTGTTTGCTTTGATTGCTATGGCTGATAGGTATACTCTCGTTCTAAACTAAAAGTTTTAAAATTGTATCCATATATCTATCTATTCTTTGGGTCCGGATATGTTCTACGAATGGTTAGTTATCCCTTCGGACTAACCGATGCCACTGTATATTTCGTAGATCTGGATAACCCGAGTATCTTCTGAAGTGTTAAAACAGATTCGTTCTTGTATCTGTTATTGATATTCTGATTTGGTAAGCCAAATGCAGAACAGATGTTCAGTTGATTTGATAAATCCTGTTTCGTCTATCTTTTTGTCTCCTTGGGAATTTCGAGGACGAAATTCTTTTAGGGGGGGAAGTCTGTAACGACCCTGGATTTTTATAAATTTAAATTGATAATTAAATTAAATTTTTAATTAATATTTGTGAAATAAATCGATAAAATGGGAGCGAGTTTCCCCGATACAAAATAAATTTGATATAAATCATTTAAATTTAAATATTTTATATATGTGAATATATATGTATATGGAATAAATATGAGTAAATTTGAATTTATATATATATACACACACACACACACCCATTGAACTTAAAATTGAATCACAAATAAATGATTTTTAAAAAATAAATAAACGTATACCTTAGACACGAGTATGAAAATGAGTAAATAAAAATTTAAACGACATGTAAAATAGAAATGCATTTCTATTACAGAACCCTTGCAAAAAGAATGAAACAAAAATATATACACATGGAAATAAAAGAAGACAAAGTAATAAACGCAACTCTCTTTAGCCACCAAAACAACACTTCAGTCAACAAAAGAAAGAACTCTCTGGTGAATTATACAAAACATTAATCATCTTGTACAACAATATAACATCACCTGTAAACTGTTTTCTTATATCTCAATTTCGTTCATTTTTGACCAAGGAAAACTAAAGTAGCAACATTTCAAAGACTTAAACAAGCTCATCAACCTGGAAACGAGAAAGTAAACAAATGTATATGAATAGCTTGCAAAGGAAGGTATTAGCATATAGATAAATATATATTTTGTACAAGATCATAAATGCATGTAGCATTAGTACACTACACAAAAGCAATACAGCCTCCAAGCAGAGAAAAATCTCTGGTTTTTTGTACAAGCAAATATATCGACCTGTACAAAAGAAAATTATCACCTGTATGCTTTCTTTTATCCATCAAGCTTTCCATCATCTTCATTTCAAATTCGTTCCTTCAAAACTGAGTAGCACCTGAAGTAATTTAATTCAATAATAAACAACAATACCATTCAAGACAAACCAGATTGATCAAAGGATCAAGAAAAGAAAAGAAAAAGGATTTCAACTGCCAGTTTTTCAAGAGCCTGTTTCATCTGGAAGCCTCTGTTCTTCTTTTTCATAAAAACTGTGAGTAACTTAAATTTAAACCTATTAAGTATATTTGCTATGTTCTTATGTCTGAAAAAATGTGTTTGTATGAACATATTTATGAAATTCTTTATATGTCTTGATGTCTGTCTGTCTGTTTGTAGTCTGGAAAACATCTCTGTGATAAACCTTGAAGCTCAAGTTCAAAACAAAATCAACTTGCCTAATCTATTTATTTTTGTACATAGTATCTGAACAAAATCTGTCTGTTTAATCATGACTTAAAGTTAAGTTTTGTTTAAGTGAATCAAAATTGGAATTTGTTCTGGAAATCACAAAGTAAAACAGGAAAGCTTAAGTTTGCTAAAATTCAAACTTTTAAATTCACCAACTCAGGCATGTAAACTGAATCAGTAACCAAAAACTTGATTTTTAAAAATGAAATCATAATTTTTAACATCGAATTGAGGGAGCAGTTCGAGTTTGATGAGTTTTGGAGTTATGGATGATTTCCGATGATCTAGTAGATTGGAGAGGTCGAAATCTTCTCTGGTGGTAGAGGAGTAATAAGGGATGTCGGGAAAAATGTCTGATAGTGGTGGAGTTCACTGTGGCGATGGGGGTCGATCAGAAAGGTGTGTAAACCTAGTTTTGGTAAGATTTGGAAATGGGTTCGTCATGACATCCAGGGTGGATCGAGTTCCACAAAATTCTGGGGATCGGAAGCTGGAAGGAAGGCGAAGGCGTGGCCGGAAGTCGAAAGGCTCTGGTGATCGGAGAATTGAGTTCGATGGTGTTCCAGGTTTGGGTTTTATTCCTGTTTTTGTGACAGGTAACTCGAATTCGACTGAGGGAATTTTTTGAGATTCTGGTGATCGGAATCGCGAGTGGTGGTCGGGGTCGTTATGCCGGCGATGGCATCGATGGTCGCAGGCGATCGATTCGCCTGTGCACGTGCACGTACATATTGGGATGACCGTCATTTTTGGTGGTGCAGTTAGGACTCGGGAGGAACTCGAGTATGTCGAGAGTTATACTCAAAGCAGGGACGAGGGAAGGAGAGAAGACTCGAGGAGCGCACGAGAGAAACTCGAGTTCGGCTCGAGTGAAACCTGTGATAATCTCGGGTTCTATTTTCGAAAGGGTTAAGCCTAATTAAGTTAAAGTAAAGGTTGTAGACAATTTTATTACCAATGAAGTGATTGTTGTTGATAACTTAAGTAAGAATTTGGTTCCAGTTTTAATAAATTATGAAGATACTCAACAATGTTTTTCTAAAAATCTTAATTAATATTTTAATTAAGTAGATAATTTAACTTAAGTGTTGAAATATAATTAACATAAGAGTTTTCAAGTTAATAATGATTTGATTTCAAAATTATTAAGGAAGATTTCTAAATATTAATTTAGATAGAATAATTATTATTAATTAATTGTCTAAATGATAATAATAATAAAAAAAGAGATAATTAAGAATGGTTAATTAATTCATAATTGTGATTAACTAAGTGATTAGAGATTAATCAATTTGTAATTTAAAGTTGGTCAATTAATAATTAATTGATTAATACTTAATTACTTAAAGAATAATTTGTTAATGTGATTAATTAAAAGTTAATTAATAAATGATTAAAGATTAATTAATTGAAATGGTTTATAATTAATTAATGATTAATTAACCAAGTTTTGTAGTTTATTCATAAATAATTAATCTGGTATAATTTAATTATAGTCAGATATTAATTGATTTTACCTATGGATATTTGGATTCTATTGGATGACTTGATTGTTGATATCCCTGATTAGTGATGCTTGTGATATACCCTGATTTATGTTGTGGTCTGTGATAAATTATCTGTGATGTAATTTATTATATGTGATATATATCTATGATCTATACGATAAGCCTTATAGTTATATCGTTTATCAACTATATCCTGTATCTTGATCTGTGATGATTCATTGTGTTGCACTATTGTGTTAAACCCCTGGACTACACTTTTACACACACAAATATGGATTTCACGTGGAAATCGGTTAAGTCACAGATAATTTAAATTTGATGTTTTGAAATTGAAATTTTAATTTCAATTGATTTTGAAATTGAAATTTGGGTTTAAAGTGAAAAGCTTTTGAAATATAATTTCAAAGATAAAAGTTATTTCGAATAACTTGATTAAGTTTTGAAATTTAAATAATTTGATTTAAATTTGAATTCAAGTTTTAAATTGAATTCTATGATTTGAAACTAGGGATTAAAAGATGTTGTACAAGTTATATATGGGTTAAACCATTTTAAAGATATTGATTTGGGAATTTGAATTCAATTCAAGGGTTTTAACTCGTGTAAACATAACTGGATTTTTCAGAAACGAAAACTACTTGTTTTCAAATAATAATAGCTTTCATTTTAAGAAAGAATTTCCAAATTGTGTTGAAAGGTTTCAAGTTTTGAAATGGAATTGAAATGTTTTGAAATTTATGAAATGAGTCTTTGATTCAAAGACCGGATGAGTTAATCCAACTTGAAATGGAATTATTTTGAAAGCTATAAGTTAAATCTTGACTTAAAAAGATTTAACGAGTTAATTCAATTGAAATGGAAATTGTTTTGAAATCCATAAATGGATCTTTGTGAACGGGGTGAACTTTGTTAATTGAATCTTTTTGTTAAAAGATTAAAAGTGTGGAAACTGTTTAAACCATTAAAGGTTTTTGTAATGAATCTTTTTATTTAAAAGATTGGAAATGGTAATTTGTTTTACCATTCGAATTAAATTTTTTAAGCTTTAAGCTGTGATTTAACTGAGACCCCAGTATCCATATGATTTTTAATTGCGCTCGTTATTCGGTTTAGCCGGGAGAGGACCTTTGTGTCATATAACCCATTCCGAATAGTGATACGACGATATGGATAGCATTTAAAGACCGGTGGTGAAGACCGGGTATTTGCGAGAGCGATAGGATGACCTATCGATTATCTCTGCACTGAGTAGCTACGGTATAGAGATTTCCTAAGTGATGGGAAGTCCGATCAGGATTGTGAATACCCGGATTGCAAGGGCTTCTTTGGAAGTGCCTTCGGTTCTGTTCGGACCTGGAACAGACTTGTATGGATGTGTGTCTGACGTTACACTTTGAGATGTAAAGCTGGTTTCTATCAAGTTGATTTCTGTTGGTAGCGGAGAATTTATTCTCTTAGCTTAACACCCTTCTCTGAGACATACGAGCTCAGAGGTTATGTAGTTGATGGTTACTAGTGATACATTCCCAATTTGGTAATGTGGCATACGAAGTGCTGATGATCAGTTGTTGGTCAAAGCGTGGCTTTGTGAAAAAGCGTAGTTTTGTGGACGAGACTTCGTCGAGCCTCACAACTCGGTAATGGTCGAAACAGGAATGTTGCGACAAAGGTTTTTAGGGGTAGCGCCCCTAGGGTATGTCATTTCCTTCTGGATAAAAGGTGATATCATGGTATGGAGCCCAGATATTTTACCAATGTTGATTATATTTTGTGGCTGTTGCTTTATGATTGAGGATCCTCGGATAAAGATCGGTAACGACCGAGGGATGACATGACTCGTGTGTTAGTTACCTAGTTACAGCTTGGTTAAAGCGTGAGGTAGCGTCGGCCTTTTGTTTGCAGAGATCCGGTTAGGATCCGGGGCGTCTTTCCAGAGGCGTTCCATTTCGGTAAGGAAGTTCCTTAGCCTGATCATTTGTTGGAAATCCAAAGAAACAGTAGGAACCCAGTACGGTTTTAGTTGTATTACCTGCTATGGAATGTGGCAGTAACCTACTATTGAACGTAGTAGCTATAGTAGGCATACAACAATGGTTGTATGCTGGCTAAGATTGATATTATATTTTCGAAATGGTTTTCGACACTATGCACTAATGATAATAATATCGAATGATTTTGTGTAGTAAGCATTTTTGACTATCATAAGAAGAAATCTCCTCCAATTCTGCGTTTGCATTGTGTGTGTGGTGGGCGGTCTTATGGTAGTTTCATTTTCGAAAAGCATTGCGGATTTCAATGTTTAAAAGCCTTTGTTGCTTGTATTAAAGATAAACTGTTTTTGTTGCTCACACCAGTCCCATGACTGATCCGGAGTTTATTGTTCCCTTCCTAAACTCTGGGTGCCCACCATTTTCCACACGGGCAGTCTAGAGTTGGGTTTTCTCAGGTATTCAGGTTTAGTAGATTATCTGGAGCCGGTTCAGTTCTTGGAGTTCAGGACTGCACTTGCTTCTCCTTGTGGTTCGAGCTTGACGTTGGAGTTGTTGGAGTCATTCTCTTTTGTAGATCATTTGGAGTGATCTCTTCTGTTCTGTTATTTCCGCTGTATCATTATTTATCTCTGATATTGTTGTATCATATTGATATCATTGTTGTATATCATTCTGGATATTGTATTCATTGGATTGTATATGATATCATTGTTTTCTTTCTTCCGCTGTGTTGTTATACTTACTGTGTTATAAGCTCCGGCGAATCGGATTTGAACGGTCGAATCTGCGGCATTCTAGTACAATATGAAGTACGGATGTTGATTTTCGAACGCGAAAAATCCGAGTCGTTACAGAAGCGCAAAACTCAACAGTCTCCAAATTCAACTAAATCAATTTCATGTTGTGCGGGATTTAAATATGAATCTAACAGAAGAAATCGCGCGTGAATCAAAGTTTATATGCAAAGATATTCATGTTATAAGAAATATTATTAAAATAATAATTAGTACGCAAAAAAAGACAAATTTTAATACTTATGTTTTTCTCAAGACGAGGCTTCAGGAAAAGATTGAAGAACAACTAAGATGAGGACAGGACGTGTACGGAAAAATGGAAAAAAAATCATGTTTCATAAAAAAAGCTTTTGGATTTGCAAGAATAAGAGCTTTTGAATATGAGGTGTCAAGAGAAACAAAACGCAAATGAAGAAATAAGCTGCAGGTTATTTATAATTAGGAAATGATGGTGGAGGGACAAAAATAAATGTCACAATTTATTTTGAAAGCTTCAGGCATTAATAATGCATAAGGAAATGTACGTAGGAATGGAAAAGTTTGCAAACCAAAGGAAAGTAAAATTTTGTATATGTGAAAATGAGGTGGCAAGAATTAAATACAACCTAAAAGTCTAGGATCAGGTATTAAACAGAAGAAGAAATGAATATATCAAGTATTAATAATAAGGTAACTATTTTAAAACGTTCATGCAACAATTAATAACAAAAGAAATGAAGGGACCATGTACATCGCACAACCTTTTGAAATTCAATTTTTCTGAAACGTAATCAAATTAACTTCATTAACTCAAATAATATTCAAATTTGTACGCATTTAGGTTTTTATCTACGCATAAAAAAAAATTAAACTTACCTTAAAAATAAAAACGTTCAATTTGGTTTTCCCAAAGTGATCTTTTATTTCCATTAAAACACCCTTTTTGTTTAACATAAAACGTGCGTTTCTTTTATTAAATCTATTAATTGCAATCAACGTTTTCTTTCCTTTTAATTGAAATATTTGGGTTACATTAATTGCAATTACTTACAAAGTTAAATTTCAAAACAAACAACTAAAATGGATGAAAAATAGAACAATTGTTTATTTAAACACATTTATAAATTTGTTGTTTATACACAAGAGTAATAAATAACTTTGAAATAGATTATTTTCTATTCTTGTAATCAATCTGTAAGCTAAAACACTGTTCAATAAACATATAATTCTTCCTTTAAAATCAATCATTCTATTCTTTATTTTAATAAAATTAAACCTACATTTACTGTGACGCCCCACCTCTATACCCATGCTAGCCAAGGACACTACGAGGTAATGCTGTCAACTAGCACGGAGAATAAGGCTGTTGAGGAGCGACCATCTGTATAATTGCTTTGTGCGAGTACCGATATGCCAGATAAAAATATAACTTTTCATCTCAAGAGGAATCCGACATACCGATACAAACTCAAAGCTATCACACAGTGGCTATATATAATCTTCGAAAAACAAATATAGAAATAAACATAACACAAATCAGTCACAGACAATTCATATCACAAAGGCAGAAATAGATATGAATATAACACATGAAAGTGTACATCAGAGTAGTGGTCAAATAAGATCCACATAGCACAAAAGAATAGATACAAGGGCAAGGTAAAAGAATATGTATACATCAAGGAGTCTCAATATCAAATGTATACAACAAAAACTACTAAACTAGAGTAGTAAGCCAAAAGTCAGAAGATGGCTCCAGATAAGAAGTCATGAGGAAGCACCTGTAAAATCTCAGTCTGACCCGAGTATTATTTAAGAAGAAAATAATAAACGGATCAGTCTAGCAATAAATATCAGATAAAGTGATATAGAATAAGAGATATAACAAAAACGTATGATAACCATAAAGTCATACTGTGATAAGTATCTAAGAAAAAATCAATCCAGAGATTAATCAATATCACAAGAATCTTCTCAAAGATTAAAAGAATGTCATATTCTTTATTTAATTCACCAAGCCACAATAATGACATACATATTAATGCCAATTGTAAAAGTTGGTGAAACATAAATTCCAGAAATCAATATCTAGAAATCCAGAAATCACAAGAAAAGGATGTCCAATCCCAAGCGGGAGCATGAAAACTCACAAACAATTTGGAACATTGACGCAGTGCAAACGGTACGTCCAATGAACCGGAAAGTCGAGACATCGATGTAGTACAAACGGTACATCAGATGAATCGAAATACAAAACTATTAGGAACATTGACGCAGTGTAAACGGTACGTCCAATGAACCGGAAAGTCAAGACATCGATGTAGTACAAACGGTACATCAGATGAATCGAAATACAAAACAATTAGGAACATTGACGCAGTGCAATCGGTATGTCCAATGAACTGGAAAGTCGAGACATCGATGTAGTACAAACGGTACATCAGATGAATCGAAATACAAAACAATTAGGAACATTGATGCAGTGCAATCGGTACGTCCAATGAACCGGAAAGTCGAGACATCGATGTAGTACAAACGGTACATCAGATGAAGCGAAATACAAAACAATTCAGAACATTGACGCAGTGCAAACGGTACGTCCAATGAACCGGAAAGCTGAGACATCGATGTAGTACAAACGGTACATCAGATGAATCGAAATACAAAACAATTAGGAACATTGACGCAGTGCAATCGGTACGTCCAATGAACCGGAAAGTCGAGACATCGATGTAGTACAAACGGTACATCAGATGAAGCGAAATACAAAACAATTCAGAACATTGACGCAGTGCAAACGGTACGTCCAATGAACCGGAAAGCCGAGACATCGATGTAGTACAAACGGTACATCAGATGAATCGAAACACATAAAAGTACATGGGTTGCTAGCCCACAAAGAAATGAGACGAAGCTCAATAAAATGAAGTACAGTCCTTCATACGGACAAAGAGACATCGCACATTGCTAGTCTAAACCATAAAATGATCATCATCGATCATCATGAAGTGTCGATTACGCTAAGCTAGTAAATATATGAGTTTAGCTTCATGTCCCATAACCACTTGCTTAACTTAAATATTTACGAACAAGTTGTAGGTCTTCACTAGAAAATTGTCACAAAATTTTCAATCGAACAAGTCCATAAATTAACCGACGAAGTAAACGCAGGCGTTTCATACCACTTGTTTTGCTAAGTCGTTTAATTAGATTTTCTCATACGAATGAGGTAAAGGTTTGTATATACTAATAGATTGGAAAACGGTTTTAAGAAAACGAACTTTTGATATTTAAAATAGTGTTGAAATCGCTTTGATGAAAGAGTTTTGATATTTACTACTAGTATTGAAACCTTCATATCTTTAAAGTGACAAGTCACAAAACGATTGTTGAAACGAATCGAATTACATAAAATTCACGTTTGAAGACGTGAGTAAAGTCCAAGGAAATCAGCTCAAAATGCATCAAAGTGGAAGTTCTGTTGAATGCTTTTCAGATAAGATCGCCTACACAGAGGTGTACGGGGTTCGACCTGCCCGGTCAGGTCGCGGGGGTCCAGGGGGCAGCGCCCCATCCAAAACGGTACGACCTAGTGAAGACAAGCGACCTAGCATGATATGGCAAAACAGGGAATTTCCAGACGTCTGAGGGGTTGGTCCAGACGTCTGGATTTTGTCTCTGGAAATATTCCAGAAAACGATCCAGACGTCTGAAACCTAGAATCAGACGTCTGAAGGCATTCGGACGTCTGGGGAAAAGTCCAGGCGTCTGGATTTGGTTTCTGGGAATATCCCAGAAAACCAACCAGACGTTTGAAAACATAAATCAGACGTCTAACATCTTTTCAGACGTCTAGAACAATAGTTCAGACGTCTGAAATTAGTCACTGCTCTTTTTATTTTTCTGCCGTATGTTATTTTTCACCAGGAGGCAAAACCAGACGTCTGGCATTGACCTCCAGACGTCTGAACACCCAATCTGGGCAGAAATTTACCTAGGCCAAGATGGCCAAAACGTTATCGGAAGCGATCGAGCAAGCAATGACAACTAAGGATTTACGTCTAGCGACAACCCGGCCTTAAAGGCTGTTCGATACACTCCGAATATCAATGTCCAAATGTCCATAGAAGGATTTTCATAAAATTGGACCAAAACACCAAAATTGAAGAATTCGCAAAACCATTTCAAATCACAACAAGTGAACACGAAATAGATGATAGGAATTCATACCTAACAACAAAGATAGATATAGACAAAGATGTGAGATAAAAATCTCACCTTTGAACCTGAAAACAATGAATGAGAAGCTTGAAGACAAAGGAAGATCAACCACACCTCAATCTCAACACAAGAAGCTTGAATCTAAGCTTAAAAGAGAAACATTTACTAAATTAGGTTTATGAATTTTCTGAAATCAAAGTGAGAATGAGTTGGAGAAGAAGGAGACGATACTTACCAAAGCTTCTTCTTGAATTTTGAGGTAGAAGCTTGAATTTGCAATTGAATTAGGGCTTGGGGTTTTAATTTCCCATTCCTTTCCCCATTTTCAATTTTGAGCTTGAGTGTTTGCAAAATGAAATGAGTGAATGGAGAGGAGAGGGGCTGAGTTAGGATATAGGGCTGAAACCCAAACCCAAACCCAAAGTGAAAAAGTAGCAAAATTCTACTAACTCCAAACATATCGAAGTTTATACTCAAAAAGGTCGCAAACGTCATTTTGAACGCAATGGGGGTGGTCTCGAGTCCTAATTCGACTGTTTGCAAAAAGTAGCTTTTCGGACTAAAATCCGACGAACGATGTTATATTTAAATAAAATATTTAAAATATAAAATCGATAAATATGCGAGTTGTTACATTTACAAATGAAACATTCATTTTATTTGATGTAAATGTACTATTCATTAAATCAAACTTTCCTTATATTTTCATAAAACATAAGCTACTTTTAATTACACCTATTAATTTACAATTTAGCATTCTCTCTCCTATTAATTGAAAATTTTGTTACATTAATTTCAGTTGATTAAGTTTCAAAATGGTCTAAATGAATGTAATGAGAAGTAGAACAATTATTTCCTGTCTAATAGTAATTTAAACATATTTATACATTATTGGATACAAACGGTAATTACACATTTCTTACTAAATAATAGTTTCTCATCTCTTATTTGTATTAACTACTATATTTCCATTATATTAAATTTTTGTCAATTTTATTATAATTTAAAATTTTCAATAAATTAATATGTTTTTGTTTCACTCTTTTTATTACATCAATTATTGCCTTGTAAATATAATTAATATTTCTATACCTTTATTACATTCACAATTTGCAGTTATTGTCTTAACTCACATTAATGCAACATTTATTTGTAATCGATTAGACAAATTGGTAATAAATAACAATTGTCAGCATTTCTACATTTAGTAACATTTGTAAGTTTATCATTTACAACAAATGTCGTAATTACTTACATAACACTGATTTTATTCAATTACCATAAATTATATATTATTTCATTAATTGATTCAATATTTACATTTGTTTTCTTATATTCAATTTATAACCAAGTATAACATTTAAATCATTTCAATTAATTGAACTTTCATTAAAATTGTTAATAATTGACTTAAATTGACATTATTACCTTATATTCTAGTTATTATTTCATTAATAACTCACAATTTTTTTTATTTCTCCCATTATTAACTCATAGAATCTTATTAAATTATTTATTTTTAATTATCGAAAGTTACGGGTTATTACACTCTCCTCCACTCAAAACTTTTCGTCCTCGAAAAGGAAAAGAAGGGAAAAGAAGGAATTAAGAAATCAATATATCTTACTCAAAAAAATTAAATTTATAAACAATTAATTTACATAATTAAATAATTTAAATAAATATATAAATTTATAATAATTAAATCATTTTATATTCAAGTTTATAAAAGTTTGAAAACATTTCATTAAAATTTTCTAAGTTCAAAATTTACGAAAAATTTCGGCAGAGTCTCAATTGTACGGAGAGGTCTGGGAGAAATAATAATATCAATAATAACAATATATATCATATTTTTCAAAATAAAATATCCAAAACCATGAGAAAATAATATAATATCGCTATAAAACCGTAATCCGAAAACGTACCTATTTGTCAGGCAAACAACGCTTATTTTATGAAACCAAAAGCAGTAGCAATAGCGACCATTTTGTGTGCTAAGTTGCATGAGAAGGTGCTGGGTCGAGTAATCAATCCAGTAAAGCCCAAAACATGATTTATATAGTATGTAGTGTGTTTGCATGTACAGGTGTGCATAGGCGTGCATGAATTGGTGCATTGGCACACATGCGAGCAATACACAAGGTAGGAAGGCCAGTTGAGTTCTTTTTGACATATTAGAGCAGGTCGAGTTACTAGATTTTCCTGTTGAACTCTATACATGCAAAGAGTAGATTTAATGTCGAAATCGGTTTTCGAACACATAAGGAACTGCTTCCAAAATGTCAATCAATGAGCTCTGAAGGAGGTACGATGGGGTAAATGCAAGCTTCAAAAGCTAGGCGGCTCATCAAACAAACCCAGGTGGTAGATCACTGTTAATACCTCAGTAATTGATTTTTATGATAACAACCTTGATATCAACCATATGCAATTATATAAAATATAAATACTAATGTTTGTCGAGTTATACAGTATATAGTGCATAATATTACATAGGTGTTAAATCGAAGATTGTACAGTATAACGACTCAAAATATGGACATGAAGACTCATGAGTACAAAGACCAAGTTATGAAGATCTCAAGATTATAATTTAATGTATATAGTCATAGCTTATATTGTTAAAGTCCCTGGTAGAAATATTTGATCTCTATGTCTTATTTTCTATCTTTCATATTTTTAAACAAAATAAAATTTCAATAATATTTCAAAATATTTTAGAAGAGTTTTTTATAGTTCAAAATATTTATAAACTATGTTCAAACTATTTTATAAAGTATTAAATTATTTTACAAAATATAGGATTTTCAAAACATTTTAAAAGAAACTAGATTTCAAGATTTACAAGCATATGTTGACATATAGGCAGGTGACATGTCGACATACATGCCACCAAGTGGTTTTTCAAATTTTGAATGGAAGTGTCTGTTCGTCTAGCTCTTCTCAAACGGACACATCTTTACTATATAAAGGGGAGTTCAAACGAATTTTAAAGTTTAGATTTGCTTATTTTCTTCCCTCCTCTTACTCTCTTGGAAACTTCATTGAAAATATACTCTAATTCTCTTCGAAATCAAATAGAATCAATTCATACTTCTTTGTATTGATTCAATACTACTTTCTTACTATTTTGGAACATCTCTCACTCAATTCAAAGATCAAGGTGCTGTCCAAGAGGCCATAGGATCCATTGTATCCAAAGTTCAGGAAATTATCTTTGGAAAGACTATCAAACTCTATTTGTATTTGCTTGGGTGTGCTTATAGCCTATTCAAATCAAATGGGTGCGCTTAATAGCCCAAAAATCTAGTGGATGTGCTTGTAGCCCATTCAAATCAAGTGGGTGTACCTTGAGGCCAGAAATTCAAGAGGGTGTGTCCCATAGCCTCGGAATTGAGATTGTATTTGGGTTTGCCTGTTTCTCGTTTAAAGATAGGAATTTGAAAAGAAATATGTATAAGCAATTGTACGGGACTAGATGTAGGAAAAATCCGAACCAATTTAAAATCCCTGGTGTCATCACTCTAACTCTTTACTTTGCTTTACTGCTTTTATTTTTTATCTGTTATTGCATTTGTGATTGTTTGATGGTATAAATCTGTATTGTAAATCTGTGATTTAATATTTAACTTGAAAGAAATTTAAAAAGGTTTACATAAGTCAGAAAACACTATTCGCTCCCTCTCTAGTGTTTAATTAGCCATAAGATCCATAATTCATCAACCCACATTTGGTATCGGAGCACTAGGTTTTCAAAAACTCATAATTTGATTTTTGAAAAGTATAAATGGCTAGTAATATTTTTAATATCCTTTTTAACATTTCTATGGAAAAAAAATTTTGTGAAAATAATAAATTACTTTCAAGTAGATTAGAAACTAATCATTTTGAAAAGACACTTTATTTCTTGGAAAGGTATAATTTTGAATTGCAAGAACAAGTTTGTTATATGGCTAATGGTGAACCGACAATTGATATTCAAACATCACAAATCAAGAAGGACAAATGGATTCTGGACAATGGATGCTCAAGGCATATGACTGGAAATTTGGAGATCTTGAAGGATATTGTCTACAAAGACAGTGGATCAGTTAACTTCGAAAATAACTCAAATGGGTATGTGATTGGCATCACTAATGTTAGTAACCCTAAAACTCCTACTATTTCCAAGGTTTTGCTAGTTAAGAATCTGAAGCATAACCTGCTTAGTATGTAACAACCCATATTTTAACAAATATTTTTAAATTAATTTTAGTTGAAACTTTGATTTTTAAATCATTTTAAAAATGAATTTTGGAATTTTTCAATATAATTTTTTGGATATTCTTTATACTTTATTTGCCAAATATAATAAAATAATGATTTTCTGAAAATTTTATATTTTGTTCCATTTTTGTCAAACTTTGATTTTCAGTAAAATGTTAAAGCTGAATTTTAAATTTCCAATCTTTTTCTTTGAAACAATATTTGTTTCTGATATCGGTTCTGCTTTTCGTTTTGTAAAATTTTGTTTTATACTTTTAAAATTTGATAAAATTCAGCGTTTTACATGCAATTTTCTCTGTATTTTCCTTACTCATTTTTCTATTTTATTTTCCATCTTTATTTTGTTTGGGCTTTGTTTATTTTGTTGTTTTGAATTTGTTTGGAAATGGGTTTGATAGTGGGCTTTGGAAATTCAAAGATACTTAAGTTACTTTGTTAATTTTTGCCTTTTCATTTTCCTAGCCTTTACATCTTTGGCCGTACAAAACTTCTCCTCTTCCTCACTTATTTTTCATGTACAAACTTTTGTTCAGCTTCTCATTTTACTTTTGCATTCACCTGAGAAAATATTTGCAGTAAGTTCAAGGCTTCTCTTCCTCTTTTCCTTTTCTCTTTCTTTTGTTCTTTCTCAAACTTGCTCGGCCTCTATCATCACAACACCTTGCCGACCACCTCACCACCGACCATCACCTCCCCCTCCACCACCTCTACGGCCTTACCATGATCTGACATGACTGTCCGGGACCACCTTGATCAACTCCTCCTCAAAACATGCATAAGTGCTAGCCGAACTCCTATATTCACCACTCCTCTCCTTGTAGCCTCGGCCACCACCACCTAGGCACCTCCTCCAGCCATGATGTGACTGACTGGACCACTGGCTGACCCCTCGACCATCAGGCCTAACCATGCTAGCACCAGACCGAGCCAACTTGCCTTGGGAAGAACCAAATAGCACACAACCTTTCACCTACCCCATGACCTTCCATCTCCTTGTCTCTTTACATTCACAACTCCTACCCCTTTCAACTTCCATTTCTTTGCCTTCTATTTGTAACCATGGCCGTGAATTTTCAGGCCTAGATCTGGACATAGCCGAGCCATATGCCTTGGTGGTTGAGTCCTATGGTGATGTGGCCGAGCCCACTTGATTTGGGTTAAGTCCTCTTGCTTGACTTTGTTCATATTTTGATTTTGTTTAAGGCTAAATTCTTTTGTACAATCATATACTTATATATGTTGTATTTGTGTTGTTTACAAGATTGGATTTTTTCTCTTCATCCACTCAAATCTATTTGTGCTTTGTCGTGCTTTTCGAAGTGTAGTTGTGTGTCTTGAATTGTCATCTCTAACTCTAAAAGGTGAGTTTATCTGTAACGACCCAGAATTTTGGACCATTCGCATCCATTATAAGTGTATAGGAAGACACTCATGCCGGAGTTGAATTGCTCAAAATACCGCGTTGTTAATTTAAATTTGGCAAAACTGAACATATACAGTAAATAAATAATCACAGATCACAGACACAGAGTAATAAGTGCAGCGGAAATAAAAGAGATAGTAGTTCATGAAGCTACTATATGAATAAATAAAATACATCAGAGTTTACAACAGAAGAGTAATACGATACATCAGAGTTAAACCAGATACAATGGAAGGGTAATATGATACTTCAGATACAAAGCAAAATACATCACTGGAATCATCGAATACTGGAAGCAGAATAGATGGCTGGATCTTCAAGCAAAGCTCCAACTCCCAAGGTGAGTCTCGAATACTGGTACACTCAGTCTGACCCGAGCGTAAAGCAAAAACACAAGACACTCGAGTCAGGATTAACATTCTTATATTAATAAATCCAACTCAAGTGAAATAGCAATTGAAATACAAGTAACTCAAAGGATGTTTGGAATAACCATCCTTTAAGGATCCGTTAAACTATCTAATATGTAGTAGTGTACGATAAGTAGATAATGTCTATCAGTAATATAAAGATATCAAAATAGCGTTAAGTCATGGCCCATTCCACCCTTAACACATTTTTATTCCCACAAGCATATACAAGACCGTAGTTTCCCCAAAACCGGAAGTCACCAGAGGGCAATCCATATACTCAAGGTACAAAACAAATTCGTAGTGGTCGCGCATAAATGGAATACAAGTATGACAAGGCACATGAGGCTATACCCAAGGTAGTGATACTACCGTTCGCCTGATCCGGACTGGTGAGAACGCAACGCCGCAGCGCCCGCAACACCGTGAAACAACACTCCCAAAATCAAGGGTGCACCAATCGACAACAAGTATAAGTAGTTCGAAGAAGTGTGTCCACTTGAGGTATCAATCCTCCATTGGCCCGGTACAGCTCCTGTTTTAGTCATTTCAAATTTGACACAAGTGTCAAGGCTATCCATTATCGTTCACTTTCTTCAATCATCAGCGTACATCATCCAACCACTTCATTCTGGATCATCACTCCGCGTATAGTTATTAAAGTGGTTTTCGGTTTAGATAGAGAGTATATCCATAACCGAATTCCGGTCTCTTTAATAACTTTCGTAATTATTACACCGATTGGTCGTTTATATATTTCAAAACCAAATCAAATTCAATTTCAATTTCAATTCGCAAATCAACATTTCATTCGTCTTTTAAAAACCAATCTCCATACTTTACGTTTCAAAACTTCCAAATCATAATTTCAAAATCTTATAATTCAATTTTCAATTTCTTATTAAACCAATTCAAATATTGATTCAAGTTCGTAAATAAGTTTCATTTCGAAAATATTTAAATCAATTTAATTTATCATTCAAATCAATTTAAAATCATTTATTGATTTCATTCAATATTCGTTAAGTTACTTTATCATTCAAAACAATTTCCATTAAATTTCCAATTCATTAAATCCATTATTTAAATTCAACTTCATTATATCAAAACTTACAAATTTAATTAAATTAAATTCATCAAATCAATTCTTTACATTTCAAGTCTTACATTAATTCCAAAATATCACATTTTCATTTCTTGTTAAAGAAAATTCAATTTCAATTATTTATTTACTTACTATAAATAATTTCCAAAACTTAATTAATAAAGAAATCTCAATTTCAATTATTACGACGTAAAATTCACTTATTCAAAAATTCAATTTAATTTAATCATTAAATAATTCAATCTTATTTAATTATTAAATAATTCAAACTTAATTATTACATAATTTCAAAGTTTAATAATTTCAACTTAATTATAATTTTCAACTTAATTATTAAATCATTTCCAAGTTTAATAATTTCAAACCTAATTATAATTTCAAACTTAATTCAATCATTTCTCAAATTAAACAACATTTTTTTTCCAATTACATTGTTAATATTTTGTTTCGGGTTATTACATATTAACATTTTCCTTTCATTAAAATTCAATTTCAACATCATTTCAAAACCATATTATTTATTCAAATAAAACCTTCTATTTATTTTCAAATCAAATTATTGACCAATCGGGTTTTTATTTAATTTTCTTTCCTAAGTCAAAGTTCAATCTTGGGTATTTATCATTTCAACCCGATTCCAATTCAATTCAAAAGTCAAAGAATAACAAAGGGAACTTGCAGTGTGATAACTGGGATGGTGTCAAAGTAAATAAACAAGCAATAACAACAACCAATATCAATCCAATAATCAATTTCAAATAATCCCGAAATAACCGTATTAATTCGCATTGTTATTTGTACGAATTAATATAATTATTTCTAGAATCTACACTATCATTTCATGTAGATTAAAGATTATTACATTACGGTTTTCACTTGTCATCTATTTACAATTTCATACATCATCAGTTTAAGCAACATACAATTGATGGTTCAAGGTGTAGTTAACAATCCTACGTGTCAATAAATTTAACAGTTAAAGGGGTCATATTATACAAATGTTCGTTAATCAAATTTAACATTTAATTATCCTATATCAAGTTCAATTTCATACTATTTATCAATTTAACATTAACAATTTAACGTCCAATATAAACATCAACAATCAATCAATTAACAACCAAACTGGATTATCATTTCATATATATAACAGATAATGGTGTCAGATGTCACAGGTGAACTGATACAGGTAATAGCATATATAACAGTGTCATTAACTAACAGCAGCATATTTCAATTGTCGTTTCAATTGAAATCAAATCTAATAAATAAAAGAACGTTAATCGTGAGTGAGTGCTCACCTTCCGAGGCTAGAGAGAGAACGGAATGAGATGAGATACGAATCCAAGCACGAATTTCAAATGTGAAGCAGTACGGACACTCATTCAACGAACAAAGCTGATAAAATGAATCGATGGGAAATGAATCAAATTAGCTCGATATAAAATGAAAGATATATATAAATAAACTTTCGAAAATCTATTTAAACCTATTTTCAAACTGATATCAAATTCAACACAAATAAAATTAAATATACATATAATAATAAATTTTTAAATGATATATTTTTTTTAAAACAATTACTAATTTACAAACTAATATATATATATATAAATACGTACGACTCAATGTATTTACCCATGCTATATAGATGCAGGCATTATAAATATAAACTACAATTATATGCACACACGCATGGTACAACATGTGCAGACGACCAAAGGCAGCCAAAATGTACGTTCATACTACCTAACATATGAAGACTTCCCTTTCAAAATGGTATACCGTAAATACTCTTACACTAAAATGCACAACAGTTCTTTATACTTGAAAATTTAATATATATAAATACTCAAATTGGTGAACTAAAACCCATCATACCGTACCTCTTTAAAACTAAATATATATAAATATATACAGTAGCACATTTTGACAAGCCGACTTCTTTATTAATATTTCATACATTGAACTTAACTGATACGTATAAACTACCGTATATAAATCTTATATATTACAAGGCTTTAAATAAAATTTCTATGTAAAGAAAAATTGTAAACATAAATTATACAAAACTAAACTTTGAATTTATAAAACTGCAACTAAAAAAAAAGCCATATGCCAAACGAAAAAACTATATGAACATATATACTTCTCTGTAACTAATATGTAAAACTATACTTATATGCCTACTATATTTTAAAACAATATTTATTGTAAAATCAATATAGACTCACATTATTATATCATATTTTTCTTTTAAACAACACAAAGCAATGCTAACAGGTTTCGAAATTCATATACACTAGATTTATAACAACTATTCCAAAGCTACAACATAACAGACTAACTCAACTTTACATATATAACCCTCCCTATATAAATGAACTATAGCTGGAAACCATCTGTAAATATAATACATGGATATCTACCTGCTAACGTGAATAGGAGGGACAGGCTAAACACCACGCTGAGGACAGAAGCAAACGAGCGGAGACAGGGGATCGACGTTGGTTGTTTGCATGGAGGATTTTGGGTGGTTATAGCCGAAGAGAATGGAGTATTGGGTAGTCGAGTGGAGGGGCGGCAACAGATCGGAGCAGAAGTGGAAGATGCGAGGGTGGTGGCCATTGGTGTTTGCTGGCGGCTAGTAGGGAGGTGGAGGCGGGTTGCGTGGTGGTTGCCGTGGGAGGGGCGGAGGCCGACTGTGAGAAGAAAAGCATGAATATACGGTGAGGTGGCAGTAGTTTTTGACCTGGTGCGATAGTGAGCTGCGCAAGTGGAAGGGTCATGGGGTTATCGGGTATGGATTTGCAACGGCAAGATTACCTTCAATGTTGTTATATTTTTTTTTTTTTAGAAGAAGAAGACAGAAGTTTCCTTCATGAAATAAAAATGAACGAACAAGTTATTTGGGAAACGAAACCAAGAAAACAAAATTTGAAAGGGTAAGTATAGATAGGAATGATAACCGTCAAAAGTTACAATATTGATTACAGAGGCCATTGGTTAATAGTCCTTGGAATATGAAAGAAAAAGGCTACACAGTTTCCCATAGATAACTAACGGTCACCACTAATCCAGAAAGCACAGAACCGGAACCGATATGAAATCATCTTCTCCGCTTATTCAACTACGAACTGGACTTCCAAACACAGAAATAAATATATCGTAGAGATCAGTACGACGAGACGATCACAACGGTATAAAGATATCAGTGGTACGATCATCCGATAAAAATCGATATCGGTACCAGAATGCTGCTATTTTGCAGAAAATAAGAACGACGGAGCAATAGATGTCCGAATTTGGAAAAATGACGAACTGATACTTTGCTCAGAAGATGGTTTAGAATTTTTCTATGTAAAAATATTTTCGTTCCGAAAACATTTTATTTTCATTACTTTTTAACTGATTAAATTGAAGTGAATTTACGCGCGGAATAAACTTTCGTATTTTCTGACGAAAATTTACCAGTTGCTATGTTTAATTAGATGTATTCCAAATATTAAATTTATATTTCAAAATTTTGTCGTTTAAAATTTCACAAAATTTCAACTAATTACGTTATTAAAACAGTTGAAAATTTACGGGTCGTTACACTCTCCCCCACTCGAAACTTTTCGTCCCCGAAAAGGAACGAGGTAGGAGAATAGAAACAACCAGAAAGAAAAACAGATTTTGAAATACAAAATAACAATTAATTTAAACCATATAAATTCAAATTTAAATCAATTGATATTCAATAATTGATTTAATCCATTTGATTTCACTAAAATCAATCTCAACTATTAATTGGCGTAAATAACAAACGCGAATTAATATAACTATTTCTAAATTCATTATCTTATTATCCAATTATCTTCAATTTACAATTTCTAAAACCATAAATTTGAATAGTCTTTTATTATAATCATATTTTTTTTTTCAACAATTTAAATTCTTCTTTATTCCAAATTACTGTTAAATTCATTCTACTTAATATGTCTAATCACATATATTTAACCCATATAAATTAATTTAAACCATAAAAGTTTCGATTTAAATTAATTTATATTTACTAATTGCTTTCAAATTCAAGGTATTTTCATAAGTTGATCAAATTTCAATTTATTAATTCTTTCAAAACAAATTTATTAATTCTTTCAAAACAAAGTTATTTCATTATTAACTGAATTTACTTATTATCTTATCTAATTCTATTAACATCTTTATAATCAAAATTCAGTGTATAACATTTATTATAAACACTTAATTTTATTTATAAATTCAATTTATCTTATATATTATCCAATCACATATTCAACTTCTGGATGAGTTAGGTAAGTTGTATTAGAATGCAGTTGAACAGTATACAAATAAAATTTCCCAATTCAATTATTCAAGTTTAAATATTTATTCTAAACTTTGGTTTTATTTATAATTAAAATCATTTTTTAACAAAATTTAAGAATTATATTTCCGATTTACTTTAAACAATTTAGAGATATATATAACATATTTATCAAATCAAATTAAATTTTAAAATAAGATACCTATATATATAAATCAAATTATACTGAAGAAATTCAAATCAAAATATTTTTTTTTTAAACAAAACCGTAGCAAAGCTACAGAGTGGTTTCTCCACTTCGAAACTCGAAAATGAACATCGATGATGCGGCCGCCATCACCGAAATTATTTTCCAGCGATAAAGAGAAGAGCACTGATTTCAACATTTTAAAATTCTTTGAAAACGGTTTCTATTCGGAAATACTTCAATAATATATACTTTAAAATTTTAAAAACCAAAGTTCGAAATCACCGGAAACTAAATTCTCAAATTTCTAAATTAAATTCATTTCAAATTCCAAATCAATTTATAAACCATATTATAAATTCATTTAGAATAATAAATGATAATCAAATATTATCATTTCAAACAACCAATTTAATTAACCTCTAAATTCCAGAAAATTTTACTTATATTTTTACAATATAATCAAACAAATTTATTTCATTTTCCAAGTTTGAAAGTAATATTGTGTCGGTTTGCTCTGTTCAAGTGTTTTGGAAATCCTATCGATAGCGTTGATCAGACGAATCGATCGGAAACCCAAATCAACATCAACAACTCAAACAACGCAATATATTTTAAAACATTTAATATTAATTTTACAAATACAATTCCTCGCTCGATGATACAAGAATAGATTTCAAAACATGTATAGGGATTCAAATTGGATGGAAATCAAATCAAAGAAAATTTTGATTCGAAAAAATAAGTTTGAAACAGAAGATAAGATAATTCAATTACCACAATCAGAAGATGGATGAGTTTATTTAATTCACGGGCAACCTTAACCGGGTCGTCCGTAACTTCAAGAATAAGATCGATGTTGAATTCCGAGGTAAATCAACACTCGATCTCAAGAGATGGAATTCAGGTATAGCAGGTAATAGATAACATCGTAAACCGAGGATACAGAAATCTCCGGTAAATCGATGCCTATTATAAAGGAGTTTTGCTCCTTTACGAATCGTTCGAAGATTGGCGAGACCGCCGATCTATTATAGATATCATCCAAAATGGAGTTATGGGGTGCTCCAGAATTGAAAGAACACGAATAGTGAGGGATACGAACGAATTTCGGAACCGAGGGGAACGTTCCAAAATTCAAAGGAATCGAGTCAAAAGGAAGAGATTGAAACTCGAATGAGAGTGATTCCGTAAATACATTTACCCTATGTGTTGAGTTTTGCCTAGAGCTACCAAAGCTCTGATACCAACTGTAACGACCCAGAATTTTGGACCATTCGCATCCATTATAAGTGTATAGGAAGACACTCATGCCGGAGTTGAATTGCTCAAAATACCGCGTTGTTAATTTAAATTTGGCAAAACTGAACATATACAGTAAATAAATAATCACAGATCACAGACACAGAGTAATAAGTGCAGCGGAAATAAAAGAGATAGTAGTTCATGAAGCTACTATATGAATAAATAAAATACATCAGAGTTTACAACAGAAGAGTAATACGATACATCAGAGTTAAACCAGATACAATGGAAGGGTAATATGATACTTCAGATACAAAGCAGAATACATCACTGGAATCATCGAATACTGGAAGCAGAATAGATGGCTGGATCTTCAAGCAAAGCTCCAACTCCCAAGGTGAGTCTCGAATACTGGTACACTCAGTCTGACCCGAGCGTAAAGCAAAAACACAAGACACTCGAGTCAGGATTAACATTCTTATATTAATAAATCCAACTCAAGTGAAATAGCAATTGAAATACAAGTAACTCAAAGGATGTTTGGAATAACCATCCTTTAAGGATCCGTTAAACTATCTAATATGTAGTAGTGTACGATAAGTAGATAATGTCTATCAGTAATATAAAGATATCAAAATAGCGTTAAGTCATGGCCCATTCCACCCTTAACACATTTTTATTCCCACAAGCATATACAAGACCGTAGTTTCCCCAAAACCGGAAGTCACCAGAGGGCAATCCATATACTCAAGGTACAAAACAAATTCGTAGTGGTCGCGCATAAATGGAATACAAGTATGACAAGGCACATGAGGCTATACCCAAGGTAGTGATACTACCATTCGCCTGATCCGGACTGGTGAGAACGCAACGCCGCAGCGCCCGCAACACCGTGAAACAACACTCCCAAAATCAAGGGTGCACCAATCGACAACAAGTATAAGTAGTTCGAAGAAGTGTGTCCACTTGAGGTATCAATCCTCCATTGGCCCGGCACAGCTCCTGTTTTAGTCATTTCAAATTTGACACAAGTGTCAAGGCTATCCATTATCGTTCACTTTCTTCAATCATCAGCGTACATCATCCAACCACTTCATTCTGGATCATCACTCCGCGTATAGTTATTAAAGTGGTTTTCGGTTTAGATAGAGAGTATATCCATAACCGAATTCCGGTCTCTTTAATAACTTTCGTAATTATTACACCGATTGGTCGTTTATATATTTCAAAACCAAATCAAATTCAATTTCAATTTCAATTCGCAAATCAACATTTCATTCGTCTTTTAAAAACCAATCTCCATACTTTACGTTTCAAAACTTCCAAATCATAATTTCAAAATCTTATAATTCAATTTTCAATTTCTTATTAAACCAATTCAAATATTGATTCAAGTTCGTAAATAAGTTTCATTTCGAAAATATTTAAATCAATTTAATTTATCATTCAAATCAATTTAAAATCATTTATTGATTTCATTCAATATTCGTTAAGTTACTTTATCATTCAAAACAATTTCCATTAAATTTCCAATTCATTAAATCCATTATTTAAATTCAACTTCATTATATCAAAACTTACAAATTTAATTAAATTAAATTCATCAAATCAATTCTTTACATTTCAAGTCTTACATTAATTCCAAAATATCACATTTTCATTTCTTGTTAAAGAAAATTCAATTTCAATTATTTATTTACTTACTATAAATAATTTCCAAAACTTAATTAATAAAGAAATCTCAATTTCAATTATTACGACGTAAAATTCACTTATTCAAAAATTCAATTTAATTTAATCATTAAATAATTCAATCTTATTTAATTATTAAATAATTCAAACTTAATTATTACATAATTTCAAAGTTTAATAATTTCAACTTAATTATAATTTTCAACTTAATTATTAAATCATTTCCAAGTTTAATAATTTCAAACCTAATTATAATTTCAAACTTAATTCAATCATTTCTCAAATTAAACAACATTTTTTTTCCAATTACATTGTTAATATTTTGTTTCGGGTTATTACATATTAACATTTTCCTTTCATTAAAATTCAATTTCAACATCATTTCAAAACCATATTATTTATTCAAATAAAACCTTCTATTTATTTTCAAATCAAATTATTGACCAATCGGGTTTTTATTTAATTTTCTTTCCTAAGTCAAAGTTCAATCTTGGGTATTTATCATTTCAACCCGATTCCAATTCAATTCAAAAGTCAAAGAATAACAAAGGGAACTTGCAGTGTGATAACTGGGATGGTGTCAAAGTAAATAAACAAGCAATAACAACAACCAATATCAATCCAATAATCAATTTCAAATAATCCCGAAATAACCGTATTAATTCGCATTGTTATTTGTACGAATTAATATAATTATTTCTAGAATCTACACTATCATTTCATGTAGATTAAAGATTATTACATTACGGTTTTCACTTGTCATCTATTTACAATTTCATACATCATCAGTTTAAGCAACATACAATTGATGGTTCAAGGTGTAGTTAACAATCCTACGTGTCAATAAATTTAACAGTTAAAGGGGTCATATTATACAAATGTTCGTTAATCAAATTTAACATTTAATTATCCTATATCAAGTTCAATTTCATACTATTTATCAATTTAACATTAACAATTTAACGTCCAATATAAACATCAACAATCAATCAATTAACAACCAAACTGGATTATCATTTCATATATATAACAGATAATGGTGTCAGATGTCACAGGTGAACTGATACAGGTAATAGCATATATAACAGTGTCATTAACTAACAGCAGCATATTTCAATTGTCGTTTCAATTGAAATCAAATCTAATAAATAAAAGAACGTTAATCGTGAGTGAGTGCTCACCTTCCGAGGCTAGAGAGAGAACGGAATGAGATGAGATACGAATCCAAGCACGAATTTCAAATGCGAAGCAGTACGGACACTCATTCAACGAACAAAGCTGATAAAATGAATCGATGGGAAATGAATCAAATTAGCTCGATATAAAATGAAAGATATATATAAATAAACTTTCGAAAATCTATTTAAACCTATTTTCAAACTGATATCAAATTCAACACAAATAAAATTAAATATACATATAATAATAAATTTTTAAATGATATATTTTTTTTAAAACAATTACTAATTTACAAACTAATATATATATATAAATACGTACGACTCAATGTATTTACCCATGCTATATAGATGCAGGCATTATAAATATAAACTACAATTATATGCACACACGCATGGTACAACATGTGCAGACGACCAAAGGCAGCCAAAATGTACGTTCATACTACCTAACATATGAAGACTTCCCTTTCAAAATGGTATACCGTAAATACTCTTACACTAAAATGCACAACAGTTCTTTATACTTGAAAATTTAATATATATAAATACTCAAATTGGTGAACTAAAACCCATCATACCGTACCTCTTTAAAACTAAATATATATAAATATATACAGTAGCACATTTTGACAAGCCGACTTCTTTATTAATATTTCATACATTGAACTTAACTGATACGTATAAACTACCGTATATAAATCTTATATATTACAAGGCTTTAAACAAAATTTCTCTGTAAAGAAAAATTGTAAACATAAATTATACAAAACTAAACTTTGAATTTATAAAACTGCAACTAAAAAAAAAAGCCATATGCCAAACGAAAAAACTATATGAACATATATACTTCTCTGTAACTAATATGTAAAACTATACTTATATGCCTACTATATTTTAAAACAATATTTATTGTAAAATCAATATAGACTCACATTATTATATCATATTTTTCTTTTAAACAACACAAAGCAATGCTAACAGGTTTCGAAATTCATATACACTAGATTTATAACAACTATTCCAAAGCTACAACATAACAGACTAACTCAACTTTACATATATAACCCTCCCTATATAAATGAACTATAGCTGGAAACCATCTGTAAATATAATACATGGATATCTACCTGCTAACGTGAATAGGAGGGACAGGCTAAACACCACGCTGAGGACAGAAGCAAACGAGCGGAGACAGGGGATCGACGTTGGTTGTTTGCATGGAGGATTTTGGGTGGTTATAGCCGAAGAGAATGGAGTATTGGGTAGTCGAGTGGAGGGGCGGCAACAGATCGGAGCAGAAGTGGAAGATGCGAGGGTGGTGGCCATTGGTGTTTGCTGGCGGCTAGTAGGGAGGTGGAGGCGGGTTGCGTGGTGGTTGCCGTGGGAGGGGCGGAGGCCGACTGTGAGAAGAAAAGCATGAATATACGGTGAGGTGGCAGTAGTTTTTGACCTGGTGCGATAGTGAGCTGCGCAAGTGGAAGGGTCATGGGGTTATCGGGTATGGATTTGCAACGGCAAGATTACCTTCAATGTTGTTATAATTTTTTTTTTAGAAGAAGAAGACAGAAGTTTCCTTCATGAAATAAAAATGAACGAACAAGTTATTTGGGAAACGAAACCAAGAAAACAAAATTTGAAAGGGTAAGTATAGATAGGAATGATAACCGTCAAAAGTTACAATATTGATTACAGAGGCCATTGGTTAATAGTCCTTGGAATATGAAAGAAAAAGGCTACACAGTTTCCCATAGATAACTAACGGTCACCACTAATCCAGAAAGCACAGAACCGGAACCGATATGAAATCATCTTCTCCGCTTATTCAACTACGAACTGGACTTCCAAACACAGAAATAAATATATCGTAGAGATCAGTACGACGAGACGATCACAACGGTATAAAGATATCAGTGGTACGATCATCCGATAAAAATCGATATCGGTACCAGAATGCTGCTATTTTGCAGAAAATAAGAACGACGGAGCAATAGATGTCCGAATTTGGAAAAATGACGAACTGATACTTTGCTCAGAAGATGGTTTAGAATTTTTCTATGTAAAAATATTTTCGTTCCGAAAACATTTTATTTTCATTACTTTTTAACTGATTAAATTGAAGTGAATTTACGCGCGGAATAAACTTTCGTATTTTCTGACGAAAATTTACCAGTTGCTATGTTTAATTAGATGTATTCCAAATATTAAATTTATATTTCAAAATTTTGTCGTTTAAAATTTCACAAAATTTCAACTAATTACGTTATTAAAACAGTTGAAAATTTACGGGTCGTTACATTATCACTCTCGACAAATCGTACTTACACAAAAGTGAAACAATGTCACTTGAATTGTAGTAGTTGATATGCTATGTTACATCACCTGACATTATATGATATGTTTTACTATTTATTTATTTTCTTGTCTCTCACACTGCAAGTTCTCTGTTAGTATAGAATCATTATGGGTTGAAATGATACATACCCGAACGGACTTTAGAATAAGGAAAGGTCGTTATGAGCTGAAATGATAGGCTCGAGCGATTTTTATTTGACTTGGGATTGCGGGTTTGAAATGATAAAACCCGGAATTTTAACTAATTATGGATTGAAATGATATATTATCCGTATCATTTGACCTAGGTTAGAAAATATTATACAGACCCGTGGTTAATTTAAAATGATTCTTTTTCTAAAATTATTAAATATTTTTAAATGTAAAAAAAATGAAATTTTAACTTAAATTGGATTTAAACGATTTAAACAGTGATTTTCTAAAAAGTTAAAATTGTATAAGTTAATAAATGGTTTAAATTGTAATTCAAAATTTTGATTCAACTTAATAATTGAAATTTGATTAAAAATGGGATTTTAGAAATTATTAAGTATTTTTTATGTAAACACATGAATTTAACTTAAATTGGTTTTTAAATGATTTAAACAGTGATTTCCTAAAAGTTAAAATTTAATAAGTTGATAAGTGGTTTAAATTGTAATTTAAAATTTGATTTAACTTATTATTTGAAATTTGAGTGAAAATGGAAATTTTAAGCTTAACTTAGTAATTAAAATATTTATTTGTGAAATGGATATTTTTAAAGTAAAAGAAAATATCAAGTTATTTGTTAAAAATAAAGGTTAAGCAACTTATAGTGAATTTTGACTTAATATAAATGAATTATAATTTAATTGAATATTTATTAATAAAATGTTATTTTATTAAATTTATAAGTTAAATGATATCCTGATAAATAATTTTGAAAAGTGGAATAAGTTTGATAAGTTAAAAATGATAAGAGTTGAAGATATATTGTTTAAAATGTTATAGTACAACTTATAACAGAAATTCCAGAAATGCTGTGGTCGTGTATTGCTTTCAAACTACTACTATCTCTACAACAGCAGTTCATAAGTGCTGTAGATTTTGAAAGATATTGGTTTTTTAATGAACACTGTAGCTACAGTAGCATCCTGTAAGTGCTGCTGTTTCTGAATATGTTGTTTTTCCAAATTTCCACTATACTTACAGCAGCAGTTTATAAGTGCTGCCAATTCTGAAATGAACTGTTTTTCAAATGTATCACTATACTTACAGCAGCATTTTTCTAAGTGCTGCGAATGCTGAAAATACATCGTTTTGAAATATTATTGAATAAACGAACTTAGAAATTGCTAACATTTTGGGAATTGAATATTTTGATTTGAAAGTATAATGACTTCACTTTTAAACGTTTAAATGAATTATTTCTATTTGAAATATAACCATTTTAAAATTTATAACCACGGGTTATAATAACGGTTGGATGTGATAAAGTGTGGCTAGAGGTGGGCAATTGCTGCAGCTTTGCGCTACCTCAGTTACATTAACACCATTATTTTTGCATAGTTTATTTTACTTTGGACATTACTATGATGGCGTATATTACTGCTTAGTAGATAGTCTAACGGATCCTAAAAGGATAGGTGATCCCAAGCATCCTTTAAGTTACCTATGCATTGCTATTACAGTTCATTTGAGTTGGTTTACATTGTATAAGTATATATGTCCCGACTTGAGTGTTTGTGTTTTGCTTACGCTCGGGTCAGCCTGAGTATCACAGCTTTGGATTCATCTTCTGGAGCTAGAGATTTGCTGGAGCTTATTCGTCTATCTGTTCATCTATTTCTATTCCAGTTATTTCCTATTCAGCCTTTGCTTTTGTATTAGTTGACTTATGAATTCAGACTTCCGTTGTATTTGTTTTCAGACTATGATATTTTGTATCTGTTTTGAGAGTATGTATGTGGCAGCTTCATGAACTACTATGGTATTTTATTTCCGCTGCGAGTTATTCTGAAATTCCGTGTCTGTGATTCTGTGTCTGTGATTCTATGTTTGATTTTATTTGCTTCAAATTTTCTTAACAATCCACTGTTTTGAAGTATTCGAGTCCGACATGTGTGGATTTATTTCGATTTGAATGGTCCAAAATAGTGGGATGTTACATTGTATTAGTCAATTATGTGATAAGGGTTATAAAATTAAGTTTGAAAAAGATAATTGCCACATCAAAGATAATGAGTCCAACATGATCTTTGAAGGTATTAGGAAACGTAACATTTATATTTTAAGTATAAAAGTGTCTAATGACAAACTGTGTCTTTTAGCTGAATCTAGTGACCCTTGGTTTTGGCACAAAAGATTTGGTGATTTGAATTTTAAATATTTATCTAAAGTTGCTAGATATGAACTTGTTAGAGGTCTTTTTAAAATAAGTTTCAATATCAACAACTTATGTGATGCCTCTCAACTAGGAAAACTTCATACAAGTTCTTTTAAATCAAAAGATATGTTTTCTACTTCTCAATATCTTGAACTTCTTCCCCCAGACCTTTTTGGTCCATTACAAATATAATCGATAAATCAGAATAGATATGTTTTTGTAATTGTAGATGATTTTTCTAAATTTACATAGACAATTTTCTTAAAACTTAAAAGTGAAGCTTTTAAAATGTTTAAAAATTTTACTAAAAAAATTTAGAATCAAATGTCAATCAAAATCAAAACAATTAGAAGTGATCATGGAGGAGAGTTTGAAAATGAAAATTTTGAAAACTTTTGTAATAAAAAAGAGATTACACATAACTTTTCATTTCAAAGAACACCTCAACAAAATGGAGTAATATAACATAATAGAACCATACAAGAATGTACTAGAACAATGCTGAATGATAGTGATTTACCTAAAAGTTTTTGGGCTAAAGCAGTTGCTACAAATGTTATATTCTAAATGGAATTTTAATAAGACCTTTAACTAAATAAACTCCCTATGAATTCTTTTATAATAAAAAGCATAAAGTATTATGACAACCGGCCTCCTCGATCCTAAGAAATTGACATTAATACATCCTCGGTATTCACGTGCCACAAATCCAAGTGTCGAAGAGGCAAATTATCATGGGGTAAAAGAAAATAATGATAGAAGACAAAACAACAGTAGAATCTCACATCGTATTTAACAACTTGTAATAATATAGATAGTACATACAATCACTCTCAAAATGAGATATCAGAGTCATAACAAGTATGAACCTATCTAGGATAGTTATAACGGCCTATCCTACAGGTGCTGGTAAATACTTATACATAATACAGACACAGTGGAAAGTGATGGATAATTTCAACAAAAAGATCCAAAATGCTACATGCTCCATGATCCATTCCCAAATGCTCCAAATAAGCTAACTACTTGGCTGCCTAGAAAAATAGGGCATCTAGAGTTTAAGGGGAAAAGAAAATAAACTCCGGGTCAATCATGGGACTAGTATGAGAAACTCAAAATACGGATATTTGAAAACAAATGGCATCTCATATGACCACGTCGCACATAAACACAAAACGAGCTTTTACCTTATGATAACCAAAAAAATTTCTACGCAAAATCTGGGAATATTATTTTTAATGACATCCTTTGAAAAATGTTTTACAAATAAACATATTAAAATAGCTGAAATTGTTACATTGGTTAAATTAGACGGCATAATAGGTTTACAACTAAGTCTAAAGGCACTTATCGGAGAATGAATTTCCATACAATAGAAGGTAAGGGATTACCTTTCGTACAGTACATCTCTAGAGGGATGTACCAAGGATCGACATCTTTGAAACCACTGCAACAGGCAAGACCAACCTACCCACAGACCCGCTGGTGTATGACATCACCTCAGTCGTAACCGACCTATCCGGAATATGTAACATCCCTAATTTTGATAACCTTATTCAGAAGATTTAATTAGATAAATTAAATATAATAATGATGATAAGAGAATTGAGATTTAAATAAATTATGTAATGGGTCATGCTTAATAATAAATTTTAATAGACTTAAATTGGTTTATAGGTTAATTAAACTACACATGGGCGTATTAGTAAATAGCCATTATATTGAACACGTCTATACACTTCTTATACTTGCCCATTCACATTTCATTTCTTAGTTCCACAAACGTAAATCTAAAACCTAAGAGCCGACCATTACCAAGGAAGGAAAAGAGTAAAATTTCAATCTAAAGTTAGGGATCAAAGCTAAGGGAGGATTAAGCAACAACAAATCTCAAATTCCTTATCAAATCCAAGGTGAATGATGATCTTATACCATCTCTATTTTATTCTATGATTATATGTTTTCAGATTTATGATTAAATTTGTTTTGATGATGACATGGATGATGATATGCTCGAACTATATTATATTTGATTTATTTCGATTCATTTTACATATGAATATGCATGATTTTTGGGTAAAACCGAGGATTTATGATTTTAGAATGCCATGGAAAACTTTTATGTTAAGCAAAACATTAGGAGATGGGTTTTAATTTTCAGGATTTTCTAAGCTATGTAAATTTTATTTTGAATTTTTAAAGGAAAATATGATATAATTGGGTTTAAAATTTATTTCGAATATTTCAAAAAGAAATTGGGTCCGAAATTTTAATATGATGGATTACATGATAAAAGAGATTTTCTGTGATTTTTGGGGATTTTTCCCAGTTGATTTATTAAGGAAAATAAATTATTTTAAAAGAAGGACTTTTCTACGAATATTGGTTCTGTTATATAGAAGGTCTTAAACATTATATTTTATGAGTTAGATCTGATGAAAGTGCGGTAGTTTTAAATGTAAAGAATTTGAAAAGCTTTTATAGCAGCCAATCAATGGTTTACAAATAGGCAAGAAGTTATAAAGTAATTACTAAAAGTTGCAACATTTCAGTCTTTAATTTAGAAAAAGGTGTTAAGCCTCAAATAGTAGCACCTTTCGACTCCATTCATTCCGCTCTATCCTAGTCGAAACCTATATAGTCAAAACCCATATAGTTGAAACCAATACACATGGTATCACTTAGATGGTATGCAGTGGATTGGAAGGAAGGCGGAAGCCTTTGGTGTCGAAAGGTAAGCTTTCGATGGGGTCAAATCCCTGCTTTGTTTTCAAAAGTTAAATTCTTACCTTGTTTTACTTAAAGCTTTCGACCTAGTCGAAACACATGCTTTCGAAAAAGGTTTCATAAATGGCTTTTGAAGAAGGTTGCTATATTATGTAAAGTGGTTAGCTTTCGAAGGGGTACTTTTTCCTTAAATAAGAGCTTCCGAAAGGATTGGTTTCGATCAAGTTGAGACCAAGCCGCTAATTTACCTTTCGACCGCAATGAAGCTATCTATGCTATCGAAGGGTTACTTCTGTTTTAACTTAAACTAAGCCTTTTTCCTAAATGCTTTCGAAAGGGGTTGAGGGTTTCGAAGGCAATGGAGTTGAAAGGGGGCTTCGACTCTATCCTTTAAAATTTTAATTTAAGGAATTATGCTTTCGACTAGATGGTTCCGACACCATCCACTTTTCCCTCCAAACAATTTTATAATTGGTTTCAAAAGAGATACTTTCGTAAATAATCACTTTAACCCAAATGATGTTTCTAAAGAGTAAACCCAATGTTTTCGAAAGGGATACTTTCATTTGTTTCGAAGCTATGTTAAAAGGACGTTTTGACACCCTCGAAAGGTATATTTTGATTTGAAAGAGAATATTTCTGACGCCACACCTCTATACTCACACTAGCCAAGGACACTACGGGGTAATGCCATCGACTAGCATGAAGAATAAGGCTGTTGAGGAGCGACCATTTGTGTAATTGCTTTGTGCGAGTACCGATATGTCAGATAGTATGTCATGCTTTTTATTTCAAGAGGAAATCTGACATATCAAATACAAACTCAAAGCTACTACACAGTGGCTATGTGGCCTTTGGAAACAAATATAAAATAAGCATAACATAAATCAGTCACAGGTATTCATATCACTAAGGCGGAAACATATATGAATATAACACATAGAAGTGAACATCAAAGTAGTGGTCTTAAAAGATCCACTACATCATAAAAGAATAGGTACAAGTGCTAGACAAAAGAATATGTATACATCAAGGAGTCTCTATCTCGAGTGTATAAAAAACAAAAACTACTAAGATAAAGTAGTTAGACAAAAGTCAGAAGCTAATCCCTGCTAAGAAGTCAAGTGGAAGCAGCCGAAACACCTCGGTCTGACTCGAGTATTATTTAAGAAGAAAAATAATAAACGGACCAGTCTAGCTATAATTATCATGTAAATTGAGATAGGATAAGAGATATGACAAATATATATATATATATATATGATAACAACAAAAATCATACAATACCTCAAGTTTTCTCAAACACCAAAAAGAATGTCATATTTTTTATTTTTGTTCACCAAACCACAAATATTGATAAAGCTTATCAATGCAAATCACAAATATTGGTGAAACACAAATTCTAGAAATCAACAATTAGAAATCTAGAAATCACAAAATGGGGGAGGCCTATCATAAACGGGAGCATGAAAACTCACCAACACGTGTAACACAAACGGGACGCTATCACATGGGTCGCTAACCAATAGAGCTGGTGCAACGACGTAGTACAACGGTAAGCCCGAGGAACTTGAAACTCAAATAAGCCGGAACAATGACATAGTACAACGGTACGCCCAAGGAACCGAACTCCATAAAGCCTGTAGGTCACTAGCCTATAAAAAATGAGACGAAGCTCAACATAACGGGGTACAATCCCCCACACAGACAAAGAGACATCGCATATCACTAGTCTAAACCACAAAATGATCATCATAGATCAATAAAAGTGTAAAATACACCAAGCTAGTAAATAGATGAGTTTAGCTTCATGTCCCATAACCACTGGCTTAACTTAAATATTTACGAACAAATTGTAGATTTCCACTCGAAAATTGTCACAAGATTTCAATCGAACTAGTCTAAGAATTAACTGACGAAGTAAACGTAAGTGTTTCATACCACTTGTTTTGCTAAGTCGTTTAATTGGATTTCTCGTACGAATGAGGTAAAGGTTTGTATATACTAATGGATTGGAAAACGGTTTTAAAAACAAGATTTGTATTAAAAGTAAATGTTGAAATCATTTTTTGTGAAAGAGTTTAAATATTTACTACTAGTATAGAAACCTTTGTATTTTAAAGTGACAAATCACAGAAACGATTGTAAAAACAATCTATCACCAAAATTCACATACGATGACGTGAATTAAAACCATGAAAATCGATATCGAATCCATCAAATGGATATTCCCAAAAATCCAGAAAAGAAGTCATCAAAGTCAATAATAAATGACAACAACCAATCGGATCAACAAAAATCGATTAAACGGAAATCCACTGAAAATCAGGCAAATTGTTTGAATTAAACAACACCAGATGTCTGGTGGTTTTCCCAGACGTCTGAGCTGAGAATCTGGAAATTTTCTTCCAGATCGCCCAGACGTCTGGTAATAACCTTAGACGTCTGAGCTGTACAACTAAATTTTTTATTCCGATGGCCCAGACGTTTGAGTGTTATCCCAAACGTCTGAGCTGAAGCTCAGGGCAAAAAATTAGCCTAGGCCATTAATGGCCAAATCGGTTCGAAAGCGATCGGATGAGCGATGGTGGCTAGGGATTTATGCCAAATGACAACCCAGCCCTATTGGCTCTTCAATACACTCCAAACAACATATCCAAACATCCATAGTAGGATTTTCATAGATTATGATTTCAAAATACCAAAATTAGAAAATTTACCAAACCAATTCAATTCAAAAGCAATTGGTCATGAAATAGATGCTAGGAATTCATACCTAACAACAATGAGAGCTATAGACATAGATGTGAGTTCAAGAACTTACCTTTAAACCCAAATATATAAATGAGAAGCTCTAAAACAACCTAAGATTGATTTCTCTTCAACAACACCTCTAGAATCTTCAATCTATTATCAAATAAAATGAATTTCCTAAGTTAGGAATTTCTAAAAATTGAAGAGAGATTGAGATGGAGAAGATGAAGAGGATGCTTACCTAAGCTTCTCTTTGATTTATAACTTGAAGTTGGATTTCTTAAGAGAATTAGAGCTTTGGAATTTCTAGTCTCTTTTCTTTTCCCCTATTTTTCTAGGGCTTGAGCGTTAAGAATTTAGAAAGTAGAATGAATGAATGAAGAAGAGTGAAGTGGGAGGTATTTGGTAGAAGGTTTGGGTTCTCTTATTGGGTTAGTGGGCTAGAACACAAACCAAAGCCCAAACAAAATACCAAAATTATAATCAACTCCAAACATATCAATGTTTGTACTCAAAAAAATTGTAAACGTCGTTTTGAACTCAATGGAAATGGTCTCGAGTCCGGATTCAACTGTTTACAAAATGTCACATTTTGGACTTTAAATTCAACAAACGATGCTATATTTAAACAAAACATTTAAATATATAATCGTAAAATATGCAGATTGTTACAATATTTATCAAAAGCTTCGAAAGGTATGTTCATTATGTTTTGAAAAGAAGTTTTTGCTTTCGAAGGAGGTTATCCAGAGGTTTCGAAAGTGATGTTTTAAAGTTTCAAAACAAATAACCCACTCTCAGTTTTAAAAAGGAAACATCATGGCATAAAGAAAGATTTTGGAAGTATTACTTCTTTATATACTTATTCACATTATTACTAACCCATGAATGTATGTTGGGGAAATGGCAGAATAACCAGTTAGGTTGACCCAGTAGTGAATATAAATATGGAATGTTAAAACCTTAAAACTAAAGATATTAGCAGGGGCCAATAGGTTTACAGTAAGCCCATGAAAACTATATATAACTGATGATATTGGCAGGGGCCAATAGGTTCATAGTCAGTCCATGAAAACTATGATTTGATACTGGTAGGGGCCAGTAGGTTTGTAGTCAGCCCATAAAAACTATACCCGGATTAAGATATTGACAGTCAGTCAATAGGTTCCTAGTTAGTCCATGAAAACTAGGATAAGATAAAAGATATTGGAGTTACCTATACGTTCTTAGTGATCCTATGAAAACTATGAATGTGGATAGATAGTCCATAAGCATTTAACAGGTTAATAGTAACCTTTGAAACTATAATTGAGACCGATAGTCAGAATGAATGGGGATGGGTAATCTAGATTTGATTTACTTGTCTTGCATAACATCATAATATTTTGAAATATTATGTTTTTAACCATTGTGGATGCAGGAGCACAATATATGGTTTATAAATTATTTAGGATGCTAGTGAGGTGAAAACCCGTTCCATTAAGCGGCGTGGTCTCACTAGATATCCAAATGATTTGAGATGGTAGATTATTATTCATACCAGGCTTTATGTTTGACTCGAAGTTTTTGTTTTCCTCTTAAACTCTCGGATACTCAATAGATTTTGAGTAGGTTGAGAGTTAAGGTTTCCAGGTGTTCTTTTAGATGAATAAAGCTTCTTAGGAATGCAGGAGGCAAGCTTGTTATTAGAGTTATGTTATTTCCGCTGTGTATTTTGATTGTAAAGGCAAATTGTTTAGTGCCTGATTATATACTCTAATCAACCAAGGAGGCATCTTCATATATAGCTCTTGGCATATTTTGTATTAACTATATTTTATCTGAACGTGGTCTGCGTACTGGGATTATGTAATCAATTTGAAATATTTTGAAATGGAATGTGGAATGTGTTTGATATTTAAAATTTTACCATATTCTTGTGTTTCTGTGTATCAATCTATCTAATATCGTCGTAATTAGTCGCCGAGGATTAATAACTATGGATGACTGCAACATCCGTAGCTTTTAGTTTTGGGCCTCCAAGTAGGGGGATGTTACAGGATCCCATAACATACACAACGTACTTGACATATAGAGAGTAATCTAGAAAGGTGATGACCATACCCTAATGGGTGCGACCCACATAGCCTTACGGCATGCCTTGTTTATGCCATTACCAATTGATGAGGCCCGATAGCGATTACCTTTCACATAGCACATTCCACTTTGAATGCCATATTACCAATTCATGATCACACAACTGATTTCTACAAACGTATAACTCTTGAGCTCGTACATCTCAGGAAAGGGTGTTAAGCTAAGAGAAGTCGCCTTCTCCACCACCAAACACATAAAACGTTCATAGAGATCAATCGATGTAATTAGAAATGCAACGTCAAACATTCGTCTATACGAGTTGTCCAGGAAAGGACAAACCGTAGGCACTCTCCTACCAGATCATGTCGGGAATCATCCCTAGGATTAGTACCGAGAAGTCCTTGCATCGAAAATCTCAAATGAAGAACTACTGCCACATAATATGATATGGGAAATTCTCCTGAGGGTGACAAGCAGCCTTACATTCCATCTTCCAAAATTATTTCTATTTCTTCACTTTGAATACATAAATTGGTTCGAAGTGGTTTCTGAATAAGAATTACTCAAATCCAACCCCGATTCCTTTGAACCAATCATCGATAAAAAGATGTTAGGTGAATAGGGAATTATTCTTTAATAGATTAATTTCTTTTTATCAAAAATATCTTCAAGAGATATATATATATCTTTAAAACATTTCTTTTTGGTATATGCGAAATCATTAAACCTCTCTTTGGAAAATTATTTATTTAAATCTTAACAAAGATTTCTTAATTCAAAAATCAAAATTTTGATTGTGTTCAAACCATGTTATCTAGGATGTTAATCCAAAACCAGTAAATATTAAATGAGAAGAATCCATGGAAATCATCTAATTCTATTCACTATCAATTTCCGTATTCAACAGTACTACAGATGGAATGATGGCGAAATCACCTATTAAATTCCATGAATGGCACGAGTTACCTCTTCGGAATTTAACACCAAGTATAAGAAGATTATCTCCATAAAATCCAAGTTATTTATATTTGGAAAATTATATCCCTTGTACTTTCGAAATTTTTTGATTTGAGTAAATCAAATTTACCATCAACTCCGTCGGACTAGTCCGGATAGCTAGGGAGAACTGGAAACTGGTTTTCCAAACTCAAGCCTAGACACTATCTCTCTCACCCATAAGGTGGTCAAGTTATTTGATCGACTCTAAATCTTTTAACATACTAAATTAACTTTTAGTTATCTATTTAACCACTTTGAAATAATTTATAAATCCTTCAAACCACCTTTAAAATACTTTATGATTCATTTAAAAACATTTAAAAAATATTTGTAAAAGAATCGTTGCGTTTAGAACTATATTTCAAAAGTTATAGAAAAGTGCTACGAAAAGTGTTGCGAATGGTGCCTTTTAAGCTGTATTGATCAAAACGACTTTTCTATCATTTGAAAATTCATTTTTATAACTCAAATAACCTTTAAAACATTTTAAAAGATTTTTAGAATTTATTTCATATTTTTAAAGAATTAAAAATATCTATTTTAAAACATTTACCACTTTAGTCTCCGAACTGCCAAAGCACGATTTTATTTAAAACTTGATTTTCTCATATTTTAAAATCTACTAAACGAAATATTTATTTTCTTTCTTTGTTTGAAAGCAATGGATATAATGGTTTGGAAAATTCTTATCTCGAAGAATTCCGTGCTATATTCCATTCTTTATCCGTTTGATTTTTACGGCACGAAATCGCGAACTACCGTTACGCGATGCGCCTCTTTTTGACTAAATTTTCAATTTTCATTTTAACTTTTCCAAAACACTTTTAAATGTTTAAAAAAATTTCTAAACTATATTAAACCATTTTTAAGAGGTTTAAACATTGCATATACACCATTTCATTTATTAAAGGCAAGTGATTTATTTTATGTTTATCGACGTGTATTTAAATGTGACTTGCATTCATATTCAACAACAATATTAAACAACCAAACTTGATGATCAAAGCATATTAAACATCCATTTAAACATCATATCATCATCCAAAAATATAATATAAGTAAGAGTTTCTCACTTTTGTTTTGATTGACAAAACGGCTTTAACTTCGCTACTCGGAAATTAAAGCTCACGATCCCTTGCACTATTTCCTCTAGGTGGCTCGGCCTAGCCTTGGGATGGCTAGAGGAGCTCATGCCTAGGGTAGGAGAGGAGGAATGCTCGACCTTTGGTGGAGGAAGTGGAGGCCGTGGATGGTAGAGAGGAAAAGGTAGAGTTTTGGAATAGTTTGAGGTGCTTAAGTATATATATGTATATATTATAATTTAAATTTCTTTTGAGATATATTTTGGCATTATTTCTTTTAGGTTGAAAGCCGTGAAAAGAAGAGAGAAAGATTAGGAAATGGAATGAGAGCAAGTGAGGAAATGAGAGGGAAGAGGGGTGGTATTTATAGAAGTGGAGGAGAAAAATATCTTAGATTTTTCATGCTACATCACCACCCACATGCACCATCGTCTTCACCTCCCCCTGGTTATGCATGGCCGAAAGGAATCCCTCTATGTGCTTGCAATGATGCTTGTACCATGGTGTAAGAGGGTGTACTTTTGGTTAGCTTAAGAAGTAAGGAAAGGAGATAATATCTTTAATATTTTGCTTATATATATATATATATATCTGTATGTATGTCATGGGTATGTTTATGTTGTGTATGTGCACATGACAAGTTTGTGCATGTATATGTAGGGTTAAATAGACGTATGTGTATGTTATATATGTGTTCAAGTTATATAAACAACGTTATACAACTTATATACGTCAAACTGTTATAGACTCCAATTCTGATTTTCGGACACGTTTTTACTTTTAAGTTAATATACATATATTTGTAAACAAAGTTTGAAAATAAATTTCTAATCATTATTGATTAATTAAAATGATCAAATTTGAATTATAAAGCCATATAAATCAATAATAACAATTTTCCAAAAATTGTTATTATACCGATGAAGCAATATCGATTTTTTTCCTTATATTTTCAAATCAAATATATATTTATAAAACTATTATAATTGATTCATTATCACTTTATAACTATTTAAAATTAATTATAATCATTTAAAACCCTTATTAAAATAATTATAATAATTATTAAATCGTTACATATCAATTTAATCAATTATTAAATATAACGACCATCCTGATGATGTCATAATACATTTAATTTTTCAAAAATAAATAAATTATTTTATTTCATATTTGGGTTCAAAATAAAAAATAAGTGTATGTATCCAGACCGGTGTGCGGTGTCGGATAGCTAAGGTGCCGTTTAACTAATAAAACAATTTATAGTTATTTTGTCGATATTTTAACCAAAGTATATATAAATGTAAATACTTATTAAAAATAAGTTTACCACCATTATTTATAATTTTTAAAACATCATCTTTTGAAAATCTTATTTTTGAATATTTTGATATTTTTCTAAAGTGACGAATTTACGGGTCGTTATATACTTCCTCCTTTAAAAGAATTTCTTCCTCAAAATTAAGGATAAGAAGAAGATAACAAATATATATATATATATATTATATGTATTATATATAATATATATTATATATATATATATAACAAGATGAAATATATATATAAGGTCTGGCAAGTGACTACACAACAGGCATGTGAGTACATTACATTGATACAGCATAAAACTATGTATCAATCCTAAACTCAAGATAAGCTTTCTTCATTCTGTCTTTCGTTTCCCATGTGCAATCCGCTGCATCACCACTCCGTTAGATTTTTACCAACCTTACAACCTTCCTTTTGAATCGCTTCTCATCGTGATCTACGACTTGCATTGGTATCGCCTGATAACTGCCAAATTAGGTTCAACTTCTAAGTCTACTTTGGTAGATGTTTCTATAATCTATTATGGATCATGCACATATTTTCGTAAGTGAGATACGTGGAAGACATTATGCACACCAGATAACCTTTTGGGAAATTCCACATGATAAGCTAATGGACCAATCCACTCGATAATGGGAAAATGTCCAATAAATCGAGGTGCTAACTTCCCTGCCCGACCAAATCTTTCTACTCCTCTCATTGGAGAAACTTTCAAGAATACATAATCTTCAACTGAGAACTTTAGATTTCTTCGCCTTTGATCAACATAGCTCTTCTGCATGCTTTGGGCTTCTTTCATCTTCTTTCTGATTATGTCAATCTTCTTCGAAAAGTCGCTAATCATGTCTGGACCAAGTACTAATCGATCTCCGGTCTCGATCCAACATGTTGGGGATTTACATGGACGACCATATAAAGCTTCATATGGGGCAACGTCAATACTAGCCTAATAGCCGTTGTTATAGAAGAACTCAACAAGATGAAGATAATTTTCCCATAATCCTCCAAAATCTAAGATATATGCTCTCAGAAGATCTTCCAACACTCGATTTACTCTCTCAGTTTGCCCATCCGTCTAGGGTGATATGCAGTGCTAATGTTTAGCTTTGTTCCTAAAGCTGTTTGTATTGCCCTCCAGAACTTACTGGAAAAGATTGGGTCTCGATCACTAACTATGCTGCTTGGGACACCATGTAATCGAACAATTTCCCTCATGTATATTTCTCCAAGACTTGCAGTGGTTCGTGTTGGCTTTACAGGGATAAAGTGTGCCCTCTTGGTTAATCAATCTATGATAACCCCAATGCCTTCATTCCCCTTTCTTGATCGAGGTAAGCTATTAATGAAATCCATCGATATTTGGTCCCATTTCCAAGTCAAAATTTCAAGAGGTTGGAGTAGTCCTGCAACCTTTTGTTGATCACTTTTGACCTGTTGGTAATTTGCACATCTACTCACATGGATGGAAATATCTCTCTTAATACTCCCCACCAGAAAGTCTTTTTCATGTCTCTATACATCTTTGTAACTCCGTGATATATTGTAAGTGAAGAGTTGTGACATTCAGTTAAAACTTCTTGTCTAACCCTATCAACATCGGGGACACGTATCTTATCCTTCATCCATAATATTCCCTGTTCATCCACTTTGAAACCTTCCCATCTTCCAGGTATTACATTCTTCTTTACTTCCCTGGCTATTCTTGCAATGATCGGGTCCTTGAGCTGATTCTCCTTTATATGTCAAATCAATGCTGGACCACCACTAAATGAGCTATGATGGCCTGCTTTCTACTCAGAACATCTGCCACAACATTGGCTTTTCCTAGTGTATACAGAATATCCAAATCATATGGTGCGAGGAATTCCAACAAACATTGCTGCCTCATATTCAAGTCCTTCTGAATGAAAAAATATTTCAAAGAGTTGTGGTCTGTGAAGAGCTCAAACTTTTCACCTATTTAAAGAAGGAATATTATTTACTAGGGACAACCAAAGATTATTTAAAATAAACTACAATGAATTCTTGCCCAGTAGATAATGTCTCCACATTTTTAATGTGAACACAATGGCTAATAGCTCCAAGTCATGTATTGCATAATGTTGGCGTCAAAATTGGCCACCAACACCCAATTATAAGTTAAAGCACCAATATCCAATCACAGATCACAGATAGAATATATATATAGAGAGTATAATATGAAGAATATTCAAAATTCAAATGATAGCAAGTAAAAAAGACAAGATTTATAGTGGTTTGGCTAACTTCGGCCTACGTCCACTCCAGAACCCTCCTTTTTATTATACTGAAATTTGATTACAGTTACAATCTAGAATTCCAGAATGAAAATGGCAGAATAGCCTCTGGGTAGAAGATGAAGAGAAACAGAATGGAGAAACCTCACTTTTTTCGAAGCCAAGCCTACTGTATTTATATGTGAAATCTCGGGTACAGGGCCATCTCACCTACATGGGCCCACCATAACGTTCGTCAAGTCCAACTCATCCATCCTATGCCGACCCAAAGTAGTTCGTATGCTGAACCGAAGCAAGTGATATGCCGACCTGAAGTAAACTTCATGTCGACCTGTAGTAAGCTTGTAGTTGACCTGAAGTAGCTCCTTTTCTGCCGACCTGAGGTTGAAGCCATGCCAACCCGAAGTGAAGTCCTTGCCAACCCGAAGTGAAGTCTTTGTCGACCCGTAGTCACCAAATGCCGACCTGAAGTCACTCCATTCTTGCCGACCCGATGCTCCCTTCTTTGCCGACCCGAAGCCATTTCAATGCCGACTCGAAGCAGTTCCAATGCCGACCTGAAGTGAACACCAAATGCTGACCCCCCAAAGTGATACAACCTCCATCCTATGCCGACCCGAAGCCATACCTGTGCCGACCCGAAGCAAATGCCGACCTGACCCGAAGCAACTTCTATCCTTGCCAAAATCCATATTCCAAGTGCCCTGCATCGTTTACCCATCGACCATGCTTAATCCTAGCTTCATACTATTATCCGCAGTTGATTATTCACCCATCCATCTGAACCAAGTCTATGATATTCCAGCCTCGATAATCGTGAAGTCTATTGGGTTAAATCCGCGTGTATACTGCCTTGCCAAACGGCAGGTTAACACATAATTTCGCTCATGATCTTTAATTGCCTACTGGCATAAGTGATAACCTTTCCATGATGCATCGGAACATCACCTACTCCTTTCTCACAAGCATCAGTATAAAATGTTAGACCGCAGCTTTCATCAATAATAGTCAAGATTAGAGCGTAGTCAACCTCTTCTTATGTTCATGGAATGCTTCTTCACCTTTCGGGGTCCATTCAAATTTGGCATCCTTCATGGTCAGCTTCCTTAGGTGATATGAAATTCTGGAGAAATCCTGAATGAATCTCCGATAATATCCTGCCAATCCTAAGAAACTGCGAATGTCCTTCAGAATTTGTGGCTGCTTCCAGTCCAAAATGGCGGTAATTTTACCTGGATCAACTGAGATTCCTTCCTTTGAAACAACATGCCCCAAGAACCTTACCTTCTCTTCCCAGAAGTTTCATTTCGAGACTTGGCTTTGAGTACATTTCTCCTAAATATTTCTAGCACAATTTCTAGATACCTTTCATGTTCCTCTTCACTCTTGGAATAGATAAGAACGTCATCGATAAAAACCAATACGAATTTGTGGAGCACTTCTCTGAATACTCTATTCATAAGGTCCACAAAATAAGCCGGCTCACTGGTCAGCCCAAAAGGCATAACCAACCATTCGTAGAAATTATTTGGTCCTTTAAATGCAGTTAAAGGAATGCAGTATTCTGTTATCCTTAATTGGTGAAATTCAGTTGCTAGGTCCATTTTGAAGAATACCCGAGCACCATGAAAACGATCAAACAAGTCATCAATACGTGGTAGATGATACTTGTTCTTAATTATTTGTTTATTTATGTCTCGGTAGTCTACACAAAGTCTCAAGGAGCCATCTGACTTAGCAACAAAAACTACTGCTAAGCTCCAACTTGAACGACTTGGTCTTATTCGTCCTTTCTTTGATAATTCATCAGTTTGTTTCTTTAATTCATTTTCTTCGTTTGGAGCTATTCCTCGCGAAGAGTGAAAAACAGCTCTTACATCGGAAATCAAATCGATTCTAAACACAATTTCCTTATGCGGGGGTAAACTTTTAACTTCCTTAAAAACATCTAAAAATTCCTTAACAACTGGTATTTCTTCTAGACATTTCTGGGATGAATTTAGGGCATACATAAAACTATCCATTACTAGACTTGGTTCTTCACAAGTTATTTTAAAAGGTTTACCTCTTTTATTTTGTAATCGTATTATTCTTTTGATGCAACCTAAAATAGCTTAGACAACCAATCCATACCGAGTATAATATCAAATCCAATAAAATCAAGGACGGTTAGATCACATGAAAGGTTTTGGGATAGATAGGCAACTTATACTTTTCACAAACTATACCAAGATTAGTTTTACCACCTATAGGATTGGAGACATAGATAGAGGTGTCTAATATCTTTGTGGTAAGTTTCAACTTATCAACCAATTCTTTAGATATAAAACAATGGGAAGCCCTGGTATCAAATAGTGCTCTAACTAGATTTTCATTAATGCAGATATTACCTCTAGGACTGTCTTACCCTTCACATCGGTCGAAGTTGAGGGTTTATCTTTGATAGAAAAAACCTGAACCTGCTCTCCTTTCTTTATCAGTGGGCAATCCTTCTTCTGGTGTCCTGGCTTGTGACAATTGTAGCAGGTTCCATCATGTACCCTAGAATTCTTACTGGTGTTGGAGTAGTGGCCCTTCTGTCGGCAATTAAAACAAGTAACATCTTTCAAATAATCTCCCTAGGACCCTCCTTTTGGCTTGCCTTGCCATAGCTTCTTCCCTGCTGATTAAACTTTCTCTTCTTCCAATTATTGTTACTGTTCTGGGTTGTGGGTGGATTCTTCTTGTCCAGAGTTTCATATCGAAAACCTATGTCTACCAAATCTACAAAACTCCCCTTAATATGCGCCGTCATTCTATCATGATATTGTTCCTTTATTCCAGAGATAAACATTTCATTCTTCTTTAAAGGAGTGTCTATCAGACCTCGCCCAAATGGTGAAAATTCATTGAATTTGTTAGCATACTCTTCTACGGACATCTCTCCTTGTTTTAAATCCATAAAACTCCTGTAAAGGCATGATTTTCCAGCTGCGGGCATATACTACTCTTCCAAGACCTCCTCGAATCGTGCCTAAGAAAAATTGTCCTCCGATTCATTCATAGTAATGGACTCCCACCAAGAAAAGCCTCATTCTGTAGTTTCCAAGAAGCTAAGAATCTCTTCTGCTCAACTCCAATATTCAACCCCTTAAAAATTATTTCAGAAGAGTGGATCCAAGCTTGAAATTCTATAATGGACTCTGTTCCCTTAAATGATTTACCACCCAAGTATTATAGTTCTTGCATAAGGTAGTGAAGTTAATTTTGAGGTTGTGCTGGAACCATTACTTCTTCAATCACTGTAGCAGTTGGAGTGCAACCATTTGTAGTTATGGCACTGCTACCACCACTTCCTCTTCCTCATCCTCTTCTTCCACTCATCTCCTACTATCTGCATATAGTTAGGAAATACCTTTAGGATTATAAACGATATCTTAGGGAATGGCATAATTCGAATATACTTATTCGGATAAAAATTTCAAATATGCGCTCTCTCAAACTAAACTCATTCTAGGGTATTACTAACCCTATCTCTAAAGAGTTGACCACATCAAGGTTTAGGTATTCGCTCAACCATAAGCTTTGATACCAACCGTGACAACCCGCCTCCTCGATCCTCAAAAATCTACACTAATACATCCTCGGTATTCATGTGCCACAAATCCAAGTGCCGGAGAGGCAGATTATCATGAGGTAAAAGAAAATAAAGATAGAAGACAAAACAATAATAGAATCTCACATCGTATTTAACAACTTGTAATAATATAGATAGTACATACAATCACTCTCAAAATGAGATATCAAAGTTATAGGAAGTACTAACCCAACTAGGGTAGTTATAACAACTTATCCCTATAGGTGCTGGTAGATACTTATACATAATATAGACACAGTGGAAAGTGATGGATAATTTCAACAAAAAGATCCAAAATGCTACATGCTCCATGCTCCATGCTTCATTCAAAAATGCTCCAAATAAACTAACTACTTGGCTGCTTAGAAAAATAGGGCATCTAGAGTTTAAGGGAAAAGAAAATAAACTCCAGGTCAATCATGGGACTGGTATGAGAAAATCAAAATATGGATATTTGAAAACAAATGGTATCTCATATGACCACGTCGCAGGTAAACACAGAACGAGCTTTTACCTTATGATAACCAAATCATTTGCTATGCGAAGTCTGGGAAAACTAATTTATAATGGCATCCTTTGAAAAACGTTTTACAAATAAACATATTAAAATAGCCGAAATTGTTACATTGGTTAAATTTGACGGCATAATAGGTTTGGAACTAAGTCCAAAGGTACTTATTGAAAATGGATTTCCATACGATGGCAGGTAAGGGACTACCTTTCGTATAGTAAATCTCTAGAGGCATGTACCGAGGATCGACTTCTTCGAAACTTCTGCACCTGGCAAGACCGGCCTAACCGCAGACCTGTCTGGTGGTGGATAGAACCAAATATGACATCACCCCGGTCGTAACCGACCTATATGGGATCCCATAGCATACACAACATACTCGACATATAGAGAGTAATCTAGGAAGGTGACGACCATAACCTAATGGGCGCGACCCACTTAGTCTTAGGGCGTGCCCTGTTTAAGCCATTACTGGTTGATGAGGCCCTAGGTAGCAATTACCTTTCACATAGCATATTCCACTTTGAATGCTACATTGCCAATTCATAATCACACAACTGATTTCTACAAATGTAAAACTTCTAAGTCGTATGTCTCAAGAACGGGTGTTAAGCTAAGAGAAGTCGCCTTCACCGCTACCAAACAAATAATACGTTCATAGAGATTAATCAATGTAATTAGAAATGCAATGTCAGACATTCGTCCATACAAGTTGTCCAGGAACAGGACAAACCAAAAGCACTCTCCTACCGCATCCTATCGGGAACCACCACTTGATTAGTAGCGAGAAGTCCTTGCATCAAAAATCTCAAATGAAGAACTACTACAGCATAATATGATTTGGGAAATTTCCCCTAAGGGTCGGTGATAAGCAGCCCTACATTCCGTCTTCCAAAATCATTTCCATGTCTTCACTTTGAATATGTAAATTGGTTCGAAGTGGTTACTCGAAAAGAATTACTCAAATCCGACCCCGATTCCTTTAAACCAATCATCGATAAAAAGATGTTAGGTGAATAGGGAATTATTCTTCAATTGTTTAATTTCTTTTTATCAAAAATGTCTTCAAGAGATGTATATCTTTAAAACATTTCTTTCCGATATATGCAAAATCATCAAACCTCTCTTTGGAATATTGTTTATTTAAATCTTAACAAAGATTTCTTAATTCAAAAATCAAAATTTCAATTGAGTTCAAACCATGTTATCTAGGATATTAATCCAAAACAAGTAAATATTAAATGAGAAAAATCCATAGAAATCATATAATTCTACTCTATCAATTTATGTATTCAACAAGTCCTGTGGGTGGAATAACGGCCAAATTAACTTTTAAATTCCATGAATAGTACGAGTTCCCTCTTCGGAATTTAACACCAAGTATAAGAAGATTATCTCCATAAAATCCAAGTTATTTATATTTGGAAAATTGTATCCTTTATACTTTGGGAAAATTTTGATCCGAGTAAATCAAATTTACTATCCCCTTGATCGGGCTAGTCCGAATAGCCAGGGAGAATAGGAAATTCGTTTTCCAAACTCAAGCCTAGACACTATCTCTCTGTCACCCATAAGGTGGTAAAGTTATTTGATCGACCCTAAATCTGTTAACATACTTAATTAACTTTTATTTATTTATTTAACCACTTTGAAATAATTTTTAAATCTGTAAAATCATGTTTAAAATACTTTATTATCCATTTAAAAACATTTATAAAAGATTTGGAAAAGAATTGTTGCATTTAGAACTATATTTCAAAAGTTATAGAAAAGTGCTGTGAATGGTGTTTTTTAAGCTATAGTGATCAAAACGAATTTTCTATCATTTGAAAATTCATTTTTATAAGTTAAATCACTTTTAAAATATTTTAAAATATTTTAAGAATTTATTTCATATTTTTAAATAATTAAAAATATCTATTTTAAAACATTTACCACTCTGACCTCCGAACTGCCAAAGCGTGATTTTATTTAAAACTTGATTTGCTAATATTTTAAAATCTACTAAATGAAATGAAACACCCCACACCCCTTAGTATACCCAAAAAAGGCACACTAAAAGATGTGGTGCGTTATAGGTATAGCTAAAGCATCATAGAGACTAAGATTCATAAGACAAATAAATAAAAACAACGGAAACATTTAAAATACTTATCATTAAACTTCATTTCAAAATGAGTCAATAAAACATAACATGTCTCAAAATAACTAAAATTCACGTCTTATGAAAATTACATCTTAGTCTTATATAATCAGAGTGCAAAAGTAACAATAATAATAATTATCATAACCCCTCTCATAAGTGCCAAGTCCATAAATGAAAAGGATGAATACTAGAAGAATACATCTAAAATGAGAGAACTCTGGGAATAGATCTCCAAGCAACCTGAATCTACTCAACTTTTTTGGCCTATGGAGGAAAAGGGGAAATAGAGGAGTGGATCGGACTAAAAGTCTGGTGAGTGAAAGTAATTACTAGCATTTCTAACCAAGATAAAGATAATAGACTAAGCAACAGTTCTAGTATAAAAAGAAAATACAGAAAAAGTAAAACTGGGATACAATATTATTTCTAATTCTGTTTGACTGTTTGCTTTGATTGTGATTGTTTGCACTTGTCTTAGATTGCTGTGATTAGGTTGAAACCCTAATCCTATTTTAATTAGGCTGAAATTCTAATTCTACCCATTGATCGGCCTTCTATCTCTGTTGTGCCACTATGAGCTGATCCAATCATGTTGGTCCCACAGCAAAAGACACATGTTTAGCGCTTGGAACGCAGTAGCGAATTATTTACCCTAATCGATGCCGCACGCTCGGTCATCGTCGGTACACACTAACTATCGCTCCCTATTTTGACCTCATATTTACCCTAATCAGCATAAGCGTGCCTAGCCTCACCTAACCTGTTGTGAGACCATCAATCCTAGTTTGAAAGAGATGCTGCCCAGCCTCACCTAAGTGTTGTGAGACCATCAGTCCTAGTCTAAAAGGGAATGCTATCGGTACCGGTCCTAATAAACAAATTCTGGTTTGCGCCCCTCGCCTAAATCCTCATATTTGAGCCTCTATCTGTTGGCCACTTATTTACCCTAGTTAGCATAAGCGTGTCCTAGCCTTACCTAACTATTGTGAGACCATCAGTTCCTGACTGAAAGGGAATGCTGTTGGTACGGGCCCTACTTCTATCTTTGCTTATTAACTTAGTGTAAGTTTTAAATTAAGTCTCTTTTGTTATTTCTGCTCTATTTGCTTATTAACTTAATCTAAGTCTTAAAATAAGCCTTTTCTGTTATTTTTGCTATATTTTCTTATTAACAAGATCTAAGTTTTAAAATAAGCCTCTTTTGTTATATCTGCTATATTTGCTTATTAACAAGATCTAATTTTTAAAATAAGTCTCTACTTATAACCTGTGTTATAATTGTTCTTGCAGCTGTTATTCTTCTATTTTCTCTTTTTAGTTATAACCACTTGTTATAATTATGCTTTCAATCTTAAATTTGCCTATTTCATTCCATCTCTATTTTTATTTTCAGTTTTTCTTATTTTACATCTGATTTTTGTAAATTTAGTGTTATTCTATTTTAATCCATATTAGCGAATTCTTCTCTTTTTAATTTATTCGCGTAAAAATGGATTAAATCTCTATAAAAAGAAACTAGCATTTACAGGCTAAATTCCAACTTAAAACAGATGTAAATAACGGTAAATAACTGTAAATAACTGAATAAAACAATTGAATAAAAATAAACTGAAAAGAACTTCTGAAATTTACTTAAAAACTGACTGTAAATACACTTATATAAAAAGTGTCTCAAAATTGTAGAAAAACTACAACTATTGAGAACCCTATTATTTTAAATTACTTAAAAATCTAAAATAATTACAGAATACTCACCTGTGGTCCTTAGCTCTAGTCCTAGGCCTTCCTGGATCCACTTCTAGGGTGTAGAATATTTTTATCAAAAAGATTTTCTCCCTAGAAAAAATTTCTATTTAGGGGTTCAGCCTCAGGCAAGGAACCCAATTCGGAGAAAATATGAATGAGAAAAATAGCTAGGCCTAGGGTTCTATTTATAGTGTGACTTAGGGATCTCAAGCAGTTGAATTTGAAGATTAAATCTGGTGCAACCACTTCATAGGCTCATTGGAAACCGTCGGATGGGAACACGAACGCACAGGATTTGAGAAAAATGGAAAAATGACGTGTTCGCTCAAAACTGGACGAATCTACGTCAAATAACTAAGGCGGGTCGACCTTTACACTATGAGGGTCGTCTTATAGGTTGACCTTGCTCCTTTGGGGGTTGACCTGACTTGGGCTTAGGTCAACCTAGCCCTATATATATATATATATATATATATATATTCGTTTTGTTTATTAAATTCTGAATTCTGGTTTCCTTCGTAACTTCTTCGTTTTAGCTCGGATTTCAACAAGTTATATATGGAAATTGACCAAAAAATTACCACGAACACAATGGTGCAACTCCCGTGGCTCGATTATGACAATTTCACAAACTTATTTTGTTATTTAATTAATTCATTAATTAATTATTATAGCTCAATATTTGGGTTTTTACATTCTCCCCTCCTTAATGGATTTCGTCCGTGAAATCTCCAAGGACAGAAGAATGAAATAAACATTTTCATCCAAATTCTACAACCAAATATTCAACCACCATCCATTACATCCATGGTACTTAAGCTTTCTAATGCAAAATATGATATATGCAATAGTGTAGTGTCAATGTCCCTAACTAATGCAGAAGATTAGGAGGTCTACTGATTCAGTCGACCTCCTTTTATGCAATCATGTTCATGCCATGTATCCAAATGAATGCAAGTTCCCTAATGACAACTGATAGTTCTATATGCATGCTACAATCATCATCCAAATGGAACAATCATCTGATAATCATCCATTTATAGCAACCATGGAAATAAAATAAAAATGCAAATGCACACACATCCATATGCATATGTTTTAGTGACCTAGTTAGGCCAATCCCTAAGAGATAATAGTGCCTAGTGTATATATATGCGTCCATTAGCATCCACTAGTAAACACTTGCAACCACTAGCGTCCAACATACATAACATGTTCTAGTAACATGTTTACATCCAGTCCTACCATCCATATGTTAAATCCTAAGATCTAACCTCCCAAAAGATACTAAAGGGAAGAACCTATTCAAAAATAAAGATGGAAATAGGAAATCAAGACGTACTATCGAAAAGATGCGGATAAGAGGTGCGCATTTTCTCCTCAGCCTCCCACGTAGCATCCTCAGTACTATCTCCCTACTGCACCTTAACCAAAGGTACTTCCTTATTCCTAAGCTTCTTGATATTACGTCTAACGATCTTGGTAGGAATGCGACGAACCGATGCTTCCCTCTGCACTTCAACTTCCTCAAGTTGGCTAGGTTCTACTACTTCTGCTGAATCATGTAAGCACTTTCTCAAGTGCGAAACATGAAAAACATCATGAACTTCCACGAGCCTCCCCGGTAGCTTTATCTAATACGCCATTTTCTCTACCCTTTCCACAATAAGGAACGGTCCTACGAATCTGGGAGCAAGTTTCCTACTTGATCCAAACCTCACTACCTTTCTTAGCGGAGATACCTTAATGAAAACTAAGTCTCCTACCTCGAACTCAATATCCCTTCTCCGCTTATCTGCATAGGATTTCTGTCTATCTTGGTCGTCTCCATTCTCCTTTTAATCAAATCAATCTTTTCCGAAGTCCCTCTATAGACTCCAACCAACACAAAGGCGACTTGCAAGGTCTTCCATAAAGAGCTTCGAAAGGTGCCATTCCAATGCTAGCTTGAAAACTATTATTATATGTGAACTCCACTAAAGGAAGATGCTCCTCCCAAGTTCCTCAAGAATGCACATCCTCAACAAATCTCAAGAACTCTATTAACTCTCTCCATTTGGCCATCCGTTTGAGGATGATAGGCCGTACTCAATCTAAGCTGTGTCCCTAAAGCCTCTTGCAAGCTTCTCCAAAACTCGCTAGTAAAGATAGGCTCTCTGTCACTCACTATGCTAGAGGGAACTCCATGAAGTCGGACAATCTCACGAACGTATATAGATGCCAAATAAGGTGGTGTCCTCTTACTCTTGACCGGAATGAAGTGGACGCTCTTAGTCAAATGATCTACAATCAACCAAATACTGGTATTCCCCTTCTTAGATCGGGTAAACCATCTATGAAGTCCATCGAAACACTATCCCACTTCCATTCGAGTACATCCAATGGTTGAAGCAATCCGCCGGGTTTCTGCTGCTCCGTCTTAACTCTTTGGCACACAAGACACTTAGCTACAAACTCTGCCACATCCTTCTTCATGCCGCTCCAATAAAACACTCTCTTCATGTCCTTATACATCTTATCACCACCCGGATGAATAGTCATTCGAGAATGGTGTGCTACTTCTAGAATTGCTCTCGTCAAATCACTAGTGCGGGGGACACAAATTCTTCCATCTCTCCTTAGCCACCATTTACTATAAATGGAATAGCGTTGGAGATGTCTAGAGACCTCTCCTCTGCTAATCCTATCCAAAATATCCATAAGCTCTGAATCCTATCACTGCCTTGAGCTAATCGGATCTATGAGGGTAGGCTTAACCTCAAATGCTAAAATCTCTGATAAACTTCCTATAATGACCAACCAAACCTAGGAAGCTTCTAACTTCGGTAGCGTTCTCGAGGTCCTTCCAATCCTATACTGCTACAATCTTAGCGGAATCCACAGCTAAACCCTCTCTTGAGACTACATGCCCCAAGAAACGCACCTCCTTACACCAAAAGTGACACTTCGAGAATTCTGCTTTCAACTGATGAACACGAAGTGTGCGAAAAACCTTCTTAGGATGAATACCATGCTCTTCCATACTCTTGGTAAACACCAGAATGTCGTCCACAAACACTATAACAAACTTATTTAGGACATCTCGAAAAACACGGCTCATCAAATCTACAAAATAGGCTGGGGCGTTGGTCAGCCCAAACGGCATAACCAACCACTCAAAGAGTCCATCGGGTGCCCTAAATGCTGTCTTATCGATGCTATCGTCAACGACCCTAAGCTGATAAAATCCAGTAGCTAAGTCAAGCTGAGAAAATAGTGAAGAGCCAACCAACTGATCGAAAAGATCGTCTATCCTAGGAAGTGGGTAAAGGTTCTTCTTTGTGAGCTTATTCAACTCTCTATAATCTACACGAAGTCGAAGGGAACCATTCGCCTTTGTAGCAAAGACGACATGCGCTCCCCACTCAGATATGCTCTGTCCGATGAAGCCTTTCTTAATATCTCACCAATCTGCTTACTTAACTCCTTCCTCTCCCTAGGAGCTATATGTCTCACGGGAAATGCCATTGGCTTAGCATTGTCATCCAAATAGATCCTAAAGTCGATCTCTCTCTTAGGGGGTAGGCCCCTAACCTCTTCAAAAATGTTTGGGAAATCTCTAACGAGTGGAACGGAATCTAACTCTCCTAGTGATGAATCAAGGGAATAAAGGAAGCTCAACATGACTGACCCCTGTGGGTCGCAAGAAACCTCGAGAGTCCTTCCACTACATTTCTCTAGTTTGAAGACTCTTCTCTCGCAGTCTAATATCTCACCATAAGTGGATAACCAGTCCATCCCTAAAATCATCCTATATCCCGAAAATCCCAGTACATAGGCGTCACAGTCAAATTCTACGCCTAGTATAAAATTTTTCAAACCCCTACAAATGATGGATAAATGCGCCGATCCTCCTATGGGGTTTGAAACAACTATATGGTCTACTACTAGAGAAATATCTAAGTGCAAATAATTAACCAAGGAACTAGAAATGAAAGAATGCGATGCTCCAGAGTCAAAAAGAGTCTGAATAGGAAAATCCGAAATAGAGATCAAACCTTCTACAGAGGCTTTCCTACCTCTATCCGGTCCATTAGAAGGTGCTGCATCCAAAGCCTGTACTTGCACTGTAGGTGCGCCTGCTCTCTGCCCTGCCCTTTGAGGACAAGCTCTACTAAGGTCCCCAGGCTGCCCACAATTGTAACACCTCCCCTTCATCGTGTCCTTCTTACAGTCCTTTGTAAAATGCCCAACCAATCCACAATTTTGACATTCTTTGCCCTTCTTGATCTTCTTTTGAGGTCCTCCTCCTTTCTTCTTGCCCTTTTCCCTCTTATTCTTCCACCACTGCTTCTTAGAGTTTTTTGATTTAGGAACCTCCTTAACTTCTTCTTTCTTAACTACATCTGACATGAGAGCCATTTCCACAAGTGACTCATATGTCGCTCCCATAGGTACATGTGTCAATGCCAACCCTTGGAGGGGCTGGTTCAAACCTTTAACAAACTTGGTGGCCTTCTTATGTGGTGTATTAACAAGCTCCATTCCGAACCGTGACAACTCATTAAACTGATTTATATACTCTTCCACCAAAAGGCTCCCTTGCTTTAACTAATGAACTTCTCCCTTCAGCTGCAAAGATGCAAGCTAAACTCTCTGTCGGTCCTCCAACTCTAACAGCCTAAGTATCCGCTCCGTATTCCTCAACCAAGCTCGTGCCTCTACGAAATCCTCCATGCCAGAAAACGTTCTACCTCTTAGATTAGCGAAGTCCTTACATAGCTTAGAAAAATTGGTCGCTGCAGGTGGATTAATGGGATCTCCACCCGTTGGTGCGGTATTGGGTGCTTGCCCTTGCACCTCTGGTTCCATAGCTTGGTGGTATCTATGGATCCAGACAGTGGCTTGGACACCCTCTGGAAGATTTGGGGCATCTTCCATTCTATGCAAAGAAAATTTAGGCTCGAAAGAATCGAAAGAAGGTTGAACTGGACTTTGAGAGGAATTTTATAAAAACTCTCTTATACTTGAAAACTATTTCTACAATAATAGTTTATTTCTGAAAAATACTTCGAAAATATGTTACCATTGAAAAATACTTTACTTTTAAAACAAGTTTTTAGGAATCCTGTAACTTGGCTCTAATACCAAGTGAAAAAACCCATACCCTTTAGTATACCCAAAAAGGGCACACCAAAAGATGTGGTGCGTTGTATGCTGTGCAGTTAATGACCCGCTATATCCCCGCTATAACTCCGATATATCTTATAGCGGATTCCTACCGCTATGATTTTTCCATATATCCCCAACATATAGCCTTTTCGCTTTAATCCCCGCTATTTCCGCTATATCCCGTTATTTCCGCTATTTCCGCTATATCTTCTATAAAAAATTGGATTGAAAAATGATATTTATACGCTATAAAAATTATGAAATTAATTAATTTCATTGAATTTTTTATATATGTTTAGAAATGATAATACTCTAATATTCTACTAAATTAAATTAAGTTATATAGCAGTTTTACGTTCATTTACAATACATTTGCACATATTTTTATTTAAAATTATTTTTGTATTAATTATAATTCAATTGAATGTTAATTTTTCACATAATTACTATTTATATATTTGTAAAAACAACAAGTGTGGGATTTATATGCTATTTTAGAGTAATCCGATATATCCCGCTATATCTTCGCTACATCCCCGCTATGACTTTTTGCACCTCTACCGCATTGAATCCACCGAGCGCTTTAACTGCATAGGTTGTATGTATAGCTAAAGCATCACAAGACTAAGATTCACAAGATAAATAAATAAAAATAGCAGAAACATTTAAAATACTTATCATTAAACATCATTTCAAAACGAGTCAATAAAACATAACATGTCTCAAAATAACTAAAATTCAAGTCTTATGAAAATTACAACTTAGTCTTACATAATCAAAGTGCAAAAGTAACAATAATAATTATCATAACCATTCTCACAAGTGCCAAGTCCATAAATGAAAAGGATGAAAACTATAAGAATACATCTGAAATGAGAGAACTCTGAGAATAGATCTCCTAGCAACCTGAATCTACTCAACTCTGATGGCCTATAAGGGAAAAGGGGAAATAGAGGAGTAGGTCAGACTAAAAGTCTGGTGAGTGAAAGTAATTACTAGCATTTCTAAGCAAGATAAAGATAATAGACTAAGCAACAGTTCTAGTATAAATGGAAAATACAGAAAAGGTAAAAATAGTATAAAATACTGTTTCTGATTATGTTTGACTGTTTGTTTTGATTGTGATTGTTTGCACTTGTCTTAGATTGTTGTGATTAGGTTGAAACCCTAATCCTATTTTAATTAGGATAAAATCCTATTTTTTCCCGTTGATCGGCCTTCTATCTCTGTTGTGCCACTGTGAGCTGGTCCAATCCTGTTAGCCCACAGCAAAGGACACCTGTTAAGCGCTTGGAACGCAGTAGCGAATTATTTACCCTAATCGACGCCGCACGTGTAACAACCCAAAATTTAAGGAGAAATTAATAAATAATTATAAGTGAAAAAAGAGAAGAAAAATAATTTTTATAATTAGAATTTGTTAGAAATTAGTATTGAAATGAATTGGCAGTAGATTTATTGAAATGTTTCGATAAATAAAGGGAAAGAGGAATTAAATTGCAATGATTGAGTTTAATATAAGAACTTGCATTTGTGTCAAAATGGAATGAACATTTTAAATAAAAGTAAATGCATGTTTTGAGATAAATAAAATAAACTTTTCATTTTTGAATATATGTATGATTTTATAAACAGGGAGTTTGTTTTGTTACAAAAAAAGGAAAAAAATAATATATATAACAGTTTATTTAAAAAGAAGGTATCTACTTTTATAAATTTGAAAAGTGAAGATGATGATGTTCAAATAAGATGGGTTATTGTAAATGAGAGAAAATGTAACCATATATTTATAAAAAAGAAGGCATTTAATAAAATAAACCTTATATTTTGAAAAGAAAAGGAAAGAGTGTATTATGGAAGGATTGCATTTCTTATAGAAAATATAAGGTATGTTATTTCTTTGTTAGTAAGGAATAAGGGTCAGTTTTGTTTTTGAACATAAAAACATTTATACCAATTAATTAATGTAATTGATTGCTCAATTTAAAGGTAAAGAATAAGGTTACTAATTAATACACAATATATATACAAGTTTTTAGACATATGTTATTTATCTAATTACAATAGATGTGACTATGGAAGAAAATGTAGATATAACAATTCACATGTTATTTTATTTATTTCACATGTAAATGTGGAAAGATATCGATATGTTGTTTGTTTATTTATTTTAGATGTAAACATGTAAATTAAATGGGATGATGAAAACTGAAATGAAACATGTGAATAAAGAGAGATGCATGGAAATTTAACCTGAAATAAAATGCACAAATTAGAAATTAATTAAGAAGAAGAAAACTGTGATATCCCGGAAATTTTAAGCAATATCAATTTAACAATCTGTGTTAAAATTAAATTGATTTGATAATAATTGTTAATAAGATTTGAATTGATTTAATAATCTTCTTTTAAATAAATATTCAACTGATAATATATCTTTTAAAGGCTAATAAATTGTTTTCTATGTATATATATTTGTATATATTGTAAATAGGTAAGCTTTGTTTTTAATTTAACAAGTAAAAACATATTTTCTTATTTTAATATTTTTGGTAATTACAATTTGATTTGATTTAATATTAATATTAAATAAATAACCATTTGTCTTTAAAATATACACAAGATTTAAAGTTAAAATTTGTTTAAATGATTTTAGCTTAAATTTAAATTTAATAAAAGGTTTGTTTGTTCTTTTTAAATATAGCTTGATGAAAATAAGAAATAAAGTGATAATTTCTTTTATAAATTATTTAATAATGAGTTATTTTTTAAACAATATTAGTAATGTAATATTTTTACAAATAGATTTTTTAATATGAATAGAATTGTTATATATATATATTGGAAGAAACTATGATTTGTAAATTTGAAATGAAGTCTTTCAAAAATGTTTTAATTTAAAATAAACCTTATGAATATTAAGCATAAGTATAAAAATAAATAATAAGTAATTAAATATTTGATAGTTTAAGTTAAAATAAAAAGAGAGAATAAAATAAGTACATGTGTTAGGATTAGAACTAAAGTACCTAAGTTAAAATCTATAGCCTATGATTAAAACCCAAAGTATATGTACATAGGATATAAAGCATACCCAGGCAAGTGAAAAATATTTGTATGTTGCCTGTAAAGTTTTGAAATGCGAAGCTAGTAGGCAAGAATATAAAGTAATAAGCAAAAATATCTATGAACATGAAAAGATAAAATAAGTAGTAGGGAACACAAAGTACTGAAGCATTTAATGCTTTCATCTCAACAAAACATAAAGTCAAATTTCGAATTGTTTAGAAACAATTCAGCCTCCATTTATAAAATCTCTAATGAAGAAAAAAATATATACTTGTACCTGAAATTGCTTAACTCATACATCACCCCCTGTACAAACTCTTCTATATCTATCCTTATTTTCATTCGTTCAAGTCATAGCAAACCTGAAAATACAAGTAGAATTTCCATTTTTTTATATAAACTGAAGCATTACAACAACCAGGCAAGATGATTCAAAGGAAAATCAAAGAAGCCATTTTCCAGTTTTTAAAAGTCCAAACCTTTGCAAACAATTGTGCTCTGTCCCTTTTCTAAAATCATAGGTGAGTAACTTAAATTTAAAAATACTTAAGTATATTCACATATGTTGCTTATGTCTGAAATGAGTATGTTTATATGTATATATATATATATATATATGCAATTCTGTGTACATATGATGCCTACCTGTTTAATGATCTGGAAAACATCTCTGTTTATAAAACTTCAAGCTCAGATTTAAATCAAAAATCATTACTGCTTAATCTATTGATTGTTAGGACAAAGTATCTAAACAAAATATGTTTGTTTGATCATAAAGAAAATTTTAAAATTTGTATTTTAGTTAAATAAAGTAGAACTGTTGTGTAAAAACCTAAGAACAGTTAATGATTAACATGAGTGAAATTTCAATCATCTTAAATTATTAATACAGGTTTATATCTTGAATTATTATCTGAAATTTGGATTTTTAAAACTAATTTCACATTTTATAGTTGAGTCTAGAGTAGGCATTTCCGTGTTGATTGTTTTGGGGATTTTTGGTTGCCTCTGGCAATCCTATTAATCTGGAAGGCTGGGATTCTGTCTGGAGGTAGGAGTGTGACCGGAGGTAATGGGTAAATTAACTAGTGGTTGGTCTGAGCATGGTGGTGGCAATGATTGTCATTTGGATTTTCTAAACCTATTTTTTTGCCTGGATTGGAATTTGGGTCAGTTTGAACTCCATAGTGCATCGAGTTCAACGTGCTTTTGGAGATTAGTAGAGGGGTGGTAGTCGAAGCTATGGCCGGTGGTGATGGCTCTCAGGTGGTCGGAATTTGGAGTACGATGAAGTTTCCAGGTTTTGGAAGTTGGTTAGCAGACTGTGTTCCAGGTTTGATTTTGGGCGCTCGATTTTGATTCGAGCAAAGGTGGTGGATTTGGATGGTCGTGTCGTCGTCAGGTGATGGTCGCTGATGTGTTGAAGCCTGAGTGGGTGACCGGAGATGGTCGGCGGCATCATGCAGTGCCCGGTGTACGTTTTGATGTCTGGTGATGTTTTGGAGGTGGGTTTTGTTTTCTCGGGGATTACTTGAGTTGTTCGAGTGCTTAACTCGAAGCAGGAGAAGCAAGGACTCGAAGCAAATTTCTGTTGTCTCGAGTCAGATGTTTGTTTCAGGCTTTTGTAAAACCTGGCAGCAAATCAATTTTAAACAAATTCAAATGAATCTTTAATTTGTAAACTAGATTTAACAAAGCTTAAATCCAGGTTGAAGCTTGAATTCAAGTTTATTTCTGAATTCAAATTTGAAATGAAATAAAAAGTTTAAAATAATTAAAGCTGGATTTCAGGTTTAAAAACCTGACTGTTTTTAGATTTTAAATTTAATTAAAATTTGAAAACGGGATTTTAATAGTGGTTTAAATTCAAAGATAAAGTACAGATTCAAATGAAATTTTTGAATCTTAAGGTTTTAAAATGGATTTGGATTTTTAAATCAGAATTTAAAAATCAAGTTTTTTAAAAGCAAGTTAAAAACCAAGTTTTAAAATCAAAGATAAATGGATGGATTCAAATTCTTTTTTGAATCCAAATCTGAATATTTAAATCAATTTTAAATATGAATGTTTTAAAAATAAGTTTAAATAAAATAGTCTTAAAAAGTAATTTGTTTCAAACAAATGTTTAACTTGATTTTGAGAAATTCTTTTATAAAAGGTTTTTGAATGGAAAGTAAATAAATTTGCAAGTTAAATAATTAATGTATTTTAAAGATTGATTTTGCATAGTAATTTAGTTTAAAAGCCTTTTCCTTATATAAATTTAATATGTAAGTAATAAATGTTATTTACATTTATTTAAAGATTTTAAATTGAATTTAAATTGGGTTAATGTTTAAACACTAATCATTTTGAACCTTAAATTCAAAATGGAATTTGAATTTGAATTTAAAATGTAATCTTCTAATACACTTTAATATTAAGGGAGTCATTTATAAAGAAATAAATTATCTTAGAAATAATTAAGATATCAAAATGATTTAATGAATAAGTTAAATTAAGAATGACTACTTTATTTAATTAATAATTTAGAATTAAAGATTAATTAAGGGAGTAATTATGGAATTGTTATTAATTAATGAAGGAAATTAACTAAGGATTATTTAAAATAATTAATTAATGTGATTAATTTTGATAATTAAATAGATTAATTAATTTAGATAATCTATTGTAAATTGTTAAATGTAATTACATGATAAAAGTAATTAAGAGATTTATTACTTATTGTAATTAATTTTGATGATATGATTAATTTAAGTTAATTAATTTAGTTTAATTAATTTAAGATAGACATTTGATAAATTGAAAGTGAAATTACTTAGTGTAATAAATAATAAATGGAGCATAATTACTTAGGGAAGTAATTAGATGATAATTACTTGATGTAATTAATACAAGATGATTTGTAAGTGAATTAATTTGGGTAATTACTTTTGTAATTAATCAAAGGATTAATTAATGGAGATAATTAATTATGGGATAATTAATTTATTTAATAAGTAATTAAGGATAGTTAATTACTGGTTTGTTATTAATCAAGGGGGATTAATAATTGTGTTTATTTAAAGATTAAATTACTTAATGTAATTAACTTAAATGAAGTAATTTAATTTAAATATAAATTAGAGATCATTGATTAATATAATTAATGATGTAATTATGAATTGTTTAATTAAGGAATAATTAATAATGAGGTGATTAATTAATGTAATCAATTAAGGATAAATGTAATTAATTATATTTAATTAATAAATGAAGTAATTAAATGTTAATTACTATAAATGATTTAGGATAATAAATTTGTGGAATTAATTTAGGACTAAATTACTTATTGTAATTAGAGAATGATTAATCAAAGGTGTTTAATCAAGATGAATACTTAGAGAATGATTAATTAATTTGATATATAATTAGTTAAGGGTTGTACGAGCAGGATTTATGGAATGAGTAATTAATTTAATTTACTTTAAATTAATTAAAGATAGAAGTAATTAATTTAATTCATTTAAAATTAATTATAGTTTGTGAATTATAAATCATTGCTTATGGATGAATGATATTGATATTTCATTGATTGATTGTGATCTCAGATATGAGATGAGTAATATGTATGTGATATGGATGTTTGGTTTAAGTATGATAATATTAACTATCTGTTTATGATTATATGGATTATCAGTTTATGGTGATAATGTGATTATCTGTTGTGATATTGTGAATTATCTATCAGTGTGTATATAGATAATAATTGAATTAAATTGTTTTAAACTTTAAAACAAATTGGCCTTAAAAGATACGTTTTTGGATTTCGATGAGACCGGGATCGGGTTTCCATATTTGGACATCCGAAAACCACATCGATCCAAATTAACGATAGGTCATGAATCTCAAGTGAAGAGGAAGATTCAAAGTGCAAGGGTTATTGTCGTTAACTCTGAGGGTGATTCCAAAATGAGTGTAACGAGATAATGCCTTCGGTTTCGTTCGAACCCGGAACGAACTTGTATGGATTGAATGCTTTCAGAACATCGTCAGGTAGACGATGAGCATTCTAAGTGATGTGTTCTGATAAGGTAAATCGTAGCCTCAAGCCTCATCAACTGGGAATGGCTAAAACAGGGGAGGTGCAGCAAGGCTAGTGGGTAGCACCCAAGTAGGACAAGATTTCCCCTGTCTAGAGGTCCCTTCTTATTATTTCGGCTGTGTGGGCAGTTGATTGCAACAACTGCTGGGGTGTTTTGTTCTGGAATTATCCAGTAAGGGATAGTTCCGGCCTTGTGTTGCAGGGGATTTAGGATGGATCCTCGGTACAGTGATCTAGGCTACGTACTGTGACGGGCGGTACCCCAGTAGCCCTGCCATTGTATGGAATCCAATCTCCAATAAGTGCCGTACGAGTTAGTTATGCCCAACTATGTTGGAATGTGAGAGGTAAGCATTTCAGCTATTTTCTAGCTTTACTTGAAAACCCTAGACCCTATTATAATATCACTGAATTTCCTATCAAATGTTTGGTTAGCGTAAGGTAAAAACTTACCCATGTTTATGTTTGGGAAGTCTTATGTGATACCTTTTGTTTTCAAAGGTTTTTTCAAAACTAAGCAACTTTAACCTGTTACTCACACCAGACCCATGTCTGACCCGGAGTTTATTTCTGTTTTCTTAAACTCTCGGGTACTTAAATTTTTACGAGTAGCTAAGGGATTCAGGTTAGCTTTGACGAATTGTGGAGGAGCAATGGAGCAGGAGGCTTCAGCGTTATAGATATGTATAGTGTTCCGCTGTGTTGGTATCTCTGTGTTGTATCTCTGTATTGTATTTGAGTTGTATTAACTAGACAGGTGTTTATAACTGTCTAGTATGTGATGTATTATCTGTGTAACTCTGATTGATGTTGTATATTATGTAATACTTATGTAATTAATATAATTTATCCGTTCCGCTGTGAGATTCTGATGTTGTTTAGTTCTTTCTTCTCTATCTTTTCTCTTTTCTATCCCTTTCTTTCTTCATCATGATACGACTTTCTGGGTGATAGAAAGTTGGGTCGTGACAGTTGGTATCAGAGCGCTAGGTTGAGCGAATACCTAGGCTCTTGAGTGATTTCTTTCTTGAGAGAGCGTATTTTTAAATTTGATATATTTATTTCTACTTATTTGTTGGGTTACCTGTTTGGGTTTTCCAATATAAGTTATAAAGGTAGATAAGGTGGTAGTGTGTGTAACACGACTACCAATGGTTGGAAGTGTATCTGTCGAGACTGTAAACCTAATACCGTCTCGAGTGAGCTTGGATGGTGTAAGGAATTAATCGATCTCTGAAGGAAACCTGTTAAGGTTCATAGTTCATCTTTGAATTATAGTTTGGATGAACTAGAGTTTGGATCTGTCGGTTGGACAGAAGCGAGTCATGATATCTTGATACCTCAGGAAGTAGTAGCTGTGTGATGAGACGCAGTGACTATGGATGTTTCCGAAGATGTTTCTTTGGAACAAGTTTTAAAGAAGTGTGTCTGCTTCGGTAATGTGGCTGAGTTTAGCAGGGTGTTTTTGTTTGGTTTGAGGTTCAAGTTTCTCGAGGAGCTTCTGGATTAGAAGTCTTTGGGCATCTGGGTCAGCAGTATAGCTCGGAGTGTTCTTTATGCCATCGAGGAGGTCTTCTGGCTTAGCATTTTCTTGAGGTGATTTCAGGAGCAGCAGAGTAGATCCATTTCTTCGATGGATTGGCTACATAAGTGTAAGCTGTTCTGATTGGTAAAGAGAGAGCAGTATCTTTGGAATTAGGCTGGATTGATCGCAAAAGTGACTTGCGATAGTTTGAGTGTTCTCTTGTGTCTCAGAATTTTTCTGGATGTCTTCAAGAAGTCAGAGTTTTGTTAGCATCTGGAGATTGAGTTTGGTATCGACTGGATTTCAGAAGTGGTACCGATGGTTCAGCTTAGTAGTAGGATGGTTTCTGGAGAGTGAGTTAGGTGAAGCAGCTCAAGTTTTGAAGTAACTTCTAAGTTTTTATTTTTGGATCTGTTGAACCATATTTCTGGGATGTGTTGTCCAGTTTGTGCTCGTGTGTATCATCAGCATTTTCATTTACTCCAGATCAGAGTTGTGCAGCGGAAGCGGTTGGGAGTGCATCTATTTTTCTTTTCCGGAAAGGAGAAGTTGTTTTCTACTGATGTTAGTAGAGGCTGTGTTCTTGATTGTTTTGGTCCAAGTTGTTTTGAGAGGCTTCAGCGAAGGTTGAGCTGATCAGGAAGGATGAAGGCGGTCGGGATCGTCCGAAGAGTTTTGTGAATAAGAGATGGAGGAATTTGGATTCCAGAGTCGGAGATTTGATTTTGGATAAGTGTTTGGTCTTTTGGAGTGAATTTTCAGTTTGGATAACTGGAATTCGTTGTTTTCACGTATCTCGGAGAGAGTACGTGTAAGATTCTATCTCTGGTTATAGAACCAGCAGTTTAGGGAGTTTTGGTTATTGAGTAAGACTTGTCTGTAGTCTGATATCCTATCTTGTTTTGTAGATCTAGATGTGTGTAGCTTAGTAGTATTAATTGTTTGGATTCTATAGAGCGAGTAACCCGGTATTTATACTCGGGGAAACTAAAGAAAATTCTATCCAGTATTTTGTCTGGATAGTTGGATTTGTTATTTGGATGATTGATTGCTATGGTTGTTAGCATATATTGATGATATATGCTTGTGTTTAAAATTAAATTTTTAATTAGATTATTAAATTACCTTTGTTTTAAATTTCGGGGGGGGGGGGGGAGGAATGTGATATCCCGGAAATTTTAAGCAATATCAATTTAACAATCTGTGTTAAAATTAAATTGATTTGATAATAATTGTTAATAAGATTTGAATTGATTTAATAATCTTATTTTAAATAAATATTCAACTGATAATATATCTTTTAAAAGCTATTAAATTGTTTTCTATGTATATATATTTGTATATACTGTAAATAGGTAAGCTTTGTTTTTAATTTAACAAGTAAAAACATATTTTCTTATTTTAATATTTTTGGTAATTACAATTTGATTTGATTTAATATTAATATTAAATAAATAACCATTTGTCTTTAAAATATACACAAGATTTAAAGTTAAAATTTGTTTAAATGATTTTAGCTTAAATTTAAATTTAATAAAAGGTTTGTTTGTTCTTTTTAAATATAGCTTGATGAAAATAAGAAATAAAGTGATAATTTCTTTTATAAATTATTTAACAATGAGTTATTTTTAAACAATATTAATAATGTTATATTTTTACAAATAGATTTTTTAATATGAATAGAATTGTTATATATATATTTTGGAAGAAACTATGATTTGTAAATTTGAAATGAAGTCTTTCAAAAATGTTTTAATTTAAAATAAACCTTATGAATATTAAGGATAAGTATAAAAATAAATAATAAGTAATTAAATATTTGATAGTTTAAGTTAAAATAAAAAAAGAGAGAATAAAATAAGTACATGTGTTAGGATTAGAACTAAAGTACCTAAGTTAAAATCTATAGCCTATGATTAAAACCCAAAGTATATGTACATAGGATATAAAGCATACCCAGGCAAGTGAAAAATATTTGTATGTTGCCTGTAAAGTTTTGAAATGCAAAGCTAGTAGGCAAGAATATAAAGTAATAAGCAAAAATATCTATGAACATGAAAAGATAAAATAAGTAGTAGGGAACACAAAGTACTGAAGCATTTAATGCTTTCATCTCAACAAAACATAAAGTCAAATTTGTACCTAAGTTAAAATCTATAGCCTATGATTAAAACCCAAAGTATATGTACATAGGATATAAAGCATACCCAGGCAAGTGAAAAATATTTGTATGTTGCCTGTAAAGTTTTGAAATGCAAAGCTAGTAGGCAAGAATATAAAGTAATAAGCAAAAATATCTATGAACATGAAAAGATAAAATAAGTAGTAGGGAACACAAAGTACTGAAGCATTTAATGCTTTCATCTCAACAAAACATAAAGTCAAATTTCGAATTGTTTAGAAACAATTCAGCCTCCATTTATAAAATCTCTTATGAAGAAAAAAATATATACTTGTACCTGAAATTGCTTAACTCAGACATCACCCCCTGTACAAACTCTTCTATATCTATCCTTATTTTCATTCGTTCAAGTCATAGCAAACCTGAAAATACAAGTAGAATTTCCATTTTTTTTATATAAACTGAAGCATTACAACAACCAGGCAAGATGATTCAAAGGAAAATCAAAGAAGCCAATTTCCAGTTTTTAAAAGTCCAAACCTTTGCAAACAATTGTGCTCTGTCCCTTTTCTAAAATCATAGGTGAGTAACTTAAATTTAAAAATACTTAAGTATATTCACATATGTTGCTTATGTTTGAAATGAGTATGTTTATATGTATATATATTTATGCAATTCTGTGTACATATGATGCCTGCCTGTTCAATGATCTGGAAAACATCTCTGTTTATAAATTTCAAGCTCAGATTTAAATCAAAAATCAATACTGCTTAATCTATTGATTGTTAGGACAAAGTATCTAAACAAAATATGTTTGTTTGATCATAAAGCAAATTTTAAAATTTGTATTTTAGTTAAATAAAGTAGAACTATTCTGTAAAAACCTAAGAACAGTTAATGATTAACATGAGTGAAATTTCAATCATCTTAAATTATTAATACAGGTTTATATCTTGAATTATTATCTGAAATTTGGATTTTTAAAACTAATTTCACATTTTATAGTTGAGTCTAGAGTAGGCATTTCCGTGTTGATTGTTTTGGGGATTTTTGGTTGCCTCTGGCAATCCTATTGATTTGGAAGGCTGGGATTCTGTCTGGAGGTAGGTGTGTGACCGGAGGTAATGGGTAAATAGACTGGTGGTTAGTCTGAGCATGGTGGTGGCAATGATTGTCATTTGGATTTTCTAAACCTATTTTTTACCTGGATTGGAATTTGGGTCAGTTTGAACTCCATAGTGCATCGAGTTCAACGTGCTTTTGGAGATTAGTAGAGGGGTGGTAGTCGAAGCTATGACCGGTGGTGATGGCTCTCAGGTGGTCGGAATTTGGAGTACGACAAAGTTTCCAGGTTTTGGAAGTTGGTTGGCAGTCTATGTTCCCGGTTTAATTTTGGGCGCTTGATTTTGATTCGAGCAAAGGTGGTGGATTTGGATGGTCGTGTCGTCGTCAGGTGATGGTCGCTGATGTGTTGAAGCCTGAGTGGGTGACCGAAGATGGTCGGCGGCATCGTGCACGTGCCCGATGCACGTTTTGATGTCTGGTGATGTTTTTGAGGTGGGTTTTGTTTTCTCGGGGATTACTCGAGTTGTTCGAGTGCTTAACTCGAAGCAGGAGAAGCAAGGACTCGAAACAAATTTCTGTTGTCTCGAGTCAGATGTTTGTTCCAGGCTTTTGTAAAACCTGGCAGCAAATCAATTTTAAACAAATTCAAATGAAACTTTAATTTGTAAACTAGATTTAACAAAGCTTAAATCCAGGTTTAAGCTTGAATTCAAGTTTATTTCTGAATTCAAATTTGAAATGAAATAAAAAGTTTAAAATAATTAAAGGTGGATTTCAGGTTTAAAAACCTGACTGTTTTCAGATTTTAAATTTAATTAAAATTTGAAAACGGGAGTTTAATAGTGGTTTAAATTCAAAGATAAAGTATAGATTCAAATGAAAATTTTGAATCTTAAGGTTTTAAAATGGATTTGGATTTCTAAATCAGAATTTAAAAATCAAGTTTTTTAAAAGCAAGTTAAAAACCAAGTTTTAAAATCAAAGATAAATGGATGGATTCAAATTCTTTTTTGAATCCAAATCTGAAAATTTAAATCAATTTTAAATATGAATGTTTTAAAAATAAGTTTAAATAAAATAGTCTTAAAAAGTAAATTTGTTTCAAACAAATGTTTAACTTGATTTTGTGAAATTCTTTTATAAAAGGTTTTTGAATGGAAAGTAAATGAATTTGCAAGTTAAATAATTAATGTATTTTAAAGATTGATTTTGCATAGTAATTTAGTTTAAAAGCCTTTTCCTTATATAAATTTCATATGTAAGTAATAAATGTTATTTACATTTATTTAAAGATTTTAAATTGAATTTAAATTGGGTTAGTGTTTAAACACTAATCATTTTGAATCTTAAATTCAAAATGGAATTTGAATTTAAATTTAAAATGTAATGTTCTAATACATTTAATATTAAGGGAGTCATTAATAAAGAAATAAATTATCTTAGAAATAATTAAGATATTAAAATGATTTAATGAATAAGTTAAATTAAGAATGACTTCTTTATTTAATTAATAATTTAGAATTAAAGATTAATTAAGGGAGTAATTAAGGAATTGTTTTTAATTAATGAAGGAAATTAACTAAGGATTATTTAAAATAATTAATTAATGTGATTAATTTTGATAATTAATTAGATTAATTAATTTAGATAATCTATTATAAATTGTTAAATGTAATTACTTGAAAAAAGTAATTAAGAGATTTATTACTTATTGTAATTAATTTTGATGATATGATTAATTTAAGTTAATTAATTTAGTTTAATTAATTTAAGATAGACATCTGATAAATTGAAAGTGAAATTACTTAGTGTAATAAATAATAAATGGAGCATAATTACTTAGGGAAGTAATTAGATGATAATTACTTGATGTAATTAATACAAGATGATTTGTAAGTGAAGTAATTTGGGTAATTACTTTTGTAATTAATCAAAGGATTAATTAATGGAGATAATTAATTATGGGATAATTAATTTATTTAATAAGTAATTAAGGATAGTTAATTACTGGTTTGTTATTAATCAAGGGGGATTAATAATTGTGTTTATTTAAAGATTAAATTACTTAATGTAATTAACTTAAATGAAGTAATTTAATTTAAATATAAATTAGAGATCATTGATTAATATAATTAATGATGTAATTATGAATTGTTTAATTAAGGAATAATTAATAATGAGGTGATTAATTAATGTAATCAATTAAGGATAAATGTAATTAATTATATTTAATTAATAAATGAAGTAATTAAATGTTAATTACTATAAATGATTTAGGATAATAAATTTGTGGAATTAATTTAGGACTAAATTACTTATTGTAATTAGAGAATGATCAATCAAAGGTGTTTAATCAAGATGAATACTTAGAGAATGATTAATTAATTTGATATATAATTAGTTAAGGGTTGTACGAGCAGGATTTATGGAATGAGTAATTAATTTAATTTACTTTAAATTAATTAAAGATAGAAGTAATTAATTTAATTCATTTAAAATTAATTATAGTTTGTGAATGATAAATCATTGCTTATGGATGAATGATATTGATATTTCATTGATTGATTGTGATCTCAGATATGAGATGAGTAATATGTATGTGATATGGATGTTTGGTTTAAGTATGATAATATTAACTATCTGTTTATGATGATATGGATTATCAATTTATGGTGATAATGTGATTATCTATTGTGGTATTGTGAATTATCTATCAGTGTGTATATAGATAATAATTGAATTAAATTGTTTTAAACTTTAAAACAAATTGGCCTTAAAAGATATGTTTTTGGATTTCGATGAGACCGGGATCGGGTTTCCATATTTGGACATCCGAAAACCACATCGATTCAAATTAACGATAGGTCGTGAATCTCAAGTGAAGAGGAAGATTCAGAGTGCAAGGGTTATTGTCGTTAACTCTGAGGGTGATTCCAAAATGAGTGTAACGAGATAATGCCTTCGGTTTCGTTCGAACCCGGAACGAACTTGTATGGATTGAATGCTTTCAGAACATCGTCAGGTGGACGATGAGCATTCTAAGTGATGTGTTCTGATAAGGTAAATCGTAGCCTCAAGCCTCATCAACCGGGAATGGCTAAAACAGGGGAGGTGCAGCAAGGCTAGTGGGTAGCACCCAAGTAGGACAAGATTTCCCATGTCTAGAGGTCTCTTCTTATTATTTCGGCTGTGTGGGCAGTTGATTGCAACAACTGCTAGGGTGTTTTGTTCGGGAATTATCCATTAAGGGATAGTTCCGGCCTTGTGTTGCAGGGGATTTAGGATGGATCCTCGGTACAGTGATCTAGGCTACGTACTGTGACGGGCGGTACCCCAGTAGCCCTGCCATTGTATGGAATCCAATCTCCAATAAGTGCCGTACGAGTTAGTTATGCCCAACTATGTTGGAATGTGAGATGTAAGCATTTCAGCTATTTTCTAGCTTTACTTGAAAATCCTAGACCCTATTATAATATCACTGAATTTCCTATCAAATGTTTGGTTAGCGTAAGGTAAAAACTTACCCATGTTTATGTTTGGGAAGTCTTACGTGATACCTTTTGTTTTCAAAGGTTTTTTCAAAACTAAGCAACTTTAACCTGTTACTCACACCAGACCCATGTCTGACCCGGAGTTTATTTCTGTTTTCTTAAACTCTCGGGTACTCAAATTTTTACGAGTAGCCAAGGGATTCAGGTTAGCTTTGACGAATTGTGGAGGAGCAATGGAGCAGGAGGCTTCAGCGTTATAGATATGTATAGTGTTCCACTGTGTTGGTATCTCTGTGTTGTATCTCTGTATTGTATTTGAGTTGTATTAACTAGACAGGTGTTTATAACTGTCTAGTATGTGATGTATTATCTGTGTAACTCTGATTGATGTTGTATATTATGTAATACTTATGTAATTAATATAATTTATCCGTTCCGCTGTGAGATTCTGATGTTGTTTAGTTCTTTCTTCTCTATCTTTTCTCTTTTCTATCCCTTTCTTTCTTCATCATGATACGACTTTCTGGGTGATAGAAAGTTGGGTCGTGACAAAAACGTTATTTATAGTTTGTATATTATTGAGGGTGTAATTAATTGAATCAAATATAAGATAAGGCGCTGACAAGGCGCACTGTAGGATTGCATAGCAATGAGTCAGCAGAAGTTTCATACACGTTGTTTTGCATTCTTTTATTCCATCTGGTCCTTCCGTGCTTCCATCCGATGGCGCCTATTCAGCCTACGACGTGGTCGCATCCTATTCAATCCCCAAATCCAACGGTCTAAGATCCACTTCTACACCTATAAATAAGACCCTACTCTTAACACTTTTTCTCATTCTAGGTTTTCTCCAATTGGGTTCACCTCTTCAGGAAGGACCCTAACAGAATAATTTTCCAAGGAGAAAATCATTTTAAATTAAATTATTTAACAATCCCAAGTTGATCCGGGAAGACCTAAAGAAGAGCTAAGGACCACAGGTGAGTGATTGTAATTATTTTAAGATTTCTTTAAGTAATCTAAAATAATAGGGTTTCTAATAGTTGTAGTTTTACCACGATTTTTGGAATAACCTTTTTAGCTATTTTATTTATAGTTTTTAGGATTATTTTCATTCTATTTTCTTTCAGCTATTCTTTTTAGTAATTTTAGTTTATTTCTGTTAAACATAATTTATTACTGTTAAACATATCTTTTTATTTATTTATAGTTTATTTACAGTATTTTAGTTTATTTACTGTTATTTATACGTTATTTACATCTTCTTTTTACGTTGGGATTTTCTTCTATTTTCAATTTTCTTTTATTTCTCCTTCTTCTTCGCGTATGGATTAGAATAGGATTAACGCGAATACGGATTAAATTGTAAGAAAACTTAAATCATGGGATATAAGATGTAAATTATAAAGACTGTAATAAATAATGGAATTGAACTAACCCCTAATTATAATTAGAATTGGACTAATTAAAGATAATTGGCATAGTTATAGCTTAGAATTATAACTAAATAGATGAAAGAAGCTTATTTTTACACTTAGACCTTGGATTAAGTAATAAGCATGATTATAACATAGGTTATAATAAGAAAAAGAATAGAATAGGGCTCATTTTAAGACTTGGGATAAATTAATAAGCGTAGAAAGTAAAAATCATAATAAAGGCTTATTTAAATAATTTATCTAATTTAATAAAAAAAGATGAAAGTAGGACCTGTACCAAATAGCATTCCCTATTAGACAAAACGGTGTCTCACATTAGTCTGTAGTGAGACGAGGGCACACTTTTGCTAAGAATGGTAGTAATTGGTCAAATAGAAGTCCAAATCATGGGGGATTTGGATAAGGGGCGCAACTAGATATTGTTTAGATGAAGGACCAATACCAATAGCATTTCCCCTATTTTCTATGGACACACGGTGATCTCGCATGAGCCTGAAGTGAGATGAGGGGCACGCTATGCTGGAAGTTGGAGGTAATAAGAAGACCCAATAGGTGGAGCAAAAGGTAGCATGGGCATGGTGGCAGTTACGCGTGCGACTTCCATTTGGGTGCTCAGTAATAGCTATGAGTTCCAAGCGCTCAGTATAAGTGTCTTTCGTAGACACCATTGCCTTCTATGTAAGGAGCTATATATGTCGTCCGGATCCACAGTAGTTGCTCTGTGGATCTTCCGTAGATACCATTGGCTGCCGTGTAGGGAGTTATATAGCGGCTGGTCCACATAAAGGTCTATGGAGTAGCAGGCCGATCAAGATTGGTAGAATTAGGGTCATATCCTAATTACAAGATTAGGAATTCAGCCTAATTAAATCAGAACAAGTGCAAGCAATCAATGTTAACCTATCTTGAGCAATATTTACTCGTATTTATTTCCAGTTTATCTCTTTCATATTTCCTTTGTTATCCTTATTTGTGCTAGAATTGTTGTAGAGTATATTACTTTTATCTTGCTTAAAGACTCTAGTAATTACTATCATTCACTAGACTTTTTGTCTGACCCACTCCTCCATTTTCCCTTTTTCCCTCTTATGCAATCGAGGAAGAAGCTTGTAGATTGCTGCCGCTTGGAGTTCTTCTTGGAGGGGACTTCTATGTACTTCTTTTATTTTCAGCTATTGTTCTTGTCTGCACTGGTTTATTTGTGAGGGATATTACGCACTCTGATTTTTGAGACTATGGGTTTTTGTTTCATGAGACATATTGGATTTTTAGACATGTATGTGGTATTTGGCATTTGACTTATTTATGAAGCAATTATGAAGTTTTGTTTTAATTAAGTTATTATTTCAAGTTTCCGCTGTTTTTATCAATTTTTGTCTTGTGAATCTTAGTCTCTGTTAGCTTCAGTTATACCTACAATGCACCACACCTTTTAATGTGTTCTTTTGGATATATTAAGGGGTGTGGGGTGCTTTCCTTGGTATTAGAGCCTAAGGCTACAGGTGTCCACAAAATTATTTTTGAAAGTAAAATATTTTTCAAAATAACTTGTTTTAAAAGTATTTTTTAGAAAAAAACTTTTGGAAATGATTTTAAGTATAAAAGAATTTTTATAAAAATCCCCTCATAAGTCCAGTTCAATCTCCCTTTGACTCTTTCCTAAACTATCCTTTTCTTTTTGTAGAATGGCTGATGCCCCGAACCTTCCCAAGGGCATTCCAGTCCCAGCCTGGTTTCGTAGGTACTTACAAGCCATGACTCCAGAGGTGCACAGGCCTGCGCCCAATCCTGCACCAGTGGGTAGGAATCCCATCAACCCACCTGTCGCCATCAATTTCTCTAAAATTTGTAATGATTTTGTGAGTTTGGGCCTGAAGACTTTTTCTTGCAAGGAGACTTTTGTGGAGGCGAGAGCATGGCTTAGGGACAGAGAGAGGATTTTTGGTCTTTTGGGATTGGATGGTCAGCATCGAGTTCAGCTAGCCGCTTGGCAGCTGAAGGAGGAGGCATCTTATTGTTGGGAGGTGATCAAGTTGGAGGGAAGGAATATTATTGGGATGGATTCCGGGAGCGATTCGATAGGAAGTTTCTATCCCAAGCAGAAGAGAGTGTTCAACTGGAGAAGTTTATCAATTTAAAGCAAGGGAGTTTGTCGGTCAAGGAGTACATCAATCAATTTCAATGAGTTGTCGCGGTTTGGTATGGACTTGGTGAACACGGTGCACAAGAAAGCTAGGAAGTTTGCAAAGGGATTGAATCAACCCCTTCAGGGATTATTGCTGACTCATGTACCGATGGGAGCTACTTATGAGTCATTGGTTGAGATTGCGCTTATGTCGGATACAGTCAAGGAAGGAGAGTCTAAAGAGGAGGTTAAGTCAGAAGGTCCAAAGAAGAAGTGGTGGGAAAAGAATAAGAAGAAGAAATGTGATGGTCCTCAGAAGCAGATTATGAAAGGAATAAAATGCCATGTTGTGGGAAGGTTGGACATGTGGCCAAGGATTGCTGGAAGGAGAAGATGAAGGGTAAGTGCTATACTTGCGGGCAACTCAGTCATATGAGTAGGAGTTGTCCTCAAAAAGCGACTGCACCAGTTGCACAGATTCAGGTGTTAGAGACAGCACCTTCCAGTAGCATTCCAGATAGAGGTAGGAAAGTCACAGTTGAAGGTTTGATTTCTATATCTGATTTTCCTCTTCGGACTTTATTTGATTCTGGAGCATCATACTCTTTTATCTCTAGCTCTCTAGTAGATTGTTTGCACTTGGACATAGCATTAGTAGTAAACCCCATTATTGTGTCTAACCACATAGGAGGATCGGCACACTTATCTATGATTTGTAGGGGTTTGAAAATCTTTATCTTAGGCGTAGAGTTTGACTGCGACGCCTATGTTTTGGGATTCTCGGGGTATGGGATGATCTTAGGGATGGATTGGCTATCCACATACGGAGCTATCTTAGACTGCGAGAGGAGAGTCGTTAGACTTGAGACTTGCAATGGTAGGACTTTGGAGGTATCTTGTGACCAGCAAGGGTCAGTCATGTTGAGTTTTTTTTATTCCCTCGATTCATCATCAGTAGAGTTAGATTCGGTTTCAGTCATTAGAAATTTCCCAGACATTTTTGAGGAGGTTAGGGGACTACTCCCCTAAGAGAGGAATCGACTTCAGAATCTATTTGAATGACAATGCTAAACCAGTAGCATTTCCCGTGAGACACATTGCACCTAGGGTAGTAAGAAGAAAATCCACTTTATGTCTAGCCCAATAAAATGAAACTGTTAGAATTGAAAAGTTGAATAACATGATTGTCAAGATTTTTGAGGAAGTAAATATTGGGGTTTTGAAAAAAATGGTATGAAATTTAATTTGGTTTTTATATGTTGTAATTTTTTTTAAAAGTAAAGTTCTTTTTGAAAAATTATAGAGCATATATATAACTCGCTAGTTTCTTTGTGGATAAACAAAGATTTTAAATATAAAAACCTAGAGTGTGTTAAGTATCGAAAACATAGGTTACAACATTTATTGTTGTAATAGATGTTTTTGTGAAAAAAATAAAGGGGGCATAGACTATAACACTATTCTTATAGTAAGTGACTCCCAAAGGAAATGTTTTTACATAGTATATGAGATTTATTAGTATTTATTTTTGAATCCATACACTAGTATATTTGGGTTGTAGTAACAGTATTTTATGCAACATCTGTTTTGACCCACATAAAAATGTGTTTTGCAGATAATTTCCAAGTATAGAAATAAAGTGGTTTGTAAGTACACTTAATACTTGAATAAGTATAAGGAAATGTCTTATGGATATATTAAAATAGTTTTGAAGATAAGTTTTTCTGAAAAAAATGTAAGTTAGATATTAGAAAATGTCTATCATAAGAGAATATAAATTAAACATACTTTAATTTATTGGAATGAAAAGAATAATGGTATAATTTTCTGTGAAACCAATAAAAATGTTTTGTGCAAGTTATAAAGAATACGTGAAAGAGATATACAAGGTATGGGAGCACCATATTTTGTATAGCATATTTGAAAAAATATAAATTAAGTTCTTTGTAATTTCACATAAACATGAAGTCCTCTTTTAAAGGATTCATAGAAGGTTTTAACATTAATAATTTCTCGTAAGAGAAAGTAGCTCCAATACGTTAAGGTATAAAACTATTAGATGTAATAAGAAGATGTTTGAAAACATGTGAAGACTTTTTAAAGATATTTCAAAGAAAAATGGTTTGGTGAAAAAGTAAATAAGTTGTTGGAAGCAAAAAACTTAATAACAGTTAAATTTAAAAGTTGCAATTTTTATAGAGAGCTGTAAAGGTCTTTAAAAGAAAAAGAGGAATAAGTTTTGGACTTAGAATTTGAAAGTTTTCCCCTCTAGATTTGGGAAATAATGTAAATTCAAAAAAGCTGTAAGGATGCAAGCCTTGAAAGATAAAGTAACCAAGTATTTTTGAATTTAATAGGAACTTAAAGATAACAATTTTAAAGACAAAGATTTTTGGGATTTGATGTTTTAAAATTATTTAGAAGCCTTAGTTTTGAAATAAAATGATAAATACCAAACCAAACCCTTAAATGTGGAGTGGATAGGAATCGTTTCCCTAGGTGTGATGGATAAAAGTGTAAGGCTATGTAGGAGATAGCAATGATTACTTTTAGAAGTAATAATAGAAGTTTCCGTAGAGTGTATGGGGCACTAGTGAGAAGCAAGGAATGTTACTTCATATGCGTAGGCTAAAGAAGAATAGTAAAGTGATATTAGTAAGATAGCAAGACACGCGGTTGAGGAAGTATATTCTTGATTTTAGAGAGACTTCGAAGAAGATTGATTTGATTAGGAAAGAATATGTACCTCTTATCCACATCTCTTTGATAATAAATTTTGAATTTCCTATTTCCATCTTTAGTTTTGAATAGGTTCTTTTCTTTATTATCCTTTGGAGGGATAGAACTTAGGATTTAATCTATGGATATTAGGATTTGATGTAAACATGTTATTAGAACATGTTATGTATGATGGATACTAGTGGTTGCAAGTGGTTGCGAGTGGTTGCGAGTGGATGCTAATGGATGCATATACTTACACTAAGCATTATTACCTCTTAGGAATCAGCCTAACTAGGACACTAGAGCATATGCATATGGATGTGTGCGCATTTGCATTTTTATTCCATGGTTGCTATAAATGGATGATTATCACACGGTTGTTGCATTTGGATGATGATTGTAGCACGCATATAGAACTATCATTTATCATTAGGGAATTTGCATTCATTTGGATACATGGCACGGACATAATTGCATAAGAGGAGGTCGACTGAATCAGTGGACCGCCTAATCTTTTTGCATTAATTAGGGACATTGACACTACACTAATTGCATAAATATCATAAATCGCATTAGAAAAACCTAAGGACAATGGATGTAATGGGGGATGATTGAGTAGTTGGTTGTAGAACTTGGATGAAAACATTTATTTCATTAATCTATCCTTAGAGATTTCGGGGACGAAATCCCTTAAGGAAAGGACAATGTAACAACCCCAAATTTAAGGAGAAATTAATAAATAATTATAAGTGAAAAAAAAGAAAAATAGTGTTTATAATTAGAATTTGTTTGAAATTAGTATTGAAACTAATTGGCGGTAGATTTATTGAATGTTTCAATAAATAAAGGGAAAGAGGAATTAAATTGTAATGATTGAGTTTAATATAAGAACTTGCATTTGTGTCAAAATGGAATGAACATTTTAAATAAAAATAAATGCATGTTTTGAGATAAATAAAATAAACTTTTCATTTTTGAATATATGTATGATTTTATAAACCGGGAGTTTGTTTTGTTACAAAAAAAAGGAAAAAATAATATATATATAACAGTATATTTAAAAAGTAGGTATCTACTTTTATAAATTTGAAAAGTGAAGATGATGATGTTCAAATAAGATGGGTTATTGTAAATGAGAGAAAATGTAACTATATATTTATAAAAAAGAAGGCATTTAATAAAATAAACGTTATATTTTGAAAAGAAAAGGCAAGAGTGTATTATGGAAGGATTGCTTTTCTTATAGAAAATATAAGGTATGTTATTTCTTTATTAGTAAGGAATAAGGGTCAGTTTTGTTTTTGAACATAAAAATATTTATACCAATTAATTAATGTAATTGATTGCTCAATTTAAAGGTAAAGAATAAGGTTACTAATTAATACACAATATATATACAAGTTTTTGGACATATGTTATTTATCTAATTACAACAGATGTGAATATGGAAAAAAATGTAGATATAACAATTCACATGTTATTTTATTTATTTCAGATGTAAATGTGGAAAGATATCGATATGTTGTTTATTTATTTATTTTAGATGTAAACATGTAAATTAAATGGGATGATGAAAACTGAAATGAAACATGTGAATAAAGAGAGACGCATGGAAATTTAACCTGAAATAAAATGCACAAATTAGAAATTAATTAAGGAGAAGAAAACGTTATTTATAGTTTGTATATTATTGAGGGTGTAATTAATTGAATTAAATATAAGATAAGGCGCTGACAAGGCGCATTGTAAGATTTGCATAGCAATGAGTCAATAGAAGTTTCATACACGTTGTTTTACATTCTTTTATTCCATCCGGTGGCTCCTATTCAGCCTACGACGTGGTCACATCCTATTCAATCCCCAAATCCAATGGTCTGAGATCCACTTCTACACCTATAAATAGGACCCTAGGCTTAACACTTTTTCTCATTCTATGTTTTCTCCAATTGGGTTCACCTCTTCAGGAAGGACCCTAAACAGAATAATTTTCCAAGGAGGAAATCATTTTAAATTAAATTATTCGACAACCCCAAGTGGATTCGGGAAAACCTAAGGAAGAGCTAAGGACCAAAGGTGAGTGATCTAATTATTTTAAGATTTCTTTAAGTAATTTAAAGTAATAGGGTTTCCAATAGTTGCAGTTTTACTACGATTTTTGGAATAACCTTTTTAGCAGTTTTATTTACAGTTTTTAGGATTATTTTCAGTCTATTTCCTTTCATCTATTCTTTTTAGTAATTTTAGTTTATTTCTATTAATTATAATTTATTATTGTTAAGCATATCTTTTTATTTATTTACAGTATTTTAGTTTATTTACTGTTATTTATACGTTATTTACATCTTCTTTCTACGTTGGGATTTTCTTCTATTTTCAGTTTTCTTTTATTTCTCCTTCTTCTTCGCGTATGGATTAGAATAGGATTAACGCGAATACGGATTAAATTGTAAGAAAATTGAAATAATGGGATATAAAATGTAAATTATAAAGACTGTAATAAATAATGGAATTGAACTAAAATTACCCCTAATTATAATTAGAATTGGACTAATTAAAGATAATTGGCATAGTTATAGCTTAGAATTATAACTAAATAGATGAAAGAAGCTTATTTTTACACTTAGACCTTGGATTAAGTAATAAGCATGATTATAACGTAGGTTATAATAAGAAAAAGAATAGAATAGGGCTCATTTTAAGACATGGGATAAATTAATAAGCGTAGAAAGTAAATATCATAATAAAGGCTTATTTAAATAATTTATCTAATTTAATAAACAAAGATGAAAGTAGGACCTGTACCAAATAGCATTTCCTATTAGAAAAAACGGTGTCTCACATTAGTCTATAGTGAGACGAGGGAACACTTTTGCTAAGAATGGTAGTAATTGGTCAAATAGAAGTCCAAATCATGGGGGATTTGGATAAGGGGCGCAACTAGATATTTTTTAGATGAAGGACCAATACCAATAGCATTTCCCCTATTTTCTATGGACACACGGTGATCTCGCATTAGCCTGAAGTGAGATGAGGGGCACGCTATGCTGGAAGTTGGAGGTAATAAGAAGACCCAATAGGTGGAGCAAAAGGTAGCATGGGCATGGTGGCAGTTACGCGTGCGACTTCCATGCGGGTGCTCAGTAATAGCTATGAGTTCCAAGCGCGTAGTATGAGTGTCTTTCGTAGACACCATTGCCTTCTATGTAGGGAGCTATATATGTCGTCCTGATCCACAGTAGTTGCTTTGTGTATCTTCCGTAGATAAAATTGGCTGCAGTGTAGGGAGTTATATAGCGGCTGGTCCACATAAAGGTCTATGGAGTAGCAGGCCGATCAAAAAGGGTAGAATTAGGGTCATATCCTAATTACAGGATTAGGAATTCAGCCTAATTAAATCAGAAGAAATGCAATCAATCAATGTTAACCTATCTTGAGCAATATTTAATCGTATTTATTTCCAGTTTATCTCTTTCCTATTTCCTTTGTTATCCTTATTTATGCTAGAACTATTGTAAAGTCTATTACTTTTATCTTGCTTAAAGACTCTAGTAATTACTATCATTCACCAGATTTTTTGTCTAGCCCACTCCTCCATTTCCCCTTTTTCCCCCTTAGGCAATCAAGGAAGAAGCTTGTAGATTGCTGCAGCTTGGAGTTCTTCTTGGAGGAGACTTCTTCTATGTACTTCTTTTATTTTTAGCTGTTGTTCTTGTATGCACTGGTTTATTTGTGATGGATATTACTTACTCTGATTTTGAGACTATGAGTTTTTGTTTCATGAGACATATTGGATTTTTAGACATGTATGTGGTATTTAGCATTTGACTTATTTATGAAGCAATTATGAAGTTTTGTTTTAATTAAGTTATTATTTTAAGTTTCCGCTGTTTTTATCTATTTTTGTCTTGTGAATCTTAATCTTTGTTAGCTTTATTTATACCAACAACGCACCACACCTTTTAATGTGTTCTTTTGGGTATATTAAGGGGTGTGGGATGTTTCAGCACGCTCGGTCATCGCTGGTACACACTAACTGTCGCTCCTTATTTTGACCTCTTATTTGCCCTAATCAGCATAAGCGTGCCTAGCCTTACCTAATCTATTGTGGGACCATCAGTCCAAGTCTGAAAGGGATGCTGCCCAGCCTCACCTAAGTGTTGTGAGACCATCAGTCCCAGTCTGAAAGGGAATGCTGCCAGTACTGGTCCTAACAAACAAATTCTAGTTTGCTCCCCTTGCCCAAATCCCTAGATTTGAGCCTCTATATGTTGGCCACTTATTTACCCTAGTTAGCATAAGCGTGTCCCGACCTCACCTAACTATTATGAGACCATCAGTTCCAGAATGAAAGGGAATGCTGTTGGTACGGGCCCTGCTTCTATCTTTTCTTATTATCTTAGTGTAAGTTGTAAAATAAGCCTCTTTTGTTATTTCTGCTCTATTTGCTTATTAAGTTAATCTAAGTCTTAAAATAAGCCTTTTCTGCTGCTATATTTTCTTATTAACAAGATCTAGGTCTTAAAATAAGACTCTTCTGTTATCTCTGCTATATTTGCTTATTAACAAGATCTAAGTTTTAAAATAAGCCTCTTCTGTTATTTCTTTCTTTCTAATTATAACTTGTGCTATAATTGTTCTTGCTGCTGTTATTCTTCTATTTTCTCTTTTTAGTTATAACCACTTGTTATAATTATGCCTACAAATATCTTAAATTTTCCTATTTCAGTCCATCTCTATTTTTATTTCAGTTTTTCTTATTTTACATCTAATTTCTATAAATTTAGTGTTAATCTATTTTAATCCATATTAGCGAATTCTTCTCTTTTTAATTTATTCGCGTAAAAAGGGATTAAATCTCTATAAAAAGAAACTAGCATTTACTGGCTAAATTCCAACTTAAAACAGATGTGAATAACTGAATAAAATAGCTGAATAAAAATAGACTAAAAAGAACTTCTGAAATTTACTTAAAAACCGACTGTAAAAAAACTTATATAAAACTGTCTCAAAATTGTAGAAAAACTACAACTATTGAGAACCCTATTATTTTAAATTACTTAAAAATCTAAAATAATTACAAAACACTCACCTGTGGTCCTTAGCTCTAGTCCTGGGCCTTCCTGGATCCACTTCTAGGGCGTAAAATATTTTTATCAAAAAGATTTCCTCCCTAGAAAAATTTTCTATTTAAGGTTCAGCCTTAGACAATGAATCCAATTGGGAGAAAATCTGAATGAGAAAAATTGCTAGGCCTAGGGTTATATTTATAGTGTCACTTTTGGATCTCAAACCGTTGGATTTGAAGATTAAATCTGGTGTAACTACGTCATAGGCTCGCTGGGAACCGTCGGATGGGAGCACGAACGCACAGGATTTGAGAAAATGGAAAAATGACGTGTTCGCTCAAAACTGGACGAATCTACATCAAATAACTAAGGCGGGTTGACCTTTATACTATGAGGGTCGACCTTGCTCCTTTGGGGGTCGACCCTAGTGTCGACCTAGCCCTATATATATATATATATATATTCGTTTTGTTTATTAAATTCTGAATTCTTGTTTCCTTTGTAACTTCTTCGTTTTAGCTTGGGTTTCGACAAGTTATATATGGAAATTGACCAGAAAATTACCATGGATACAATGGTGCAACTCAAGTGGCTTGGTTCTGACAATTTCACAAACTTATTATATTATTTAACTAATTCGTTAATTAATTATTATAGCACAAATTTTGGGTTGTTACATGAAATCTCGATTTTCTTTCTTTGTTTAAAAGCTATGGATATAATGATATGGAAAATTCTTATATCGAAGAATTTCGATCTATATTCCATTCTATATATCCGTTTGACTTTTACGGTGCGAAATCGCGAACTACCGTTACGCGATGCCTATTTTTGACTAAATTTTCAATATTCATTTAAACTTTGCCAAAACACTTTTAAATGTTTATAAAACATTTCTAAACCATAATAAGCCATTTTTAAGAGGTTTAAACATTCCATATACACCATTTCATTTATTAATGGAAAGTGATTTCTTTTGTGCTTATCGACATGTATTTGACTTGTATATATATTCAAAAACAATTTTAAAAAACCAAACTTGATAATCAAAGCATATTAAACATCCCTTTCAAACATCATATCATCATCCAAAAATATAATATAAGTAAGAGTTTCTAACTTTGGTTTTGATTGGAAAAACGGCAGTAGCTTCGCTACTCGGAAATTAAAGCTCACGATCCCTTGCACTATTGTTTCTAGGTGGCTCGGCCTAGCCTTGGGATGGCTAGAGGAGCTCACGGCCTAAGGTAGGAGAAGAGGAAGGCTTGGCCTTTGATGGAGGAAGTGGAGGCCATGGTTGATGGAGAGGAAAAGGTGGAGTTTTAAATAGTATGAGGTGATTAAGTATATCTATATTGTTTGCGCCAAAATTGGCCACAAACCCCGAATGTCATGAAAGCACCAATGTATGAACACAGATAAGCAATGTTGTAACACAAATCTCAGATCCAGGCAAAGAAGAGAATCACAAGTCAAGAATAATAAACAGAAGCACAGGATTTATAGTTGTTGGGTGAATTCTCACCCCCGGACCGGAAGAGCCGAACCAGCCACCCTCCATGCATAACTGAGTCGAAGCTCCACCGGACCAACTCCTACCCAACCATCGCCGAACCAACTCCATAGCCGGACCAGCCCACACCGGACCAACTCCTACCCAACCATCGCCGAACCAACTCCATAGCCGGACCAGCCCACACCGGACCAACCTCACCATCCCACCAACGGTCCAAGCAACTACCGGTCCAAACTGCACTTCCCATGTTCTACCGGACCAACCCCCAAACCGGACCAAGCGATTGCCACATAGCACCGGATCACCTACAACCGGTCCATTCTACACTCCAACCACCTCCGAACCAAGCGATGCCGAACCAAGACGTACCAGGCCAGATCACATCAGCCCAGGCCCATCAGCAACTATACACATCCTGGACCCCTACCCCTAGCCTCACTCTATAAATAGAGGGGCATGGGTACAACAATGGGGACAAGTTTGAGAGCTCAAGCACGGAAGGAACTTTCAAACAACTTTCTTTTACTTGTATCAAAGCTTTGTACTTATAATCAGAAGAAGAGAAGAGAAATAACAAATAAAGTGGACGTAGGCACATTCTGGCTGAACCACTATAAATCTGCGTGTCTTTTTACAGTTTAGCCCCTGCTTCTCATATATTTGCATAAATCTCAAAAATCACTAAGAACAACATAAGATCTACTAAATTATACGACTTTGAGGTGTTTGTCCATTTTTTGTGCAAACATTTTTGGTGCTTTCATTGAGAGCTAGAAGCTCGAAGCTTCAGCTTCATCCACTTAACGAGTTTTCCTAACAGCATCGTCCGCCACTTGGAAAACATGCCTCCCAAACAGAGAAAAGATGTTAACAAAGGAAAAAACATCGCATCCAGCAGTCTTCCAGATCCAGCTGTCACGAATCAAGTAAATCGTCCTCCTCCAGCAACAGTAACAAATGAAGGACAGGCTAACCCAACCACTCCTGCCACAGAACAACCTACAGCAATTACTAGGGCAGATTTGGACAGAGTTGTGGTTGAAGTAACTAACCGCTTCACGTCCCAGCAGGAAGCTTTGGTGGACCATCTCATGTCATGCTTAAGGGACGCTGAAGAATCCAACCGCAACACTGAATCATGGGGCGAGTCCCAGTTTGGAGGATCTCAGAGACAACAAAGATCTTCCTTCTTCGAAGGAGCTAACGGCAGAAGTAGCCGTGGTAGGAGCCGAGACCGAGCACAGCCCGGAGTTAGGCCTGAGGAAACGTTTGGTACCGAACCCAACGGGGAAGGTACCGGGCGAAGGTCAACTGTAGCTGAGCCTGTCATGCTGCCTAACCACAGAAACGCCAGTGAACGGGGCCGAGCTAGAGTCCAGCCCGAAGTTGGACCCGAGGAAGTGCTTAGATCAGAACCCAGCAGGGGGAGATCGAGGCAAGGGCCAACTATAGCTGACCCGAGCATGCTCCCAGAAGATCAAAGGCAGCCACTGGAAAATATGAGGAATGATATACGATACCATCCCTACAGGTCATCTGGACGGAATCAATCCCACAGAACAGAACCAAACTCATTTCTATCTGCTCCAAGTTCTGATGAAAGGATGGCACGCTTATTCAGAGAGTGTGTCCAACGGGAGCAAAGAGATCGAGGGATAGGCGCTAGGGTAACCAGCCCTTTCGCCCGCAACATCAAAATTGCTATCACCCCCCGAGAATGGAAGATGCCAACAATGGAACCCTACAAAGGAACCTCTGATCCCGTTGTACACTTACAGAAGTACACGCAGCATATGCTCATGAGTGGAGCGACAGAGGGAGTACTGTGCAAATGCTTTCCGCTCTTCTTAGCAGATCTTGCTACCTCCTGGTTCTGTCATCTACCCCAAGGATCCATCAGCTCGTGGGAAATGTTGAAAGAAAAATTTATCAGTCAGTTCCGCATTCATGTGGAGCAACCTAAGGACGCTTATTCCTTATCCAACGTCAAACAGAAACCTGGAGAAAAGCTGCAGCAATACCTAACCAGATTCAACGCCGCAGCAGCCGCAGTCCAAGATGCCGATGAGAAGCTTATCCTAATGGCCCTCTGCAGTGGTGTGCATCCGGACACTAAATTTGCTAGAAGGTTGACAAAAGAAAAACCAGCTACTTTACCCGATTTCTTCCATGAAGCCGGGAAATACATGAGGCTTGAGGATGCTGCCGTTGAGGGGCAGTCAGGATAGCAAAATAAGACAACCCATGGCAACGCCCCTGCTGTGGCAAGGGACGTTCGAAGAAATGATTCCAGAGACAATGCTGGGGGCAAGAAGGGAGAAAAGCGCCTATATCGGCCAGGACCAAGATTCGACACTTACACTCCTTTGAACGAGACCGTCGAAAATATCTTCCTTGCCACCCAAGGCGAAGTTAGATACAAACGCCCACCATACAAGAAGGAATCAGATAACGCACAGAAGTCTGGAAAGTTCTGCCGCTTCCACGAATCTCACGGGCATGATACCAACGAATGCCATCATCTCCGAGATCTGATTGAGGAACACATCAGAAGAATGAAACTGGAACGTTATGTAAAAGGTCAGGACAGGACCCCAGCTCCTGCCAATGAAAACCCAAGGCTACCCTCACCAGGGGCCGACAGAGGAAACCGCAACGCTAGCAGCTCTAGTCAAGAAAAGATAGTGGTCCATACCATCTCAGGAGGGCCACACATCGCAGACAGAAGCTGGAAAGAGATGGAAAGGTACGGAAAGTCGCTTAGAGACAATAAAGACTATGTCAATTCGGTTATAGAAGAACGCCACCCGAAGCGGAAAGAAAGTGATGACATCACATTCGGTAAGCGTGACCTAGAAGGAAGGCAGTACCCTCACATAGATCCCATGGTTATCTCTGCCCGACTCGGTCCCGCCGAAGTTTACCGAATCCTGGTAGATACTGGAAGCTCAGTAAACATCCTGTTCAAACACGCATTCGACAAGATGAAGCTATCAATGAAGGATGTATCTCCCTGCAATAAGCCACTACACGGTTTCACTGGAGACGCGAAGATGCCTCTCGGGCAGCTGGACCTCTTTGTTGAGATAGGTAGCCACCCCCGATCCATTGTACGGAAACAGACATTTGTGCTAATAGAAAACCATTCGGCCTACAACGCTTTCTTAGGGAGGCCAGCCTTGACTGACTTCCAAATTGTCCTAGCCCCATGGTGTCTGAAGATGAAATTTCCAACGGACAATGGAGTAGGGGAAGTAGAAGGAGACCAAGACGTTGCTCGAGACTGCTATGTGACTGAACTTCGCAACAACCACAGGAAAGATAAAGGGAAGGGTGTAGAGATTGCCCTCTGCACGAAAAATATAGAAGCATAGCAACTAAAGAAAGCCCGTCCTCTTCGATATACCAGCGACCCTTTCAATGAATTAGACCCTAGGGACAAAGAGGAGGAGGCCACCGCCGAGCCTGTAGAGGCTATGGAGTTTATATCTGTAGACAAGCACGACTCAAGTAGACTATTGAAAATTAGGTCCCAACTAAAAGCCGAATTGAAGGAACAACTCATCGATTTTCTCCGCCACAACTTGGATGTATTCGCTTGGTCTCACGCTGACATGACCGGAATCTCCCCCGACATAGCATGCCACGTATTAAACATTGATCCTACCAAGGCGCCTGTAAAACAAAAAAAGAGAAGTATGGGGGCAGAGCGATCAGCAGCCCTCGATGAAGAAGTAAAGAATCTACTCGCCAATGACTTCATACGAGAAGCTGTTTACCCGGAATGGATCGCCAACCCGGTACTAGTAAAGAAGGCTAATGGGAAGTGGCGGACCTGCATCGACTTCTCCAACCTAAACGACGCCTGCCCAAAGGATTGCTTCCCACTTCCCAGAATCGACCAACTTGTAGACAGCACAGCCGGGCACGAGCTCCTATCTTTTATGGACGCATACTCAGGATATAACCAAATTCCTATGCATGCTCCCGACCAAGACCACACTAGTTTCATCACCGACCGGGGTTTGTACTGCTATAAGGTAATGCCTTTCGGACTTAAAAATGCAGGAGCCACCTACCAGCGCCTCGTCAACAAAATGTTTGCGGGGCTAATAGGACAAACTATGGAAGTATATGTGGACGACATGCTGGTGAAATCACGGAAAGCCAAAGATCACGTAAGCCACCTAGGCGAAATATTCCAGGTACTTCGACAGTATGGAATGAAGTTGAATCCACTAAAGTGCTCCTTCGGAGTATCATCGGGAAAATTCTTAGGGTTCATCGTCCATGCCCGAGGGATTGAAGCAAACCCTGAACAAGTCCGAGCGCTAAGGGATATCAAGATACCTTCCACCCGAAAGGAAATGCAAAGCCTAAATGGAAAAGTGGCCGCCCTAAGCCGATTCATCTCCAAGGCAACGGACAAGTGCGTCCCCTTTTTCGAAGCTCTAAAGAAAGATAAAGGAAAGTTCGAATGGACGGACGAATGCTTAACCGCTTTCCTTAACCTAATCGAACACCTCCAGAAACCACCGGTACTCTCGACTCCAAGCGAAGGCGAAGAATTATACCTATACCTTGCTGTGTCATCTCACGCTCTAAGCGCTGCCTTGGTAAGGGAAGACAACCGCACGCAACGACCAGTTTACTTCGTCAGCAAAAGGTTTACTGGGGCAGAAGTCAGATATCCTAAACTTGAGAAGTTAGCATACTGTATACTAATCACATCACGGAAATTGCGTCACTACTTCCAGTCCCATTCCATCAAAGTTCTGACCGATTAACCGCTGAGGCAGGTACTCCATCGTCCCGACACTTCTGGGCGATTACTCAAATGGTGCATTGAACTGAGATAGTATGATATCACCTATCACCCTCGCACCGCCATCAAGGGACAGGCTATGGCTGATTTCATTGCAGAGTTCACTACCAACGAAGATCAGGAGCAATTGGAAATAACAGAAGATATCAAGTGGAATCTCTTTGTGGATGGTGCATCAAACGAACAAGGCTCGGGGGCAGGTGTGGTAATAATCACTCCCAGGGGAAACAAACTGCACTATGCTATAAGGTTGGAGTTCGCTGCCACCAACAACGATGCAGAATATGAAGCAGTGATAGCTGGACTAGAAATTGCCATAGAAATCGGGGCCAATTCTTTGTGTCTTCACAGCGATTATCAACTTATTGTTAATCAAATACTAGGAGAATTCCAAGCTCGAGAAGAACGACTCATAGCATATCTAAAGAAGACCAAGTTACTTCTCAGCCGATTGGACCACTACTTAGTCAAACACATCCCTCGGGAGGAGAACCGAGAGGCCGACGAATTAGCAAAGCAAGCAAGTGTGAGAGACATCACCATCTTCGGGGTAGTAACCATCTCAAAGAAACTGGCCCCAAGTTTTGAGCAAGTGAATCTGATAGCTGCAACCGAAGAAGCAACTTGGATGACTCCCATCCGAGACTACCTACGAAGTGGCACTCTACCCAACGGGCGTAACGAAGTCAAGAAAATCTTGAGGAAAGCATCCCGCTACACAATACAAGAAGACATCCTCTATCGGCGCGGATTCTCTAACCCGTTATTAAGGTGTGTCACTGGGAGAGAAGCCAAGGAAATCTTGTCCAACATCCATCAGGGAAGCTGCGGAGATCACACCGGAGGGCAAACGTTAGCAAAAAAGATACTCCGATACGGATATTTCTGGCCCACCTTAAGCAAGGACGCCTTAGATTTCGTCAAGAAGTGTGACAGATGCCAAAAATTTGCTAAGATTCCTCGGCTACCAACAACCGAGATTACTCAAATGACTAGCCCTTGGCCCTTCGCAATATGGGGAATTGACTTAATCGGCGAGCTACCGATGGGCCGAGGCGGGGCCAAATATGCTATAGTGGCGGTTGATTATTTCACCAAATGGGTGGAAGCGGAACCTCTGAACAAAGTATCTTCAGCAAAAGTTATTAACTTCTTAATCAAAAATGTTCTATGCAGGTACGGAGTCCCACTCAAAATCATATCAGACAATGGACTTCAGTTTGACAGCGAGGAATTCGCCAACTGGTGCCGAGAACACGGAATTCATAAAAGCTTCTCATCCGTAGCATATCCCCAGGCAAACGGACAAGTCGAAGCAGTCAACAAAATCCTGAAAACCCTGATCAAAAAGAAGCTCGAAAAGTCAAAGGGCGCTTGGGTGGATGAACTCCCTACGGCACTATGGGCCTACCGCACATCTTTCAGAACATCAACAGGGCACACTCCTTTCTCTTTGGCATACGGATCGGAGGCTATGCTCCTAGTTGAAACCATTGTGCCTTCCCACCGTAGGATCCACTATAACCCAGAAGAGAATGAAGAACTCCTCCACATGTCTTTGGATCTAGTTGAGGAGAGAAGGAATGATGCAGTCCTTAAAGCAGCGGCCCACAAGCAGAAAGTGGCAGCACAATACAACTCCAAAGTCAAGCATCGTACCTTACAAGAAGGGGATCTTGTCCTCAAGCGAATCTTCCCTCGCCCCGGAGCACTAGACCCAATCTGGGATGGACCATATGTAATTCATAAAGATCTCCACAATGGAGCCTATATTTTGTCAACAGTGGACGGAGAGGTGTGCCAGAGGGCATGGAACATCCAACACCTCCGTCGATACTTTTCTTAACTTGTATTGCCCATATGAAGTGAATTAACAAAGAGAATCAGTGGACGTAGGCCTTTTCATGCCGAACCACTTTAAAAAAAACCTTGTCTCTTTTTTAACTTGTTCCTTTATATCTTGGCTACTTGTTAACTTTATCCTTTTCTGTTGAACAAAATCCTATGCGTATAGCATTTCTACTCAAAGCACTCCATGGCGCAACTTCGCCTGGGCAAAACCTAACAGGTACTATGCGAATCTATGCCCTCGCCAATGAGACACTTTTGCTCCAGCATCCCTCTGCTGTGGGTTAACTCATTGCTCGCGACGGCCCTTAAAGCCAACTGTAATGAGCCGATTATAAGCCACCGAGAAGGCCGACTATAGCCGAGGCAGCTCATTACGGCGTTAGGCTCGCCGGCAACTGTGAACTGACTATAAGCCCCAACATAAGGTGTGGCCAGCCAGGGGCAGTTCACAGTTGACGATTGGCACCCACGCTAGCCGGCCACAGTAAATCGAATAATACCAACGATTACGGGCCATAATGGCCCGGGTAGTTAGTGTGCGCGATCTCGGCTCCGATGTGTCTTAGGTGCGGCTGTGGTAAAAAAGAATTAACTCCCCGCGGAGGCGTAAGATGGGTGACAAATGTCTCCAAGACCCACAGCTAGGGAAAGTGACTACAAAACCCGTTTGCCACGAACTTAAGCACATCGAAGGCCTTCCGTGATTGGAAGTTTTACTATTTCGCATATTTCAATTTTACTTAAAAAGCTTTCCTCCTATCCTCTATAACAATCCATAAAGTACAGGGTACAGAGTTGGAGATACTTGCCAATGGATGCAAGGATTCACAATCGGATGGCAGGGCATTCAACTGCTTTCCATGATATTCAAAACTGCCATCTACAAACAGAACATGAAGGGCGGTATTTTCTTCCTTTATGTACAAATACATGACTATAATTTATTCACACCACACACTAACATTGCAAGTCATGAAATTATGTCTTAAACCAGAACCCGACATCAAACACAATTTAATTACAAGAATATACATAGCTATATTTCTCATACGACATGCCAAAATAACAGCAAACATTCAAAAGACGACAAAATCAGCTTAAGTTAAAGAATTACACGTCAAAAATAAGACTATTTATTACAAGTGGCAGAATATTACAACCTAAAGGCTACTTGACCATTTTTCGACTAACATATACAACCCTGTCAAATCCACAAAAAGAGTTTTTCCAGGTATAATCAAGGGGCCGGCTGCAGTGGAGCTTTATCCTTGTCCTGTTGACCCCCTGTCCAGTCAGAGAAAGGATTCATTAGCAATAAGCAACCAAGTCGATGGAGAAACTAAAAAGGGAGACTTACCAGCGCCTGCTTCCTGACTATCCTGATCGTCATCCTCTACCTGCACGCCTACCTCCTCAGCGGCAAGCAACCGCATACCTTCCTTCACAGCCGCCCTCTCCTCCGCTGTTTCCCTCAGCTTGACTACTGACTGCTGTGGAAGGATTAAGTTATACTCCAGAAGGGTCGCATTTCTGATCAGGAAGGCAGATGATCTATATTTCCCGAGAATAGCTTCTATCTCAGCCGCCGTCTGAACCAGGCGGTCAGTCTCCATAACCGCAAAGCCACCTGTCGCTAGCAAAAATGAGAAAGTATGAGAAGAAGCATCGCAATCGTAATGGAAATTATAAGTAAAAGCATCAACGTACATCCAGAAGTAAAGCGCCGAATTGAAACGGAGTCGTCCCTGACAAAGAACCATTCCTTCTTGAACATGCTGAATTTGGAATACAGATCCAAGACCGGCTTGAAGGTCACAGCTGACTCCAAGCTAATGTATGGGGACCTTTTCTTATAGCCCCTCAGATTATATAGATACCGGATCTCTCGGTTGGAAGGAGCACGACCATACTTCCTCTGGAAAATGACGAAGAGGCTCACCAGTATAGCATAGGAGTTGGGTTGAAGCTGGAATGGGGCCACCTTTAGATATGTGAGGAAGCTGGCTATCCAAGCGTTAAGAGGAGGAATGGCACCACACATGCAGTGGTATTTGCTGTAGGCGAAGTACCCTTCAGGAGGATCATACGACATAACATCTCTCCCAGGCAATAGCAAGTGCGCCCTATCGATTCCAAAGGATCGGGAAATGACATCAAGCTGCTCCTCCTTGAGGGAGCTAGGAAAGCAATCGGGCGGGGAGTTCAGAAGTTCCTGAGGGCCGTACCCGTCCACTAGCGATCTCGGGGTTGGTCCGTGACGTTCTTGATTCGGCTGAGCTGGGGGCACGGTAGAGGAACCTCCTTCGCCCCCGGATTTCTTTTTGTCTGATCGAGTTTCCGCTTTACGAGACATTATCTGCAAAACCAGAAAAGCACATCGTTAGAACAGAAGATGTAAACAAGTATATGACGTCATTCGGTAAAAACATATTCAGTATCAGTTTCATTCGGTATCATTTTCATTCGGAATTCAAGATTCCTGAGTTCATCCGGTTATTCAAGTGTATGACTCATTCGGCACTTAACGCCTAAACACACTCGGCGACCATACTTTACAAGGTTCATTCGGCTTTCTCACTCTCAAAGGTCCATTCGGCATTCTCACAGCTAAAGTTCATTCGGTACAACATACGAGTTTCATTCGGCAAAGGAAAGTCAAGTACCTGATTCGGTGTTTCTGAAGCAATTCGGCAGAGAGCTTGATTCGGTAGAGATATTTAGTTCGGCTATTTGGGATTGGAAAGGAACGACGAAGGCGTACCACCCCTACTTATAGGCAAACAAAGGACACCGGATCAGATGGTCCGGCACTCAGTGACCGAATGAGGACGACCAAGGAACAAAGTAGGCCGTATGCCAGCATACGCCCCACTTTGGGGGGCAAGTGTTGGGTGAATTCTCACCCCCGGACCGGAAGAGCCGAACCAGCCACCCTCCATGCATAACTGAGTCGAAGCTCCACCGGACCAACTCCTACCCAACCAGCGCCGAACCAACTCCATAGCCGGACCAGCCCACACCGGACCAACTCCTACCCAACCATCGCCGAACCAACTCCATAGCCGGACCAGCCCACACCGGACCAACCTCACCATCCCACCACCGGTCCAAGCAACTACCGGTCCAAACTGCACTTCCCATGTTCCTACCGGACCAACCCCCAAACTGGACCAAGCGATTGCCACATAGCACCGGATCACCTACAACCGGTCCATTCTACACTCCAACCACCTCCGAACCAAGCGATGCCGAACCAAGACGTACCAGGCCAGATCACATCAGCCCAGGCCCATCAGCAACTATACACATCCTGGGCCCCTACCCCTAGCCTCACTCTATAAATAGAGGGGCAGGGGTACAACAATGGGGACAAGTTTGAGAGCTCAAGCACGGAAGAAACTTTCAAACAACTTTCTTTTACTTGTATCAAAGCTTTGTACTTGTAATCAGAAGAAGAGAAGAGAAATAACATATTAAGTGGACGTAGGCACATTCTGGCTGAACCACTATAAATTTGCGTGTCTTTTTACAGTTTAGCCCCTGCTTCTCATATATTTGCATAAATCTCAAAAATCACTAAGAACAACATAAGATCTACTAAATTATACGACTTTGAGGTGTTTGTCCATTTTTTGTGCAAACAATAGTGGTTCGGTTATCTCCGACCTACATCCACTTCAAAAGACAATCTTTTATTGATGTTCTTCACTGATTACAGTGGATTACAGCAGTAATTTTTGAGTACAAACAGTAAAGTTGAGTTCAATCTTGATTTTGGCAGAGTTTGGACGTCGCTGGATCCAAAAGTCCTTTGTTCGTAGGCTCTAGGGTGCTATTTATAGGCGCTTCATGCAAATATCTCGCTCAAACTTCGGGAGACCTCTTCTGACACATGAGCGAGCCCACGCAATCGATCCAATGCAATTTTGACTCTATCCGTGATCGATACGAATGTAATTCGTATCGATCAAGACTTTATCCAATGAAGCCGAAACTTTGCACTAACCTTCTTTAGCTTGTACGTAAGCTCCTGTGAAAATTTCATAGCATTTGGACTTGTGGATTGTGAGATATGATCGACGCAAGTTAGCGTTTTCCATAGGCCGTTGCGTTCGTATCGATAAGTTTTGTATCGATCTGTTCGACTCGATCTCGAACACGTGCATGCAAGGTGACGTGGTGCGAGATTCTTGGATTGATCCACTTTTTGTGCCGAACGATCGAGTCTTCCTTGTGCATAAGCCTTGTTTGTATCGATTGGTAACACCTCGTTCGCATCGATTGCTTCGGCGCTATTCGTATCGATCACAATGTATTGTTCGAATTGATTAATCGTGGCTTTGTTGGTATCGATAGAAGTTATCTTGCATATTGGTCATGTTCGTATCGATCGCGGTGGTCTTGTTCGTATCGATGGAATTGGTTTTGTTCGAATCGGTTTCAATGGATGAATACCAACAGAATGGCATGCGATCGATATAAAGAGTGGGACATTTGATGGATACGAACAAAGGGACACGAAGCATGGACACGAACAGATCGATGCGAACAACATGATTTTGGATGGATGCGAGCGGTACCGATGCGAAGAGATGGATACGAATGAATTGAACTCCAAGTTTTCATCGATCATATCTTGAGCATACGAACTCCGATTGTCTTGAAATTTGAAACGTTGGCTTTCATAGCTTTGTCTGTCATGTCATGTCAATTGTAGCCCGATCCGGACTTAGACAAAATTCATCGATATCCATAGTGAACCTGTGATGCATATTTAGTATTTAGGGCGAGTAATAATTGTTTTTTCAATTAATTTCTTGATATCTCAATCTTGCTAAAAAGTGGGATAACACTCTGCTCCCCAAAACATGCCTTCTGATAAAAGACGTGTTTTGAATAGCTTCAAATCAAATGCTGTGAGCTCATAGTTTATTCATAGCTATAGTATCGTCAATCAAGTTTGTGGTTGTTCGAAGCCGAATCAGTATCCATTTCCACTTGTGGAAGTCAGTAATCAAGTTCTACAGCCTCTCCGGACTATCGAAGGTCACCCCGGACCCTTCCTAAGTCCATTCCAAACCTAACTATCGAATGGAAAGATCCTGTTGCGCTCCGGCGTTGCTTCCTATCCCTTGCACTCTGGCCCTAGCGAGGGCATGTAGCGATGTCTTGTTCTTTCTAGACCGATCACAGCCTCTCCGGGGTCTTGCTGGATCCCATCCTATCACTCTCCGGTGAAGGGGAAACAACGTCGAGTGACCCGATCCTGTCGCTCTCCGGCGAAGCGGCAACACCCCCTACACTCTAGTTCAGTGCTTCTGAACATTAAGCGATGTCATGGCCTGAATCCTAGGCCAATCACAGCCACTCCGGGCTCTTATCGAACCCCGATCCATTCACTCTCCGGTGAATGGGGAACGGCGTCAAGTAAGTCGATCCTGTCGCTCTCCGACGAAGCAACTCACTTCTTGCACTCCGGACCCCGCCCAGGTAGGGTCATAAAGCGATCGTTTTCAAGCTGGTTTTCAATATTCATCCTTTAATTCTCCGGTCAAAGGTTTATTTCGAGAAATTCAAGTTCATTTATTAAATTGAAGCTCCAGTGTTCAATCACAAACAAAGGAAAAAACTAAATATTGCCTCTCTGGGAAGAGCAGTCTATTACCATCTCAGAGCATGCCTGGGGATCTCTCCGGTTCCCGTACATGTGTAAGCGGAATAGCCGTTTTATTTTGGAATCAAATCTAAGAAATTTAATCGACCAAAGTTCAAATCCTAAACTTGGCCCTTGCCATCATGATCAATTGATGACGAGTCGTGATCCCGATCCAGGATTAGTTTTGTTAGGTGGAGGCAGTAGTTGCTCAGGTCCTACGGCCGCTGTTCGATCTCTGGTGTATTGTGGCAATCTACCACTTCTGATATGCTCTTCTACCTCATCCTTCAGATGGCGGCATTCATCGGTAGTATGCCCTTCCAGCTCATGGAATACGCAGTACTTTCCACTTCTACATTCCCGTTCTATGGGATCTCTCCTGGGTGGTTTTCGATAGGGGAGCTGCCCCCGAGTCTCCGTGTAGATTCGTTCCAGGTTTGTTGTCAATTCAGTGTATTGCCTGAATCTGGGCTCTCGGAATTTCTTTCGTTTGTCAGGAGCATCGTATCTGTCGTCCTGCTTTCGCTTTCCTTTATCTGTCCCAGATTGTTCTTTGGAGGTTCCTTCTCCTTGCACAACGTTTGTTTCTTGCCTCTTGGCACGTGAATCTTCCAACCGAATGAATCTCTCAGCTTCATGATAAAATTCTCCAAGGTCTTGCGGTGGATCTCTTGCCAAAGAATCCTTAAACTCTGTGCCTTCCGCAACTCCTACTACCACCGCCATCAGAATCATTGATGGATCCGGGCGATCTACTGAATCCATAGTTGCATTGAATCATAGTAGAAACTCTTTTATGGACTCTCCGATCCTCTGCTTTATCGATGCTAAGGTCATCACATTCTTGGGTCGCGTCACGTGGACCCTAAACTGCCTCATGAAGCATTCCACTAGCTCACCCCATGTTCTGATCGATTCCTTCTCTAGCTGCCTGAACCAAAGCGCAGCCAAATCTGATAAATATAGAGGGAAACATCGTGCCATCACTTCGTCGGATGCCCCCATCACTTCCATATGCCTGATATATCTGGTAATATGCATGGTCGGGTCTGATCTTCCATCATAAGGGTCTATCACGGGTAACTTGAATTTTGGAGGATTCCTTGCACTGGATCAAGTGAAGACTCTGGGTTTCCAACAAGCCACTGCTACATCTATTCCTGATATTCGGAGTGAACGGACTTCGACTAACTTCCTCTAATCCTCCGCTTGACAATCCTCCCCTCATAATTCGTCGCACTAATCTAGCCATTCTTTCATCTCCATCTTGGGGTTGTCCCCTCAACATGCTTCTATCCTGTCACCCATGTTTCAAAGGGTATTCTGGGTAATATTCTTTGTGTGGTTCATTAACATTGGCATTGGCTCTAGCCTGCTGAGCTCCATCTATGGGTCTTCCAATGTCAGATCCCGAGGGTCTATCCCCAGGTCCTTGTTGATTGCCTTCAGGTTCTTCGTTCTGATCTTCGATCTGACCTCCATTGGTCTCTAGGACTCTAGTTCCTTGTCCTACATTCGCAGTCACTGTAGTCGGTCCAAAGTTCTGTGCTCTGGCTGTTCTCATCTGATCAAAGAAGTTTTACATCATTTCTTGTTAACTCTTCAACAATCTTTCATGTATTGCATCCACCATAGTCTCCATCTCGTTCCTGGTAATGTAGATTGAAGCTTGTACTTCTCCAGTTCCAAAGGAGGCCTCTTGACTTCCCCCTTGTTGGCTTCTTTCTCCTCTCTGTCTTCTTGTTGATTGTCGCGTCATTGTCTTCCAAATCTGAACCTTTAAGCCTTCAACTTTAATATCCAAGCGATAGAATCCCTGAGTTCAATTCTCAGTGGAAGCACCAAAGTGTTTGCGCCAAAATTGGCCACAAATCCCGAATGTCGTGAAAGCACCAGTGTATGAACACAGATCAGCAATGTTGTAACACAAATCTCAGATCCAGGCAAAGCAGAGAATCACAAGTCAAGAATAACAAATTAAAGTAGAGAATCAACATCCATAATAACATCTCATATCATAGCAGTTATAACTTTTTACATATGTTTCAAAGGTTACTACTTTCTTTTTCAAACACTTATCAAACATTATTATTAGCAATCAAACATTATTTTTACCTATCATAACTACTAATATAGCTATAATTTAAAGTTCTTACTTAGTTTTGTTTTTAGAACGGAAAATCGGCTATAGCTCCACTAATCGATGTTTTTCGCTCACGATTCCTTGCACGCTTGGACTTGGATGGCTCAACTTGGACTTAGGGGAGGTGGAGGTGCTCACGGCCTAGGAGGAGGAGGGAGTTGGCTCGGCTAGGGAGTGGAGGGAGGTTGGCCATGGGTTATGAGGAGAAGAGGGAGGAGTTTTGGAGTGGTTTTGAGGTGTTTGGATGGATATTTCCCTTAATTATTTTTGGAATATTTTAGCATTATTTTATTAAGGAGGGAAGCCATTAGAGGGTGGAAGAAAAGCTTGGATAATGAAGAAGAAGTTGTGTGGAAAAATGAGAGAAAGTGGTGCTTATTTATAGAAATTTTTTTGATTAAAATAATATTTGATAAAAAAGACTAAAATACCCTTACTTGTAAATAAAGTAAGCACTTATTTTTCAACCCTTAACATCTTGTTTCACATCACAACTTTAAGTCACTTTCACTTAATAAGTAAGTAAAGAATATAATGATTTTGATTACTTTTGAAATGGTATGTTTTGTCTTTATTAATTTACTTTTGCTAATGATATTTCTAGAATTTTCTAACCTTAATTAGCAAAAGTAAACTTGATTAATTAATTGTTAATTACTTACTATACGTTATAATGTTTATAAGAATATGTACATAAAGGTGCAACGACGTTGCGACAACTTTAAATCGATAAAACGTTAATTTTTGAAAATATGTTTTACGGTCACACTTTGATGTTTTATTTAAATTATTTATTTATGTAAACAAAATTTAAAAATAAATTTGTATATGTTATTTAAAAATATAAACACTCAGAAATAAATTTGAATAATTTATTAAACCATTTAAACTTACTTTTCTGAAATCAGGATTTTGTCACTTTTGTTAATATAAGCAAATGTTACTATCTCTATGTATATTTCTATTTCCAAATCCTATCTAATATTGTTTAAATCCTAAAACCTTATATATTTTAAATTTAAAATCACTTTAAATGTTATATTTTGAGGTGGTCAGATTCTGGGTCGTTACGTTCTCCCATACTTAAAAGAAATTTCGTCCCCAAAATTTGATAAGAAGAAAATAGCTCAAAAGGAAATATATATTCGATAAGGTGGAATATATAAAATAAGTGACTACACTATAGGCGGTGAGTACACTCAATCTATAGATAAAGTCTATACATCGATCCTAAACTCGGGATATGCCTTCTTCATTCTTTCCTCTGTTTCCCATGTGCAATCCTCTACGTATCCACTCCATTGGACTTTGACTAACCATACGACCATCCTCCTTAATCGTTTCTCATCTTGATCAACAATTCGAACAGGTCGTCTAATAACTGCTAAGTTTTGTTCTATCTCCAAGTCTTCTTGAGCAGCTGTTTCTATGATCTGTTTTGGATCATGCACATGTTTCCGTAAATGTGATACGTGAAAAACATTATCTACACCAGACAATCTTTCAGGCAATTGTACTCGATAAGCTAATGGGCAGATTCGTTCAAGAATGGAAAAGGTCCAATATATCGAGGTGCTAACTTACCTGTTCTTCCAAAACTTACTATTCCTCTCATTAGAGAGACTTTCAACAAGACTAAATCTCTAACTGAGAATTCCAAATTTCTACGCCTTTGATCTTCATAACTCTTCTATCTACTTTGGGCTTCTTTTAGCTTCTTTCTAATCATATCAACCTTCTTTGATGCTTCTCGTATCATATCAGGACCAAGTACTAACCGCATGACCTGCTCGGACGACCATATAGAGCTTCATACGGTGCCATGCCGATACTAGCTTGATAACTGTTGTTATAAGAGAACTCTACTAAATGCATATGATTTTCCCAAGAGCCTCCAAAGTCTAGAATACATGCTCTAAGAAGGTCTTCCAAAATACGGTTGAATCTTTCCGTCTGTCCATCAGTTTGGGGTTGATAGGCAGTGCTTATATTCAGCCTTATTCCTAAAGTGGTATATAATGCTTCCCAAAACTGACTAGTAAAGATTGGATCCCGATCGCTCACTGTACTGCTCGGAACTCCATGCAATCGTACAATCTCCTTCATATATATATCAGCAAGGCTTGCAGCGGTTCTTGTTGGCTTGACTGGAATGAAGTGTGCACTTTTAGTTAATCGATTTATGATAACCCAAATGCCTTCATTCCCTTTCCTCATTCGAGGCAAGCCATCAATGAAATCCATTGATATTTTATCCCACTTCCAAGTTGGAATCTCTAGAGGTTGAAGTAATCCTGCAATCTTCTACCGGTCACTTTTGACTTGTTGACAATTGGTGCATCTGCTAATATAAATAGATATGTCCTTTGTAACAACCCTGGTTTTGGTGATTACCTGTAAATAATAAAGTATAATGGTAGTTAAAATTTAATCTTGTGAAATAAAAATAAATTGGAGATTTAAATTGTTTATTTGGAATAAACAAGGCATTTTGGAAATTAAATGTGAAAATAAAGTTTTGAAAACTTTATCTTGGGTATTTGTGAGAATAATGAGTGAAATATGATTTTATTTAGTGAAAATGCAATAATTCTTGTAATTATTGCCAATTGCCTCTTTTATAATAATTTTCTTGTGTAATAAAATACAACAAACCATTCTCCATCAATTTTATGATCAAAACTTATTTTTAAATCAAATTTCACCTTTTTATTTTAAATAAACACATTTTAAAATCAAATACTTCCTTTAAAAATTATTAAAAGAGGCAATTGGCAATAATTACAAGAATTATTGCATTTTCACTAAATAAAATCATATTTCACTCATTATTCTCACAAATACTCAAGATAAAGTTTTCAAAACTTTATTTTCACATTTTATTTCGAAAATCCATTGTTTATTCCAAATAAACAATTTAAATCTCCAATTTATTTTTAATTCACAATATTAAATTATAACTACCATTTTAATTAATATTTACAAGTAATCACCAAAACCAAGGTTGTTACAGACTTACCCCTCATAAAAAATTACGTCCTCGCAATTTCCAAAGAAGAGCTATATTTAACACGATTCATTTCATCAAGCAAAGGAAGATAGATAAGCTAGAGTTTAAATTTCTCACCCTCAACACAAGAAAATAGAAAACTCGGATAAGATAGCTCAATTAATTCTATAGTTTCCTAAGTATAAGCGTTAGGATTAACGGACCATTGAATTTTATGAGCAAAACATCGTCATTTCGAAGGCGTCTCAGCTTTGAAGGAAAACACAAATAGGATGTTCCGCAATAGACAAATCGGGTGAGATCGATTCCTCAGAAGTTTCACGAACAGAGTCGGGATTTAGTCACAACTTTATCCTGGACTCCAACCCACAAGATGATAATCGACATGACTTTATGTATAACACTATGAAGGGAGTCATACCGATATTAGATTGACAAATATTACAGAATGAAAACCCAATACAAAGTTGGGGGTTTCTCCCAGTACCACCAAACTCATACGACTGCATAAATGTATGTCGTAAAATAATTGCACAATGGCAAAATAAACTCAAGGAATATATTTTATACTTCTTTTACTAAACAAATATTCTTAGAGTTCATAAACCCATTATCTTCAAAATAATTAAATTCTTAATTTTCAACATTTGAAAATTTCTAAAGGTTCATACTTAGATTTTAATTTAAACTCATTACACTTTATTTAGAGTAAATAAAATTTTTGAGTTGCCTATCCTCTAATTCTTCCATAAATTTTATTAGTAACATATATTTTCATATATGTTTCTCAAATTTTCTAAGTGTTAGAAATTTCTGGAAAAATCGGCGGAGTCTCCTTTGTACGGAGGGCCATATACAATATTACAAAAATTATTTGTATAATATACATCAACCATTAGGTCGGAAACACAATATATATATCATCATTTAACACTATAAAAAAATTTAATCCGAAAACATACCTTCCTTTTTAGCATTTTAAAGCGAGTTTGCACAAACTTATATATGTTCTTTTTGCTCAAAATATATTCCAATTATCCTCTTTCACCTGTACTTAACTCAAATAGATGATAATAGTTCATGTTCATAAATAAAAAGTACTACACTTAACTATTAAGGGAAATAGATCAATTTCATTTTAGACCTGCTGTAAAGAAGACAAGTTTTGACATAGCATACCACAAAATATGAAAACTTTTATAAAATAAAAGTTGTTCTACTAAGTCTAGGCTTTCCAGAAATATAAAGATCATTAAAATCGGATATACGGTTTGAGAGTTATGTTAGATTTACTTTCATCTTAAATCTTTGTGAATTTGGTAATAGGGCAGAAATGCCTATCCACTTTCAAACCTATTTTAAACTAAATAGAAAGCAAAATCTTCCAAAGTGTAAAAGAAAATTTATAGCTTACTGAAAGATTGAACTCATTTGGAGTTATAAATCTCAATTTATCACTATTTTAGTACAGCACTTTTCCAAACAAAATTTCAGCTTTTAAACCAATTTAAAATTTGAAATTTTCCCAAACCATTTTCATCTTAAACTACAATTTCAAACAGGCTTTTTGCTAAATCATTTATCAAATGTTCTTCTTTTTTCCCCGGAAAGCTAAGACATACAAAATTATGATCAACCTTATGTAATCATCATAAAAAAACATTTCATTAAGTGGAAATATTTTCATTACTTTCCAAAATCTAACTTTAAAAACAATTAACTTGAAAACTCATTTCGGAAGAGATAACTAACCTCTTCCATTATCAAGAGATGATTATTGATTATCCTCGAAAATAAACTTTTGGAATATATATATATACATACATATATAAAGTTAATTTTTTTTAAGATAGAGTTTTATATCTATCCTCTACTATTACTCAAATAACCAAGTGTCAATAACTTGTACTAAAATATTCAATTAATATTTTAATTTTTTTTTTCAAATCAAAGTATTCTTTTTACCTTAAATACATCATTTTAATTTTGTGCAATTTTTGAAGTTAAAAAGCAGTGTTATATGTAAATATTTGTGTTAAATTGGGTATTTATTTAAAAATAAGAGTTTTTAATAATAAAAATATTTTATAACAAAATTATCTTTTTATTGGTTGTAAAATGTTTTATTAAATATAGAAATGTGTTTGTGTAATTTTTTGTGAAGAAAACTTGTGAAAACATGTTGTTTTACTAATTAGCGTAAGTATACATATGGGATTTAGTGATAAAATTTATTTACTTAGGCTAACTTCCTTGTTTGGGTCCAAGCCCATTAATTAACACAAAGCAGATCAAAGAAAAGAGAAGTTTCTCTCCTCATTTTCAACCTGTACGCTTATTTTCATCTTACAATAAAAACCAAAAGAAAGAAACCGCTCCTCTTTTCAAATCTAAGCCAAATCCCCTTTTTACTTTAGTCAATTTTCTGTTTTCTTTCTAATTAAAGAGATTCTCTACAGGTAATCAACTCCTAAATATAAATATTTCATCAAATTTTAGTTTTGTGGATTGGGTTTGTCTGTAATTGAAAATTTTGTTGTTGCATGTTTCTATATGCTCCGTTTCCCAGTTCTTAGATCATACAGAAGGCCAAAGCTCTCAACTTTCTTTTGATTTCTTCAAGTTCAATCTTCAAGATGGCAAGGTGAGTTAGTAACTCACAACTTCTAGCTAAATTAGTTCTCAAAGAACTAAAATCTATGCAAATATTGTCTCCGTAAAAATATTTCCTGTAGTTGTAATTTTCTGTGAAAATCTGTTTTTGGGTTGCTCCTCGGCATGTTAATAACTTTCAATTTCAGCCTCGAAATGCTGCCGAAATTTCTTCTATTGATAGTCCATATGCTGTAGTTTATGCTTGCAAAATTTCGTAGCTTTATTCATTCATTTGTTGCCTGAAAACTGTGCTAGAAAATCATTTCGAAGCCTGGAAATAACCTGTAGAAAAATCGCGTAGCAATGGTCGACAGCCAAACTCTCTAGGTCGACCCAAAGGCATCATTGGTCGACCCTAGGGTCGACCTATGAGCTTTTTAGGTCGACATCCAGGTCGACCGGGGGAGATATTCTTTTCTATGTGCATTTTAGTTTTGCCTTATTTCCAGCTTGATTTTTCGAATTCTGCATCTTGTAATTGAGATGCTTTTGAACTATTTTGAGGGCCATGATGCTTATCAATAAGCTAGCCAAAATTTTGGTGAATTTGGGATTCAAAATGAATTGTATTTGAGATAAATTCATGTGTCTGTTTTTGTAACAACCCTGGTTTGGAGATTATCAGTCAATATTAAATTATAATGGTAATTATAATTTCATATTGTGAATTAAATTAAAGTGAATATTAGGCTCAAGTCCCTTATAAGTTTCAAAATACACAAAAACCCCAGTAAAAAAAAGTATGTAAATTAGGTCCCTAGAATAAACTTACTAAGTAATTGCATATAGTTATGCAATTATTCACTGAATAATTGCAGACATGTATGCAATTATATCCAAAAGTTGCATAAATTTATGCAATTTTTTCGGTGAATAATTGCAGAAATTTCCGCAATTTTTTTGATGAATTATTGCGAAAATTTCCGCAATTTTTTGGTGAATAATTGCGGAAATTTCAGCAATATTTTGAAAAAATTGCGGAAATTTCCACAATTTTTCAATGAATAATTGTGGAAATGTCTGCAATTTTTTGATATAATTGCATAAATATCTGCAATTATTCACTGAATAATTGCATAAGTGTATGTCATTATTCGATAACTTAATTCTAGGGACCTAATTTACAAACTTTTATTTACTGGGGTTTTTGTGTATTTTGAAACTTATTAGGGACCTGTGCCAAACTGTCCCTAAATTAAAATTGAAGATTTTAAACTATTTGTTTGAAATAAACAGTGAATTTTGGAATTTAAAATGAGAAAATAAAATTTCAAACTTTATTTGTTTTGTTTGGGTTGATAATAAATGGAAAATGACCTTATTTTAGAGAAATGCAATAATTATATTAATTATTGCCTATTTACTTCTTTTAATAATTTTTAAAAGAAGTATGTAACTTTTAAATGTGGTTTATTTAAATAAAAAGGTGGAAATTGGTTTAAAAATATGTTTTGGCTATAAATTAAGTTTTGTTAAATTTTAAAAGTAAAAAATATAGACTTTTGCATTTTATTGCGAAAATAGTGCATTTTTGTGAAATAAAGGATTTTAATAATAAAAAAGTTTCAAAAATATAAATTTATCTTTTTATATGGTATAAAATGTTTTATTTTATAAGTATACAAGTTTACATATTTTTCTTATGTAAAAATATGAAGAAAATGCATTTTGTTATGTGAATAACGTGATATATGTACATATTTTATTAAGTGTTGATTAATAAACTAAGCCATCTTATTTTCTTTTGATTTTTGGTCCATTAGCCCATTAGTGTTCCTTAGCCTGATTAAGGATGTCACATACCGAAATTTTCGACTTTCGAAAATTCGACATCGATACTCACTTTATCGACTGTCGAGCAATCGAGTGCCAGAAACTCCAATAGTGAGGGTTTAAGAAAGAAGAAAAAGAAGAAAAGATAGAAGAAGAAGAAAGAAGAAAAGAAAGAAGAAGAACAACAGAACAACATCAGAAACAGAAAAACAATATCAGAATCTTACACATCGCAGCGGAACAATATATAATAGATAAATCAGTAATCTTTAAAACAAAGAACTATATCATTTTATACATACATCAATCATCAGAGTCAATATACAACAATGGACAGTTATATAACTTGTCCTCATACAGAATACACAGCGGAATAAATACTATCAGATACAAATACTACGTCTCGCCATCCAGCTTATCTCCAAAGCTCCAGAAAATCCTGATAACATAACTCTAGGCTGCCCGTGTGGAAATTTGTGGGCACCCAGAGTTTAGAAGGGAACAATAAACTCCGAGTCAGTCATGGTGACTGGTGTGAGATCGTAAAACGGTTATTCTTTAAAATAAACAACAGGAAGATTTAAAGTCAAATTCGCAATTCTTTTGGAAAATGAAACTACCATAAGACCTCCCACCACACACACAATGCAACGCAGACTTGGAGGAGATTTCTTCTTATGATAGTCAAAGATGCTTACTACGCAAAAAATCAAATTCTTTTTGATATTATTATTAATGCATAGTGGAAAACATTTCGAAAGTAGAATATAAATCTTAGCCAGCATAGGTACCATTATATTATGCCTGCTATAGCTGCCTCCTAAGGAGACAGGTTATACAATTGAAATCGTAAAGGCTCGTATTGTTTCTTTGGATTTCCAACAAATGGCCAGGCTAAGGAACTTCCTATCCACGATGGGTACGTCCCTGGAATAGACGACCCGAGAACCTAACCGGATCTCTGCCAACACAAGGCCGGGTTACCTCTGCAAAAATAGGTAACTACTGACACACGTATGCCATCCCCCGATCGTCACCGATCTTCCCGAGGATCCCCGATTCGCAACAACCACAAAGAAATAAATTTTGCAGCAACCACAGAGGTTAAGTATCTAGGCTCCATACCATGATACCACCTTTATCCAGAAGGAATGACATACACTAAGGGGCGCTACTCCCTAGAACCTTGCCGCATCCTTCCTGTTTCGACCATTTCTGGGGTGTGAGGCTCGATGAAGTCTCATCCACAAAGCTACGCTTTCTCAAAAAGCCCTGCTTCGGGTCCAACAAAATGATCAACCTATGATCACAAAGATATAAGATCAAACAAATGATCATATCACAAATGATCAAACACTGATCATTTCACAGCAACACTCAATATGCCACGTTACCAAATTGGGATATATCGCTGATAAATTTCAACTACATAACCTCTGAGCTCGTACGTCTCAGAGAAGGGTGTTAAGCTAAGAGAATAAATTCTCCGCCACCAACATAAATGTATTTGAAAGAAATCAGCTTTATATCTCAAATTGTAACGTCAGACACACAATCCATACAAGTCTGTTCCGGGATCGAACAGAACCGAAGGCACTTCTCACGAAGCCCTTGCATTTCCGGATAATTTTCTAATCACGTCCGGACTTCCCGTCACTAAGGGTGATAAAACCTCTAAATCGAAGATCAGTCGATGTAGAGTAACTCGACGGTAATCCTTCCGTTTTCAAAAATATCCGGTCTTCAACACCGGTCTTCGAATGCAATTCATAACGACGTATCACATATTCGGAATGGGTTATACGACCCCATGGTCCTTTCCCGGCTAACCCGAATAGTGAGCGCTTATTCACAAATAAGTGTGGCATTCAAATTCATCCAATTCACAACAAATACCATATTCAAGGTAATTATTGATAGTCGGTTATTTAACTATCAATAAAGATGCGCGACATCATCAGATTCCAAATAATTTTCCAAATTATTTTATCTTCCAAAATATCTTTTACTAGATATAAAATTTCCACACTTCCAAAAATAAATCAATATTTATTTTTAAACAACTTCCCTTTCTTTTTTATAAATTCCATAGTGAATTTATATTTCAAAAATATCTACTGCTATACGATTTACAATCGTTTTCAAATATTCATTTTCGATTTATCTTTAAGAAGATAAAATCTCAAAACGTTTCATTTCATATTGGAAAAGCATTTCCCTACTTATTTAATAATAAGTATTTCACAAATCATTTATTTTCAACACTTGGAAAATATTCGATATACTTAAATCAATATTAAGTATATATTCATTCTTTAAGGAAATCATAAATTTTAACATCTATTTGAGTCAAAAACGAATGTTGCGTAAAACATCGTTACGACAACTCAAAATCACTAGTATAGGAATTCGAAATTAAAATAGATATATATATCCCAATACTACATAAAAATATTTCCTTTCGGAAATCATTTACTATAACAACAGTGTTATAGTCTACCATTTCCTTATTTTTCTCGAAAACGTCTATTTCAACAATAAATGTTGAAATCTATGTATTCGATACTTAACACGTTTTAAAACATCTTTTAAAACAGTTACTTCATTTTTATAATATCGCTTTCCCAAAACCATATCCATTCTTCTTCAAAAATATATTCACTGTCCAAAATCGTGAATATACTTCACTTAACCAAATTTCAAACTTTACTACACATTTTTTTCTCAAATAAAAATTCGCTATCCAAAAACGCGAATATATCTTCTTTAAATAATCTTCTATATTTAATTTATCAATTTCAATTGATTTCGAATTTATAAAACAATGTTTATAAATTATGTTTCTCTCTTATAACAACTTGCTTTATAAACTCTCTTAGATAACCTTCCATAATTCATTTATCAAAATTGAGTGATTTTAGATTTATAAAACAATTTTTTTTATAAATTTCTTTTACGCTTTATAACAATTTCAGCTTCAAAAATCATTTTATCAGCAAGTTCTATTTATATTCCATCTAAGGGCAAAAAAATCAAATTTATAAGTAGATTTTCTTATAAATCTTTTATTCCACAATTTCATTCACATTTTATAACTTCATAATTTATCAATCTATAAATTTCATATCTTCACATTTTATAATTATAAAATTTCATATCTTCACATTTTATAATTATAAATTTTCATATCTTCACATTTTATAATTATAAATTTTTAGGCGTTTATTTATTTGAAAATAAATCAACTCACAAATTAAATAAAACGTCTATTCCAACAAATCACTTTAAAAACCCTTTTAAAGTAAAAGATGTTATTTTTAAACTTCAAAACTGAATCCGATGATGCAACGCATCAATTAGTCCATCACACATCAAACATCATATATCACCATATGATGACAGAATATATATCAACATCTGTAAATAAATAAATACAGTTGAGGAATCCAGTTGGATCCCTCCAACCTGTTTCCCTGCATCCACAGATGTTAGCACAATACCAATTCCGCTCCAGTACGGAATTATCGCGGTATATAGGTTTTATAAAATAATCCGCTTACTAACGGCGCAATAGGGTCTCATCCGCTATACGAGGCGGGAAATCATCAATCCAATATATACATATGCCAATATGTATATATTGCTATATATATATAGATATATCCTACTATATCTAATATCACATCCAATAGCAAACATCAATCAATTCAATAGTAACTGCAAATCATTTTGAGTGAGAAAGATCTCACCTTAGCTTTTAATTTGCCATCCCATTTTCCATCTTCCCTCCCTTTCTTGATTTATACCTTGTATAAATATTTATACACAATTGATTAATATTTGTGTATTTTAATTAACTCATGATTTTATTTTAAAATAACACTTTTAATTCTAAACAGTTTTCTATTTGATAATTTATATTAACCAATGATTATATTTTAAACTAAAAATCTTGGTTTAAACTAATTTCTTTTCAACTCTCAATTCTTTAAAGAATTACTTTACTTAAGATTTTCCATTCCGATTTGTTTTCTCCCCAATATTGACCTTATATAAACATGGTAAGATTTATTAATATTTAACCCAATTGAACAATTAAAAATCGTTAAATGAATTAAATTTTTATCCTAAAACTTTTATCTTACCTTTTTTTTCCTTTTGATAAATTCACTTAACCAAAATTTTATTTTACTGTAAATACTCCCTTTTTTTTAATCTACCTATTTATTAATATGAAATTTACTTGAAAAATAAAAATATACGGATTTACCTCTACTCGAAAATGAGACGACCACAGATCGAACCCCAGGCTCGAACTCGATCCTGCCCTTGCAAATCCTCAACGACACTGCCAAAATTGAGCGAACCCAGCTCATGCCCTAGCTCGCCACGACCTCGACTATCGCGACCCAGTTCCGATTCCTTTGTCACCGCATCACCGCGTTCCTGGCTGCCGACCATCGTCGCCGAAACCCAACCAAAATACTCGATTCCAAATCGCGTTTAACCTTCTCGATTCAACACATACGAAATCGCGGTGCCACTATTCGTTTCCTTCAACTGCTCGTGAGGCGAGCTTCCCCATCATGCGACTTTGATTTCGCGACGTCGCCTTCAATCGCTCGCGCCTATCGAACCCCTATGCGAACGAGCGCCTCGCGACTACGAAGATGACGTGCTAGACCCCACTTCAAACGCGCCTTGCTCCTCCTTCCTACGAGACCGAGTCGCCTTCTGAAAATTTTATTTTGAATTGAAGATGAAGAAGATTCTCTCAGATCGACCATTTTTATTTGTTTTGTTTTCGATCGATTTGAACAGAGGTACGAAGAAAGGAAGGGAGCAGATGTGATTTAAAATAGAAGGAAGTGGCGAAACTTTAGGCGTGATTTCAGGCGCGTGATTCATGGAAAAGAAAGTGTTGACGTTCACCAATTACAAATTTAAATTCAAATCGTATTCGTTTAAAAATTTCAACGCGTTTAACTATCGTGTGCTCGCATAACAATACTGAAAAATACGAAATTTTAAACCCGGTAATAGTACAATATTATGGACCCAATGGAACTGGTTTCGTCGAATTCCGAGACTGTGCCCCGGAACGCTGTGTTTTAAATATCGATTCGAACAATAAAATTCAAAACTGAACAGAACAGTTTCAAATTCAATTCTGAAAGTTTCTATTATCTTCAGTGTTATCAATATAAATTTTACAAGCGTTTGAAATATTTTTCTTCAACTTAAAATTGAATATTCGAATTTTTATTCAGCATTCAATCGATTAAATTTTAAAGTTTAATCGCAGATTTCATAATTATATCGGGGATTCAAATTAAATCATCGTTCAAATATTTAAAATAAATTAAATATTCTCAATTTAATTTGTTCAAAATTCTGGGTCGTTACAAACTTCCCTCCTTAAAAGAATTTCGTCCCGAAATTACAAGTTAGAAAGAAAGGTCCTTAACTCGTCTACTATTTTCCACAATCTAAATAGTTTTATCAATTTTTTTCAAACCAAACCTTCCTACTAAAGATTCGTTATCATCTCAACTAAATTTCCAACTTCAATTTTAAGTTTCAAACAACTTTGTTTACTTAACAATTCAAATTCGAGTTTAAATTCAAATTTTAAACTTTAAACTTTCAAAATTTTCTCAAAAATTTTCTAACGCCCTAAATTTTCGAAAAATTTCGCCAGTGTCTCCTTTGCGCGGCTAATACGGTACGACTACAAAACGTCCCTACGGACTCTCAGATTTCAAAAAGAAAAAGAAAAAGCCAAGCGGCTAGACCAGAAATCATCAAAAACTCATATAGAAATTCAAATACATACCTTTTTCGAGCAATTCAAATTATCTTCGAAATCAAAATTCCAACTCCTTTTATAACACCTGTATGTCCTACTAGCCATAATATCTAGTTACACATTCAAACCATTTTGCAAATTCTATTACAAAATTTTCAATATAAACTGCTTATACATTTTTAGCTTACTATTGAAGTTGCATATTCAATTTCGTTCAATCTTTACATTTCAATTCCATTTGAATTCAATCCACAATTTTAATTCTATTTGAGTTCAATTTATCTTCAATTTTGAATATTGAATTTTATCTATTAACTTTCGTTTACTAATTGATTCCATTTGGATTCTATTTTCCTTTCATTTATAATTATTGAATTTAATTCGTTCCAACCTTTATTCATTTAGTCAATATTTAATTGGCTTTACTTACTAATTTTCAGTTTAATAGTTTACTTGTTTTCCACAAATCTAAATTCAATTCAGTCTTACTTACAAATTCAAAATGAATCTCAACTTTCAATTTCACTTTCATTTATTCAAATTCATTCACTTATACTTTCTTAAATTTAACTCCATTCTTTTAAGTTAAACTTATTTTATCAAGATTAAATTTGTATAAGTTATCAACTCATTTCTTATTCCATAAATATTTTAAATAGGATTCCAGAGTCCTTTCAACTTTTCAAAATCATTTTGAAAACAATTCAAATTTATCTTTTGAATTTTCAAAACAAAACTCAATTTTTTTCCATTTAAAACAATATGGCAGCAATTCCTCCTTTGGAAACCCGAAAATGAACACCAACGATGCCGCGGTCATCATCGAAGTTATTTTCCAGCGACCGAAAAGAGTTTAGAGCTTTTCATTCCGTCAAAACATTTTTCAAAACCCTTGAAATCCATTTTCAAATCAAAAAGGAATTAAACTTTCCAAATCTCCAAAATTTTCAAATTCTTTTCAAAACATTTCCAAATACTTTTCTGGAACTCCGTTTTAAATTACAATTCGCATTTATAATTTACATTCTTTAAATTTCATTTGTATGTGAATTTATTTCTTAACTTTGGAGTTACGATTCCAATTTCTTATTCAATTTCAATAGTAATGATAACATTTCAATATCATCACTTTCCTAACAACCAAACATCCATATACTATGATAATTCATAGAAAATCATTTCTTTTATATACAAAAATAATTTTGGGCAAAATTATTTCATTCACCCTATTTTAAAACAATACTGTGCCGAATTGTTCTATTCGAGTGTTTAGAGATCCCTATCAATGATCGTTAATTACTCGTATTGACCAGAATCCATATACCACTCAACAAATCAATCATCACAATATAAAACAATTTTTATATTCACTAACAAATACGCGCTCATATCTATTATTACACTCAACTCATTCTAGAGTACTACTGACTCTATCTCTAATGAGTAACACCCAACAGAGCAGGGTTGTCGCTTAACCATATGCTCTGATACCACTTTGTCACATACCGAAATTTTCGACTTTCGAAAATTCGACATCGATACTCACTTTATCGACTGTCGAGCAATCGAGTGCCGGAAACTCCAATAGTGAGGGTTTAAGAAAGAAGAAAAAGAAGAAAAGAAGAAAAGATAGAAGAAGAAGAAAGAAGAAAAGAAAGAAGAAGAACAACAGAACAACATCAGAAACAGAAAAACAATATCAGAATCTTACACATCGCAGCGGAACAATATATAATAGATAAATCAGTAATCTTTAAAACAAAGAACTATATCATTTTATACATACATCAATCATCAGAGTCAATATACAACAATGGACAGTTATATAACTTGTCCTCATACAGAATACACAGCGGAATAAATACTATCAGATACAAATACTACGTCTCGCCATCCAGCTTATCTCCAAAGCTCCAGAAAATCCTGATAACATAACTCTAGGCTTCCCGTGTGGAAATTTGTGGGCACCCAGAGTTTAGAAGGGAACAATAAACTCCGAGTCAGTCATGGTGACTGGTGTGAGATCGTAAAACAGTTATTCTTTAAAATAAACAACAGGAAGATTTAAAGTCAAATTCGCAATGCTTTTGGAAAATGAAACTACCATAAGACCTCCCACCACACACACAATGCAAACGCAGACTTGGAGGAGATTTCTTCTTATGATAGTCAAAGATGCTTACTACGCAAAAAATCAAATTCTTTTTGATATTATTATTAGTGCATAGTGGAAAACATTTCGAAAGTAGAATATAAATCTTAGCCAGCATAGGTACCATTATATTATGCCTGCTATAGCTGCCTCCTGAGGAGACAGGTTATACAATTGAAATCGTTAAGGCTCGTATTGTTTCTTTGGATTTCCAACAAATGGCCAGGCTAAGGAACTTCCTATCCACGATGGGTACGTCCCTGGAATAGACGACCCGAGAACCTAACCAGATCTCTGCCAACACAAGGCCGGGTTACCTCTGCAAAAATAGGTAACTACTGACACGCGTATGCCATCCCCCGATCGTCACCAATCTTCCCGAGGATCCCCGATTCGCAACAACCACAAAGAAATAAATTTTGCAGCAACCACAGAGGTTAAGTATCTGGGCTCCATACCATGATACCACCTTTATCCAGAAGGAATGACATACACTAAGGGGCGCTACTCCCTAGAACCTTGCCGCATCCTTCCTGTTTCGACCATTTCTGGGGTGTGAGGCTCGATGAAGTCTCATCCACAAAGCTACGCTTTCTCAAAAAGCCCTGCTTCGGGTCCAACAAAATGATCAACCTATGATCACAAAGATATAAGATCAAACAAATGATCATATCACAAATGATCAAACACTGATCATTTCACAGCAACACTCAGTATGCCACGTTACCAAATTGGGATATATCGCTGATAAATTTCAACTACATAACCTCTGAGCTCGTACGTCTCAGAGAAGGGTGTTAAGCTAAGAGAATAAATTCTCCGCCACCAACAGAAATGTATTTGAAAGAAATCAGCTTTATATCTCAAATTGTAACGTCAGACACACAATCCATACAAGTCTGTTCCGGGATCGAACAGAACCGAAGGCACTTCTCACGAAGCCCTTGCATTTCCGGATAATTTTCTAATCACGTCCGGACTTCCCGTCACTAAGGGTGATAAAACCTCTAAATCGAAGATCAGTCGATGTAGAGTAACTCGACGGTAATCCTTCCGTTTTCAAAAATATCCGGTCTTCAACACCGGTCTTCGAATGCAATTCATAACGACGTATCACATATTCGGAATGGGTTATACGACCCCATGGTCCTTTCCCGGCTAACCCGAATAGTGAGCGCTTATTCACAAATAAGTGTGGCATTCAAATTCATCCAATTCACAACAAATACCATATTCAAGGTAATTATTGATAGTCGGTTATTTAACTATCAATAAAGATGCGCGACATCATCAGATTCCAAATAATTTTCTAAATTATTTTATCTTCCAAAATATCTTTTACTAGATATAAAATTTCCACACTTCCAAAAATAAATCAATATTTATTTTTAAACAACTTCCCTTTCTTTTTTATAAATTCCATAGTGAATTTATATTTCAAAAATATCTACTGCTATACGATTTACAATCGTTTTCAAATATTCATTTTCGATTTATCTTTAAGAAGATAAAATCTCAAAACGTTTCATTTCATATTGGAAAAGCATTTCCCTACTTATTTAATAATAAGTATTTCACAAATCATTTATTTTCAACACTTGGAAAATATTCGATATACTTAAATCAATATTAAGTATATATTCATTCTTTAAGGAAATCATAAATTTTAACATCTATTTGAGTCAAAAACGAATGTTGCGTAAAACATCGTTACGACAACTCAAAATCACTAGTATAGGAATTCGAAATTAAAATAGATATATATATCCCAATACTACATAAAAATATTTCCTTTCGGAAATCATTTACTATAACAACAGTGTTATAGTCTACCATTTCCTTATTTTTCTCGAAAACGTCTATTTCAACAATAAATGTTGAAATCTATGTATTCGATACTTAACACGTTTTAAAACATCTTTTAAAACAGTTACTTCATTTTTATAATATCGCTTTCCCAAAACCATATCCATTCTTCTTCAAAAATATATTCACTGTCCAAAATCGTGAATATACTTCACTTAACCAAATTTCAAACTTTACTACACATTTTTTTCTCAAATAAAAATTCGCTATCCAAAAACGCGAATATATCTTCTTTAAATAATCTTCTATATTTAATTTATCAATTTTAATTGATTTCGAATTTATAAAACAATGTTTATAAATTCTGTTTCTCTCTTATAACAACTTGCTTTATAAACTCTCTTAGATAACCTTCCATAATTCATTTATCAAAATTGAGTGATTTTAGATTTATAAAACAATTTTTTTTATAAATTTCTTTTACGCTTTATAACAATTTCAGCTTCAAAAATCATTTTATCAGCAAGTTCTATTTATATTCCATCTAAGGGCAAAAAAATCAAATTTATAAGTAGATTTTCTTATAAATCTTTTATTCCACAATTTCATTCACATTTTATAACTTCATAATTTATCAATCTATAAATTTCATATCTTCACATTTTATAATTATAAAATTTCATATCTTCACATTTTATAATTATAAATTTTCATATCTTCACATTTTATAATTATAAATTTTTAGGCGTTTATTTATTTGAAAATAAATCAACTCACAAATTAAATAAAACGTCTATTCCAACAAATCACTTTAAAAACCCTTTTAAAGTAAAAGATGTTATTTTTAAACTTCAAAACTGAATCCGATGATGCAACGCATCAATTAGTCCATCACACATCAAACATCATATATCACCATATGATGACAGAATATATATCAACATCTGTAAATAAATAAATACAGTTGAGGAATCCAGTTGGATCCCTCCAACCTGTTTCCCTGCATCCATAGATGTTAGCACAATACCAATTCCGCTCCAGTACGGAATTATCGCGGTATATAGGTTTTATAAAATAATCCGCTTACTAACGGCGCAATAGGGTCTCATCCGCTATACGAGGCGGGAAATCATCAATCCAATATATACATATGCCAATATGTATATATTGCTATATATATATAGATATATCCTACTATATCTAATATCACATCCAATAGCAAACATCAATCAATTCAATAGTAACTGCAAATCATTTTGAGTGAGAAAGATCTCACCTTAGCTTTTAATTTGCCATCCCATTTTCCATCTTCCCTCCCTTTCTTGATTTATACCTTGTATAAATATTTATACACAATTGATTAATATTTGTGTATTTTAATTAACTCATGATTTTATTTTAAAATAACACTTTTAATTCTAAACAGTTTTCTATTTGATAATTTATATTAACCAATGATTATATTTTAAACTAAAAATCTTGGTTTAAACTAATTTCTTTTCAACTCTCAATTCTTTAAAGAATTACTTTACTTAAGATTTTCCATTCCGATTTGTTTTCTCCCCAATATTGACCTTATATAAACATGGTAAGATTTATTAATATTTAACCCAATCGAACAATTAAAAATCGTTAAATGAATTAAATTTTTATCCTAAAACTTTTATCTTACCTTTTTTTTTCCTTTTGATAAATTCACTTAACCAAAATTTTATTTTACTGTAAATACTCCCTTTTTTTTAATCTACCTATTTATTAATATGAAATTTACTTGAAAAATAAAAATATACGGATTTACCTCTACTCGAAAATGAGACGACCACAGATCGAACCCCAGGCTCGAACTCGATCCTGCCCTTGCAAATCCTCAACGACACTGCCAAAATTGAGCGAACCCAGCTCATGCCCTAGCTCGCCACGACCTCGACTATCGCGACCCAGTTCCGATTCCTTTGTCACCGCATCACCGCGTTCCTGGCTGCCGACCATCGTCGCCGAAACCCAACCAAAATACTCGATTCCAAATCGCGTTTAACCTTCTCGATTCAACACATACGAAATCGCGGTGCCACTATTCGTTTCCTTCAACTGCTCGTGAGGCGAGCTTCCCCATCATGCGACTTTGATTTCGCGACGTCGCCTTCAATCGCTCGCGCCTATCGAACCCCTATGCGAACGAGCGCCTCGCGACTACGAAGATGACGTGCCAGACCCCACTTCGAACGCGCCTTGCTCCTCCTTCCTACGAGACCGAGTCGCCTTCTGAAAATTTTATTTTGAATTGAAGATGAAGAAGATTCTCTCAGATCGACCATTTTTATTTGTTTTGTTTTCGATCGATTTGAACTGAGGTACGAAGAAAGGAAGGGAGCAGATGTGATTTAAAATAGAAGGAAGTGGCGAAACTTTAGGCGTGATTTCAGGCGTGTGATTCATGGAAAAGAAATTGTTGACGTTCACCAATTACAAATTTAAATTCAAATCGTATTCGTTTAAAAATTTCAACGCGTTTAACTATCGTGTGCTCGCATAACAATACTGAAAAATACGAAATTTTAAACCCGGTAATAGTACAATATTACGGACCTAATGGAACTGGTTTCGTCGAATTCCGAGACTGTGCCCCGGAACGCTGTGTTTTAAATATCGATTCGAACAATAAAATTCAAAACTGAACAGAACAGTTTCAAATTCAATTCTGAAAGTTTCTATTATCTTCAGTGTTATCAATATAAATTTTACAAGCGTTTGAAATATTTTTCTTCAACTTAAAATTGAATATTCGAATTTTTATTCAGCATTCAATCGATTAAATTTTAAAGTTTAATCGCAGATTTCATAATTATATCGGGGATTCAAATTAAATCATCGTTCAAATATTTAAAATAAATTAAATATTCTCAATTTAATTTGTTCAAAATTCTGGGTCGTTACAAATGAGGTGAGAAAATAGTCAGTACGTTCATTTTTCTTACTTCTCTTCTTCTTCCTCTCCTGAAAATAAAAAATACAGTAAACCCACCTCCATTAAATTAAAATCCAAGCAAATTTCTTCAATTAAATTCATCAAATTGCTATCTTTTTCAACCTAGAGAATAAATCTCGGGTAATATAACTCCAAGCATCACAATTTTATCAAAATTTCTGGTTTGTGAACTCCTTTGCATGCACTGTTCTCTTGTTCTACAGGCTCTACAAGCTTATAATCAAGCAAAAAGCTTCCAACTTGGAACCAAAATCCGGGTATTTACCTCCATACAACAAGGTGAGTTGTAATACTCATAAATCCTAGCCGAGCCAAGCTCAAAATTGCAAGAAACTGTAAAAATTTAGCTCTGTTCGTATATTTCTGTTGTTTTTCTCTGTTCAAAATCAGTTTCATATTGCTACTTTGGAAGCCTGTAACTTTTAATTCCGGGAACAAAATGCTGCCGGATTTCTTTCATTTGATGGTTTGCATGTTGATCTTGGTCTCTGCAAATTTTGGTTGAAAAATATTGTCATTTGGATGTTCACAACAGTAGTAGAAATCAATACAAACCCAGATTTTTGCCTGTACATTTTGTTTGAGTTGATGCAAACATGGCCAGAGTACATGTTTGAGACAGCATAACTCTTTCATTTCTTACTGGAATTCATCGATTATTTTTTGTTTGAAAGATAAATTTTTCTACTATAGGCATACCAATTTTCAGCTCAATCCGAGGTCGTTTATTCCTCTGTTTCATGCTTGAAAGTTGTACCCGAGATGGTTTTCAGGCCTGTACATCTGTTTTTTGCACTCTTGCAAACATGGCCTGAGTCCATGTTTGAGACAGTGTAACTTTTTCATTTCTTACTTGAATTCATTGATTCTTTTTTTGTTTGAAAGATGAATTATTCTAGTATGTGTTTACCAATTTTCAACTCAAAATGAGGTCATTTAGTCCTCTGTTTCAGGCCTGTAAGTTGAACCCAAGATGATTTTCAGGCCTGGGCACATTTTTGTTTTTGAACTGTTGTAGACATGACCTGAGTCCATGTTTGAGACAGCGTAACTTTTTCATTTTCAGACGGAATTCATTGATTCTTTTTTGTTTGAAAGCTGGAGTTTTCTATCATGTGTACACTAATTTCTAGTTTAATCAGAGGCTGTTTGGCCACCTGTTTCATGTCCGATAATTGAACCCAGAGAATGTCTCAGACTTGGGTATTATTTTGCCTATGCATTTTTGTTCTTTTTCCATCCGACTTTTGACTTTTACTTCATGTTTTTGTGATATTTCTAAAATATTTTGAGGGATATGATGCCTATCAATAGGCTAGCCAAGTTTTGATGAATTTGAAATTCAAATTTGAATTGAATTTGAATGATGGTTTTGAGTGATTTCTTTGATTTCGAGCACGGATTTTTTCGAACAATTTGAAATAATTTTTAAATTTATGGGCATTTCAAAATAATTATTATATAATATTTTAAAGTATTTTCAAGTGTAAAATCTATTTATGCTCTATAATAAGGGAAATTTTCAAATAGGGTTTTCAAATTGATTTCGAGAATTGGTTTTCAAAGCTTGTTTTCCAAAGTAAATTATTATATATATAAATTACACGTTTTTGCACATTTCGAGTGGGCGAGAAGGAGAATTAAACGGTTTGGTAAAACATGTGGTATGGGACACGTGTGTTTATCTTATCGGTTAATTCCTGACTTGTCCGTTTGATCGTTTTGACCTTCGAGTCGAGTTTACCGATGAGATGAGGTAAACTTTTTACTGCTGTGAGTGTGAAATTTACTAGCGGTTAGTAAACCGTTTAGTGCGAACGTGTGGTATGGGACACACATGAACACTGTTCGGGTTCCTATCCAAGAGTTTGTGACACATTTGCCATTGCGGCGTATTGCCAGTACCGGACCTTCGGGTCATTGCCATTGCAGCGTTTGCCATTGCGGCGTATTTTTCATCGAGACGTTTGCCATTGCGGCGTATTTGCCATTGTGACATATTTGCCTACGGGCGTAGTACCATATTTGAGATCAGTGCTTGGAAGGCTTCGGCCAAAAGCACGAGCAAATTTTGAGATGTTTTCATTGATTTCCCGAGTGTAGCGCCTTTTTCATGGTTGGCCATTCGAGCAATTATATATATATATAAATGTATGTATATATCTACACTACAAGAAAATGTTATATTAATAGCAAGTGGGGATTGCATGGGAGCTTGACTTGCTATGGTTAAGTAGTTAGTGGTTATATAGGGTAGAGGATAACTTGTCTTAACGCCATTATTATTAACGTTAACGCCATTATTATTAACGCGAGAGAAATTTGGGGCGGTCCAATTTTATTTCCCTCCATCTTATTTCTATGCCGCCCAAATCCAATTTTTTCACATTCACTTCCATCTTTAGATTCTCCTCTTCACTCTCTTCAATAATCCCTCTTTAATCCGAAAGCTCCGCAATCCTCTCTCCCTCAAGGCTCAATTCCAAGTTATTCCCACCAATTCTTCAAGGCTACTTAAGCATGATTCCACAACAACCAATTGGCTTGACTTCGCGGTACTCTCAAGGCTCGATTCCGCACGATTCCGCAATGACCAATTGGCTCGATTCCAAGTGTCTTCAAGGCAACTGAAGCGCGTCTCCCTCAAGGTTCGATTCCGCACGATTTCAACTTCACGATTCATCAACCAAACTTGATTTCAACTTCGCAATTTGTTAACCAAGCTGAAGCGCGAGTCTTCAAGGCAGCTGAAGCACGATTTCAACTTTGCAAACTTTGGTGTGGGTATATATATTTTTTTAAACTCAAGCATGATTATACAAAATTTCAAATCGACTTTCACCTGTTTGACATGAGTTTGTTGTTTTAAGCGACACTAGTATCTTTTTAGTTTATATAAGTTTGTATTACATGAGTATGTGAACTGTTTTGAGTCTGTCTTACATGAATACGTTAGCATTCTCCTATTGTGAGTTTGTATTACATGAATACGTGAACTGTTTTACCAACCACAAGTAAATGTTGTTTTACATGAATGCTATGAGTACAAACCACTAATTGTTTTACATGAATTGTTTGAAATTTGAAATAAAATTTAAACTTTATTTAATTCAAGTGAAAAGATAGAGAAGAAAGTTAATTATATATCAATCATAATTATTTTAATAGTGAATTATAAAATTTATTTTTTATATTTAATTTGAAGTTAAAAATGTTAATATTGACTTTGCATGAGTATAACTTGAAATGGTACGAGTATAATTTAATACATGAAAGAAGTCTAAATTAAACTGAATTGATGATGTATAGAAAATTTAATAACTCTATGAAAGAAACTATATTGACGCCGGGAATGGAAAATAAACTAGACCAATGTGCATTTGAAATTGCATTTCAAGTATCTGGATATCTGAAAAGATTTGGTATATTCAAAGCGGAAGTGTAGGTTACGAGGCAGTAGATTTTGTATGTTTAAAGCGGGAAGTGTAGGTCATGAGATAGTGAGATTTAAATTCTTATCCAAATCAATGAAATTAATTAGTTTGGCAAGTGCGGTTAACATGAAAATCCAGATAGATACATTGAATAAAGAAAGTACGAGAGCACCACATTTTTGCTGCAAACAACTAACGGAGCAGCTTCAATTTTAAGTAAAATGCTTTCTAGGTTTTCTCATGTATGTCAGATTACAAATTTACAACAATGAACTTTGTCCAAAATGCATTCCCTTCCCTTTCCAGTAATAAAGTTGCAAATTTTCAAACAAAGTTGACATCTGTTCTGTTGGATTTAGTAATATATCGATCCTCGGTCCTAATGAAATAAATGCATGCACCTGTTAACATATAAACCTGATGATCACACATGTATGTATGTATATTTACACATACACATGCCCAGTAAAAAGGCAAGTCTGCCAAGATTTTGGGCAACAACGGAAAGGGCAACACAACTTTAGCTGCTTAAAAAAGTGGCATTGCAGAGCCATCTTCGAAAAAAGGGCAACACAATTTATTAATATAGCTTCAAATAGGCTCTTAGTTGTGCATGATCAGTTACATGTAGTAGTTTTTAAACCATAGGTAAACCTTACAATGTGGAGTTTTAAAATTCGTTTTTAAACCAAGCACTACCTTAGATTTTGTCACTAAAAATAGAAGAATGTAAAGGATGTGTATCTGCCTTTAACACATACCATACATAAGGATCAAAATCAGTAAACATAGTAGGATCTAAACATAACCAGAGGGAATATTTATCTTTGTATGGATTTCATATTTAAATTTTGACCTTAAATATAATAGTTAGTTTCCCTATTTTTCTTAATTTATCAACAGTTTGGAGTAACATTTTGATACTAAACACTTTTGAATATGATTGCATATTAGAAAAAAGATAAAGGTGAAATTTCTTTTTTACTTTTGAGAGGACATTCATATTGGAATTCATATGCATGTCCAGTTCACTCTTACATGTTTACCACTATCTAACTGTAATGTCACTTGTTTTGTTTTAGTATATATCCGTTCATTCCATATTCTTTGTTTAAAGATTTGAGCTTTTCAATTCTTAGTGATAGTTTCATTAACACTGCAAATCGTTGTTTAATACATGTATTACGCATCACATGGTTTCACTCTTTTTGTTTTTCCTTTCCTTTTGAAGACTACTGCTAACCATAACATTATAAACTGCAGATTAATTTTATTGATCGGGACAGAGATAGTGACATTATTTGTAAAGAAGAAAATAACAAAAGGAAAAGAAAAGCTAGTAAAGGACAGAGACAAGACATTATTGTTATTGACCGGGTATGTACTAGTGGTATTATATACTTATGCCTGCTTAATTTTAAAGCATTTAGTTCTGATACAATGCATGAACTAATGTTAACGGGCTTTTGTATTTTACTTTCAAGCGTTATGGCTTTCAGTATTTTACATGGCTTCTCCTTTCCCAATATTCCTCCTTCGGCTTGATTATGCACCACCAAAGTAAAATTTTAACACTTTCTCATTACAATGTAGCTAATAACTTATTCTCTAATTTTTTATATATCAGAGCTTTGGTTTATTGCATGTACACTTCTGTTTCAATTATGAATTGACATTGAAATCTAAGTCTAGGTTATTGTATGGTAATACGATCTTTAACTCTGAAAATTTGTCTCAAAGGCTTATCAAATTCATTATATTTTCATGTCACTATTAATTTTATTCACTATTATTTCAATCTGTTCATCACGTTTTTGGTGGCGGAAAGCGTAATATTATTATCCTAACAAATGTTTTTGTTTCTACCTGTTTGTTTTGGGTTGATTAAGCGTAATTTATGGTTTGTTGACTTGTTTTTAGTTTAGATTCGGGAACTACTATTATGCTTAGAGATTTGTGTTTGATTAAATCAAATCCAGTTTTGATTTAAGCTTAGTACTAGATTCATTTGGTTCCTATCATAGTTTTTTTAATATTAAACCTTGATTTGGAATTTATATATCATCATTATGTGGAATACATGTATACATTGATTAAGTAAACAAGTTGATCAAAGTGATATTCATTTTCATCCTTTCGTTGGGATGTATGTCAATGAATAATAAACAGCTTTCAAATAACATTTACTGACAACAATATCGTTTGTTGGATAAAAACTGACCGAGTTTGTTTCTATATTAGCAAAAAATTTCAAATTTTTATACTTACTAGCAGCTTATTCAAATCGTTTACATGTCAAGTGTTTCAGCTTAAGTGTTTCAAATTTTTATTGATTAAAACTGTGTTATACCACATATATCTTTCTATTCATGTTTGTAATTTGTATTATGACATAGCAAGTATGAAATGGTCTGCACTTAATATTTCAACATGTTTTTTTGTATGTTGGTGTATATTCAACCTTTGAAACATTAGGATAACTGCTTTTACTCTTTTTTTATCTGCATAACATTAGCAAGTGAAGCAAATGTAACTGCTTTTAATATTATTTTCCAACTTGATATACATTGTTATGCGGTCTCATATAGTGATGATTCTCCTATTTGCAGAATTTCTAATAACTACCTCTTAGTTTGACAGCCGCTATTAAAGTATACTTTAGGTTTAAAGTGGTTAATATTAAGACCATCATTTCTTCCCAATAGTTGAGTTATCTGATGAATGCATTGAGCCCTTTTTCATTTGCTGTTGCAAATATTATGATATCATATGCATAAAGTAAATATGATCTTTATGGCTGAGCAATAGGTGTAATTTGTTTTCTTCTCACAGTTGCTTCCAATTTAAGTGACATATGTTCCATTGCATTATAAATAAATAAAAATAGTGGGTCGCTTGTCTTATTTCCCTATTTAAAGTGACATATCCTTGTGGCACTCCATTACTTAAGATAAAGTAAGTAGGCGATCTAATTCACTTGTGTATAAGCTGGACAAATTGATTTGGAAAGCGCATCTTAGCAAGCATGCGACATATTAAACTCTTATTTATTCTGTCATATGCTTTTTCTTTATTTTCTTAGCTTTCTTTTCTTTGTTTTTGGGCTTGTCTAAGCGATGATGATGATGGGGACTTCAGAGAACAGATTGATAGTGGGTGTGTTAGAAGATGATTAGTGAACAGAAGGCAGGTGATTTGGGTAGTGTGGGTTGTGAGGTGGTTATAGGTGTGGAGTTGTTCTTAGCATCAAGTTTTAGAACATAGAGCAAGTAGAATGCAATTTAATCATGGAAGATGTCTGGTTGGATAATGTTTTTTTTCATACAGAAGGTTGGTGATAGATTTAGATAGGTAAATGTTAAAGTAAGGCAGTGGGTCTGGTGATGGGGAAGTGTGTTATGTGTCATGGGGTTTATGACTGTGATAGGATGTTATAATTGAGTAAGTGGAAGATTATCTAGTGGGTTATTACGATACAAGTTAGTTAATGGGTTAGTGGATTGAGAAGGGTGGTTGGGAAGGTGGTTTAAATCTGTTGGAGTGGAGGCAGATTTAGATACAAAGTGTGATGCTTCAACAGAGGCAATATATCACCTTTTTGAACATTCAACAGAGGCAATACTTTTAAAAACAATATATGCAGTTCTTAAATGCAGTTCTCAACCTTGAATGCATTTTAACATCCAGTTTTTTTCTTTTTGACAGGTGGTGTATGATGCTCTGGGTTTACGCTATGGTGGAAGGCATGAAAAAATATGTTGCCGCACTCATTCTCCTTCAAATGTATTTTGTGTTGATGTTCTTACATCTTTACTTTTACTATGTATCATTTTGGTTAGATATGGTTGTAATGATTGTTACTTTTATTATGTATTGTTTTGGTTAGCTACGATTGTATGAATTGTTACTAATATTTATATGCTTAATATTGTGCATGAAATGCTTTTATTCATATATATTTTTTTATGCTTAATTGTTAATACTGTGTGAAATACCGTATATTACATCCTTTTTATATTAATGCTAGGAAAAAAAATTGTCATGGCTATACATATTATAGCATTATGCTAGTGCAATAAAAATATTCTGCAACGATTGAACAGTTTTCATGGCAAGTAAATAATGCTATGAAAGACTAAAGTAAACATTCTATAGCGTTTTTATAGCATTTATAGTTGCTATAATAATCAGGCAATGATATTTCTATAGCATTTATAATTCAGGCAATGATATTTCTATAGCATTTCTAATAGCAATTCAGAAACGCTATAAGTAACGTCATTTATAGCATGTTTTTTATAGCGATTCTGAGGTTGCTATTATAGATCCCCGACATATTACAACTTGTTGATATACAGCGTTTATAAAAACGCCATCGTATCCTTTTACAGCGTTTTTTAAACGCTATAAAAAGGTATTTTTCTTGTAGTGATATGGCGATTACGTTATGGGGATTTGAGTTGCCTACACTGGTGTTATTTGAGATTTGCCTTTTGGCATTATTATTAAGATTTTCCTATTGGCGTTATTACATGAGATTTGCCTTTTGGCGTTTATTGGTGATTATATTCTCCTATGTTGGAGAGTTATATTTGATTGCCTTGTGGCATATTTTTGAGATAGTGATTTCTTTGAGATTTTTTTGAGTTTGCCGATATGGAAAGTTTTGGGATTTCTTCTTTTTAGGAGTTATATTTTCCCAAAACCACTATTGATGATTTGTGATATGCCGATGATATGAGGCTTGCTATATTTAGCGTTTTATGGATTGTTTTATCTCTTTTGAGATTATATGTTTGTGTAAGTGATATCATCTCATCATTTAAAATAACCATACCATACTTATACTCATGCTTATACTCAGTATTGTTCCTTCTTGTTTAAGAAGAACATTACCCTTATTCTTATGCATTTAGTACTGCTTATCCTTTTAAACTGATATGTTTGGCTAGACTGACCCGTGTATTTTATACTCGAGTCAGATCAAGGTGTTTCAGGTTAGGTACCTTTGGACTTAGCCTATTATGCTTTTGCATGGACTCTTTTCTACTATCGCTTTTTTGATATAGTTTTTGAGTAGTCCTTTTATAGCTACTCTGATATGTATATTCTTTTGACACGTGTTTGTATTGTGGTCGTCATACCACATATGTGATGTATCATTTTGTATACTCTATGATGTATCTGTACATGTGTATATATGTGATTATCTGTTGTTTTGTGATGTGTTTAGCATTTGAGTTGTATTTTGTTCTGATAGATCCTATAGCCATAGTTTTGTATTAAGCAATTATTGGATATGTCGATCCACTTGAGTTAGGGAAAAAAATATAGCACTAATCAACGTATTCAATAGATATTTAAGACAAGACTATAGATGATCGCTCCTAACCAGCCCTATTCTCCACATTAGCAGACAATATTACCCCGTAATACTCTTTGTTAATGTGGGTCTCGGGGTGGGGCGTCACAGTTTTTGAGTATTTTCCGATGTTTTTCCTTGATTTCGGGTACGGGTTTTTCTAAATAATTTTAAAATGATCTTTAAAATAAAATGGCTTTTGGAATAAATATTATATGATATTTATAAATTATTTTAAAGCTATTAAAATTATATATTCTCTATAATAAGGGAATTTTAAAGTTTGTTTTCCAAAAACGATTTCGAAAAATCATTTAAAAAGCTTGTTTTCACAAACAAACTATTTTCTATATAAAATACACGTTTTTGCACTATTCGAGCGAATGAGAAGGAGAATTAAATGATTGGGTAAAACACGTGGTATGGGACATGTGCGTTTATCTTTTCGATTAATTCCTGACTTGTCCGTTTGATCGTTTTAACCTTTCGGTCATATTTTCCCATGAGATGAGGCAAATATTTTTACTGCTTTCTGGTGTGGCATCGGCTAGCAGTTAGAAAACCGTTAAGTGCGAATGTGTGGTATGGGACGTGCGTTAACACTTTTTGGGTTCCTATCTGAGAGTTTGTGACACATTTGTCTAAGAGACGTATTTGCTTGTACTGGACCTTCGGGTCATTTGTCCTTCGGGTTGTTTGTCTAAGAGACATTTGTCATTGCGACGTATTTGTCCTTCGGGATGTTTGTCGAAGAGATGTATTTACCTTCGGGACGTTTGTCTAAGAGACATAGCGCCTTATATTTGTGAGAACAGTACTTGGCAGGCTTCGGCCATAAGCACGTGCTATATCTTTGAGATGATTTCATTGATTTCTTTGTGATTTTCCAACTGTATCGCCTTTTACATTATTGACCATTTGAGCCGTTCGAGATATTATATATGGCGATTACATCTTTGGAAATTGAACTCCTTATCGAGTTCTATATTTGAGTTTTGGGTTTACCAACAATTGGCGTTTATTTGAGATTTATACTCTCCTATTTGGAGATATATGAGATTGCCACTTTTGGCGTATTTTGTGTTTGAGACTTCTCTATTAAGAGAATATTTTTGTGATTGCCATTTATGGCGAGTTTTGAGTTTGAGATTTAGGATTCTCTTATTTTGGAGATATGGTTCATAGAAACCATTTTAGTGGCTTTTGGGATTTCGCCGATGATATGAGGCGTTTATTATACTTAGTGTTATTTGGTGAGTTTACTATTTCAAGGACATATACTTAGTGTAATACCTTATTTGAAGTAGTGGCATGCTCTTATTATTGTTTCTTCTCATTTGAGAGGATATCTTACCCTTTACCTTATGCTTCATGTTATCACTTATCAAACTAATCTGATATTTTTTGCTAGACTGACCCGTGTATTTTTATATACTTGTTTCAGGTTAGATACCTACTTTTGGACTTTACTTGATGCTTCCGCCTTGGATATCAGCTTATCTCTTTTTGTAGTTTTATAGTCATTTTGTATGACTCTGATATGTATTTATTGTATTGACTCGTTGTGTATATTGTGGTCCTTGTACCACTTATGTTGTATCATTTGTATTATATGGGATGTATTTGTGTATATGTGTGTGTGTGTATGTTTGGCTACTGTTCTGTGATATGTTGTGTATATTGTTATTGTATTTTGTTCTGATAGATCCGTTAGCCACTGTAGTTTTGTATTAAGCATTTATTGAATATGTCGATCTACTTGAGAAAGGGAAACAATAATAAAGCATTAAATCGACGTATTTAATAGATGTTTAAGACAAAGCTATAGATGGTCGTTCTTAACCAGCACTATTCTCCGCATTAGCAGACAGTATTACCCAGTGATACTCTTTGTTAATATGGGTCTCGGGGTAGGGTGTCACAACTTGGTATTAGAGCTGAGTTCGGAATAAAAAATGATAAACACAGAACATAACATATATTACAGTACATCAAAGTACAGTATAAGTGTTACATTTCCCTTAATCATCGTGTCCTTAACTATTTCGAGTCCTTTAGGGTAGGTATAAGTTAGGAATATGTCTAGGAATGCATTTTAATTCCGTAGTATTCCACAATCAAATTAATAATATCTTACCCTATGAATAATCTTTATTGTGATTGTTCTATTCGAGTTCTCTTCGGTATGGGTGTTTGACACTTATCCGCATCAAAGGAATTTGCTAATGCCGTTGAATGCTTCTTGTCTTAATACTTCTTTGAGGATTACGAATCCTATTGAGGGGATCCGCAATATTTGGCTTGTTGTGTGAGAATATTGAGATTGTTCTTTGTAGTTTCTCTTTCCATGCAAATCTGCACGTTAGTCATTACCTTGGGTTTACTGTGATTTGGGGATGGATTGGCTTTCTTGTTATCAAGCCCAGCCCTATGTTTTTGAAAGGATCCTATATTTAGGCATCCTAATTCGGCTGATTAGTTGTCTCTTGTCCTTCAGAATGTTGATGATAATTCTGAAGTATCTTTATTTGCTCTTGAGTTTCGAGATGATGATGATGTATCTCAAATTCCAGTCATTTGTGATTTTGTTGATGTGTGTGAGCCTGTTTCGGGTTTGTTACCCAATCGGGCAATTAAGTTTTGTATTGACTTTATTCCTGATTCTTAGCCTGTTAGTCATCCTCCCACGAGGATGTCCGTAGAGGAAATGAGGAACTTAAAAGAAATTGATAGAGCTTGAAGCCAAGAAATTTTCTCACCCCAGTTCTTTACCATGGGGTGCCACGGTCATCATTGTTAAGAAATCTGATGGCACTCTTAGGCTTTGCATCCACTTTCGCAAGCTTAACGAGTTAACCATTTAGAACGAGTATCCATTGCCTAGGGTCGATGACGTGTTTGATCAATTGAGTGGTGCTGGTATCTTTCCTCAGTTTAACCTTGCACCGGTTTTCATTAACTATGAGTTACGTAGGATAGCGTTCCTCTTACCGCATTTTGCACTCGTTATAAATCTTATGAGTGGCTCGTTATACCGTTCGGTTTGACGAACGCTCCAACTTATTTCGTCAATCCTATGAATCGAGTATTCTAGGAATATCTCGATGAATTATCCTTATGTTCTTTGATAATGAGTGTAAGCAGCAATAATTTAAATTGTAAATCTTTCTAATAGATGATATACTTATGAGTCTAAAATGGATTCTTTTTATTGGGATAAGCAAAGAATATTTTATAAATTTTTTACGAGAGACATGTTTATTATTTAAAAATGATTTTGTGTTGGGTTGTCCATCGAGTGCTTTAAAAGTTCTGGTCGATGCGTCTAATCAACGTTATCGATAGGAATTCCTAAACATTATGATGAGACAGTTAGACACGGTAAATTGAGTTTTAATAAGTAAAGTTTGGAAATAATTAATATTGTGGAGTATTAATTTTTATTTTAATGTTTAATGAAGCCATTGAACCATAGTGAGTGTTGGATGGGTGGCGAGGCAGTTTTGATCATTTGATCAACTCTGCAACCAATTGATGGGGTCATTCACTATAAATCAATGGCGAGGCAATACCCTTATATTATTTGAAATTTGAGTAATTAAATATGGTAATTTGGGTAAGTAAAGTGAATAATTCTAATTAAGGGGATGTCTTAATTAGAAGAAAATATCATTTGTATTGTATGGGATGTATCTGTGTATGTGTATGTGTATATATATATTTGTTTGGCTACTGTTATGTGATATGTTGTATATATTGTTGTTGTATTTTGTTTTGATAGATCCATTAGCCACTGTAGTTTTGTATTAAGCATTTATTGAATTGTCGATCCACTTGAGAAAGGAAAAAAAAGAATTAGAGCATTAAATCGACGTATTTAATAGATGTTTAAGACAAAGTAATAGATGGTCGATCCTAACCAGCCCTATTTTTCGTATTAGCAAACAGTATTTCCCAGTAATACTCTTTGTTAATGTAGGTCTCGGGGTGGGGTGTCACATCCCTCTTTATGCTTTTCCACCAAAATGTGCGTTTCATATCTTTGTACATTTTGTTAACTCCCGGATGAATGCTAAATTTGGATTTATGACATCCAGCTAATACCTCTTGTCTAAGATTTTCCACATCCGGAACACAAATTCACCCATTTAAGCGTAAAAATCCATGACTCTCAAAATCAAAGCTTGAATGATGCCTTTTGTACTTAGCTTTAAAAATATTTTGTAATAATTGATCTTTTTGCTTGCTGAAAATTCATTCCAGATGAGATGGAGTTACTACCAAATAAGAAATGACGGCGTATTTCCTACTCAATGCATCTGCTACTACATTGGCTTTCCCGGGTGCGTATAAAATATCTAGATCATAAGATGCGAGAAATTCTAGCCAACGTTGCTGCCTCATGTTTAAATCTGAAAAGATACTTTAAAGATTTATGATCCGTAAAGAGCTCAAACTTTTCACCTAATTAAAAGAGGGAATTTTATTTACTAAGGTCAATTCAAAGTTTTATTGAAATAAACTTTGAAAAATTCTTACCCAGCAAATAATGCCTCCATATTTTTAATGCAAACACCACAGCTAATAATTCTAAGTCATGCGTTGCATAATTCATCTCATGAGTCTTTAGTTGTCTTCCTGCATAAGCAATAACCTTTCCTTCTCGCATCAGAACTGCACCAACTCCTTCTCCGCAAGCATCAATATAAACAGTTAATCCATTTCCATTTATAATTGCTAGGACAGGAGCAGTTGTTAATCTCTTTTTGAGTTCCTTGAATGCTGCTTCACATTTAGGAGTCTAGATAAATTTGCATCTTTCCTAGTCAACTTCTTTAGGTGGTAGGCAATCTTTGAGAAGTTTTGAATGAATCTTCTGTAATATCCTGCCAAACCTAAGAAGCCATGAACTTCTTTAGGAGTTTGTGGCTACTTCTAATTTAGAACAGCTGCAACCTTTACAGGATCTACTGAAATTCCATCCCTTGATATTATATGTCCAAGGAATCTTACCTCCTTCTCCCAAAAATGGCATTTTGAGAATTTGGGATTAAGCACATTATTCCTCAATATCTCCAACATAGCTTCTAGATGCCTTACGTGTTCTTCTTCTGTCTACGAATAGATAAGGGTATCATCGATAATGACTAACATGAATTTGTTTACCACATCTCTAAACACTCTATTCATAAGGTCAACAAAATAAGCGGGTGCATTAGTCAGCCCAAAAGGCATAACTAACCACTCATAAAAAGTACTTGGTTCTTTGAATGCAGTTAGATGGATGCAATCTTCTGCGATCCTTAACTCATGGAATCATGTGGCTAAGTCCATTTAGAGAAAACTCGAGCTCCGTGTAATTGATCAAACAAGTCATCTATTCAGGGTAGAGGATACTTGTTCTTGAGTTTTTGCTTGTTCAGATCCCGATAGTTTACACACAATCTTATAGATCCATCGAACTTGGCCATGAAAACTACCGCTGATCCCCAACTTGAATGGTTGGGGTCTTAGCAGTCCTTTCTTTAATAGCTCTTGGGTTTGGTTATTCAACTCATCCCTTTCTTTCAAAGCCATCCTTCTATCTCGTTGTTTAATTAGCATTGCACCAGGAACTAAATCGATACGGAATTCGATTTCTCAATGTGGAGGCAAACTTTTTACCTCTTCAAAGACGTCTAGAAATTCTTTAACAACAAGTATGGTTCCTAATCTTTCCTGGGATGAGTCTAATGCAATATAGAAAACTTCCCCTCCTTGGACTAAAATCTTTACGAGATATTTCTATAAACCTCCTGAAACTGGTCCATAAGGTTATCGTTCTTTTTTCACAATCGAGCACAGCTTTATACTTAGCTAACCAATCCATACAAAGTAAAATTTCGAATCCAATAAAATCTAAGATAAAAAGATCAAAAGGAAAGCGATGGGGAGGATAGGAAATTGGAACTTTTTCATAGTGCATACAAAGATTAGTGGAACCTCATATAGGATTCATCACGTAGATAGGGTCGTCAACAATTTTAGGTTTAAGTTCTAACTCTTTTATGGTTTCTTTAGAAATAAAACTATGAGAAGCTCCTGTATCAAATAATACTCTAACTAAAATATCATTGATAAAAATATTACCTTCCAAAACTCCCTTGCCCTTCACATCCTGAGAGGTTGAAGGCTCATCCTTTATTGCATAGACTCGAGCTTGCTCTCCCTTCCTCGTGATCGGACAATCCTTGATCATGTGTCCCAACTGATGACAATTATAATAGTTTAGTGGTGGCCTATGAACCTTGGGGTTCTTGCAATGAGTCGATAGGTGGCCCTTTTGTTGGCAATTGTAACACATAGCCTCCTTCAAATAGTTACCTTGGGCTCCTCCTCCAGATTTTCCTTGACTGGACTTTTCCCATTTTGATTAAACTTCCTCTTCTTCCAATTATTGGTGTTATTGTTGTTTTTGTTGTTTTGAGATACTACCGGCCTTGTCTTGTCTAATGTTTCATAATGGAATCCCATGTCCAGCAAATCTATAAAAGACCCCTTAACATGGGCAGTCATCCTGCTTTGGTACTTCTCATTCATCCTCGAAATAAACTTCTCATTCTTCTTAAAAGGCGTGTCGATTAGACCTGGCCCAAAACAAGATAATTCGTTGAACTTATTAGCATACTCTTTAATAGTCATTACCTCCCGCTTCAGATTCATAAAGCTTCTATAAAGACGAGATTTTCCCGACCCTGGCATGTACTGCTCCTCCAAAACCTCCTTATATCTTTCCCAAGAGAAAGTGTCCTCTGATTTGTTTAGGGTGATAGACTCCCACCAAGACAAAGCCCCTTCCTCTAACTTCCACGAAGCCAAGAACCTCTTTTGCTCATTACTGATATCCAATGCCTTAAAGATCATTTCGCATGATTTAATCCATGCTTGAACTTCAATGATAACTTATGTACTCTTGAATGGTTTTCCCCCTAAGCTGGTATAATTCTTGCATAGGGCAGCAAAATTAACCTGAGGTTGTATGGGAGCTACTTCTTCTATAGCGGTGGTTGGAGCTCGACCGTTAGTTGTTGTTGTGCTGTTATTTCCCATCCACGTCCTCTATGAGTACTCATGTCTTACTACCTGAAATTAGTAAGATAATTTTAGAATACCAAGACAAAATTATCCTTGGAATGAGTATATAGCACAACTTGATTTTTTTCAGATAAGGGTTTTAAATGCACACTCTCAAAGATTAAACTCATTTTAGGGTACTGCTAACTCTATCTCTAATGAGTTATACCACACCAAAGCCAAGGTTCTCGCTTAACCTTCAGCTCTGATACCAAATGTGATGACCTATCTCCTCGACCTATAGAAATCGACACTAATACATCTACGGTATTCACGTGCCGTAAATCCAAGTGCCGGGGAGGCAGATTATCAAGGGTGAAATAAAGATAAAAGATAGAAACACAAATTCTCACATCGCATTCAAAACTTTAATTATACATATGATAAGTGATTACTCCAAGTGATTCATCAGAGTTCAATACTAATCCAGCTGGAATAGTTATAACTTCCTATCCTTACATATGATGGGACATATTAAATACATACATAGCAAAATATGGGTAAATATCTACATAAGGTTCTTCAGCTTCATAGCTCCAAAAGACTTCTCCAAAATGCTCCACAACATGCTCCAAAATGCTCCTAGGGTATCCTGACTACATAGCTGCCCGGAAAAATAGGGCATCAAGAGTTTAAAGGGAAAACAAAATAAACTCTGGGTCAGTCATGGGACTGGTGTGAGAACTCAAAATACGTTGTTTAAAATCAAAAGGGTATCTCATAAGCACGCCGCACATAAACACAGAACGAGTTTTTACCTTATGATAACCATATCATTCTATGTCAAAATACTTGATATTATTTTTAATGACGTATCTTTGAAAATATTTGCAAGTAAACTTATTAATCTTACCCGAAATTGTTGCATTATTAAATTCTAGCATACTAACCACAAACGCAAGCTCGACAAACAAAATGGCAGGCACTTATTGGAGAATGGGTTTCTATACAAATGACCAGGTGAAGGGACTATCTTCTGGTAGTACATCTCTAGATGAATGTACCGAGGCCCAACAGATGGTCCTCTACCAACACAAGACCAACCTACCTCTTCCTAGATAGTACCGAATATGTCATTACCCCGGTCGTTACCGACCTATCCGAGACATCTCTTAGCATACACCATAATAATTTAAACCCAAACATCATAGCGGGTAGAAATACATCTATAAGGGGATGATCATACCCTAATGTTATCTCACCTTTTGGTCAAGGCAGGGATATCAACAAATTGGCTGGAAAGGATGGATATCAGGATTAGAGATCGATTGGAAACAAGGCTATGATCGATGTTGTCAAAATTTTCCCGAGCTCCAATCAAGACGGGATCGATTGGGAATGATGGACAAGGCCAGTAAAGGCTACGTTTCAAATTTCAGGTCAATCGGAGTTTGTATGCTCGGGATATGGATGGATCAATATTGGAAGGGACTGGTTTCGTATCAATGTTTTCGTATCGATACAGTTCGTATCGATAAAGTTCATATCGATAAAAGCAGATTTGGCTATTTACTTTGGATCAGCACGTTCATATCGATCAGGACGAACTCGGGCTGTGGATTTCGTATCGATACATACATATCGATTGGATGGCGAAGTATGTCAATGCACTTCGTATCGATCAGGGCTGGGATCAATACGAAGAATGAAGCAATGGTCACAGGGACTTGGATGAGCATTTCGTATCGATCGATTATTGATTGATACAAAAGACACACTCATGCATCGATATTAAGAAGACCGAAGGCGTTAACAGGTGGATAGTAGCATATGGATACGAAGGATTCAAGAGCCATGTTCGTATCGATCGTGTTCGTATCGATCGATATGAAGGAAGCAGTCAATGCGGCACGAAATGTGGATCTTTCCTGGATCTTCGAGACACGTCATCGATGCGAACTATATCAATACGAAGAGAGGAGAACGTGGAGCTGGAGATCGATACGAACACGGTAGCCTTCACGCGAACCATAAACTTGCATCGATCATAACTCACAATCACAAGTCCAAATGCTGCGAAATTTGGAGAGGAGCTTCCTGATGTACTCGAGAACCTTCATGATCGATTTCAGTTCGATTGGACCACACTTGGATCGATACGAATTAAACACGCATTGATCCCAAATCGCTCTGGATCAGTCTGGTGGGCCCACTTGCGCAAAAGAAGAGGTATTCCAAGTTTTGAGGCGGATATTTTCGGATCTACACCTATAAATAGCAGGGCTATGGCAACTAAAAAAGGATCTCTTCTCCTTTTCGGACGCTGAAGCTCTGCCATTTTTGTAATTGATACTAAAGGCTTGTAATTGTAACTACAGTAGAAAGGGAATAAAACGATTGATTCAAAGTGGACGTAGGCCGAAGATTGCCGAACCACTATAAACCTTGTGTTCTTTACTGCTTTCATCTAAAATTTCTTAGTGTTATTCATTTTTAATTCTCTACATACTTGTTATTTGTGATTGTGAACTGGTGCTTTCATTGGAAATTGGGTGTTTGTGACCAATTTTGGCACAAACATTTTGGTGCTTTCACTGAGAACGCTAGCGCTCAAGAATTCTACTACCGGGACTTCAGATCTGAAAGCTTAAAGACTTGGATTTGGAAAGCTATGGCAAGACAATCAACAAGAAGACAAAGAGCTGGAAGGAGTCAGCATGAAGGGAGCCAGGAGGCTTCCACTGGAGCAAATCACACCTCAATCTTCATCACCCGGGACAAGATGGAGATGATAATGGAAGATATGCAGGAAGGAATGCTGAAAAGACAAGAGGAGATGATGCAGAACCTACTCCAACAAGCTGGGCAAGCCAGAATGAAAAATCAAGGGAACGCTGCTGCAGGAGATGCTGGAGATAGAGATCAGGAGCGCGGAACAACTAGAGTTCAGAATGGAGTAGGACCGTCAGGAGCAGCACCAAAACTTGGGGGCACACATCGGGAAGACGTTGATCCAACCTCAAGCAGGATACCAGGTGAAGCTGTTCAACATGGCTTTTGTAGAGGAATGGATGCCCGTCTAGAAGACCAGATTCCAGGATTCCCTCGTGAACTCGGGGGGCAGGTCGGAAGCAACAGACAAGGGCTACAGCTTGACGACAATGACAGATTGGCGGAGATGGTCAGACAAGCCATGAGAGGTGGACTAGTGAATAGAGATTTGGAAGATGTGAATAGGAGTCCCTTTGCACCTACGATTAAGCAAGCCATGAATCCACCAGAATTCAAGTTACCAACACTGGAGATGTATGATGGGAGAACAGATCCTGTTGTTCACTTGACAAGGTACATGAGGTATATGGAAGTACTGGGAGCATCAAAGGAGGTCATGGCGCGATGCTTCCCTTTGTATTTGACGGATATAGCGGCGTTATGGTTCAGACAACTGGAGATGGCTCTATTGGCACATGGACGGAGTTGACTGAAAGTTTTATGAGACAGTTTCAGGTCCACATAGCCAGACCCAAGAACGTGATGACTTTAACATCAATGAAACAATGGAAAGGAGAATCACTTAGAGATTTCTTGACTAGATTCAATGCGGTAGTGGCTTCGGTGGATCGACCTAATCCGTCGATGGTTTTGATGGCAGTGGTTTCAGGAATTGCACACAATTCAGATTTCAAGATATCATTAGAACGGGACCCACCGAGGGATCTTGGGGAGTTCTATCATGAGGAGGAGAGATTTCTAAGGCAGGAAGATGCACAGGCTGAGAGAGAAGGGAGAGAGGCTGAAGCTTATGCGGTAAGGGATGGAGGAGGTCCACCTAGAGAAAATCCAAACAAAGACGACAAAGGCAAAAAGAAAATGAATGATAACGGTAGCACTTCAAAAAGGCCACGGAGGGAGTCATAGTTTTCTTCTTACACGGATCCGACTGAAACTCTGGAAAGGATTTATTTGGACACCCGAGGGCGCCTCCAGTATCAAAGGCCAACAAGAAGGGAACCTTCTGATTACGAACGGGCATCGGGAAGGCATTGCCTATTCCATGAGCTGGATGGGCACAATATGAATGACTGTAGGCATTTGAGGGATATCGTGGAGGAGCATGTAAGGAATGGTCATCTATAGCAGTATGTAAGGAATCGAGTTGTGGCGGTGGAATAGGAGAGGCCACCGCCCACCTCGAACAAGGATGGCACTGGACCTAGGCAACGTCAACTTGTTATCAACTAAATAGATTTATGGCTTGGAATAAGTAATAGAACACTAAGTAATGCGACTAAATCACTTACACATGTAGGGGATCGAGGACGGTCCCTAGGCATGCTTTGAGACGATGATAAACCGTGTTGCTCGAGTATGTGAAATCCTGTTTTTCTTTTCCGTTTTCTTGAAAACTTTTGTTTTTTCCTTGGATGTATAGACATTTATTTGGTTTTCCCTAGCTGTAAAAACTCTTGTTTTGAATGGTTGGATTTGGATCAATGCAATGAATAATACAGGTCTCGCGATTACGGTCCCGACCGGAGAGACGGGGCAGTAATCACGAATTATGAGTCCCTTCGCCGGAGAGCGATGGAATGGACTCAAACACAATATAAAAGTCCTTGGCCGAAGAGCCGAGGCCGGAGAATATAAAAGTCCTTGGCCGGAGAGCTGAGGCCGGTTAATATAAAAGTCCTTGGCCGAAGAGCCGAGGCCGTAGAATATAAAAGTCCTCGACTGGAGAGCCGAGGCCGGAGAATATAAAAGTCCTCGACCGGAGAGCCGAGGCCGGTGAATATAAAAGTCCTTGGCCGGAGAGCCGAGGCCGGAGAATATAAAAGTCCTTGGCCGGAGAGCCGAGGCCGGAGAATATAAAAGTCCTTGGCCGGAGAGCCGAGGCCGGAGAATATGAAAGTTCTTGGACGGAGAGCCGAGGCCGACGAATATAAAAAGTCCTCGATTGGAGAGTCGAGGCCGGAGAAACAAAATCATAGGTTAAGCCCTTGACTAGAGAGTCGAGGCCGGAATTGGACATCGACTCAGAGCAGTCGTGAATTTGGATCAGGTTATGGCTGCGGCACTCGGATAGGATGGCTTGGTAAAGGATTGGATTATGAATCGGATGGTGTGGCTATGGATGGAATATGGACTTCGGATGTCGGAATCGGAGCTTTTCAAAACACACCTTCTTACCACAAGGCATGTTTTGGGGGGCAAATGTTATCCCACCTTTTGGTCAAGGCAGGGATATCAACAAATTGGCTGGAAAGGATGGGTATCAGGATTGGAGATCGATTGGAAACAAGGCTATGATCGATGTCGTCAAAATTTTGCCAAGCTCCAATCAAGACGGAATCGATTGGGAATGATGGACAAGGCCAATAAAGGTGACGTTTCAAATTTCAGGTCAATCGGAGTTTGTATGCTCGGGATATGGATGGATCAATATTGGAAGGGACTGTTTCGTATCGATGTTTTCGTATCGATACAGTTCGTATCGATAAAAGCGGATTTGGCTATTTACTTTGGGTCGGCACGTTCATATCGATTAGGACAAACTCGGGCTATGGATTTCATATCGATACATACGTATCGATTGGATGGCGAAGTATGTCAATGCACTTCATATCGATCAGGGCTGGGATCGATACAAAGAATAAAGCAATGGTCACACGGACTTGGATAAGCATTTCGTATCGATCGATTATTGATCGATATGAAAGACACACTCATGCATCGATACGAAGAAGACCGAAGGCGTCAACAGGTGGATAGTAGCATATGGATACGACGGATTCAGGAGCCATGTTCGTATCGATCATGTTCGTATCGATCGATATAAAGGAAGCAGTTAACGAGGCACGAAAGGTGATCTTTCCTGGATCTTCGAGACACGTCATCGATGCGAACTATATCGATGCAAAGAGAGGAGAACGTGGAGCTAGAGATCGATACGAACATGGCAGCCTTCACGCGAACCACAAACTTGCATCGATCATAACTCGCAATCACAAGTCCAAATGCTGCGAAATTTTGAGAGGAGCTTCCTGATGTACTCGAGAACCTTCATGATCGATTTCAGTTCGATTGGACCACTCTTGGATCGATACGAATTGAACACACATCGATCCCAAATCGCTCTAGATCAGTCTGGTGGGCCCACTTGCGCAAAAGAAGAGGTATTCCAAGTTTTGAGGCGGATATTTTCAGATCTACACTTATAAATAGCAAGGCTATGGCAACTAAAAAGGGATCTCTTCTCCTTCTCAGATGCTGAAGCTCTGCCATTTTTGTAATTGATACTAAAGGCTTGTAATTGTAACTACAGTAGAAAGGGAATAAAAGGATTGATTCAAAGTGGACGTAGGCCGAAGATTGCCGAACCACTATAAACCTTGTGTTCTTTACTACTTTCATCTAAATTTTCTGAGTGTTCTTCATTTTTAATTCTCTACATACTTGTTATCTGTGATTGTGAACTGGTGCTTTCATTGGCAATTGGGTGTTTGTGACCAATTTTGGCGCAAACACCTAATGGTTGTGAACAACATAGCCTTGCCACATCTACCCTATTTCGGTCATTTTCGGGTGTGAGGCCTGTGGTAACGATTACCTTCCACATAGCACATCAGCTTTCCTCTTTGAATGCCACATTGCCATTCCATAATCACACAACTGATTTCTACAAACGTATAACTCCTAAGCTCGTACGTCTTAGGAAAGGGTGTTAAGCTAAGAGAACTTGCCTTCTGCGCCACCAAACAGATGATACGTTCATAGAGATCACTTATGTAATTAGGAATGCAACGTCAGACATTCTTCCATACAAGTTGTCTAGGAACAGGACAAACCAAAGGCACTCTCCTACCACATCCTGTCGGGAATTCACCCTAGGATTAGTAGCGATTAGTCTTTGCATCGGATATTTCATAACAAAGAAACTACCGCTACTATATGTATATTGGGATTTCATCCCCAAATGATCAACAAGCAGTTCTTCATTATGAAAATCCCAAATATCATATGCATTTATTTACTTCGAATGCGTAAACTGGTTTGAAGTGGTCTTCGGAAGGAGTTACCCAAATCTGACCCGGTTCCTTCGAAATCCAATCATCGATAAAAATGATGTAATTAGATGATTGTTGTTCGATTCATTCATTTCTCTTTATCAAAAATATCTTCAAGAGATATATATCTTTAAAATCTTGTTCTTTAAATACAGAATCATTTAAACCTCTCTTTTGAATATTTCTCAAATCATTTTTTCTGAGAGTATCTTTTGAGAAAATAGGATCATAGAAATCACTCTACTTTTATTCAATATCAACTTCCGTATTCAACAAGTGTTATGGGTGGAATAATGGTGAGATCACCTTTTAAATTCCACGAATAGGACGAGTTCTCTCTTTGGATTTTAATAATGAGTATAAAAATATTATTTCTATAAAATCCAAGTTGAGCATCCGGGCTTTCCCTTCGATCTGTTCCACCCCTCGCCTAAAAGAGAAACCCAAGCTAGGTAAGTTTAGGGAACCATTTCTCCATCCCTAACCTTAGTTACACACCTTATTATCACTTTTAGATCTCACGGGCGAGACAAATGTACTAGTCGTTTCCGCATACTCATTTTCCCTTTTTAAATCACTTAATTATTTGTTTAACCACCTTTGAAATAATTTTCAATCGTTCAAATCTTTTTTAAAATACTTTATTATTTACTTAAAAACATTTACAAAGGATTTTGGGAAAGAATTGCTAGATTTCAACCTTTATTTCAAAAGTTATAGAAAAGCGTTGCGAAAAGGTGTCGCAAAAAATGTTACAAAAAGTGCTTTAAAAGCTATATTCTTCAAAATGACTTTTATATCATTTAAAAAACTATCTTTTCAACTTAAATCAATTTTAAAACATTTTAAAAGATTTTTAGAATTTATTTCATATTTTTAAAACATTTAAAATATTAATTTTAAACTTTGGTCACTTTACTACAAAAGCGCGATTTTTTTTTTGGTAAATTGTTTTGGACATATTTTAAAATCCACTTAATGAAATATTGATTTTCTTTCTTTATTTGAAAGATATAGATATAATAGTTTGGAAAATTCTTATCTCGAAGAATTCCGAGCTAAATTCCATTCCGTATACTTATTTACTTTTAGGCGCGAAATCGCGAACTACCATTGCGCGACGCGTCTAGTTTTGACATATTTCATGTTTTTCATTCACTTTGTTAAAACAAGTTTATATGTTTATAAAACATTTCTAAACCATTTTTAATCATTTTAAAAGGTATTAAATGATTTCATATTACTTTTTATTCTTTTGGAAAGTGATTTCCATGTGAAACAATGTCGTGTATACGTGACTTATTTCAACATTCATAATCAAATATCAACACATACAAATTTAAATCATAATCAACATCCAAAATAAAATCTCATATCATAGAAGTTATAACTTTTCACATATGTTTCAAAGGTTGCTACTTTCTTTTTCGAACACTTATCAACATCATTATTGGCAATCAAAAATTATTTTTACCCATCATAACTACTAATATAGCTATGGTTTTGAGTTCTTACTTAGTTTGGTTTTTCGAACGGAAAATCAGCTATAGCTCCACTACTCGATGTTTTTCGCTCATGCTTCCTTGCACGCTTGGACTTGGATGTCTCAACTTGGACTTAGGGAAGATGGAGGTGCTCACGACCTAGGAGGAGGGAGTTTGGCTTGGCTAAGAGGTGCAGGGAGGTTGGCCGTGGGTAATGAGGAGGAGATGGAGGAGTTTTGGAGTGGTTTTGAGGTGTTTGGATGGATATTTCCCTTAGTAATTATTTTTGGAATATTTTAGCATTATTTTATTAAGGAAGGAAGACATTAGAGAGTGGAAGAAAAGCTTGAAAAATGAAGAAGAAGTTGTGTGTGGAAAAATGAGAGAAAGTGGTGCTTATTTATATAAATTTTTTGGATTAAAATAATATTAAATAAAAAAGACTAAAATGCCCTTACTTGTAAATAAAGTAAACACTTATTTTTCAACCCTTAACATCATGTTTTACACCACAACTTTAAGTCACTTTCACTTAATAAGTAAGTAAAGAATATAATGATTTTGTTTACTTTTGAATGACATGTTTGTCTTTATTAGTTTACTTTTGCTAATGATATTCTAGAATTTTCTAACCTTCATTAGAAAAAGTAAACTTGATTAATTAATTGTTAATTACTTACTATATTATAATGTTTATAAGAATATATACATAAAGGTGCAACGACGTTGCGACAACTTTAAATCGACAAAATGTTTTACGGTCACATTTTGACGTTTTATTTAAACTATTTATTTATGTAATCCAAATTTAAAAATAAATTTTTATAATGTTATTTGAAAATATAAACACTCACAAATAAATTAAAATAATTTATTAAACCATTTAGACTTACTTTTCGAAAATCAGGATTTTGTCACTTTTGTTAATATAAGCAAATGTTACTATCTCTATGTATATTTCTATTTCCAAATCCTATCTAATGTTGTTTAAATCCTAAAACCTAATATATTTAATATTTTAAATGACTTTAAATGTTATATTTTGAGGTGGTTAGATTCTGGGTCGTTACAGGAACTGTGACTATTCCCCATATAACATTATATGCGATAGTATATGGATCAAAATATCCATAGTCTTATTTTTCTTTAGAGTTCGAAATTCATAGAATGCAATACGTGGTCTCGATCAAATAAACACATAAGCGACCAAATTACGAATGAATTTAGTAGTTGTAAAAGCAGGTGCTTGCATGGGTGTAAAAATGTTAACATGTAAGAAGTATTTAACAGTAAGTATATATATATATATATTATATTTTTATTTGTCAATCTTCATTGATAAACGTTTTATCAATTATATTAAATGCACAAATTTATCAATGTAGATTATTATAACATTATATAGCATAGTTCTTACAGCATTAAAAATGTTAAGTGTTATCATTTCATTTTTGTAATAATGCTCCCACTAGTCTTTTATGTTTCACCAAACCCTAAGTCAAAACATAGAAATCTTTTGACTTCACTAATACGTGTTCGGACTCATCCATCTTGGAATTCTAACCTTTAGTCTGCTCAACAAGTCATAGCTCCTTCGGTGATGGATAACTCTTTATCGGTTGTATCATATACAACTCCTAACCCTTTGGTACCTTGTCCTAATTCCGCTTCGACCTTGAGTCTGCTCAACAAATTATAATAAAATTATTCTCTCATACCTACCATATCGCGATGGCCTAAGCATGGTATATATATACCTTAAGTCTGCTAAACAAATACATATAGTTATCTTACCTCACCTATTTAAATTATACTACACATAACATCCTCAGCTTGAGTCTGCTCAACAACTAAAGAGTATGCAAGTAATATATATATATATATATGTATGTATGTATGTATGTATGTATGTATGTATGTACGTATATGTGTATATATATATGGTAGAGGACAACATTATATTGAAGATTCATAATCTTTAATATTTAATATTGAGTGATATCGACTTATGAAATAATATAATTCTTATGAATTACTCTCATGATTCAAGTGTCAAACACATTGGAAATCATGGTATATGTATATTTACGTATGTAATCATTCCTTAAGTCTATTTAGGGTTTCTAAATGTTCCACCTTTAATTATACATTCATATTATATAAGTTTTACTATTATATAACTTTTATATTTCATATATAATAGTCCTATATATAATATTTTATTAATTAAATCTTATTTAATTAATTTTATATTAGTACTCTAATACAACTTTTATAATGTACATGTTTACTATAATCTCTACAGTATATACTATAACAATCATAGTAATACGTATACACACACACATATACTATAACCTTTACAATATAATGCATATATTTCATACATGTGTATTTTTATTTAATGAATTTCTAAAAATTTACCATTTTGGATCTATATTGGACCTATGAAATCTAAATTCATTTAGATCTTATCTAAAGTTTCTTTTTAAATAAAATCTTCATTTTATTTGATTAGTATGAAAAGGTTTGAATTTGGTATTCACAAAAATTAGAATATATCAAATATACTCTTATATGTACATTTATGTGTGTCTGTTACTTGTTAAATTTAATTTAGAGAACGAAACCTTTCATTTCCTTCTGTTAACTTATTCAATTAACGAGGGAATGTATGGTTTTAATTAGGGAGAGAAAACTTTTCATTTCTTTCCTTTAATTATATTGAATAATTTATTACATGACATTAATGACCAAAATATACTTAGCAAATGTTGAGAATATATCTAAATATACTCTACAGTAAATGGTGTATGTGCAACATACCATATTGTGTACATATATGATGTTTCATTCATACATGCCTTTATTGTCAATACTATTATTTAAAATACATATATACATTTATATACAATAGACTTATACATATAAATGTGTTAAAATTAAGTTTCATTATTTTATAAGTTTAAAATTAAAGACAACAATTTTGAACTTAGTTTCAAAATCATAAGGGTTTAAGAATATTAAAATTATGATTTTACATAAAAGTCCGTCTTATAAATCTTAAGTTAAAATAACACACACACACACACACATATATACAAATCATTGTAAATAAAGTTTTAAACTTAATACAAAATCTGTATGTTAAAATTTATAATTTAGTATATGCTTTAATGTAAAGTAACAAATTAAAGTCAAATTTTAAGTTAAAAAGGAAATCCAAGGGTTTGTGAAATTTTGCACAAAAGTCTAGTTATGTTTATAAAGAAATTTTTTTTTGAGCTTTAAATAGAAGTATGCAAAAACCAAAAGATTGGATTTAAAATAACGAACACAAAACATATATACAAACATTAATAAACTACATATGTTTTCTATTTGAATCATAATATAATTATTTCACTAATTAAAACTTTGATTGCAATCAAAAAGATTTTTTCTTTTAAACAACAAAATAGATAGGACAAATCAAACACATATGTTTACAATGGAAAGGTTTCAGATCTAAACCGTATAGGCAATATGAATAATTAATTAAATATGCAAGCATATAATGTAGATTTAAAGATGATAATATGAATAGGTAAGCAATCAAAATGTATCTCAAAGCAGATCCAAATCAAAATAACATGGTGAACATATGCAATTAATTAAGACAGAGCAAAAGGGGATCCAATCTATGTGATCAAATAAACAAATACTCAGATGAGATGAAATATATAATGGATCCAAATTTTATGAACAAGGTGAATGATGACTAAATAAAATCGGAATTATTACCTTTAGATGTTGCCAAGAGAATGCATCTTGAATGAAGAAATCTCCTTAGAACTCCAATATCGACACCCAATCCTTGCAAGAGATAGACGAACCTCTTTTGTTTTGTTTTGTTTGATGTTTTTTTATTTGGAGTTGAAACATTTAGGAAATCCTTTTTTTGTTTTCAACCATGGAAGGTTAAGAGGAGAGAAGAAGAAAAAATGAATGAGTTGCCTGTGGAAAATAATTAGTGGATATGTTTTAATTAGAAGAATGAAACCTTTCTCATTCTTTGATTAAAACTTCCTTAATTTATTTCCTTGATTGTTTTTTCCTCTCCACTCTTACCTCTTTACATGGTATGTCTAAAATTACATGCCATCAAATGACATAAGTTTTCATAAACCGCTATGTAACGATTTGCCTTTTCGACCCTCGAATGTCGATGCTAATACATCCACGGTATTCATATGTTGAGCACCCAAGTGTCGGAAAGACGAAAAGTTAGGGTAAAATAAAAAGAAATCAAAATAGAATAAGAAAGAAGAGAACACAATATCAGAATATCACAATGGAACGATAATATCTAATATCAAAAGAACAGTACAAAGGGGTTACTCCGATATAGAAATTTTAGGGTTACAAAACTTAAGTACCATCATCAGCCTGGACAGTTATAATAAGCTGTCCTCACAAATGTTGATATACATATAATAGTAATGCAGTTCAAATTAGAATACTATGGTAGGTGAAACATCCAGCTCATCCTTTCAAGCTCCAACGAACATCAATGAAAAACCTGCCTTTCTCGGACTACTGGAAAGAGCATGCGAGAAATTTAGGAAAAACAAAATGTAAGCATCGGACAAAAGTCTGGTATGAGAAACTGAAGAAATATGTGCATAGCATATAATAGTCTTTTGAGATTGCATGTAATGCCATAACGATTATCCCCTGAAAAGAACCACCAGCTAATAGGTACATAAGGTGATATAATAGACAATGTCTAGGGTATAGAATATAAAAATTATAACATAGCTGGAATGGTTACATTCATTACATTCAACAACATATTAGAAGAACAATCAAATACGATAAGGAACATTCGCATATTGGATTCTCCATGGAGATCCCTTCGGTAAAGCCAGGTCCAATATCTTACATAAGGGTTAGAAAGTACCTTCGAGCGACATATATCTCTAGATAGAATAAACCTTTAGGTAGACATAGCTGGTCCGTGCCCGAACATATGATCCTAAATACTATCACCTCCCGCACGCAACATCGATAAGCATACTCTAGATATGGAGTGATAATATCCTATCGTAGGACTGCAAAATCCCATGCTATGAGGTCTACTCTACTTTTAGCCATTTCCGATGTCAACTTCATGTTCGGCATCTTCCATATGAGCCTTCATCACTTGAACAAAACAAGAATCCCCAATTGGATTCCCATATATCTCGAATAGATTTTGAAACCACATATGGATTCCCATATCTTAACAGATCTCGAATCACATATGGATTCCCACATTTTGAATAGATCACTAATAACTACATGTGTTCGAGCATCTTAAACAGATCTCGAATCTCCACATAGATTCCCGCATCTCGAACAGATCCACTTCCAAAAGGTAGAACACATGTCTCAGCCTTGAAGTGGTTTTTGGTAAGTAAACACTCACTGATCCTGGTCTCTCCAAGACTGGATCGACGAATTTGGTCATTCAATGATAATGAGAAAGATCACATATGGATACCAAGACTTTTATACTTATCATATTTTTGATATTTTCATCTCACACTATCCCTCGATCAAGAGTGAAGCTGGTAGGTTAGAGCTTTATTGCTCATATCCCTACATGAACATCAGTCTTAATTCCCATACATAGACAAACCTACATCATTGGCTTTTAGTGCTAAGTATACAAATAAATGTTTTCCATAAACAAGGAAACAAAAAAAGCACGATCAAGTCATAAAAAGCATGATCAAGTTACATAAGCAATTTCTAATCCCCTTTTTTGTTTAATTAATCTTTTATTAGTTAAACCTTGTTTATTAGTAAAACATCTTTTACTTAATAAAACATCATTTATGAAATTCTACTATTCATTTGTACTTTTTCAATACTTCAAAAAGTATTCATATACTTATCTCAAATGGTATATGTATATTCACAAATCATTAACAAGATTTCGTACTTAAACCTTTGCTTTTCCTATACCTTAAAAATTATTTATATACTTAACTCAAATGGTATAAGTATATTCACAAATCATTAACAAGATTTCCTACTTTAAACCTTTGCTTTTTCTATCTTTTTCAAAAAGATTCCTTACTTATAATCTCCCTCAAAATATCCATTTTAAGGATCTAAGTATTTTCACAAATCCATTCAAAAGATTTAAGACTAATGTTACTCAAACATTATGTGACAACCTGTCTCTCGATCCTCAAAAATCAATTGTAACGTCCCAGATTTTCGCGTTCGAAAATCGACATCCATACTTTACATCGTACTCGAATGTCGTAGATTCGAGCGTTCAAATCCGAGTCGCCGGAGCTTATAACACAGTTAAGTAAATATCACAGCGGAATAAAAAGAATATAGATATACAACATCTGATACAATATCCAGATACAATGATGATACAATGAATATCTATATACATCAGAGATATGATACAATAAATTGCAGCGGAAAGAAAAATAGATAACATCAGCAGCGGATAATCTTCATCTCCAAAGCACGATCCAGAAATAGCTCGAACTCCCAATAACGAGGCACAAAGATAAGCAAGTGCAGTCCGATCCAAAGACTGAACTAGCTCCAGATAACCTACTAATCTGACTATCTGAAAAACCAAACTCTAGACTGCTCGTGTAGAAAAATTTTGAGCATCCAGAGTTTAGGAAAGAAACAATAAACTCCGGATCAGTCATGGGACTGGTGTGAGCAACAAAAACAGTTTATCTTTAAAACAAATAGCAGGGAATTTTAAAGTCAATTCGCAATGCTTTTGGAAAATGAAACTACCATAAGACCTCCCACCACACACACACAATGCAAACGCAGAATTGGAGGAGATTTCTTCTTATGATAGTCAAAGATGCTTACTACGCAAAATCAAATCATTTTTGATATTATTATTAGTGCATAGTGTAGAAAAAATTTCGAAAGTAGAATATAAATCTTAGCCAGCATAGACATTTCGCACTTATGCCTACTATAGCTACCATGTTCAATAGCAGGTTACCACCACATTCCATGGCAGGTAATACAACTAAAACCGTACAGGGCTCGTATTGTTTTGTTTGGATTTCCAACAAATGGTCAGGCTAAGGAACTTCCTATTCCACGAAAGAAACGCCTCTGGCGGGACGTTCCGAGAACCAACTGTTCTCTGCCAAACAAGGCCAGCAACCCCTTTTCCCAAGGGATAAAAGAAACCTCAGATATGCCACCCCCGGTCCTTTGGGACCTTTAACCGAGGTACCTCTAATCCAACATCACACGTCATAAATAAAGTGTGTCCACATGAGTAAGTATCTGGGCTCCATACCATGATACTACCCTTTTCCAGAAGGAATGGTCATACCCTAGGGGAGCTACCCCTGAAAACCTTGCCGCACAATTCCTGTTTCGACCATTACCGGGTTGTGAGGCTCGACGAAGTCTCGTCCACAAAGCTACGCTTTTTCAAAAAGCCACGCTTTGGGTCAACAGATGATCAACCTATGATCACAAAGATAAATGATCAAACAAATGATCATATCACAAATGATCAAACACTGATCATCACACAGCAACACTCAGCATGCCACATTACCAAATTGGGATATATCGCTGATAACTTCACCTACATAACCTCTGAGCTCGTATGTCTCAGAGAAGGGTGTTAAGCTAAGAGAATAAATTCTCCGCCACCAACAGAAATGTATTTGAAAGAAATCTGCTTTATATCTCAAAGTGTAATGTCAGACACGTAACCATACAAGTCTGTTCCGGGTTCGAACAGAACCGAAGGCACTTCTCACGAAGCCCTTGCAAATCCGGGTATTCATAATCCCGATCGGATTTCCCATCACTTAGGGGATCTCTATACCAGGAGCGACCCAGTGCAGAGACAATCGACGAGTTATCTTTTGGTTCTCGTGAATATCCGGTCTTCATCACCGGTCTTCAAATGCTATCCATATACGACGTATCACATATTCGGAATGGGTTATACGACCCAAAGGTCCTTTCCCGGCTAACCCGAATAGTGAGCGAAATATTTAAAAATATATGGATATTGGGATTTTAATTAAGTCACAACTTATTATCCAAAACTTTTCTTCAAATGGTTTAACAAATTACCATTTTCAAATCTTTAAACAAAAAGGTTCAACCTTTACGGTTTAAGCAATTTCCACACTTTAATCTTTTAAACGAAAGATTCATTCACAGATTTTCCAAATTAACTTCCATTTCAATTTGATTAACTAGTTAAATCTTTAAAACAAAGATTCAACTTCTAGCTTTCAAAACGATTCCATTTCAAATGGTTTAAACAAATCATTATTTTAAATCTGTTAAAAATAAACAGATTTAATTCATAGCTTTCAAAAACAATTCATTCATAACTTAGAAAACCATTTTTTTCAGTTCAATCTTGAAATTCCTTTAATTAAACTGGAATTTTTTTTCTTATTTGAAAGCTTTTATTCTTTTGAAAACAAATAGTTTTCATTTTGGAAATCTGATTCATTTATACGAGTTAAGATTCTTGGGTTAAATTCAAATTCTCAAACCAGTATTTTAAAATGATTCCAATTCATATAAACACATTTATAACATCTTTAATCAAAATTCCCAATCATTGAATTCAAATTCAAATATTGAATTCAAATTAAATTATTTAAATTAGAAAACTTACCAAGTTATTCAAAATAACTTTATTCTTAAACTCCTTTTCAAAATCTTAACATTTAACCCAAATTCATTTTCAAAATCTATTGAAATAAAAATTTCAATTTCAAAAACCTTAAATTTAAATTATCTGTGACTTAACCGATTTCCACGTGAAATCCATATTTGTGTGTGTATGGTGTAGTCCAGGGGTTTAACACAATAGTGCAACACAATGTATCATCACTGATAATTTATCACAGATCACAACATAAATCAGGGTGTATCACAAAGCATCATATATCAGGGAATATCAACAATTCACATTCAATACAATTCAAATATCCATAGATAAGATCAATTAATTATCTGATTTAATTAAATCAGATTAGTCACTAATCCTGATTAATTAACATTAATAAGTTACAAATCATTTTGATAAATTATTATTTAATCATTTATTAATTAACCATTAATAATAAATTAATTAACCTTTAATTATAATTCATCAACCTTTAATTATTAAATAATTAACCTTTAATTATTTAATTCACCATTTAATTATCTTCAATCAATTACTTTGATTATTCCTCAATAAATTATCATTCCTTAGTTACCTTTATTAATTAATTTAACCTTTAATTAATTATTCTCAAATTAATTACCTTAATTTATAAATCATATTAAATAATTAACCTTTAAACCGATTTCATAATTAATTAACTGCTTAATTGCTTTCATTAAGCAAGTAACCTTAAGTGATTGATTACCTTTTAGATTACTTTTAATTACTTAATTAATTCAAAGATAGATCATTTATCTTGATTAATCACTTTATTATCATTAAATTCTTTAATTATCCACCCTAATTCATTAAAGATAAACCCTTTTTATCTTAATTAATGACTTAATTATATCATTAAAACTTCATTTGAAAACACTTAAGGATTTTTTTTTTCAATTATTCCAAAACCAAATCAAAATAAATATTTATCATATTTGAATTTAAAGTTTAAGTTTAAAGTTTGTTTGACAAAACATGATAAATACTTCACTTTCATTCTTAAGCTTTGAAAACTTGTTTACTTAGTTTTGAAAACTTTGTTTAGATTTTAAAACCTGGATCATGATTTACATTTTTTTAAATTTTGAAAACCTGTTATGCTTTAAAACCTAGCTTCAAGCTAAACTACCCCGAGAGCAACTTCGAGCTATGCCATCATCTTCCCGAGACAAACCCCAATTTCCCCGAGTACTTCCTCTCCTCGTATTATATTTTTTCCTTAAAAACAGTTTAAGTCTTAACTATTGCTTCCCCACGCAATCACGAAAGAAATACCCGAGCCAACCCACCTCCTACTCGAGTACCACTTCGAGTTTGACTTCATCTTCTCCCTTCCCACTGCAACGACCAAAGAAAACCCATTGATACGCCGAGGCACGGTGCACGTGCACACAAACTCGCCGCCCCTCCGGCCAACTTCGTCTTCGCTCACAAGTCGACGACGACCTATTCGAACCCTCAGACCACCCAGAATGATCAATCTCACAAGAACCCAAAATCGAGCAAGTCGATGTCTTCCTGAAATCAAACTCGGTCGACAAAATCACCTCATATCGACAATCCCGTTCACCAGAATTCACGCCGTCTCGATCAAAGCCTCACCGATGACCCACGCTCTGATTCCCCCATCTCCGGTTCAACTCGATGCAATGGCGAACTCAAACGAACCCAAAACCCAAATGCTTGTTCCTCTGACCTTAAAACCCTAATCTTGCCTCGCAAAGCCACAACGATCACCAGAAAAATCTTGAACTATTTTTTCTGAGTTCCCCATGCCACCAACTTCCTCCAGACCAAGACCCATCTCCCAAAGCTTTTCCGATCGTCAGATATCGGTGATAAACCAAAATTTGTTCAACTTTGATTTTCTCAGAGGATATTAAACTAAAAATTATGATTCTGGTCCCTAAATTCATCTTATACTATTACAAATCTGGTTGTGGAATCGAATCATAAAATTAAAATGATTGATTTTAACTATATTCAGATCATCACTGTATTTTTCTAAATTTTAGATTAATTATTAACTTAAAATTCTTGAAAGTATTTTTAGAATTGATACTATGTCGTTATAACCATATTTCATTCAAGGATCAAAACCCAATTCTGATTGTATGAGGAGATATAAGGGAGAGGTTTACCGGGTGTATATTTGTACAGGTTATTATATGGTTTTGTACACAGTAGACAGAGATCTTTTAATCTTTGTTGGCTGAAAATATAGTGTTGGTGGCTGATATCTTTGCATTTCGGCTGAGAAGATAGGGGGAGGTACTTTTGTTTCTTATTTTATTTACAAACTTATTTTTAGTTATGTTATTTTATTTTGTTGTTAGCTCGGCTGATATCTTGTGTACTTGCATAAATGACTTTTGTACAAACTATACTTGAATATATAAACTTGTTTATACATTATGAGCTGGAGGAGATAAGATTTGTTTAGTACAATATCAAAGATATTGTATTGCAGCCCACCCATGCTTTCTTCATGTACATATTGCTTCTGGAAAAGTGAACTTGTCCTTGCCTTCATATATTGAAACTTGCATATTTACTCGGCTGAGAGACAAGTTTGGTGTATTTGAGAAGATGTTAATAAATGTATGTCTTCTAATTTGTTTACAAGCTCATATTATTTGTTAATATGTATGTACAGATTTGTTTTGTTTATTCCTTGCTTGCTTCCTTTTATCACTTTACAATATTATTTTAAAATATGTTGTTTGAATTTTAACTAATTTATGTCTAGCTTAAATATTTATCATATATTTGTTGTTAGATTTTATTTAAGTGTTACTTTCATTTTTATAGTTCATCCCTCTTTTATTTCTATTTATACTCAATTATTTATTTTCCTTTAATATTATTACCTTATATTAACATCGATAAATTCAAATTATTATTCACCATCAATTTTAATATGTATTATTATCATTATTAATTATTATTAAACCATTTATTTAAGATTTAAATTCATATACAAAAATTTAAATTTAAATGATTTATACCGAATTTATTCGAGTTCGGGGAAACTCGCTTCTATTTATAATAAATTATACAATTTTAAATTCAAAAACTCAATTAATTATAAATTTAAATACTTATGAAATTTGGGGTCGTTACATCAATACTAATATATCCACGGTATTCACATGCTGTAATTTCAAGTGCCAAGGAGGCAGATTATCTGGGGTAAAATAAAATAAAATAAAGGTAGAAGAGAAAAACACAAATTCTCACATTGCATTTGACTATATAGATAGATAGTACATACCACCACTCTCATAAGGGTATATTAGAGTTATGGTATGAACTAACCTAGCCAGGAACAGTTATAACTGCCTGTTCCCATACTTGCCAGTACAAACATATAAGATAAAGTGGAAATAAAAAATATAGATAGATATCCACATAAGATGCTTCAGCTCCATGCTCCAAAAACTCCTCCAAAAAGCTTTTCGAAAATGCTCCCAAAATGATCCTAACTACTTGGTTATCCGAAAAAAAATAGGGCACCCAGAGTTTAAGGGAAAAGAAAATAAACTCCGGACCAGTCATGAGACAGGTGTGAGAAAACTTAAAAGAACAGATACTTTTGAAATCAAAGGTATCTCATAAGACCACGTGGCACATAAATACGGAAGATATTTTCCCTTATTATAACCAAAACACATGCTACGTAAAATCATTTGATATTATTTTTAATGACATTATTTTGAAAATTCTATTCAAGTAAACATATTCAAATAACCAAAATTGTTACCATTATTAAATTTTGGCATACTAGGTTCTACAACTAAATCCGCAAGTTTTTATTGGAGAATGGATTTCCAACAAATGACTAGGCAATTGACTACCTTCCAGCAGTACATCTCTAGAGGAATGTACCGACACCCAACTGATGGTTCTCTACCAACACAAAATCGGCCTACCTCTAACTAGATAGTACCGAATATGTCATCACCTCGGTCGTTACCGACCGATCCGAGATGTCTCTTAGCATACACCACAATAATTTAAATCCGATGTTATAGCGGCTAGAAATATATCTATAAGGGGATGATCATACCCTAATGGTTGCGAACCATATAGCCTTACTTCATCTACCCTGTTTTAGTCATTTTCGGGTGCGAGCCCTGAGGTAACGATTACCTTCCACATAACATCAACTTTCCACTTTTAATGCTACATTGTCATTCCTTAGTCACACAACTGATTTCTATAGACGTATAACTCCTGAGCCCATATGTCTCAGGAAAGGGTGTTAAGCTAATAGAAGTTGTCTTCGCCTCCACCAAACAGATGATACGTTTTATAGAGATCAATACATGTGATTTAGAATGCAACGTTAGACATTCGTCCATACAAATTGTCGGAAAAATCGAAGGCACTCCTCCTACTACATCCTGTTTGGGAATCATCCCTAGGATTAGTAGCGATAAGTCCTTATAAATCAAAGATTTTCATAACAACGCACTACAACCACCATAATATATGATATGGAAATTTCTCCGAGGGTCTAGTGGCAAGTAGCCTTATATCATGAAGATCTTCATCTTCAATGATCTTTGTCTTCAACATGTTTTACTTCGAAAATGTAAATTGGTTCAAAGTGGTTTTCAGATAGGAATCGCCCAAATCCGATCTCGGTCTCTTCAAATCAAATTATCGAGAAAAAAGATGTTAAATGTGGGTGATTGGTAAATAACATTTTAATTCAGCAATATTTTTAGAGATATATATGTATCTAAATTCATTTGAGCATATACGGATTTATTAAATCTCTCTTTAAATCATCTTCTTTTATTTCTTAGAAAGTATTTCTAAAGGATATCTTTTCTTTTGGAAAAACTCAAATAGGATCTTTATAGAGCATCCGAGCTTTCCTTTCAATCTTTTCCACCCCTCATCTAAAATAGAAAACAGAGGTCAGGTAAGTTTAGAGTGCTAGTTGCTTCATTCCTAAACTTAGTTACAAACCTTGTTTTACCTTTTAGATCGCACAGGCGGGACAAATGTACTTATCCTTTCTGCATACTCCTTTCATAATTAGAAAAATCCTTTCAAAAAGTTTTGGAAAGAAAAACTAAGTTTGAAACTTATTTTCCAAAATTCGTTGGTAAATAGTGGATGAATAGTGATTTTAGAGCTTTGAAGCTCAAATTTTACTTTCTCAACTTCTAAGTCTAAATTTATTATTTAAAACTCTTTTATTATATTTAAAATAATTTTAAGGAATTTATTCCATATTTTTAAGAAAAAACACCTATTTAAAAGATTTTTCCACTTCGGCCGTTAAACTGTTAAAGCGCGATTTTTTAGAAAAATTGATTTGAATATAATTTAAATTCTTTTAAATAAAGTCTTGATTTTCCTTTTTCATTTGAAAACTATAGTGAAAAGAGGTCGAAAAATTCTTGTTACAAAGAAATCTGAATCCATCATATAAATGGATTTAATTTTTGTAGTGCGAAATCGCGAGCTACCATTAGGTGACATGCCTATTTCTAGTTGCTTTACAACTCTTTTCAAATCTTTGCAAAAATCATGTTAAATACTTTTAAGCATTTCTAAGTCATTTAAAACCATTTTCTCATGTTTTTAAAAAAGGTTAACAAGTCGTATACACTTTTGAATTTAAATAAGGAAGTGATTCCTTTTTTGATTTTTCGACGTATAATTCATTGTGACTTGTTTTGATATCAACCAAACAATCATTCAACACCCATGTAACATCCAAACTTAATATCAAGCAACATAACAAGTATAAAAGCATGTCATAACATCGTAGAAAATAAGAGTAGAGAAGAGGTAGAATTTTCTCCAAAAATTTGCTTTCCGATCTATTTTTTTACTATGGATTTGACTATAGCTTTGCTACTATTTCTCGAAACTTCTTGAAACCTGCTATAGCTCGCTATCCTAAAAGTTTAGATGAAAAATAGATGGAGATTGTAACACCCCTTCAAAATGGGAATAATAGTCTCACATCATGGAAAAACACTATGAAGTGGGTGCTTATATACCAAAGCCTTCACCCATAACAATGTCGAGGCCTTTTGAGGAACAAAACCCCACACCTTGGCTTGGCCCATGAGGCAGAGGTGAGTAAGTTGGGGACAATATCTGCATTAAATGAGGTGCGGGCTGTTACATTGGAATCAGAGCCATACCCAGCCGGAATTGTGGTCTGTACGTGTTACAGCCACGACGCCTGGGTGGTATTGTGTTCATGAGCCATCGAGGATGTTGGACTCTAAAGGGGGGAGATTGTAACACCCCTTCAAAATAGGAATAATAGTCCCACATCGCGGAAAAACACTATGAAGTGGGTGCTTATATACCAAAACCTTCACCCATAACAACGTCGAGGCCTTTCGAGGAACAAAACCCCACACCTTGGCTTGGCCCATGAGGCGGAGGTGAGTAAGTTGGGGACAATATCTGTGTTAAATGAGGTGCGGGCTATTACAAAGATGACTTATAACGGGCTTGGCCTTGGGTGGAGAGATGAATGGAGCTTACTAACTTGAACTTGAATTTAACTGGTATCTTCTTCTTATTTTTTTCGATTATTTTTCCATAACTTCGTTATGATTTTGGAATTTTTTTAGAGAGGCATAGAAGCCATTAATGATTTAAAGAAGAAGAACGAGAAAGCTTAGAAAAGAATGGAATGAAGTGTGAAGAAATGAGAAGGAAGCTTGGATATTTATAGCCTTAATTCACTTAACACTTAAGCATTGTTTTTTTACTCTTTTACCCCTCCTCCTTCCCAATCACACCATTACACACGACCCAAGGCCATGCCATGTGCTCCCATCACTTCATGTCCTCTTTTCTTACTTCCTTAGCTCTTAAGGGATGTATTTAGATGGATTTATGGCTTAAAGTGAAGATTACATTGGTTTTGGTGAGATTTTGTTGACTTTCGGCAAAATATCTTACTTTTCTTTACTTTAAAATTTGTTAAAGTAAATATTAGTTTATATATGTTATATATATGTACTACTAAGTGTATTAGTATGTTTTAACGCCTCCAACGTTGTGATATATGAATACAACTTTTGATCATTAAGCCAATTTGAATTCGAAGTCCGATTTCCAGTCAAATCTTTACGTCTTTGTTAAACTATTTATATTTGTAAACAAAACTTTTTTATACTATCATTTAATAATAAAAAAGCCTTATTTAATAAAAAAATTATTTAACCTTTAAAACTTAATTTTACTAAAATCCGACTTTTGACATCTTTAACAGTATAAGCAAAAGATACTATTTTTGCATATTGATATATCTTAAAATCTTACATAAAATTATTTGTGTTATAAAACTTATATTTTAATATTTAAAAAATCACGAAATTTCAGTAAGAAATGAAAGAGTTATGCTATCTCAAACATGGACTCAGGCCATGTTTGCAGCAACTCAGAAAACATAATTTCTACATGCAGAAAAACTGTGTTTTGTTGATAGTTTTCTTTCTGTGAATCAAGTTTGGGTTGCTTCTTTGCATACTTATATCTTTTGATTCCGGCAACGAAATGATGCCGGATTTCTTGCATTTGGTAGCTTGCATGTTGAACTTTGTTTCTGCAAAATTTGGTCAAAAAATATTGTCATTTGAGTGTTCAAACCATTGCTGTCATTATATATTATATCTTAGTGTGATCGGATTTTTGGTTGTTACATTCTCCCTCCCCTAAAGGAATTTCATCCTTGAAATTTAAGATAAGAAAAAGATAGCTAAAAGGGAAATATATTTGATATAATGAGATTATACAAAAGTATTAATAAGTGATTACACCACAATCGGTGAGTACACTACGACGATACAATATTTGTAGACTATACATCCATCCTAAACTCAAGATATGCCTTCCTCATTCTATCCCCCGTTTCCCAGTTGCAATCCTCAGGACCTCCACTTTATTGAATTTTGACTAATCTTACCACCTTCCTTCTTAATTGTTTCTCATCATGATCAACGATTCGAATGCGCCGTCTAATAACTGCCAAATTTGGTTCCACCTCCAAGTCTTCCTAAGCAGCTGTTTCTATGATTTATTCTAGGTCATGAACATGTTTCCACAAATGAGATACGTGAAAAACGTTGTGTACTACTGACAACCTTTTTGGCCATTGTATGTAAGTGAGTACGGATCGTGCTATATGGAATAGAATAATTAAACAGTGCGGAAATATAAAACTGATAAGTGATAATAGCAGTAAATAATAAAAAGGACACCAGAGATTTTTATACTGGTTCGGAGCACCGTCCTACGTCCAGCCCCAGACTCCTTCTGGAATTAACCAACTAACAATACCCTCACTTATCCCGGAGGAATAGGTTTATACAACCCTTGAGCAGCCGAACAAGGACCTGAGCAGTAGAACAGGATATTTCCTCAGCAACAGAAGAGGTCTTTACTTAACCCGAGCAGCAGAACGGATCAATAATAAATATAAATTAGTTTCTGACTTCTTGTGTTCTTAATAACACTAATGAGTCAATGATGTACAAAACTTCCTATAATCTAATCCTCAAATTTGTGAATGTAAATAAGGATTGAAGTAAGAATATGATAGCCTTATAGAGCAAAAAGAATATTAGAGAGTAAGATCAGAAAGCAATAATTGAATTGATGATTTTGATGTAGAACTAACGTGTTCATATAGTTGTCTAAGAGATATAACTATTCATGAATAGTTCTCATCAAAAGAATCATCTATTTAGAAGAAATATGGATTGAGACTCCTCATCAAAGGAGGTGTCTTTTCAGAAAAAATGACAGTCGGAATACAGGAGTCGACTGGTCAAAATATACCAGCCAACTGGTCGAAGAAGGTGTGTGCACGTTTATGTGCATGTTTGCATATATATAAGCAAACTGCCGAACCAGTTGACTGGTTTAATTGTACCAGTCGACTGCTCTGGCTGTTTGAGCATATATATGCATATTTTCCAACTTATTTAAAATTACGATGAAGGTGGATAATTTCTTGATGTTTGTGAGAGATTTTGAGGATAGATTTTAACAAAAATAACTACTCTACAAACAAAATATACATGAACTAACACATTTATACAATGTGACCTTGAGATCTCCAAAGTGCTAGCATATCTTCTTCGGTTAGTAGTTGCATCTTCTTTGCTTCTTCTTGATAGTTTTTGTATGTTGTCATGAATCAAAATCCACGATTCAACATTCTCCCCCTTTTTGATTGATGACAACCTGTATAAGAAGAATATATATATCGTAGCAAAAGAATATAAACTCCCCCTGAATTTATTATACCTCCTTAATAAATGGCTATCGTTTTCCTGCAAATAAAACGTTAGTCCACCTATGTCTCTCCCCCTTTGTCACCGACAAAAAGGAAAAATAGAAGCATTGCATAACCAGGTAGCATATATAAAATATGAAATAGGAACAAAACCAGGTAGCAGTAGTAGCAGTAGTCATAGACTAGTTATACAAGTCTCTTAAAATAGTAAAGCAGTGAATAATATTCAAAAACCAACACCAGAGATAACCATGAATGATTAGTCGGAATCTGTTTGCTCATCGTCTCCTTCCTCTTCTTCTTCTTGAATGTCTTTCCCTTTGCTTTTGTGTTGTGGTTCAGAAGAAGGTCCGCTAATACTTGGAGAAGAACCAATAGCTTCATCTGAAGTGCTCCATGTGAATTGAGGTGCAGGACGTTTTCCCGGATCTTGAGTAGTATGAGGACTTGATGAAGAGCATGAGATTGCGTCCCATAATTTGACAAAGAATGATTTTACCTTATCGAATTTCTTATCTATTTTAGCATCCATTCTTTTCAAATGAGCTTCTAGAAGGAATTGATTCCGAGGAACTATATCTATTGATTCTTTTGTTGAGAGAGTTGTAGAGGGTATGCGAACATCGCTTGGCCTTGAAGATTGAGAAGGAGCAGCTGGTGGTTGTTGAGGTTGTCCTGATTGTGCACGTGCAAGCCAATCTGTATAGAGCATAATGCAAAGAGTAGGAGGAGGCAACTTCATGAGCTTTATAGTCTTTGCATTAAGAATCCCGACGGTAGAAATTTCGGAATCTGGTTCCGGGATGTCACAATGTTTAAGTAAACGCATTATGTACACAGCATAGAAAATGCGTTTCATAGCACCTTGATTGAAGTTGAGTAACTCGTCTACTATGAGTTGAATCCAATTAATGTCTTGACCATTGTATATAGCATACAAAGCACGAAAATTTTCTTGATAAACCTGATCAAAAGTGCCGGTTCGTTGAAGAATAGATCGCATCATTGCCCGATGAAGTAATCTGGCGGTAGGACGAAGACCAATCGACTTTGTACCGTCTGAATTATCTTCTATAAAATGGTGACTGACTTCATTTCGGGTATGGACTACACAATCAACTTCTTGAAGATTTATCCCATCCGTTGGTGTGTCAAGAATATGACCAATACGATCAATTGGGAGAAATACCTTCTTGCCACATACTAAGCTCCAAATGCAATTATCTCGATTACCTCTTGGATCTTGATGACCCAAATTCAAGTTAGCCAGAAAAAGTTTAACCATGATGTGATTAATTGGAAGCTTGTTCTTTTCATAGTCGAGTAGAGATTCTAATTTGCCCTGCCTAGCAATGTTGAGAAGACCGTAGGCTGAGAAATCCGGAAAAACAACAAAGGAGCTCTGTAGAATTGGAACATTTTTCAATTTCCTCCATCATTGTATGGCAGTAGCATCGTACAACCATTGAGCAATGTATGAATCAATGGGTTCTTGAGTGGAAGAAGATGAAGTTTTTGATTTTTTTTGTTTTGGGAGGTTCCATTGTAGTGCAATTTGAAAATAGTTGAAGGGGTGGTAGGGTTTTGAAATTTGAAAAATGAAGAGGAATGGATCGGTTATGAGGAGATGTAGTTGAGGTGGCAAAAAACTATTGGATGGTAGGGCGAAAAAAATGGGTCAGGTTGTAGAAAATTTTAACCGTGAAGTCCAGCAGTCGACTGGTGAGTGATATTCAGTCGGCTGTTTAAGCAATCCTGAGAAGAACTTAGGTAGACCAGTCGACTGGTGAAACTTAGTCGACTGGATAAGGAAATCAGAGAGCAAACAATGTTAAAGCAGTCGACTAGTTAAAACTGGGCAGTCGACTCCTGGAAAAAATTTTGTACAGAGATTCTGTGACTTGTAAAAATCTATATATTTAAATTGTGTAATAATATATATAAAATAGGAGATTTTCATACATAATAACAGTATGTCCAACACTCATTTCATCTTTGGTTGAGATTTTTGATCTTTAGGAAAAATATATATTTATTTGAAACAAAGAATTATAATGACTCAAAATATATAAAACATAACTTAGGAACAAAATACAAATAAAGTAAGAAATCATTTGGGAGATTTCTTTGGAGTCTTCCTTGGAGTTGTCTTCGGTGTGGTTTCCTCTCCTGGTTCTATTTTAGTATTCTCAATATATGGTTGGAGAGGAGACCAAATGTTATTCCGAGACGAATAATTTGGAGAGACTGGAGGAGGTTGAGGACTCGGTTCCCATGGATTGTAATTAGAGGAAGACGGTTGAGAAGTATGAGGATGAAAAGATGTTGGTTGATGTACGTTAGATGTAGAACAACCACAAATTTTCGATTCGATATCTGCAAGAAACTGAAGACGTCTTGAATTTGTTTTTTGCTCGTAATACATTTCACGGTTAAGTTCAACTAATTCCCGTTGATAGTGATGCATATAATCTATCTTTTGTTTAGTATCCGGGGAACCGAAGAATAAAAACCGCCTAGACTTCTTCTTTTCCGGAGTATATCCGGTACGATTTCTAGTAGTTGGAGTGGGTAAATGAGAATCAGAGGAATCATATGCAGAAGATGGTGTTGAAAAATCTTCGCATGATGGTTCATCAGAAGAGTTGTGGTTAGAAGCCATAAGAATGATAATATTTGCCAAGAAGAGTTCTAGAGTCATTGTTTTGAAATAAGTGAAAGAAGGCTGTAATTTTGTTTGTAAAAGAGAATGTGAGGATAATATACAAAAAGAGATTATATATATAGGGGAAAACTTCAGAAAGTATAGATGGTTAGAAAAGTTTAAAAGTTTTCTACCAGAAGAAAAAGAGTGATGGGGAGAAAATAAAGGAAACAGGTAGTTAAAAAAATAACTGAAAAATGTTATAAAACAGAAAACATAAGAAGGCAAGAAATACTCATAGCTTAGTTGGTAAGTATATCTTTAAGGGAGATGATACCAAGTTCTCGTCTAAATTTAATAAAAGAATTTTCATTTAAACGTTTAGTAAAAATATCAGCCAATTGATTTTCTGTAGGAACAAAATCTAAATCTATTAAATTCTTTTCAATACAATCACGAAGAAAATGGTGACGAATGTCAATATGTTTTGTTCGTGAATGATTAACTGGATTTTTGGATAAATTTATAGCACTGGAGTTATCACAATATATTGTTGATTTAGATAGGTCGAAACCAAAATCTTTAAGTGTTTGTTGCATATATATGACTTGAGCACATGCTAAAGCTGCAGATATGTATTCTGCTTCATAAGTAGATAGTGAAACACAATTTTTTTTTAGTAAACCAAGATACAAGAGACCGTCCAATAAAATGGCAAGTCTCACTTGTACTTTTTCTACCCGTTCGACTTCCTCCAAAATCAGCATCGCTATAGGATACTAATTCGAAAGGACATTCTTTAGGATAAAAGAGTCCAAAGTTCTTGGTTTTACTAAGATACCGTAAAATTCGTTTCACTGCTCTCATATGTGATTCTTTAGGATCTGCTTGAAATCGTGCACATAAACAAACACTCATCATTATATCTGGTCTACTAGCAGTTAAATAAAGTAATGATCCAATCATGCTTCGATATAATTTTTGGTCAACGCTTTTGCCATTCTCATCTTTTTCTAGATGTATTGTTGTACTCATGGGAGTTTGTTTGGCAGAAGTATTTTCCATACCAAAACGTTTGATTAAATTATTACAATATTTTTCTTGATTTAAAAAAATACCATTGTCAAGTTGTTTAATTTGTAAACCAAGAAAATAATTTAATTCACCCATATGGGACATTTCAAATTCTTTGGTCATTATGTTTGAAAAATATTTACATAGTTTTTCATTAGTAGACCCGAAAATAATGTCGTCAACATATATTTGAATAACTAAAATATCCTTTTTATTTCTTTTGATAAAAAGAGTTTGATCAACCTTCCCAATTTCAAAACCAGAATTTATAAGATAACTTTTGAGACGATCATACCAGGCACGAGGTGCTTGTTTAAGGCCGTATAAGGCTTTCTTTAACTTATAAACATGGTCTGGAAATTGTTCGGGTATAACGAGGTGCTTTCTTTAACGTATATAGCATACAACGGCTAATAAATCCAAGTCGTGTGTGTCATTATTTCTCTCATGAGGCTTTAGCTGCCTACTTGCATAAGCGATTGCCTTACCTTCCTGCATTAGAACTGCACCACTCCTTCCCCACAAGCATCTGTATGAAGGTTAACCCACTATTTCCATTTATATTTGCTAGGACTGGAGTAGTAGGTAACCTCTTCTTAAGTTTCTGGAATGCGTCTTCACATTTAGGAGTCCAGATAAATTTAGCATCTTTCATTGTCAACTTCGTTTGGTGATAGGCAATCTTTGAGAAGTCTTGAATAAATCTTCTGTAATATCCTGCCAAACCTAAGAAGCTACGAATCTATTTAGGAGTTTGTGGCTGCTTCCAATTTTGAACAACTGCAACCTTTGTAGGATCTACTGAAATCCCATCCCTTGACACTATATGCCCAATGATTCTTACCTCATTTTCTCAGAAGTGGCATTTTGAGAATTTGGCTTTAAGCACATTATTCCTTAACATCTCCAACAGAATTTCTAGTTACCTTACGTATTGTAACATTCCCCATTTGGAGGCCCAAAACTAACGGTTACGGATGCTGCGGTCATCCATAGTTATTAATCCTCGGTGACCAAATACAGTAATGTTAATTACATTGATATATAAGAAACACATGGATATGGAAAATTTTAAATTTTCAAAATAACATTCATATTCCATCCCAAAAACCTTTTCAACATTTTTTTACATAATCCCAAAATGTAACCACATTCTGATAAAACATACTCCAAGAGCAACATATGAAGATGCCCCCTTGGTGATCAGAGTATATAATAGGCAATTAACAACTTTGCCTTAACAAAACAATACAGCGGAATCATATGAGAGAGAACTCAAATAACTACATGCCTCCTGCACGACTTCGGAAGCGTATTCGTCTTAAGAGGCACCTGAAAACCTCAAATCTCAAGCTACTCAAAATCAGTTGAGTATCCGAGAGTTTAAGGGGAAAACATAAACTTCGAGTTAGACATAAAGCCTAGTATGAATAATAATCTACCATCTTAAATCATTTAGATATCTAGTGAGACCACATCGCTCAATGGAACGAGTTTACCCTCACTAGTATCTTAAAAACCTTTATAAACAATTTTCTGTGCTCCTGCATCCACAATGGTTAAATCAATTCAAAACATTATTATGTGTTGATATGCAGAGCAATTGAATCAATTCTAGATTACCCATCCCCATTCATTTTGACTATCTGTCATAGTTATAGTTTCTAGGATTACTATTAACCTAATAGTTTTCATGGGCTGACTAATAACCGGTTAAACATTCATGGACTCCCTGTCCACTTATATAGTTTTCATGGGATCATTAGGAACCTATTGGTAACTCCAATATCATTTCTTTTATCCTAGCTTTCATGGGCTGACTAGGAACCTATTGACTAACTGTCGATATCTTTCTTTTACCCTAGTTTTCATGAGCTAACTAGGAACCTATTGACTATCTACTTTTATCCTAGCTTTCATGGGCTGACTAGGAACCTATTGACTAACTATCAATATCTTTCTTTTACCCTAGTTTTCATGGGCTAACTAGGAACCTATTGACTATCTATCAATATTTCATTTTTTTATCCGGATATAGTTTTTCATGGGCTAACTATAAACCAGTCTAACTGACATCTTCAAATATACATAGTTTTCATGGGCTAACTATGAACCTATTGGCCCTTACCAATATTCTTTCCCTTATATAGTTTTCATGAGCTTACTATGAACCTATTGACCCCTGCCAATATCTCTAATTTTATATTCACTACTAGGTCAATCTAACTGGTTATTCTGCCCTTTCCCAAAGTACCGGTTTGGGTTCATTACAAAGTGAATATATACATATATTGAGAAGAAAACAATATAACTTGGTTAATTCTTTTAACCCATTAATACTTCTTCAAAAATTCCATTTCAAAATACATTGTTCATTAATATGCATGGTTTTGCTTTTAAAATGAGATTGGGTTATTTGTTTTGAAAACTATACTTTCGAAATCTTCGAAACCTTGCTTTCGACCTCACTGGATAGCCTCCTTCGAAAGCATATATCTCTCTTCAAAACATTAGACTCGTGCCATTTAAAATACTTTATAATCCTTCTTTCAAAACATTTCGAATATAATAAAGTGTTACTTATTAATTATTAGAATCATAACTTTGAAACAATTGGAAGTATCTCTTCCAAAAGTATTGAAAGTTCCACTTTCGACGTCATTGGGTTTACCTTTAAAAATATCATTTAGGTCAAAGTAAATATAAACGAAAGTACCTCTTTCGAAACCATTCTTTAGCATATAAAAACGTTGGGGAATTTATGACGGTGTCAGAACTATCCCTTTTGACAGAGTCGAAAGCATATATATTTTTTTAAATACTGAAGGACAACTTCGAAACCCCATCCGAAGCCATAGCCTTCGAAACCTATAACCCTTTCGAAAGTATTTAGGAAGCGGCTTAATTCTTCTTTAAAACAATACTACCCCGCGAAAGCGTTGATGACTTCAATACCCTCGAAAGGTATAAGAATTGGCGGCAGGGTTTCGACTGAGTCGGAACCCCTTCTTTCGAAAGCATTTATTTACAACCAAAAGAACTCATTCGAAAGCCCTTTACTTTTGAAAACAAAATATGGCAACCCCTTCGAAAGCTATTAATAAACTTTTTTTAAAACCTATATGTTTCGACTATGTCAAAAGCTTTAGTAAAACTAAGGCAAGCGCTAAATATTTAAAACAAACACAGGTATCAACTCCATCGGAAACAAAGCTTTCGACACCATACCTTCTGCCTTTCTCCAATCCATTATGTACCACCTAGATGATACTCTGTGTATTGGTTTTAGTTTAATGGGGTTTCGACTTAGTCGAAGGCGAAAGCTATGATTCGAAAGGTATCTCTAATAGAGGCGAAACCTATTTTTTTGGGTTAAATGTCTAATTTATATCAACTAACTTGCCTACGTGTAAGCATATGAATGGTTGCCTCAACTTTCTCCATTCTTTACAAAACTAACCACCTTTTATTTTTGGATAAACATCAATATTATCTTTTTGCAGATAAACCCTTCCCCTTAATTTATACATAAATCATTTAGATCCTTCTCTTAAAATAATTTATTTCATATTGTAAATTACTTAAGAAAAATCCCTAAAAATTACAGAAATTCACTTTGATCATGTTATCTAACAATCAAAATTTCAAATCCAAATTCTTGATATAATTTCGGAAATAAATTATTAAACCCAATTAATCATATTTTCATACAAAAATTCATAATAACTTTCCATAGTTTGGAAAATTATCAAATTTGAAATACAACTCCAAAATCATGTTTTACATAACATATAATTTTTCCATGGCAGTTAAACATCAATATCACTCAGTTTTGGCCTAAACCCGTATGAATCTTCATTTAAACAATCTTGTTTAAATTTAAACAAACCTTAATTCAAGCATATCATCATCAAACATCATATAATCCAATTTAACCATAAATCTGAAACATATATTCGGAAAAATAGAGATGGAAATTATTATTCACCTTGGTTTATGATAAGGAGATTGGTTTGGATTTGAGATTATTCCCCTTCCTTAATTCTTTTTCTTTTCTTTGAATTTCCTACTTTTTGCTCTTTAATAATGGTCGGCCCTATCCTCTTCAGCTTACGTTTATTTTTGTGAAAATTAATTATGAATGTGAATGGTTTATGAGGCAAAACTCTATATATATATATAGTAAAGGTTATATATGGCAAATACCCAATACACCCCTGTGTATTTTAATTATCTTATAAACCATTCTTAAACCCATTTAAATTAATAAACACGGCCACGTAATATTTATTCAAATTTCAATCCCCTTATCACTCAACATTTGCATTATTCTATTTAATTTATCTAATTAAATCTCTTGAATAATGTTATTGAAATTAGGGGCGTTACATGTATTCTTCCTCCATTTTAGAATAGATAAGGATACATCGATAAAGACTAACACGAATCATAAGTTCTACAAAATAAGCGAGTGCATTGGTCAGCCCAAAAGGCATAACCAACCACTCGAAGATGGTATTCTGACCTTTGAATGTAGTTAAATGGATGCAATCTTCTGCAATCCTTAGTTGATGGAACCCCATGGCTAGATCCAATTTCGAGAATACCCGAGCACCATGTAACTGATCAAACAAGTCATCTATTCAGGGTAGAGGATACTTGTTCTTAATCGTTTGTTTATTCAAATCTCGATAGTCTACACAAAGCCTCAAAGACCCAGCCAGCTTGGCAACAAAAACTACCAGTGATCCCCAACTTGAATGACTAGGTCTTATCAATCCTTTCTTTAATAACTCTTGGGTTTGGATATTCAGCTCACCCCTCTCCTTCGGAGCTATCCTCCAATCGGATTTTTAACTGGCCTTGCACCAGGGATTAAGTCAATATGAAACTTGATCTCCCGTTGTGGGGGTAAACTCTTTACTTCTTCAAAAACGTCTGGAAGCTCTCTAACAATAGGAATTGTTTCTAGTCCTTTCTGGGATGAATCTAATACATAAAGAAAATAATACCTCCTTGGACTATGATCTTTACAAGATATTTTTATGAACTTCTGATGCAGGCCAGAATGAAGACTTAGGTCGAATACAACCTAACAAGTTGATAAGTCGAGACCGACCTAAAAAGAATACCACTGAGTTAAGATTGGGTGAGCAATGTTGGGAGAATGAAGTTCTAGGTCGCAACCGACTTATGGAAGGATGCTCGCGACCTAATGAAGATGATAAGTCGTCCCAGCGACTTAGTATAACTCGGCAGCGAGTTAACTCGAGTTCGCGACCTAACGAAGGCGCTAAGTCGTCCCAGCGACCTAGTATAACTCGGCAGCAAGTTAACTCGAGTTCGCGACCTAACGAAGGCGCTAAGTCGTCCCAGCGACCTAGTATAACTCGGCAGCGAGTTAACTCGAGTTCGCGACCTAACGAAGGTGCTAAGTCGTCTGAACGACCTATGGAGCTACGCGGTGAAGAGGCAGAACAATTTGATGAAGTGTTAGGTCGTGAACGACCTAACGAGTCAATGGATAGATCGGTGAAGATTGGAGGCGTGGATCTTCTCTGCCGACTTAATCTCAGCTGTTGATTTCTTAAGTCGTTGATGCCGCCTATTCTTAAGTCGCGCGAAGCCTGGTGCGTTGATTCTGCTGCGAGTTAATCTCCACCACTGGTTTCTTTAAGTCGCCGCATGGTTTAAGTCGCTGAAGGCAAGTGTTGTAGCTGTCTGTCTTAAGTCGTCCCCATGTTAGGTCGTAGGTCGTTTCCGACCTAAGTACTTGTAATATTTTTAAGTTTTTCTGAACTGTGTTGTAAGTAGTATACGACTTGTGTTAAGTCGGAGATGTTGTTAAGTCGGTTGCCGACTTAGGAGTTGTAGTTTTTTCTGCTTTGCGTGTTGTAGCCTATAAATAGGCAAGTTGTTTCATTTGTAAAGGTTGTTGAATATTGAATAAAATTCCCTTTTGATTGCTTTGTGCTTTCATTCAAATTGGTAGTTGAGTGTAATCTCCTATCTCCTCTTTCGGATAATCGAGTGCGCTCGATTCAACGATTGTAGAAGCCGATTCGCGAAATCAAGTGCGCTTGATCAACGCTTGAAGAATTGAAGATCTTCGAACCCGGTATCGTGCGCGATCAACGAGTTTAGGATAGCTAGAATTCGGTATCTTCGGATCAACGAATTTGGGCATTTCAGCATCTTCCAATCCACCGATTGCTACATTCAACGATCTACATCATTTTTGTAATATCCGCTGCGTCAGTTTGGTATCAGAGCTTGTTCTAGCCAATCATAGCTAGATCGAGACTTGGAGCCTAATCATTTTGAAGAATTTGAAGTTTAAGGAGAAGCCGAGTGCTTGAAGTGTAAAACCATGGCCGAGAGGAAAAAGAGTCATCATTGTCGAAGATTGTTTGATCGAATTTGAATTGGAGGCCGAAGCTTTGTCCATCGTGTTCATCGCGATTTGCTACAAAGTGGAAGTTTTTGATCCGTTTCATTTTGGATCAAAATCCGGAAAGTGTTTGAATTTGAAGTGTTGAAGAATTTGTGAAGTTTTCAAAGTATGCCGCCAAGAAGAGCTAATCGCCACCAAAACGTAGAAGCTTTGTATCGAAGAGAAGAAGCTGATGAGATGGAGCAACGAATCAACGAAAATTTTAGTGAAAAGCTTAACGAAGGAATTGGTCGATTAGAGAAGCTTATGACAGAGATGAATCAAAACCGGAGAAGGGTTTCACCAGAATCTAACCATGGGGGTAGTAGAGTCTCGCCACATTCCAATCGAGACAGAAGTGTTGAAAATGATCAAGGGCGTGGGAGGAACGTGAATGATCGTGAACGGAGGAATGTCGATAGAAGGGATGAAGGTGGATGACGCAATGGTAGTAGAGATGTTGGTGGTCAGAATCGACATCGTTATGCATCTGATTTTGAAGAGGAGTATGATGGTGGTAGTGTTCAAGGAAGAGGTCAAGGAAGAAACTATTCTGAATATGATCACAAGTGGGAGTCGGGGATGAAGACAGAAATTCCTAAATTCAAAGGTGGTATGCAAGCGGAGGAGTTTCTAGATTGGGTAGCTAATGTTGAGGAGATTTTTGACTTCAAAGAAGTACCAGAACATCGTAGAGCGAAGTTGGTTGCTACAAGGCTGAGGGGTAGAGCTTTGGCATGGTGGCAGCAGACCAAACTTACACGTGATCGGATGGGAAAGTCAAAAGTTGAATCTTGGGAGAAGATGAAGAAATTGATGAAAGCAACGTTCTTACCATACAATTATCAAACTTTGATGTATCAACGTTTGCAGAACTTAAGGCAGGGCACAAAGACAGTTAATGACTATGCTGATGAATTCTATCAACTTATTGCAAGAAACGATATTATGGAAACAGAAGAGCAGCTGACATCTAGGTTCATTGGGGGATTGAGAATGCAGATTCAAGATATGGTTAATATGTTCGATCCAAGATCTGTGGCAGAAGCACATCAGAAAGCGTTGGCTTGGGAAAAACAAGGAAGATGAGGAAGTGGTGTGTTTACTAATTCTAACAATCAAGCGAAGGGTGTTGGAGGAAGTTCTAATGTTTCTAAACCTATCAGTAGACCAGTGGTGAAGGAGGTTGAGAAGACAAGGGTTAACAATGGTTTCAAATGTTACAATTGTCAGGAATTGGGTCATAAAAGCAGTGAGTGTCCAAAGCCAAAGAAGAGAACCATGATTGCAGAAGTTGACGATGAGGATGTTGATGGGGATTGTTCTAGTCCAGCTGAGGAGGATAAGCAAGATATTGCGTCAGGGGATGAAGGTTGTAACCTAATGCTGAGGAGATCGTGTTTAACACCGAAGCAGGAGGAAGCTAGTTGGTTGAGGAGTAATATCTTTCAGTCAACATGTACTATTCTGGGGAAGGTGTGTAAGTTTGTGATCGACGCAGGAAGCTGTGATAATATTTTTTCAACCGAAGCTGTGACAAAATTGAAATTGAAGATAGAGAAACATCCGAGTCCATACAAGTTAGCATGGTTGAGAAAAGGAGGAGAAGTGAAAGTGGATAGACGAGTTCGTGTTCCATTCTCTATTGGGAAGAAATACAAAGATGAAATATGGTGTGATGTAGTAGAGATGGACGTTTGCCACTTATTATTGGGAAGACCATGGCAATATGATCGAGCAGTACTACATGACGGTCGGACCAATAGCTACAGTTTTATGTTTAAAGGCACAAAAATTATCTTAGTTCCGAAGAAGAGATCACAAGAAGAAAGTAAGTCAGAAGAAATTGAAGAGCTGAAAACTTTATTGACTTTAAAGGAGTTTGTTAAAGAAGTTGAAGAAGAGCCGGAAGTATTCTTGTTGATTGGGCGTGAGAGCAGTGAAGAGGTTGAGATTCCAGAAGAAGTAAAACCAATTTTGAAAGAATTTGACGATGTATTTCCAGAAGAGTTACCAACGAAGTTGCCACCGTTAAGAGATATACAACATCAGATAGATCTTGTTCCAGGTGCTGTGTTGCCACACCGACCACATTATAGAATGAGTCTGAAGGAACATGAAGAGTTGCGGAGGCAGGTAGAGGAATTGCTTGAGCAGGGGCGTGTGCAGGAGAGTCTGAGTCCTTGTGCTGTACCAGCTTTATTGGTACCCAAAAAGGATGGAACGTGGAGGATGTGCACTGACAGTCGAGCATTGAATAAGATCACTGTGAGATATAGATTTCCAATGCCGAGGTTGGATGACTTGTTAAATCAAATAAGTGGAGCTACTATCTTTTTGAAGATTGATTTGAAGAGTGGATATCATCAAATTCGTATCAGACCAGGAGATGAGTGGAAGACTGCTTTTAAAACCAGGGAGGGTCTATACGAATGGTTGGTCATGCCATTTGGTTTATCCAATGCACCAAGTACTTTCATGAGGGTGATGAATCAGATTTTTCGACCGTTCATTGGGAAATTTGTGGTGGTGTATTTCGATGATATTCTAATTTACAGTGGGAGTCCAGAGGAACATTTGAATCATCTTAGAGAAGTGATGATGGTACTGAGACAAGAACAATTTTATGCTGCAACGAAGAAATGCGTGTTCATGACGCATAGTGTTTTATTTCTGGGGTACGTTGTTTCAGAGAAAGGAATACAGGTTGACCAAAGTAAAGTTGAGGCGATCAGAAATTGGCCGCAGCCCAAGACGATAACGGAAGTTCGTAGTTTTCATGGGTTGGCTTCATTCTATCGAAGGTTTATTCCACACTTTAGTAGTGTGATGGCGCCTGTTACAGATTGCATGAAAGGTAAACAGTTTGCATGGACAGAGGAAGCAGGGAGTGCTTTTGGGAAGATCAAGGAATTGCTGACGTCTGCACCAATTCTAGTGCTACCTGATTTTCAGTTGGTGTTTGAACTACATACTGATGCATCCAAGGTTGGAATTGGAGGGGTGTTGAGTCAGAAGGGGCGTCCTATTGCATATTTCAGTGAGAAGTTGTCAGGAGCGAAGATGCGATACAGTACATATGATGTGGAGTTTTATGCTGTTGTACAATCTATTAAACACTGGAGACACTATCTATTTCAGAAGGAGTTCGTTCTGTATACTGATCATGAAGCATTGAAGCATTTGCAAGGGCAAGACAAGATTTCAGCGAGACATGCATCGTGGATTGCATATCTGCAACAGTTTACTTTTGTTGTTAAACACAAGTCAGGGGTGACAAATCGTGTGGCTGATGCTTTGAGTAGGAGGAGTCATTTGCTGACTACACTGAAGGTTGAAGTGACGGGGTTTGAAATGTTGCCAGACTTATTTACTAATGATCCTTACTTTGCAAAATTTGTTGATGAAGTCAAGGAGGGAAAGACGGATGATTTCGTGATGGTAAATGGTTTTCTGTTCAAAGGGAATCAATTGTGCATACCGGAGGGTAGTTTGAGAATGAAAATTATCAAGGAATTACATGAAGAAGGGCATGTTGGAAGAGACCGTACCTTACAGTTAATTTCACAATCCTACTTTTGGCCATCGATGAGGAAAGAAGTGGAGAGGTTTGTTGAGAGATGTCATATCTGTCAAGTTTCGAAAGGAACTGCGACTAATGCGGGTTTATATATGCCGTTACCGGTACCAACTAAACCATGGGTTGATGTGAGTATGGACTTTATGTTGGGGTTGCCGAGAACGCAGCGTGGTAATGATTCCATTTATGTGGTGGTTGATCGATTTTCGAAAATGGCACATTTTATTGCTTGTAAGAAGACGGCGGATGCTGTTCATGTTGCTCAGTTGTTTTTCAGAGAGGTCTATCGACTTCATGGATTGCCAGAATCGATTGTGTCGGACAGGGATACTCGTTTTCTGAGTCATTTTTGGCTAAGTCTGTGGAAAATGGTGGGAACGAAGCTGAAGTTTAGTAGTGCTTATCATCCGCAAACGGATGGACAGACTGAGGTGGTTAACAGATCATTGGGAAACTTGTTGAGATGTCTTGTGCAAGATAATCTGAAGAGTTGGGACGTGAAGTTATGCCAGGCAGAGTTTGCCCATAATCATGCAGTGAATCGTAGTACTGGGTTCAGTCCATTCCAGATAGTTTATTCAAGCTTACCGAAGGGACCGTTGGATTTAACGGTAGTGCCACAATCACAGAAGACAGTTAAAAAAGCTGCTGATTTTGTTGAAGGGTTGACGGAATATCATAAAATCGTTCAGGAACGATTGGAGAAAGCAAATGAGAAGTATAAACAATCTGCAGATTTGAAACGACGAAATGTCGAGTTTAATGAAGGAGATTTGGTTTATGCAGTATTGACGAAAGATCGTTTTCCGGTGGGAACGTATAATAAATTGAAAGCACGAAAGATTGGCCCAGTTGAAATTTTAAAGAAAATCAATGAAAATGCTTATAAACTGAAGCTGCCAGATGATGTGTACACGTCAGACGTATTCAACGTTAAGCATATCATACCATATCATGGAGAAGAGTTTGTTGTGAATGAAGAAAGTACAAATTCGTGGACGAATTTTTCTCAACCTGGGGAGGATGATGCAGGCCAGAATGAAGACTTAGGTCGAATACAACCTAACAAGTTGATAAGTCGAGACCGACCTAAAAAGAATACCACCGAGTTAAGATTGGGTGAGCAATGTTGGGAGAATGAAGTTCTAGGTCGCAACCGACTTATGGAAGGATGCTCGCGACCTAATGAAGATGATAAGTCGTCCCAGCGACTTAGTATAACTCGGCAGTGAGTTAACTCGAGTTCGCGACCTAACGAAGGCGCTAAGTCGTCCCAGCGACCTAGTATAACTCGGCAGCGAGTTAACTCGAGTTCGCGACCTAACGAAGGCGCTAAGTCGTCCCAGCGACCTAGTATAACTCGGCAGCGAGTTAACTCGAGTTCGCGACCTAACGAAGGTGCTAAGTCGTCTGAACGACCTATGGAGCTACGCGGTGAAGAGGCAGAACAATTTGATGAAGTGTTAGGTCGTGAACGACCTAACGAGTCAATGGATAGATCGGTGAAGACTGGAGGCGTGGATCTTCTCTGCCGACTTAATCTCAGCTGTTGATTTCTTAAGTCGTTGATGCCGCCTATTCTTAAGTTGCGCGAAGCCTGGTGCGTTGATTCTGCTGCGAGTTAATCTCCACCATTGGTTTCTTTAAGTCGCCGCATGGTTTAAGTCGCTGAAGGCAAGTGTTGTAGCTGTCTGTCTTAAGTCGTCCCCATGTTAGGTCGTAGGTCGTTTCCGACCTAAGTACTTGTAATATTTTTAAGTTTTTCTGAACTGTGTTGTAAGTAGTATACGACTTGTGTTAAGTCGGAGATGTTGTTAAGTCGGTTGCCGACTTAGGAGTTGTAGTTTTTTCTGCTTTGCGTGTTGTAGCCTATAAATAGGCAAGTTGTTTCATTTGTAAAGGTTGTTGAATATTGAATAAAATTCCCTTTTGATTGCTTTGTGCTTTCATTCAAATTGGTAGTTGAGTGTAATCTCCTATCTCCTCTTTCGGATAATCGAGTGCGCTCGATTCAACAATTGTAGAAGCCGATTCGCGAAATCAAGTGCGCTTGATCAACGCTTGAAGAATTGAAGATCTTCGAACCCGGTATCGTGCGCGATCAACGAGTTCAGGATAGCTAGAATTCGGTATCTTCGGATCAACGAATTTGGGCATTTCAGCATCTTCCAATCCACCGATTGCTACATTCAACGATCTACATCATTTTTGTAATATCCGCTGCGTCAACTTCCCTAACTTCATTTTAACTAAAACCGTCTTTTTTACACAATCTAAAATAGCTTCGTGCTTAGTCAACCAATCAATACGGAGTAAAATTTCAAATCCAATAAAATCCAAGACAGATAGGACACAAGGAAATTTATGAAAAGAATAGCTAATTTGACTTTTTCACAACTCGTACAAAGGTTAGTGGTACAACCTACAGTATTTGTTACGCAGATAGAGGTATCAACTAGTTTAGGGATAAGTCTTAATTCATCTACTAACTCTTTAGCAACAAAACTGTGAGAAGCTTCTATATCAAATAATACTCTAACTAAAACATCTTTAATAAAAATATTACCTTCCAAAAATCTTTTGCCCTTCAAATCCTGAGAGGTTGAAGGTTCATCCTTTATAGTGTAAACTCTGGCTTGTTCTCCCTTCCTCATTACTGTAAAATCCTTTATCAGGTGCCCTGATTGATGACAATTATAACAGTTTCCTGGTGGTGGCCTCTGAACCTTGGGGTTCTTGCAATTAGTTACTAGGTGTCCCTTTTGTTGGCAATTATAACAAGTAGCATCCTTCAAATAGTTACCTTGCGATCCTCCTCCCGATTTGCCTTACCCTGTCTTTTTCCCACTGTGATTGAGCTCTCTCTTCTTTCAGTTGTTGTAGTTGTTGGCCTAAGCTAGCACCGGATTCTTCTTATCCAATGTTTCATAACGAAATCCTATATCCACTAAGTCTACAAACGATCCTTTTACATGAGCAGTCATCCTGCTCTGGTACTTCTCATTCATCCTAGAAATAAACTTCTCATTTTTCTTTAAAGGCATGTCAATCATACCTAGCCCAAAACAAGACAATTCATTGAACTTATTTGCATACTCTTCAACAGTCATTTTGTCCTGCTTTAGTTCTATAAAGCTTCTGTAAATATGAGATTTTCCAACTGTTGGCATGTATTGTTCCTCCAAGACATCCTTAAAACTTTCCCTTGAGAAATTCTCTTCTGATTCATTAAGGGTAATAGGCTCCCACCAAGCCAGAGCCCCATCCTATTGTTGCCAGGAGACCAAGAACCTCTTCTACTCATTACTAATATCCAATCCTTTAAAGATTCTTTTGTATGATTTGATCCAAGCCTGAGCTTCAATGATAGTTTCCGTGCCTTTGAATGGTTTTCCCCTAAGCTGGTATAATTTTTGCATAGAGTGGCAAAATTAACATGGGGTTGCACGGAAGCTAATTCTTCTACCACGGCAGCAGTTGTAGCTCGACCATTGGTTGTTGTAGTGCTGTCATTTCCCCGTCGTTGTCCTCTACGGGTACTCATGCCTTACTACCTGAATATAGTAAGATAAAAATAAGGCAATATTATTCATTCAACCAGGGATTTAGAATACAAAGACGAAATTATCTTAGGGAATGGGTACTTAAGCACAAATTGAGCTTTTTTAGATAAGGATTTTGAATACGCAGTCTCAAAGATTAAACTCATTCTAGGGTATTACTAACCCTATCTCTAATGGGTCATAACCCACCAAAGCCAAGGTTCTCGCTTAACCTTCATCTCCGATACCAAATGTGACAACATGTCTCCTCGATCCTTGAAAATTGACGCTAATACATCCACGGTATTCACGTGCCGCAATTCCAAGTGCCGAGGAGGAAGATTATCAAGGGTCAAAGAAAATAAAATAAAGGTAGAAGATAGAAACACAAATTCTCACATTGCATCTAACTACATAGACAAATAGTACATACCACCACCTCACAAGGGTACATCGGAGTTATGGCATAAACTAACCAAGCAAGAAATAGTTATAACTGCATGTTCCCACACATGCTAGTATAAACAAACAAGATACAGTGGAAATAAAAAAGATAATAGATAGATATCCACACAAGGTGCTTCAGCTCCATGCTCCAAAAACTCCTCCAAAATGCTTTCCCAAAATGATCCTGACTACTTGGCTGCCCAAAAAAATAGGGCACCCAGAGTTTAAGAGAACAGAAAATAAACTATGGGCCAGTCATGGGACTGGTGTGAGAAAACTTAGAAGAGCTGATACTTTTGAAATCAAAGGTATCTCATAAGATCACGTCGCATATAAACACGGATGATGTTTTTACCTTATGATAACCAAAACATTTGCTATGTAAAATCATTTGATATTATTCTTAATGACATTATTTTGAAAATTCTTTTCAAATAAACATATTCAAATAGCCGAAATCGTTACCATTATTAAATTTCAGTATACTAGGTTCTACAACTAAATCTGCAAGTTCGTATTGGAGAATGGATTTCTAACAAATGACTGGGCAAGTGACTACCTTCTGGTAGTACATCTGTAGAAGAACGTACCGAGGCCCAACTGATGGTCCTCTACCAACACAAGACCGGCTACCTCTAACTAGATAGTACCGAATATGTTATCACCCTGGTCGTTACCGACCTGTCCGAGACGTCTCTTAATATACACCACAACAATTTAAACCTGACATTGTAGTGGGTAGAAATATATCTAGAAGGGGATGATCATACCCTAATGGTTGCGAATCACATAGCCTTGCTGCATCTACCATGTTTTAGTCATTTCTGGGTGCGAGGCCTTAGGTAACGATTACCTTCGACGGAGCATCAACTTTCCACTTTGAATGCCACATTGCCATTCCTTAGTCACATAACTGATTTCTATACGTATAACTCCTGAGCTCGTACATCTTAGGAAAGGGTGTTAGGCTAAGAGAAGTTGCCTTCTCCACTACCAAACAGATGACACATTCTATAGATATCAATAAATGTGATTTAGAATTCAATTCAGACATTTGTTTATACAAGTGGTTCAGGAATAGGACAAATCAAAGGCACTCATTCTACTACATCCTGTTTGGGAATCACCCCTAGGATTAATAGCGATAAGTCCTTGTAAGTCGAAGATTTTCATAACAGAGCACTACCGCCAATATAATATATGATATTTAAATTTCCCCGAGGGTCTAATGGCAAGTAGCCCTATATCATGAAGATCTTCGCTTCAATGATCTTTGTCTTCAACATGTTTTACTTCGAAAACATAAATTGATTCAAAGTGATTTTTGGATAGGAATCACCCAAATTGTAACGACCCATAATTTTACCACTTTGAAAATGAGATATTTAATATATTTTAAATATTCAGATATAGAATTTTCAAACTTAATAATCATGTTTTATGTGATAAATAAGAATGATAAACTTATTTTTAGAATTTGATTACAAAATCAAGAAGTTTGAATTTTCGTCGAAAAGTGACAAAAGCCGATTTTTGATAACATTTAGTAAACATTCAAATAATTGCTGTAAATGGTAAATAACTCTTTTTGATAGTTATATAATGATACGATAATAATATAATTTTGATTTATAATGGTTTTATAAGCATGTATAGTTGTTTTATAATGATTGACAAACTTCGTCGCATTTTGGCAAATCGATGTTGTATTTTTTTTGAGTTGGATGTTAATATTATTAAATATGGTTTTATAACTCAAATGTACTTGTTTTAATTATTTAAAGATGATAAGAAACTTATTTTCAAATTTTGTTTACATAAATGAATAGTTAAACAAAAACATCAAAATGTGACCAACAATCGTTTTTTAGATTTACGACCGAGGACCAAACGGAAGTTGTTTCAACATTGTACAACATAGTTTCTTTAAACATGCATACTTACACATTTACACACTTTGGTAAATATTTACAATTAGCACCTAAAGACAAATGGAGTTTACTTTTGTTAAAATATTATATATATATATATATATTGATTTTATAAAAATATGTAAATAAACATAAGCATTTCAAATAAATACGCAAACAACCTTTCTCCATAAATGCTTCAGTACTTAGTTGTCAAAAGCATGCATGGAAAAGGAGCATTTTATTTTTATGAATTTTGTTAATTAATTAAAAAATGCATAATCATTTCATTAAGGATAAATCTCAAATCCACATATCTCAACTCATTAAAAGCCACATCTTCGATGTCCATTCTAGCCTTGGAAAGGAAATAAAAGTTGGTTGAAAATTCAAATTTTGTTTAAGGTTAGAAAAGTAATTTGATTAGAAAAGTTTCAACTATAAATAGCCCCTCCATTCTTTTCATTTGTTCACTTCATTTCTCACCATTTCTTCACTTTCTCCATCTTTTCCATGGCATCCAACATTCCTACCTCCTAAACCACTCACCCAAGCACCTATATCCCCTACCCACATACATATCCACCTCCACCAAGGCCAAACCCTCCATACCCATGCACCCACACCCAAACCCAAACATGCACCCACCCTCCAAATCCCACATACTCAAGCTTACCCCCTACCCAAAGATCGTACCCAGCCCACCCATCTTACCCAAGCCCAAGCCCACCTCCACCCGAGCCTATACCCCTCTACCCATTTTCGTACCCACCTCCAAAACCCACCATATACCTTCCACCCAAACCTGAACATTTCCCTAACCCGAGCCCACAAGCCACCCACCCAATCTACCCACCTCCAAAACATGTGTATCCACCCCCACAAACCCATGCACCCAAGGCCAAACTCCCAAATCCAAGCACTCTATCTCTTTAAGTAAGCTATATCTCCATTTGTATGTGTCATTATGCAATGATATGGCAAAGGAAGGATACTTTAGTTCGTAGTGAAAGAAATTGCAAAATGAAGGTGAGTAAGCTCTATATATATTTAAATGCTACCTTGAATGTTGTTATGATACACGTGCTTATATCCAATGATCATATATTGATTTGACACTATTGATTGAAGATATGGATGTTAGAATAGATCTGGTTATATGGATGAATATTGGATGAATGGATGATTTGTTGATTTTATCAACACTTTAAATAAAGTTAATTATGGCAATAGGTTTATAATAGTTGATTGAGACCCCATTTATTTAGATTTATATGTGATATGCTTGGCTTAGTTAAGCCTCTTTTCAAACTAACTATAGAAAGAATTCGTTTTGGAAAAGTCAGAAATTGATTTGAAAACAAAAGGTTAAAGTTAAAAGTTGGAAGTATTTTGAAAGATGGAAGTAAATATCTAGGTTGATAACTTTAAAAATATGCTTAAGTTGTAAATTTGAAAAAGTAAATAACTTAAAAAAATTTGAAAAAGTTTAAAGTGATTATTATAATAATATAATATTCTAATATTTGATAAAGAGCTAAAAATAATGATTTAATGATGGAATATTATTTTAAATGAGTTATAATAGTTTTAATATAGTTTTAAAACAATTTTTAAGTGTTTCGGACAAGTTCCGGAACAATTCTCGAAATTGTCAAAATCGAGCCTGTCGCGTAGCAGCAGTTTGTAATTTCCGACCTGTAACTTTAAATCAATGTGTAGGGTGCAAATTAAGTTGAAAATCTTTGAAATAATAATTTTTCGGATCCTTATAACCATAGTTTTCAAATGGAAAAGAAAAACCAAGATTTCATCTTGTAGAATTTATGTTATGTCCAAATCAAGTTTTTAGGAAAATCGCGCTTTTATAGTTAAGTGACCTAAAAATAAAATTCTTTAAAATGAATATTTTTAAATGTTTAAAAATATGAAATAAATTTTATAAATGTGTTAAAATTTCTTAGAAAAAATTTGAGTTATAAATATGAATTTCCAAATGATAGAAAAGGTTTTTTAATAAAATAAGCTGGTAAAACACTATTTGTTATACTTTTTTACAGCGGTTTTAATAACTATAGAAATGAAGATTTAAACTTAGCGAGTCTTTCCTAAATCATTTATAAGTGGTTCTAAATAAATAATTAAGTGTTAAATAATGATTTGGAATGGTTTTAATAAGAGTTTAAATAAATGGTTAAGAGAAATTGTTTATAACACTTAAACAATAATGAGAATATTTCCTTAAAACTATAGAATGTAATAATAAACTGGGTATGCGGAAACAACTAGTACATTTGTTCCACCTATGAGATCTAAAAAGATAAAACAAGGTGTGTAACTAAGGTTAGGAATGGAGCAACCAGTTCCTTGAACTTACCTGGCCTCTATTTTCTCTTTCTAGGCAAGGGGTGGAACAGATCGAAGGGAAAGCTCGGATGCTCTAATGAAAAGATCGTACTTAAGTTTTTCCTAAAACAAAAACGGTTGAATAAGATTTTTAGTAATATAAGGAATGTTCTGGCCATACTCTGTATTAAGTTATGAGGAGAAAAATTATACTATCCGCGTAAAATAAAAAAAGTGATCACTGTTGTTAACCTGCCTTTTGGCAAGGCCATGGACAGACGGATTTAACTAAATCGTCTGCTCATTTGTCGAGACTTGAATACGATGGGTTTGAGCCAGCTGGATGGAAAGACGATCAGTGATGGGCGGTTTGGTGTCGGTCGTTCGGTCTTGATGGTGCGGTTCGATCTTGGTGTCATGGTTCGGTCTGGGAGGCATGGCTCGGTCGAGGAGTGGAGATCATGTATGGTTTGGTCTTGGTGGTGTGGTTCGGTGATGGAGGTGGGTCGGCTAGATATGGTTCGGGCTCGATGGGATAAGCCTTGGTGGTTCATCATGTTTTGGTTCGGCCAAGGTAGTTGGGTTGAAGTGGCTCGGTATGGTGGTGTGGACCGGCATGGTTGAGTGGATCGGTGTGCTGGAGTTCGCGAGTGGTTCGGCATAAGGTAGTGGTTCGGCATAAGGTAGTGGTTCGGCATGTAGTGTGTCGGTCGGGCGGATAGGATCGGCAATGAGGAAAAGGGGATCAGATCGGCACATAGAGTTTTGGTTCGGCAATAGCTTTGCTCTGGGTTCTAGCTTAGTGTACTCCGTTTCTTGGATAGGTCTGCTTCGAGTCAGTACCCTGGCTACTTCGGGTCGGCTTATTGAGGACTTGGGGTCGGTCGTGGTGAAGGATGTTGGCTCGGCTATGGTCTTAGTGGGCCCGTATCACTCAGGAAGCCCAACAACTCGGGTTTTGCCTATAAATACAGCAGGCAGGGCTTCAGAAAGGGGATCTTCATTCCGTTTCTCTTCGTCTTCTATACTAAGGCTGCTCTGCCATTGTTATTCTAAAAACTATGGATTATAACTGTAATTGATTCTGACATCAATAAAAAGAAAATTTCTGGAGTGGACGTAGACCGGAGTCAGCCGAACCACTATAAATCCTTTGTTATTACTGCTTTCTTTTTAACTTTTATTGTTCTTCATATTTATACTCTCTACATACATTCTATCTGTTATCCGTGACTGTTGGTTGGTTCTTTCAACGGTATTTGGGTGTTAGTGACCAATTATGGCGCTAACATTTTGGTGCTTTCACTGAGAAAGCTAGCACAACGGGGTTGGAAAGCTTGGATTTTGGATTTAAAGGCTTAGGAACTTGGATTCTGGAGACTATGGCAAAGCAATCAACAAGGAGACAGAGAACTGAAAGGAGTCAGCAAGAGGGAAGTTAGGAGGCTTCCTCTGGAGCCAATCAAGCCTCAACCTACATCACGAGGGATGAGATGCAGGTCATAATGAATTCCATGCAGGAGCAGTTGATGAAAAGGATAGAGGAAATGATGCAGACATTTTTCAGACAATTTGGATAGGCATGAGCTGTAGGAGTTCAGATCCATGGAGTTGGATCAGAAGGACTCAACAGGCAAGCAGATGGAGCGGTTCAGCAGGGGGTAGCCCCCAATCAGCAAACAATTATCAATCTGGATGGACCTAGACTCGGGGGTACACCACCAGGTAATGCTGGACCAATCCATGGAGGGATACCAGATGACGCTGCGCAGCTCGGCGCCAACAGGAATACAAGAGTATGTCACGAGGATTATGTACCGGAATTCCCTCGAGGACTTGGAGGATAGTCAGGGAATGTGGATGGGGGGCAACCCTTGGTAGGCAACATTGGATTGGCTGACATCATTAAGCGAACTATTCGCGAAGATCTGACAAACAGGGATTTGGAGGGAGTAAACAAAAGTCCATTTACTCGTAACATTAGGATGGCTAGGAATCCACCCGATTTCAAGCTGCCCGCTTTGGAAGTATACAACGGTAAGACGGATCCCACTGACCACTTGATGAGGTATACAAGGCATATGAAGGTGCTGGGGGCATTAGAGGAGGTTATGGCTCGATGTTTCCCCATGTACTTGACCGATATAGCTGCTATGTGGTTCAAATAGCTGGAGGATGGATCTATTGGAACATGGACAGAACTGGTGGATAGGTTCTTGAAACAGTTTCGAGGTCACATAAAAAGACCGAAGAATGTGATGACACTGACGTCAGTTAAACAGAGGGCGGATGAATCGCTCAAGACTTTCTTAACTCGGTTTAATGCAGTAGTTGCTTCGGTGGATCGGCCTGATCCATCAATGGTTCTGATGGCTGCAGTATCAGGAGTCAGGGATAATTCAGATTTCAAAGTATCGTTGATACGGGACCCACCAATGGATCTCGGGGAATTCTTTCATGAAGTTGAGAGATTTCTTCGACAAGAGAATGCATGTTTGGATATGAAGTCGAAGGAAGTAAACATGGTTAAGGATGGAGAATCGTCCGATGAAAGTTTGGGTAAAGACAAGGATAAAGGGAAGAGGAAGCGTTGGGGAGAACCAAAATTCTCCACTTACACAGGACTGAATGAGACATTGGAACGGATATACTTGGACACTCGAAATCGCCTTCCTTATCAAAGGCTGGCAAGGAGGGAACCCTTAGAACGCGAAAGGGCATCAGGAAGGCACTGTCTCTTTCATGACTTAGACGGGCATGATACTAACAGCTGCCGACATCTAAAGGATATAATCGAGGAGCATGTAAGGAATGGTCAGTTGCGGCAATATGTCAAAGCTCGAAATGCGGCAGTGGAACAGGAGCAACCGCCGCCTACCTTGAACGACGATGGCACGAGGCCCGGGAACGGTGGTCGGTTGATCATCAACTAATCATGATGGTTTGGAATAAGTAACAAACTTTGGGCTAACGACTAAGTCGCTTACTCATGTACGGGGATGCAGATAAACCCTAGGCATGCTCTGAGACGATGATGAACCGCGATGCTCTGGTTTGTGAAATCTTTTTTTCTTTTTAGCTTGGACACTTGCTTTTTCTGGTTTGGTTTTGGAGTTTGGTTTGAACTCCCGGTTTTGCTCGCTTTCTGTTTTGGATTCTGGTTTGGATGTTTGTGTTTTGGTTTGGATTTTTGATATGGATTTCTGGTTTTCTGATTCGATTTGGATTTTGGATTGGATTTTGATTGAATTTTCCTCTAGTTTTTTGTTAAAAGGTCGTTGGGTATGGATTATGCTCGGCAAGGGTCCGGAGCGACCAGGATTCGGCCTAGAACTTAGGCCTCATAATATCTATCGGTCACTATTACATGGCGTCGAGTATGGACTATGCTCAGCAAGGGTCCGGAGCGACCAGGACTCGGCTTATGGCTTAAGCCATGGCATTACTTAACACAGGTCATCGAGTGTGGATTACGCTTGGCAAGAACCCGGAGAGGTTACGAATTTGGATATTGGCAATGAACAGCTAAGGATTTAGGCATGGACCCGGAGCGGTCCCGGATTTGGATATCGACTCGGAGCAGTCGTAGATTTGGATGAGGATACGACAATGGCTCTTGGATAAAATGGATTGGATTATGAATCAGAAGGTATGGCTATGGATAACATATGGACTTCGGATATTGGATTTGAGGCTATTCAAAACACACCTTCAAATAGCAAGGCATGTTTTGGGGGGCAAATGTTAACCCGCCTTTTGGCAAGGCCGTGGACAGGAGGATTTAACTAAATCGACTGCTCGTTTGTTGAGACTAGAATACGATAGGTTTAAGCCAGTTGGATGGAAAGACGATCAGTCATGGGCGGTTCGGTGTCGGTCGTTCGGTCTTGATGGTGTGGTTCGGTCTTGGTGTCATGGATCAGTCTGGGAGGCATGGCTCGATCGAGGAGTGGAGATCATGTATGGTTCGGTCTTGGTGGTGTGGTTCGGTGATGGAGGTGGGTCGGCCGGATATGGTTCGGCCTCGATGGGATCAGCCTTGGTGGTTCATCATGTTCTGGTTCAGCCAAGGTAGTTGTGCTGAAGTGGCTCGGTATGGTGGTGTGGACCAGCATGGTTGAGTGGATCGGCGTGCTAGAGTTCGCGAGTGGGTCGGCAAAAGGTAGTGGTTCGGCATGTAGTGGGTCGGTCGGGTGGATAGGATCGGCATTGAGGAAAAGGGGATCGGATCTGCACATGGAGCTTTGGTTAGGCATTAGCTTTGCTCCGGGTTCTAGCCTAGTTTACTCCGAGTCTTGGATAGGTATGCTTTGAGTCAGTACCCTGGCTACTTCGGGTCGGGTTATTAAGGACTTGGGGTCGGTCGCGGTGAAGGATGTTGGCTCGACTATGGTCTTAGTGGGCCCGTATCACTCAGGAAGCCCAGCATCTCAGGTTTTGCCTATAAATACAGCAGGCGGGGCTTCAGAAAGGGGATCTTCATTCTGTTTCTCTTCGTCTTCTATACAAAGCCTGCTCTGCCATTGTTATTCTAAAAAATCTGGGTTGTAACTGTAATTGATTCTGACATCAATAAAAAGGAAATTTCTGGAGTGGACGTAGGCGGAGTCAGCCAAACCACTATAAATCCTCTGTTATTACAGCTTTCTTTTAAACTTTTACTGTTCTTCATATTTATACTCTCTACATACATTCTATCTGTTATCCGTGACTGTTGGTTGGTGCTTTCAACGGTATTTGGGTGTTAGTGACCAATTTTGGCGCTAACAACCGTTATTCTGCCTATAGTTTTTGTTGAATATGAAAATTAGCATTGAGTATAAATTGATATAATTTCTGTGAATCCATTTAACTTGAATACTAACTAATTTGAATTTACCAAGTTAGATAACATGGTTCCAACTTGTTAAAATTGATGTGATTGGAAAAATAAGAAATCTCTGTTAAAGATTTAAATAAACGTTTTTGGAAATAGGACGTCTTAAATAAAGTCCTTTTCCTATTAAATATTAATTGGTTTTGGTTTACAGTAAACAATGTCTTAAATAACATTGTTTTTGACCTATTTAATACATGCTTTCAAAAAATGGAATTTTTATTTGATTAGAAATTAAACGACTTGAAGATTTCCAAAGTTAAAAAGATTATGATTAATCGGTAAAAATTTAAAATGAAAAGAGGCATAACAAATCCGGTGTACACATATTCACATTTTTGTCGATGATTGAATTTTGAAGGAACTGAGATCAGATCTGATCTGGCACCTACCCCTCGTATTGGGGTATGCTCCATCAGTTGGAGTGTGCAACATGATAGGGAGTTCTCGCTTTCTGTTTGGTGGGGAGCAAGAAATTCTTACCCCTACATGTCCTTAGTGATAAAGGGTTGGTGGTTAGTCATGGGGTTGGCCGTAAAATCAGATTCGAGGTACCAGTGTATGCCACGGTGGTGCTGGGATGGTTGAAAAGCCTACCGGTCATCGCCGTCGATGATTGAAAAACCTAGACCTTTACATTTGGTATCAGCGCTTACGTAGAGCAAACACCTGAGCCTGATAGGGGGAAAGACTCCTCAGAGATAGGGTTAGTAATACCCTAAGATGAGTAACTCATTAGAGATAGGGTAAGTGACACCCTAGAATGAGTTGAGAGTATTATATATATGAGCGCGTATTTGTTAATGTTATATAAAATGATTTTTGTTTTAATTTCTTTTTTGGTAAATGAAATAATTTTACCTAGGATTATATTTTGGATATAAAAGATATTTTCAAAATGATATAGTTGTATTGAGTATTTGGTTGTTAAGGGATGATAGTATTTAGTTATTTTCATTAATTGATTGTTTGTTTGATATAAAGGTTTAAATACGAACACCCTGTGAATTAAGTTTCACGATTTGACTATAAGGTGTTTGGTAATAATATTGGTTTAAGGTCAAGAAGTTTATTTAAGACAAATTTATGAGCGTGTTTTACAAATAAAATGATTTTGTAAAAGGTAAGTATGGAAGATATTTTATATAAATTTTGAAAGGAATTTTGGAAGTATTAGTTTCTAATGAATCTAGGAGAAAAATGATTTCAATTAAATTCTTTTAAAATCTAACATTTCCAGAAAAAAAAATATTGCATTTGGAAATTTAACATGGATTAAAACATAAGGTTTGGGAAAAGCTAAGTTAAAAACAATTCAGTTAGATAAATAAAATTCCTAAATTTAAGTAGGTAACATGGATTTGAAATTATTAGGTAAAGGCGTACATTTAATAAGAATTTTCTTATCAATATATGAATAAAACAAATAGAATAAGCTTAAATTACATAAATAATTAAGACCTTAGGTAAATAAGAAAAAGAAAAGGGGCATTTAAGTCAGATAAGACTTTACAAATTTATTAAGTATAAGGTATTGAAAAAGGCCTAGTAGGTAACTCTAAGTTTTCTATCATTGTAGAAATTAACTAAAGCAGAGCGTTTAGAGTTAAGGGAAAGACTTAGCAGAGAATTAACAAAGTATGGGGATTTAGAGGTATTAGATACTCCTATTACTAGTGACAAGGAGGAGGAGGACCAGATAGAGATGCCATTTGGAGTTGTGATAGGATCAGCTGATGATCTGATAGTTATTTCAGACGACGAGGATATGATTATGGTTTCTGTAGTAGAAGAGGCTGAGGTAGAGGCAGATATAGGAGCAGAGGTAGACGATTTGGATCTTTGGATTGGAGACCCTTTGAGTGAGGAGGATCAGGAAAACGAGCATATAGAGGATGAGCCCGTTATGGAGGAGCCGGTAGGAGATGAGCTCATCGAGGAGGAGCCTTCAGGAGAGGATTTAGGGATGTACGACATTTGGTTATGCGATAGCCCACTAGATAGTGATAAGGGTATTATATGGGAGATGGGCACTCCTATTCCGGAGATGGAATCGCCGATCCCAGAGCCGATTGAGGATCTTAGTTTGGAGGAGATAAATGAGTATGTTCCAACAGAGATGGGTCATATTTCATGGGTTCCAGTAGGACAGCCCTGGCAGCCACCAGGTTGGGACATGGTACAGAAGGATGAGATGGAGGATGAGGAGCCTGAAGAGAAAGAAGTAGAGGAGGACGAGGAGTCCGAAGAGTTGGAATGTTTAGTAGGATGATATTTTGGGGAGTGCTATGGTATGGTTAGGATGATTCATTTTAGAGAATATTGTCAATATAGCTGAGGTATATTTTTTGACTATGTATATTATCTTAAGTGCATAGTACGCGCTAAGGCTAGGGATGTGGATCTATGTGGTTTTATTTATATAACTAATGACACAATTATGTAGTATAAGTATTTAGCAGATCTCTCCTTTTGTTACCTTATTGTGAAAATAGATTAAAGTAGAATTTTTATTCAGGCTCAGTTGCAGGATAAGTTTCCATATAAGTCTAAATATTAATTTCGGGGATGAAATTCTTTTAAGGACGGGAGAATGTAACGACCCGTAGTTTTACCACTTTGAAAATGAGATATTTAATTTATTTTAAATATTTAGATATAGAATTTTCAAACTTAATAATCATGTTTTATGTGATAATTAAGAATGATGAACTTATTTTTTAAATTTGATCACAAAATCAAGAAGTTTGGATTTTCGTTGAAAAGTGATAAAAGCCGGTTTTCGATATAATTTAATATACACATAATTGTTGTAAATGGTAAATAACTCTTTTTAATGGTTATATAATGGTATGATTATAATATAAATTTGACTTATAATGGTTTTATAAACATATATACTTGTTTTATAATGATTGACTAACTTCGTCGCATTTTGGCAGATCGACATCGTATGTTTTTAATATGGATTTATAAATCAAATGATTAGTGGCGTTAAAATAAATGCAACAAAAAATCATGGATTTTTAGTGGCATGTTTTCTCGTAACGATTATCAAAACGCCACCAAAAGTTTTTGTAGCGTTTTTTGAGCGCTACAAAAAATAAATTTTCTTGTAGTGTGATAGGAAACTTATTTTCAAGTTTTGTTTACATAAATGAATAGTAACAAAAACATCAAAATGTGACCGACGATCATTTTTCAGATTTACGACTGAGGACCAAATGGAAGTTGTTTCAACATTTTGCAACATAATTTCTTCAAACATGCGTACTTACACTTTTAAACACTTTGGTAAACATTTATAGTTAGCACTAAAAGATAAATGGAGTTTACTGTTAAAATAGAAAAAATATATATTTTTGATTTTATAAAGATATGTAAATAAACATAATCATTTCAAATAAATACTCAAACATCCTTTCTCTATAAATGTTTTAGTACTTAATTGTCAAAATCATGCATGGAAAAGGAGCATTTTATTTTTATGAATTTTGTAAATTAATAAAAAAAACCGCATAATCATTTCATTAACGACAAATCTCAAATCCACATATCTCATCTCATTAAAAGCCATCACGTCCATGTCCATTCTTGCCTTGGAAAGGAAATAAAAGTTGGTTGAAAATTCAAAATTTGCTTAAGATTAGAGAAGTTATTTGAGTAGAAAAGCTTCAACTATAAATAGCCCCTCCATTCTTCTCATTTGTTCACTTTATTCCTCACCATTTCTTCACTTTCTCCATCTCTTGCATGGCATCCAACACTCCTACTTCCTAAACCACTCACCCAAGCACCTATAATCCCCTACCCACACACATACCCACCTCCACCAACGCCAAACCCCCCACATCCATGCACCCACACCCAAATCCAAGCCCATACACATGCATCCACCCCCCAAAAGCCCATGTAACCAAGCTTACCCACTACCCAAAGGCTGTACCCACCCTACATGCCATACCCGAGCCCAAACCCACCTCCACCCGAGCCTATACCCCTCTACCCATGTTCTTACTCATCACACACCAATCCCTTCCACCCAAACCCGCACACTCCCCCAACCCGAGCCCACAAGCCACCCATCCTAGCCTACCTACCTCCAAAACATGCGTACCCACCCCCACAAACTCAAGCACCCAAGGCCAAACCCCCTAGTCCAAGCACTCCATCTCTTTAAGAAAGCTATATCTCCAATTGTACGTATCATTGTGTAGTGATAGAGCAAAGGAAGGAAACTTTAGTTTGTGGTGAAAGAAATTGCAAAATGAAGGTGAGTAAGCTCTATACATATTTAAATGCTATCTTGATTGTTTTTATGACACCCATGCTTATACCCAATGATAATATGTTGATTTAACACTATTAGTTGAAGATTTGGATGTTAGAATAGATTTGGTTATATGGATGAATATTGGATGAATGGATGATTTGTTGATTTTATCAACACTTTTAATAAAGTTAGTTAAGGCTATATTTGTTTTGGTTTATAATAGTTGATTTGAGATCCCATTTATTTAGGATTATATGCGATATACTCGTTCTAGTTAAGTCTCTTTCCAAATTAACTATAGAAAGGATTCATTTTGGAAAATTTAGAAATTGATTTGAAAACAAAAGGTTAAAGTTAAAAGTTGGAAGTATTTTGAAAGATGGAAGTAAATGTTTGGGTTGATAACTATAAAAATATGCTTAAGTTGTAAATATGGAAAAGTAAATAACTTAAAAAAAATTGAAAAGGTTTAAAGTGAATATCATAACAATATAATATTCCAATATGTGACAAATAGCTAAAAATAATGATTTAATGATGAAATATTGTTTTAAATGAGTTCAAATTGTTTTAACATAGTTTTAAAACAATTTTTAAGTGTTTCGGACAATTTCTGGAACAATTCTCTAAATGGTCAAAATCGAGCCTGTTGCGTAGCGGTAGTTCGTAATTTCCGACCTGTAACTTTAAATCAATGTGTATGGTGCAAATCAAGTTGAAAATCTTTGAAATAAGAATTTTTCGGATCCTTATAACCATAGTTTTCAAATGGAAAAGAAAAACCAATATCCCATCTTGTAGGTTTTAAGTTATGTCCAAATCAAGTTTTTAGGAAAATCGCGCTATTGCAGTTAAGTGATCAAAAAATTAAAATTCTTTAAAATGAATATTTTTAAATGTTTAAAAATATGAAATACATTTGATAAATGTGTTAAAATGTCTTAGATGAGATTTGAGTTATAAATATGGATTCCCAAATGATAGAAAAGTTGTTTTAATAAAATAAGCTGGTAAAACACTATCCGCAACACTTTTTTGCAGCAGTTTTAATAACTTTAGAAATGAAGATTTAAATTTAGCGATTCTTTCCTAAATCATTTATAAGCGCTTCTAAATAAATAATTAAGTGTTAAATAATGATTTGGAAAGTTTTTAATAAGACATTAAATAAATGGTATGTAACGACTTGGAAATTTTAACGATTTTAAATAACGTAATGACTAAAAAATTTCATGAAATTAAACAATAAAAATTAGAAATGAAAATTTGATATTTGGAATACGTCTATTTAAACGTAGCAAGTGTCAGATTTTTATTGGAAAATATTTAAGTTAGTTCTGTTGTGAAATTTCAATTTAAAATTTAAATCAGTTGAAATTAGATGAAAATAAAATATCTTTGAAATATGAATATTTTTATATAATAAAAATATAAATCATTTTCTTAGTGAGACGTCATATTTCATTTCGCCAAATTTGGACTGCTATAGCTCTGTTTATCTTAATTGCGGCGTTTTAGCAGAAGTTTGGCAACGAATATCGACTTTTGATAGGATGATCGTATCGCTCATATATATGTACCATTCTGTTCGTCTCGTCATGGTGATCTCCGCAGTATATTCATTTGTGCATTTTGGTGTCAGGTACGCGAAGAAATCTGCAAAACGGTTAGCTGTATCGGTACCCATTTTTTAGCCATTTTGGTTTCACTGTGCCCCTTCATCTGTCTACCGGTTGGATATACACAGCCATCGGCTTTTAATTTTTCCTTGAATTCAACGTTTTGCTATTCCTACCTTTCCAATTTATTTGTTTATTTGTATTCACTGGTTCATTTTTCATTTTGTTCATTCATCTATTCCATTCTTTTTTTCCCCTTTCTTATTTTGTTCTGACTTATGTAAGAAAAACAATATATATATATATATATAATCTAGTTTGAATTTCTTTGCCTAAGAACATGCTTTCTTCTTCGATCTAGTTGGGTCTCATCCCTTCCAGTTAGCACGGCCGCCAAACTCCACGCAGCAGCCGACCACACCTTCATCTACCATGCCAAAAACCCTATAGCCTCCAGTCCTTCCGCCCGAGCCACCCAAGTAGCTTCCGCCGTCTGTGACCGTAGCTGCCTGTTTTTCCCCACCATCTCATTGCCTCCGAGCCCCATCGTATCGCAGCCGAACCCCTCCACTTCCATAGCCTTGCTCCTTGTCCCAGCTGCCGACTGCCACTCCATTACCCTTTCTCCGCTTGTTTCAAACCCACCCTCTGGTCACCTTTCCCTCACCGAGCAACCCAGCCTCTCACTGAAGTTTGCCACCTCCCTAACTCTGACCCGCCACCGCCTATCCGCCTCCGCAACCCAAACCTAACAGCCCATGCACCCTACCAAACCCCATGTCCCCAGCCCCTGACCGCAGCTCCTCATCCACATCAGATCTGCCACCAAGCTAGCACCATCTCCCCTCACCACCTGAACCACAGCACCCCCTGGCCTTTCACCCAACCCGCCTCTCACTGGCCGAAGCTTGCTACCTCCTTCCTTTCCCTCCCACGTCAGCCACACTCTTTCAGACCTGACAGCCTCTGCCTTGACCAAGCTCGCTTATCTCCATCACCGTGTAGCCGAGTCTCAACCACTGTCCCCGCCTTGAGCAACCACCTGTCAGCCCGCCACACAACATCCCTCTCTTTTATATAATATATATATATATATATTAAAGCTTGCATAAATTTTTTATTCTTTGTTTTATATTTTTTTATTAACAGTTTTACAAGATTCAAGTGTTTTTGAAATTTTTTTATACTATCTTAAGTGTACGTTAAATTTTAAGTGTGGTACCGTTATACATATACATACATACATATATATATATATATATATATATTGATTTATAAATATTGATTTTAAAATATAATATATAGAGATTTATTTTAAATAGGAGTTTAAATTGAATATTGATTTTTAAAATATAATATGAAGATTTTTATTTTAAGTATGTGTTTTAAATTTTAGATTTTTTTTAAATATATAGCTATATATATTTGTTTTCATCGAATCCATCGAGTTCAAGATCGTGCCAGCTTTGTTTTGGATTTGTCGTAGAGTTCATGATTCAAAATTCGTAGCTTGTCGTGTTGTCTAATTTCTCTAGGCTCGAAAGAAGAGCAATCACTCACGATTAACATTCTTATGTTTAGTAAATTTAATTCAAATGAAATAACGATTGAAATATGTTGTTAAATTTGAATTGTTAGTTATTTAATTATTAAGTATGATATGTTATCATTTAAAATTGTTAATTTATGATAATTGACACATGACACCATAACCTGTTGTATATATATTATATTTAAATTGTTAATTATGATCGTAATTGCCATTGATATGCTATGTCATTTTATATTATTATTTTATTGTTCTCTCTCTTCAAGTTCGCTGATAGTTGGGAATTCCCTATGGGTTGAAATGATACATACCCGAATGATTTTATAGATTAGGGAAAATCGTTATGGGTTGAAATGATAAACGTCCTAAGCGATTTCATAAAATTTGAAATTTTGGGATTGTGGGTTGAAATAATATATACCCGTAAAATTTAATTATTGCAGATTGAAATGATAAATATCTATATCACTTGACCATAGGATAGAAAATTATATACGGACATAGTTGGTCTATTTTTGAAAATGATTTCCAAAATTTTGAAAAGGAAATATATGGGTTTATTAAAATTTAATTTTAAAATATAATATAAAGATTATATTTTAATATGTGTAAAATTTAGATTTTAAATTATATGTTTTAGAAATTTTAAATTTATAAGTTAAGTTGTGAAAATGTAAATTTTAAGATTTTACTTATATTTTTATTATTTTTAAAATATATAAAATAAGATTTAAAATAGATTTAATAATAAGATTAATTTAATAAAAAGTTAAGATAATTTAATTTAATAATAATTTAATTTAATTAGTATATATATAATATGTTTGAAATATTTATTCAAAAATTTATATTAATATTTTGAAGATAAATTTTGTAATAACTTTAATATAATAAAGGTTGGAAAGATAAATAAAAATTGATTTGAAATTTAATTTGTTAAGAACTGAGTTTAAATAAGGTTTGATTTGAACTTATTAATTTCTTTGAGATTTTGAAAGGTACGATTTTATAAATTGATTTAAATAAAAGTGATTAAATGAATATTTTCAAATTTAAATAAAATTGAATATTTAATTTTGATTTAAATTTGAACTTGAGATTTTATTTAATGCTTATAAAAGTGATTAGGTGAATATTTTAGAATTAAATATAATTAAAGTTAGACATTTAATTATTGATTTTATTTAAATTTGTAATTTGATATTTATTTAAATGTTATTAAAAATGATTAAGTGAATAATTTCAAATTTAAATAAAATTAAAGTTGAATTTTGAAATATAAATGAATTTATCAAATTGAGTTATTGTAAATTGTTTGAATATTTAAACTTTGAAACATATTGAATTGGAAGCGGTTTTGAATTTGTAGTTCGAATCTGGATTTGAAATCGATATAATTAGAAATGGTTTTAATGAGAATTTAAATTGAACCTTTAACCTTTTTAATTGAAAGTGTTGAACTGAGATTGATTTAAATTGAATTTTTGATCTAAAGTTGATTTGAATTGATTTGTGAAATGGAAGGAACAGTTCTAATTTGAAACTATTTTCGATATAAACTATTTTTAATATATAAACTATTTTAATCTATAACCTATTTTAAATATAAACTATTTTTAATGTATAAACTATTTTTAATATATAAACTATTTTAATCTATAACCTATTTTAAATATAAACTATTTTTAATGTATAACTATTCTAATATATAAACTACTTTCAATATTCAAAATGTGTAGGTTGGAACTGTGATGATTTAGATTTAATGGATTTAAATGCTAATACTTTGATTTGATGGTTTAACATATTTGTGGTTATGAACTTCGAAGTGATATGATTTCGAAAGTGATATGATTTCGAAAGTGAATATGATTTCGAAAGTGAATGTGATTTCGAAAGTGATATGATTTTGAAATGAATATGATATTTTGATATGAAGTATGAACTGTTTGAAAAATATAAATGACCACGTAGTGAAATAAGCGTTTGGTTGTTAAAGAGACCGGGATTGGATATTGTTATACTCTTTACCAATACTAAAAACCACTTTAACAACTGCGTACATGGTGGAGATTCCAGAACGAAGTCGGATGGTTTAGCGACGTCTATATGAGGTATGAACACAGCCCTGACTCCCGCGAGTCAGCTTGACGTGACTAAAACAGGACCTATACCTGGGCCAAGTGAGGTCGCACCTCCGATCGAGCATGCTTCTTCGATACCATTCTATTACTTTGTGATTTGATTGGGTGCACCTTTGATTTTGGGAGTGTGTCTCGAGGTGGGCGGTAGTAGCTGCTATGCGTTACCACCAGCCCGGTTCTGCACATTGCCTCGCGTGCCTTGTCACATGCCTTTTCGTGCCTTCTACGAGTTTGGTTTGTACCGTACCTATGGAGTGCTCCCTGATTAAACCACCGGTTTGGTGGAGCTTACAGTATCTGTATAGACTACGAGAATATATAAAATGTGTTAAGGGGGATATGGGTAACACATTAATGCTATTTTAATAGTTTACTTTATTGTAGACATTATATATATAGCATATTATACTATGTATGTATATAGTTTCACGGATCCTTAAGGGATGAAATCCCAACATCCTTTAAGTTATATTGCATTTCACTTGGACATATCACTTGAGTGGATTTACTTGCATAAGAATGTTAATCCCGACTCGAGTGTTTTGTGTTTTGCTTTATGCTCGGGTCAGACTGGGTGTCACAGCATTTGAGACTCACCTTTGGAGCTTGGAGTTTTGCTTGGAGATCTATCTTTTATCTGATCAACTTTCAGTTATTTCCAGTTGTTTATGTTCGGACTGGTCATTTACTTTTGTATTGAGACTTCTATGTATTGGATATCTGTTGTATTTTGTTTTGGCTCTGATGTTTATATAGTAGCTTCATGAACTACTATTTATCTATTCCGCTGCTTATTACTCTGTGTCTGTGATGTTGTGATTGATTTATTTACTGTATATGCTAAGTTTTGCCAAATATAAATTAATAATATGTTGTTTTGAGAAATTCAAGTCTAACATGTGTGGATGATTGTCGATTTGAATGGTTCGAAATACCAGGTCGTTACAAATGGTATTAGAGCTCTGGTTTAGGAAAACTTAGCATATGGAGTAAAAACCCATTAGAGATAGGGTAGTAATACCCTAGAATGAGTAAAATTAATTACAGAATCATCTTCGTTCGAGCTTGGAATTCTTTGTTAGGATCCTCTTTGATTTGGATTTCTTTTGAATTTTGGAACTTTCCCTTTGTTCTAAAATTCATTCTTGTCTTTTCCTGTTCGTGGTCTTCTTGATACTGGAGCATCTCATAACTTCATTTCTGTTGATCTTTGTAATAAATTTGAGCACATCTTGCGACCTCAATTGGCAACTTCATCCTTATTTGTGACTAATACCATCGGCGGTTTCGTCCACCTTAGTAAGATTTGTAAAGGGGTGAAACTCCTTTACAACAGGCGTCGATTCACTGGAGATTTCTATGTCCTCGGTTTTGATGCTGTTATTTCTTGCAAAACCCGAATCGTTTCTCTATTAGATGACCATGGTAATTCTCTTGTGATCGAAAGTAGATTGCCTCAGAATTATGCAGGCAGTATATCATTCACTTGATTCTCAGCCTAGTGATCTTGACTCCACCCATGTTCTCCAACTCTTTCAAGATGTCTTTGGTGAAGTCACTTCTCCTCCTAAACGGGAAATTGAATTCCGCATCGATCTTATTCCTGGAGCCCGACCTGTTGTCTTTTCCCCCTAGGGAATGGTTTCTATAAATGGTTAGTCATGCCCGTTGGATTAACCAATGCTCCTGCCTTCTTCGTCGATCTCATGAATCGCATTTTCCGCGATGTTCTCAACAAGTTCGTCATGGTTTTCTTTGATGATATTCTCGTCTTTTCTGAGTCTCGGTTGACCCGGTTAAGGTCGCCGTGATTAATATAAGTCTATCCATCTTTCCTCTTTTGTAATTTATTTATCTATCTTCCTTTCGAGCCTATCTTCTTGGATAGAATTCTCTTTGATTAGGATCCCCCTAAATTTGAATCTCTATCCTTGTTTTGAAATCAATTCTAGAATCATCCTGTGGGGGAGCGTATTTGTAATTAATATAAAAATGTTTTATATTGTGTTATTTGAGTTGTTAAGTTTGAATTTTGGGTTTCGATCGATTCGTCTAGCCAACGCTATCGATAGGTATTCCAAAACACTTGAACAAAGCAAACTGACACAAAGTTGTTTTCAAAAATTGGTAAAAGAAATAATTTTATGTATGATTATATTTTATATATAAAGGTATATTTTTTTGGAATTAGATAGTTAAATGAATTGGTTGTTAGAAATGATAATATTAGATTATCATTTATTGTTTTGTCAACATTTCTGAAACTGTTAACTTTTGTTCTATGTTATAAGGAGTTGAAATTTTTTTAAACATGGTTTATAAGTCTGGTTTGCAAATGAAATGAATTTAAGGATTTGAGAAATTGAATTTCCAGTGCTTTTCAAAATTTGGTTTTCAAAGTTTTGAAAAAATATAATATTTGAAAGTATTTTCGAATGGAAATTATTTTCAAAGAATTTTAAAAGAAGTAAGTCGGTACTCTCCTCTTATGTCGTTGGAAAATAATTTTGGCAATGACTGCATCATCATTAACATTCATGTTCGAGTATCAAAGTAGGGAGGCCACTTAGTAGCTTTGCGACACTTTTGTTTTGGAAATGGATTTGATTTGAATTTCTTGAGTATGATTTGATGTACAAGATATATATATATATATATATAAAAATGTATGTATATATTTATTTCAAAATGGTTTGAAGTGAAATCGGAAATTTAACTCTTAAGTTTTATGTTAAGTGATAGTTTTCAATTTTGAAATGAAGCAAATATTTTGAATAATTGGAGTGTTTAAAATGAGAAATGAAATTGAAACAACTTGAAACAGTTGAACTAGGGAAAATTTAATTTGTATAATACTCATTTGCATCCCAAAACATATATAACTTACCTGAAATATTCAAAAAGTTAAAATGTAATGTGAATATGTAATTGAAGGTTATACAAGAGAAAACTTAAGTAATAAAAATGTTTAAATTAAATTTTTTCTTAATAAGAATGTTGTAAATAAAAGATAAATTTTGTATAGTGCTCAATTAAACTCTGAAACATTAATAAAACTTATCTGAAAAAAAAGCTAAAAAGTAATGAAAACATGTAATTGAATGATATACAATATAAATGTAAGTAATAGGATGTCCAAAATGAAATTTTGTTAAGGAATTTATAAATAAAATTGAATGGTTATAATAAATGTTTATACACTTAATCCATGTTATAAAAAATATTAAGAAAATAAATTGAATAATAAAAAGAGAATGCTATTTTAATAAATAAATTAAATGTAAATTAATTGAAAGTGGGTTAATTATAATGATAATAATAAATGGATGTAAATTAATTAAAATGAAATTTATGTGGTTTTAAATTAATTGTTGTATCTGTTATTATGTATTTCGAATCTATCTTTCCTCTTTGTTGCTTCTATTCTCCATCGTTCCTTTTCGGGGACGAAAAGTTTTGAGTGGGGGAGAGTGTAACGACCTGGAACTTTTAACGATTTTAAATAACGTAATGACTAAAAATTTTCATGAAATTAAACAATAAAATTTAGCAATGAAAATTTGATGTTTGGAATACGTCTATTTAAATGTAGCAAGTGTCAGATTTACATTGGAAAATATTTAAGTTAGTTCTGTTGTGAAATTTCAATTTAAAATTTAAATCGGTTGAAATTAGATGAAAATAAAATATCTTTGAAATCTGAATATTTTACATAATAAAAATGTAAATCATTTTCTAAGTGGGATGTCATATTTCGTTTCTCCAAATTTGGACTGCTATAGCTCCGTTTATCTTAATTGCGGCGTTTTAGTAGTAGTTTTGCAGCGAATATTGGCTTTTGATAGGATGATCGTCTCGCTCATATCCATGTACCATTTTGTTCATCTTGTCATGCTGATCATCGCAGTATATTCATTTGTGCATTTCGGTGTCCGTTACGCGGCGAAATCTGCAAAACGGTTAGCCTTATCGGTACCATTTTGAGCCTTTTTGGTTTCCCTGTGCCCCTTCATCTGTCTACCGGTTGGATATAAACAGCCATCAGCTTTTAATTTTTCCTTGAATTCAATGTTTTGGGCTTTTGCTACGCCTACCTTTCCAATTTATTTGTTGATTTGTATCCACTGGTTCATTTTTCATTTTGTTCGTTCATCTATTCCATTCTTTCTTTCCCTCTTCTTATTTTGTTCTGACTTATGTAAGAAAAATTAAACAAAATAAATATATATATAATCTAGTTTGAATTTGTTTACCTGAGAACATGCGTTCTTCTTCGATCCACTTGTGCTTCGTCCCTTCCAGTCAGCATGACCGCCAAACTCCACGCAGCACCCGACCACACCTTCATCTGCCACGCCAAAAACCCTATAGCCCGCAGTCCTTCCGCCCGAACCACCCCAGCAGCCTTCACCACCTGTGACCATAGCTGCCCATTTTCCCCCACCATCTCATTGCTTATGATCCCCACCGTATCACAGCCGAACCCCTCCACTTCCATAGCCTTGCAACTTGTCCCATCCACCGACAGTCACTCCATTACCCTTTCTCCGCTTGTTTCAAACCCACCCTCCGGTCACCTTTCCCAAACCGAGCAACCCAGCCTCTCACCGAAGTCTGCCACCTCCCTAACTCCGACCCACCACCGCCTATCTACTTCCGCAACCCAAACCTGACCGCCTGCGCTCCCTGCCAAACTCCATGTCCTCAGCCCCTGACTGCAGCTCCTTCTCCACATCAGATCCGCCACCAAGCTAGCACCATCTCCTCTCGCCACCTGAACCACAGCGCCCGCGGCCTTCCATCCAACCCGCCTCTCACTGGCCGAAGCCCGCCACCCCATTCCTTTCCCTCCCACATTAGTCACACTCCTCCAGACCTGATAGCCTTTGCCTTGACCAAGCTCGCCTTTCTCCATCACCGTGTAGCCGAGTCTTAACCATTGTCCGTGCCTTGACCAAGCACCCGTCAGCATGCTACACAGCAGCCCTCTCTTTTATAATATATATATATATATATATATATATTAAAGCTTGCATATATTTTTGTTTCTTTGTTTTATATTTTTTTTATTAACAGTTTTACAAGATTTAAGTGTATTTGAAAAAAATTTATACTATCTTAAGTGTAAGTTAAATTTTAAGTATGGTAACGTTATACATAATATATATATATATATTGATTTATAAATATTGATTTTAAAATATAATATATAGATATTTTATTTTAAATAGGAGTTTAAATTGAATATTGATTTTTAAAATATAATATGAATATTTTTATTTTAAATATGTGTTTTAAATTTTAGATTATTTTTAAATATATAGCTATATATATTTGTTTTCATCGAATCCATTGAGTTCAAGATTATGCCAGCTTCGATTTGCTTTGCTTTGGATTTGTCGTAGAGTTCGTGATTCAAAATTCATAGCTTGTCGTGTTGTCTAATTTCTCTAGCCTCGAAAGATGAGCAATCACTCATGATTAACATTCTTATGTTTAGTAAATTTAATTCACATGAAATGACGATTGAAATATGTTGTAAAATTTGAATTGTTAGTTATTTAATTGTTAAGTATTATATGTTATCATTTAAAATTGTTAATCCATGATAATTGACACATGACACCATAACCTGTTGTTTATATATTATATTTAAATTGTTAATTATGATCGTGATTTCCATTGATATTCTATGTCATTTTATATTTTTATTTTATTGTTCTCACGCTGCAAGTTCCCTGATAGTTAGGAATTCCCTATGGGTTGAAATGATACATACCCGAATAATTTTATAGATTAGGAAAAATCGTTATGGGTAGGTCATCCCATTAAGTCATATCAGCTTTAATCCCGAAATGGGTTAATGGACCAAATTTGGGCTTAGTCTAATCATCCACTAATCTATCCTAAAACTTTCTAACTTCAAATGTTCATATCTCTCACAAGCCCGAAAGGCTATTATGACTACTCTATGGAAAGAAATCATAATATATTTCATCTGGAAGTGGTTTTAGATTTTAATTCATCTTCTATCAAAAGTTATAGTTCTTACAATTTTTCAGGATCAAAACCATCTAATAAAATTTTTAAGGGTCAAGAATGTCAATACTCAACATTCCTAAAGTTGTACTCTCATACAACCTAATTTAAATTTTAAAAATAATATCATATAATCGTCTGATACGTAAAATACAGGTCATTATAGTTCATTTAATCTTGTTATAACTCTATATAACTCTTTTAATACCATTAAATCATAAACTCAATATAGAAAACAAATTATTATCATCAATCATTAAAAATCCCACTCATATAAGCTTTAGAATTCATATAAGGTAATATTATTCACATATATCTAAAAATAATAATACCTTTAAGCTTTCATAGCTTTCTTCTTCCTAAAGTTGTTTACTTCTAGTCTTTATTGAAAATATTTTGGTTAGGTCTGAAGCATTTTTTAAAAAAAAGGGAATAATTAAAGAAGATGGAAGCCTATGGGATAGATGGGCTTTGGTCAGAAATCCTCTTGTCATCTAAAAGATCATCTCTCTAATATTCTCTCCGTTACACATCAAATTAACTATTTCACTTATAATTAATCATTCTCGGTTTAATTTAATATCACAACTTATTTTACTTAAATGCAATGTCATCTTATTAATTATACTAAATTAATGGTTATGTTGTAATTGAAGTGTATAAAATATGGATGGTTACGAAGTGACAATAATGTAGTTAGTGGGAAGCATTGGAATATATAGAGTTGTGCATTAAATCCAACTCGTTGTTCGACAATAAAAATAAACTAATTTCAATGCTATATCAGATTATATATCTTACATGCTTATGGATATTTGGATTTGAAAATGTATCCTCAGTGTTACCGATCATTAGGACTATGTAGTATCAATGTATCAAGAAGCATGTCATCTTATTATTATAAATACCTGGAAAAATGGTCTGCAGTCAATAGGTGAAAAGGATGTGTTTGTGAAGAAGCAAGAAAATATAGAATAGCCAAAAAAGACAAAAATAGATCTATAGAGTAATATTCATTGAAGTAGTAGGGAAATGAGGTTGGTTGAACAAAATTATTCGAAAGTGAGGAAATGAGCCATGATTTCTTGAATACTGATCATTTCACTCATTTCAGTGAACTAATGTAACGAATCCAAGATGAATGCAGTAGCTTCGCCAGTATTACAAGTCCGAACAAGAGTCTTATTTCTTTGGGCAAAATAACATTTCAAACATTCCCGGCAAAAATAATACCTCAGGTCCAGTCAAATGAGGTCTCAAAGAAGCATCTTTGGTAAGAATAATGATCTTGGCTCAGCGTAATAAAACAAACAGTTCATATTTAGGACATGGTATCATCAATATATCAAGAAATATACTACACTGCCTCCATAATCAAGTATGTTAGTAACATGATAAGAGCTATTTTGGTGAAAACATTGCACTTTAAAACCGTGCCTTTATCCCATTGATGTGGGAGATTTTTTTATCTTTCTCGTCCAACATGATGTATACAGGACGTACAAAGCAAAAGTTATGGAATTAAAATGAGAATATGACATTCATAAGACTCCAATTGAGAACATGATGCTTACTTATAAACTCTCAACTTAAGGTCCAAAGTCCAAACAAGAAGTCTAAACACATAAATCATAGATTCTAACTCCACTTAAACTTGTTATTAGAAATGAAGGATATGAATAAAAGTTATCGGGTTATCATAACCCAGTATCATATTTTATTTTGATATGTACATAATGCGATAATGGGTTGAGAAATAAGTCCAAGCCCATATAAGCTTATTTACTTAATTTTCTACCATTATAAATATAATATGTAAACAAAATGTGTATCTTTTCTGATTGGATACAATTTCTTTGTTCGTCTTTCTTTCAATTCTACAATTATCAACTATTCAAGAAATTTAACATGGTATCAGAACTGTATTGCCTAACGACATTATACTGATCAGAATCATCATCATATGATAATTTGGCAGCATCAAGATCTCATCAGAATCAATAGAGTATCATCATTTGAGACCTGGATTTCAAAGTGTTTTTCTAAAAGGAATAAGTACCCTGCCATTAGATTCCATTCAAGGAGCTAGCGGCATCAAGATTTCAAATAGAAAAGCTAAATTGAAATTAGATTCAAGAAATCATCAAAAAATCATCAAAAGAATCAAAAAGGAAGTGCCCTGCCAGAAAAACCCATCATTAAATCATCATTTGGGTTAGTGACTGCACTTACCTTTCTCTTGAAGATATCAGGTCCGTTTCTTGATCTTCTTGAAGTTTTTTGTGCATCCTTATCACTCAAAGAATCCATCAATATTATCATTTTGATTCTATTCTTATCATGGTTAGAACGGACTCGGCAACTTCAAACAGCTCGGCTACATCTCAACAAATGGCCATAAAGGAATTAATCAAGACCATAGTTAACCCACAAAGTCAACTGATAACTGCATACTTAGATGAAAGAAATTATCTTCTCTAGAAGTATCAAGTGCAAACTGCAATCAGAGGGTATGGTCTTGAAAATTTCATTTCTGCCACTTCAACAATTCCTCCATAATTCTTGGGAGATAGTGATGGAAAGTCAATAGTCAACAAAGAATACACTGCATATCAAAGACATGATAGTTTTTTAAGTTCTTGGCTACTGTTATCCTGCCTTTTGGCAAGACCGTGACACTAAGAACTTGACTAGAGACCAAAGACAGTTCGTCTAGAAAATCAGTTATACGCAGATTCACTATGGATATCGACGAATTTTATCTGAGTCCGGATCGAGCCAAAATTGATATGACACGACAAGCGAAGCTATGAGAGTCAGCGTTCCAAATTTCATGTCAATCCGAGTTCGTACGCTCAAGTTACGAACGATGCAAAGTTGAGTAAAAATAGCCTTCTCCGACTCGCTCCAGTTCGAATCCATCAGGAGTGCACACTTCGACTCGCTCCGCTTCGAGCCTGCTTCGACTCGCTCCGCTTTGCCTCCATCAGATGCCTTCTTCGACTCTCTCAGTTCACATCCCTCAGGAAAGCATACTTTAACTCGCTCCGTTTCGAGCCACACTTCAATTCGCTCCGTTTGCCTACTTCGATTCGCTCCATTTGCCCACTTCGACTGGCTCCGTTTGCCTACTTCGACTCTCTTTGTTTGCCTACTTCGACTCGCTCCGCCTTCCCTGCTTCGACTCCAACACAGAATCACTCTTCGACTCGCTCCTCTACGACTCCATCAGAGAACAACGCTCTGACTCGATCTACTTCACATCCACATAACAGAGCATGGCAATCGAGGCGAACGAAAGCATAGTCATCAATACGAATAAAGGGACTCGCATCAATACGAACTGGGTTGATTCATAACCGAGTCGAACAGAGCGAGTCGAACAAAACAGCCAACTGGAGACTCTAATTCGTATCGGTCATATCTCCTAATCTACAAGTCCAAATGCAATGAAATTTTCACAGAAAACTACGTACATGCTAAAGAATGTCCATGCCAAATTTCGACTCCATTGGACGAAATCTTGATCAATACGAAATCCGTTCGTATCGATCACGGATCGGACCGAAACTTCACGGGCTTGGGCGCACGGGTCTGGTCACGTGCCAGAGAGGGTCTCCCAAGATCTGAGCGAAATATCAGCCTCTTACACCTATAAATAGACCCCGAAAGCCAACAGAAAAGGGGTTCTTCTTCCTCTTTGAGATCTCCAACGCCCGGACTCTGCCAAATCTAGATCTAAACTCCATTGCTGCTGCAACTAACTACATTTACTGCTGTAAATCATCATTATTGATTGTAATCTACTGTAATCAACTGAAATCATCAAGTGAACATCAATAAAATCATCAACTTCAAAGTGGACGTAGGCAAGATCGCCGAACCACTATAAACCTTGTGTTTTTGTCTATCTCTCTACATTTTAAGTTCATTATTCTTCACTTTTTATCCTCTACATTACTTAGATCTGAGATCTGTGATTATATACTGCTGATTTGTGTTCATACACTGGTGCTTTCATGAAATTTGGGGTTTGTGACCATTTTTGGCGCAAACACTTTGGTGCTTTCATTGAGAGTTGAACTCAGGATTCTATCATTTGGAAATTGAATTTGAAGGCTTAGAGAATTCAGATCTGAAAAGCTATGACAAGGCAATCAAATCGAAGACAAAGGTCAGAGAGAGGTCAGCATGAAGGGAGTCAAGAGGCTTCCTCAGGTGCAAATCAGACATCAATCTTCATCACCAGGGATGAGATAGAGACAATGATGAAAAGACAAGAGGAAATAATCCAGAACTTGCTTCTTCAGATTGGGCAGATTGGGCAGCTTGGAGCGCAAAATCAAGCAGCAACCAGAGTTCAGAACGGAGCAGGACCATCTGGCACAGCCCCAGAGTTAGTGGGCAATAACCCAGAGCATGTTGGCCCAATCCCGAGCAGAGTACCAGGTGGAACTGCGCAACACGACATTGACAGAGAAATGAATGCTCAGCCAGGAGAGCAGATTCCAGGAATCCCTCGTGGACTCGGGGGGCAAATCAGAAACAATGGACAAGGACTACAACTTGGAGATAGTGACAGATTGGCAGAGATGGTCAAACGAGCCATGAGAGGCGGACTAGGGAATAGAGATATGGAGGATGTGAATAGGAGTCCCTTTGCTCCTACGATCAGGCAAGCCAGGAACCCACCAGAGTTCAAGCTACCGACATTAGAGACGTACGATGGAAGGACAGATCCTGCAGTGCATCTGACACGATACATGAGGCATATGGAGGTGTTGGGGACATCGGAGGAGGTCATGGCCCGGTGCTTCCCTTGTATTTGACAGACATCGCAGCACTATGGTTTAGACAGCTGGAGAGTAGCTCCATAGGAACATGGACCGATCTGACTGAGAGGTTTATGAGGCAATTCAGAGTTCACATTTCAAGACCCAAGAATGTGATGAGTTTGGCAGCATTGAAGCAAAGAACCGGGGAGTCTTTGAGGAACTTTCTGACACGATTCGATGCAGCGGCCGCATCGGTGGATCGACCCGATCCATCCATGGTTATGATGGCAACTGTATCTGGCATAGCTGATGGCACAGAGTTCAAGAATTCGTTAATAAGGGATCCTCCTATGGATCTAGGGGAATTTTATCATGAAGCTGAAGGATTTTTACGATTAGAGGATGCAAATGCTGAGAGAGAAGAAGGAGAAGGAACTAAGGTTTACACAATCAAGGGTGAAAATCCTCCTAGATCAGATTCAGGGACTGGTAAAGGGAAATGAAAGGCTAAAGATAATAGTGACGAACCGACGCGACCCCGAAAGGAACCAAGATTCACCTCTTACACGGAGCTGAATGAGACTTTGTGTAACAACTGCGATTTTTCGTCACTCGAAAATCGACATTAATACGTCCACTGTATCAACTGCCGAGCAATCGAATGCCGGAAAACCGAATTGTTATGGAGAAAAAGAAGAGGTAGAAGAAAACAGAAGAAAACGAAAGAAGAAACAACAGAACAATATCAGAATCTCACATTCGCAGCGGATCAACATATAATAGATAAATGAATAATCTTTAAATCAAAGAACTATATCATTTTATACATTACATCATCATCAGAGTTTACAACAGTAATATACAACACAACACAACTGGACAATTATATGAACTTGTCCATATACAGAATACACAGCGGAATAATACTATCATATACAAGTGGTATGTCTCGCCATCCAGCTCGCCACTGAGCTCCAAAGCATTTCCTGAATCCAGAATGACCTGATAACCTGACTCTAGACTGCCCATGTGGAAAATGAGGGGCACCCAGAGTTTAGGAAGGAAACAATAAACTCCAGGTCAGTCATGGTGACTGGTGTGAGAACTAAAATAGTTTATCTTTAGAAACAAACAACAATAGAATTTTAACATTGAAACCCGCAATGCTTTTGGAAAATGAAACTACCATAAGACCTCCCGCCACACACACAATGCAAACGCAGAATTTGGAGGAGATTTCTTCTTATGATAGTCAAATATGCTTACTACACAAATCATTGGATTATTATTATTAGTGCATAGTGTAGAAAACATTTCGAAAGTATAATATTAATCTTAGCCAGCATAGGCATTTCACGTTATGCCTACTATAGCTACTATGTTCAATAGCAGGTTACCGCCACATTCCATAGCAGGTTATACAATTGCAATCGTAAAGGTTCGTATTGTTTCTTTGGATTTCCAACAAATGGTCAGGCTAAGGAACTTCCTTTCCTACTGCCGAATGCGATCGCCTCTGGCTGGACGTCCCGAGAGACAAACTGCTCTCTGCCAACAAAGCTGGGTTACCCCTGTAACTAGGTAACTCACGAATATGCCATTCCCCGGTCCTTTGGGACCTTTATCCGAGCGCTCGGTAACCAACATCACACATAATAAATAAAGTGTGTCCACATGAGTAAGTATCTGGGCTCCATACCATGATACCACCCCTTTCCAGAAGGAAATGACATACCCTAAAGGGCGCGACCCTCATAACCTTGCCGCAACATTCCTGTTTCGACCATTTCCGAGTTGTTGAGGCCCTGACGAAGTCTCGTCCACAAAGCTACGCTTTATACAAAAGCTATGCTTTGGGTCAAACAAATGATCAAAGTAATGATCACAAAGATAAATGATCAAACAAATGATCATATCACAAATGATCAAACAATGATCATTTCACAGCAACACTCAGCATGCCACATTACCAAATTGGGATATATCGCTGATAACCTTCAACTACATAACCTCTGAGCTCGTACGTCTCAGAGAAGGGTGTTAAGCTAAGAAAATAAATTCTCCGCCACCAACAGAAATGTATTTGTAAGAAATCAGCTTTACATCTCAAAATGTAATGTCATACATGTAACCATACAAGTCTGTTCCGGGTTCGAACAGAACCGAAGGCACTTCAAAAGAAGCCCTTGCAATCCGGATATTCACAATCCCGATAAAACTTCCCATCACAAAGGAAATCTCTATACCGTAGCTAACGGTGCAGAGACAATCGATAGGTCATCCTATTGTTTTCACAAACATCCAGTCTTCACCACCGGTCTTCAATACGATCCATATCGTCGTATCACAAATTCGGAATGGGTTATACGACACAAAGGTCCTTTCCCGGCTAACCCGAATAGTGAGCGCTTATTCAAAAATAAGTGTGGCATTCAAATTCAAGCAAATCACAACAAATACCCATTTAAGGTAATTATTGATAGTCGGTTATTTAACTATCAATAGGTCTGCACAGCATCATCAGATTCCAAATAATTTTCCAAATTATTTATCTTCCAAAAATATCTTTACAAGATATATAATTTCCACACTTCAACTATTTGAAAACAATTTCAAATCAATTTCCACATTTCAATTTATCATTGAAGATAAATCTCAAAACATTTCACTTCATATTGGAAAAACATTTCCATACTTATTTAATAATAGGTAATTCACAAATCCATTTATTTTCAACATTTGAAAATATTCAATATACTTAAATCAAAATTAAGTATATATTATCATTCTTTAAGGAAATCATTTTCTTAAACACAATTTATTTGAGTCAAAACAAATGTTACGTAAAACATTGTTACGACAACTCAAAATCACTAGTATAGGGATTCAAAATTTAGATAGATATATAAATCCCAATACTATATAAAACATTTCCTTTCAGAAACCATTTACAATAACAACAATGTTATAGTCCACCATTTCCTTATTCCTCGAAACGTCTATTTCAACAATAAATGTTGAAATCTATGTTTTCAATACTTAACACGTTTTAAAACATCTTTTAAAACAATTACTTCATTTCGTAATATCACTTCTCAAAACATATCCATTTTATCTAATAATATATTCACTGTCCAAAATCGTGAATATACTTTATTATCCAAACTCAACATTTCTACACATTTTATTTAAAGGATTATCCACTGTCCAAAATCGTGAATATACTTCCTTTAATAAGCTATATAAACTTAACTTATCAAAATAAGTCATTTCTCGGATTTACAAATCTATTTATAAAACTTCGATTTATAAATCTCCTTTATTATCCAATTCAAATTATATAACTCAATTATATAAGTCCATATTATAAGTTAAGAACTTATAATCCATTTTTTACAAAATCGTTCTTTTAAAACTTCACAAATTATAAGTCTATAAATTTCATTCACTTATGAAATCCATTTTTTCCATTTTAACACTTATAAAAACTCATTTTATAATTCCAGTATTCTTACTTTATAAAATATCAATTTTGTACATCTTTTATATAAATCGTTCATAATAATTCAAAAATCCCAATTTAAAATCAAAATCGTTATTTTTAAACTTCAAAAATGGATCCGATGATGCAACAGCACCAAATAATCAATCACGGCATCCAAACATCATATATTAATATGACAACAGAATATATAACAATATCTGTAAATAAATCAAATCAGTTGAGGAATTCAGTTGGATCCCTCCAACCTGTTTCCCTGCATCCACAGATGTTAGCACAATACCAATTTCACATCAATGTGAAATTATCGCGGTATATGGGATTCATAAATATTATCCGCTATTATGCGGCGCAATAGGGTCTCATCCGCTATACAATGCGGGAAATTAACAATTCCAATATATACATATTCCAATATATATATATATATATATTGCTATATACATATATAATACCAATTCCACTTCAATGTGAAATTATCGCGGTATATGTTTTTAATAAATATCCTCCGCTTAATAACGGCGTATAATGTCTATTTATCATAATAAATAGCAATCATCATTCAATCCACACAATCAAGCAATTTTAAATCTAACTATTTAAAATTTAAATCGAAACAAAATATTCGATTGAGTGAGAAGTTCTCACCTTGATTTCAGTTCAGTTTCTGCGTTTATTTCGAATAAAATTAAACGGACGTTTAATTTTACCCAAAAATTTCACTGACTCCAATCAACTCCAATCTAGCTCCATTGCGTAGTGCTCGTCAATACGATTCCAATGCAATTCGTTTCGTGCGAAACGGACCTCGTATGAAAAAGTTACATCATTTTAAAGTTTGCACGAATTTAAATATACAATTTCAGCTTTTATTTTTATTTTTATTTTTCTAACCCTAGATCTCATCCTGGCCGTTCGTTTCTGCATCTTCAGATCTGGGCCATCCCCTTCATCTTCCTCTTCAACGTGATAAACACGTACAACACAAACCCATAGCCGCCACCAATCAATCAATTATCACGACCAAACCGAGCAGCTTGAAGACGATTAGAGACCCCCACCACGCGCGTCACCACACGAGCCACCAACGCCTGGAGTAGCTCGATGCTCGGCTCCCCATCTCGCCTTGAAAAACGTGAAATACGCAGCAGCTCCAATCTTGTTTTGCCGCCAATCCGTGGCTCCGTTTCCGATCTCCACCGTTGGATAGCTAGATCTTGATGTCCTCTACAACTTTGTAGTTGAGAGTTTTTGCTAATTGTTGATGGATTGAGAGGAAAATGAGGAAGAACATTGGCTATTTTCGGCCATTAATCTAGAGGGTGGCGGCTGAAGCTAATAGAGCTAGGGTTTCTCTTGTTACGTATATATATACGTATATAATAATATTAAATTCATTTTAAAACAACTTTTTCAAACGATCTCCAAATCATACGTGCCGCCTGGCGTTTGTAAGGTTTACCTCATGTTCCGAACACAATGGAATGTGTTTCGGGAGCTAATTCGATCATCTGTGCGAGTTACGGAATTAAACGATCAAATTTAAATTGAACCGATTCAAACCGATTTCGATGCGTTTTCGCTTGTCCCGGACAAACGGTAAATCCAATTGACACGAAATTTGAAACCATACAATAATATCACATTACGGATCCGATGAAACTGGTTTCGTCGAAATCCGAGACTTTTTGAAAAATGACTATTTTAACTCGCCAAATTAATATTTAAACAATTTCGATGCGTTTCGAGCTGCCACGGTCACACTACGACTCCGATTGCTATGAAAATTGAAATCCAATAATAACAAACTATTACAGATCCAATGGAACTAGTTTCGTCCAATTCTGAGACTGTCCCAAAAATGGCTAATTTCACTAATCGATTAAATATTAAAATATTCAATTTTCACAAATTAACTTTAAATTCAATTTTAAAAGTTCTATAACATCACTATAACTTCAATATGATTTAATATAACTTTATAAATCATTTTAAATCACATTAAACCCAATTTCCAATTGTTTCTGGAATTTCAACTATTAATTTATCGATTTAATTTCCCAATTAAATCCAGTTATTCGAATTTTAAATTATTCGACTTATTAATTCCACTTATTAATATTTAAAATTAATTAAATATTCGAATTTCAATTATCCAAAATTCTGGGTCGTTACAAACTTCCCCCCTTAAGAGAATTTCGTCCTCGAAATTACCAAGTAAGAAAAATTCACAAAATCCATTAACTTTTCAAAAAATTCACTTAGCGAAAAATTTCACATTCACTTTTCCAAAACCTTTAACTTCAACCAAAACAATGGTTTCCATTTTCTTGTTCAATTCCTACGGTTTCATTACACTTTAGAAATTGACTTTTCATTAACAAAAATTTCCAAAATTTTCCGAAAATTTTCTAACGCCTTAAATTTCCAGAAAAATTTGCCAGCGTCTCCTTTGCGCGGTTCAATCGTAGTAGGATCACAATAGACATAAATATATATACATCGACCCACCCGGTCGGAAAAGCAGAAAAACAGTTCATATTTCCTAATTTTTATTGCGTAGGCGTACCTTTTTAGCATTTTTAAGCAAAGCAGTTATTTATTTAGCATTTTAGCGCAACCCAATCAACTGAACGGCAGCCACTACGCCTGTACTTACTCAATTTAAACATGTAAGTAACATATATATAAAGTTATTAACAATTTACTCTTTTAAACAACTACAACACTTGCATATCAAAGAAATGCATACTAAACAAGGTTTATAAGCAACTTATAAAATCTCAACATTACTTGCAATTGTTTACAACCAATTCATATATAATGACATTCAATTATTCGTTTTCAATTAGTTCATATTCACTAATTTACATTCAAATTGGTTCACTTTCAATTCAAATCAATTTCTATTTAAATTTACTTCACCTTCAATTTAAATTTAATTACATAGCTTCCAATTCCATTTATTCAATTTCATTAACACTAATGAATTATACTACAATCAACCAACAATCATATAACAACCAATGTATAACCAACACATTTAATTCCAATTGGTTTAATATTAAATTGATCTTCCATTCAATTTATTTACATTCAATTGATTAACATTCAATCCATTCATTAATTCAACTGCTAATTCATTTTACATTTCAATTTGAATTTCACTTATACAACTCAAGTTCATATTCATTTAATTCACTTGATTAATTTACTTTGATATCAAAATAAAACTCATTTAACATTACTTAAGTTATTTTCCATTTCAAACATCATTTGTTCAAATTAACTTAAGTTTCCACTCATAAATTCAATTCAGATTCAATTTCTATTTAACTTTTACCAAAGTCAAATTTATTATCTCATATTATAAGTTCAAAACTTGATTACTTATATTTAACAATTACAACTTAGATTTAATTGATTCACTTATACTTACTTTTATTTAACTTCATTCTTAAGTTAAATTTATTTTATCAAAATTCAAATTGTATAAGTATCAACTCATTTATCATCCCCATAAATATTTTAAATAGGATTCCAGAGTCTTTTCAACCTTTCAAAACCATTTTGAAATCAATTCAAATTATCTTTTGAATTTCCAAAATCAAATCCAAATTTTCCAAACAGCTTTCATTTAAAATAATTTGGCAGCAATTCCTCTTTTGGAAACCCGAAAATGAACGCCAATGATGTTGCGATCATCATTAGAATTATTTTCCAGTGACCTGAAAAGAGTTTAGAGCTTTCATCTCTTCAAAACAATTTTCCAAAACATCAAATCCTTTCAAACACTTCTTTGGAATTTTATTTTTAGATTATAAATCACATTTACAAATCTTTTACTTATAAAATTTCACTTCTTATATATATGATTATTTTACCATTGTAAATCATTTTAATTATAACTTCATACATTATAGTTCATTTTCTTATACAATTTACTCTTTCACAATTATTGTTTTCATTTAACTTATTCAAACAACTTTTATTAACTTATATATATTTACATTTTTTTACAACCAAACAATCAATCATATACACTCTAACACTGAAAAATTATTTCTTTATATACAAAATATAATCGAGGTAAAATTATTTTATTTACCCAATTTAAAACAATATCGTGCCGAATTGTTCAGTGTTTAGAGATCCCTATCGATAGAGTTGTACAGACTATACCGACCAGAATCCATATACCACTTAACAAATCAATCATCACAATATAAAACAATTTTATATTCACTAACAAATACGCGCTCATATCTATTATTACACTCAACTCATTCTAGAGTACTACTGACTCTATCTCTAATGAGTAACACCCAATAGAGCAGGGTTGTCGCTTAACCATATGCTCTGATACCAAATGTAACAACTGCGATTTTTCATCGCTCAAAACTCGACATTAATACGTCCACTGTATCAACTGCCGAGCAATCGAATGCCGGAAAACCGAATTGTTATGGAGAAAAAGAAGAGGTAGAAGAAAACAGAAGAAAAAGAAAGAAGAAACAACAGAACAATATCAGAATCTCACATTCGCAGCGGAACAACATATAATAGATAAATGAATAATCTTTAAATCAAAGAACTATATCATTTTATACATTACATCATCATCAGAGTTTACAACAGTAATATACAACACAACACAACTGGACAATTATATGAACTTGTCCATATACAGAATACACGGCGGAATAATACTATCATATACAAGTGGTACGTCTCGCCATCCAGCTCGCCACTAAGCTCCAAAGCATTTCCTGAATCCAGAATGACCTGATAACCTGACTCAAGACTGCCCGTGTGGAAAATGAGGGGCACTCAGAGTTTAGGAAGGAAACAATAAACTCCAGGTCAGTCATGGTGACTGGTGTGAGAACTAAAACAGTTTATCTTTAGAAACAAACAACAATAGAATTTTAACATTGAAACCCCGCAATGCTTTCGGAAAATGAAACTACCATAAGACCTCCCGCCACACACACAATGCAAACGCAGAATTTGAAGGAGATTTCTTCTTATGATAGTCAAATATGCTTACTACGCAAATCATTGGATTATTATTATTAATGCATAGTGTAGAAAACATTTCGAAAGTATAATATTAATCTTAGCCAACATAGGCATTTCACGTTATGCATACTATAGCTACTATGTTCAATAGCAGGTTACCGCCACATTCCATAGCAGGTTATACAATTGCAATCATAAAGGTTCGTATTGTTTCTTTGGATTTCCAACAAATGGTCAGGCTAAGGAACTTCCTTTCCTACTGTCGAAAGGGATCGCCTCTGGCTGGACGTCCCGAGAGACAAACTGCTCTCTGCCAACAAAGCCGGGTTACCCCTGTAACTAGGTAACTCACGAATATGCCATTCCCCGGTCCTTTGGGACCTTTATCCGAGCGCTCGGTAACCAACATCACACATAATAAATAAAGTGTGTCCACATGAGTAAGTATTTGGGCTCCATACCATGATACCACCCCTTTCCAGAAGGAAATGACATACCCTAAAGGGCGCGACCCTCATAACCTTGCCGCAACATTCCTGTTTCGACCATTTCCGGGTTGTTGAGGCCCTGACGAAGTCTCGTCCACAAAGCTACGCTTTATACAAAAGCTATGCTTTGGGTCAAACAATTGATCAAAGTAATGATCACAAAGATAAATGATCAAACAAATGATCATATCACAAATGATCAAACAATGATCATTTCACAGCAACACTCAGCATGCCACATTACCAAATTGGGATATATCGCTGATAACCTTCAACTACATAACCTCTGAGCTCGTACGTCTCAGAGAAGGGTGTTAAGCTAAGAGAATAAATTCTACGCCACCAACAGAAATGTATTTGAAAGAAATCAGCTTTACATCTCAAAATGTAATGTCAGACATGTAACCATACAAGTCTGTTCTGGGTTCGAACAGAACCGAAGGCACTTCAAAAGAAGCCCTTGCAATCCGGATATTCACAATCCCGATAAAACTTCCCATCACAAAGGAAATCTCTATACCGTAGCTAACGGTGCAGCGACAATCGATAGGTCATCCTTTCGTTTTCACAAACATCCGGTCTTCACCACCGGTCTTCAATACGATCCATATCGTCGTATCACAAATTCGGAATGGGTTATACGGCACAAAGGTCCTTTCCCGGCTAACCCGAATAGTGAGCGCTTATTCAAAAATAAGTGTGGCATTCAAATTCAAGCAAATCACAACAAATACCCATTTAAGGTAATTATTGATAGTCGGTTATTTAACTATCAATAGGTCTGCACAGCATCATCAGATTCCAAATAATTTTCCAAATTATTTATCTTCCAAAAATATCTTTACAAGATATATAATTTCCACACTTCAACTATTTGAAAACAATTTCAAATCAATTTCCACATTTCAATTTATCATTGAAGATAAATCTCAAAACATTTCACTTCATATTGGAAAAACATTTCCATACTTATTTAATAATAGGTAATTCACAAATCCATTTATTTTCAACATTTGAAAATATTCAATATACTTAAATCAAAATTAAGTATATATATCATTCTTTAAGGAAATCATTTTCTTAAACACAATTTATTTGAGTCAAAACGAATGTTACGTAAAACATTGTTACGACAACTCAAAATCACTAGTATAGGGATTAGAAATTTAGATAGATATATAAATCCCAATACTATATAAAACATTTCCTTTCGGAAACCATTTACTATAACAACAGTGTTATAGTCCACCATTTCCTTATTCCTCGAAACGTCTATTTCAACAATAAATGTTGAAATCTATGTTTTCAATACTTAACATGTTTTAAAACATCTTTTAAAACAATTACTTCATTTCGTAATATCACTTCTCAAAACATATCCATTTTATCTAATAATATATTCACTGTCCAAAATCGTGAATATACTTTATTATCCAAACTCAACATTTCTACACATTTTATTTAAAGGATTATCCATTGTCCAAAATCGTGAATATACTTCCTTTAATAAGCTATATAAACTTAACTTATCAAAATAAGTCATTTCTCGGATTTACAAATCTATTTATAAAACTTCGATTTATAAATCTCCTTTATTATCCAATTCAAATTATATAACTCAATTATATACCGGAAGTCCATATTATAAGTTAAGAACTTATAATCCATTTATTTACAAAATCGTTCTTTTAAAACTTCACAAATTATAAGTCTATAAATTTCGTTCACTTATGAAATCCATTTTTTCCATTTTAACACTTATAAAAACTCGTTTTATAATTCCAGTATTCTTACTTTATAAAATATCAATTTTTTACATCTTTTATATAAATCGTTCATAATAATTCAAAAATCCCAATTTAAAATCAAAATCGTTATTTTTAAACTTCAAAAATGGATCTGATGATGCAACAGCACCAAATAATCAATCACGGCATCCAAACATCATATATTAATATGACAACAGAATATATAACAATATCTGCAAATAAATCAAATCAGTTGAGGAATCCAATTGGATCCCTCCAACCTGTTTCCCTACATCCACAGATGTTAGCACAATACCAATTTCACATCAATGTGAAATTATCGCGGTATATGAGATTCATAAATATTATCCGCTATTATGCGGCGCAATAGGGTCTCATCCACTATACAATGCGGGAAATCAACAATTCCAATATATACATATTCCAATATATATATATATATATATATATATATTGCTATATACATATAAAATACCAATTCCACTTCAATGTGAAATTATCGCGGTATATGTTTTTAATAAATATCCTCCGCCTAATAACGGCGTATAATGTCTATTTATCACAATAAATAGCAATCATCATTCAATCCACACAATCAAGCAATTTTAAATCTAACTATTTAAAATTTAAATCGAAACAAAATATTCGATTGAGTGAGAAGTTCTCACCTTGATTTCAGTTCAGTTTCTGCGTTTATTTCGAATAAAATTAAACAGACGTTTAATTTTACCCAAAAATTTCACTGACTCCAATAAACTCCAATCCAGCTCCATTGCGTAGTGCTCGTCAATACGATTCCAACGCAATTTGTTTCGTGCGAAACGGACCTCGTATGAAAAAGTTACATCATTTTAAAGTTTGCACGAATTTAAATATACAATTTCAGCTTTTATTTTTATTTTTATATTTCTAACCCTAGATCTCATCCTGGCCGTTCGTTTCTGCATCTTCAGATCTGGGCCATCCCCTTCATCTTCCTCTTCAACGTGATAAACACGTACAACACAAACCCATAGCCGCCACCAATCAATCAATTATCACGACCAGACCGAGCAGCTTGAAGACGATCAGAGACCCCCACCACGCGCTTCACCACACGAGCCACCAACGCCTGGAGTAGCTCGATGCTCGGCCCCCCATCTCGCCTCGAAAAATGTGAAAAACGCAGCAGCTCCAATCTTGTTTTGCCGCCAATCCGTGGCTCCGTTTCCGATCTCCACCGTTGGATAGCTAGATCTTGATGTCCTCTACAACTTTGTAGTTGAGAGTTTTTGCTAATTGTTGATGGATTGAGAAGAAAATGAGGAAGAACATTGGCTATTTTCGGCCATTAATCTAGAGGGTGGCGGCTGAAGCTAATAGAGCTAGGGTTTCTCTTGTTACGTATATATATACGTATAAATTCATTTTAAAACAACTTTTTCAAACGATCTCCAAATCATATGTGCCGTTTGGCGTTCGTAAGGTTTACCCCATGTTCCGAACATAATGGAACGTGTTTTGGGAGCTAATTCGATCATCTGTGTGAGTTACGGAATTTAACGATCAAATTTAAATTAAACCGATTCAAACCGATTTCGATGCGTTTTCGCTTGCCCTGGACAAACGGTAAATCCAATTGACACGAAATTTGAAACCATACAATAATATCACATTACTGATCCGATGAAACTGGTTTTGTCGAAATCCGAGACTTTTTGAAAAATGACTATTTTAACTCGCCAAATTAATATTAAAACAATTTCGATGCGTTTCGAGCTGCCACGGTCACACTACAACTCCGATTGCTATGAAAATTGAAATCCGATAATAACAAACTATTACGGATCCAACGGAACTAGTTTCGTCCAATTCTGAGACTGTCCCGAAAATGGCTAATTTCACTAATCGATTAAATATTAAAATATTCAATTTTCACAAATTAACTTTAAATTCAATTTTTAAAGTTCTATAACATCACTATAACTTCAATATGATTTAATATAACTTTATAAATCATTTTCAATCACATTAAACCCAATTTCCAATTGTTTCTAGAATTTCAACTATTAATTTATCGATTTAATTTCCCAATTAAATCCAGTTATTCGAATTTTAAATTATTCGACTTATTAATTCCACTTATTAATATTTAAAATTAATTAAATATTCGAATTTCAATTATCAGAAATTCTGGGTCGTTACACTTTGGAGCGAATCTACCAGGATACTATGGGGCAGATTCCCTATCGAAGGCCGATGAGAAGGGATCCAACCAACAATGAAAGAAGATCCGACAAGTATTGCTTATTCCACGAGCTGAACGGTCATAACACGAATGACTGCCGACACTTGAAGGATGAGGTTGAGGGACATATCCGAAATGGTCTGCTATCGCAGTACATAAGAAGGGGAACAACGACGGTTGAACGGGAGCGACCACCACCTGCACCTACTGGGGATGGCTCAGGATCGAGACGTTAGCTTGTCATCAATTGATTGGGATAATGACGAATAAGTAGCAAACTCCACACCAACGCGACTTAGTCTTTTTACACATGTACAGGACCGCGAACGATCCTCAGGCATGCTCTGATACGACTAACGATCGCAACGGTGTAGGTGTTTGCACTTTGACGTCCCTATTTTACCTTTATTTTCCATTTCTAATGTTTGAACCTGATTTTGTTGAACATCTCTGTTGAAAAACTCATTTTGAACGAAAATCCACTACCTATGATTCCACAATGGCTAAGCCACTTACACATGTAAGGGATCGCGAACGGTCCTCAGGCATGCTCTGAGATGGTGATGAACCGCCACCACAAACAGTTCAGAAACTCACTCGAACGTGAAATCTGACATTGTTAATACTAAGTCCCCCCCGGGCACACAAAATTCGCCACGAACGGCACCCGACCGCGAACGGTCACAATTCGCCTCGAACGGCACCCGACCGTGAACGGTCACAATTCGCCTTGAACGGCACCCGACCACGAACGGTCACAATTCGCCTCGAACGGCACCCGACCACGAACGGTCACAATTCGCCTCGAACGGTACCCGACCACGAACGGTCACAAATCGCCTCGAACGGCAACCCGACCGCGAACGGTCACCTTTCGCCGCGAACGGCATCCGACCGCGAATAGTCACATATCACCTCGAGTGACATACGATCCCAAACGATTATCATTCATGGTCAAATAAAACTATCAATTCCTTTGCAGGTCATCAACAGGATATGAACATCCAGCTCATGGCATTACAAAGCAACAACTTTCATCGAAGAAACGATAGCTATCCAGAGTAAAGATTGCAGCATTACAAAGCACATCATGTTTCCACAAGACGTACTTTGGAGGGCAAATGTTATCCCACCTTTTGGCAAGACCGTGACACCAAGAACTTGACTAGAGACCAAAGACAGTTCGTCTAGAAAATCAGTTATACGCAGGTTCACTATGGATATCGATGAATTTTGTCCGAGTCCGGATTGAGCCAAAATTGATATGACACGACAAGCGAAGCTATGAGAGTCAGCGTTCCAAATTTCAAGTCAATCCGAGTTCGTACGCTCAAGTTACAAACGATGCAAAGTTGAGTAAAAACAGCCTTCTCTAACTCGCTCCAGTTCGAATCCATCAGGAGTGCACACTTCGACTCGCTCCGCTTCGAGCCTGCTTCGACTCGCTCCGCTTCGCCTCCATCAGATGCCTTCTTCGACTCGCTCAGTTTGCATCCCTCAGGAAAGCATACTTCGACTCGCTCCGCTTCGAGCCACACTTCCACTCGCTCCGTTTGCCTACTTCGACTCGCTCCGTTTGCCCACTTCGACTCGCTCCGTTTGCCTACTTCAACTCGCTCTGTTTGCCTACTTCGACTCGCTCCGCCTTCCCTGCTTTGACTCCAACACAAAATCACTCTTCGACTCGCTCCTCTACGACTCCATCAGAGAACCATGCTCCAACTCGATCTACTTCACATCCACATAACAGAGCATGGCAATCGAGGCAAACGAAAGCATAGTCATCGATATGAACGAAGGGACTCGCATCGATACAAACTGGGTTGATTCATAACCGAGTCGAACAGAGCGAGTCGAACAAAACAGCCAACTGGAGACTCTAATTTGTATCGGTCATATCTCCTAATCTACAAGTCCAAATGCAATGAAATTTTCATAGAAGACTACGTACATGCTAAAGAATGTCCACGCCAAATTTCGACTCCATTGGACGAAATCTTGATCGATACGAAATCTGTTCGTATCGATCACGGATCGGACCGAAACTTCATGGGCTTGGGTGCATGGTCCTAGTCACGTGCCAGAGAGGGTGTCCCGAGATCTGAGCGAAATATCAGCTTCCTACACCTATAAATAGACCCCCAAAGCCAACAGAAAAGGGGTTCTTCTTCCTCTTTGAGATCTCCAACGCCCGGACTCCGCCAGATCCAGATCTGAACTCCATTGCTGCTGCTACTAACTACATTTACTGCTGTAAATCATCATTATTGACTGTAATCTGCTGTAATCAACTGAAATCATCAAGTGAACATCAATAAAATCATCAACTTCAGAGTGGACGTAGGCAAGAACGCCGAACTACTATAAACCTTGTGTTTCTGTCTATCTCTCTACATTTTAAGTTAATTATTCTTCACTTTTTATCCTCTGCATTACTTAGATCTGAGATCTATGATTATATACTGCTAATTTGTGTTCATACACTGGTGCTTTTATGAAATTTGGGGTTTGTGACCATTTTTGGCACAAACAGCTACTTTCATCAATAAGTACAAACCTACTACCACAGATTGTGGGATGCAACTCAGCATATGAAATATGGTCAACCATAGAGCAAATCTTTAGTATTCAATCAGCAGCAAGAATTATGCACTACAAAAGACAGCTTCAAAATTTAAATAAAGATGATATGTCAATGAGAGGGTATCTTTCTAAGATAAAAACTCTCTGTGATTTGTTAAGCACTGCTGGGCATAAAATTGCTGATGCTGAACATGTTCTATCAATTCTGAGTGGAATTAATGGGGAGTATGAATCAGTAGTTGCAGTAATTTCATCAAAGAAAACTCAACCATCCATTCAATATGTTCACTCCACCCTTCTTGCATATGAAGGGAGGATTTTACAAAAGAAACCAATGGAGACAAACTATACAATCAATTATGCTTTCAATTTTAACAGCAAAAATCAAGACCAGAGATGAGTCAAACAGTAGAGGAAATCAATCATTTCATAGAGGAGGACAATCTTACAAAGGAAGAGCTAGAGGAAGCAGATGGAATAACAATAACAAGATGAAATGTCAGATATATGGAAGGAATGGTCATATATCAATGAAATGTTACTTCAGATTTGATACTCAATACACAAAGCAAAGTCAGAATTTAGAAAACCAAAGAAATAACAACCCAAGTGCAAACATAGCACCAATGCAACCAGAAACAAGAAATGCATCAGGAAATAACAAAATACATCACCTAGAGACTGATGAAGTAGCAAGAACTGAACATATAATGAGTGAAAGTTGGTATCCTGACTCAGGTGTAAAAAATCACATCACCGACAATCTACACAACCTGGATACAAGCAATAAGGAGTACAAAGGTAACAAGTTAGTATATATGGGAAATGGTGAGTCGGTTTTTATTACTCATACGGAGATGTTGTTATTTAGGGAAAAAGATGTTTATATCTTAAAATTTTACTTAGAGTGCCACAAATAAGAAAAAATCTCATTAGTGTATCTCAATTTGCAACTGGTAATAGAGTCTATTTTGAGTTCTATCCTAAAACTTGCTTGGTTAGAGATTTACTAACTAAAAACATTTTTTTGCAGGGTGAAGTACAAAATGGCCTGTACAAATTCAATTTATCAAACTACAACTAGCAAGAAAACTCAAGAAAATTATGCAACCTTTCTGAATGTAATGCAACAAATAGAACAGATAATGTTTTTGATGTATAGCATTATAAACTTGGTCATTCAAGTGAAAGAATTGTAAAGCAAATTCTAATATATAATAGTATTTCTTTTGGTGATGTATCTTTACCTTACATATGCACTTACTGTCAATTGAGGAAAAGTCATAAAATTACTTTTACTAACTCATCTACAGTTTTTCACAGACCTCTTAAGCTGATAGCATCAGACTTGTAAGGTTCAGCACCAATCAATTTTGATTATGGATTCAGATATTATATTTCTTTTCTTGATGCTTATTCTATATTTACCTGGATATATTTTCTCAAGACAAAGTCAGATACACACAATGTAGTGATATAGTTCATTACCTAAGCAGAAAATCAGACAAATTGTTTGGTCAAAACCATTCAAACAGATGAAGGAGCAGAATATAAGCCTCTTAATGTGTATTTTCAAAAAAAGGAATTATACATAGAACTACATGCCCTTATACTTCTGAGCAGAATGGATTAGTGGAAAGGAATCATAAGCACATTGTAGAAACTAGTCTCACTCTATTAGCCCAAGCTTCCTTACCACTAAAATTCTGGCTTGATGCTTTCAACACAGCTGTATATCTTATCAATAGATTACCCACAAAAGTTCTGAAATACAAAAGTCCAATTGAGATCATGTTTAATATAAAACTAGATTATCAAAGTCTAAAAGTCTTTGGATGTCTTTGTTTTCCCTACTTGAAGCCATACAATGCACACAAACTTAATTTTTGATCCTCTTACTGCACATTCCTGGGATATGCATCTAAGCAAAAATGCTACAAATGCCTATACAGCAAAGGTAAGATTTTTATTTCTAGACATGTGGCTTTTAATGAGAGAATTTTTCATTTTGCAAGTAACCAGAAAAGACCAATTCAGAAAGTATACAATCCAACAATCTCAATTCCAAATATACCACTCTATTCAAATGATACAGAACTAAGGAACACAAATGTAACTCAAGACATATCAGGGTCATAATTTACCTTGTCCGATGGTATAGCAGATCATGAGCTAACTAACATGCCTGAGCACATCACTTGCACTCCTCAGAACAATCAAAGCATAAGACAATGCAGCCAGCATAAAAAAGTGACAATCAAGTATCAAGTACACATAATGAACAAGGAACTACTACAACTTTTCGTGCTCAAGTCAGGCAAACACAAACTGAGCATCACATGACAACGAGATCAAAGAGTGAGCATCACATGACAACGAGATCAAAGAGTGGAATATTCAAGCCAAAAGTATATACAACTACTCTAAACTACAGTGAACCGGAAAATTTTGAGCAAGCTATACTTCATGATAAATGGAAAGCTGCAATGGATGAGGAATATAATTCCCTCATCAAAAACAAGACATAGGAACTTATACCTCTACCCAAGAATAAAAATACAATTACATGCAAATGGACCTATAAATTAAAAAGAAATCCTGATGGGACTATATCAAAATACAAGGCCAGACTTGTTGCAAAAGGTTACACACAGCAATATGGCTTTGATTTCAATGAAACCTTCTCACCAGTGGTAAAGCAAGCAACTATTAGGGTTATACTCACTATTGCTCTACATAAGAAATGGAATATTAGGCAATTGGATGTAAACAATGCATTCCCTAATGGAGAACTTCAAGAAGAAGTTTATATGGAGCAACCACAAGGATACGAGCAATTACACAATAGTGTATGTAAATTAAACAAGGCTATCTATGGATTAAAACAGGCTCCAAGGGTATGGTTTGATAAACTAAAAGTGACACTCATAAGACCATCGTATCAATCAACAATATCATACAGTTCATTATTTACAAAGCACGACAAGGATGGAGTAGCATATATTCTCGTATATGTGGATGATTTCATAATCACTGGAAAGAATAGTAAGGAAATCAATAGTGTCATACAATAACTTGACAAGTAATTCTCAATCAAAGATCTGGGTGAACTAAGTTACTTCTTAGGCATTAAAGTCAAGAGACTATCAGATTTAGTAGTACAACTAAGTCAGAAGAAATACATCACTGAAATATTGTTTTAGAGCAAAAATGAAACTAGCCAAACCATTGCCTACTCCTATGACATGCAATCTAAAGCAATTCAAAAATAGAGGTGAACCAATCAGTAATGATAGACTTACAGAAGCATTGTAGGAACTTTACAATATGCAACTATCACAAGGCCAGAAATCTCATACAGCGTAAATAAAGTGAGTTCATTTATGCATCAGCCACTTAATGAACATTGGAAGGCTATTAAAAGAATTTTAAAATATTTAAAGGGAACACTAAACTTTGGACTGGCTCTAAAAGGAGGGGAACTCTAAATCTTAATGGCTTTGCTAATGCATACTGGGCAATAGACCCAAATGATCGCAGATCAACCACTGGGTACGCATCTATCTTAATGAGAACCTCATCTCATGGAGCTCAAAGAAGCAATCTACTGTATCTAGATCAAGTACAGAGGCTGAGTACAGAAGTGTGGAAAGTACCACAGTTGAGATCATGTGGCTACAAACCTTCGATCTCGTTTCATACCTGCCACGGTTGAGATCAAGTACAGAGGCTGAGTACAGAAGCGTGACAGGTATGTTGAGATCAAGGAACTTCAAATTGAATCAAACATCAAGCCAGTGTTATGATGTGATAATTTAAGTACTATATCCCTAGCCGCTAATTCTATACTTCATTCAAGGACCAAGCATATAGAAATTGATTTATATTTTTCTCGTGAACAGATATTGAAAGGAAATCTTTACATCAATCACATACCTGTCACTTACCAGCATGCAGATATCCTCACAAAACCATTATCAACAACAAATTTCATACGATTTAGAAAAGGTCTGAAGATTGAGGAACTGCAACAGTAAACGAATCTCTCAAGTTGAACCAGACTCAAGCCTCAATGAGTGATAAAGCTTCATATTTTATCATCTTATGTCAGATTTGTGTTGAAATTAACAAATTATTTCTTCAAAAAAGATCGATGATCAAGCAATCTTATCAAATCACTCTCAGATCTGAAGTTTATAGTATGGATAAACATATCATGGAATCAAGCTTAATTTGAGGCAATTTTTGTATATTTTCTCTCTAGAAGGAAGATTTAGGGAATCGTCAAAACCTTAGATCATTTTGGAAGGGGGAAATGAAGGATACAAATGAAAGTTATCGGGTTATCATAACCTAGTATCATAATTTATTTTGATATATGTACATAATGCGGTAACGGGTTGAAAAATAAGCCTAAGCCCATATAAGCTTATTCCATTATAAATACAACAAGAATGTAAACAAAAGGTGTATCTTTTCTGATTGAATACAATTTCTCTGTTCATCTTTCTTTCCGTTCTGCAATTATCAACTATTCAAGAAATTTAACAATTACGCTATCATACATCACTTCATTTTCATTTCATGAACAAGAAAGAAGAATGTTAAACCAAGACAGAATTTTGTTACATTATACTCAAACCGACATCTTCCTAGGAATTCACACGTATAATTAAATATCCTAATTAGAGGCATCAAACATAGATACATGGAGTAGAAACGCAAACTAAACGCTTAGTTAACATAACAAAAGAACCCTTGTTTTCACCAACGCAATTATATAATTACTTTTCTCCATCCTTTGTCCATTACACATATTCTCCAACTTAACTAAAGTACTCACATATCTGTCGAATGGGAACAAAAAAAGACGATAATATACTAAAAATAGTGCATCCGGGAAGGTACATAGAAATACACAGAAGCCCGATGATGGCGTTGGAAGTTATGGAGAAGAATCCACGCCATTTTGTAACCCGGCCAGATGTGTTTAAGTTTCCATGGATTGTGGTTAGACCCGAATCCTATTTGATGCCTGGTGAAGTGTATTATGTGGTGCCATGTCATACTGTTTATAGATTACTGCAGGACAGGCGATGGTTACAGCGTGATCAAATTTCACGTGAAGAGACAAGGCCGCTTGAAATGAAATCTTGTTTGAAGAAGCGGGGTTATGGTAGCGTGAAAATGAGTAGTGGACGCAGAGTTATGTTTGACTTGCCCGATGCTCGGTCGCACTTGCTGGGGTGAATTACTGATAAATGAATTACACTGCAATAGCTGTGTAAATGATATAAATGAATTGATGGTACATGAAGCATTTTGTATCTGGAATAACAGAAACTTTTGAGTTCTAACGACGACTGGATTTTTGTGTATTCTATATATTAGCTACTTGTATATAAATCGAACCCATATAAAGATAAAAATATTTATTTATTTAAAAATAAAAGAACACGGGAAGAAGAAAATTAGAAAATCCATTTCATAAATCCCTCCATTCCACATCCATATTAATCTTGAAATATATGTTTGATCTTCAAAAAAGGGACGCACCTTGAGTAAGATATTCATGATAAACCTGATTTGAAATGATCTTACCAATACAGTCTACTAAAATATGGTTTTTCATTTATCAACGCTCATAAACAAAAGCCTATTTCGGTGCAAAGGGAACTTAGAAGCAGACCAAAAGAACTTTTAAGTAATCATGGTTATCGCTAAAAGACTTACCATAATTGAGTAAAACATACGTTAGTGTTAGATTTACAAAAACAAAATGAAAAGGATGTCGAGACAGAACATATAGGAGCAGAGAAAGGTAAGGAAAAACAAACTAAGAGCAAGAAAGAAGCAGGACTCAATTTCTTCATATATTCTATTGGCGACCTATCTTTGGCTACCACTTGCTTACGCACTGCCTCACTGCTAGTTTATGACTACTGGAAGCTGAAACCGTATAGGCATCTTCTCTTCCTTTATCTCATAGGCACAACTTTTGGTTTGGATCAATAGATAACCTAATGATTATGATATAAATATAAATTACAAAATTTTTGAGCAAATGACTGTGGATGAGCTTCAACATAAACAGCCAGGGTTGGTAGACTTGGTAAGTAGGCTGAAGGCAGCCCATGAGGCCTAATCCGGGAAATGCAGGATGTATGCCTAGGTAAGTAGGTCTAGGCCCAAGAAATGCTTAGTAGGGCATTAGCTTATAGGATAGGCTCCCATACTAATGGAGTTGATGGGCCTTAAAGGCTCTAGCAAAATGGGGATTCATAGTTTCAGATAGCGGGGATTGTGTTGCTAATGAAGTTGCAATTTTGGATTATGTGAGTGAAGTTGGTACCAGAGAGATGTTATTAGGGGTTGAGAAATATTGAAATTGAAGTGGTTTTGATGCTAGTCATTGGATGTGAAATCTGAGGTGGCTGTGGAATATTCCACTGATTTTGGGTTGAGGGAACGTTTTTGTATGTGAGTCTTCAACTTTGCTACAATATCCAAAAGAGTTCGGATATCATACCCCAAGTAGAGAGAATTAAAGCGGAATTCAAGGAGGTCCCAATTTCTTCTCTCACATGCGGTCATAATAATCGACTCTGCTTCAGGTGAAATAGCATTTTCCGTGAGTTTTATCATTTACCTTTAGAAAAAATGGACATTCGGATCCTTTAATTTAAATTGGGAAGTTTAATGTCCTTACAATCTCCCGATTGATTTATGTATAGTTCTATAAACCTCACTTCAATAATCAAGGAGATTTTCATAATTAACTATTTGGTACTTAATTCTGTCTTAGTATTTCAAATAAAGTTTTGTGGCGAATGGTCGGAATATCAACTTCTACCCAAAACCGATGGAGATTCGATCTTGTAAAATTATTAGTGAACTCGTCCATTTTAAAGGCTTGTCAATTCGATGGGCTATTTGACGTAGAGCTCTCTTATGATACTACTGGAAGCATCGGAAGAGATTCCCAAATAGAATTATAAAACAATCAACAAGATGGCCAAATTCAAAGGTTGATATGAAATCTACATTGGACATTTAAGGGCACCCAGTTCTCACGAATCCAAAAATGCATAACATCTACTTTGCAATAAAGTCTCGTTAAAACATGTTTATTTTCGATTAAACCAATGTCAATTGCAGCTTTAAGTGAAAATTGTGCAAATGCTTTCTTTAAGGACTTCAATTGAAGACCGATTTTTCAATAAATTTTCCAACAAGAGAAAATTTAGGGGTTGCATAGATTACTCAATTTTCTCACCGATGAATTCTATAGAGATTTCTCCTTTATAGAAGTTCAAATATTTGACACAAAAGAATCATGAATTTCTTCCAAAAAATTCAGGCGTAATTTCTTGTCATTTCTCTATAAAGGTTGGGATAGCGAGAAGGCATAGGTTTGGTAGATTACAAAATAGCTATATGCTAGGATATTGGTTGCCCTAGAATATACGTTGCATTTAGGTAAAGATGTAGAGGTGTTGGAGGGGTGTAGGGTCCGAGAACTAGTGGAGTATTGAGTTGCGAGGTCTATATGAGGAGAAATGTGGAGCAAGGTTGCAGATAGGCTGGAGGTTGTGAGGTCAGGATCCAAATAGGCGGCCAGTGGTGAGATCGGGTGGGGTTATGTCCATGGTCGTAATCCGATAGAGGTAGGGGTATGATGTAAGGGCAATTATGTAATTTGTTACATAAATCTAACTTGATAATCAATTTTGTTCGAAATAAAAAGCTGTTTTCTTACTATTATATACTTGATATAATGTGTTACATTAATTAATTAATTTAATTAAGTATATTTAATATAAAAACCATAAATGGTATGTTTTATGATAATAGTTATAGTGTGTTGTAATCATGAGTGATTTATCACAATAAAATAAGCATAACATTTTATATATTTCTAGTAAAGATGTATCAAGACTGGATATCGATATATCCATTGAGACTAAAGTACGTAATGCTCTCCAAAAGTTGGTAATGTATTACTCATGGCTGGAGACACCAAGGAGTTACATACTGATAGTTATTGGATAACTATGGAATAACTCACCCAATAGTTTTCAATTGGTTAAAATATAACTAAGGTCAAATAAAAAATATCAATGTGACAATTTTACACAATTCTCTCGACTTAGGAATACTATTGAGCTTCAATGTAGAAACTCCACTTTGATTATAGTTAAATCGTAGCATAACGTTCGTCGAACAACTATAGTGAATTTATTCGGATCTAATATAATATAGACAATATTTAGCTATAGATAAATAAGCTGATAAAGTAAAATAAAATATGACCATGCCAAGATTTTTATACTGGTTCAGACTTCCCTTCCTTGTCCAATTCCTAAGCTCTACTTAGTAATTTCACTAGCAACGATTTTCACTTCACCGGGAGGAACATGTTTACAACCGCTTAAACATTCAAACAGGTTTTCAACCAACTCTAAAGCAAATGCTTTGCTTTCCAACTTCAATATGTTCTTAACAACGCAGATAAATCAAACTTGAGTACATCCTTCCTATAATATACTTTGATGATCTATGAATTGAATTTGCGGAGATATAAGAAGCAAAGAATAGTTTTTAGATTGCATTTTGATTTCAAGAGAGCAAAGAGAAATTAAGATTTAGAGAGCAAGATTGTTGAAATCAATGAATGAATCTAGTCTATATTTATAGAGGTGAAAAGTTTCGTTGAAAGATTATGATTGTTTAAGAAATTATATCCTCTTATCAACAGATATAAGTTTTAAGAAATACATGTCTATTCAAAATATAGTTGTTTATAAAATCTCCGAGGTTTGAGCTATGTGGTCAGCCGTCTGGCTCTAGCATTTAAAAAAAAAGGGTCAAACGTCTGAATGATGGGGGTCAGACATCTAAACATAAACCAAAAAAGAACACGTTCATTTTTGGTCTAATTTAGATGTCTGGCCTTTGAACAGACTTGTGGTCAATGTTATATAAAAAAGGTAAATGTCAAATTAAGGCGTCTAGTTGGTTCAATCAAACATCCGATGCCCTCATCAGACATCTAGTCGAACCAATCAAATGTTAGAATGGCTTTGGGAAACAAAAAAACATAATGCATAGACGTCTGAGAAATTAAGTCAAACGTTTGACTTTTTATAGGGTTTCATCCCGAAAGTGTATAAGTTATTCTTAATATATTCAGACATCTTAAAAACCCTCAAACGTCTAGCTTTGACATTTTATAATTGTATTAAGAACTATTCAGATGTCTATAAAAAATGGCTCAGGCGTTTGGCCTCTGTCAGTTTTCAAAAGTGATTTTTGAATTTGAACAAATCTAATTTGATTATTTATAAAATATTTTAAAGTGTGTGTAAATCGTCAAAGGATATTGCATAATATTTCTTGACTAACTAGGACGACAAATCTTGATAATTGATCTTCAAATCCTTAGTTATAGCAGTTGGTCGTCTTTTTCTTTGAAATATCCTATAAAAAATTTAAATGTACAATATCTATTAAATATATAGTTGTGTCATCAAAAATCAAAAAGGCAGGATTCAATATTCTTCACCCTGATGATGACAAATATATATATATAATATGAAATACTCCCCCCATCATCGTGCTTCATATTTTTCTCTCCATTTTTCTTTATCAGAAACTAAAAAAGCACAAATATAAGATGGTAAGAAATAATATTTGCACATGTGATAAGAATTTCAAACTAATGATTTACATACTAAACAACATAATGCTTAATACATGACAACACAAATTGTTCCATAACAAACTACTTAAGTACAAACACCACAGATTGTTTCGTTACAAATAAACAACAAAATACTGAAACAAATAACATTCTAAATCACTAAAACACTATGATGCAATCACTACCATGCAATACTCCAAGAAAACAGAACTAAGAGCAATGCAAACTTCAAACAAAAAAAACCAAGAACAATGCAAACTTCAAGCAAACAGATGCAAGTGTTGGGAAAATGGGTTGTCTATGACACAATGCGGAATGGATCTTAAGGCTATTTATACACTATAGGGGACGAAGTGTGTATTTCAAATCAAAAAAACTAACTTATGAATTTAACACTATATCTATTCAAATTGCAAACAGAAACAAGTAAGTAATAAAGTAAAATGCGGTAAAGTAAATAACACCCGCATTTTTATATTGATTCGAATTAACCAATCCTACATCCAGTCCTGCACTACACCGTGCAGAAGTTCACTATAATCGGTTGCTTTCCACAGGTGGCAAGAACACCTTTACAATCTTGATTTCATGGACTACATGATACACCCATTTGATTTAGTGGGCTACAAGAACACCCTCTTGATTTCACAGGCTACAAGAATACCTTCTTCTCTTTACAAACAACAATAAAGTATGGCAAGTAGTCATATCTTCAATACAAATTCTTGTAGATTCGGTACAATGATCCAATAAACTTCCAGTAGAAATATATCTTTGAATTCTTTGAGGAATAGGATGTAATCTAAGAGAGAATGATATGAATTCAAGTAGAAACTCTCTGATATTGAGTGTTTGCAAATCGGTGAAGAATTGGAGTGAAATAGTATTGATTTGCAAGGAGAATGGAAGACTATGCAATGGAATTTTCTTACATAAGTATGGAAGAGAAAGAAAATGAGAAAGAGGAGAGAATTGATTGGAAAATTTGTTTTCCATAAGCTTTAAATATTGGTTGAAGGGACATGTCTTTTGGTGAAGAGGTGGTGGAAAAATCCCTTGATTTGAATTTTAAAAACCTGACCAATGGGACATATGTCAACATACTATATACCCATATGTCGACATATAGGCATTTTTCAAAGAGAACAACAATACCAATAAGCATTGCAAATTTTCAGATTTCAAAGTGCCTTACATTTGTGGATTTTTTGTGATTCGGTTGAGGTCAATGGTTGATGATCTTCAAGTATAATTGCCATGGGGTCTTTAACAAGAAATTTTAAGACTCAACCAACTACTCATCACTTCAAACACCTCTTTCCTTTTAGCATTCTTCTTCAAACCGTTTTATTCTTCCATTGCTCTAATTAACCTTCATATATACTCTATATTCTTCCATTGAGTTCTTATTTATCTCTGTAAATATCTTAATAATATATCTAAAATAACTGCACCAGTCGGAGATACGTTAGTAGTAATATTTATATGGTTGTTGTCATCAAAATCAATACCTATGGTATTGACAATCTCCCTCTTTATGATGATGGCAACCATATAAATATTTGAAAGATAAAATAAAATAATTTTATGTTTGACTCCCCCTAACTCTATGCACTCCCCCTATTGTTTTCCTAGTATATTTATACATTTTCTCCCCCTTTGTCACTAACAAAAAGGGCAAAAAAAATTGGTTAGGCACAACTAGACAATATGGATAGAGTTTGTAGATACATACATACATACATACATACATACATACATATATATATATATAAATGTATATGACTAGAACTTATGAGGGGAATCAAAATCAATACAAAGCATGAAGTAAAATATTTATATAAAGAAAAATATAGAGTTACCGACTTTGTCGATGCCAATATCTTTTTGAATTAATATCCAACTCACCATCTTTGTATATAATCTTGCTCTATATCTATGGATTATACGCTTTAAACATCCGTTATCCGGTATCCATTGTTTCCTGAAAAATATAAAATACATGCACTTATACCCTATTTTATTTTTGGATCCATGGGGTTAAACCTATGAAGAGTTTGAATGCCCTTTCAAAATATAATCATCGAATAAATGATTATTATCAATACAATTATCAATATATTTTTCTTTCTCATTATTGTCTAACCTTCTAGGAAACCATAAATTAATGAACTTATTTGGGGATTCAAACTTTAATTTCCAAGGTTTTGGTTTGAACTTGGTAGCCTTAACAAATTTAGTAGATTGAGTATTATTTTTCTTTGATTTGGCCTTAGGGGTGTATCCAAGCTTATGTTTATTATTATTGGGTTTAGATGTAGATAATAAATTTTTTAGATTATCCTTCCCTTTGTCAAATTTACCAACATCAGTTTTCATTTTGTTAATATCCTTATTACAATTAAGAATGACATTGCCTAGGGATGTTATTTTGTCATTCAGATCAGTGATCTCTGACTTCATTGAAAGATTTTCTGATTTTAAGGATACATTTTCACTTTTCAGTTTTTCAAAACTTTGAAGCGTTAAATCCTTTTTATCATTCCATCCACTAAGTCTTTAAATTTCATGTTCTAGACAATCTTTTTCTTCAATTAATATTTCATTAAACATTTTTAATCCATCTATCTCTGCTAAACTATTCTTGTACTCTTTCCTAAGAGTTTTATATCCCTTGTACATACCTTTTGAGAAATTCATAATTTCTTTATTAAAATTCCATACCTAGTCATCCTTTTCCATGAAGCATATGTTGGCAACATCTGTTTCTGAATCACTATCATTTGATCATGTATCCAAATCATCCGATGTTGCATTGAAAGCCTGTTTCCTCTTCTTATTGAAAGTGTTCTAAGAGTACTTGATTTCTTCAGGTTCGGATGTCTCTTCTCAAATGACCGGGTTTATCACATTTAAAACACTTAACAATATTTTCGTACCTGGAATTATTGTTTTTAGTTTTCTGAAGTTTATTCGTTTTCCGGTAGTTCAAGAATTTCTTGAAATTCCTCATCATAAACTCGATATCATCATCATCGGCATCATCATCTAGTTCATCATTGCCGTTTGTAGCATTGAGTGCTAGTGATTTCTTCTCATTTGCCTGATTCTCTTTTCTAACCTAGAATTTTACTTCATAGGACATTAGATTACCAATTAAATCTTCTATATTCATAGTACTAATGTCATTGGTTTCTTCGATTGCCAGAGTCTTCTGATTCCATTCACTAAAAAGTGAATTCAAGAGCTTTCTAACTTGGTCTTCTTTAGTAATTTTCTTTCCTAATGATATTAATGCATGTACTATATCTTGAAATCTAATATACATATCAGAAATAGACTCAATTGGTTTCATTTGAAAATTTTGAAACTCGTTAGTTAGCATAAATATCTTAGTTTGTTTTATTTTACTAGTGCCATCATGTGTGACTTGTAATGTTCTTCAAATTTCATATGCAGACTTACAGATAGACATTCGATTAAGTACATTTCTATTTAAGGAGCAAAATAAAATGTTCATGGCCTTTGAGTTACTGAGTGCTTGTGTCTTTTGGCCCAATGTCCATTGTGAATAGTTCAATTGGAGCTCAATGTACTCTATTCAGGTAATGTTCCAAATACCTAAACCATTAGACTACAAATAAAATTTCATATAAGCCCAATATGCATAATTACTACCATCAAATAGAGAGGGTCTAGTGGTAGATTTCCCTTCTACAAAAGTGTTAAAGAAAGCGTTACAAGTGTCATTAGCCAGTTATAATTTTTAAAAACTAAGTTATGAATTTTTGAAAACCAGTGCTCTAATACCAAATGAAAAATTGGGTTGTCTATAACATAATGCGGAATGGATCCTAAAGCTATTTAAACACTAGAGGGGATGAAGTGTACAAATCTATAAATCTAACTTATGAATTTAATAGTATATCTATTCAAATTGCAAATAGAAATAAGCAAGTAATAAAATAAAATGTGGTAAAGTAAATAACACCCGGATTTTTATGCTGGTTCAGATTAACCAATCCTACATCCAGTCCTACACTGCACTAGGCAGAATTTTACTATAATCGCTAGCTTTCCATGGGTGACAAGAACAACTTTACAATCTTGATTTCATAGGCTACAAGATACACCCTCTTGATTTATCGAGCTATAAGAACACCCTCTTGATTTCAAGTCTACAAGAACACCTTCTTCTCTTTACAAACAACGATGGAGTATGGCAAGTAGTCGTATCTTCAATATAGATTTTTGTAGATTCGGTATAATGATATTACAGATTTCCTATAGCAATATATCTTTGAATTTTTTGAGGAATAGGATGAAATCAGAGAGAAAACAATGTGAATTCAAGTAGAAACTCTCTGATATTGTGTGGTTTGCAAATCGGTGAAGAATTGAAGTGAAATAGTATCGATTTGCAAGGAGAATGGAAGAGTATGCAATAGAATTTTCTTAGAAAAGCATGGAAGAGAAAGAGGAGAGAATTGATTCGTTTTCTAGTGGCTTTAAATAGTGGTTGAAGAGACATGTCTTTTGGTGAAGAGGTGACGGGAAAATCCCTTGATTTGAATTTTAAAAAACTGAACAATGAGACATATTTCGACATACTAGATACCCATATGTCTACATATAGGCATTTTTCAAAGAGAACGACAACACCAATAAGCGTTGCAAATTTTTAGATTTCAAAGTACCTTATATTTGTGGATTTTTTGTGATTTGGTTGAGGTCAATGGTTGATGATCTTCAAATATAATTATCATGAGGTCTTTAACAAGGAATTGTAAGACTCAACCAACTATTCATCACTTCAAACACCTCTGTCCTTTTAGCATTCTTCTTCAGTTAGTTTTGTTCTTCCATTGCTCAGATTAACCTTCATATATAATCCATTTTCTTCCGCTGAGTTTTTGTTTATCTCTGTAAATGTATCAATCATATATCTGAAATAACTGCACAACTCAAAGATATGTTAGTAGTAATATGTATATGGTTGTTGCCATCAAAATCATTATCTAGGATATTAACAGCAAGAGCCATGCATACTCCAAGCAAACCTAACACAGATAAACATAAATGAATAAACAAATTAAGATTATAATTTTTGAAGATATCTTTTATTACCTTCACCCAATTACCATTCACTGCTATCAAGACTCCTCTTCCTCATCATCACCACTTTTGGTTTCATACTTACTTTCACTATCTCTATCCTTTGAATGTTGCATCGGTTGAGAAGATTGTTCGATACCATGAGCGATATCTCCTTAAAAGCTTTTTTCATATTTTTCTAAAAAGATTCTTTATTCCCGAGAGTTCCTTTTAAATATTTTTCATTCTAGAATTACTTTTAGAAAGGCACTTCTCCAGAATTTTTTGGTTTTGAGATAAAAGAACTTGGGTTTTGTGGAGTTGTGGCATCTCAAAAGTACCGATATTTAAGGAAAGAACCTTAACCAACTTAATACTATCATCACTTTCTTCTTTCAGACTATCCTCTTCACTTTCTTCCTCATGAACTTCATTCTCTTTCCCTTTTGTGGTAGTAGTCATTAATGAGATTTGTTGTTGTAGATGTTGTAAGTATTCCTCACAAGAGATATGTGAAGGAACTGTTGCGAGAAGTTTTATAAGTGCAAAAAATTTCTTACCCGTGTATTTTACACTTTCTACATCATCATAGACGAGTGGTGCATTTTTGGATAACATAAGACGAGTGATATCAAGAACTTATAAATTTATTTTTCTATAATGATCAAGGAAAGACATTAACTCGTCTTGTAAGAATTTTTCCTAATTTACTCTTTTATCTCCAATAAGTGTATACAGTGCTTTATAATCCTTATCATATATTTGTTTATGGCTACCGGTTCGAGGAGTAAAAGTGTTAATTATCATTCTTTCAAGAAATCGCAGCCTAGGTCGTAAACCCTTTGAAATAGCTCTAGTTGCTTGATTTTTGAAAAGATGGTGTCCGATGTGATTTCATCTACGGCGTTCAGTATCAACATATTTTAATTTTATTCCCTTATAACCAATTTCCAAAATTTGGCCAATGTGATTGTATGGTGTTTATAATTTTCCCATGAACACAATTCCAAAAATAATCCTCATCATTATGGAGTTTAACTAACTTTCCTCCTAATTAGCATAGAATAATTTTATAGCAAGAGTATCGATTTTGACATTACTATAGGAAAATTCTATCAAAGTCATGATATTTTCTCTATCCGTAAAGCTCATAGATTATAAGTAGGAAAGTCGTCAACTTTATAGAAGAAAGCATGGAAAAAATTCATATTGTTTAAAAAAATTTATCTTACCATGCTCTTCGGATCATGACAGAGCCATTCGTTTAATTGCTCTTGAGTGACGATTGCCGATTGAGCGGAGGAGGACTCCTCGGTTTTTCTTTTCTTCAAGGCCTTCGGTTTGAAGAAGTTTTATGTGCCAAAGATGTATTTTAAGAGGAAAGTAGGGTTTGTAGAAAATAAATTTGGAAAAGTAAATGAAAGGAAAAGGAAGGTGACTGTTTTAACTGAAGGGATGAGGATTTAGTGGGGTGGTTGGTGCTTTGAATGAGGCAGTAAATTCAAAAATTTGTATAAAGCCAGGTCCGTAATGAGTCAGACGTTTGACTATATTTCAAACGTCTGGTTAGACCAGTCGGACGTTTGACTTTTTATTTTCAATTTTTTATAATTTTGTGTAAATATTATATACAATATGATGATAGAAATATTTAAAAAAATTACTAATCAAATGACTTCCTCCAATCATGATATGCAAAAGGAGTCTTTGGATCGAAATCGAAAAAGGCAGTTTTTGTGGATCATATATTCTTAATGGTCTTGAATTCACAGAATGATTGACCGTTGATAAATTTTTAGTTTGAGTAGTTCCGTAAAAGACTGACATTCTTTCAATGATATTTAATTTTTCTCCTTATCGTTGTTGCTCCGATCTTATCCTCCTTTGTTCCTTCAAGATGGCATTATTTTGTCGTTTTAATTTTCGCTGAATATTTTTTATATTATCATACTTTTTATTATGACAAACTAAGCAGCCAATGAAGGTTATAACTTTTAAATTTCTTTTCTATAGGAGAGCAATCATTCGATTATTCTAATGAGGAAGAAGATGAAGTTATTCGAATAGAGGAGGAAGAACTTCCTTTTTAAGTCATTTATTGTTTTTCAAAGAAAATGTAGATCAACTGAAAAGAATTGACTTTAAATAGAATTTAAATATGGGAAAAATAGTTAATTACCATAGTTTCTTCTAATGTTAATTTAAGTTGAATTAGGACCAAAATTAAATAAACTAGTTAAATTTAGATAGTTACTAAATTATTTCATTTTGAGGACATATTCCTAATTTTCATCGTAAATTTTAAAAATGCAAGTGACTTAGTAAAAATATCAGCTATTTGATTTTCTGAATCAACAATTTCTAGAGAAAGGATATATTTTTTCTATATTATCACTAAGAAATGAGAACGTATGTCGGTATGTTTTGTTCGAGAATGATTAATAGGATTTTTCAATAAGTTCATGGGGCCTGTATTATCACAATATATATGAGAATTTTTAAGAACACCATGTCTTGAAGTGTTTGTTGCATATAACCGACTTCTGCACATGCCAAAGATACAGAAATATATTATGCGTCACATGTCGAGAGCGAAACATATTTATTTACTAAAACATGACATGGGAGATTGATTGATGAAGTGACATATGCCACTAGTACTTTTTCGATCCATTTTGCATCATCCGAAGTTCGCATTGCTATATCATACAAGTTCAAAAGAATACTCTTTCGAATAAAAAAGTCCATAATCTATTGTATTAGCTAAGTAATGCAAAATTAATTTTATAGCTTGTAAGTATGATTTTTTGGGGTTTGCTTGATATCTTACACATAAACAAACGTTCATCATTAAATCGGATTGACTTGCTATCAAATGCAATAAGGAATTGATCATATTTCTATAAAGTTTTAGATCTACATCTTTATATTCTCATCTTTTTCTAGATGAAGACTAGTGCTCATCAGATTGGCTTACTAGAGACGGTTTCCATTTCAAATCTTTTTAATAAATCGTTACAACATTTTTCCTAATAGATAAAATTTCCATTATTCGATTGTTTAATTTGTAAACCTAGAAAATAGTTTAACCCACTCATATGTGACATTTCAAATTATGTTTTCTTAATATTTGAAAATTCATTGCATATTGTTTCATTTGCGGAACCAAAAATAATACCATCTACATATATTTGAACTATTAAAATATAATTATCTTGTTTTTAATCAATAATGTAGAAACAACTTTTCCAATTTTAAAATCTAATTCTAGAAGATAATTTTTTAATCGATCATACAAAGCACGTAATGCTTGTTTAAGACCATAGAGAACTTTCTTATGTTTAAATACATGATTTGGAAAATTTTCACGTTCGAATAAAGGTGGATGCTCAACAAAGATGTTTTATTCTATAAATCCATTTAAAAATACAATTTTAACATCCATTTGGAAAGATTTAAAATTACGATGACAAGCAAAAGCAAGTAGAATTCCAATAGCTTCTAATCTAGCGACAGGGGAAAAAGTGACTTCATAATCAATGCCTTCTTCTTGATTATACCGCTGAGCTACTAATCTAGCTTTATTTATTACTATATCACCATTTTCATCTATTTTGTTTTTAAAGATCCATTTTGTACCGATTACGGTTTGATCGTTTAAAGTCTTGAAACTAATTGTCAAACGTCATTATGTTCAAATTGGTTTAATTCTTCTTACGTTGCTAAAATCCAAAAATAAACTTCTTTAACATTTTTTGTTCTAGATTTGAAATAAATGCAACTTGCCCCATTTGATTTAGTTGATTTCTAGTTCTAACTCTAATGCCAATTTCACTTATTATCTTGCCGAGTGGATGATCTTTTAGAATATGAGGTGGTGATTTTAACATATTATCAATATTTTTTTTGAGGTGGGTTTTCAAAATTGTTGGTTGAAGTATTGAAATATTCTCATCTTCATCATTATTTATTTTATAACTTTCATCAAAAGATACGTGTAAGGTTTCTTCTATAGTATTTGATTTTTTATTAAATATTATATATGCTTTACTTCTCTCTGAGTATCCGACAAAAATACCTTCATTGGTTTTCGGATCAAATTTTCCTATGTGTCTTTTGTATTAAGTACAAAACATTTTGAACCAAAAATTCTAAAATATAAGAGATTTGGTTTTCTACCATTAAATAATTTATACGGTGTATGTTTCATTAACGGTCTTATAGATGCATGATTTAAAACATAACAAGTCATAGCCACTGCTTTTGCCTAAAATTTCTTTGGCAATTGACTACCGCTCAATAATGTCTTGAACATTTTGTAATGTTCTATATTTTTGTTCTATAACACCATTTTGTTGAGGTGTTCTAGGAAAGAAATTTTATGACTTATACCTTTCTTATTGCAAAAATTATTAAATAATTCGCTATCAAATTCACCACCACGATCGCTTCTAATATTTTTGATTTTCAAATTCTTAACTTTTAAATTCTTTTTGCAAAAATTTTAAAGACTTCAAAAGTATCACTTTTGTGTTCAAAAATAAGGTCCATCTGTATCTAGAAAAATCATCTATAATGACAAAAAAATATTTGTTATGGTTAAAATACCTAACTTGAGTAGGTCCACAATGATCTAAATGGAGTAGTTCTAAAGGTTAAAGAGTCGAAATGACTTTTCTACACTTAAAGATGATTTTGTAAACTTTCCTAATTTGCATGCATTACATAAATTATTAACTTTAAAGCTCATTTTAGGTAAACCTTTTACCAAATCATTTTTAGAAAGATGTTAATGTATTTAAAATTTATATGACAAAACCTTTATGCCATAGCCATGGATCATGATCATTGGTTAAAAGACACATGCTGTTATATTATTAATTTTCATATTTAAAACATAGATATTTCCTTTTCTTATTCCTTCAAAAATTAGATTTTTGTTTTGATCAAAAATGTTATTATGGGGAAATAGGTTGTCTATAATACAATGCAGAATGGATCGTAAGGCCATTATATACTAGAGAGGGTAAAGTGTGTCTTTCATCTATTTAAGACTTACTTACGAATATAAAATTTTATCTGCTCAAATTGCAAAAACAACAAATAATCATAGAATAAGTTAGTAATAAAGTAAGATGCGGTAAAATAAATAACATCATGAATTTTTATACTGGTTCGGATTGACTAATCTTACATCCAGTCTGACAGTGCACTGTATAGAATTTCACTTTCACCACTTGCTTTCCACGAGTGGCAAGAATACCTTTACAATCTTGATTTCATAGGCTACAAGATGCACCCTGCTGATTTGTCGGGCTACAAGATCACCCTCTTGATTTCATAGGCTAGAAGAACACCTTCTTCTCTTTACAATCAATAGTAGAGTACGCCAAGTAGTTGTAATTCTAGTAGATTTAGTACAATGATCCTATAGACCTCCAATAGCGATATATCTTTGAACTTTTAAGGGAATATGATGAAATCAAAGAGAGAATGATATGAATTCAAGTACAAATTATCTGATATTGTGTGGTTTGCAAATCCTTAAAGAATTGGAGTGAAAGAGTATGGATTTGCAAAGAGAGTGGAAGAATATGTAATGGATCTTTCTCAAAAAATTATGGAAATGAAAGAGTAAGAGAAAATGAGAATGTTGTGTGAAAAAATTTGTTTTCCAAAGCCATTATATAGTGGTTGAAGAGACATGTAAATTGGTGAAGAGGTGGAAGGAAAATCTCTTCATTTAAATTTTTAAAAATAGAAAAACGGTCAGCATATCGACATACATTGGAAGGATATGTCGACATACATGTGGATATGTTAACATACTTGGGAGGGATAGGTCGACATGCATGTGTTGATTTTCAGATTTCAAAGTTCTTCATACATGTGAATTTTTATGATTCAATTGAGGTCAATGGTTGAAGATCTTCAAGTATAATTGTCATGAGGTCTTTAACAAAGTCCAATATTATCCACATTCAACGTGATCAGTCCATAAACAAAGTCCTTGGTTCAATAATGACATTTTTATTAATTGTTCTACTCCGATAAGAGATTTTGACTTTGAGTTGACCAAGATATTGACCTCATATAAAATAAGGAGACAAATTCTCTATTGAATAGTGTCTCACTCATAATGTTTTAACTAAAATCCAACTATTTTCGTTCGATGGACATCATGTTATGATTTAATTATGATCAAAGTGGAGTATCCACATTAAAGTTCCATGGTTTTCTCAAAACAAGAGAACTATGTAACATCATCACACCAAGATTTCCTGTTTGACCCAGTTGTTACTAACCAATAGTAAATTCTTGGACTAGTCATTTTATAGTCATCCAATAACTACGAGTATGTGACCCCTTGGTGCCCCCAACAGCCGTAATACACTACCAACATTTGGAGAACGTTACACACTCTAGTCTTAACGGAAGAATTAATATTTTTTTCTCAAAACATATTGGCCAGGGTTATTTTAAGACAAAATGTTACTTTATTATGACTAATTACTTATGATTGCATACCAAATTGTAATATCTATAGATGTTAAGGGAGGAAGGAGATCAAGACCTGGAGAAGAGCATAGATCGAAGGAGGAAAAATTAAGTAATAGTGAGAGGGGAGAGAGTTTTCATAAAGAAGAAAGAGAAATGAGCAAAGTTAATTCATCATTTTCATAAGAAGAAAAGAAACTGTTTCATCATACATATATTTCCTCCCTAATCATGACCAGGTAATAAAAACTTGACATTTGTCCAAATCACACAATGCACTTAACCAATTAAAAATAAAAGGAATTTGTTGCACATGCTCCCCACTTGTAACAACCCTATTATTAATTACCTAATTAATTAAATTTAATTTTGAATAATTAATTCTAAAGTGTGATTTGTGAAATTTAATTATGAAATTAAATCTAGTTTTTGAGAATTGTTGATTTGATTTATTTTAAGAAATGAGTTTTATTTCTTAAACAGGATTCCAATTTAAATTTGGAATATTATTAAAATCAATTATTTAAATTTGGCATTTAGGATAAAATGTTATTATGGAGATTTATTGTTTAAAATGAAAATTTATAATTTATAGTTTATTTTCTTATTAAAAATAATAGGGATAACTTTTATTTTCAAAAGGTTACATTAATTTTACAAGGTATTTCAACACTAATGGAAATGAGAAGTTTTAGTTTGTTGATTGGTTTTGGTAAACTTGAGAAATCAAAATAGGATAAATAAAACATTGTTTAAGAAGAAAATAGTATTTTATAATGAGTAAATACAAAAGAAATAATAAAATAATATTGAGATTTATTAATAAGAAATGTGAATTTGACATGTTATTTATTTTGGGAAAATTAAAGAAACCAATGTTGGTTAAATAGAACAGTATTTAGCACAAAGTGATGTTATAAAGTGATAAAACAAAATAGATTAGTAATAGTTCTCTTAGAAAATAAGTAACACCTTACTATTATATCCATATCTCAACCCGCTTAGCCCAAATAAGAGAAATAAGAGATGAGAAACATACGTACAGTATTTCTCATTCTCATATTACTCTCGTAAACCAAAAAACACAAAATTTCCTAAGTCCCAAAACTCTAGCTCCTATAACCCAAATTCAAGTTGCAAATCTTAGGGCTTTTAGCCAATTCTAGTAAAAACCAAAAGAAGGTAATCTCCTCCACCCATTGCTTTATATTTTAGTAAGTTTAGTTTAAGATTTCTTATTCTAAGATCCATTTTGGTTGCAATTCTGAAATCAAGTTAGGGCTTGCGGTTGAGAAGTGTTAGCTTAAGAGAATCCAGGATTATTTCATCAAATTCAAGTTGAAAGTTGAGTTTACCTCACCAACTATCTCTAAACTTGTTTGTATCTGATTGTTAGTTGTTGTTGGTTGAATTAGATGAATCTATAATTGTATTGTTCATATTTTATGTTGTTCAATTTCTAAACTACTAAAACCCTAGCTTTTCGATCATATTTAGTTGATAATTATCCTTGTTTATATGGATGCATGCATTCTGAAATCACCTTAGGACAATCATTCAAGATATAGGATTGAACCGCCATCACCAGAGTTCGACCGGGGGGATTTGTGGAGTTGGAATAGCTCCAGAAAACGTCCCGACCAGTGGGCACCATCGGTGCAGCAGTGGGAGAATGTTTGGAGTTGATTCAGCTCTAGATAAAAAACCCTTAGTTCCCCTGTTTGTTCTCCCATTCGTCGCTCTATGTATTGTTGATGCTTTCTTGTGTTCAGTGTGTTTGTGTGGGGTTCTTTTGACATTCATTTTCATTGGTTTACAAATTATAAAAATAGACGTGGAGACAAAATAAAAGCGGAACTTTATTGACCAAATTGTTATTCTAATATTGTGTGTGGTGTAGTGAATTCTCTTGTGCTCTTTGGACTTTGAATCACTTTGATTTGAAGGTTTGAAATTTTCTAAACTTATATCTATCAAAATACTTTCATATAAAGAAGGGTTTATTTAAATTTTATAAGTATTAAACTTATTTCTAAACTAATCTAATTCCTTTGATAAATGATTTTAACAAATAGTTTTGTATGTGTGTGTGTGTGTGTATATATATATATTAAATATTACTAGTATAAATGGTTATGGATTGGGAAATGTGGTTTTAGGAAATATAAGCCTAGTTTAATTCTAAGTAAAAATGGTTACATATATATATACACACACCGAAATGGGTTGGGAGAGTAGTAAGTATGATTTTATAAGATAAATGAATATATATATATATATATATGGTTTTTTAAACATGGTTTGTTAACTAAGTATCTTATGTGGAAATTTGAGACAATTATGTGTATAAGTCCAATTTTGAAACAATTCGGACTCATGGAAGATTTTATCAAATAGTGAATATTTATATAAAGTTAAATAATAAAGGAATTTATGAAAAAATTTAATGCTTGCTTTCTAAACTATAAAATCAAGAGAGAGAAATGATTTGAGAGCCTTAGTTCTATAATATGGGGAGTAACAATAATCAATTTAGTGTTACCAATTAGTTTGAATGCTCTCGAATAATGCTTCATCGAATATTATACAACTCATTGAATAGAATGTTTGAGTGGTAGTTACTAGCCCATTAGCGAATGCTTGAACTTCACCAGATAATATGGGATACTTCGGTTAAATTCTTGTGACCGCTTTTAGGTAAGTATTTAACACTTGAGAGTTGTATTCTCTTTTGGTATTCGGTGGGACCAATAGATCCTTAAGAGAATATAGCTCAGGTTTTCCGGTAGTATCCGTAAGAAGTGAAATTTACTAGCTTCTAATAAATACTTGAATTTCACCAAGCGGTATGGGACGTTTTGGTTAAGTTCTTATGATTACTAAAAGTGATAGTATTTGACACTTTAGAGTAAACTATCTTTTGGTGTTCGGTGGGACTGATAGATCCTTAGAAGGTATACTCATGGATTTCTTTACAATCATAAATGTCAAATAATAATGAATAATCTTGGGAATTCGAGTCATGGTTACCACGATCCTTATGATCGATCGAGATTCTGCATTCACGATCCTTGAGATCGGTTGTGATTCTGTTTCACGGTATGGATGATCTTTGGTATCAGATCGGTACGGAAGATACCAATTTGTTTTATTATTTTCCATGACATGAACAATCATTAAGATTGCTATAGATGATTAGGATGATCGGTATTGGTTTGGTTTCTTTGTGTTAGAAATATTATTCTTTGTTTTGGAATTCTGTATTAGCGACTATCATGTGTTTCTTAATCTACATATATTCTTGTGTCTTGTGATAAATTAGGAGTTAAATTATTTTAGTGACTAGTTCATGTTTATTATGCTATCTACCTTTATATTATATCTTGTTCTTGCCTTTTCGGATATTTAGATATAGTCTAACCCGTTTATTTTATATACTTGGGTCAGGCCGAGACTTTTTAGGTTTCAGAACGCTCATACTTTTGGGTATGTGTACTAGCAGATGATAGACATTTTGACTTCAGTTTATCTTTTGTAGGATATTCATATGTTGTATTATGGGATGTACTATTTAAGATAGTGACTTATTTTGGAAGTGTAATATGTGAGCCTAGTTGTATATTTTGTAGACTCACAGTATGTACTGTTTATGATGTATATTATTTCGTTGTGATCTGTGATTATTATTTCATATGATATTGTTTGCGCCAAAATTGGTCACAAACACCCAATAGAGATTTTGTAGAGAAGTAAATGAAGAAATCAAAATGAAAATAGAGGAAACAAGCAATTAACCAACATAAATAAGCAAAAGTAAGAGCGTAGCGGTTTATAGTGGTTCGGCGTTGATTGCCTACATCTACTTTGATGAAATTGTTTTATTAATTACTTTGAATTCTGAGTACAAGAGGGATCAAATCAGAATTCTTGAATACAATGAGTACAAAGTACTTTACAGTGTAAAGATCCTTCAAATGAACCATAAAGCCTGTATTTATAGGGGAGACGGTGGAATATCTTCTTGAAAAATCGCCAGTGGAATCTCCAGATGTAGACGAGGTCACTTGAGCGATCACTAGGCCCAAATCCTAAAGAATAGAGATCGGCCCCATTCTGTCTTAACGGCCACGTGGGGTCTCACGATCCCTCTAGTGGGTCCCCGTTCATGTTAAATCTATGTCACCAAAAGTGTTTGCATATTTGACTTCTGGATTTTGAGATATCGATATATCTTCATTGAGTTGAACTACTAAGCTGATGCGACCTAATCCCTTGTATAGAGGTGGGGATCATACCCGATCCCTAGCCTAGTTGAGACTATAATCCATACTTCGAATGTTCTACAAAGTCCATCTCTCGGTTTCGTTTGATCATTACTTCATACTACTGTATATGCTTGATCTCTGGACTCTGTTATCACCTCTCTAAACTGCTTTCTCTGTATATCATTGAGTCTAACTTGTCAGGTCAGCCTGGATATATAGCTGAGTCAATAGGCCGGATAACACTTTCCCCTAAAGTGCATCTTGTTTCGAACATGACATGCTTTGAATCTAAACAAGTTAGGGTCGCTAGGAAGAATTCCATTCAATTTTATAAACAGTCATTATCCTTCCGAAGAGCTGTATCTCTCTTTAGTCATCATGACGCTTGGTCGATAATCAACAATATAAATATTAGATTGTAACTTGTCGATAACGTTCCATGCTCGATTCCATTGAGTTAATCAATTAAGCTATCAGACCTTGGCTACCTGTAATGACTTCTTTTTTGAGAAATCCATGTAATAATTCAATTTCTGTCGATTCAAGAAATTGAATGTTGGATATATATGTGCACGTTCATGTACATGTTTTTGTAATTGGCTCCCTATCACGTTTGTACGCTCACAGGTCGTTGCCAGTTTCATGTAGTTTAATTGTAATTGGAATGCAATTTTATCATACACACACGCCTATACATACATACATACATACATAATTATATATATATATATATATATCTTCCCCCCATTTGGTTTATGTATTGGTATAAATCCCCTAGGTGGGGGACCATAACTGATCCCTTCATCTTAATGGTCTTAACCATTTCATGGTTAAGGGAAACAGACTGAACCCAGATTGGTATATAAACTAAAACTTGGCCTCATTTTTCTTCACTTAATTTCATTTGCTTTTATTCAACCGAACCAATCCCTTCTCCTCCATTCCCAAACTCGAACTTAGGCGATCTGACCCCTCCATACCCTTTAACTATCTGTTTACTCCCTTTCAGCTAGTCACCGTTACCATTCTCGATTTAACTCCAGCCCCTATTCGAACCATCCCATTCCTATATGAGGTCGAGGCTACTCCAAACCTGATTCCTATTCGTACCTTCCTTTGACGTAGCTTCAAATAGGTAGATTTTTATTTAACTTGTATGTGATAATTATGTGATGTGGCGATGAGGACTACCCATGCCGGCAGACTTGAATCTAGGGTTCAATAGTGTGATGAAATGGTAGTGTATTGAGGACTAAGTTGAAATGTGGAATCATTGATAATATGGTGAAGATAGACCGTGTAACATCCTGAAATTTTCAACCATTTGCATCCACACATGTTGGACTTGAATATCTCAAAATATCATATTGTAAATTTAAATTTGGAAAATCTTAGCATATACAGTATATAAATAATCATAGAATCATAGACACAGAGTAATATAACAATAACTAGCGGAAAAAAAGAATAGTAGTTCATGAAGCTACTATATATACATATAACAGAGTTAAAACAAGATACAATAGAAGTCTCGAATACATAGAAGTCTCAATACAATAATCAAATACAAGATAAGATTATATCGCTGGAGTCAACTAAATCACTGAAAGCTGAATAGATATAGCTGGATCTCCAAGCGAAGCTCCAACTCCAAAGGTGAGTCTCGAACACTGAGCCACTCAGTCTGACCCGAGCGTAAAGCAAAACATAAAACACTCGAGTCGGGATTAACATTCTTATATCAATAAATCCAACTCAAGTGAAATATCAACTGAAATACAAGTAACTTAAAGGATGTTTGGGATAACCGTCCTCTAAGGATCCGTGGAACTATCTACTATGTAGTAATATACGCTGTTATAATAATGTCTAAAGTAAATTAAACTATTAAAATAGCGTTAAGGCTTTACATTTTCCACCTTAACACATTTTATAGTGCCAATAGTCTATACAGTACCGTAATACCCCGTAAACTGGAGCTACCATAGGATACTTCATAGGTACGACACAAATCAAACTCGTAGAAGGCGCGCTAGGGTAGGTGACACGGCACAACTAGGCAATGCCTGGGTAGATATACCAATTACGCATCCGGACTGGTGGTAACGCATAGCAGCCACTACCGCCCACCTCGAAACACACTCCCGAGTAAAATCGAAGGGTGGCCACCAAATAAATCGCAAGTCGGAATATAGTATCGATGGAATGTGTCCGATCAGAGGAGCTACCTCACTGGCCCAGAATCGCTCCTGTTTTAGCCACCTTATGCTAACTTACGGGAGTTAGGTCCACGTAAATATACCTTTAGGATCGTCACCACCAACCTACTTCATTTTGGAATCTCCACCACGTACACAGTTGTTAAAGTGGTTTTCGGAGTTGGCAGAGAGTATGACAACTTCCGATCCCGGTCTCTTTAACAACCAAACGTTATTATAACACCGGGGTCATTTCAAAATAGTTTATACTTCAAAACCAAAATATCATTTCCATTTCAAAACCATATCAAAACGATATCATTTTCACTTCAAATATATCCATTTCCAAAAATCATATCACTTTCCAAAGTTATAACGCTTTCGAAATTATAAGTCTTTTAAAATCAAATCCTTTAAAAATCACAACATTTTGAGATCATAACACTTTGGAAATCATAACATTTTTCTTTAGACCGTTTAGATATTAATAATAGTATATATAATAAAATAGTTTATAAAATAAAATAGTTTATATAAAATAGTTATAAGTTAAAATAGTTTATAATAAAATAGTTAGTATATTAAAATAGTTTATGTTAAAAATAATTTATAAAATATAAAATAGTATTAAATACAGTTTTAAAATACTTTATATAATAAAATTGCTTCCTCAAAATTCACAAATCGATTCAAATCACTCGAATTCCAAAAATTCAAATTTTATTAAATCTTAATTCATCAGTTTCAATTCAATTCAGTTTCTCAATAAACCATTTCAAATTATATCGATTTCAAATACAGATTTAAACCAGAAAATATACCATTTCAATTTCAATATATTTTAAAGCTTTAAATATTCAACATTTCAAACTAAATTTGATAAATTTCATATATATCTTAATTTAACTTCATTATTATTTAGTTTGAAATATTCACTTTATAAATCCAATATCATTTAAATAAAACCCCAAATTACAATAAACTAAATATTTCCTTAAATTTATTTAAACTTGAAATATTCATTTAAATCACTTTTAATCAAGATCAAGTTATAAAAATCATATCCTTTAAACATCTAAAATTCAATAAGTTTCAAATCTATTTAATTAAATGAATTCTTAATTAAATACCATTTCAAATCAATTTCAAATCTATCTTTCCAACCTTAATTTATTAAAAATATATTATAAATTCTATATTTGAAAATAAAATTTTAAATATATTATATATAAAAATTTAAATCAAACTTTATTAAACTGAATCTTTTTATCAAACTTATCTTATAATAAAACTAATATATACATATTTTAAAATAGTAAAATTAGAAGTAAATTCTTAAAATATATATATGTATTCCAAAACTAACTTATAACTTTAAAATTTTCAAAACATAAAATTTAAAATCAAGAATTTAAACCTTATAACATATATTTATATATCTTGAAATCAATATATATTAAACCATATATTTCTTTCCAAAACCATAGAAATCATTTTCAAAATATTTATATATAGACCAACGATGTCTGTATATAATTTTCTATCCTATGGTCAAGTGATACGGATATTTATCATTTCAATCCAAAATTTAAATATATGCGGGTATATATCTTTTTAACCCGTAATCCCAAATTCAATTCAATGAAAATCGCTTGGGTTTATCATTCAACCCATAAAGATTTTCTCCTATTCTAAAGATCGTTCGGGTATGTATCATTTCAACCCATAGGGAATTCTATACTAATACGGAACTTGCAGAGTGTTAACAGATATGATAATAATATAACAAGCATATATCATCAATACAAATAACAGATAATGGTGTCAGATGTCACAGATGAACAGATACAGATAACAGCATATATATAGCAATGTAAATAACTAACAGCGGCATATTTCAATTGTCGTTTCAATTGAAATCAAATTTAATAAATATAAGAACGTTAATCGTGAGTGATTGCTCACCTTTCGAGGCAAGAGATGACCGAGAATGCGATGAGTTACGAATCCAAGCACGAATTCCAAAGCAAAGCAAGATTGGCACGAATTCGACGGACAAATTGATAGACAAGGAATCGATGAAACAATTGGAATCAGTTTGATAGAAACAGCAATTATATATTATTATTATTATTATTATTATTATTTCCATGAAATCAATATTTAAGATAAAACAAATATTAAAATAACCTATATATATATATAATTAAAAATCATTGCTTTAATTAAGCACATATATTAAAATCAACATATATTTAAAATAATATATTTATTTTCAAATCAATAACTTAACTTTAATATCAAAAATAAAGTCTATATATATATACATGAAAACAAAATTCACATATATACTGAAACCATATTATACTTACACAAATTTGTACATATATATACAAGTAACCTTATATACTACCTATATAACTTATATATTATAAACAACTTAAAATTTTTAAAAATCAATATAAATTTACTTTATTATAATATATACAATAATATATGTGGTTTCCCAAACAACCATATGTACCCTATCAATACAACATACATAAACAATATACTACATACGATATACTTGTAAATCTATGTTACATTTATAAAACTATCAAATATATATAATTTATACAAGGTAACAGCTAATATATATAAAATCTTATACTATCAAAATAAATAACTTATTCAATAGAGCTGGCAAATGCATTCATCTTAATAAACCTACATATAACTTATAACTTACAGTACAACAATATATACTTTATATGCAAATTTAATATATAAAATATACAACAGCCTATATATACAAATAGCTTACATACTTGATTAAATATATAAACTACATAACCGTATGTATACGTATCTATATTTTATTACAATAGCACATATAAGTCTAACATAGACCTTATTATATAATAACAGTTATCATATATATATATAACTACTATTTTATTCAAACTATAACACAAATATTATATACCTCACAGAGATGCTCGCCAAAGGAGAATGATGTTGTCAATGCAAATATATATACTCTCGGCAAAGGCGGGGCTGTTGAGGCCGAGCTTGCATGAGGAAGAGGGGCAGCCGATGTATGGGTGGCTGCAAGTGCTCTGTCATGGAGGCTTGAACGGGATGGAGGCTTGGATTCGCTGCATACGTGGCGGTTGCTGGCTGAGGTTGGTGGATGCACGAGAGGGAAGAGGAGGAGAGTTTGTAGGCCAAAGTGAATATAAGGGAATGAACGGTGGTGTTGAATGATGGATCAGGGAAGGTTAGAAGGGGAGAGTAGTGAAACAGAGGAGGGGAAAAGAACAGGTGGGGAAGAGGAAATATGAACGAACCAAATATTTATTTCCCTTAAATTTCTTTCAAAGCCAATGAACAGACAAATCTAAATATATATTAAATACCATAAGTTAAAGTTGGAAAGAAAAAGTCATAAGGGACAATCTGGGAATTTTAAAAGCCAATGGCTATTGGTTCATACGGTATAAATGAAAGGTCACACAAAACAAAAGGTACAAAACCGGTACCGATACGGTTACCGTTTACACGGATTTCGCTGCTTACCGGATTTCAAAACACAGAATTGAATATACCGCAGAGATCAGCATGACGAGACGAACAAAACAGTATATAGATAATAGTGGTACGATCATCCTATCAAAAGTCAATAATAAGTACCAAAAATGCTGCTAAAATGTCAGAAATAAGATAAACGGAGCGATTGAAGTCCAAATTTGGAGAAATGAAATATGACGTCTCACTCAGAAGATGGTTTACAAATTTATTGTATAAAAATATTTAGATTTGGCAAACATTTTATTACCATCAAATATTAACTGATTTTAAATTAAAATAAAATTACACAAAAAATAAACTTCCATATTATCTGATGAAAATTTACCATTTCCTATATTTAAGTAGACGTATTCCAAATATTAAATTTTTATTTCAAAATTTTGTTGTTTAAAATTTCACAAAAATTCAGTTATTTACGTTATTAAAACCTTTAAAATTTACGGGTCATTACACTCTCCCCCACTCAAAACTTTTCGTCCCTGAAAAGAAACGACGTAGGAGAATAGAAACAACCAGAAAGAAGAATGGATTTGAAATACAAATCACAAAAATTAATTTAAAACCATATGAATTTCAATTTTAGATTAATATTCAATAATTGATTTTAAATTCAAGGTATTTCATCAAGTTGATTTTATTCCAATTTATTAATTCCTTCAAAACAAAATTTATTTTATTTATCTCATTTATTCATTATCCTATTATTAAATTTATCTTGATTAACATTTCAATAAACATCAAATTAAGTATAAAACATTTATTATAATCATATTTTTATTCAAGTAAATTCTTCTTTTTTCCAAATTATTATTAAATTCTATTCCACTTAACCTATCTTATCACATAGATTAAGTATATATATTGACACTTATTACACTCAAATTTATTTATAAATCCCTTTTAATACCATTTTATATTGTATATTATCCAATTTCATAGTTAACTTTTGAATATTTTGGGTAAGTTGTATTGGAATGCAATTGAGTAATACACAGGTAAATTTTTTCCAAATTTCATTATTCAAGTTTAAATATTTATTCCAATTTTTGGTTTCATTTTATAATTGAAATCATCTTTAAATCATAAATTTAAGAATTTAAATTTCCGAATAACTTCAAATAATTTAGATATAAATACATATATATATATATATTCAAATCAAATCTAAAATCATATATATATATCAAGTCATACTTCATAAATTCAATTAATTTTTTTTTCAAAACAAAGTGTAGCAAAGCTACATAATGATCTCTCCACTCTGAAACTCGAAAATGAATGTCGATGATGCGGCCGTCATCACCCAAATTATTTTCCAACGAAAAAAGAGGAGAGCATTGATTGAAACTAAAAAAATCTTTGGAAATGATTTCTATTCGAAAGTACTTTCAATAATATATATTTTAAAATTTAAAACTAAAGTTTGAAATCACCGAAAATTAAATTCTCAAATTCTTAATTTATATTCATTTCAATTCCAAATCAATTTATAACTATGTTTATGAATTCATTTATAGAAACAATAAATGATAATCAAATATTATCATTTCAAATAACCAATTTAATTAACTTATTAAATTCCAGAAAATTTTACTTATATATTTATAATATAATCATACAAATTTATTTCATTTACCAAATTTGAAAACAATATCGTGTCAGTTTGTTATGTTCAAGTGTTTTGGAATTCCTATCAATAGCTTTGATCATACGAATCGATCGAAAACACAAATCAACATCAACAACTCAAACAACACACTATAAAACATTTTAATTTTAATTATAAATACACTCCCTCACTTGATGATACTGGAATGGATTTCAAAATAAGGATAGAGATCCAAATATGGAGGGATCTAACTAAAAGAATTCAACTAGAAGATAGGCTCAATAGGGAGATAAATAGATTTCAAAGAGAGAAAAGAATGGAGAGACTTATATAAATCGCGACAACCTTAATCGGGTCAACCGTGACTTCAATATAAGATCTAGGTAGAATTCTGGAGCAAATCAACATTCGATCGCCAAAGATATAATTCGGGTATAGCAAAAGATAGCAGCATCATAAACCGAGGATACAAAAATCTCCGGTGAATCAATACCGATTGTAAAGGAGTTTCACCCTTGTACAAATCATACGGTGGAGCTATGGGATGCTCCAGGGTTAAAGAAACATGAATAGGGAGAGAAAATTAGATTTTGGAACTAAGGGGAATATTCCAAAATTCAAAGGAAGTCCTAATCAAAGAGGAAGAAACTCAAGCTCGAACGAAAGTGATCCTGTAATCAAATTTACTACATATGCTAAGTTTTGCTTAAAACCAGAGCTCTGATACCACATGTAACATCTTGAAATTTTCAACCATTCACATCCACACATGTTGGACTTGAATTGCTCAAAATATCAGATTGTAAATTTAAATTTGGAAAATCTCAGCATATACAGTAAATAAATCATTACAGAATCACAGACACAGAGTAATATAATAATAAGTAGCACAAACAAAGAATATTAGTTCATGAAGCTACTATATATACATATAAAAGAGTTAAAACAAGATACAACAGAAGTCTCGAATACGTATAAGTCTCAATACAATAATCAAATACAAGATCAGATTATATCTCTGGAGTCAACTGTTCACTGAAAGCTGAATAGATATAGCTGGATCTCCAAGCGAAGCTCCAACTCCAAAGGTGAGTCTCGAACACTGAGCCACTCAGTCTAACCTGAGCGTAAAGCAAAACACAAAACACTCGAGTCAGGATTAACATTCTTATATCAATAAATCTAACTCAAGTGAAATATCAACTGAAATACAAGTCACTTAAAGGATGTTTGGGATAACCATCCTTTAACGATCCGTGGAACTATTTACTATGTAGTAATATACGCTATTATAAAAATGTCTAAAGTAAATTAAACTATTAAAATAGCGTTAAGGCTTTACATTTTCCACCTTAACACATTTTATAGTGCCAATAGTCTATATAGTACCGTAATACCCCGTAAACTGGAGCTACCAGAGGATACTCCATAGGTACGACACAAATCAAACTCGTAGAAGGCGCGCTAGGGTAGGTGACACGACACAACTAGGCAATGCCAGGTTAGATATACCAATTACGCATCCGGACTGGTGGTAACGCATAGCAGCCACTACCGCTCACCTCGAAACACACTCCCAAGTAAAATCGAAGGGTGGCCACCAAATAAATCGCAAGTCAGAATATAGTATCGATGGAATGTGTCCGATCAGAGGAGCTACCTCATTGGCATGAAATCGCTCCTGTTTTAGCCACCTTATGCTAACTCACGGGAGTTAGGTCCACGAAAATATACCTTTAGGATCGTCGACACCATCCTACTTCATTCTGTAATCTCCACCGCGTACACAGTTGATAAAGTGGTATTCGGAGTTGGCAGAGAGTATGACAACTTTTGATCCCGGTCTCTTTAACAACCAAACGCTATTATAACACCGTAGTCATTTCAAAATAGTTTATACTTCAAAACCAAAATATCATTTCCATTTCAAAACCATATCAAAACGATATCATTTTCACTTCAAATATATCCATTTCAAAAAATCATATCACTTTCCAAAGTTATAACGCTTTCGAAATTATAAGTCTTTTAAAATCAAAACCCTTAAAAAATCACAACATTTTGAGATCATAGCACTTAGGAAATCATAACACTTTTCTTTAGACCATTTAGATATTAATAATAGTATATATAATAAAATAGTTTATAAAATAAAATAGTTTATATAAAATAGTTATAAGTTAAAATAGTTTATAATAAAATAGTTAGTATATTAAAATAGTTTATATTAAAAATAATTTATAAAATAAAATATAAAATAGTATTAAATGCAGTTTTAAAATACTTTATATAATAAAATTGCTTCCTCAAAATTCACAAATCGATTTAAATCACTCGAATTCCAAAATTCAAATTTTATTAAATCTTAATTCATCAGTTTCAATTCAATTCAGTTTCTCAATAAACCATTTCAAATTATATCGATTTCAAATACAGATTTGAACCACAAAATATACCATTTCAATTTCAGTATATTTTAAAGCTTTAAATATTCAACATTTCAAACTAAATTTGATAAATTTCATTTATATCTTAATTTAACTTCATTATTATTTATTTTGAAATATTCACTTCATAAATCCAATATCATTTAAATAAAACCCCAAATTACAGTAAACTAAATAATTCCTTCAATTTATTTAAACTTGAAATATTCATTTAAATCACTTTTAATCATGATCAAGTTATAAAAATCATATCCTTTAAACATCTAAAATTCAATAAGTTTCAACTCTATTTAATTAAATGAATTCTTAATTAAATACCATTTCAAATCAATTTCAAATCTATCTTTCCAACCTTAATTTATTAAAAATATATTATAAATTCTATATTTGAAAATAAAATTTTAAATATATTATATATAAAAATTTAAATCAAACTTTATTAAACTGAATCTTTTTATCAAACTTATCTTATAATAAAACTAATTTATACATATTTTAAAATAGTAAAATTAGAAGTAAATTCTTAAAATATATATATGTATTCCAAAACTAACTTATAACTTTAAAATTTTCAAAACATAAAATTTAAAATCAAGAATTTAAACCTTATAACATATATTTATATATCTTGAAATCAATATATATTAAACCATATATTTCTTTCCAAAACCATAGAAATCATTTTCAAAATATTTATATATAGACCAACAGTGTTTGTATATAATTTTCTATCCTATGGTCAAGTGATACGGATATTTATCATTTCAATCCAAAATTTAAATATATGCGGGTATATATCTTTTTAACCCGCAATCCCAAATTCAATTCAATGAAAATCGCTTGGGTTTATCATTTCAACCCATAACGATTTTCTCCTATTCTAAAGATCGTTCGGGTATGTATCATTTCAACCCATAGGGAATTCTATACTAATACGGAACTTGCAGAGTGTTAACAGATATGATAATAATATAACAAGCATATATCATCAATACAAATAACAGATAATGGTGTCAGATGTCATAGATGAACAGATACAGATAACAACATATGTATAGCAATGTAAATAACTGACAGCAACATATTTCAATTGTCGTTTCAATTGAAATCAAATTTAATAAATATAAGAACGTTAATCGTGAGTGATTGCTCACCTTTTGAGGCTAGAGATGACCGAGAATGAGATGAGTTACGAATCCAAGCACGAATTCCAAAGCAAAGCAAGACTGGCACGAATTCGACGGACAAACTGATAGATAAGGAATCGATGAAACAATTGGAATCAGCTTGATAGAAACATCAATTACATATTATTATTATTATTTCCATGAAATCAATATTTAAGTTAAAACAAATATTAAAATAACCTATATATATAATTAAAAATCATTGCTTTATTTAAGCACATATATTAAAATCAACATATATTTAAAATAATATATTTATTTTCAAATCAATAACTTAACTTTAATATCAAAAATAAAGTCTATATATATATATATATGAAAACAAAATTCACATATATACTGAAACCAGATTATACTTACACAAATTTGTACATATATATATATACAAGTAACCTTATATACTACGTATATAAAATATATATTATAAACAACTTCAAATTTTTAAAAATCAATATAAATTTACTTTATTATAATATATACAACAATATATGCGGTTTCCCAAACAACCATATGTACCCTATCAATACAACATACATAAACAATATATTGCATACAATATACTTGTAAATCTATGTTACATTTATAAAACTGTCAAATATATAATTTATACAAGGTAACAACTAATATATATAAAATCTTGTACTGTCAAAATACATAACTTATTCAATAAAGCTGGCAAATGCATTCATCTTAATAAACCTACATATAACTTATAACTTACAGTATAACAACATATACTTTATATACAAATTTAATATATAAAATAAACAACAGCCTATATATATACAAATAGCTTACATACTTGATTAAATATATAAACTACATAACTGTATGTATACATATCAATATTTTATCACAACAGCACATATAAGTCTAACATAGACCTTATTATATAATAACAGTTATCATATATATATATATAACTACTATTTTATTCAAGGGGCATTTCACTAGAAGGACAAACTTTGCAGTCCAATTAGTTTCTAGGATACCCATCCATAGAAATTAATTTCAAGGCCAAAGTCAGCAAAATAATTACTTTTAAGGAAAAAGTCAACAGTCCAATTACTTTCAAGGACATAATTTCATAGGTTTTTAGGCCTTAGAAACTAATTATTTTTGCATTTTGTCCTTAAAAGTATTTATTTCAGTTGTGTGTCCTAGAAACTAATTGCACTTGCTAAAGAGACCTTTGTGGCTAATTTCCACTTTATTCAAACAATAACACAAATATTATATACCTCACAAAGATGCTCAGCTAGAGGAGAATGATGTTGTCAATGCAAATATATATACTCTCCGCAAAGGCGAGGCTGTTGAGGCCGAGCTAGCATGAGGAAGAGGGGCGGTCGATGTATGGGTGGCTGCAAGTGCTCTGTCGTGGAGGCTTGAACGGGATGGAGGCTTGGATTCACTACATATGTGGCGGTTGCTGGCCGAGGTTGGTGGATGCACGAGAGGGAAGAGGAGGGGAGTTTACAAGCCGAAGTGAATATAATGGAGTGAACGGTGGTGTGGAATGATGGATCGGTGGAGGTTAGAAGGGGAGAGTAGTGAAATAGAGGAGGGGAAAAGAATAGGTGGAGAAGGGGAAAAATGAACAAACCAAATATTGTTTTCCCTTAAATTTCTTTCAAAGCCAATGAACAGACAAATCTAAATATATATTAAATACCAAAAGTTAAAGTTGGAAAGCAAAAGTCATAAGGTACAATCTAGGAATTTTAAAAGCCAATGGCTATTGGTTCATACGGTATAAATGAAAGGTCACGCAAAACAAAAGGTACAAAACCGGTACCGATACGGTTACCGTTTACACGGATTTCGCTGCGTACCGGATTTCAAAACACAGAATTGAATATACCACAGAAATCAGCACAACGACATGAACAAAATGGTATACAGATAATAGTGGTATGATCATCCTATCAAAAGTCGATAATCGGTACCGGAAATGCTGCTAAAATGTTAGAAATAAGATAAACGGAACAATAGAAGTCCAAATTTGGAGAAACGAAATATGACGTCTCACTTAGAAGTTGATTTACAAATTTATTGTATAAAAATATTTAGATTTGGAAAACATTTTATTACCATCAAATATTAACTGATTTTAAACTAAAATAAAATTACACAAAAAAAATAAACTTCCATATTATCTGATGAAAATTTACCATTTGCTATATTTAAGTAGACGTATTCCAAATATTAAATTTTTATTTCAAAATTTTGTTATTTAAAATTTCACAAAAATTCAGTTATTTACGTTATTAAAACCGTTAAAATTTATGGGTCGTTACAGACCGATCGGTCTATGATATGCGATCGACTGTGGGCATTAAAGTGATGAAATTGCAGACTTAAGGGATCTGTGAAGACGATGTTGAAGGGATCGGAGAAAATAATGCTGGAGGAGGGATCGGTCAATGTAGGATTGACTTATGGGATCAAAAAGAAGCATATCAATGATGTTCAGGGGATCGGTTGTCTCATGGGAGTGGAACGATCGGTTATGGATGTGTGACATAGGGATCTGTTGGCATTTTGGAGTTTAAAATTTTGACAAAGCGAAGTCTCCTTCATGAGGGATCAGGTACGATCCCTCTACATAGGGACGCTTAGCCGTTTTTCCAGTCCTGTTTTTGCATATTTGAACTTCATGCCTCGATCATATGAACTTGCACGCATGAATGAATCTGAACACATATAAACTTACATATGATCTTGAACTTAACCATAAACTCGACTTGAACATATTAGCACATGAAAACGAACTTGAATATAAATTTGAATTGTAGCATATGCCTTGAATAGATTAGGATGCTCAAATGAATTCGAACACAAATATTAGACTCCAATATACCAACAATTAATCCCAAAACTTACATGAAATCCGCAATCATCGACCTAAAAGTTGGTTGGGATGGTGCGATGACGGTCACTCCGTTCATATTGCAAAGTCTCATCACAACTATCGTTTTAATTCTGAATTGTTTATCACTGTACTGCACAATACTGCACCGCACTGCACTAGTTTACACTTTACACAGGAGGAACATGTTAGTTTTTCTAATGATGATTATATGCTAAGTTTAATAGTTTTGGGTTGCAGACGCTAAGAGCGCATAGCCACTATGGCTATTGAACATATACCTCCACATGATAATTTGGATGCCGAATCTAGCTTAGCAACTATATCTGGCCGAAACACTCCAAGTCACCAATCCAAACGACCTGAGAGTTCCCGTCAAGTATCAGAAATTCCATAAAGTCCTGAAGCAGAAGATGAGCCAAGTCATAATACTCCAGAAGATGTTGTATTCTTTGAAGATACAACAGACTTTGTGGCTTCGAAAGTCGACGAGGCTTCTCTTCGAAGAATTTGCATTAAGCATAGGATTCTATATGATAATGTATTAGCTCTATCTTGTTATGATAAAGCTTATTTTCCCTTAGAGGGGTACACTGCCTAAAATAAGTTAATGTGTTGGATGGGACACGTTCCACCCTTCAATTCGATCGTTCGGAAAATGTTACATTATTTAAGAATGGCCCTAGCTCAGCTTCATCCCAACAACTATGCGTTCCTACATGGCACATATATTATATTCCTAGAAATCTTGCACCGTGAGCCAACTCCAAAAGACATCAGGTTCATCTATAATCTCAAGCGATGATGGTGAAGCCTCTCATACACCTTCCTCAAGATGGCGCCTAATTGTCAGATCGTAGCTGGCACTTGGAACAACGCTTTTAAGAATGAGTGATTCTACGTCTGTTGCCCACTTGGTTTCGTGGGACGATGGCTGAAAAGATGTAAGCGTTGCTTCAAATTTAACTCTTAAGTGCTTTTATTCAAGTCGTATCTTGAACTAAGCGGTTATTTTGAAAATTACAGGTGGTCACCCACGACCCAATAATAGTCGTTACTCAGAAGCGGTTTCAACGCTCAGGGATACTCCTACAAAAGATAGACATTAAGTTTCTCATTACTGATGAGTGACTTTTCGCCTCTAGCCTACTAAATGAGGGTCGCGGCATCGAGCTTCCTAGGAACAACGAGAGTACTGCCGAAGGAGGTGATGCCGCTAGGCAAGGAGGTGACCATCTTGATCCTATCATGCCCCTAGTCGAGTAGGCTCAGGATGTCGTCGTAAAAGGTGAAGCAAGGGGTCATGATGAAAAATCTGGTCAAGGTGATGTGGATTCTAGCTATGAACTTGTGGTCAGATTATCACAAAGCACACAGCCTCATGCACCTAAGGAGAGAAAAAGGAAGAAACTTGTCTACAAGCTTCGTAAAAGCCAAGTTTCCAAGCAGCCTAAGCTATTTGTCACTCCGAAGTAATCTACTTCTCAGCCCCTAGAAAATTTGGAAAACATATTTGAGGAACTGTCGGATATTCTAATTCCAGATCACGTCGAAACTTATAACTTTTGTCGATATGAACATTGGGGGGGTCTGATTTTCCTATCAGAATTAGTGTTGATACTCTTTCCACTATTAAGGGAGAGGCTACTCCAGCCAGCAAGACTCTCACATCTGGTCCGTTGGGGTGACACCAGGGCACTTACATCCACACGCACTCCACAACACTGCATTGCACTTGTCACATGCCCTTTAATGCTGAAATTTAACTCATTTTTGTTTTCCTTATTGGACCCATAGGGAAAAAGAAACATATGTTCCATACTTTGCAAAATACACCAGCCAGACTTAAAGGCCTTGATCGGGCTCGTATTGCAAGAGTAGCGGTTGTGAATACGACCCCAGTTACAGTTCCAGTCGAGATCGAGACTATCGTGATAGGGCTGATAAGACCGCTCTTTGCATGATTTTTCTTCCAAGCATCGATCCAGATCTATTCAAAAGGTCCAGATGGGCAGTCGGATTGACACGATGATATCCCCCCGACCGACATTTCATGAGGTCCATGCTCTGCTTCAGTCCCTGCACAACCGATTGTATCATTATATTCTGGATGATCTTCTGACAGCATATGCCTCAGTGTTCTAAGGCTCCTCAGCATAGGCCATTACCTAAGTCACCGAAGACTAATAGGTTGTTAATTCTTCCTGCATGGTCCGGCTTAGAGAGGAATTCCCAAATGGTTTCTTCAACGGGTTTATGTTTGTGCCCAACCTAAAGAGGATTCCTGAGAAGGTCAGCAAATAACCATTGATAGCGCGATCGATATTCATAAGCAGTACAATGAATGGATGAGAGTGGCAAAGAAGATCTCCAAAGTCTCCAAAGAGAGGTAGTAGTAAAGTGAAAAGCTGAACCGCCAAGAAGCTCAAAGCACACAGATCATTTCCACTCTTGATGCCGAGTTACATGCCTTAAGGAAATCTCAAATGGAAGCCAAAAAAGTGCCGAAGAACCAAAACACTCGAAGCGGAGAAATTGAGACACTTGATTGAGGTTGAGCAGTTGCACCATCAAAATCGTGAGCTGGTGATCGAGAGAGAAACCACCAGAAGAAGTGTAGCTGAATTAAAAACCAAGCTTGAGCATGAGATAAATGAGAAAGACGAAGCACATAAAATTAGTTAGGGGCTTGTGATGAACTAGTCATGATCAGACTTGAGAGGGATGCAGCCGTTAAGAAGGGTAAAGATATTGATGCTCCCATAAAGAGAGAAGTAGTGGCTACAAAGAAACAAACCAGAAAGGATGTTCTGGATGAGCAAGATCCGCTGCTTTTCTCTTATAATGCTAATGTCTTGAAGTTCAGAAATTTATAATGGTTCCAGGGTCGACTGCCCCTACCATCTTACCTATGCTTGGAATTAGATAGTAGAAGATGAGAAAAGAGATCTTGGGGCTGAAGAGATTGATCTGACGTAGCTGGAAAAAGAAGTCTTGAGGGGTAATGAACCCAGAATTTTACCTGAGGGCCTACTCCTGATCCAAGAGGAAACTGTCGCGGCTTCTCAACAAGAGATAAGCAAGGATTCCAGATCCATGCAGCATGACGCTACGACTGATCAAAACTCTAGGGACCCACGCTATCCCTAGCTCCAATGTGAACTCCTCTACCGACACTGGTTATAACCCAGATGAACCGCTGCTTTAGAAATTCACTGGCCTTTCTCTCATCCTAGAAGGAGCATCCAGCGGTACTTCGGCTCACGTGGAAGTTCCAACTGAAGAGGGTATTTCGTTGACTTCTCCCATTTTTCAAAAAGTCGATGTATCTCCAGTCTACATTTCTAACCCTCTCGTTGTATTTCTTTAGCTACAAATCCGCCTGCTATCGCTTCGCTCCCTCCCAAGGGCTCTCAACCAGGACCATAAATCCTACCAATAGAGTCCGTAATTGTAACGACTTCGGCAACAACTCATAACATTCTGGATGAGGAAGTTCTGGACTTTGATGAGCACTTGACGGACGCTTTGTTGAAGGAAGGAGGTGATTTGAATCATAGGACTCAAGTTGATGATGACATTGTTATTATCTGGGTTTCCATTCCTCATCGGGTCATTTAAAGCATGAGATGGAGCAGAAACTTGAGGCGGATATTCTTCTTACAACAGAGATCAAAAAAGAAAAGATGGAAGTCATTCCTTCTCCCATATCTACCGTTCTACACGGAGAGACCATTTTTGCCCACTTTCACATCTCTCCACCCTGGGGCATTGAGAGTTTATCGACAATGTCTTCTTCAAGCATCCCAGTTTCTACTCCTCGGCCTAGAACTGCCCAGAGCACACCTACTGGATCAACCTAGAGCACTCCATTCAAGGGTAAAGGGAGTGGTAGGAAAGGAGAGAAAAGTGGAGGAGAGAGTTCGAGCGAGATTTATTTTGGTTCCAAGAAGAAGAAACAGAAGTCATCAAAGAAGAAGTAACTCTGAGTTTGCACTTCTTTATAGCTTAGAACAACAGTAGTCTCCTTTTTTTGGTTTGTTACACATAAACTTGTAATTAGCTTCCAAGTTGGTATGTAAATAAAAGCTCTTTTGTTACTGTTCAACTTTTGCATAAATTCGTTTAATGGTTTGAGCTATTACGTTTTCCATTCAATGTACTTGTAATTCGTTGTTTGTTGTTTGTTGTTTAAGTTGTAATGTCATTTTGTCGCTCGTCGCTTCGGCCGTCGACCCGATAATTCAATCCCAAGCTCAAGGCCTCCTCACAGTCGTGGCCCTAAGTCATTTAAAATTCAAGGTGTTAGCCATAATGCTACATCCTCGTGTTCAGAGCTTAAATGATTATAATCCTGCCTCTAGTCTTGGGTTGGCGGAGTTAGCTTGTGGACGGTCGGGTCCCATTCATGATGAGTTTTACTCCTCCTATCGGATTCAGGTTAGAGTTAGAGAATGAATGGCCGAGTTGCACTCATTTGTATGTTTATACTCTTATCCACATTTCAAAGGTCAAAGTTAGTTGACGGGTGGTCTATCATGCCCGTTTGATACTTGTACTTCAGCCTATCGGATCGTAGACGAGAGTTAATGGGTGAACGGTCGAGTCACGCTCACTTTTTTTAATTGGATTGTGAAGCCAAGGACTTGGTTGGCGCCAAACTCTAGATACTTGTTAATTTATATTAGGCATATGTAAACGCAAGATGGTCACACATCACAGCTATTATATTATGCACAAACAGTTCACAAATGTGGAAGAAATCTCAAATTCTATTGCCAACTGAAAAGAAGCGATAAAATTTGTCTTATTACAAGGCTATGAGCCGAAATGCAAAATCAAATATTAAATGAAATACAACTGGATGAAAAAAATTAAGTGAAATAGCATCGTAAATACTCGCTATTCCATGCTCCAGGGAGTGTGATGTCATCGACAGTCATTAGCTTTAAAGTTCCATCTCCAAGCTTCTGATTGGTGACATATGATCCTTCCCATCTCGGACTCATGTTTGTGGGGCTAGGAAAGATCTGTTTCTGGATAAAATCGCCAATTTGAAATGTCTTAGATCAGACTTTAGTATTGTAATATCGGGCAACTCAATGTTGATATGCAACTGCCCTTAAATCAGCTTCTTCGTGCTTCTCATCGACCATGTCTAGAGATTCCAAAAGGAGATCTCGGTTAGTTCTGGGGTCATAGTAAGTCACTCAATGAGAAGGGACTTCAAATTCTATAGGATTCACGGCTTCGGAGCCGTATGAAAGGGCAAATGGAGTATGGCTAGTCGCGAACTTGTGGGTGGTTCGGTATGTCCATAATGCTAATGGGGGTTCATCGACCCACTTGCCTACAAAATCTCCAAATGCTTCTTCAGAATGGACTTTATGATTTTATAACAGTTTCGACCTGTCTATTAGCTTGGGAATGAGCGACTACCGCAAATCTTCAATGTGATGCCGATGATAGAAGTTTTAAATTTAGAACTATTGAATTGGGTCCAGTTATCAATTATGATTGTTCGGGGGAGACCAAAATGACATATGATGTTTCAAACAACAAAGTTGATTACTTTCTTCATTGTGATCGTGGCCAAAGGTTCAGCCTCAGCCCATTTAGTAAAGTAATCGACTGCTAAGATGGCATACTTTGCACCATATTTAGAAATTGGCAAGGAGCCGACAATGTCAATACCTTAAGTGGCAAACGGGCATGGACCGACCATTTGAGTAATTTCCATCGGTGGGGCTCTCAGAATTTTTGCAAACAGTTGGCCAGTAATACCCGTAGTGGAATATTTTCTTAGCTATGGTTTGCCCCCCAGTGTGATCGTTGCATTCTCCTTCATGGATTTCTTGTAATACTCGCTTGATTTCATCATGGCCGATATACCAAAGTAGGAGTACGAAGAAACCCTTTCTAAACATAATTCCTTCTTGGATGATGTAGCATGAAGCTTTGCGGAGGATCTGTCATCTTTAACTCCTCCACTCAGGAAGGACTCCCTGTTGTACATAGTCTTTGATAGGAGTCATCCATGAATCCTTTACCGGCTCCATCTCTAAGACCCAATCGATCTCCATCTGGTCAATACTTGAAACATTAAGTACTTTAACTGGGATCAAACCCATTAGTGGTGTATCCCCGGAAATGGCCAGCTTGGTGTGCGAGTCGGCTTTCTCATTCCGTTCTCTAGGGATGTGTGTAATGGTGTAGTACTCGAAGTCGGTTAATAGCTCTTGGATCCAGCCAAGATAAGGAGCAAGTTGCTTCCCTTTGACCTGATAATCTCCCTTGACTTAGCATACTACTAACTAGGAATCACAAAAGGTTTGTAAAGTTTTCACTCCCAGTTCTCTGGCAAGTTTGAGCCCAGCAATCAAGGCTTCATACTCGGCTTCATTATTCATTGCAGGGAAGTCGAGTTTTAGGATGTAGCAGATCGATCTTTCCTCGGGAGTCACTAATATGACTCCAGTGCCAAAACACCGATCATTGGATGCCCCATCCATGTACATCTTCCATCGGATGGTCGGTTCTCCACTGCTCTTCGGAGAGTCGTCTGGTGCAGTGAACTGGCTATGAAGTTCGCCAATGCATGTCCCTGGATACTTCTTCAAGGGAGATAAGTGATATCAAATTGGCTCAATTTGATGTTCCACTTAAGCAACCTTTTGGACATCACAGGTCGTTGTAGGACCTGTCATAATGGATGGTCAGTACAGATGTTGATGGGGTGAGCCTGGAAGTAAGGATAGAGTTTTCACGACGCAACCAATAGGAAGTACGAGAGTTTTCCCAGCTTCGAGTAGTTTCTCTCAACACATGTCAATTACTTACTAACATAATATACTGGCCTCTAGATTCGGTTCTCTTTGGACAACAGTGTGGCACTTATGGCATGTACCGACACCGCTAAGTAGATGTATAAGTCTTCATGATCCAGTGGCTTGGATAGAATGGAAGGTCTCTCAATGTGATTTATTAGAGCTTGAAATGCATCAATGCAGTCCTACGTCCATTCAAAGTTCCTCTTCCCTTTCCTGATTAAATCGAAGAAGGGAATACACAACACTTGTCTGTCACCCTAAAGATTAATCTGCTTAAGGTGGCAACCATTCCATTGAGGCTCTATACTTGCTTAATCATTTTCAGCACTTGGATGTTTCGAATTGCTTGAATCTTCTCAGGATTTTCCTCGATTCCGTGAGAGTTATGGATGAAATCCATAAATTTCCTTACTCCCCGAAGCATTTCGTCGCTTGCTACGCCCTTCCTCGTCTCTGGGTGCCTAGGTATCCACCGTAAGCCTTTCCTCGTTTGAACCTCGCCATTAATGTTAAGGCTATGCCATCCTAAGGTGCTGCTAAATGGAAGGATCTTATCAACGTCCATGAATGAAAAATCATAGATCGAACTGACGTAACGCCAAAAGAGCATTTTCAAGGGATTGAGTTTCATTCTATATTTTCGAAGAACACTGAAAATCTTCGCCAAGTCATCGATGTAGTCATTTGATCATCATGACTTCACGAGCATATCATCCACATATACTTCCATCGATCGTCTGATCTGGTCTTTGAACATCCGGTTGACCAGTCTTTGGTAGGTAGCTCCAATGTTCTTTAAACCGAATGACATCATAACATAGCAATACAATCTCGGATCGGTAATGAAACTAGTGTGCTCCTGGTCGGGGACTTGCATTGTATCCAAAGTACGCATCCATAAATGAAAGCAATTCATGTCCAACGGTCGAGTCTACCAGCTGATCGATCCTTGGAAGTGGAAAGTTGTCCTTTGGGCATGCCCTGTTTAGATTTGAGTAGTTAACACATGACCGCTGCTTCCAATTTGCTTTTCTCATGCGAATAGGATTAGATACCCATTTCGGATAGAGGGCGTTGCGGATAAACCCGTTGCTTTCGAGCCTATCCACCTCCTCTTTAAGTGCGGCAGTTCTCTTTGAATCCATGGCGTGTCGTTTTTGTTTCACCGGGACATGCCTCAGGTCGATATTCAATGCATGGCTCTTAGTGGTTGGCGAAATCCCACACAAGTCAGAATGGGTCCAAGTGAAAACATTAAGATTCGCTCGAAGGAAACCAGCTAACTCCATATCATTGGGTTGAGCTGTGATCCGATCTTCAAGACCCGTAAGGGGTCGTCGTGACTGACCGTGATATCAATTATCAACTCAGCGGGTGAAGCCTTGGATTCTTTGGGCTCCTCTTCTTCGTCTGTTGGATCTATATCTTTATAGAACCGACTGTAGTGCCCGAGCCAAGGCTCGGACGCTGGTTGCTAAGCCTCATTTGTTTTCAGGTAGAGAGATTTCTCCATACCTTTTCCCATCTCTTTTGGTTGAGCATCCCTCAACTCAACCACGTAGTAGGCAAGTCCAGTTGCCTGGTCTCCATGAACAACTCCTATACCATTGTCTGTTGAGAATTTCAGTGTCAAGCAACAAGGGGAAAGAGCTATCCTGAATTCAGCAAGTGCTGGTCGGCCCAAAAAGGAATTGTATGGAGAGTCCACATCCAACACAACAAATGGCAGGATCCGCACTCTCCTATGGCTACCATCCCCTAACTCTACCGGTAGCTCGACATAGCTTACCGCTTCCATAGCGACAACGTTAAAACCGCGGATATAGGCTTTGCATGGTTTTAGGTCTTTGGCTCATCCTCATCTGGTTGTAAGCACTCCTGAAAATAATGTTTACGGAACAACCACAATCAACCAAAATCTTTCTCACTAAGGCCAGGTCGATCATGGCTGACATCACCTCAAGTCAATCGTAGAGGCCACTACCTTATCTGCATCTCTACTTTAGAACACTTTGTCGTCTGTCATAGTACGTTTCTGTTTAGCCGGAGCACCATCCTTCATGTTTGAACAACATTCAAAATCAACATGCCTAACCGTGTTTGCATAGCGCTCCATTTCATGCCAGATTCTATCGGTTGGATGCGGTCTTCCAATAGTGGCATTAATAACTAGTCTTCCTCCGATCCGCCTAGGTTTCTCAGCACTTGGCGGAGCTTGTCCTTGATTAGGATCGGATGTTCCCTACCCACCGTCCTGTGAGGCTTTAACAAACTATTGTAATTTTCTCTCATGAATTAACTTCTCAATGATATCATGCAAGTGATGACACTCATTTTTATTATAACCATAGGTTTCACAGAACCTATAGTACTTCCCTGTCTGCTTCTCCGTCGACTCTTTCAAAGGCGGTTTTGGGTACTATAGGGTATTATAGGTCGATAGATAGATGTTCTCTAATGACATGTTTAAAGCCGTGTATGTGTCGTACGTAGGGATCCTTGGTTTCCCTCTCCTAGAATCCCGTCTTCGATCATGGTTATGTCACCGCCTTTTTTCATCTCATTTGGTTTATTCTGAACATTAATCTGAACTTTCCCAGAACTATAACCAAACTGTTTTACCGCTACATTATTTCATACTCCCTCGGCACTTGGGTCTGTAACACCCCTCTTTCTAATTCGCTCTGCCTCCTCCTTTCTTAAAAACTGAGCCGCTTTTGAAAAGAAATGGTATAATGTGGAAAAAGGCTTTTTTGCCAACCAATCACCAAATTCAGAATCGGGGTCGACTTCCCTAGTCAGTGCCATGAGTATTGCATCACCATTCAGATTACATACTTCTGTAACAGCTGTATTGAACCTTTCTAGGTAATCTTTAAGTGACTCCCTTGGTGCCTGAACCTTAGTTGGAGAGAGACATAACATCTTTGGAAAGTGGGGAATGAATGCGGAACTGCTCCAAAAAATTGGTGCTAATGCATCAAACGAAAAAATAGACAGCGGTGGTAACTTAGTGAACCACATGGTCGCAACTCTCTCCAAAAAATAGGGAAACATCTGCACTTGATTACATCAGGGGCTCTGGTAGAGTCAATAAGCCATTTGTACCTCATAAGATGTTGCCCGTGGTCGATTTTTCCCATGTGAGCAGGCATCAAAGGCATATTAAACTTCCATGGATACTCTGCATGAAGAATGTTATCGGTGAATGGAGTATGGCTCCTAGATAGTCCCTAATCATCATTGGTTAAGCCCTGACTTTCTTTCACAAGCTGCCTCACCATGGCTCTTAAGTCTAGTGTTTGAAGAGTTGGCGCCAAGTTATGGTCATGTTCCACCTCACGTGAATTTCCTGGTCCATGTTTATGGGCAGTATCGCTTTGCCTTGGATCCTCTTGCTCCTGATCCATATTTTGAGCATCGATCCTACCAACATCTCTCAATTATGGTTCAACTGCATTTACCAGAGCTCTAACACCCAGATCAATTGCAGTACCTTCGGAGAGGGCCCCTTCAGCTGATTGGTGAGTCCCTCCATGAGAAGACGAATCGGTACCGAACCCTCTAGAGGGACCGGAGCCGATCGATGCCTATTATCGGTAGTGGGCCACTTGGTTCAGTCCTAATGTTCTAGTGTTATACATGTCAGTTTTATGGTGTCTGCTCCAGTGATAATCGTCAGATGAAGAGGAATTCTCCGATCTTGGGTATAGAGTAGGCTCCCTCATTGTCTTGCCATGTTGATCCTTTAACTGGTTCATTATGTCAATATTGGTCTGGATCAGTTGGTTAATTGATGATGCTTGTCCATCAGTTCCTTCATCAAGTTCTGAAAACCAGCTCTGGTGATAAATTCACTTAAATTCTGAGTTTCTATAGCTACTGGCTGAACATTTTGATCAACTTGCTGAGCACTAGCTTCTTCATTTCCTTTAACAACACGAGATATAGACTTAGTTCCTCTGACCATGGCTATTAGTTTCCTTTAGATCTCCTTCAAATCTAAGTTGAAATAGAAACTTGTTGGTAGAAAACTAGATCTATCTCGCGAATATGGGGATCTGCAAGTAGACGATGAGATCCAATCAAGCTGAGAATTAGTTCTTAGTGAAAACACCAAAATGTTGGCACCAAAACTGGTCACAAATATGCAATAGAGATTTTGTCGAGAAGTAAATGAAGAAATCTAAATGAAAATAGAGGAAACAAGCAATTAACTAATAGAAAATAAGCAAAAACAAGAACATAGTGATTTATAGTGGTTCGGCGTTGATTGCCTACGTCCACTTTGATGAAATTGCTTTATTAATGACTATGAATTCTGAGTACAAGAGGGATCAGATCGAAATCCATGAATACAATGAGTACAAAGCAATTTACAGCATAAAGATCCTTTAAATGAACCATGAAGCTTGTATTTATAGGGGGAGACGACTGAATATCTTCCTAAAAAATCGACAGCGGAATCTCTAGATGCAGACAAGGTCACATGAGCGATCGCCAGGCCTAAATTCAAAGGAATAGGGATTGGCCCCGATCCCTCTTAATGGCTACGTGAGGTCGGTCCCCCTTAATGTTAACTCCATGTCACCAAAAGTGTTTGCATAGTTGACTTCTTGATTTTGAGATATCGTTAATCAATCTCCATTGAGTTGAACTGCTAAGCTGATGCAACCTGATCCCTTGTATAGAGGTAGGGATCATACCCGATCCCTAGGCTAGTTGAGACTATTATCCATACTTAGAATATTATGTAGAGTCCATCTCTTGATTTTGTTTGATCATTACTTCACATTGTCGTCTGTGCTTGATCTCTGGACTCTATTATCACCTTTCTAAACTGCTTTCTCTGTCTATCATCGAGTCTAACTTATCTATTCAGCCTGGATATATAGCCCAGTCAAAAGAACGGATAACATATATACTGTTCTGATTTTGAGAAACCTATGTGTTTATTACTTTAGATTGAGATTGTATACGTCAAAATTTGATTCTAGATATTCAGTGAAAACGGTAAGTTGACATATCAGTGTTAGTTTAAAGTATATTCACATTTAATCGTCGTTAACAAGTCATATTCTCTGTATTATTAGACAACATTATTTATAATATTCTTTAATACTATGGGTATAACATTAGGATTGCTACAGTTGGTATCACGGTAGAGTCAAAACATTATAGCATATTATATCATAGATCTGAGACCTAGATGACTAAGAGTCCTATCCCTTAGGGTGTGTGGTGGATAGTTATATTAATTATCTAATTAAGGATAGGTATAAAATGATTATGGGATAATCATTTGGGATGTATTTTGATCTTTGACTAGTTATATTAAAAATAACGTTAGAGTTTGGATTGGGTAGAATGGTATTATGGCTGGAGGTAGACCTAAAGTTACACCACGATCGACCAATAATCCTAGCGTAGGAGGGATGTTTTTGACTTCCGAACAGATATCAGAAATTGTCTGTGCCGCCTAGACTGCTGATCCCGATGCTCATTTGCTCATGCTGATTTTTCTTACCTATGTAGAGACTTTGAGTGTTTGGGAGGTAGACCATTTAAGGAAATGGAGAAGCTCATTGAGATGCAGGCTTAGATAAAGATATATGAAAGGATTTTCAACCGCATAAACCTTTCTGATGCTCAATGAGTTCTAGTGGCATCTAGTCAATTGCATGAAAGAGCATTGGAATGGTATGACTTGTTAGTGGTGGAGGTCGAAGAGGTTTAACTTACTTAGGCACAGTTTAGGTAGAGGTTCGAACAGAAGTTTTTGTCGGAAGCAGAAAAGGAAGCAATGACCAAGAAGTTCATTGATCTTAGGCATAATCAGTCTTTTGTTATGGAGTATGTTGCGGAATTTGAAGCATTATCTAAGTATGGGTTGGATTTCATTAGCACTCCAAGGAAGAAAAATCAGAAGTTTATTTATGGATTACGCAAGTCATTGAAGAAGGCTTTGTTACTTCAGTTGGATATATATTTTGAGTCTTTAGTTAATTCAGCAATTCGTCTCGAGGAGGCAGAGAAGGATAGTGAGGAGGACACTTCTATGAATCAGAAGCAAGATTCAAACCAGAAGAGGAAGCAGCCTATCGAGCAAGGAAATCTTGAACCTAAGGGTAAGAGGAGGAAGCAGGTTGAGTCTGGTTCTACAGCCTCACATAGGAGTCAGGTAGCATGTTTCAACTATGGAACCAAGGGCCACTATTCGAGTGAGTGTAGGATGCCTCGAGTTTCTTCTCTAGCAGGTGTTTTCTTTTATTGCAAGAAGGAGGGGCACATGATAACAGCTTGCCCATACTAGGAAAAAAAGGAAGGAAAGGGAAAGGCAGTCGGGACTTCTGGTAGATTGGCTTAGCTAGGTATGGCTCTTTTTATTCTAGAAAGTGCTCTTTCTTCTGCTTGGTTGCATTAGAATAAGTTAAACACCTTATGTGAGCCTTGTGTTTTGTGACTAGGATTAATAAAGTTCCAATAGGATTAGGATAAAAGTTGTTTGCTTTTGGTTGATTGGTTGTTAGGAATTGATTGTTAGTTTTATTTATTTCGAATTGGATACATGGGTGCTCTTATTGATAAAATAGGTACTTGTAATTAATTATTGTGTTTACTTGTCCGGTAAATATTTAAGAATTTTGATCGATATATAGGATGCCATGTTATCGATAGGAATTCCTAAATATCAATCGAGATATTTTGACATGAAGATTTAAAGATAATTGTTTTGAGAAGAATGGAAAATATTTTAAGTTAAAAATAAAATTGAAATAATATTTTAGCCAAAAAATAATTGTGTTAAGCGGAAGGACATGGTTAGACATTGTTGATAGCTTATGTGATCAATTTTGTAAATAACGAAGTGAATCACAATAATTAGTGGCTTAATATTATTTTATATAATGAGATAATTTTAATTTATAATTTATGAATTGGTTGTAAAAAATTTAAGAGTTTTTCGAGAAATAAAAGGATAGAGTCTCTTAATTATCCTTAAGTGCTTAATAAACTTGAGATAAACTTTTGATTCTTTTTGTAAATAAAAAGAAATTAATGGAATAATTATTCATAAAGAATAAGTAAAAGATAAAATTCAAAAAGGACTGATTTAAAAAGGGTTTTCTTTTATTTCAAACCTTGGGGGAGTAAAGAGTTATAATTAAAAATTTCTAGAGAGAGTTTGTGAAATAAAATTTTGGCTAAGAGAAATTTGGAAATTTAATTTATAGATTTCTTTCGTTAAGGAAATTGCAAGGATGCAATTTTCTTAAGGGGGAGTCTGTAACAACCCTATTATTAATTGCCTAATTAATTAAATTAAATTATGAATAATTAATTCTAAAGTGTGGTTTGTGAAATTTAATTATGAAATTAAATCTAGTTTTGAGAATTGTTGATTTTATTTATTTTAAGAAATGAGTTTTATTTCTTAAAGAAGATTCCAATTTAAATTTGAAATATTATTTAAATTAATTATTTAAATTTGTCATTTAGGATAAAATGTTAATATGGAGATTTATTTTTTAAAATGAGAATTTATAGCTAATTTTATCATTAAAAACAATGAGGATAACTATTATTTTCAAAAAGTTACATTTAATTTAACAAGATATTTCAATACTAATAGAAATAGAAATTTTTAGCTTGTTGATTGGATTTGGTAAACTTGAGAAATCAAAATAGGTTAAATAAAACATTGTTTAAGAAGAAAATAGTGTTTTATAATGAGTACAAACAAAAGAAATAATAAAATAATATTGAGATTTATTAATAAGAAATGAGAATTTGACATGTTATTTATTTTGAGAAAATTAAAAAATAAATGTCGGTTAAATAGAACATTGTTTAGTACATATTGGTGTTATAAAGGGATAAAACAAAATAGATTAGTAACACTTCACTTAGAAAATTAGCAACAGCTTGTTATTGGATCCATATCTCAACCCACTTAGCCCAAATAAGATAAATAAGAGATAAGAAACATACGTACTGTATTTCTCATTCTCATTTTATTCACGTAAACCAGAAAACAAAAAATTTCCTAAATCTCAAAAACCCTAGCTCCTATAATCCCAAATTTAAGTTGCACATCTTAGGGCTTTCAGCCAATTCTAGTAGAAATCAAAAAAAGGTAATCCCCTCCATGTATTGCTTCATATTTAAGTAAGTTTAGTTTAGGATTTCTTGTTCTAAGACCCATTTTGGTTGCAGTTTAAATTTCTAAAATCAACTTAGGGCTTGTAGTTGAGAAGCGTTAGCTTAAGAGAATCCGAGATTATTTTATCAAATTCAAGTTGAAATGTGAGTTTACCTCACCAACTATCTCTAAACTTGTTTGTATATGATTGTTAGTCGTTGTTGGTTGAATTGGATGATTCTATAGTTGTATTATTCATGTTTATATTGTTTAATTTCTAAACTGCTGAAACCCTAGCCTTTTTACCACATTTAGCTGATAATTATGGCTATTTATATGGATGCATGCAATCTGAAATTGCCCTAGGACAATCACTCAAGATATAGGATTGAACCGCCATCACCAAAGTTCGGTTGGGAGAATTTCTAGAGATGGAATAGCTCTAGAAAACGCCCCGACCGATGGACCGGTGGGCACCATCGGTGCACCGATGAGTGAAAGTCTAGAGCTAATTCAATTCCAGATAAAAACCCCCAATTCCCCTCTTTGTTCTCCTATTCGTCGCTATGTTTATTGTTGATGTTTTCTTGTATTTGATGTGTTTGTGTGAGATTCTTTTGACATCCATTTCCATTGTTTTACTAATTATAAAAATAGATATGGAGACAAAATAGATGCAAAACTTTATGGACCAAATTGTTGTTCTAATATTGTATGTGGCGTAGTGAATTCTCCTGTGCTCTTTGGACTTTGAATCACTTTGATTCAAAGGTTTGAAATTTTCTAAACTTATATCTATCAAAATACTTTCATATAAAGAAGTGATTATTTTAAGTTTACAAGTAATAAACTTATTTCTAAACTAATCTAATTCCTTTGATAAATGATTTTAACAAATATTTATATATATATATATATATAATATTACTAGTATAAATGTTTATGGACTAGGAAATGTGGTTTTGGGAAATATAAGACTAGTTTAATTCTAAGTAAAAATGGTTACATACACACAGATGCACACGCACGCACACCAAAATGAGGATGGGAGAGTAATAAGTATGATTTGAATTTTTATATATATGGGGTTTTAAAACATGGTTTGTTAACTTAATGTCTCATATGGAAATTTGAGACAACTATGTGTATAAGTGGAATTTTAAAACATTTCGAATTAATGGAAGATTTTATCATATAGTGAATATTTATGTAAAATTAAATAGTAAAGGAATTTATGGAAATTTTTAATATTTGCTTTCTAAACTATAAACTCAAAAGAGAAAAATGTTTTGAAAGCCTTAGTTCTATAATATGGGGAGTAACAATAATCGACTTAGTGATACTAATTGGTTTGAATGCTCTTGAGTAATGCGTTATCGAATATTATACAAGTCATTGAATAGAATGTTTGAGTGGTACTTACTAGCCCATTAGCGAGTGCCTGAACTTCACCGGGTAGTATAGGATACTTTGGTTTAATTCTTGTGACTGCTTTTAGTTAAGTATTTAACACTTTAGAGTTGTATTCTCTTTTGGTGTTCGGTGGGACCGATAGATCCTTAAGAGAATATAGTTTAGGTTTTCGGTGGTATCCGTAACAAGTGAGATTTACTAGCTTATAGTAAACACTTGAATTTCATCAAGTGGTATGGGAAGTTTTGGTTAAGTTCTTGTGATTACTAAAAGTGATAGTATTTGACACTTTAGAGTTCACTATCTTTTGGTGTCTGGCGGAACCGATAGATCCTTAAGAGGCATACTCATGGATTTCTTTACGATTATAAATATAAAATAATAACCAATAATCTTGGGAATTAGAGTCATGGTTGCTATAATCCTTGTGATTGATCGAGAATCTGCGTTCACGATCCTTGAGATCAGTTGTAATTCTATTTCACGGTATGGACGATCATTGGTATCAGATCAGTACAGAAGATACCAATTTGTTTTTTTGTTTGCCATGGTATGGAAAATCATTAAGATTGGTATGCATGATCAGGATAATCGGTATTGGTTTGGTTTCTTTGTGTTAGAAATATTGTCTTTGTTCTGGAATTCTGTGTTAGTGACTATCCCGTGTTTCTTAATCTACATACATTCATGTGTCTTGTGATAAATTCCGAGTTAAATTATTTCAGTGACTAGTGCATGTTTATTATGCTATCTACCTCTATGTTATATCTTGTTCTCACCTTTTCTGATATTTGGAGATAGTCTGACCCATTTATTTTATATGCTCGGGTAGGGCAGAGACGTTTCAGGTTTCAGGATGCTAAGGTTTTAGGCAGGTGTGCTAGCAAATGGTAGACATTTTGACATTTTAATTTAACTTCTATAGGATATTCATATGTTGTATTATGGGATGTATTATTTGAGATAGTGACTTATTTTGGATGTGTACGATGTGAACCTAGTTGTATATTTTGTAGACTCACAGTATGTATTGTTTATGATGTATATTATTCTACTGTGATATATGATTATTATTATTTTATATTATATATTATTCTAATTTTGAGAAACCTTTGTGTTTATTACTTTAGACTGAGACTGTATACGTCAAAATTTGATTCCAAATATTCAGTGAAAATAGTAAGTTAACATGTCAGTGTTAGTTTAAAGATATATTCACATTTGGCCGCCCTTAACAGGCCGCATTCTCCGTATTATTAGATAACATTATTTATATCGTTCTTTAATAATATGATTATAATAGTAGGGTTGCTACACCACTTCTCTTCCTATATTACTCCCACTTTTATTCTACTGCTCATGCATACCAAATGTTTGTTGAAATTACCCCAAACAAATATCTTCCTTCTTATTAGAACTGGACCCATCAACTGTAATACCCCGTATTGAACTATAAATAAATGAAGTAAATTAAATTAAATGTGATATGGTAGAAAATGGAAATTTTATAAAAGTTGGAATTTGACCACGAAAGTTATACCATTGCGTTCGTGGTGAAATTCTGATTTATTTCCATATATAATATGCTGAAAATGGAGCCCGAACGAAGAAGTTATGGGCGTTTGAAGTTTTCAGATTTAAAATAATTTGAATATGATTCAAATAAATAATTAGTTCCCTAATTTGAAAGTAATTGTGATTAGACTTGGGGGTTAACTAACGTTAAAAATTAGCAACTAATGTTAAAAGTTAATTAGAGAATAAAATAATACGGCAACAGAAATAAATAAACGTCCCTTGAATAAAGGAAGCGGTCGACCTAAAAAGGTCAATCGGTCGATCATAGCGGTCGACCGCTTGGCAACAATAGTTGCCAGTGATAGCTAGGGTTTTATGTTATGTTCTATTTGGTTGTGCGCTCCAAATTTACCCGTTTCCTACCTACTTCCATCCTACGGGTCTAGTGCATATCAACTCCTATAAATAGAACCCTATCCTCTCCACTTTTATTCATATTATTTTTGGGAATACGATGAAACTCTACCATTGTTATCTCTCTAATAAAATTCCGAAATTCCATAGAAAATTAAAGTAAGGATTCAACTTATTTCTTCCTCCAATCTATTATCCTATTCTTCCCCAATTATTCTAAATCTAATAAATATATACGTGTGTATATATCAAAAAAGAGAGATTCTAGAAGAGATCGGAAGGATACAAATCCATTTGAGTAAACCTAAGGCTAATCTGTGAGTGGAAATCTTAGTATTTCTTTTCTGCAATTGTTTAGTGTATTTCTTTTGGATTTGAATATGCGTTAGGGATTTTGGAATTTTAAAAATATGATAGATAAAATCCCCCAAAATTCCTTTTTAATTCGATATGTCATTCCATGTTGAGATCCTCAATTATTTATATTAATTTGATGGAATTTGTTTCGTTTATGCAATTTTTGATAATTTCATAGTCAATTCCACTTCTCCTTATTCTTTGGGTCAAATTGTGATCTTTCAATAAAATAAGGGGTTTAAATTACAAATTCTATTCGCAGTTTATACCGCTTATTATGATCTACTTCTTTGTAAAAAGAGGAGTTGAATAGAATATGGGGTTTAGATTGCAATTCTTATTGTTTAAGATGTTTCATTGAATTGGTGTAATAAGTTGAGTTTCTATTTTATTTACAAGTCTGTTATTGCAGTTTTGGTTATGAATATTTATTCCCTGTTTTGGACATTAGAATTCCATGAAATCTTGGAAATTGAAGAAATAGGACTTGTAATAATAAATGGTTAAGGAATTGACATTTAACACTAGTTTAGGGCATAAATCCGTGCGTTTAAAACTTATTAGGCCCGAATATTTATTTGTCTCTATTTACGTAATCAATGTATAATTATTACGTATATGGCTTAGTCAATTAGGCATTTATTAATATTTATTTCCCCTATTAGGAAGGTAACTGATTTTGAGGCGAAGATAAGAGGAAACTCTTATATAGCCTAATTATTATTTTAAGGCGTAATAAAGAAGATTCCTTATAAGGTCTCATTTATGAAACAGTGAGATGAGTGTGTGTGTGTGTGTGTGTATACATATGTGTGTGTGTGTATAGAGTAATTGATTTATAGCTAAGTCACAAGGATGCGGGTCAATAGAGTTACATGATGGAAGTCTGCCCTTCACTTTGATCCTATCAACAGTTGTGTGCATTTTTATTGATGTGAGATATCCTTATGATAAATATTTGTAATGACGCAAGATTAGTTCCAAATTTTGTAGGGGAAATCTTCCCAGCTAATCTGGCTACCAGCTCCTACGAATAGAGGACAAATGTGAGACATCATTGTAGGTATGGGCCCTAGGACGAAGGGCCTGCATCGATGTCTGAGGTATTAAGTGGTTGGACCCACCTTTTTCCCCAGATGAAGTATGAAATGGCCAAAGGGTAACATTAGGTGGTATCTCTACAGGGGTCCACTTTTGGAATTAGGCCTCAAATGATGGGGTCTGCCAATTTTCCACTATTAAGTGGTCTATGAGATTCCATATGATGTCAGCTAGATAGTACCATTGAAGAGCACGCTTCTGGAATTAGGCCTTAAATGACGAGGTCTGCCTATTTTCCACTGGGAAGTATTAAGTGGCTTGGGTATCATCTCTTACATTATTAGCTATTTATGACATATGATTAGGATATGGGATCTACTTCTGGAATGGAAGGTATTAAGTGTTAGACCCGCCTCCTTTCTATATAAAGAAGTATTCAATGATTTTAGTGGTTTTATGTTCGTAGATATATTCTTATTTTGAAATATACTGCCCAAGTACTGAAAAGGTAAGAATCGAGATTTTTATTGACTAGACACTTGTTGTTCTGACTCCCTCCTTATTACAACACAGTTTAAGGGCGGAGTGATGGCGGTGACGATGCTTAGAGATAGAGAAGCTTATCTTGTGGTAGTATTTGTTATTATTTCTTGCTTTTAAGTGTACCCATGTATTTAGACAATTGTTGTAACGGATATTATGTTACGGTTTTTATGGAATTTTGTATCATGACATTTTTATGGTTTTGTAATAAATGGATACACTTTGCTATTATATTTTGTTCCATCCGCTATGAGTTCTGAAAGTTTAGTTATGGCTCTATATTGTTATTTTCGTAGTTTTACCAGCAGCTTGCCTTAGAATGGATCTAAGTTTCAATGGGCCTTTTCTGGGTCGAAATTTAGACATGTTCCAGGGTGGATTGTTACATCAATGGTATGGGTTGCGGCCCGAGCTCGACCTGAACCCGCCCTATAAATGCGGGTATAGGTTTTGACTATACTACCCAGGTCCCACCTAAGTCCGACGCGATTACTATTAGGATCAGTACCAAAACCCGTCCTCGTTAGAGCCCGATTCGATTATTAGTTTTCTATCGTATTCAAATATGAGTGTGTATGTTAATTGTTTATCATTTTGTTTATTTGTATGTGTATTATTTTTTCATACTTTTGTTGTGAACTTGGCTATATCATCATCCAATTTGTATGTTAACATTGTTTTTGTATAAATTTAAAAAAAAACTACAAGTTTAAAGTATGGTTTTAATATAAATATTATGAGTTAGGTATATGAGTATTACCTAGCGGGCTTAAAAAGCCCAATGGGTCAGGCTTGGCTATTGGTTTTGAAATACCCTATGGGTTCAGCTTGGGTTTTGATTATTGTAATCGGGCTCGGATCTAGGTTTTAAGATACTTGGACTAAAGGTAGGCCATTGACAGGCCTAATTAGAACTTCAAGTCTCAGACCGCTGATAGTGATTAAATGTTCCGGTGCTCTATTCTTGTCTTCATCTTCTCTTCCACTGTCATCGTTCTTCTATGTAGCTTATGCACCATGCACACGTGGACACTATATCATGTGTACAAGCACAACTATCTCTTGCCTTTCAAACATGTTCTTCCTCAACTGTTGGGCTCTGAATTTCTTCTCTTGTGAATTCTGGATGATGCTAAGCAATGGTTAAGGCTATGGGATGTTAAAGCTACAACAAGGTGGAGGTGATTCGCAATACCAAAAGTAGGGGCAAGGAAGAGGATGTCAAGGTCAAAAGGGATGGTTGGCAAGGAGATGACGTCGATGAGAGGCAATTTAAAGGATAGATAAAGAGAGAGAGGACGTGTCAGCTTTCTTTTTTAGAGAATTAGTGGTAATATATTTATTAGTATTAGCTACACTACTAACTAATAAAAAAACATTAGTGTAGTGATGCTATGTCAGCCGTACAATCATCAGTATTATAAGTGAACCAACAATTATATCTGCTACACAGCATCTTTGTATACAAATAACAACAAACATCATATAATTCTCCGTAATCTCATCCAAACACATCAAGCATATATAATAAGCTTAGTACATCATTTAACAATAAATGTCATAACCATCTATCAAACATTTAATAACTCATTGCAATATTATAAAATCACCTTATTATTAATTGTTTTAAAAATAATAATTTTTCACCTTGGATATCGTAAAATTCCTTTTTATTTAATTTCCTTCAAAAAATTAATAATAGTCCACTTCAAATATTGTAAAATCACTTAATTGTTATTTAATTCAAAAATTACAATGATAGCTCACATAAACCTCAATTGACATATACATGGCGGATAACTATTTTTTTGCTTATTAAAAAACTATTTGCTTTTATTGAAAATTCTATGGAGGATAACTAGATCCATTGTAAAAAATATTTAAAAGTTTAAATTAGCAAACTTACATCACTTTTACTCTCGATAAGTCATTATCCATAGTCAATATATTTACTATAATTTGGGTTAAAACAAAGTACATTTCCACCATGAACCTAATGCAGTAAGTTTCGAAAGAAACCTCATAGATGACAACTTGTAATTGCAACGGCTGTGGTTCAAAAATTAGTGATTGTAATTTTGAACCTCATTTGGTGAAGAATCTCTTATACGGAGACCATTCCCAACAACATCACAAATTTTACTTTTTAGATCTTGAATTTTTTTTTTGAATTGTTATAGGATATTACAACTCTATAGTGTTGGTAAAATGTAGAGTGCTCATTTGCCATATATAGGGCGGAAAGAATGGCATGAAGCAACACATATTGCCTCTAATCAAAATTATATTCTTAATAGCCGAGATATTTTTTCAAAACAAAATATACATGTCGATATGGTGTAGGTTATGTTTTAGAGTTTTAGAGGAGAAGAGAAGGGAAAGAAGAGTTTTAGAGGATAAGAAGAGGTATGAGAGAGAAGAGAAATAGTAGGAAAGGAATAACCGAAAAGAAATTATAACAACCAGCCTAATTTCATTCTCATTCTTGCCAATATTATAACAATGGATACAAAACACTCATGCTTTAGCACCTGGCATAACATCTCTACTAATGAAGATTATACATTCGGTCAAGAGGAAGAAACTTATAATATCCAATAGTGCATTGTGTCAATTACAACCAATGATGACATATGGCATTCTTTCAGCCAATGCATTGTATAAAAGATCATGGCCTTTAATTTGTAATAGAAATTACTAGATAAAGAGATATATCGTTATAACAATATTTGTCATATAGTGTAGCATCATTTAGCTTTATTTATTACTGTACTGTGCATATGTGCACATTTCTTGCAGGCTGATCCCCTTTGGTGCATCAGTTTCTATAGCGAGCTGGAGTATAGATGATGTGCCTCTCTCTTGCAACAACAACAGGTGGTGAAGAAGCATACCCATACCACTACCTTATCATTACCGTATCACATACAATCAAATTTTTGATGAAAAAAATGAAGAATGGATTTGTTTTTAGAAGAAGATAAAAGACGGATTGGAGAAAAAAACTATTTTTTATAAAGAGGAAATAAGTCTTTATATCAAATTTTGATTACAAAAGTTCATAAGTTTTCCTTGCATACAAAATGAATGACTCCATCTCTATTTATACTAGTTCACATCTCAAATAAACAGTGGAGATTCACTTGATCTAACGGTTCTCCATAAATATCTCATAAACTTTCTCTTATACATTTACAAATATATTATAAATATCTAAACATATATTCTAGATATTTCCCCTATGGAAAATTCTGTATTAAAAATATGCAAAATAAAGTTTACTTTCAACATCCCCTCATAAACTTGATTTTGTAATACCAAGCAAGCCTCGTGGTATTCTAAAGTTTTCATGCTTCAAAGCCTTTGTAAAGATATCTAGCACTTGATCTTTTGAATATACATACTTCGTTTGAACTTCCTTTTTTACAGTGCGCTCTCTAATGAAATAATAGTGTGTATATATATAAGTATGTGAACTTCGATCATGGAAGATAGGGTTCTTTGCAAGAGTTATTGCTGACTTGTTGTCCAAAAAAGGTCTGTTGCATTATATTGTGGCATATGCAACTCTTTCAGTAGCTCTCGAAGCCAAATTGCATGACGAACACAAGTTCAAGCAGCAACATACTCGGCTTCACAGGTGGAAAGTGTTACAATTGATTGCTTTTTTGAACTCCAAATAAAAGATGTGTCTCTCATGAAGAAAACAAATCCACTTATACTTTTACAATCATCAACATCTCCAGCCCAATCACTATCGCTGTAACCAACCAACTTGAAATTGTTAGAACATGAATATAATAAACCAAAATCAATGGTACCTTTGATATATCCAAGGATCCTTTTAACAGTCTTCAAATGTGATGTTATGGGAGCTTCCATGTAACGACTAATAAGTCCAACTGCATAAAGTATGCCAGGTCTTGTGCAAGTCATGTATATCAAACTACCAAATAGGCGCTTGAATTATGTTAGATCCACTTTTCACTTCTTCGATATGTGTCTTGAGTGCTTTGTACCACATTCAACTGGAGTGTTTACATGTTTGCATCGATCCATCTTGAATTTCTTCAATACCTCATTTGCATATGTTTCTTGAGAGATAAATATTCCTTGCTTGGTTTGAATTACTTGGATTCCAAGATAGTATGACATAAGTCCCATATCCATCATCTCAAACTCTTAAAACAATTTATTCTTAAATTCATCAAATGCTTTTGGATTATTTCTAGTAAATATCAAATCATCTACATACAAGCATACAATTATAATCTCTATATTTTGATTTGTCTTTATATAGAGAGCATGTTCATGAGGGCACTGTACAAAATCATTTTCTATAAAATATTTATCAATTCTAGTGTTCCTTGCTCTATGGGCTTGTTTTAAACCATAAAGTGCTTTTTTTTAGTTTCAAAACTTTATTTTCATGTCCACGAATTTTATAGCCTGGTGGCTGCTCCAAATAAACTTCTTCTTCTAGGTTACCATTTAAGGAAGCAGATTTTACATCCATTTGATTAAATTTTCATTTATTTTGAGCTGCTAATGAAACTAGTAATCTTATAGTTTCTAAATGAGCTACAGAAGCAAATATTTCTTCATAGTTTATACCTTTTGTTTACTTGTATCTTTTGGCAACCAATCTAGCTTAATACAATTCCACTTCTCCTTTGGCAATCTTTTTCACGTTGTACGTCCACTTTACTCCAATAGCTTTGTATCCTTTGGGTCAGCAAGCTAACTCCTATGTTTCATTCTTTATGATAGCTTTGATTTCTTCATCCATAGCGTCCTCCATTTTTTATCTTGTTTTGCTTCTTCAAAAACTATTGGCTCACAATTTGCAAAAAGGCAAAAAAAAAGTAATATCTTCGAAAACTGGTGTTACTTCATATAACTCTTGCAAAGATCACATGTGCGGTGGCCTTTTACTTGAGCTTACTTCCAATGAAGGTTCTTCATGAAAGATTGATGAAGATGATGGTGTTGGACTAGTGGGCTCTTCTTACACCTCATTGTTTTCTTCTTCTTTATAAAGCAAAAAAGAAATTATAATCATCCTCTTCTTGTTTGCTCCAATTCCATGTGCTTTTTTCGCAAAATTCACATCTCTACTAACAACAATTTTTTTATTAATAGGGTTATATATTTATATCTCTTTGACCTTGAGCCATAGCCAATAAAAATATATTTTTCGCTTTTATCATCCAATTTGGAGCGTTTTTGATCTGAGACATAGGCATATGCTATGCTTCTAAATACTCTCAAATGTGATATGCATTACTTTATTTCACTCCATGATCCTTCAAGGTTTTATTCCATACACTTCGAGTTGGAGAGCGATTCGATAAATACACTGCACATCCAATGGTTTCAGCCCAAAACTCTATAAACATGTTTCTTTTCCACACATATGATCAGTAACTCCCATAACATAATACCATGTACTGCCTTTTTTGTTTTCATCTCCATTGTGTACGCAAAGTGTAGAGTCTTCTTCCACTTCTTTAGCGAAATTAGATCTCTCTTGAATTTTATTGGAGGTATATCTGCATTTGGAAGCAAAATGCCCAAATTTTGCTCAATTATAACATTTAATTTGTGAATTATCATACAGTAGCCTTCCACTGTAGTTTGTGTTTCTTCCTCGGCCTCGATCACTTGTAGCGCATATATTTTGGTTTCTTTTTTTTTATTGACAAATTTGTGGATTCCTCTATCTTTGTTTTAGCTGCGACCTCTTCCTCTTTGACTTCTTCTAATTTTAAATGCTTCATTCTCCCACAAGGTGGGCTTGGTTTGAAGGGCTTGCCCCAATGGCTCTTTAACTCTTCTATTTAATTTTATTCCATGAGCTTGAAGTGATCTCATGAGTTGATCGACGATCATGTTTTTCAGATCTTTGGATTCTTCAATTACTACAATTATGTAGTCAAATTTGAAATCCAAAGATCATAGAATTTTCTCAACTATTCTAGAGTTTTCTATTTTTTCTTCATATTTTTTTATTTGATTTACAATAAATAAAACAGAGAAAAGTAACATTCGATTAATTATGAAGATTTTATATATAAAGATTCAAACTCATCTCATAGTGTTTGTAGTCTAATTTTTTTTACTTTGTCGATTTCTTTGAAAGCATTCTCCAAAAAAATTCATGCTACTTTGCGCATTCACAACCTTTTTGAACATAACTTCGTCTAGAGTTTGATGGATAATGTTAAGAGCATGTTGATCCTTCTTCTTCAATTCCTTGAAATTATACATTTCCTTTTGGGATAAAGTGGTGACATCGACGGGTTCTTCATATCTGTTTTCTACGATATTCCACACACCCTGATCCAAGCAACTTTCATCGAATGCTCCAATTATCGCAATACTCTTTTTTGAGTAAGGGAACTTTAATCAAGCTTAATCCAATTGCCATTATTTCTTGATATCAATCAAGCTCTGATACCACTGTTAAAAAAATTTAGATGAAGAATTGATTTGATTCAAGAAAAGAACAAATGAGAAACTGAAAAAAAAACAATTTTTTTATAAGAAGGAAATAAATCTTTATTTCTAGCTCTAATTAAAGTTTATTCTTTTTCTTTGCATACAAAATGGATGAATACACCGGTATAATAGTAAACGATGGAAATTCACTTGAGCTATTGATTCTCCATAAATATCTCTTGCACTTTCTTTTCTTCATTTTCAAATATATCATGAATTTCTAAACATATGTTCTAGATAATTCCTATATAATCATCAACAAAATGCAAAATCAAGATTACTTTCAACAATTTTACGGAACAAAGATATGCAAGAAAAATATAACATCAACATAATACAATATCTAAACATCAAAGTGCAAACATTATCAGAACAGAACAAAGATATGCAAGGAAAATATAACATCAACATAATACAATATCAAAACATCAAAGTACAGACAGGACCCATTCTTTGCCCATGCGTAAAATCACACTAGAAAACAACCAGCAGCACTCAACAATAAAACAACACAAAAACACTTGTACACAATGCCATAACACTTTCAATTAGTAACACGATCCTCTCTTACTTCGTCGAACAACTCGGTGCTCATATAACTTACTCCACTGCTAGCAAAGACTGTTACAATCATCTTACCTTCGTTTTCAGGTCTTCTTGCTACCTTCAAGCATGCAGCTAAGTTTGCTCCTGAAGATATGCCTAAAAGCAAGCCTTCCTCTTTCGCAAGTCTCCTTGCATGAACCATAGCTTCTTCTGTTGTGACTGTTATAACCTCGTTATAGCAAGATCTATCAAAGTTGTTTGGAATAAAGAAAGCACCGATTCCTTGAATGTTGTGATGCCCAGGTTCTCCACCTGTTGTCATTAATTAAGCATGTTGTTTCATAAATTTATAAGAGAAACCTAAGTCTCTGTTATATCATTCTATTCTATTATATCTTCTATAAAGGTAGGTGAGGCCATATATATACTCTGAATTTTGTACCAGAAATGATAGGATTTTCTGTAGGTTCAACGCAAATTACTTCCAGTGCTGGATTCTTGGTTCTAAGGTACTTGCTAACACCAGAAATTGTACCTCCAGAGCCAACACCGCATACTAGTATATCTATCTTGCCTCCTGTATCTTTCCATATTTCTGGACCTGAAAGGCAATTTCCTTACATTTTATGATTCATACTGTATATATCAAACGTTAGTTGTATTTTGTCTACCTGTGCTGATAACATGTGTTGCAGGATTTGCTGGATTATCAAACTGGTCAAGAACATATGCATTTGCATTCTTAGCTTTGATCTCTTCAATTCTATCGAATGCACCTTTATCCCCAAGTTTCGAATCTTTACAAACAACAAATGTTAAAAGATATTAAAGTGTATGATTTTCTTTTTACCATGAATTCAGAAATCTGGGAAATGAACATATATACCGGTTATTGATACATCGGCACCCAAATATTTCATCAACATCCGCTTCTCAGTCGAGTAATGATCGGGCATAACTGCAATGAACTTGTAGCCTTTTCTTAATCCAATGTACGTCAGAGCGATCCCTAAGTTTCCACTTGTGTATTCTACTAAAGTTGTAACACCTGGTGTGATTAAACCCTTCTTCTCGGCATCCTCTATCATTCTACAACAAAGGGGAAAAAAGAATGGTGATTTGGTTACAGAATTATGTGCACCAATGAATATCGATTGCTGAAAATGTAAAATAATTCATGTACAAACCTAAGAGCAGCGCGGTCCTTAATAGAAGTAAGAGGCTGGTATGACTCCAGTTTTGCAACTAATCGAGCGTTAACCTCTTCCTTTTTCGCTATGTTTTTTAGTTCTATTAATGGTGTCCATCCTATAAGCTAAATGTAGAAATACAACGTTTGAGTTATAATCAATCATATTAACTATATATTTTCTTTTTTCAATGTAACCATCATTTCGAGTAGTGCTAATTTACTCATTTGATTGCGCAGTGATACGGATGATCTTACAAAGCAGTGAAATGTGAAAGGTGTAAGCATTGAATTCTCTGTTTATGACTATGAAAGAAAATCCTAATTTTGAACTGTTTGAATTATACATTGTGATGTTGGTGCAAATTTCTTTAGAGTTCAAGGATTATGTTTGGTTGTCTTGTAATCAAAGTATAAAAGAATAAAAACCTTCTCATAATGATGTGGATGATCTAAATCTGAGTTATGCATCAAAAAAATATCTCTATGTAACTGTGAGAAAACTTCCAAGCTATCCTTATATGGACTTGAATTTCAGAAATAACAGATATAAGATTTTTGTTATGCTGTGGTATACCAGAGAAACATATTGCATCTATAATGATATTATTATACTTTACCTGAGTAATGTCAGAGACAATGTTTTCATACACATTTTCATCATTGTATGCAGCAATGAAAGAGGCTAAGCCTTTTCGCTCACCCATCAATTCTTTTTACGCTGAGTGAATGAGATTAACGAAATGAGTAGTACTCGTTATATAAGGATGAAACCATATGTACGCATATTGCATGGCATGGATAGAAGCTCTCCTAGTGCATCAATTATTGCCTTGAAAGTGCAAAACAATTATTAATATATAAGATTTCGACGACGCTTTAAGTTCCATTATGTACATTATTATCCTTTTATACACATATATGCATTATGCCCATTATCAAAATAGAACGCCCCTTTTTGGATAGGAATTTTAAATCGGCTATGTTCAAATTCGGCAATAAGTGGATGGCATTCACAATAGAAAAACCGTTCATTTTAGCTGCATGGAGCATGGTGACTAAAACATGAATTAATTTATACTTTTTGTGCATTGGATTCCATTGAATATTGAATTGGACATACAAACAAAACATTGTTCATTGAGTGTTAAAAAAATGTAATATAACAACATGAAATTTGTGAAATCGGTAAAAATAAAATTTGTGAAAATTTAGTTTGTTGCTGAGATGAAATATATTTTGAAGGGAATTTTAAGATACAGGAAATTATTGTCAAGGACAAAAAATTTCAGCGTTTTTGCCTCAAGGACAGGCCTTCAATATTTTATCCTAAAAGACAATTTTTTTTAGGTATCAGTTTTTAGTCATTGATAGTATCAGTTTGTAGTTATCGGTAGCAGTTTTTAGGTATCAGTTTTTAGCTTGGTAGCAGTTTTGTTGTCCTTATGAATAATTTTGAAAAATATTTGTCCTTATAAATAATTTTTAGAAGAATGTTTGTCCTTATGGTAAAAATATTGAGTTTGTGTCCTTGAGGCAAAAAATATACAAATCTTTGTCCTTTAAATTAATTCCCCTTTAAGATATTATAAAGTTGCTTGTGTGCTTTTATTGAAATTATGCATCAAAATATATGTTAGATTGTGAGTGATTTAATTAATGAAATTAATTGGTCAAATTAAAAGGATTTTGAATTGGATGCAAGACTAATCGCATCAATTGCATTAATTAAGAGGCAAATTCTAGACAACGTCATTAACTAATTGCATTAACACCACCAAACAAGCATTGAATTTCCATGATTATTTGCTGATGTCATACCGATACTAGGTCAGCGCACCAGGGGAAATCAGTACGGTGTCACTATAGCGTCGGCAAGACATAGGTAATTGCCAACGTCATACTTATGCGACATTGTTTACTTGATTGCTTATTCTAAAATGAAATAATTCCAACGGTTCATAGGAGAGTGTCATCAATTCCCTATATCTATAAACTCCTCAATGCTACTGCGATGCCACCGTAGCAATGGGCACTAGAACCTATTTTATTTTTATTAGTCTATTCTATTTTTGTTTTAATATGTTATTCGTTTTTAATGCTTTACTCAATTACTGTTAAATATTGTTTTCATTTTTTTTGAGAGAAATGTGTGATTCTCTAAAGTAGAGGAGAGCACACATGTACATACACATATATATATATATATATATACACACACATATATATATACATATATATATATATATATATATCACCGATAGTAAAGAAGCTGTCAACATGTCTGACAGGTGACAAATCATAACATAGAAAAATCTAAGATAACAACATCAGGTAACTTAAATAAGTTTCGGTAAGGCCACCGCCCATTAAAACTCAGTATCGAACTCCGGCAAGACCACCGTCCGATAATGAAGTGTTAGAAGTACCCAATAAAAACCATGGTGCATCCAAGTAAACAAATGAGATCAACAAGCAACTCCACTAGAGAATGAACGCCTCACAGCTAGCGTGGAAGATCCAGATCTAAAATATGAAATATCTCCTAACAACGATCCTACGAACAACAATCATGCAATCCTAGCAATAGCAACCCTGAAACCCTGCAAATAGCATTCTAGCACCCTTTTTAGTCTAAATCTGTATCTATAGATGGAACTATACAAAAATATAAGAATAATACACATATATATATATGTATATAAATATTTATATACATATATATGCATTAATGAAATAAAAGTAATAAAACTAGAGTTAAAACTATAAGACAACAAAGAAACTATAATAAGATTTAGACTAATAAAAGGGTCAAACTCATTATGCAACATCTTAACTTACTTTTATGTTATGAGATAGAGATCACGAAATCAAAAGACATAGATATTAACAAAATATGTAATTATATACTTATAAATTTTTAACAAATCTTAAAAATATTAACATTATGCTTCTTTGATCAAAAGAACGTTATGTTGTAGTTATTAATGTTAAAAATATTATTTTTTTTGTTTAAATAATTCAATGCTTTTTCTAACCTTATTAAGATATTCATTAAAATGATTATTTTAGCCAATCTATATTTTGGATTTGAGATCCAATTGAAACAAAATGATGCTACTGTTATTACCAATCTGTTAATATAACTGTTGTTATTATTAAATAGTCTCTGGTTTCTCTTAAGCCAAATATACCAACAAATTATAGTGAATAAAGTATCTAGTAAAAATCTATTTTTCTTTTTAAACTTAAATCTTAAGTTATTCCAGTAAAAATCACAACCAGTAACTTTAGTTGTGGAATAAAGTTAAAGATTTTAAGAGTATTATTAAGAATGTAGCAAGTATCCATACAATCGTAATATATATGATTAATATTTTCAAACTACAAGTTACAAAAAGTACATTTATTATCAATTGGCAAATTTTTTCTTTTTAAAAGTTCAATGGTATTTAGCTTCTCATGCATGATTAACCACATATGAATCTTAGCTTTTGGTAGTGCATTTGCTTTCCAAATAAGATTAAAAACGTTATTAGTAACGTCTGAGAAATTAAGAAATTTATACAATGAATTAGAAGTGAATTTCTTACTTTTATCTCATTCTTGGTTAATAATATCATTTTTGTTAGCAATATTATATAAATTCAACCTTGCACTAATAAAGTAAATTGTCTAAGAGTTGTACCTTCTAATATTCTATTAAAATTAAAGTTCCAAGGGGGATCATTATCCGAAGAAAAAACATTTGTAATTAAAGCATTTTCAAAGTTACAAATGTTGAAAAGTTCTTTAAATTCGACCCTAAGAGGAATGACAGATAACCAACGATCATGCCAAAAAGTTGTATTATTTCCTGAATGAACAATCGTATTAGTGTCAAGGTTATAAATATCATGACATTTTAAAATTGATTTCCAAAAATTAGACAATTTATTGTTAAACGAAGGTGTAATTTGGTATAAATTATTACTACCATTATAATAATATTTAGATGCAATTTCTTTCCAAATAGAATTATCATTTATATCCTTAAATTTCCACAACCACTTCCCTAATAATGACAAATTCATGTTACGTAAATTAATAACACCTAGTCCTCCCTCCTTTTTCGATTTACAAGTGGTTTCCCTGTTAACTAAACACTTTAGACTACTGCTAGGATTATCACCACTCCATAAGAAATCTCTTCTTATTTTATCAATTTTATTGATCACACGTTTTGGAAAAAGATGCACAGACATCCAATAAATCGGAAGTGCAGATAAAATAGAATTGATAAGAACTAATCTATACACTCTCGTTAAAAACCTCCCATTCCAATTGTAAATTCTATTTTTAATTTTATCTATTGTAATTAGCCAGTCATTATGTTTAAGTTTAGTCGGTCTAATAAAAAATCCAAGATAATCAATAGGGAAATTCATGGTAATTTACAATTCAAAGTATTAGCTACTAAACCCTCAACCTTATCAATGTCATTTAAAACTAAAACCGAACTTTTATCAAAATTAATTTTTAGTCCTGAAAGTAGTTCAAAGCTGTATAAAATAAATTTAAGGGAAATGACGTGATTAGGCAAATGAGAAGTAAATAATAAGGTATCGTCCGCAAATTGAAGAACAGAGAGTCCATTGTGTGAAATTTCGCTACCTACGCACCCTAAAGATCCATTTCCAACAGCTTTTTTAATTATCATAGCGAAAACATCGGCAGCTAAATTAAACAAGAGAGGCAATAAAGGATCACCCTATCATAAGCCACGTTTTGACTGAATTTTATTCCCTAAAATCTCATTAACCATTATACTAGAATCACCAGTTTTAAGCAATGTCATAATCCAACCAATACATTTACGACTAAAACCTCTAGCCAGTAACATATCAATTAGAAAATCCCAATCAACCGAGTCAAAAGCTTCCACAAAGTCAAGGTTTAGAAGCGCGCATGTAATGTTATTCTTACAACAATGATTCATGTACCCTTGAACAACAACCACTCCATCCGTGATATTCCTACGCTTAATTAAAGCGGTTTATGAACAACCAATTAAATCATTCATTCTTATACTAAGTATATTTGCTAAAACTTTTGAAATAATTTTAGCAAAACAATTAATTAAAGAAATTGGTCTAAAATCTTTCAAATTATTAGCATCGATTTTTTTATGTAGTAGAATGACGTTTTTAAAATTAAATCTTCCTGATTGTAGTTGCCCATTATAAAATTCGTTAAACGTGTTAATTAAATCAAATTTTAATACATTCCAAAATAGTTTGTAAAATAAAATAAGAAAACCATGGGAAGCTGGGGCTTTATCACTAGGCATATCGTTAATAGCCTTCAAAAACTCCTCTTTAAAAAAAGGATTATCAATGTCATTAAGATTAATTCTAGACTCAATAGGATATAGTTCATTCCATCTAATGTTTATTCTATGTTTGTTTTTATTGCTAAAAATATCCCTATGGTAATCAGTAAAGGCCTTATTTAGATCTCTTTGATCAACCAATTTAACATTATTCACAAAAATAGAATTTGTTGTGTCGCTACGTTTTCTACCGTTGGCCATATTATGAAAAAAATTTGTATTATTATCACCTTCAATAATCTATTGAATTCTAGATCTCTGTTTCCACATAACCTCTTCTTTTTCTAAAATTGAATTAAGTTCTTCTTTTAAATTAGCGAGTACATTACGCTCTTCAAGATTTAGTTGTCTAGTTTCTTCTATCTTATTAATTTTAAGAATTTCAGAAAGTAAATTATCTTTTTTAATTTTAATACCGCCAAATACATTCTTATTCCAATTTTTAAGAAAATTCCTAAGACCTCTAAGTTTTAAAACAATTTTTTTTCTAAGTTATCCGTATTTCTGATATTATAAAATTCATTAATATCCATTTATTTTTAATTAGATTAGGGAAGTTAGATTCGAATAACCACATTTTTTTCAAATTTAAAAGTTTTATTAACAATTTTATGATGATCACACGTAAGAATGATAGGGAAATGGTCAGAATACGTACAAGGCAAACCAATGACTCTACCAATAGGAAATTTATCTTCGTTTTCATCACAGATGAAAAATCTATGTAAAAGAGCCATTGAAGGGGATTCCCTACTATTACTCCAAGTAAATTCTCTATTAGTTAGTGGCAATTCTATCAAATTACTACTAATAATAAATTGCCAAATTCTTCCACAGAAGAGAAATCACCTTCCCGGGGTAATCGTTCCTCTAAAAAATTCATAACATTGAAGTCACCTCCCATAATCCATGATCCGAGAGTGAATGATCTAAATTCTAAGCATTCGCTCCATAGAACTCGACGATCAATTTTCAAGTTTGGTCCATAAACGTTAGTTATATTTAATAAAGAGTTATCGCTAAAGTTAATGAGAATAATATGTAAAGAGTGTTGCTTAATAATAGTTTGAAGAAGTTTAAAAGAATTATCATGCCACCCTATAAGTAAACCCCGAGAAGCTCCAATTGAAGGTAAACATGCCCAATGTCGAAAATGATAACCACCTAATCTCCTATAAAAACGAAGATCTGGACAATCTATTTTCGTTTCCTATAAAAGGGCGATATCAATAAAGTAATCTTTAAAAAATGCTCTAATTTTATCACATTTATTTAAATCATGTAGACCCCTAATATTCCAGCTAATAATCCTCATAATCCAGATGTTCTAACCCTCTCTATTTTCCTACTCCAAATGTAAGAAGAATCTAATTCATCATTAGTAAAAACAAAGCGGCATCCCTAGCCAACTGACATAACTCACTGGTGGATAAACTACATACAGCATAGGAAGAATAAGTACTACCTAAAACAGAAGCCATATCTGAGCCTGAATTCGTAGTGCCACTCATAGCACTTAAATCAGGTAACTCGCTCATAATCGAAGAATGACTGCTACAGACCCTGGCACTACGACGAACAACACCATTGACAATAACTGATTTTCTACGCCTGCCTCTCTTTGTCGATGAAGGTAAAAGTGAAGCCTTGTTATCATTATTACACTCACCATGAGTTACTGCAAAAGTGCTTGATGTGCCCTTTATATCAGCCTCTACAACATTGCTAACCACTGATTTATCAATGCCATCGCCAATGCTTATATTAGCCTCTACATATCTAAAATCAGATTTTGAAATTATTTTGCGCTTTTTATATTCATCAATCACTGGAACAGAGCAATTCGCATCTTCCCTCACTATATCATATTTCTTTGCTTTATCACTTTGAAATTCCTTGCCCACCATTGCAGCCATTACTCTTTCTTTATATATAGAATTTATAAAGCCTCTAACCATTAAAATATTATCAAACATCCTACATAACTTTGCTCCATCATTCATAGCAATTATTCGAGAGTTACTAATTTCTAGAAAGGAGTTAAGTCCTTTATCCATTACAACCTGAACAATGTTAATCACCATATAAGAAGCAGCGGATACATGCACACTAAATGAACAGTTTACTCTGTTATCATTTTTATGCTCAAAGTCTACTACTACAAGAATGTTAGATGGACTTTTTATAACAGCCTCAAAAACATTGTCATTCGTAGAGTTATCCATGACATCACTGTTATTTATTCTTTTGTGCCCTTTGTAATCATCATTCATAGGAGCAGACATGTGCAACTTTGCTCCTTTGTTCACTGTAGATATGCTCAAGTTTTTAACTGCGAGAATAAGGCCTTTATCATTAACAACCTTAACTCTACCAATACCCATGCTAGAAGCAGTGACTTCATGCCCATAAGTATAACAGTTAACTTCATACATCAAATCTGCTAAAAAGCTAAATCTATTATGAAGTAACAAGCCTTCATCTTGACCATCAAAAAAATTATTATTAACTGATTTATCCATTGTAACATTATGAACCTTTCGCTGCCTTTTTTCTGTTTGCTTCATATGCTCAGATATATCTTCACTATCGAAACTGCTAACCACAGGCCAGACATCTTCATTTACCAATTCATATATATACTTCATATCAGAAGTAGTGGATACATGCTGTGACGACCGCCCATGACCCCTGCACTAAACATAGAAATATTGCGCTGTAAACTGTGCCAGGCAGCCATGGATGATTGCCAAGGTAATTTGAAACAGTAGAATCTATCGTAAAACTCACAGCGCATGGATAAAAATACGATAGAAAATATATATAATGAAGCTTTACAGAACAGAATCTCTATTAAACTTCATAATAGTTGAATACAAGCATCTGAATAGTCAATACAACAAGCCTCACTACATAACACTCAGAGAATATACAAAGCAGCGGAACATCCAGTACATATAGTAAGAAAATAATATACAAGCCTCCAGCTCGTCTTCGCCATCAGCATCATGGGAAACTAAGAACAGCACCTGTCACCTGCTACCTAGTCTGCCCATCCCAAAATGGATGAACAGCCCAAGGCAATAAGAGTTAAACATAAAGCCTTGAGTCAGACAACAGTCTTAGTGAGTGGTAAATTAACTAACAACATACCAAAAGAGCATAAATGAAAAAAGGAATAGGAATCCAACCCTCCCACTCCACCTCTTTCTACAGTGATAGCTCCCCAGACACACTAAGCAGAAATAAACATAACAAAGCAGACATTTAAAGTAAAGCAATTATCACTCGAGTCAAGGGTGATGTTTTCTAAGTACAAACCCCCAAGACCTAAACCAAGATCAGATAAGCACCCAGAAAACACTACTCTTGAGACCGAATGACGATACAACCAAACATCCATGACTCTGGCTATCACTGTTATCATTGCTTCGATACCACCGTTAATTGAATGACCGGCACATTCTTTCAGCCGTCCGTCAAGGGCTAATGGAAACCCCGGTTCTAGACAGAACTCCGCACGTCGTCGCAGCCCATGCCTAGGACTATCGAATCTGCCCAGAGTACTCGACTACAATCATAGTATTTAGGGACTATCGAATCTGCCCAACGTACTCTTGCTTTGAGCCTGCTAGAACCTTCAACAACGATGAAATCTTAGCCTTCTAGTCATCCTCCTCGACGACTATTTCCATACTAGCCCAAGCGCCTCTCGAGCCAACCATTATCCTCTAACCCGAACCATTTCACCGAGTCATCAACATGCTTGGAGTGATCCCGTCTGGATTAAACCAAGGCTATCTCATATCATGCCTCGCCTTATCTCATCATAGCAAAGCCTCATCTCAACATCATCATCATCAAATCTATCCATAGAGCTTCATCATCCGCTACATATGCCACGAGCAGCTTTTCCCAATTCAAGAGCCTTCCTCTTAGCTTTTGAATCATCTTCGACCATCTTGTCTAAATCAAATCATCAATCAACTAATTTACAACAATCAATCAAGTCATTCATTAATCCAAGCAATCAACATTCAAATATGATCAAATAAACAATTATAACAATAATGACAATTCTGTAAATAAAGAGCCTAAATCTAACAAGTGTGAATCATGAGCAATATCTTTACATCTTGATGAATGAACTTGCATAGGTTAATCATGTAGTAAAATGGATGTCAAATCATCATGAGCAATAGATCTATACTTAAGTTTATGAAAATGCATGGAAATCACTAATTTAACACCAAATCAAGCCATCAATCCGATATACTCCTTTGGATCCGTGTGAGAGATAATCACCACTCACCGAATCTCCTAAACAACTCAAAAGCAACACACTTCAGATCTGGACAGCGAAGGATCTAACTCGATCTATCAAAATTCCGCTTCAAACGATGAAATCTCTCTTCGATGGATGAAGATCTTCAACTTTAGCTCTCGGATCTTCGATCTTGATCTTCGATTTGGATGGAAGGAATCACAAGATTAGAGTGGAGAAAAGAAGTGAAGAAGTGTAGAACTCGAGCTCTCAAAATGGCAGCACTTCGTCGCTTCGAAATCCGGATCCCAAAAATGAAGGAGAACCCGCCTATTTATAGGCTGATTTCCTTAAGTCGTCCGCCCCTATAAGTCGTCCACGACTTAAGAAAACCCACGACCTACGACCTACCAGACCCCACGACCTAACACTCAACGCGACATAACAGCTTCCGACTCAACGACTTAGCACATGCACGCGACTTAGCTACCTAACACTCCACGACCTAACTGCATAAGCGCTTCCACGACCTAAAACTCAATACTATTGCGCGACCTACGACTTAACTCTTAGCGACCTAACACACACAGGGCTCACCACGCGACCTAACAACTTAACACTTTAGGTCGTCTAACGACCTAACTACTAAGTCGTTAGCCCGCTTATCTCCTAGGTCGTGAACTTGCTAACTCTCTTAAGTCGCTACCCTACTTAAGTCGTTAACTCCTAAGTCGTCTACTAACTTAGGTCGCCGATTTATTAAGTCGGTCCAATTCTATAGGTCGCTAAACCCCTTAAGTCGTTCACTCGACCTAAACCACTACACGACCTAACTTCCACATGACTTATCCCATAACCCTTAGGTCGCCAACTTCCTTAGGTCGCTCCACTTCCTTAAGTCGTCTACTCCGACCTAACTACCCCATGACCTAAGTCATCACACGACTTACCTTCTATACGACCTAACCACTTAAGTCGGTTAAATTCTATAGGTCGTCCCAAACTAACATACGACCTAAGCTCTGAACAATCTTAACCATACTACGATCAAATAACAACTGTTTTACAATGTTTTGATCCGTAAAATACGGGTCGTTACACATGCACATCAAATGAACAGTTTACTTTGTTATCATTTTTATGCTCAAAGTCTACTACTGCAAGAATGTTAGATGGACTTTTTATAACAACCTCAACAACATTGCCATTCACAGAGTTATCCATGCCATCACTGTTATTTATTCTTTTGTTCCCTTTGCAATCATTATTCATAGGAGCAGACATGCGCAATTTTGCTCCTTTTTTCACTGCAGATATGCTTAAGTTTTTAACTGCGAGAATAGGACATTTATCATTAACAACCTTAACTTTGGCAATACCCATTCCAAAAGCAGTGACTTTATGCCCACAAGTATAACAGTTAACTTCATCCATCAAATCTATTAAAATGCTAAATCTATTATGAAGAAACAAGCCTTCATCTTGACCATCAGAAAAACTATTAGTAACCGACTTATCCATTGTATCATTATGAACCTTTCCCTGCCTTTTTTCTAGTTGCTTCATATGCTCAGATATATCTTCACTGTCAAAACTATTAACCACAGGCCAATCATCTTCATTTACTAACACATTGAATTGCTTATTAATAACTATTCCATCATTAAAAACATCAAAAGCATTTACATGTTCAGTTATATATATTGAGTCAACATGAATTCCTTTATCTACAACCGAAACCCCATCAGCAAAGTCATCAGAGGCATCTATCAAAACTCCAATTTTATTCTCAAATGAAACACCATGTTCTAAAATCCCTCTAGTATCCAAATCATAATGGTTTAAACTGCACATATCCAGAGCTTCAATAGGGAAAGCTACATGACTAAACCATTCGTTGTGCATATTAAGAAGCTCAATTTCATTTCTTATACAAGCAGTCTCCAAAGAAATTACAAATAATGTTCCATTAAACCTCAGGTTGCTAACTTTGGGTAAACTAAAATCTTTACCAATGAGAATTTCCACCATAAGAAATGCGAAACCAAATTTTACATTTAGCTCCTCTATTCTCAATACAAAACCAATCCCTCCAAGAAATTGCCTTAAACAAACTAAGTTCCACAAAGAACAAGGCAAACCCGTTAGTTTTACCCAAATACTTCTATCATATACGCACTGTTTGATTCCATCCTTAGCGGTCCATTCATGAATTCCTATAATAACATTATCCTTGCCCATAAATTTCGAATTTAGAGTAGAAGTAAAAGCTTGTTTAGATGGAAACATGACTAGAAATTTATCATTAAACTTCTTAATTTCCCATTTAAATAAACCAAAATTATCCACTAACATTCTAGTAATATCATAGATTCTAATCGATCCCTGTAATAAACTCAAGATTTCCCAACAAGAAAGATCTAAAAGACCAGAACTTGAATCATTATTGTTCTTGCAATGCTTCTTAACAGCAGTATTAAAATTAATCTTATGCAAAGAAGAGAATAAACCAGATTTCTTGAAATGTAATTTAGATGTTTTAGAAGCAAACCAGTTGCAGTGAAACCTCTTGTGGCCAAAGAAACCACAATTAAAACAACTTATTGGCTCTCGGCAAGTATAAGCTTGCGTTGAATCCCCACATCTGTAACAGAATTTTTTACCAGCTTTCTTATCAATCCAAGAGGTCGCCTGTAGCCCATTTAAAGAAGATATACCCTTTCCATCTTCCCTCATAGCATTGCTAAAACCAAAACAAACATCAGCAAAAGAATGCTTTTGGATATTGACAAAAGTGAACAATGGCAAATCGTAGTGGATAATCTTGAAAGTGCATTGACAGATGACAACTTTTCATTGGAAATTACGGAATTCGAACTATTTGAGATTGGCAAAAAATCTTTTCCATAATCAGATCTGAAATCTAAATTTAATGGGGAAGAGAGAGTTGAGGAAGAACGATCATGAGAACAATAAAGAGAATGCAAATATTGCATCGAGTCACGATTGTCCGCCATTATTGTATTGTTTTTATTTGTATCTAAAGTGATAATATTTTCATTTTTAAAAGTTTACATCGTATTAATTTATTTAAATTATAATTGTTACTGATTTGATAATATATATGTATATATTTAATAATAATTGATATTAATTTTATATTGTTTATATATAATACTATTCAGTATCATACATATATATAAGCTTCTCATATAATGCTAAAAAATTGTATGGTTGGATTTTGAAATTTTAAAGCGTATAGAATTTATATATTGGTCATTTCAATAGAATTATATATGTAACTTATCGAAAATGACCTATACAATTTAAATCGGCGTCTTGTGTACATTTGAAATTCTTAAAACCCAACCGTACAAAATTATCAATTTTGTCCCAAACTTAAATATATAACATTTTTCATTTGAACTTGTAACAAGTCTAACTTTTATACTATTAAGATGATACATTCTTGAAACCCAACCGCAAAAAATCATTATTGTTGTCCTAAACTTGGCCACCATAATACAAAACTTGGTCACCATGATACGTAAAACTAGAGTTGCAACTGCTAGAGGTACCAACGCCGACCTTCAAATGCCACCATGGCTCCAAAGGTACCTGCAGACTATGGCATAGTCTGCTCCACCTGTAAGAGGTACTCCTCCATTCCTCGTAGCAACATCAGTTGGTGTGGTGCCAGTTTCTCCACCATTTGCACCGTCAATTATATGGATTTTCCAAGGCTTCGCCGAGATTTCTCCGTATAGGAGGAAAGACATATATAGGTACCGAGTCCTCTATGGAGACGCAAGCTTGGCTCCACACATGTGAACGTATCTTTAGTGATTTAGAATTGGATGCTATGGTAGGAGGCGACTTGCCTCTAGGAAAATTCAAGAAGAGGACCTTAGTTGGTGGGTTGTGATTATTGAGAAGGTATACGAGTAGATTATTACATGGGAAGACTTTAGGAGGAGATTCGAGGGTTGGTTTATTTCTAGAGCTCGGAAAAGGAGTGCAAATTAAAAGATTTCTACATCTCTAATAGGGAAGTACACCAATTAAGGAGTATGTGAATGAGCTTATCCTTTTAGCTAAGTTTGTAATGAACCTGATAAACACCTAGAGGAAGAAGGTTACTAAGTTTGCAAAGGGATCGATCCCACTACTAAAAGACCTTGCCATTAGTCATGTTCTAGTGGTAGCTAGTTATGAGAGCTTAGCTGAGATGTCACTATTGCATTCAATCACTCATGAGGCTCCTAAGGTAAAGGCAGTAAGGGTGGAAGAGAAGTCGAAGTTCCAAGGGAAGCGGCAAGGTCAAGGGACTAGGAAAGATTCAAGCAAAGTAAAGAAGGGTGGAAGGGTATGAAATCAATGTGGTTTTAGGGAACATATTTCGAAGGACTATACAGTGGATATCTCCAAGGGGAAGTTCTTTATTTGTGATCAAGTGGGAAACATGAAGAAGAATTGTCCATCCCATTGGAAAAGTAGACAAGTGGTAAAGGACTATGCCTTTGGAGCGGTCCATAGTTCTAGCAAGCAACCAACTAAAGATAAGGGAAAGAAAATCATTATGGAAGGTGCACTTTCTATTTATGGTTTATCTACTCCCATTATGTTTGACACTGGAGCTTCACACATTTTTTATTGCAAGTCACTTAGTTGATAGTTTACCCCTTATACCTCACATTGTTATCCTCTTATGGTGTCGAACCCTATTGGACCCTTCCTTCTAGGATTTGTCATGACATTAAGTTATCCAAGGGTAAATATGGTTTCGCTTGTGATGCCTTGTGCTTAGGTTCTTTGGTTATGGTTTATTCTTGGTATGGATTGGGTGTCGAAGCATGGGGTAATTTTTGTTTATGATAAGAGAGTTGTAAGGGTAAAGGTTAACCGTGGTCACAGGCTTGATATACATTGTGAGCCCATGAGTCCTACGATGCTAAGTTATTCTAAAATATTTTCTTGATGTATTTGAAGAAGTTTCTAGCTTACCTTCCTATAGGGAAATTGAGTTACGAATTGTGCTTGTGGTGGATGCTAAACTGGTTGTGTTGCCTATTACATGTAATGGATCCTAAGGAAAGAAGGGAGTTGGAAGTCCAACACTCTAAACTTTTAGAGAAGGGTTTTATACAAGAAGTATGTCAGTGTGGGGAGCATCTGTTGTGTTTTCCACTAAGACAGATGGATCCTTGAGATTGTATTTTGATTATAGGGAGTTAAACAAGTTGACTCGTAAATACAAGTACCCTCTTCCCCGCATTAATGATTTGTTTCTCCAACTCAGTCTTGCTAATGCTTTCCTCAACTAAGGGTGGCCAAGGATAGTATTCCTAGGCTTGTCAATGGATGCAAACGGATGTGGATATGGGTATATTCGCATCTACATCCGAAAATTTAAATCCACATCTGAATCCGCATTCAATATTCATGGATCAAATAATCAATATCTGCATTTGGGGAATTTTTTTCGGATATCCTAAAATATCTGCATCCGTAAATAGGATGTGGATATTTTCGAATATCTGAAATGTAACGGTTGCGACTTTTTGACGCTCGAAAGTCGACATTAATATGTCCACTATATCAAATGCCGCGCAATCGAATGCCGGAAAACTGAACCATTAGGGTTAAAAGAAGAGGTAGAAGAAGACAGAAGAAAAGAAAGAACAGAAAAACAGAAACAGAAACAATATCAGAATCTCACATTCGTAGCGGAACAATATATAATAGATGAATCAATACATCAATCAGAGTCAATATACAACTCAATACAACAATGGACAATTATATAACTTGTCCTCACACAGAATACACAGCGGAATAAATAAACAAGTACAATATTACGCCTCGCCATCCAGCTCATCTCCAATGCTCCAGAATATCCAGAATATCCTGATAACATAACTCTAGGCTGCCCGTGTGGAAAATTATGGGCACCTAGAGTTTAGAAAGGGAACAATAAACTCCGAGTCAGTCATGGTGACTGGTGTGAGATCGTAAAACAATTATTTTCACAAAGAAAATAAAACAGATTCGCAATGCTTTTGGAAAATGAAACTACCATAAGGCCTCCTGCCACACACACAATGCAAACGCAGAATTGGAGGAGATTTCTCCTTATGATAGTCAAAGATGCTTACTATGCAAAATCATTGGATATTATTACTAGTGCATAGTGTAGAACACATTTCGAAAGTATAATATTAATCTTAGCCAGCATACAACCATTATTGTATGCCTACTATAGCTACCATCTAAACAGTGGTGACCACCATAAGTAAATGGCAGGTTCTGCAACTAAAACCGTACATGGTTCGTATTGTTTCTTTGGATTTCCAACAAATGGTCAGGCAAAGGAACTTCCTTACACCGAAATGGAAACGCCTCTGGAAAGACGCCCCGAGAACCTAACCGGATCTCTGCAAACACAACGCCGACGCTACCTCACGCTGTACAGCTGTAACTAGGTAAATAACACACTAACGCTACCTCACGCTGTACAGCTGTAACTAGGTAACTAACACACAAGTATGCCATCCCCCGGTCGTTACCGACCTTTATCCGAGGATCCTCAACCACAAAGCAACAACCACAAAGTATAATAAATTTGCAGCATCAACATAGGTAAAATATCTCGACTCCAAACCATGATATCACCTCTTATCCAAAAGAAAATGGACATACCCTAGGGGCGCGACCCCTAAAACCCTTTGCCGCAACATTCCTGTTTCGACCATTACCGGGTTATGAGGATCGACGAAGTCTCGTCCACAAAGCTACGCTTTTTCATAAAGCCATGCTTTTTCACAAAGCCACGCTTTGATCAACAAATGATCAACAGCACTTCGTATGCCACATTACCAAATTGGGAATGTATCACTAGTAACCATCAACTACATAACCTCTGAGCTCGTACGTCTCAGATAAGGGTGTTAAACTAAGAGAATAAATTCTCCGCCACCAACAGAAATGTATTTGATAGAAACTAGCTTTACATCTCAAAGTGTAATGTCAAACACACATCCATACAAGTCCGTTCCGGGATCGAACGGAACCGAAGGCACTTCCAAAGAAGCTCTTGCAATCCGGGTATTCACTAATCACGTTCGGACTTCCCATCACAAGAAGAGTGGTATAAATCTCTATACCGGAGCAACTCGATGCAGAGACATTCGACAGGTTGTCCTTTCATTTTCAAAAATACCCGGTCTTCACACCGGTCTTCAAATGTTATCCATTCACGACGTATCATTATTCGAAATGGGTTATATGACACAAAGTCCTCTCCCGGCTTAACCGAATAATGAGCGTTTTTTTAAAAACAAATCAAGTGCCATTTCAAAGGCAAATATTGATAGTCGGTTATTTAACTATCAACAACATTCACAACAATCAACCAATTTAAATAATTTTTCCCAAATTATTAAATTTCAAATATCTTCCCGATATATGGTTTACACTTCAACCATTTGGAAACAAATTTCAAATCACTTTCATTTAAACCAATTTAATAAATTCTTATCAATTTATTTCAAATTTACATTCCACACTTTAAAAATAAATCAGCGTTTATTCTTAAAACAAATTTCCCTTTCTTTATAAATTCCATTTTGAATTTACATTCCCAAATATTCACTTTTTATACGATTTTCAAATCGATTTCTCAAAGATTCGCTTTCAACTCCAAATCAACTTTCAATTTGATTTCCAAATTTATTTCAAATCCCAAATTGGTTTTCCAAATATTTATTTCAAATCCCAAATTGATTTTCCAAATATTTATTTCAAACACCAAATCAAATTCCAAATTGATTTCAAACAAATTTATCACTTTTTAAAATAATTCCTTTATCTCTTCCAAACCATTTAAAATTCCATTTTTAAATAAATTCTTCAACTTTCAAACAATATTATTCAAAACCCATTTATTAATATCCTTTTCCATATTTTAAAAATAATTCGATAAGATTTCGAAAATCAACTTTATGATTTTAAAATTCCTTCTTTTAAATACACTCAATTCTTTTAAAAGAATTTACTTAAAATTTCCAACTTTTATTTCGAAAATCCAATTCTATTTATTCTGGTATCCAACGATACCAAAAATACATTCGGCTAAATTATAGCCCTCAACACATTCAATCACAAATATAATCATCCACAGATTATAAATAAATAATCACACAGCATATGAAACAAATTCATATAATTTGAGGAATCCAGTTGGATCCCTCCAACCTGTTTCCCTGCATCCACAGATGTTAGCACAATACCAATTCCACTTCGAGGTGGAATATCGCGGTATATGGGATTTATAAAATATCATCCGCTATTATGCGGCGCATAGGGTCTCATCCGCTATATAATGCGGGAAATATCAACAACTCCAATATATACATATTCCAATATATATATATTGCTATATACTACTATATATATTATATCACATCCAAACAGCAATCAATCAATAACTGCAAATCCAACTTTCAATTTGAGTGAGAAGATCTCACCTTTAATTTGCAATCCATTTTTCCATTCCAGTTTGTTTTCTTTGCAATTTTGACCTTGTATACAACAATTTTATACAGTTGATTAATATTCGAAATAAATCGAATAATAAATTTCCATTTAATAGTTTTAATCCAACTAATATGTATTTTTTAAAATTCCTTTTCAACCCTATATATTTTTCAAAGTCTTTTCCATATATAAATTTTTTTTCCTGTTTCATCTATATACATATATTTAAAAGAAACGGGATTAATTGATTCCTTACAGTAAATACTTTTAACCAAAAATAGGTATGTAGGTATATTTTTATACATCTTCTTATTGTAAAAATATATTTTTTCCTGTTTTACTGTTCATACTTATATTTTGCTGTTAATTTCAGGTTCCTGTATTTTTCCAAAATCATATATACATGCATATATTTACTGTAAATAACAAAACAGTGAATTCCTTTCCTGTAAAACTTTCTACTTCTTTTCTGTTTATCTAAGTATATTAAAACAGGAGTGTGAATTTATACATATATGCATTTATATCAATATTATTATTATTTCTCTTACTGTATATATATGTAAATTAAATATGAGGAAAATACCTAAATGGCCCGAATCTCCAGGCTATCCATTCCCAAAGATGAACTGCTCCTCGATCGACTCTACAAATCCCAGCTCGAACATCCCTGCACCCAAACGATAGACCACCCATCACCGCATCCATCGCCTCGGGCTTGCGCGCTCATTACAGTTTCATTGAGTCGGGACCACGACTTTGAACAGGCGCGAATACAATCGCGTGATGTGCTCGAGTTCGGCCAAGCATCCATTCCTTCGCCGCCATTCGTTTTCCAACGAATCAAATTCGTTTTTCCCATCTCTATTTTTTTTCATGAAGTCGATTTAGAGAGCCACCATTTTTTTTCGAACTAAGAAAGGGGAAAAAGGGGAAGATGAGATTCAATTAAAAGAAAACTCGTTCGGCCATTATCTTCGATCTCGAAATGAAAAAGGGAAAGTGAAATCGCGATGTACACGGTGAGGCTCGAGTTTAAATTCGAATTGAATGTGGCTATTGTTTTGTTGAACGAGATATTTTTTTCTTTTGAAATCAAAATGAACTGCTTGCGTGATAAAAGAAAACAAAGGGGACAAGATGTGATGTTTGCATGGAGAATATTTTCTGCGTGTAGCAGATGAGCTACAGTGCCCCTGAAATGAAATGGAAAAAGTAACGACGTGAAAGAAATACGGCTGAGAGTTGACTAGTATAAATATCCCATTTAAATTCAAATTCAAATCGTCACGAATTTGCAACTCAAAATTTTGGTATCCTATTGAGACGTGCTGCTAGGCGTTTGTAATGTTATACGCCTATTCCGAACGCATTGGAAAAGGTTTCGAGTCCGAATTCGATCATATGGAGAAGATAGCTTTTTGGACCAGTTATTAAATTAAATTTTCGATTTGATTTCAGCGCGTTTGCTTATCGTACGGCCAAACGATCACTCCAAACATTACGAAAATTGAAATCCGATAATAATACACTATCACGGATCCAATGGAACTGGTTTCGTCGAATTCCGAGACTGTGCCTCGGAAGGCTATTTTTAAATTCAATTTAAACGATAAAATTCAAAACTGAACAAAATAGTTTCAAATTCAATTCTGAAGCTTCCATTATCTTCAGTATAATCAATATGAATTTTCTAAGCCATCAAATCATTTTTAACAGAATTAAAATTGAAGATTCAAATTTTTACCCAGTTTCAATAATTAAATTCAATAATTTAATTACCAAATTCATTCTGATATCTCGAATTTCAAATTAAACTATCATTCGAATATTTAAATTCAATTAAATATTCACATTTCAAATGTTAAAAATTTAGGGTCGTTACAATCTTCCCCCCTTAAAAGAATTTCGTCCCGAAATTACAAGTTAAGAAGAATGATCCAATCCCCATTAACTATTTTCTCAAATCCAAATAGTTTTTAAACAACTTCTCAAAATAAATCTTTTTATTAGAGATTCATTATCATTTCAACTAATTTTCCCAATCTTAACTATAGTTCCAAATACTATGGTTTTCTTAACAATTCAAGTTTCATTTCAAATTCAAATTTTGAATTCAAATTTTTCTCAAAAATTTTCTAACTCTTTAAATTTCCGAAAATTCCGCCAGCGACTCCTTTGCGCGGCTAGCTCGGTACAACTACAAAATGTCCCTACGGACTCCCAAATTCCAAAGGAAAACAAAATGCCAAGTGGCAAAATCAGAAACTCATCAAATTTCATACTAAAATTTTAAATACATACCTTATCTTAGAAATCAAAATCCAATTCCATTTTCCTTAGCCTTTACAATCCCTGTATACTTTACTTAACAACAATGTCCAAATTTACTTATTGGATTCTAAATACCCATTTACTTAAGAATTTCATTCTTTATTTCTTAAGTTCAATATAAGTATTTCTTATATTCATTTTTACTTTATTAACAAAGTTATATATTCATTTCCATTCAACTTTGCATTTTCAATTCCATTTGAATTCAATTTACAATTTCATTTCAATTGGAATTCATTTTATCTTCAAAAATCCACTTAGTGAAAACTCGATATTCACTTTTTCCAAAGCTTTCAACTTCAATCAAAACAATGGTTTTCATTTTCTAGTTCAATTCCTACGTTTCCATTACAATTTGAAAATCAACTTTCCGTTAACAAAAATTTCCAAATTTTTTCTAACCCCCAAAATTTTCAGAAAATTTTGGCGGAGTCTCTTTTGTACGGAGGAGCTTTTGCAATTTAACAAAAAGTATAAATATATATACATCGACCCACTCGGTCGGAAAAGCAGAAAAATAGTTCATATTTTCTATTTTTATTACGTAGGCGTACCTATATTAGCATTTTAAGCAAAGCGGCTTATTTTTAAGCATTTCGCGAAATCAAAATGCAGCCAAACGGCTTCCAAAAACCTGCACTTACTCAGTTTAAACACGTAAGTGACAAATAGAGAAAATCTATTTACATTTTATTTATTTTCAATAGCAAACACATAGTTTTCATAAGCAAAACATTCAAAATAAATTCCATTAGCAATTTATATGGTATGTTCAACTCCTTTACAATTTCTTCGGTCGAAATATATTTAAATACAGTTTCATTTCAAATTCTTGGTTATGGACACCTACCAGATGTCTTGGGAACAGTTGACTGGTAATATATGATGAGACAAAATGGAATATTAGTGTTTAATTGTAAAATCAAGAGATCCCAACTCCATGTCAATAGCAAGCATAAGCTGTAAAAATATGAATATATCTTTTTTTTCACAATTTAGTACTGATTTGCAAAATTTAAAACAAAAGCAATCTTATATGTGAACTACCTACAACATTTAATCACTTTTTCTATAAGGTCAAAGGTGGCCAAAAGATAAAATTTTGGCATAAAATCATCAGTGTAAATGCTGACCAAAAAAAAAATACAGTGGGTAAAATTGATTTCTCTCAGCTACAATAGTTTCCAAATAACTATGTTTTTATGATTGATTATTCAGCTCCATAAACTGGTCCAAATGGTTAAATAACCTTTTAATCTCTACCACTAGTATTAGCACACAATTAGTCAGCTCCTAAATAAGTGTATTTCTCTAAATTTCTTGATGCAGCATATGATCTTAACACTGACATAGTTTGGATATATCTGACATAGTTTCATTTCTTTATAAAATGGATGCTCAAAAGTAAATTTTACCTTGACTTCTAAAAGCAGCCACATTGCAATCAAGTAATGTTTTTTTTACCAAATGATGGCACCTTACTACCAATTAAATAAAAACGAGCATCAAATGTATATGAATGTTCACAATTAGCTTTTCTTATTTATTAGGGCATGCACTGGAATTCGAAAATGGTTCCATCTACTAATTTAATTCAATTAGTATATTCACTTATCCTTTTTAAATTCCGAATTTCCATATTAAATTCATCTCAAATTTACTTTATCCATAACGAGGGAATTTCAATTAATTTTTTTATACTTACTTGAATTTATATACAAATTCAAACCATTTGAAATTTAGCTCACAACTCAACTTTAATTTACTAATTCAACTTCCAATTTATTATTTCATGAATTAACAATTTGTCAAGTTAGTTTACTTGAACTCAATCCACTTTATTTTATTTTCCAAGTTTGGATTTTTATTCAACTTGATTCAAATCAAATTTCATCACATTATTCAAATTTCAATTCACTTATTTACAAATGTAGCTTCATTTGTTTATTCATTTATTCATTCCTTTTCAATTTGAATCTCATTCCAATCAATTTCAAATATTTTTATAAGTTATCAAACTTATTTATATTCCATTAATGAATTCTATTCCAAATAATTTCTTGGAATTCTATTTACAATTATAAATCACATTTACAATTTACATTCACAAATCCCATTCGTATATGAATTTATTTTCTTATACTTTCAATTCATATTTATAAATTTTATTTGTTAAATGAATTTATCTCCAAATCTTTTGTTATACCATTATTTCTTATTCAATTCCATATAACAATGATAATAATTCAATATTATCTTTTCCTAACAACCAAGCATCCATATACTATAATAATTCATAGAAAATCATTTCTTTTCTACACAAAAATAGTTTTGGGCAAAATTATTTCATTTACCCTATCTGAAACAATACTGTGTCGGTTCATCTTGTTTAAGAGTTTAGAAACCCCTATCGATTACAGTTGGCCAGACCGCACCGACCAGAATCTATAAACAATCAACCGATAAGTAAACACAATACAAAACAAATTTTTGTATTCACTAACAAATACGCACTCATATCTATTATTACACTCACACTCATTCTAGAGTACTACTGACTCTATCTCTAATGAGCAACACCCAACAGAGCCAGGTTTGTCGCTTAACCAACAGCTCTGATACCACATGTAACGGTTGCGACTTTTCGACGCCCGAAAGTCGACATTAATACGTCCACTGTATCAAATGCCGCGCAATCGAATGCCGGAAAACCGAACCATTAGGGTTAAAAGAAGAGGTAGAAGAAGACAGAATAAAAGAAAGAACAGAAAAATAGAAACAGAAACAATATCAGAATCTCACATTCGCAGCGGAACAATATATAATAGATGAATCAATAATCTTTAAAACAAAAGACTATATCAGTTTATACATACATCAATCAGAGTTAATATACAACTCAATACAACAATGGACAATTATATAACTTGTCCTCACACAGAATACACAGCAGAATAAATAAACAAGTACGGTAGTACGCCTCGCCATCCAGCTCATCTCCAATGCTCCAGAATATCCAGAATATCCTGATAACATAACTCTAGGCTGCCCATGTGGAAAATTATGAGGACCCAGAGTTTAGAAAGGGAACAATAAACTCCGAGTCAGTCATATTGACTAGTGTGAGATCGTAAAACAGTTATTTTCACAAAGAAAATAAAACAGATTCGCAATGCTTTTGGAAAATGAAACTACCATAAGGCCTCCCGCTACACACACAATGCAAACGCAGAATTGAAGGAGATTTCTTCTTATGATAGTCAAAGATGCTTACTACGCAAAATCATTGGATATTATTACTAGTGCATAGTGTAGAAAACATTTCGAAAGTATAATATTAATCTTAGCCAGCATACAACCATTATTGTATGCCTACTATAGCTACCATCTAAACAGTGGTGACCACCATAAGTAAATGGTAGGTTCTGCAACTAAAATTGTACAGGGTTCATATTGTTTCTTTGGATATCCAACAAATGGTCAGGCAAAGGAACTTTCTTACATCGAAATGGAAACGCCTCTGGAAAGACGCCCCGAGAACCTAACCGGATCTCTGCAAACACAAGGCCGACGCTACCTCACGTTGTACAACTGTAACTAGGTAACTAACAAACTGACGCTACCTCACGCTGTACAGCTGTAACTAGGTAACTAACACACAAGTATGGCATCCCCCGTTCGTTACCGACCTTTATCCGAGGATCCTCAACCACAAAGCAACAACCACAAAGTATAATAAATTTGCAGCATCAACATAGGTAAAATATCTGGGCTCCATACCATGATATCACCTCTTATCCAGAAGAAAATGGACATACCCTAGGGGCGCGACCCCTAAAAACCTTTGCCGCAATATTCCTGTTTCGACCATTACCGGGTTGTGAGGCTCGACGAAGTCTCGTCCACAAAGCTACGCTTTTTCACAAAGCCACGCTTTTTCACAAAGCCACGCTTTTTCACAAAGCCACGCTTTGATCAACAAATGATCAACAACACTTCGTATGCCACATTACCAAATTGGGAATGTATCACTAGTAACCATCAACTACATAACCTTTGAGCTGGTACGTCTCAGAGAAGGGTGTTAAGCTAAGAGAATAAATTCTCCGCCACCAACATAAATGTATTTGATAGAAACCAGCTTTACATCTCAAAGTGTAATGTCAGACACACTTCCATACAAGTCCGTTCCAGGATCGAACGGAACCGAAGGCACTTCCAAAGAAGCCCTTGCGATCCGGGTATTCACTAATCACGTACGGACTTCCCATCACAAGAAGAGTGATATAAATCTCTATACCGGAGCAACTCGGTGCAGAGACATTCGATAAGTTGTCCTTTCATTTTCGAAAATACCCGGTCTTCACACCGGTCTTCAAATGTTATCCATTCACGACGTATCACTATTCGGAATGGGTTATATGACACAAAGTCCTCTCCCGGCTTAACCGAATAATGAGCGTTTGTTTTAAAAACAAATCAAGTGCCATTTCAAAGGCAAATATTGATAGTCGGTTATTTAACTATCAACAACATTCACAACAATCAACCAATTTAAATAATTTTTCCCAAATTATTAAATTTCAAATATCTTCCCGATATATGGTTTACACTTCAACCATTTGGAAACAAATTTCAAATCACTTTCATTTAAACCAATTTAATAATTTCTTATCGATTTATTTCAAATTTACATTCCACACTTTAAAAATAAATCAGTGTTTATTCTTAAAACAAATTTCCCTTTCCTTTATAAATTCCATTTTGAATTTACATTCCCAAATATTCACTTTTTATACGATTTTCAAATCGATTTCTCAAAGATTCACTTTCAACTCCAAATCAACTTTCAATTTGATTTCCAAATTTATTTCAAATCCCAAATTGATTTTCCAAATATTTATTTCAAACACCAAATCAAATTCCAAATTGATTTCAAACAAATTTATCACTTTTTAAAATAAATTCCTTTATCTCTTCCAAACCAATTAAAATTCCATTTTTAAATAAATTCTTCAACTTTCAAACAATATTATTCAAAACCCATTTATTAATATCCTTTTCCATATTTTAGAAATAATTCGATAAGGTTTCGAAAATCAACTTTATGATTTTAAAATTACTTCTTTTAAATTCACTCAATTCTTTTAAAAGAATTTACTTAAAATTTCCAACTTTTATTTCGAAAATCCAATTCTATTTATTTCTGGTATCCAACGATACCAAAAATACATTCGGCTAAATTATAGCCCTCAACACATTCAATCACAAATATAATCATCCACAGATTATAAATAAATAATCACACAGCATATGAAACAAATTCATATAATTTGAGGAATCCAGTTGGATCCCTCCAACCTGTTTCCCTGCATCCACAGATGTTAGCACAATACCAATTCCACTTCGAGGTGGAATATCGCGGTATATGGGATTTATAAAATATCATCCGCTATTATGCGGCGCATAGGGTCTCATCCGCTATATAATGCGGGAAATATCAACAACTCCAATATATACATATTCCAATATATATATATATATTGCTATATACTACTATATATACTATATCACATCCAAACAGCAATTAATCAATAACTGCAAATCCAACTTTCAATTTGAGTGAGAAGATCTCACCTTTAATTTGCAATCCATTTTTCCATTCCAATTTGTTTTCTTTGCAATTTTGACCTTGTATAAAACAATTTTATACAGTTGATTAATATTCGAAATAAATCGAATAATAAATTTCCATTTAATAGTTTTAATCCAACTAATATGTATTTTTTAAAATTCCTTTTCAACCCTATATATTTTTCAAAGTCTTTTCCATATATAAAATTATTTTCCTGTTTCATCTATATACATATATTTAAAAGAAACGGGATTAATTGATTCCTTACAGTAAATACTTTTAACCAAAAATAGGTATGTAGGTATATTTTTATACATCTTCTTACTGTAAAAATATATTTTTTCCTGTTTTACTGTTCATACTTATATTTTGCTGTTAATTTCAGGTTCCTGTATTTTTCCAAAATCATATATACATGCATATATTTACTGTAAATAACAAAACAGTGAATTCCTTTCCTGTAAAACTTTCTACTTCTTTTCTGTTTATCTAAGTATATTAAAACAGGAGTGTGAATTTATACATATATGCATTTATATCAATATTATTATTATTTCTCTTACTGTATATATATATGTAAATTAAATATGAGGAAAATACCTAAATGGCCCAAACCTCCAGGCTATCCATTCCCAAAGATGAACTGCTCCTCGATCGACTCTACAAATCCCAGCTCGAACATCCCTGCACCCAAACGATAGACCACCCATCGCCGCATCCATCGCCTCGGGCTTGCGCGCTCATCACAGTTTCACTAAGTCGCGACCACGACTTCGAACAGGTGCGAATACAATCGCGTGATGTGCTCGAGTTCGGCCAAGCATCCATTCCTTCGCCGCCATTCGTTTTCCAACGAATCAAATTCGTTTTTCCCATCTCTATTTTTTTTCGTGAAGTCGATTTAGAGAGCCGCCATTTTTTTTCGAACTGAGAAAGGGGGAAAAAGGGGAAGACGGGATTCAATTAAAAGAAAACTCGTTCGGACATTATCTTCGATCTCGAAATGAAAAAGGGAAAGTGAAATCGCGATGTACACGGTGAGGCTCGAGTTTAAATTCGAACTGAATGCGGCCATTGTTTTATTGAACGAAATATTTTTTTCTTTTGAAATCAAAATGAACTGCTCGCGTGATAAAAGAAAACAAAGAGGACAAGTTGTGATGTTTGCGTGGAGAATATTTTTTGCGTGTAGCAGATGAGCTACAGTGCCCCTGAAATGAAATGGAAAAAGTAACGACGTGAAAGAAATACGGCTGAGAGTTGACTAGTATAAATATCCCATTTAAATTCAAATTCAAATCGTCATGAATTTGCAACTCAAAATTTCGATATCCTATTGAGACGTGCCGCTAGGCGTTTGTAATGTTATACGCCTATTCCGAATGCATTGGAAAAGGTTTCGAGTCCGAATTCGATCGTATGGAGAAGATAGCTTTTTGGACCAGTTATTAAATTAAATTTTCGATTTGATTTCAGTGCGTTTGCTTATCGTACGGTCAAACGATCACTCCAAACATTACGAAAATTGAAATCCGATAATAATACACTATCACGGATCCAATGGAACTGGTTTCGTCGAATTCCGAGACTGTACCTCGAAAGGCTATTTTTAAATTCAATTTAAACGATAAAATTCAAAACTGAACAAAACAGTTTCAAATTCAATTCTGAAGCTTCCATTATCTTCAGTATAATCAATATGAATTTTCTAAGCCATCAAATCATTTTTAACAGACTTAAAATTGAAGATTCAAATTTTTACCTAGTTTCAATAATTAAATTCAATAATTTAATTACCAAATTCATTCTGATATGTCGAATTTCAAATTAAACTATCATTCGAATATTTAAACTCAATTAAATATTCACATTTCAAATGTCAAAAATTTAGGGTCGTTACATGAAATATCCGCATCTAAAAACTGAACAAGCATTTTGTTATATGAAATTTTTTAGCCAAAAACATCACAATTTAAATACTTCATTTTCTCAGATAACATTCAGACATAAACTACAATACTTCATCATTTTTCCAAATGAAAAAATAGCAATACACAAAATATTAAATAAGTTCATTAGTTCATACAATACTATAATTCAAAAATTCAACAAAAACATAATAAAACAAGTAGCATGCAACACTCAACTTTTTTATTCTTTCTTCTACCCACCATAGCTTTCCACGGTTCCTGCAAAGCAAAACTGAATCATTTAACATAGATTAATTTTGAAGATTAATCATTAAATAAGTTCATTGATAGTCTGATATAGGGAAATTGACATCATAATTGAAGCTTAATCAAACAAGCTAAATGAAGTTGTCATCATAACTGATTTGAGATTAGCGTGTATAAAGTATTCACTCATCAATGAGTTCCAATTTGAATGTTGTATTTGCATATTGAATTGATGGCTATAAACATAAGCTTGTGTTTTTATTTCTGTAAATGCCCAGTTTTGATCTTTTGTTCTATGCTGTTATATCTTATACTTTAAAAATGCTTCCAAGGAATTGTTCTTTTGTTTCTAGCAAGCCTAATATACAAACAATTTGTACAAACCATGGGATGTGGCGCATTTTTGGTCAAATCCACTACACTTTTACAAATATATCATCTTAAGGTTTTTAACTTTTCATTTAACAAAGAAATTACACATGTTAAACATATGTGATAAAATCTCACAAATCGATTTTCATCTTCTTAGGCATTTAAGGCATAAAACCACTTATTATTTTATTGTTTTACTTTAGTTTGATTGCATGATTTTTTGTATAGGGATATGTCAGTATTCTTGGTAGAACTTTTCTTTCTTCTATCCCACCATTGTACGATATACTGTACTTTACAACCATACAAATACATCATGGTATAATGTAAAGAGTGATGACCGTAGTTGAAAAAATAGATGGATAACATGCTAATGCAGTCCTATCATTTTTCCTCTTAGTACTATTTTTGGCTAAGTGAAGTTATGTTCTTTTTCAAAAGTAATTATCAAATAAAAATTAAACTAATAATTTAATACTAGATCCAACCGGTACACTTTGAAGTCCACCTCACTTCACTACTATGATTTAAGATTAATGTAGTTTCTGGTAGCTAACATATTATTTTGAGACAAGTATAATAGAACAACATGTGAAAATATAAATTATATTGCATATTAGAGTATAGGTGTAAACTCTATTCCATTTTGTTTTTCATTTTCAAATTTTTAAGACAACTACAGCTTGATGAGGTGTTTTCAATTTTCAAATTTTTGCAATGTAAAAGTAATTATATTTATTAACTAAAATACTTATTATATTTATCATAATTTAGCAGATCAAATAATAATTTAGCTTCAACTTAATTTTTATATTGTTTATATGTTCTAACTAATTACTGAAACAAGGGGCATTTATAAAAAAAACTAGTCGTGCGCATTTATAAAAAACAAACAAGGGGCATTTATATAAAAAAAAGCAGTCATGCGTAGGGTATAATAGGAGGTAATTTTAGAAATACCAGAGAGTACGAGGGTGAGGCGGAGAACCAAAGCTAAGACACGGGGTGTGCGATTTGAGACGCCGAAGCTAAGATGTCGAAGCCGAGACGCAGTGATTTAATCGATGGTGAGCTGTGGATCGATGGTGAGAAGCTGCAGATCGATGGTGAGCTGCGAGACGAGGTTATGGCTAAGCGACACCGAAGCAGAGTGCGTTGATTTCGTCGACTTAGGGTTGTGCGATTTGGGCTTTTTAGTAAGGCTGTGAAATAGGAAATGAAATAACGAATGGGATTATTTTAGAATGTGGGAAGGCAGCGTAATTAGGGTGTTATTACATAAAGATATCCTGGCCTTGGATAATGAATCCAAGGGTTGTGTGAAATTGTCTTCAAAAAGTTAAAGTGGCTAATAAATTTTGATTACAATTTATAGTTCTTTTTAAATAATAATAATAATTGTAATTAATTATGGATCAGATGGTTGTTTTTCGGATACAGATACACCCATATCCACATCCGAAACATTTTTCAAATATCGGATATTTTTATCTGTTTTTTGGATATCGGATAATATTCATATTTTCAGATTCATATTCGGATGAATTTTGGATTTTTCGGGTATCCATTGACACACCTAAGTATTCCTAATACTCCCTTTAGAACTCCCAATGCTTCTCATGAGTGCTTGGTTAGTTGTTTGGGCTTACCAATGCCCCCGTCTATTTCGTTGACCTAATGAATCGAGTTTTCTAGGAGCAACTTACTAAGTTTGTGATTGTGTTCGTGTGGCGGCCTGTATTTTACATACCGGAGGAATATAAAATATTTTTATTTTATTCACATGAGGTCGTATGATTCTATAATTTTGGGATATGAATCTTAGGGATATTTTACATACCTACGATTTTTCCCAAATTTCTACGTTACAATTTTGACCCCGAAAATCTTGTTTCGACTATAACTTTTGCTAGGAGTCGAATTAGGATCTCAAACTAGTCTTATTGCTTCAGAATGATGGTTTCTCATTTTGTAGATTGGTCATAATAGAAAAGACTTATGGTTAGGATGTTATGGTTGTTTTAAGTTTTAATAGCTATTGGCCATGATTAGTGTATAATTAATTAATTAATTATAGGTAGGCCCATTAGTCTAATTTGAGATTACTATAAATAGAGAGCTGAAGAGCCAAATTAAAACTTTTTACTCTCTCCTGAATCAGATCTAAACCCCCATTAACCTTAGATTCGTCCAAAATCATTCAAATTACTCTCTAAATCAAACCAAATCGAAGATTAGTGAATAGATCATTGATTAGAATATAGAGATAATCGATTTAATTGATTTGCATTGCTTTTGATTGCTGTCCATAATAGATTTACACTCAAATTGGTTGAATTTGGTAATTGGTGAGTGGTTTAGGCGTTCTCACTATCCTATACATGTTTATATGGTAGAATTATAGGTATTGACATGATTTTGATCTTAAAAATCCTTTTCTAACCTTAATAACATGTTAACATATGTTTATGACCTTAAATGATGAATCCTAATATGATTCTTAATAATAGCTTTGTAATTCACCTCATTCATATTCATATGGTCATCGATTGCTTAGATTTTGATTAGAGATCATTTGATTTCTATAATTCTATGTATTGCTTAAGTGATTGGATGTGTATGCATGTTATTCTATTACTATATGGTGTGCGTTGATATGGTTGGTAGTGTTTTGGATGTTTAGGAAGATAGGTTGGAGAATTTGGCAAATCAGAGGCAAACATGGTCGAAATTGGACGAAACTTGGAGGATAGGTTCTAGAGCAAGGGAGGTGCTCACAGAACAAATAAAAAGTTCCAATTCACTAAGGAAATAAGTCGGTACCAACTTATTAAGGTCAATACCAAGTTATTTTTATTGGTCAAATGAGTCGGTGGTTGGCATGGTTGGATAGAGCTTGGCTAGAGGAACTTGTTCATGGCATGGTGTAGGAAATTGGCTAAGTATTTGAGTTATGTCGAGTTGTTTTCGAGAACTTGAAGTTAGATGTTATGAGTTGGAACCAATATGTTTTGAAGAATGGATCGGGGTTACGGTCTTTTAGGAATAGAGTACTATATGCAAGAAAGGAGAGGAAGAAAACTTAGCCAATAATTGGCTAGGGAAATAAGTCAGTGTTGAATAGGTCGGTACAGAGTTATTTTCGTAGGTCCAGTGAAAGTTAGACTTTTGGGGAATGAAGTAGGGGTCTTGTAGATCGTGCTGGAGGTGTTGGCTCGATCGCATCAGGGTTGGATGGCAATGCAATAGCATGATAAAAGTTATGTATCTTTAGTTTGTGACTCGTGGTGGGAGTAGGTTCCAAAGATAGCAGCTGGATAGAGGGGAGAGCCATAGAATGAGGAACGCGGTGGGTTCTTGGATAGTGAAAACTGGATTGAGCACAAAAAAGGCTTGGATGTTTGTGCTAAGGAATTGTTGATACTCGAAGTCTTTCTCTGTTGTACTCAAAGTTGAGGCATTGTATGTAGGGAAGCCCATGGGTCAATAGAGGAACCTGTATACCCTGGACTAGTTGCTTTGGGTCTAGTGCCTAGCTTTAGGCTACGATCCAACGAGAGTACAACGAAAATCGAATTTTCATTACACCCTAACATGGGAGCCATACGAGTCATCATATATTCAGAACACAAGTATGAGTGATAGTGAGTATTGCTTGATGGATGTTATGGTTTCTTTGTTTGTTTTCTTTAGTAGGCTATCACTCGTTGATATCATTGGGAGTAGGTACTGGAGATAGGGACATCCAACATCTATTATCCTATTCTGTATAGTACCTTTATGATATTGTAGAGTAGCATATTATATTGTTATGTGCTAACTCTTTAGTTGTAGAGACATGTCAGGTATGATTCGTGTACCTCTGTTCCTTACTATATTTACATGTATAGTATTTCGAGATTCATTTGCCACTCACACCAAACTGTTGCCTGACCCAAGGTTTTATGTTTTGCTTCTTATTATCTTGGGTACTCTTAAATGAGTAAACTAGATAACAGGTCTAGGTGACGTAGTAACTGTTCAGAGGATAAGCTGGTTGGAGCTATCTCGTATTATCTACATATATGGATTTCTATGCTTTTCCGCCGAGCAACACTGTGGGGCCCGTGGCAGTGCTTTCTTATTTCTATTTGTTGAGACGGTTTATTGAGTTGATCATGTTGTATACTCTATGACATTTGATGTATAACTCTGTGGATATTATACTCTGATGGTTAATTCATATTGTTATTAATGTCTCTTTTGTTGTATCTATGATATTATATTTTACCATGCTCTATGAGATATACGACATGTTATATGCTGTGTTTGTTTCATTTTCTACCTTGATGATCATCCTATATCGATCAGGCATGGCTACAGAGCACTATTTAGTTATTATTGGTGCCGGTGGTATAGGATGGTCATCACATTTCGTATTAAAGCCAGGTTACATGATTAATCAGAGTTGATACCATGATCCAGCAGAGAAAGGGAAGGTGGTATCACCTCAGACTGGATCGAGAGTATATATATATACAAGAGAGTGCGTACTTGTTATTTACTTTGGATTTTAAAACTATTTAATAATATTATATAGAATAAGTTGTATGCACACGAGCACTATAAACACAGTTTTCTTTATGAGAGACTGATCATTCTTGCTACAAATAAGAATGAGCCGCATACAAGGAATACTGTGAGATCTACTTCAAAAGTGGAAGAAGGGTTAGGATCAGGAGCTGCTACGCCTGATTTCCAAGCTATGTTTAATGCTATGATGGTGAATGTGATGAGGAATGCTCTTGGCATGGCTATTGGTAGAGGTGCTCTCGTGCAAATGCCTAAGACCGATTTCGCACGGTTGAACAAATATTATTCTACTATAGGAGGAAAGCCATTCCATGGAACAGAGATAGCCATAGAAATGCAGGATTGGGTGGATAGTTGTGAGCGCATCTTTAGTGATATGGAAGTGGATGATGCTATGAAATGGAAGTAGGCCTCTAAACAAGTTCAAAAGCAAGCTGTAAACTAGTGGAATGCCATTACCAATACTACCCCAGAAGATCAGTTTACTTGGGACTAGTTTAAAGCAAGGTTTGAAGATAATTTCATTTCGACTGCTCAGAATTTGGTGTTGTTTAGGAAGTTTTATGATCTTAAGTAAGGAGAGATGTCTATTTATGAGTGTGTTGCAGAATTTGATGCTTTATTTAAGTATGGGATATCATTCATCAAAATTCCATTAAGAAAGAATGAGAAGTTTATCATTGGTCTGGATGATTATATTGGAGAGAAGCTAGTGGACTGTATTGATGAGCCATTTGAGAAGCTTGTTGAGAAAGCACTTCATCATGAGAATATGTATCCAAAGGTTAGGACAGTTATGGTTGTTTCCACTGATGAGGAAAAACTACAGCAAAACAGTGGAGGCTATAAGAAGTGGAACGGAAAGAGGAAGCAGTCTCAAGGAAAGAAAGATCAGAAAAAGGGTAAATGGGACCTACTTGCTATAGTGCAAGGAGAAGGGTCACTTGATTAAAGGCTGCAAAGTGAGCCACAAGGGAAAGTGCTACAATTGTTACAAGTATACGCATTTGAAGAAGGATTGCCCAAAACCAGTGAAGGATAAGCAGGCCGTGAAAGCATATGCTTTGGACACAGTCCCGACTTCATTGAGTGCTCCCTCGACGAAGGAGAAAGGGAAGGGAGTCATTATTCAAGGTATGCTTTCTTTTGGTGAAGTTCCTGTTCGATTTTTGTTTGATACTGGGGTTTCTTATTCATTCATATGTAGTGACTTAGTAGACAGATTGGGATTGAGACCCGAGATAGTAGACCGACCATTAATCATGACAAACCCTGTTGGAGGCTCAAGTAGTCTGTGCATGATTTAGTGTTATCGAGTCATAGACGCTCTTTCATATATGATTGCTTTGTTTTGATTTTTGTTAGGTTTCAGATTATCTTGGGAATCGATTGGCTTAAGAGGTATGCAGCTATAGCGGATTGTGAGAAGCTATTGGAGACAATCAGAGATATGGAAGGGCGAACGGTAATGATTAGCTGCCTACCAGAGGATGGGGTGATGGTTAGCTTTCTATATTTTCTAGAGGTTCTACAAGAGGGTTGTCATCTATAACTATCCCCAGGGAGTATCTGGATGTATTTGAGGAAGTGATCAGATTACCACCACATTGAGAGGTTGAGTTTCGAATAGACATAGTGAAGGAAGAAAAACCTATAGTTATGCCTTCGAGGCATATGGCACACAGAGAGCAAAAAGAAATATAGGTGCAAGTAAATGACCTATTAAGGAAAGGGTACATTCAAAGGAGTATATCTGAGTGGGGTGGACCTGTAGTATTCACGACTAAGGCGGATGGCACTTTAAGGTTGTGTATGGACTATCGTAAGTTGAATAAAGTAATGAAGAAAAACAATTATCCACTACTATGTATTGATGACTTGTTTGATTAGCTTCACGATGCAAATGTGTTCTCTCAAATGTATTTGGCAATGGGATTTCACCAGTTTAGAGTAGCGAAGGAGATTGTGCATGTTACTGCATTTAGTATGCCATCGGGTTTTATGCATGGTTAATGATGCCATTCGGGTTGACCAATCCTTCGGCATACTTTGTGGATCTCATGAATTGGGTTTTCAGAGACTAGCTGAACAAATTTGTACTTGTGTTCGTGGATGATATTCTGATCTATTCCAAAACTGAAGAGGAGAAATAGACACAAGTGAGGATTGTGCTAGAGATATTAAGGAAGCACAAGTTGAGAGCGAAGTTCTCTAAGTGTCACCTCTGGAGAGAAGAAGTGAGATTCTTGGGTCAAGTCATTCCGGGATTAAGTATAGCAGTAGATCCTACGAAGGTGGCAATGGTTCAAGATTGGAACTGGCCCTAGAATGCTACGGATGTGAGAAGTTTCCTAAGATTGGCGGGATTAGGCTTCATCAAGGACTTCTCGAAGATAGCAACATCATTGACCAATTTGATAAAGAAGAATCAAACTTTTGTTTGGGATACTAAGTGTGAGCATGCATTTGTGATTATAATAGAGAGGTTGACGAGTGCACCAATGTTGACCATTCCAAGTGGAAATGAGGAATTGACAGCATATATAGATGCCCGTGGTAGTGGATTAGGTGCGGTGTTGATGCAGAAAGGAAAGGTTGTTGCCTATACTAGTCGACAGCTAAAACGGGATGAAATGAATTACCTGGCTCATGATTTTGAATTGGTGGTAATTGTTTTTGCTTTGAAGATATAAAGGCATTATCTGCTAAGAAAAAGGTTTGAGTTGTTTAAAAACCATAAATCCTTAAAGTACACTTCTTCTCAGAAGGATCTCAATCTTTGTCAGCAAAGGTGGTTGCAGTTCTTGGCCTCTTATGATTTTGATATTTCCTATACACCAGGAAAAAGGAATGCAGTCGCCGATGCATTGAGTAGAAGACATGCTAGTTTAGGAGCGATGTTCTTGGAATGGAAGCAGATAGAGTGTATTGCTAGATATGATTTCAGGCCTCATTACGAGCTGGAACCAGAAATGTTAACAAGTTTGTCGATCAGACCTACTCTAGTTGAAAGGATCGGTACTAGTCAGAAGCGAGATGCCAGGCTAGTAGAGATCATAGCAAGGATAGAAGAAGGAGTAGAATCTGTAGACATGAAGCAATACGAACTCAACCTAGATGGTTGGCTTCGTAAGGATGGAAGATTATTTATTCGCGATGTTTATGGATTAAGATATGAAGTGTTATGAGAGTGTCACCATTCTAAGTTGACTATTCATCTTGACGATAACAAGATGTACCGAGATATGAAGAAAACATATTATTGGGAAGGTATGAAGAGGGATGTTGGGATATTCATCTCGAAGTGTATGAATTGTCAGTTGGTAAAGGTACTAGAAGAAACCTAGTGGACCGTTGCAACCGCAAAAATCTTCTATGTGGAAATGGGAGCAGTTATCAATGGATTTTATTGATGAACTGCTGAGGACTCAAGCAAGGTACGATAGCATTTGGGTTGTGGTTGATCGATTGACCAGGAGCACTAGATTCATACCCAACAAGTCAAGTAGATCGACATCCAAGCTGACAGAGTTATTTGTAAAGTAGATAGTATGATTTCATGGTGTGCTAAAGAGCATTATGAATGACCGAGACCCATTGTTTACTAGTGGGTTTTGGAAGAGCTTACAAGAGGTGTTGGGGACCGAGCTGCAACTTAGTACAGCTTATCATCCACAAATGGATGGGCAAACTGAAAGACTAAATCGTACATTGGAAGATCTCTTGCGAGCATGCATTATAGATTTTGGAGGATAATGGGATGACCGTCTACATCTGGTGGAGTTTGCATACAACATAATTATCAGTCTAGTATTAGTATGACACCATATGAAGCATTGTATGGACGACCTTGTAACGCTCCTTCATTTTGGTGGGAAATAGGTGAGAAACTAATACTTGGGCCAGATATGATTAGAGAGATTTTATAAAAGATTGAGATCATTCAGCAATGAATAAAAGCTGCTCAGGACCAATAGAAGAGCTATGTTGATAAAAGAAGTAAAGATTTAGAGTTTTCCGTCGGAGATATGGTATTTGTGAAGGTTTCTCTTATGAAGATTGCAGTTCGATTCGGTGGAATAGGGAAGTTGGCACCGAGATTCGTAGGTCCTTTTCCAATAGTTGAGAGGATTGAGAAGCTAGCTTATAGGGTTGACTTACCTTAAAAGATGGCGGGCGTGCATAACATTTTTCATGTCTTATCTAAGGAACTTTGTGAATAACTTAGGTGAGATGGTTACAACGGATCAAATAGAAGATGTTGGCGTAGAACCAGAAGTTTCTAAATCTCGTTGGTCGCTTTGTATTGTTGGGTATGATATGAAACGACTTAAGAAAAAGCCGGTGAAGCTAGTGAAGGTATAATGGAGCGAAAGTGATGACAATTATATGTGGGAGACTAAGGAGAGCATGAAGACTATGTGTCCGAAGCTCTTTGAATAGTAAGATCCATCGTTTATCATATCTACTTTCACCATTGTGTATCGTAATTGATAGGTTAGTATTCTGCATGCTAGGGTAGGATCACCTATTATATTGATAGCAGTATTGCTTGTTTCATATGGTTGATGGTTGCAAATAGTTGATAGGCATGCGGAGTAACCATGGTTGCTTAATTTTGGACTTGTTTAGCGATTTCGGAGACGATGTAATGACCCGTATTTTACATATCGGATGATTGTAAAATATTTTTAATTTATTCACATGAGATTGTATGATTCTATAATTTTTGGATATGACTCTAAGGAAAATTTTACACACCTATGATTTTTTCCGAATTTCTATGTGATCATTTTGACTCTGAAAATCTTGTTTGGACTATATCTTTTGATAGGAGTGAAATTAGGGTCCCAAACAAGTTCCATTGCTTCAGTATGATAGTTTCACATTCCGTAGAGTGGTCATAATATAAAAATGGACTTACAGTTAGGAAGTTATGACGGTTTCAAGTTTTAATAGCGGTTGGCCAGGATTAGTGTGTAATTAATTAAGCCCATAGGTAGGCCTATTAGTCTAATTTGACATTACTATACATAGAGATTTAAAGAGCTAAATTAAAACTTTTCCCTCTCTCCCAAATCAAATCTAAACCTCCATTAACCCGAGATTCATCTAGAATCACTCAAATCACTCTCTAAATCAAACTGAATTAATGATTAGTGAATAAATTATTGATTAGAAGATAGAGATCATTGATTTGGTTGATTTTCGCTTTAGATTGTTTTCCATATTGGATCGAAACTCAAATTGGTTGAATTTGGTAATTAGTGAGTGGTTTATGCATTCTTACTATCATATGCATGTTTATATGGTAGAATTATAGATTTTAACATGATTTTGATCTTAAAAATCCTTTTCTAACCTTAATAACATGTTAACATATGTTTATGACCTAAATTGATGAATTCTAATGTGATTCGTAGGAATAGCTTTGTAATTCACCTCGTTCATATTCATATGTTCATTGATTACTTAGATTTGGATTAGAGATTGTTTGATTTCTATAATTCTATGTATTGCTTAAGTGATTAGATGTGTATGCATGTTATTCTATGATTGTATGGTGTGCTTTGATATGGTTTGTTAGTGTTTTGGATGTTAGGAAGATAGGTTGGAGAATATGATAAATCAGAGGCAAAGATGGTTGAAATTAAACGAAACTTGGAGGATAGGCTCTGGAGCAAGCGAGGAGCTCACAGAACAAATCGCAAGTTCCAATTCACTAAGAAAATAAGTCGGTACTGACTTATTTAGATCGATACCGAGTTATTTTTATTGGTCAAATGAGTCGGTGGTTAGCATGGTTGGATAGAGCTTGGCTAGAGCACTTGTTCATGGCATGGTGTAGGAAATTGGCTAAGTGTTTGGGTTTATGCCGATTTTTTTGTAGAACTTAAAGTTATGCGCTATGAGTTGAAACCGACATGTTTTGAAGAATGGATCGAACTTAGGAGCATCTAGGAATAGTGTACAAGAAGCAAGGAAGGAGAGGAAGAAAACTTAGCCAATAATTGGCTTTGGAAATAAGTCGGTGCTGACCTATTTAGATTGGTACCAAGTTATTTTCGTAGGTCCAATGAATGTGAAACTTCTGGGAATGAAGTAGGGGTTTGTAGATCGTGCAGAGGTGTTGGCTCGATCATATCAAGGTTAGATGATGCAACAACATGCTAAAAGTTATGTATCTTTGGTTTGTGACTCGTGGTAGGAGTAAGTACCGAAGATAGCGGCTCGATAAAGGGGTGAGCCGTAGAATGAGGAACATGGTGGGTTCTTGGATAGTGGAAACTGGATTGAGTAGAAAGGAGGGCTCTGATGTTTGTGCTAAAGAATCATTAATACTCTAAGTGTTTTTCTGTTGTACTCAAAGTAGGGGTGTTATAAGTGGAGGCGCATATGGGTCAATAGAGGAAACTGTATACCTTGGACCAGTTGCTTTGGGTCTACTGTCTAGCTTTGGGCTATGAGATACGTATCAAGCTTTGTGCTGCGTGATACGAGAGTACAACGAAAACTAGAATTTCCATTAGTCCCTGGTATAGGGACCATACGAGTTATCATATATTCAGAACATAGGGATGAGTGATAGCGAGTATTTCTTGATGGATAATATAGTTGCTTTGGTTTCTTTCTCTAGTAGGTTATCACTGGTGGATATCATTGGGAGTAGGTACTGGAGATAGGGACATCTGGACATCTACCATTCTATTATGTATAGTACCTTTATGATATTGTAGACTAGCATATTATATTGTTATATGCTAACTCTTCGTTTGCAAGGACATATCAGGTATGATTCGTGTACCTCTATTTCTTACTATATTTACATGTATAGTATTTTGAGATTCATTTACCGCTCACACCGAAGTGTTGCCAAACCCTAAGTTTTATGCTTTGCTTCTTATTATCTTGGATACTTTTAAATGAGCAGACTAGATAACAAGTCTAGGTAACTTAGTAGTTGTTCGGAGGATGAGATAGATGGAGCTATCTTGTATTATATGCATATATATATATATAGATTTCTACGCTTTTCTACCGACCAACACTATGGAGCCCATGGCAGTGCTTGCTTATTTCTATTTGTTGAGACATTTTATTGAGTTAATCTTGTTGTATATTCTATGACATTCGATGTATAACTCTGTGGATACTATACTCTGATAATTAGTTCATATTGTTATTACTGTCTCTTTTGTTGTATCTGTGATATTATATTTTATCCATGCACCGTGAGATATACGACTGGTCATATGCTATGTTTGTTTCATTTTCAACCTTGATGATCATCCAATATCTACCGTGCACGGCTACAGCACACTATTTAGTTATTATTGGAGTCGGTGGTATAGGGCGGTCGTAAAGTTCATGGTTGATATTTTGATATAATCTAAAAAGATTAAGAGCAATGAATACATTTGAAATAGGTGTTAGAAGTCCTGAGGAGACACCATTTGAAAGAAAATATTTCCAAATGGCATTCTTGAAGGAACGAAATGCGCTTCTTAGGCAATGTAGTTACCGACAATGGGCTTTATGTAGACTCTAGTAAGTTGACCATGGTGCAAGATCGGAAGATACTAAGGAATGCAACTAAGGTGCGTAGTTTTTGTTGTTTGGTGGGATATTAAAGATTGTTCAAAATGACTTTGCAAAGGAAGGCGCTTCCTTAACACAGGTAACCAAAAAGAATCAAACCTTCTCGTGAGAAGCCAGTGTGAACAAGCTTTTATTGGATTGAAAGAACTACTGACCAGTGTCCATGTCCTTACGATTCCAGAAGGAACTAATTTTTATCGATGCTTGTGGTATGTGACTTGGTGCTAATCTGATGCAAAAGGAAGGGTAGTTACTTATGCTAGCAAGCAGCTCAGATCACATGAGAAGAACAACCCGCCTCATGATTTGAGTTAGCGATTATAATTTTTGCATTCAAAATTTGGAGGCATTATTTGTTGGAAGAGAGAATCGAGTTATTCACGGACCATGTATCTTTTAAGCATCTCTTTTCCTAACGGGCCTCAACCTGAGACAAAAAAGGTGGATAGAGTTTCTTATTTCTAAGATTCCAACCTTTCTTACACTCCCAGAAAGGGAAATGGCGTAGCGATGTATTGAGTAGAAGGCACTCTATGTTAGCTCTATGTTTGTTGAATGAAAGGGACATAAGTATAGTGCAAAGTTTAATTTCCAATCCCCGCATTATGTTGTACCCAATTTGTTATCCACTTTAGAGGTACAACCTTCTCTTAAGGATCGTATTGGAAAGAATCAAGTAATAGATGGACAGCTAGAAGAAATCATTGAGCAACTAAAGAAAGTATAAAGATTTGGTGATTCAAATGGGTATTCCCTTGATTCTTGGGGATGGCTCCTTAGAGATGGAATATTTTGTGTTATGAAAGGTAATGAACTCATAGATGAAGTGCTTAAGGAGTGTTATCTTTCTAGGATGATTGTTCATCTTGGTGGTAATAAGATGTACCACGACGTAAAGCGTATATTTTTTCAGAGGAATACGAAGCGCCATGTCTCAAAGTTCATATCTAGGTGTTTATATTGCCAAAGGGTTAAAGCCAAGCAAAAGAAGCCGAGTGGATTACTTCTTCTAATGGACATTCCACAATGGAACTGAGAATATATATCCATGGATTTCGTTGATGGGATGCCTCCTAGCCAAAGAGGGAATACGAGCATTTAGGTTATTGTAGATCGCTTAACCAAATGTGCCATTTTTATTCCAATCAAAACTGCTCGAACCACTTTTTAATTTGATACTGTTAGCGCCAAAATTGGTCACTAACATCCAAATCCAGATGAAAGCACCAAATACCAGTCACAGATCAGAGGTAGAGTGTATGTAGAGAGTAATAATGTGAAGAACAATTAAAACTAAAATGAAAGCAGTAAAGAAAAACAGATTTTATAGTGGTTCGGCTAACTTCGGCCTACGTCCACTTAGAAGTTTGCTTTTTATTGCTGCAATAATCGATTATAATTACAAAATGGCAGAGTTGCCTTAGCCTTAGAAAAGAGAAAGTAAGAGAGCAGAAAGAAGATCCCCCTTCTGGAGACCCACATGCTGTATTTATAGGCAAAACTAGGCTGTTGGGCCTCCTGAGTAGTTTGGGCCCACCAAGGCCATAGCCGAACCCTACTTCATCATGCCGACCAATGGGAGGTATGCCAAATGACCACCAATGCTGAACGACCTATACCTCCCTGATGCCGAACGACCACCAATGCCGAACGACCTCCAATGCCGAGCGACCTCCAATGCCGAGCGACTTCCAATGCCGAGCGACCACTAGTGCCGAACGACCTCCAATGCCGAGCGACCACCAATGCCGAGCGACCTCCAATGCTGAGTGACTTCCAATGCCGAGCGACCACCAATGCCGAGCGACCTCCAATGCTGAACGACCACCAATGCCGAGCGACCACCAATGCCGAGCGACCTCCAATGCCGAGCGACTTCCAATGCTGAGCGAGGTACATTACCGACCCACATCACCTTGCCAACCCAAACCATGCCAAGCCGCCTCTAACGCCGAACCATCCCACCAATGTCGAGCCACCTATGACCGAACCATCCAAATTCCAGGCCACCATCGATTGCCGAACCACCCAAATGTCGAGCGACATCAGCCAACCTACCTAGGCCGAGCCATGCATATTGAACCATTCTTGACTGACTGTCTATCCATCCAGTTGACTAAATCTGTCATGAACCAACTCGACGAACGAGTAGTCAATTTAGTTAAGTCCGCCAATCTACGGCCTTGCCAAAAAGGCGGGTTAACACTTGCCCCCCAAAACATGCCTTGCTTTGAAAGGTGTGTTTTGAATAGTCTCAAGTCCGATATCCGAAGTCCGTATGTTATCCACATCCATACTTTCCGATTCATAATCCAATCCATTTTATCGAGGCGCCATTGTATCCTTATCCGGATCTACGACTACTCTAAGTTGATATCCAATTATGAATCCAGTAACCAAATCCTTAGCCAAATCCATATCCATCTGAACTCGACAACTGAGTTCTAATCCATCCATGTCCAACAACCAATAACCACGTCCATGACCTCTCCGGGTTCAATGTCCAGATCCGGGACCATTCCGGGTCCATGCCCAAATCCCTAGCTGTTCATAGCCAATATCCAAATTCGTAACCTCTCCGGGTTCCTCACAAGCTCAGTCCACACCTGACGACCTGTGCCAAGTAATTCCACGGTGTTCCCGATTCGGTGTTCCTGAACGTCGAATAATGCCATGGCTTAAGTCCTAAGCCGAATCCTGGTCGCTCCGGACCCTTGCCGAGCATAGTCCATACTCAACGACCTGAGATAATAACCGATGATATAGGGCCTAAGTCCTAGGCCGAATCCTGGTCTCTCCGGACCCTTGCCGAGCATAGTCCATACTCGACGACCTGAAACGGTAACCGATGGTATGGGGCCTAAGTTCTAGGCTGAGTCCTGGTCTCTCCGGTCCCTTGCTGAGCATAGTCAATACTTGACGACCTGAAATAGTAATCGATAATATAGGGCCTAAGTCCTAGGCCGAACCCTGGTCTCTCCAGACCCTTGCCAAGCATAGTCCATACTCGACGACCTGAAACGGTAACCGATGGTATGGGGCCTAAGTTCTTGGCCGAATCCTGGTCTCTCTGGACCCTTGCCGAGCATAGTCCATACTCGACGACCTGAAACGGTAACCGATGGTATGGGGCCTAAGTCCTAGGCCGAATCCTGGTCTCTCCGGACCCTTGCCGAGCATAGTCCATACTCGACGACCTGAATAAGTCGATTTGCCGTGCTTCGACAATGCGACTTACCCCTTGCCAGGTATAATCCATACTTGACGACCATTTATCAAAAGCTAGATAAAAATCCAATCAAAAGCCAATCCGAAATCCAGATCAAATCAGGAAACAAAAAATCCATATCAAAAATCCAAACCAATATCCAAACCAGAAAACAATCATCCAAATAAAAGTCCGAACCAAAAGAAATAACCAAAAGACAAGCAAAACCAAGAGTGCAAACCAAACTAGGAAAAAGCAAATGTCCAAACCGAAAAAGAAAAGGCAAATTTCACAAACTAGAGCGTCACGGTTTGTCATCATCTCAGAGCATGCCTAGGGGCTATCTCCATCCCCGCACATGTGTAAGTGACTTGGCCGTTTGCTCAGAGTTTGCTACTTATTTCATATTACCCCTGTCAATTAATAACCAATCGACCGTCATTCCTAGGCCTCGCGCCATCGTTGTTTGAGGTAGACAGTGGTCGCTCCTGTTCCACCGCTGCATTCCGAGCTCCAACATATTGTCGCAACTGTCCATTCCTTACATGCTCCTCAATTATGTCCTTCAGATGCCTGCAGCTGTTGGTATCATGCCTGTCCAAGTCGTGAAAAAGACAGTGCCTTCCTGATGCCCTTTCACGTTTCGAGGGTTCCCTCCACGCTGGCCTTCGGTAGGGAAGGCGATTCCGTGTCTCCATGAATATCTGTTCCAATGTCTCGTTTAATCCCGTGTAGGTGGAAAATTTTGGCTGTCTCCACCGCTTCCTAGCTTTTCCTGACTCATCATCCAGCTTCCTTTTTCCTTTATCTTTATCTTTATCCAAGCCTCCGCTGGATGGCCCTCCATCCTCAGCCGTGTTCACCTCCTTTAATTTCATATCTGGGCATGCATCTTCCTGCCGAAGGAATCTCTCAGCTTCGTGAAAGAATTCCCCGAGATCCATTGGTGGGTCCCGTATTAGAGATACCTTGAAATCTGAATTCTCTCTGACCCCTGACACTGCTGCCATTAAGACCATCGATGGATCTGGTCGATCCACCGAAGAAACCTCTGCATTGAACCGAGTTAAGAAAGCCCTGAGTGATTCCTCCGTCCTTTGCTTTACCGATGTCAACGTCATTACATTCTTCGGCCTCTTGATATGAACCCGAAATTGCTTCAAAAACCTGTCCACCAATTCTGTCCATATCCCGATAGATCCTTCTTCCAGCTGTCAGAACCACATAGCAGCTATATCCGTTAAGTACAAAGGGAAACATCGGGCCATAACTTCCTCCGATGCCCCCAGCACTTCCATTTGTCTTGTGTATCTCATCAAGTGATCAGTTGGATCAGCCTTGCCATTGTATACCTCCACGTTAGGTAGCTTAAACTCTGGTGGATTCCGAGCTATCCTGACTTCATGAGTAAACGGACTCCTGTTCACTCCTTCCAGATCTCTATTGGTCAAACCTCCGCGCATAGTTCTCCTGATGATCTCAGCCAATCCAGCGTTGTCCGTCAAGGGTTGCCCCCCCGAGTCCCCGAGGGAATTCTAGCACGTATTCCTCATCACGTGCTCTTGCATTCCTGTCAGCATCTTGTTGTACGTTGTTCACTGGAGTTCCTCCATGAAATGGTCCATCGTCACCGGGTGGTGTGCCCCCATGTCCGGATCCATCCAGGTTGATAGCCGTCTACCAATTGGGGGCTACCCCCTGTTGAGTCACTCCATCAGCCTGCCGGTTGAGTTCCTCTGGTCCTGCTCTAAGACCTTAAGCACCTGCAGTTCCCGATTGTCCAAATTTCCTAAGAAGAGCCTGCATCATCTCCTCTTGTCGTTTCATCATTGCTTCCATCTCCTCTCTGGTGATGTAGATGGATGCTCGACTTGCTCCATTTCCAGAGGAAGCCTCTTGACTTCCCTCCTGATTGCTCCTTTCTATCACTTGCTTCCTCGCTGGTGGTCTAACCATTGCTTTCTAGAATCCAAGTTCCTAGCTTCAAAATTCCTGAGTTCAGCTCTCAATGAAAGCACCAAAGTGTTAGTGCCAAAATTGGTCACTAACACCCAAATCCAGATGAAAGCACCAAATACCAGTCACAGCTCAGAGGTAGAGTGTATGTAGAGAGTAATAATGTGAAGAACAATTAAAACTAAAATGAAAGCAGTAAAGAACAACAGATTTTATAGTGGTTCGGCTAACTCCGACCTACGTCCACTTAGAAGTTTGCTTTTTATTGCTGTAATAATCGATTACAGTTACAAAGTGGCAGAGTTGCCTTAGCCTTAGAAAAGAGAAATAAAAGAGCAGAAAGAAGATCCCCCTTCTGGAGACCCACATGCTGTATTTATAGGCAAAACCAGGCTGTTGGGCCTCCTGGGTAGTTTGGGCCCACCAAGGCCATAGCCGAACCCTACTTCATCATGCCGACCGAGGGGAGGTATGCCGAATGACCACCAATGCCGAACGACCTATACCTCCCTGATGTCGAATGACCACTAATGCCGAACGACCTCCAATGCCGAGCGACTTCCAATGCCGAGCGACCACCAATGCCGAACGACCTCCAATGCCGAGCGACTTCCAATGCCGAGCGACCACCAATGCCAAACGACCTCCAATGCCGAGCGACCACCAATGTCGAACGACCTCCAATGCCGAGCGACTTCCAATGCCGAGCGACCACCAATGCCGAACGACCTCCAATGCCGAGCGACTTCCAATGTCGAGCAACCACCAATGCCGAACGACCTCCAATGCCGAGCGACTTCCAATGCCGAGCGAGGTACATTGCCGACCCACATCACCTTGCCAACCCAAACCATGCCAAGCCGCCTCTAACGCCGAACCATCCCACCAATGCCGAGCCACCTGCGACCGAACCATCCAAATGCCGGGCCACCATCGATTGCCGAACCACCCAAATGCCGAGCGACATCAGCCAACCTACCTAGGCCGAGCCATGCATATTGAACTATTCTTGACTAACTGTCTATCCATCCAGTTAACTAAATCTGTCGTGAACCAACCTCGACGAACGAGTAGTCAATTTAGTTAAGTCCGCCAATCTACGGCCTTGTCAAAAAGGCGGGTTAACATATACAATATACCAGAATGAGGTAGTAAGGTTGCATGGGATACATATAGTATTATCAGTCATAGAGACACTCTTTTCACAAGCAAATTTTGGAAGATCTTATAAAATGCTTTGGGGATCGAGTTGAATTTAAGCATTTTGTATCATCCCCAAACCAATGGCCAAACTAGAAAAGTCAATAAAGTGTTTGAAGATTTATTAAGAGCTTGCATATTTGATTTTGGAGGCTCTTGGGGGGCCACTTTCCCTTAGTTGAATTCATTTACAGAAATATTTAACAAGCTAGCATTTGCATGACATCATTTGAAGCCTTATATGGTAGGCCGTTTAAATTACCCTCAGGTTGGTGGGAAACTATCGACAAGCTGATACTTGGATCAGAAATGATTAGAGAAACTTCTAAAAAGGTTAACCTCATACAGAAAAGAATGAAAATAGCTCAAGATCATCATATATCATATGTTGATAAAAGGCGCACCGATCTAGAGTTTGTTGTAGGTGATATGGTATTTATTAAAGCTTTTACTTTAATGAGTGTTAAAAGATTCTACAATTCAGGAAAGTTAGCACTGAGATTTGTTGGATCTTTCCCAACCATAAAAAGGATTTGTATGTTTGCATACAGATTTGCACTTCTTGAAAAGATGGCCGAAGTACACAATGTTTTCCATGTCTCCCATTTGCACAAATGTGTACATGATTTTAATATGGTTGTTGAGCCAAGTTAATTAGAATAAGTGGACATGGAACCAAATCTAGTTATGTCCATAGGACATGTCCGTAATGTTTAAAATAGTACCAAGCTACTTTGGAACAAAGTTGTCAAACTTATTTAAGTCTAATGGGGTGCATACCTCGTAGCATAGGAATTGGAAGAGAGGGTGCGTGTTTTCCATCCAGAAATTTTTACCTGTATGTTTGCATCTACCTTAAGTAAATTTTTGCTTTCTCTTGTTTATTGATATGTATGGTAGGATAAGATTTGCTTGTGTTGCTATGATTTGCTATGTGAATGATAGAGACAATTTTATTTTCCACACTAGTAATAATCACCTTTGTTATATGCACAATTATTAGGAATCACCATGTATGACTTATTGATTATAATGTTGTAGGATAGTTATACAACTTTTATTGCTTGTGAATTATGGTATTATTATTATGATTGTTTAAGAGTGTTGTCCCGTTCCTTGGAATTTTGGGGATGAAATTCTATAAGGAGGGGAGAAAGTCAACCGTAATTTTTATAAACTTAATATGATACGTTCAAAAAATTTTTAGGACCCAACTAAAATAAATTGATAAATATAACAAAAAGGGAGAGTTTGACTTTGGAACCATTTCCATTGCTTTCAAAATAATGTGCATGGTAGAAAAACATATAGTTTGTTAAAAATGGATAATGGGTCAAAAACAACATAAGAAAGGTTGGAGAAAAACATGGGTTCAGATCAGCAGGCCAAGAGTTGTCTATAAATTCATCTAAAGACTCCTAGGGTTTCATTTTATTCCTCATTTAAGAAACCCTTGTCTAGCCATCGCTGAATTCTTCTCATCTCCCTCTTCTCTTCATCTAAAATCTCAAATTAGATTTAAGTTGAAAGACCATTCATCAATTCACCTTCTTCTCCTTTCAATTCAATAAGCTTGGATCTAGAGACTAAAAGATTAGGAGTGGATTTCAGAACTAAAGCAAGGAGAGATTCACCATTTGATGAGTGGGGAATTTCTATTATTTTATATAATACTTTTTACATTAATATTCATGTATAATATATTAAGATTGGATTATGACTAGTAATGATTTACAAGGTCTAATATCTAAATTGACTATCACTTGATTATTGTGTAGAAATACATACAAAATCCCTAAATCTACCTTTATACAAATAGATTTAAAATTAGAAACCCCTATTGATATAGATTATTTCCATTGTTATTTGACTATAAATTATATGAACTATATATGTATTATTGGTGGATTATTGCTTGATGACTAATTATACAAATTGCTTTTTGTTGCTTGGTTATAAATTGAGTTGAAATCATATGTATGAAATTATATAGGATATGTATAAACACTTTGTCGACTGAAAAGAACATACGAAAGCACACATAAGCTATTTGAATAAATGCCAAAGCCATAAAATAGAGGGAAATATCACAAATATGCAAAATAGCCTTAGTATCAGGCCATCAGTCTACTGGTCTAGGTCCACCATTCAACTAGTCTAGGGTAAAGAAAGGAACACACCAACACGAAAGAATAGGGCAAAATTTACACCCTTTCATTCGATTAGTACAACCAATCAATCGACTGGTTAACCTTACCAATATATTGTTGAACTAATGCAGGGAATATTTCTTCCTGCGTTTTTTCATTCACATCTAGAACTTCATTTACACGTCCAATGCGATCAGCATGTCGGGAAAGATTTTCGAGACATTTAGAATGTACTTTCAGCATGAGACCCGCAATAGGTGAATCAGGGTGTATGGTGTAGATTAATATGTATATATTCCTGCATAGTTTAAAAAGTTAAGTTATAGAAACTTTTATAATTATTTAGTATACGTGTTCCTATAACTATGTGATGAATTCAAATATACCGGTTGCAAGACTCCAAATATTTTGTACTATAGAAGTCAAGTCTGTAGTCTTGGTGTTGACCTTGACTTCTGAGTGTTGTGTGTTCCTTTTGACATGGCAAAAAGGCGGTGGCCTTAGTACATGTGCTTCATGGCAGGTCAAGCCAGAGGTTGGGGATGCCCATTCTTAGCTGTAGGGTTTGGCCTAGTCCAACATGAGACGACATCATAGTGTCGTTCTCACTTTCTTGTTCTTAAGCATAACAAGGGAAGTAAGAATGTAAATATTGTTAGCGATGATTAATTTGGTTACATACGAATGTATATTTATGTACATCACGTTTGGTATTATTTTACCTTGTTTCATATCTTGGCTTCGTCCAATGGATTCTGGCATTCTATCTTAGAATGTAAGTTTTCATTATATTACATAATGCCTTAGTGATAGTATATAGATATTTAGTTGGGTAACTGTCCTACCACATGCTATTAGTTAGTGTAACATTATGAAATAAATGTGCTAACTTGTTGTGCGTGGGAGAAGATGCATGGTGAGGTATTCCTACGACATTACCTTTATCCCTTAGTATATTGTTCATGTACTATTAGCGTATTAGTTATCATGTAATTTACTGTTAGTTCCCTTTTACCAAGCACTTGTCTGACACCCTCTATATTTTCCTTCCATTATAATGTACCTGGTGACTAGGTTAACTAAAAAATATTGAAGATAATGCCAACTGAAGATGGCTAGGGCCATGGAGAATTTAGAATTAACATATTTCCATAATTTATTTTTATCTATCCAGTATTGTAAAAATTAGATACGCGTTAGATTACTTGATTGGAGCTATGCATATGGTATTTTGTTGTACATGACTCCATGTGTTTGGAGCATCTTTTCACCACCTTTGATATTTGGATTATTATCATGTCTCTCTCACTCGCTATATATATAGGCATGCTATATTTTATGCTTCCATTATGGGTTTTGATAATTTAACTATAATCGATATGCTCTATTTATCAGAAATATACCTTACGCCTCCAATTTATGATGCTTGCAAACCATTCTCACTTAGGATAGTGGTTCTCAAGTATTATAAATTTTGGGTTATTATAGAACTCAATTTGATTTTTAATCTTATAGTCGTTTGATTTTGTTCAATAATTGACTATTTTTTATTATTAACTAGATTTGGTAAGATAGACGATCAAATTAAGTCGAAATGACACAACATCATATAATTAAGCTTCTCATATAATACTAAAGAATTTGTATGGTTGGATTTTGAAAATCCAAAATGTGTTTAGAACGGTTTGTTTAATCTGCTTATTTTTTGATAGGTATCTACATGTAACTTATCAAAAATGACTAGTTTGAACTAGCAATTCTACTTACAATGGAATTATCAGAGTTTAACCATATAAAATCATCATTGTTTTCCAAAAATGGTTGTCGTATCAATTGAACTCAATTTGATCATTAAACTTATTAATCATTTTCTTTTATTCAATAATTAACTATTTTCGATTATTATCTAACTTTGGTAATATTGACAGTTAAATTAAGTCGAAATGGCATGATATCATATATATAAGCTTCTCATATAATATTAAAGAACGTATATGTTTGGATATTGAAAATTCAGAAGGTAGATAAGACTGGAAGTTCTAACAAGGTGCTTTTGATAGAATTTTATATGTAATTTCCAAATCGACCAATTTGAACTGGAAGCCCTATTTATGTTTGGGATTCTGAAAATCAAACCAAACAAAATCATCATTGTTGTCCAAGAAATTTATATATATAAATATCAAGTCACTTGAACTCAATTTGATCCTCATCTTATAAGTTATATATATTTTATTCGATAGTTAACTTTGGAAAGATCGACGGTCAAATTGAGTCGAAATTACACATTACCATGTATTTATGCCTCTCATATAATATTAAAGAATTCGTACAATTTTATTTTGAAAATTTAGAACTTGAATAGGATTGATGGTTCAAACCAGTGTATTTTAATAGAATTCTATAAGTGACTAATCGAAGGCAGCTCTACATAACTAGTGAAGTTGGTTGAGGTAGTCGACTTTCATCGATGAGATCGAGAGTTCAGTTCTTGCCAATTACGCTATACATGTGAATATACTTGAGTATGGGCTAGGGTTGTAGTACATATTCCATCAGAGTTTATAGGAAAAGCATGATTCTTTGGGTCTTTTAAAAAACCTTATCAAAGACGAGCAATGCGAAATGCCAATCATGTTTATGTTTGGAATTCTCGCAATCCAACAATACAAAATCATCTGTTCAAAAAGCTTAAATATATAATATCGTGTCATTTGAACTTAAATTGATATTCAATCTTATAAGTTATTTTATTTTACCCAATAAATAATTATTTTCGATCAACTACAAATTAATAATTTTCACCGAAATTAAAATTGTAACAAATTGTATATAATTTCAAAACTAAAATAATATTTAACGATGAATTAAATTATGATAATATTTAAATTATATAATTGTTAAATATAAATTAAAAATAAACTTAAAATAAAGTCTATACTATTGTAAAAATAAAATAATATTTAAAAATAAATAAATTAAAATAATATCCAAATTATACGCTTTTAGTAATATTTAATAAAAATTATATTTATAATTTTAATAAATTATAAACTATTTTAAAATAAAAATAATATTTAAATAATAAAATTAAATTATAATAACTTTAAAATGTAAAATTAAATTATAATAATTTCTAAAAGTAAAACTAAATTTTAATAATATTTAAATTATAATACCACTTTTAGTATTTAAAAAAAATAAGATTATAATAAATTATACACTATTATAAAATTAAAATAGTATCGAATAAAAATAAATTATGACAATATTTAAATTACATACTATTGGTAATACAAACTAAAATTAAAATTAATTATACTATTTAAAATTATAATAATATTTATAAATGATTTAAAATTATAATAATATTCAAATAATACACTTTCTATAAATATGGAATAAAATTATCGTTATGATAAATTATGTACAATTAGAGTTAGAAAGGTGTAGGAATACCGGTTCCTTGTATTTTCTTAATAAGGAAAATAACATCAGAAAGGTATGGGCAATTCCTACAACTTACCGATGTCTTACCTACACACCTCCCTTATCTCATTTCAGCCAAGGGCCAGTGCCCTCATTCTCCTCCAAATCAAAATAACAAAAAAAAACATAATTCCAAATCAACATCCGACCTCCTCAACAGATCGTCATCATTCTTGTCCTCATCGTCATCGACCTCTTGAACATCCTCCGCCTCATCATCACCAAAACCGATGTTACCTTCGACGTCGCTTGCTAACTTCTGTTAAGGACTCGTCCCCATCACCAAAACTGACCTCCTTATAAATAGATATTGCTTGTTGCCTTCTCCAACGATCACTCCTTGACCTTGTTTGTTACCTACGATGGGTATTGTTCATTAGAATTACTTAGAGATTGTTTAGGGATTAGGAAGTTGAATCAATATTAAATTGGTTGCTTATTGTTCATTCTTGAATTGAAGTAACGTAAAGTATTGAATTGAAGTAAATTATTTATGAAATTGCTTAATCGGTAAATGTTGAACCTAGCATTTTTTACTGTTGAAATCGAAGTATTATTTGTTTATAATTGTTAATTCATTCATCGAATTATTCATGTCATCAAATCGTTGTCATCAAATTACTATTGACATTCCTTACCAATGCAAACCTTTTGTGTCGTAAAGTTATTTATGTCATCGAGTTAATTTAGTTGCTAGTGAATTATATTGGAATTCTTGGTTATAATAATATAAATGAAATCAAAATTATTAGTGAAGTCCCTTATCATTGCAAGTTTTTTGTAGGAAAAAATAATACTGTAAGTGAAATAATTAGCTTTTAAATCCCTTAGATTGTTTGGCCCTGTCTAATAGATATTTTGTATGATTGGTATATAGATGTTTGCTTTTATTACGAAACGGGTATAAATATTCATATGATATAGTATTTTTTAAATTTATCTTCATATTGGACAAGTTGCAAATAAAGTGGTATATTTACATTTCACAAATCATTTCATCTCACATGATTCATGAAATTTTGATGGTGTTTCATTTTTTTCCCATTGTACATGCCAAGGGAAGGTGCTTGAAATTTGTTGAATATTTTAAGGTGAAATGATTTCTGAAATGTAAAAATATTATTGTGTGTGTAATGAGAAATAGGTTGAACAACTAATAAAAAATGAATAATTTAATATTGATAGAAATTTGGATAAATAATTAAAAATGAATCAAGATGTGACTTTAAATTCATATGACTAATCGATTAAAAAGTTAATGAATGTTAAATTCCAATTAACTGAAACTGACTTTATAAGTTTATCTAAACTCATATGATAACCACAAATTCAATTTAAATACTAACGAAAGATACAATTCTACCTAAATAATAATTAAAACAAAGAAATAATTACAAATTCATATAATAAACAATTTTGCAGAATAATCTAAAAAGTTATGCAATAACTTGAGTACTCTATTTTTTTTTACAATAATGTGTAGTGTAAATTATAGAAGTATGCAGTAAAAGATGGAATGCATGAAAGTTCGATGAGATTTGACATACATAAACATAGGGCATAAAAGATTAATTCCATTAAATTTTATAAGAGGTTTAGATGAATTCATGCAAGTGGTATCTTCTAATAAGACAAATATGACAATTGTTCAATGTGCTTGCAAGAACTATAAAGCTCAAAAACATTATAGTTATCACGTTATAGAGATCCATTTGATATGACATGGTGTTATGGATGATTAGTATTTATGGAAATTTCACATTGACGATATAAGTATGGTTAGTATGACGGTAGTTGTTGAAGATGAGAAGTAAAATGATGATGTTTATTTTAATAATCTAGTGTGCACAATATAATGATTGAAATGGTTCTTGATGTCGTTGGTCTACGTATGAGTATAAATCCAATGGTTGTAGAGGATGAAAGTAATTCGGAAGCTAAAAAAATATTGACTTGTTAGAAGCGTTAAAATCAGTGTTTTTTTATAGATGTCCAATAACAGAGTTGGCAATGACATCTAATGTAATACTCCAGATTTTCGATAAAATTAACTAATTGTTTTAAAAAAGATATTTAGGTAATTTTACACAAAATGCTGAAAACTGGATTTTTATGAATTAAGGAATTTGGGAAATCTGACTTTACCGTTGTATCAAGTAGATTTGTCTACCCATATTCATATATAAAATGTCAGAAACGAATATTGAATATTGAAGAAGATACCAACCGTTTACCGTAACACGCTCCTGGTGCCAAAACGGGTTGGAAGCCCAAGTGAGCCTAGGTTTAGATTTCAAGATCGGGGTTTAAAACAAGAGTAAGAATATGTACTTCTCATTCTAATCTCATTCTTCTTTATCTAGTAGCCATCATTAAACCTAGATTAAAGTTTTCATTTTTCTACCTTAAATCTACTTCAAATTCATCAAATAAAATATCAAAAGAAAGAGGAAAGCAGGGGAAACGTAATCTAAATAATACCAACACAAATAAAAAAGAGAATCGAAAATTCAAATCAGATCGGAGGAGAAAGTTTTAAAATTTCAATCAAATTCAATCAAATTGATAATTCTAGGTGAGTGGGGTTATCTACGAAAAGTTTATGTGGCTAGATATGCATGCAATAAATTTCATTTATTTAGTTTACTAAAGTTTAATAACATGATTTAGGATTGATTTGATAAACTAGTTGTTGATGATTGTTAATTTGACAACTTAAAGAATCATAGATTTTGATTAAAAAAATTGATATGAATTGGTCGGAGGGAAATTGGATGTAAAAATCACCTTAAACTATGTAAATCAAATTCTATACTGTAGATAGGTACCCACTTGTGATAATAAAAGTTAATTTTATAGGTAAATTGATCATAGTGTAGCTTATATGGTTGTATCGATAAATTACAGCAAAATTTTGAGTTATGTTGGGTAAACGAATCTATGATCGTTTGGGCATTAGAGACATGAATGAATATGAGTAAGTGTTTAAAATGAAATTACAATAATTATAAGTTGTGCTTGAAGTCCGAAAAGAAGTTGGAACGACGAGCGAGCAAAAATTGGAAAAAGTAACAAGTTAAAATGCTGAAAAACCCAATGTCAGGCAAAAGGTCAAATAACCATGTATGATTTATCAACTGACTTGGCTTGAGAAAACCTTAGTAAAACACGTTGCGAAGCTGAGAGGAAATAATGGATTTTTGTAACAACCCGTAATTTTCGATAATATAAAAATTGTAAGTTTAATAAAGTTGTAGTAATTTAGAGTTGATAAAAATAAAAATTTGTAATTTAATAATGAAATTAATGACTAGAATGAATTATAGCTATATTTAATGTAAGTAAACTATTAACAATTCCTATGAAATTCCAATTAATTGGAATAATGTAATGTTATAACTTGGTTATAAATTTAATATAAGTAAATGAATGTAAATATGAATTAATTATTGGGATAATATATAATTAATGGTAATTGAATAAAATTAGTGTTATGTAAGTATTTATAACCTTTGTTTGAAAGTTATAAACTTATAGTGTAATTAAAAGCTAACAGTAACAATTATTGTATGTTACCTGTTTAATTAGTCTATTAAACTTAATTGGAAGTCAATTGAAATTAAGTGTAGTTATATATTACATTTAGGTGAGTTAAGATAATAATTGAAATTTGTGAACGTAATAAAGTGAATAAAAATGTTAATTATATTCATAATGTAATCATTGATTTAGTAAAAGATTGGAATCAAGATAAATAAGTTAATTGAGATTTTAAATTATAAGAAAGGTGTAAAATTGACAAAATCCAATAAAATGGAAATATAGGAGTTAATGCAAATAAAGATGGCAATTGGAAAATATTAATGTAATAAAAGAAAAACAAATATTAACTATGTTTTGGAGTAATAATTGATTTAATGTAAAGGCTGAAATCAAATGAAAACAATTTATTGGAATTAAATTATAATTAACTGGATTTACTTACAGTGAAATTGAGCACTGTAATTTGGGAATAATTAAACACTGATATGAAAATTTGTTTTAAGTTATTTTAAATGTCCAAGTAATCTAAATTGACAGAAATTGTAAATAATTAAACTTGAATTGAAAAGTGACTAAATTAATTTAATATTAATTTATTTAATTAACTGAAATATAGCCATTTTGGCCACTAACTCGGATTTCAACGAAACCTGTTTCATCGGATCCGTAACGGTGAATTATTGTAGGATTTCAAGTTTCGTAGCGATCGGACTTGTCGTTTGATCATACGGGCTCGAAACGCCTTGAAATCAATTTAATTGAAATCGATTTGAAATAAGCTGATTTTAACATAACTTCTTCATACGATTGAATTTGTATTTAAAACCTGTTCCATTGAATTTAAATTTTTTGAAAACATCTATTTTTATATATGGGTTGACCCATTTTCGTTTCAGAGTCGAAACGGGCTTTTTGGGTTGTTTATCATTCCAATTCAAACAAAATCTTGTCCATCCATTCTATTTTCAGCTTTGTCTATAAATAATCTGTTATAAACCCTAGTGTTCCTCAACTCAGTTTGCATGTACGTACAATTTCATTTGTTCCTCTCTTTCCAATGGCAGACAAACCCTAATTCCCAATTGCAAATTAAAAATCAAAACTAAGTCAAAAATTCAAACTCCTCAAACTTCATCAAATTTTATATTGATTTGAAGCTTGTGATGAGCGCAAGTCAATTATGTGATTCGTTTTTCGATCTGGGTTGCTGTGTGGCTGGAATTGGATGATCAAGTCACGGTCGTTCATCGCGCCTTCATCAATCGTCGACCGATCGTCAAATAAACTGTACGGGGCTGTGGAGATCGCTGCACGCTGTTCATCGGTATAGGTTGTTCGATGAGTTGACGGTTGGATGGTCGTGAAAAATTCTAGGTCATGCTATTAGTGGCGGCGGCTATCCACTGGGCAGAGGCGAAGCGTACCGCGTGGGCCAAGAGGAGGCGTCCGGTGATGGACGACAAGGTGGAGTGGTTCGATCGGGACGGCGCGGCATGTGGTGGCCGGAAAAATGCGAGATAATGGTGGCGGCTGATGGGTGCTAGGGCGCATTCGAACGCGTGATGGCTGGTTAGGGTTTCGGCAAAGAGAGTTGATGTGGCGGCTTCTGAGTGGCAGGTTGTTTTATTTATTTATTTTATTTTTATTTCAATTTCAACATGTTCTAATCGCAATAACTTTCACGTACGAGGTCCAATTCACGCGCGGTTTCTTGCGTTGGGATCGTAGTCAAAGTCCGGACATTTTGACGCTGTATTGGACGAATTCTGATACCATTCAAATTTTGGGCTTATTTTGAATTTAAATTCGATTTAAATTCAAAGGTAAGTGTTTTAACCCACTCACAACTTCTAAAATTTCTTATGTTTGTTAAATTAAATTTGTGATGTGATTAGAAATTTATTTATGGCTGTTTGATATATTTTAAATCATCATCTCCGTTAATTTGAATTTATTTGAATTAAATAGTTATTTAATTGATTGTTGAATATAAATTGCCAGTTAAATACCTGTTATTGATTATCAGTTCTATATTGATATTTATTGATTGATTTGGATGATGTTTGTAATGGATGTTGATTGTTGATATTGGATGAATGGATGTTTTATTTTATATCGTTATAAACTACTAGTTCACTATGGGTTGAAATGATACATACCCGAATGATCAATAGATTATGGGAAAATCGTTATGGGTTGAAATGATAGACTCGAGCGATTTTATAGATTTTATTATTAATTCGGGATTGCAGTTTGAAATGATATATAACCGTAACATTTTAAATTGCAGATTGAAATGATAAATATCTGCCAATACCGAAAACCTAGAAAACTCCCTGCCAATACCGGGATTGGAATGTAAAAGAACCATCCCGTGTGTAATAAGCGATTGGTTGTTAAAGAGACCGGGATCGGATATTGTCATACTCTCTGCCAATACCTAAAACCACTTTGACAACTGTGTACGCGGTGGAGATTCCAGAATGAAATAGGATGGTGGCGACGATCCTAAAGGTATATACGTGGACCTGACTCCCATGAGTTAGCTTAAGGTGGCTAAAACAGGAGCAATTGATGGGCTAAGTGAGGTCATTCCTTCGATCGGGCACATTCCTTCGATACTATATTCCGACTTTGTGATTATTTGGTGGCCACCGCTCGATTTTTGATTTGGGAGTGTGTTCCAAGGTGGGCGGTAGTAGCTACTATGCGTTACCACCAGTCCGGAAGTGTAATTTGTATATCTACCCTTGCATTGCCTAGTTGTGCTGTGTCACCTACCCTAGCGCGCCTTCTACGAGTTTGGTTTGTACCATACCTATGTAGTGCCCTCTAACGACGTCCAGTACGGGCGGGATTACGGTACTGTATAGACTATGGGAAATAAAAATGTGTTAAGGGGGAAAATGTAACGCCTTAACGCTATTTTAATAGTTTATATTACTGTAGACATGTTATAATAGCGTATTGTATTACATAGTAGATAGTTTAATGGATCCTTAGGAGATGTGAATCTTGAACATCTCTTAAGTTACTGCACTCACGTTAGACACTGGATAAGAGATGTCAAACCCCGTAAACATCTCCGACGCCGTTTACACTCATATTTATTTACCCTTGATTTAACTTACATAAGATCTTTTAGTTCTGACTCGAGTGTTTTGTCTTTTCAATTCGCTCGGGTCAGCCTGAGCATTTCAGGATTTGAAGACCTTTTTCTGGAGGACGAAGACGAAGATTTGTACTACTATTACTTATTCTATCATTCCACCACATTATACTGTTCCGCTGCATCATTATTATTTTTCTCTGATATGTGACACTCTGATTTTGTATTGTAGAAGTATAATCAAATGTTTTGTATACAGCTTCATGAACTGTTATTTGATTATTATATTTTGTCATTCCGCTGCGAGATTCTGTTTTGTTTTTTTCTTTCTCTGCTTTTTTTCTTATTCACCCCAATAACAATCCGCCCTTCTGTATGGTTTGAGTCGACATGTGTGTCTGCTTAAAGCGTACAAAAAGGCGGGATGTTACAATTTTTAAGGTGGAACACTCGACTAAATAATGGTCATCATGAATAGGCCAATAGTCGATAGATGCTCTTCAGTTAGCGATTGATTCTTAATTATAAAAAATTAAATAGACTAACAGTGGGCTACTGGATATGGAATAGTCGACTGATTGCCTATAGGTTGGGTAGGTTGAACCTAGAGCTGGTGTTGGCTGGGTAGAGTTTTTCGAGTACTTGTTTCTTGTTCTATTGACGTTTGGAGTTCACGGGACATTTCGATGTTGTATAACGTGACAACTGTGCAGTTAAAGCGCTTAGCGGTTCCAAAACAGTGGACGTGCTAAATGTTATAGAGAGGAGATAGCAAAAATTAGCGAGGGTGCAAATTTTTTTACTAGATATAAAACCAAATATTTAAATTTAATTTATTCTCATTCTCATATCATTTGTGTAGAAAAAAGAAATATTGTTTAACCTCATGTAATAAAACTGAAGAATATCATGATTTATATAGTTCAGATTTGGTGACAACAATAGATTTCTAACTTATATTGATTACTTATGCTATAAAATTATGTCTTTACTCCAACTTTGTTTATTTGGCTCAAAAGAGAACTAGTCAAATCAACATTTTTATATTAATATTGCTAATACGGGTTCTAAAAAACCTTAATTTACAAGTTATAGTGGAAATTAGTGGGGCTTAAAGCGGATCTACTGTTTAATAGCACTATATTGAAAAAGCGTAGCGGTCGAAGAGTGCTATGCACTATAGCGGAGATTTAGCAGGGTGTAACTGGACAGCGTGACAATTAATGCAAGCATGCGATTGTATCATAATTAGATTGCTCTTACTACTATTGTTAGTGCCACTAGTTGCACATTTTAATACGTGGGTGGTTGGAGGAATGGAGATATCCATATTAGCATGATTTACATCAAACCGATTGATGTACCTATGGGGAAATCAATTTGTTGTTCGATCCTCGCATTCTATCAGTTGAACAATGGGGAGCATAGGACACAGTAGTATAATTGTATGTGCGGTTTACCATCGAGATTGTATGTTCAATGTATCGATATGTAGTGTACAATTGGCACTATATGCCTTATGTATTGTATTGTATAGGTGGTTTATCATCGCAACTGTATACTCGATGTATTTTCAGATTACTTGATTTCGGGATGTCTAACCTTGAGTGGAATCTAGGTTGGTTATTATTAGAATTTAGACATATTATAGGTTGTTGTCATCTACTATATAAGTTGGCTAACTTGTTAGATGTAGGTATACATGTTTATATAACACCACTAGATTGCATAGATTATAAATGATAATTTATCTGCCTATTAACACCATACCATTATTGATATTTCTTCCTCACTAGACTATGTCCAACTCCCTCTATCTTTCCTCGTTTATACCTATGTTACTGGTTGACAGGGTTGTAGGGTGGTGTGACTAGAGTAAGATATGTAGAGAAGGTGACCATACACGCTAGAGATATTCAATTTACTGTCAATCTATCTATATATTATTGTACTAGTCAAACGTTCATTTATTTGTCCATTTAGTTAATTATTAGGAAATTTTCCTAGTTTGCTTCCTGTGTTGGTCACTATTTGTTTAAGCAAAGATATGTGATTTATTTCATGTAATGTACCATCAAAACTGTACACTCGATGTATTATATTATATGGGTGGTTTATCATTGAAACTGTATATTCGACATATTTCTAGGTTTATCCGATTTCAGGATGTCTAACCTTTAAGTGGAATCCATGTGGGTTGTTATCATATTATAAGTATATTATAAGTTATGCCCAATATTAGATAATTTGGCTAAATTGTTAGATATGTACATATTCAGATAAACATCACTAGATTTCATAGATTATAAAGAATTTTATCTACCAATTAACACCATACCATTACTGATATTTCTTACTCACTTAACTATGTCTGACTTCCTCTATCTTTTCAACTTTATACCTACTTTACAGGTTAACAGGGTTGTAGGGTGGTGTGACTAGAGTAAGATATGTAGAGAAGGTGACCATGCACACTGGAGTTATTTTATTTATAGTCATTCTATCTGTATCTTATTGTACTAGTTAGACAATTATTTATTTTTCTTTTCAATTGATTATTAGGAACTTTCCCTAGTGTGCTTCTTGTATTTTTCACTATTTGTTTAAGTAGAGATATTTTGCTTATTTTAGTTGTTTAGGTTTTATTCCTTCCATTGTGTGATCTGAAATGTAGAATGTTTAAATTTTATGTTCATCTCTATACAGTACGAATTATCTCAACCTAACGATCCATTTTCTTGGCACGATGTGAGTTCGAACGTCGTTTTTAGGTATGGAATTAGTGTTTTTGGAAGGTTGGGTTGTTTATAGTTGTTATCAGAGCTTTCGTTTAGAGCTCCTTATTGACTAGATGTGTATTAAGAGAGCGTACTTGTATATTTTAAATTATTTGCTTATATATATATAATTATAGCACCGATGCAAACATATATAATTCTAGTAATGCTTACTATTGTGTGAGGAAAGTTGCTAATGATTCATGTTTATATATAGTTAGAAATAAAAAACTAAATTAGAAATAGTTCCGATGAGGCAGTATCCGAGGTTCCGGGAATGAACATTCCGGTATGGTTCTGCTGATACCTTTAGGCAAGTGGATAGACTGAGGTCAACCAGAATGGAGGACCCATAGCTCAAGCACATGGTGTAGTTCATGCCCCTCCGCCTGCATCAGATTTTCCAAAACTATGTCGAGATTTCCAGAGTTATTTTGGAAGAACTATACAAGGCATGAATCATTTGTTGACACTCGAGCATGGTTAAGGATTCGTGATAGGATATTTTCTATAATGGGTGTAGATGTTTCGATGAAGAGGCAGCTAGCTTCATGACACTTATAAGAAGAGGCCTTGAACCGGTGGGACATCGCCACTATAGAGATGAAGGTGGCTGAGATTACTTAGACTGAGTTAAGGAGACGTTTTAAGGTCAAGTTTATATCGGAGGCTGAATGGGTAGTGGAACTAAAAAAGTTTATCCACTATGAGTAAGGAGACCAAAGTGTTGAAGAATTCAACCAATTAGCAAAATATGGCCTAAATATCATTAATATACCAAGGAAGAAGGTAACAAATTTTGCTAAAGGATTAAACAAGTCTTTAAGAGTTAAGACATGTACCCACAGGAGATACTTTTGAGAGCTTAGTAGAGATGGTGTTGCTGAATTAAATGCTAAAGAAGAGCCTAAGAAGGTTGAATGAAAGCTAGTTCAGTAGAATAAATGCAATGGTGAAGAAGGTAGAGAAGCTCAAGGGAATGCAAAGAAACTGAGAGTTAAACGCAAAAGGTGCAACATGAGGGGGCATATGACAAGGGACTGTAGAGTGAATACCTCGAAGATTAAATGCTTCAACTGCTTCTAGCATGGGCATGTGAAGAGGGAGTGTCCAACCTTACTTAAGACTACTCTAATAGTTCTAGCTTATGCACTTAACGTCGTTCCTAGCTCAAGCGTGGCCCCAACTTTTGATATAGGCAAGAAAGTCATTATGGAAAGTGCGTTAAACCTTTCTAGTATATCTATTCACACTTTATTTGACACCGGAGCATCTCACTCGTTTATTTTAAGTAAGCTAGTGGATGAATTGCTTTTGGAGACTAGTATAGCCACTGACCCTATTATATTATTGAATCCCATTGGGGGATCAATCCATTTACCTATGATTTGTCAGGGTTTGAAGTTGTATATTTTGGGTGTCGAATTTGATTATGATGCATTTGTATTTGGATTTTCTAGTTTTGGTTTAATGTTAGGGATGGATTGGATGTCTATGTATAAAGTGGTGTAGGATTGTGATTGGAGTGTTACTCTCTTAGGTACTTGTAGTGGGTGCAACCGTGATATTTATTGCGAGAGCCCAACAGTTCTATTAAGCTAAGCTTTTTGTATTCTCTAGACCTGTCATAAGATAAATGATCTTCCATACCTATAGTTTGGGATTTCCCAAATGTTTTTACCAAAGTCTCTTGTCCTCCTCCTCATAGAGGCATTAAATTTCAGATTTATATAGGAAAGGATGTCAGCTTGTTGCTTTACCCCTTAGGCATATAGCTCTTAGAGAAAAACGCAAGCTTACTATATAAGCGAATGAATCGTTAGAGAAGAATTTTATTTAGAATTGTGTTTCAGAATAGGGAGTGCCTATCATCTTTACTACTAAAGCAGATGGCTCCTTAAGGATGGCTTCGACTATCATGAATTGAATAAGTTGATGAAAAGGAATCGTTATTCACTACCATATATTAATGATATATCTGATCAATTAGTTGGAGCAGGATATTTTCTTAGCTTGACTTAGCTACTAGATTTCATCAGTTGCATATGGCTGAGGACAATATTAAGAAGACCGCTTTACGTGCACCTAATGGACTTCATGAGTGGTTAATTTGGCTATTTAGACTGACCAATGTCATAGCATATTTTGTCGACTTTATGAGTCAAGTCTTTAGAGAATTACTGAATAAGTTCAAGGTGGTATTTGTAGATTATATACTTGGTTATTCAAAAAGCAAATAAGTGCACAAGTTGCATTTAAGGGAAGTGCTCAATACCGTGTAGGCATAAATGAAGAGTGAAATTTTCTAGATGTCACTTTTGGAGCATAGTAGTTCACTTTCTCTTTCATGTTGTCTTTGAGCACTCACTTTTGGAGCATAGTAGTTCACTTTCTCTTTCATGTTGTCTTTGAGCATAGATCGTCAGTCGATCCGAGTAAAGTTGCAATAGTTTCAAGATTTGCATGTACTGAAAATGCTACAGAGGTAAGGAGTTTTCTTGGTTTAGTGAGCTATTACAGAAATTTTATTAAAGATATTGCGAAGGTTTCTTTGCCATTGACACGCCTCATTAAAAAAATTTAGGTTTTCTCTTTGAACTCGAAATGCGTGCCTTTATTAAGTTAAAAGAATTATTGAGTAGTGCACCTATATTGGTACTTACTGATGGTTTGAAGACATTTACTGCATATACCAACGCTTACAGTACAGGGCTTGGCATTGTTTTGATGCAGGAGGGTAGAGTTGTTTGTTATGCTAGTCGGTAGTTGAAAGTTAATGGGAAAATTTATCCAACTCGTAATCTTGAGTTGGCAGCTATTGTTTTTGCACTCAAATATTAGAGACTATCTTTTTGGTGAATGTTTCGAGTTGTTTACAGATCATAAATCCTTAAAGTATTTGTTCTCCCAAAGTGATTTGAATTTGCGACAATATAGATGGATGGAGATCTTGGCATTATAAGATTTGATTTTTCGTATACTCCAGGAAAGTGCAATGTTGTAGCGGATGCCTTGAATAGGAGGCACTCGTTGCTTGGTTCTGTATTTTTAGTATGGGAACACTTAGAGTTCGTTTTCGCATTTGAATTCTGACCTTCATCATATCAAGCACTAGGGTTATTGGTAGCATTAGTGTTCAGCCTTCACTTATAAACCATATTGGTTCAAGGTAGAAGCCAGACATAGATTTGTTAGACATTTTTTTAGAAGCTAAGTAGAGGCAAGCATCCGAGTCATTTGGACTATTGTTCCTTTGATCCTCGAGGGTTGTTGCGTAGAGATGGTATGTTGTGCGTTCTGGTTATCACAGAGTTGATTGACTTGGTACATGATGTGTCTCATTATTCTAGGATGACTATTCATCCAAGTGGAGACAAAACGTATCGAGACATAAAGAGCGTATTTCATTGTCCTGGTATGAAGAAGCATGTGGCAGAGTTCATTTTGAAGTGTTTGACATGTCATAAATTTAAGTAGATTAGAAAAGGCCTCGTGCTTTGTTACAGCCTTCAAAAATTCCATAGTGGGAGCATGAGAATATTTCGATGGATTTCATTAATGGACCACTTAGAAGCAAAAGAGGAAATAAGAGTGTTTGGGTTATTGTCAATTGACTAACTAAATGCACTCATTTTGTTCCAATTAGGAGTACAAGGACAACTATATCTTTGATGACTTTATATGTTAGAGTGGTAGTTCGATTGAACGAAGTTCCTTCCAGTATTGCTAGTGATCAGTATCCTAATTTTGATAGTGAATTTCGAAGGACCCTTCAGGAGGATCTAGGCATTGAATTTAATTTGAGTATAACATATCTCCCACAGACAAACGGACATACTGAGCCGATGGATCGAGTTTTGGAGGATTTAACATAGATGTGTTTATTTTGGATTTTGGAGGTTCTTGGGAAGACAAACTTGTTGTTAGTAGGGTAGGGTTTGCTTATAATAATAGCTATTAGGAAAATATTAGGATGAGAACGTTCAAGGCATTGTATAGGAGGCCATGCAGATCTCCATCTTCTTCACGGGACACTACAGATAGGATTATTCTTGAACCAGATACGATTAAAGTGACTTCACAGAAGGCGGATCTAATTTGCAGAAGGACGAAAACTTTGCAGGATAAAAAGAAGTCGTCTGATGAGAGGAGACGCTTTGGGTTGGAATTCATTATGGGGGACATGGTTTTTGTGAAGCTTTCTCCACTAGACACGTTATGAGATTTGGTAGTTCTGGAAAGTTGGCATCGAGTTTGTAGTACTTTTTCTAATATTGGAGAGAGTATGGAAATTAGCATACAGAGTGAAGATTCATGGAAAGTTGGTTGGTGTTCATGATGTTTTCCATGTGTCGCACTTGCATAAGTGTTTGCTCGATTTAGCTACTGTGGTCGAGCCGAGTCAATTAAAAAAAATTGAAGTTGAGAGAGAGTCACTTGTTTGTCGTGCACCTACTCACATCATTGAGCATGGGACAACGAAACTTTGAAACAAAGTGGATATACCGATTAGAGTCTAGTGGGAAAATGATTCGATTGAGAATACTTGGGAACCAGAGGAGAAGATTAAAGATCCTCATCCCTCACACTTTTCCAATATGTTTTCCATATTTTGTTTCCTTAGTTAAATTAGGAAATTGGTTGGTATGGTTATGTGGATTATGTTCAGTTGTGTGATTTGGTATGTTGCATCCATATACAAATTGTCGGTATATTTTAGAATGTTTGAACACATGCCTATATGCCATAATTTGCGTTCATGTAAGAACCACAGTAGTTGCATTTATGTATTTATCACATACCATTTTCATGACATGTTGATTTGATGGATATGCATTGTTTAATTTCATGTTTGTACCAAAATTGGGCACAACACTCTTCGGAAGTATTCGAAGAGATAAAATGAAGAAATTAAATGAAAAAAGAGGATTATCTAACAAACACTTCAAAAACAAACAATAAAGTACGCAGAAACACAGGAATTTAGAGTGGTTCGACGTGTCGCCTACGTCCACTATGAAATGATTGATCTTTATTAACTTTTGGTTGCTGGTTACAACGAATTACAGCAGTAAATCTCAAGTACAATAGTGAAATTCGAGTACAATGGTGAATTCGACAGAGTCTGGACGTCAAAGAGCCAAAAGATCCCTTTTCTATAGGCTCTGGGATGCTATTTATAGGCGTAGGCTGCAAATATCTCGCTCAGATCTCGGGAGACCTCTTCTGGCACGTGTGTGGGCCCACGTGATTGATCCCACATGATTTGCACATGGTCTGTGATCGATACGAACGAATTTCGTATCGATCAAGATTTGACCCAATCAAGTCTAAACTTAGCATGAACATTCTTTAGGTTGTACGCAAGCTCCTGTGAAAATTTGGTGGCATTTGGACTTGTAGATTGTGAGTTATGATCGATGCAAGCTCGCGTTTTATGTAGGCTGTCTGATTCGAATCGATACCTTCGTATCGATCACTTCGAATCGCTTTTGAGCACGTGCATGCAAGTTGACGTGGTGCTAACTCCTCGGATAGATCCACTTTTCGTGCCGTGTTGACTGCTTCCTTATTCGCATCCAATATCGATGCTTTGTTCGTATCGATCGATTTCGGTCTTGTTCGTATCGATCGTCTTCGGCCTCGTTCGTATCGATATTAGCTATTCTGTTTGTATCGATCGTATTTGGTCCTGTTCGTACCAATCGATCGATCTATTATATTCGTACAAAATCGAGTGCTTGGTTCTGTTCGTATCGATGGGAGGTGGCTATTTCGTATCGAACTGTGGTTGATCGATACGAAGTATGTATGATGTTTGATCGACATGAACTAGACACTTGTATTGCAGTCGATGGATACGAAATGGGCAATAGCCGATCGATTCGAAGTGGGCCTGCCTTCTGATGGATACGAAGAAGGTAATCCTCGATGGATACGAACAAGACAACTGCCGATTGATACAAAGCAGAGTCGTTTGCTGATGGAGTCGAACAGATCGATACGAATAAAGTCTCTTCCTCTGATGGATACGAAGTAATGCATTTTGATGGATACGAATAGATGGACGCGAATTGATGGCGACGGCCTAACCGATACGAAATGATGGATGTGATTGAGATGATTTCTTTGGCGTGCATCGATCATATCTTGAGCATACGAACTCGGATTGACTTGAAATTTGGAACGTTGGTTTTCATAGCTTTGCTTGTCATGTCTTGTCAATTGTAGCTCGATCCGGACTCGGACAAAATTCATTGATATCCATAGTGAGCCTGCGGATAACCGATCTTTAGGATGGACTGTCTTCGGTCTCCAGTTAAGTTCCTGGTATCACGGCCTTGCCAAAAGGCGAGATAACATTTGCCCCCAAAGTACGTCGTGTGAGAACATGACGTGCTTTGAAAAGCTACAATCTTCATTTTGAAAAGTTCCATCTGACATGTTAAACGGTTGTTGCTTTCTCGCCGAAAGTTGTAACCTTTGGTTGATCCATAGAAACATAAATTATGAACCATAGACTGGCCAATATTGTACCATGTACTGTTGTAATCGATAAATGTATGATAGTAATTTGTCGTTTGTTGTTGCAATTGTCACCAGATAAGCATTCAATTCCTGCGAATTTCAAAGATTGGATGTTAGTTCACTATTCATGAATGTATGTTAGCCTGATTCTCGTTAACGTTCGTACGTTCACGAGTGGTTGTCAGGTTTTTTTTTCGAATTCCGTATCGATCCTCTCCTGAATCGACGTGGAATTCAAGTTGTATTGACGCTTGGTGGTCATTTTGGAGTATCCCATCGCATCGATCCTCTCCTGGATCGATTTGGGATGGATAAACATGAATCTCTAATCGATAGAGTAGAACTATCCAAACATTATTCTGTGATGAACTTCGCATCGATGGCTGTGAACTTCTAAAAAATTTCTAAATGATGGATACGAAGTTGTAATTCATATCGATAGACTAATAAAGGATGCGAACAGAGCGACTGGTCCTCTGTGCACTATTCGTATCGATGGATACAAGCCTTCATGGGTTGTATGTTGATGGATACGAACAGTTAGTTCGTATCGATGTGCCTTTAGATGGAGACGGGAATAATGGATACGAACAAACGTTTCATATCGATGGACTTATGAGGGATACAAATAGAGCAGCTGATCCTATGGGTATTATTCGCATCGATGGGTACAAGTCTTAAGATCTTCGAATGGAGGGATATGAAATTGGCATTTCGAATCGATGGGGTTGAGTGGTTCTAACAATTTCTTGCCTTTCATTTCGTATCGATGTGAATAACATTTGCTTTTCCTCGGTCGCATGATGGATACGAATGGCGGCTTCGACTCGATCGCATGATGGATACGAGCTATGCCCCGTATCGATTTCCTTAGTGACCGTCGCAACCGGTAACATTGACTGGGAGATGAACAGTCATTCCTAGGTATATAAAGGCTTGGTACTTAGCCATTTTTTCTCACTTGCTCTTGCTTTTAACCTTCCTTCGTATCGATCGAGAACACGAGAGAAAAGAACGCCTTCGTCTCCAAATCAAATAACCCATTAATCCTTCAAACCGACTCTTTAAACTAGGTAATTGACTAGCTAAATCGAATTTAAAATGACGAGACTTGGGGCTCGATGCCATTTCATCCATTGTCGTGGACGATTCTAACATTATTGACGCCGAAATTTGGTTGGAGTGAGGTCGAGGATCGAAGAGCTGGTTCCTTCGAAGCTTTGGAGAAGATGGAGTTTGGGATACGAAGGACTTGTGGAGTAATGGCTTGGCCTTCGCTTCGTGTCGATGGAGGAGGAAGTATGGATCGTGTCAACCCGGAGTAGGTGCGTTCAAATCGATCTGGGTGATGAGATTTCATAACGAAGAAGTGGAGATCCTCGTATCGATTGATGATAGGGCTTCGCATCGATTGATGATAGGGCTTCGCATCGATTCGAGGTGATTGATACGAATGCTTGGACTTACTGATCGATACGAAGGTGTTGTACTTGATCGATATGAATTGCTTGTCAGGAGATCGATACGAACGTTTCTTTGATGGATACGAAAAGCCCCCTTGACCGATACGAATTGGAGCCTTGGTGATCGATACAAGTTGAATCTTGACGAACTCGAAGCCCCTTGTACATTTGAACACATGACTCCGATGAGCTTCCGCCTTGCATAATTTGACTTAACCATTCCACTACATATTTGACCGCCTTTCGAAGCTCATCGATGGAACCGTAACTTAACAAAATTTTAACGAACTTTAACTTGTATCGGTCTTCAAAGTCTGAATGTCACGGTTGTGATGGTCAGCGATGACGGTCACTTCGGTAAAATCTCGAAGTCTTGTCGTTTAAACATTTCTTAAATTTTGTAGAATTTCTTAAGTAACATGTAGCACTGCACTGCACAGCACATTCAAACACTTCGCATTGGGGAACGCACGGGCTTACTATCATCTAATGACAGTTTTTGATAAGTCTACTAGCTATGGAATCCACAAGTTCACCGCAACAGGAGACACCGAGTTCGCCTCCTTTGGTGACAGGGTTACCGGATGCGTGGCTAAAATCGCAAACCCGGCTCCAGATGAGCTTCTTGGAGCCACTATAATTCTGAATCCGCAAGATTCCGTTCCACCGAATATCTCCGAATATATGCTAGGGAGAATCTATCTACGCCATGGGCTATCATTCAATGACGTACTGCTTCCCGGGCCGAATGACAGGCCACATGCTCCCCCGGAGGGGTATACAGCCTTCAATCGACATTCTTGCACCACCGGAACACTTCCCCCTTTTAATCAGTATATACGGGAAGTGTTGGATTTTCTAGGGATTGCCCCATCGTAATTGCATCCCAACGGATATGCGTTGCTAAACAACACTTTCATTGTCTTCATGGAACATCTTCTGCGGCCCCCAACTTCGGAGGAAATCAGATACATATTTAATATCAAAAGTCGGGGAGATAGTCCCTCTTTCACATTCTTGGAGGCGGTTAGCAACTGCCAGGTTGTAATGGGATCTTGGACTAGACCGAGCTACCTCAAAACTGAGTGGTTCTACATACGATGCCCACCAGAGTTTTCTAGTCGATGGTTAGCCAGACGTAAGTGCTTCAACTTTACATGACTTGGCTGTGTGACGTCACTTGATATCCACTCTAACATTTTATGTCTTTTGCAGGCTCGATTCCACGGCCAGAGGGTGCCCACTTTAAAGAGATGATTCAAACTCTTCAAGAAGTGCCGATTGAGATGAGAGAAATCAAGTCAGTACTCACAGAGAACAGAGATATCAATCCCGTTCCCGTTCTCCACCCCCTCGACTCCCTACACAACCTTCGGGCCAGGGAAGACAGCCGGTAGAGCCCCCTCATCACAAACCATCTTTGCAAACTTCTCGGCCTGAGCCGTAACGCCATAGAACTGAGGTTGAGCCTCTAGTCATCGCTAAACAAGCTATCACTGAGCCCATTGGGGAAGGGGCCATTAGAATTGCTTAGCTAAAGAAAGATTTTCCAAATATATGCTTTGACGGCTACATTTTCCCTCCTAACTTAAAGAGAATTCCGCCGAGGCAGAGAACACAATGCATGATTACATTCATGACATTTATACCCAGTATAAAGAGTGGGCGAAGGCTGTAGAAAAAGCATCGAAGGTTGCCTTCGAGCGGGCTAAAATAATCAAAAAGTTAGAATCTGATCTTGCCCAGAAGGACCGCATCATCCAAGTGCTTAATGATGAAGCCGGGTCCTCTTGGAAATTAGAGATAGAGGCCACCAAAAAGGCCGATGAGGCGAACATGGCCATGGAGAGGATGAAGCAGACACACTTTGCCTTGGTGGAGCAGATGGGCAACCGAAACACCACTGTCACAGCTGAACGGGACGCCGCTCTGAAAGAACTTAACGAGCTTAAAGCCAAATTTTCTGAAATCATCAAGGAAAAAGATGATGCAAATAGAGCCGCCCAAGAGGCTTGTGAACAGGCCGTAGTGCTTCGGGGCGAACGGGATGTGGCAACGGCTACGGTTCGGGTGGTGGAGACTGAGGTCAAGGAGAAAGTTCAATCGGTTGAGTCCAGGCTAGAGACAGATATAGAAGATCTCTTGATAACTTACAACGCTAACGTACTGAAGCACAGAAACCTAGCCTGGCTCGATAACTACCCGACACATTTATACAATGCTTGGGGCCGATTGGTTGAGGAAGAGAAGGCAGTGCATCTGGGTGAATCAATTGACAAGTTTGAGCTTGAGAATCGTATGCTAAATGAAGACGAACGAAAGATTCTCCATGAGTCGATGATTTCACATGAAAAAGAGAGGCTCGGCACCCAACACTTGGAGGCTGGAGAAGGTTCAGGTGTTGAGCACCACGACACAAGTCCTGAAGTTCTTGTGCCAACCCAGCCTGAATATGCACCCGTGGTTGATTCCCAATCAATTCCTGCTTACAATCCGGATCAGCCGCAATTATCTCCAGCTAGAGATCAAGTTTCTGAAGCCGTTCAGCCGTCCACGACCCAAATTGAGAAAGGTACTCTGAACATTCCACACACTTGCTCAAAATCAAGAGCTTGATTTGAAGCGTTTACTAACAGTCTTCCTTTTTCTCTATCCAGTGACTGGAGTTACACCGATCGCGCCTCTTGCAACTCAAGAATTACATCAAGCGCAGGAGGCCATCATCACTGAATCGACCACCACAACTACAATTGCCCAATTGATGGAACGCAGGGGAGCACGCTTATTTTTGATGAGCAGATGATGGAGGAACTCCTCGGTCATCACAACGATCCTTTTGCGGACCTACCATTTGTTATGGGTGGAAGCGCACCTGCTACTGGCTCTTCAATGCCAACCACTGATGCTCCCAACAAGGCCCAAGCAACTCGTGAAGAAGAAATATTGGCCGAAATCGACGCTGAAATGGAGGCAGCGGCTCGTGGTGGTAGTTTTGGAGGTGGAATGGCGGCACCTAGTCCAGCTCCGTTAAGGATGATATCACCTGGTGGTGCAGTTATTGATACCAGTGTGCCTATCCCGCCTCCTATAGTTGATCCAGTTCCTCCGACTCCACCTTCAGGGAGCATTCCCGTACACTTGAGCTCGGATGAGGAAGTTGACATCATGCCCCCTACTGGAGATCAGCTGCTGAAAGGCAAAGGCTCGAAAAGAAAAACAAGTGGCAGCTCCAATGGGTCCACACCAAAGAGGAAGTCGAAAAAGAAGAGAGAGTAGACGTGCTTCTTCGGTTTACTTTTGGTAGATAGATAGGAATCTACTTTCGTTTTTCTTTTGTAGGCCGTGTGTAGATGCGGGTTCGGCCCCTGCTAGTAGGAATTTTGGAATCAACTTATACATAATTTCTTTTCGCAAGTAGTTGAAATGAAACTTTATTTTTTTTGAACTTGATGTGTGTTTATTTGCTTAAGTGTTCCAGCATTTGAATTCTTTGTTCAGCACACTCGTGAAGTTTCAACTTTTGAACCTTGTTTGACTTTACCCGTCAAGTCCCGAAATCACGGCCACAAGTCATGACTGGATATTAAGTTGAACTCCGATTCTGTACTGCTTCAGTCAGCGATTGACACTTAAGTTCTGCCCCCAATTTTAGGGATGAATTGAAAATATCGGCCAGCGGTCGTATTTCGCCTTCAACACATTATGCTTAACATCGTTGAATTGATGCTGAAATAAGGAGAATTCGAGTGGTCGAATCACACTCGCTCTTTTATCGATGATTGTATCCACACTCCGAGGATTGCACTTGTGCGTCGGTGGTCGGTTACATCTACTCAAGTTTTAAGTGCAAGTTCACACTTCGGGGACTTAAGTCATTTTCATGGGCGATCAGCCACGTTTGCTTGACACTTAGCATTTCGTCCGCACTCTGGGGACTTAAATAAATTCGCGGGCGCTTGGTCACTCCCAACCTGAGTTTATACTTCGGTCCACGCTCTGGGGACTTAGAGTCGATTAGCATTTTATAATCCAGCCCACTCTCCGGGGACTTGGAGTTGGTTGACGTTTACTCTCTGGTTTGCACTCTAGGAATCCGGATCATTTTGACGTCTATACTCCAGTTCGCACTCTGGGAATCCGGAGTTAGGTGATGTTTATACTTCAGTTCACACTTTGGGAACTTAGAGTTGGTTGATGTTTATACTCCGGTTCGCACTCTGGGAATCCGGAGTAAACAGACAGTCAATCACATATGTTGTGAGTTTTTGAATCTTGTTCGCACTTCGGGAACGAAAGGTGTATCAGGATCGTGGATGGTTGGATCACATCCACCCTGAGTTAACAAGTGAGGTCATTAGATGGACGGGTCCATCCTCCTCAAACTTGGTTTGAATACGAGCGAAGTCGTTAGGTGGACGGGTCCACCCTCTTTGAAACCAAATTTATAAGTTTATACCCCAGTTCACACTCTGGGAATCCAGAGTTAGTTAAAGGATTGTCGTGTATCAATCCTTTTTTGACTTCAGTGTGATGGCTTGTCACCGAGCTTGGGTTTCACTTAGTGAGTGACCGGTCGTACCACAGTCACTCCCTATTTGAATAAATTCCACCGTACGATGGAATTTAGCTCTCCGTGCATAGTGATGGTCATATGAAGTATTTCAAGTAAATCATAGCTCTGGCTCGAAGAGATTGCACTTTATTGCTAAAAGAAGAAAATATGGCAAAATCAGTTGCCTTATTACAAATTCAAATTTCGAAGTGCATAAACAAATTGCAAATGAAAAATAGATTGAATAAATAAACAAGGCCTGTTATGTGTAGTAGCGACGAAGACTCTCGCTGTTCCAAGCTCTCGAAAGAGTGAGACCGTCAACGATCGATAATTTGAATGTGCCATCTCCGAGCTTTCGTTCAATAACATATGGCCTTCCCAAGTTGGCCTCATATGAGAAGGGACCGAGTAAATTCTCTTGACTATGAGATCACCAAGTTCAAAGGTTCGGGGTCGGACCTTGGCATTGTATAATCGGGCGACTCGACTTTGATATGCGGCTGCCCTCAAATCAGCCTCTTCACGCTTCTCATCCAATAAATCGAGAGATTCAGCAATTAATATAGCATTTGTCTTTGGATCATAGTATTTCACACGATGAGAAGGTACTTCTAATTCGACTGGAATAACAGCTTTTGAACCATAAGAGAGAGAGAATGGAGTGTGACCGGTCGTGGACTTGTGGGTTGTTCGGTAGGCCTATAAGGCCATTGGAAGTTCATCGACCCATTTGCCTTTGACTTTTTCTAGTCGTTTTATCAGAATAGACTTTATAACTTTATTAACAGCTTCAACCTGTCCATTCACTTGAGGGTGTGCAACTGCGGAATTTCTTCTGAATGTGGAATCATTGATAGAAATCCTTAAATTCGGCACTGTCGAATTGGGTCCCGTTGTCAGTGATGATAGTACGTGGGAGACCGAATCGGCAGATGATGTTGCGCACTACAAAGTTGATCACCTTCTTCGTTGTGGTTGTAGCAAGGGGTTCAGCTTCCGCCCACTTGGTAAAGTAATCAACTGCTACGATGGCGTACTTCGCACCACCTTTGGCTAGAGGTAAAGAGCCAATAATATCGATGCCCCATACCGCGAATGGCCGTGGGCTGACCATCTGTGTTATCTCGGTAGGTGGGGCTCTAGGAATTCGAGCATACTTCTAAGACTTATCACATTTCCTGGCATAATCCAATGCGTCACAATTTACAGTCAGCCAATAATATCCGCATCGAAGTACTTTCTTGGCAAGAGCTTGCCCCCTGGTGTGATCGCCACATTTTCCTTCGTGTACATCAAGAAATACTCGTTTGATTTCATCGTGAGTGATACATCGGAGTAAAGGAACAGAGTATCCTCTTCTATACGTGATTCCATTCTGAATGGTGAACCGCGAAGCTTTTCGAAGAATTTTTCTTTTTTCACTCCTGCGCTCTAGCAGGGCTCCGTGCTCGAGATAATTTCTGAACGGAGTCATCCACGACTACTTCTTGGAAATGACATCAAATATCCAATCGGTTTACATCTGTTCGATGCTTGGCGAAGATAATGTCTCTACGGGAACGAGTCCCATTTGCTGTGCTTCACCTGTACTGGCTAACTTTGCTAACGAGTCGGCTTTCTGGTTGTGTTCTCATGGTATGTAATAAATGGCATAATAGTCAAACTGATTCAATATCTCCTGAACCTAAGCAAGGTAAGCAGCAAGTCTTCGATCTTTGGCTTGGTACTCCCCTCAAACTTGACACACGACCAATTGCAAATCATAATAAATTTCCACCGCAATGACTCTTAAATCTCTGGCAAGTTTCAATCTAGCCAGTAAGGCTTCATACTCGGCTTCATTATTAGTTGCACAGAAATTGAAATTTAGAGCATAACATATAGATCGACCTTCAGGAGTTTCAAGTACAACCCCTGCACCTGAGCAACGGTCATTTGATGCACCATCTGTATGTAGCTTCCAGATGTACTTGGGAGATTCGCTTGTTTCGGGCAAGTCCTCTGGGATGGTAAATTCAGCTATGAAATCTGTTAGGACTTGTCCTTGAATGGCTCTCCTTGGAGTGTAAGTAATGTCAAACTGACTTAACTCGATATTCCACTTGAGTAACCTACCAGACGTCTCAGGCCGCGTAAGGACCTATCGTAATGGCTGGTCGGTGTAAACGGTGATTGGATGAGCCTGGAAATATGGACGGAGCTTCCTCGAGGCAATAACAAGAGAATAAGCCAACTTCTCTAGCTTCGGATAATTTCTCTCAGCTCCGGTTAGTCGCTTGCATATTTAGTAGACCGGCTTTTGTATTCGGTCTTCCTCCCGAATTAGGGCAGCACTGATTGCGTTTTCTGATATCGCCAAGTAAATGTACAATTTCTCATGATCGATGGGCTTTGACAAAATTGGCGGTGTGGAGAGATGTTGAATTAGTGCTCGGAATGCGCGCTTACATTCTGTAGTCCATTCAAAGTTTCGTTTTCCCTTTCGGATCAAATCACAGAAGGGAATGCATTTGTCAGTGGACTTTGAAATGAACCTGCTCAGTGCTGCTACTTTCCCATTGAGACTCTGGAATTGCTTTATATTTTCGGAGTTTTAAGATTTCTGATCGCCCAGATTTTTTCGGGATTGGCTTCGATTCCTCGAGCATTGACGATAAACCCAAGGAATTTTCCGGATGCGACCCCGAAGTGACATTTCAACGGGTTGAGCTTCATTCTGTATTCTCGGAGGATATTAAACATTGACTCCAGGTCTCTGATGTGATCAGTGGAAAATTGTGATTTGACTAGCATGTCATCCACATACACCTCCATAGTTTTTTCAATCTGGTTAGCGAATATTCGATTAACTAACCGTTGATAAGTTGCCCCAGCATTCTTGAGTCCAAAAGGCATAACTTATAGCAATAGAGTCCCATATTGGTTACGAAGCCGGTATGCTCCTGGTCGGGCAAGTGCATGGGTATTTGATTATAGCCAGAGTACGCATCCATGAAGGATAAAAGTTCATGTCTAGCCGTTGAGTCTACAAGTTGATCAATTCATGGAAGTGGAAAACTGTCTTTGGGGCAAGCTTTATTCAAGTCTGAGTAGTCAACACATGTTCTCCATTACCCATTTGGCTTTCAGACAAGTACAGGATTAGATACCCATTCCGGATACAATGCATCTTGAATGAATCCATTCGTTTTAAGTTTATCTACCTCTTCTTTAAGGGCGGCAAATCTCTCTGGATCCATACCACGCCTTTTTTGCTTGACCGGGACATGCCGCGGGTCCATATTCAATGTGTGGCTCACGATGTCCGACGAGATCCCACACATATCAAAGTGCGTCCAGGCAAACACATCAAGGTTTACCTGGAGAAATTCAACCAATTCCTCTTGCATTTGTTGGCTTAGCTGAGATCCAATCTTTGTCATTTTCAAGTCGTCATTATCGTCGATTAGAGCATCGATCGTCATTTCGGCTGGAGAGGCTTGACTGTCTTTACTTTCGTCTTCACTTTCGGTGTCTCTTGGCTCAAGATCTCTTTGGAATTGGTTGGGGTGCCCGGGCCTGGGCCCAGGCGCTAATTGTCAATTATCAGCAAAGCGGACGCAGAGAGATTCCTCCGCGCCCTTTCCTTTATCTTTTCGTTGCGCCTTGCGCAGCTCAACAACGTAATAGGCTCGTCCTGCGGCCTGATTCCCTTGAACAACTCCGACACCATTGTCGGTAGGGAATTTCAAAGTCAAACACCATGGGGCAATGGAAGCCCTGAATTCAGCTAGGGCCGGTCGGCCCAAGAAAGCATTTATATGGGGAGTTTATATCCAAAACAACAAACTGTAATATCCGGACTCTCCGACATTCACCAATTCCTAACTCCACCGGCAATTCCACCACTCCAGTAGGTATAATTGCACTCCCATTGAAGCCATGGATATGAGACTGACATGGCTTCAAGTCTTTAGTCTCCATTCTCATATGGTCATAGGCTCGTTTAAACAAGATATTCACAGAGCTTCCGCTGTTTACCAAGATCCTCTTCATCCAAGTAGGACCCACTTGAGCTGATATGACTAACGGATCAATAGTGGGGGCTTTGATGCTGTCAGCATCCCGACCTCGGAATATGATGTCATCTGCCATCGTTCTTTGTTGCTTGGCCGGAGCCCCATCTTCGGAATTGCTACAACATTCAAAGTATGCATGCCTGATAGAGCTGGCATACGACTCCATTTCCTTCCAGCTTTGGTTTGCTGGATGAGGACCACCACTAACAGTGTTTATCACCAACCTCCCGCCGGTACGAGCGGGTTCTTCCTGTCTAGCCGGATTCGGTACATGATTTTGATTCGATGGGCCCACACCTCCAAACTGTGGCGCCCACACAAACTATTCTAACTTTCTCTCTCTTATCAACTTTTCGATGAGATCCTACAAGTGACGGCATTCATTTGTGTTATGGCCATAGCTTTCGTGGAATCTACAAAACTTCCCCGTCTGAATTTGCTTCTCTGATGACTGCTTCAGAGCAGGCTTCTCGTATTGAATGGTATTGCAGGTTTGTAGATATACGTTCTTCAGCGACGTATTCAGGGGAGTATAATTATCAAACATAGTATCTCTACGTCGTGGACCACGCTTCTGATCCCGTTTTCTATTTTGGTTACCATTGCCTTTTTACTGTTCTTGTTTATTCTGAATGTTCAATTGCACTTTTCCGGAACTCTCCCCGGATTGTTTTCTGAATTCCTTCCACACTAGACCCCGCATCATCCTTTTTCCTAAACTGTTTCGCATCCTCCCTTCTCAAGAATTGAGCTGCCTTGGAATAGAAACGATCCAATGATGTAGGGGGTTTTCCGGCCAACCAGTTGCCAAACTCAGAATTGGGCTCAATCCCCTTAGTCAGTGCCATAAGAATAGAGTTATCGTTTGGGTTGCTGATCTCAGCACATGCAGCATGAAATCTTTCTAAATAACGCCTGAGTGTTTCTCCAAGAGCTTGAGTGACACTAGATAAAGTATTAAAATCCTTCGGTCTCGCGACATGCATACGAAATTGTTCAATAAACTTTGTTGCCAACTGATCAAAGCATGAGATAGATCGAGGTGGTAGTCGGGTAAACCACATAGTCGCTATGCCCCCTAGAGAGATCGGGAAGCTTCGGCACTTGACTGCATCATCAGCTTGTGCAGCATTCATCAACCATTCATACTTCAGGATATGCTGATTAGGATCAGAGCTCCCTTCATAAACGGGTAAAGTCGGCATCCTGAATTACCGAGGTGGTTCAGCATAGAGTATCTCATCAGTAAAAGGGGTATGACTCCAGGAGATTCCCCAGTCGTCATTGCTAAGACCCTGACTTTCATGGATCATTTGACGAATCATTGTTGGCAGGTCGGGCATCTGGACATTTTGAGCAGGTTGGGCCAAGGTGTGGTCGGGTTCCACAATGCAAGGAAGGGTCAGTCGCCGTCGATGGTCCATGTCTCGCCTCCTTGGTTCTATGTCCTCGGGGATGTAAAGCTCAGGAGTATGGTTGCGTTGATGGTGGGTCAGATCTGTTCGGTTCCGAGCATCAACTCCAAAATCAGTAGCTGTTGCAGTACGGTTATTAGTAATATGGTGTGGGGCAGCGCCTCCTCCGGAGGAGGGTCTAGTCTGATGGCTGGTTGACGGGCCAACTCTCAGTTGCCCAACATTCAAGGTATGTTGATGCCCAGTGGCCTGTGTGTAACTTCTGTCCAGTCGTGGGCGCGTGGATCTATGATGATAATCTGAAGTGGCTAACTTTCAGTGGATGAATAGGAAGCCTGATCCCTCCTGGATCTCCTTTGTCGTTGACGGTTCAGTTGGTTGGTTAGTTCCGCATTAGCACGGAGCTGTTGAGTGAGCTGTTGGCGGCTTTGGGTTAATTCTTGCATTAACATCTGAAATTCTTCGCTGGTGACAGGGCCTTGCGGATCTGATGGTCCGGTAGCATTCTGGTCGGTTGGAAGCGGCTATACAGGATTCTGTCTGTGCCATCCTTCTGGATCTGCAGCTAGAAGTAGTCCTTGTGTTAACCATGATGGACAGCGAAGCTCTTTCCTAGACATGATGCAAATCTGAATAGGATGGAAGAAATTCTGAAATTGAGATCTGTATCTTCTCTTTGGGTGTTTTGCAATCCGATATCGGTAGTAGATCCAATAAGTAGAAGGAAAAAACTGGGTTTTCTCTCAGTGAAAGCACCAAAGTGTTTGTACCAAAATTAGGCACAACACTCTTCAGAAGTATTTGAAGAGATAAAATGAAGAAATTAAATGGAAAAAGAGGATTATCTAACAAACACTTCAAAAACAAACAATAAAGTACGCATAAACACTGGAATTTAGAGTGGTTCTACGTGTTGCCTACGTCCACAATGAAATGATTGATCTTTATTAACTTTTGTTTGTTGGTTACAGCGAATGTAGTAAATCTCGAGTACAATAGTGAAATTCGAGTACAATGGTGATTTCGGCAGTGTCTGGACGTCAAAGAGCCAAAAGATCCCTTTTCTGTAGGCTCTGGGATGTTATGTATAGGCGTAGGCTGCGAATATCTCGCTCGGATCTCGGGAGACCTCTTCTGGCACGTGGGTGGGCCCACGTGATCGATCCCACGTGATTTGCACACGATCTGTGATCAATACGAACGAATTTCGTATCGATCAAGATTTGACCCAATCGAGTCGAAACTTAGCATGAACATTCTTTAGGTTGTACGCAAGCTCCTGTGAAAATTTGGTGGCATTTGGACTTGTAGATTATGAGTTATGATCGATGCAAGCTCGCGTTTTATGTAGGCTGTCTGATTCGAATCGATACCTTCGTATCGATAAATTCGAATCAATTTTGAGCACGTGCATGCAAGTTGACGTGGTGCTAACTCCTCAGATCGATCCACTTTTCGTGCCGTGTTAACTGCTTCCTTATTTGCATCCAATATCGATGCTTTGTTCGTATTGATCGATTTCGGTCTTGTTCGTATCGATCGTCTTCGGCCTCGTTCGTATCGATATTAGCTATTCTGTTCGTATCGATCGTATTTAGTCCTGTTCGTATCGATCGATCGATCTATTATATTCGTACAAAATCGAGTGCTTGGTTCTGTTCGTATCGATGGGAGGTGGTTATTTCGTATCGATATGTGGTTGATCGATATGAAGTATGTATGATGTTTGATCGACACGAACTAGACACTTGTATTGCAGTCGATGGATACGAAATGGGCAATAGCCGATCGATTCGAAGTGGGCCTGCCTTTTGATGGATACGAAGAAGGTCATCCTCGATGGATACCAACAAGACAACTGCCGATTGATACGAAGCAGAGTCGTTTCCTGATGGAGTCGAACAGATCGATACGAATAAAGTCTCTTCCTCTGATGGATACGAAGTAATGCATTTCGATGGATACGAATAGATGGACGCGAATTGATGGAGACGGCCTAACCGATACGAAATGATGGATGCGATTGAGATGATTTCTTTGGCGTGCATCGATCATATCTTGAGCATACGAACTCAGATTGACTTGAAATTTGGAACGTTGGTTTTCATAGCTTTGCTTGTCATGTCTTGTCAATTGTAGCTCGATCCGGACTCGGACCAAATTCATCGATATCAATAGTGAGCCTGCCAAAAGGTGGGATGGACTGTCTTCGGTCTCCAGTTAAGTTCCTGGTATCACGGTCTTGCCAAAAGGCGGGATAACATTTCATATGTATTAAAATTGATATATTGTTATCTATATGCAGATTATATTTGGTATCCATATGGATATCACATCTTATATTGTTAGAAACGTTAGGAATTAGATATGTTCGATATAAACTGTTTGGATTACTTTGTTTGTGGTGTGTATTGAGTGCGCGTAATTCATATGAAAATGGTTGTTATTTTTATGTTGAGTCTAAGAGTTACATTTTTCCATCTTATGGAATTTCAGGGATGAAATTCTTTTAAGGGCGTGGGGTTTGTAATACCTTGGTCAGTAAAAATAATTAATTAATTTAAAAAGGGAAGTTTGGTAATTTTACACAAAATATTGAAAATATAATTTTTATGAATTAAGAAATTTCCAAAATCTTACTTTACGTTTTGTCAAGTAGATTTGTCTACCCCAAATTCATATATAAAACATCAGAAAAAGATACCGGATGAAGGAGATGGGGATTGTTTACCATAACAAGCTTTTGCGGCTGAACAAGTCAGTAGCCCAAGTAGGCCTAGGATTAGATTTCGAAATTAGGGTTTAAAACATGACGAAGAGTACATACTTCTCATTTTAATCTAATTTTTCTTTATCCAGTAGCCACCATTAAACCTTAGATAAAAAATTTTCACTTTTCTACCTTAAATCTACTCCAAGTTCATCAAATAAAATATCAAATCAAAGAGGAAATGAAGGGAAACCTAATCATAGATCGGAGGAGAAAGGTTGGAACATTCAAGAAAATTCAATCAAATCGGCAATTTTAGGCGAGTAGGTTTATCTATGAAAAAATTATATGGTTAGATATGTAATAAATTTTATTTATATATCTTAACAAAGTTTAATAAGATTTAGGATTGAATGGAAAAAAATTGTTGATAATTTTTAATTTGATAAATTGAAGAATAATAGATTATCATATGATAAGAAAATTGATATGCATTAAAGGGCGATGAAGTTAGGAATATGCCCTAGGGGCAATTGTGTAATTTGTTACATATATCTAACTCTGTGACCAATCTTGTTCAAAATAAAAGATGTTTTTCTTTCTATTATATACTTGTTATATAGTGATATAAATAATTAAGTAATTAATTTAAATTATATAGATGGAAAATCCTTAAATGATATGTTATGTGATAATAATTACAAAGTATTGTAATCATGGGAATCTTATCACATTGAAATTAACATATTATTTTAAATATTCATAGTCAAGATCTTTCGAGAAAGGTTATTGATTCATCCGTTGATACTAAAGTATGTACCGCTCTCCAAATGCTGGATAGTGTATTTCTCATGACCGTTGGAGGCACCAAAGGGTTGCGCATTGATATTTATTGGATAACCATGGAATGCCTCACTTAAGAGTTCTCCGTTGGTTAATATTATTAGGATCAAACAGAGAATCTTGAAGTGATGATATTATATAGTTCTCTTGACATGAGAATACTATTGAATTTAAATGTGGACACTCCATTTTGATTATAGTTAAATCGTGGCATGGTATCCATAGAATGACTATAGTTGGGTCTAAGTTGAAACATTGGAAGTAAAACACTATTCAATTGAGGATTCGTCTCCTCAGCTATATGAGTTTAGTATCATGGTCAACTATAGTCAACTCAAAGTTAAAATATCTGGCCAGAGTAGTATGATCAATAATAAATGTTATTATTGAACCAAGGAATTTGTGTTTGGACTTACAAAGTTGAATGTGGACGGTATTGAAAGTTTGACCAAAATCAAATTCCATAAGTCCTATCACGATACAGTTTTGACGAAGAGAATTGATGTAAATAATAATTACTACCGGGTGCCGCTTAAGAAAATGTGATATTGGTTTTTACCAAAAAGTTATGTAAGTATTGAATTCGGCCAAATTGTTACGCCACTAGCTAAGGTGACGTGTGAACATTAATATTTGAATTGTTCAATATTAATTATTAACTGAATTCACACCTCTAAGTCGCACAACCACGTTTATGATTTCTCCAAAAAACCACACAATGTCATTAATTTATGATATATTATAAATTGGTTAAATTAATTAATATTTATGAAATGTTAATTATAATTTATTTATTTGATGGTTTGAATATGTTAGTAACTATTTAAATGCATGTATAAAAGTTGTATTTGCGAATATCGATATTTGATATCAGTACACCTTTTAAACGGAGTTTGAAATAAATAATTACATAGAGGTTTTTTTATTGTTGGAAACATTTCCTACTATGGATGCATGCTAGGACCAACAAATACATGGAGAAAATGAAGGGGTGCTTGATTGAATTAAACAAGGAAGTTAAATAAGGAGAATAGGAAAAGATTCTTTTATCCCATTAAAAAAAATCTCCTCATTTCACTTTATTTTATAGAAAATCCTTCCTCCTCTCCAAAATAATGGATGCCATCATCTTCTTTTACACAGAATAAAACCAATAACAACTTAAGGTCTGTCCATCTCTTTCAAGGATTGGATGTAGATCTTGGTTATTTGAGCAGAAAGAATAAACCAAGGTGTGACTTTTGGCTAGATCTGAAAGCTATCTTCTATTTTAAATGTTCTATTAAATGTAAAATGATCATCATAGTTTGTATATATATACCATTGCCTCATTTGATTGAAAATTGTTTGTGAAATTTGAATCGTGTGTTGAATGAATTGAATTGATTTTTAATTTGATAAATCAAAATAGAAATTTATATATGATTAAAATAATGTTTCAATTATAGATCTATGTTTTAAACTCTCAAATCAAAGTGTAATTTTTCAGAACTGAAAGTTTGTAAGCATACATTTTTTGCATTTGTGTTGAAACAGAAACATTGTATATACGTGTTGTCACTTCACCTTGAATTGAAAATAATCATGCAATTTGAATACTTTGTTGAATAAATTATTTTGTTCTTAATATGATAAATTGTAATAGAATTTTACTTATGATTAAAACAATGTTTTGATAATGAATCTAAGCATCAAAATTGGTTACAATAAGATTGTAAATTTGTTACCTAGTTTATTATCTTAAATGGCCTTATTTAAGTATTTTAAAGGATTGCTAATATATTGTTTAATTGTTATGTTCCACTTTTTTATAAAAAAAGAAATTAAAACTAAATTTCATTTGGGATAAAAATTTTGTTTTATATGTACATATGTATTTTTTGTCAACTGATACAAATATACATAAGTCTACAAATACATTAGAAAATTTTAATGCAGTATGAAAGTTTGTTTTGAATTAATTAGAAAGTTTTGGTTTAAACTTTATATACATATACTTAAAAGTGTGTGTGTGTGCATATAAATAATTAATATTCGTATTTCAAATTGCCAAAGCATGAATCTTTTTTTATCAAAAAATTTAAAAATGAGGTAATAATATATACAAATTAATTATTGTGTATTGTTTTTGTTATTATGTCATAATACCTCTTGCATTTTAATTAAATGTTATATCAGTTAAATTTGCTAAAGAGGGACGGTGGAATCAATCAACGATGCCACCTTTCATCTCCTTCCTTATTAGATCCTTATGTGATTGTATCTACATATATTCTTGTTTATTCCTATATATTGTCACCAAGTAATCATACCATCTTTATGTTTAGAAATTCTTACACACAAAAGTATGAATATATTTGATATATTTAAACCTTTTCATTTCTCATCTTAATTAATTTTGATTTAAATTAATAAAACTAAGACAAAATTAATAAAATTTGATTTTATTCAAACAATATTAGATTAGATCTAATAAATCTTTTAGACTTCATAGGTCCAAAAGATCTAAAATAGGAACTTTTTTGGAATCTACCTATTTCATCCGCTTTCAACCGGCTTGGATCCTCTCATGGTATCAGAGCCAAATAGTGTATGTGGTCTAAATTAGTCATGTTAGGGCAAACCGATTAAGCCTACCAATTTAGAAGGGTGTCTACAAAAGTAGCGTCTAGGCTTGGGTTTAGGTAATCAAGTACCGTGACCTCTCTTGGTACCAGCCTGGCCCGAATAATGAAGTGAACCTAAATGTTGCCCCTAATAAAAAGGCCTAATTTGAATTACACCTTAGGCTAATTTTCTAAAAAAAATTCGAAAATTAAAAATGAAATTTTAAATTAAAAGTTGAATTGAAACTAAGAAATAAATAATAATGTTATAATGTGACTTCAAAATTGTTTTGAATTAAAATAAGATTTTAAATTTAAAAGTTAAATTTAAAATAAATATTACATTATAATTGTTATAACGTGATTTTCAAAAATGGTTTTGAAAACTCTGTATATTATAAATGTTATAATATATTTTTAAAAGTGTTTTGAGAATATAATAAACATATTTCAAAATATTTAATATATTAATAAGATTATTAAATTAAATTAATTAATTAATAGTTAATTAATTAAAATGTGTACATGTATATTATATATACTGATAGATGTTGCATTATCTTGAATTGTTTAAGATGATGTAAGTATATATGCATATACATAAGAAATTTTCAAAATTATATTTAATTAAATATGTTAACTAAAAAAATAATAAAATACATACATACCTATATATACATCCACATATGTGTGTGTGTGTGTATAACCGTAAATGTTATGGTATACATATTCAATTAAAATGTTTAATTGAATAACATAAAGTTAATTAAGGGCGTTAATTAATTGAATAAATTAAAAGATTTAATTAATATAATATACATAAGATTATTATATAAGTTAAATAAATTATAAAAGTTACATAATAATTAAACTTATATAAGATGAATGTATAATTAAAGGTGGAACAATAAGAAACCCAAGTGAGAATTAAGGAATAAATACATGCGTATGTTATGTGTACCATGATTTCTGATGTGTCCGACACTTGAATCATGAGTGTATTTCATAAAAAATACATTATCCCATAAGTGGATACCACTCAATAAAAAATATTAAAGGTTATGAAACTTTAATATAAAGTTGTCCTCTATCATTTATATATTAAACAATTAATTGTATGCTCCTTAGTTGTGGAGCTTTCCTCAAGCTTGGGCAGGTAAGATAGTTGCACATATTTGTTGAGCTTTCCCCAAGGTATGTGCACCATACTTAGGCTGTCACGAAATGGTGGGTACTATTGAATAATTTCTCTTTATTTGTAATCTTTCCTCAAGGTAAAGATGAGATTAGGACAAGGAACCATGTGTTATGAGTTGTATATAATGCAACCGATATAGAGTTATCCATCATATGAAGGCTTATGATTTTTTGAGTTTTCCTCAGGGTCAGAATCCTAAGGCATATGAATCCTAACACCCACTAAAGAAGTCGAAAGATTTCTATGTTTCGCCTTAGGATTTTGAGAAACATTGATAATCTAGTGGGAGCCTTATTACAAAAATGAAATGCAACATTTAACCTTTCTAATATTATATGAACATTTGATGTATAATGTTATATTAATCTACATTGATAAATTTGTGCAATTAATACAATTGATAAAATGTTTATTAATTAAAATATATAAATGAACTGAATTAGAAACTAAGAAAAAGAAATATAAAATATACTTACAAATAAATATTTTGCATGTTGTTATTTAAAGTCACATACAAGCACCTAATTTTACAATTAATAAAAACATTCATAATTGGTCACTTACTTGTTTATTTGCCTAAGAATGTGCATTGTTCATTATGAGTTTAAAACTCTAAAAGCAATGCTAGAATATGAATGTCTAATCATATATAAATGTTATATGGTGAACGATCATAATTCGTAATGTAAAAAACCTTGATGAAATCAGTTCATTCTAGATAAGCAAGTAAAACGTAGTGTGAGATCCAACATTCAATTATTTTGATTACAACAAAGATCTAGTTGTGTTAAATGTAACACTAGATCAAAAAGGGCTACGAGATAGATCTAAGAATTCAATCGCTGAAAGTTCAGTCTGATTGGTTTACATAAAGTGCAACATATCTCGTATCCTTAAATGTTAAGGATGACCAAATGCACTTTTGTAAAGAGTTTATTATGGTCTTGTAGCAATTTTTTTGAATGGTTCAATTATTTAGAAAAGAAAACGAATGTACAAAGGCGAATGTAACTTAAGACATAGTTGAGATGATATGACAACCGTCCTACACCACAGACATCCAATATAGCTAAATAGTTCACTAATGACATGCCCGGTGATGTAAGATGATTGCAAGGGTTGAAAAGAGATAAAACATCATAGAACCTATCGTATATTTCACAGCACTTGAAATAAAATATAATATGCATCACAAATACAAAATTGGAGAGACAGTAATAACTAAGAGAACCAAATATCATAGCATAGATCCACATAGTTATACAATATAATAATTGAGTTTATACAAAGTGGAAATAAACTCAAATAAACTGTCCCATAATATTAAAGCAAACACTGTGTAAGCTCCATAGTGTTGCACAGCGGAATACGCATAATATTCATATATAATACGAGAAAGCTCCATCATGCTCGTCCTCTGCACTACTTCCGTATATACCTTGACCTACTATCTAGCCTACTCATTTAGAGTACTTAAGATAATAAGAAGCAAAGCATAAAATCTCGAGTCGGACAATAATCTAGTGTGAGTGATAATGAATCTCAAAATACTATACAAGTCAATACTGTAAGGAACAAGGATATACAAACCATACCTAACATGTCCCCGCAACCAAAGAGTTGGCACACAAAATCACAATATGCTACTCCACAATCATATTTAAGGTGTACTAAATCATAGGTACAATGAAGGGTGTCCAAGTATCCATATCCACTATACATGCCTTATGTGACATCCTAAAGTGACAAGGGGGAAACAACCAAAGCATCCATCAACCAATCCTCACTATCGCTCAATGTACTTGGATATAAGACAACTCGTATGGCATGATCATAAACCAGAGACCCAATCAAATTTTGGTTCCATAGTGCTCAATCCATGTCACTTCGTAAGGCTTAGAAATAGATCGACGATCATAAGGTCCAAGGTAATCTATGGTCATAAGATCTGGACACAGTCATAATCCAGGTGGGCGTCCCCACATACCCCCCTCTACATGAGCACACATGAAACCTACAAGTGTCTATGATCCCTTCGCACACACCTTCATAATAAAACACAGTCATAATTCCATTCTACTCACATCCATATTAGTACACGATCATAATTCCACTCACGAGCTCTTCTTATTGAACCCACCCTTCTGATCATTATTTCAGCTCCAATCATTAGTCCATTATCATCAGAACCTAACTACATCCATTATCAAATTAATATCATCGTAGTTCCAAAGCTATCACATCGAATTGCTCCAATATCTCTTTGGTGTTTAACCTTTGTCAGGTCGTCACATCACCATCGAATGATGAACGAATGAACGAACACCTCCAGCACGACCCAGAGTCCACGTACTTCTACCCCAGAGGTTTCACCCGACCTAATCATAACTTTTAGGTCGGGGCTGACCTCGTCTAATTGGTGCCTAGAAGAATACTTCATTAAATTTGGATCACTCTACTTCCATGAAACCTCTTTCCTCTAATGCTCAAACTTCCAAGTCACCAGACCCCCACATCATCTGGGAAAGTACTCAGTATCGAGTCCTTTACTTAGCCGAATTTGGCTTTTAGAATTATTCTCCTTTGCTAACCCAATGCTTGAATCGAAGCATCCCTCTATTTTCTCCAAGCAAGCCCGAAGCATGACTCGAAGCTTAACTTCACCGAACCGATTTCCACTAACCAGAATCAAATCGTCGCGACCACTTTCCATCGATCCAAATTTGATGTAACTTTAAACCGTGGACTCCTCCTTTACTCCGGAGCCTCTCCTCTAATTTTCATCCAATTCCGACCACCTTTGCCTTTTGTTGCCCAATTTGACAACCTCTTTCATAACTACCTAAAAGCACTAGCAAACCATATCAAAGTACAACATACCAAACTAAAATATCATCCATATACATCCATACATACATGTAATTCATCCAAACATAATAATAATGCAAATCCTAACCTAGATCTAACTTTTACGCTAACATGTTAATATGACCAAAAGGGGTTGTAAACCATTTTAAACCTTTTTAATTTTAGCCATAACCATGTATAAAAGTGTAATTAAAGTTAGAAAATGTTTTATCATCAAAATCATGTTTAAAACATCAAATTTAACTATATAAACATGCTTATGATAGTGAAAGGTTAAGAGCCACTCACCAAATACCCAAGGTACCAATTTTCCCCTTAGAATCAAGATGAACAACAAAGAAAGATGAATCACCAAGCACTCAAGTGATAGATCTACAATCTCTTTTGCTAATTACTCTTCAAATGATGCTTTGGCTAAGATAAGTAAGGAAAAGAGATGATCTTTTTGAAGAGACTAAGATTAATGGAGGCTTAGAACTATTTTGAGGAAGACTGGAAATGACTTAGAATAGTCCCATCAGTCACCCTTAGGCTCAAATCCCGAAATTAGTTGGTAGTATCAGGTTTAGGCCTAATTAATCACCCGCTACTACTGGCCAACAACAGCCAAAACTTAAAACATCTATAACTTTCAAATGCTAAGTCTGTTTTACTATTATGACCACTCTATGGAATGGGAAACCATCATCGAGAAGCAATGGAAGTGGTTTCATATCCTAACTTTATTCCTATCAAAAGTTATAGACCATACATGATTTTCCAATGTCAAAATGGTCGCATAGAAATTCAATATACATCATAGAAGTGGAAAATGTATCTAAGAGTCATTTTCCAAAATTTTAGAGTCATATGACCTCATACTAATTAAATAAAAATATTTTAATCATTCTATATAAACCATGGGTTGTTTGAAGAGAGTGAATAATCACTTATGCTTCATAAAGAAACATCGAAAACGAGAATTATAATAATTGATACTTAATATTGGAATGAGAAATATGATTTTTATTCCAAAATGTATTTTCATATAGAAAATTATTTTCTATGACAGATTCATTCTTTTGAGTTCAAGGTATTTGATCTGAAAACTGTCGACTATAAACTGGTTATAGTATACAGAATAAATAACCTACATTAAGTGGTTGAATGAAGCTTCATATTTCTTACATTTATAAAGTAATCTCGGAAATAGTGGAGGATTCCATATAGCACTTATTGGTTGATAAAGTTATGAAAATTGTTTTTTGTAAAACATAACAAACATAATTTATGAAATAATAATTACTTTTTAATGCTGACTGAAAAATAAACATAGTGTTTTTCAATATGAATATTATGAGTATTCATTATGAAATAGAACTACAATAGTGGTATTTGTTTTCATAACAAAGTGATGCATTTGAGAATATAGAAGTACTTGATATTATTGTTAATTATTTTGGAATTATGGACTAAGCCACAGTTTCGAGAAATGATTATTTGATTTTACGATATGAATAATATGGAACTAGTGAGTTATATCTCAAAAAACGATTAAGGACAAAGCGCCCATTCAATGGGGGTGAAATAAGATTTGATGAACTCTTTTGATTGATACATTTAGATGTACGAAATTGTAAGTCTAATAATACCAAAATGATTCCACATACTTCATTGAATTCATTGATGAATTATCACAAACATGAACATGTGTATTTGATACACATGTAGCATGTCTATAACAAGTCCATAGAATATAAAATGGAAGTAATGAAATTACATGCAATAGAATTGATTTGATTTGATTGAATAAGTGAGTATATTAGAAGGAGTTTGAACGTACTTACAAAATTTGAATATAGATTCAATCTCAAATTAACTCTTTCTTATGAAACATAATGATGTATTAATAAGGAGTAATCGAACTTTGTTGGACGAAGCACGATTAGTAAAGTTGAGTTAACTTCTTTCTATAAGGTTGTGTACTTAAGAGTAGTACACAAGATTAAGATTAATTTCATCTAAAGAATAGTTTTGTTACAACCCGCACCTCAGAGGGCTCGAATTTTTGCTAAATCGAAAATCCAAGTGCACCAAGGTAGGAATCGTTGGTGTTGGTATCCTATAAACAAACAATAGTATATCAGAGCACCAACGATAAATCTCACAGCGGAATTAGTAAATTATAATATAACATATAATTACTAACCAAGGCTAATACCTCTGGTATTTAGTATCCTTGTCAATGCTGAGCATGCATAAGAAATCCGACTTTCCATTGTTCCCTCCTTGTATCAGTACCTGTCCATCTAAGTCTATCATGTGGGTTGAAATGATTAGGGATCAGAACAAAAGTTCTAGTGATTGGTAAATTACATACTTAATACATAACACTGGTTTATGCCAATTACTTTCCATTACATGTTATGTCTACTTTTTAAACTTAGTCGTCTTGACTTCATATATGCGTATGATATGCCCCACCTACTTGAGGTATACAATAACTACATGCATGTGTGTGTGTATATGTATGTATGTATATATAGAAGTACCACGGTCCCTATTTGGACTATGATACTTTCCCCGCTAGTATCCGTAACTCCATACCTCGTTAGGATACATCGTCAACGCTGTAGGATCTAGATTAACCCTAGAGGAGGGGGGGGTGAATAGGGTTATAGCAGATTTTCACGAATTTACTGAATTAAATGCAATAACAAACTGCAGAGAAGTAAATATGCTGAAAAGTAAATCATACACAAAATTTACCCAACTTCGGCAACTCCTGCCTACTGCTGCATTCCCAGATTTCTATTAGAATTAAACAGTCTCCCGCTTACAAACACTCTAACAGACTCGCACACCCTGCTACCGCCTATAGAGTTTTGCAAACTCGCACACCCTGCTTACTGAACTAATCCTAACTAGACAATCTAACACTACCTAAACCCTAGGTGGTGATTTACCAAAGTTTAGACTTTAAAAATAAAAACAAAGAGCAAAATAAATAGACTTGAGTGAAATTGTATTTTGCCCTTAAACAAAAATTAAAAGCTAAAGCCCTTATGAAATTATTAAGGCCGGCCCCCTTTTTATTTTCTCCAGCCCGTTCCTTTGTAATGCTTTGTAAAAAAAATGGTGTCTTCTCTTCTTTCTGAAATTAGGGCTTCGGCCTCGTCTTGCTTTTGAGAGATTGATTTTGATTTTTGGCTTCATGAAATTAGGGCTTCGTGATGAAGTCGCTGGCTTTGTCGATTCGATTGATGATGCTTCGATTGATTAGTTCAATTGATCGTGACTCCTTCTCTTGATCGAGTTCGTCTTTGATTTGGTATGTAAATTTTCCTTCTTGCTTCTTGTGATTTGCTTACTGGAACTCGATTGATTTCGAGTTATTGGATTTTTGTTATCTGTTTTGCTCGTACTCGAAATTCCACTTTTTGCCAATGATGTTAAGATCTTATATAGGGTTCAAAACCCCTTTATTTTCGTTCGTATGCATTTATTTGAATTCGTCTTCGGCCATTCGATTTTGTATGAATGGTAGTGATTTTTTCTGACTTGTTCGTACTCGTATATTTGATAATGCCTTGGTTGACACGGCTTTGATTTGCGATTTCTTGATGACCACTTCGTCTTTGACTTGTTCATCATATTCTATAATCACGGCTTTGACTTTGATTTTTATTTCTTTGTTGACATGGTTTCGTAACTTGGTTAGTTTCCTTGTTCACCACGGTATCTAATTTTAACGTGTTCGATTCTTGACCACTTCGTCTTGATTTGTTAAAACTGTTACATTCTTTGGGTTAGTTGCTGTGCACTTGAGTCAGTGACATTGATATCTTTAGCTTATTCGACACACGGCTTCGATCATTTTGAAACTTGTCTGTATATCATTACTTTGAAACTGTTTTGACTTGATCATTTAACATCACCTGACTTCGGTCATTTGTTCGTTTTTTGGTTTTTTATTTCACTGGTCTCTCTGGTGCACTTTATATCACTTATGACTGTCGACATTACTCTGTTGTTTGGATTGGCTTGTGTACTTCACTGCTATATGTGCACTGTGCTTCGAGTTGTGTAGTTGGTTCATCATGCAGTCTGGATTTATGGTATTTGCATTAGTCAATTTTGCTTGGTCGACAGTTGCTGTTGATTTTTGGTGCATTTGAATGTGTGTGTTGTGTCTTCATTTGTATTCACTTGAGCTTGTGTCCATTGTAGTTTGCACCTATGCATTTCATACATATATGTGTATGCTTACTCATCTAGTTTTGAATGTGACATGTCTGCATTGAACTCTGGTATGATGTTGCTTTTGTTTTGGTCTTTGATTTCTGGTCTTGGCTTCTTGATGCAGTCTTCATTGATATTGTCTTGGCTTCTTGATGCAGTCTTCATTAATATTGTTAACTTGGGTCTAGTTCCATCTGCTTGATGTCTTCATGCTATATGTTTGTTGAGTTTGTGGTCATCCTGCTTTTGATCGAGTGGCACTGTGTGCAACCCTGTTTGCATTGTGTTCCCTCCGGTGCACGTTGTACCTCTGATCTGTTGGCATTGGTTCGTGTATATGTGCAGTTTCACTTTGTTGATGATTTGATGTTGAAGTCACAGTGATGCATTGTGGTGAGTTCGATGTGCATGCTTTGTACTAGTAGTCTTGTTTCGTTTGTAGCCTCGAGTCTGGTTTATGTTGCCTTCTTGTCTCGACTTTGGTATTTGCAGTTTCGAGTTGCTTTACTTTTGTATAGTCTGCACTTGTATTGTTTGATCACTCGTAGTTGTCGTAGTATTGCAGTCTTTAGCTTGAAACTGTATATAGCTTGCATGGTCTTTGTTTTACTCGAGAAATATTTGTATTTTGAATTTCACCTGTGTTGAATCAAGTTTTAAAAACTCGGGTTTGACCTTGTACTGATTGTTGTGACATTGTTTTATTGCACCTAAGTTGAATCCGATAATCTGGGTTTGACCTGTGCTCACCTGTCCCTGTAAATTTATCAAGTGTATATATATCGGTGTGTACGGCCTTGTGGCATGTACAGTGATACACTGTGCATGTCACAAGTTATTCGTGTATGATGAATTCAAATATGATGACGAACAACCCAAATAACTGAGGCAAATATTATTTTCAAATCCATATTTTGTTTTATACTGCAAAAACATTTTATTTTCAATTTTACTGCGTCAATGTATATTTCTGCAGATTGCTCAGATGCTGGATTCACATTGGAATGAAGTTGAAGATAAATACGAGTGTGAGTGATATGTAGTGAGGAACTGATGTAACTAGGAAATTGTGATGTAATTGTATTGTGACTGAAATTGTATAGTTATAGTGAGAGCTTGAAATTGTACTATCAAAATTGTAATAAATATTTGTTTGAATAAAATATTCATTTGAATTCCAATTCTGTGTTATTTATTTTATTCAGAAAATATTTATTTTATCTGTGAAAAATAAAATAGTACAATATCAAATACATTTAAATGAATGTATATATGTTTATTATCATCAAACAAAAAGCATATACATGCATATTCCACAATCTCCCCCTTTTGATGATAACAAACATATATTTAAGATTTTGACTATTTTAAATGTATTTCATTATTCAATTTGCTCCCCCTATTTAAATACTCTCTTTCTACACAATACTCCCCCTACATATATGCATGAGAATAAAGAATTCAAATGAGCCTTGATATCTTTGACCTTTATTTTCAAAATCTTAACTTTTCTCTCCCCCTTTTGTTATCAGCAAAAGAATAATAGTAATAGAAAAATAGAGATATAGTGATAGACATTAATACAATATTAAAGCTCAATCGAGTATAAATAATTATTTCAATAAGAAAATCAAACAAAAATCATAAATACTTTAATTGACGCATATTCCACTTTAGAATGATAGGATGATATCATAAAAACCATATAGTTGTGTCTATTTGTGGTACATTTATTTCAAGAAATTTTTATTTTTATTTTAAAAATGAATTCAAGTATCTTCTAACCATGCATAACCGTGAGGGCTTTTAAATGGGATTAGAATCAACTTGTCTATTTAATCAATTAATTTTGATATGCGTTCCATACATGCATAACCGTGAGGACTTTTAAATGAGCATGGAAACACATAATCAAAAATCCAAGTAATTCACCCATGCATAACCATGAGGACTTTTAAATGAAAGTGAATATTTTGGATATTATTATTTATTGTTAGAAATATAATAAAATTGAAGAACAAATGATTTCCCATTTAAACTACCACATATTGACATACTATATTGACTTTTGATGAGTGATGGTCGATAGAAGGATGATAGAAATAGAAATGATCATGGAATAGTTATCAACAAAAAGTTTTTATAACTCTTGTTTAAATTTCTAAAGAAATTTTCTAATTATACTTTCTCAAGTCATAATATATGATTAATATCAACACTCATCTTATTTTCAATCACTATCTACCTTTTTAGATAATTATTAGGGGGTCAGATCAGTTAATCAATTTCAAAAATAGTTATCAAATTTTCTTAAATAACTAATCTGATACAAGGTCAACAGAAATTATTTTCTAGAAGGGGTTTTTAAGAAATTTTTTTGCTAAACTAGAAATTATTTCAAGTGAAAAATATGCAGATATTTTCTTTGAAAACTGATGCAGCAAATGAATGTCTCGAAATATAATCACGTTCCACTAGTAATTTTTCTATCAACTACATTACCAGTGTGATCTGCATCTGACTTTAAATTTTACTCAATATTCACTCGTTGGATGTCATAGACCAGAATGTGAAATTTCAACAAACTATCTCAGAGTTATTTTCAACAAACTTGACTTTAAATTGAAGTCGTGTTAACCATCAAACAAATATCATAGTGTCAGATTTAGAAACCGTAAGATCAACAGTCATTAAACCATCATCATTATTTCAAAAACAATTTCTTGAAGTTTCACCAATAAAGTTTCAACAGTTTCAACAATTTCTAAAAATCCTTTTTATAGCATGAGTAATCAGTAATCAATCAATATCATATTTTGACCAAACAGATTAAGTTCAATGAAAAAATGGTTGGTCAACTTTTAAGCACAAATCAAAGTCATAGATAAGAGCAAGTCATGTAAGATCATATCAAATAAGCTAGAATCTGTCAACCATCATAATTACTTCGAGTAATTCTATTTAAAGATGATTGTTAAAAAAAATCAGAATTAATATCATCAATCATTTCACATAACTGGCTGATTTAATTCAGATTATGGTGCAGATTTTCACATTTTATCTATCGTTTGAAAATAAATACAATTACCTATTTTACTTGAACGATAATCTTTCGTTGTTTGCCCATTGTGAATCTGTCACCTTTATACTAGGCTAAGGAACGTTGATTTATCACCCGTTGTGTGTCTGGAACAACCAGAATCCAGATAACACTAATGTTGTTCCTTAGCCTGCCACCACACCTATAGTGTAAAAGATTTTTGTGACCTATTTGTTTTTATAGGTCCATGGTTGTTAGTGACAGAATAATTTGATGAATATGTTTGAGTAGACCCAAAACTATTAATATATGTTCCTTTTGGCACCCAAACTTGTTTTGTCCTTTTATTCTTGTTCCAATAGACATGAAATTTGTTTGTAGAATTCTTAGGAGCCCAAACTTGTATAAATTTTGTGTTCTTGTTCCTATGACTACAATTTTCAACACGATGACCAATTATTTCACATCTAGCAAAGACACTCTTACCTTTTGCATTATCATCAACTTGTGTTTTCCCAAAACCTAGTCCTTTTCTGTTGTTAACAAAAAGTTGATTTCCCAATAACATGTTGAATGATTTTTCTCCTCTTGAAAAGTTATTCAGAGTTTTCTCAAGATTTTGGACTTTGTTTTTTAGTGTTGTGTTTTCAGTCACAAGTGAGGTGCATCTATTTATAAAATCCTTTCTCCTAGTGTCAATGGTTTCCTTAAGACTCAAGTTTCTTTTTCAAGATTTTCAAAGCTATTCTTAAGTTTTGATAATTCTGAATGCAAAATTTTGCATTTTTTACAGTCTAGGTTTTGAATATTTTCAAGTTCAGTTTCTAACCTAGTATTTTCATAGACAAGTTCTCTCCTATCAGATTTCAGTTTTTCAATTTTAGAATCAAGAGAATCAATTGTTTTAGTAAGATCACAACATATCAAAACAAGTTCTTTATAAGAATAGTCACTTACCTCACTAGATTCCTCCGAGCTTGCTTCTGAATCTGATTTTGTCATAAGACACAAATTAGCCTCCTCTGAGCTATTATTCGAAACCTCCTCTCCTTCTTCATCATCCCAAGTCACTGCAAAGGCCTTCTTCTTCTTTTTCTTTCCTTTGTTGTTTTTGAGAAGTGGATAGTTTTGTTTGAAGTGGCCAGGCTTATTGCAGTTATAACAAGTCAATTCATTATCGGAATTGTCAGAATCTTTTGACCTATTATCACTTGTTTTCTTCTTGCATGGCCCGAATCTTGACCATTTTCTAAGATTATTGACAGCCATTGCAAGCTCTTCAATTGGATCTTCTTCTTCTTCATCGCTCTCTTCTTTGCTCTTTAAGGCAATCGTCTTCTTCTTTGATTCGGAGTTGTTGCGTTCCTCCTTTGTTTTTAGCTCAAGCTCATATGTCATCAAGTTGCCAATCAACTCCTCCATGCTTAGTTTACTCAGATCTTTCGATTCTTTTATTGCCGTGACTTTTGCCTCAAAGTTCATTAGTAAGACTCGTAGCACCTTCCTCACAAGCTCTACCTCAGTGAATACCTTCCCAAGCGCTCTAGCATTGTACACCAAAGTTGAAAAGCGTCCAAACATGTCCTTTATGCTCTCGCCTTTGTCCATCACGAAGTTCTCGTATTCATTGCTGAATAGGGCTAGACGAGACTCCTTGACTTGAGAAGTTCCTTCATGTGTCACCTCCAAGGTATGCCAAATTTCCTGCGCAGTTGTACAATGAGAAATTCTATTAAATTCATTCTTATCAAGAGCATAGATCAAAGCATTCATGGCTTTAGCATTTGTAGTTTTTAATTTCTTATCATTAGCATCCCACCTATCCTTAGGTTTAGGAATCTCAGTATCACCAACAGTTATATTGGGAGCTTTATAGCCAGTTTCAATAATGTCCCAAACATCATAATCAACAGAACTAAGATAAATACCCATCCTAACTTTCCAATAAGCATAATCATTCCTATTAAACATTGGTGGCCTAACAATAGATTGCCCCTCATAAAAAAGCATTATTTGGTGGATTCATGACTCTAGAGTTAAAGAAAAAATACCGGGCTCTGATACCACTTGTAGGATCTAGATTAACCCTAGAGGGGGGGTGAATAGGGTTATAGCAGATTTTCACGAATTTACTGAATTAAACGTAATAACAAACTGCAGAGAAGTAAATATGCTGAAAAGTAAATCACACACAAAATTTACCCAGCTTTGGTAACCCCTGCCTACTGCTCCATTCCCAGATTTCTATTAGAATCAAACAGTCTCCCGCTTACAAACACTCTAACAGACCCGCACACCCTGCTACCGCCTATAGAGTTTTGCAAACTCGCACACCCTACCTACTGAACTAATCCTAACTAGACAATCTGACACTACCTAAACCCTAGGTGGTGATTTACCAAAGTTTAGACTTTAAAAATAAAAGCAGAAAATAAAAACCAAGAGCAAAATAAATAGACTTGAGTGAAATTGTATTTTGCCCTTAAACAAAAATTAAAAGCTAAAGCCCTTATGAAATTATTAAGGCCGACCCCCTTTTTATTTTCTCCAGCCCGTTCCTTTGTAATGCTTTGTAAAAAAAATGGTGGCTTCTCTTATTTCTGAAATTAGGGCTTCGACCTCGTCTTGCTTTTGAGAGATTGATTTTGATTTTTGGCTTCGTGAAATTAGGGCTTCGTGATGAAGTCACTGGCTTTGTCGATTCGATTGATGATGCTTCGATTGATTAGTTCGATTGATCGCGACTCCTTCTCTTGATCGAGTTCGTCTTTGATTTGGTATGTAAATTTTCCTTCTTGCTTCTTGTGATTTTCTTATTGGAACTCGATTGATTTCGAGTTATTGGATTTTTGTTATCTGTTTTGCTCGTACTCGAAATTCCACTTTTTGCCAATGATGTTAAGATCTTATATAGGGTTCAAAACCCCTTTATTTTCGTTCGTATGCATTTATTTGAATTCGTCTTCAGCCATTCGATTTTGTATGAATGGTAGTGATTTTTTCTGACTTGTTCGTACTCGTATATTTGATAATGCCTTGGTTGACACGGCTTTGATTTGCGATTTCTTGATGACCACTTCGTCTCTGACTTGTTCATCATATTCTATAATCACGGCTTTGACTTTGATTTTTATTTCTTTGTTGACATGGTTTCGTAACTTGGTTAGTTTCCTTGTTCACCACGGTATCGAATTTTAACGTGTTCGATTCTTGACCACTTCGTCTTGATTTGATAAAACTGTTACATGCTTTGGGTTAGTTGCTGTGCACTTGAGTCAGTGACATTGATATCTTTAGCTTGTTCGACACACGGCTTCGATCATTTTGAAACTTGTCTATATATCATTACTTTGAAACTCTTTTGACTTGATCATTTAACATCACCTGACTTCGGTCATTTGTTCGTTTTTTGGTTTTTTATTTCACTGGTCTCTCTGGTGCACTTTGTATCACTTATGACTGTCGTCATTACTCTGTTGTTTGGATTGGCTTGTGTACTTCACTGCTATATGTGCACTGTGCTTCGAGTTGTGTAGTTGGTTCATCATGCAGTCTGGATTTGTTGTATTTGCATTAGTCAATTTTGCTTGGTCGACAGTTGCTGTTGATCTTTGGTGCATTTGAATGTGTGTGTTGTGTCTTCATTTGTATTCACTTGAGCTTGTGTCCATTGTAGTTTGCACCTATGCATTTCATACATATATGTGTATGCTTACTCATGTAGTTTCTAATGTGACATGTCTGCATTGAACTCTGGTATGATGTTGCTTTTGTTTTGGTCTTTGATTTCTGGTCTTGGCTTCTTGATGCAGTCTTCATTGATATTGTTAACTTGGGTCTGGTTCCATCTGCTTGATGTCTTCATGCTATATGTTTGTTGAGTTTGTGGTCATCCTGCTTTTGATCGAGTGGCACTGTGTGCAACCCTGTTTGCATTGTGTTCCCTCTGGTGCACGTTGTACCTCTGATCTGTTGGCACTGGTTCGTGTATATGTGCAGTTTCACTTTGTTGATGATTTGATGTTGAAGTCACAGTGATGCATTGTGGTGAGTTCGATGTGCATGCTTTGTACTAGTAGTCTTGTTTCGTTTGTAGCCTCGAGTCTGGTTTATGTTGCCTTCTTGTCTCGACTTTGGTATTTGCAGTTTCGAGTTGCTTTACTTTTGTATAGTCTACACTTGTATTGTTTGATCACTCGTAGTTGTCGTAGTATTGCAGTCTTTAGCTTGAAACTGTATATAGCTTGCATGTCTTTGTTTTACTCGAGAAATATTTGTATTTTGAATTTCGCCTGTGTTGAATCCAGTTTTAAAAACTCGGGTTTGATCTTGTACTGATTGTTGTGACATTGTTTTATTGCACCCGAGTTGAATCTGATAATCTGGGTTTGACCTGTGCTCACCTGTCCCTGTAAATTTATCAAGTGTATATATATCGGTGTGTACGGCCTTGTGGCATGTACAGTGATACACTATGCATGTCACAAGTTATTCGTGTATGATGAATTCAAATATGATGACGAACAACCCAAATAACTGAGGCAAATATTATTTTCAAAATCCATATTTTGTTTTATACTACAAAAACATTTTATTTTCAATTTTACTGCGTCAATGTATATTTCTGTAGATTGCTCAGATGCTGGATTCACATTGGAATGAAGTTGAAGATAAATACGAGTGTGAGTGATATGTAGTGAGGAACTGATGTAACTAGGAAATTGTGATGTAATTGTATTGTGACTGAAATTGTATAGTTATAGTGAGAGCTTGAAATTGTACTATCAAATTGTAATAAATATTTGTTTGAATAAAATATTCGTTTGAATTCCAATTCTGTGTTATTTATTTTATTCAGCAAATATTTATTTTATCTGTGAAAAATAAAACAGTACAATATCAAATACATTTAAATGAATGTATATATGTTTATTATCATCAAACAAAAAACATATACATGCATATTCCACAAACGCAGTATCACGTCCTCGCTATCGTGCATACTAAGGAACTTCCGTAGTTCCTAATAACTGAATTAAAACTATTCAGCCGTATTTTATTCGTTTAAAAGACCTTGATTAAGGGTTATCTAGCCTTGCCTCCTAACAACAAACAAACTAACAAACAACCGTGAGGTGGTGCATGTCCTAAACGTGATCTACGCTAGTAGGAGGTTTAGCCCATTTAGACATAACCCTTTGTCTTTCTGCTGACTGCTTAGGGCTGAGATAATCTCGACCTTTGTATACAGCTTCTACTCCTCATATATATAGTATCAACCTTGCTGACATAGCGCCGAGCCTATGCTCATTGTCCCATTTAGATTGCCTAATGCAATCAAGGAAATGCTTACTTGATTACTTAACATATACCCTCTAAAAGGTTAAAGCGGACTCTACTTAGCCCTTTGACACTTCGACCGCGGCGAACCATCCTACTTTGGTATATTCCCTTCACCTATACATGAATGTATAATTCCATGAGTTCAACAGTTAGATATGTCATACTTAAGTATAATGCATACATAACCGTCGGTAGCCTCTTGCGGTGGACAAACTTCTGTCGTGTAACACTACTGACCTCGCATTCCAATCCATATTTATGATTAAGTCATTTTTGATTAATCTAAGTTACTGACTAGTTTCAACAATTCACGCCTACCATAAATCTGAACACGAGGCTTTATTTATTTATTTATTTGCTATGCCTCCTATGTTCGACTATTAATATTCAGTTAATTTTACACAGCTTAATTCTTATTTCATTAGCGTCGTTTAATGTCATTTACCGCTTACTTTTAGTTTTAGTAGTTTAAATATCTTTTACTGCTTCATTTCCACTTTAACACCATTAAATATAGCTTACTGTCCCTTTTCAAATATTAACTACATTTCTTTGATTATTATATCCACTTAATTCCTCATTGTTTTATTTATATTTCTTCCCTCATTGTTTATTTTCTAACTTATCATAAATCGCACATACCATATTCATAATTTAATTATTCTTATTACCACTACTTACATTACTTTTGTTTATGTTTATGAATTTTTGCATTTTAATGCATTGGAATTACATCTTTTCAAAAGGAAACATTAATACTGTAATTTTCCATAAATTAACTAAACATGACTTGTGATATGATTGGAATTATAAGAAATAATCCTTTTGTTATTATTGAAATAGACGGTACAAAATAGGGAAAACATCCATATTTTGTACATGTCTTTCTTTTAGGCACGTTCCTTGTCATTTCAAACAATACACTTTTATTCATATTTATAAAACTGGATAATTTATAGCAATTTACATTGCAAGACACTTCATTCCAATGAATTAAAATATTACTTAAACCCAATCCAAATTATAATAACTTCCAATTCATGTTTACTAACATATATCATATGTATATTATAAAGTTAGGGACTACTTTCACCCTTAACTTTTAGATTCAAGTATATGCAATATTTAATCAAAGTTAACAATTCACAAAATATGTAGGCATGGTTCTTAAATTTATTGTATTCATATATTAAAGCCTACAACTCCAAAATTACTTCAAGCATATAAGGATCAGATTTACAATGATATAAATTCAGTATTATATAAAAATGTATAATTTCCCGCTCACCTTTAAGTTTCCAAATCTCCAGATCTAAATCCTATTATTCCTATTTGACTCTCTTTCTCCCTATCGAAATATGAACCGAAAGCATATACATATTTATTAGAAATTTAGATCCAAGGAGAGATTTGAATTTAATTTAGATCCGGATTTAGATTTATAATTTACCTTGGCTATCGATTTGATTCGATACTATTCTTCATTTACGTGCACGCGCGCGCACATACATATATATTATACTTTATATAGCTTTTAGAATTTGAGGATAAGAGAAAATGGCATAGCTTCCCCATTGCTTCAGAAAATATAAGGAGAATAGTGAGGGGTTAGGCCTATATTAGCCATTAGATTATATTATATTCAATCCGGGTCCCCTAGTCTAGGTTCAATTCACACTCACGAGCCTACAAACGGTCATCACTTTGATGCCACCAGTTGACCGCTAGTAGTCAACCGGTCCCAATGAGGGGCCGACCGTTGCCTATTAATGTTAGATGTTAATATGTTTCGCATTACACGTTATTTTATTTATTTTATACTATTTTTAGCTGACGTAATGGAACATTAATCCTGCTTAGTCATTAAGTGAACATTAATATTAATTAATGTAAATTAATTACATTTATTTCCTTAATTACATATAATTATTTACGATTTGAAATATTCAAACCTTAATAACATTTTCTTTTGAACTCCGATCGAAAAACTTTATATATGAAAATTGATTGGAAAATCACCACGAATATAACGGGGTAAGTTTCATAGCCAAATTTCAACGTTTCCAAAAATTTCATTTTCATCTTTGCTAATTATTAATTAATTTCTTTTTGATTAATTATGTTCAATTTCAGGGTTTTAAATTCTCCCTTCCTTAAAAGAATTTCATCCCTGAAATTCCTCAAGGACCGAATCATGTAACACAGCGCGCAACCATTCTAAGCTATCCATCCAATTAGTGTACAACCAATTTTTGCAACCAATGGTATACAGGTGCACTGTGTATCACAACATATATGATATATATGTAGAATAATACTAAATCAGCGCCTCCTATATGAATGCATTCTTTAAAACAATTTTGAAAATATGGTGCAAACAGCCTATATATACTACTAGTTCTATATTTATGCAAGTTTTGAAAATTAAAATCTTTGTTTTTGCACATAAATTTTCCCACACTTTTATGAATAAAAGTATAGTTCAACCAATTTTGCATCCAATCCCTACCATCCAAAATCCTAGTATACAATTTCAAACATCCATAAATTTGAAAATCCAATTTTCTAAACCTATATTCTTATATCAGGAAAAAGTATTTAGATGGAGATTTCCATATTTCCATCTTTCTGCTATGTACCTATTCCACTATACCTTTGAACCTTCTCTTTCGCCCCGATTCTTTTTCAAATTTTTCCATGTACTATCCACATAAGGAAATTTACTTTTGAATTTTAAAACATAATTATTTTAAAAACCAACTTTTGTTTACTATGAACAAGGTATGGAAATTGAAATTCCCCTATGTTTTACATACTCTCACTTCTCTTGCATAGTAAAATTCATATTTGCCAACCCGTCAACCTTTCCAATGCTAAACATGTGGCATCTAATAAAAAAAACAAAAAAAAAATCTTTTTTCTATTCAAAATCTTTTTCAATTAAAATTTTGAAATAATTGTAAAATTTTATAATAAAACATACTTTTCAAAACTTTTACAAAATATTTCACATTTAAAAATCAAAGATTTTTGAACAAAATTTTCAAAAGTATTTGTTTATAGTTCTTTAAAACAAATCAAGTCACATCCAACGCAATCAGGATTTAATCGATGGGCTAACACCTATGATTGACCTCTGCCTACATAGTAATTTTTTAAAACTACATCTTTTATTTTAAAACAACAATGAGCACATAAGTATATCTATAAATTTCAGCTTTTAAGGCATAGGGATAATGGCCGTGGTTTCGCAATAACCTTTATATGTCCTTTGCTTACTAAAGTTTATCTTCCTAATATTTTAAGGCTTTTGGGACTTAAAATTATTTAATTTTAGCAGCTAATAAATTTCCTAATTTATTTTATAAACTTCGGGTCTTACTTTTCATTAATTAAGTGTCTATATGAGATTTCCTTATTTATTCTACATCCCAATATATAATAGTCAATCCAGAAAATCAACACGAAAATAAAAAGGAACTTTTCTCATAAAATATCGTATGTGGTTTTATACAAACAGACACAACTAATGCTTACAACCTAACCAACCTGAAAAAAACAATTGTTGGAAGTTTCCCTTCAACATCAACTGATATTAATGATGTTGTAGCCTTATCACTTCTTACTTAAATTAAGTGGACCTTTTTAACACGTCATTCTACCATAACCTACATATTTCAACTTATTTTTGGCTTCTAATAAATATGGTAATAATTTTATTAATTACTACTATTATCATAACAAATTATATTTCTATCTTCTTTTCATATAAATCTCTTGATAGTATTTTCAAATCTTGGTATATGCTTTCTTTATTATATATTTTTTCTTTCATGCAGATATATTCTACAACTCGCAGAAATGTGCTTTGATGCCATTTCCTATTTCCTTATGGGTTCTTCTTTATGGTCTTTACACATGTTTAACGAAGCATTATTAGGTTCAAACCAATATTCCTTATATCCGACGAGGATTTATTATTGCTATTCTACGAGCGTTCATCATTATTTTATTTATAGACTTAACTTCTATCCCTTCTTACTTAGGTAGTCATCCTTATCTATTCCATTAAAAATTGGGTTTCGATTTCACCCTTCTTTTTAAATTAAAATCTCACAGTCATGAAGTACTTAATCTCAAAACTATTATCTTTAAAAATATAAATGTAGGAACTTTTTTTTATTAAATTCTTCAATAGCTTGGTTTCAAAAAGGAACCATGAAAATCTTCTTATTTTAACCAATGTTAATTGTAAGCGCCTTATCTTTTAAAACCATAATTTAGGATTTTTCAATTAAGTTTATTTATAAAGTCTTAAAGGAAAATTTAGCCATTTAATTTTTGAAAGTTCCCTTCGTTTTTTCAAATAAGAATCAAGTTTTCATCACATGAATGGTCATTCAAAATAACTTTTCCTTTAAAGCCTTTTGACAACAAAGATTTTACTTCTTAAAAGTGGGATTTTAGCTCAAACCATTTATTAAGTTTTGCCTTTAAAAATCAATTGTTATACCAAACCATTTTTTTCAAAAATACACTTTACAGTGTTTCTAAAACATCTTTATAATTTTAATCAACAAAACTAGAGTAGACAAGGACACTTCCATCCTATTAGTTTCATATTACTCATGCTGTCTCCATTTTCAACTTTAGTGGAGGCTCTAATAGCATATGAGGGGGGCTTTTAAAAGATACGTGCAATCAATGTGCATAACTAAGAAAAATATCCATTTTCCTTTATTTTTCCTTTTACTTCCTCGTTATTTCTAATTAGATTACTAGCATTATTTTAATGTCAATTCCTAACGTCGTTTCTATTTCTAATGTTGTTACCTTTTTAATTTCTTCTACCTAAGTTGCTTTTATTTAAATGACTTCTCCTTATATAGCTCCTTTTATGCATAAACCTATTTTAGATGTTTTTCTTCGTATTTTCTTATACGGGAATATCCTTTTTATCTTCACTATCGGGTGTTCTTACCCTTCCATTTTCCTTACCCTATTTAAAACCAGTACCACTTCCTATTGCCCACCTTTTTAAAAGAAATTCAAAACTTCAAATTGACAAAATCATAAAAATCACTATGCTACACATATGCTCTATTTTCTATTTATTTTAAAAGAAACATCTTTATTAAAACCCATCATTTTTCCTACAGTTTTAAATTGCAACTAGAAATACTATTTTAAATATAAAATGATATTTTATTTTGCAAATAAATTTTAATATTTACTTATTTTATAGAGTTTTCTACTTTCAAACAAATCCTTTGAAAAATCATTTCAAATATATTATTTATATACTTTTCTCAAACCTTTTTGTATTAAATTCTATTTTATGAGGTCAGACTCAGAAAGGTTTTTATCCATCCCTTCTTTTGAACTTTTCTTCTTTTCCACTTACATCCTGACTTATCTTCCTTTAGAGTATACTAAAAATCCAGCTATCATCTTGGAGTTACTAATACATACCTTCCTTCGGAAACTAGCTCTATTCTTGCTTTTAGATATCTACAACATATAGATTCTTTACTTCTCATTTATCTGGACCTAATATGCATCATCAATCGACAATCCTATGAGGATCTACAACCATTGAGCAGTCTAGGCCCAACATGGAAGTCGCTACAATCCAGCTTCAGGGACCCTTCTATATGTCTCATTCATGCTATTGTTAAGTTAACACCGTCTAATACGGCGTATCTTTCATGGGGTAATCATGATAGGTGTAAATCTTCAATTTCATCTATTGTTCCAAATCAGAAAAGCATTGTCCATCTTTTCAGAATATGGTTACAACCACTTCTATAGTTGGAATTTATAAAGTTTGGCATATAATATATATGTATATAGTAAAAATACAAATAAGTTCACTCAATGTATTCTAATTCTTAAGGTTGACTAACCTAGGCTCTGAAACCAAATGTAACAACCCGTACCTTAGTATGCCCAAATTTTTATTAAATCGAAAATCCAAGTCCACTAAGGTATGGATCGTTAGTTTTGTACCCTGTAAATAAACAAAAGTATATCCGAGCACTAATGATAAAACTCATAGCAAATTTGTAAAGTATAATAAAACATATAATTACTAATCAAGGCTAATACCTCTAATATCTAGTACCCCTATCAATGCCTAGCATGCATAAGAAATACGACTTTACACGTTACCCCCTTGTACCCATACTTGTCCATCTAAGTCTATCATATGCGTTGTAATGAGGATAGGTCAGAACAAAAGTTCTGGTGACTAGTAAATTACATACTTTATACATAATACTAGTTTATGCTGATCATATTCCATTATATGTTATGTCTACTTTTTAAACTTAATCATCTTGACTTCATATAAGAGTATGATATGCCCTACCTACTCGAGGTATACAATAACTACATACATATATATCAGTATATATATAAGTACCACAGTCCCCCTTTGGATAAGGATCTTTCCCTGCTAGTATTTTTAACTCTGCACCTCATCAGGATCCATCGTCGACGTGGTATCAAATCCTCGGTGTCATGCATACCAAGGAACTCCTATAGTGTCTAATAATGGCATTACAACCATTTAGCCATATTCTATTCATCTGAAAGACCTCCATTAAGGTTTATCTAGCCTTGCCTCTTAACAACAAACAAACTAACAAAGAATTGTGAGGCGGTGCATGTCCTAAACGTGATCTAAACTAGTAGAAGGTATAGCCCATTTAGGCGTAACACTTGTTTTCTGTTGACCACTCAGGACCGATGATGATCTCGACCTATGCATACAGCTCCTACTCCTCACATATATAATACCAACCTTGTTGGCAAAGTCGAGCGACGCTTGCCATCCCATTTAGATTGCCTAATACAATCAAGGAAATGCCCACTTGGTTACTTAACATGTACCCCCTAAAAGGTTAAAGCATACTCTACTTAGCCCATTAATACTTCGTTCAAGGCAAACCATCCTACTTTAGTATATTCTCTTTACCTACGTGAATGTATAATTCCACGGGTCCTACAGTCGGATATGTCTCACATCGGTATAATGTATACACAACTGCTAGTAGCCCCTTGCGATGGGCTGACTTCAATTATGAAATACCATTGACCTCTGATTCTTTAATGACCCAAAATTTGAATTAATCAAATAAATCAGATAGAAGGGCGAGGCGGGCTAAATAAGAGAAGCAAAGGGAAATAAATTAATGGAAAAGAGGCATAAGGGCCCAAGCCTAAAATATTATGGACAATAAACATTACTCTTTTCTATTCATTCATTTCATCCTACTCAAAATAAAAATAAAAGTTAGATAATAACTTTAATGGTGGTGGCTTAAAAAGATCAAATAGAGAGAAGATAAGAAAACACAAGCTAAAAGGGATTAAAAAGACAAAAATAGACATCTTAAAGATCTAGGTGAGTAATACTTAACATTTCTCTATTGATCCCTAATATATGTTCTCAGTTTAGATTTGTATGTTTTTAACTATGATGGGGTTCATAAGGGTTGTTATTAATAAACATAAAAATTAAGTGAATGTTTTGGGAAAGAATAGATACATGGGATGTGTAAATGTGTTTCTCCTACTTTAATAATTTCGAAATGCAATGGAAATTTTATATGATGTTCTAATCATGATTTCAGGAAAGGATTTCTAGTTTGAGAAATTTTTTAAGCTTATATGATTTATTGAAGGTGTGCAACTAGAAAATAAATAAGGAAAATACCCTTAAAAAGTCCAAATAAAATTAAAGAATGTTAGAATAAATGTTCAAGAACTTTTTAGGAATTTATTGAGGTTTTCTATAATGAAAATAAACTAATATGTGCTAAGTACCACCTGAGGGGAAGTGGGAACTGCGAGGATGTAAGAAAATAAAATTATACGTGGAAAAAATATTTTAATAACTGTCATATAAATGGGAAACTAGATCCAAATCATTTGCCGAAAAGAAAAAAAGGACACAGCAAATAATAGAAAGCAAAATAAGGACCAATAAGATTGCGACATGTGTAATGACGTTGTCAGGGATGTCAGAGTTTGTCTAAAATAGCGGTTGGGTAGGGGCCCTACATTAAAAGTAAGTACTGCGCACAACATGAAGGGGTCATGTTGCGCCATAATTGGGAAGGGAGCACTTAATAGGAAAGGTGAGAAGTACTTAGCATTAGGGCAGGGTGGTACTATGCCAATAAAAGTAGTTGATTAAACTTAATAAAGGATAAGTAGGTAGGACTCAAGGGGAGGCCATCTCAGTACGGCGAAGGGATCCTATGCTAGAAATAAGGTTGGAATGGGCAATTGACGTCGGGCGAGAATGCTCTCTCAAATGCACATCTTGAGAAGGTAAGGGGTGGCATTCAACTTTTAAGGACTGCAGTAGGGTATACCAAGCAGTTCTAAACTAAACATATGTTTAGGGACTACATGTGAGTTTCTTTGTGGTGACTACGGTGGGGTGATTCCAAGTAGTTTAAAACAGAAAGTAAATAAATATAAAGGGACTACATATGGCTGTTTCTTTATAGTCTAGGGCTTAACTAATTAAACAGTTAAGTACTGCGAGTGGCTAGGTTCACATAGTTTGAACTAATGAATAAATCTAAAGAAGACTGTGGTAGGATGATTCCAAGTAGTACTAGATAAGAGATAAACCTTAATGGGATGTTAAGATGGTAATGTGCATAGGGCACGGTATCAAATGGGAATAGTTTATTAAAGAAGGAACTAAATTGGGAATTGAATAGGGACTGCGTAGCAAGTGCAGTAGTAAATGGAACCGCTTAAGAACGTGTAGGGGCGTAGTAGTGAATAACATCTACATGTGTCAGAACTATTATTGTTTCACTTATGATGTTAGGTTATTGAAACGGAAACCTATTCCATGCAGTTTGGATTGGTCTTACTATGTGCTTACGTTGGATAAACATTATTTGCACAAGACTTTTGTCTAACCTGTGTTTTCATTACTGTTTTTCCTACAAACTCACGAGTACTCATTTATGTAGACAGAGTTTATGGGATTTGACGGGTATGAAATAAGGGTTGCGGTACGAAGATTGAAGACGAACAGGAGACTTGAAGCTAATAAAGATTTTTTTTATGTTGTACTAAGGAGTGTCGGTCGCATCATCATTATTGACCCGACTCTTTACTATATTATTTTCTATTATATTTGACCCTTGCATGGGCACATTTAATTATGACAAAAGTATATGTAAAGATTTCTATAGCAAATTTTGATGTAATGAAAATAATTAGCTACTCTATTTACTTTTACCTGTGTTTAATTAATAAACTGAACTTGCTTTTTTCGTAGGAAGATAATTTTGATGATGATTGCAACATCATCGGTGTTCACCTTCAAGTCTTAAGTGAGGGATGTTATAGTTTGGTATCAAAGCATAGGTTAGGGACACTTAAGTAAAACAAAGCTTGAAAATAGGAGCAATACTTAGGATAAACTGAACAATTTGGGGAGGGGATGCACTATTATATATATAACGTACTTCTCTGTTGCTATATATATATAGGAAGATATATATATATATATATATATATCCTTCTATTGTTGTTTTACTCCTTATCTTTTCGTTTTTGATGAAGACTTGATTAATAGAAAAGCAACATGGATTTGAGAAGTGGACGAGTTACGATAGAGGGAGCAAGTGTAAAAAGAGAGGCTGAAAGTACACAGACTAATGAAGGGAACGAGGAAAGAATTCCAAGAGCCGTAGGGGAGGAAGCTGCACAACTAGCAAATGAGGCATGCATAGATATAAATGTCTTATTTAGGCAGTTCATGGCTCAGATGGTGAGGGAAGTTTTACTAGAGGCAGTTCAGCCGAGACCTGCAGTAGCAAGAGAGGACTTCCCAAAGATGAACAAAGATTATATGGGTTTGGGAGGAAAGGCGTTTATGGGGAAGGAGCCTGCAGTTGAAATACTCAACTGGCTAAGGGTCTATGAGCGCATATTTAGAGACTTGGAGTTGGATGATGCGCAGAAGAGAAGATTGGCATCAAGAAAGTTGCAAGAAGATGCGTTAGATTGATGGGAAGAGTATTCGCTAAAACCCTAAAGGGAGAGATCACCTAGGAACTGTTTAAAGAGAGGTTTGAGATGCCGTTTATATCAAAACCTCAACAGAATGTGCTGCTAAGAGAGTTTATTGATCTAAAGCAAGGTGATCTTACAGTGGAGAGGTTACTATTGCATAAGTGATCTGCTACAACTGTGGATAGAAAGGACATTACGCTTTGAAGTGCCCCATGCTTAAGAATGTTGGGAGGATGAAGTGCTACAGTTGTGACAAGATGAGACATCTGAAGGACTTCCTAGAGCTTAAAGCATAGGTTTATGCTTTGGAGGGACAAAGGGAAGGACGATCTGTTAAGGGGAAAGGCAAGGAGAAGGTATGACTTTGATTTCTGGTATTTCAGTTAGAGCACTATTTGATACTGGTGCTACACATTTCATTTATAGTTAAAGACTTGGTTGATAGACTTTGGTTAAGAGTCATATATTTAGTCACTTCCCTACCTGTAGCAAAATCCGATAGGAGGGTATGCCACTCTCAAACTGAGATGCACTGGCCTAGATATTGTGTTAAGTGAGTGTAAGTTTTCATCCCCATGTGGTTGACTTCACCGGCTTTGGAGTTTTTCTATGGATGGACTGGATGATGAGGTATAGTGAAACAATGCACTACATAGAGAGAATAATTACTCTAAGTCATTCAAACTGCAAAGATAGAATATATATGGTCTTGGAAGAATGTGGAGGATTGCACAGAAGTGTTTTAATTTTTTAACTTCGGAAGAAGAAGGCCATGGAGCAGTACATGTAGTGAAGGAGTTCTGAGATGTGTTTGAACTAGTTTGGGGGTCACCGCCCCCGAGAGTGGTAGAGTTTCATATTGACTTGCTACCGAGGACTGAATCATTTAGTCAACCCCAAGTTGAATGCCTCTAAAGGAGATGGAGGAGTTGAAGAGGCAATTGGTAGAGTTAGAAGGAAAGAGCTTCATAAGGCCAAGCGGCTCGCCTTGACAAGCAGCAGTAGTATTTTAAAGAAGTCCAATGGGTCATTAATAATGTGCATAGACCGTTAGAAGTTGAATGAAAAGACCGTGAACAGTAGCTATCCTTTGTCGAGAATTGATGATCTATTTGATTAGTTAAGTGGATCTAAGGTATTTTCGCGGTTGGACTTAGATATAGGGTTCCATTAGTTGAGAGTTGCATAGGATTCCTTTGACTACGTTTAGAACAAGTTACGGTTCATATGAGTGGTTGGTTATGCCATTTGGGCTGACCAATGCACTTGCATTATTTGTAAATTTGATGAACATGATCTTCCGAGATAAGATGGATAGATATGTGTTGGTGTTCATTGATGACATCTTAGTGTACTCTAAGGACGAGGAGGAACATGCAGTTCGCCTAAGGCTTGTGCTAGAGAATTTGATAAAGGCCGAGTTTTCTAAGTGTCATTTTTGGAGCAGAGAAGTGAAGTTCCTACGCTATGTGATTTTGGAGGAAAGGTTAGTAGTAGATCCTACGAAGGTTGACGTAGTAAATGAGTGGAAGAGACCCGAGACTGTGATCGAGGTACGAAGTTTCTTAGGATGGACTGGTTATTACTATAGATTTATTAAAGACTTCTCTTGTCTAGTTGCATCGATGACGAAGCTGACCAGGAAAGGAAAGTGGTTTGTTTGGGCGTAGGAGTGTAAGAAGGCATTCCAAAAACTAAAGTATAGATTAAAGAATGCACCTATGTTAGTAATACTCAAAGGGAATAATGGTATGACCATATACAATGATGCGTCAGGACTAGGGTTAGGCTTAGTATTGATGCAGAAGGGCATAGTAGTTGCTTTTACATCTAGGCAGTTGCAACCACATGAAGTTTGGTATCCAACGCATGATTTGGAGTTGACAGCAGTTCTCTTCGCGTTGAAGATTTGAAGGCATTATCTCATGTGGAAGAGGTTTGAGTTGTATACTGACCACGAGTCCTTGAGATATTTGTTCCCTTAGAAGGAGCTGAATATGAGGCAGCCGAGGTGGTTAGAGTTTCTACTATCATATGATTTTTGGATAGAGTATACCTTAAGAAAAGGCAAAAAAGTACTTGATGCCTTAGGCCGGAAACAACAAAGTTATGTTTTTTGCAAAGATAGTGGAATGGATCATTTTAGAAACATAATCTATGCGTGATGTAGTTTTGGTCTAGTGCAGGTTCGAGCAGTTCATCCATAATGCTATCATGCTTAGAAGTCAAGCCTGCGCTGGTAGAAAGGATAGTTGAACAACAGAAGGGAGGCAAGTTCTGCGCTGACATAGTAAGGAATTTGGATTCAAGAGTTGGAGCAGTAAAGTCAAATGGATTCAATGTTGACATAAAAGGCAGATTGGGGAAGAATGGTAAGTTGTATGTTCCGAGTACAAATGGATTGTGGAAGAAAGTATAGGATGTATGTCATCGATCAAAGTTTACTCTACACCCTGGATGTATGAGGATATACCGAGACATTAAGAGGAGTTTCTTCTGGGAGGGAATGAAGAAAGATGTGGGAGAGTATGTGAGAAAATGTCTTACATGTCAGCAGGTAAAGGAAGAACATCAGAAGCCAAATAGCCTCCTGCAGCCTTTAAAGGTTCAAATATGGAAATAGGATTTAGTATCTATGGACTTCGTAGATAGGTTGCCAAGGACAAGGGCAGGAAATGAAGGCATATAGGTCATAGTTGACAGACTAACTAAATGCATCCATTTCATTCCAGTGAAGGCTAAGAAGACTACGTCGAAGTTAGCTAAAATGTATGTGAAGGTAATAATGAGACTTGTAACGTCCCCCATTCCGAGGCCCGAAAATAAGTGCTACTTATGCTACAGTCATTAATAGTATTATTCTATGGTGATAAAATGAGATCAGTTAATAGTATCATTAACATCAAAGCATGAGAATATGAAAAATTTTCAAAACACAAATTTCATTAATTGATTTGTATATTCATTACATTGTCTAAAACGTTGCCCAAGTTCAGATAAAATATAATTATTATAAATACTCCAAGAGCGACATATGAAGATGCCCCCTTGGTTGATCAGAGTTTACCACTAGACAGGTACAACTTCTACCATTACTTACATTTAACAAATTGATAACATAGCGGACATAAGAATCCTATATAGCTAGCTTTGCCTCTTGCACCTCTTCGAAAGCTTTATTTGCCAAACCTAAATAACCTGGAAACCTTACTCTCGAACTGCTTAAATGTGTACTTGAGAGTTTAAAGGGAAAAACAAAAACTTCTGGTTAGACAAAAAGTCTAGTGTGAATAATTATGTGCCATCTCAGTTAATAGATATCTAGTGAGACCACGCCACTGAGCGGAACTAGTTTTCCCCTCACTAGAATCCTCTAAAAATATGTCTTTTATAAATCAAGCACCTGCAATCACAATGGTTAAACTAGACAATATAAACAATCATATGCATGCATGTAACCTGGATAATCATGACCAGTCTATCTAAATAAATGGACCGTTTGTCCCACATCATAGTTTTCTCAGAGTAACTACAAATTTACATGGCTGACTCGGACTTACCGGATATACCAAATTCTCCAACTTGCTGTTAGAAGGAAACTGAACGGTCTGTCCGAGACTTACTGTTTCTAGGGTCACTCTGATCCTACTGGTTTTGTAGGCCAACCAATAACGTCCTCATCTTTGTGTATTCCTTTCTGTGCATAAACCTACCTTTAGTCTTACCCTTGACGAAGCCCTACGTATTGGAATTTTGGACTAATATCAATTAAGGGTTAACACCTGAAGTATGGGGCTCGACATTACACCAATCCCATCTAGTTTTCTAACCTCGAGTCAATTCATCCTATCACAATTTATCTAAAGGTGATAAAATCAATAATCTCTTTAATAAAATTATGGGTTAATTACTCTTTTTATTTCCTTGAAAACATAAATCTTTATAATTGATTTGACCCTTGAAATCATACTTAAACACAAGGAAAACTGTAGCCCTTTGGTTTTCAAAATATATTATGCCAATGTATATGCTTTTATAAAATAACATTGACGAATTTTAAAATCACTTAGAGTTTGTCGCACCTTAAAACCTTAGGCTATGAATCCATATATAATAAAACCATTGAATTGATAAAGTGCGGCATTGATATAGTCGTAATGTGATTATTGCATCCCTCTATATCGAAATCATGTTAAAACATCTGATTTATAACGCATAAGGCCAAAATCATTTACATCGCATATCATAAATACATTAGATCACTGAATGCAAGTGATAGTTATGGGTTTGCATAGTATAAAGCTTTAAAACTTGGTGACATGGAAATGTCAAAATTAAAGCTAGGCGGCATCATTGCCGTAATATAATCAGTATTGAAAATAGCCTACAATGACACTATGGTCAAAACATTGCGGCATAGAAACTAGCGGCATTGTTGTCGTATAAAACCAATGTCGAAAATAATAGCAGCAGCATTGCAGCCATAGTGTAGGCAATGTTGAAAAGATAAACTAACGGCATATGAAACATGAGGCATCAAAATCATAAGGAGTTGATATTGAAAACTGGCAGCATCATTAATGCCGACATTGGTAAGTGGCATGCAACATTGATATGCGACATTAAAACATGCGGGACAGCCAATGTTGCAAGCATCAATGTCGACATCGAAGCTATTTTTCCTACTTCAACAAAAGTTAATTCATTGCATACCAACCTAGGTTGATATCGTATGCATCTCCATTGGATGATGTCGAAAAGCATAGGTGCGACATAAATGGATTGCAGCATCAATGATAACAGTAATGGCAATTCCCATAATTATTATAAAAAATTGTAAATTTTCTATATAAAGTAATTTCTTTTTACCAACTCCTATTCTTTTCCAAATTGTTATTGGATAATAACCTTCTTTACCAAATCTTTCCAAAAAAACTGCTATGGATCAGATTTCTCGTTCCCAAAATAATTTGCAAACCAAAAATTTTATACTAATATTTTAGTATAATTATCAAGCTTTTCTAGCCCAATAAATTCATTAAATCGTAAATACTTGAGAAAAATCCCCAAAAATCACAGTAAATCAGATTTATAATATTCTTTAATATATAAAATCTCAGAGCCAAAAACATTATTTAATTATTTTTAATAATTAAAACCCAAAATAAATCAATTCCCTCACTTAGAAAATTCACGAAATATTCCTACTTGCTTGGAAAATTATGAAATTAAACACACTTATAAAATAATGTTTCCAACATTATATAAAAGTTTTAAGTCATTTAGGTGTCATATGATAGGTTTTCATACTTAAACCTGTTAACCAATTTCACAAAGAATCCAATAAATCATATAATCATCAGACTTTCACATCATGGCATAATAACACATATAAGTTTCGTATTTAATCACGAAACAAAAATTAAGTAGGCAAACTTGAGATGGGTTATCATTATTCACCTTTATTAGATAATGGGACTTGAGATTTGAGTGTTTATTTAGTTTCCTTAAGCTTTCTCTTTGATTTTCTAACTTTTCTTCTCCTTAAAGCTCTTAACAATAGCATGCCTCCTTAATATTTAGTTCGTACGAATGAATGTGAGGGAGCAATTGAGAATGGAAAGGTATATATTAAGGAAATATGGTCTTTTCCCATTTTTCCCTTCTTATTAATATTTTAATCACCCTTATTAGTTCATTAATAAAGGCTCAACTAATTTGATTATCAAATCACATTCTCTTTATCATCCTACGTTATTTTATTTAATTTATCTAAGTAAATTTTCAAAATAATGTTAATTAAAATTAGGGGTGTTAAGGACTCTTAAAGAATTTCATCCTCGAAATTACGATAAGGTATATAACATCAAACATAATCATAGACATAAAACATAACATCAAAACAAGTCAGGATAAGTGTCTCTAATCCTATCTTGTCTACCAAGTACAGTCTTTCTCATTGTCACTCCACTGGATCTTCAATAATCAAACTGTCATTTTCTTAACTTTTTCTCACCCTTATCCATAGTACGGACTAGTTGCCTAAGAATAGTCGTGTCCGGTTCCACTACTAAGTCTTCCAATGCAGCCGGAGTTATAGTAATCTTTGGGTCTCAGACACACTTCCTAAGATAAGAAATATGAAAAACACGTTGGATTCCTACCAAACTATTCGGCAATTCTATCCTATAAGCAAGTTTCCTGATCCTTTCTATGATAGGAAATGGTTCAAAGAATCTAGATGGCAATTTTCTTGACTTTCCGAATCTTACTACACTCTTCATCGGTGATACTTTGACGAAAACATGATCTTCCACTAAGAATTCTAAGTATTTCTGTCTCTTATCTGCATAACTTTTTTGCCTAGACTGAGCTTCATTCATCCTAACATGGATCAAGTTAGCCTTTTCTGTGTCTTCTCTTACTAAATCTAGGCCAAGAACTAGTCTATCTCCGATCTCTATCCAACATACGGGTGATTTATTAGGTCTTCCATACAAAGCTTCGAAAGGCCCCATTCCTATACTAGTTTAATAACTATTATTATAGGAAAACTTGACTAAGTGCAAATGGTCTTCCCATGACCCTCTAAAATCTAGTACACAAGCCCTCAGCAAACCTTTAAGAACTTTGTAAACTCTTTCCATTTGCCCATCTGTCTATGGATGGTAAGAGGTACTCATCTTGAGCTTGGTGCCTAACACCTCTTGTAGAATCTTCCAGAATTCGCTAGTGAATAAAGTATCTTTGTCACTTACTATACTACTAAGAATCTCATGCAGTCTAACAATATTCTTCATAAATAACTTAGCCAAAACGGATGTCGTCCTTGTCGAATTAATGAGAATGAAATGTGCACGCTTGGTCAATCTATCCACTAACCCAAATACTTTCATTTCCCCTATTCGACCTTGGCAATCCATAAATGAAATCCATAGATATAGAATCCTATTTCCATACTGGTATGTCTAAAGACTGAAGCAATCCACTTGGCTTCTGATGCTTGGCTTTTACTTGTTGATAATTCAAGCGTTGCTTTACGCATAAGCCTACATCCATTTTCGTATCTTCCTAGAAGAAACTCCTTTTCATATCCTGATACATCTTAGTTCCTCCAAGATGAATGGTAAACTTCGTTCGATAACACTCCCTAAGTACATCTTTCCTTAGGCCACCTACATATAGAACACATAATCGTCCATTCTTTCTCAACCATCAATTTTGATCAAGGTAAAAATCCTTCAGGTCATCAATCTTGGTCCCACTTATAATTCTTCTAATTCATTTAGCTAACAATAGATCATCTCTTTGCTTAGAAGCAATCTTTTCAATCAATACCAGTCGAATTTTCAAGCAAGATAACATTGCAATACACCGACTAAAACTAAAAATTGATCTTAACTGCACACTATAAGTAGTCAATGCTTCCAAATCTTTCCACTCCACTAATATCACCAATACTGCATTCTGATGTTTTCTGCTAAGTGCATCTATGACTTTATTTCCTTTCCATGGTGTGTACTCAATTCCAAAATCATAAGTTGCTATGAACTCCAACCACCTCTGTTCTCTCATATTCAACTCCTTTTGAGAGAATAAATATCTTAAAGACTTGTGATCCCTGAGCAACTCGAATCTTTCTCCCAAAAGATAATGTCTCCACACCTTCAAAGCAGAGATTACCACTGCCAACTCTAAATCGTGAGTCTGATACCTACATGCAGTGTAAGCTATCGAGAAGTGTAGGCGATCACTTTACCCCTTTGCATCAATACAGCTCCTAATCCTATTCCACATGAATCAGTATACACCACCAAATCTTGATTTCCATCCAGATAACTAACAAAGGTGCGTTGGTTAATAAATGTTTCAGCTTCAGGAATGCCTCCTCACATTTATCGGTCCAAACATACTTCATGTCCTTTCTTGTTAGTTTAGTCATCGGGGCTGCTATACGAGAGAAATCCTTGACAAATCCGATAATAGCCAACTAATCCAAGAAAACTATATATCTTAGTCACCATCTCCGGTCTCTTCCAATTATTAACAGCTTCCATCTTAGCTGGATCTACCGATAACCCTTTTTCTGAGACTACATGCCCAACAAATTTCATTCTTTCTTCCAAAAATGACATTTCGAAAACTTGGCTTTTAGCTGATGTTGTCTTAAAGTCTCAAATACTATTCTAAGGTGAGTCTCATGATCTCGCTCATTCTTAGAATATATTAGAATATCGTCTATAAATACTAGCATGATCTATCCAAATGATTTTGGAAGATTCGGTTCATCAAGTCCACAAAGAAAGCAAGTGCATTAGTTAACCCAAATGGCATTACTAACCACTCATACGAACCATATCTCATTTGAAACGCCGTCAAAGGAAAACTGTCCTCCACTATCCTTAGTTGATGGAACCTTGTCACTAAATCCAATTGTGAAAATACTTTGGCTCCACTCAACTGATCAAACAAATCGTCTATTCTTGGCAAAGGATATCAATTTTTTATCGTCTTTTCATTCAACTTACGATAATCAATACATAATCTCAATGACCCATTCGGTTTCTTTACAAATACCACGGTCGGTCCTCAAGGCGAATTGCTTGGCCTAATAAAAAATTTCCTTCTAAGTTCACCAGTTGCACCTTAAACTCTTTCATATTTGTAGGTATCATTCTGTAAGGCGATCTGATTACAGGTTCACTCCAAGTACAAGATCTATTCGAAACTCAATAGCTTGTTTCGGTGGTAGTCCTGTTATTGGCTCAAAGACATCTGCAAACTCTTTAACGAAAAAAAACTCGATTTAGCTCGTCTTCCTCCTCCACTGCCCCCAATAAAGCGTAAACATCAAAATTTGAGTCCTCTACTAAGTATATAAGTCGATCGCTACTATTAGGGTGTCTTAGTGATATTTTCCTATCTTGGCAAAATATCCTAGCATCATACATGTTTAACCAATCCATTCCCAATTTAACTCCAAAGCCCATAAAATCAAACACATGCAAACTACAGGCAAATATATAACCTAAAAACTTAAACTCTAAATGGTTACATCTCATCCCAAGAGTTGCATACTCTCCTATCGGATCCGCAACCCTTAAGGAAGTAATAAGATGTGATCGCTCTAAACTAAGATTATCTACTAAACAATAAGAGATAAAAGATTGTGATGCACCAGTATCAAACAGTACTCTAACAGGTATGCCATGAATCAAAAGTGTACCTTCCATTATAGCTTTTCCTTTCTCCTCTCCTGTTGGTCTCGAGGTAGCTAGTTCCAAAGCAAACACTTTTCCTTTCTCAACCTTAGCTGGTTCCTTGTACTGATTCTTGTAATGGCCTATCTGATCATAATTGAAGCAATTAATATTCTTCCTCCCAGTAATTTTCTTTCCATCTCTAGAGCGACATTCATTCGCAAAATGCCCTTTCTTTTCACACTTGTAACACACAACATCCGCTTTTCCTTTCTTGGCAGCTTTACACTTCCAAGCTCCCTTCTTTTGAAAGAACTTCCTTTCCTGATTTTTCCCACTTTGAGTCTCCACTTCTTTGTTACTCCCAAAGAAATCAAGCATCTCTTCATTTCTCAAAGCCATCTCCCCTACCACATCACATGGATCCCTGATATGCGGTAAGGTTGCCTTCACAAGCTCTGGTCTTAATCCATGGATGAACTTTTCATTTCTTTTAATCACTCATGTTGCATATTCCAATATAGTAATGTCTCCTTGCATTAACTTAGCAAACTTCCTAAGCAAAGTCAACTTGGCAATTTCAGACATGAACCTCTCTTCGAACCTCCTTTTGAACTCAGCCCAAGTCAAATTTCCTTTGGCACTCAAACAGTAACACTATTCAACCAGTATAATGCAGCTCCTTGTAATTGTCTGAATGTCAATCTCTTCCTCTACTCGTCATTAAAACCTAAGTCAGCAAAAATCCTTTCACAATGCAATAGCCAATTTTCCACCTCGATGGCATCCTCAGTTCCAATGAATGGCTTTCCTCCAAATCTTGCAAAAGCCCTACTCCAAACTGCATAATTTTTGACAACCAAACCTTTAGGATTTTCTCCTCCAGCATTTCCACCAACTAATCCAGTAGTAGCTCCTACTTGCATCATATTGAAAAAGAATTGATACATAGCTCTCATATCCACCAATGGTGTTCCAGCACCCACATTAGCAGCTGTTTGTCGACCTGGATTTCTCCTAATATTGGGCCTGACATTTTCATTGGTTGTGGTGCTTCCTCCGTCGTGGTTCACTCTTCTGTTTCCTGCCTTCATATCTTATTTATCTTACATCAGCATTCGAACCTTAGTAAGATATGAAAGAACGGTGTAAGAGAGATGGAAGAATAGAGATAAGGTATATACTTATATATAGCAAATATAAGTACGTTACTATAATGTTATCCCATACCCTAATTTTATTCTCTGATTTATTTGGATTATGTTTTCAAAAACTCTTTTAAATTCAAAATTCTTTTAGTTTTACATAAACCTTTGCTTTGATACTAAGTTGTAACATCCCCCATTCCGATGCCCGAAAATAAGCACTACTTATGATACAGTCATCAATAGTATTATTATTCGTTAACAAAATGAGATCAGTTAATAGTATCTTTAACATCAAAGCACAGGAATATGAAAATTTTTCAAAATAAAGATTTCATTAATTAATTTCCATATTCATTACGTAGTCTCAAACATTGCCCAGGTTCAGATAAAATATGATTATTACAAATGCTCCAAGAGCGACATATGAAGATGCTCCTTTGGTTGATCAGAGTTTACTACTAGACAGGTACAACTTCTACCATTACATACATTTAAACAAAATGATAATGCAGTGGACATAAATATACTCATATATAGCTAGCTTTGCCTCATGTACCTCTTTAGAAGCTTTATTTGTCAAACCTAAATAACTTAGAAACCTTACTCTCAAATCACTCAAATGAGTACCAGAGAGTTTAAAGGGAAAAAACTTCGTGTTAGACAAAAAGTCTAGTGTGAATAATTAAGGCTATAGGCGGCGTCACTCGTAATATAATCAATGTCGAAAATAGCCAATATCGGCACTATGGTCAAAACATTGCGGCATAGAAACTAGTGGCATCATTGCCATATAAAATCGATGTTGAAAGTAATAATAGCAATATTGCAGCCATAGTGTAGTCAATGTTGAAAAGATAAACTAGCAGCACAAGAAACATGCCGCATCAAAATCATAAGGAATTGATATTGACCGGTGGCATCGTTAATGCTGACATTGGTAAGTGGCATGCGGCATTGAAACATGCAGGATAGCCAATGTCACAAGCATCAATGTCGACATCGAAGCTATTCTTCCCACTTCAACCAACGTTGATTCATTGCATATAAACCTGGGTTGATATCATATGCATCTCCATTTGATAACGTTGAAAAGCATAGGAGGGACATAGATCGGTTACGGCATCAATGATAACGGCAATGGCAATTCCCGTAATTGTTATAAAAACTATAAATTTTCTAATAAAGTAATTTCTTTTTACCAACTCCTATTTTTATCAAATTGTTATTGGACAATAACTTTATTTACTGATTCTTTTCAGAAAACTGTTATGGTTCAGATTTCTCATTCCCAAAATAATTTGCAAACCAATAAATTTATATTAATATTTTAATATAATTATTAAGCTTTTCAAGCCAAATAAATTTGTGATAAATCATAAACACTTGGGAAAAATCCCCAAAAATCATAATAAATAAGATTTATCATATTCTTTAACATATGAAAATTTCGCGGCCAAAAACATTATTTAATTATTTTTAATAATTAAAACCTAAAATAAATCAATTTTCTCACTTAGAAAATTCATAAATTCATACTTGGTTGGAAAATTATGAAATTAAAAATCCACTTCTAAAATAATGTTTCTATCATATCAAAATTTCAAGTCATTTAGCTATCAAGTGATAGGTTTTCAATCTTAAACCTATTAACCAATTTCATAGATTTGAGTATTGATTTGGTTTCCTTAAACTTTTTCTTTGATTTCCTAGCTTTTCTTCTCCTGAAATCTCTTAATAATGGTCGACCTTCCTTAATATTTAGTTTGTATGAATGAACGTGAGGGGGGAATTGAGAATGAGAAGGAAATGTGGTGTTTTCCTATTTTGCCCTTCTCATAAATCCTCCTTCTTATAAATGTTCTAATCACCCTTATTAGTTCATTAATAAAGGCTCGACCAATTTGATTATCAAATCTCATTCTCCTTATCACCTTACATTATTTTATTTTATTTACCTAATTAAATTTCCTAAATAATGTTAATCAAAATTAGCGGTGTTACAAGACTGCACGGGGTTCCTAGTACTATTATTAATGACTGATATTAGCTATTCACTACCGTGTTTTGGCAAAGTTTGTAGGAGGTATTGGGTATAGAACTGCGCATGAGTACTGCATATCATCCACTGATAGATGGGCATACCGAGAGGATCAATAGGGTCCTAGAAGACTTGCTAAGAGCATACATCGTAGACATCGGTGGACCTTGGGAGGATTATGTACTTCTGGTAGAGTTCTCATATAACAATAGCTATTAAAGTAGTATTGGATGGTTTCATTTGAGATGTTGTATGGAAGGCCATGTAAATCACTAGCATGTTGGTTGGAGGTAGTGGATAGGATTGTGTTGGTACCAAATGTGGTGAAGGTGTTACTGAGAAGGTGGTATAGATCCGAGCTAGAATGTAGACAGTGCAGTCTAGGTAGAAGGGTTATGCTGTGACAAGGAGGAAGAAGCCAGAGTTTGTAGTAGGTGATCAAGTATTCATGAAGGTTTTTGCGATGAGAGGTGTAATGTGCTTCGGAAAAGCTGGAAAGTTAGCACCTAGATATGTAGGACCGTTTCTGATCATAGGTAGGATTGGAAAGGTGGCATTTAAGGTGGGTCTGCCTAGTGTTTTTGCAGGGATTCATAATGTGTTTCATGTATCATGTTTGCAGAAATGCATTAGAGATCGGGCGCAATAGTTAATCAGAGCGTAGTAAAAGACCTAATTGTAAAACCAGATATGACATATGTGCACAGACCAGTCTGAATAGTGGATCGAGATAAGATGCTACTTCAGAATTAGGTAGTGAAGCCAGTGTGTCCAGTGGAGCGCAGATCGGGAGGATTGCACGTGGGAAATAGAGGATAAGGTTAAGAAGACCTATCCAAAGTTATTTATTTCACGTTAGCGCATGAGCTATGTATTGAGTTGTATTGTTGTAGACCATATCTCTATATATATATGGGTGTGTGTGTGTGTGTATGTATGTATGTATGTATGAATGAATATTATGGATGTTTACCATATTAGTAGATAGAATTAGTACGTTTTATAAGCATGGATTGGGAATTCATGGGTATGCTTAGTGTAAGCATGGAAAAGTGGACAAATCTTTATTGAACCTTAATTGAGTTTCGGGGGCGAAATTCCTTTAAGGAGGGAAAACTATAACGACCCTAAAATCAAATAAATCAAATCAAAGGCCGAGGTAGGCTAAATAAGAGAAGCAAGGGGAAATTAATTAATAGAAAAGAGGCATGAGGGCCCAAGCTCGAGTTATTGTGGGACAATAAACATTACTCTTTTTTATTCAGTTATTTCACCCTACTCAAAATAAAAATAAAAACTAAAGAAGAACATTGATTATGGTAGCTAAAAGAGGGTATATAGAGAGAAGATAAGGAAAATGCAAGCTAAAGGGGATTAAGAAGACTAAAGCTATACATCTTAAAGATCTAGAGAAGTAATACTTAACCTTTCTATATCGACCTATAATATATGATCTCAGATTAGATTAGTATGTTTTTAAGTATGATGGTGTTTATACGGGTTTAGATTAATAAACTAATATGTGCTAAGTACTGCACATCATACTTAAAAACATACAAATATAAACCGAGACCATATATTAGGGATCACTATAAAAAGGTTAAGTATTACTCACTTAGATCTTTAAGATGTCTAGCTTTAGTCTTCTTAATCCCCTTTAGCTTGCATTTTCATTATCTTCTCTCTATTTACCCTCTTTAAGCCACCACCATTAAAGTTCTTCTCTAGCTTTTATTTTTATTTTGAGTAGGATGAAATGAATAAATGAATAGAAAGAGCAATGTTTATTGTCCTGATATGCATGTAAATGTGCGTATTTTTACTACTATATTTTATCGAATTTAATTAAGTAAATGATCATATAGGGTGTTTAAACATGTTTAAACCAAAATTCAAATTATTTTCAAATCATCATATATTCATCTTCATATAGAGGCAAAATTGTCATTTTTGTGCACATATTAATTTATAAAAATTTACTTGGAAATTTCTATATTATTTTGTAGGAATTTGGCTTCAAATGGAAGAGGGTTTCATGGAAAATATGCATGCACAAGTGAATACAAAGGAATGAAGATGGAAATAATTCATTTCATGGATCATTGAGGACCCTACCTACCTTAATTTACAAAATAGAGCTAATGCACATGCTAATGACCATTAAAGCTTCATGCACGTTTAAGTGGTGGATTACCTTATGCTAATGATTACTTGGCCACCGCACTTCCTAAGAGGGTAGTTTGGGTAGTTCCCAAAAAATTGAATTAGGGTTTCATACATGTATAAATACTCCTTATGTTCATGTAATTACTCTCTTCTCTTAGGGCTCTCTTCTCTTAGTTTAGTTTAGGATCAAAAATAAAATGTGAGCTCTCTTTCTTTTCATGGCTACTTAGCTATTTCTTATTTCATGTAATTTCTTTTTTTTATGCAATTGAATACATGCTCTTTTCTCTTCTTGTTTATTTCTTTTCATGTTAGTAGTGTAGATTAACTTATTTATGCAAGTAGAATAGATTTGATTTTATGCAAGTAGAATAGTTCTCTTATCCACTAGCTTTCATTTTCCTTATTTTTTTTAGTTTCATGTTGCATGCTACAAGTGTTGATATGATAACACAAATGAGAGGCTAAACCCCTTCAATTTAGGGGTAATGAAGCTCTCTAATTATGTAGCTTCAACATTTTTATAATTATTGCTCTCTTTTTGTGCTTAATGACAATGCTTGAAGTGGTTTAACTTGTTGTTTTTGCTTTGAATTTGATAGCCTATATTGTTGACACCAAATAGGCTATGCTTAAACAATCACAAACAATATTACCTCTTCATCTACATATGGTGATGGTAATGAAGTGAATGTTGAAATTAAAATTTGATGGTCTATATTTCTAATTAATAGTTAATAGGCCATACTTAAAATAGATTTCTTTTTCAACTTTGTTGTCATTTTCATGAGAGTTAGTAAGTGGTTTAAGGAGTGTGTTATAGTTTGATGGCTTATGTTGAGCTAATTAATAGGACAAATAAGCCATGCTCATGATAAACACATCATTTAAATTCACTAATGACCAAAAAAGAGAGATCATAATTTCATTTTTGTTGAACTATGTGATCTAGAGAGTGAATTTATCACTAAATTGTCTTTCTACCCTCATATTTTTATCACTTTCTTTTTGTCATTTTTCTTACATTTTCTAGCTAATCATTTTCAACTTTGGTTTAATTTGATTGAATAGATTTTTAAATCTAACAATTCCCTGCGGATCGACCCGTACTCGCCACGTACTAACATTTGTACGTCGCGCGCTTGCGGTTAATTTTATTATAAATTCGCTCGACTGTTTTCTAACTTGATAGAATTCCCGTCGATGAACATGTCCCATAATAATTTAGGCTTGGGCCCTCATGCCTCTTTTCCGTTGGTTAACTTCCCTATGCTTTTCTTATTTAGCCCACCTCGGCCTTTTATTTGATTTTAATTTAAATTTAGGATCGTTAAATGTTCCAACCTATATTTATGACTAAGTCATTTTTAATTAATCCAAGTTACCGACTAGTTTCAATAATTCACACCTGCCATAAATACGTACTCGATTTATATATTTATTTATTTACTATGACTCTTATGTTTAATGGTTAGTATTCGGTTATTTTTACATAGCATACTTCTTGTTTCATTAACGCCATTTAATGACATTTACCGTTTACTTCTAGTTTTAAAAGTTTAAATGTCTTTTACTGCTTCATTTTCACTTAACACCATTAAATATAGCTTACCGTCCCTTTTCAACTATTAACTACCTTTCTTTGATTATTATATCCTCTTAATTCCCCATTTCTTTATTTATATTTCTTCCCTTATTGTTTTTTTCTAACTTATCATAAATCGCATATATTAGATTCACAATTTAATTATTGTTATTATCACTACTTATATTACTTTGGTTTATACTCAAGGTTTTATGTGTCTCAATGCATGGGAAATATATCTTCCCAAAAAGAAACGTTAATATTGTAATTTTCCATAAATTACCTGAAAAGGATTTGTGTTATGTTTGGAATTACAGGAAATTATCTTTCTATTATTATTGAAATAGACGGTACAAAATACGGTAAACATTCCTATTTTATACATGTCTTTTTTAGGCATGTTCCTTGTTATTTCAAATAATACACTTTTATTCATATTTATAAAACTGGATAATATATAGAAATTTACAGTGCAACACACTTTCTAATGAATTAAAATATTACTTAAATCCCAATCTAATCTACAATAACTTCTAATTCATGTTTACTAACATATATCATTCAACCAAGAAACCCAGAATTACTATACAATTATATACTTAGGGACTACTTTCACCCTTACTTTCCAGATTCAAATTTATGCAATATCTAATCAAAGTTAACAATTCACAGAATATGTAGGCATGGTTTTTAAATTCATTGTATGTATATATTAAGGCCTACAACTCTAAAATTACTCAGTTATACAAGGAATGGATTTACAACAATATAAATCCAATATTATGTAAAAATATATAATTTTTCCCTCACCTTTAAGATTCCAAACCTCTAAATATAAATCCTATTATTTTTGTTCGACTTCCTTTTTCTCCCTATCAAAATATGTACCGCAAGCATATACATATTTATTTTAGATCCGAGAAGAGATTTGAATTTAATTTAGATTTGGGTTTGGATTTACAATTTACCTTGGCTGGCAATCTGATTCGATATCATTCTTCTTCTCCAATTACAATCCACTATTCTCCATTTACATACATACATACACATATATATATATATACATATTGTAGTTTATATATATTTTAGAATTTGAGGAGAAGAGAAAATGGTAGAGCTTTGTCGTTGCTTCAGGAAATATGAGGAGAATAGTGATGGGTTAGGCTTATATTTATAGAGGTTCGAATTAATACCGGCCGTTAGATTAGATTATATTCAATCCATGTCGTTCGACCTAGGTTCAATTCACAGTTGCCAACCTACAAGCGGTCAACCGCTTTGATGCCATTGGTCGACCGCTAGCGGTCCACTGGTCCCAATGAGGGGTCGATAGGTTGCCTATTAATGTTGGACGTTAATTTGTTTTCTATTACACGTCATTTTGTTTATTTTTTATTTTTTTTAACCGACCTAATGTAACGTTAATCCATCTTAGTCATTAAGAAAATGTTAACAAACGTAAATTGATTATATTTATTTTCTTAATTACATATATAATTATTTCTGATCCTAAATATTCAAAAGTTAATAACTTTTTCGTTTGAACTCCAATCAAAAAACTTTATATATGAAAATTAATCAGAAAACTGTCGTGAATACAAGATGCAAGTTTTGTAGCCAAATTCTAGCAAATCTGAAAATTCCATTTTTGGCTTCACTAGTTATTAACTACTTTCTTTTTAATTAACTATGGTCAATTTACGAGGTGCTATTAGTTTACAAAATCATGCAAATTAAGAGTTTATATGAAACCCCAACATATCCTAGGCCAAGCACTTGGCAGCTTGTGCAAGTCGGAAGACTACACATAACAATTGTATGCGAGGATTCTTGTATAAATCACCCTAAACTCTTATCATCATTGAATGACCAAGTTATGTTGTGAACATAATTATCATAAATTAAAATCAAGTTAGTTTTATGTAATGCAATTTATAAAATGTATATGAATAATATTTCATTACATCGAGAAACAATTGTTGTTCCAAGGAATATCAACTTCGCAGCGAAGGAATTTCTTCTAGAAATTATTTGTAGTAAAATGGATTTGCATTCGATCCACGTATGAAACTAGTTACAAGGGATGAAATGAAATTAACCAACCTAAACGATCACAACACAGTAGAATGTCTAATGAGTATTCTCGCATATTAAACAGAAACTATGAGGTTTTTTATCAATGTCAAGAATAGCTAATCCTCAGTTCTCAATTAATGATATAATGCATAAATCCAAAAGGATTCAAAATACGTTATCAAAATATGATTTTGATAGTTGTACCCGAAGGGATATGATCCATCGACTATGTATGTCTTTAAGAGAAAGACTAATGCACTTGTAATATAGTGAGCAACATTGACAAAATAGCATCGTAAATTTTAATTATTGAAATTAGCATAACAGATTCATTACTTGACGTGCTGTGGTTAATTCAAATTTTACTCCAAAAATTATCGTCCAGTATGACTTTTTTTTGGTACATCGGTGTTGAAACATAAAATTCCAAATATTGATTTAGAATAGATGGTTTGCACATAACAACCAAAGTGTCTTGAAGTCAGTAGAAGCGATATTGAGTTTGTGGGTTCTTGGATATGATCCAAGAACGGTTACGAAAATATCGTTCAAAAAGCATCAAAGTTGAACTAGTATTTTGACAGAAATATCAAAATTTTAATTTTCAGTCAAAATGCAGAGGAAGCATGTGTCAATAAGAAAGAGCATTAAAACGGTACGTAGATATTTTTAAATACGGTCGATTGTTAACGATGTATTTATGTTAAAATAAGTTCTAGTTTGGTTGTTTGATACTCGACATTGGATTTGTAAATTATACTTTTCATAATAAGTAAATATGACTTTGGGAATATCTCAAATGATATGCAAAGATATCTTATTAAAATGTTTATTATGAAACATGTAAGATGGTTTCCTTATGCATTGACAATGAGAAATATCACATATGTTGTCTTTTCTACATTATCATAATTTTCTTATATATTTGATTCATGAAGCAAATATCAAATTCAAATTTTGATTACCAAATAATAGTTTAAGTGTTCTTGAGTATTCATGAAATATTGGAGAATTATTTATAGAAACAACGAACTCCTTATCAAGGAGTTCACAGACTCAAACTTCATTAGTGATATTGAGTATAGTATGTCAATACCAAAATCATGTTTAAACTTAAGTTAAGAACTTTAATTTGGAATTGTTCACAACAATAAGTAATGGCTGATTCAACCAAAGACTGCTGCAATGTAAGAAGTATAAACAAATGTACAAATTTTGTAATTGAGCTGAGGGTGGTTCCAAAAGTTGAGAATGCCATGACATGGTTTTTGCAACAATGTCGTGATACAGCTCATAAAAGAACCTAGAGCTTACTAAAAGTTAAGAGACATATTCCGAATAGTTCCACACGATAAAGGATGTTTGTTAGCATCGGAGAGAGTTGATTGATAGAATAGATAATTAAAATTAAATAGCATACATGTTCACAACCGTCCCAATTAGTTTTTGAGAAAAAATCTCGATGAAGTTAGAATAAGATTCCAAAATTGACCCTAAGTGCAAGTGGGAGATTAAAGAGTAAGGGGTATGCTCTATGGGAAAATATGTAATTAGTTACATATATCTACCTCTGTGACCAATCTTGATATAAACTTGACTTTGACTTGTTTAATTCCTTTCTGTTATGACTTGTTCATCTGATTGATTTCACTGCAACATTAAACTGGGTTGATCGAACTACATGCTTTCCTTGAATTTGTTCGAACTGCTTTCAGGTTAATAACTATTTGATTATTTCTTTTGTAACTTCGACTGCATGCTTTTTGGTCACCTGTCTTGTGTTGCATTGAACTGGGTCTGTTGAACTGCTTGTATTCATCGCTGTCTCCTTTGAAAATGATTCATGTGGTATGAAGCTTTATTCTTTTACATGTGCATTTGCAGTCTGGTTGTCCTCATGTGTACTCTTGTCTTTTTGCTTTGAGTTGAATTCTCTGTTGCTTCGAGTCATTACAATTAAGTCTTGCATTGATTTTGTTGTCACATGTGGTCTTTGTTCTGGTTGGAGTTGTTGTTTTGCTTCAAGTTGAATTGTAGCATGTCTGGTTCCATGTGTCATTGTGTTCTATGACCATATGTGTTTGCTTGTTGTTTGGTCTTATGCAGTGTTTATATGTCGTGTTCATTTGAGTCTACACTTGCCCTTATCTGGTTCACCTGAACTTTGAACTTGCTCTTGTTCATGGCTGATTTTGTTATCTGGTCTTATATAGAATTGTCCACTGCTCTTAAACAATTTTGAGCTTCATGTGTCTGTTGGTCTGGTCTGATTCTTGATCTGGTGGTATGTTGTACTGGTTCACTTTCATGGGTCTGTACTATGATTGCTTTGCATCCATGTGTGTGTGTGTGTGGGGTTTCATGTCTTCATTGATCTGGGTTGATTAGTTGGCCTTCTCTGCACTTTGGTTGTTCAAGCCTCTGAACTGATATATGTGTTCATGCATTTGAGTTAATTCATTCATGTTATACTGCTTTGGTTGATGGTTTACATACATATACACATACATATATGTATGTATATATGTGTGTGATTGACTTGGTTGCACTTGTATCAATTTCTGGTCATGTTGTATGCATATGAACTTGCTGTTTTGATGTTGAGGCTTTGTTGTTGAATTTTTGAACCAATTGCACTTGTCTAGTTCGATGTTGAAGTCACTGTGCACTGTTTGCTTGACTTGTATGATACCTGGTTTTTGTTGCAATTGAGTTTGGTTCACTTTGTGTTGAGTTGCCTTTGAGTTAACTGTCTAGTTGAGGCCTTATTGTTCTTGTTCGCTTGTTACTTGTTGTGGTCTGGTATCACTTCAGTTTTCTATGGCATCCATTTTGGTCTCTCCACATATATACATATATACATACATGTATGTATATATGTGTGTGATGGCTATGCTTTCTTGTGTGTTTCTCATAACCATTTCATTGTAGTCTAGTGCAATTATGTACTTAGTTGAACAAGAGCATATCTGCAATGTTGTTTTGATTTGTTTCTTTTTACCAGACCATGCCATTGAACATGTTCACTCGAGTCTGCACTTGAGTTGAATCCGGCCTCGGCTTGAGTTTGACCTTAAGCATACCTGTCCCTGCAATTTTATCAAGCAAGTGTATATCGGTGTGCACGGCCTTGTGACATGTAGAGTGATACACTGTGCATGTTACAAGTTGTTCGTGTATTATGAATTCAAAAGAAAAATGATGACGAACAACCCAAATAACTGAGGCAAATAATATTTTCAAAACACACTTTATTTTGTACTGCAAAATATTTTCCTTTTCAATTTTACTGCGTTGGTGTTTATTTTCCAGATAGCTCAGATGTTGGATTCAGGGTGGAATAGAGTTGAAGATAAAAGTACGAGTGTTGAGTGAATATATGTAGTGAGGTGTAAATTGTAAAGTGAAAATTATTTTGTAATTGAAATTGAATTGTAATTGAAAATGTATAAATGTAGTGAGAGCTCAAATTTGTACTATTTGAATTTGTAATAAATATTTGTTTGAATTTGAATTCTATGTTATTTATTTTTTCCAACAAATATTTATTTAATTATGTGAAAAATAAAATAGTACAATAACAAATACATTTAAACGAATATATATATATGTTTATTATCATCAAACAAAAATCATAGGCTATTGTATTCTACAATCTCCCCCTTTTGATGATAACAAATATATATTAAGATTTTTACTCTATTAAATGTATTTGACCTTGATGAATTCCATTTGCTCCCCGTATTTGAATGCTCTCCCTACACCAAAGCTCCCCCTTCACATATGCATGAAAATAAATAAAAAATATGCAAATGAACCTAGATGGGAATATGCAAATAAAAAATATGACTTGACTTATTTGCCAAAATCTTAACTTCTCTCTCCCCTTTTTGTTATTAGCAAAAGAGTAACAGTGTTAGAAAATAGTGATAAAGTGATAGTTATTAATACAACATTTATACCTAATCGAGTATAAATATTAAATTTCAATAAAAAATCAAAAAAAAAATCATAAATACTATGTTAGCTGCATATTCCAATTTAGAGTGATAGGGGTGATGTCGGTATATAAAACCATATAGTTGTATCTATTTGTGGTATATTTATGACAAGAATTTGAATACTTACTAACAATGCATAACCGTTAGGACTTTTAAATGAGATTAGTAGTAAATCTAATTTAAAAAAAAATGAATTTCAAGTATCTTCTAACCAACCATAACTGTGAGGACTTTTAAATGGGATTAGAATCAAATTGTCTATTTAAAAATCAATTTTGATATGTGTTCCATACATGCATAATCATGAGGACTTTTAAGTGAGCATGAAAGCACATAATCAAAGATTCCAAGTAATTCACCCATGCATAACAGTGAGGGCTTTTAAATGAGAGCGAATACTTTGGATGTTTATAAATTAAAAAAATTAATAATTTCCCGTTTAAATACCACATTCTAATATATTATATTGGATTTTGATGAGTGATGGTCGTTAGAAATATGATAGAAATAGAGATGGTCATGGAATTTTAACTAAGCAAAGTTATTATAAATTTTGATTAAATTTTTAAAGAAATTTACTAAATATATACCGTCTCAAGTCATAATATATGATTAATATCAACACTCATCACTTTTCCAATCACTGTTTATCTTTTCGATGATCAATAGGGAGTTAGATTAGTTAATGTATTCATTTAAGATTAAATCCAAAAATAAATATAAAATTAAATTTCTAAAATGCCTAATCGGAAACAAAAACTATTTTCTGAAAGGGTTTTATGAAAAAAAAATGTCTGCCAATTGAAAATCAATTAGAATGAAAATTATGCAGATAATTTCTTTGGAAATGTGATGCAACTAATGCATGTCCCTACATAAAAAACATTCCACTAGTAATTTTTCAATCAACTAGGCTCCCAGTGTAATCTGTATCTGAATTCCCCTTTGACTCAAGGTTATCGTTAGATAGATATCATAGACCAAACCGTGAAGTGTGCAATAAATACCTTATAATCATTTACAGCTTTTAAAATGTGATTCTCTAAGGATTTGATTGGAAACGTGCACATAAACAACTAGTGAACATAGTGTCAGGTCTAGAAGTAGTAAGCTAAACATATATATCCATGTGTACCTAGAGTAATCATCAACCAATACAAAATCTCTTACCACCTAAACTTGCAATATTGTTAGTCCAAACAAATCTATATGAACTAGTTCGAGGATGAAAAGATGTCAGAACCAAAATATTCATTTCCTTATCACATAATTGGCTTATTTATATCAGATTATGGTGCAGATTTTCAACATATAATATTTCGTTCAAGATAAATGTACCGTTACCTATTTTACCTTTACCGATAATATTTCATTTATCTTTGTTGCCCATTGTGACTCTACCACCATTGTACTACTCTAGGCTAATGAAACTTTGATTTGTCGCCCGTTGTGTGCCTGGAATAGCCAGAAGCCAGGTATCACTCTTGTTGTTCCTTAGCCTGTCACCACTCCTACATGAGAAAAGATTTTTGTGACCTATTTGTTTCTATAGGTCCATGATTGTTATTGACAAATGATTTTGAAAAATAAGTTTGTGTAGACCAAGACAATCTATGTTAGTTCCTTTTGGCACCCAGATTTGTTTAATTCTAAGGGATTTTACATTTGTGCCTTTGGGAACCCAAATTGGAATGGTTTTCACATGTTTGGGTCTATACCAGCAATTGTTGTGATTGTGTCCAATTTTTCAACAACTCGTGCACTTGGAATTGACTTTATTAATTTTGCTTCTAACACATTCAGATCGAGTATACCTAAGTCCTTGTCTAACAGTATTGACAGTTTGTTTCCCTAATAGCATATTTAGTGATTTTTCTCCTTTAGAGAATTTCCCTAAATTTGTAGACAATTGTTGGACTTGTATTTTGAGAGATTCATTTTCATTCAATAATAGAGTGCACTTTTTAATAAAAAAATTCTCTCCTAGTATTTTCACTTTCTTTCAAAATAAGAATTTCATTTTCAAGTGATTTAATTTTAATTTTTGATTTTGTAATATCTTCTTTAAATGATGGACACTTATCACACTTAGGGCTCTTATTTCGATAGTTTTTAACCAATTGATCAAGCTGTTTATTTAGTTCTATCAAACTATCTCTTTATGATTCAATTTTAGCATACTTCTCCCTAAGTCGTTCAAAACAGCCATTTACTTTGCGAAAATATATAAGTAATTCCGAATGAGTAAGTTTTTATACCTCGCTTGGCTCGTCGTCATCACTGTCAGTTGTTTCTCCTTGATGACACAGTTTTGCTTTTTCATTCTCACTGTCAGTGCTTTCATCTTTATCTTCATCACTTTCATCCCACGTGGCTGCAAAACTTCTCCTCTTCGATTTCTTTCCTTTGCTGAGTCGATTTTGAGGACAATTGGGCTTGATGTGACCAGGTTTTTTGCAGTTGTGACAAATGATCTCCTGCTCTTTTGATTCGTCTAGGACTTTGGTTATTCTGTTCTTCAATTGTTGATTTAGAGCTGGATTTTCATACTTGTGATTCCACCTTTTGAATTTCTTTATTATCAGTGCCAGTTCTACTGCTCCATCATCATCATCATCATCACTTTCCGTTGTTCCTTTGAGAGCTATTGATTTCTTTCGAGTATCTCCTCCTTCACGTTCTTCCTTGAATTTGATTTCTAGCTCATAAGTGGTGAGATTTCCAATGAGTTCTTCAATTTTAATTTGTTTCAAATCTTTTGATTCCTGAATGGCAGTTACATTCGCTTCAAAATTTCGTGGTAGAATTCTGAGGATTTTTCGGACTATTTCCAATTCTATGTTGGATTTCCAAGAGCTTTTGATTTGTATACGAGATTAGAAAGTCGTCCATACATTTCTTTGACACTTTCATCATTTGCTATTGTGAAGTTCTCGTATTCGCTACTGAGCATGGCAAGGCGAGTTTCTTTGACTTGGGAGGTTCCTTCGTGAGTCACTTCAAGTGTGTTCCAGATTTCCTGCGTAGTTAGACAATGTGAGACACGGTTAAATTCAATTTGATCTAATGAACAAATAATAGAATTCATAGCTTTAGCGTTAGCATTCTGCAGTTTATTTTCAAGATCCGTCCATTGATCCATCAGTTTTTCAATTTCTTGATTATCTACCACTATAGTTGGTGTCCTATATCCTGTTTTAACAATATTCCATGCATCAATGGTTTTAAGAAAAAATTTCATTCTATTTTTCCAATATGCGTATTCACCATTAAACATAGGTGGTCTAACTATGGACTGCCCCTCAGCAAAAGCATTGTTAAAAGAAGCCATTTAAAAATCAAATTTTTATTTGAAGGATAAAATTTAAATTTTTGTTCCTAGCTCTGATACCACTTGTCGGATCGTTTTCACCCTTAAGGGGGGGTGAATAGGGTAATACTACTAATAATAAAAATTAATGTAGAAATAAAAAACAATCATAGATAATAATGCAGAAGATCACACACAAATTTACCCAGCTTCGGCAAAACCCTGCCTACGTGTTGCCCCAAGGTTTCTACTAGAAATTAAGTAATCAGACGCTTCTACACGTAAACTTGCGACACCCGCTAATGACTAGCCTAACTCTACGCTCAAAATCCTACCACAACTCAGCCACTGAGTTGCGAATTCTCGAACTACACCATCGTAGTTCGTAACCTAGTCACACGACTAGAGAGTTACACAAGTTAAAAAAGAAAATTACACAAATAAAAATTAACTAAAAAACAAATAGAAACAAAAACCTAATTATTTAATTTAAGCCTAATAATTATATAGAGTCGGCCCACTTCAAAGTATAATTGGAGATAAAGAGACGTCTCCCTTTTTTCTTTTTGTTTGGCCCAAAAGAGATGAATGCATTCCTTTGTATTTTGTTCGACCGTACCCTTTTGTTCGTCTTCAAAAATTAGGACTTCGTTCAATTGAAGCCGCTGCTTGATTTTCGATCGATTGAAGTGATAAAATTGCTTTGATTTGCTTCGACAACTGTCTCCTAGCTTTGATTGGCTTTAGGCTGCTTCAATAAGTTGAGTTGGATGTTGATTGATTGGTACGTGATTTTTCCCTTTTTAGTTCTCGACTTTGATTCGAGTTATGAATTTGTTCATGATTTATTTCAAGACTTGCTCTGGTATTTTTTTTTGAACTCGAATGCCATATTGCCAATGATGTAATGGGTAATTTATAGGGTTGAAAATCCTATATTTATGTTCATATGATTAAGTTTGAATTCTTCAATTGATTTTGGAGCTTGCGTTGATTTCTAATCGAGTGGTTGTTGTTCTTTGCTGACTTGTTCCATAATTGATGAATTTGAATTTCTTGGGTCGGTTCCATTATTTTCTCTGCTACAACTTTGACTTCGGCATTTGAATGTTGATATAAACTTGACTTTGACTTGTTTAATTCCTTTCTGCAATGACTTGTTCATCTGATTGATTTCACTACAACAATAAACTGGGTTGATCGAACTACATGCTTTCCTTGATTTTGTTCGAACTGCTTTTAGGTTAATAACTGTTTGATTATTTCTTTTGTAACTTCGACTGCATGCTTTTTGGTCACTTGTCTTGTGTTGCATTGAACTGGGTCTGTTGAACTACTTGTATTCATCGTTGTCTCCTTTGAAAATGATTCATGTGGTATGAAGCTTTATTCTTTTACATGTGCATTTGCAGTCTGGTTGTCCTTATGTGTACTCTGGTCTCTTTGCTTTGAGTTGAATTCTCTGTTACTTCGATTCATTACAATTAAGTCTTGCATTGATTCTGTTGTCACATGTGGTCTTTGTTATGGTTGGAGTTGTTGTTTTGCTTCGAGTTGAATTTTAGCATGTCTGGTTCCATGTGTCATTGTGTTCTATGACCATATGTGTTTGCTTGTTGTTTGGTCTTGTGCAATGTTTATATGCCGTGTTCATTTGAGTCTACACTTGCCCTTATCTGGTTCACCTGAACTTTGAACTTGCTCTTGTTCATGGCTGATTTTGTTATCTGGTCTTATATATAATTGTCCACTGCTCTTAAAAAAATTTGAGCTTCATGTGTCTTTGGTCTGGTTTGAGTCTTGATCTGGTGGTATGTTGTACTGGTTCACTTTCATGGGTCTGTACTATGATTGCTTTGCATCCGTGTGTGTGTGTGTGGTTTCATGTCTTCATTGATCTAGGTTATAGTCCGTTGCAATTGTGTATTTAGTTGAACAAGAGCATATCTTTAATGTTGTTCTGATTTATTGCTTTGCACCAGACCATGCCATTGAACATGTTTACTCGAGTCTGCACTTGAGTTGAATCCGGCCTCGGCTTGGGTTTGACCTTGTGCTCACCTGTCTCTGCAATTTTATCAAGCAAGTGTATATCAGTGTGCATGACCTTGTGACATGTACAATGATACACTGTGCATGTTACAAGTTGTTCGTGTACGATGAATTCAAAAGAAAAATGATGAAAAACAACCCAAATAACTGAGGCAAATAATATTTTCAAAACACACTTTATTTTGTATTGCAAAACATTTTCCTTTTCAATTTTACTGCATTAGTGTTTGTTTTGCAAATAGCTCAAATGCTAGATTCAGGCTGGAACATAGTTGAAGATAAAAATACTAGTGTTCAGTGAATATATGTAGTGAGGTGTAAATAGTAAAGCGACAATTGTTTTGTAATTGAAATTGAATTGTAATTGAAAATGTAAAAATGTAGTGAGAGCTCAAATTTATACTATTAGAATTTGTAATAAATATTTGTTTGAATTTGAATTCTATGTTATTTATTTTATCCAACAAATATTTATTTAATTATGTGAAAAATAAAATAGTACAATTACAAATATATTTAAACGAATATATATATATATATATATATGTTTATTATCATCAAACAAAAATCATAAGCTATTGTATTCTACATAAGTATCCTTTGCCGGGAATTGATGATTTTTTCGCTCAGTTGAATGGGGCCAGAGTGTTCTCCCAGTTGGATTTGGCAACATGGTTTCATCAGCTAAGAGTAGTGGAGGATAGTATTTCGTTAACGGCGTTTAGGACCAGATACAGGTCATATGAGTGGTTGGTAATGCCATTTAGGTTAACGAATTCCCCAGCTTTCTTAATGGATTTGATGAACCTGGTTTTCCGAGAGTACTTGGATAGGTTTATATTGGTATTCATAATGACATCTTAATATACTCTAAGGATGAAAGAGAGCATAAATTTCATCTTAGAGTGGTGCTTGAGACGCTGAGGTAGCATTAACTGAAAGCGAAGTTTCAAAGTGTCATTTCTGGAAGAAAGAAGTTAAGTTTCTTGGTCATGTGGTTTCAGAAAAGGGTTTGCAGTTCATCCAGATAAGATCAAAGCCTTAACAGCCGGAAGAGACCAGAGACGGTGACTGAGATCAGAAGTTTCCTTTGGCTTGCTGGTTACTACTAGAGGTTTATTAAGGATTTCTCGCGGATGTCAGCACCTTTGACTAGGCTAAATAGGAAGGATGTGAAGTTTACTTGGTTTGGCAAATGTAAGGAAGCGTTCCTTAAGTTAAAGCATTTATTGACCAATGCATCTATGTTAGTTGTTCCAGACGGGAATCAAGGATTAGCAGTGTATACTGATGCATATGGAATTGGATTAGGAGTTGTGTTGATGCAAAAGGGTAAGGTCATTGCCTACGCTTCTCGATAGCTTAGTCCCCATGAAGTCAGATACCTTACTCTTGATTTAGTGCAGCAGTAATCTTCGCATTGAAAATATAGAGACACTATCCCTTGGGAGAGAGATTCGAGTTATATATCGATCATAAGTCCTTAAGATACCTATTCTCTCAGAAGGAGTTAAATATGAGTCAGTAGAGGTGGTTGGAGTTTTTAGCAGTTTATGACTTTGGTATAGAATACACACCGGGGAAAGGTAACAAGGTTGCGGATGCACTTAGCAGGAAACAATAGAATGTGGTGTTGTCCATGTTGGCCAAATAGAAGGATCTTGAGGCATTAACTACGTGCAGTGTGCAGTTAAGATCTACTGCTAGTTCTAGTCAGAGTACTGTCATATTGATATGCTTGGAAGTTCAATCGAAATTTATTTAAAGGATTGCATCTATATAAAAAGATGACCCGGTGTTAGTTGAAAAGATTAGAAGGCTAGAGGCCGGAATCAAGATTTATGGTCTGAAGGATTTTAGTCTTAACCAGAGAGGGTGGTTGAGAAAGAAGGGACGATTATGTGTCCCAAATGTAGAAAACCTAAGGAAGGAGGTCCTTAGAGAATTCCATCGATCAAAATATATGATTCATCTTGGGGGACCAAGATGTATCAGGATATGAAGAGGAGTTTCTATTGGAAAGATACGAAGAGGGATGTTGCTTGTGGGTAAAGCAGTGTGTGAGCTGTCAACAAGTGAAGGTTGAAAATTAGAAGCCGAGTGGGTCACTTCAACCTTTGGAGATACTAGTTTGGAAATAGGATTCGATATCGATGGATTTTATAGAAGAGTTGCCAAGGTCGAACCATGGAAATGAAAGTATATGGGTCATAGTGGACAAGTTGACCAAGAATGCCCATTTCATTTCAGTCAAATCAACCAGGACGATACCTGTCCTGGCTAAATTTTTTATAAAGAACATAGTTAGAATACATGGGATTCCTAGTAGCATAGTCAGTGACAGAGATGTATTGTTCACTAGTGAATACTAGAAGATTCTACAAGGAAAGTTGGGAACCGAGCTTAAGATGAGTACCACTTATCATCCATAGATGGACGGGCAGACGGAGAGAGTCAACAAGGTACTTGAGGATCTATTAAGAGCTTGGGTATTAGATTTTGGTAGGTCGTGGGAAGACCATTTGCACTTGGTTGAGTTTTCCTATAATAATAGCTACCAGGCTAGTATAGGGATGGCACCTTTCGAAGCTTTATAAGGAATGCCGTGCAAATCACCAGCATGTTAGTTAGATACCAGAGACAGATTGGTCCTTGGTCTAGATATAGTGAGAGAAGCAACAGAGAAGATGGAGTTGATCCAAGGTAGGATTGTAACAGCCCGCACCTCACTTAACGCAGATATTGCCCTCAACTTAGTCACCTCCGCCTCATGGGCCAAGCCAAGGTATAGGGTTTTGTTCCTCAAAAGGCCTCGACGTTGTTATGAAGTGAAGGCTTTGGTATATAAGTACGCACTTCATAGTGTTTTTCCGCGATGTGGGACTATTATTACCATTTTGAAGGGGTGTTACAAGGATGAAGGAAGCTCGGTCTAGACAAAAGAGTTATGCAGATAAGAGGCGTAAGGATCTAGAGTTCTCTATTGGAGATAGGGTTTTCATTAAAGTATCACCGATAAAGAGTGTGGTACGATTTGGAAAGTTAGGGAAATTGGCACCGAGATATGTTGGACCATTCCCAGTCATAGAGGGGATCAGAAAGCTCGCATACGAAATAGTGTTACTGAGCAGTTTGGTAGGTGTCCATAATGTATTTCATGTGTCTCATCTTCATAAGTATGAACATGATCTAGAGAATACTATCCCTTCAACTGCATTGAAAGACTTAATAGTAGAACCGGATCAGACATTTGATAGGAAACCAGTTCGGCTTGTAGCGAGAGATGTGAAGAGGTTAAGAAACAAGACAGTCAAGTTGGTAAAAATTCAGCGCTACGACAACGAGAAGGACTGTACTTGGGAAACAGAAGACAAGATTAGGGATACTCATCCTAGGCTGTTATGAGGGCATTTCTATATTTGTTTTATATAGACTTTTAGCTGGTGGGATATAATAGCTTTTTTGGCATGATTGATATGCTTGTTTGTAGTCCTTTCTGAATTTCGAGGACGAAATTCTTTAAGGTGAGAGCCTGTAACACCTCTAATTTTTCTTTAACATTATTTAGAAGATTTAATTAGATTAATTAAATAGAATAACATGTGGTGTGAAAAGGATATGAGATTTGATAATTAATTGGGTTAGGCCTTAACTAATCAACATATAAGATTGTTTTAACTTAAACATAAGTAGAAGGATTTATAAGAGAGGCAAAATAGGAATAAGCTTCATTTCCTATACATAAACCCTTCCACCCTCATATCCTCATTCATTTTTACATCCATACAAAACACAAACAAATTAGAGGCAATAGCTAAAGCTTTTAAAGGAAGAAAAGTTAGAGAATCAAGTTAAAGCTAAGGGGAATCAAATCAACAACTTACATCTCAACTCTTTTTCTCAAAACAAGGTGAATAATAGTATCCATCTCATTCATATATGTTCAATTTTAGATTTTTGATGTATTCCATATTTTTTGACGATGATATGGTTGATTTTACTATTGTTTGCATGAATGGTGATTTATTGGAATTTTTATGAAATTATTATGAGAGGCTTCAAGGGAAAAACCTTAGTGAAAGACCTCCAAATGACTTGATTTTTGGATATATTGTGTAATACATAATTTTGAAGATGGTTTTTCAATTTCATAATTTTTGGAATTAATAGGAATATTTTATGAATTTCCTAAGGTGAAAAGGGCATTTATTTCGGGTTCTAATTATTAAAAATAATAAAATAATGAGTTTTGCCCCAAAATTTTTATATAGTAAAGAAATTGTTACTTCAGATTTTTGGTGAATTTTTGGGATTTTTCCCAACTGTTTTCGATTTATTATGAATTTTCTAAGTTAGAAAGGCTTAATAATTATATTAAAATATCAGTTTAATTTAACGGTTTGAAAATAATTTTGTAAAACATGAAATCTGATTATAGTATTTTTTTCTGCAAAGAAATTGATAAAGTTTACCTTTGACCAATAGGAATTTGACAAACAATAAGAGTTGGTGAAAAAAATATACTTTATTTAGCAAAATAGCAGTTTTTACGTTAATTACGAGTCTGCCACTGAACTCCTTTCTCTAATGTTGGTGGAACCCCCTTTCTCCAATGCCACCTTTTCTCCACTATTGGTGGAACCCCCTTTCTCCAATGTTGGTGGAACCCCCTTTCTCTCCACTGTTGGGTGGAAACTCATTTCTCCACTGTTGGGTGGAAGGGTGGAACCCCTTCCGCCACTGTTGCTTTAGTGCCATTTCACCAACTATGTTTTCAAAACTTAAAACATGCATAAATTTTTACCGTAAGTCCATTCCTTTATTATGACCACTTTACGAAAAATGAAACCATCATTCCAAAGCAATGGAATAGGTTAGAGACCCTAATTCTACACCTATAAAAACTTATTGCCCATGAAACTATGCCTTGAGTTATGTTATTGGTAGGGCCAATAGGTTCTTAGTGATCCCATGAAAACTATGCCTAGAATAAGTTATTGATAGAGATCAGTAGGTTCACAGTCTGCCCATGAAAACTATGACCTGAGAGATGTTATTGGATAACCCAGTAGGTTCATAGTCAGCCCACGAAAACTATGATTGGATGATGTTATTGGTAGACACCAATAGGTTCTTAGTAATCCCACGAAAACTATGAAACCAGATAGATAGTCCATAAGCTTGGAATGGGTTATTAATTGGCCCATGAAAACTAATAGGTAATAGTGACCTTAGAAACTATACTTGAGACAAATAGTCATATGAATGGGGATGGGAAATCCATGATATATTGTATAATTTCATATCATCATATTATGTTATGTTTTAACCATTGTGGATGCAGGTGCATAGTATATGGTTAATTAGTTTTGGGTTAAGGTAATAGCGAGGGGAAAACCGGTTCCGCTCAGTGGCGTGGTCTCCCTAGATATCTATTTGGTTCGAGATGGTATATTATTATTCACACCGGACTTTTTGTCTAAGTCGAAGTTTATGTTTTTCCTCTTAAACTCTCGGATGCTTAAAATTAATTTGAGTAGGCTGAGGGTAAGGGTTTTTCAGGTTATTAGTTGACGAATAAGCTTCCGGAGACATGCAAAAGGCAAGCTAGCTATTTAGGAGATTCTATCTATCGTCCGTAGTGTTATTTGGATGTAAGGGCAAATTTGTTTAATTGCCTATATTTAGACTCTAATCAAACAAGGGGGTATCTTCATGTTGCTCTTGGCGTATTTTATAATAAATTGTAATTTCTCTGAACGTGGCTTACGTATAGGATTATGTAATGAATATAAAATGCTATTTGTAGTGAAATGAGAAATTTGTTTTAAATTGAGTTTACAATTTTTCATATTCATGTGTTTCTGGTATATCACTGTATCTAACGTTACCGCATTTGGTCACCAAGAATTAATAACCATGGATGACTGCAGCATAGCAGTTAGTTTTGGGCCTCTAAATGGGGATGTTACAAAAGCATCCAAACTAAACCTAAAATATGCTAGGTCTGACCTGAGCATTATAAGAAAATAACACATGGATTAGTCTGGTGAACCAGCATGAGAAAGACACCTCAAATGGATTTTAATGTGATAAAACTTTTCAAAAATAAAGGAATCTCATAAGACCACACCACACATAAACATGGATGAGTTTTTACCTTACGATAACCAGATCATTTTCATAGGAAATCTTCCGATGTTATAGTAATGTTTAGGGTTGAAAATAAATATATAAAATAGCTAGAATGCTTGCATCTCACCTTTAGGCATAGTTGGGCACAGCTAAGTCCATACGGTGCTTATTAGAGCATGGATTCCATATAATGACAAGGCAGCGGGGTACCACCTACTATAGTACACCTCTAGAAAATATATCGAGGGCCTCGCCTAGACCCCCGCCAACACAGGACCGGCGTACCCCTTACTGGATAGTACTGAATATGTCATTACCCCGGTTTCTTTCCAACCTTTTACCAAGAGCTCTCATGCACAACCAAATCTATAACATATGTATATGTATCTAGAAGAATGACGACATATCCTAATGGGTGCGACCAACATAGCCTTGCTGCATCTCCCTTGATTTGTGTCATTCCTAGTTGATGAGGCTTTGAGGCTATGTTTTACCTTTTTGAATAGCAATCCCACTTGGCATGCTAACACTACTCTCCAGACAGCAATGTAGTGCCAGCATCATCCATACAAGTTGTTCAGGATATGAACAAACCGATACACTACTTCTATTACATCCATTTTGGAATCACCCTCAGGATTAGTAGCAAACAACCCTTGCACTTCAAAAGGCTCCATCTTCGATCCTATCATCTTCAAGATATCTTCCATTTCGAATGCTTATGCCGGTTTATAGTGGTATTCAAATAATATATCTGATCTCGATCTCTCCAAACCGACAACGGTAGTTTTTTATAAACTCATCTCCGGTTATTTCGGAAATAAACAGACAATGCATAAGAGCGGGGATCACCTCCTAACCGTTTAAGTGGATGGATTTCCTTATCATTTGTCCTAGGAGAACAAAACGAGATTTATACACATAATACAGCATCATCGAAGATGACTTTGCCATATAACTTTCGACTTTCTCCTAGATATTTCCAGAGTTAAAAATAGGTCCAGATCTGGTAGTCATTTATTTAAATATCAAATAAAAAAACAATCCAAATAAAGGTCTATTTACATATGGGATCCGCTAAGCCTCTTTAATAAATCTTCATTAGTTAAATACTCTTTAATTATATGCAAAAATATTTATATACTTATCTCACTGGTATAAGTATATTCCCAAACCATTTACTTTGTATATTTGGAAAGTCTTTACTATGTTCTTAAAATATGGTATCAGATATTCATAAAACATTTAGGAAAAGATTTATTATTCCAAACACAGTTAAATGGATCAAAGCAATGTCTTTTGAAACATCGATTATTATGAACCCAAAATCACTAATTCTTCAATGTTAAGTAGGGAATTGCTTCCAAACCACCAAAATTAAGAAGGATTATTAATTTATTAGATTCATAACTTAATTAATAAAAATGATCCAATTCTTATGAAATCAAAGTTCAAAGACCTAAATCGTCTTTTTTGAAATCCAAGGTCTCTTCCCAATTATAACTTTAACAACCCATATATTTGAAAAATTCTCTTTAATAAACAATTTATTATTTTAAACAGTTTTATTTAATTTAAATTAGTTACCTTACAAAACTCCTCAATAAATAAATATTTAGATTTTTTTAAACATTACTAGTAAATAATTAACTTACCTTAAATGATTAACCAAATTAAACCATATAAAATAAATAGTTAATTAATTTTCAATACATCATTACTAAAAAATTAACTAACTTAAAATATCATTTATAAAATAATTAATTAACTTTAAAATAACTAAAATAAAATAATTGAGTTTCCTTTTTAAACAACTTAAATAAAATGATTAAATAACTTAGATAAATATAAATTAAACAACTTAGATAAATATAATTTAATACATAAATAGTCAACTTTAAAACATTATAATTAAATTGATATTAACTTAACCATTTAAATATAAAAATTACTTTACTTCGAAATAATTTAAAGTCCAAGAAAACCCAAATTCATTTTCTTTCCCAAATTTTGAAAGAGGCTTAGAGACCACATGGAACTTAGACAAGTTACCACTAATTTCAGTTCAGCAATTCAAATCATATCACTGATATTTACATAAGCAATAAATATGTAAATAAAATTCACAATTGACAAATTATAGATAACACGTCATCTGTCCAAGTCAATTAACAAATCAATAATTGTCTAAATTAATGAAATAGCAGAATGGGGATTTATTCTACTAAATAGATGTCCAATAAAATCTATCTAATTTAAATATAGCAGAACTGGGTTCTATTTTGCTAATAGAAATGTCCATGATAAATGTAATTATCAATCAACGTAATTATTACAACCAGTATTAATTTATACTTAATTTACACTACAACACATATGTCAAGTGATTTTATGAGTGTATTCTACATATAATAAGAACCCAACGTCGGAAACCGTGAGTTAATCGGATTCTTTCCGAGAGAGTTATGATCTTCTAAAGGTTCAACTTAAGTTAATTAAAACATAAATTAATAAAACCTTCCATTAATTTTTAAAACACTCGCCCTAACCTTAACCCGGTCTACTAACTAAATAACACAACCCATAGCCATAGTCCTTCTACCCTCTTAAACCATACTCCAACTCATTTCCAGGTTACAAAACTTGGAACTCGACCTCACCATGCACGTGTGCACGCGTGCAAGTGCACGCCTCCCTGATGCTGCCAGCAACCGCTCCAACACCACCACCCCAGTCCACCTCGCCCTGCTCCATACAACAGACCCATCTCCGACTCCCCAGTCCCCTCCGATCAAAACTCGATCCCAATGTCGAAAGAAAACTCGGCCAAACTCACCAAGTCATGCACGCAAAGCTCCCCATCACCATCGCCTTCGTTCACCTGTAGCCAACTCCTCGCTGCTGCTTGCATCACCACCCATCACCTCACCTCCCAGACCAATGACATCGGGTATGATCCTCCCTAGCACCTCCTGCAGCCAACGCTTCAAACCCAAAAATAAATAGAGTTTAAAACCATAGATCGATCCTTGATGCCAAACTTCGACCACCGATCACCACGCAACTTTCAACGAAGCTCCAATACCCCCATGCCCGCTCCAGCTCCAACCGCTTCGACCCAAGCCCCTCCAATCGTCGAAAATTGATTTTTAACCCAATTCTAATCATCTAGCAATTATGCAAAAACCACACCATTAAAAACCATGATACAATCACAAAAAATCATGATTCGCCAAGACGATCATGACTATGTACTTCGTTCGTCGATTTGTGATCGATTAAAACCGACAAAAGTTGACCTCTTACTGTATTATTTAAATTTCTAAAAATATACTCAACTACAAATTTGAAAACTATTTTTAAAATATGCTATGGATCAAAACAAACAACTTACTAGTTGACGACAAGTGAAAATTCAAGACGGTTTGTGAGATATGGAATTTTGAAGGTGAGAGGAACTTTAGTTTCAACTAAAACAGAGAGCATGTTGTTTTATACTTTAGTTTACAGTAAACTAATTCCTCAACTTTAAACTAATTACCAAATAATCATGATTTCAAAAAATTCATACGCACATATATTATGTCCAAACTCAACCAATAGTATCAACAAATCCACAAAATAGACAACATTCTAATATTTTGAACAAGGTGTAGAGATCTCACCCTTGCTCATGATTTATTTGCAAATGCCAAATCTAAGTATTTAAGCTTTAAAGTTTGATTCTTGAATATAGTCAAAAAATTTGAGTTTAAAGGATAAGGTTATTCAAAATTTAAAATGAAATAAAGAGAACGGAGAAAGAAGATTAAGGAAATGAAGACTAAAATGAAATGTAAGATGAAATAAATTAAACAAAATAAAAGAGGAAAAAAAGGCTAAAATGCACTTAAATCTACAATTTTCAACTCAACATCATTTCCAAGTCTCCATAAGGACAAGTTTTGCAAATACATTGGATAATAGCCTAATCCTAGTACCTTAGTTTAGTTTTACACTTAAGGGGTCATTTCACTTCACATTTTCCCCATGTTCCAAAATTTAAATATATTTTCACATTTTAAATACTTATTATTATTTATAAATTTCAAAATAAGGTATTTAACATTTTAGATGTTGTTTAAAGAAAAATTAAAGATATTATATTTCTAATAACTTGTTGTTCGATAAAAGCTGAAAATTCGAAAAATGTGTTTCGATCACATTTCTAGTTTTCCGTTGAACCATCTATTTATGTAAACAAAATTTAAAAATAAAATTTTCTATTATCAGTTATCAATTAAAAGAGGGTCATTTAATTTAATAAAACCATTAACTGAATAAAAATTAAATTAAATATCCACAAATTAAATCGATAAAATTCTGGGTCATTATATTCTTTCGCCTTAAAAGAATTTCGACCCCGAAATCTCACCACATGAATACCCAATATTATTCATAAGTCTGCATGATATTCACATATCATCCTATGCAAAATCTAATTCGATCACTACCCGAATACATAATTTCACTTCCAAACTAGTATCACCCACCTGATTCTCTAGTGCGGACTCCGATCAGGCTCCTTGATTATGAACCTACGTTCTCCTTACATAGCCATATACAATGATAGAAAATTTTTGTTCCATACTAAGAACCCTCACTAAGTTTTTGTCATCAAGAATCGAGTAATAGATCCTTATTTGAAATGGTATGAAATACCTCAAAGTCATGTACTCGAATCTTGGATCAAAAACTATGTGAAAAGGAGAAATGATCTGTGTTCAACTTACGTACTTATTTTATTGGTTCTCACTAATACCAATTTCTTCTGTTAAAGTTATTTACGAAAACATTTCATAAAACTAACACTATTTGATTCAATCTTTTTATTTAGAATTTAACTTGAGAACTAAATACCTGGTTTTTATTTCAAAATCCTTTTTAAATAATATAATATATGTACATAGTTTGAGTAACCCTAAAACTATTCTAAGGAACTGGTAACTACCAAATAGATCATATATACATCTCCTTTCCATTTTTAGTTATTTTTGAGTCACTCGAACTAGTTAACTTAAAATACTTCTTCCATTTCAAAATTCCCCATTTTAAAACAATTCTTTTCAAATTTCCAAACAAATAGTTTTTACAAAATATCAATTCCCAACCTATTTAGTTTTGTTCGGATTCGAACCCATTTCGATCGTATAGTGATAAAGAGAATAATATACTAAGTGCACTGCAACATTCGCCTAGGCAAACATCCGATCATCACTTAGAGATTATTCAGATCATCACACAAAAAATTGAGACCTTTTCCCGAACTATCAAAAGAAGATATTCAATTAAGATTTCTTGCAAAACTTATAGTAATAAAAACTTTCAAGTAGTACCATTATTATTTTTCTCAAAAATTATTGAAATCCTTTCAAAATACAGGGATTCAAATTCCAAAAAATCCTCTTTATTTTATAAGACGCGTCTTATAACCCAAATTTATATAAAATAACCTTTATACAATAACTTACTTTATTATAGTAGTTACTTTTTATCAAAGTAAACTTGTTAAACCTACATTTTTTAATGAACGTCTTATAGTCAAATCGTGAAACTGAATTCACAAAGTGTTCATTTCAAATTTTAAATTAAAATTAACTAATAAATGCTCAAAACTAACCGAGCATAAGCAAACAAACAAATGATGGTAAATAATATCAACATTTCCTAACAAACAATCACTCCAAAAATAACTATAATTATCATTTGAAAATTATTCCTTTATATATAAAATATAATCCTAGATAAAATTATTTCATTTACCAATTTTCAAAACAATATTGTGTCCACTTGCAGGTTTAAGTGCTTAGAAACCCCTATCTATGCCATGGTGTCCCACGTCTCGACTAGAATTCATAAACCACTCGACCAATAAATCAACACAATATAAAACACTTTTATAGCACTAACCAATATGTGTTCTTATAAATAATTATACACACACACACTCAAATACATCCTAAGGTCTCACTTATACACACACACACTCAAATAATTATCCCACCAAATCTTAGGTGTTCGCTCAACCTAAGCTCTGATACCACGTGTAGTGACCCGGCTTTCGACCCTTAAAAGTCGACACTAATACATCCACGATATTCACGTGCCGAGCTCCCAAGTGCCGAAAATATAGATTGTTGGGGGAAAAGAAAGAAAAGACAAAATAGAATCTCACAACGTGATGAGTAATATATAATATACAACAAATCTGTACAAAAGAAAAAAATATAATATACATACATCAATCAGAGTAAACTAATATATTATCAGCTTGGACAGTTGTAAAACCAGTCCCCTAATTGCTGAATAATACAAACAACAAATGCAATGGAAATAACAATATGCATGAATACATCTTGGAGACATCCAGCTCGTCTCCTAAAGCTCTAAAGCATCCAACTAAATCTATAAATATGCTTGTCTAACCCAAGCATTATAAGAAAATAACACTTGGATTAGTCCGACAAACCAGCATGAGAAACACACCTCAAATTGATTTTAATGTGATAAAACTTTTCAAAAATAAAGGTATCTTATAAGACTATGCTGCATAGAAACACGAACAGGTTTTTACGTTACGATAACCAAACCATTTCATAGAAATCTTCTGATATTATAATAATGTCTAGGGTCGAAAATAAATATACAAAATAGTTGGAATGCTCGAATCTCAGGTTCCAACATAGTTGGGTACAACTAAGTCCGTACGACGCTTATTGGAGAATTGATTTCATATAATGAAAAGGCACTGGTGGACCACCTACCACAGTACACCTTTAGAAAATGTACAGAGGCCTCACCTAGACCACCTGCCAACACAGGACTAGCTTACCCCTTACTTGATAGCATCGAATATGTCACTACCCCGGTTGCTTTGCAACCTTTTACCGAGAGCTCTCATGCACAACCAAATCCATAAAATATGTATACGTATCTAGAAGGGTGACAACATTCCTTAATGGGTGCGACCCATATAGCCCTGCTGCATCTCTCCTAATTTTAGTCATTCCCGGTTGATGAGGCTTGAGGCTATGTTTTACCTTTTTGAATAGCAGTCCCATTTGGAATGCTAATGCCGCCAGCCACTACATCAACACCACCACCTAGTTTGCCTCGTCCTGCTCCACACCGCAGACCCATCTCCAACTCCCTAATCCCCCCTGATCGAAAGTCGACCCAAATGCCGAAAGAAAACTTGACCAAACTCACTAAGCCATGCACACAAAACCCCTCACATCACGATCATCTTTGTTCGCCTGTAGCCACCTCCTCGCCGCTGCATGCATCGCCACCCATCACCTCACCTCCCAGACCAACGACGTCATGTCCAATCCTCCTTAATGCCTCCTACAACAAATGTTTCAAACCTAAAAATAGATGGAGTTTAAAAATCTAGATCGATCTCTGATACCCAACTCCGACCACTGATCACCACGTGACTTTCATCGAAGCCCCTTCACCCCCCAAGCTTGCTCCAGCTCCAACCTCTTCGACCCAAGCCCCTCCAATCAACGGAAATTGATTTTTAACCTAATTCCAATCATCTAGATATTACAAGCAAACCACACCATTAAAAGTCACGAGACAACCATTAAAAAATCATGGTTCACCATGACAATCACGATTATGTACTTCATTCATCGATTTGTGATCGAAGAAAAATGACAAAAGCTGACCTCTTATTGTATTATTTAAATTGCTTAAAATATAGTCAACTAAAAAGTTGACAACTTTTTTTAAAATATACTATGGATAAAAAAACAACTTACTAGTTGATAACAAGTGAAAATTAAGATGGTTTGTGAGATATGGAATTTTGAAGGTGAGAGGAACTTTGGTTTCAACTAAAACAGAGAGCAGGTTGTTTTATATTTTAGTTTATAGCAAACTAATTTCTCAACTTTAAACTAATTACCAAATAAGCATGATTTCAAAAAATTCATACACATATGTACTATGTCCAAACTCAGCCAATATTATCAACAAATCCACAAAATAAACAACATTTGAATATTTTGAACAAGGTGTAAAGGTCTCACCCTTGCTTATGATTTATTTGCAAATGCCAAATCTATGAATACCCACCTTTTTGGATGATTAAAGTCGACAATAAACCATACATATATATCTCAAACCATTCAAAAGGGAGGATTGTCAATGTGGTTTAATACGAAAATAAGAGAAAAGGGAGAAAGCAAAAACACATTATCTCGTAGTGGAATGACGAAATATAATAATCAAATAAATAGTTCATGAAGCTGCTTTACAATATACATTTTATTACACAACTTTTACCACATAATCAGAGTATGATCAACAAACATACCAAAATAATGCAGCGGAATAATAATAGTAAGTACGGTCTAGCAAACTCCATCTTCGTCTTCAAGGAATAATGTCTTCAACACTGAAATACTCAAGCTGGCCTGAGCGTAATGAAAAGGCAAACACTCGAGTCAGAACTAAAATTTCTTATGTAAGCTAAATCCATAACAAGCAAATATAAGTGTGATAGGTTCAGAGATGTTTACGGGATCTTCCATCTCCTATCAAGCGTACAACATGAGTGCTGTTAACCCGCCTTTTGGCAAGGCCGTAGATTGGCGGACTTAACTAAATTGGACGTCGTTCGGCATAGGTAGGTTGGCAGATGTCGCTCGACATTTGGGTGGTTTAGCACTTGATGGTCGTTCGGCATTTGGGTGGTTCGGCACTCGATGGTGGCTCGGCATTGGACGTCGTTCGGCATTGGAAGTCGCTCGGCATTGGACGTCGTTCGACATCGTACCTCGCTCGGCATTATACCTCGCTCGGCATTGGAAGTCGCTCGGCATCGAACCTCGCTCGGCATTGTACCTCGCTCGGCATTATACCTCGCTCGGCATAGGAAGTCACTTGGCATTGGAAGTCGATCGGCATTGGACATCGCTCGGCATCGAACCTCGCTCGACATTGGTGAGGTCAGGGTCGCTCGGCATTGGTGAGACTGCTCGGCATTGTGGTGAGGCTGGCACGGTTCAGCATTGTGGCGAAGTTGGTGTGGTGAGGCCGGTGTGGTTCGGCATTGTGGAGGTATGTGTCTCGGTGGAAGGCCTTGATGGGCCCGGATCATTCAGAAAGCCTAACAACTCAGGATTTGCCTATAAATACAGCATGTGAGGGTTCAAAAAAGGGATCTTCTTCCTTTCTGCTCTCTTACTTTCTCTTTTCCAAGGCTGAGGCTACTCTGCCATTTTGTAACTATAATTGATTATTATAGCAATAAAAAGGAAACTTATGGAGTGGACGTAGGCCGGAGTTAGCCGAACCACTATAAAATCTATTGTTCTTTACTGCTTTCATTTGAATTTTGACTATTCTTCACATTATTACTCTCTACATACACACTATCTCTGAGCAGTGACTGTTATTTGGTGCTTTCATCTGGATTTGGGTGTTAGTGACCAATTTTGGCACTAACACTTTGGTGCTTTCACTGAGAACGCAAGCACTCGGGAATTTTGGAGTTAGGAACTTGGATCCTAGAAAGCAATGGCTAGACCACCAACAAGGAAGCAAGCAGCGGAAAGGAGTAATCAGGAAGGAAGTCAAGCGGCCTCTTCTGGAGCTGGAGAGGATCATGCATCCATCTACATAACTCGGGACGAGATGCAGGTGATGATGAATTCTATGCAGGAGCAGATGATAAAACGGCAAGAGGAGATGATGCAGGCTCTTCTTAGGCAATTTGGACAACCAGGAACTGCAGGTGCTCAAGTTCTTGGAGCTGGACCAGAGGAACTCAACCAACGGACAGATGGAGTGATTCAGCAGGGGGCAGCTCCCAATCAACAAATGGCCAACAATCTAGATGGACCTAGTCTCGGGGGCACACCACCAGGTGATGCTGGACCAGTCCATGGAGGGATACCGGATGACGCTACGCGGCCTGACGTCGATAGGAATACAGGAGTACATGATGAGGAATATGTGCTAGAATTTCCTCGGGGACTTGGGGGGCAGTCTGGAAACATGGATAGGGGGCAACCCTTGGTTGGAAACACTAGATTGGCTGACATTATCAGGCGGACTATTCGCGGAGGTCTGACAAACAGGGATTCAGAGGGAGTTAACAAAAGTCCGTTTACCCGGAACATTAGGACAGCTAGGAATCCACCCGATTTCAAACTACCCACTCTGGAAATATACAACGGGAAGGCGGATCCCACCGACCACTTGATGAGGTACACTAGGCATATGGAAGTGCTGGGGGCAACGGAGGAGGTTATGGCCCGATGTTTCCCTCTGTACTTGACTGATATTGCTGCTATGTGGTTCAGACAGCTGGAGGATGGATCCATTAGAACATGGATGGAACTGGTGGACAATTTCTTAAGTTAGTTTCGAGTTCACATAAAAAGACCAAAGAACATGATGACGCTAATGTCAGTCAAACGGGGGGCTGATGAATCGCTCAGGACATTCTTAACTCGATTTAATGTAGCAGTTGCTTCAGTGGATCGGCCGGATCCATCAATGGTTCTGATGGCTGTGGTATCAGGAGTCAGAGATAATTCGGATTTCAAAGTATCGTTGATACGGGACCCACCGTTGGATCTTGGGGAATTCTTTCATGAAGCTGAGAGATTTCTTCGACAAGAGGATGCATGTTTGGACATGAGGTCAAAGGAAGTAAACACGATTAAGGATGGAGTCCTACCCGGGGAAAGCTCGGGTGGGGGCAAGGATAAAGGGAAAAGGAAGCGCCGGGGAGAACCAAAGTTCTCCACTTACACAGGATTGAATGCAACGTTGGAGCGGATATTCTTGGATACTCGAGATCGCCTTCCGTATCGAAGGCCGGCGAGGAGGGAGCCCTCAGAACGAGAAAGGACGTCAGGAAGGCACTGTCTTTTTCATGATCTGGATGGGCATGATACTAACAGCTGCCGACATTTGAAGGACATAATCGAGGAGCATATAAGGAATGGTCAGTTGCGACAATATGTCGAAACTCGGAAGGCGGCGGTGGAACAGGAGCAGCCACCGCCTACCTTGAACGACGAGGGCATGAGGCCCAGGAATGGTGGCCAATTGGTCATCAACTAATCTTGATGGTTTGGAATAAGTAACAAACTCCGGGCAAACGGTTAAATCACTTACTCATGTACGGGGTTGGAGATAACCCTCAGGCATGCTCTGAGATGATGGCCTACCGAGATGCCCTGGTTTGTGAAATCTGTTTTTTCCTTTGACTTAGACATTTGCTTTTTCTGGTTTTGTTTTGGAGTTTGGTTTGAACTCCATGTTTTGCTCGTTTTCTGGTTCGGATTCGGGTTTGGATGTTTGTTTTTTGGTTTGGATTTTTGATATGGATTTTTGGTTTTCTGGTTGAATTTGGATTTTGGTTTGGATTTTGGTTTGGATTTTGGTAGAAAGGTCATCGAGCATGGACTATGCTCGGTAAGGGTCCGGAGAGACCGGGATTCGGCCTAGGACTTAGGCCCCATATTTTCTCCTATGCAGGTTGTCAAGTATGGACTATGCTCGGCAAGGGTTCGGAGCGACCAGGATTCATCTTAGGACTTAAGCCATGGCATTATTTGACGTTCAGGGACACTGAACCAGGAACACCATGGAATTACTTAACATAGGTCGTCAAGTGTGGATTGCGCTTGGCAAGAACCCGGAGAGGTTACAGATTTGGATATTGGCTATGAACAGCTAAGGGTTTGGGCATGGACCCAGAACGGTCCCGGATTTGGACATCGACCCGGAGAGGTCATGGACGTGGTTATTGGTCGTTGGATATGGATGGATTAGAACTCGGTTGTCGAGTTCATATGGATATGGATTTGGCTAAGGATTTGGTTACTCGATTCGAAATTGGATATCGACTCAGAGTAGTCGTAGATCCGGATAAGGATACGACGATGGCACCTCGATAAAATGGATTGGATTACGAATCGAAAAGTATGGATGTGGATAACATACGGACTTCGGATATCGGACTTGAGACTATTCAAAACACACCTTTCAAAGCAAGGCATGTTTTGGGGGGCAAGTGTTAACCCGCCTTTTGGCAAGGCCGTAGATTGGCGGACTTAACTAAATTGGACGTCGTTCGGCCTAGGTAGGTTGGCAGATGTCGCTCGGCATTTGGGTGGTTCAGCACTTGATGGTCGTTCGGCATTTGGGTGGTTCGACACTCGATGGTGTCTCGGCGTTGGACGTTGTTCGGCATTGGAAGTCGCTCGGCATTGGACGTCGTTCGACATCGTACCTTGCTCGGCATTATACCTCGCTTGGCATTGGAAGTCGCTCGGCATCGAACCTCGCTCGGCATTGTACCTCGCTCGACATTATACCTCGCTCGGCATTGGAAGTCGCTCGGCATTGGAAGTTGCTCGGCATTGGACATCGCTCGGCATCGAACCTCGCTCGACATCGGTGAGACGGCTCGGCATTGGTGAGGTCAGGGTCGCTCGGCATTGGTGAGACGACTCGACATTGTGGTGAGGCTGGCACGGCTCGGCATTGTGGCGAGGTTGGTGTTGTGAGGCCGGTGTGGTTCGGCATTGTGGAGGTATGTGGCTCGGTGGAAGGCCTTGATGGGCCCGGATCATTCAGAAAGCCCAACAACTCAGGATTTGCCTATAAATACATCATGTGAGGGTTCGGAAAAGGGATCTTCTTCCTTTCTGCTCTCTTACTTTCTCTTTTCCAAGATGAGGCTACTCTGCCATTTTGTAACTATAATCGATTATTATAGCAATAAAAAGGAAACTTCTGGAGTGGACGTAGGCCGGAGTTAGCCGAAACACTATAAAATCTGTTGTTCTTTACTACTTTCATTTGAATTTTGACTGTTCTTCACATTATTACTCTCTACATACACACTATCTCTGAGCTGTGACTGGTATTTGGTGCTTTCATCTGGATTTGAGTGTTAGTGACCAATTTTGGCGCTAACAAGTGCAATAACTTAAGAGATGTTACGGGATTTTCCATCTCCTAAGGATCCGTCAAACTATCTATATGTAGTAAGATAAGCTATATATGTAGTGTCTATCAATAAAGTAAAGTATTAAAATAGCATTAAGTCTTTACATTGATCCCCCTAACACATTTTTAAGCAGGTAGTCTATGCAGGTCCTGTAACACAACTAGTAACGTCGGTAGCCAGTGAGTCCCCTATAGGTACCATACTAAAACAAAATCGTAGTGGGCGCATATAACGATAAAAGTATGACAAGGCACGTGAGGCAATGCCCAAGGTAGGATTCTACCAGTTTACCCTTTCTGGCTGGTCGTAACACATCGTAGCCACGACTGCCGACCAAGTCCGCCACTTCCAAAATCAAATCAATGTGCACCGATAAAGTCAAAATTCAGTATAATACGAAGGGGTGGAGCCCCTAAAGGTAGCTAACCTCTTGGCCATACATAGGCTCCTGTTTTTGTCATTTCCAATTGACACAAGTGTCGGGGTCATCCATCATAGTTCTCTTTTTCATTCCAGTAAACGTCGCCAATTCAACCTCTTCATTTTGGATAACATCCACCGCATACACGGTTGTTTAAGTGGTTCCGGTAGAATGACAAAGAGTATGTCTTCCATCCGGCCCCGGTCTCTTTAACAACCAATCGTCCATTTTACACACTAGTCGGTTCTTTTAAATTTCAAGAACAAGTCATACTTCAAATCAAAATATCAGATTTGCTTCAAAATAATTTTGAATTCAAATAGGTTATACTTTCAAAACATTCGTATTTAAATTAATGATTTATATCAAAATAATTCCCACTTTTGAAATAGTTTGAATATTGAAAATGGTTTTGAATAATGAAAATAGTTTGAATATTGAAAATAGTTTGGATAATTAAAATAGTTTAAAGATTGAAAATAGTTTGAATATAAATTATTTTTAAATATTGAAAATAGTTTAGATAATTATATATATTAAAATAATTTTATTATTAAAATAGTTATATATTAGAAATAGTTTACATTAAACTGTTTCTTTCTTTCATAACGAGGTTCAAATTCCAAATCATAACGAATTCCTATTTCGACTTCCAGTTTCAATTTCAAGTCAACTTCATCTTCAAATTTCGATTTAAATCAGCCTCAATTCAAAATGGTTTCAACTTTACTTCAAATTCAATTTAAACAATTCTATTCAAATGGCTGAGTTTAAATTCAATTTCTCATTTTTAAACAATTTAGTTTAAATTCATTTCACATCCAAGACTCGAAAATACCAATTTAAACTACTTTAATTACAGTAAATTGAAAGTTCAAATTAAAATTTAACCTTTAAAATAATTCACTTTCAATAAATTCAAGTCATTTCTCAGATTCAACTTAAAGATTTCAAACTTAATCTTTAAACAATTTCATTTAACAGTTCAATTCCAACATTTCAAAGCTCGAATTTAGAAAATAATTTAATTCATATAAATCTAAATTTTATTTTCTTTAAAACAATATCATTTAAACCAATTTAATTCAAGATTTTGAAATCATTTAATTTAACCAATCCGTTGCCCGTATATAATTTTCTACCCTATGGCTAAGTGATCAGTTAATTAAATTTTAATTACATGGATGGATATATATCATTTCAACCCAAAATTAAATGGCATAGGTATATATTATTTCAACCTATTTCTTAGTTTATTTGAAATAATTCAAATGATAATTTATATGATGTTATATAATAAATGGGGTAATAACAGGAATATTTCAAAATAAATCAACAACCATACATCCAACATCAATAAATAGGCATCCAATAACAATCAACATCCAAATCAACCAATATATCATAACATTTATCAATTATCAGTTGTCGGTGTTTAACTAGCAATTAAATTCAATATTAATTTAAATATCAATTTAATTCAATATAAAATTCAAATTAATTTAAATGTCAATTTAAACTACCAAACAACAGCCAATAAAATTCTTATTACTTCATAAATTTAATTCAACTAACATAAGAAGATTTAGTATTGCGTGAGTGGGTTTCACTTTGATTTATAGCCAAATAAAAATCTAATAAAAGCCCAAAATTTTAACAGTCTCCAAATTCAGCCAAACCAGTTTCATGTAGTTCGGAATTTCGATACGAATCCAAGGGAAGAAATCACGCGTGAATCATAGTTTGTATGCAAAAGATATTCATGTTATAAGAAATATTATTAAAATAATAATGGGTACATGTTTAGAAAAACTAACTGTAACAGCCCGATATTTTTAACCATTCGCATCCACACATGTCAGAATTGAATTGCTAAAAATATCATATTGTTAATTTATATTTGGCAAAACTCAGCATATACAGTAAATAAATCAATCACAGAATCACAGACACAGGGTAATATAACAATAATAAGCAGCGGAAACAAATGAATAGTAGTTCATGAAGCTACTATATATATAATAAAGTTAAACAAAATATATTAGAAGTCTCGAATACATAGAAGTCTCAATACAATAGTCAAATACAAGATAAGAATATCACAGGGGTCAACAGAATAACTGCAAGCTGAATAGATAGATGATCTCCAAGCGAAGCTCCAACTCCAAAGGTGAGTCTCAAATGCTGTGACACTCAGTCTGACCCGAGCGTAAAGCAAAAACACAAAACACTCGAGTCAGGATTAACATTCTTATATCAATAAATCCAACTCGAGTGAAATATCAACTGAAATACAAATAACTTAAAGGATGTTTGGGATAACCATCCTCTAAGGATCCATGGAACTATCTACTATGCTGTAATATACACTATTATAATATGTCTATAGTAAAGTAAACTATTAAAATAGCATTAAGGCGTTACCCATATCCCCCTTAACACATTTTATAGTGCCAATAGTCTATACAGTACCGTAATACCTCCTGATCAGGAGGCTACCAGAGGATACTCCATAGTTACGACACAAAACAAACTCGTAGTGGTCTCGATATGGTAGGTGACACGGCACAACTAGGCAATGCCAGGGTGTATATACCAATTACACTTCCGGGCTGGTGGTAACGCATAGCCGCTACTACCGCCCACCTCGAGCCACACTCCTAAATCAAAGGTGCGCACCAAATCAATCACAAGGTAATAGAATGGCAATCGAAGAAGTGTGTCCGATCGGAGGAGCTACCTCACTTGGCCTGTCAATTGCTCTTGTTTTAGCCACCTTATGCTAACTCACGGGAGTCAGGTCCACGTATATACATCATATAGAATCGTCGCCACCATCCTACTTCATTCTGGAATCTCCACCATGTACACGGTTGTTAAAGTGGTTTTCGATATTGGCAGAGAGTATGACAATAACCCCGGTCTCTTTAACAACCAAACGTTATTATAACACCGCGGTCATTTCAAAATAGTTTATACTTTAAAACCAAAATATCATATCATTTCAAAGACCATATCGATACGAAATCATTATTCACTTAAAAGATATCCATTTCCAAATCATAGCACCTTTAAAGTTATAACACTTTCAAAATGACAAAACTTCAAAATTATAACACTTTGAAATCATAATACTTTAAAATCATAATACTTTGAAACATAACTTCTGTAACGACCTGAAATTTTCGATCGCGAAAATTCCAAATAGTTAGGAAAAGAAGAAAAGAGATAGAAGAAGAACATAAATGAAACACAGAATCTCACATTCGAAGAGGATCAAAATATAATATCAAATAAAATAACGGTTTTACAAAGAATACCTGTATCTGTCAATTATATTTTAATAAATCAGAGTTCACACATACACAATTACTGGACATATACAAATCAACATATCTCGAATAAACAGAAATAATATCACAGCGGAAACACTCCATATGTTCCTGCCATCCAGCTCATCTCCTGAGCTCCAGAACGTCCTTACCTGAAAATCTGTAATACTCGATCTGACCTGAGCATTACATCAAAGTAACACCCGAGTCAGGCTAGAAACCAGCATGAGTAAACCCATTCAATTTGAAATACTAAATTTATAAACTTCTTTGAAAACCAGGGTAACTCGTCCAACACTTCAAGTTTTAATCATTCTGTAGCCAAACACTTATTTCACAAAATAATATCTAAGTACCGTTACTTAGTTTCAAAGGTCTAGTTTACTTAATTTATTCCATTCTAGCCTATTTGATTTACAAATCAAATCTATAAAGAATTATAGATTTCAAATCGAAGTGGTTTCGGGTATTTACTGATACCCGACCCCGGTCTCTTCGAATCCAATATCATTCATTAAGCCAATTTGTTTAAGTGGACAACTTAATTAAATTCAGAACATCATATTCATATAGTAATTCATCTCAGAGAAATAACCCACAATATCATAGTTCAACCAAAGTATCTCATATCACAAAACATCACAAATCACATATCAGAGATATCAACAATCCAAGGCATTCAATTATTGTTTATTACTCATAAGTAAGATTAATTAGTCATCCAATCTAATTAATTTAATTAACACAAGATAAATTAATTACCTTTAAATCCTGCTTAATTAACATTAATTAAACCATTTAATTAATTATTGAAATTAATTAATTTATTCTTTATTTAATTGTTCACATAAATTAATTAACCTTTAATTACTTACATTAATTAATGATTCTTTAATTACTTTCATTAATTAATTATCCTATGATTACTTAAGTTAATCAATTAACCCTTAATTACTTAAGTCCTTAATTAGTCTAAGATAAACCATTTATCTTAATTAATTACTTAATTACACTTAAATCTTATTTAAATCAAATGCTATGAAATTAATTTATACAAATTCACCCGTGTTCCCTTTTATTAATTAAAGCTTAATACACTTATCTTAATCACCTACTTAATTCAATCATTATTAAATTCCATTTGAAAATACTTAGGATTTAATCCTTGAAACTTGTTTCGAAACTTGATAAATACTTGCTTGGAAACTTGTACATATTCTTTTGCCTTGAAAACTTATTCTTTTCTTATGCTTTTAAAACGTGTTCATGCTTTTCTTTTACTTTTAAAACTTGCTTAATAACTGCTTTTTAACCTGGTTAATATTTTACTTAGGAAATTAGTTAATCATTTCAAAAATTAAGAAACCCGAGCCAAAATCACAAATTCCCGAGCCAATCCCGATCTAACCTATTCGCTTTCCTCCTTCGATGAAACTCGTGAACAACCTGAGCGAAACACTACACAAACCCGAGTCCTACCAGACTCTATCTTCTTCTTCCTCGAACTCGAATCCTTCAACAAAACCAGATGCACACAGATACGTGTGCACCTGCACACCCAAACGCCGACCCTCCGACCAACGACGCTTCCTCCAGTAAGTCGACGACAACACCCTTCCCCGATTTCGACCACCAGAACTTCGAAACGTCTTCCAAAACAAAATCGAGCAGAACCAAGGACCACCTGAACCAAAACCAATCCAAAAATTCATCGAACACCATCACCTCCGTCCATCTGAAACCTCGCCGTTGAGCCTAAACATTCGCCAGAGTCCCCCGCTTTATTTTACCCTACTCCGATCATATTCGATACTTCCTCAACGACATACTGACCTCCAAATCATCGTCGACCAAATCAGGGTCTAAACCCTAATTCATCGTCGACACGCCACCACAATGGTCTAAAGAATTTGAGACCATTTTTCCTGAGATCCCCATCACTCAGGCTTTCTCTCGCATCAAGCATGATGCTTGACCCGCCGCCGTTCGTCGTGAATTGACGAAAAACCAAGTACCGTTCATCTCAACAATTCACCTCAACCACTCACTTAAAAATCAAAAGAACGCCACCTAAATTCATCATTTTGAACATAGATTTCGGTTATATATATGAAAACTTGAATTACACTGATTGAATTTCCTGGAAAGATTGATTATCCATTGTAAATTCACTATTATCCAGATAATAACTTAATAATTTCACTTGAGACTATTTTTAAAAATTAGGTTTCATCAATACAAACACATTTCCTTTTGACATTATAACCTATAAGTACTTGAGTGAAGAGAAATGGAGTTTTGTGTGATTATTGGGTCTGTAAATAAAAAACAGAGGTTTATATATCTAAACATAGACATGCATATAAACGTATACACAACAACTATCAACTGATATACATGCAAACATATTCACACATTCATGCAAACATTTCACAACATTACCACAGGAATTTATCACAGGCATCAGGTTATAAGACATATTTAACTTTTATTAAAATGATGGTTTACTCACAGTTTTGATAAGCAGAGAAACAGAGCCTTTTCTTTGATCTGGAACTTGAATTTGAATCTTGAATTGCTTGATCTTTTAAAAACGGAAATGCTTAGTTGTTGCTTTGATTAAGAACTGAGACTTTGAAATCTGAAGTTTAGTTGTTGTTGAGAAGTTTTAATCTTTGAAACAGAGATGATCTTGCTTTGGAAAGATATTTGGTTACAGGCTTTAGCTTTTGATCGAGTGGATGAAATAAAAGAGGATAAGGCAGTGGTATAATATGTATGGAAGTGAAGCGTGCTGGAGAAGCCAAGCTGGGATTTTTCTTCTTTTTCTTTTTTTTTTAAATTTTGATTTGATTCATGTGCAGACCTAATTTTTGATTTCATATGACAGCCCTTGATTTTTGTTTTGACCTTGATGAAATGTTTTGTATGCTTGAGTTGATATTTTATGTGCTTGAGATGATGTATATTAAATGCTATGTCCCCATACTTATCTATATCTATATGCACTACTTTTATAATCTGTAAACATACTTTCTATACACCTTTTGTTGAATATTATTTCATATGAGCATATATACATGTATACATTTATATACCCATATATACTATTAACATCATAAAGCTTGCATTCATTATATACATACATATATATACATATTCATTTTTGGATATTTTACCTTAGTTTTAAATGGTGGAGTTTTATATATTCATAAAATTTATTTTTCTATGAGGTTTATTATATTCAAAGATTTATAATTAAATATTTATTATAGTTTTCAAACCAATTTATATATATCCATATACTTTAATTATCTGAATTTTTATTGGTTCGACTTATAAAATCAGTAATTCAATAATTAAAATCAGTTAATTTCCCAACTAACAGACGTCCAAAAATCCGGGTCGTCACAACTTCCTACTCAAACCATTTAGATATAGAAAAATAGTATATATATTTAATAAAATAGTTTATAAATAAAATAGTTTATATGTTAAATAGTTCGTATATAAAATAGTTATAAGTTAAAATAGTCTATATAAAATAAAATAATTAGAATATTAAAATAGTTTACATTACAAATAGTTTTATATTAAAATAGTTTATATTAAAATGATTTATATTAAATAGTTTATATTAAAATAATTTATAAAGTAAAATATATAAATAGTTTTAAATATAATTTAAAAATACTTTGTATAATAAAATAGCTTCCTCAAATTTCAAAAATCAATTCAAATTAACACGAGTTCCAAAATTAAAATTTAATTCAATCTCAATTCATCAATTTCAATTCAATTCAGTTTCTCAATAAACCATTTCAAATTTTATCGATTTCAGGTACAGATTTGAACCACAAAATAAACCATTTCAATTTCAATATAATTCAAAACTTTATATATTCAACATTTCAAAACTAAATTTAATAATTTCATATATATCTTAATTTAACTTCATTATTATTTAGTTTTGAAATATTCACTTAATAAATCCAATATCATTTAAATAAAACCTCAAATTACATATAAATTAAATATTTCCTTCAATTTATTTAAACTTGAAATATTCATTTAATCTCCTTAAATAAAATCAAGTTATAAAATCATATCCTTTAAAAATATCAAATTCAATAAGTTTCAAATCAATTTAATTAAATAAAATTCGTAATTAAATACTATTTCAAATAAATTCAAATTTATCTTCCCAACCTTAACTTATAAAAATCATTATAAAATCTATTTTTAAATATAAATTTAAATAAATACTTAAACATATTTTATATTAATTAAATCAGACTTTATTAAATTACATATTATTATTAAACTTATTTTATATTAAAACTAATTATACATATTTTAAAATAGTAAAATTATAAGTAAATTCTTAAAATTTATAATTTCAAAACTAACTTATAATTTTAAAATTTCCAAAACATATAATTTTAAAAATCTAAAATTTAAACCTTTATAAAATGCATTTATATATAATATCTAAAAATCAATATTTATTAAAACCATATATTTCTTTTCAAACCTTGGAAATCATTTTCAAAATATATATATATAGACCAACGGTGTCTATATATAATTTTCTATCCTATGGTCAAGTGATACGGATATTTATCATTTCAATCCGTAATTTAAATATATACGAGTATATATCATTTCGACCCGCAATCCCGAATTCAATTCAATGAAAATCGCTTGGGTTTATCATTTTAACCCATAACGATTTTCTCCTATTCTACAAGATCGTTCGGGTATGTATCATTTCAACCCATAGGGAATTCTATACTAACAGGGAACTTGCAGAGTGATAATAGATATATGAATATAACAGGCATATATCATCAATATAAATAACGAATAATGGTGTCAGATGTCACAAGTGAACAGATACAGATAATAGCATATATATAGCAATGTAAATAACTAACAGCAGCATATTTGAATTGTCGTTTCAATTGAAATCAAATTTAATAAATATAAGAACGTTAATCGTAAGTGATTGCTCACCTTTCGAGGCTAGGGAGGTTCGACAATGAAATGAGATGAGTTACGAATCCAAGCATGAATTCCAAAGCAAAACAAGATTGGCACGAATTAGACGGACAAAGCTGATAATGAGGAATCGATGAAACAATTAGAATCAGTTTGACATAAATTAAAATGAAATGTAAATTATATCGTTATACATTTTCTTAAAATCAAAATAAAGTTCAAAAGCACATACAATTAAAAAAAAATAGATATATAATTCCAACATCCCTTCCTTAAACGCATACCAGCATCATAATATATATTTTCTTTCCAACCTTTCAAAAATAAGTGTTTAAAAATAAAATAAATCTAAATTATAAAAAAATCATATTAGATATATATATATATATAATACCAATATAAAACTGTACAAACAGATAAAATATTTAATATTATTATAACTTATACAAACCTATACATATAAACCTTTATATAAACAAATCTTATATTTCTAGAATATGTACAGGCAAACTTAGTATATATATTCAAACCCAAACTCAATATAAATAAACTAATATATACACTTTAAATATACTAGTATAAATTGCACGATACCTGCATTAGTTAAAGATATTTGGTTTTTATTTAAAAAAAATCAATGGATGGATATATGATATAAGTGCAAAATCTTTGATGGTCACAATGCTTTTATTTTAAATAGCTGTTGGTGTTGGTTGCAAATTGATAGTGAAATCCGTTGATGGGTGATCGCGAAGAGGACGGCGGTAGAGATAGTTCACCGATAATGAGATTCCGTTGATAGAAGAGGATATTTTTGAAATTTCAAAAGGACACCGTGGAAATTCTATCTATTGAATTCTCTTTATTAATAGTAGAGATATGTGCTATTTGATATTGTAGATTATGTGCAGCATCTAAAATTTGAGACGAAGCAATGCGTTGACTCAGCAATCCACCTGTGTTATAATTTTGATCACCCGATTTTTGGTCCAGCGTTAAAACAAACATGTGTATATTATAGTACCTAAAATTTCATTCCCACTGCTATTTCAGTATAGACATGTAATTATCTTACGTGCAAATTTTAAGAAGAGAAGACTATCTGTTGCAAAACTGGAAAATGGAGAAGCGGGTGGTTCAGAAATCCATACTAATTCATAGAAACATAATTACGTTGCATTGCTAATCATCTGATGGCAACAGAAGCATATAACAATAGTACAACATTATAATTAATTAATTAATTACAAATTGTAATGGATGCAGCTCGTTGGAGAAGGCGTAGAAATCACTGTCGGTGTGGAATTGATTTCGGTTAGTGGACAATCGATCGATGTAGTTGCAGTAGTGGAGGATTGCGTCGATGTTGTTGAAGTAGTGGAGGATTAGGAAATGGGGCTAACATAGTTTTTGGGGGCTAGCAAGCGGATGGTAAAGGGGGCGACGTGTGAAGGGTAGTTTGGGGATTTCAAAAAGACACGGTTGATCCTAGTTCATTGAATTATCATTATTAGTAGTAGAGATAACTTAACTGAGCATATATAACAAAGCAGACATATATATCATACTGCAGCATACATACCATTTATAAACTGTATAAACTTATGATACTTGGAATATTAACAACTGTGGTATAAACAAATATACATATCAAGCTAAAACCAGAGATGCTTCTAGATTGAAATATACATGCAACGATCCTGACTCGGCCTTCGAAAATCGGCACCCGTACTTCACTTGTACTCGAATGCCGCAGATTCAAACGCCGAATCTGGCTCGCCGGAGCTTATAACACCATTAAGTATAACAACACAGCGGAAGAAACAAATGAATGATATCATATACAACTCCAACAAATACAATATCCAGAATGATATACAACAATGATATCAATATGATACAACAATATCAGAGACAAATAATGATGCTACAGCGGAAACCAGAAGTGATAACTCCAAATGATCCTCAAAAGAGAATGAGTCCAACAACTCCAACATCAGCTCGAACCCCCATCACGTTTTACCAAGATAAGCAAGTGCAGTGACGCGTGAACTCCAAAAACTGAACTAGCTCCAACTAGTCTACTAAACCTGACTATCTGAAAAAACCAACTCTAGACTGCCCGTGTGGAAAATTGTGGGCACCCAGAGTTTAGAAAGGGAACAATATACTCCAAGTCAGTCATGGGACTGGTGTGAGTAACAAAGACAGTTGGCTTTGGAAAACAAAGTAAACTTGAAATTCACAATGTTTTTGGAAAATGAAACTACCATAAGACCTCCCGCCACACACACAATGCAAATGCAGAATTGGAGGAGATTTCTTCTTATGATAGTCAAACATGCTTACTACGCAAAATCATTGGATTATTATTATTAGTGCATAGTGGAAAACATTTTGAAAGGATAATATTAATCTTAGCCAGCATAGACATTCCGAACTATGCCTACTATAGCTACCATCTAAACAGTGGTGACCACCATAAGTAAATGGCAGGTTATACACTTAAAACCGTACTGGGTCCGTATTGGGAATTGGATTTCCAACAAATGGTCAGGCTAAGGAACTTCCTATGCCACATGGAAACGCCTCTGGAGGGACGCCTCGAGAGACAACTGCTCTCTGCCAACACAAGGCCGGTTACCCTCTTCCCAGGTAGTAAACCTAAGATATGCCATCCCCGGTCGTTTGCGACCTTTATCCAAAGATCCTCGAGCACAAAGCAACAACCACATAGTAAATGAGATTGGAGCAACCACACAGGTAAATATCTGGGCTCCATACCATGATACCACCTTTTTCCAGAAGGAATGGACATACCCTAGGGGAGCTACCCCTGAAACCTTGCCGCATTTTTCCTATTTCGACCATTTTCGGGGTGTGAGGTCCTGATGCGGTCTTGTCCACAAAGCTACGCTTTTTCACAAAGCCATGCTTTGATCAACAAATGATCAGCAACACACAGCAACACTTAGCATGCCACATTACGAAATTGGGAATGTATCACTAGTAACCATCAACTACATAACCTCTGAGCTCGTACGTCTTAGAGAAGGGTGTTAAGCTAAGAGAATAAATTATCCGCCACCAAACAGAAATGTATTTGAAAGAAATCAGCTTTATATCTCAAAGTGCAGTGTCAGACATACAACCATACAAGTCTGTTCCGGGTTTGAACAGAACCGAAGGCACTTCGAAAGAAGCCCTTGCAAATCCGGATAATTTCTAATCACGTCCGGACTTCCCATCACAAAGGGTGATCAAATCTCTATATTGGGGATCAGCTGATGCAGAGTCATTCGATGGTAATCCTTTCGTTTTGGAAAGTATCCGGTCTTCACCACCGGTCTTCAAATGCTATCCATTTACGTCGTATCACTATTCGGAATGGGTTATATGACACAAAGTCTTCTCCCGGCTAAACCGAATAGTGAGTGCAATATTTTTAAACATATGGATATTGGGATTTCAGTTAAGTCACAACTTATTACCCAAAACTTCTCTTCAAATGGTTTAAACAAACTACCATTTTAATCTTTTACAAAAAGATTCATCTCACAAAGTTCACCCAGTTTCACAAAGATCCATTCATAGATTTTCAAATCAATTTCCATTTCAATTGGGTTAACTCATTAAATAGTTAAATCAAGATTTAACTTATGGCTTTCAAAACTCGTTTTCAAAAGCTTCATTCATAACTTGGAAAACCATTTTCATTTCAAATCTTGAAATTCCTTTAATACAAATTGGAAATTCATTTCTTATATGAAAGTTTTTATCATTTGAAAACAAATAGTTTTCATTTCGGAAAATCTGATTCATTTATACGAATTAAAGTCCTTGGGTTAAATTCAAATTCCCAAACCAATACTTTTAAAATGGTTTAAATTCATATAAACACATTTATAACATCTTTAACCATAATATCCAATCATGGAATTCAATTCCAAATTTTGAATTAAAATTCAAATTAAATTATTGAAAAACTTTACCAAGTTATTCAAAATAACTTTTCTCTTTAAAACTCCTTTTCAAAAGCTTTAACATTTAACCCTAATCCATTTCCAAAATCAATTGAAATTAAAATTTCAATTTCTAAAACCATTAAATTTAAATCATCTGTGACTTAACCGATTTCCTCGTGAAATCCATATTTGTGTGTGTATGGTGTAGTCCAGGGGTTTAACCCAATAGTGCAACATCAATAAATCATCACAGATCAAAATACAGAAATATAGTTGATAAGCGGTATAAACTATAACGCTTATCGTTCATTCACAGATCACAGATATATATATATATATCACAAATAATAAATTACATCACAGATCACAACACAAATCAGGATATATCACAAAACATTACAGATCAGAGATATCAACAATTCAACACCCAATATAATCCAAACATCCATAAGTAGGATCAATTTAGTTATCTAATTAATTTAAATCAGATTAATTTCTAGGAATAAATTTTGCTAGTTAGGGTAAATTAGTAATCAATTAATTACAAAACATTTAATAAATTATCCTTTAAGGAATCATTAATTAACCCTTAATTACTAATTATTCTTAATTAATTACAATAACTAATTAATTACTCCTTAAGTAATAATTATTTCTTAATTACTTTCATAAGGTAATTACCCTTACATAATTTCATAAATGATTATCATTAATTAATAAATCTAATTAATTGTTAAAATTAATCACATTGATTATTTAAATAATCTTAGTTAATGACCTTCATTAACTATTAAAATTAATTACTTTTCTAAAGTAATTAACTAAGATTAATCATTATTAATTACGATTTAATTAATCTTTAATAACTCATTAATTAATCCTAATTATTTAATTAATTAAGTGTTAACTATAACTTAATTAATCCCTAATTAATTGATTATTTAATTAATAATCATTAATTAAAAATTCAAATCTTATTTAATAAATGATCCTTAATCATCAATTTATTTATCCTCAATCAATTATCTCAAACGTTAATCAATTGATTTAAACTTTTAATTATTAAATTAATTAATCCAAATCATTACTTATCCATTTTAATTAATTTAATAATTACAAATCATTAAATATTCATTTATTTAAAGATAGAAACATTTTTCTTATAAATGATCAACTTATCATTAACAAGGTATTTTAAAACAATTTACTTTCAAATTTTACATTTAAAATTTCATTTTAAATTTAAGATTTAAAAAGGGAAACAAATTAACTTTAACAAAGTTTAAACAATTTCAAAAACCCTTTATTTCAAAAGTTAAAGAATTATCCACCTCATAGTAGAAGTTTAAAAGAATTCAAACCCCAATTTCATTTTAAATTCAAATCAATTTAAAAAAATTCACTTTATCATTCAAGTTATTTAAAACAATTTACATAAAAAAACCTTTTTTTTCAAAACTAAGATTCAAATTTTGATTTGAATCCAAACCTAACTTTGATTTGAACCTAGTTTAAATATTTATTCTACATTTTAAAACCCAGGTTTAAAAATTTTAAAACTTACAGGTTTTAAAACCAGTAACAACTTACCCGAGCCATCTACAAGATGACTTCGAGCCAAAACCAAATTTACTTCGAGTCTAATACTCGAATTACTCAAGATGTCTCGAGACCCAAATCTCTGCAACCAAAACCCAAACAACCTTCACCAGACAACACACCGTGCACATGCACGGAGGCTGTGGGTGATTCTGATCATCGACGATGATCATCCCACTTCGATTAGCATCCCCTAACCCAAACTCAAACTTCAGATTTCTTACAACTCGATCGAAATCGAATTCGAGTTAAATCCAAAATCTGGAAACACAAGAGCCATCACCTCCTCAAACCTGTCAACGCTTCGTTCTCGCAGCTCCAACCACCTGAAGGTCAGCAACTCCGGCATGACACTCATCGACACTTTCTCTCCCACCTCCCTAAACTTCGCAGCACTCGATCAACGATAGACGAAGAACGAATCGAATTTCTCGACCTCACCAAAACTAGGTTTACGAACTTAAAACACTCGCCGCCGCCACCACGATGATCTACACACTATCACACTATTTTTCTCCGACACCCTCACTCCGCTACCACTGGATACGATCCCGAACTCTACGACTTCGTAGATCATCAGGAAATTTTCAAACAAAGAAATTCGAACAACCCCAAACTGCACTTCCACCCTTGATCTAAAAATTATATATTTTGCTTTAAAAATCATATTTTAGTATAGGAATTCAGTTTATAAACCTGAATTCGAGAATTAAGAAATTTGAATTTGGACATATATAAAGTTTTTCTCAGTCCTTTTGATTTTCGGAGCTATTGACAAATTGTTTTTACTTAAATAAATTTTAATCTTTAGTTTATGACATAACGAACAATTTTTGTCTTAACACTAAGCTCAAACAGCAAGTATATCAAGAGGGAATGATTTTGAATCAAGAACCTGGTGTTTAAATCCCAGGCAGAGGAACACTTATAAACACAGCTTGCACACAAATGCTATTCATCAGTCACAGAGAATTCGTCTATATATATAGATATGAACATACTTATTCACACAATATGCAACAGATTTATACTTTTAAGCTAAAAAAACAAAAGTTACTCACCGTAATTTCCAAAAGAAGAACAGAGCTTCTTTTATGAATCAGGCTTTGAAACTGTTATTTTGAAATTGCTAGTTGAAGATCTACTTCCTCTGGTTTGTATTGAAGTAGACTGTTGTTGTTTAAAGTTGAAGTTTGTTTATGTTTTAAGTGATGTTTACTTTAGTTTCTCTCAGTTTGGAATGGAACGAATTTGAAATGAGAAGAGCTGCTATCTGGAAATGGAGTTAACAGGGTATTCATTTTATACAAGTTGATGTTTATTTGTACAATATAAATCAGAGATATTTTCTTGTTTGATTCAGCTGATATTAAGTTTTGGTGGCTGGTAGATTATGGCATTAATTGCCTTTGTACAAATATATTTTTAATTTGTTCCTTCTTTTGCAAGCCAATACATGTATTTTCTTGTTCCATTCATTCACATATACTTGCTTACTTGTTCACATACTTTTTTTTTTCTTCTTTTGTTGCTGAAGTGATGTTGTTGTGGTGGCTAAAGATATTTGCATTGATTATCATTTGTCTTCTTTAGCAAGCCATTCATATATATTTTTTTCTTTTGTTTTTCTTTTGCTTTGTCTTTGGTAATATTACTTTATAATATAAATAAATTTCTATTTTAGTTTGTTGTTAGATTTTATTTAATGTGTTACTTTGTATTTTATAGTTTACTTCATACATACCTATTTCTATTTTTATTTATAGTTATAGTTTATCTTATATATAATTTTATCTTTAAATCTTATTATTTTATAATATAAGTGAATTTCTATATTTAATATTTTGCTAAAATTTTAGCTAATGTGCTACTTTATAATTTATAATTTATCTTTAAACCATTTATTTAAAATTTAATTCAAATTCAATATATATATAAGCTTTAAATTAAAATGATTTAACATATATTTTATTTGAATTCGGGGAAACTCAAATCAATTTATCAATTAATTTCACAAATTTTATTCAAAAATTAATTTTAATTATCAATTTAAATTTATATAAAATCCGGGGTCGTTACAATACAACTTATAATTAATATAACTAAACACTTACTTAGACATAGAAAACTGCAGCAGCTTCTATATTAATTATATAAATAAAATCTGAAGTCATATAAAACCAAAATGAAAACATTTATATATTAGAAAAATGACATATATAAGCTATCTATACATATATTTAAACTTACATATAAATATATATGTACTTAAAACATAACTACATAATATATCAATATATAAAACAAAACATATAAACAATTCTAATCCAAACTGCGAACTGTAGATTGTATATACATACAGAGACTGAACATATATAACTTATATACTTTTAAACAATGTAATATAATATTTCAATAATATAATATCCGGTAAATATATATATACTGCAACGCACATATGTAGCTGTATATAAACTAATATATGATATATATATATATATATACACTAGCAGACCGTTTGCATATATCCTAAAAAACAACAAACTGTATATAACATATACACCACACAGCCTATATATTTTATATATAAGTCTATACAAAGTGTACTGATCAAAATACCCATATTCCTTTCAAAAATCAAATTTCAAAACAACAAAATTTTAACTCTTAGATTTCCGTAAGCCTATATTATAAACTATATATATTACATAGATTATTATTTAACACTACTCTAATAATACTTTAACGCAAATAGGAATTGAACTAATACGTAAATATATTAAACATATATAAGAACATACTCTACTAGCAGGATCAATGCGAAATATATATATACTAGATTATATATAGGTAAACTATATATATAAACAAATCATAAATATACTTACTAAAAAAACCAAAGGGGGAGGGGATTGGGATGCTGCCATCTGGGAAGAGTGTTAGTCCTTGAAAAGAATGGTTTTGATGACAACTACCTTAGGACTTGTTATAAAATATAAATACTAACATTATAGTTTAGATATATATATATATATATATATATATATATATATGCAGGATATAAACATGCAGGCACTGAGAATGAAGACTGTACAGTATAGAGACTCAAGATTGAAGACATCAAGATTCAAGACTCATGAGTATCAAGATAATCAAAAGTTCAAGGTTTCAATAGTACAAGACAAGTATTGAGTCTAGAATTATGTTAAAACTCCTAGAAAAGCACTAACATCTTAAAATTCATTTTATTCATGGAATGGAAACCACTTCGAGCCTATTAAAGGGATGGAACCCTAAGTAGGATGGAACTTACGAAAAATCTAGTGGAACATCGTTTTGTATCAACTAACTTTTATTCAAATGTTTTACAAAATTATATCTTGTTTTCAAAATGATTTCCAAATCTTCCTTTTTAGATCAAAAAACATCTATCCTGATTTTAAATACTTTTAGCCTCAAAATAATCTTTATTTTCAATATTAAAATTATCCTTGGTTTTAAACTATCTTTAATTATAATGTACTTAACTTTTAATATTTATATTTAATATTTAAATATGAAATTATAGTAAAATTTTATATATACCAAAATATTATTCTCTATACTTATTTATGTATTTTAACTATAGTATATTTATAAAGTTTAAAATAGTTTTAATATAAGATAGAAGTTATTTTCAAAAGAAAAACAAATTATCAAAAATACCTTAGGCATGTCGACAACCCCTAGGTACCCATGTCGACATGATGATAGTTTATTTCAAAAGTTTGAATTTCAAAAGAAGTGTCTATTCGTCATATCCTTTCCCGAATGGACATGGCTGTTATTCTACTATAAATAGGGGATGTTTTAAATGAATTTATATTCATCATTTTCTGATTTCACTCCTCTTCTTATTCCACATTTCTTTATATACATTTTTACTATTACTCTGCCAAAATCACCATTGAATCTAACTAGATCATCTCTAGTTTGATTCTCTATCACTATCTCAACAAGATCCCAGTGCTATTTAGAGTTATTAGCTTCTTTGTAATCAATTGAGCGAGAAAAGGTGTGATTGTAGCCTGGAAAATCAATCAAGTGAGAGAAGGTGTGATTGTAGCCTAGGAAATCAATTGAGTGAACTTGTTGCCCGTAAAATCAAGTATCTCTACCCAGAAGATTGTGAATCTGGAATGGTGTACCTCATGGCCCTGAAATCGAGGGTGTAATGGTAAGAATTGATTTCGAAAGGAAATCCGTACTTGTGTTGCGGGACTAGATGTTGGGTAACTCCGAACCAGTATAAAATCCGGTGTGATCTTTCCTTTATTGCTTTTACTTTATATTTGCATCTGTGTTTGATTCTGTGATAATATCTGTGTCTGAATATTGCATACATTTGTGTTCAAATTAATATAAACTCAAAAAAATTAGTAATTCCTTAAAACACTATTCACCCCCCCTCTAGTGTTAATTCTAGCCTTAAGATTCGTAATCCGCATTTCTCACATTTGGTATCAGAGCAAGGTTTTCAAAGTTTCATAATATGAATTTTTACAATTTCTTTAAAATGGTTGTGTTTGAAAAACTTGTTAATACTTGTTTAGAAATATTCAAATCATCATTGCATCATGAGGCTGCATATAATCTATATACAAATTCAAGTTGTCTACTAAATCTTTATGATGTGCAGGAAATATGTTTTATGGGTGTTGAGGAATCAATCCACAATGGACAAATTGTGCAGATCAAAAAGAATAAATGGATACTCGATAGTGGATGCTCTAGACACATGACTGGTAATCCGGATATGCTGAATGATATAATATACAAAGACGGAGGACTGGTTAACTTTGGAGACAACTCAAAAGGATATGTGATTGGCTTCGGCAATGTCGGTAACTCTAAAACTCCTATTATTACTAATGTTCTGCTAGTTAAGAATCTGAAACATAATCTGCTAAGTATTAGTCAACTTTGCGATAAAGGATTTAAAATTAAATTTGAAAAAGATAAGTGTCACATTGAAGATAATAATTCAACCATAATATTTGAGGGAATTAGAAAAAAGAATATTTATATTCTTAGTATGAAAGTTTCAAATTATAACCTGTGTCTTTTGGAAAATACAAGTGACCCTTGGATTTGGCATAAGAGATTTGGGCATTTGAATTTCAAACTCTTATCTAGACTGTCAAAACATGATCTAGTAAGAGGTCTCCCTAAAATGAATTTTAAAGTAGATAGTTTATGTGATGCATGTCAATTAGGAAAACTTAGAAAATTTTCCTTTAAATTAAAAGATATGATTTCAACTTCAAAACCTCTTGAATTACTTCATCTTGATTTATTTGGTCCATCTCAATTCAATAAATCACAGTAAATATGTTTTTGTAATTGTAGATGATTATTCTAGATTTACATGGACAATATTTTTGAAACATAAAAGTGATACTTTTGAAAGTTTTAAGAACTTTACAAAAAGGATTCAAAATCAACTTTCTGTAAAAATTATAACCATCCGTAGTGATCATGGTGGTGAATTTGAAAATGAAAAGTTTGAGGAATTCTACAATAAAAAGGAAATAACTCACAAATTTTCATTTCCAAGAACTCCACAACAAAACAGAGTAGTAGAACGTAAAAATAGGACGATTCAAGAGTGTGCGAGAACTATGCTTTTAGATAGTAAATTACCAAAATATTTTTGGGCAGAAGCAGTTGCTACCGCCTATTATATTTTAAATAGAATTTTAATTAGACCTTTAACTGATAATACATCTTATGAACTCCTTCACGGAAAGAAACCTAAGGTATCTTATTTTAGAATTTTTGGAAGTAAATGTTTTATTTTAAATACAAAAGATAACTTAGATAAATTTGATCCTAAATCCAACAAAGGTATCTTTTCAGATATTCTAATAGAAGTAAAGCATACAGAATGTTTAATTTAAGAACTAACACCATCGAAGAAACAATGCATGTTTCATTCGATGAAAATCTCAAAACTTTTGAAGATACAAATGATGAAGAGGATTTAATTACACAAATCAGGAGTCAACTGAAACTAATAATGAAATTAATCATCCTAATAAAAGAATTAAACTTTTAAAAGATCATCCTATAGAAAATATACTAGGAGACATGCAATCTGTTGTTACAATTAGAAATCAACTATTATATTTTATCATTCCGCCGTGAGATTCTGTGTTTGTTTTCTTCTTCTTTTCTTATTTTTCTTAATTAACCCCATTGATTATCTATATTCCAGATTGTTTAAGTTGGACATGTGTGAATTATTATCAATTTAAACCTTTCGAAATGTGGGTCGTCACAATTTACTTGAGTGCATATGTGGCAAATCTTGCTGAGCTGGTCGATCGATTATCAATGATATAAAAGAAACTAAAAGTCTTGCTAAGGACCATGTTGGGACGATGGTGCATGACCAGGTATGGGGTAACCAAGAGGGCTGCTTGGGAACGATCGAAGGTGGTTGTATTGAAGCAGGGCCAAGGATGGGCCATGCTTGAGCCCATCTAGCTTGATGTGCTGCCTACTGAGGTGGGCTTAGAGAGGTGCCAACCATCAACTAGAGTGATGTCCAGTGAACATGTTGACATGGAGTTATGTTGAAAGAGGGTTGACAATAGGAAGGTTGGTTGTTACTGAGCCAAGACTAACTGGACTAGGAGGAGTCGGGCCCAAAACTTGCCTAAATTTAAAGGATGCCAAAAGATGAGGCGACCGGGCCTCACCTTGATGCTTTGCTGAATGGAAGGGATAACATGAGACCATCATGAGCTTGGGCTGACCTATGCAGGTCGATTATGGTATAGTGGGCTGGCTTTGATTGGACCAAACTTCCTTAAATAGGCATGCTAATTACTTGCAAGAAAATTGAGTAACATTTTGTCCCCTATGACCATTTCCATCTTCAGGTGTGAGCTTGTCAAATCACAAAGAATCTTGCTGATTGACAGCCCTGTAACGCATCTAATGCACTATCCATGTAGCCCAGTGCTATTGTTAGGGGAGTTCATTTTTCCAAATGTGGTAGAGACATGTCAGTCTCCCACGTGTATGAATTAACTTTGAATGGATCTCTGCTGAATGGCTGGGAGTCTTTTTGCCTTTAAATTCAAGACACATTATTGAAGGTGTGGGTGTATAAATACCCTAAGTTCTTTTTTCTCGGGCCCACAAAATTTTTCCCCATGAAAATTCTTCATAGCCTATGAATTTTTGGCAATTCTCTACTGATAAAAGCAGCTAGCTTCATCATCTATTTCCTTTTCAAACCTCTTCGCACATACGTATTTTTGCCTAAATTTTTTGGTATGATGAGAAAGGAGAAAGCACTCTCGATGTTGAACTGCCACTTATTGATTGCAGTTCAAGCCATCGCCTAGAACCTCTTTCTTGAGACGGATCTCTTTCCTTGCCACTTGGCTTAGGGTTGTACCTATTGGCTAGACCTCCAACGGTGATCAACCATGATTGTTTTGCTAATAGGCCAGTTGGGGTGGGCAGATTTCTTCTGCATCCCACTCTAGCGATTCTGGACCTAGGCCAGCTTGGGCATTTCAACACCATATGTAGCGACCCTAAATTTAAATTAATTAATTAAATTAATTAAAAGGCCAGAGCAGCCCAAGTAAGAGAAGTAAGGGGAAAAATTAATAGAAATGGGGTAGGAGGACCCAAGTCCAAATTATTATGGGACAATAAACAATACTCCTCTCCATTCGTTAATTTAATCCTACTTAAAATAAAATAAAATGCTAAGAAAGAACATTAATGGTGGTGACTTAGAGAAGGAAATTAGAAAGAAGATAAGGAAAATACAAACCAGAAGGGAGTAAGAATACTAAGGTGCAGTCGCTATTTTCCAGAACCGTGCTTCGGTCGAGGGATGTTCAGAAAATAGATACGATTCAGTAATAGTATAAGTTGGTAATTACCCAAGCTCGCTTGGTTCCAACCCGATGTTTACCCAAAGTGAGCTTCGAGTCAAAGTGCCACTTACCCAAAGCATGCCTAAGGTAGTACTTACTTCGAGTTGAACATGTGAAAACTCGGACCTTGCTTTGGGCCAAGCTGCAAGTTGACCTGTAACAATCCCACCGCGATGCCCAACTTAGCAAAGAACATTACAAGTAATGTCGTCTGCTAATCCGGAGAATGCGGCTTGTTAAGGGCGATTGAATGTGAATATATCTTTACACTAACACTAACATGTCATTTATATCTTTTCACTTAATATCTGAACTGAATTTGAAGTGTACAGTATTAATACAAGGTAATAGACATACCGATTTCTCTGAATCGGAACAATATATTAGATAAATAACAGTCACAGATCATAGTGGAATAAATCTCAACTTACATATATACAAATTTTGAGTTTACAAAATGAAATACTAAACTCGATCGTTATACAAGTTTAACAATTCTCTAATCTCAATTGTACATCTTATAAATATATTCACATATTTCCTAAATGAGATAAACTTAAAAGTCAAAAGTGTTTATCTCCTTGCTAGCACAAACATCCAAATGTCAACTTGTCCTATAACTTAAAAAGTCTTGGCCTGACCCGAGCAAAATAACACCCGGGTCAGACTATCTCTAAATATCCAATAGGGTGAGAACAGAATACAACATAAGAATAAACAACATATAAGTAAATACAGTTGTCCAGGATATAATGAGTTAAGGAATTAATTTAACTCAGAATTGGGTTATAATTTTAAGTCACGGACACGAACTAGTCACTAAACACAGAATAATAGAAATAACTTAATTTAGGATCCATCACAAGACACAATAATATATATTTATTCCACGAACATAAGACACAAGAACATATATTTATTTCACGAACACAAGACACAAGAATATATATTTATTTCACTAACACAAGACACAATAATATATATTTATTTCACGAACACAGAATAGTCACTGAATTCAAATATCCAGAATCCAAGAGATCTTACTCAAAATGATCGTACACAGAACAATAACAAACAAACAAACAATTTGGTATCATACAAATCGATCTGATACTAGGGATCGTACACAGGGTGGGAATCACAGAATCACAAGACGATCTCAAGGATAGCAGACATGATCGAATGTATCAGATTTATTTTAGATTATTACACTTGATAAGAAATCCAGGAGTAAACTTCCTAAGGATCTAGCAGCCACTTGTCGCGCACCAAAAGAGAGTAAAATCTAAAGCGCCAAATACTATCACCTTCAGTAATCCCTAAAATTTAACCAATACGTCACACACCGTATGGTGAAATCCAAGTATTTACTAAAAGCTAGTAAATATCACTACGGATACTACCGAAAACCTGAATTATATTCTCTTCCGGATCTCGCAACCACTTGTCGCACACCCAAAGAGAAAACAACTCTTAAGTGTTAATTACTTCCCTATAGTGATCACATGAATTTAACCAAATTATCCCATTCTACCTGGTGAACTTCACGTATTCACTAATGGTTAGTAAATTCCACTCAAATGTTCTATTCAATGAGTTTATTCCATATTCAACGAAGCATTATACGAAAGCATTTAAACTAATCGATAAAACTAAGTCGATTATTAGCACTCCCCACGTTATAGAACTAAGGTTCTCAAAACATTTTTTTCACTTTGATTTTCATTGTTTAAAACACTTGTTAATTTTTGTTCACAAATCTATTTATTATTTCCAAAAACATTTATTATAAAACCAAGATTTTTTCCATGTTTCCCAAAACCATATTAATGATTAAAGTTCTAGGAATTAATGTGGTTCACAACTTATATGATGTGCACGTAAATGTGCATATATTTACATCCATATTTTATCTCTTTTTATTTAAATAAATATCATATTTGGGCATTTTAACATGTTTAAAACCAAAATTCAATTATTTTCAAATCATCATATATTCATCTTCATTCAGGGGCAAAACGGTCATTTTTGTGCATGTGTCAATTTGAGAATTTTTACTTGGACATTTTTTATGATTTTTATAGGAATTTTGATGCATATGAAAGAGGGATTCATGAAGATATATGCATTCACAAGGGAATACAAAGGAATGAAGAGGAAATAATTCAAGTTCATGATAATGGAGGACCCCACCCACTTACCTAAATCTACAATTAGAAGCTAATGGACAACTAAGTGGAGGTTAAAGCTTCATGCACATTAAATGATGGATTAATTAGTGGCTAATGGTTACTTGGTGACCACACTTCCTAAAGGGCATTTTAGGAAGCACCCTAAAAATGAAATTATGGTTTTATGCATGTATAAATAGCCCTCTTATGTATATGTAAATATCTTCTACACTCTTTCATTTTTACTTAGGAAATTAGCAAGTTGTAAACACAAATCGAAGTGAAATAAAAAATGGCTTCCAAGCCTCTTTCTCTTCTCTTTTCTACTTGCTTTAATTTACTTTTATGTTGATGTTTATTTCTATGCTCTCTTTCTTTTAATGTTTATAGCTTATATTTACATTCATGCAAGTAGTGTAGCTTTAATTTTTATGCAAGTAGTTAGTATCTAATCTCTCTTTCTTTCTTTGCTTAGTTTTCATTTCTTTGCATTTTAATGTTGAAATTTACAAGTGTTGATTTTATAACACAAATGAGTAGCTAAACCCCTTCAATTTAGGGGTAATGAAGCTCTCTAACTCTATGTAATTTCAACATTTTTATCATTTATGATCTCTTTTGTTTGTGCTTCATGAAAGTAAATTTTGATGCAAGTTTATATAAGTGGGTTTGATAGCTTATGTTGCTTTTGCAAATGAGCTATTCTTATTCAACATAAACACAATTTGCATCGTCATTTGCTAATCATTTTTGATTTTGAAAAGAAAGTGAAAACAAAATTTCATGATCTATCTTACTAATTACAATAGTAAATAGATCATACTTAAAATAGCTTTTGCTTTGGCTTCATTTTCATGAGAACTTATACGTGGTATAATTGTTGTATTATAGTTTGATGGTTTAAGTTATGTTAATTAATAACATAAATAAACCATTCTTATGATCAATGCAACAATTATTTCACTTAATATCATAACTAGAGATCATAAATTATTTGTTTGTTGATTTACAAAAATATGAGAGTGGATTTGCCTCTAAATTGTTCTCTAATCCAATAGTTTAAATCTCATTTTATTTATAGTTTTAGCTTCATTTTGCTTGTAGTTAATAATTTCCTCTCACTTTGGTCTAATTTGACTGAATTGATTTTTAAAATCTAAAACAATTCCCTGTGGATCGACCATACTCGCCACGTACTAAAATTGTACGCCGTGCGCTTGTGGTATAAATTTAATTCAAACTTTATCGGTATTTTTCTAACTCAATAGAAAATTTGACGTTAAACAAGTTTTTGGCGCCGTTGCTGAGGAGTTGTTTTGATTTTAATTTTCTATTCTTCAAATTATTTTTATCTGATTTTTGTGTGATTTTATTTTGTATGTGTTTGCATTTAAAAGAAAAAAAGAAAAAAACAAAATTGTGTGTTTATGTGATATTTGTTTTCACTTTGCAGTGTGCTTATCAAACCGACCGTAGGGAGGTTTGCCTACTTCTACTAGGCAAAATCAATTTTCCTGAAGCCAAAAAAAGATGCCTTTTTTCTCTCGTCCGTGTTTTCGCGTTTCATTATTTTCTACCTTAGTTCTCGGCCCGCCCTTGATTATTTCAGTTCTTCTAGATCCACGAAATATGCCAAATCGCTTGAATTGTGATGCTCGATATTTCTCCCAGAAATCCGTTCTTCTTCAATTCTACAATTCATATTCTCTTTCTTACTGCAATCTTCTTCACTTGAATCTCCTTACGTTGTACTAGTATTAATAACGCAATTGATTTGAATCAGATCAAATCAATTTCCTCTGAAGCCCATGAAACAAAGAACCTGCTTTCTACTGTTTCTCTCCGTCCATTCTTCAATATTTTGATTGTTTCAGTTGTCAATATCACAGCTAATCCTCGATCTAGACTAAATCAAAACTTCATCATTCCAAATCGAGCCACCATTTCACCGACTACTCAAATCACAATCTTCTCGTTTTAGAAAAAAACCTATCCAAACCCTAGACATTTAAAAAAATACTGCAGTTTGGCAGCACGACTATCAGTGCGACTACCGCTTGTATAAATTATTTGCTTGAATCTCGAAGCTCGTTTTCGTCTGTAGGGAAAGTGAATTCAGCTTCTAGTTTAAGGGGTGGTTCTAAAATGATTGAAAATTACGAAGGTGGAAATAGTAAGAAGATGGATAAAAAGTTTGTGTATAGAGAAGCTGGTTATGTTCTTGATGATGTGCCTTATTTGAAGGATTATATTCAGAATTTTCCTGTAAGTTTTATATTAATTGATTGTTTTAGCTATTTTTCTCTTAAATTTCCAGAATTTCAAGTGAAATTTTGTGTAGTTTGAACCTGTATGAGTTTGGTTCTCTTGCACAGGACCAACACTTTAGTTTTCAAGGGTAACACCGAAGTTTTTAAATTTGATTCAGGATGGCTATTTGGATACGAATGATAAAAAAATTGAGTAGGAAATGACTTCAACCAAATTAGCCACAGAAAACTAAAATAAGCTCAAGCAGCCATATTGCATAGAATAACAAAGATGGTTCAAGTTTTCAGGTTTGTTGATGTTGTAATTAAGCAAATGCTCTTAATTGAGCTATATCTTTTGCTTTATAAATACAAATATTGGGTAATCTGGACTGTAACAAACTATGAAAGCTTTAGATCCTAAAATGGTAAAGATCAAATTTTACTGGGAATAGCTAACATTATTTGTTGCTGAAAAAAAAATCGGTAACAAAAATGTAGATACTTATAATTGGTCAATATATAGCATTATTCTGAAAAAAATATAATAGTAAATTTGCTAACTAAGGTTGAATTTATAACAGTAAATGATCCATGTAAATGCAGAATACTGAAAAATGTGTATACTCTCTGCCATATGCTACAATCTGGTTCATCCACACCACCCTATCTTGAGGTAGCGTCACTGCGTTTTCAATTACTGCTGCTTTACGATTAAGTTGCCAAAATCTTCTCTCGAGCAATTTTCTTAATCCATTCTTCATGCCTATATATTTTAGATCATAATTTGATTTTTAAGTCAATACAATATACTACTGACGTTCAACTCCTGTACAAACATATTTTACATCCAGTTTTTTTGTGTGCACACACATCTTTAAGCAAAATTGCTTTGATGTTCAATTATGTTTTTGCAACAATATGGATTTTTTTTCTTTCTTTTTCCAGATTTAAAATGCTAACGGTCGGTTTTTCCCACCGTTGTACGGTTATACTAGTAGTTTTACTTTCTAGTTGCATAGCATTTGCATATCTTTCTCTTAAAAAAAGAAAAAAAAGAAAAAAAAAAGAACTGTTTATTGCATTTCTGTTTTTTGTTACAATTTCTGTACAATTTTCAAAACACTGTTACAAAGCAAAACAAAATTCAAAACACTGTTACAATTTCTGTTTTTATTTCCTCTTTGATTTCATTTATGTGCATAGTGCACACCTGAAACAACCCCCTTCCATTAACACTGTCTTCTACCTGATGCTTGCTGCTTCAACTTCACCACATCCTCACTGTCTTCCCACCATCACACTATTTCAGTGCCCAGACAACTACAAACCACTGCACAGTCCAAAACATACTATCACAAACAAGACTTCGGCACACCACACAATCAGCCAATTCAGTACACTTCTCCTTCCTCTTTACCATTCAAACAATTACATCACCTGAAAATCAACCATTTCCATAACTTCCACCAATTCCTTTACTACCTATATACAACAGCAACACTACATAGTACTTTAGCACCTGTCGACTGCAATACATCGATTAACCATTTCATTTACATCAACTACTTCATCCATCAACTTCATCACAGAACCACATATCACACTTCACTACCACAGATCTTCCCCTACACTATACATTTCTACTGACCACTGCCTTACAACAACTTCAACCACCCTTTCACAATATCACCTATCACAATATCACCATATCACTATCCTCTACATCTCCACAGAACCACCACTATCTCATTGCTCCTCCATATCAACCTCCATCAGTTCATCTCCATCAACCACAAACATTCACATACCAGTACACTGCTCATAACAACTGCAATTGCACAGCAATAACCCACCACTGTCCACTGTTTCAAAAACAAAAACTTCCACTATTTCAAAAACTTGTCATCCGCTTGCGACCACTTCTACAACCATACTAACATCACTCACCTCCATCATAAAACTGCAACAACTCAATTCTACCTATAACAAACTTCATCACACCTTTGTACCCTTTCCCCCCTGACATCATATACTTCCACTGCCCACAGTCCAGAGCCAAACATAACCATTCATACAAACTGCACTCTAGTTCCATACAAACCTCAAACAAACAAACTGCTGCTTATCTGCCATTTCAAGAAACATCTCCTACTAGACACCACGTTGTTGTTTCATCCAAACTGCTCTACAACACTCTACCAAACCACCTCATATCGCAAAACCGACCACACCAAACATCACAACCAAACTGCACCATTACAACCGAACTGCTAATAGCAACTACCCCTGTCATCCAATTCTCAATACCACTGCTCCATACCCACTTACTCATCACATTCCATACATCACTACCTCTCCACGCAGCTACCTTCAACTCAACCAATAACGCCACCATTAAAAAAAATGTACTTACCCAAATTGACAACCACCCAATCACCCAAACTACAGTGAACTCGCGTCCTGCCACTCCATCTGTGACACTCAAACCACCTCGAACCCAACTTCGAACCCAAATCGAACATGACCACATCAGTCAACCTCACAACCAGGCTCGAACCAACTAACCCTACCACTTCGACAAACCCAAATTCAAGAACCACTTCATTTCAATCGCCGACCCACCCTATTCCCCAAATCCTCTACCTCTACCCAGGCTCGCGACTTCCAGCTCACTATGACTCCACTTGAACGACTCCATCGCGAATCGCTTTTGCCTCTGGAAATCAGAATTGGAGCTGAAAGTAAAGTCGAATTTGGTTAAGAAAATTTTTCTCACAGAATTTGTGAATTCGATTTATTTTACGAGTTTTGTTAATTTGAGTCTCTAATTGATTGTTTTGATTAGTAACGGGCCGGGCTTTGTTTGTTTATAATTTTTGTTTTGAAATTTCTATTGTAAATTTGTATTTGCTTTATTTTAATTTATTTTGTTTTAAATCTTTTTGAGTCCATCCTTAAAAAAAAGAGTTTGCTTTGTTTTATCCCCTCAAAAAAAAACTGAAAAAAAAAATTTATGTTTGTTTTACTTTCAATTTGTTTGGTTTCAATTTGTTTTGTTTTCATTTATTTTGTTTTGTTTATTTTTGTTTTACTTCTTCTTTGATAAAAAAAAATAAGTTTAATTTAGTTTAGTTTTGTCTTCACATAACAAGTTTCTCTTATTTAATTTGTTTTCTTTTGCTTTGCTTTGTTTTCAATTGATTTGTTTTAAGTTCCATCCTTATAAAAAAAACTGTATATATTTTGTTTATTTTAGGTTGTCAAAGCATATAAAATCAAGAGGACTTGCTTACTTTGCTAAAAAAATAAAAAAATAAACTGCTAATAAATCTGCATGCTCTGGTATCGTGCTTTCATCTCTAGTTTTATTTTGAATTGCATTGTTGTTTGCTTGCATTTGCATTTATATATAAAAAAAATTTCAAAATCCAAAAACAAAAATAACTTCTTTTTAGTTGCATTGTAAATTCACGTTTAATTTCCGTTTTCCATTCATCTCATCTATTTTCTTTTCTAAGGGCAATACCCCAATTCATATAAGGTGAGGGATTTCATCACCCTTTCCTTAGCCCACAAACGCATTTCATCGTAGAATTTGACTAATAATAAAGGTTAGACATTCGACTTAAGGGTGTCACGAGCTCAACTAGGGCTTAATTGTATCTTCACAATTGTTTTCTTTGAACAATTTTATTTCTTGGTGTCTAGGATACAGTAAAGTAATAACCAGTTATAAAAATTATGGTGATTCGTAAATATTATACTGGTTGTTCCTTTGAAGGTACTTAAACCTTCGGTTGCATTGCTATGGTGATTCGTGGTGCACCGATAACCCCTACCCGTTACCTGGCTGAGAAATATTTTTGTTGATTTAAGACAAAGTGTGATTATACAATTTTGGGTTAGGAGCTACTAAGGACAGAAAATTGTAATTAAGTCCTTTGCATTCATTTAGTTGCATTAGTTCATGCATATTTAAAAAAGAAAAAAAGAAAAAATTCCAAAATCCAAAAAAAAAATTATTGTAAATTTTACTTAACTTAGTTTTTAATCCAAAAAAAATCCTTTTAAATCTTTTCCTTCGAAAATTTTCAATCAAAAATCCAAAAAAAAAATATAAAATCTTTTCACAAACAAAAACAAAAATAAAATTTCCCTTTTCTAAAAAAACAAAAATCCTTTTGGTAAATATTTGAAAGTTTGAAAATTCAAAAAAGAAAATACAAAAACAAAAACATATAAAAGAAATTTAAAAAGCCAAAAGAAAACAAAAATCAAACTTCTCTTTTGAAAAATAAATTTCACTTAGTAAATAGTTTCCTTTCTTAAAAAAACAAAAACAAAAACAATTTTTCACTTCATTTTCCTAATCTTGTTTCAGTCTCTAAACTCGTTTCTAACTTCTTTCTCTTCTCGACTTTCACTTGTGCATGAGTACTTGGACTCGTGATACAACAACAAATCGTTGGACTCGCGACTCAACAACTAATCATTTAACTCGAACAGACAATCCTCCCGAAATAGCGAACGAGAACGCCTCCCGAACTCTTATGGATAGAATCTTTTCCGATAGAGTTTCTATTCCATCTTGCATCACGTTACCCGCCTCTACGGGTAACCATTTCGAAATTCACTCGAACCATATTGCCACACTTCCGAAATTTGGCAATTTCGAGCACGATGACCCCTACATTTTCTTGACTAAATTCGAACAAGTTTGCGCAACCATAAAACTCCAATAACTTTCCGATGACGGAATCAAACGTCGATTAATCCCATTCGCTCTTACTGATTATGCTGAAAAATGGTGGTACAGCTTACCATCGAACTCGATTAAAACTTTGGAAGAATTCATAAAAGCTTTCTTAAAAAAGTTCTACCCCTTGGAAAAAACAAGTAGAATCTGAAACGAAATTGTAAATTTTCATCAATTCAAGGGAGAACCATTCGGAAAATATTTTGAAAGATTCAAAGATCTTTTGATAAAATGTCCACACCATAACTTCGAAAAATGGACGATTTGCCAAATCTTAAATGATGGACTCAAAAACAGCTCATGAACCATGCTCGAATCAATGTGGCAAGGCAACTTTCCTGCCCAACATCACGACGATGCTTGGCAATTTCTTAAAAACCTCGCCGAAAAATCATCCCAATGGGAACGTTTGAAAGAAAAATCAATTTACTCACGATCGAGTGCACACTCGATAGGATCTTCTTTTGCTTTGGAAGCTAAGATCGACGCAATGATTAAAAAATTCGATAACGTTTTTTCATTGAATCAAATGAACCAAGCTTCTCAACCGATGTGTTATAAATGCAATGATCCTAATCATATAGCCGATCAGTGTCCCAATTCTATCGAAAAAATCAATGCTTTCAATAAAGCCAAAAACGACCTGTTTTCTCCAATGAACAACCCTGGTTGGAGAAATCATCCAAATTTTGCTTGGAACCAAAACAATCCCAACACTAATACGGTTCGTCCCAATTTTCAAGCATTCCCGAATAATGCTTCAAATCCTCCCTTTCAGCCCAACAATTTTCAACCGAACTTTGTGGGTCCGTCTCATAATCAACCGCAACAATCAAGTTTTCAACCAAATTTTGCTCATCCTCCCCAAGATGATAAACGTTTAAGTTCGCTTGAGAAAACTCTTGAAACGTTGGCTAAAGCAACTACTCAAATCCTTCAATCAAACAATAATTTGCAAAATTTATTGATCTCATATATGCAAAACACAAACTAATCGATAGCAAAACTTGAAATGCAAATGAGTCAATTAGCCACGTCTGTAAGTGAATGCGAACGAGGAACATTCTCAAGCCAGCCCCTTCCAAATCCCAGAAATCAAAACACAAATTCAAATCAAGCCAATGTTATTTAAGATAGCAGTGTCACCCAATTGAATGCTATCACAACTCTACGTTCCGGTAAACAAATCGATAATCAAGTCGTTAATCCAAACGATTTACCGGAAACCTCTCTCGACACTTTTAAAACGACGAACGAATCCGAACTGAACGTGGAGCTAAAAGTTGAATCGAATGCCAATCAAAATTCTTCTTCTTCTACTCGAGTAGACCCGCCTACCGAGTATCGTGTTCCATTTCCACATCGTCTTCGACCCAAGAAACACTCGGACCAAACGGAAAAGATGTTGGAAATTTTTAAACAAGTCAAAGTTAACATTCCGCTTCTTGACATCGTTCAGCAAGTCCCCATGTACGCGAAATTTCTTAAGGACTTGTGTACCCAAAAGTGACACACTCAAGTGCCCAAAAAAGACTTCTTAGCCGCCAGTTTGAGTGATGTCTTGTCCTAATCCATGCCCGTAAAATACAAAGATCCTGGTTGCCCTATGATTTCTTATACAATTGGAGACAAGACGATTAACAAATGTTTGATAGACTTAGGGGCGAGTTTCAACTTGATTCCATATTTCGTGTACGAACAATTAGGCTTAGGTGAGCTCAAACCCACAAAAGTTACGCTTCAATTCACCGATCGTTCCATTAAGAAGCCCGTGGGAGAAATCGAGGACGTGCTCATTCGAGTAGGGCAATTCATATTCCCTGTTGATTTTATTATTCTCGAAACACAACCCGTGACAAATCCCGCGAGTCAAATTCCATTGATTTTAGGCCAACCATTCTTAGCCACCTCAAATGCCTTAATCAATTATCGTAACGGTTCGATGAAAATATCTTTTGGAAACATGACTTTGGATCTTAATATTTTCAATCTGGAAAGCCAATCGAACGAACCTCGTGACCAAACGTTGGAAGTTAGTTCCATTCACGAAAACTTCGTAAACGAGACACTTGACTTTAACGACGAATTCGAAGCTGAGTAGAAAAATTGTTTCACGAAATTCCCAACGAAATTGATTACAATCTTCCCTTTGAATCGCTTCCAGTTGAGTCCGAATCTCAACCCAATTCTTTGATCGAAAAACTCCCGAAGTTGGACCTCAAACCACTTCCCGATCACCTTAAGTACGCATACTTAGGTGATAACGAAACTATGCCCGTCATAATTTCCGCAACTCTCCCTCTCTCTCTCTTGATCAAGAAACCTCCTTGCTCTCTTTTCTTTTGAAAAACAGAGAAGCAATTGGATGGTCGATCTCCGATATAAAGGGAATTAGTCCCGCTCTTATTCAACATCGCATCCATTTAATCGACGATGCCAAGCCTGTTTGTGACGTGCAACGGAGGCTTAACCCAAAAATGAAAGATGCAGTTCATGATGAAATTCTTAAACTTCTCGACAACGGAATCATTTTCTCAATCTTTGATAGTTCATGGGTTAGCCCAATTCACGCTGTACCGAAAAAGTCTGGGCTAACCGTTGTCAAGAATGATTCAAACGAACTTATTCCAACTCGTACTCAGACGGGTTGGCATGTTTGCCTTGAGTATCGAAAACTAAATGTCGCAACATGAAAAGATCACTTCCCTCTTCCTTTCATTGACTAAATGCTCGAACGTTTAGCCGACCATGAATTCTACTGCTTCGTTGATGGTTATTCCAGCCATAACCAAATTCCAATCACTCCCGAAGATCAAGAGAAAATGACTTTTACGTGTCCATTCGGTACCTTTGCTTATCGAGTTTGCCATTCGGACTTTGTAACGCTCCCGCTACTTTCCAACGTTGCATGGTTGGCATTTTTTCCGACTTGATTGAACGCTTTCTAGAAGTTTTTATGGACGATTTCTCTATCTTTGGAGATTCTTTTTCCGATTGTTTACATCATCTCGAGTTGGTTTTAAATCAATGTAAAGAAAAACATTTGACTTTGAATTGGGAAAAATGCCACTTTATGGTCAAACAAGGCATAGTCCTTGGACATATCATCTCAAATAAAGGCATTGAGGTAGCTAAAGCAAAAATCGACGTAATTTCAAACCTACCCATTCCCAAATCTATTAAGGACATTCGATCAGTTCTAGGACATGCTGGCTTTTACCAATGCTATGTGAAAGACTTTAGCAAAATCGCTCGTCCTTTGACGACTCTTCTTGGAAAAGACGTTCCATTCTATTTCAACTCTGAGTGTATCTCTTCTTTTGAACGTCTCAAAAATGAACTCATTTCTGCTCCAATCATTTTTGCACCCAATTGGGATCTTCCTTTCGAAATAATGTGTGACGCTTCTAACTTTGCGGTTGGTGCTGTCTTAGGACAACGCATCAACAAAATCCTTCATGTCATTTACTATGTGAAATGACCCTCCTATTTCTACCCTAATTTCATAAGGATTTTTTTTTCTTCTTCATCAAAGGGAATTTAAATCACGTAGAAATCAAAATGCCATACAAGCTATTGACATAGCCACTTATTTCTTTTCTAAATAGGCAAATTAGGCAAAATCAGCAGTTCAGACGTCTAAATTCTTATGACAGGCGTCTAAACTTAATTACAGACGTCTATCTAATTATGACAGACGGCTCAGAGATCAAAAATTGAAACAGAGAGAAAAAGACATTTTGAACTGAATTCAGACATCTAATTATTTTGTGACAGACGTCTACATTTAACCTTAGACGTCTAAATTATTTAGACTGTCGTCTAAGTTTAATCTCAGACGTCTAAATTATTAAGACTGACGTCTAAATTTGATTTCTATGTACATGCATATGCACATTTAATTTATATGTGTCTGGATGTCCACCTACATTCATTTACACTTTTAAGTTCGATTTAAACTTCCTTAGAACTATTAGAGATGATATATAGATTGATCATTTATTACAATTATATTTTCCAGGGTCATTTTCTTTTTCCAATAAACCAAAATATATCCAGGATCAAAACAATTAACCAATATAAATATATCAGTACTTTCACAAAGATAAGCACATACATGTGAGGATGTATATGCCTCTCTTGTTTAAATCAGAGTTCTGGAAAACAAGAGGAGATTGGATTGATTGGATTTAATCAATCCACACATAGTACAGTGTTATATGCAATAAAAATTCCATTCATGTTTGATTTTCTTCTTATAAAATCTGTCTGGAATTTAAAATGCATTTGGTTAAAATCTGAATAAAAATTCAGATTCCTATTACAGATACAAAGGAAAAGGTGTGTTAATATTTGCACAAAACGTGTTTATGTGCATATATAACTGCAACTATTTGGATCTGGCTTACAATTCCCTTATTACAGATCCTTCCTTTATTTAAAAATAAGACATGAAACATTTGTATGAAACAAGTTAGATTATGGGAACCTTGCAGTCATCTAAAAACATTCAACCTATGCCTATTATCTTTTGTATACACTTACCATGTTTGAAAGATAAAACCATTTAATTTTTCTGAGAATCAACTATCTAGATTTCCCAAAACTTAAATCCTTTCTAAAGACTCAAAATTGACTAATACATTTATAAAATGTAATCATTCAGTTTTCAACATGGTGTTCTTACTAAATCCACTTACAATATTTTGATTAACTTCTTTAATATCAGATATTAACTAGATTCATAAATTCCAGATACAAGTCAATCTCTTAATAAAATACTTAACAAAACATCCATCCCATATTCAACACTTAATACAAGTAACAATTTAAATCATTAATACATGCGGATTTTTATCATTTTGGCTCTTATCTAACTAAGATTAGCATGCTATAATCCTCTTCTCAAAGCCTTGCTCCTACTCCTACTTAGTGGCTGCAATCCCTGAAAAAGCATTTGAAACCGCCTCATTTTAAATGAGACACCCCAGATGCCATTAGCACACTAGGGTCAGACACATGTCTGGTGTGAGAAAATTCACCAAAGCAATTAGTTATTCAGGTTAAAATCAAATTAAATACATATACATAAAGTTCTACCCTTTGGAATCAGGTTATACTTGCGTGCATGCTCTGTGTCATTGTGCATGTGCACACTTTAATTTTCCTTTCCAGAGACTACATATATCAATATGGCACATACATTCAAGCATACAATTCAGTCATAATCAAACAATCATTCATACCAAACAGGAAAATAACCAATATGAGTTAAATCATTTATTCAATCCTCATATTTCAATTCTGGGAAAAACTCTAGTTTTCTCATCATCTCAAATATTATTCCCTTGGTATATTTATCTATCCTGGTCTCATCTGCAATATTTATGAATCAATGGACACACTGTAATGAACTAATTCACTCCATTACACAAAGATCTCAGGACTTAAACAAGCCATGTGTCAACTTGTGCTACTCAAGAACACAAGTCATTCCTGCAGTGTTCTTGACCCCAATTTCCTAATCAGGTTTAAGTTAATAATAACTCTTTTGATTTTTCATGACTAAACCATTCAGTGATCCATTTTACTAACTAAAAACATCCATATCATGGCATCTCATATTATTCATAACCATACAGAGACAAACAAGCAAACAACCATTGGTGACTAAATAAATAAGGTTCTGTATATATATATATATATATACACATTCTGGTATTTTTAAAAGGGGTTTAGGCAACTAACATTGGCTTATGGCTTCTGAGAGAGTTTTTCTTTTTGCAAACATTTGTGCTTGAGTTAAACTCAGAATGACCTGGTTTCACTGAATCACAAAATTTTGTTTGCTATGCATATGAACATGTATATATATTTTCATTGAATCAGGAGCATCAGCACATAGGCAACCCTATTGCACCCCTAATTCCTTTTTGTCTCAAGCCTCAGCACTTATACATGAGTATATTGCAGCTCAACATTATTTACATCTTTCTAGGTTGAGCCAAAACCAATACTACTTGCCTATTTTCAACATTTTATTTTCTGGGTATTTGTTTATGTTCCTAAACATTAACATATCAGAGATCTGGATTTATAAAACATATATGTATACTAACTACACATAAAACTTTCTTATAAATAAACAAGTAAAACAACCAAAGAGGATCAAAACATTTTCAGATTTAAATTCACAGATAAGCATTCATATATGAAAATACTCTTTTAAGAAAATTACTTATAACTGGCTGCCTACATTAGGACTTATTGCCTTAGATTTTTGAGTGAGTTTTCTCACCTAGCTCTCTTCTTTGCTTCCTTAATTAATTGATGAACTTTTGCCTTAAGCCTCAAGCTCTCTTCCTTCCCTTGTCTTATGATTTCTATGGTGTTGTTTTTTTTTTCAAAGTTCTTTTCTGAGAAGGAGAGGAGGCTGCTGCATATACATGTATATATACAGGGTCTTCCTTAGGGTTTTGGGTATTGGCTAAAGCCATTTTTGCCCACCAGAAAAATCATGTTATCTGTATTTTTATTGAACCCAAAATTCTACCCTTCCCGGCTTAATTTAGGTGAAGAGAAAAGTGGTTACATTTTTTTTTTCAGAAATTTGCTTTTCAGAACATACTTTTTCCTTTGTCTACAATCATGCCAAAAATGTGACTTGATTTTATTATTTATCAAATACTCTTCCTAATTCTGCCTATAGCAAACATTTCTCTGTTTTATCTTATTTTTTTCTATTTTTAGCTTTCATGTAAATGGCATGTACTTTCTTTATTTATTTATAAGAGGACTACTCCTTTTTATATCTTCAGTTTTTTCTTTCTTTCTTCCTATATACAAAAATATGTCTGTATATTTTATCTTACTAATTTGAACTCTAGTATTTTATTAACACATATATATTTATATAAGTCTTACTGAAATAATTAGTACACCTATATATATATATACATCATTCTGTATTGACACACACATGCACATGTATACTCAAAAATATCCAGTAGCATCCATATATTTATATTTACTTATGCATTCAGCTTTTAAGGATTTAATCTATATATATATATATATATTCCCATACATATCAATATGTATTTATCCTTAAAGTTCAGAGATTTTTAGCTTTAGTTCATGTGCATTTCCTGTGCACACATGTACACACATACTGATACACTATCAAGCTATATCAATCCCCTTTCAAAATTTATTCAAAAATTATTTTGAATTCATTTATATTTGTCAGAATAAATTCCTAAAATCTTGGGTCATTACACTATGCAAGTATGACTTTGAACGAAGCTCAACTCAACTACACAACAACCGAAAAAGAGCTTCTAGCTGTCGTTTTTGCGCTCGAAAAGTTTCGACCTTACTTGATAGGTTCACACGTTACTGTGTACACAAACCACTCTACGCTTCGATATCTCTTCGCTAAAAAGGATGCTAAATCTCGTTTGATTCGTTGTATCCTTTTACTTCAAGAATTTGACCTTACAATCAAAGACAAAAAAGGATCTGATAATGTCATAGCCGATCACTTGTCTCGTCTTCCGAATGCACCATCTTCTTTGCCAATCAATGAAAACTACCCCGATGAACAACTTCTCTCAATTTCTATCGATCCATGGTACGCTGATATAGTGAACTACTTAGTCACTAAAGAAACTCCCTCATCTTCTCCAAACAGGACAAATGCAAATTCATGTCCTAAGTGAAATATTTCTATTGGGACGATCCATACTTGTTCAAATATTGTCCCGACCAAATCATCCGACGTTGCATTCCAGATAATGAGATCAGGAGTGTTCTTTCGTTTTTCCACAATCAAGCATTCGGTGGACATTTCGGTCCTCGAAAAACTGCGGAAAAAGTGCTTCGGTGTGGTTTCTATTAGCCTTCTCTTTTCAAAGACTCATTTGAATTTTGTAAAACTTGTGATCGATGTCAAATGCTTGGACAAATTTCTCGACGAGATATGATGCCTCTAAACCCCATTCTTACAATCGAAATCTTTGATGTTTGGGGTATCGACTTTATGGGACCTTTTCCCAACTTTTTCGGAAACTTGTATATCCTTCTCGCTGTTGATTACATCTCAAATTGGGTTGAAGCCGTTCCATGCAAAACCAACAACCATAGAATTGTTGTGAAATTTCTCAAAGAAAACATCTTTTCGATGTTCTGCACACCTCGCACAATAATCAGTGATAACGGAACCCATTTTTGCAATCGATCTTTTGAAACATTAGTGAAGAAATACTCGATAACCCACAAGTTTTCCACTTCGTATCATCCTCAAACTTGTGGGCAAGTTGAAGTTTCAAATCGTCAAATAAAACAAATCTTGGGGAAAACTGTCAACAAATCGAAAAGATTGGTCTCAGAAATTGACCGACGCGCTTTGGGCTTACCGTACTACTTTTAAAACTAACCTTGGGATGTCCCCATTTCGTTTGGTTTATGGGAAAGCTTGCCATTTACTGGTTGAAATCGAACACAAACCGTTGTGGTGGGCAATAAAGAACTTAAACTTTGATCTTGAGAAAGTTGGCGAAAACCGAAAACTACAACTCAACGAACTAGAAGAACTTACTAGTGACGCGTATGAAAACGAGAAAATTTACAAAGAAAGAACCAAAGTTTTTCATGACAAGTCAATCCTAAGGAAAATGTTTTTGCCTAACCAGAAAGTTCTTTTAAATTACTCAGGACTTCATTTATTCCCTAGGAAACTTAAATCAAGATGGACCGGACCATTTCTGGTACGAACTGTTTTTCCATATAGTGCCGTAGAAATAGAAAATCCCAGGGATGGATCAATTTTCAAAGTCAACGGTCATCGTTTGAAACCTTTCTTGGAATTGCCAAATAACCAAGAGGAGGAGCTCATGATTCTTCATGAGCCAAGCTACGTCTAGTAAGAATGTTAACCCTCTTTGGTAAATATGTACATATTTTTCCCCCTTACACTCATTATATTGTGCATTGACTGTGGGGACACAGTCAAAATTAAGTGTGGAGGGAGTCTCATTTTCATTTTTTTTAAGTTTCATGGCATTTTTGAATTTTCATTTTCTTTTAACTAAAAAAATCTCAAAATTTCTAAATCTCAAGTAAAAAAAACATTTTCTTTTTAGCATTTTGATTTATTTTTTAAGAAAGACTATAGGATAAGTATAATTTTTGGTTAATAAATTGAAATTTTTGAAAATTTATTTGTCTTAACAAAAATAAAAATGAAGTTTGATTACAAATAACAATGGTTTAACTAGTATATAGGAAGGTTCATATGTGTTAATTATGAAGTATATTCTAACTGAAAATCTTTGTTTAAAAAAGAGGTAAATTTAAAGTAAAGGATATAACATTTTTATCTTCTAAGTTAAATGGTGCTAAGATGATTTTGAAAAACTCTCTCTTTCTAAAAAAAATATAGAAAAAAAACACACATAAAAATATATAAGTAAAAAAAACATTTGTATATATTTTTAACACCTAGAGTCATGTGTTCACACTCGTGTGTTCACTCGTCATGCTCTGTACCCTTCTCATGTAAGCCCGAAAGGCAGTGCACAATCGGTATATTTGGCCTCAATTTATCTGAGTTAGGTGTATGTATATAAAAATTATTTTTAATAACGCCTACAGTCGATAAGTGTTCACACTTGTGTGTTCACTCGCCACGCTCTGTATTCCCCCCACATTAGTCCGCAAGGTAGTGCATGGGTAATATATTTGGCCTCAGTTTACTTGAGTTACGCATATGTAATTACTGTTAATATCAATAAAATGTTCAAATAAGAAAGAGTAAGCAATTGAAATCCAAGTACCATTTTAACTTGTTATTGGAAAGAAATGAAAATACCACTTTGATAAACTTTGATAATCAACTAAGGATCTATTTCATAGTTACACTGTATTATCGACCGAAACAACGAGTTAAACTATAACACATTTGTTTCGATAACTTCGTTTTTATTGGAAATTTTGATGAGTAAATGACTTAAATTTTCAAGATAATGACCAAAACCTATATTTAACTTATTTGTGTCAATATAAAAGTAAACCCTTCATTTGTATATATTTTCAAAAACTTGCATTCATCTCTTTTGTAAATATATCTTGCATTTTGTAAATATTTTCACTTTGCATTCGGATTTTGTGGGTAGTATCCGCTGAAAACCCTCACGAGATAACACTCATCCTACTGGGGACACCCAAAGGTTTAATGGCTTGTTGCATACGCTCAATGCAATCGTGCTCCCTACGAAAACGGATTTATCTTAGTTTTCCTTTATTCGAGGACAAATAAAAAGATAAGTGTGGGGGTATTTGATGTGCACGTAAATGTGCGTATATTTACATCCATATTTTATCTCTTTTTATTTAAATAAATATCATATTTGGGCATTTTAACATGTTTAAAACCAAAATTCAATTATTTTCAAATCAACATATATTCATCTTCATTCAGGGGCAAAATTGTCATTTTTGTGCATGTGTCAATTTGAGAATTTTTACTTGGACATTTTTTATGATTATTATAGGAATTTTGATGCATATGGAAGATGGATTCATGAAGATATATGCATGCACAAGGCAATACAAAGAAATGAAGAGGAAATAATTCAAGTTCATGATCATGGAGGACCCCACCCACTTACCTAAATCTACAATTAGAAGCTAATGGACAACTAAGTGGAGGTTAAAGCTTCATGCACATTAAATGATGGATTAATTAGTGGCTAATGGTTACTTGGTGACCACACTTCCTAAAGGGCATTTTAGGAAGCACCCTAAAAATGAAATTATGGTTTTATGCATGTATAAATAGCCCTCTTATGTATATGTAAATATCTTCTACACTCTTTCATTTTTACTTAGGAAATTAGCAAGTTGTAAACACAAATCGAAGTGAAATAAAAAATGGCTTCCAAGCCTCTTTCTCTTCTCTTTTCTACTTGCTTTAATTTACTTTTATGTTGATGTTTATTTCTATGCTCTCTTTCTTTTAATGTTTATAGCTTATATTTACATTCATGCAAGTAGTGTAGCTTTAATTTTTATGCAAGTAGTTAGTAGCTAATCTCTCTTTCTTCCTTTGCTTAGTTTTCATTTCTTTGCTTTTAATGTTGAAATTTACAAGTGTTGATTTGATAATACAAATGAGTAGCTAAATCACTTCAATTTAGGGGTAATGAAGCTCTCTAACTCTATGTAATTTCAACATTTTTATGATTTATGATCTCTTTTGTTTGTGCTTCACAAAAGTGAATTTTGATGCAAGTTTATACAAGTGGGTTTGATAGCTTATGTTGCTTTTGCAAATGAGCTATTCTTATTCAACATAAACACAATTTGCATCATCATTTGCTAATCGAATTTTGATTTTGAAAAGAAAGTAAAAACAAAATTTGATGATCCATCTTACTAATTACAATAGTAAATAGATCATACTTAAAATAGCTTTTGCTTTGGCTTCATTTTCATGAGAATTTATAAGTGGTATAATTATTGTATTATAGTTTGATGGTTTAAGTTATGTTAATTAATAACATAAATAAACCATACTTATGATCAATGCAACAATTATTTCACTTAATATCATAACTAGAGATCATAAATTATTTGTTTGTTGATTTACAAAAATATGAGAGTGGATTTGCCTCTAAATTGTTCTCTAATCCAATAGTTTAAATCTCATTTTATTTATAGTTTTAGCTTCATTTTGCTTGTAGTCAACAATTTCCTCTCATTTTGGTCTAATTTGATTGAATTTATTTTTAAAATCTGAAACAATTCCTTGTGGATTGACTCGTATTCACCACATACTAAAATTGTATGCCTTGTGCTTGAGGTATACATTTAATTCAAAATTTATCGGCATTTTTCTAACTCAATAGAAAATTTACCGTTAAACATTATATTATCCCGATTCTCAAAAGATATATTAACTTATTTCCACATTTCCAAATTCCACAACTATTTTACTGACACGTTTTATTGTAGAAAACAATTTATTATTTAACAAGGTGAAATATTCATTTAAATTAGAATATTCCATAAACTCGAATTATTCCAAGATTTCACTTAACTCCACAAAGTTATCTCAAATTTCTATATGTTATATTATTCTCAAAGCCATATTTTAAAACCCTATTTAATTACTCTTCCAAATTCATTTTGATATGCATATATATATATATATATTTCATTTAGCTCAAATTTAGGATTTAAAGATCTTTAGTTTTGACAACATAAATCTTCAAATTTTATAAAACATTAAAGATGTAGCACTGAGTCTAAGCTTTTCAGAACTTCAAGAATTATCAAATTCTAATAAGTAACAAATATATTAGCCACTAACTTGATTAAATTTCAAAAACTATAATTATAAATTAATTATCCACAATTTAACTTAATTAATTAGGTAATTAACAACATGGTTGTTACATGACCGTTTGGACATTGCTCTAACTCGAGTGCGTGAAAAATTGATGCTTGCTCCAGTTCGAGCATGCAAATGTTTGAAGCATAGTTCGGGTCGGGCCACAAGTTGACTCGAAGAATTTAATTGTCCGTAGTTGGTTGCCACCGATCAAAGCATCTGAAAAAGATCGAGTTAATTTAATAAAAATCAAGTTCACGGTGGAGTTGCTATTTGCCAGAACCAAGCTTCGATCGAGGGACGTTCGAAAAGTCGATATGATCCAGTAGTAGTTCATGTTGCTAATTACCCATAGACATCTTAAAGATCTAAGATGAGTAATACTTAATCTTTCTATATCGATCTTTAATATATGGTTTCGATTTAGATTTGTATGTTTTTAAGTATGATGGGGTTCATATGGATTTTATTAACAAATATATTGGTTTAATATATATTTTAAGGAAGGATAGATAAACATGGGATGTTTAGACATGTTTTACCTTATTTTAATAATTTCGAAAATATGGATTTTATTAACAAATATAATAGTTTAATAAATGTTTTAGGAAAGGATAGATAAACATGGGATGTTTAGACATGTTTACCCCTATTTTAATAATTTCGAAATGTAGTGAAAATTTTATATGATATTCTAATCATGATTTAGATATGGGCTTGTAGTTTGAGAAATTCCTTAAGCTTATTTGAAATATTTATTGAAGATACGAATTAGAAAATAAGTACAAAAATTACCCTTAAAAGTCCAAACGAAGATTTAGTGTGTTAGAACAAGTATTCACTAATTTTTTGGAAATTTATTAGAATTTCCTATAAGGAAAATAAACCTAATAGGTAACTACTGTGCTGGGGCAAGTGGGGAACTGTGGGGGAGCATGAAAATAAATTTATATGAGAAAATGTATTAAGAAGTGTTGGGAAACAAGGAAACCAGATCCAAATCATTTACTAAAAAGAAAGAAAAGGGACTCTACAGATAACATAAAGTAAAATTGGGACGAATGAGAGGATGACACATGTGAAAATGTTGTCAGGGATGTCAGAGTTTGTCTAAAACGACGCTAGGGTGATGGCCCTACATTATAAATACGAACCACGCATAATATGAAGGGGTCATACTGCACCAAAAATGAGAAGAGTACACTTAATAAGGGAAATGGGTAGCACTCAACATTGGGTCAGGGTGGTACTGCACTAATAAAAATAGTAAATAGAACCTAGTAAAAGATAAGCAAGTAGGACCAGAGGAGAGGCCAGGTCAGCATGGGGATAGGATGCTACACTATAAATAAGGTTGGAAGGAATATTGGCGGCGATGGGGATACTCACTCGAACGCACATCTTGGTAAGGTGAGGAAATCCATTTAACTTCCAAGGACTGTGTGGGCAGTTTCATAAGCTAAACAAATGTTTAGAGTGGTTGCACACATTGGGAAGGTGAGGAGAGGCTTTCATGAATGCACACCTGGGGAAGGTGAGGCATCTAACTACGCGGTGCACCATATTAAATTATTAAAGAAAAATAATTAAGAACTGCGCAGGGTGCATTATTAAGTGTTTAAAAGAAGAACAAATAAGACATGAGCGGGGTATAGTACTAAACAGCTAAAGAAGAACCAGTAAGACTTGTGTGGCATGCAGTAATCAATAGTTAAAGAAAATAAGTAAGGCCTGCGTAGGGCACATTAATAAGTTGCTAAAAGAAGAATACGTAAGATCTGTATGGGGCGTAGTATTAAACCGATAAAGGATAAGCATGACCTACGTGAGGCGCAATACTGTAGTAGATTAAATAATAATCTAGGGTGGGAACTAAGTGGGTTCTGCATAGAGAGTGCAGTAGAAAAGCATTGTAATGAAATAAAAGAACGAACCAAACTTGGGAATTTAGTGAGGACTGTGCCGGGGGTGTAGAAGAAAATGAGAACCGCTTAAGGAAGCATAAAATGCAGACGTGGATAAGAATTATCCGTATCAGTATGTTGAATGTTCACTCTTGTTGTTTGAATAGTGAAGGGGAAACCTAATTTGTGCGGTGTAGTTTGGTTTCACTATATAATAGTTTTGAGGTAAGTATTATTCACACAAGACTTTATTTCCGAACCTTGTTTTTATTATAGTTTCCCTATAAAATCAAGAGTGCTCATTTAAGTAGGTTGAGTTTATGGGATTAGACAGGTTTGAAATAAGAGCCGTAGTAGCAGATCAAAGACGGAGCAGGAGGCTTGTAGCTAGTAAAGATTTTTGTTTCCGCTATACTAAGGAGTGTGGGCCACGTCATCATATGTTGACCCGACTCTTTATTAAGTTTATTTTCTATTATATTTGACCCCTACATGGTATGTTTTTGGGTTTGATTATGATTGAAGTATGTGTAAAGGATGTTAAAGAAAATTTATGATATAATAAAACATTAAGATGGTCTATTTACTTTTTCTGTGTTTAATCTATAAAATGAACTCACTTTCATCGTCGGAAGATAATTTCGGTGATGACTACAACATCATCGACATTCATCTTCGAGTCTCAAGTGGGGGATGTTACACCTTACTAGAAATAGTAGTGGCTATCGCTTCTGCCTTCGATGTCACAACTAAAGTCCAAGCCATCCTTTTGGCAGAGTCGATTGGGAGCTTTTCCATAGCTTTTGCGAGATTTGACGTGGAAGTTTTCAAAGATGGTAGCACACTACCTTTTCTTTAACAAATTCTTGATCATTTGAAGTTCCGAGGGAGTTCACCTAAACATTTGAAGTTGGATCTTTATAACATCCCCTATCTTGTGGCCCAAAGCAAAGCGCTGCAGATGCTGCAGTCATTTATAATTTAACTTCCGGCGATAAAATATGGTAATGTTAATGGTATCCATAATATCAGAAGCACATGCATATGAAACAAAATCATAGATTTCAAAAACAACTTTTTGATTACATTTCACAAAACATGTTTCAATTCCATTACATAATCCCAATCGTTTTCCAGGTTCAGATCAAATATAAAAATTACATAAATACGCCAAAAGCGACATATGAAGATGCCCCTTGGATGACTAGAGTACTATATAGCTATGCAGTTAAAAAGCTCGGCAGATTCAATGCGGCGGAGGTGCTAAAAGTCATAGTGGGGATACAACGAGGATATAGCGGGATATAGCGGATGACTTTAAAATAGCATATAAAACTCGTACTTAATGTTTTTACAAAATATAAATGGTAATTAAATGAAAAATTAACACTCAATTAAATTATAGTTAATACATAAATAATTTGAAATAAAAACATGTGCGAATATACTATAAATAAACATAAAACTGTTATATAAAATAATTGAATTTAGTAGAATATTAGAGAATTTTCATTTTTGAAAAAATTCGATTAAATAAAATAATTTCATAATTTTTATAATGTATAAATATCCTTTTTCAATTCATTTTTTAAAAGAAGATAACGGGATATAGCGGAAATAGCGGGGCTTAATGCGGAAATGATATATTTGGGGCTATATGGAAAATCGTAACGGTAGAAATCCGCTATGAGATATAGCAGGGTAATAGTGGGGTAATAGCGGGGCATTAACTGCACAACTATATAGACATAAAATGTCTTAATACATAACAACGAAATAAAAACATAACAGCTCCTAAATAGCTAACATCAGCCTCCTGCTCGTCTCCGGAAGCTTTATTCGTCCACCTACTAAATACCTATAAATCCTCAACTCTCAATCTACTCAAATCAATTTTTGAGCACCCAAGAGTTTAAGGGGAAACCATAAACTTCTTGTCAGACATAAAGCCTGGTGTGAATAATACTATACATCTCGATTATCAAATACTAAGTGAGACCACGCCGCTTAGCGAAATGGGTTTCCCCTCACTAGTATCCTTTTAAAACATATCTTTTTGCAAATCAAAATCCTTCAACCAAACTGGTTAATCAAACTGATTGTATTGATAATAGTAATATCATATATGCTCAAAACAGGTAATAAATGGACCATCTATCCGAAAAATGTAGTTTTGTTTGGCTAACCACTAACCTTTGGCTGACTCACGCCTACCAGACAAACTAAACAAATTATCTAACACCTGTTAGACATACTTATGGATGGTCTGTCCTTATCCTACTTCTCTAAAGGTCACCTGATCCTAATGGTTTTTTGCGCTCACCAATAAACATTCTTCTTCCCTGTACATATATTCCTTTCTGTGTGTAACCATCATTTAAGTCTTACTTGTGACTAACCCCTATATACAGGAATTTTGGACTAAATTAGCTTGGGGCTAGAGCTAATGTATAGGGCGCGACCCTATACCAGTCCCATATGGTATACAAATATCTGAGTCATTTTACTTAGGGTTAACTACCCTTTAAATTTTCCTTGAAAACCTTTTCAAAATGATTTCCTTTTAAATCATACTTAAACAAAAAACATACTATTTGTTTTACTTAAATCTCTTTGTCATGATATATGCTTTACTCAAAATATTGTTGATGAAAACGTTTGAAACCTTTGTTTAAACCTTTAAACAATTCTCTTTCGAAACAATTGAAATTACCCCTTTCGAAACCATTGAAAGTACCCCTTTCGATACAAGTAAACCACCTTACTTTATAACCTTAGGCTGAAAGGCCGAAACATACCTTTCGAAACCATTGACAATAGTCCTTTCGATAACATTGAAAATGTCTTCTTTGAAAGCTTTATAAACCTTAGACACCCTCTTTTAAAACACCTTAAACATGCCTTTTGAAATCATTGGAAACCTTCCATTTAAACACTAAGGTAAACCTTTCGAAAACATTGGGAAATCACCCCTTCGAAACCTTTATCATATCCTTTCGAAAATACTGGGGAACCTCCCCTTCGAAACCTTTATTAGTTACCATTCGAATACATTCCAGTACACTACTAAAAACAAACCTTTCAAAAGCATTGGGTTCAAGTTAAAATATGAGGAAACAACCTTTTGAAACCATCTGAAACCATTCCTTCTGAAACCTTTGGGTTTAACTTTCAATAGAACAAAGGGTCTTAAAACAACTAAGTCAAAAGCACTCTTTCAAAAGCAATTTTCTAAGTAAAAGAAGTGGATGGTGTCTGTTAGCTCCAAGAATGGTCACTAACACCCAAATGTAAATGAAAGCACCAACTAACAGTCACAGCTCACAGACAGAGTGTATGTAGAGAGTAATAATGTAAAGAACAGTAAAAATTAAAAAGAAAGCAATAAAGAACAATAGATTTTATAGTGGTTTGGCTAACGTCGGCCTACGTCCACTCCAGAAGTTTCCTTTTTATTGATGTAATAATCGATTACAGTTACGAATTGGTAGAGTAGCCTTAGCCTTAGAAAAGATAAAGTCAGAGAGTAGGAAGGAAGATCCCTTTTTTGAAGCCCCACATGCTGTATTTATAGGCAAAGTTGGAGTTGCTGGACTACTTGAGTAATCCGGGCCCATCAAGCCCAAAGCCGAACCATACCTGGCTGAACAAGAAATGCCAACCCAGACCGGACCACCTCGCCGAGCGACCAATTCCGAGCCACCTTGCCGGGCGACCAACGCCGAGCCACCTCGCCGGGCGACCAACGCCGAGCCTCCTAGGCTTAAGCACCATGACCGAACCACCTTCAATGCCGAGCATCATCACCAAGGCAGAACCATGATCTAACTAAGCCGAACCACAGCTAATGCCGAGATGCTTACGCCGAGCGCCCCTGACTTCCTAGGCCGAACGACTCCATCAAGTCGAACCATCCGTGTCCTTCACCCTTGACCGAAGGGCATCTGCCGACCTACCTAGGCCGAGCCGTGCATACTGAGCCACCAGCGCCGATCCACTTCATCCAATCCAATATCCATCTTCCAAACGCGCTACATCCAGTTGACTTAAACCTTTCGAATTGCAGTCTCGATGACTGAGAAGTTGACTTAGTTAAATCCGCCTGCTTATGGCCTTGCCAAAAGGCGGGTTAACATTTACCCCCCAAAATATGCCTCGCTTTGAAAGGTGTGTTTTGAATAGCCTCAAGTCCGATATTCGACGTCCGTATGTTATCCACATCCATACTTTCCGATTCGTAATCCAATCCATTTTATCTGAATGCCATCGCCAGGTTGCGTTACCCTGTTCCAGCCTCTACTCTCCGGTCGAGGGCTTGTATGTTCTCCTGCCTCGACTCTCCGGTCAAGGGCTTGTATATATTCTCCGGCCTCGACTCTTCGGTCGGGGGCTTTATATATTCTCCGGCCTCGACTCTCCAGTCGAGGACTTTATATATTCTCCGGCCTCGACTCTCCGATCGAGGACTTTTATATATTCTCCGGCCTCGACTCTCCGATCAAGACTTTTATATATTCTCTGGCCTCGACTCTCCGGTCGAGGACTTTTTATATATTCTCCGGCCTCGACTCTCCGGTCGAGGACTTTATATATTCTCCGGCCTTGACTCTCCGGTCGAGGACTTTTATATATTCTCCGGCCTCGACTCTCTAGTCGAGGACTTTTATATATTCTCCGGCCTCGACTCTCCGGTCGAGGACTTTTATATACTCTTCGGCCTCGACTCTCTGGTTGAGGACTTTATATATTCTCTGGCCTCGACTCTCCGGTCGAGGACTTTTATATACTCTCCGGCCTCGACTCTCTGGTTGAGGACTTTTATACTCTCCAGCCTCGGCACTTCGGTCGAGGACTTTGTATATTCTCCGGCCCCGACTCTCCGGTCGAGGACTTTGTTTTTTCTATTCGAGTCCATTCCATTGCTCTCCGGCAAAGGGACTCGTACTTCGTGATTACTGCCCCGTCTCTTCGGTCGAGACGGTAATCGCTTGGCCTGTACTATTAGTCTAATCCCTAATCATTACAGACTTCATTTATCAAAGCGAGAGTTCATACAACAAAGGGAACTAAATGTCCGAAGTACCAAAGAAGAAACCAGAGTTTGTAGAAAAATAGAAAGAAAACAGGATTTCATAGATCCAAGCAGTACAGTTTTTCATCGTCTCAGAGCACGCCTAAGGACCGTCCTCGATCCCGTACGTGTGTAAGCGACCTAGCTGTATTACTTTGAATTGTATTACTTATTCAGAACCATAAATCCATTTAGTTGATAACAAGCCAACGGTGACTAGATCTAGAGCCACCTTCATTCGAGGTAGGCGGTGGCCGCTCCCGCTCCACTGCTACACCTCGATTCCTTATGTACTGTTGCAGGTGACCATTCCTTACATGCTCCTCAACGATATCTTTCAAATGCCTACAATCATTTGTGTTGTGCCCATCCAGCTCATGGAATAGGCAAGCTTTCCTGACGCTCACTCGTATTCCGATGGTTCCCTCCGAGCCGGTCTTCGATACTGGAGGTGCCACCGAGTATCCAAGTAAATCCTTTCCAGAGTTTCTATCAAATCCGTATAAGAAGAAAATTTCGATTCCCTCCGTTTCCTTTTTCAGGAATTATCGTTGTCACTCATCTTCCTTTTGCCCTTATCTTCTTTGTTTGGTTCCTCCCTGGGTGGACCTCCACCTCTAACAGCATAAGCTTCAGCCTCTCTCCTTCTCTTTCGGTCTGTGCGTCTTCCTGCCTTAGGAATCTTTCTGCTTCTTGGTAGAACTCCCCAAGATCCATTGGGGGGTCCCGTTCCATCGATATCTTAAAATCCGAATTATCTGCAACTCCCGAAACTGCCACCATCAAAACCATTGATGGATCGGGTCGATCCACCGATGACACCGCCGTATTGAATCTGGTTAAGAAATCCCTGAGCGACTCTCCCTTCCATTGTTTCATTGATGTCAAGGTCATTACGTTCTTGGTTCTGACAATATAGACCCGAAACTGCCTCATAAACCTTTCAATCAGCTCCGTCCAAGTACCAATAGAACCACTCTCCAGCTGTCTGAACCACATAGCTGCGATATCCGTTAAATATAAAGGGAAGCATCGAGCCATGACCTCATCCGATGCCCCCAGTACCTCCATATGCCTCATGTACCTTGTCAGGTGAACGGCGGGATCCGTTCTCCTATCATACACCTCCAATGTTGGTAGCTTAAAATCCGGTGGGTTCCTAGCTTGCCTGATCGCAGGAGCAAAGGGACTCCTATTCACATCCTCCAAGTCTCTATTCACCAATCCACCTCTCATTGCTCGTCTGACCATCTCCGCTAATCTATCATTGTTGCCAAGCTGTAATCCTTGTTTGTTGCCTCCAATCCGCACCCCGAGTTCATGAGGAAATCCTCGCACATACTCCTCATCACGTACTCCTGCGTTCCTGTTGATGTCAGGCTGCGCAGTGCCATCTGGTATCCCTCCATGGATTGGTCCAGCATTTCCTGATGGTGTGCCCCCGAGTCTAGGTCCATCTAGATTGATAGCTATTTGCTGATTGGGGGCTGCCCCCTGCTGAACCACTCCATCTGCTTGCTGATTGAGTCCTTCTAATCCAGCTCCAAGAACTTGAGCACCTGCAGTTCCTGATTGTCCAAATTGCCTAAGAAGAGTCTGCATCATCTCCTCTTGTCTTTTCAGCATTGCTTTCATCTCGTCTCTGGTGATGTAGATGGATGCTTGACCTGCTCTAGCTCCAGAAGAAGCCTATTGGCTTCCCTCTTGATTGCTCCTTTTCTGTCACTTGCTTCCTTGTTGGTGGCCTAGCCATTACTTCCTAGAATCCAAGTTCCTCAGCTTTTGAATCCAAAATCCTAGTTCCGAAATCCCCGAGTGCTTGCCTTCTCAGTGAAAGCACCAAAATGTTAGCTCCAAGAATGGTCACTAACACCCAAATGTAAATGAAAGCACCAACTAACAGTCACAGCTCACAGACAGAGTGTATGTAGAGAGTAATAACGTGAAGAACAGTAAAAATTAAAAAGAAAGCAGTAAAGAACAACATATTTTATAGTGGTTTGGCTAACTCCGACCTACGTCCACTCTAGAAGTTTCCTTTTTATTGATGTAATAATCGATTACAGTTACAAAATGGTAGAGTAGCCTTAGCCTTAGAAAAGAGAAAGTCAGAGAGCAGGAGTTGCTGGACTTCCTGAGTAATCCGGGCCCATCAAGCCCAAAGCCGAATCATACCTGATCGAACCAGAAATGCCGACCCAGACCAGACCACCTCACCGAGCGACCAATGTCGAGCCACCTCGTCGGGCGACCAATGCTGAGCCACCTCGCCGGGCGACCAATGCCGAGCCACCTCACCGGGCGACCAATGCCGAGCCACCGCGCCGGGCGACCAATGCTGAGCCACCGCGCTGGGAGACCAATGCTGAGCTACCTCGTCGGGCGACCAATGCCGAGCCACCTCGCCGAGCGACCAATGCCGAGCCACCTAGGCTTAAGCACCATGACTGAACCACCTTCAATGTCGAGCGTCATCACAAAGGCCGAACCATGATCTAACTAAGTCGAACCAAAGCTCATGCCGAGCCGCTTATGCCGAGCGCCCCTGACTTCCTAGGCCGAACGACATCACCAAGGCCGAATGACTCCATCAAGCCGAACTATCTGTGTCCTTCACCCTTGACCGAGCGGCATCTACCGACCTACCTAGGTCGAGCCGTGCATATTGAGCCACCAGCATAAATCCACTTCATCCAATCCAATATCCATCTTCCAAACGTGCTACGTCCAGTCGACTTAAACCTATCAAATTCCAGTCTCGATGACTGAGAAGTTGACTTAGTTAAATCCACCTGCTTATGGCCTTGCCAAAATGAGAGTTAACAGTGTCGAAACCAATCCCTTCGAAAGCATTGGAGAAGCGGCTTAGGTTTTAAAAGAAAGAAAACTTTTAGAAGGCATTTCTTCGAAAGGTAGGACGCGGCAGCAAGGGGTTTCGACCCCTTCAAAAGCTTCTTTATAAAACAAAAGGCGCAACCTCTTTCGAAACCATTCTTTAAAACCATCTGACCAAGTCGAAAGCTATCTAAGTCGAAAGCATTCTTTTCGAAAGCAAAGCAGACACATTTCCTTTCAAAAGCAAAGCAAGGTTTCGACCCTTTCGGAACCCCTTGTTTTTACTATATACCTTTTGCCTATGTCCAATTCACTACGTACCAAGTCTTTGATACCATGAGCATTAGTTTTGATGGAGATGGAGGTGGAAGTACATAGTCGAAAGGTTGGTGCCGAAAGGGGCGAAGCAAAACAAACATGGTAAAACTGATTTTAACTTTGAAAAGTAATTCCTATTCAACTAACCTGCTTTGTTTGTCAACATATGATTGGTTGCTAATTTGTTTTCTAAATTCTTTTCTAAAAGTGCTGCCGAAATTTCAGAAGTAAATAATTTAAAATGTTTACAAAATGCCCCTTCTCCTTTTATAAATATATAAAACATTTAAGTCTCATACCTTAAATAATTTTATATACTTATTAAAACACCTAAGAAAATTCTACAAAAATTTCCATAAATCACTTTTAATATGTTTTCTAACATATATTAATTTCTGACCCAAAAACAATATAAATTAGCCATAATTAATTTTAAACCCAATTAACTATTTCCTTCATAAGAAAATTAACAATAAATCCACATTAATTCATAAAATTATGAAATTTGAAACCCAACTCCAAAATATTATTTCTGACCTTATATAAAAATCGCAAGGCATTTGGATGTCATTTAATAGGGTTTTCACATTAAAACTTATCATAAAATTCATATGAAATAGCATAAATCATCAACAAGCATATATATCCATTTTAACAATAAAAAACATGGCAATATACTTTGCAAAAATATTCGGATCTTATTTAGAAACCAAAACATCGAAAATATGAGATGTAACCTATTATTCACTTTAGCTTTGTGATGAAGGAGTTGAGATTTGATCTTTGGATTAAGTTGCTTAAGCTTCTTCCTCTTATCTTCGTTTTGCTTTTCCCCTTAATAGTGGCCAACCTCACCTATATTTTTTTTTTCTTCTGAACATGTAAAATGAATGGGCATGACGGGTTTAGGGTATTAGAACATGTCTTATTCCTATTTTGCTCTTTATTTATTTGCCTTACCTATTTCATTTTTAGTTTCCCCTTGGTTCACTGTTTTAAATTGGCACGGCTGCCTCTATTAACACAAATCTCAATGCCTTAATCGTTTCATTATCTCATTTAATTTAACTAATTAAATGTCCTAAATAATATTAACCAAAATTAGGGTCGTTACAGACTCCCCTCCTTAAAGAATTTCATCCTCGAAATTACGATAAGGTACACAACAAATCAATCATAAAGGTAAAACATACCATAAAACAAATCAGGATAAGCGTCTCTAATCCTGCTCTCGATTTCTCAAGTACGGTCTCTCTTATCATCACTCCACTGGACTTTAACTAATCTGACTGTCTTGTTCCTTAGCCTCTTCTCATCTTTCGCGACTATACAGACTGGCCTCCTAACTATAGTCAAGTTCGTTTCCACTACTAAGTCCTCTAACATAGTCGGTGCTATAGTAGTCTTTGGATCTCGAACACACTTTCTCAGATGAGAAATATGAAAAACATCGTAAACTCCTACCAAACTATTCGGTAACTCAACTCTATATGCGAGTTTCCCAATCCTCTCTACAATAGGAAATGGTCCAACAAATCTCGGTGCCAATTTTCCTAATTTCCCGAATTGAATTACACCTTTTATTGGTGATACCTTGACAAAAACATGATCTCCAACCGAGAACTCTAAGTCCTTCCATCTTCTATCAGCATAAATTTTCTGCCTAGACTGAGTTTCCTTCATTCTAGCTCTAATTAACTCAATCTTCTCTGTAGCTTCTCTAACTAAATCCGGACCAAGAACCAACTTATCCCTGGTCTCTAACCAACAAATGGTTGATTTGCATGGCCTTCCATACAAAGCTTCAAACAGTGCCATCCCTATACTAACCTGATAACTGTTGTTATACGAAAACTTGACTAAGTGTAGATGGTCTTCCCATTATCCCCCTAAATCTAGCACACAAGCTCTTAACAAATCTTCCAAGACTTTGTTAACTCTTTCCGTTTGCCCATCGGTCTGCGAATGGTAAGCGGTACTCATCTCGAGCTTGGTACCTAAAGTCTCCTGTAGACTCTTCTAGAACTCGCTGGTGGATAAGGAATCTCTACCACTTACTATAATACTAGGAATTCCATGTAGTCTAACTATATTCTTTATAAATAACTTAGCTATAACAGGTACCGTCCTGGTTGACTTAAATGGAATGAAATGGGCACTCTTGGTCAATCTGTCCACTATGACCCATATATTTTCATTTCCTCTATTTTACCTTGGTAACCCGTTTATAAAATCCATAGAAATAGAATCCCACTTCCAAACTGGAATATCTAAAGGCTGAAGTAACCTACTTGGTTTCTGATGTTCGGCTTTTACCTATTGACAGTTCAAACACTGCTTCGCCCATAAGCCTAATCCCTCTTCATACCTTCACAGAAGAAACTTCTCTTCATGTCCAAATACATCTTAGTTCCTCCCGGATGAATAGTGAACTTTGAACGATGGCATTCTCCAAGAACTTCCTTCCTAATGTCTCCCACATTCGGAACACATAATCTTCCTTTCTTCCTCAACCACCAATTTTGGTCAAGACTAAAATCTTTCAAGTCATCGCTCTTTGTTCCATCCCTTAACTTCCTGATCCGTTCTACTAATACTGGATCCACATTTTGTTTAGAAGCAATCTTTTCGATCATCATCGGTCGAACTTCTAAACATGACAACGTAGCAGTATCCTTACTAGATCTAGCTTTAGATCTCCACTTTACTCTACATGTCGTCAACGCTTATAAATCTTTCCACTCAACTATCATCACCAACACTACATTCTGGTGTTTTCTGCTAAGTGCATCTGCAACCTTGTTGCCTTTTCCTGGTGTGTACTCAATATCAAATTATAAGGGGCTATAAAATCTAACCACCTCTGCTATTTCATATTCAGCTCCTTCCGAGAGAATAAATACTTTAGCGATTTATGATCCATATACAGTTCAAATCTCTCTCCTAAAAGGTAATGTCTCCACACCTTCAACGCAAAAATCACCATAGCTAATTCCAAATCATGCGTTGGATATCTAACCTCATGCGGTCTAAGTTGTCGAGATGCATAAGCAATCACTTTACCTCTTTGCATTAACACTTAACCCAGTTCCACATGCATCTGTGTATACTACTAAATCCTGATTCCCTTTTGGAACAACTAACACAGGTGCATTAGTCAATAAGTGTTTCAATCTCTAGTATGCTTCCTCACACTTATCGGTCCAAACGAACTTCACATCCTTTCGCATTAGCTTGGTCATCGGTGCTGCTATCCACGAAAAATCTTTTATGAATTTCTGATAATAACCAGCAAATCCAAGAAAACTCTTTATCTCGGTCACTGTCTCGTGTCTCTTCCAATTATTCACTGCCTCAATCTTAGTCGGATCTACATGCAACCCTTTCTCTGAGACTGCATGACCAAGAAACTTCACTTCCTTCTTCTAGAAATGACACTTTGAAAATTTTTCTTTTAGCTGATACTGCCTCAACGTCTCAAGAACCACTCTAAAATGAACTTCAGGCTCTCTTTCATCCTTAGAGTATGTCAAAATATCATCTATAAAAACTAACACGAACCTATCCAAGTGCTCTCGAAAAACTCAGTTCATCAAGTCCACAGAGAATGCTGGCGCATTAGTTAGTCTGAACAGCATTACTAACCATTCATACGATACATAGCTGGTTCTAAATGCCGTCAAAGGAATACAATCCTCTGCTACTCTAAACTGATGGAACCCTGCTGCTAAATCCAACTAGGAAAATACTTTGGCTTCACTCAACTGATCGAACAAATCATCAATTCTAGGCAACGGATATCGATTCTTTATCATCTTCTCGTTCAACTTACGATAATCGATACACAACCTTAACGCTCCGTCCGGCTTCTTAGAAAATACTACGGCCGCTCCCCAAGGTGAACTACTTGGTCTGATAAAATTCTTGCCTTCGAAATCGACCAACTGCAATTTTAACTCTCTCATCTCGGTAGGTGTCATTCTGCTTGGCGGTCTACTCACTGGTTCTGCTCCTAGTACCAAACTATACGAAACTCAATAGCTTGTTTCTTTGGCAATCCTACTACGAGTTCAAAGACATCTCAGAATTCTCTAACAAAGAAAACACGATTCAGCTCGTCTTCTACCTCCATAACACCCAACAAAGCATTAACCTCAAAATTAGGGTTTTCTACGAAGTATATAATCCGATCACTACAATCAGGGTGTCTAAGTGAAATTTTCTATCATGAAAAAATATCCTAGCATCGTATTTACTTAACCAATCAATACCCAAAATAATTCCGAACCCTATGAAATCAAACACATGCAAACTACAAACTGCAAACAAATGTATGACCTAACAATTCAAATTCTAGGCGGTCTCATCTCACCCCAAGAGTCGCATAACCTCCTATCGGATTTGCAACCCTTAAGGAAGTAACTAGGTATGAGAGTTCTAGGTTAAGCTTATCTACCAAACAATGAGATATAAAAGAATGTGATGCACCGGTATAAATAGAACCTTAACTAATACACCATAAATCATAAGCGTACCTCCTAACACAGCTTTTCCTTTCTCCTGTGTTATCGGTCTCAAGGTAGTTGGTTCCAATGCAAACACTTTGCATTTCCCATCCTTGGCTGGCTTCTTGCACTAGTCCTTATGGTGCCCAATATGATCATAGTTGAAACACTTTATTCCTTTCTTCTCAGCAGCTTTCTTTCCCATGCATGTCTGGCACTCATGGGCATAGTGTCATTTCTTGTCACACTTGTAAGAGACCACTTCTGCCTTTCCCTTCATAGCAGCTCCATCCTTTAGAGCTCCTTTCTTGTGGAAAAACTTTCTGTTCCGACTCCGCACTCCTTGAGCTTCCTTAGCCTTATTTTTTTCAAGAAAAGCTTGCATCTCTTCATTCATCAAGGCCATCTCAACAACAACATCACTTGGATCCCTGATATGAAGTAATGTGGCCTTAGAAAGCTCAGGCTTCAACCCCCTAATGAACTTCTCGTTTCTCTTAATCAGAGTATGAACAGTAGCACAATCATATCTTGCTAGCTCCTCAAACATCATCGCATACTCGAGCATAGTCATATCCCCCTGCGCCAATTCAGCAAACTTCCTGAGCAGAGTGGACTTAGCAATCTCTGACTTAAACCTTTCTTCAAACCTCCTCCTAAACTCAGCCCAAGTCATATTCTCCTCGTTGACTCCAATGGTCACACTGTTCCACCAATACAGTGCTGCCCCTTGTAGCTGCTTGGGGGCGAGTCTCCTTTTCTACACATCATCAAGTCCCAAATCAGCGAAAATCCTTTCGCAATAAAGCAACCAGTTCTCTACTTCAATTGCGTCTTCAGTACCAATAAACAACTTTCCTTCCAACCGAGCATAATCTCTACTCAAAATAGCATAGTTATTCACCACTGGAGCTTCTTATTTCCCTCCTCCAGCATTTCCTCCAACTACTCCAGCATCAATTTCTACTTGCATCATGTGGACAAAGAACTGATACATAGCTCACATGTCTACTTGCGGGACTCCAGCACCCACATTTCCAGCTTGTGCCTGAACTTGGTTCCTCCTCATATTTGGTCTGGCAATTCCATTTGTTGTGGTGCTTCCCCCTCCAAGGTTAACTCTTCCACCTCTAACATCCACATCTGCATTCGAGCTTTCGTAAGATATAGAAGAATAGCCTAAGAGAGATAGAAGAATGGAGATATAGCATATACTTATATATAGAAAATACAAGTATGTTACTATACCGTTATCCCACATCCCAATCTCTTCTCTAATTCCTTAGGATTATGTTTTCAAAAATCATTTTAGTTTAAAGTTTTTCATAAACCTATGCTCTGATACCAAGTTGTAACATCCCCTAACTTGAAGCCCAAAACTAAGCGTTGTGCTGCAGTCATCTATAGTATTAACTTCAGGTGACAAAATAGGTAATGGTAATGGTATCCATAATATCAGAAGCACAAAAATATGAAAAAAAATCACAGATTTCAAAAACAAATTTTCTGATTACATTTCACAAAACATGTTTCATATTCCATTACATAATCCCAATCGTTTCCTAGGTTCAGATCAAATATAATTATTACCTAAATACGCCAACAGCGACATATAAAGATGCCCCTTGGATGACCAGAGTACTATATAGACATAAACTGTCTTAATACATCATAGCGAAATAAAAACATTACAACTCCTAAATAGCAAACATCAGCCTCCTGCTCGTCTCCGGAAGCTTTATTCGTCCACCTACTAAAACCTGTAAATCCTCAACTCTCAATCTACTCAAATCAATTTTTGAGCACCTGAGAGTTTAAGGGGAAAAACATAAACTTCAAGTCAAACATAAAGCCTGGTGTGAATAATACTATACATCTCGGTTATCTGATATTAAGTGAGACCACACCACTTAGCGAAATGGGTTTCCCCTCACTAATATCCTTTTAAAACATGCCTTTTTGCAAATCAAAATCCTGCAACCAAACTGGTTAATCAAACTGATTGTATTGATAATAGTAATATCATATATGCTCAAAACAGGTAATAAATGGACCATCTATCCGAAAAATGTAGTTTTGTTTGGCTAACCACTAACCTTTGGCTGACTCACGCCTACCAGACAAATTAAACAAATTATCTAACACCTGTTAGACATACTTATGGATGGTCTGTCCTTATCCTACTTCTCTAAAGGTCACCTGATCCTAATGGTTTTTTGCGCTCACCAATAAACTATTCTTCTTCCCTGTACATATATTCCTTTCTGTGTGTAACCATCATTTAAGTCTTACTTGTGACTAACCCCTATATACAGGAATTTTGGACTAAATTAGCTTGGGGCTAGAGCTAATGTATAGGGTGCGACCCTATACTAGTCCCATATGGTTTACAATTATCTTAGTCATTTTACTTAGGGTTAACCACCCTTTAAATTTTCCTTGAAAACCTTTTCAAAATGATTTGATCCTTTTAAATCATACTTAAACAAGGAAAACATACTATTTGTTTTACTTAAATCTCTTTGCCTTGATATATGCTTTACTTAAAATATTGTTGATGAAAACGTTCGAAACCTTTGTTTAAACCTTTAAACAATTCTCTTTCGAAACCATTGAAACTAACCCTCTCAAAACCATTGAAAGTACCCCTTTCGAAACCATTGAAAGTACCCCTTTCGATACAAGTAAACTACCTTACTTTATAACCTTAGGCCGAAAGGCCAAACATACCTTTCGAAACCATTGGCAATAGTCCTTTCGATAACACTGAAAACATCTTCTTCGAAAGCTTTATAAACCTTAGACATCCTCTTTTAAAACACCTTAAACATGGCTTTCGAAAATGTTGGAAACCTTCCATTTAAACACTAAGGTAAACCTCTTGAAAACATTAGGGAATCACCCCTTTGAAACCTTTATCATATACCTTTCGGAATTACTTGGGAACCTCCCCTTTGAAACCTTTATTAGTTACCTTTCGAAAACATTACATTACACTACTTAAAACAAACCTTTCAAAAGCATTGGGTTCAAGTTAAAATATGTGAAAACAACCTTTCAAATCCATTTGAAACCATTCCTTTCGAAACCTTTGGGTTTAAATTTCAATAGAACAAAGGGTCTTGAAACAACTAAGTCGAAAGCACTCTTTCGAAAGCAACTTCCTAAGTAAAAGAAGTGGATGGTATTGAAACCAATCCCTTCAAAAGAATCGGAGAACCGGCTTAGATTTTAAAACAAAGAAACCTTTTCAAAGGCATTGCTTCGAAAGGTAGGATGCGGCAGCAAGGGGTTTCGACCCCTTCGAAAGCTTCTTTATAAAACAAAAGGCGCAACCTCTTTTGAAACCATTCTTTAAAACTATCCAACCAAATCGAAAGCTATCTAAGTCGAAAGCATTATTTTCAAAAGCAATGCAGGTGCATTTCCTTTTAAAAGCAAAGCAAGGTTTCGACCCCTTCAGAACCTCTTATTTCGACTATATACCTTTCACCTTTGTCCAATTCACTACGTACCAAGTCTTTGATACCATGCGCATTGGTTTCGATGGAGATGGAGGTGGAAGTACCTAGTCGAAAGTTTGGTGCCGAAAGTGGCGAAGCAAAAAGAACATGGTAAAACTGATTTTAACTTTAAAAAGTAATTCCTTTTCAACTAACCTGCTTTGTTTGTCAACATATGATTGGTTTTTAATTTCTTTTCTAAATTCTTTTCTAAAGGTGCTTCCGAAATTTCAGAAGTAAATAATTTAAAATGTTTACAAAATGCCCCTTCTCCTTTTATAAATATATAAAAAATTTAAGTCTCATACCTTAAATAATTTTATATACTTATTAGAATAGTTAGGAAAATTATACAAAAATTCCCATAAATCACTTTGAATATGTTTTCTAATATATATTAATTTCTAACCCAAAAACAATATAAATTAGCCATAATTAATTTTAAACCCAATTAACTATTTCCTTCACTAGAAAATTAACAATAAATCCACATTAATTCATAAAATTAAGAAATTTGAAACCCAACTCCAAAATATTAGTTCTAACCTTATATAAAAATCACAAGGCATTTGGATGTCATTTAATAGGGTTTTCACATTAAAACTTATCTTATAATCCATATGAAATAGCATAAATCATCAACGAGCATATATATCCATTTTAAAAATATAAAACATGGCAATATACCTTGAAAAAATATTTGGATCTGATCTAGAAACCAAAACATCAAAAATATAAGAGGTAACCTATTATTCACCTTAGCTTTGTGATCAAGGAGTTGAGATTTAATCTTTGGAATAAGTTGCTTAAGCTTCTTCCTCTTATCTTCTTCATGCTTTTCCCTTAATGGTGGCCGACCTCACTTATATTTATTTTTTTGTTTTGGATGTGTAAAATGAATGGGCATGAAGGGTTTAGGGTATTAGAACATGTCTTATTCTTGCTTTGCCCCTTATCTATTTGGATTACCTATTTCGTTTTAGTTTGCCCCTAGTTCATTGTTTAAAATTGGCACGGTGTTTGCACAAAAAATGGACAAACATCTCAAAGTTGTATGATTTAGTAGATCTTATGTTGTTCTTAGTGATTTGGGTGATTTATGCAAATATATGAAAAACAGGGGCTAAACTGTAAAAAGACACGCAGATTTATAGTGGTTCAGCCAGAATGTGCCTACGTCCACTTTATATGTTATTTCTCTTCTTTTGTTGTGATTACAAGTACAAAGCTTTGGTACAAGTAAAAGAAAGTTGTTCGAAAGTTCCTTCCGTGCTTGAGCTCTCAAAAACTTGTCCCCATTGTTGTATCCCTGCCCCTCTATTTATAGAGTGAAGCTGGGGGTAGGGGTCTTGGAGGTATATAGCAGCTGGCGGGCCTGGGCTGAGACAATCTGGCCTGGAACACCTTGGTTCGGCATCCCTTGATTCGGTGGTAGGTTGATTCGGTGAAGAGTTGGTCCGGTCGTGTAGTTCGGACCGGCGTGTAGGTTGATTCGGCATAGACTGATTCGGTGGGGAGTTGTTCCGGTCGTGTAGTTTGATTCGGCGAGGAGTTGGTCCGGTCGTGTAGTTTGGACCGGCGTGTAGGTTGATTCGGCATAGACTGATTCGGTGGGGAGTTGAACATGGTGGATGTTTGGTCCGGTAGGGTCAAAATATACCCAACACTTGCCCCCAAAGTAGGGTAGGTGCATGCACGTATCCTGCTTTGTTTTTGACCATCCTAATTCCCCGTTTTTATCTGGTCCGGTAGCCCGCTTTTGTCTATAAGTAGATGGTTAGGGCCTTCGTTTTTCCATCTACCGAACCATTCCGTTGTCTCTTGCCGAATCAAAGTGTATCCGAATCAATCTCGAGCGTTTGCCAAACCAAGCAATTTAGCCGGACCAAGCAACTTAGCCGAACCAGGTGAGATTTTTTCTGCCGAATGAGACTTCGTAATGAGAACACCGAATGAGTTTTTACCGAATCGACTCATGGATACCGAGTGCCGAATGAAATCCCATTCGTGAATAGCCGGATGAACTCGGGTAACCCGAGATTACCGAATGAACTGTGCATCTGTTTCCCGAATGAACTTGTACCGAGTGAACATGTGTTTTATACTTCGAACTTCCAGTGAAATTCCAAATTATACTGCTTGTATATTCTAACGATATATTTTTTCCCATTTTTGCAGATAAATGTCTCGAAAAGTTGAAACTCGATCAGATAAGAGGAGATCCGGGGGTGAAGGAGAGTCCTCGGCCGTGCCCCCAGCTCAATCAGGATCGGAGCGTCATGGGCCTGCCCCAAGGTCATTAGTAGATGGATATGGTCCCCAAGAGTTGCTGGACTCCCCTCCTGACTGCTTTCCTAGCTCTCTCAAAGAGGAGCAACTCGATGTTATATCTCGTTCCTTTGGGATCGATAGAGCCCTCATGCTGCTGCCGGGCCCAGGAGTCATGCCATACAGTCCTCCCGAAGGATACTTTGCTTATAGTAGGTACCATTGCATGTGTGGTGCTATCCCGCCACTCAATGCTTGGGTAGTCAGCTTCATCACGTACCTGAAGGTGGCCCCGTTCCAGCTTCACCCCAACTCTTATGCCATATTGGTGAGTCTCTTTGTTATTTTTCGGAGGGAGTATGGTCGCGCCCCCTCCAACCGGGAGATCCGGTACTTGTATAATTTAAGGGGCTATAAGAAGGGGTCCCCATATGTTAGCTTGGAGTCTGCTGTGACCTTCAAGCCGGTCTTGGACCTGTACTCTAAATTCAGCATGTTCAAGAAAGAGTGGTTCTTTGTTAGGGACGATTCCGTCTCCATCCGGCGCTTTACCTCTGGATGTAAGTTGATGCTTTTACTTATAATTCCTATTCCGATTGCGATGCTTCTTCTCATACTTTCTCATTTTTGCTAGCGACAGGTGGTTTTCCGGTTGTGGAGACTGACCGCCTGGTTCAGATGGCGGCGGAGATAGAAGCCATTCTTGGGAAATACAGATCATCTGCCTACTTGATTAGAAATGCGATTCTTCTGGAATATAACTTGATCCTTCCGCAGCAGTCTGTATTTAAGTTAAGGGAAACGGCGGAAGAGAGGGCGGCTGCTCAGGCGGCAGAGGGCGGAAAGAGAAAACCATTTACGAAACCTCCAGCCGTCGGAGGTAAGAAGCTTAAGAGGTCGGACGGTCCTTCTCCCAGCAATTGTCCACTTACTCAGGGGGAGATAGAAGCGGAGGAGGAAAGAGGTGAGGCGGAGGGCGGAAGTGACGTTGAGCGTCTTGGTTACGAGGGTGGCGATGGACAGGGTGGAGATGGACAGGGTGGTGATGGTTCCAGGGCTCTGTCTTCTGGGCAAGTAGGCGAGATGCAAGAGTGGACGGATGATGCTCTCCGTCAAGCTTTTGAGGGGTTGGGTGATGATCCGGCTTTGGTAGGGAAGACCGGGGAGGCGGACAAAACCGGGACTGGTGCAAGTGAGTCTTCTCCGACTATTCCGGCCAAGGTGGCTCTGACAACTCAAGGTGAACTCTTGACCCCTGCATGCTTCACTAATGATAGGGACTTAGGAATATTTTATGACCCGCTCCCGTCCTGGAATGAAATCCGGGACTTATTGCAGTATTCCACTCCTCCCCAGGGTTTGTACAACCACAGCTGTGTTTCTTTTCCTTTTCTAACTTGTAACCTACCGCGTTTCTTGAATCATATAGTAATGTAAGATTATGACACTTGTTCTTTATATCAGGAGCAGGCAAGACGCCCAAAGCTTCAGACCTTCGACACAGGCTCGAGCAATATAAACTTTCCAAAATTTCTGCTAAGCCGAAGCCCTCAGCCCAACGCTCCGGGGATGTAGTCGGGTACCGTCCTCTTCTTGGGGTCATCGAAGAGGGTATTCAGCAGAGGAAGAGGAGTCACCCTTTATCCGAAACTTCGCTCGGTCCTCAGCCTCCGGCTCAGCCTATTCATGACATTACTGAGGAGGGTAGCGAGTTTGTACCCTCTCCACACCCGTCCGGAAACCCTTCTGTTATTCATATCGACCGTCCCGACTTGGCCCGTAATCCCTTCGCGGGTCATCCTGATCTGGATCCAGGTTCTCAGGATATTACTTTCGACGAAGCTACCGGTGAACACCTTCTCCCCCGTAACCCCATGGTACGAGTACTTGACGAAGCCAAGTCCTTAGACCTCGATCTACTCACCACTCGTATAGTCACTATGGGAGACGAGGCCAAAGCTAATATTGATCGGGTGGCAGAGGAGGCCAAGAAGCTGATGGGGCATCATGCTCGGTTGGTTAAGGCCGGAGAGGAGATAGGGAGCGCCAATATCCGACTTCGATTGGTGGTCTCGGATCAGGCCAAGCAGCTTGCGGATCAGGCTATCCAGATCTCTCAGCACGAGGCTGCTACTAGGCGATTGAGGAGAACCATGGAAGAGGCCAGTCGAGCCGAATTGCGGAAAATGGAAGCTGCTTGCAAAGAGCGGATTGACATGGCTATTACCACGGTGGATGAGGTTCGGAGAGCGGATCTCGAGCAGGTGGAGGATTTGTCCGAGAAGCTTGAGGCTGCAGAACTTGCTCAAGCTAAGTTGAGGGAAGAGATGGAGGTGATGCGGAGGTCCCTTCAAGCTGATTGCTCGAGATACAGACTGGAGAGAGATGCTGCCGTGGAAAGGTTGTCGGCCTCCGATGCCCGGATGAGGGAGTTTGAGGAGAACGAAGGAATGATGGATGACATGCTCCAGGACATGTATTTCCGGACTTGGAAGCAGGGTAACCTCTCTTGGATGGATGATTATCCCAGAGTCATGGCCAAGACATATCTTCGGGCTTTGGAGGAGGCTAAGGCTGATGCAGATAAAGAGGGTGGAACGGCCTTCAGTATGGATGTGGTCACTGCCCAATTCACCAAGGAGGAGAAAGTGGCGGTAAAGGAGGGTATGCGGCTGCTTGCTGCTGAAGAGGCGGGCGTGCCGGTAGAAGATGACGACCAGGATGGTCAAGAAGCTAGTACTGGTAAGTCTTCCTTTCTAGTCTTTCTGTTAACTCGGTTACTCATCACTAATGAATCCTTTTTATGACCGGACAGGCGGGCAAAGGAACAAGGACAAGACTTCGACGCAACCAGCTCCATGACCGAACCTGAAAAATTCTTTTTGTAGGCTTGGCATTGTTGTATCTGTTAGTCTTAAGACAGTAGAGTAACTTCTAAGTTGTAATTCTTGCTACTTGTAATAACATTATTCTTGACGTGTAATTTTTTAGCTCAAGTTGATTTTGTCATTTCTTTGAATATTTGTTGCTATTTCGACATACCGTATGAGAAATGTAGCTATGTGTATTCTTGTAATTAAATTGTGTTTGATGTTAGATTCTGGTTTTCAATCATAATCTCATGACTTGCAATGTTAGCGTGTGGTGTGAAAAAAAAAAAAAAAATCAAATTATAGTCATGCATTTGTACATAAAGGAAGAAAATACCGCCTTTCATGTTCTGTTTGTAAATGGAAGTTTCGAATATCTTGTATGACCAAGCATGGAGAGCAGTTGACTGCCCCGCCATCTGATTGTGAATCTCTGCATCCATTGGCGGGTATCTCTTACCCTGCATCCTGTACTTTATGGTTTGTTATAGAGGATAGGAGGAAAGTTTTTTTTTTTTTAAGTAAAACTGAAATATGTGGAATAGTAAAACTTCCAGTCACGGAAGGCCTTCGATGTGCTTAAGTTCGTGGCAAACGGGTTTTGTAGTCACTTTCCCTAGCTGTGGGTCTTGGAGACATTTGTCACCCATCTTACGCCTCCGCGGGGAGTTAATTCTTTTTTACCACAGCCGCACTTAAGACACACCGGAGCCGAGATCGCGCACAGTAACTACCCGGGCCATTATGGCCCGTACTCATGGGTATTATTCGACTTACTGTGGCCGGCTAGCGTGGGTGCCGATCGTCAACTGTGAACTGCCCCTGGCTGGCCACACCTTATGTTGGGGCTTATAATCGGTTCACAGTCGCCGGCGAGCCTAACGCCGTAATGAGCTGCCTCGGCTATAGTCGGCCTTCTCGGTGGCTTATAATCGGCTCATTACAGTTGGCTTTAAGGGCCGTCGCGAGCAATGAGTTAACCCGCAGCAGAGGGATGCTGGAGCAAAAGTGTCTCATTGGCGAGGGCATAGATTCGCATAGTACCTGTTGGGGCTTGTCCACGTGAAGTTGCATTGTGGAGTGCTTTGAATAGAAATGCTATATGCTCAGGATTTTGTTCAACAGAAAAGGATAAAGTTAACAAGCAGCCAAGATACAAAGGAACAAGTTAAAAAAGAGACAAGGCTTTTTTAAAGTGGTTCGGCACGAAAAAATGCCTACGTCCACTGATTCTCTTCGTTAATTTACTTCATATGGGCAATACAAGTTAAGAAAAGTATCGACGGAGGTGTTGGATGTTCCATGCCCTCTGGAACACCTCTCCGTCCACTGTTGACAAAATATAGGCTCCGTTGTGGAGATCTTTATGAATTACATATGGTCCATCCCAGATTGGGTCTAGTGCTCCGGGGCGAGGGAAGATTCGCTTAAGGACAAGATCCCCTTCTCGTAAGGCACGATGCTTGACTTTGGAGTTGTATTGTGCTGCCACCTTTTGCTTGTGGGCTGCTGTTTTTAGGACTGCATCATTCCTTCTCTCCTCGACTAGATCCAAAGACATGTTGAGGAGCTCTTCGTTTTCTTCTGGGTTATAGTGGATCCTACGGTGGGAAGGCACAATGGTTTCAACTGGGAGCATAGCCTCCGATCCGTATGCCAAAGAGAAAGGAGTGTGCCCTGTTGATGTTCTGAAAGATGTGCGGTAGGCCCATAGTGCCGTAGGGAGTTCATCCACCCAAGCGCCCTTTGACTTCTCGAGCTTCTTTTTGATCAGAGTTTTCAGAATTTTGTTGACTGCTTCGACTTGTCCGTTTGCTTGGGGATATGCTACGGATGAGAAGCTTTTGTGAATTCCGTGTTCTTGGCACCAGTTGGCGAATTCCTCGCTGTCAAACTGAAGTCCGTTGTCTGATATGATTTTTAGTGGGACTCCGTACCTGCACAGAACATTTTTGATTAAGAAGTTGATAACTTTCGCTGAAGATACTTTATTTAGAGGTTCTGCTTCCACCCATTTGGTGAAATAGTCGACTGCTACTATAGCATATTTGGCGCCGCCTCGACCCATTGGCAGTTCACCGATTAAGTCAATTCCCCATACTGCAAAGGGCCAAGGGCTGGTCATCTGGGTAATCTCGGTTGTTGGTAGCCGAGGGACCTTAGCAAACTTTTGGCATCTGTCACACTTCTTGACGAAATCTAAGGCGTCCTTGCTTAAGGTGGGCCAGAAATATCCGTATCGGAGTATCTTTTTTGCTAACGTTTGCCCTCCGGTGTGATCTCCGCAGCTTCCTTGATGAATGTTGGATAAGATTTCCTTGGCTTCCCTTCCGGCGACACACCTTAATAATGGGTTAGAGAACCCGCGCCGATAGAGGATGTCTCCTTGCATGGTGTAGCGGGACGCTTTCCTCAAGATTTTCTTGACTTCGTTACGCCTGTCGGGTAGTGTGCCATTTTGTAGGTAGTCTCGGATGGGAGTCATCCAAGTTGCTTCTTCGGTTGCAGCTATCAGATTCACTTGCTCAAAACTCGGGATCATTTGCTTTGAGACAGTTACTGCTCCGAAGATGGCCTCGTCTCCCATACTTGCTTGCTTTGCCAATTCGTCGGCCTCTTGGTTCTCTTCCCGAGGGATGTGTTTGACTAAGTAGTGGTCTAATCGGCTGAGAAGTAACTTGGTCTTCTTTAGATATGCTATGAGTCGTTCTTCTCTAGCTTGGAATTCCCCTAGTATTTGATTAACAATAAGCTGAGAATCGCTGTGAAGACACAAAGAATTGGCTCCGATCTCGATAGCAATTTCTAATCCGGCTATTACTGCTTCGTATTCTGCATCGTTGTTGGTGGCAGTGAATTCCAACCTTATAGCATAGTGCAGTTTATTTCCCCTGGGAGTGATGATTACCACACCTGCCCCCGAGCCTTGTTCGTTAGATGCACCGTCCACAAAGAGATTCCACTTGATATCTTCTGTTATTTCCAGTTGCTCCTTATCCTCGTTGGTAGTGAATTCTGCAATGAAATCAGCCATGGCTTGTCCCTTGATGGCGGTGCGAGGGTGATAGGTGATATCATATTGACTCAGCTCAATACACCATTTAAGTAGTCGCCCGGAAGTGTCGGGACGATGGAGTACCTGCCTTAGTGGTTGATCGGTTAGAACCTTGATGGAATGGGATTGGAAGTAATGACGCAGCTTTCGTGAAGTGATTAGTAAGCAGTATGCTAACTTTTCAAGCTTAGGATATCTGACTTCTGCCCCAGTAAACCTTTTACTGACGAAGTAAACTGGTCGTTGTGTGCGGTTATCTTCCCTTACCAAGGCAGCGCTTAGAGCGTGAGATGACACAGCAAGGTATAGGTATAATTCTTCGCCTTTGCTTGGGGTCGAGAGTACCGGTGGTTTCTGGAGGTGTTCGATTAGGTTAAGGAAAGCGGTCAAGCATTCGTCCGTCCATTCGAACTTTCCTTTATCTTTCTTTAGAGCTTCGAAAAAGGGGACGCACTTGTCCGTTGCTTTGGAGATGAATCGGCCTAGGGCAGCCACTTTTCCATTTAGGCTTTGCATTTCCTTTCGGGTGGAAGGTATCTTGATGTCTCTTAATGCTCGGACTTGTTCAGGGTTTGCTTCTATCCCTCGGGCATGGACGATGAATCCTAAGAATTTTCCTGATGACACTCCGAAGGAGCACTTCAGTGGATTCAACTTCATTCCATACTGTCGAAGTACCTGGAACATTTCGCCCAGGTGGCTTACGTGATCTTTGGCTTCCCGTGATTTTACCAGCATGTCGTCTACGTATACTTCCATTGTTCGTCCTATTAGCCCTGCGAACATCTTGTTGACGAGGCGCTGGTAGGTGGCTCCTGCATTTTTAAGTCCGAAAGGCATCACTTTGTAGCAGTACAAACCCCGGTCGGTGATGAAACTAGTGTGATCTTGGTCGGGAGCATGCATAGGAATTTGGTTATATCCCGAGTATGCATCCATAAAAGACAGGAGTTCGTGCCCGGCTGTGCTGTCTACAAGTTGGTCGATTCTGGGAAGCGGAAAGCAATCCTTTGGGCAGGCGTCATTTAGGTTGGAGAAGTCAATGCAGGTCCGCCACTTCCCATTAGCCTTCTTTACTAGTACCGGGTTGGCGATCCATTCTGGGTAAATAGCTTCTCGTATGAAGTCATTGGCGAGTAGATTCTTTACTTCTTCATCGAGGGCTGCTGATCGCTCTGCCCCCATACTTCTCTTTTTTTGTTTTACGGGTGCCTTGGTAGGATCAATTTTTAATACGTGGCACGCTATGTTGGGGGAGATTCCGGTCATGTCAGCGTGTGACCAAGCGAATACATCCAAGTTGTGGCGGAGAAAATCAACGAGTTGTTCCTTCAATTCCGTTTTCAGCTGCGACCCAATTTTCAGTAGCCTACTTGAGTCGTGCTTGTCTACAGATATAAACTCCATAGCCTCTGCAGGCTCGGCGGTGGCCTCCTCCTCTTTGTCCCTAGGGTCTAATTCATTGAAAGGGTCGCTGGTGTATCGAAGAGGGGGGGCTTTCTTTAGTTGCTATGCTTCAAGGCTTTTTGTGCAGAGGGCAATCTCTACACCTTTCCCTTTATCTCTCCTGTGGTTGTTGCGAAGTTCGGTTACATAGCAGTCTCGTGCAATATCCTGGTCTCCTTCCACTTCCCCTACCCCATTGTCTGTTGGAAATTTCATTTTCAGGCACCACGGGGCTAGGACAATCTGGAAGTCAGATAGGGCTGGTCTTCCTAGGAAGGCGTTGTAGGCCGAATGGTTTTCTATCAGCACAAACGTCTGTTTCCTTACAACGGAGCGGGGATGGCTTCCAATTTCAACGAAGAGGTCCAGCTGCCCGATGGGCATTTTCGCATCTCCAGTGAAACCGTGTAGCGGTTTATCGCAGGGAGATACGTCCTTCATTGACAACCTCATTTTGTCGAATGCGTGTTTGAACAGGATATTTACAGAGCTTCCAGTGTCTACCAGGATTCGGTAAACTTCGGCGGGACCGAGTCGGGCAGAGATAACCATGGGATCCATGTGAGGGTACTGTCTTCCTTCTAGGTCGCGTTTACTGAATGTGATGTCATCACTTTCTTTCCGCTTTGGGTGGCGCTCTTCTATAACCGCATTGACGCAGTCTCTATTGTCTCTGAGCGACTTCCCATATCTTTCCATCTCTTTCCAGCTTCTGTCTGCGATGTGTGGACCTCCTGAGATGGTATGGACCACTATCTTCTCTTGACTAGAGCTGCTAGCGTTGCGGTCGCCTCTGCCGGTCCCTGGTGAGGGTAGCCTTGGGTTTTCATTGGCAGGAGCTGGAGTCCTGTCTTGACTTTTTACATAGCGCTCCAGTTTCTTTCTTCTGATGTGTTCCTCAATCAGATCCCGGAGATGATGGCATTCGTTGGTATCATGTCCGTGGGATTCGTGGAAGCGGCAGAATTTTCCAGATTTCTGTGCGCTATCTGATTCCTTCTTGTATGGTGGGCGTTTGTATCTAACTTCGCCTTGGGTGGCAAGGAAGATGTTTTCGACGGTCTCGTTCAAAGGGGTGTAAGAGTCGAATCTTGGTCCTGGCCGATATAGGCGTTTCTCTACTTTCTTGCCCCCAGCATTGTCTCTGGAATCATTTCTTCGAACGTCCCTTGCCACAGCAGGGGCGTTGCCATGGGTCGTCTTACTTTGTTGTCCTGACTGCCCCTCAATGGCGGCATCCTCAAGCCTCATGTATTTCCCGGCTTCATGGAAGAAATCGGGTAAAGTAGCTGGTTTTTCTTTTGTCAATCTCCTAGCAAATTTAGTGTCCGGATGCACCCCACTGCAGAGGGCCATTAGGATAAGCTTCTCATCGGCATCTTGAACTGCGGCTGCTGCGGCGTTGAATCTGGTTAGGTATTGCTGCAGCTTTTCTCCAGGTTTCTGTTTGACGCTGGATAAGGAATAAGCGTCCTTAGGTTGCTCCACATGAATGCGGAACTGACTGATGAATTTTTCTTTCAACATTTCCCACGAGCTGATGGATCCTTGGGGTAGATGACAGAACCAGGAGGTAGCAAGATCTGCTAAGAAGAGCGGGAAGCATTTGCACAGCACTCCCTCTGTTGCTCCACTCATGAGCATATGCTGCGTGTACCTCTGTAAGTGTACAACGGGATCGGAGGTTCCTTTGTAAGGTTCCATTGTTGGCATCTTCCATTCTCGGGGGGTGATAGCAATTTCGATATTGCGGGCGAAAGGGCTGGTTACCCTAGCGCCTATCCCTCGATCTCTTTGCTCCCGTTGGACACACTCTCTGAATAAGCGTGCCATCCTTTCATCAGAATTTGGAGCGGACAGAAATGAGTTTGGTTCCGCTCTGTGGGGTTGATTCCGACCAGACAACCTGTAGGGATGGTATCGTCTATCATTCCTCATATTTTCCAGTGGCTGCCTTTGATCTTCTGGGAGCATGCTTGGATCAGCTACAGTTGGCCCTTGCCTTGATCTTCCCCTGTTGGGTTCTGATCTAAGCACTTCCTCGGGTCCAACTTCGGGCTGAACTCTAGCTCGGCCCCGTTCACTGGTGTTTCTGTGGTTAGGCAGCATGACAGGCTCAGCTGCAGTTGACCTCCGCCCGGTACCTTCCCCGTTGGGTTCGGCACCAAACGTTTCCTCAGGCCTAACTTCGGGCTGAGCTCGGTCTCGGCTCCTACCACGGCTACTCCTGCCGTTAGCTCCTTCGAAGAAGGAAGATCTTTGCTGTCTCTGAGATCCTCCAGATTGGGACTCGCCCCATGATTCAGTGTTGCGGTTGGATTCTTCAGCGTCCCTCAAGCGTGACATGAGATGGTCCACCAAGGCTTCCTGCTGGGACGTGAAGCGGTTAGTTACTTCAACAACAACTCTGTCCAAATCTGCCCTAGTAATTGCTGCAGGCTGTTCTGTGGCAGGAGTGGTGGGGTTAGCCTGTCCTCCATTTGTTACCGTTGCTGGAGGAGGAGGATTTACTTGATTTGCGATAGCTGGATCAGGAAGGCTACTGGATGCGATGTTTTTTCCTTTGTTAACATCTTTTCTCTGTTTGGGAGGCATGTTTTCCAAGTGGCGGATGATGCTGTTAGGAAAACTTTCTAAGCGGATGAAGCTGGAGCTTCGAGCTTCAACCTTCTCAGTGAAAGCACCAAAAATGTTTGCACAAAAAATGGACAAACATCTCAAAGTTGTATGATTTAGTAGATCTTATGTTGTTCTTAGTGATTTGGGTGATTTATGCAAATATATGAAAAACAGGGGCTAAACTGTAAAAAGACACGCAGATTTATAGTGGTTCAGCCAGAATGTGCCTACGTCCACTTTATATGTTATTTCTCTTCTTTTGTTGTGATTACAAGTACAAAGCTTTGGTACAAGTAAAAGAAAGTTGTTCGAAAGTTCCTTCCGTGCTTGAGCTCTCAAAAACTTGTCCCCATTGTTGTATCCCTGCCCCTCTATTTATAGAGTGAAGCTGGGGGTAGGGGTCTTGGAGGTATATAGCAGCTGGCGGGCCTGGGCTGAGACAATCTGGCCTGGAACACCTTGGTTCGGCATCCCTTGATTCGGTGGTAGGTTGATTCGGTGAAGAGTTGGTCCGGTCGTGTAGTTCGGACCGGCGTGTAGGTTGATTCGGCATAGACTGATTCGGTGGGGAGTTGTTCCGGTCGTGTAGTTTGATTCGGCGAGGAGTTGGTCCGGTCGTGTAGTTTGGACCGGCGTGTAGGTTGATTCGGCATAGACTGATTCGGTGGGGAGTTGAACATGGTGGATGTTTGGTCCGGTAGGGTCAAAATATACCCAACACACGGCTACCCCTATTAACACAAATCTCAATCCCTTAACCATTTCATTATATCATTTAATTTAACTTATTAAATATCCTAAATAATATTAACCACAATCTTCTAAAGTGTTCCACTGGTGTGCTCGTTCTTCTCTCTTTCTTCTTTCTTCTTTTCAATTAGTTAGCGATAAGAACATCACTGTAACCCTAGTGAGGCGGGCATTGTGCCCCCACACTCTTCTAAACTAAATACAATAGATTCTTTGTTGCAAATTATAGTTTAATCTTATTACTTTGGCTTATAGAGCAGTGCATCTCATACTGCTAGCATGGTCATTTGCACTGGAATGACCAATCTATTTTAGTGATAGGTTGGGCTGCTCAATGGAGTCAGAAGCGAGCATTGACTGAGCAACCCGGTTGCTTGTTGGGCACTGAGGTTGGCATATGATAGTTGGGCCTTACTGTGTTGCTTTGCTATTGGGTGGTCTCGGCACGAACTATGTGCTTAGTGGGTAGAGGTTCTATTGGGTGACACATTGCGAGTAGAAGTTCCTACATTATTTGTAGAAATTTTTTGTCTATTTAGGATATGTTAAATAGTAATGTGGTTACACGATGGGTTAAGCCCAGACATGTATATGAACTAAGTGTTGGCCAAATGTTAAGTGGCAGGCAACATTGGTGTTAAGTGAGAGCGCATGTTCGCATCTGCGTTCTTTTGGGTAACAAGCGATAATGTGTAGAGTGACAGAAAGGCCCTGCTCGAGCCAGAGTGCATGAGGCCTCGAGGGTTCTCCTGGATGACACATAACCAGTCGTAGGATGATTGAAGGTCCTGGCTCGAACCAGAGCATATAGCCGGCTTGAGCACATTGTATAAGTGTTATGTTAAATGGTGAGACGGACGGCTAGTGCCGCTGTTCACAATAACTTAATTAATATTTGAACTTATTATCATGGGTAAGAACTTATCTATGACACTAGACCGAACATGCAAGTATTCTTAAGGACACTAGTCGTTACATACGGATGCCTTCAGACACGTTGGCAGGCGCCTAACCACATCTAGACATGATTGAGGGCAAAGACTAAAACAAATCAGCCTACAACCGTAGTATTCGAGAAAAAAGAAAAAAGAGACTATATGTGCATAATGAGAATCGACGAATATGATTTAGTATTTGAGTAGTACTTATCCGATGCTGCTCAATTCAGGAAAGCACAACTTCATCAAAGATGCATGAAATAAAGGATGAAGCATACCCAAGACTAGCAATGAAGGAGAAAGATCTGAAACTAGTGGATGATTTGAAGATGTTCAAGTAAACCCATTAGATCCCACCAATGTAGCAAAGATCGGAGAAATCATAGAGGTGAGCTATGTTCACAATTAATTGACTTCTTGAGATAATCCTCTGATGTTTCTGCTTGGACCTATTTAGATATGGTTGGAATTAATCTACCCGTAATCTTTCATGCTCTCAACATAGATCCAAATGCACATATGTGAGGCAAAAACGATGCTCCTTGGATCAGGAAAGATACAATACTCTAGACGAAGAAGTTAAAAAGTTGAAAGAAAATGTGTTCATCCGAGAAAAATATTATCCACAGTGGATAGAAAATCCAATTTTGGTAAAAAAATCTAATAGGAGATAAAGAACCTGCATCGACTTCACTAACCTCAACAAAGCTTACCTAAAGGACAATTTCCCTAGCCAGAATCAACTAGTTAGTCGATGCAACTATCGAACATGAACTATTGACTTTCATGGACACCATCTAGGTTACAACCAGATAGCTATGTTTGAGATAGACTAGGACCATACAAGTTTTATTATTGACAAAGGATTGTATTGATATATAGTGATGCTATTTGGATTAAAGAATGTGGGGGCAATGTACCAGAGGCTGGTCACATGATGTTCATAGATCAAATTAGGAAGAATGTCAAAATCTATGTCAGAGATATGCCTGTAAAGTCCAAAGCAGTTTCTAACCATGTAAAATACTTAGAAGAGACTTTCGCAACATTAAGACACTATAAATGAAATTTAATCCTTTGAGGTGTAACTTTGTAGATCAATCAGGCAATTTATTGGGTTACATCGTAAGCGTGAGAGGAATAGAAGAAAATCCCGAGAAAATCGATGCCATCAGGAAGCTGAAAATCTCAAAAAAAAACCTAAAGATATCATGAGTCTGAATGGAAAGGTAGCAGTCCTGAGCAAGTTAATTTCTAAAGCCATTAATAAATGTATTCCATTATTTGATCAAATAAAAAATGGCAGAAGCTTCGAATGGACAGAAGAATGCAAAGTGGTGTTCGAAATATTAAAAATCACTTAGCCAATCCATTAATGCTATCAAAATCAATCCCATGTGAGGATTTTTCATATACATAACTATAACTAACCGAGCTATGAGCACAGCTAGAGTACAAGAGGATGCGGGTGTGCAAAGGCCGATATACTTCACTAGCAAAAGTCTATCTAGGGCTGAGCTAAACTATTCCCTAATAGAGAAGCTAGCTTATAACTTACTACTCACGGTAAGGAAACTGGGGCCATATTTATAGGTGCACCCTATTAAAGTGCTAACATGCATACCTCTAAAAAATACAACAAAACTAAAAACATCCAGCCGTCTATTAAAATGGGTAATCGAGCTAAGTCAATATGACATCTCCAATTGCCCTACAATGTGATCAAAGGTAAAGCCCTAGTCGACTTGATAGTAGAATGTACAACACCAAAAATTTAACAAAGTGAAGAAACAAAAGAGCCTTCATAGTTGTGGTAACTTTACATTGATGTAGCATCAAACAAGCAGGGAGCAGGTATTGGATACGCACTTGTCACTCCAGATTGATAGAAATTATACGGTGTGGTGTAATTTGAATTCAAAGTAACAAGTAATGTTGCAAAATATGAAGCACTCATTGCTGGGCTCAAAATATCATAAGTAATGAAAATATCATACATTAACTGTGATTCACAACTTGTTGTAAACCAAGTGTAGAGCAGTTATCAAACTAGGGAACCAACTCTAGCTAAGTATACAGAATTGTCCAAAAACTACTTCCTCAATTTGAACAGTTCGATATAGAGAAAATTCCCGGGGAAGAAAATTCTTTAGCAAACTCTTTGACCAAGCTAGCAAGTACCAAGGTCACACAATAAATGAAGGCAGATCCAGTGGGACACTTAACCGAACCCAGCATTTCAAAAACAAATCATGTCTTAGTACTAACATAAGCTCAGCGAGCAAGAGGCCAAGATGCGATAAATGAAGGTGAGCTGGATGTGACTCGGGATAACCAAACCTTGCCAATGATGCAACAAGAAGAAATGGAATCTTGGATGACCCCCATAAAGCGCTTGTTGCTAGAAGGGACCATACCAGCAGATAAAAATTCATTAAGGAAAATTAGATACCTAGCCTCTTACTTCACGTTCTTTGATGGTATACTTTACCAAAGAGGGTACTTGACCCCTGACTTAAGATGCATCACTAAAGAGGAAGAAACCAAAGTCACGAGATAAGTTCATAAGGGATACCGCAAAGACCATTTAAGAGGGACCAAATTGGCTAAGAAAATACTAAGACAAGGTTATTTTTGGCCAACTATGCTAAGTGATGCATGAGATTTCATTCGTAAGTGTGACATACGCCAAAGGTACACCATTATCCTAAGATTACCATCATATGAGCTTATTCCCATGACCAGTCCATGATAGTTTGACATATTAGGGATTCATCTGATAGGACCACATTCAATGTCCAAAGGAGGAGCAAGGTACGAGCCGTAGCAATAGATTACTTCACCAAATGGGTGGAAGCTGAGCCACTAGCAATCATAACTTCAAAGAAAATAGTTACCTTTGTGGTTAGAAACAACATCACCGAGTTTGGGATCTCACACGAAATAATTTTCGACAATGGCACACAGTTCTAAAGTAAGGAGTTTTTCGACCTTGCAAGAAACATAGTATAGACAAAGGTTTTTCTTCAATGGCTCACTCTTAGGCAAACGGACACATTGAGGTGGAAAATAAAACGATAAAATTTTGCTCAAGAAAAGGACACAAAGGTTAAAGGAAAATGGGTAAAGGAGCTACCCCTAGTCCTATGGGAATATAGAACATCAACTAGGTCATGTACCAGACATACCTCATTCTCTTGAACATACGGTTATGAAGCTATGCTCCCAGTTGAAGTAGACGTTCCATCCCATCAGCATTTAGTCTATGTGGCTAAGTTGAATTTTCACCTTAAGGAAGCTGCACTAGATTCCATACAAGAAAGAAGAGATGAAGCAGCGGTTAGTTCCATAGTTTATAGATAGAGAATGAAAAAAGATTAAAATTCAAGCCTCAAGAGAAGAAGTTTCAGAAAGGGGATCTTGTTTTAAGGAAGGTGATGTTTAACATTATAGACCCAACAGATGGTGCACTTGGACCTAATTGGGAAAGACATCTAGTAATCATTGAAACACTTTCGAACGATGCATATCGCCTCTCCAAACCATATAGTAATCTTGTCACAAGGACATGGAATTCGAAATACCTCCAACCATACTTTGTTGGATATTTCTTTTGCAGTAGAATATTATATACAAAGTTGTAATTATGAACTAAGATAATAAATTGGATGTAGGCATTACCCGAACCAGTATAAAATATGTTTTTCAATGTTATTTACTTGCATACCAAACTTGAGTTGTAATGATATAACTCGACTTTTCAGCTAATACTGCACTGGACCTAGGGATATTGACTGCCCGAACCAAAAATTCATGCACATGAATAAAAAAGAGGTAGTAAATACATGACCTGACTTCCTAGTCAAAAACACAATAATCTATACCACAAACGGAGGAAATCATGTCAAGCGCATGAAAAAACACAAATGCTAACACAAAAGTCACATTTAGAATTAGGAGCCGCGAGAAGGTCCATAAAAAAGCAACTCATGTGGTACAATTAAAGAAACGGCTCAAGTTTCTACATAAAGTTCAAGAGGTAAACACACAATTCTTTGATCTCTACTGAATCTCCTTATAAGTCATCATGAAATATTATATATATATAAAAACATTAACAATATAGATATTTTTGGTTAAACCCATGAGCTGCTGAGGTGTATCTTATTCAGACCCTGAGTCTTCCGCTGGTAGGAGCATCCTTCTTTAAAGGGATGTTCGGGTAGTAGATGATGGGGGTATCTATAACATCTCTATTTTTAGTTAAACATTATTCAGGACATTTAATCAGAGAGATTAAATAGAATAACGTAAAGGGTCAAGGAAAATAAGATTTGGTTAATTAATAAGGTCATGCCTTAATAAACTAATAAGATTGTTTTGGAAAACTAAAGATATAAGAGAGAATACGAGGAGGGAAAAATAGGTAGATCCATCCTTCAGCCTTTAAAACCCTCTCTCCCTCATTTCATTTTCACTTTTCACAAACTTAAACAATCAAAAGAAAAACTCCAAGGCCGACCATAACTCAGGCTAAGGGATTGAAATCATGGGGATTAAGAAAAGAAACTTAAGGATACTAAGATCAAATCAAATCTCAACTCCAACAATTAATCTAAGGTGAATAATAAGTGTTCCATCTCAATTTTTCTTTTTAAATTCAACTACGGGTAATATCCAAATCATTTTGATAGATTTTGCAAGATATGGTTGAATGTTCATTGTTTGGATATAATGATGAATTAAGAGATTTTTATAAAGTTATTTAAATGGGATTTAAGGATAAAACCTAAGATTTTAATCTCCAAATGCTTTGATTTTATGATATGTTGTATAAAACACTATTTTGGAGATGTGTTTTTAATTTCATAATTTTCCAAGTTATATGGATTATTTTATGAATTTCCTAAGGAGGAAACAGCTTAATTTCGAGTTTTAATTATTTAAAATAATTAAATAAGGTTTTTGACTCTGAAATTTTTATAAGGTAAAGAGAAGGATATTCTCTAATTTCTATGAATTTTTGGGATTTTTCCCAAGTAATTTCAAATTACTATGAATTTATTATCCTAGATAAGCATTTAAATTAATGATTAATTAAGGGTATTAATTAATTAAAGTTGAGAAATATTTTGGAACATGAAAATGATATGCGGCAATATTTCTAAAACGATTAGTTAAAGTATTGTTTGTATCTAATAGGAATTTTCCAAAGTGTAAGATTTGGTGAAAAGTGCTTACTTTTAATAGAAATAAACTAGTTTTCATGTTAATTGCGTCGATGCCATGCTGCATATATCCACTTCCAGCCTACAGGAATGCCGCCTCTATGCACATCAATGTTGATATTGAGGGAAGCATACGATGACTGCTTCGGTAGCTATTTAATGATTCCATTAATGTCGATGTCGATAGTGCCGGCAACCTATAATTAGCGGCATGGTGTCTTCATGATTCATCTAAGCGTTTTAAAAGGTTACTGTTGACGTCGACGATGTTGCATGTCTGCATCACCATTTTCAATGATGCCGCACCTAATCACTTCGACTGTTTTCAATACTTAGGCAGTAATGTCACCTATTATGTCTTCGAACCAAGCGGCATTGTAGCCAAAATAAACTACATTTTAAAAGATTTTATAATGACATCGAGGCCTTTGATGTCGTTGTGCATCAAGGTCAATGACCTTATATACTTTGCTTTTATGTCAATCCCGCATGGTAACGATGCCGCATCTCTTTCTTTAATGCCTACGGGGCTTGTTTTATATAGAGCAGAATATTTTAATGGCGCGAAGAGGCCTAGGTATCAAGAGGATCGATGACCCTATATCTTCGGCAGCTAGCCATATAACTTATAAAGGTTTTAAGTTTTGTTTAATGGGTGGATAGCCTATAGTTTATGGAAGTCGACAACATCATTTTTGACATGAATTTATACTTAAAAGAATTTAAGTTTTGTTTCACCTTAGGTAGAGGGCCGATGAGGTATAGTATGCCATGAATGTCAGATATCTTCATAAAAGGCGGAGAGCCTTATGATTTCCATTTCAACATTGTCATTAGGGATACCAATGGCATTTTAAAATTTGTAAACTTCAACTCTATCACTAGGGACACCAATGTAGATGAACTTCAACGTTGATCTATATTAACCAAATAAGGGTGGCGAGCCTATTGTTTTGTAACTTCAATTCTAAACATTGGGGATACCAATGCTATTTTGATTATAGATGCCGACACTATCATTGGGGACACCAAAGCAGATTAGTTTCGACAAACTAAATTTTTTATAAATGAGACTTCATCATTGCGGCTACCAATGCATTTTCTTAAATGAGTTTTACATTGATTATTTAGTGATACCAATGTATGTCTCTTTGAAATGTTATAAATTTAAGGGAAAATAACCTAATTGGGATACTAATAGACATAGGTTAAACATGTGGGTAACATGAATTAAATCATAAATGATGGTTTCATAGTTATCCTAGGAAAACTACGAGATGTGAGATGGATAGTCCACATCATGCTGGAGATGGATAGTCTTTATGAGGATAATGAAGGGTTCATAATCATCCTAGGAAAAGTATGAGATGTGTGATGGATATTCCACATCATTTTAAGTTCAATGGAATATGCGTGATGGATATTCCACATCATTTTAAGTTAAATTGAATATATGTGATGGATAATCCATATAATTTTAAATAATCAAACCACATGTGATAGGTAGTCAATGTGGTAAGGGATGGGTATCCAAGTAATAATTACATGTGAGATGGATAGTCAACATAATTCTAAATATGTTTATATATGAGATGGGTAGTCCACATAACTATAAGACGGTTAGTCGGATTAAAATAAGATGGGTGGTCAATTTAAATTGTGATGGGTAGTCATTTGAAATTAAGATGGATAATCTAATGAATTGGGATGGGTAATCCAATATATGTTGCATGATTATAAATGCTATTTTCTATCTAACCATTGTGGTTGTGGAAGTGTAGTATATGGTTGTCATGTTTTAATTAAGATACTAGCGAAGGTAATACCTGTTCCGCTCAGTGGCGTGGTTTCACTAAATATCTATTTGGCTTGAGATAGTAGGTTATTATTCACATCAGACTGTTATCTGACTCGAAGTTTTTGTTTTTCCCCTTAAACTCTTGAGTACTCATTTGAGTAGGTTGGGAGTAAGGGCTTTCAGGTTTCAGTTAAACGAATAAGCTTTCGGAGATGTGTAAGAGGCAATCTAGTAATTAGGAACTTTATCTATTTCCATCGTGTAGTTTGGTTTTGTCTATTTGGATGTAACAAACAAGTTGTATAATTGCTAAGTATTTGACTCTGATCAACCAATCGGCACTTTATATGTCGCTCTTGGAGTATTTTGTAATAATTATATTTTCTCTGAACGTGGGATTATGTAATGAATATGAGATATCGTTGGCTAAATGAGATATGAAAACTTGTTATTAAACTGTGTTGAAATTTTTTCATTTTCATATGCTTCTGATTATTGTATGATTAACATAGCCGTATTTTATTGTCGAGGACTAATAACTATGGATGATTATAGCATTTGTAGTAGTTAGTTTTAGGCCTTAGAATGAGGGATGTTACAAGTTGGTATTAGAGAATAGGCTTATTATTAAAAGGATTTAACCCAAAGAGTTTTTGAAAACATAACCCGAATGAATCAGAAAATAAGATTGATGTATGGGATAATGCTATAATAACATACTTTTATTTTCTATATATAAGTATGTATTCCATCTCTATTCTCCTTTCTCTCTTAGACCATTCTTCTGTATCTTTCTAAGGCTTATATACTGATTTACGAGAAAGAAATATATGGAGGTAGAAAATGGAAGAGTGAATCTAGGTGGAGGAAGCACCACAACCAATGGAAATACTTGGCCTAACACTTGGAGGAACCATGGTCGACAGGCAAATGCTAATCAAAATGCAAATGCCAATGTAGGTGCTACGACCCCACCAGTGGATATGGAGACTATGTATCAGTTTTTCGTCAATCTGATGCAAGCTAGAGCAACTGTAGGAGTAGCTGTAGGAAATGTTGCTAATGCGAGAGGAGTCAATACCGTAGCGCTAGTTGGTAATAACTATGCTAAGCTGAGTTGAGATTACACCAATCTGCGTGGGAAGCTTTTTCTGGGGACTGAGGATGCGATAGAAGTGGAAAACTGGTTGTTACATTGTAAAAGGATTTTTGCTGATTTGGGTCTAAATGACGAGCAAAATAGGAGATTGGCTTCGAGATAATTACAAGGAGCCACTTTTTTCTGGTGGAATAGGGTAACCGTAGGAGCATCAAAAGAGGAGATGACTTAGGAAGAATTTCGAAGGAGATTCAAGTAAAGATTTTTGTCAAAGGTAGCTAAATTAGTTTTGCTCAGGAAGTTTATCAGTTGGAGCAGGAGGAAATGTCTGTGTTGGGGTACTCTACTCTATTTGATGAGCTGTCCAAGTATGGATATGCCACTATAGACACTGTTATCAAGACGTATGAGAAGTTTATCAATGGGTTGAAGACGGAGATTCCTAGGGCAACCATTCGACATATGAGAGATCCGTCGAATGCAGTGGTGGAGATGGCTGTCAGGACTAAAGAAATTTTTTTGACCTTTGGGAAAGAGAAGTCAGTGGATAACTAGAATTCTCAAAATAAGAAGAGGAAATTCTTTAAGAAGAAGGGAGCTCAGAAAGGCAGGGCTGCCAAAAAGTGGAAAGCTAACATAGTTTGTTACAAATGTGACAAGAAGGGGCACTATGCTAACGAGTGTCGATCTGGTGATGGCAAGGTGGTTGTAGGGAAGAAGAACGTGAAATGCTTTAATTGCGACCAGGAGAGGCATTATAAGAACAAATTTCTAGAAGCGGCCAAGGCTAACAAAGAAAAGGTGTTTGTTTTGGAGCCATTTACAAGATCAACAGCAGTTGAGATGCGAAAGTCTGTGATGGAAGGTATGTTTTTGACTTATAGCATACCAGTTAGGGTACAGTTTGATACCGGTGCATCGCATTCATTTATATCTCTGAGTTTGATAGATAATTTATGTTTAGAACCATCATGCCTTGTTACTTCCTTAAGGATAGCTAATTCAATATGAAGGTACGTAACTCTGGGGATGAGATGTGACCATCTAGAGTTTGAGTTGCTAGGTTATACTTTTGCGTGTAGTTTGTATATATTTGATTTCGTAGGTTTTGGGATTATTTTGGGTATGGATTGGTTAAGCTGATACGATGCTAGGATATTTGTAACGTTTCGACCTTTCGACGCTCGAAAGTCAACATTAATACGTCCACTATAACAAATGCCGCGCAATCGAATGCCGGAAAACCGAACCATTAGGGTTAAAAAGAAGAGGTAGAAGAAGACAAAAGAAAGAAAGAATAGAAAAAAACAGAAACAGAAACAATATCAGAATCTCACATTCGCAGCGGAACACATATAATAGACAATCACTAGTCTTTTAAACAAAGAACTATATCGGTTTATACAATACAACAATGAGAGTCAATATACAACTCAATACAACAATGGACAGTTATATAAACTTGTCCTCATACAGAATACACATCGGAATAAATAAACAAGTACGGGAGTACATCTCGCCATCCAGCTCATCTCCAAAGCTCCAAAATATCCAGAATATCCTGATAACATAACTCTAGGCTGCCCGTGTGGAAAATTATGGGCAGTCAGAGTTTAGAAAGGGAACAATAAACTCCGAGTCAGTCATGGTGACTGGTGTGAGATCGTAAAATAGTTATTGTCACAAAGAAAATAAAACAAATTCGCAATGCTTTTGGAAAATGAAACTACTATAAGACCTCCCGCCACACACACAATGCAAACGCATAATTGGAGGAGATTTCTTCTTATGATAGTCAAAGATGCTTACTACGAAAGATCAGTTGATATTATTATTAATGTCTAGTGTGGAAAACATTTTGAAAGTATAATATTAATCTTAGCCAGCATAGACATTTCGAACTATGCCTACTATAGCTACCATCTAAACAGTGGTGACCACCATAAGTAAATGGCAGGTTCTACAACTAAAACCGTACAAGGTTCGTATTGGGAATTGGATTTCCAACAAATGGTCAGGCTAAGGAACTTCCTACTGCCACATGGGTACGCCTCTGGATGGACGTCCCAAGAACTAACTAGCTCTCTGCCAACACAAGGCCAGGTTACCCCTTACACAAGGTAACTACTACACGAATATGCCACCCCCCGGTCCTTTGGGACCTTTATCCGAGGGCCCTCGATCACAAAGCAACAATCACACAATAAATGAGACTGGAGCAACCACACAGGTAATATCTGGGCTCCATACCATAATATCACCTTTTTCCAGAAGGATAATATCACCTTTTTCCAGAAGGAAATGACATACCCTAAAGGGCACGACCCTCATAACCTTGCTGCATCTTTCCTGTTTTGACCATTTCCGGGTTGTGAGGTCCGATGAGGTATCGTCCACAAAGCTACGCTTTTCACAAAGCCATGCTTTGATCACAAATGATCAACAAATGATCATCAACACACAGCAACACTCAGCAAGCCACACTACCAATTTGGGAGTATATCACTGATAACCTTCAACTACATAACCTATGAGCTCGTACATCTCAGAGAAGGGTGTTAAGCTAAGAGAATAAATTCTCCGCCACCAACAGAAATATATTTGAAAGAAATTAGCTTTATATCTCAAAGTGTAATGTCAGACATACAACCATACAAGTCTGTTCCGGGTTCGAACATAACCGAAGGCACTTTCGAAGATGCCCTTGCAATCCGGGTATTCACAATCCCGATCAGACTTCCCATCACAAGAAGAGTGATATAAATCTCTATACTGGAGCAACTCGGTGCAGAGACATTCGACAGGTTGTCCTTTCATTTTCGAAAATACCCGGTCTTAACACCGGTCTTCAATTGCAATTCATAACGTCGTATCATTATTCGGAATGGGTTATATGACACAAAGTCCTCTCCCGGCTTAACCGAATAATGAGCGTTTGTTTTAAAAACAAATTCAAGTGCCATTTCAAAGGCAAATATTGATAGTCGGTTATTTAACTAACAACAACATTCACAACAATCAACCAATTTAAATAATTTTCCCAAATTATTAAATTTCAAATATCTTCGTAAGATATATATTTTCCACACTTCATCAATTTGAAAACAAATTTCAAATCACTTTTCACTCTTGAAATAAAAATTCCTGATATTATTTATTTCCCTTTTTTCTTTATAAATTCCATTGTGAATTTAAATTTCCAAATATTCACTTATACACGATTTTCAAATCGTTTTCCAAATATTCACTTTCAAACACCAAATCAAATTCCAAATTTGATTTCTAAATTTACTTCAACACCAAATCAATTACAAATTGGTTTCTAATTTTATTTCCAAATACCAAATCATTTTACAAATCGATTTCCAAATTTATTTCAACACAAAATCCATTTTAATTCAACACCAAATAAGTTTTCATATCGATTTCCCAAAGATTTATTTTCAAATACCAAATCAATTATCAATTGGATTTCAAACAAATTTATCACTTTTTAAAATAAATTCCTTTATCTCTTCCAAACCATTTAAAATTCCATTTTAAATAAATTCTTCAACTTTTAAACAATACTACTCAAAATCCTTTTATAAAAATCCTTTCCCATATTTTTGGAAATAATTCGGTAAGATTACAAAAATCAATTTTTTCCCTTTCTTTTAAATTCCTTTTTTCAAATTAATTCGATTCTTAAAAATAAATTCCCAAAATCTAATTTTATTTATTTCTGGTATCCAATGATACCAAAAATACATTCGGCCAAATTATAGCCTATAACAAATTCAATCACAAATATAATCATCCACAGATTATAAATAAATAATCACACAGCATATGAAACAAATCCATACAACATATGAAACAAATTCATATAATTTGAGGAATCCAGTTGGATCCCTCCAACCAGTTTTCCCTGCATCCACAGAATGTTAGCACAATACCAATTCCACTTCGAGGTGGAATATTACGGTATATGGGATTTATAAAATATCATCCGCTATTATACGGCGCATAGGGTCTCATCCGCTATATAATGCGGGAAATCAACAACTCCAATATATATATATATTCCAATATATATATATATATATTGCTATATACTACTATATATACTATCACAATCAAATAGTCAATCAATAACTGCAATTCGATTTTAATTTGAGTGAGAAGATCTCACCTTTGCTTTTATTTTGCAATCCCTTTCCATTTTAACTATTTCTTCATCGTATTAGACCTTGTATAAACAATTTTATACAGTTGATTAATATTCGAAATAATTCGAACAATTAAATTCCCATTTAATAATTTTTAATTTAAACAAATGATTTCATTTAAACTAATTATTTTCTTTTGAAACTTCATATATATATATACACTTATAATATATATATATATAGATAAAAATCTGATTTTTTTTAATATAAACCAAGCATTAAAAAAAATTTCCATTTCTAATAAAAAACTTATCTCCATATATTTATATTCATTGTTTTACAAATAAAAATATGTATACATTATCTCCTGTTTCACTGTTTATCTTCCTCTGTATATTTTATTTAAAAAAAAATTTGTAAAAAAAATAAAAATAAAATCGAATACCTCAAACCAACGTCGATGCTAGCAATCATGCCTCGGCCTCGTGCTCGCGACCACAAACCATCCTCGCGCGCCCCCCCCCATTTTCTTCCTTGATCGCCTTTGAAGGAGATTCTGCCAACAACCATCGCCTGCTCGCGACCACACTACAATTTGTCGAAGTTGCCGCCGCCTTCTATAAATAACGAAACCCTCTTACAAGAAATCGCGAGACTCTGACCTACTTACGAGCGCCGCCTGCTTCCCATGCGAACGCACCTCCTCGACTAACCCGCCCTCATATCTTCTCGTGCTTGCAAATCGAAATAACTCCATTGTGATGCCGAAGAAATCGAGCAACGGCTCGATAGTGGTATCTCCCCCTTTTTTTTTCTTTTTAAAAACTGCGAATTCAATTTGAAAATGGGTTACGACCATTTATCTTGATTGAACGAAAAAATTGAGGACGCCATTTTTGTTTGCGAACGATGGATATATTTTTCGTTTCTTAGTGTCGAAGTGTTCAGCTGTGAAATGAAATAAAGAGGAGAAATGATGTTTGCGTGTAGTAGATGAGCTACAGTATTATGAAGTGAACGGAAAGATACTGGTGTGACATTATTTCAACTGCAGGTTGACTGGTCAAAAAAAGTGAATATACATTAATTTAAATTTGAATTTAAATTATCTCAAAATCGTAACTTAAAATTTTAAATTCCTATTGAGGTGTGCCGCTAGGCGTTTATAATGTTATACGCCTATTCCAAACGCAATGGAAAAGGTTCCGAGTCCAAATTCGATCGTATGGAGAAGATAGCTTTTTGAACCAGTTATAATATTAAATTTTCGATTTAATTTCAACGCGTTTGCTTATCGTATGGCCAAGCGATCACTCCAAACATTACGAAAATTGAAATCCGATAATAATTCAATATTACGGATCCAATGGAACTGGTTTCGTCGAATTCCGAGACTGTGCCCCGGAACGCTATTTTTAAATATCGATTTAAACGATATAAATTCAAAACTGAACAAAACAGTTTCAAATTCAATTCTGAAGCTTTTATTATCTTCAGTATTATTAATATGAATTTTCTAAGCCTTTAAAAATATTTTTACTCAGCTTAAACTCCAAATTCAAAATTTTACTCAAATTTTAACAATTAAATTCACTAATTTAATTACCAAACAAACTCTGATATTTGAAATTCAAATTAAACTATCATTCGAATATTTAAACTCAATTAAATATTCATATTTCAAATGTCAAAAATTCAGGGTCGTTACAATCTTCCCCCTTAAAAGAATTCCGTCCCAAAATTACAAGTTAAGAAGAATGATCCAATCCCCGTTTATCATTTTCCCAAAACCAAACAATTTTATCAACTTATCAACCCAAATATTTTTATTAAAGATCATCATTCCATCTAACTGTCCAAATCTTAACCATAGTTTCCAAACAACTTTATCTTACTTCACAATTCAAATTTAAATTTAAATTCAAAATTTTAAGTTATCCAAAATTTCTCAAAAATTTTCTAACTCTCTAAATTTTCGAAAAATTTCACCAGCGTCTCCTTTGCGCGGCTAGCTCGGTACAACTACAAAATGTCCCTATGGACTCCCAAATTCCAATAGAAAACAAAATGCCAAGTGGCAAAATAAAAAACCCAATCAAATTTCATACTGAAATTCAAATACATACCTTTTGTCGAACAAATTCAAATTTACCTTCGAAATCTAAATCCAAATCCATTTTCCTATAGCCTTTATAATCCCTGTATACTTTACTTAACAACAATGTCCAAATTTACTTATTGGATCCCCAATACCCATTTACTTGTGAATTTCCTCCATTCATTTCTTAAGTTCAATATAAGTATTTACATACTTCTTATTTTTATTTTCACTTTATAAACAAAGTTATATGTTCATTTCCATTCAACTTTGCATTTTCAATTCCATTTGAATTCAATTTACTATTTCAATTCTATTTGAATTCATTTTATCTTTAAAAACCAAAAATTCATTTTAGTGAAAACTCGATGTTCACTTTTTCCAAGACTTTTAACTTCGACCAAAACAATGGTTTTCATTTTCTAGTTCGATTCCTACGTTTCCATTACAATTTGAAAATCAATTTTCCGTTAACAAAATTTTTCCAAATTTTCAAAAAAATTTCTAACTCCCAAAATTTTCAGAAAATTTTGGTGGAGTCTCCTTTGTACGGAGGAGCTTTTGCAATTTGACAAAAGATATAAATATATATACATCGACCCACTCGGTCGGAAAAACAAAAACAGTTCATATTTCCTATTTTGTATTGCGTAGGCGTACCTTTATTAGCATTTTATGCAAAGCGGTTATTTATTTAGCTATTTGCGCAACCCAAAATGCAGCCAAACGGCTTCCAAAAACCTGCACTTACTCAGTTTAAATATGTAAGTGACATATATAGAAAATTCATTAACATTTCATTTATTTCCAACAGTGAACACATAGTTTTCATAAGCAATGCATTCAAAATAAATTCCATAAGCAATTTATATGGTTTCAATACGAATTTTAATTGCTTACAACTACATTCCATACCATTTTTATTCAATTCAAGTGATTTACAATTCACTTTCTTTCATTCAATTCATTTGCATTCCATATTCACATTCATTTTGATGCATTGATATACAAAAATCTTTGCTTAGCATCCATTTCATAAACCTCATTTATGTATATTCAACAAATCATGTATGCATTTACTATGCAATTATAGCTTACAAAACAACTTCAAATTCATCTCATATTAATTCAATAATTCATTGTCAATGTTTATACTTGCATTTTTAGTTCTAATCCATTTATTTGCATTTCATTAATCAAACAAGTTTTGTTCAAAAACCATTTCATAAAACTTGACAACAACCATTTCACAATTTTTACTTAAGTCGAGCTTTTATCCAATATTTACTTAAGTTTTTTTTTTCAATTCAAAACTCAATTTTATTTTTCCTTGTAACACTTCCAAATTTAAATCCTTGATTTGATTTTCATTTATCAAATTCATTCCATCTACTAATTTAATTAAATTAGTTTTATTCACTTATTCATAATGATTCATTTTACAATTTCCAGTTTAATCTTCATTCAATCATCAACTTAGAATATTTTCAATATCAAATTACTTAAGATTTCACACTTATTTCTTAAGTTCAATACAAGTATTTTCCATACTTTTTTATATTAATTTTCAATTACCACTTGGTTTATAACCACTTATATTTAAACTGGATTGCCAATTCCATATGAATTCAATCAATCTTTCATTTATAATTATTGAATTCAATTCACTTCAAACCTTATTCATTTGGTCAATCTTCAATTAGCTTCACTTACTAATTTTAGTTTAATACTTCACTTTGTTTTTCACAAATCAAATTCAATTCCAGTTCTATTTACTTACAAATTCAAAATGAATCTCAATATTCAATTTCATTTTCTTGCACTTGCAATTGCAAATTTATTTATTCATTCAAAATTTATTTTCTAACTTAATAATTTTATTCCAATCATTTAGTCTATTAGACTTCTAAAATTCACATTTATTCAAATTAACTCAAGTCAATTTCAGTTTAAATATGAATTTCCTAAGTCATCCAAACTCATTTATTATTCCATAAACATTTTAATAAGATTCCAGAGTATTTCCAACATTCAAAAATCATTTTCGAAACCAATTCAAATTATCTTTTGAATTTCCAAAATCCAAACCCAGTTTTGCAAACAACTTCCATTTAAAATGATTCGGCAACAATTCCTCTCGTGAAAACTCGAAAATGAACATCGATGATGCTGCAGTCATCACCGAAGTTATTTTCCAGCGACCGAAAAGGGTTTAGTGCTTTTATCTCTTCAAAACACTTTTTTCAAAACCTTTGAAAAATCATTTTCAAACTCAAAGGGAATTTAAACCTTTCACCAAAATTTCAATTTTCAAAACCTTTCAATCTACTTTCAAATAATTCTCTGGAATTCTATTTCAAATTATAAATCACATTTATAATTTACATTTACAAATCTCATTTGTATATGGATTTTATATTAACCCTTTGTTTAACATTTTAATTTCTTATTCAATAATGATAATAGTTTAATATTTACCATTCCCTTAACAACCAAACAACCGTATACTATAATAATTTATGGAAATCATTTCCTTTTATATACAAAAATAATTTCGGGTAAAATTGTTTTATTTACCCTATTTTTAAAACAACATCGTGTCGATTTGTTCTGTATAAGTGTTTAGAGATACCTATCGATAGAGTTGTACAGACTATGCCGACCAGAATCCATATACCACTCAACAAACCAATCATCACAATATAAAACAAATTTTTGTATTCACTAACAAATACGCGCTCATATCTATTATTACACTCACACTCATTCTAGAGTACTACTGACTCAATCTCTAATGAGTAACACCCAACAGAGCCAAGGTTATCGCTTAACCAAATGCTCTGATACCACATGTAACGTTTCGACCTTTCGATGCTCGAAAGTCGACATTAATACGTCCACTGTATCAAATGCCGCGCAATCGAATGCCGGAAAACCGAACCATTATGGTTAAAAAGAAGAGGTAGAAGAAGACAGAAGAAAGAAAGAACAGAAAAAAAAACAGAAACAGAAACAATATCAGAATCTCACATTCGCAGCGGAACACATATAATAGATAATCACTAGTCTTTTAAACAAAGAACTATATCAGTTTATACAATACAACAATGAGAGTCAATATACAACTCAATACAACAATGGACAGTTATATAAACTTGTCCTCATACAGAATACACAGCGGAATAAATAAACAAGTACGGGAGTACGTCTCGCCATCCAGCTCATCTCCAAAGCTCCAGAATATCCTGATAACATCACTTTAGGCTGCCAGTGTGGAAAATTATGGGCACCCAGAGTTTAGTAAGGGAACAATAAACTTCGAGTCAGTCATGGTGACTGGTGTGAGATCGTAAAACAGTTATTTTCACAAAGAAAATAAAAAAAATTTGCAATGCTTTTGAAAAATGAAACTACCATAAGACCTCCCGCCACACACACAATGCAAACGCAGAATTGGAGGAGATTTCTTCTTATGATAGTCAAAGATGCTTACTATGAAAGATCGGTTGATATTATTATTAATGTCTAGTGTGGAAAACATTTCGAAAGTATAATATTAATCTTAGCTAGCATAGACATTTCGAACTATGCCTACTATAGATACCATCTAAACAGTGGTGACCACCATAAGTAAATGGATGTTCTACAACTAAAACCGTACAAGGTTCGTATTGGGAATTGGATTTCCAACAAATGGTCAGGCTAAGGAACTTCCTACTGCCACATGGGTATGCCTCTGGATGGACGTCCCGAGAACTAACTAGCTCTCTGCCAACATAAGGCCGGGTTACCCCTTACACTAGGTAACTACTACACGAATATGCCACCCCCGGTCCTTTGGGGCCTTTATCCGAGGGCCCTCGATCACAAAGCAACAATCACACAGTAAATGAGACTGGAGCAACCACACAGGTAATATCTGGGCTCCATACCATAATATCACCTTTTTCCAGAAGGAAATGACATACCCTAAAGGGCGCGACCCTCATAACCTTGCCACATCTTTCCTGTTTCGACCATTTCTGGGTTGTAGGTCCGATGAGGTCTCGTCCACAAAGCTACGCTTTTTCACAAAGCAATGCTTTGATCACAAATGATCAACAAATGATCATCAACACACAGCAACACTCAGCATGCCACACTACCAATTTGGGAGTATATCACTAATAACCTTCAACTACAAAACCTCTGAGCTCGTACGTCTCAGAGAAAGGTGTTAAGCTAAGAGAATAAATTCTCCGCCACCAACAGAAATGTATTTGAAAGAAATCAGCTTTATATCTTAAAGTGTAATGTCAGACATACAATCATACAAGTCTGTTCCGGGTTCGAACAGAACCGAAGGCACTTCCGAAGAAGCCCTTGGAATCCGAGTATTCCCAATCGCGATCGGACTTCCCATCACAAGAAGAGTGATATAAATCTCTATACCGGAGCAACTCGGTGTAGAGACATTCGACAGGTTGTCCTTTCATTTTCGAAAATACCTGGTCTTCACACCGGTCTTCAATTGCAATTCATAACGTCGTATCATTATTCAGAATGGGTTATATGACACAAAGTCCTCTCCTGGCTTAACCGAATAATGAGTGTTTGTTTTAAAAACAAGTTCAAGTGCCATTTCAAAGGCAAATATTGATAATCGGTTATTTAACTATCAACAACATTCACAACAATCAACCAATTTAAATAATTTTCCCAAATTATTAAATTTCAAATATCTTCGCAAGATATACATTTTCCACACTTAATCACTTTGAAAATAAATTTCAAATCACTTTTCACTCTTGGAATAAAAATTCCTGATATTATTTATTTCCCTTTTTTCTTTATAAATTCCATTGTGAATTTAAATTTCCAAATATTCACTTATACACGATTTTCAAATCATTTTCCAAATATTCACTTTCAAACACCAAATCAAATTCCAAATTTGATTTCTAAATTTACTTCAACACCAAATCAATTACAAATTGATTTCTAAGTTTAGTTCCAAATAGCAAATCATTTTACAAATCGATTTCCAAATTTATTTCAACTCAATTTCCATTTTAATTCAACACCAAATAAGTTTTCATATCGATTTCCCAAAGATTTATTTTCAAATACCAAATCAATTATCAATTGGATTTCAAACAAATTTATCACTTTTTAAAATAAATTCCATTATCTCTTCCAAACCATTTAAAATTCCATTTTAAATAAATTCTTCAACTTTTAAACAATACTACTCAAAATCCTTTTATAAAAATCCTTTCCTATAATTTTGGAAATAATTCGATAAGATTACAAAAATCAATTTTTTCCCTTTCTTTTAAATTCCTTTTTTCAAATTAATTCAATTCTTAAAAATAAATTCCCAAAATCTAATTTTATTTATTTCTGGTATCCAACGATACTAAAAATACATTCGGCCAAATTATAGCCTTTAACAAATTCAATCACAAATATAATCATCCACAGATTATAAATAAATAATCACACAGCATATGAAACAAATCCATACAACATATGAAACAAATTCATATAATTTGAGGAATCCAGTTGGATCCCTCCAACCTATTTTCCCTGCATCCACAGATGTTAGCACAATACCAATTCCACTTCGAGGTGGAATATCGCGGTATATGGGATTTATAAAATATCATCCGCTATTATGTGGTGCATAGGGTCTCATCCACTATATAATGCGGGAAATCAACAACTCCAATATATATATATTCCAATATATATATATATATATTGCTATATACTACTATATGTACTATCACAATCAAACAGTCAATCAATAACTGTAATTTGATTTTAATTTGAGTGAGAAGATCTCACCTTTGTTTTTATTTTGCAATCCCTTTCCATTCCGACTATTTCTTCATTGTATTAGACCTTGTACAAACAATTTTATACAGTTGATTAATATTCGAAATCGAACAATTAAATTCCCATTTAATAATTTTTAATTTAATCAAATGATTTCATTTAAACTAATTATTTTCTTTTGAAACTTCATATATATATATACTTATAAATTATATATATAGATAAAATTCTGATTTTTTTATTATAAACCAAGCATTAAAAAAAATTTCCATTTCTAAAAAAAAACTTATCCCCATATATTTATATTCATTGTTTTACAAATAAAAATATGTATACATTATCTCCTGTTTCACTATTTATCTTCCTCTGTATATTTTATTTAAAAAAAATTTTGTAAAAAAAATAAAAATAAAATCGAATACCTCAAACCAATGCCGACGCTAGCAATCATGCCTCGGCCTCGTGCTCGCGACCACGAACCATCCTCGCGCCCCCCCCATTTTCTTCCTTGATCGCCTTCGAAGGAGATTCTGCCAACAACCATCGCCTGCTCGCGACCACACTACAATTTGTTGAAGTTGCCGCCGCCTTCTATAAATCACGAAACCCTCTTACCAGAAATCGCGAGACTCTGACCTACTCACGAGCGCCGCCTGCTTCCCACGCGAACGCACCCCCTCGACTAACCCGCCCTCAGATCTTCTCGAGCATGCAAATCGAAATAACTCGATCATGATGCCGAAGAAATCGAGCAACGGCTCGATAGTGGTATCTCCCCGTTTTTTTTTTCTTTTTAAAAACCGCGAATTCAATTTGAAAATGGGTTACGACCATTTATCTTGATTGAACGAAAAAATTAAGGAGGTCGCCATTTTTGTTTGCGAACGATGGATATATTTTTCGTTTCTTACTGTCGAAGTGTTCGGCTGTGAAATGAAATAAAGGGGAGAAATGATGTTTGCATGTAGCAGATGAGCTATAGTATTCTGAAGTGAACGGAAAGATACTGGTGTGTAACGACCCCGAAATTTATAAATATTTAAATTGATAATTAATTCAATTTTTGAATTAAAGTTGTGAAATTAATCGATTTAAGTGATGCGAGTTTCCCCGGATTCTAATACATTCTATATAAATCATTTAAAATTAAAATATTATGTATATGTGTACATATGTATTTGGCATATACGAGTGAATTTGAAAATAATAAATATACAGATATATATTCGACTTGAATTTAAAGTGTAAATAAATGGTTTAAAAATGAAAATATATATATGATAAAAAAATATATAAAGTAAATATATATATCTTAGTCTCGTGTTAATAAATCAATACAAAATAATATAAATAGAATTAATAAACAAAAGCATAGCAAATAAAATAAATTCACATATAAACAACAAATCAGACAACAAACAAAATAAAATATGAACAAATAAAAGGTAAGTGTAGACTAGAAAAACAAATAAACAAACAAGCTAAGTTAATTAATGCAAGCACAAAAGCAAATGATATTTAAGTTAAAAAAGAAATTATAAAAGAAAGAATAGGAATGCAGCCGAGTAAAAATAAGTCAAGGCAAACAAAAGTTTGTGACCAGACAAAAGCAAAAACAAAGAAATAGGCTTGTAGGCTGTTAAAAGAAATGACAACAAAGCAAAGTAATAAATGCAAGCCAATATATATCATCTCAGCCGAAAAGCAAGGCAAGAAGTAAGTACTAAGTAAAAGAATATAAACAAAAATATAATCATTTCAGCCTCCATTGATCAACAAAAAAATCTCTGACCAATATTTATAAAAAGAAGTTTGTGTACCAGGCAAAAATGCAAACCCAGATAAAACCTACCTCTTACAAAATTTCTTCTTTCTACTTATACATATCTCCTCTCCATCTTAAACAACAACTAAGAAAATCAAAATAGTTTCAAAACCTGCAACCTGATCAAGCATAAAAGTTCAAACTTAAAGCTGAAGTATATAAGCATCATCATTCAATTCAACAAAGTAAGCAACAGGATTCAAAGGCAGATTTAAAACTACAAGTTTCCAAAACAAATGCTGCTCTCTGTTTCTTTTCTGGATTCTGAAGTGAGTAAACATCTCTGTTCAATCTGAATTCAAATGATTAAATATCATCTCAAAATGGATATGATCTGTGAATGATTATGTTAATTGTGTTAGTTATCTTTTTTAAAACTCTGTACATATGAATTGTTGACAGTACAGAGACTGTTTTCTACTCTGTTTATAGTTCAGAATGAACTAACCCTGAAAACAAATCGATTCCTCCATTTCTAATCGATTTCAAGCTTCGATGTCTAGAGAAAATATGTGTATTTAGGTAAGAACGATGTTGTAAAAATAAATTCAAAAAGCATAAATATATATACAGGCTGAAATTAAATTTTTACAGAAGGTACTTTAAAAGTTGGAATTTTCGAATGAAATAAAATCTTGATTCAAATATATAGCTTGAATCCTTGCTTAAAGTCATGAATTTTAAGGTGTGTTTGATGATTTTTAGTGGGCTATGGTGATGACAGTTTAAAGATGTACAAAAAGGGGTTTTCGGCCAAATTCAGGCGATGGAAGGAGTTTGGGGTGGTCGGATTACGAAGGGAGGAAGAGGAGCCTACGACAGTCGAAGGAAAAATGGCGGGAGGTAGCATCATCCACGGTGGCGACTACGGTGATCGTTTTTGTTTCGTAAACCTAATTTTAGTGGCGCTCGAACTCTTGCTCACCGCAACCTCCACGACGCGTCGAGTTGCGCGACATTTGAAGGGGAGAAAGCCAGGTGGATGTTGGAGCTGTATACAGAAGCGCTGAGCCTCCGATGGTCGAGATGGCCGCGACGAGGTGGTTTTGGTGAGCTTGAATGTTCCAGTTTTCGACTGGAAGTGTTTGATTTTGATTCGAACATTGAATCGTTGATCTGGGTGGTGGTTTAGGTCGAGAGGGTTAGTGGTGACTCGTGGGAGGTCGAGGCGATGATCGGAGGAACTCCGATCCCCTGTGCACGTATACGTGCATTTGCGTGCACGATTGTTGCTTGGAAATGATGAGGGAGTAATGTGAAAAGGAGGAGGAAGAGAGGGAATAAGCAGGGTGAACTCGCGTATGTTGACTCGAAGTTTTACTCGAGATTTTGTGGGGGAGGACTCGAAGCAGGAGTGATGTAGCTCGAGTATAAAAGTTTATGCAGATTTAAAACAAAACCTGTTTTTGTTTTTGTAAATTTAAACTAAATTTTCAAAGTTTTAAGCAAGGTTTGAACTAGACTTTAAATCAAAAGTTTAAATATAACTTCGAGATAGTTTGAACACTTAGTTGTAAATAAATAAAGTTCTAAGTTAAATAAATTTCTAACTTAAAATGGTTAAGTGTTTAAAAGTGTTTTTAAAAAGGAATTTGACTTTTAAATTGGAATGTAAAGAAACGATTTAAACAAAGTTAAATCAAAGTGGTAAATTTGATTCAAATCTAAATTTGAATCTTAAATTTGGAATAAATTTAAGTTTATAAATTTAAAAGCCTTAACAACTTTGAATGTTAAAATAAACTTAAATGTTTGATGTATAATTAATTCATGTGATAAATTAATGAAGTGGATAATTGCTTAAATTAATTAAGTTTTTTTTTAACTTAAAGTTTAAGATTAATTATTCTTAGAAAAATTAATTTGTTAATTAAAGATTATTAATTAAAAATTTATTAATGATGGAAGTTGATAAACCAAGGGATTAAGCAACAATTACCTGAAGGATAATGTACTGAATTAATTAGGATGATTAATTTGAGAAAAATTTATTAATTAAGGGTAAATTAATAAATGATTAAAGAATAATTAATCATGATAATTTGTAATTGATTAATAATTGATTAACCAGGATTAGAAATTTATTCATAAGAAATTTATCTGATTTGAATAAATCAGATAATTAACTGACCTTACCTATGAATGTTTGAATTTTATTGGATGTTGAATTGTTTGATATCCCTGATTGCGATGCTTTGTGATACATCCTGATTTTGTTGTGATCTGTAATTTCTATTTCTGTGATATATTACTATGTAAATATGAAACCCTTGACCCGTAAAACGGCACTTGAATTTCGATGCGACAGGGAGTCGGATTCCAGTTGGTTATCCGAAACCCACATCGAATTATAATAGTGAATCTTTGTGACCGATAAATTTATTTTATCTATGAATCTGTGAATGAAGATAAGCGTTATCGATTATACCGCTTATCGATATATCTGTGATGATTGATGTTGTGCACTATTGTGTTAAACCCCTGGACCACACTTATACACACACAAATATGGATTTCACGTGGAAATCGGTTAAGTCACAGATAATTTAAACTTGATGTTTTTGGAATTGAAATTTTAATTTCAATTGATTTTGAAATTAGAAATTTGGGGTTTAATATGAAAAGCTTTTGAAATGGAATTTCAAAGATAAGATGTGACGACCGCCCATGACCCCTGCACCGAATCTAGAGATAGTGCGCTGTAAAGTGTGCCAGGCGACCATGGACGATTGTCAAGGTAAGATTAAAACAACAGAATCTATCGTATTACTCACAGCGCATGGACAAAATACAATAGAACATATGTATAGTGAAGCTTTACAGAACAAACTGACATCTTATAAAACTCCATAATAGTTGAATACAAGCATTCATATAGTCAATACATCCAGCCTCACTACATATCTCTCAGAGAAAACAAAACAGCGGAACATCCAGTACATATAATAAGAAGATAATATGCAACCCTCTAGCTCGTCTTCGATATCAGCATCGTGAGAAGAGAACAGCACCTGTCACCTGCTACCTAGTCTGCCCGTCCCAAAATGGACGAACAGCCCAAGGCAATAAGAATTAAAACATAAAGCCTTGAGTCAGACAACAGTCTTAGTGAGCAGTAAATTAACTAACAACATACCAAAAGAGCATAAAGGAAAAGGAATAGGAATACAACCCTCCCACTCCAACCTCATTCTACAGTGATAGCCCCCAGACACACACTAAGCAGAAGCAAACATAGCAGAGCATACAATTTAAAGTAAAGCTACTATCACTCGAGTCAAGGGCGATGTTTTCCAAGTACCAAGGCCTAAATCAGATAAGCACCCAGAAAATACCGCTCTTGAGTCCGAATGACGATACAACCAAACATCCATGACTCTGGCTATCACTGTTATCATTGCTTCGATATCACCGTTAATTGAATGACCGGCACATTCTTTCAGCCGTCCGTCAAGGGCTAATGGAAACCCCGGTTCTAGACATAACTCCCGCACGTCGTCGCAGCCCGTGCCTAGGACTATCGAATCTGCCCAGAGTACTCGACCATCAACAGTTGGCCGTTGGGACTATCGAATCTGCCCAAACGTACTCTTGCTTAGAGCATGCTAGAACCTTCAACAACGATGCTATCCAAGCCTCCTAGTCATCCTCCTCGACGACTATTCTCATATCCATTCATTATCTTCAACTCGAATCATATCACCGAGTTATCAACATGCTTGGAATGATCCCGTCTGGATTAGACCAAGTCTTCACCACATGATTGCCTCGCTTCATTACATCCTTGCAAAGCCTCATCTCATCATCACATCATCGAATCTATGCATAAGAGCTTCATCATCCCGCTACATATGCCACGAGCAGCTTTTCCAATTCAAGAGCCTTTCCCTTAGCTTTTGAATCATCTTCGATCTAATCTAATCATCAATCATCTAGTTCATAACAATCAATCAAATCAAACATCAATCCAAGCAATCAAGCATTCAAAAATGATCTAAGTAGACAATTATAACAATAATGGCATTTTCGTAATTAAAGAGTTGAAAGTCCAATAAGCATGAAAACATGGATTATATCTCTACAAACTTGATGAATGAACTTGCATAGGTTAACATATGATAAAATGGATGTAACATCATCATGAACAATGGATCTATATGGATCTACACATAGGATGAAGAAAATGCATGGAAATCACTATTTTAACACCAAATCGGGCCAACAATCCGATATACTCCTTTGGATCCGTGTGAGAGATAATCACCACTCACCAAATCACCTAAACAATCCAAAAGATATCAACTTCAGATCTGGACAGCGAAGAACTAAGCTAGATCCGACGAGATCTCACTTCAAACGATGAAATCTCTCTTGAAAAGATGAAGATCTTCAATCTAAGCTCTTGAATCTTCAATCTTGATCTTCGATTTGGATGGATGGAAGCACTAGATTAGAGTGGAGAAAAGAAGTGAAGAAGTGTAGAAGTCGAGCTCTCAAAATGGCAGCACTTCGTCGCTTCAAAAATCCGGATCCCAAAAAGTGAGAACAACCCCTCCTATTTATAGCTGAAATCTGTCCTTAAGTCGAAATCTGGCTATCTCCCTAAGTCGCTTCCGACCTAAGCGACCTAAGCCTCTCCGACCTAAGCCTCTCCGACCTAACAGATGTACGTCTTAACTTCTTTGCGACCTAACACTTAGGAAACCCAGCGACCTAACAACCTAACGACCTAACTATCTAAGACTCAGTTGGGTTGCGACCTAACACAAGTCGACCTAAAACAACACGCGACCTAACACTTGAACTATCCTAGCGACCTAACAACTTAGCAACCTACGCGACCTAACACAACAGCCTAACTCCTAAGGTCGCCAACTTGTTAACTTCTTAGGTCGCCAACTTGTTAACTCCTTAGGTCGCCAACACGGAACCACTAGGTCGCTAACTCAGAACCACTAGGTCGCTAACTCAGAACCACTAGGTCGCTAACTCAGAACCACTAGGTCGCTAACTCGGCAACTACTAGGTCGCTAACTCGGCAACTACTAGGTCGCTAACAAGCTAACCCCTTAGGTCGCGAACTATTATAGGTCGCTAACCACTAGTTTCCTTAGGTCGCTGCCGACCTAAATATACTAGCCCGGCACCACTAGGTCGCTCATCCCTAGGTCGTCAACTACTGGGTTTACTTAGGTCGCTACCAACCTATCTCTTAGGTCGCTAACACCTTAACTCGCCAGAAACTCTAAAGTCTCCTTCCTTTTAGGTCGTCTACGACCTAAACCCTTACCATCCATCACACGACCTAACTCCAAACCTTAAAGTCACCAATCCCCAACATTCTTAGGTACGACTTATCTCCTAAGTTGCCAACAATACTTAACTAACCTCTAGGTCGCATACGACCTAGGACTTAGGCAAATTTCAACCAAGATCTGGAATAACTAGAAAATGCTGAAAATCCCAGATTTTGACAAACTTTTCGATCCGAAAAATACGGGTCGTTACATTCTCTCCCCCTTAGGAATTTCGCCCCCGAAATTCCAAGCAAACAAGGCAATCAAAGGCTATTCTGTACGCCTACCATCCATAGCAATCAACAAACCATGCATCCAATTCTAGCTTAGCGTACAGAATTCTAAGACTTAGAACAAGTTACAATATCGCGAGATGAGACGACACCTTAGGGCCATACCTTGAAGAGTTCAGGATGAGCTGCCTTCATCCTCTCTTCCACCTCCCACGTACAGTCGTTATCATCATCACTCCATTGTATCTTGAGCAACTTAACTACCTTCCTCCTAAGCTGTTTCGTGTCGGTTTCAACAACACGAAGCGGCTTACGAGGTCTTCTATCAACTGGATCAACTTCTAAGTCTTCACAGCTATCAGCAGAAACCACTGTATTCGAGTCGTGCACATACTTCCGTAGATAAGATACATGAAAAACATTGTGCACACCCGACATCTTCTCAGGTAACTCCAATCTGTAGGCGAGCTTTCCAATTCGCTCGATGATCGGGAATGGTCCAACAAATCTCGGAGTCAATTTTCCTTTCTTCCCGAATCGAATAACATTCTTCAGTGGAGAAATCTTCACAAAAACCATATCTCCCACGTCGAACTCCAAATCCTTTCGACGCTTATCAGCATAACTCTTCTGACGGTCTTGGGCTGCCTTCATTCGTTGCCGAATGATCTCTATGCAATCCGAAGTCTGTCGAATCATCTCTGGCCCAAGTATCAGCTTTTCCCCAGTTTCCAACCAACATGTCGGAGAGTTACACGGTCTTCCATACAATGCCTCATATGGTGCCATACCAATACTTGACTGGTAACTGTTGTTGTACGCAAACTCCACCAAATGAAGGTGATCTTCCCATGATCCTCCGAAGTCCAAAACACATGCTCTAAGAAGATCTTCCAAAACTCGGTTGACTCTCTCGGTCTGACCATCTGTCTGAGGGTGATAAGCTGTACTCAAACACAACTCGGTTCCCAAAACTTCCTGGAAGCTCTTCCAAAATCCACTAGTGAACAATGGATCTCGATCGCTCACTATACTCTTCGGAATACCATGGAATCGAACTATCCACTTCACATACAACTCAGCCAACTTTGATGCAGTCCTAGTCGATCGAACAGGAATGAATCGTGCACTCTTAGTCAGACGATCCACAATGACCCAAATCCCTTCATTTCCCGTTCTGGTTCTAGGCAATCCATCAATAAAATCCATCGACACTTGTTCCCACTTCCATGTAGGAACTTCTAAGGGCTGAAGCAATCCACTTGGCTTCTTCTGTTCGGCTTTAACCAACTGGCAATTCATACACTTGGAAATGAAATCTCCAACATCCTTCTTCATGCCTTCCCAGTAGTAGGTTCTCTTCATATCCCGATACATCTTGTTTCCTCCTGGATGAATTGTCAGCTTCGAGTGATGACTCTCCTTCAGAACTTCACTCCTCAATTCATCTATATCGGGAACAACTAGTCGTCCTTGCTTCCGAAGCCAACCTTCTCTATCGACCTCGAATCCTTTATCCTTTTCTGGATCCAATCCAGATTCCAATCCACGGATAATCTTGACAAGCTTATCATCTCGCTTTTGGCCCTCGCCAATCCTTTCCACAAGAGTGGGTCTTATCGATAAGTTTGCCAACATCTCAGGTTCCAATTCACATCTAGGCCTGAAGTCAAATCCAGCTAAATACTCGAGACTCTTCCATTCAGAAAACATGGCTCCCAATCCTGCATGTCTTCGACTTAACGCATCTGCCACTGCGTTACCTTTTCCCGGAGTATAAGCTATTCCAAAATCATATGATGCCAAAAATTCTAGCCAACGTTGCTGCCGAAGATTCAAATCCTTTTGGGAGAAAAGATACTTCAACGACTTGTGATCCGTAAACAACTCGAATCGAACTCCCAACAGGTAATGTCTCCACATCTTCAGAGCAAATACAATCGCCGCTAACTCCAAATCATGAGTTGGGTAATTCCTTTCATGCGGCTTTAGTTGTCGACTGGCATACGCAACAACTTTATCCTTCTGCATCAGCACTGCTCCAAGTCCAGTACCACATGCGTCGGTGTAAACCACCATCTCATCATTCCCACTAGGAATAGTCAAAACAGGAGCACTCGTCAATCGCTCTTTCAGGATTCCGAAAGCTTGCTCACACTTAGCATCCCAACTGAACACTTGGTTCTTCTTCGTCAATCCTGTTAACGGTGCAGCTATCTTGGAGAAGTCTTTGATAAACCGTCGATAATATCCCGCTAATCCAAGAAAACTCCTCACATCAGATGCATTCTTAGGTCTAACCCAATCCTGGATTGCTGCCACCTTAGCGGGATCAACCGCTATTCCATTTCCAGAAATCACATGGCCTAAGAACCTCACTTCACTCTTCCAGAAGTGACACTTCGAAAACTTAGCCTTCAGCTGATGTTTCCGTAAGATCTCCAAAACAATACGCAAGTGCGTCTTGTGCTCTTCTTCCGTTCTGGAATAAATCAGAATATCATCCACGAACACAAGTACGAACTTGTTCAACTGATCTCTGAACACTCTATTCATAAGATCCACAAAATATGCTGGCGCGTTAGTCAATCCAAATGGCATTACCAGCCACTCAAAGAAACCGGATGGTGTCCTAAAAGCAGTCTTCGACACACTATCCTTTGCCACTCTCAACTGGTGAAATCCCGTTGCCAAATCCATCTGAGAAAACACCTTAGCTTCGTGAAGCTGATCAAACAAGTCATCTATTCCCGGTAATGGATACTTGTTCTTCTTAGTCACCTTATTCAGCTCACGATAATCGACGCACAATCTCAACGACCCATCTGCCTTGGTTGCAAACACAACTGGTGCACCCCACTCGGACACACTACGCCGAATGAATCCTTTCTGCAAAAGATCATCAACTTGCACCCTCAACTCCTGCTGTTCCCTAGGCGCCATCCGCCTAAGAGGCATCACAACAGGTCTGGCTCCTTCAACTAGATCTATACGAAACTCGATCTCTCTATGCGGCGGCAACCCTTTGACTTCGTCAAAGACATCCTCGAATCCATTAGCGATCGGCACTGATGACAGTCCATCCCGTGGAACAACTAGCGAATACATGAAGCTCATGAAGACGCCTTCTTCATGCTTACATCGTATCACAATCTTTCGCCCCTCCACATTCTCGACTGTCACTTCCAACCTTTCGCAATCAACCTTAGCCGCATACTTCCTAAGCCAGTCCATACCCAAAATAATTCCGAACCCCGCAAAGTTCAGAACAAAGCAATCACAAACAAAAGAGCAACCATGACTCGACACAACTAGACCACGGCATAACATACACAAACAAGACGAACCCCCAACTGGATTAGTCACAACCAATGGCCTATCAACAATATCCGGCTTCAAACCCAACCGGCCTACTAGTTCATTACAAACAAATGAATGCGACGCTCCAGTATCAAACAGAACTCTAACTGGAACACCACATAGGAAAAGAGTACCTTGAACAACCACACTCTTTCCTTTCTCTTCAGCAGTAGGAGCTTTTGAAGACGACGGAACAGCTCCTAAAGCATAGGCTTGCACAATCTGCCTGTCCTTCCTTGGTTCTGGACAATTCTTCCTGAAATGCCCCGGCTTGTCACAGTTGTGACACTTCATCGGTGCCTTCGGATTCTTACAATCCTTAGAGAAATGGCCCTTCTGCTGACAATTGTAGCAAGTTACCTCGCCTTTCGGCTTCTTCTGGCCATCCTTACCCTTCTGCTGCTGCTGCTTCCTCTTCTGGTTTCCACCCTGCTGTGGTTTAGATTCTCCCTTGGTAACAGCAACAACAGGTCCTTCCTTAGGAAACAGACTCTCATGCCTAAGAGCTTTCTCCACAAGCTTCTCAAATGAATCGTCCAAATGATCCACCAACTGTCTCCCAAGATAACTATCCAAGCCGGTCACAAACTTCTCATTCTTCTGATAAGCAGATTCAATATACGACCGGGCATACTTGGACAAAGCTTCGAACTCAGAAACATACTCAAGAACTGATCTTCCACCTTGCTTGAGCTCCACAAACCTCTTGAACAGAACAGACTTCTGAGCTGTAGAAATGAACTTAGCTTCAAATCTAGCTTGGAATTGCTCCCAAGTAATCTCTTCCTCCGCAGTATCGATGGTAATAGAGTTCCACCAATCAGAGGCTCTCCCTTGAAGCTGCCTTGATGCCAACTTCCTCTTAGTTGCATCATCAATTCCCAAATCACCAAAGATCCTTCTACAAGCATCTATCCACCTCTGGACCTCAATAGTTGATTCTGTTCCCAAGAAAACCTTCCCTCCAAGAGCAGTATAATCCTTGCACAGCTTAGCAAAATCCACTGGTTTCGGAGTTTGGACTTGAACTCCAACATCTACTGCCGCCCCCGGAACTGGTATCCTCCTCATGATCGAAGTCATCATAGCTTCGAACATGGCTGCATAATCAGCAGTCTCTTCAGTAGCACGGCCTTCCCTAGCAGCTGGTCTCCCTCTTCGACTCATTCTCAATATCTATAAAAAGGAATGATTAAAACATCTAGAGAAACAACTGCATAAAGGACTCAAACTCTTCTAAGCTACTATATTATATATAGTAATCATCCATCAAAATACAATTACGTCTCTCATACGTAGTTACGACAGCGAGCGTTGGGTAAAATCGATTAACCAATGCTCTGATACCAAATGTGACGACCGCCCATGACCCCTGCACCGAATCTAGAGATAGTGCGCTGTAAAGTGTGCCAGGCGACCATGGACGATTGTCAAGGTAAGATTAAAACAACAGAATCTATCGTATTACTCACAGCGCATGGACAAAATACAATAGAACATATGTATAGTGAAGCTTTACAGAACAAAATGACATCTTATAAAACTCCATAATAGTTGAATACAAGCATTCATATAGTCAATACATCCAGCCTCACTACATATCTCTCAGAGAAAACAAAACAGCGGAACATCCAGTACATATAATAAGAAGATAATATGCAACCCTCTAGCTCGTCTTCGATATCAGCATCGTGAGAAGAGAACAGCACCTGTCACCTGCTACCTAGTCTGCCCGTCCCAAAATGGACGAACAGCCCAAGGCAATAAGAATTAAAACATAAAGCCTTGAGTCAGACAACAGTCTTAGTGAGCAGTAAATTAACTAACAACATACCAAAAGAGCATAAAGGAAAAGGAATAGGAATACAACCCTCCCACTCCAACCTCATTCTACAGTGATAGCCCCCAGACACACACTAAGCAGAAGCAAACATAGCAGAGCATACAATTTAAAGTAAAGCTACTATCACTCGAGTCAAGGGCGATGTTTTCCAAGTACCAAGGCCTAAATCAGATAAGCACCCAGAAAATACCGCTCTTGAGTCCGAATGACGATACAACCAAACATCCATGACTCTGGCTATCACTGTTATCATTGCTTCGATATCACCGTTAATTGAATGACCGGCACATTCTTTCAGCCGTCCGTCAAGGGCTAATGGAAACCCCGGTTCTAGACATAACTCCCGCACGTCGTCGCAGCCCGTGCCTAGGACTATCGAATCTGCCCAGAGTACTCGACCATCAACAGTTGGCCGTTGGGACTATCGAATCTGCCCAAACGTACTCTTGCTTAGAGCATGCTAGAACCTTCAACAACGATGCTATCCAAGCCTCCTAGTCATCCTCCTCGACGACTATTCTCATATCCATTCATTATCTTCAACTCGAATCATATCACCGAGTTATCAACATGCTTGGAATGATCCCGTCTGGATTAGACCAAGTCTTCACCACATGATTGCCTCGCTTCATTACATCCTTGCAAAGCCTCATCTCATCATCACATCATCGAATCTATGCATAAGAGCTTCATCATCCCGCTACATATGCCACGAGCAGCTTTTCCAATTCAAGAGCCTTTCCCTTAGCTTTTGAATCATCTTCGATCTAATCTAATCATCAATCATCTAGTTCATAACAATCAATCAAATCAAACATCAATCCAAGCAATCAAGCATTCAAAAATGATCTAAGTAGACAATTATAACAATAATGGCATTTTCGTAATTAAAGAGTTGAAAGTCCAATAAGCATGAAAACATGGATTATATCTCTACAAACTTGATGAATGAACTTGCATAGGTTAACATATGATAAAATGGATGTAACATCATCATGAACAATGGATCTATATGGATCTACACATAGGATGAAGAAAATGCATGGAAATCACTATTTTAACACCAAATCGGGCCAACAATCCGATATACTCCTTTGGATCCGTGTGAGAGATAATCACCACTCACCAAATCACCTAAACAATCCAAAAGATATCAACTTCAGATCTGGACAGCGAAGAACTAAGCTAGATCCGACGAGATCTCACTTCAAACGATGAAATCTCTCTTGAAAAGATGAAGATCTTCAATCTAAGCTCTTGAATCTTCAATCTTGATCTTCGATTTGGATGGATGGAAGCACTAGATTAGAGTGGAGAAAAGAAGTGAAGAAGTGTAGAAGTCGAGCTCTCAAAATGGCAGCACTTCGTCGCTTCAAAAATCCGGATCCCAAAAAGTGAGAACAACCCCTCCTATTTATAGCTGAAATCTGTCCTTAAGTCGAAATCTGGCTATCTCCCTAAGTCGCTTCCGACCTAAGCGACCTAAGCCTCTCCGACCTAAGCCTCTCCGACCTAACAGATGTACGTCTTAACTTCTTTGCGACCTAACACTTAGGAAACCCAGCGACCTAACAACCTAACGACCTAACTATCTAAGACTCAGTTGGGTTGCGACCTAACACAAGTCGACCTAAAACAACACGCGACCTAACACTTGAACTATCCTAGCGACCTAACAACTTAGCAACCTACGCGACCTAACACAACAGCCTAACTCCTAAGGTCGCCAACTTGTTAACTTCTTAGGTCGCCAACTTGTTAACTCCTTAGGTCGCCAACACGGAACCACTAGGTCGCTAACTCAGAACCACTAGGTCGCTAACTCAGAACCACTAGGTCGCTAACTCAGAACCACTAGGTCGCTAACTCGGCAACTACTAGGTCGCTAACTCGGCAACTACTAGGTCGCTAACAAGCTAACCCCTTAGGTCGCGAACTATTATAGGTCGCTAACCACTAGTTTCCTTAGGTCGCTGCCGACCTAAATATACTAGCCCGGCACCACTAGGTCGCTCATCCCTAGGTCGTCAACTACTGGGTTTACTTAGGTCGCTACCAACCTATCTCTTAGGTCGCTAACACCTTAACTCGCCAGAAACTCTAAAGTCTCCTTCCTTTTAGGTCGTCTACGACCTAAACCCTTACCATCCATCACACGACCTAACTCCAAACCTTAAAGTCACCAATCCCCAACATTCTTAGGTACGACTTATCTCCTAAGTTGCCAACAATACTTAACTAACCTCTAGGTCGCATACGACCTAGGACTTAGGCAAATTTCAACCAAGATCTGGAATAACTAGAAAATGCTGAAAATCCCAGATTTTGACAAACTTTTCGATCCGAAAAATACGGGTCGTTACATAAGACTTATTTTCGAATAACTTGGTTAAGTTTTGAAATTTAAAAAATTTGATTTAAATTTGAATTCAAGTTTGAAATTGAATCCTATGATTTGAAACTAGGGATTAAAGATGATATAAATGTGTTTGTATGAATTTAAACCATTTAAAAGAAAAATTTTGAGAATTTGAATTTAACCCAAGAATCTTAACTCGTATGAATGAATCAGATTTTCTAAAATGAAACTGTTTGTTTTCAAATGATAAAAGCTTTCAGATAAGAAATGAAATTCCAGTTTAATTAAAGGAATTTCAAGATTGAATTGAAAAATGGTTTATCCAAGTTATGAATGAATTCTTTTTGAAAGCTATGAATTGAATCTGTTTATCTTTAACAGATTTAAAATGATGTTTTGTTTAACCCATTCAAAATGAAATCGTTTTGAAAGCTATAAGTTGAATCTTTGTTTTTAAAGATTTAATGAGTTAATCGAATTGAAATGGGAATTAATTTGGGAAATCTGTGAATGAATCTTTCATTTAAAAGATTAAAGTGTGGGAATTGTTTAAACTGTTGAAGGTTGTTTAAAACGAATCTTTTTGTTTAAAGATTTGAGAATGGGTAATTTGTTAAACCATTTGAAGAAAGATTTTGGGTAATAAGTTGTGACTTAATTGAAATCCCAATATCCATATATTTTTAAATATTGCGCTCACTATTCGGGTTAGCCGGGAAAAGACCTTTGAGTCATATAACCCATTCCGAATAGTGATACGTCGTATATGGATGGCATTTGAAGACCGGATATTTTCGAAAATGAAAGGACAACCTGTCGAATGTCTGTGCACCGAGTTGCTCCGGTATATAGATTTATATCACTCTTTTTGTGACGGGAAGTCCGGACGTGAATGGAAATTATCCGGATGTGCAAGGGCTTCGTGAGAAGTGCCTTCGGTTCTGTTCGATCCCGGAACAGACTTGTATGGTTACATGTCTGACATTACAATTTGAGATATAAAGCAGATTTATTTTAAATACATTTCTGTTGGTGGCGGAGAATTTATTCTCTTAGCTTAACACCCTTCTCTGAGACGTACGAGCTCAGAGGTTATGTAGTTGAAATTTATCAGCGATATATCCCAATTTGGTAATGTGACATGCTGAGTGTTGCTATGTGATGATCAGTGTTTGATCATTAGTGATATGATCATTTGTGATATGATCATTTGTTTGATCATTTATCTTTGTGATCATTGCTTTGATCATCTGTTGACCCAAAGCGTGGCTTTTTGAAAAAGCGTAGCTTTGTGGACGAGACTTCGTCAGACCTCACTCCCCGGAAATGGTCGAAACAGGAATGTTGCGGCAAGGTTATGAGGGTCGCGCCCTTTAGGGTATGTCATTTCCTTCTCGAAAAGGGTGGTATCATGGTATGGAGCCCAGATACTTACTCATGTGGACACACTTTATTTATTATGTGTGATGTTGGTTACCGAGGCCTCAGATAAAGGTCCCAAAGGACCGGGGGATGGCATATTCGTGAGTTACCTATTACAGGGGTAACCCGACCTTGTTTGGCAGAGAGCAGTTTGTCTCTCAGGACGTCCAGCCAGAGGCGATCCCATTCGGCAATAGGAAAGGAAGTTCCTTAGCCTGACCATTTGTTGGAAATCCAAAGAAACAATACGAACCTTTACGATTTCAATTGTAGAACCTGTCTCCTCAGGAGGCAGCTATAGCAGGCATAATATAATGGTACCTATGCTAGCTAAGATTAATATTGTATTTTCGAACTAATTTGTGTACACTATGCACTATTAATAATATCAAAAGAGTTTGTTTGCGTAGTAAGCATGTTTGACTATCATAAGAAGCAATCTCCTCCAAGTCTACGATTGCATTGTGTGTGTGGTGGGAGGTCTTATGGTAGTTTCATTTTCCAAAAGCATTGCGAATTGACTTTAAATTCTTTTGTTGATTGTTTAAAGATAAACTGTTTTTGTTGCTCACACCAGTCCCACGACTGACTCGGAGTTTATTGTTCCTTTCCTAAACTCTGGGTGCTCATAATTTTCCACACGAGCAGTCTAGAGTTGGGTTTCTTAAATATTCAAGTTGAGTAGATTATCTGGAGCTAGTCAGTCCATGGACGACTGACATTGTTTCCGCTAGCTATGGATTGGAGCATTCTATTGGAGATATTATATCCGCTACTGATGTTATCTTTTCTTTCCGCTGTTATTTCTTGTACCATATCTCTGATGTATATTGATATCTGTTGTATCATTCTATTGTATCATATTGTCTCAGATTTTGTATCTGTCATTGTATCAATGTTATATATATTGATATATTCTTTTTCTTTTCCGCTGTGTTGTTTACTTAATGTTGTTATAAGCTCCGGCGACTCGGATTTGAACATTCGAATCTATGGCATTCGAATACGATGTAAAGTATGGATGTTGATTTTCGAACGCGAAAATTCGTATCGTTACAGGTGTGACATTATTTCAACTACAGGTTGACTGGTCAAAAAAAGTGAATATACATTAATTTAAATTTGAATTTAAATTATCTCAAAATCAAAACTTAAAATTTTAAATTCCTATCGAGGCGTGCCGCTAGGCGTTTGTAATGTTACACGCCTATTACGAACGCAATGGAAAAGGTTCCGAGTCCAAATTCGATCGTATGGAGAAGATAGCTTTTTGAACCGGTTATAATATTAAATTTTCGATTTAATTTCAACGCGTTTGCTTATCGTATGGCCAAGCGATCACTCCAAACATTACGAAAATTGAAATCCGATAATAATTCAATATTACGGATCCAATGGAACTGGTTTCGTCGAATTCCGAGACTGTGCCCCGGAACGCTATTTTTAAATATCGATTTAAACGATATAAATTCAAAACTGAACAAAACAGTTTCAAATTCAATTCTGAAGCTTTTATTATCTTCAGTATTATTAATATGAATTTTCTAAGCCTTTAAAAATATTTTTACTCAGCTTAAACTCCAAATTCAAAATTTTACTCAAATTTTAACAATTAAATTCACTAATTTAATTACCAAACAAACTCTGATATTTGAAATTCAAATTAAACTATCAATCGAATATTTAAACTCAATTAAATATTCACATTTCAAATGTCAAAAATTCAGGGTCGTTACAATCTTCCCCCTTAAAAGAAGTTCGTCCCAAAATTACAAGTTAAGAAGAATGATCCAATCCCCGTTTATCATTTTCCCAAAACCAAACAATTTTATCAACTTATCAACCCAAATATTTTTATTAAAGATCATCATTCCATCTAACTGTCCAAATCTTAACCATAGTTTCCAAACAACTTTATCTTACTTCACAATTCAAATTTAAATTTAAATTCAAAATTTTAAGTTATCCAAAATTTCTCAAAAATTTTCTAACTCTCTAAATTTTCGAAAAATTTCGCCAGCGTCTCCTTTGCGCGGCTAGCTCGGTACAACTACAAAATGTCCCTATGGACTCCCAAATTCCAATAGAAAACAAAATGCCAAGTGGCAAAATCAAAAACCCAATCAAATTTCATACTGAAATTCAAATACATACCTTTTGTCGAACAAATTCAAATTTACCTTCGAAATCTAAATCCAATTCCATTTTCCTATAGCCTTTATAATCCCTGTATACTTTACTTAACAACAATGTCCAAATTTACTTATTGGATTCCCAATACCCATTTACTTGTGAATTTCCTCCATTCATTTCTTAAGTTCAATATAAGTATTTACATACTTCTTATTTTTATTTTCACTTCACAAACAAAGTTATATGTTCATTTCCATTCAACTTTGCATTTTCAATTCCATTTGAATTCAATTTACTATTTCAATTCTATCTGAATTCATTTTATCTTTAAAAACCAAAAATTCATTTTAGTGAAAACTCGATGTTCACTTTTTCCAAGACTTTTAACTTCGACCAAAACAATGGTTTTCATTTTCTAGTTCGATTCCTACGTTTCCATTACAATTTGAAAATCAATTTTCCGTTAACAAAATTTTTCCAAATTTTCAAAAAAATTTCTAACTCCCAAAATTTTCAGAAAATTTTGGCGGAGTCTCCTTTGTACGGAGGAGCTTTTGCAATTTGACAAAAGATATAAATATATATACATCGACCCACTCGGTCGGAAAAACAAAAACAGTTCATATTTCCTATTTTGTATTGCATAGGCGTACCTTTATTAGCATTTTAAGCAAAGCGGTTATTTATTTAGCTATTTGCGCAACCCAAAATGCAGCCAAACGGCTTCCAAAAACCTGCACTTACTCAGTTTAAATATGTAAGTGACATATATAGAAAATTCATTAACATTTCATTTATTTCCAACAGTGAACACATAGTTTTCATAAGCAATGCATTCAAAATAAATTCCATAAGCAATTTATATGGTTTCAATACGAATTTTAATTGCTTACAACTACATTCCATACCATTTTTATTCAATTCAAGTGATTTACAATTCACTTTCTTTCATTCAATTCATTTGCATTCCATATTCACATTCATTTTGATGCATTGGTATACAAAAATCTTTGCTTAGCATCCATTTCATAAACCTCATTTATGTATATTTAACAAATCAAGTATGCATTTACTATGCAATTATAGCTTACAAAACAACTTCAAATTCATCTCATATTAATTCAATAATTCATTGTCAATGTTTATACTTGCATTTTTAGTTCTAATCCATTTATTTGCATTTCATTAATCAAACAAGTTTTGTTCAAAAACCATTTCATAAAACTTGACAACAACCATTTCACAATTTTTAGTTAAGTCGAGCTTTTATCCAATATTTACTTAAGTTTTTTTTTTCAATTCAAAACTCAATTTTATTTTTCCTTGTAACACTTCCAAATTTAAATCCTTGATTTGATTTTCATTTATCAAATTCATTCCATCTACTAATTTAATTAAATTAGTTTTATTCACTTATTCATAATGATTCATTTTACAATTTCCAGTTTAATCTTCATTCAATCATCAACTTAGAATATTTTCAATATCAAATTTACTTAAGAATTTCACACTTATTTCTTAAGTTCAATACAAGTATTTTCCATACTTTTTTTATATTAATTTTCAATTACCACTTGGTTTATAACCACTTATATTTAAATTGGATTGCCAATTCTATATGAATTCAATCAATCTTTCATTTATAATTATTGAATTCAATTCATTTCAAACCTTATTCATTTGGTCAATCTTCAATTAGCTTCACTTACTGATTTTAGTTTAATACTTCACTTTGTTTTTCACAAATCAAATTCAATTCCAGTTCTATTTACTTACAAATTCAAAATGAATCTCAACATTCAATTTCATTTTCTTGCACTTGCAATTGCAAATTTATTTATTCATTCACAATTTATTTTCCAACTTAATAATTTTATTCCAATCATTTAGTCTATTAGACTTCTAAATTTACATTTATTCAAATTAACTCAAGTCAATTTCAGTCTAAATCTGAATTTCCTAAGTCGTACAAACTCATTTATTATTCCATAAACATTTTAATAAGATTCCAGAGTATTTCCAACATTCAAAAATCATTTTCGAAACCAATTCAAATTATCTTTTGAATTTTCAAAACCCAAACCCAGTTTTGCAAACAACTTCCATTTAAAATAATTCAGCAACAATTCCTCTCTTGGAAACTCGAAAATGAACATCGATGATGCTGCAGTCATCACCGAAGTTATTTTCCAGCGACCGAAAAGAGTTTAGTGCTTTTATCTCTTCAAAACACTTTTTTCAAAACCTTTGAAAAATCATTTTCAAACTCAAAGGGAATTTAAACCTTTCACCAAAATTTCAATTTTCAAAACCTTTCAATCTACTTTCAAATAATTCTCTGGAATTCTATTTCAAATTATAAATCACATTTACAATTTACATTTACAAATCTCATTTGTATATGGATTTTATTTCTTAACCCTTTGTTTAACATTTTAATTTCTTATTCAATAATGATAATAGTTTAATATTTAGCATTCCCTTAACAACCAAACAACCATATACTATAATAATTTATGGTAATCATTTCCTTTTATATACAAAAATAATTTCGGGTAAAATTGTTTCATTTACCCTATTTTTAAAACAATATTGTGTCGATTTGTTCTATATAAGTGTTTAGAGATACCTATCGATAGAGTTGTACAAACTATACCGACCAGAATCCATATACCACTCAACAAACCATTCATCACAATATATAACAAATTTTTGTATTTACTAACAAATACGCGTTCATATCTATTATTACACTCACACTCATTCTAGAGTACTACTGACTCTATCTCTAATGAGTAACACCCAACAGAGCCAAGGTTATCGCTTAACCAAATGCTTTGATAACACATGTAACGGTTCGACCTTTCGACGCTCGAAAGTCGACATTAATACGTCTACTGTATCAAATGTCGCGCAATCGAATGTCGGAAAACTAAACCATTAGGGTTAAAAAGAAGAGGTAGAAGAAGACAGAAGAAAGAAAGAACAGAAAAAAAAAACAGAAACGATATCAGAATCTCACATTCGCAGCGGAACACATATAATAGATAATCATTAGTCTTTTAAACAAAGAACTATATCAGTTTATACAATACAACAATGAGAGTCAATATACAACTCAATACAACAATGGATAGTTATATAAACTTGTCCTCATACAGAATACACAACGGAATAAATAAACAAGTACGGGAGTACGTCTCGCCATCCAGCTCATCTCCAAAGCCCCAGAATATCCTGATAACATAACTCTAGGCTGCCCGTGTGGAAAATTATAAACACCCAGAGTTTAGAAAGGGAACAATAAACTCTGAGTCAGTCATGGTGACTGGTGTGAGATCGTAAAACAGTTATTTTCACAAAGAAAATAAAACAAATTCGCAATGCTTTTGGAAAATGAAACTACCATAAGACCTCCCGCCACACACACAATGCAAACGCAGAATTGGAGGAGATTTCTTCTTATGATAGTCAAAGATGCTTACTACGAAAGATCAGTTGATATTATTATTAATGTCTAGTGTGGAAAACATTTCGAAAGTATAATATTAATCTTAGCCAGCATAGACATTTCGAACTATGCCTACTATAGCTACCATCTAAATAGTGGTGACCACCATAAGTAAATGGCAGGTTCTACAACTAAAACCGTACAAGGTTCGTATTAGGAATTGGATTTCCAACAAATGGTCAGGCTAAGGAACTTCCTACTGCCACATGGGTATGCCTCTGGATGGACGTCCCGAGAACTAACTAGCTCTCTGCAAACACAAAGCCGGGTTACCCGTTACACTAGGTAACTACTACACGAATATGCCACCCCCCGGTCCTTTAGGACCTTTATCCGAGGGCCCTCGATCACAAAGCAACAATCACACAGTAAATGAGATTGGAGGAACCACACAGGTAATATCTAGGCTCCATACCATAATATCACCTTTTTCCAGAAGGAAATGACATACCCTAAAGGACGCGACCCTCATAACCTTGCCGCATCTTTCCTGTTTCGACCATTTCCGGGTTGTGAGGTCCGATGAGGTCTCGTCCACAAAACTACACTTTTTCACAAAGCCATGCTTTGATCATAAATGATCAACAAATGATCATCAACACACAGCAACACTCAGCATGCCACACTACCAATTTGGGAGTATATCACTGATAACCTTCAACTACATAACCTCTGAGCTCGTACGTCTCAGAGAAGGGTGTTAGGCTAAGAGAATAAATTCTCCGCCACCAATAGAAATGTATTTGAAAGAAATCAGCTTTATATCTCAAAGTGTAATGTCAGACATACAACCATACAAGTCTGTTCCGGGTTCGAACAGAACTGAAGGCACTTCTGAAGAAGCCCTTGCAATCCGGGTATTCACAATCCCGATCGGACTTCCCATCACAAGAAGAGCGATATAAATCTCTATATCGGAGCAACTCGGTGTAGAGACATTCGACAGGTTGTCCTTTCATTTTCGAAAATACTCGGTCTTCACACCGGTCTTCAATTGCAATTCATAACGTCGTATCATTATTCGGAATGGGTTATATGACACAAAGTCCTCTCCCGGCTTAACCGAATAATGAGCGTTTGTTTTAAAAACAAATTCAAGTGCCATTTCAAAGGAAAATATTGATAGTCGGTTATTTAACTATCAACAACATTCACAACAATCAACCAATTTAAATAATTTTCCCAAATTATTAAATTCCAAATATCTTCGCAAGATATATATTTTCCACACTTCATCACTTTGAAAACAAATTTCATATCACTTTTCACTCTTGGAATAAAAATTCCTGATATTATTTATTTCCCTTTTTTCTTTATAAATTCCGTTGTGAATTTAAATTTCCAAATATTCACTTATACACGATTTTCAAATCGTTTTCCAAATATTCACTTTCAAACACCAAATCAAATTCCAAATTTGATTTCTAAATTTACTTCAACACCAAATCAATTACAAATTGATTTCTAAGTTTATTTCCAAATACCAAATCATTTTACAAATCGATTTCCAAATTTATTTCAACACAAAATCCATTTTAATTCAACACCAAATAAGTTTTCATATCGATTTCCCAAAGATTTATTTTCAAATACCAAATCAATTATCAATTGGATTTCAAACAAATTTATCACTTTTTAAAATAAATTCCTTTATCTCTTCCAAACCATTTAAAATTCCATTTTAAATAAATTCTTCAACTTTTAAACAATACTACTCAAAATCCTTTTATAAAAATCCTTTCCCATATTTTTGGAAATAATTCGATAAGATTACAAAAATCAATTTTTTCCCTTTCTTTTAAATTCCTTTTTTCAAATTAATTCAATTCTTAAAAATAAATTCCCAAAATCTAATTTTATTTATTTCTGGTATCCAACGACACCAAAAATACATTCGGCCAAATTATAGCCATTAACAAATTCAATCATAAATATAATCATCCACAGATTATAAATAAATAATCACACAGCATATGAAACAAATCCATACAACATATGAAACAAATTCATATAATTTGAGGAATCCAGTTGGATCCCTCCAACCTGTTTTCCCTGCATCCACAGATGTTAGCACAATACCAATTCCACTTCGAGGTGGAATATCGCGGTATATGGGATTTATAAAATATCATCCGCTATTATGCGGCGCATAGGGTCTCATCCGCTATATAATGCGGGAAATCAACAACTCCAATATATATATTTTCCAATATATATATATATATATATATATATTGCTATATACTACTATATATACTATCACAATCAAACAGTCAATCAATAACTGCAATTCGATTTTAATTTGAGTGAGAAGATCTCACCTTTGCTTTTATTTTGCAATCCCTTTCCATTCCGACTATTTCTTCATTGTATTAGACCTTGTATAAACAATTTTATACAGTTGATTAATATTCGAAATAATTCGAACAATTAAATTCCCATTTAATAATTTTTAATTTAAACAAATGATTTCATTTAAACTAATTATTTTCTTTTGAAACTTCATATATATATATATATACACTTATAAAATATATATATAGATAAAAATCTGATTTTTTTCATATAAACCAAGCATTAAAAAAATTTCCATTTCGAAAAAAAAACTTATCTCCATATATTTATATTCATTGTTTTACAAATAAAAATATGTATACATTATCTCATGTTTCACTGTTTATCTTCCTCTGTATATTTTATTTAAAAAAAATTGTAAAAAAAATAAAAATAAAATCGAATACCTCAAACCAAGGCCGACGCTAGCAATCATGCCTCGGCCTCGTGCTCGCGACCACGAACCATCCTCGCGCCCCCCCCTCCCATTTTCTTCCTTGATCGCCTTTGAAGGAGATTCTGCCAATAACCATCGCCTGCTCGCGACCACACTACAATTTGTCGAAGTTGCCGCTGTCACGTTCCCCCTTTTGACCGCCTCCAGTCGGTAATTAAACCAACTCGAAACGTTCAAAAAGACGAATTGTTATTTAGTTTATAAGGTTTAAACAGAATCAGCCACAGAAACACAGATAATAACAATCAATTAAAACAAATGAAATTTTTTTTCATTACTATAAATCTTTTTATATACATCAGAGTTTATACAATGTATTTAACTGATACAGCGGAATATCTTAAAATACAATTTTTCTTGAAATAAATGGTTCTTTACTCTCTCTCTAACTTCGCTGCTCGAAAATCTTCAAGCTGTAGAAATACTCGGTCTGACCCGAGTATTATATTCAAAAGAAGATAATACACAGGTCAGTCTAATTCAAACCAGTTTATTAGTGCATATAGGCAGTAATAATTTAAATAGACGACAGTCACAATAATTCCCGTCTATCCAATCCTTTTAACAAGGAAATCGGATAACGAAATTTTTTAACACTAAACAGTGTTAAACAATAAATCGGCAGATTTAAATCATCAACAGAGATAAACAGTGTTATTGGCTGCCGTACACACGTGTGCATTCGTACACGTGTGCACTGCCCCGCCAACTCGTGTGCATAGATAACGGTGCAACATGCAACTGCTACAAAATACACAGAGGCAACGTCACATAACCAAACTGCAACAAGATCAATATGTCCAAACTGTATGCAATGGATGCAGACGTACAAGTGCAGCTCAACACAGTGAAACAAGTTCAAGTGGCAACATGAAACTTCGAACATGAATATACATGTATGGTGATACAGCAACACATGGATGCAACTCGACAACAGAGTAACAAAAGATTAGCATCAATGCATACTGGAATGAATGCATCAAAGTGACAATACAGAACAGCATATATAGAAGTACATCAACCAATCAACAACAGCTACAACAACACAGTGAACTCAGGCATGAACCAGTGATGTGCCACGACAACAAATTGAATGCAGACAGGTCTAACAAACTGGACAATATACAAGATCATCAAAGTGTACACAGTGAAGTACAACAGTGAAGGCATGTACACAACAAATCAAGACTGAACCAACATGAATGCATCAAAATGACAATATCCACAGTAAACAACATGATGCAGCAAGATACATGTATAGTGAACAGTGCAGTCCTTAAACAATGCAAGTAACTCAAATGGGGATACCGCATGGAGCAACAGAACATGTATGCAGTGAACAGTGAACAACCAAAGAAAACTGGACCAAGTTCAACCTTACTAGCAATTGCAGACCAGTGAACAATAAAATGGAACTGGACATTGTAATCTCAGGAGCGAAAAGTGCTGGACAGTGCAAACACATGGATGATAATGCCACTACGACAGACAGTGCCGAAGCAAAAATGTATTGCTTCTTCAAAACAAAATACTGGACTACATGAAGCAGGGCAGCACTTAAAACTACATGTTTAGCCAAGCTGTCACCAAATGAATCTCTATTTCAATGCAGACTGAAATATGGGAGAATGCAAACCCAAGTCAACATGAATCACTTGAAAATCAAAGACCCCAAAACTGAATGGACTGCAAATTACAAAAATGAAGGGTATAGCAACCATGAACTCATGTATACAGTTCAAGTATACGAGGGCAAAACCCAAAAGCATCAAAAAAATCAGTTTAGGGAATATGCAAACCAGATAAGGGATGCACCAGAATAGGAAAATCAATTCAAAATTCAACTTAGATGAAGCAAAATATATATATACATACAAGAATGCAAATATATATACATATGCATATATATATGCCAGACAATCAAGATGACAATCCAAGTGGTCAGAGACTAGGCAGAAGTGATACAGTGAGTGGTACAAGTGTAAATGCAAATGAGATACACTCAGGTCAAAGATCGTAGACTAGAGTTCAAGTAACTTCAGAAGTAAAATGAAGCATAAATATACACATGCACATGAGCTAGTAAATATGCAGCTGAGAGAACAACTGCAAGTAATGTGGAACAACAATTGCAAATAGGTTCGAGAAGACTGCGGCTTCAAAACATCGCATATACATATTTATGTTTCCATTGGACCTTAATATGTAGTTCAACAGTGTATAACGAAGTCGTGAAACAGCAGTCTTAGTGGTGAACCATGAAATCAAGTGAACCAGTAAATGATACAATAGCAACATAAACAAGTTAAATGAACATGTACAAGTGAAGGGAATGGCAACTGCAAAAATATGCAATGAAGTCAAAGGAGTGCAACTGGAAAACAAGCAAATTTTGGGTTTTAGAAAAGGTTTTAAAACCTGGAAATGATGAACAAGGTTTATGTTTTCTCTATATACTGATATACACCTTCAACCCTTATATATGCAGACCAGAGAACATCAAGGCCAAGACGAAAATGATAACAACTAGTAATGCAACATCACACAATCGAAGTTTCACAACTGTATACATGCCAATATGCAATGTAGACCATACAATAAGCTAGTGAACAATTACATGAACCAGACTGGAGTCGAGACCAGCTACCAATAAACAAAGGGATGCAGACCAAATCCCAACATAAAATGCAAGTTACACAACTAACAAACTCAACAAGCAAATGTACAGCATGAACAAGATCACGTGAACACTGCAGGTCAAAATGCGAGTGTCCAGACAACAACAAAATGCACAAAACTTAAGTGACAAAGCATGCAAGGGAGAAATGCACTAAGCAAATGTCACGATGTCACAGTGAACGAATTCGAACAAGTCGAATTCCATCTCAAAGAAAATTCAAAACTGTATTGAATCAAAATTATCAAAGCCAATAGAAAAAGGATTTCAAGTAAGAAGGCATAGAAGCAAATCAAATTCTACTGCCGATGCCAACCAAAACACTCAGAAGATAGAAATCACGTCCTCAGTCGAACTGACAACTTCAAACAAATAAATAGCCACAGGAAATTTAAATCAATGTCTTGCCAGAAACCCAAATCAAGACAGTGATAACAAAGGAGAATGAATAGTTCAAAACCAACACCAATGAAATCAACAATCGAAGTATGGAGTTGAATTAGATGTGAGGGCTACTCACCTTTGTTCGACGAGGTCGCGAGCGAAGGAGAACGGGAGACGAAGCCCTAGTTGAAGACGAGCGAAGCCGAAGAAAATTGAACGAAACCCTAATTCGCGTTAGTCGCCATTTTCATTTCTTCGTTTTTTTTTTCTTTCTGATCGATCTGAAGAGGGAAGGGGGTGCGACGTGTTTTAGCAGAGAGGGGGTAAGGGAAACGGGTATGGGTTGGACGTGATTCTCTTGGTACTAAAGGTATGGTGTTTGATATTTTTTTTTTCTTTATTATTTTTTTCTTCTTTTTAAAACTGATTTGTTTTTATTTAATTTTGTTGTTAAAATCTAAACTATGCATATATATTCATTCGTACGAAAAAATTTAAATAAAAGAATTTCAATCGATTACAATTTCCAAATTCAAACAGAAATTAACGATCGATATTAAATCGTTAATTTACGAAGATTTTATCGTTATAAAATTTTCCAACAATAAACAACAAATTATCTGTCAACTTTAATCGTTTATCGATGATTATAATTCGGGCTAAAATCCAGGTTGTTACAGAAAATCAAATTGAATTCAATTAAGTTTTATACGCGTTTATACGCCGTATGTTCACAAAACAATTCTGATGAATACGAAATTGAAAATCCAGTAATAATTCAATATTACGGACCCAATGAAACTTGTTTCGTCAAATTCCGAGACTGTGCCTCGGAAGGTTATTTTTAAATTCAATTTAAACGATACAATTTCAAACTGAACAAATCGCTTTCAAATTCAATTCTGAAACTTCTATTATCTTCAGTATTATCAATATGAATTCTCCAAGCCTTTAAATTATTTTTAACCGGCTTAAAATCGAAGATTCAAATTTTATTCAACTTTCAATAGATTAAATTCAAAAATTTAATCGCCAATTCCTTCTGATAATTTGAAATTCAAGTCAAATCATCATTCAAATATTTAAAATTAATTAAATATTTTCAATTTAAATTGTTCAAAATTCAGGGTCGTTACAAACTCCCCTCCTTAAAAACTTTTCGTCCACGAAAAGGAAAGTCGTTACAATTTTACCAATACTTCTACTCTAGTCAATTTTACTAAGCTTAAAACTTATTACAAATAAACGAATATAGGATTCATTCCATTTGTTTAATCTCACTAGTTTTGTTTATCTTCTCTTTTATTCAATGATTTCTACAATCATTGATTTCTAAAATTAAAACGCAAAAGTCTTTTATCAACATTTTCGATTTACAACTCAGATTCAAACTTAAAATTCTTCACGTTAGAGATTTATATAATATATACCTCTTCCAAAGCTGTGGACTTTCAAAACATTTCAAAAATCCTCTTTCTTAGTTCATTAGGTAGAAATTTTTTGTAATTCTACTTTCAAACTATTGATTTGCTATTTACAGTTTGAAAATACTTGCTAACTCGAAATTTAACAAGTCTATCTTCGTTCTCACAGACATTAGGCATACGCTGGCCAGGCGCCTGTCTAAAAATCTCCAAGTGACAGAAGCGAGTTATGATATCTTGATACCTCAGGATGTTGTAGCTGTGTGATGAGACACAGTGACTATGGATGTCTCCGAAGATGTTTTCTTTGGAACAAGTTAAGGGAGTGAGTCTGCTTCGGTGTTGTGGCTGTGTTAGTGTTTATCTGTATTTTCGATGTGTTGTATCTCTGTAATCTATTGAGATGTATCGAGTTGTATTAACTAGACAGGTGTTTATAACTGTCTAGTATGTGTTGTATTATCTGTGTAACTCTGATATATATGATATTATGTAATCTCTTATGTGATATATTATATTTCATTCGTTCCGCTGTTGAGATTCTGGTGTGTCTTCTTCTTTCTTCTCTATCTTTTCTATTTCTCACTCTCTTCTTTCTTCATAGTGATGCGATTTTCCGGTAGTGGAAGGTCGGGTCGCTACAGTTGTAAATAGACACTATTATAATATCAGAGAATTTTAATATAAAAGTGTTTTAGCTATCGTAAGGTAAAAACCCGACATATTTATTTGTGGCGTGGTCTTACGAGATGCTTTTGTTTTCAAATAATTTTTGAAACTTTAATAATCAATTGGGTGTATTTATGATGCGCTGGTATTTCAGACTGACTCGGGTGTTATTTTATTATAATGCTCGGGTCAGACCGAATATTTTACAGGATAGGTTGCTATGGAGCTCAGGAGAGGAGCTGGAGTTCGAGACGTATTTCTCGTACTTGTATTATTCCGCTGCTGTGATTGTTGTATTGACTGATTGACTGGATATTGATGATTGTATTGATATACTCTGATGATGATGTATTGTATATAAACAAATATAGTTTCATTTTGTGTAAAGATCTGTTCTATATATTATATTTTATCCGCTGCGACTGTGAGGTTCTGATTTTGTTTAGTTCTTTCTTCTTCTATCTACTTTCTTATTCTTCTACAATCTGTCTTTCCGGCATTCGATCGTCGGCATATTATACTGTTGAGTATTTTGTGTCGATTTTCGAGGGTCGTGAAGGGCGGGTCGTCACATTTAGACACTATTATAATATCAGAGGATTTTTATAAAAAGTGTTTTAGCTATCGTAAGGTAAAAACCCGACATGTTTATTTGTGGCGTGGTCTTACGAGATGCTTTTGTTTTCAAAGGATTTTGAAACTTTAATAATCAATTTGAGTGTGATTTTCTCACGCTGGTATTCCAGACTGACTCGGGTAATGTTTTATATAATGCTCGGGTCAGACCGAGATAAACAGGTTCAGATTGTAGCTGTGGAGCTCAGGAGACGAGCTGGATGGCGATACGTACTTCCGTATTTGTTTATTGTTCCGCTGTGTATTTGGATGTATATCATTGATGTGATGAACTCTGATGATGTATTCTGTAAATATATTGTATAAACAGATATATTTTTCTGTTTGAGTAAAGATCTTTTTTGTATATATTATATTTTATTCCGCTGCGATGTGAGATTCTGTTGTTGATTTTCTGTTTCTTCTTCTTCTACCTCTTTTTCTTTAACACAAATGGTTCGATTTTTCCGGGACTGGAAAGTCGGGTCGTTACAGTGGACATCCCGGAAATTTTGACGATATCAATTTAATAATCTGCGGCAGAAATTAAATTGATATGATAATAACTGTTAATAAAATGTGAATTTGATTTATAATTTTCCTCTGAATAGATGTTTAACTGATAATCTATATATAAATTTGTATATATTGTAGATAGATAAGCTTTGTTTTAAAATTTAAGTAAATAAAAGATATGTTTTCAAATTCTAATATTTTTGGTAATTTGGAAATTTGATTTAATTTAATATTAAATAAATAACCATTTGGCTTTAAATATACAAGATGAAGTTAAAATTTGTATAAAATTAATTTTAGCTTAAATTTAAATTTAACAAAAGGTTTGTTTGCTTTGTTTTAAATTTGGCTTGATAGAAATAAGTAATTAAGTGATAATTTCTTTTATAAATCATTTTAATTCGATAATGAGTTTTATTAATAATATTATATCTTTACAATTGGGTTTTAATACTAATAGAAATTGTTATCTATGTATATAATGGGAAGAGCTATAATTGAAGTTCAAAATAAATTCTTCCAAAATGTTTTAACTTTAGAATAAACTGTATAAATGTTTATGTAGTGTAAAATAATAGTAAGTGAATATAATATTGTATAGTTAAGTTTTAAAATAAGATAAACTTTATAAATATTTAACTTAAATGTAAATCAAATATATTAACTTAAGTATGAAATAAATTAAATAATGAGTAAACTAAGTGTATAATTGTTTAAGTATTAAAGCAACAATACAATAATACGAGAATAAACATACATAAGTGAATTTGATAATTTGTACATTACAAGATAAACATTAAAACATTTAAAATACCATCTCAACTATATTTTAAAATATAAACAAGTAAGCAAATCAACACTTGATAATTAAGTAACAAGCAAGGTAAATAATAAAACAAGAGAATATAAGTATGCAGGCAAGAGTAGAAATGAAGGCAATCTTGAAAACATCAAAGCAAAAACAGACTTGAATTTGTAAGTCTGCTCATTCTCCTTGTCAACATAGCAAACAATATATGATAGGCAGGCAAGAACAAAACGAAGATAAGTATGAAAAACATTAAGTAACAGCAAACCAACAGTCGAGAATTTGGTAGGCAGGCAAAAGAAATTTAGCAAAGCAAAATATCTATGACATGAATATAAAATAATCTAAATGAAGACACAAGTACTATAACATTTAATGCATCCATTCCTCAATAGCATACCAGGTCATTCGAACTGGTTCATGTATCATTTCAGCCTCCAACATATTAAAAAAAAAAAAGAAATCTCTAGTGAATATGAAATGCTTGTACCTAAAGCATTACTTGACCAGATATCACCTACCCTATACAAACTCCTCTATTATTTCATATTTGTTTTCGTTTAACTCTGCAAACCAGAGAAAGAAATATAGTAAACTTTTCTTTTGCAAATAACAATTCCAAACAATAAAAACAAGATGATGGGAAGATCAAAACAAGGCTGTCCAGTTTTCAAATCCTTCACTGTTTCAAGGCAAAGCTCTGTTCTATGCAAACTATGGTGAGTAACATTTTATTTAAAAACTACTTAAGTATATGAGGGTTGTATGCTTACATCTGGGTATAGTTATGTTTACTTGATTACCATGAGTGACTATATATATATATGTGAACATGATTGTTATCTGTAGTCTCTCTGTTTTGTTTCCATACTTCAGTTTTAGTTCAAAACCCATACCTCTCGATTTAGTCTGTGATATGGTTTAAGATTCAAACGAAACTTGTATGTTTTATCATAGTTTAGTTTTTAAAAATTTATTTAAGTTGAATTAAAGTTTAAATGCCACTGGGATTTTATAAACAACAGACAAACTAAAATAGTGAGTAAATTCGAACATTTTAAAACGTTGTTTCAGGATCGCAGCTTGAATCATTACCCTATAACATGATTTTTAAAACAAACATCACCATTTTTAAGATAGTAGGTAAGGTGCAGTTTGAGGTAGAACGAAAATGGGTTTTCGTTGATTTTTGGGTGATCTAGTACATTGGAATGCCTGGCGTTCTTTGTGATGATGGAGTAGTGAACGGAGAGGCCAGAAAAAATGGGCGAAGGCGTTGTAGTTCGTCGTGGAGGAAACAGCGACAAATTCTTTTCTGTAAACCTAGTTTTTGACATAGGTATATTTTAGTCTCGTTTGAATGCCACAAGGCATCGAGCTCGACCAGTGCTTGGGGATCGGAGGTTGGAAGAAAGGCGAAGGTGTGGCCGGAAGCCCAAAGGCTCTGGTGATCGGAGAAGTGGGTTCGATGGTGTTCCAAGTGTTGAGTTTATTCCTGTTCTTGTGACAGGCAATCTCGAATGCGACTGAGGGAGTTGATCGAGATTCTGGTGATCAGAATCGTGGAAGATGAGCGTGGGCGTTATGTAGGCATTGGCGTCGATGGTCGCAGGCGAACATTTCGCCTGTGCACGTGCACCGTGCCATTGAAATGTTGGGTTTTGTTTTGTTGGGTGCAGAGTTTTTGAACTGGGAAAAACTCGAGTATTTCGAGAGTTATACTCGAAGCAGGGACGAAGGAAATTCGAAGTAGCATAGTGGTGGAGACTTGTTGCTTCAGGGCGACTGTTTTATGTTCGCATGGGATTGTACTCGGGAAATACTCAGGTAAATCGCGAGCTAGACTCGAAGCAAGAAGTGTAAAGACTCGGGGCAGGCTGGGTATTGTCGCGAGACACAGGAAGATTCCAGTTTTTAATAAACCTGATTTTTCCAGGTTTAAAATTTTAATTTAAAAATTCAAACAAGATTTTAAATATGGTTTAAATCAAGATAAGTGATTGGATTCAAAATTTCTTGAATTCAAATTTGGAAATTTAAATAAATTTTTATTTTGAATGTGTAAGTAAATATAGTTTAAATAAAGAGTAAATTTGTTTTAAAACAAATGTTGACGGATTTGAGAAATTCTTTTAAATAAAAGTTTTGAAAGAAAGAAATGTATTTGCAGGTTAAAAATATATTTTTAAAAGAATTGTTTTCCATAATAATTAAATTTTAAAGGTTTTCTTTATATAAACTTCATTTGTAAGTGATAGATGTTTGGTACATTTATTTAAAGAAATTTTAAAGTGAATTTACACTAGATTAATGTTTAAATCATTAATCACTTTAAATCTTAAATTTAGAAGAAATTTGGAATTTAAATGTGGAAATGTTAATTAAGTCATTTATTAAGGAATTAATTATCTTAGAAATGAATTAAATATTGAAGTAATTAATAAGATAATTAGAAAATGACTTATTTATATTAAGTAATAATCAATTAAAATTAAAGAGGAAATTACAAAGGAAGAAATCAAGTAATTGTTTAGTTAATAAATCAATTAACTAAGGATTTTAAATTGATTTATAGATGTGATAAATATTGATAATAATTAGATGAATTAATTTGGATAATTCATTGAAACTGTTAAATGAATATTTAACAAAAGTAATTGAAGGGTTATTATCTATTGGAACTAAATTGGATGATATGATCAAATGAATGAATCTATTTAACTTAATCAAATTTATAAATCATTTAATAATCCGATGAGTGGAATTACTCGGTGTAATTAATGGAGCAGAGTTACTTAGAGAAATAATTAGAGGATAATCACCGGATGTGATTAATACAAGTTAATGAGTAGATAAAGTAATATGGGAAATTACTTTTGAAATTAATCAAGGGATTAATAAATGAAGATAATTAATTATGGGATAATTAATTTATTTAGGAGAGTTAATTACTGATGTTATTAATCCAGGGTGATTGATAATTGTTTATTTTAAAGATTACATTACTTAAAGTAATGAAGTGGTTTGATTTACAAATAAATTAGAGATCATTAATTTATATAGTTAATGATATAATTATGAATTGTCAAAATAAGTAATAATTAATAATGAGGTGATTAATTTATGTAATTAATTAAGAATAAATGAAGTTAATTATATTTAATTAATAAATGAAGTAATTGAATATTAATTACTATAAATGATTTACATTAATTAATCTGTGGAATTAAATTAAGACTAATTACTTATTGTAATTAGAAAATGGTTGGATAAGCAGGATTTATAGATAAGTAATTAATTTAATTCACTTTAAATTAATTAGGGACAGAAGTAATTAATTTAATTCATTTTAAATTAATTATAGTTGTGAATAATAAATCATTGCTTATGAATGATATTGACATCCCATTGATTGATTGTGATCTCAGATATGAGACGAGTGATATCTGTTGTGATTTGGATGTTTGTTTGAGATGACATTGATTATCTGATTATAGTGATGATGTTGTGATATCCATTGTTATATTGTGATTTATCTATCTGTGTTGATATAGATAATTGAATTGAATTGGATTGTTTTTAACTTTAAAACAACTTGGCCTTAAAAGACACGTTTTGGATTTCGATGAGACCGGGATCGGGTTTCCGTATACCGGGATTCCAGGTCTGGAGACCCGAAAACCACATCGATCCAAAATAACGTTAGGTCGTGAATTCCAAATGGAGCAAGTGAAGACTCGAGGTATAAGAACTATTCGTCAGTATAACTCTGTGGGTGATTCCGTAATGAGTTTGACGGAGATAGTACTTATAGATTCGAGATGGTGATTCAGAATGCAAGGGTTATTGTCGTTAACTCTGAGGGTGATTCCAATATGAGTGTAACGAGATAATGCCTTCGGTTTCGTTCGAACCCGGAACGAACTTGTATGGATTGAATGCTTTCAGTACATCGTCAGGTGGACGATGAGCATTCTAAGTGATGAGTTCTGATAAAGGTAATCGTGACCTCAAGCCTCATCAACCGGGAATGGCTAAAACAGGGGAGGTGCAGCAAGGCTTCGTGGGTAGCACCCACTTGAGAGCGAGATTTTCCCCTGTCTAGATGTCCCTTTTTATTTCGGTGTGTGGGCAGTTGTTGACGTCCTACTGCCGGGGTTGTCTCGTTTGGAACTGTTCAGTAAGGAACGGGTCCGGCTTTGTGTTGCAGGGGAGCGGGCGTACTCCTCGGTACGGTGATCTAGGCCACGTACTGTGACGGGCGGTACCCCAGTAGCCCAGCCATTGTATGGAATCCAAAATCCAATAAGTGCCCTCGGTTTTCATTGTAAACCTAGTATGCTGGAATTTAATAGATGTAACAATTTCAGCTATTTTCTATTTACTTGAAAACCCTAGACACTATTATAATATCACTGGATTTCCTATGAAATGTTTTGGTTAGCGTAAGGTAAAAACTTTTCCATGTTTATGTGTGGGAAGTCTTACGTGATACCTTTTGTTTCAAATGATTTTCAAAGTTAAACAACCTTACCCTGTTACTCATACCAGACCCATGTCTGACCCGAAGTTTATTTCTGTTTTTCATAAACTCTCGGGTACCCAAATTTTTACGGGTAGTCAAGGGATTCAGGTTAGCTTTGACGAATTCTGGAGGAGCAATGGAGCAGGAGGCTTCAGCGTATAGATATATATTGGTTCCGCTGTGTTAGAGTTTATTCTATATTCCGCTGTGTTGTATTTCTGTGATGTGTGAGTTGTATTAACTAGACAGGTGTTTATAACTGTCTAGTATGTGATGTATTATCTGTGTACTCTGATGTATATGATTCTATGTAATATTTATGTGATATATTATATTTTATTCGTTCCGCTGTTGAGATTCTGTTGTTGTTTCTTCTTCTTCTCTATCCTTTCTACTTTCTCACCTCTTTCTTTTCTTAAAAACGATACGATTTCCTGGGCATAGGAAGTCGGGTCGTGACAGTTGGTATCAGAGCATTAGGTTGAGTGAATACCTAGGCTCTGGATTGGTGTCTATCCCGAGAGAGCGTATTTGTATTTTTTATATATATATTTATATTTATTTCTACCTATCGGTTGGGTTACCTGTTCAGGTTATCCAATATAAGTATAAAGGTAGATAGGGTAGTGATCCGTGTAACACGATCACTGATGGTTGAATTTGTTGAGATTGGAAATGTGTATGTCAGGATTGTAGGCCCAATTTCCTTCTCGAGTTAATTTTGTTGTGATGAAGGTTTTCATTGATCTTGGAAGGATATCTGTTAAAGTTTGGAGTTTATCTTTGGAGTGTAAGTTGGATGAACTAGAGTTGAGATCTATCGGATGGACAGAAGTTGGTGATGGTACCTTGATATTTCAGGATATAGTAGCTTTGTGATGAGACGCAGTGACTAGGGATGTTTCCGAAGATATTTCTTTGGAACAAGCTAAAGAAGTGTGTCTGCTTAGATATTGCGGCTGTGTTCAGCAGGATGTTTCTATTGGTTTGTGGTCCGAGTTTCTTGAGGAGATTCTAGATTAGCAGTTTGTGGGCATTTGGGTCAGCAGAGTGACTCAAGGTGTTCTGTGTGTTGGCAAGGAAGCTTTTAGCATAGCAGTAGATTTCAGGAGCAGAAGAGTGAATCCATTTCTTCGATGGATTGGCTATAAGTGTGTGATGTTCTGATTTGTGAAGAGAGAGCAGTTTTCTCTGGAATTAAGCGGGATGGATCGCAAAAGTGACTTGCGATGGTTTGAGTGTTCTCTTGTGTTTTAGAGATTCTTCTTTTTCTGGTGTCTTCTGGAAGTCAGAATTTTATCAACATCTGGAGTTTGAGTTTGTTATCAACTGTATTCCAGGAATGGTACCGATGGTTCAGCTTGGTAGTAGAATGGTTTATGGAGAAACTGCTGGGTTTTCTCTTTATGGATCTATTGAGCCATATTTTCCGAATAATTGAGAAGCCTACCAGTTGTGATTGCTGACTGATGGTTGCAAAGCCTAGGTCCGTCCCAATTGGTATCAGTGGAAGTTTGTGCTTGTGTACATCATCTGTGTTTTCATCTACCTATATCAGAGTAGCGCAGTGGAAGCATGGTGGCATCAGTTTTAGAGTGGAAGCAAATGGAAGTTGTAGTGTTTGGATTAGAGAATTTTTACAGCAGATTTTTCAGGATCTGAGGCCAGATTGGAGTGCATCTGTTTATCTCTTCCGGATGTGAGAAGTGAGATCTGTCTTTTGATTTTGGAGTAGAGTTTGTGTTCTGAGTTTGGTTGATCTTGGAAAGATCATTTTGTTTGATTGTTTTGGTTCAGTTTGTTTCGAGAGGTATCAGCAAGGGTTGAGCTGATCAGTAAGGATGTAGGAGACCCAGGATCGTTTGAAGAATTTTGTGGATTAGAGACGGAGGAAATTTGGAATTCGAAGTTGGAGACTCCGTTGTTGTTGAAGTTTTCTCTTATTCAAGGAGCTATAAGTTGGGTAAGATGTGGAAAGCCAACTCTGAGATATTTTGGATCTTTTCTGTTGTTCTTCTGAGGATAAGTGTTGAGTCTTCAGATTTGAATTGTCAGTTGGGATGATTGGGATTCGGTGTATTTCACGTATCTTTGAGGAAGTACGTGTGAGATCTATCTCTGGTTATAGAACCAGCAGTTCGGAAGTTTTGGTTGTTGAGTCAGACTTGTCCATAGTCTGATATCTTGTCTAGTTGAGTAGATCTAGATGAGTAAGAGCTCTGTAGCTTAGTAGTATTGATGGTTTGGATTCTATAGAGCGAGTAACCCGGTATTTATAATCGGGGAAACTCGAGAGAATTCTAACTAGAATTTATAGGGATAGATAGATTTGTTTGATTGGATGCTATGATGGTTAGCATATGATGGATGTATGTTTGTATTTTAAAATTTAAACTTTAATAGATTATTAAATTACCTTTGTTTAAATTTCGGGGACGAAATTCTTTTAAGGGGGAAGGAATGTGACATCCCGGAAATTTTGACGATATCAATTTAATAATCTGCGGTAGAAATTAAATTGATATGATAATAACTGTTAATAAAATGTGAATTTGATTTATAATTTTCCTCTGAATAGATGTTTAACTGATAATCTATATATAAATTTGTATATATTGTAGATAGATAAGCTTTGTTTTAAAATTTAAGTAAATAAAAGATATGTTTTCAAATTCTAATATTTTTGGTAATTTGGAAATTTGATTTAATTTAATATTAAATAAATAACCATTTGGCTTTAAATATACAAGATGAAGTTAAAATTTGTATAAAATTAATTTTAGCTTAAATTTAAATTTAACAAAAGGTTTGTTTGCTTTGTTTTAAATTTGGCTTGATAGAAATAAGTAATTAAGTGATAATTTCTTTTATAAATCATTTTAATTCGATAATGAGTTTTATTAATAATATTATATCTTTACAATTGGGTTTTAATACTAATAGAAATTGTTATCTATGTATATAATGGGAAGAGCTATAATTGAAGTTCAAAATAAATTCTTCCAAAATGTTTTAACTTTAGAATAAACTGTATAAATGTTTATGTAGTGTAAAATAATAGTAAGTGAATATAATATTGTATAGTTAAGTTTTAAAATAAGATAAACTTTATAAATATTTAACTTAAATGTAAATCAAATATATTAACTTAAGTATGAAATAAATTAAATAATGAGTAAACTAAGTGTATAATTGTTTAAGTATTAAAGCAACAATACAATAATACGAGAATAAACATACATAAATGAATTTGATAATTTGTACATTACAAGATAAACATTAAAACATTTAAAATACCATCTCAACTATATTTTAAAATATAAACAAGTAAGCAAATCAACACTTGATAATTAAGTAACAAGCAAGGTAAATAATAAAACAAGAGAATATAAGTATGCAGGCAAGAGTAGAAATGAAGGCAAGCATGAAAACATCAAAGCAAAAACAGACTTGAATTTGTAAGTCTGCTCATTCTCCTTGTCAACATAGCAATCAATATATGATAGGCAGGCCAGAACAAAACGAAGATAAGTATGAAAAACATTAAGTAACAGCAAACCAACAGTCGAGAATTTGGTAGGCAGGCAAAAGAAATTTAGCAAAGCAAAATATCTATGACATGAATATAAAATAATCTAAATGAAGACACAAGTACTATAACATTTAATGCATCCATTCCTCAATAGCATACCAGGTCATTCGAACTGGTTCATGTATCATTTCAGCCTCCAACATATTAAAAAAAAAAAGAAATCTCTAGTGAATATGAAATGCTTGTACCTAAAGCATTACTTGACCAGATATCACCTACCCTATACAAACTCCTCTATTATTTCATATTTGTTTTCGTTTAACTCTGCAAACCAGAGAAAGAAATATAGTAAACTTTTCTTTTGCAAATAACAATTCCAAACAATAAAAACAAGATGATGGGAAGATCAAAACAAGGCTGTCCAGTTTTCAAATCCTTCACTATTTCAAGGCAAAGCTCTGTTCTATGCAAACTATGGTGAGTAACATTTTATTTAAAAACTACTTAAGTATATGAGGGTTGTATGCTTACATCTGGGTATAGTTATGTTTACTTGATTACCATGAGTGACTATATATATATATGTGAACATGATTGTTATCTGTAGTCTCTCTGTTTTGTTTCCATACTTCAGTTTTAGTTCAAAACCCATACCTCTCGATTTAGTCTGTGATATGGTTTAAGATTCAAACGAAACTTGTATGTTTTATCATAGTTTAGTTTTTAAAAATTTATTTAAGTTGAATTAAAGTTTAAATGCCACTGGGATTTTATAAACAACAGACAAACTAAAATAGTGAGTAAATTCGAACATTTTAAAACGTTGTTTCAGGATCGCAGCTTGAATCATTACCCTATAACATGATTTTTAAAACAAACATCACCATTTTTAAGATAGTAGGTAAGGTGCAGTTTGAGGTAGAACGAAAATGGGTTTTCGTTGATTTTTGGGTGATCTAGTACATTGGAATGCCTGGCGTTCTTTGTGATGATGGAGTAGTGAACGGAGAGGCCAGAAAAAATGGGCGAAGGCGTTGTAGTTCGTCGTGGAGGAAACAGCGACAAATTCTTTTCTGTAAACCTAGTTTTTGACATAGGTATATTTTAGTCTCGTTTGAATGCCACAAGGCATCGAGCTCGACCAGTACTTGGGGATCGGAGGTTGGAAGAAAGGCGAAGGTGTGGCCGGAAGCCCAAAGGCTCTGGTGATCGGAGAAGTGGGTTCGATGGTGTTCCAAGTGTTGAGTTTATTCCTGTTCTTGTGACAGGCAATCTCGAATGCGACTGAGGGAGTTGATCGAGATTCTGGTGATCAGAATCGTGGAAGATGAGCGTGGGCGTTATGTAGGCGTTGGCGTCGATGGTCGTAGGCGAACATTTCGCCTGTGCACGTGCACCGTGCCATTGAAATGTTGGGTTTTGTTTTGTTGGGTGCAGAGTTTTTGAACTGGGAAAAACTCGAGTATTTCGAGAGTTATACTCGAAGCAGGGACGAAGGAAATTCGAAGTAGCATAGTGGAGGAGACTTGTTGCTTCAGGGCGACTGTTTTATGTTCGCATGGGATTGTACTCGGGAAATACTCAGGTAAATCGCGAGCTAGACTCGAAGCAAGAAGTGTAAAGACTCGGGGCAGGCTGGGTATTGTCGCGAGACACAGGAAGATTCCAGTTTTTAATAAACCTGATTTTTCCAGGTTTAAAATTTTAATTTAAAAATTCAAACAAGATTTTAAATATGGTTTAAATCAAGATAAGTGATTGGATTCAAAATTTCTTGAATTCAAATTTGGAAATTTAAATAAATTTTTATTTTGAATGTGTAAGTAAATATAGTTTAAATAAAGAGTAAATTTGTTTTAAAACAAATGTTGACGGATTTGAGAAATTCTTTTAAATAAAAGTTTTGAAAGAAAGAAATGTATTTGCAGGTTAAAAATATATTTTTAAAAGAATTGTTTTCCATAATAATTAAATTTTAAAGGTTTTCTTTATATAAACTTCATTTGTAAGTGATAGATGTTTGGTACATTTATTTAAAGAAATTTTAAAGTCAATTTACACTAGATTAATGTTTAAATCATTAATCACTTTAAATCTTAAATTTAGAAGAAATTTGGAATTTAAATGTGGAAATGTTAATTAAGTCATTTATTAAGGAATTAATTATCTTAGAAATGAATTAAATATTGAAGTAATTAATAAGATAATTAGAAAATGACTTATTTATATTAAGTAATAATCAATTAAAATTAAAGAGGAAATTACAAAGGAATAAATCAAGTAATTGTTTAGTTAATAAATCAATTAACTAAGGATTTTAAATTGATTTATAGATGTGATAAATATTGATAATAATTAGATGAATTAATTTGGATAATTCATTGAAACTGTTAAATGAATATTTAACAAAAGTAATTGAAGGGTTATTATCTATTGGAACTAAATTGGATGATATGATCAAATGAATGAATCTATTTAACTTAATCAAATTTATAAATCATTTAATAATCCGATGAGTGGAATTACTCGGTGTAATTAATGGAGCAGAGTTACTTAGAGAAATAATTAGAGGATAATCACCGGATGTGATTAATACAAGTTAATGAGTAGATAAAGTAATATGGGAAATTACTTTTGAAATTAATCAAGGGATTAATAAATGAAGATAATTAATTATGGGATAATTAATTTATTTAGGAGAGTTAATTACTGATGTTATTAATCCAGGGTGATTGATAATTGTTTATTTTAAAGATTACATTACTTAAAGTAATGAAGTGGTTTGATTTACAAATAAATTAGAGATCATTAATTTATATAGTTAATGATATAATTATGAATTGTCAAAATAAGTAATAATTAATAATGAGGTGATTAATTTATGTAATTAATTAAGAATAAATGAAGTTAATTATATTTAATTAATAAATGAAGTAATTGAATATTAATTACTATAAATGATTTACATTAATTAATCTGTGGAATTAAATTAAGACTAATTACTTATTGTAATTAGAAAATGGTTGGATAAGCAGGATTTATAGATAAGTAATTAATTTAATTCACTTTAAATTAATTAGGGACAGAAGTAATTAATTTAATTCATTTTAAATTAATTATAGTTGTGAATAATAAATCATTGCTTATGAATGATATTGACATCCCATTGATTGATTGTGATCTCAGATATGAGACGAGTGATGTGACGACCGCCCATGACCCCTGCACCGAATCTAGAGATAGTGCGCTGTAAAGTGTGCCAGGCGACCATGGACGATTGTCAGGGTAGATTAAAACAACAGAATCTATCTTATTTCTCACAGCGCATGGACAAAATACAATAGAACATATGTATAGTGAAGCTTTACAGAACAAAATGACATCATATAAAACTCCATAATAGTTGTATACAAGCATCCATATAGTCAATACATCAAGCCTCACTACATATCTCTCAGAGAATACAAAACAGTGGAATATCCAGTACATATAATAAGAAGATAATATGCAACCCTCCGGCTCGTCTTCGATATCAGCATCGTGAGAAGAGAACAGCACCTGTCACCTGCTACCTAGTCTGCCCGTCCCAAAAATGGACGAACAGCCCAAGGCAATAAGAATTAAAACATAAAGCCTTGAGTCAGACAACAGTCTTAGTGAGCAGTAGATTAACTAACAACATACCAAAAGAGCATAAAGGAAAAAGGAATAGGAATACAACCCTCCCGCTCCAACCTTATTCTACAGTGATAGCCCCCAGACACACACTAAGCAGAAGCAAACATAGCAGAGCATACAATTTAAAGTAAAGCAATTGTCACTCGAGTCAAGAGCAATGTTTTCCAAGTACAAATCCCAAGGTCTAAAACCAAGGTCAGATAAGCACCCAGGAAATACCGCTCTTGAGACCGAATGACGATACAACCAAACATCCATGACTCGGCTATCACTGTTATCATTGCTTCGATTTCACCGTTAATTGAATGACCGACACATTCTTTCAGCCGTCCGTCAAGGGCTAATGGAAACCCCGGTTCTAGACATAACTCCCACACGTCGTCGTGACCCGTGCCTAGGATTAACGAATCTGCCCAGAGTACTCGACCATCAACAGTTAGTCTTTTGGGCGTCCCCATGTACTCTTGCTTGGAGCATGCTAGAACCTTCAACAACGATGAGACCCAAGCCTCTTAGTCATCCTCCTCGACGACTATTCTCATAACCATCCATTATCCTCAACTCGAATCATATCACCGAGTTATCAACATGCTTGGAATAATCCCGTCTGGATTAGACCAAGTCTTCATCACATGATTGCCTCGCTTCATTACATCCTCGCAAAGCCTCATCTCAACATCACATCATCAAATTTATGCATAAGAGCTTCATCATCCCGCTACATATGCCACGAGCAGCTTTCCCAATCCAAGAGCCTTTCCCTTAGCTTTTGAATCGTCTTCGGTCTAAATCTAATCATCAATCATCTAGTTTATAACAATCAATCAAATCAAACATCAATCCAAGCAATCAAGCATTCAAATATGATCTAAGTAGACAATTATAACAATAATGGCATTTTCGTAATTAAAGAGTTGAAAGTCCAATAAGCATGAAAACATGGATTATATCTCTACAAACTTGATGAATGAACTTGCATAGGTTAACATGTTATAAAATGGATGTAACATCATCATGAACAATGGATCTATATGGATCTACACATAGGATGAAGAAAATGCATGGGAATCACTATTTTAACACCAAATCGGGCCAACAATCCGAAATACTCCTTCGGATCCGTGTGAGAGATAATCACCACTCACCAAATCACCTAAACAAACCCAAATCAACACGCTTCAGATCTGGGCAGCGAAGGATGAAGCTTGATCTATCACAAATCCGCTTCAAATGAAGGAATCTCTCTTGAAAAGATGAAGATCTTCAATCTAAGCTCTTGAATCTTCAATCTTGATCTTCGATTTGGATGGATGGAAGCACTAGATTAGAGTGGAGAAAAGAAGTGAAGAAGTGTAGAAGTCGGGCTCTCAAAATGGCAGCACTTCGTCGCTTCAAAAATCCGGATCCCAAAAAGTGAGAACAACCCCTCCTATTTATAGCTGAAAACTGCCCTTAAGTCGAAATCTGGCTATCTCCCTAAATCGCTTCCGACCTAAGCCTCTCCGACCTAAGCTTCTCCGACCTAACAGATGCACGACACAACTCCTCAGCGACCTAACACTTGACGACCTAAAGCAATGCGCTTTCCTTCGACCTACGACTTAGTTGGGTTGCGACCTAACAACTTAGGCTTCCACGCGACCTAACACAACATACGACCTAACAGATAGATCTACGCGACCTAGATCCTAGCGACCTAACAACTTAGCAACCTACGCGACCTAACAGTGTTACGACCTAACACATAGCCTAACTCTTAAGGTCGCCAACTTGTTAACTCCTTAGGTCGCTAACCCACCCAAGCTACCAGACGACCTAACACATAGCGACCTATCCCTTAACTCGGTTACTACGACCTAACTCTAACCTTAAGTCGTTGCCGACCTAACCACACACCCAGTAACCACTAGGTCGCTTACTCGCCCTGCCGACCTAACACTTAGCTCACCGAAACTCTTAGGTCGCTCCCAATAGTTTCCTTAGGTCGGTCAGTTCTTTAGGTCGTTAACTCGCCCTGCCGACCTAATACTTAATCAAACCCTAGGTCGCATAACTCTATAGGTCGCTCCAACTAACCCACGACCTAACACTAACTCGCCGAATTCCTTAACTCGGTCACGACTTAGCTCTTAGGTCGTTCACGACCTAGGACTTAGACAAATTTCCCTAAAAATCTGAAATGACTTAAAAATGCTAAAATTCCAGATTTGACAAACTTTTCGATCCGTGAAAAATACGGGTCGTTACATTCTCTCCCCCTTAGGAATTTCGCCCCCGAAATCCCAAACAATCATAGCAATCAAAACTATTCTGTACGCCTACCATCCATAGCAATCATCAAACCATGCATCCAATTCTAACTTAGCGTACAGAATTCTAAGACTTAGAACAAGTTACAATATCGCGAGATGACACGACACCTTAGGGCCATACCTTGAAGAGTTCAGGATGAGCTGCCTTCATCCTCTCTTCCACCTCCCACGTACAGTCGTTATCATCATCACTCCATTGTATCTTGAGCAACTTAACCACCTTCCTCCTAAGCTGTTTCGTGTCAGTTTCAACAACACGAAGCGGCTTACGAGGTCTTCTATCGACTGGATCAACTTCTAAGTCTTCACAGCTATCAGCAGAAACCACTGTATTCGAGTCGTGCACATACTTCCGTAGATAAGATACATGAAAACATTGTGCACACCCGACATCTTCTCAGGTAACTCCAACCTATAGGCGAGCTTTCCAATTCGCTCGATAATCGGGAATGGTCCAACAAATCTCGGAGTCAATTTTCCTTTCTTCCCGAATCGAATAACATTCTTCAGTGGAGAAATCTTCACAAAAACCATATCTCCTACGTCGAATTTCAAATCCTTTCGACGCTTATCGGCATAACTCTTCTGACGGTCTTGGGCTGCCTTCATTCGTTACCGAATGATCTCTATACAATCTGAAGTCTGAAGAATCATCTCTGGCCCAAGCATCAGCTTTTCTCCAGTTTCCAACCAACATGTCGGAGAGTTACACGGTCTTCCATACAATGCCTCATACGGTGCCATACCAATGCTTGACTGGTAACTGTTGTTGTATGCAAAGTCTACCAAATGAAGGTGATCTTCCCATGATCCTCCGAAATCCAAAACACAAGCTCTGAGGAGATCTTCCAAAACTCGGTTGACTCTCTCGGTCTGACCATCTGTTTGGGGTGATAAGCTGTACTCAAACACAACTCGGTTCCCAAAACTTCCTGGAAGCTTTTCCAAAATCCACTAGTGAACAATGGATCTCGATCACTCACTATACTCTTCGGAATACCATGGAAACGAACTATCCACTTAACATACAACTCAGCCAACTTTGATGCAGTCCTAGTCGATCGAACAGGAATGAATCGTGCACTCTTAGTCAGACGATCCACAATGACCCAAATCCCTTCATTTCCCGTTCTGGTTCTAGGCAGTCCATCAATAAAATCCATCGACACTTGTTCCCACTTCCATGTAGGAACCTCTAAGGGCTGAAGCAATCCACTTGGCTTCTTCTGTTCAGCCTTTACCAACTGGCAGTTCATACACTTGGAAATGAAATCTCCAACATCCTTCTTCATGCCTTCCCAGTAGTAGGTTCTCTTCATATCCCGATACATCTTGTTTCCACCTGGATGAATTGTCAACTTCGAGTGATGACTTTCCTTCAGAACTTCACTCCTCAATTCATCTATATCGGGAACAACTAGTCGTCCTTGCTTCCGAAGCCAACCCTCTCGATCGACCTCGAATCCTTTATCTTTTTCTGGGTCCATTCCAGATTCCAAATCACGGATAATATTGACAAGCTTATCATCTCGCTTTTGGCCCTCGCCAATCCTTTCCACAAGAGTGGGTCTTATCGATAAGTTTGCCAACATCTCAGGTTCCAATTCGCATCTATGCCTGAAGTCAAATCCAGCTAAATACTCGAGATTCTTCCATTCAGAAAACATGGCTCCCAATCCTGCATGTCTTCAACTTAACGCATCTGCCACCGCGTTACCTTTTCCCGGAGTATAAGCTATACCAAAATCATATGATGCTAAAAACTTTAGCCAACGTTGCTGCCGAAGATTCAAATCCTTTTGGGAGAAAAGATACTTCAACGACTTATGATCCGTAAACAACTCGAATCGAACTCCCAACAGATAATGTCTCCACATCTTCAGAGCAAATACAATCGCCGCTAATTCCAAATCATGAGTCGGGTAATTCCTTTCATGCGGCTTCAGTTGTCGACTGGCATACGCAACAACTTTTATCCTTCTGCATCAGCACTGCTCCAAGTCCAGTACCACATGCGTCGGTGTAAACCACCATCTCATCATTCCCACTAGGAATAGTCAAAACAGGAGCACTCGTCAATCTCCAAAACAATACGCAAGTGCGTCTTGTGCTCTTCTTCCGTTCTGGAATAAATCAGAATATCATCCACGAACACAAGTATGAACTTGTTCAACTGATCTCTGAACACTCTATTCATAAGATCCACAAAATATGCTGGCGCATTAGTCAATCCAAACGGCATTACCAGCCACTCGAAGAAACCGGATGGTGTCCTAAAAGCAGTCTTCGGCACACTATCCTTAGCTACTCTCAACTGGTGAAATCCCGTTGCCAAATCCATCTGAGAAAACACCTTAGCTTCGTGAAGCTGATCAAACAAGTCATCTATTCTCGGCAATGGATACTCGTTCTTCTTAGTCACCTTATTCAGCTCACAATAATCCACACACAATCTCAACGACCCATCTGCCTTGGTTGTAAACACAACTGGTGCACCCCACTCGGACACACTACGCCGAATGAATCCTTTCTGCAAAAGATCATCAACTTGCACCCTCAACTCCTGCTGTTCCCTAGGCGCCATCCGCCTAAGAGGCATCACAACAGGTCTGGCTCCTTCAACTAGATCTATACGAAACTCGATCTCTCTATGCGGCGGCAACCCCTTTGACTTCGTCAAAGACATCCTCGAATTTATTTGCGATTGGCACTAAAGACAGTCCATCCCGTGGAACAACTAGTGAATACATGAAGCTCATGAAGACGCCTTCCTCATGCTTACATCGTATCACAATCTTTCGCCCCTCCACATTCTCGACTGTCACCTCCAGCCTCTCACAATCAACCTTAGCCGCATACTTCCTAAGCCAGTCCATACCCAAGATAATTCCGAACCCCGCAAAGTTCCGAACAAAACAATCACAAACAAAAGAGCAACCATGACTCGACACAACTAGACCACGGCATATCATACACAAACAAGACGAACCCCCAACTAGGTTAGTCACAACCACTGGCCTATCAACAATATCCGGTGCCAAACCTAACCGGCCTACAAGTTCATTACAAACAAACGAATGCGACGCTCCAGTATCAAACAGAACTCTAACTGGAACACCACATAGGAAAAGAGTACCTTGAATCACCACACTCTTTCCCTTCTCTTCAGCAGTAGGAGCTTTCGAAGACGACGGAACAACTCCTAAAGCACAAGCTTGCACAATCTGCTTGTCCCTCCTCGGTTCTGGACAATTCTTCCTGATGTGCCCTGGCTTGTCACAGTTGTGACACTTCATCGGTTCCTTCGGATTCTTACAATCCCTGGCGACATGGCCCTTCTGCTGACAATTGTAGCAAATCACTTCAACTTTCTGCTTCCTCTGGCCACTCTTCCCCTTTTGCTGCTGCTGCTTCCTTTTCTTGCTTCCACTCTGCTGGGGTTTAGACTCTTCCCTGGTCGCAGCAACAACAGATCCTTCCTTAGGAAACAGATTCTCGTGTCTGAGAGCTTCCTCCACCAGCTTCTTAAATGAATCGTCCAAATGATCCATCAGTCTTGGAGCCTGAACTCGATCTCCAACATCTACTGATGACCCCGGGGCTGACATCCTTCTCATGATCGAAGTCATCATGGTTTCGAACATAGCAACATAATCAACAGCCCCTTCAGTAGCACGGCCTTCCCCAGCAGCTGGTCTCCCTCTTCGACTCATTCTCAATATCTATAAAAAGGAATGATTAGAACATCTAGAGAAACAACTGCATAAAGGACTCAAACTCTACTAAGCTACTATATTATATATAGTATTCATCCATCAAAATACAATTACGTCTCTCATACGTAGTTACGTCAGTGAGCGTTGGGTAAAATCGATTAACCAATGCTCTGATACCAAATGTGACGACCGCCCATGACCCCTGCACCGAATCTAGAGATAGTGCGCTGTAAAGTGTGCCAGGCGACCATGGACGATTGTCAGGGTAGATTAAAACAACAGAATCTATCGTATTTCTCACAGCGCATGGACAAAATACAATAGAACATATGTATAGTGAAGCTTTACAGAACAAAATGACATCATATAAAACTCCATAATAGTTGAATACAAGCATCCATATAGTCAATACATCAAGCCTCACTACATATCTCTCAGAGAATACAAAACAGCGGAATATCCAGTACATATAATAAGAAGATAATATGCAACCCTCCGGCTCGTCTTCGATATCAGCATCGTGAGAAGAGAACAGCACCTGTCACCTGCTACCTAGTCTGCCCGTCCCAAAAATGGACGAACAGCCCAAGGCAATAAGAATTAAAACATAAAGCCTTGAGTCAGACAACAGTCTTAGTGAGCAGTAGATTAACTAACAACATACCAAAAGAGCATAAAGGAAAAAGGAATAGGAATACAACCCTCCCGCTCCAACCTCATTCTACAGTGATAGCCCCCAGACACACACTAAGCAGAAGCAAACATAGCAGAGCATACAATTTAAAGTAAAGCAATTGTCACTCGAGTCAAGAGCAATGTTTTCCAAGTACAAATCCCAAGGTCTAAAACCAAGGTCAGATAAGCACCCAGGAAATACCGCTCTTGAGACCGAATGACGATACAACCAAACATCCATGACTCGGCTATCACTGTTATCATTGCTTCGATTTCACCGTTAATTGAATGACCGGCACATTCTTTCAGCCGTCCGTCAAGGGCTAATGGAAACCCCGGTTCTAGACATAACTCCCGCACGTCGTCGTGACCCGTGCCTAGGATTAACGAATCTGCCCAGAGTACTCGACCATCAACAGTTAGTCTTTTGGGCGTCCCCATGTACTCTTGCTTGGAGCATGCTAGAACCTTCAACAACGATGAGACCCAAGCCTCTTAGTCATCCTCCTCGACGACTATTCTCATAACCATCCATTATCCTCAACTCGAATCATATCACTGAGTTATCAACATGCTTGGAATGATCCCGTCTGGATTAGACCAAGTCTTCATCACATGATTGCCTCGCTTCATTACATCCTCGCAAAGCCTCATCTCAACATCACATCATCAAATTTATGCATAAGAGCTTCATCATCCCGCTACATATGCCACGAGCAGCTTTCCCAATCCAAGAGCCTTTCCCTTAGATTTTGAATCGTCTTCGGTCTAAATCTAATCATCAATCATCTAGTTTATAACAATCAATCAAATCAAACATCAATCCAAGCAATCAAGCATTCAAATATGATCTAAGTAGACAATTATAACAATAATGGCATTTTCGTAATTAAAGAGTTGAAAGTCCAATAAGCATGAAAACATGGATTATATCTCTACAAACTTGATGAATGAACTTGCATAGGTTAACATGTTATAAAATGGATGTAACATCATCATGAACAATGGATCTATATGGATCTACACATAGGATGAAGAAAATGCATGGGAATCACTATTTTAACACCAAATCGGGCCAACAATCCGATATACTCCTTCGGATCCGTGTGAGAGATAATCACCACTCACCAAATCACCTAAACAAACCCAAATCAACACGCTTCAGATCTGGGCAGCGAAGGATGAAGCTTGATCTATCACAAATCCGCTTCAAATGAAGGAATCTCTCTTGAAAAGATGAAGATCTTCAATCTAAGCTCTTGAATCTTCAATCTTGATCTTCGATTTGGATGGATGGAAGCACTAGATTAGAGTGGAGAAAAGAAGTGAAGAAGTGTAGAAGTCGGGCTCTCAAAATGGCAGCACTTCGTCGCTTCAAAAATCCGGATCCCAAAAAGTGAGAACAACCCCTCCTATTTATAGCTGAAAACTGCCCTTAAGTCGAAATCTGGCTATCTCCCTAAATCGCTTCCGACCTAAGCCTCTCCGACCTAAGCTTCTCCGACCTAACAGATGCACGACATAACTCCTCAGCGACCTAACACTTGACGACCTAAAGCAATGCGCTTTCCTTCGACCTACGACTTAGTTGGGTTGCGACCTAACAACTTAGGCTTCCACGCGACCTAACACAACATACGACCTAACAGATAGATCTACGCGACCTAGATCCTAGCGACCTAACAACTTAGCAACCTACGTGACCTAACAGTGTTACGACCTAACACATAGCCTAACTCTTAAGGTCGCCAACTTGTTAACTCCTTAGGTCGCTAACCCACCCAAGCTACCAGACGACCTAACACATAGCGACCTATCCCTTAACTCGGTTACTACGACCTAACTCTAACCTTAAGTCGTTGCCGACCTAACCACACACCCAGTAACCACTAGGTCGCTTACTCGCCCTGCCGACCTAACACTTAGCTCACCGAAACTCTTAGGTCGCTCCCAATAGTTTCCTTAGGTCGGTCAGTTCTTTAGGTCGTTAACTCGCCCTGCCGACCTAATACTTAATCAAACCCTAGGTCGCATAACTCTATAGGTCGCTCCAACTAACCCACGACCTAACACTAACTCGCCGAATTCCTTAACTCGGTCACGACTTAGCTCTTAGGTCGTTCACGACCTAGGACTTAGACAAATTTCCCTAAAAATCTGAAATGACTTAAAAATGCTAAAATTCCAGATTTGACAAACTTTTCGATCCGTGAAAAATACGGGTCGTTACAAGTGATATCTGTTGTGATTTGGATGTTTGTTTGAGATGACATTGATTATCTGATTATAGTGATGATGTTGTGATATCCATTGTTATATTGTGATTTATCTATCTGTGTTGATATAGATAATTGAATTGAATTGGATTGTTTTTAACTTTAAAACAACTTGGCCTTAAAAGACACGTTTTGGATTTCGATGAGACCGGGATCGGGTTTCCGTATACCGGGATTCCAGGTCTGGAGACCCGAAAACCACATCGATCCAAAATAACGTTAGGTCGTGAATTCCAAATGGAGCAAGTGAAGACTCGAGGTATAAGAACTATTCGTCAGTATAACTCTGTGGGTGATTCCGTAATGAGTTTGACGGAGATAGTACTTATAGATTCGAGATGGTGATTCAGAATGCAAGGGTTATTGTCGTTAACTCTGAGGGTGATTCCAATATGAGTGTAACGAGATAATGCCTTCGGTTTCGTTCGAACCCGGAACAAACTTGTATGGATTGAATGCTTTCAGTACATCGTCAGGTGGACGATGAGCATTCTAAGTGATGAGTTCTGATAAAGGTAATCGTGACCTCAAGCCTCATCAACCGGGAATGGCTAAAACAGGGGAGGTGCAGCAAGGCTTCGTGGGTAGCACCCACTTGAGAGCGAGATTTTCCCCTGTCTAGATGTCCCTTTTTATTTCGGTGTGTGGGCAGTTGTTGACGTCCTACTGCCGGGGTTGTCTCGTTTGGAACTGTTCAGTAAGGAACGGGTCCGGCTTTGTGTTGCAGGGGAGCGGGCGTACTCCTCGGTATGGTGATCTAGGCCACGTACTGTGACGGGCGGTACCCCAGTAGCCCAGCCATTGTATGGAATCCAAAATCCAATAAGTGCCCTCGGTTTTGATTGTAAACCTAGTATGCTGGAATTTAATAGATGTAACAATTTCAGCTATTTTCTATTTACTTGAAAACCCTAGACACTATTATAATATCACTGGATTTCCTATGAAATGTTTTGGTTAGCGTAAGGTAAAAACTTTTCCATGTTTATGTGTGGGAAGTCTTACGTGATACCTTTTGTTTCAAATGATTTTCAAAGTTAAACAACTTTACCCTGTTACTCATACCAGACCCATGTCTAACCCGAAGTTTATTTCTGTTTTTCATAAACTCTCGGGTACCCAAATTTTTACGGGTAGTCAAGGGATTCAGGTTAGCTTTGACGAATTCTGGAGGAGCAATGGAGCAGGAGGCTTCAGCGTATAGATATATATTGGTTCCGCTGTGTTAGAGTTTATTCTATATTCCGCTGTGTTGTATTTCTGTGATGTGTGAGTTGTATTAACTAGACAGGTGTTTATAACTGTCTAGTATGTGATGTATTATCTGTGTACTCTGATGTATATGATTCTATGTAATATTTATGTGATATATTATATTTTATTCATTCCGCTGTTGAGATTCTGTTGTTGTTTCTTCTTCTTCTCTATCCTTTCTACTTTCTCACCTCTTTCTTTTCTTAAAAACGATACGATTTCCTGGGCATAGGAAGTCGGGTCGTGACAGTTGGTATCAGAGCATTAGGTTGAGTGAATACCTAGGCTCTGGATTGGTGTCTATCCCGAGAGAGCGTATTTGTATTTTATATATATATATTTATATTTATTTCTACCTATCGGTTGGGTTACCTGTTCAGGTTATCCAATATAAGTATAAAGGTAGATAGGGTAGTGATCCGTGTAACACGATCACTGATGGTTGAATTTGTTGAGATTGGAAATGTGTATGTCAGGATTGTAGGCCCAATTTCCTTCTCGAGTTAGTTTTGTTGTGATGAAGGTTTTCATTGATCTTGGAAGGATATCTGTTAAAGTTTGGAGTTTATCTTTGGAGTGTAAGTTGGATGAACTAGAGTTGAGATCTATCGGATGGACAGAAGTTGGTGATGGTACCTTGATATTTCAGGATATAGTAGCTGTGTGATGAGACGCAGTGACTAGGGATGTTTCCGAAGATATTTCTTTGGAACAAGCTAAAGAAGTGTGTCTGCTTAGATATTGCGGCTGTGTTCAGCAGGATGTTTCTGTTGGTTTGTGGTCCGAGTTTCTTGAGGAGATTCTAGATTAGCAGTTTGTGGGCATTTGGGTCAGCAGAGTGACTCAAGGTGTTCTGTGTGTTGGCAAGGAAGCTTTTAGCATAGCAGTAGATTTCAGGAGCAGAAGAGTGAATCCATTTCTTCGATGGATTGGCTATAAGTGTGTGTTGTTCTGATTTGTGAAGAGAGAGCAGTTTTCTCTGGAATTAAGCGGGATGGATCGCAAAAGTGACTTGCGATGGTTTGAGTGTTCTCTTGTGTTTTAGAGATTCTTCTTTTTCTGGTGTCTTCTGGAAGTCAGAATTTTATCAACATCTGGAGTTTGAGTTTGTTATCAACTGTATTCCAGGAATGGTACCGATGGTTCAGCTTGGTAGTAGAATGGTTTATGGAGAAACTGCTGGGTTTTCTCTTTATGGATCTATTGAGCCATATTTTCCGAATAATTGAGAAGCCTACCAGTTGTGATTGCTGACTGATGGTTGCAAAGCCTAGGTCCGTCCCAATTGGTATCAGTGGAAGTTTGTGCTTGTGTACATCATCTGTGTTTTCATCTACCTATATCAGAGTAGCGCAGTGGAAGCATGGTGGCATCAGTTTTAGAGTGGAAGCAAATGGAAGTTGTAGTGTTTGGATTAGAGAATTTTTACAGCAGATTTTTCAGGATCTGAGGCCAGATTGGAGTGCATCTGTTTATCTCTTCCGGATGTGAGAAGTGAGATCTGTCGTTTGATTTTGGAGTAGAGTTTGTGTTCTGAGTTTGGTTGATCTTGGAAAGATCATTTTGTTTGATTGTTTTGGTTCAGTTTGTTTCGAGAGGTATCAGCAAGGGTTGAGCTGATCAGTAAGGATGTAGGAGACCCAGGATCGTTTGAAGAATTTTGTGGATTAGAGACGGAGGAAATTTGGAATTCGAAGTTGGAGACTCCGTTGTTGTTGAAGTTTTCTCTTATTCAAGGAGCTATAAGTTGGGTAAGATGTGGAAAGCCAACTCTGAGATATTTTGGATCTTTTCTGTTGTTCTTCTGAGGATAAGTGTTGAGTCTTCAGATTTGAATTGTCAGTTGGGATGATTGGGATTCGGTGTATTTCACGTATCTTTGAGGAAGTACGTGTGAGATCTATCTCTGGTTATAGAACCAGCAGTTCGGAAGTTTTGGTTGTTGAGTCAGACTTGTCCATAGTCTGATATCTTGTCTAGTTGAGTAGATCTAGATGAGTAAGAGCTCTGTAGCTTAGTAGTATTGATGGTTTGGATTCTATAGAGCGAGTAACCCGGTATTTATAATCGGGGAAACTCGAGAGAATTCTAACTAGAATTTATAGGGATAGATAGATTTGTTTGATTGGATGCTATGATGGTTAGCATATGATGGATGTATGTTTGTATTTTAAAATTTAAACTTTAATAGATTATTAAATTACCTTTGTTTAAATTTCGGGGACGAAATTCTTTTAAGGGGGAAGGAATGTGACATCCCGGAAATTTTGACGATATCAATTTAATAATCTGCGGTAGAAATTAAATTGATATGATAATAACTGTTAATAAAATGTGAATTTGATTTATAATTTTCCTCTGAATAGATGTTTAACTGATAATCTATATATAAATTTGTATATATTGTAGATAGATAAGCTTTGTTTTAAAATTTAAGTAAATAAAAGATATGTTTTCAAATTCTAATATTTTTGGTAATTTGGAAATTTGATTTAATTTAATATTAAATAAATAACCATTTGGCTTTAAATATACAAGATGAAGTTAAAATTTGTATAAAATTAATTTTAGCTTAAATTTAAATTTAACAAAAGGTTTGTTTGCTTTGTTTTAAATTTGGCTTGATAGAAATAAGTAATTAAGTGATAATTTCTTTTATAAATCATTTTAATTCGATAATGAGTTTTATTAATAATATTATATCTTTACAATTGGGTTTTAATACTAATAGAAATTGTTATCTATGTATATAATGGGAAGAGCTATAATTGAAGTTCAAAATAAATTCTTCCAAAATGTTTTAACTTTAGAATAAACTGTATAAATGTTTATGTAGTGTAAAATAATAGTAAGTGAATATAATATTGTATAGTTAAGTTTTAAAATAAGATAAACTTTATAAATATTTAACTTAAATGTAAATCAAATATATTAACTTAAGTATGAAATAAATTAAATAATGAGTAAACTAAGTGTATAATTGTTTAAGTATTAAAGCAACAATACAATAATACGAGAATAAACATACATAAGTGAATTTGATAATTTGTACATTACAAGATAAACATTAAAACATTTAAAATACCATCTCAACTATATTTTAAAATATAAACAAGTAAGCAAATCAACACTTGATAATTAAGTAACAAGCAAGGTAAATAATAAAACAAGAGAATATAAGTATGCAGGCAAGAGTAGAAATGAAGGCAATCATGAAAACATCAAAGCAAAAACAGACTTGAATTTGTAAGTCTGCTCATTCTCCTTGTCAACATAGCAAACAATATATGATAGGCAGGCAAGAACAAAACGAAGATAAGTATGAAAAACATTAAGTAACAGCAAACCAACAGTCGAGAATTTGGTAGGCAGGCAAAAGAAATTTAGCAAAGCAAAATATCTATGACATGAATATAAAATAATCTAAATGAAGACACAAGTACTATAACATTTAATGCATCCATTCCTCAATAGCATACCAGGTCATTCGAACTGGTTCATGTATCATTTCAGCCTCCAACATATTAAAAAAAAGAAAAAGAAATCTCTAGTGAATATGAAATGCTTGTACCTAAAGCATTACTTGACCAGATATCACCTACCCTATACAAACTCCTCTATTATTTCATATTTGTTTTCGTTTAACTCTGCAAACCAGAGAAAGAAATATAGTAAACTTTTCTTTTGCAAATAACAATTCCAAACAATAAAAACAAGATGATGGGAAGATCAAAACAAGGCTGTCCAGTTTTCAAATCCTTCACTGTTTCAAGGCAAAGCTCTGTTCTATGCAAACTATGGTGAGTAACATTTTATTTAAAAACTACTTAAGTATATGAGGGTTGTATGCTTACATCTGGGTATAGTTATGTTTACTTGATTACCATGAGTGACTATATATATATATGTGAACATGATTGTTATCTGTAGTCTCTCTGTTTTGTTTCCATACTTCAGTTTTAGTTCAAAACCCATACCTCTCGATTTAGTCTGTGATATGGTTTAAGATTCAAACGAAACTTGTATGTTTTATCATAGTTTAGTTTTTAAAAATTTATTTAAGTTGAATTAAAGTTTAAATGCCACTGGGATTTTATAAACAACAGACAAACTAAAATAGTGAGTAAATTCGAACATTTTAAAACGTTGTTTCAGGATCGCAGCTTGAATCATTACCATATAACATGATTTTTAAAACAAACATCACCATTTTTAAGATAGTAGGTAAGGTGCAGTTTGAGGTAGAACGAAAATGGGTTTTCGTTGATTTTTGGGTGATCTAGTACATTGGAATGCCTGGCGTTCTTTGTGATGATGGAGTAGTGAACGGAGAGGCCAGAAAAAATGGGCGAAGGCGTTGTAGTTCGTCGTGGAGGAAACAGCGACAAATTCTTTTCTGTAAACCTAGTTTTTGACATAGGTATATTTTAGTCTCGTTTGAATGCCACAAGGCATCGAGCTCGACCAGTGCTTGGGGATCGGAGGTTGGAAGAAAGGCGAAGGTGTGGTCGGAAGCCCAAAGGCTCTGGTGATCGGAGAAGTGGGTTCGATGGTGTTCCAAGTGTTGAGTTTATTCCTGTTCTTGTGACAGGCAATCTCGAATGCGACTGAGGGAGTTGATCGAGATTCTGGTGATCAGAATCGTGGAAGATGAGCGTGGGCGTTATGTAGGCGTTGGCGTCGATGGTCGCAGGCGAACATTTCGCCTGTGCACGTGCACCGTGCCATTGAAATGTTGGGTTTTGTTTTGTTGGGTGCAGAGTTTTTGAACTGGGAAAAACTCGAGTATTTCGAGAGTTATACTCGAAGCAGGGACGAAGGAAATTCGAAGTAGCATAGTGGTGGAGACTTGTTGCTTCAGGGCGACTGTTTTATGTTCGCATGGGATTGTACTCGGGAAATACTCAGGTAAATCGCGAGCTAGACTCGAAGCAAGAAGTGTAAAGACTCGGGGCAGGCTGGGTATTGTCGCGAGACATAGGAAGATTCCAGTTTTTAATAAACCTGATTTTTCCAGGTTTAAAATTTTAATTTAAAAATTCAAACAAGATTTTAAATATGGTTTAAATCAAGATAAGTGATTGGATTCAAAATTTCTTGAATTCAAATTTGGAAATTTAAATAAATTTTTATTTTGAATGTGTAAGTAAATATAGTTTAAATAAAGAGTAAATTTGTTTTAAAACAAATGTTGACGGATTTGAGAAATTCTTTTAAATAAAAGTTTTGAAAGAAAGAAATGTATTTGCAGGTTAAAAATATATTTTTAAAAGAATTGTTTTCCATAATAATTAAATTTTAAAGGTTTTCTTTATATAAACTTCATTTGTAAGTGATAGATGTTTGGTACATTTATTTAAAGAAATTTTAAAGTGAATTTACACTAGATTAATGTTTAAATCATTAATCACTTTAAATCTTAAATTTAGAAGAAATTTGGAATTTAAATGTGGAAATGTTAATTAAGTCATTTATTAAGGAATTAATTATCTTAGAAATGAATTAAATATTGAAGTAATTAATAAGATAATTAGAAAATGACTTATTTATATTAAGTAATAATCAATTAAAATTAAAGAGGAAATTACAAAGGAAGAAATCAAGTAATTGTTTAGTTAATAAATCAATTAACTAAGGATTTTAAATTGATTTATAGATGTGATAAATATTGATAATAATTAGATGAATTAATTTGGATAATTCATTGAAACTGTTAAATGAATATTTAACAAAAGTAATTGAAGGGTTATTATCTATTGGAACTAAATTGGATGATATGATCAAATGAATGAATCTATTTAACTTAATCAAATTTATAAATCATTTAATAATCCGATGAGTGGAATTACTCGGTGTAATTAATGGAGCAGAGTTACTTAGAGAAATAATTAGAGGATAATCACCGGATGTGATTAATACAAGTTAATGAGTAGATAAAGTAATATGGGAAATTACTTTTGAAATTAATCAAGGGATTAATAAATGAAGATAATTAATTATGGGATAATTAATTTATTTAGGAGAGTTAATTACTGATGTTATTAATCCAGGGTGATTGATAATTGTTTATTTTAAAGATTACATTACTTAAAGTAATGAAGTGGTTTGATTTACAAATAAATTAGAGATCATTAATTTATATAGTTAATGATATAATTATGAATTGTCAAAATAAGTAATAATTAATAATGAGGTGATTAATTTATGTAATTAATTAAGAATAAATGAAGTTAATTATATTTAATTAATAAATGAAGTAATTGAATATTAATTACTATAAATGATTTACATTAATTAATCTGTGGAATTAAATTAAGACTAATTACTTATTGTAATTAGAAAATGGTTGGATAAGCAGGATTTATAGATAAGTAATTAATTTAATTCACTTTAAATTAATTAGGGACAGAAGTAATTAATTTAATTCATTTTAAATTAATTATAGTTGTGAATAATAAATCATTGCTTATGAATGATATTGACATCCCATTGATTGATTGTGATCTCAGATATGAGACGAGTGATATCTGTTGTGATTTGGATGTTTGTTTGAGATGACATTGATTATCTGATTATAGTGATGATGTTGTGATATCCATTGTTATATTGTGATTTATCTATCTGTGTTGATATAGATAATTGAATTGAATTGGATTGTTTTTAACTTTAAAACAACTTGGCCTTAAAAGACACGTTTTGGATTTCGATGAGACCGGGATCGGGTTTCCGTATACCGGGATTCCAGGTCTGGAGACCCGAAAACCACATCGATCCAAAATAACGTTAGGTCGTGAATTCCAAATGGAGCAAGTGAAGACTCGAGGTATAAGAACTATTCGTCAGGATAACTCTGTGGGTGATTCCGTAATGAGTTTGACGGAGATAGTACTTATAGATTCGAGATGGTGATTCAGAATGCAAGGGTTATTGTCGTTAACTCTGAGGGTGATTCCAATATGAGTGTAACGAGATAATGCCTTCGGTTTCGTTCGAACCCGGAACGAACTTGTATGGATTGAATGCTTTTAGTACATCGTCAGGTGGACGATGAGCATTCTAAGTGATGAGTTCTGATAAAGGTAATCGTGACCTCAAGCCTCATCAACCGGGAATGGCTAAAACAGGGGAGGTGTAGCAAGGCTTCGTGGGTAGCACCCACTTGAGAGCGAGATTTTCCCCTGTCTAGATGTCCCTTTTTATTTCGGTGTGTGGGCAGTTGTTGACGTCCTACTGCCGGGGTTGTCTCGTTTGGAACTGTTCAGTAAGGAACGGGTCCGGCTTTGTGTTGCAGGGGAGCGGGCGTACTCCTCGGTACGGTGATCTAGGCCACGTACTGTGACGGGCGGTACCCCAGTAGCCCAGCCATTGTATGGAATCCAAAATCCAATAAGTGCCCTCGGTTTTGATTGTAAACCTAGTATGCTGGAATTTAATAGATGTAACAATTTCAGCTATTTTCTATTTACTTGAAAACCCTAGACACTATTATAATATCACTGGATTTCCTATGAAATGTTTTGGTTAGCGTAAGGTAAAAACTTTTCCATGTTTATGTGTGGGAAGTCTTACGTGATACCTTTTGTTTCAAATGATTTTCAAAGTTAAACAACTTTACCCTGTTACTCATACCAGACCCATGTCTGACCCGAAGTTTATTTCTGTTTTTCATAAACTCTCGGGTACCCAAATTTTTACGGGTAGTCAAGGGATTCAGGTTAGCTTTGACGAATTCTGGAGGAGCAATGGAGCAGGAGGCTTCAGCGTATAGATATATATTGGTTCCGCTGTGTTAGAGTTTATTCTATATTCCGCTGTGTTGTATTTCTGTGATGTGTGAGTTGTATTAACTAGACAGGTGTTTATAACTGTCTAGTATGTGATGTATTATCTGTGTACTCTGATGTATATGATTCTATGTAATATTTATGTGATATATTATATTTTATTCATTCCGCTGTTGAGATTCTGTTGTTGTTTCTTCTTCTTCTCTATCCTTTCTACTTTCTCACCTCTTTCTTTTCTTAAAAACGATACGATTTCCTGGGCATAGGAAGTCGGGTCGTGACAACTAAATATACTTGCTTCAATTCCCAGTGAAAATACTTTTAAAAATTCTTTTAAAAATGGATATGGAAAGCACATTCCCCCATGGATTACAGTTCCACCCGGCGGTTACGCTACTATCCCAGTAGAGTCGCTTGTGGCTGTAGATTTCTCATCTCTTAAATTTTGCCATGGTTGTCGCCATAGATTGCAGTACACACGGCGGTTACGCTACTATCCCAGTAGAATCGCTCGTGTCTGTAGGCATCACGCCCCTCAAATTTTGCCTGGCATTAGATTGCAGTTTACCCGGCGGTTACGCCACTATCCCAGTGGAATCGCTTGTAACTGTGGGCATCTCGCCCCTCAAATTACGCTAATCATCAATCAATCTAATCTCATCGCGATGATCTATCACGAAGGATTTCCGATTCAAATAGTCACTCTGACTAAATGTAAATTCTACGTAGCTACGAATTTCAAATGGACACTCTTCACGAGTTCCAATACCTTCTCTAATAATAAATGGAAGGTACTTTTCCACATCCTCAGTTCAGAAAACATAATATCATATATGTAGTACTTTCATTTCACATTTCGTACATATAACATCTATGTAAACATACATAAGATTTCCATAACAATGTCTTTCTAAACTAACGGTTTCAAATTTACCGCATTCATATATATATAAGTTCTAAAAACTTACATATTCCATATTCATAACAAAATAGAGGATTTCAAAATTTTCCTCTAAGTCGATTTGGAAATTTAAGGTTATCTCAAACCTAATTCATATTCAAAATTCCATTTATTATCGACTTTCACATTCAATTTGGATTTCACGCTACATCGTCAATTCTCAACACAGAATTGATGTCTATCGATATATAACCTCTGAGCTCGTACGTCTCAGAGAAGGGTATTAAGCTAAGAGAATAAATTCTCCGCCACCAACAGATATATATTTAATAGAGATCAATTGCTATGTCATCAATTCACAATGTTAGACATACAATCCAAATCATCATCTGAAATTCAAAGCTCAACTTATATTGTCTTTGATGTCGAAGTTAAACTCAATTTTAACTCAACGATTCAATCTTTTTGAAAAATTTCAAATTGAACAAATTGTTCAAATTCTCATTTAACCTTCCAACTTCGACTTCAAAAATGAATTTCAAATCATTTATTCCTTACGGAATATATTCACAATATTTCATATTTGGAAAAACATTTCCATACTTATTTAAAAATAAGTAATTCACAAATCCATTTTATTTCCAACATTTGAAAATATTCGATATACTTAAATCAAAATTAAGTATATATTTCAACTTTAAGGAAATCATTCTCTTTCACATATTTATTTGAGTCAAAACGAATGTTACGTAAAACATCGTTACGACAACTCAAAATCACTAGTATAGGGATTCGAAATTTAGATAGATGTATAAATCCCAATACTATACAAAACATTTCCTTTCGGAAATCATTTACTATAACAACAGTGTTATAGTCCACCATTTCCTTTTATTCGAAAACGTCTATTTCAACAATGAATGTTGAAATCTATGGTTTCGATATTCAATGCCTTTTAAAACATCTTTAAAACAATTACTTCGTTTTAAAATATCACTTTCCCAAACATGTCCATTTTATTCAATAATATATTCATGATCCAAAATTGTGAATATACTTCATTTAACAAGCTATAAAGATTTACTTATCAAAATAAGTCAGTTTCGAATTTATACACAACGTTATACATTCTATTCCTATTCATAAAGACTTCAATTTATAAAAATCACTTTATTAACCATTCCTTTATAACTCAGTTTTATATCAGAATTTTAATTTACAAGTAAATTACTTATAAATTCTTTTATTTCGCAACTTCGATTCATTTTATAACTTCACAATCTTAATTCTGTAATTTCCATTCACTTATGAAATCCATTAAATATTTCACTTTTAACACTTATACAATTCCAATATTTTATTAACACTTTTCAAATCTTCAATATAAGCCGTTTATAATAATTCAAAATTCCAATTTAACTATTATATAAATTTATCAGTTTTCCATTTCCAAGATAATCAACTAGTTCTTTAGTAAATCATTCATCGACTTGGTTTTCAATCTAACCGCATTTGATTCATTCACATTGGATTTTACTAACATTCATTCATATCCAATTAGTTCACATTCACTAATTTATATTCAAGTCAGTTTGCTTCAATTCAAATCTAATTTGGTTCTATTTAGATTTCTTACCTTTCAATTTGAATTCAATTCACATAGCTTCCAATTTCCAGTAATTCAATTTCATTAATACTTAATGAATTTCCATACGATCAACTAGCAACCAATGCACATTCAACTTAACCAAATTTATTCACTTTGCTTATATTCAATTTGATTTAACACACTTAATTTCAATTGGTTTATATTCTAATTCAGATTGAATTCTTATACTCACCATATTCACTAATTCACTTTTACAATTAAAGCTGAATTTCCTTTATATAACTCAAATTCATATTCATTCTTCACTTTATCAATTCATTTTGATATCAAATTCAATCTCATTCAACATTACTTAAGCTATATTTCATTTTTATCTTCACTTGCATTTATTTTCACTATACAACTTAAGTTCGTCTCAAATTTATTTGAAATTCTATTTTATTTAACTTTACTAAAGTCAAATTCATATCACTATTCAAAATTCAGATTTTGTTTTACTTAACAAAACTGTTTAACCATTTAAAACTGGTTTTACTTAAATTTTCTCATTTTATAAGTTAAACAACTTATTTAAATTTAAACTTCCCAATTCATATCATATAATCACTTATCTTTCATGTTTAAATTTTCATCTCAATAATTTATCTCATCCAGTTCAATTTATTTAACTTCCTTTAGTTAAATTTCAAATCCATATATTTATTAATACTAACTCAATTCAATTTAACTTTTCTTTTAGTTAAAAATCTTTATTTTCAAAAACAAATTTATACTTCTTTGGATTTGAAAAACGTTCTCTTTTTAAAGTGTTTCTAGTAACTATTCATATTAAACATCATAAACTAAGCTTTGTGTAAACCAAAGCTCTGATACCACTCTGTCACGTTCCCCCTTTTGACCGCCTCCAGTCGGTAATTAAACCAACTCGAAACGTTCAAAAAGACGAATTGTTATTTAGTTTATAAGGTTTAAACAGAATCAGCCACAGAAACACAGATAATAACAATCAATTAAAACAAATGAAAATTTATTTCATTACTATAAATCTTTTTATATACATCAGAGTTTATACAATGTATTTAACTGATACAGCGGAATATCTTAAAATACAATTTTTCTTGAAATAAATGATTCTTTACTCTCTCTCTAACTTCGCTGCTCGAAAATCTTCAAGCTGTAGAAATACTCGGTCTGACCCGAGTATTATATTCAAAAGAAGATAATACACAGGTCAGTCTAATTCAAACCAGTTTATTAGTGCATATAGGCAGTAATAATTTAAATAGACGACAGTCACAATAATTCCCGTCTATCCAATCCTTTTAACAAAGAAATCGGATAACGAAAATTTTTAACACTAAACAGTGTTAAACAATAAATCGGCAGATTTAAATCATCAACAGAGATAAACAGTGTTATTGGCTGCCGTACACACGTGTGCATTCGTACACGTGTGCACTGCCCCGCCAACTCGTGTGCATAGATAACGGTGCAACATGCAACTGCTACAAAATACACAGAGGCAACGTCACATAACCAAACTGCAACAAGATCAATATGTCCAAACTGTATGCAATGGATGCAGACGTACAAGTGCAGCTCAACACAGTGAAACAAGTTCAAGTGGCAACATGAAACTTCGAACATGAATATACATGTATGGTGATACAGCAACACATGGATGCAAATCGACAACAGAGTAACAAAAGATTAGCATCAATGCATACTGGAATGAATGCATCAAAGTGACAATACAGAACAGCATATATAGAAGTACATCAACCAATCAACAACAGCTACAACAACACAGTGAACTCAGGCATGAACCAGTGATGTGCCACGACAACAAATTAAATGCAGACAGGTCTAACAAACTGGACAATATACAAGATCATCAAAGTGTACACAGTGAAGTACAACAGTGAAGGCATGTACACAACAAATCAAGACTGAACCAACATGAATGCATCAAAATGACAATATCCACAGTAAACAACATGATGCAGCAAGATACATGTATAGTGAACAGTGCAGTCCTTAAACAATGCAAGTAACTCAAATGGGGATACCGCATGGAGCAACAGAACATGTATGCAGTGAACAATGAACAACCAAAGAAAACTGGACCAAGTTCAACCTTACTAGCAATTGCAGACCAGTGAACAATAAAATGGAACTGGACATTGTAATCTCAGGAGCGAAAAGTGCTGGACAGTGCAAACACATGGATGATAATGCCACTACGACAGACAGTGCCGAAGCAAAAATGTATTGCTTCTTCAAAACAAAATACTGGACTACATGAAGCAGGGCAGCACTTAAAACTACATGTTTAGCCAAGCTGTCACCAAATGAATCTCTATTTCAATGCAGACTGAAATATGGGAGAATGCAAACCCAAGTCAACATGAATCACTTGAAAATCAAAGACCCCAAAACTGAATGGACTGCAAATTACCAAAATGAAGGGTATAGCAACCATGAACTCATGTATACAGTTCAAGTATACGAGGGCAAAACCCAAAAGCATCAAAAAAATCAGTTTAGGGAATATGCAAACCAGATAAGGGATGCACCAGAACAGGAAAATCAATTCAAAATTCAACTTAGATGAAGCAAAATATATATATACATACAAGAATGCAAATATATATACATATGCATATATATATGCCAGACAATCAAGATGACAATCCAAGTGGTCAGAGACTAGGCAGAAGTGATACAGTGAGTGGTACAAGTGTAAATGCAAATGAGATACACTCAGGTCAAAGATCGCAGACTAGAGTTCAAGTAACTTCAGAAGTAAAATGAAGCATAAATATACACATGCACATGAGCTAGTAAATATGCAGCTGAGAGAACAACTGCAAGTAATGTGGAACAACAATTGCAAACAGGTTCGAGAAGACTGCGGCTTCAAAACATCGCATATGCATATTTATGTTTCCATTGGACCTTAATATGTAGTTCAACAGTGTATAACGAAGTCGTGAAACAGCAGTCTTAGTGGTGAACCATGAAATCAAGTGAACCAGTAAATGATACAATAGCAACATAAACAAGTTAAATGAACATGTACAAGTGAAGGGAATGGCAACTGCAAAAATATGCAATGAAGTCAAAGGAGTGCAACTGGAAAACAAGCAAATTTTGGGTTTTAGAAAAGGTTTTAAAACCTGGAAATGATGAACAAGGTTTATGTTTTCCCTATATATTGATATACACCTTCAACCCTTATATATGCAGACCAGAGAACATCAAGGCCAAGACGAAAATGATAACAACTAGTAATGCAACATCACACAATCGAAGTTTCACAACTGTATACATGCCAATATGCAATGTAGACCATACAATAAGCTAGTGAACAATTACATGAACCAGACTGGAGTCGAGACCAGCTACCAATAAACAAAGGGATGCAGACCAAATCCCAACATAAAATGCAAGTTACACAACTAACAAACTCAACAAGCAAATGTACAGCATGAACAAGATCACGTGAACACTGCAGGTCAAAATGCGAGTGTCCAGACAACAACAAAATGCACAAAACTTAAGTGACAAAGCATGCAAGGGAGAAATGCACTAAGCAAATGTCACGATGTCACAGTGAACGAATTCGAACAAGTCGAATTCCATCTCAAAGAAAATTCAAAACTGTATTGAATCAAAATTATCAAAGCCAATAGAAAAAGGATTTCAAGTAAGAAGGCATAGAAGCAAATCAAATTCTACTGCCGATGCCAACCAAAACACTCAGAAGATAGAAATCACGTCCTCAGTCGAACTGACAACTTCAAACAAATAAATAGCCACAGGAAATTTAAATCAATGTCTTGCCAGAAACCCAAATCAAGACAGTGATAACAAAGGAGAATGAATAGTTCAAAACCAACACCAATGAAATCAACAATCGAAGTATGGAGTTGAATTAGATGTGAGGGCTACTCACCTTTGTTCGACGAGGTCGCGAGCGAAGGAGAACGGGAGACGAAGCCCTAGTTGAAGACGAGCGAAGCCGAAGAAAATTGAACGAAACCCTAATTCGCGTTAGTCGCCATTTTCATTTCTTCGTTTTTTTTTCTTTCTGATCGATCTGAAGAGGGAAGGGGGTGCGACGTGTTTTAGCAGAGAGGGGGTAAGGGAAACGGGTATGGGTTGGACGTGATTCTCTTGGTACTAAAGGTATGGTGTTTGATTTTTTTTTCTTTATTATTTTTTTCTTCTTTTTAAAACTGATTTGTTTTTATTTAATTTTGTTGTTAAAATCTAAACTATGCATATATATTCATTCGTACGAAAAAATTTAAATAAAAGAATTTCAATCGATTACAATTTCCAAATTCAAACAGAAATTAACGATCGATATTAAATCGTTAATTTACGAAGATTTTATCATTATAAAATTTTCCAACAATAAACAACAAATTATCTGTCAACTTTAATCGTTTATCGATGATTATAATTCGGGCAAAAATCCAGGTTGTTACAGAAAATCAAATTGAATTCAATTAAGTTTTATACGCGTTTATACGCCGTATGTTCACAAAACAATTCTGATGAATACGAAATTGAAAATCCAGTAATAATTCAATATTACGGACCCAATGAAACTTGTTTCGTCAAATTCCGAGACTGTGCCTCGGAAGGTTATTTTTAAATTCAATTTAAACGATACAATTTCAAACTGAACAAATCGCTTTCAAATTCAATTCTGAAACTTCTATTATCTTCAGTATTATCAATATGAATTCTCCAAGCCTTTAAATTATTTTTAACCGGCTTAAAATCGAAGATTCAAATTTTATTCAACTTTCAATAGATTAAATTCAAAAATTTAATCGCCAATTCCTTCTGATAATTTGAAATTCAAGTCAAATCATCATTCAAATATTTAAAATTAATTAAATATTTTCAATTTAAATTGTTCAAAATTCAGGGTCGTTACAGCCGCCGCCTTCTATAAATCATGAAACCCTCTTACCAGAAATCGCGAGACTCTCACCTACTCACGAGCGCCGCCTGCTTCCCACGTGAACGCACCCCCTCGACTAACCCGCCCTCGGATCTTCTCGAGCTTGCAAATCGAAATAACTCGATCTTGGTGCCGAAGAAATCGAGCAACGGCTCGATAGTGGTATCTCCCCCTTTTTTTTCTTTTTAAAAACTGCGAATTCGATTTGAAAATGGGTTACGACCATTTATCTTGATTGAACGAAAAAATTAAGGAGGATGCCATTTTTGTTTGCGAACGATGGATATATTTTTCGTTTCTTACTGTCGAAGTGTTCGGCTGTGAAATGAAATAAAGGGGAGAAATGATGTTTGCATGTAGCAGATGAGCTACAGTATTCTGAAGTGAACGGAAAGATACTGGTGTGACATTAGTTCAACTGTAGGTTGACTGGTCAAAAAAAGTGAATATACATTAATTTAAATTTGAATTTAAATTATCTCGAAATCGTAACTTAAAATTTTGAATTCCTATCAAGGCATGCCGCTATGCGTTTATAATGTTATACGCCTATTCCGAACGCAATGGAAAAGGTTCCGAGTCCAAATTCGATCGTATGGAGAAGATAGCTTTTTGAACCAGTTATAATATTAAATTTTCGATTTAATTTCAGTGCGTTTGCTTATCGTACAGCCAAACGATCACTCCAAACATTACGAAAATTGAAATACGATAATAATTCAATATTACGGATCCAACGGAACTGGTTTCGTCGAATTCCGAGACTGTGCCCCGAAACGCTATTTTTAAATATCGATTTAAACGATATAAATTCAAAACTGAACAAAACAGTTTCAAATTCAATTCTGAAGCTTTTATTATCTTCAGTATTATTAATATGAATTTTCTAAGCCTTTAAAAATATTTTTACTCAGCTTAAACTCCAAATTCAAAATTTTACTCAAATTTTAACAATTAAATTCACTAATTTAATTACCAAACAAACTCTGATATTTGAAATTCAAATTAAACTATCATTAGAATATTTAAACTCAATTAAATATTCACATTTCAAATGTCAAAAATTCAGGGTTGTTATAATATTTTGTCAGGATAGGAAAATATCATTGAGACGCCCTGATAGTAGTGACCGAATAGTATACTCATTTGAGAATACGAGTCCAGAAGTTTGTACTTATTTGGGTGCCATAGAAGTAGAAGACGAATTGAATCGGGTTTTAATTGTAAGAGAATTTGCAGATGTTTTTGAGCCGGTTACAGGACTACCACCGAAACGAGCTATTGAGTTCTGAATAGATCTTATACGAGGAGCTGAATCCGTAAGTAGACCACCTAGCAAGATGACACCTATCGAGATGAAGGACTTAAAGGTGCAGCTAGTGGACTTAGAAGGAAAGAGTTTTATTAGACCAAGCGGTCCGCCTTGGGGAGCGGCCGTAGTGTTCGTGAAGAAGCACGACGGGTTGTTAAGATTATGCATCGATTATCGTAAGTTGAATGAAAAGACGATAAAGAATCAATATCCTTTGTCAAGAATCGATGATTTATTTGATAAGTTAAATGGAGCCAAATTATTTTCCCAATTGGATTTGGCGACAAAGTTCCATCAATTGAGTGTGGTGGAGGACAATATTCCTTTGACAGCATTTCGAACGAGATATAGTTCGTACGAGTGGTTAGTGATGTCGTTCAGATTATCTATTGCGCTAGCTTTCTTTGTAGACTTAATGAACCGGATTTTCCAAGAGCACTTAGATAGGTTCGTGCTTGGGATGTTAAGGCAGCATCAATAGAAAGTGAAGTTTTCGAAGTGTCATTTCTAGAAGAAAGAAGTGAGGTTTCTTACTCATGTAGTTTCAAAGAAAGGTTCGTCGGTCGATTCAGCCGAGATTGAAGCTATTAACAGTTGGAAAAGACCTGAGATGGTGACCGAGATAAGAAGTTTTATTGGATAAGCTGGTTACTACCGGAGATTTATCAAGGATTTCTTGCGAATAGCAGCATCCTTGACTAAGCTAACAAGAAAAGACATAAAGTTTGCTTGGTCCAACAAATGTGAGAAAGCATTCCTTAAATTAAAATATTTGTTGACCGATGAACCCGTGTTAGTAGTTCCAAATGGGAATCAAGATTTGGTGGTGTATACGGATGCATGTGGAATAGGATCCGGAGTTGTATTGATGTAGAGGGTTAAAGTGATTGCCTACGCTTCTTGGCAACTCATACCACATGAAGTTAGATATCCGACTTATGATTTAGAGATAGCAGTGGTGAATTTTGCATTGAATGTGTGGAGACACTACCTCTTAGGAGAAGGATTCGAGTGTATGCGGATCATAAGTCTTTAAGGTATTTATTCTCTTAGAAAGAGTTGAATGTAAGACAGTAAAGGTGGCTGGAGTTTTTAGCAGCTTATGATTTTGGTATTGAGTATACACCAGGAATATGAAATAAAATTGCAGATACACTTAGTAAGAAATATCAGAATGTGATGTTAGCTATGTTGGCATAATGGAAGGATCTGGAAGCATTGACTTTTGTAGTGTACAGCTAAGATCGATTGCTAGTTTTAATCAAAGTATAGCCATGTTATCTTGCTCTGAAATTCAACCAATGTTGATCGAAAGGATTGCTTCTAAGTAGAGAGATGATCCATTGTTAGCCGAAAAGGTTAGAAGATTATAAGGTGGAACCAAGATCGATGATCTAAAGAATTTTAGTCTTGACCAGAGGAGATGGTTAAGAAAGATGGGACGGTTATGTGTTTCGGATATTGGAAGCCTAAGGAAGGAAGTTTTTAGGGAGTGTCATCGATCGAAGTTTACGATTCATCTTGGGGGAACCAAGATGTATCAGGATATGAAGAAAAGTTTCTTCTAGGAAGGTATATAGAGGGATGTAGGCTTATGGGTGAAGCAACGTGCAAATTTCTAGCAAGTGAAAGCCGAACATCAGAAGCCAAGTGGATTTCTTCAGCCTTGGATATACTGGTTTGGAAATGGGATTCGATATCCATGGATTTTATTGACGGTTTGCCAAGGTGAACAGGGGAAATGAAAGCATATAGGTTGTGGTAGACAGATTAACCAAGACTGCCTATTTCATTCCCGTTAAGTCTACCAGGACGGTGCCTGTATTAGCTAAGTTATTCATGAAGAATATTGTTAGACTGAATGTGGTTCCTAGTAGTATAGTCAATGACAGAGACACATTGTTCATTAGTGAATTCTAGAAGAGTATAAGAGGTCTTAGGCACCAAGCTTAACATGAGTACCACTTATCACTCATAGATGGATGTGCAAATAGAGAGAGAGTCAAGAAGGTACTTGAAGAACTGTTGAGAGCTTATGTACTAGATTTTGGTGGGTAGTAGGAAGACCATTTGCACTTGGTTGAGTTTTCCTATAATAATAGTTATTAGACTAGTATAGGAATGGCGCCTTTCGGAGCTTTGTATGGAAGGCCGTGCAAATCACCAGCATGTTGGTTAGAGGCCGAAGATAGATTGGTCCTTTGTCCAGATATGGTAAGAGAAGCCATAGAGAAGATTGGGTTAATCCAGGATAGGATGAGAGAAGCTCGGTCTAGGTAGAAAAGTTATGCAGATAAGAGGCGTAAGGATCTTGAGTTCTCGGTTGGAGATCAAGTTTTTATTAAAGTATCACCGATGAAGGGTGTGGTACGATTTGGAAAGTCGAAAAATGGCACCAAGATATGTTGGACCGTTTCCTATTATAGAGAGGATTGGAAAACTCGCGTACTGAGTATAGTTACTGAGTAGTTTGGCATGTGTTCATAATGTGTTCAATGTTTCTCATTTTAGTAAGTATGTGCACGATCCAGAGACTACTATTGCTCCAATGGCACTGGAAGATTTAGTAGTAGAATCAGATTAGACTTTTACGAGATGACCAGTTCGGTTTGTAGTAGAGATGAGAAGGAGTTAAGGAACAAGGCAGATAGATTAGTGAAGGTCCAGTGGAGTGACAACGAGAAAGACTATACTTGTGAGATAGTAGACAGGATTAGGGATACTTTTCATGAGCTGTTATAATGGTATACTCTATATTTGATTGTATATAAACTTAGTAGCTGGTAGGATATACTAGCATTGGCTGCATGTTTGATATGCTTGTTTTGTTGTCCTTATTGAATTTCGAGGACTAAATTCTTTAAGTAGGGGAGCCTGTAACACCTCTATTTTTAGTTAAACATTATTCATGACATTTAATTGGATAGATTAAACAGAATAATGCAAAGGATTAAGGAAAATGAAATTTGGTTAAATAATAAGGTCATGCCTTAATAAAATAATAAGATTGTTTTGGAAAAGTAAACATATAAGAGAAAATATGAGCAGAGCAAAATAGGTAGATCCATCCTTTAACCTTTAAAACCCACTCTCCCTCATTTCATTCTCACTTTTCACCAACTTAAACAAACAAAAGAAAAACTCCAAGGTCGGCCATAACTCAAGCTAGGGGATTAAAATCAAGAGGATTCAAGAGGAAGAAGCTTAGGGATACTAAGACCAAATCAAATCTCAACTCCAACGATTAATCTAAGGTGAATAATAAGTGTTTCATCTTTATTTTTGCTTTTGAAATTCGGCTATAGGTAATATCCAAATCATTTTGATAGATTCTGCCAAGATATGGTTGAATATTCATTGTTTGGATAGAATGATGAATTAAGGGATTTTTATGAAATTATTTAAATGGGTTTTAAGGGAAAAACCTAAGATTTTAATATCCAAATGCTTTGATTTTCTGATATGTTGTATAAAACATTATTTTGGAGATGTGTTTTCAATTTCATAATTTTCCAAGTTATATAGATTATTTTATGAATTTTCTAAGGAGGAAATAGCTTAATTTCGGGTTTTAATTATTTAAAATAATTCAATATGGTTTTTGGCTCTGAAATTTTTATATGGTAAAGATAAAGATATTCTCTAATTTTTGGGATTTTTCCCAAGTAATTCGAATTACTATAAATTTATTATGCTTGATAAGCATTTAAATTAATGATTAATTACGGGTATTAATTAATTAAAGTTGTGAAATATTTTGGGACATGAAAATGGTATGTGGCAATATTTCTTAAAGGATTTATTAAAGTATTGTTTATTCTAAATAGGAATTTTCCAAAGCGTAAGATTTGGTGAAAAGTGCTTACTTCTAATAGAAATAAACCAGTTTTCATGTTATCTACATCATTGCCTTGCTGTATATATCCTCTTCGAGCCTAAAGGAATGCCGCTTTTATGCACATCGACGTTGATATTGAGGGAAGAATATGATGTCCGCTTCGGTAGCTATGGAATGATTCCATTAGTGTCAACATCGATAGTGTCGGCAACCTGTATTTGGCGGCATGGTGTCTTCATGATTCATCTAAACATTTTAAAAGCTTAATGTTGATGTCGACGACGTCACATGTCTTCATCACGGTTTTCAATGATGCCATAAGTAATCACTTCGATTGTTTTCAATACTTAGGCAGTAATGCCACCTATTATGTCTTCGAATCAAGTGGCAGAGTAGCCGAAGTAAACTACATTTTAAAGGATTTTATAATGACATCGAGGCTCTTGATGTCATTGTGCATCAAGGCCGACGACCTTGTATACTTTGCTTTAATGTCGATGCTGCATGGTAATGATGCCACATCTTTTTCTTTAATGCCAAAGGGGCTTGTTTTATATAGACTAAAATATTTTAAAGGGGTGAAGAGGCTTAGGTTTCAAGAGGGTCGATGATCCTATATCTTCGGCAGTTAACCATATAACTTATAAAAAAATTAAGTTTTTGTTGGGTATATTTTGACCCTACCGGACCAAACATCCACCATGTTCAACTCCCCACCGAATCAGTCTATGCCGAATCAACCTACACGCCGGTCCAAACAACACGACCGGACCAACTCCTCGCCGAATCAAACTACACGACCGGAACAACTCCCCACCGAATCAGTCTATGCCGAATCAACCTACACGCCGGTCCAAACTACACGACCGGACCAACTCTTCACCGAATCAACCTACCACCGAATCAAGGGATGCCGAACCAAGGTGTTCCAGGCCAGATTGTCTCAGCCCAGGCCCGCCAGCTGCTATATACCTCCAAGACCCCTACCCCCAGCTTCACTCTATAAATAGAGGGGCAGGGATACAACAATGGGGACAAGTTTTTGAGAGCTCAAGCACGGAAGGAACTTTCAAACAACTTTCTTTTACTTGTACCAAAGCTTTGTACTTGTAATCACAACAAAAGAAGAGAAATAACATATAAAGTGGACGTAGGCACATTCTGGCTGAACCACTATAAATCTGCGTGTCTTTTTACAGTTTAGCCCCTGTTTTTCATATATTTGCATAAATCACCCAAATCACTAAGAACAACATAAGATCTACTAAATCATACAACTTTGAGGTGTTTGTCCATTTTTTGTGCAAACATTTTTGGTGCTTTCACTGAGAGCTAGAAGCTCGAAGCTTCAGCTTCATCCGCTTAACAAGTTTTCCTAACACCATCGTCCGCCGCTTGGAAAACATGCCTCCCAAACAGAGAAAAGATGTTAACAAAGGAAAAAACATCGCATCCAGCAGCCTTCCTGATCCAGCTGCCACAAATCAAGTGAACCGTCCTCATCCAGCAACGGCAACAAATGAAGGACAGGCTAACCCAGCCACTCCTGCCACAGAACAGCCTGCAGCAATTACTAGGGCAGATTTGGACAGAGTTGTTGTTGAAGTAACTAACCGCTTCACGTCCCAGCAGGAAGCCTTGGTAGACCATCTCATGTCACGCTTAAGGGACGCTGAAGAATCCAACCGCAACACTGAATCATGGGGCGAGTCCCAATCTGGAGGATCTCAGAGACAGCAAAGATCTTCCTTCTTCGAAGGAGCTAACGGCAGGGGTAGCCATGGTAGGAGCCGAGACCGAGCTCAGCCCGAAGTTAGGCCTGAGGAAGCGTTTGGTGCCGAACCCAACGCGGAAGGTACCGGGCGGAGGTCAACTGCAGCTGAGCCGGTCATGCTGCCTAACCACAGGAACACCAATGAACGGGGCCGAGCTAGAGTTCAGCCCGAAGTTGGACCCGAGGAAGTGCTTAGATCAGAACCCAACAGGGGAAGATCAAGGCAAGGGCCAACTGTAGCTGACCCAAGCATGCTCCCAGAAGATCAAAGGCAGCCACTGGAAAATATGAGGAATGATAGACGATACCATCCCTACAGGTTGTCTGGTCGGAGTCAACCCCACAGAACGGAACCAAACTCATTTCTGTCCGCTCCAAATTCTGATGAAAGGATGGCACGCTTATTCAGAGAGTGTGTCCAACGGGAGCAAAGAGATCGAGGGATAGGCGCTAGGGTGACCAGCCCTTTCGCCCGCAATATCGAAATTGCTATCACCCCCCGAGAATGGAAGATGCCAACAATGGAACCCTACAAAGGAACCTCCGATCCCGTTGTACACTTACAGAGGTACACGCAGCATATGCTCATGAGTGGAGCAACAGAGGGAGTGCTGTGCAAATGCTTCCCGCTCTTCTTAGCAGATCTTGCTACCTCCTGGTTCTGTCATCTACCCCAAGGATCCATCAGCTCATGGGAAATGTTGAAAGAAAAATTCATCAGTCAGTTCCGCATTCATGTGGAGCAACCTAAGGACGCTTATTCCTTATCCAGCGTCAAACAGAAACCTGGAGAAAAGCTGCAACAATACCTAACCAGATTCAACGCCGCAGCAGCCGCAGTTCAAGATGCCGATGAGAAGCTTATCCTAATGGCCCTCTGCAGTGGGGTGCATCCGGACACTAAATTTGCTAGGAGATTGACAAAAGAAAAACCAGCTACTTTACCCGATTTCTTCCATGAAGCCGGGAAATACATGAGGCTTGAGGATGCTGCCATTGAGGGGCAGTCAGGACAGCAAAGTAAGACGACCCATGGCAATGCCCCTGCTGTGGCAAGGGACGTTCGAAGAAATGATTCCAGAGACAATGCTGGGGGCAAGAAAGTAGAGAAACGCCTATATCGGCCAGGACCAAGATTCGACTCTTACACCCCTTTGAACGAGACCGTCGAAAACATCTTCCTTGCCACCCAAGGCGAAGTTAGATACAAACGCCCACCATACAAGAAGGAATCAGATAGCACACAGAAATCTGGAAAATTCTGCCGCTTCCACGAATCCCACGGACATGATACCAACGAATGCCATCATCTCCGAGATCTGATTGAGGAACACATCAGAAGAAAGAAACTGGAACGCTATGTAAAAAGTCAAGGCAGGACTCCAGATCCTGCCAATGAAAACCCAAGGCTACCCTCACCAGGGACCGGCAGAGGCGACCGCAACGCTAGCAGCTCTAGTCAAGAGAAGATAGTGGTCCATACCATCTCAGGAGGTCCACACATCGCAGACAGAAGTTGGAAAGAGATGGAAAGATATGGGAAGTCGCTCAGAGACAATAGAGACTGTGTCAATACGGTTATAGAAGAGCGCCACCCAAAGCGGAAAGAAAGTGATGACATCACATTCAGTAAACGCGACCTAGAAGGAAGACAGTACCCTCACATGGATCCCATGGTTATCTCTGCCCGACTCGGTCCCGCCGAAGTTTACCGAATCCTGGTAGACACTGGAAGCTCTGTAAATATCCTGTTCAAACACGCATTCGACAAAATGAGGTTGTCAATGAAGGACGTATCTCCCTGCGATAAACCGCTACACGGTTTCACTGGAGATGCGAAAATGCCCATCGGGCAGCTGGACCTCTTCGTTGAAATCGGAAGCCATCCCCGCTCCGTTGTAAGGAAACAGACGTTTGTGCTGATAGAAAACCATTCGGCCTACAACGCCTTCCTAGGAAGACCAGCCCTATCTGACTTCCAGATTGTCCTAGCCCCGTGGTGCCTAAAAATGAAATTTCCAACAGACAGTGGGGTAGGGGAAGTGGAAGGAGACCAAGATATCGCACGAGACTGCTATGTAACCGAACTTCGCAACAACCACAGGAGAGATAAAGGGAAAGGTGTAGAGATTGCTCTCTGCACAAAAAGCCTTGAAGCATAGCAACTAAAGAAAGCCCCTCCTCTTCGATACACCAGCGACCCTTTCAATGAATTAGACCCGAGGGACAAAGAGGAGGAGGCCACCGCCGAGCCTGCAGAGGCTATGGAGTTTATATCTGTAGACAAGCACGACTCAAGTAGGCTACTGAAAATTGGGTCGCAGCTGAAAACGGAATTGAAGGAACAACTCGTTGATTTTCTCCGCCACAACTTGGATGTATTCGCTTGGTCACACGCTGACATGACCGGAATCTCCCCCAACATAGCGTGCCACGTATTAAAAATTGATCCTACCAAGGCACCCGTAAAACAAAAAAAAGAGAAGTATGGGGGCAGAGCGATCAGCAGCCCTCGATGAAGAAGTAAAGAATCTACTCGCCAATGACTTCATACGAGAAGCTATTTACCCAGAATGGATCGCCAACCCGGTACTAGTAAAGAAGGCTAATGGGAAGTGGCGGACCTGCATTGACTTCTCCAACCTAAATGACGCCTGCCCAAAGGATTGCTTTCCGCTTCCCAGAATCGACCAACTTGTAGACAGCACAGCCGGGCACGAACTCCTGTCTTTTATGGATGCATACTCGGGATATAACCAAATTCCTATGCATGCTCCCGACCAAGATCACACTAGTTTCATCACCGACCGGGGTTTGTACTGCTACAAAGTGATGCCCTTCGGACTTAAAAATGCAGGAGCCACCTACCAGCGCCTCGTCAACAAGATGTTCGCAGGGCTAATAGGACGAACAATGGAAGTATACGTAGACGACATGCTGGTAAAATCACGGAAAGCCAAAGATCACGTAAGCCACCTGGGCGAGATGTTCCAGGTACTTCGACAGTATGGAATGAAGTTGAATCCACTAAAGTGCTCCTTCGGAGTGTCATCAGGAAAATTCTTAGGATTCATCGTCCATGCCCGAGGGATAGAAGCAAACCCTGAACAAGTCCGAGCATTAAGAGACATCAAGATACCTTCCACCCGAAAGGAAATGCAAAGCCTAAATGGAAAAGTGGCTGCCCTAAGCCGATTCATCTCCAAAGCAACGGACAAGTGCGTCCCCTTTTTCGAAGCTCTAAAGAAAGATAAAGGAAAGTTCGAATGGACGGACGAATGCTTGACCGCTTTCCTTAACCTAATCGAACACCTCCAGAAACCACCAGTACTCTCGACCCCAAGCGAAGGCGAAGAATTATACCTATACCTTGCTGTGTCATCTCACGCTCTAAGCGCTGCCTTGGTAAGAGAAGATAACCATACGCAACGACCAGTTTACTTCGTCAGTAAAAGGTTTACTGGGGCAGAAGTCAGATATCCTAAGCTCGAAAAGTACTCCATCGTCCCGACACTTCCGGGCGACTACTTAAATGGTGTATTGAGCTGAGTCAATATGATATCACCTATCACCCTCGCACCGCCATCAAGGGACAAGCCATGGCTGATTTCATTGCAGAATTCACTACCAACGAGGATAAGGAGCAACTGGAAATAACAGAAGATATCAAGTGGAATCTCTTTGTGGACGGTGCATCTAACGAACAAGGCTCGGGGGCAGGTGTGGTAATCATCACTCCCAGGGGAAATAAACTGCACTATGCTATAAGGTTGGAGTTCACTGCCACCAACAACGATGCAGAATACGAAGCAGTAATAGCCGGATTAGAAATTGCTATCGAGATCGGAGCCAATTCTTTGTGTCTTCACAGCGATTCTCAGCTTATTGTTAATCAAATACTAGGGGAATTCCAAGCTCGAGAAGAACGACTCATAGCATATCTAAAGAAGACCAAGTTACTTCTCAGCCGATTGGACCACTACTTAGTCAAACACATCCCTCGGGAAGAGAACCAAGAGGCCGACGAATTGGCAAAGCAAGCAAGTATGAGAGACGTCGCCATCTTCGGGGCAGTAACTGTCTCAAAGCAAATGATCCCGAGTTTTGAACAAGTGAATCTGATAGCTGCAACCGAAGAAGCAACTTGGATAACTCCCATCCGAGACTACCTACAAAATGGCACACTACCCGACGGGCGTAACGAAGTCAAGAAAATCTTGAGGAAAGCGTCCCGCTACACAATACAAGGAGACATCCTCTATCGGCGTGGGTTCTCTAACCCATTATTAAGGTGTGTCGCCGGAAGGGAAGCCAAGGAAATCTTATCCAACGTTCATCAAGGAAGCTGCGGAGATCACACCGGAGGGCAAACATTAGCAAAAAAGATACTCCGATACGGATATTTCTGGCCCACCTTAAGCAAGGACGCCTTAGATTTCGTCAAGAAGTGTGACAGATGCCAAAAGTTTGCTAAGGTCCCTCGGCTACCAACAACCGAGATTACCCAGATGACCAGCCCTTGGCCCTTTGCAGTATGGGGAATTGACTTAATCGGTGAACTGCCAATGGGTCGAGGCGGCACCAAATATGCTATAGTAGCAGTCGACTATTTCACCAAATGGGTGGAAGCAGAACCTCTAAATAAAGTATCTTCAGCGAAAGTTATCAACTTCTTAATCAAAAATGTTCTGTGCAGGTACGGAGTCCCACTAAAAATCATATCAGACAATGGACTTCAGTTTGACAGCGAGGAATTCGCCAACTGGTGCCAAGAACACGGAATTCGCAAAAGCTTCTCATCCGTAGCATATCCCCAAGCAAACGGACAAGTCGAAGCAGTCAACAAAATTCTGAAAACTCTGATCAAAAAGAAGCTCGAAAAGTCAAAGGGCGCTTGGGTGGATGAACTCCCTACGGCACTATGGGCCTACCGCACATCTTTCAGAACATCAACAGGGCACACTCCTTTCTCTTTGGCATACGGATCGGAGGCTATGCTCCCAGTTGAAACCATTGTGCCTTCCCACCGTAGGATCCACTATAACCCAGAAGAAAACGAAGAGCTCCTCAACATGTCTTTGGATCTAGTCGAGGAGAGAAGGAATGATGCAGTCCTAAAAACAGCAGCCCACAAGCAAAAGGTGGCAGCACAATACAACTCCAAAGTCAAGCATCGTGCCTTACGAGAAGGGGATCTTGTCCTCAAGCGAATCTTCCCTCGCCCCGGAGCACTAGACCCAATCTGGGATGGACCATATGTAATTCATAAAGATCTCCACAACGGAGCCTATATTTTGTCAACAGTGGACGGGGAGGTGTTCCAGAGGGCATGGAACATCCAACACCTCCGTCGATACTTTTCTTAACTTGTATTGCCCATATGAAGTGAATTAACGAAGAGAATCAGTGGACGTAGGCATTTTTTCGTGCCGAACCACTTTAAAAAAGCCTCGTCTCTTTTTTAACTTGTTCCTTTGTATCTTGGCTGCTTGTTAACTTTATCCTTTTCTGTTGAACAAAATCCTGAGCATATAGCATTTCTATTCAAAGCACTCCACAATGCAACTTCACGTGGACAAGCCCCAACAGGTACTATGCGAATCTATGCCCTCGCCAATGAGACACTTTTGCTCCAGCATCCCTCTGCTGCGGGTTAACTCATTGCTCGCGACGGCCCTTAAAGCCAACTGTAATGAGCCGATTATAAGCCACCGAGAAGGCCGACTATAGCCGAGGCAGCTCATTACGGCGTTAGGCTCGCCGGCGACTGTGAACCGATTATAAGCCCCAACATAAGGTGTGGCCAGCCAGGGGCAGTTCACAGTTGACGATCGGCACCCACGCTAGCCGGCCACAGTAAGTCGAATAATACCCATGAGTACGGGCCATAATGGCCCGGGTAGTTACTGTGCGCGATCTCGGCTCCGGTGTGTCTTAAGTACGGCTGTGGTAAAAAAGAATTAACTCCCCGCGGAGGCGTAAGATGGGTGACAAATGTCTCCAAGACCCACAGCTAGGGAAAGTGACTACAAAACCCGTTTGCCACGAACTTAAGCACATCGAAGGCCTTCCGTGACTGGAAGTTTTACTATTCCACATATTTCAGTTTTACTTAAAAAAAAAAAAAAAAAACTTTCCTCCTATCCTCTATAACAAACCATAAAGTACAGGATGCAGGGTAAGAGATACCCGCCAATGGATGCAGAGATTCACAATCAGATGGCGGGGCAGTCAACTGCTCTCCATGCTTGGTCATACAAGATATTCGAAACTTCCATTTACAAACAGAACATGAAAGGCGGTATTTTCTTCCTTTATGTACAAATGCATGACTATAATTTGATTTTTTCACACCACACGCTAACATTGCAAGACATGAGATTATGATTTAAAACCAGAATCTGACATCAAACACAATTTAATTACAAGAATACACATAGCTACATTTCTCATACGATATGTCGAAATAGCAACAAATATTCAAAGAAATGACAAAATCAACTTGAGCTAAAAAATTACACGTCAAGAATAATGTTATTACAGGTAGCAAGAATTACAACTTAGAAGTTACTCTACTGTCTTAAGACTAACAGATACAACGATGCCAAGCCTACAAAAAGAATTTTTCAGGTTCGGTCATGGAGCTGGTTGCGTCGAAGTCTTGTCCTTGTTCCTTTGCCCGCCTGTCCGGTCATAAAAAGGATTCATTAGTGATGAGTAACCAAGTTAACAGAAAGACTAGAAAGGAAGACTTACCAGTACTAGCTTCTTGACCATCCTGGTCGTCATCTTCTACCGGCACACCCGCCTCTTCAGCAGCAAGCAGCCGCATACCCTCCTTTACCGCCACTTTCTCCTCCTTGGTGAATTGGGCAGTGACCACATCCATACTGAAGGCCGTTCCACCCTCTTTATCTGCATCAGCCTTAGCCTCCTCCAAAGCCCGAAGATATGTCTTGGCCATGACTCTGGGATAATCATCCATCCAAGAGAGGTTACCCTGCTTCCAAGTCCGGAAATACATGTCCTGGAGCATGTCATCCATCATTCCTTCGTTCTCCTCAAACTCCCTCATCCGGGCATCGGAGGCCGACAACCTTTCCACGGCAGCATCTCTCTCCAGTCTGTATCTCGAGCAATCAGCTTGAAGGGACCTCCGCATCACCTCCATCTCTTCCCTCAACTTAGCTTGAGCAAGTTCTGCAGCCTCAAGCTTCTCGGACAAATCCTCCACCTGCTCGAGATCCGCTCTCCGAACCTCATCCACCGTGGTAATAGCCATGTCAATCCGCTCTTTGCAAGCAGCTTCCATTTTCCGCAATTCGGCCCGACTGACCTCTTCCATGGTTCTCCTCAATCGCCCAGTAGCAGCCTCGTGCTGAGAAATCTGGATAGCCTGATCCGCAAGCTGCTTGGCCTGATCCGAGACCACCAATCGAAGTCGGATATTGGCGCTCCCTATCTCCTCTCCGGCCTTAACCAGCCGAGCGTGATGCCCCATCAGCTTCTTGGCCTCCTCCGCCACCCGATCAATGTTGGCCTTGGCCTCGTCTCCCATGGTGACTACACGAGTGGTGAGTAGATCGAGGTCTAAGGACTTGGCTTCGTCAAGTACTCGTACCATGGGGTTACGGGGGAGAAGGTGTTCACCAGTAACTTCGTCAAAATTAATATCCTGAGAACCCGGATCCAGATCAGGATGACCGGCAAATGGATTACGGGCCAGATCGGGACGGTCGATATGAACAACAGAAGGGTTTCCGGATGGGTGTGGAGAAGATACAAACTCGCTGCCCTCCTCAGTAATATCATGAATAGGCTGAGCCGGAGGCTGAGAACCGAGCGAAGTTTCGGATAAAGGATGACTCCTCTTCCTCTGCTGAATACCCTCTTCGATGACCCCAAGAAGAGGGCGGTACCCGACTACATCCCCGGAGCGTTGGGCTGAGGGCTTCGGCTTAGCAGAAATTTTGGAAAGTTTATATTGCTCGAGCCTGTGTCGAAGGTCTGAAGCTTTGGGCGCCTTGCCTGCTCCTGATATAAAGAACAAGTGTCATAATCTTACATTACAATATGATTCAAGGAACGCGGTAAATTGCAAGATTAGAAAAGGAAAAGAAACACAGCTGTGGTTGTACAAACCCTGGGGAGGAGTGGGATACTGCAATAAGTCCCGGATTTCATTCCAGGACGGGAGCGGGTCATAAAATATTCCTAAGTCTCTATCATTAGTGAAGCATGCAGGGGTCAAGAGTTCACCTTGAGTTGTCAGAGCCACCTTGGCCGGAATAGTCGGAGAAGACTCACTTGCACCAGTCCCGGTTTTGTCCGCCTCCCCGGTCTTCTCTACCAAAGCCGGATCATCACCCAACTCCTCAAAAGCCTGACGGAGAGCATCGTCCGTCCACTCTTGCATCTCGCCTACTTGCCCAGAAGACAAAGCCCTGGATCCATCACCACCCTGTCCATCGCCACCCTCGTCACCAAGACGCTCAACGTCACTCCCGCCCTCCGCCTCACCTCTTTCCTCCTCCGCGTCTATCTCCCCCTGAGTAAGTGGACAATTGCTGGGAGAAGGACCGTCTGACCTCTTAAGTTTCTTACCTCCAACGGCTGGAGGTTTCGTGAATGGTTTTCTCTTTCCACCCTCTGCCGCAACGCCTCCCTTGGCCTGAGCAGCCGCCCTCTCTTCCGCCGTTTCCCTCAACTTAACTACAGACTGCTGCGGAAGGATCAAGTTGTATTCTAGAAGGATCGCATTTCTAATCAAGTAAGCAGATGATCTGTATTTCCCAAGAATGCCTTCTATCTCCGCCGCCGTCTGAACCAGGCGGTCAGTTTCCACAACAGGAAAGCCACCTGTCGCTAGCAAAAATGAGAAAGTATGAGAAGAAGCATCACAATCAGGATAGAAATTATAAGTAAAAGCATCAACTTACATCCAGAGGTAAAGCGCCGGATAGAGACGGAGTCGTCCCTAACAAAGAACCATTCTTTCTTGAACATGCTGAATTTGGAATAAAGGTCCAGGACCGGCTTGAAGGTCACAGCAGACTCCAAGCTAACATATGGGGACCCCTTCTTATAGCCCCTTAAATTATACAAGTACCGGATCTCCCGGTTGGAGGGGGCGCGACCATACTTCCTCCGAAAAATAACAAAGAGACTCACCAATATGGCATAAGAGTTGGGGTGAAGCTGGAACGGGGCCACCTTCAGGTACGTGATGAAGCTGACTACCCAAGCATTGAGTGGCGGGATAGCACCACACATGCAATGGTACCTACTATAAGCAAAGTATCCTTCGGGAGGACTGTATGGCATGACTCCTGGGCCCGGCAGCAGCATGAGGGCTCTATCGATCCCAAAGGAACGAGATATAACATCGAGTTGCTCCTCTTTGAGAGAGCTAGGAAAGCAGTCAGGAGGGGAGTCCAGCAACTCTTGGGGACCATATCCATCCACTAATGACCTTGGGGCAGGCCCATGACGCTCCGATCCTGATTGAGCTGGGGGCACGGCCGAGGACTCTCCTTCACCCCCGGATCTCCTCTTATCTGATCGAGTTTCAACTTTTCGAGACATTTATCTGCAAAAATGGGAAAAATATATCGTTAGAATATACAAGCAGTATAATTTGGAATTTCACTGGAAGTTCGAAGTATAAAACACATGTTCACTCGGTACAAGTTCATTCGGGAAACAGATGCACAGTTCATTCGGTAATCTCGGGTTACCCGAGTTCATCCGGCTATTCACGAATGGGATTTCATTCGGCACTCGGTATCCATGAGTCGATTCGGAAAAAACTCATTCGGTGTTCTCATTACGAAGTCTCATTCGGCAGAAAAAATCTCACCTGGTTCGGCTAAGTTGCTTGGTCCGGCTAAATTGCTTGGTTTGGCAAACGCTCGAGATTGATTCGGATACACTTTGATTCGGTAAGAGACGACGGAATGGTTCGGTAGATGGAAAAACGAAGGCCCTAACCATCTACTTATAGACAAAAGCGGGCTACCGGACCAGATAAAAACGGGGAATTAGGATGGTCAAAAACAAAGCAGGATACGTGCATGCACCTACCCTACTTTGGGGGCAAGTGTTGGGTATATTTTGACCCTACCGGACCAAACATCCACCATGTTCAACTCCCCACCGAATCAGTCTATGCCGAATCAACCTACACGCCGGTCCAAACAACACGACCGGACCAACTCCTCGCCGAATCAAACTACACGACCGGAACAACTCCCCACCGAATCAGTCTATGCCGAATCAACCTACACGCCGGTCCAAACTACACGACCGGACCAACTCTTCACCGAATCAACCTACCACCGAATCAAGGGATGCCGAACCAAGGTGTTCCAGGCCAGATTGTCTCAGCCCAGGCCCGCCAGCTGCTATATACCTCCAAGACCCCTACCCCCAGCTTCACTCTATAAATAGAGGGGCAGGGATACAACAATGGGGACAAGTTTTTGAGAGCTCAAGCACGGAAGGAACTTTCAAACAACTTTCTTTTACTTGTACCAAAGCTTTGTACTTGTAATCACAACAAAAGAAGAGAAATAACATATAAAGTGGACGTAGGCACATTCTGGCTGAACCACTATAAATCTGCGTGTCTTTTTACAGTTTAGCCCCTGTTTTTCATATATTTGCATAAATCACCCAAATCACTAAGAACAACATAAGATCTACTAAATCATACAACTTTGAGGTGTTTGTCCATTTTTTGTGCAAACAGTTTTGTTTAATGGGTGGATAGCCTATAGTTTATGGAAGGCGACAACGTCATCTTCGACATGAATTTATACTTAGAAGAATTCAAGATTGGTTTCATCTTGGGTGGAGGGTCGATGAGATATAGTGTGGCTTGAATGTCGCCTATCTTCATCAAAGGCGGAGAGCCTTATGTTTTCTATTTCAACGTCATCATTGGGGATATCAATGCCATTTTAAAGTTTATAAACTTACACCAATGTAGATGAACTTCGACATTGATCTATATTAACCTAATAAGGGCGGTGAGCCTATTGTTTTATGACTTCAATTCTACACATAGGGGATACCAATGCTATTTTGATCATAGATGTCGAGACTATCATTGAGGATGCCAAAGTATATTAGTTTCGATAGACTAAATGTTATATAAATGAGACTTATCATTGGGGATACCAACGCATTTTCTTAAATGAGTTCAACGTTGATTATTTGGGGATACCAATGTATGTCACTTTGAAATGTTATAACTTTAAAGGGAAATAGCCTAATTGGGGATACCAATAGACATAGGTTAAACATGAATTAAATTGTATTGGATGGATGCATAGCTACCTAGGAAAACTATGGGATGTGAGATGGATAATCCACATCATGCTGGAGATGGATAGTCTCTATAAGGATAATGAAGGGTTCATAGTCATCCTAGGAAAACTATAGGATAGGTTACGTATAGTCCACATCATTTTAAGTTAAATGGAATATGTGTGATGGATAGTCCACATAATTTTACATAATTAAACCACAGGTGATGGGTAGTCAATGTAATAGGGGATAGGTAATCCAAGTAAAAATCACATGTGAGATGGACAGTCCACATAATTCTGAATATGCTTATATGTGAGATGGGTAGTCCACATAGTTATAATATGGGTGGTCAGATTAAAATAAGATGGGTAGTCAGTTTAAACTGTGAACGGGTAGTCATTTGAAATTAAGATAGGTAATGTAATGAATTGGATGGGTAATCCAATATATGTTGCATCATTATTAATGCTATTTTCTATGTTCTAACCATTGTGGTTGTAGGAGCACAGTATATGGTTGTCATGTTTTAGTTAAGACACTAGTGAGGGGAAAACCAGTTCCGCTCAATGGTGTAGTCTCACTAGATATCTATTTGATTCGAGATGATAGGTTATTATTCATACCAGACTGTTGTCAGACTCGAAGTTTTTGTTTTTCCACTTAAATTCTCGGGTACTCATTTGAGTAGGTCAAGAGTAAGGGCTTTTAGGTTCTATTTAGAGGAATAAGCTTTTGAAGGTGTGCAGGAGGCAATCTAGCTATTATGAACTTTATCTATTTCCACTGTGTAGTTTGGTTTTGTCTATTTGTATGTAATGATAAAGTTGTATAACTGCCAACTATTTGACTCTAATCAATCAAGGGGGCATCTTTATATTTCACTCTTAGAGTATTTTGTAATAATTATATTTTTTCTAAATGTAGGATTACGAATGGGATTATGTAATGAATATGAAATATCATTTGCGCAAAGTGATATGAAAATTTGTTATTAAACTATGGTTAAATTTTTTTCATATTTATATTCTTCTTATAATTGATATAATTAAGATCGCTGCATTTTGTCGTCAAGAATAAATAACTATGGATGACTACAACATCCGTAGCAGTTAGTTTTGGGCCTCAGAATGAGGGATGTTAATGTATCTTATTTAGGACGATTGAAGAACATAGGGGTACGTTAATAGCCGGAGGCCTTGGATCATAGTTAGTAGTGACCAAAGAGTTCTTTATATCTTGCGTCTTAAAAACAAAATTGTCGCAGCTATATAAAAAACTCAAGCCAAGTTTTGGCAGGAAATGATTAAAAACATCGATCGCATGTCGCACGGCTACGTCATCCATAACGCGCTTCGCCCTCTCCTGGTGAAGTTTCTTAATTAAGTCGGGTTGTGTGGAGTTGGAAACTATATACAAGGGGAGCGAGGGAGCGAAGTAGCAAAAGATAGGGGCAGGGCATATAAATCCAACCCATAGACTTGGTCTTCGAGTTCATTTATATGCTCAATAGCAACGCATCGCATCCGGTCTAGATCATCCAATACTTCTGCCTTTGTCTTATTAGTCTTCTTTGAAAATGCACCAAATAACTTATATGCAGTTGAGTGCCCTTCCACTTTCTTTTCTTTCTTGGAACCTTCTGATCTCTTTTCATAAGAAACCTTCAATTCATCAACCTTAGTCTAGTAGTAGGCCGCCAACTCCCTTTTCCATTCAGAGGCTGCTTCATAATCCAAGCCAAGAAGGGGTGGTGGAACTGAACCAAGTGTAGACATCATAAGAGAAGCAAAATCGACAGGGGGATTTTCTTCTTTACTGAGTTGTTTGGCAACTTGTTGGGACAACTCTTCAACAGTGTTCTCAAGTTTTTTGATCTCACCTTCATAAGAGGTAGTATAAAATCTCTCTACTTCTTTCAACAAATTCTGTAGTAGCCACTTTGTTCAACGAGGATTTCAACTCACTTTCAAACCTTTGTATTTTTTTCGTTTGCAATAACCAAGTCAGTCTGCTACTTGTTTGTGTAAGTATGTTGGCCAAGTAAAACTTCCTTTGCCTCTTGAAGCTCACGCGTTAAGTTCTTGATATCAACGAGCATCCTCTCTCTCTCAAATAAAACCTAATAAGATCATCATTTGTAAGCTCTAACTCTCCACCTACATTTTCATGCACCTCGGAAACACTAACTAAAGTTGGTTATGGGTAGTGAAATGCCCAATTGCGCATCACCTACAAAATTAAAAAAATTAAATAACGGCAAGTAAGAAAATACTAACCAAAGTAAAAGAAAAGAATGAATGCATGCAAAACTAAGATAATCTTATTAAATATACAACATCGTATAAAACAAATTAAGTAAATCAATACTACTACCCATGACCAAGTCTATTTTTAAACCATAATAAATGAGGATGCACAAATGGAAGTAATTTATCCTTAAAGAAGGACCCTATTTGCACTGTACAAAGTCGTAAAGCGCATATCCCTCATGGATGACTTGTGTAATTTTGAAAAGGAGCCCTTGAGATTTCCTCTTTGGTTACGCAATAGTCTTCTCAAGTTCGGTTTATATTCAACACATGACAGCAGCTTTCCTTGATATTCTTTCCATGGCTTGTTTTTCTTAATGCTCCATATGTCCTCTTAAATGCTAAACTAAACTATCTTCTTCTAATGGTTTATTAAATTAGGTTTAGCAACACTTACAACTCCTATCTGAAAGGAGAAAAGTATGGATGCTTTAAAAAAATTCACCATGGTCAATAAACGCACTAATATATCATAATGACAAGGTTCAATGACAAAATTAAAGTCAAATGTATAAGCCCAACTCCAAATTCATTTGTTACGGAAAGGTGTCCACAAAAACCAACCATAACAATAACTTATAGCTACACTCAATATATTAATACAAACCTCACAAAGCCAAAAAATAAAGGAGAAGAAGAGAGTATAGCTGAAGATCAAAGGGGTACTTCGTTGGAGTGGAAGGCCTCAGTGGTATGACTAGCACGTGTTTGATAGAGTTAGGGGTATACCCTAGGGGATATTGTTTTAATTTGTTACATATATTTAACTCAATAACCAATCTTGTTCGAAATAAAAGGCTTTTTGTTTCTACTATATACTTGTTATATTGTGATATAATTAATTAAGCGATTAATTTGAAGTAATAGAAAATCTTAAAATGGTATGTTATATGATAATAATTACAATGTGTTGTAATCATGAGAAATTTATCACACTAAAAATAACATATTATTTTAAATATTCTTAATCATTATTCAAGATAAGATATTAATACATCCATTGAGACTAGAGTGCGTAACACTCTCCAAATGTTGGGCGATGTATTATTCATGGCTTTTGAGGGTTCGAAGGGATTACGTACCGTTGATTATTGGATAACTATAGAATGACTCAGTTGAGAGTTTTCTATTGGTTAATACGACTAAGAACAAACGGAGAATCACGAAGTGATGATGTTACACAGTTCCTTCAACTTGAGAATATCGTGGAACTTCAATATGGACACTCCATTTTGATTATAGTTAAATAATGGCATGGCGTCCATTGAACGAATGTAGTTGGGTCTGAGTTGGAACATTGGAAATGACACACTATTCAATAGAGAATTTCGTCTCCTCGGTTATATGGATTAGGATCACGGTCAAAAGTAGTCAACTCAGTGTCAAAATCTCTGGCTAGAGTAGTATGGTTAATAATATATGTTATTATTGAACCAAGGACCTTAATTATGGACCAACCAAGTTGAATGTTGACGATATTGGAATTTTTACCAAAACCAAATTCCATAAGCCCTAATGTGATATAATGTTGACAAAGAGTGTTGGTGTAAATAATCGTTACTATAAGGTATCGCTAGCTAGTCCCTAAGAAGTTGGTTTTGATGACAACAGCCTTAGAATAAGATTATAAAATATAAATACTAACATTGTTGTTTAGATATATATGTATATGCAGGATATATATACAGGTACCAAAGAATGAAGACTGTACAGTATAGAGATTCAAGAACTGATGAACTCAAGATCAAAGATATCAAGATTCAAGACTCATGAGTATCAAGATTATCAAGAGTTCAAGATAAGTAATTTAGTTAGGAATTTTGTTAAAACTCCTAAAAAAGCACTGACGTCTTAAAATCCATTTTATTCATGGAATGGAATCCACTTTGAGCCCATTAAAGGGATGGAACCCTAAGTAGGATGGAACCTATGAAAAATCTAGCGGAACATTATTTTGTATCTACTAACTTTTATTCAAATGTTTTACAAAATTATATCTTGTTTTCAAAATGATTTCAAAATCTTCCTTTTTAAATCAAAAACATCTATTCTAGTTTTAAAATACTTTTAGCCTCAAAATAATCTTTATTTTCAATATCAGATTATCCTTGGTTTTAAACTATCTTTTAATTATAATATGTATAACTTTTAATATTTATACTTAGATTTAAATATAAAATTATAGTAAAATTTTATATATACCAAAATATTATTCTCTATACTTATTTATGTATTTTAACTATAGTTAAGTATATTTATAAAGTTTAAAATAGTTTTAATACAAGATATATTTATTTTCAAAGAAAAACAAATTACCAAAAATAACTTAGGCTTGTCGACAACCCCAAGGACCCCTTGTCGACAAGGTGACAGTTTATTTCAAAAGTTTAAATTTCAAAGGAAGTGTCTATTCGTCATATCCTTTCACGAATGGACACGGCTGTTGTTCTACTATAAACAGGGGTTGTTTTAAACGAATTTACAATCATTTTTTTCTCTGATTTCGCTCCTCTTCTTCTTCCACATTTCTTTATATACATTTTTACCATTACTCTGCCGAAATCACCATTGAATCTAACTAGATCATCTATGGTTTGATTCTCTATCACTATCTCAATAAGATCCCAATGCTATTTAGAGTTATAGACTTCTTTGTATTCAATCGAGCGAGAAAAGGTGTGATTGTAGCCTGGAAAATCAATCGGGTGAACTTGTTGCCCGTAAAATCAAGTATCTCTACCCAGAGGATTGTGAATCTGGAGCGGTGTACCTCGTGGCCTTGAAATCGAGGGTGTAATTGTAAGAATTGATTTTGAAAGGAAATCCGTACTTGTGTTGCGGGACTGGATGTAGTGTAACTCCGAACCAGTATAAAATCCGGTGTGTTCTTTCCTTTATTGCTTTTACTTTATATCTGCATCTGTGTTTGATTCTGTGATCATATCTGTGTCTGAATATTGCATACATTTGTGTTCAAATTAATATAAACTCAAAAAGAATTAGTAATTCCTTAAAACACTATTCACCCCCTCTAGTGTTAATTTTATCCTTAAGATCCGTAATCCGCATTTCTCACATTTGGTATCAGAGCAAAGTTTTCAAAGTTTCATAATATGAATTTTGAAAAAGCTTTTAAAATGGCTATGTTTGAAAAACTTGTTAATACTAGTTTAGAAATATTCAGATCATCACTGTCTCATGAGTCTGCATATAATCGATATTCAAATTCAAGTTGTGTACCAAAATTGTATGATGTGCAGGAAACATGTTTTATGGGTGTTGAGGAATCAATCCACAATGGACAAATTGTGCAGATCAAAAAGAATAAATGGATACTCGATAGTGGATGCTCTAGGCACATGACTGGTAATCTGGATATGCTGAATGATATAATATACAAAGACGGAGGACTGGTTAACTTTGGAGACAACTCAAAAGGATATGTGATTGGCATTGGCAATGTCGGTAACTCTGAAACTCCTATTATTACTAATGTTTTGCTAGTTAAGAATCTGAAACATAATCTGCTAAGTATTAGTCAACTTTGCGATAAAGGATATAAAATTAAATTTGAAAAAGATAAGTGTCAGATTGAAGATAATAATTCAACCATAATATTTGAGGGAATTAGGAAAAAGAATATTTATATTCTTAGTATGAAAGTTTCAAATGATAACCTGTGTCTTTTGGCAAATACAAGTGACCCTTGGATTTGGCATAAGAGATTTGGGCATTTGAATTTCAAACTCTTATCTAAACTGTCAAAACATGATCTTGTAAGAGGTCTCCCTAAAATGAATTTTAAAGTAGATAGTTTATGTGATGCATGTCAATTAGGAAGAAAAAGTTCCTTTAAATTAAAAGATATGATTTCAACTTCAAAACCTCTTGAATTACTTCATCTTGATTTATTTGGTCCATCTCAAATTCAGTCAATAAATCACAGTAAATATGTTTTTGTAATTGTAGATGATTATTCTAGATTTACATGGACAATATTTTTGAAACATAAAAGTGATACTTTTGAAAGTTTTAAGAACTTTACAAAAAGGATTCAAAATCAACTTTCTGTAAAAAATTATAACCATCCATAGTGATCACGGTGGTGAATTTGAAAATGAAAAGTTTGAGGAATTCTACAATAAAAAGGGAATAAATCACAATTTTTCATTTCCAAGAAATCCACAACAAAACGGAGTAGTAGAACGTAAAAATAGGACGATTCAAGAGTGTGTGAGAACTATGCTTTCAGATAGTAAATTACCAAAACATTTTTGGGCAGAAGCAGTTGCTACCGCCTGTTATATTTTAAATAGAATTTTAATTAGACCTTTAACTGATAAGACATCTTATGAACTTCTTCATGGAAAGAAACCTAAGGTATCTTATTTTAGAATTTTTGGAAGTAAATGTTTTATTTTAAATACAAAAGATAACTTATATAAATTTGATCCTAAATCCGACAAAGGTATCTTTATAAGATATTCTAATAGAAGTAAAGCATACAGAGTGTCTAATTTAAGAACTAACACCATCGAAGAAACAATGCATGTTTCATTCATTGAAAATCTCAAAAATTTTGAAAGATACAAATGATGAAGAGGATTTAATTACTCAAAATCAAGAGTCGGCTGAAACTAATAATGAAATTAATCATCCTAATAAAAAGATTAAACTTTTAAAAGATCATCCTATATAAAATATACTAGGAGATATGCAATATGTTGTTACAACTAGAAATCAACTAAGTAAAATGAGCAATGTAGCCTTTATATCAACTATTGAACCCAAAAATCCAAAAGAAGCATCAACTGATGATTCATGGATTTTAGCTATGCAAGAAGAACTAAATCATTTCACTAGAAATGATGTTTGGGAACTTGTTCCTAGACCTGAAAATAAAACTATAATTGGAACTAAATGGGTTTATAAAAATAAAATGAATGAACAAGGTGAGGTCATTAGAAATAAAGCCCGGTTAGTCGTTCAAGGTTATTATCAAGAAGAATTAATAGATTGTGATGAAACCTTTGCTCCCGTAGCAAGATTAGAAGCCATTAGGTTTCTACTTGCTTTCGCATATCATAATAATTTCAAATTATTTCAAATGGATGTTCAAAGTGCCTTTTTAAATGGATTTGTAAAAGAGGAAGTATATGTTGAACAACCACCACCTTTTGAAGATGAAAAATTACCAAATCATGTTTACAAACTTAAGAAAGCTCTATATGGTCTAAAACAAGCTCCTAGAGCCTGGTATGATAGACTAAGATCTTACTTATTACAATCAAACTTTGAAATTGGTAAAGTAGATAATACTCTTTTTACTAAAAGAAATAAAAATGATATTCAACTAGTACAAGTTTACGTAGATGATATCATTTTCGGATCAACTAATTTTGAAATGAATAAAGAATTTCTGAAATAATGACAAAAGAGTTTGATATGAGTCATATGAGTGAATTAAACTTCTTTCTAGGATTGCAAATAAAACAATTAGATAATGGTATCTTTATCAGTCAAGAAAAATATGCTAAAGACCTACTTAGTAAATTTGGTTTGACTACTGCAAGTGGAAAACCCAATCTCATGGCAACCAATGAGTACCTAAGTAAAGAAGTTCTCTCGAAAGATGTAGATCAAAAATTATATAGAGGAATGATTGGATCACTACTCTATATCACTGCTAGTAGACCTGATATCATGCATAGTGTTTGTCTCTGTGCAAGATATCAATCCCAACCTAAAGAGACCCACTTAAAAGCTGTAAAACGTATCATAAGATATGTTAAATACACCTTTGATTATGGCTTATTTTATCCTAAAAATGATTCTTTTGAATTAATATCTTACTGTGATGCTGACTATGCTGGTTGTAAATCAGACCGAAAAAGTACAAGTGTAACTTATCACTTTTGGGGGCATTCTCTAGTTTTCTGGTTTAGTAAAATGAAAAACACAGTTTCTTTATCAACAACCGAAGCAGAGTATATTTCTGCTACTTTGGCTTGTTCTCAACTAATATATATGCAACAAACTTTAAAAGATTTTGGTTTAAATATCTAAAAGTCACCAATTTATTGTGATAATACTAGTGCAATAAATTTATCCAAAAATCCTACTCATCATGCTCGAACTAAACACATTGATATCAGACATCATTTTCTCAGAGATAATATAAGTAAGGAAGTAATTACTCTCGATTATATCAATTCCGAGAATCAAATTGCTGATATCTTAACAAAACCCTTAAATGAATCTATATTTACTAAATTAAGAAGAGAATTAGGTATTTGTTCAATAACTGAAATATAGAATATAAATATATAACAAGTATAATTAAAATAAATCAAATAGCAAAAATATAAGTACCTTGTCGACAACCCTGCTTTACCCCTGTCGACATATAACGAATTTTTTTTTTTGAAATTTTCCCACCAAAATTTAGATGGGTGGTTATATATTCTTCTTATTTTGAAATTTTGTTCATTCTTTATGTTCTTTCTCTGTTCTAACTTCTGAAAACAATAAAACAATGGCCTCCTCCTCCAAATCAAACAAAAATTGAACCTTCTTGTTCCTTTCTCCTTCTACGGGACCATTTCAACGAACTATGCTTGCACGAGTGATGAAAATGAAGGTTTCCTTAAAGGATGCACTGCAACTTATGACTGAAATTCAAGTGGTGCAAATCAGAATGGCCAAAGAACAAGAACGGCAAGGCAAAATCCTTAGAAACTTGCAAAAGTTTCTAATGGACAGTCATGCCAATCCCATCTTTATCGATGAAGAATCCTCAAGTGTTCAAGTGCAAGAGAACAGCGAGGTGGAAGAAGAAGAAGCCGCCATGGAAGAAGAACACGATGAAGATGACGACAAAGTTGTTTGCGTTGGCGAAGTGTGCTTTGACAAGGATGGAAATCTAGTCGAACAACGTGGAAATTTCTGTTTCCACTACCCAAATTGCTCGGTTCATAGATCTCCCATTGTCAAGGATACACATTAGTTTCTTTTATCTCTTTCTTATCGTTATTTGTATATGATCTTACTTACGTTTTCTACGCAAATGTAAACATAACATTATATAATTAATAAATGATTTGTGTTCTCATATTTGAATGCTCACATTATCATTATTATAAATCATATATGGATTCTTAGTTAAGGAAGTTAGTTATTAAGGGCTAAGTTTTAGTTTCAGAATTAAGTGTTGATTATTTATGATAACACTATCATTATAATCACATGTAATATAGTATTAGATTAAGGGGGAGTTGTATAGATTTAAACTTTGTTTTTGTTGATGACAAAGGGGGAGAAGTATAAAATAGGATAGTTAAGCATAGATTAAGGGAGAGTTATTAGTTTTAGGGGGAGTTATTAGGATAGAAGTAATATTTTACAAACAAAGGTTGTCATCATCAAAAAGGAGGAGATTGTTAGTCTCTGAGAAGTTGGTTTTGATGACAACAACCTTAGAATAAGATTATAAAATATAAATACTAACATTATTGTTTAGATATATATGTATATGCAGGATATATATACAGGTACCAAAGAATAAAGACTGTACAGTATAGAGATTCAAGAACTGATGAACTCAAGATCGAAGATATCAAGATTCAAGACTCATGAGTATCAAGATTATCAAGAGTTCAAGATTTCAAGATAAGTAATTTAGTTAGGAATTTTGTTAAAACTCCTAGAAAAGCACTGACATCTTAAAATTAATTTTCTTCGTGGAATGGAATCCACTTCGAGCCCGTTAAAGGGATGGAACCCTAAGTAGGATGGAACCTACGAAAAATCTAGTGGAATATTATTTTGTATCCACTAACTTTTATTCAAATGTTTTACAAAATTATATCTTATTTTCAAAATGATTTCAAAATCTTCCTTTTTAAATCAAAAACATCTATCCTAGTTTTAAAATACTTTTAGCCTCAAAATAATCTTTATTTTCAATATCAAATTATCCTTGGTTTTAAACTATCTTTTAATTATAATATATTTAACTTTTAATATTTATACTTAGATTTAAATATAAAATTATAGTAAAATTTTATATATACCAAAATATTATTCTCTATACATATTTATGTATTTTAACTATAATTAAGTATATTTATAAAGTTTAAAATAGTTTTAATACAAGATAGAAGTTATTTTCAAAGAAAAACAAATTACCAAAAATAACTTAGGCTTGTCGACAACCCCAAGGACCCCTTGTCGACAAGGTGACAGTTTATTTCAAAGTTTGAATTTCAAAGGAAGTGTCTATTCATCATATCCTTTCACGAATGGATATGGCTGTTGTTCTACTATACATAGGGGCTATTTTAAACGAATTTATAATCACTTTTTTCTCTGATTTAACTCCTCTTCTTCTTCCACATTTCTTTATATACATTATTACCATTACTCTGCCAAAATCACCATTGAATCTAACTAGATCATCTCTTGTTTGATTCTCTATCCTATCTCAACAAGATCCCAGTGCTATTCAGAGTTATAAACTTCTTTGTATTTAATCGAGCGAGAAAAGGTGTGATTGTAGCCTGGAAAATCAATCGGGTGAACTTGTTGCCCGTAAAATCAAGTATCTCTACCCAGAGGATTGTGAATCTGGAGCGGTGTACCTCGTGGCCTTGAAATCGAGGATGCAATTGTAAAAATTGATTTTGAAAGGAAATTCGTACTTGTGTTGCGGGACTGGATGTAGGGTAACTCCGAACCAGTATAAAATCCGGTGTGTTCTTTCCTTTATTGCTTTTACTTTATATATGCATCTGTGTTTGATTCTGTGATCATATATGTGTCTAAATATTGCATACATTTGTTTTCAAATTAATATAAACTCAAAAAGAATTAGTAATTCCTTAAAACACTATTCACCCCCCCTCTAGTGTTAATTCTAACCTTAAGATCTGTAATCCTCATTTCTCACATCGCTTATAATAAGTAAAATTGGATTTTACTTAAAAATACATGTAAGTGATACATTCAGCCAAATTATCACACCATTAGTTAAGATGACGTTTGAACATTAATATTTGAATTGCTTGATATTAATCATTGGCCAAATTTACACATTTGAGTTACACAACTAAAATAATGAATACTCCAAATAAACCACAGATTTAATTAATTTATAATCGTTCTAAATTAATTAAATTAAATAATAATTTTGAATTTTGAATTATTGAATTTTACTGATGTTAAAATACCATTAATATTTAATAAAGTGCATGTATAAAAGTTATAAATGCATGTATCGATATACGATATCAGTAGAATATTTAAAATAGATTTAAATGGAATAAAAGCTGAATTGAATTGGAAATTTTTGAGGCCCACTCAATCTCATTCCATAAACGGTCATGCATGGAGTAGTGAGAGAATTTGATGATATTTAATTAAGAATTAAATAGGGAAGGTTTTGACTAGGGAATTGAAAGGTTTCATTGTTTCCTTTAAAACATATCTCCTCTCTTATCAAGTCATGGCCGAATTTCCATGGTGTTCTAGTGCTAACAATTCCGAAAATTAAATGCAAATTAAATCAATTTATTAATGGTGGCTTTTACCTCTTGATCTTTGCAACATATGGAGGTTGATTCATGAATCTAGGAGCATCGCATTATTATTCAAGGTGTGACTTTTTGGCAACATCCTAAGGTATTTTGATTTAATTTACCTATGTGGTTCTCATGTTCATATGCTTGAATTCTTTGTTGTTCATCTTGCCTTTTATTATTATCTTACAATATCTAATTCAAAGGCCCTTTTACTCATCCAAATTATAAGTATGTTTATTATGTTGTTTTTTATTCAGATACATCTCTATTTTTATCTCCATTTATTGTTTATCCATCATGATTCATATATATAGGTCCTCTATCTACTATGATATTTTGTAGTTGTTCTCTATATTGTTTTGATATAAATATTTTTATCACGAATTTACATATGGCCAAGTTGTCCAAATCCTTATTTTTTTCCATTTGTTATTTAAAAAACCTATTTTTGATTGGAAACCGTCTTTATAATTTTATAATTTATATGTTAACCATTTATGTTTGTATTGAAAACCAATTTATTTTTTACATTATTTATTTTCCTAATACAATTTTTTTGAGTATTGTTTCATAAAAAGGAAATCCCATTTAAATTCATGTATGGACTTTTGTGTGAATCCAACAATCTTATTTCCTTTCTAAATTTAAAGTATTGTGTAATATTCTAGATATGGTTTTTCCCTTTCATAATTAAATGTTTGTTTCAAAATTGTTGATTTTAAGTTTTAATAAATCTATGCACATATATTATAATTACATGTTTACATAAATAAGTTAATTCAAGATCTAAAACATCACATGTTATTTATGTATATGGAAACATATATGTATGGCCCCATTCAAATTAATAAGATGGATTTTATACATTAATGTAATTATTGATTTCAAATCTTTCCCTAGTTGAAAATTAATTTATTAATGTTAATTTCATATTTCAAATTATATAAGTTTACCAAATGTAATTTATATATAAGTATATGTGTGTATGTGCACGTGTTTATTTGCAAACTATTATACATCTTTTATTATGTATGTTTTTCATTTCAAAACCCTAGACAACAAAGGCATATGCAAAGGGGAAATTGGTCAGTTGTAATGTAATCCCAGCCCTACATAAGGTCACATTAGCTATGTACACTTCTTATTTGTTGCACTTACATAATTTACATTAGAGTATATTTGGATATACTCACAATTTATATTGTGCATAAGTTGCTCATTAATGACATTTAATAAATGAATCAATTTAATTAAAGAGAGAGAAACAAAAAGTTTATCTCCCTAGTTAAACTAAAAACTACTCTCAATTAATTACACAAGTTTTAGAGAGAGAAACGAAAAGTTTCTTTCTATAATTTAACTTAAACTGGTAAATGTTAATATGATACACTCATACATTTAAATTTAAACAAAAAACGTTTTTGAACGTATTTAATAAAATAAAAATTTTATTTAAAATATTTTAGATTAGATCTAAAATCCATTTTGCTTTATAGACTTAACTAAGAACATAATGGAATTTTTTATGAAAATTCATCCATTTAACACGCTTTCGACTAGCATGGTTCATTCAGTTAGAGCCCTATAGTCTATGTAGTCAAAATTAGCAACGTTAAGGCAACTGATCAAAACCCACCGATTACCGATTTAGTTACAAAAATATTAAAACAGTTTTGAAAATGAGTTCTTCTAAAAAAGGATGTAAGTTGAATATTAGGAAATTAAAAATTTCATAGGAAATGTCTATTGTAAGTGAATATAGATTAAACATACTTTAATCTATTGGAATGAAATGAATAATGATATAATTTTCTATGAAACCAAATTACAAATAAAGATGTTTTGTGCAAGTTATAAGGAATACGTGAAAGAGATGTACAAGGTATGGAAAGCACCATATTTTGTATAGCCTATTTCGATAAAATATAAAATAAGTTCCTTGTAATTTCATATAAACATGAAATCCTCTTTTAAAGGATTCATAGAAGGTTTTAGCGTTAATGGTTTCTCATAAGGGAAAGTAGTTCCAATACATTAAGGTATAAAACCATTAGGTGTAATAAGAAGTGTAATAATTAGAGATAGTGTTAGTTAGGAGGGATATTATAGAGACCCTTAGTAGGAAAGCTAAGCAATGGAAATTTCAAGTTTTTCCATTGATTATGCACATTGGTTGCTCACCTTTGTAGAAAAGTCCCCATTTGTGGTAAGTTAGAAACTCCTCCAAAGTTAGGTAATTGGAAGAGTAAGAAAGTTAAGGGATTTTTGATAAAATAATTATTCTTATCTACTCCAGTTTTTGTAAATTTTAAAATCTATGAAAAGAAGATGTTTTGAAAACATGTGAGGACATTTTTGGAAGTCAAGAAAAAAAATTGAAAGGTAAAGGTAAAGATAAAATTTCCCCAAACTTAGTTGCCTTTTTAGATAGAGACTGCATAGATTGAAACCCTTATTCGTTGTAGTAAATGAGACTTGGTTATCCCATTTTGAGTATGGAATGGAAAAGATGAATAGATCTTATTCATCATGAGTAATACAGCGTAAGTTAGTAACGAGTAATAGGCGGCAAGAGAAGCATGTGAGTTACTTAGATTCCTAGAGTAGGACCTTTCTATGTCAGAGTGGACATGGTCCTAGGCCTCCTAGCCCTAGATGATAGCTGTGTTTAGATGTTATATTTACCTATCTAGTATCACTTTGTAGTAGACTTGTTTTCTCTTTTAGTTGTGAGATTATACAACTATGTAAGCATTTAGTTCCTATTGTAGTAAATCAGTGATGATTAGTATGATGCATTTTCTTTGTGTTTTTGTTATGATCACAAGAAGAGAATAAGAACATAGGACGTAAATAATAAAAGAAAAGTAAAAGCAGATAAGAGTAACAAAAAGAAAAACAACAAATTTAAAGAAAGCGACAGAAACGTCAATAAAAAATTTGAGAAGAAAAATTTTCTTATGTGAACTGTGCTTGAGAAAGCAAATAAAGATTTTTATAGAATAGTGGCATAAGTTCCAAGTACGGAGAAAGAGGTGCGCAACAGTAAAACGGAGAATTGTGAGGTTTTTTCGTTTTCTGCCTTCTTTCTGACATAAGAAATCGAGTTTGGAGGATTAGATTTTTCTAAATTTCGAATAATAAAAGTTGTGTGGTAGGGTTTGGATATAAAATTCGTTGAACTATGCCTCTATTCAGTAGGAGTGTGGGAAAAATTGGATGACAAACGTTTTGAGTTTTCAAAAGATTGCATTCATATAAAAATTGCAGGTATATTTAGGATGTGTGCATCATATTTTAAAAAGGAGTTTTTAAAGAAAAAAGCATTCATATAGGAGGTACCACTTAGCAATTCATGTACATGCATATATTTTATGTTGAATGACACTTTGCATAAGGACACGGATTGTTGCAAAATTGGATGTACACAAAAATGGATGCGATTGACGCAAGGAATTACATAGTTTTACCCTTGTCGAATTTCGGGGATGAAATTTCCTAAAGGGCAGGAGAATGTAACACCCCGCATTTTTAGATAATTAAATAATCAAATAACGATAAACAGTGAAAATAAGCATTTTTAGAATTGTCAGAATATGGCCTCGAAACTTATACCATTGTGTTTGTGGCATTTTTTGATCAATTTCCATACATAACTTGTCAAAATCCGAGTTAATATGAAGAAGTTACGAGAGGGTAAGAAATCAGAATTAAACGAAAAGAAAAAGAAAAGGAAAAAAAAGTAAGACCTTACGGGTCGACCCGCAAAGCACAAGGGTCAACCCTAAGGTCAACCCCTAAAGAACACTGGTCGACCTATAGGTTGACCCGCGTTTTACCCTGGATGTGAAATCGTCCAGGGACGTGCCGAAGTATTAAATTCTGACGAAGCAGACCTTTACAGGTTGCGTGGGACCATAGCCACGATGAGAAAAGAGACAGACCAAGTAGAATATCTGTATTGTAGACCTGACGAAGCAGACCTTTACAGGTATAGAAAATCCCCGACTGAGTTCTGTACAAGGTAGGCCTTGTTGGCGGAATTCATAGAGTAGACAGAACGATTACGTGTAGTCCTCAACGTACGCATTGGGTGGTACATTATGGATGTTCGAGCACTAGTATATGCCAGTGCGGATGTAGTTTCACGTTTTCATAGTAGACGACGGAACATATGTATTGTAGGCCTCACGAAGTTGTCCTTTACAGATGTAGTTACAGTACGCTCTAGGAGCAAGACGATGGAGTCCTTTTCGAGGAGGATATGGAAGATACTACGGGTAGTACCTAGGACCGATGCGGTGTTTGGACATGTAGCTACATATATATATATATATATTGGTTATTAGGTCTTAATCTACTAGGGAGTAGATGGGTACGATTCATGCACAGAGGCGAGAGTATTATAAACCTAATAAACCTAATATAACAGAAAAAGGAAATAGAACGGTATATGTAGAATCATTCTTAGAAGTGTATAATTTGTCCATGCACCAGAACTTTAGTTTTGACCCCCACCTCATAACATCCCACAGGTTAGATAGACGGCAGATATTTTCTTGCTTTGAGACACTTGCTTAGATAGTGTTATTACCTTGGTGAGTATTTACTTACTATTATATTTTAGTCGGTTCCGCTGTGAGATATTTATTTGAGCTTTGATATATTTATCTTTTCCTATTTGCAAGATACCAGATACCCAACTCGGGCTACAGTGGGCTTGGATTTTAGCATTTATGAGAAACATCCAGATCCATTGGAATTCGGGTTATTACATAGCTTGTTGACTTGCATTGATGATGATTCACCTGTATGTTAGATTGAACTGTATTATGAATCAGATGAACCTCCACTTCTTGAACTCGGATGCTTGGAATGTATCAAACTTGGTAAATAAGCTTAGTGGAGACATATGAGTGTAAAACAACTAAATCAGAGATCCGATAAAGCAACATTTTGGATCGGTACTGATCCAATTGGATCGAAACGGTACCGATCCAAAATGTTTGCATAAAATGGCCCAAACTTCTTGGGATCTCTTGTCTTGTAATTTTGGCCTTCCGATCAAGTTTTGAGTTGTTCTAGTTTAATATGAATGTTCTAACTCCCATTGAATTCTACTGGGTTAAAAACCCGGTTAACACATACATATAATACGTATATTACGATTTAAAATATGTTTGACACTTAAATTAGGATATGTTAAAAGAAATACATTATTCCCTAACTCAATATCACTTAATTAAATTTGTCAAAGATTATGAATCTATAATGCTAAAGTTGTCCTCTACCATTTATATGTTAGTAAATTACTTGCATACTCTCTAGTTGTTGAGCAAACTCAAGCTAGAGATGTTATGTATAGTACTATTAATATATTGATAGATGTGATAAGGTACATGTACGTATTTGTTGAGCAAACTCATGGTACATACATCTATACTTAGGTCGTTATGAAATGGTTGGTATGAGTGAATAATCTATTTCGATTTGTCGAACAAACTCAAAGTCAAGATTTAGAATAGGACAACGACCATGGTTTAGGAGTTGTATACAATAAATTCGATAAAGTGTCATCCATTGTTTGCATGCCTATGATTTGTTGAGAAAATTCAAGGTAAAGTCAGAATCCCAAGGCAAGCGAGTCTTAATGCCCACTAAAGAAATTAAAAGTTCTTCTTAGGGTTTTAAGAAATGTAAAAATCTAGTAGGAGCCTTATTGGAAAAATGAAATGGTAATATTTAACCTTTCTAATATTGTAAGAACATTGGTTGTAAAAATTTAAAATAATCAACATCAATAAATTGTGCAACTAATAAAATGGATGAAATGTTCATGAATTAAGATATACAAATGAAATAAATTTAAGATTGATAAAGGAATATAAAATATATTGTAATAACCTGAAATTTTGTCGATAGTTATGAATATTTAATTAATATTTAATAGTGGAATAATTTTTTAAAAAAAAGTTTAATAACTTGAATTCAAATATAGAGATTATTTAATATTTGAATAGTGATTTAAATATCTGGATTCTAAATTAAATATTAATTAAATGGATTTAATGGTCTTATTTAACTCCTTTTGATTAATAGATAATAACAGTGAATTCATTTTGAAAATTTATTTGCAGCAATAAATATTAAGAAAAATTAAATTTTGTTATAATGACTCGATTTCAATTGACTTTTTTTATTTAATTTATTTGATTTTTCTATAATTTTAAATTTGAAAAATATTTAAATTATCATTTGACAATTTTTCGATAAACGATGGTATTTTTATGATTTTACAGAATCTAATAACCAGTGTATATTATCATTATTTTGAGGCCGAATCAATGTTTTCAGTGCAACCGTATTTTTGTTTTGTAGTTCGTCGTTTGTACGTGAACAAATTTCTACACGATGAAATGCTGGAATTTGCTAATTTAATATAACTCAATACTTCATAATCCGACACCACACGTTTTCTTCTTTTCTTTTACTATTCCATCAAAATCAAAACAAAGAAAATGAAGCAGACTTTAAATATCATATTCTCCTTAAATACTAAATGAAAATTTATGAAACAACGATCTGTGGTTTTATTTTGAGTAGATCTACTAGTTGGTATGAGTTATAGAGTGTTCGATGGTGGTTTGGAGGTTCGATGGTTTGAAAGGGAAGAGTTGTAAACTAAGGTTTAGTTTATATGAGGATCTAAGCAATATTAGGCTATGGGAGGTATGGATTTGAGTTTGTGAGTTAAAGGAGCGTCTTTTGGCAATTTTTGCGAAGTGCGGTCAAGGGAGGAGGATTGCATCATCTAGAGCTAGGCTGTGACGTATGCAGGTTGCGATTTAGGGGCATGGGCTGAAGGGAATTTGTATGGGTGCGTTACGGAGGAGAAGAGAGAGTCGATGGTGAAGGCGATTTTTGATTCCGTCAACTAGAGAGTGAGATAAGGAGAGAAGGGATTCCATTGGCGGGTTAAAGCTTGTACAGGGTATGACCATTTTGGAAGAAGGATTTTAGGAGGGAAAAGTTTTAGTTTGGGTAATTATGTAATTTAAAAAGTAATCAGTGTTTAAATTATAATTTTAAAATCGATAACTTATAAAAATGTGCATTCCCTCTCATACATGGTCTAATCGAGACGTAGTCTTTTGCATTGTGCTCATAATGGCGATAGCTACAAGATGGAACTGGATTCGCTGAATTTGGAGCAAGTAAAAATTTAGGCTAAACTCGAATGTCATTCTATTTTAATTCAAACCCAAAATGCATCTGGGTCAACTAGAATTTCAGTGAGTCGAACTCATCTTTGGATAATCAGTATATATATGGTAGATAAAATTTACTATTTGTGTTTGGATATATTTTTGGGTTGGATAAATTTTTGGCTTAATTTGGTTAAATATCCATTTTTGAAAAGCGATTGAAATTTAAATTGAAAATGCAGAATTTAGTAGAAAAATACGAATTTCTCGACATTTGGTTTTTAATTCTAGTTATATATATATATATATATATCCGTTGTTTTCATTTTAATCATATATCTATTTGGAGATCGTCAAATGTCAAAATTTAATAGTTGGACCATATTTGATGTGACACTGACATATATGAATAAGTTGAACCTTTTTACAGAAAAGAGTAGTAATAACACCGGTTAAGTGTTATGGTAACTATTGGCCTCGATATAGTATTTTGAAAAATACTATAAATTTCTATTTGATTTTGGAAATCGTTTTCGATTTGAAAAATGATTTAAATCTGACCTTTTGAATTTTCTATGATATTTTATTTAAAAATAGTTTTCAAACATCTCTATTTTACTTTTAATTTCTTTATTAATTCTTTTCTAATATATGTATATTTTTAAATGTTTTAAGGTTATTATGGAAAGTATTTATGTTCATGGAAAAGTTATTTTAATAGTGACCGTTTAATTTAAAGAAATAAAAAAGGGGTTTATCTTTTTATTTAAAAGTGATTTTGCTTTTTAAAGAAGATAGAATATTTTGGGAATCGAGAAGTGTGAAACACTTTATATAAATGAATGGAGTTTTTATAAAACAAAGAGTAGCAAATAAGTTAGGAATTTATAAAATGATATTTTAGAAAGAAAAAAGTTTTATAAAAAGAGTTTATAAATAATATAAGGATGTCTACAAAAGGAGTTTATTAAATAAATTAGAGATTTATAGAATGAGGTTTATAGTTATGTTTATATATTTAAAATGTGAATTGTATAATTTATAAATAATATTTTATAAAGGGAGCTCATGAAAGGAATTTTATAAAAGAGTTTATTTATAAAAGAGATTTTATTTTCCTAATAACCTTCTTAATTAGGGGGATATGAAACATTTTTTCCATACTTAACATCGAAGGAATAGTATTTTGGGTTATTATTATCTCTGTTTTAAATGATATTTGTTTTAACCCAAGTAAGTATAGTTTTGAAAGTGAAATCTTTCATGGTATTTTGTGAATATACTTATACCAATGATGTAAGTATATGGATAATTTTACAGGCATTGAAAGAGGTAAATGAATAGTGAATGGGTAATATATATATATATATATATATCTTCATAAAAGTATTTTTAATATAAGTATTTACAAAGTGGTTTTAATTAATGAAATGATTAATTAAAGAGGCTTAGTGGTTGCTTTTTTCTTAACTATGCATGGTTAAATACCTGATTTGATTGTTTGTTTATTTGATAGTTAAATAACCGACTATCAAATATTGACAAGTTTTTAAAACTATCATCGTCGGTTCAAAGAGACTGGGATCGAATATATTATCTGAAAAACACTTCGAACCAGCATAATCTTTTCGAATTGGGACATCTTAAAGATGATTGATGACATATATTTTTGAAGTCCAAGGGCTACTTGCTACTAATCCTGAGGGTGATTCCAAAATGGATGTGGCAGAAGTAGTGCCTTTGGTTTGTTCATATTCTAAACAACTTGTATAGATGAATGTTGGCACTGCATTGCTGCCTTGAGGGCAGTGTTAGCGTTCCAAGTGGGATTTCTATTTTGAAAAGGTAAAATGTAGCTTCTAGCCTCATCAACGGGGAATGACTAAAACATGGGATATGCCGCAAGGCTATGTGGGTCGCACCTATTAGGGTATTGTCATCACCCTTCTAGATTATATACATTTATGGATTTGGTTGTGCATGAGAGTTCTCGGAAAGGTTGCAAAGCAACCGAGGTAATGAAGCACTCGGTACTATCCAGCAAGGGGTGGGTCGGTCTTGCCATGCAGTGGTCAATAGGTTCGACCTTAGTACATTTTATCTAGAGGTGTACTGTGATAGACGGTACCCTAGTAGCCCATCATTGATGGAATCCATTCTTCAATAAGCACCGTACGGACTTAGTTGTACCCAACTATGCTGGAACGTGAGATGCAAGCATTTCAGCTATATTCATATTTTACTTTAAACCCTAGACATTATTATAATATCACTAGTTTTCCTATGAAATAGTTTGGTTATTGTAAGGTAAAAACCTGTCCATATTTGTATGCAGATCCTATGAGATACCTTTATTTTGAAAGGTTTTGTCACATTAAAATCCATTTGAGGTCTGTTTCTTAGGCTGGTTTAGCAGACTGGTCCGGGCGTTATTTTTCTTAAAATGCATGGGTCAGACCGAGCATGTTTACAAATCTAGTTTGGATGCTTTAGAGCTTCAAGAGACGAGCTAGATGCCTCCAAGATGTATTTACATATATTATATTTCTATTGCATGGGTTGTTTATATTTATCAACATCTATGAGGATAGGTTGTTATAACTGTCTAGGCTGATGATTTGTTTAGTGTACTCTGATTTGGTGTATGTATATTACAGCTTTTCTTTTATGAAGATCCGTTTCATATTATATGTTACTCATCACGATGTGAGACTTTGTTCTGTTTTTTTCTTTTTCCTAAACAATCTATCTTTTCAACACTTGGATGCTCGGCATGTGAATACCGTGAATGTATTGTTATCGACTTTGAGAGTCAAAAAGGCGGGTCGTTACATATATTTACCTTTAATCTTTTGGCATGTCATTGCTTCAAGATCCATTCAAAAGCCTAACTATACACTACTAAATATCTTTGTAACTTGGTCGTTTAAGTCCTTCTTTGTTTGTATTGTCTTTTGTAAGTTTTGAACTCCAGTAGAAATACAATAATATGGATATTTGATCCATATTCAACCATATATAAATGTTATATAGTAACGGTCGTGGTTCGTAATGTATGAAACTTCGGTGAAATTAGTTCATTAGAATTAAACAAATAAACCATAATGCGATGGCATATATTCAATACGATTGATTACAATGAGGATTTGCTTTGAATGGTTCGACCATTTTGGAAAGGAAAGCAAGTGTACGAGAGTGGATGTTACTTAGGCACAATTGGAATGAAAAGAGTGAATGGTCTCCTCTGCTTCATAAAGGGACATTGGAAATGCGAATTGAACAAAATATTAAAAGATACTTAATATGGAATGAAAAATATGATTTCTATTCCAATTGTGTTATAACACAGAAAATTGTTTTCTAGAAAGGTCAATTCTATAAGTTTAAGATATTTGATAGAAAACTCTCGACTATAAACTAGTTATAGTAAAAGAAATAAATAGCCCATAATAAGTAATCAAACGAAGCTTCATATTTCATATGCAATTATAGTAATGGCAGAAGTAGTGGAAGCATGTTATATAGTACTTATCAATGGATGCATCAAGATACGAAAAATTGTTTTCGTAAATATACCAAATATTATTTGTGAAATAATAATTATATTTGGTGTTGATTGAAAATGGATATAGTTTTATTTTTTTATAAATATTTTGAATATTCGTTATGAAATAAATCTATTAGAATAATATAGTCTCTGTTTAATTACCCACATAACACAGAAGTATCTAAAATTTTACCAATTAGTTTTTGGATTATGGACTACGCCATATCTTAGAGGAATAATTCTTTAAATCATATGATTATGAATAATATGGTACTAATGAATTATATCTCAAAAGATTAAGGACGAGTCATCCATTCAGTGGCAGCGTCAAAAGAGTCGATGAACTCTTCAGATTGGTACTTATAGATGTATGCAATACAAAGTCCAATGAAACCAAAATAGTTCCACTTACTTCATTAAAATTCATTGATGAATTATCATAGAAATGAACATGTGTATCAAATGCACAAGTGCTATATCTATGTTAAGTTCCTAGGATTTAATAAAGAGGTAGAAAACATAATAGGCAAAGGTAATAAATCAATTTGATCTAATCGAATATGTAACAACCCACAATTTATCGCTTTGATATGTGAATATATAATTAATTTTAAATATTCAATTAATAGTCTTAATAATTAGATAAACCGCTTTTAATTTATAACTAATGATAGAAAATTCATTTTTGAATTTTGTATACTAAAATAGGTAGTTTTATGAAAAATAGAAAATATAACCGAAACCCATTTTTCGGACTTTTGACTTTTTATCAAACAACAAGTTGTAGAAAGTTATTGAACCCTGAATACATTCTAAAACAACATTTAAATGATAAAAGGACTTTTATTTTGGAATGTATAAATAAGTAAAAATATAATTTAAAACGATAAAAAAGGATGCAATGTTAAAGAGATTCCTTAAGTGTAAAAGTGGGCTTAAGTACATAAGAGCACCCTTTTATCCACTAGGTAATCCAACGGTTTGTACCTTGATGTGAAATGTGTAAGGAGGGAGGCATAACATGTGGAGCAAGGGAAAGATGGGTAAGGAGGTGATGTGGCAAAATTTAAATGGAGGGTATGTACTTAAGGGTGTAAAAAGGTAATTTACCTTATATTATTTTATATAAAACCATTTCTTTCTTTTTCCTCTCCTTCATTTTCATTTTCACTTTTTCAACTACACTTTGCTTTCAAAGCTTTTTGAAAGTCTTTAATGGGTTCCCTTTTTAATTTCCAAGTTTTAAAAATCAAAGCTTTTACCTTTTAATTCTTTTCAAACTATTTAAAACTCTTCCTTTTCATTTTAAGCACCTCCTTCTTCTTTAACAAAGCCAAACCCTCCTCTAACAATCACGGCTGAGCCTACCCACCCCTAGGCCGAGTACGAATATGGTAGGAAATATTGATATTCGAGTTAAGTACCAATGTTGATCCAAGTGAATATTCACGTGTGTGCCCCACATCACTTCATTCTCCGGATTACTCGACAATATTAGTACAACTCTTGAGTAGTATGAGGATAGAAGTGGGAGTGTTACAATACTTCAGCTGAAGGTTAAGTAGTGGGAGGAAAGACAAAGGAGGAGGGACCAGCAAGCGGGAGAGAGTGAGGAGTGGGAAGTAAAGGATGGATAGAAGGAGGAAAGATCGAAGAGACGGTTGGAGTTTTCCAAAATTTCCAAATGCATGACCCAAAGCAAGGACTTCCTCGGGTGTGCTTCGAGTAAGTTACAACATGGCCCCAAGCAAGCACCGAGTTTTCACATGCTCGACTCGAAGCAAGGTCGTCCTCGGGCATGCTTTGGGTAAGTTGCGCTCCGACTCGATGCGCACTTCGGCTAAACATCGGGCCGGACCGGGGCAAGCGTCAGGTTATTACCGACTTGAACGATTCATAAATCGTATCAATTTTGCTAATGCATGACCGAGTGCACTGTTATAGATAATAGCGGCTCCATTCGAAGCTAGCTTTGTTAAATTAACGGGATCTTAAATCTAATGCATCGACCGTGGCAACCAACTACATACAGAAATATTATTTGTGAAATAATAACTATATTCAGTGTTGATTGAAAATGGATATAGTTTTATTTTTTTATAAATATTTTTAATATTCATTATGAAATAAATCTATTAGAATAACAATATCTGTTTAATTACCCACATAACACGAAAGTATCTAAAATTTTAACAATTATTTTTTGGATTATGGACTATGCCATATCTTAGAAGAATAATTCTTTAAATCATATGATTATGAATAATATGGTACTAATGAATTATATCTCAAAAGATTAAGGACGAGGCATCCATTCAGTGGCAGCGACAAAAGAGTCAGTGAACTTTTCAGATTGGTATATATAGATGTATCCAATTCAAAGTCCAATGAAACCAAAATAGTTCCACGTACTTCATTAAATTTCGTTGATGAATTAACATAGAAATGAACGTATGTATCAATGCGCAAGTGCTATATCTATATTAAATTCCTAGGATATAATAAAGAGGTAGAAAAAATAATATGCAAAGGTAATAAATCAATTCGATCTAATCGAATATGTAACGATCCAGAATTTTATCGCTTTGATCTGTAAATATTTAATTAATTTTAAATATTCAATTAATGGTTTTAATAATTAGATAATGCTCTTATAATTTATAACTAATGATAAAAAATTCATTTTTGAATTTTGTTTAGTAAAATAGGTAGTTTTATGAAAAACAGAAAATGTGACTGAAACCCATTTTTTGGATTTTCGACTTTTTATCGAATAACAAGTTGTAGAAAGTTATTGAACCCTTGTATACATTCTAAAACAACATTTAAATGATAAACACTATTATTTTGGAATGTATAAATACGTAAAAATATAATTTAAAGTGATGAAAAAGGATGTGATGTTAAAGATTTTCCTTAAGTGTAAAAGTGGACTTAAGTACATAAGAGCACCCTTTTATCCACTAGGTAATCCAATGATTTGTACCTTGATGTGAAAATGTGTAAGGAGGGAGGCATAACATATGGAGCAAGGGAAAGATGGGTAAGGAGGTGATGTGGCAAAATTTAAATGGAGGGTAAGTACTTAAGGGGTTAAAAAGGTAATTTACCATATATCATTTTATATAAAACCATTTCTTTCTTTTTCCTCTCCTTAATTTTCATTTTCACTTTTTCAACTACACTTTGCTTTCAAATCTATTTGAAAGTATTTAATGGGTTCCCTTTTTAATTTCCAAGTTTTAAAAATCAAAGCTTTTACCTTTTAATTCTTTTCTAACTTGTTAAAACTCTTCCTTTTCATTTCTAGCACCTCTGTCTTCTTTAACAAAACCAAACCTAACCAAACCTTCCTCTAACAATCACGGCCAAGTCTACCCACCCCTAGGCCAAGCCTATTAAGCATGTTTCATAGTCCAAAATCACACTTTTACTAAGTAAAAGCTTAGATCTAAGGCTTTTTTCAAGTTATAAGGTGATTTGGTTGAGTTTTGGTGAGTAAAATTCTCGCCTTTAACTAAGTTTTTAAAACTTATATTTTGCTTGACTTGGTTATTAAATTGATACTTATTTGGATAGGTTTGATGTTGGTTAGTATGTGTATATATGTGTTTGGTTGTGATGTAGTATAAACTTGAAAATGAAAGTTAAATGTTAGTAAAAGTTTGCAAGTTAGGATCTTAACGTGATGGATGATGTAAAGTTGAAATCTTTACTTGTGTTTGTGGTTTGTTATATGTTTTGTATGCTATGGACATGAATATGTGTTTATATGCTAAGAAACGTTAGCACCTTTATATGGTATTGCCGACTTGGATTCCTTGTGGAAAGTTATGTTAAATTATTTTCTAAATCAAAATCATCTTCAAGTTCTAAAACTTTGTTTTACTTTTATAAACACCCACTTTATGTTTTGGAAAAGTAAGTGAGCTTTCAAAAGTGATAAGCTTTCAAAGTAAACTTAGAAAACAATTTCAAGTTATGGTATCCACAACGATAGTCGCTATGGATGCAGTTTCTATAAAAATCCACTTTTTGCAAAATTAAGTCTTTATACTTAAAGATATTTTAGAAATGTTTTATAAACTCAATAATGATGATTAATGAGAGTTAAATAAGGATTTATTAATTGATTATTAGTTAATTTAGTTTGGTAATTAATAATTGATTAAGTATTAAACAAGGTTTATTAATTATAATTAAGTGGAGATTAGTTGATAATTAATTATCATTTAAAAGTAAAATTAATTTTAATTAATTATTGATTAAATAAGATTAATTTTTAGTTAATTATAAATTAAGTATATGATTTATTTTTAACTAATTATTAATTAAGTATAAGGTTAATTATTAATTTATTATTAAGTGTTAAATTATTTTTAATTATAAATTAATTAAGGGTTTTAATTTATAAATAAATTATTTATTAAAGGTTTAAATATTTCTTAATTAATAATTAAGTTAAGTTAAGACTTAATTATAATTTAATAAAGAGTTTAACTGGTAATTAATTATTTCAAAAGAGGTTTAAGTTTTTAATTACTTTGTTTTTCAAGAACCAATTTTATTTAAAGTCAACCTTCTTTTTCAAAGAATAGTTTTAAACGTAAGGGATTCCATTGTTGGTTAATTACATTGTTGGTACCATTAAGTAACCAACAAGATGAATTAGTTATACTATGACTTTTACATTTGTCTAGCAGAATAAATCCTCGTTCTACTATAACTTAATCGAATAGATTACTGTGGACATCTATTTAGTAGAATAAAACACTGTTCTATTATCGTTTGATTAGATAAAATATAAATGTCATCTGTTTAGCAGAATAAATCTCCATTCTGCTATTATATTGTTTTGGACATTGAATTATATGCCAATAAATTAATATTGGATAAAAGATATTTTCTATATGTGCATAGTTGTTATTTGCTTTTGTATATATCCTCACACTCTTGGTATGTGATCTTGAATGGAAAAGTTATCCCTTTTGAAGTATTTTATTAAATCTTGTGTATGGGCCTTACAAAGATAATTAATTTTTTAAATAAAGATGAGATTTAAGTTAGCTAATTATCTTATTAATGTCATTTTAAAATTAATTAGTCATTTTAAATAATGTTAATTAATTATTTAAATAATGATGTGATTAAGATTAATTAATCATTTGATTAATGATGTTTTAAAATGAATTAATCATTTTAACTAATGATGTTTAAGGTTGATTAATTATTTAATTAATGATGTATTAAGGTTAATTAATCATTTTTTTAATGATGTTTAAGATTAATTAATCACTTTAATAATAATGTTTTAAAATTTAATGAATCATTTTAAATAACAATGTTTAAAATTAATTACTTATTTTAATAATGGTGTTTAATGGTTAATTAATTATTCAAATAATGATGTTTAAAAGATAATTAATCTTTTAAACAAGGATGTTTTAAAGTTAATTAATCTTTTTAAATAGTGTTGTTTTGAAGCAATTAAACAGGATTAAAGCGAATTGATTATTTTAAATAATGACGTTTTGAAAATAATTAATCCTTGATTAAAGTTGATTTATCATTTTAAGTAATGATATTAAAGGAAATTTTTAGTTTTAAAAAGGTAATTAATTTGTGTTTAAAGTAAATCAATTCATTTTGATAAAGTTGCTTAAAGTTAATGTAATGACCAGTAAATATATCACTTTAAATAAATGATCGTTTAGCCTTATCGATATAACAAATATTTCTGTGAATAATTATTTATAATAATTTATATGATTTTATGAATAAAATATGATCATTTTTATTAGTTAGCAATAATAAGAAAATTTATTTTTAAAATTTGTTTACAAAAATATGCATATTAATTTAAAAGAGAAAATATGACTGAAATTCAAAATCGGGATTTATAACAATACAACGTGTGGAAGTTGTGCGACGTTGTAGGGATATGATACATACACATACACATGTACTTATGCATACATGAAAACATACACATAAACATACATATATGAAAATAATTAAGTATAAGAAAATAATGTAAAATATATAAGATATTTTAAGCAAACTTACTCCTTAAACTTTTATAAGTCAACATATACACACATGAGAAGATGGAAGTGATGTGCACATGGGGAGGGCACTAGCCATGCTTTGGAGGAGGGGAGGTGTGTAGGAGAATCCTTGAAATGGTGATGCAAAAGGTGATGTGTACATGTCTTCCTTTATACTCTTTTTTTCCTATAAACACCCCACCCTCTTCTCCACATTTTCATTCATCTTCTTCTTCTTCATATTCTTAAGCTTTTGCTTCCACTTTAATAGCTTCCATCTTAAGGGAAATAACGTTAAATTTTATTTCAAAAAGAAATTAAATTATAAAATATAGTTCTATATAGTAAAACACCTCAAAACGATCCAAAAACTCCTCAGTTTCTCTTTGTTCTTTACAAACTCCACCTCACTCCATCACTGGGATGAGAAAAACCCTAGCTCCACCCTAGGACGTGTGCCCCTGGTCTTCTCAAGTCTTGGTCGAGGCATCTAGGAGCTAAAATCCGAAGAATAGTGAGCTTCAGGACTCTTGTAGCGGAGCTATAATGAATTTTTAATTAAATCGTTTAAAACCCAAGGTGAGAACTCCTAAACTATTATATTATATTTGGATGATGATATGATGTTTGCAAATGGATGTTTATCATGCTTTGATCATCAACTTTGAATGTTTTCATATGAATATTGAATATATATGCAAGTCATGAAAGTACAAGTCGATAAGCACAAAGGAAATCACTTTCCATGAGTTAATAAAAAGGTGTATACGGAATGATAAACCTCATTAAAAATGTTTTAAAATGAATTTTAAATGTTTTATGAACATTCAGAAGTGTTTTGGTGAAGTTTGAATGAGGATTGAAAATTTAGTCAAAAATAGGCGCGTCGCGTAACAGTAGTTCGCGATTTCACGCCATAAAAGTCAAATGAGTGTAAAAGATGTAATATAACTTAGAATTCTTCCAGATAAGAATTTACCAAACTATTATATCCATAGTTTTCCAACGAATAAAGAAAATCGAGATTTCAATAAGTAGATTTTGAAATATAAGTAAAACAAGTTTTGGAAAATCGTGGGTTTGCACTTCGGAATCCAAAACTGGATTTCTTTGGAAATGATGTTTTAAAATTGTTTAAAAATGTGGAATAAATCTTATAAATCTTTCAAAATGTCCTAAAAGTGGTTTGAGTAATAAAAAATGAATTTTTAAATAATAAAAAGTTGTTTTGATCAATATAGCTCAAAAGAACACTTTCTGTAGCACTTTTCAATAGCACTTCTTCTATAACTTTTGAAATATAGCTTTGAACTTAACAATTCTTTTCCAAATGTCTTATAAATGTTTACAAAAGGATAGTTAAGTGTTTTAATGATTTTTTGGAGTTTTATAGTTTATTTAAAATAATTTAAATAAACGATTTAAAGGAAAGCTATTACAAATTAAGTGGTTTAATCTTAGCTTTAAAAGCCGATGAGTAGACTGAATTTTTCTATTCGTGAGATCCGGATGTGAGCTGCTTAAAATAAGGAGATGTTCAGGAGCAACTAGTGTCATGGCTCACCTGGCCTCTTCCCTATGCGAGGGATAGATAAGGTCGAAATGTCAGAAACGAGTTAAGTGTAAAAAGGTTTTAAGAAATCAAAAGTAGTGATAAGAGAGGTTTAATGATTCCATATATACCAAAAAGAATATTTTAAGGAATATATATCTCCAAAAGGGATTTTGATAAAAAGAACTAAATCAATTAAAGAATGATTTCCTATTCACTTAACCTCTTTTATCGATGATTGGTTAGGAGAAACCGGGGTCGGATTTGGGTAATTCCTGTCCGAAGACCACTTCGAACCAATTTACATATTCGAAGTGAAGACATGGATATGATATTTGGGATTTTCATAATAAAGGACTTCTTGTTGATCATTTGGGGATAAACTTCCAATATACATATAGTAGTGGTAGTTTCTTCGTTATGAAATATTTGATGCAAGGACTAATCGCTACTAACCTAGGGTGAATTATCGACAAGATGTGGTAGGAGAGTGCCTTCGGTTTGTCTTGTACCTGGACAACTTGTATGGACGAATGTATGACGTTGCATTCCTAGTTACATAAGTGATCTCTATGAATGTATCATCTATTTGGTGGCGGAGAAGGCAACTTCTCTTAGCTTAACACCCTTTCCTAAAATGTATGAGCTCAGGAGTTATACATTTGTAGAAATCACTTATGTGACCATGGGATGGTAGCGTGGAATTCAAATAAAAATGATGTGAAATGAGAAAGGTAATCGTTACCTCAAGCCTTACACCCAGAAATGGCCGAAACATGGTAGATGCAGCAAGGCTATGTGGTTCGCAACCATTAGGGCATGATCATCCCCTTCTTGATATATTTCTACCTGCTATGACGTTCGAGGTTAAATTATTGTGGTGTATGCTAAGAGATATCTCGAATAGGTCGGTAACGACCGGGGTGATGACATATTTGGTACTATCTTGGAAGAGGTTGGTCGGTCTTGTGTTGGTAGAGGACCATCAGTTGGGCCTCGGTACATTTCTCTAGAGATGTAATGTCGGAAGGTAGTCCCTTCACCTGGTCATTTGTATGGAAACGCATTCTCCAATAAGAGCCTGTAAGATTTTAGATGTAGAAAGCCTTATATTACAAGGTGGTATGCTGGAATTTAATAATGTAACAATTTCGGCTAAGATTAATAAATTTACTTATGAATGTTTTCAAAGATATGTCATTAAAAATAATATCCCTTATTTTTACGTAAGAATGTTTTGGTTATCATAAGGTAAAAACCCGTTCCGTGTTTATGTGCGGCGTGGTCTTATAAGATACCTTTTTGTTTTCAAACAACATATTTTGAGTTCTCAGACCAGTCCTATGACTGACCTGGAGTTTATTTTGTTTTCCCTTTAAACTTTGGGTACCCTATTTTTCCGGGCAGCCAAGTAGTCAGGATTCTGTTTAAAGCATTTTGAGGAAAGCATGCTAAAAGAGGTTTTTGGAGCAATGGAGCTGGATCTGTCTATTTATTTTATTTTTATGTCGTGTCTAAGTTTAGTTTGTACCAGCACATGTGGGAGCAGGCAGTTATAACTGTTCCTGGCTGGGTTAGTTCATACAAAAACTCCGATGTACCCTAGTAAGGGTGGTTGTATGTACTATTTATCTATTTTAATGTAATGTGAGAATTTGTGTTTCTATCTTTTACGTTACTTTACCCCTGAAAATCTTCCTCCCTGACACTTGGATTTATGGCACGTGAATACCATGGATGTATTAGTGTCGATTTTTTAGAGTCGAGGAGATAGGTCTTCACAGTTAATATTTTAAATGTGAAACCCCAGCACAAGTTTGGTTTTAAAAGCATAAAAGTTCAATTTGTTAATGGAAAAGTAGTTCTGTAATCCGATATCACTTATATGGAAAGGATTTAGTCATACTCTTAACACTAAACATCGAGGCAGGAACTCGTTTCTATCTCGAAGGTTAAAAATGTCATCAAGGCAATGCTTAGAGGTAACACTACCTCTAGTTGCCCAGTTTCATTTTCAACCGAGGAATGGCACTTGTTTGGAATCGACGAGTGGTGGTAAGAATATGAAATTTAATTTCCATATATGATCATTTTTAATTATCTCCGATAGTTGATTTATAACTATCGGACCAGCATTCTTCATTGTGTATCATCAATCTAAGATGATTTGTTGCTCATTTGAGCTTTGTTATCCTTTGTCGGAAATGACTAAAACCAGAAAGCGAGTAGGGGCCAAGTTATGTGGGGTTGCTTCCATTAGGTATATTTACATTTACTCGAGGTAGATTTCAGTTATATGCGCACCAAGATGTGAAATACTTGGATTTTCAGTAAGTTTGGTGGGGTCCAGCTGGAGCTCCCATAATGAGTCACGGGAGAACGACGTTCTCAAGTATATGGACTAGAGGTATACTTTTGGTAAGGGAGGTGCACCTTCCTAGTCATTTGATGGAAAATTTCCCTTCCTTTCCTTTTATTCCAAAATTTTAAATTTACTTCTTTCTTAATTGCATTAGGAAAAGTTGTGAGCACTTCGCGATGCTTAATTATTTGTATCCATTGTTGCGATTGGATGTTGTTATTGTGAGGGGAAACTCGTTCCGCGGTTGGCAGTGTGGTCTCACATATTTGTTTATTTCCACCTTTTTGTTTAGAGATTTACTCATACCGGACTTATTGTCTAACCTGAGTTGTTTATTTTCCCTAAACTCTCGGGTACTCGATTATATTTAAGTAGTCCGAGAATAGCAGATTTTTCTTTGGGCTCTTTAAATACGATGGATAAGTATGAGGATCTGTTATCTATCTAGTTATTTATTTTCCGCTATTATGTATATTTGTATGTGTATTTTGTATCAACATGTGTAAAGATAGAGTGTATAATCACCTAGTCTGATAGTTATGGTACTTTTGTGTAACTCTGATAACTCTATGTAAGGAGTAACCTTATGTACTATATTATTTAGTATTATGTAACCATTCTGTTGTGAGATTTTTCTACTCTATCGTGTTCTATTCTTTTATTTTACCATATGACAACTTCTCTTTCGAACACTTAGGCAATGGCACACGAATATCATGGATGTATTAAGTGTCATTTTTAGGGGTTAGAAATGTGGGTCCTCTTAGAATAGGTGAGTGTGTTGGAAAGGGTTCCAAAAGGTACCTAAAGACGAATAAGATTCAATCTCAAAAGGCACACCTCCCTATGACACATAATGAGGTATCAATAAGTAGTAATTGGACTTTCTAGACAAAGTACGATTAATGATGAGTGAATTTGAGTTAATTTCTTTTTATAAGGTCATGTGCTAAGAGTAAAGTACATAAGGTTAAAAATAATTTCACCTGAGATAAAGTTTATGAGATCGTACAAGATAAGAGTTTATAAGAAACCTCGGCATATTCAGTACATGAGGGAACTTGGTGGATCACCCCAAATGAGTTTAGGACTGATCAAGATTGATTGACTGATTTATGTTATGAACATAAGTTTCATAACTTAAAACCAAATCAATTTTATACATATATATAGGCAATTCATAAAATGTTTATGAATACCTACTTCATTGTACCGAGAAACAAATTTTATGTAACGGACCGCCTTTTCGACCACCGAATGTCGACATAATACATACACGGTATTCACATGCCGAACACCCAAGTGCCGGAAAGGCAGAATGTTAGGGTAAAATAAAATAAAAGGAGAAAGTGAACAAGAAAGAAGAGAACAAAATATCAGAATATCACAACGGAATGATCACATATAATATCGAATTGATACCTTTACAAAAGGAAACTGTATAGGTACAATAATCAGAGTAAACTAACCTATCATCAGTCTGGACAGTTATAACAATATGTCCTCATAATCGCTGATATAAAAATAAACAAAGTAATGCAGCAAAAATAAATTCTACGAAGGGAACCATCCAGCTCCTCACTCCAAGAGCTCCATTGATCATCAAAGAAATCTGGAAATATACACAGGGCTGACCCGAGCATTATAAAAAAAATAACACCTGGATCAGTTTGGTAAACCAGCATGAGAAACTCAAGTAATTTGAATTACTATATTAGTAAAACCCTTTAAAGAATAAAGGTATCTTGTAAGACCATGCTGCAAATAAACACGGATGAGTTTTACCTTACGATAACCGAAACATTTATATATAAAATCATGTGATATTATAATAATGTCTATGGTGTTTAATATAAGTATAACATAGCTGAAATGGTTACATTAATTACATTTGATAGCATATTTTGGTAACAAACAAAACCGCTAAGGTACGTTCGTATAAATGGATTTTCCACGGAGACCCCCTCCCCTAGTATACTCGTAAGTCATACTGAGACCGGTCACCTATGACAAGGGTCAGAAACTACATTTCGAGTGCCATATATCTCTAGATAAAATATACCATAAGGTAAACACAACCAGGCCATGCCCTAACACGTGAACCGAGTATCATCAACTCCCCATGCGCAACAAATCGATAAGCATACTCTAAATAAGGAGTTGATGTACCCTCTATTTGGGTTAGCTGCACCCATAATCATGCATCCTACTCTGTCTTTAGTCATTTTTCGATGTCGAGGCTACGTTCGGCATCTTCACACGAGTTTTCAACAAAACTCGATCAAATAATGAATCCTATATGAATTCCATCATCTCAATAGATTTTTGAAACCACACATGGTTTCCATCACTCACTTCCAAAACATAGAACCCATATAATAGTTTTGAAGTGGTATTCGGTAAGTAAACACTTACCAATCTCGGACTCTTCAAAACCAATCGATGAATTTCCGGTTAACTCAATTGCGGTTCTAGAAGTAATCGAAAGCTAGAAGCATTTCGTACCAATACTCCTCTGCGAGAGTTCTTATTGGTATAAATGCGTGAAGCATTCTGTATACTTCCTAAGTTAAGTTTGGTCAAGATCGGTAGTCGACTGATCGATTATCGAGTTTTGAATGTTTGCTTATGGGAATCAAGGTTCCACACTTTACATGTTTTCGACCTTTCTACTTAACTATTCCTCGGCCTAGAAGAATGCCAATAGGTTAGAGCTCTATTGCTTCGTCCCTACCTAAGCATTAGTCTTGACTCTCACATATAGAGAAGACGTTCGACTTTCAGTGTTAAGCATATTAGTACTAACATCCCATAAACAACCAAACTAAGGTCATTACATAGTTGTTACTTATCATCCAAGTATCATCAAGTTAGATAAACGACTTTTAATCCCTTTATAATTAATTTATCCTCTATCACTTAAAACCCTTTTTATTAGTAAAACATCTTTTATCTAATAAAGCTTCTTTTATAAATCAAGACTTCCTTTATTAATTAATACTCTTTTATTAATTAAAACTTCCTTTATATACTTGTATAAATAAATTGGATTTCTCTTTATAAAAGATATATACTCTTTATAAATTAAACTATTCATTTATTCTTTTAATACTTCAAAAGTATTCATATACTTATTCCAATGGTATAAGTGTTTTCACAAATCTTTTAATAAGTTTTACTTATTTGAAATATAATCAAAGAGATTAAAACAATTACTACCAAAACATTGTTATAATAAACTCCTTTTCTTTTATAAATTAAACATATAACATTTTCTATCTCTTTATAAAAGATTTCAAAACTTCTTATTATCTTTAAAATCCCATTGTTAAAGATTTATAATATTTCTTCCAAAATATAGTTCAAGGGTTTAAAAATAAATTTTGCTAGAACATTGTTTGCTACAAACCCAAAACCATTCCATTTAATCATAATCTTTAAAACTCTCCTTTTAAAGGTTTAATTACATTTAAGGGTTAAAGACAAGTGTTGCTAAAAAGAATTGTCACAACAAACCCAAATATTTTATACTTTGAAAACATTCCTTTTTAAAACTCCCTTCTTAAAGATTTACTAATATTTAAGGGTTAAAGACAAGTGTTGCTCAAAACATTTGTCACAACAAACCCAAAACCATTTACTTTTGTTTTTCTACTATATATCCATTAGTAGATATCTAATTATATTCACACGTATAATTAATAATAAGGGTTAAAAACAAGTGTTGCTAAAAACACTGTTTACAACAACCCAAAACTATTTACTTATCCATTAATAACTTTAAACATTTATTTACAGATCAAAGCATATCCACACTTATTAATTAAGGCAATATACTTTTATTTGATTCTATAAAACAATTTATTTTAACTTAAATGTTAAAACCAAACTCCCTTTATTATATTTATAAAATACTTAATTTAATATTTAAAACTTTTATATATATAGAAATATCTTTAAAATACTTATTAATATGTTAGAATACTTCTAAAACTACTTAAAATATATGATAATTATTTATATATAATATTATGTAAAAATAAGGAATTTTGAAATAAATAGAAAAACAAAAATAAACAAGTTTTATTTTTAAAAGCCATTTAGTTTAGAAATTCATAATTAATTGTTAAAAATATATTTAAACTTGAAACCAAATTTAAAACACTCTATTATAAGTTAGAAAACAATCCTAAAAAGATTAAAGAAAAATATATAATTTAATTATCATTTTAAAACAATTTATAGTTTCAAACGGAAAATATAGCATTTCTGCAAATGCCACCAAAACAATTCGCAACAAATCAAAAGTGTTTAGAAGCAAAGATAGCACTTTAGAAGCGCTACCAAAAGTCCTGGGATGTCGTTTAAGGTGAATTTGCTACAACTTTGCGCCTAGATTTCGATGTATTAACAAATGATTTTTAATCCATTCCTTTACATTAGTTAATATACTTTGGGGAATTGAAAACCATGAAGAAAAATCCTAAGGAATATCTTTTAATTATTTTAGAGATTTTTTCGAAAAAATGGTATTTTACCGAACTGCACTTATAGCGACTATTTGGCTATAACATTTTGCACTTGGTTCAACTTGCTATCAAATGAATTTGGCTTCAAAACTTTCTCAATAAGAATAATATACTATTTACTTGATTAATCGCCAAAGAAACTCCTAAGAAATTTTCCACAAAAATAAGCATTATTTTTAAAAGCAAGTTATTTTAAAAGTGCCGCTATACCGACTATTGTACTTCAATCTTTCTCAATTTTTTTTACTTCTATTATAACTTTTCAAAACATATTCTTCGCTTTTCAAAACACTTATATACGTGTAGATAATAACCAAACAAGTTATAATTAAAATATGTTATTAAATCACCATTTTTATAAGTTATAGTTTAAGGGTTCAAAGTGCGCTGATAGCGACTATCGCTATACGGACAATTCTGTATTCAATTCAATATTAAGTGTCATTTTATTTTATACACATATATGATTCCAAATTCAAATCATATTACTACTTAACATGTGTTAACATATATACTAATCAATATGTCCACTGTAGATGTTTAAATGTGCTTAATTTAAACATCATAATTCTATTCTCTTTAAAGCAACTACTTTAACAAATCATATTCTTTTGGAAGCATATAATCAATGATCATACTTCAAATAGCTAATGTCTATTGTTATTACTAAATAGAAAGCAATATTTCAAGCAATATTAACATGTTTATTTAACATGTAATTATCAATATTCAACGTGAGACTAGCTCACTTTTATCAAATCAAATCTCTTCCTACCAACATTCAATCAATCAAACACTCCTCCAATCATTTTCTACTCAAATCAAAACATCACGTCCAAAGCCTCCACCCCAACCTTTGCTCACGGCCAAGCCATCCTTCCCCCCTCCACATTTGCTCACCGCCCAAGGGAGCAACTCCCCATAAATCCATCACTCTTTGACTTTTTAGAGGCTAAACCATGTTCTAATGATGATATAATAACTATGGCAAAGTTTGGTGGAGAAACGAGTTGGTTTGAATATATTTCTAGAAAGTTAGAAAGGAGGAAGAAGAGAAGAAGAAGACATAAGAGTGAATTTATTTGTGAATGAATGAGTGAATATGAGATGGTATTTATAGGCTTAGGAATTTGAGATAAAAGTGTGCAAAACCCCCTCCTTAGCCATAAAGTAAAGAGGACTTAAGCATGTAAGACCATACCCTTACACAAGCATGCTTTCCTTGATTTATGCCTTGATTTAGGGGTCCTTAATGTTCCCTTAATTAAACATGGCTACTTTTAGATAATTTTAGCTTAGGAAAAGATGTGTTTAATTCTTATCATATGTTTACACATGATAACTATTCAAGTTGCATTATGTTCACACAACTTGTATTATATAAAAAGTTGATTTTTAACAAAACGTTTTCTGGTCACATTTTCAGTATTCATTAAAGATGTATATTCTTGTAAACACATTTCAAAAATAACTTTTCTAACATTGGTTATCAAATAAAAGTGTTTAACAAGGTTATAAAAATCATATTTAATCATATTAAACCTTGGACACAAATATTTAAATAATTCAGATATTTAAATACGAAGTGTTCGAAACTCTGGGTCAATACATTTTGTTTTAAGAAATATCAACTTCATGACAAAGGAATTTCTTTAAGAAATTATTGGTTGTGAAATAGGTTTGGGTACAATCCAAAAATAAAACTGATAACTAAGGATGGAATGAAATTAACCGAACCAAATAGACATGACACATTATAATGTCTATTAATAAATCTCGCATATTAAAGAAAAATTATTTATTGATGTCAAGAAAAGAACTTCCTTGGTTTTAAATATTCCATTAAGAGTATTGACTCTACCACGTGGTGCAATGCGCAAATCCAAAATGGACTCCAAGTACGTTATCAAAATATATTTTGATAGTGGTCCTTAAAGGATATGATCTGTCGACTGCAAGAGTGTCTTCAAGAAGAAGATCAATGCAGTTGGAATATAAGCCACGTTGATAAGAATAACATTATGAATTTTAATTATTAAAACTAACGTAATAGATTCATAATTCAATGTGCTTTGGTTAATTCATATTTTATTCACAAAATTTATCACTCGGTATGACTTTGAGTTTTGGTACATATACGTTGAAGAAGAAATTCTAAATAATGATTTTTAAATAGACTATTTGCACATAACAACCAAAATGTCTCAAAATCAATGGGAGTGATAAGTGAGTTTGTGAGTATTGGATATAATCCAAGATATGATACAAAAGTATTATTCAATAAGCATTCGAGTTAAGCAAATATTTTAACAGAGAAATCAAATAGTTTGAAGTTCAAGTTAGAAACGCAGAAGAAGCGTGTGTCTATAAGAAAGATTACTAATAGATACTAAAATATTTTTAAAACTATAAGTAAACAACAAACTTATGATTCTTAACAATGTAATTATGTTAAAATCATTTTAGTTTGGTTATTTAATATTCGACGTTGGATTTGAAAATAACATCTTTTATAATGAGTATAAAAGGATGTTGGGAATGTCCCAGTCGATATACATAAGCACCATATAATTAAATTGTTTAATATGGAGCATATAAGATGGGTTCCTTATGCATTAAGCAATAAGAAATATGTTTGGACAAAAATGGCACAAACACCCAATCAAGCAGTAATGAAAGTTATAAAAGAAAAGAAGTTAAAAGAGAGAAAAGAACACATAATTTTTATAGTCGTTCGGTAAATACTCTGGCCAACGTTCACTTAAGCATTTTCTATTGACCATGCTTTGCTCCTGCAAAGTATATTTTACAACTCGGTTTCTTATAGCATGGGTATGAGTTATACAGCCTGTATTTTAGAGTTGAATCACTCAACTCATCATAATTCAAAGTAGTCAGAAAAGGATCTTCTTTAAAGTGCATCTCCTCCACTATTTATAGATGAAAGCCGCCAACAAAATCACCTGAAAACTCTCAGCCATGTTCTCCACGTCTAGCACGAAGCTCCCGCAAAAGATCATGGCCCAACTCATCCATGACTTCACAACTTGGACCCAAGTTGAGCCTCTCAACTCCATGTTGAGTTAACACTTGTATATATTTTTGCCCTCATCGCTCTTTAGTTCTTTCATTTTCCAACTATGCTTGTTTGACTTGCTTTTGCCTTTGCATCTCTTTAGATCATGTCATGTTAGTTCACCACTTTGGTTCCATGGCTCGGCATAGGGTATAACTAGGACTCAATTTGAGGATACCAAGTTATGGTGGCCAAGTTGTGGTATCTTAACCATTTTTTGTTATCCCTTTTGTGTTCCTATGCTTTTCCATTTTGTGTTGTTTTCCATGGTTCTATTTCTCTATCGTTTCTTAGTCCAGTTCAACTATTTGAGCCAGCTCGAAGATTGTGAAAATTTTGTCGATAACACATTTCCTTCCAAAGTACTCCTTGTGAATATAAGGTGTGCTTTGCTTAAGAATAAATATCGAAAGTTAGCGAATTATCAATAGTTGAGCTTTCTAGCTATCTACTAGACCAATCTTGGCGAATCATTCAGTTCCTTTGGATTTACATGCGAATCAAAGGTCACTCTAGACCCATCGTAGCGAATGACTCAAGTCTTTGCTTAAGTGTTAGTCGTAAATCATAATCATTCCGCATTCCTTTGAGATTATAATATCACATAGCGATATCAATATCGCCCCGAGTTCCCTAGGATTTAATATATCGCGTATCATAAACCAGGGTTGTTTCGCTTTTGCTCGGGATTGAATTATCGTACATCAATGTCAATATCGTCAGTGTTCACATGGTGTTCAAGTATCACATATCAGTGTCAATATTGCCCCATGTTCACATGGGATTTAGCTATCATATACCATGCAATCAGGCATCATCAATCATTATCATACATTGCCACCAATTGAAACTCGCTTATAAACTATCTAGTATCACCCAACATCCCATTATAAGTAAGTCCAACCAAATCGAGGCAATGACGTAATCCAGTATCTAATAAGTAATATCGAGTCATTAAGACATTCAAATCCTTAGGTTTAGTTTCTAATCTCTTCGAATCACATAATCGATATCCGATTTAATTTCTAATCCCTCTGAATCACATAATCATATATCAATATTGAGCCCAATCTGCTCGCTCTTTGGTGAGGGAACCTAATATCCAAGCAAGTCCACCCACTTAGTCTCCGATGATGGGACTCACTATTCGAGCCAGTCCATCCACTCACTCTCCATTAAGGGGAATTGTTATTCGATCAAGCATATCCGCTTACTCTCTAATTAGGGGACTCGTTATCCTGTACAAGTCCACCCACTTGCACTTCGACAAGGGAACTTGCACTTTATAGTTTATCACCAGTCTCTCTGGTCAAGGAAACCATGTCCTATCAGTTTATATATCTGGTTTAAGGAATAACCAAATTCCAGTGGCATTCCGTATTAATATCAATATTCGTTATCATATTCGAATGATATTTAAGTCCAAAAATTCATTAGTCATCCATTTATAAAGTTTAAATCAATGCATTAAGCAGAAATTAAAACATCCAAACGTGTCAAGCACTACTTCCAGACTTCCTACTCAAAACATTCTTTGGGACAATTCAAGATCCCATACACGTGTAAGTGGCCTGGAAGTAATACTGTATCATATATTCAAAACCAAAGAAAAGTTCGAAAATAAAACTTGACCCCAATCCATCCCGATCATGGGATACTCATCCTCGACCCAGATTCACGTCCAAATCTGGATATATCCACTGCAGATAGCGATCACACCTACGCTACCGTTGTAGTTTGTGCTATAGTGGTCCGATTCCTGACGTACTATGGTAAGGAGTTGCTCCGAACCTATTTTTCCATAAAATCACGCAGGTGCCTACACTTATTCGTTTCATGTCCATCTAGCTCATGGAATAGGCAAAACTTTCTAGATCTTTTCTCTCAGTCCATAGTCATTCTCTTCATTGGTTTTCGGTAGGGAATCTTCCCCTAGTATCCAATTAGATCCTCTTTGAGATCTTTGTCAATATAATATAAAAGGAAAACTTTGATCCCTCTTTGTTCGCTTCGGTCCTCTAAAGCAGTCATCAACTTTCTACTTCCCTTTATCCTTCCCTTATCCTGTTTTAGATGGTCCTCCATCATCTATAGAATTTACTTCAATACTCTCGGCTTCTACATCCTCCCGGCCCAAATATCTTTCCCTTGGTAATAAAAATCTACAAGATCCATGGGTGGATCTCTCTCCAAAGCTATTTGAAATCAGTTTTACTCGCAACTCCGAAAACCACCACTATCAAAATTATCGATCGCTTGGTTTCTGCACTGCAGTAGCTGTTGCATTGAATCTGGTTAAGTAATTTTTTAGGCTCTCTCTAGCCCTCTATTTCACACCGGAAAGCATCATCACATTCTTTGGTTGTGTTATATAAACTCTGAATTATTTTATAAACCTATCCGCTAATTTGGTCCACGTGCTGATGGACCCATTTTCCAACTATTGAAACCACATCACCACCAAATCCGTTAAGTGAAACATCATCCCATAACTTCCTCTTAAGCACCCAACACTCCCATGTGTTGGATATATCTCATTAAATGAACAGTTGTATCTATCCTTCCGTTATATATCTCCGATGTTGGTAGTTTAGGTTCCTGGCATATCAGATGCTTGGGGTAAACGAGTTTCGATTTACATCTCCCAAACTCTGATCCAGGGGTCCACTTCTCAATGCTTATCTTATCATATCAGGAATCCTATCATTATCATTCAACCGTAATCCTTAGGGCTTTGCATGTTCTTGATCTGAATCTTCACTATGCCTCCCGGTTCCTACCGGGAGCTTCCGGCTCCAATCATTGTGGTTGTACATTTGTATTTAAACCTTCGCTCAATCACTCAACATCATTCCTTGGACATGCTTCATCTCATCCCAAATTCAAATCAACCATGCCCCTCTGGACCCTTGACTCGTTATCAAGTTCTCTTAATGCGATAGGGAGTTGGTGCCCTGGGGGGATTGCTCTAACTTATCCTGCTCCATTTTTTGGTGTTCCCGTTTCACCTTTCGGCCTCTGATTTTGATCTCCAACTACTCCTACTGTCCTTTGTTGCTTCATACTTCTGAAGAGTCCATTCATCATCTTGCATTTCTGTCAACATCCTTTCCATCTCGTCTCTAGTCATATAGATCGATGGATTCAAATTTGAGGACACCTCCTTCCTGCCTCCATGCTCTTATTGGCTTCCTTCGGCAATAGCTCTTCTTGTTGATCGTCTCTTCATTTTCTCCAAATCAAGCTTCAAAATCTCAAATCCAAGTTGGTATCAATGAAGGCACTAAAATATTTGGACCAAAAATGGCACAAACACCCAATCAAGCAGTAAATAAAAGCTATAAAAAAGAAGTTAAAAAGGAAAAAACACACAATTTTATAGTGGTTTGGTAAATACTCCAACCTACATCTACTTAATTATTTTATATTGATCATACTTTGCTCCTACAAAGTATATTTTACAACTCCGGTGAGAATTATACAGCTTGTACTTTAGAGTTGAATCAATCAACTGGTAATTCAGAGTAGTAAAAAAAGGATCTTTTTTAAAGTGAATCTCCTCCACTATTTATAGATGAAAGTCACCATCGAAATGCTTGAAAACTCTCAGCCATGTTTTCCACATCTAGCACGAAGCTCCTACAAAAGATTGTGACCCAACTCATCCATGACTACACAACTCGGATCCGAGTTGAGCCTCTCAACTCAATGCCGAGTTGACACTTGAATATATTTTTGCATTCATAACTCTTTAGTTCTTTCATTTTCCAACTATGCTTATTTGACTTGCTTTTGTCTTTGCATCTCATTAGATCATGTCATATTGGTTCACCACTTTGGTTTTATGGCTCGGCATAGGGCATAACTCGCACCCGACTTAAGGATGCCAAGTTGTGATGGTTGATTTATGGTATCTTGTCCATTTTTGTAATCTCTTTTGTGATCCTTGACTTCTTCATTTTGTGTTGTTTTCAAAGGTTCCTAAACTATTTCTCTATCGTTCCTTAGTCTAGTTCAATCATTTAAATCAGTATGGAGTCTGTGGAAAATTTGCCGATAATAAGTTATCATACATGCTATATTGTCTACAATATCATACTTCTCCCTTGCATTTAATACATAAAGAAAGCATCAAATTCGAACTAAGATTACTATATGAAAATTGGGACTATTCTCATGTATTTACGAAATACTATAGAATCTATCTATTACTTATATAGGAAAGGATAAACCAAAGCGTTTATGTAGCGACAGCTGTCCTTTATCCCTAACTACGCTCTGTTTAACTTAATTAAAACGATATTGTCACATACTTGCTTTCATCCGTCATTCTTCCCTTTTTCCAGTTTTTAACTCCACTAAACCAGTATTCTCCAATTTCTTTCAACTGCCCTCCCAACCTTTTACAAGAACTTCACCGTCCTCAAAAACCATCGTAACCACCCAATTGAAATTGAGTAATTTTCCACCGTTGCCTATCCATCTGTTCAACTCCACTTCACCAAACCTGTCCACAATGGATATCTTCTGGGGTTGATTAAATCCCGTCGTCGACTGGGGGAGTTAACTGGAAATAGGTTAGTAATTTGTTCATATTTACTACTCTGATTAGGGATTTCCTATACAGCCCAAGGTAATTGCTAGGATATGGGTTATAACCATTTTTGAGTAGTTATATTTCATACCAATTGCTTACCTGTTCGTCCGAACTTATTTACTTCCACTGTATCGGTTTACTGATTGTAGTTCAGTTGGTGATGTGGTGTTATTTACTCTCCCAAGCATAGATGTGGCGACCGTTTTAATCTTTCTTACTGCAATATCGTTGCATGTAGAAGGTAATATCTAGATTGTATTGTTTTGAATTTGCTCCAGTAATCAGAATTCGAAATTGATTGTCAAAATTCAGTTATTGGGGACTTCTCTGATTTATTATAGTAGTTTGGATTCAAGTAGAGCATTTTAATTTGTTTCACTTAACTAGAAGTTTACTAATTCTTACTATATGGAGTTGAGAAAATCGTAAATTGTTACGGTAACAGTAGCAAAGGAAAGATGAAAAATGCGTTCTTCATTCTGTAATATGAAGGAAAACATTATCAACTGAACTGAGAAATAACCAAGGAAATGATTATATTATAATGGCTTGGGTAACAATTCATGTGAATGTCAATAGAAATCCCAACCAAGAAAGGTAAATTCTTCAACAAAATGTATGGGTTCTGTTTTATTTTCGACGATAGTTTAGTTGGGAATTAGACATTTCGAGAATAAAAATGTTGGGTAGATGTACGGAAATTTAGCCTCTTTATTTTTTAGTTCTTTTATCTACATCTTTAGTCATATCGGTAATGGTGTAAAAATAGAATTCTACCAAAATATGATTTATTCCTCTGAAATGCATACTTTATTGATTTTCAATAAGTTACTACAGTCATTTCTCGACCGTAATGGTATTTGGTGGGTAAATAACCAATTTTTGGCATTTCAACTTAATTTTCCAACTTGAACTGCATATTTACATAAATAAACTTGAACTTCAATCAAAAAGAGATGCTCTCAAGCCCTTCTTTGTACAATCTTCTTGGGAAATGATGTGAATAGAATAACCCATTTTGCCACTTCTGCTGTTTTCGATTATTTGTTGATGTGTGTTACACTGTATGGAGAGCATTCCATAACTTTGGACAAAAATTTATTAGCTTAATATGTGTACAAATGTAACACGAAATTAGAAATTGAAAGTAAGTGTAATTGTAAAAGAGAGATAGCAGAAAGAATGTTGAATTGTATTACTTTCTTTGTTGTTACTGAATACAATTGATACAGTGCTATAGGCTGTATTTATACAGAACGAATACTTTAGTGGGCCGGATAATTAAACAAGCCCGATACCCACAATAGCTTTTGTAACATAAAACAGAGGCTAGGGTTTCCGCCTCTCTCATATTCTAACTCCCCCGTTCAGTTCTATCTAGGGTTTCTTCTTCCTTCCTCAACTCTTCCTTCTCATCTCTGATTTTTAAGTCTTCCTTGAATCTAGAGAAGTTTTTGGTAGATAGAGCTTTCGTTAAAATGTCAGCTCTTTGAAATTGCGCTGGAACGTGGTTAACTTTCAGTTTGCCCTCTAAAACTTTCTCGCGAACGAAGTGCAAGTCTATCTCGATGTGCTTCGTTCGTGAGTGTAGGACAGGATTTGATGAGAGGGAAACGGAGCTCAGATTGTCGCACCAAATAATCGGGGTCTTTGTGGAATTGACTTGAATTTCATTGAGCAGCGATATGATCCATGTAATTTCGGCTGTGGTACTTGCGATAGCTCTATATTCTGCCTCTGTACTGGAGCGCGAGATAGTAGCCTGCTTCTTTGAACTCCATGAAATAGGGTTGCTCCCGAGGAACACACAGTAGCCTGTGGTGGATCTTCGGTCATCTGGATCGGAGGCCCAGTCCGCATCACTGTAAGCTTGAATATGTAATCCTTTCTTATTGTTGAGATGAAGTCCATGGTCCATTGTTCCTTTCAGGTATCTTAATATACGTTTTACTGCTTTTCAATGATTGCTGAGTGGGTTATGCATGAATTGGCAGACCTTGTTGACACTGAAACTTATGTCTGGCTTGGTTATGGTGATGTATTGTAGTGCACCTATAATGCTTCTGTATTCTGTTTCATTTGGTATACCTTCTCCTGAGTCTTTAGATAGTCTGAGGCTACTGACCATGGGAGTGGGAAGAGATTTTGCCTGATCCATTTTTGCTCTTTTTAGAAGATCTTGTATGTATCTTCTTTGGCATAGGAACATTTCTGATTTGCTTCTTCTAGTGACCTCAATTCCAAGAAAGTAGTGTAAGTCACCTAAATCCTTTATGGAGAATGTTTTGTCGAGATGATCCACAGTTTGTTTTATAGTCTGATTGTCGTTTCCAGTAATGATAATGTCATCCACGTATACAAGTATGTAGGTGAGTCTTTCTTGCTTATTATTCATGTACAGTGAGCTGTCTGATTTAGTCGGTGTGAAGCCTAGTGTCATTAAGGTTGATTTGAGCTTTTCATTCCATACCCGAGGAGCTTGCTTCAGTCCGTATATAGCTTTGTGTAATTTGCATACCAGTTTATTGCTGTCTTCCTTGTAATATCCCTCTGGTTGTTCCATATAAACTGTTTCATTTAATTCTCCATTAAGAAAGGCATTATTTACATCCAGTTGTCTAATCTTCCATCCTCTGTGAATGGCTAGAGTTAGAATGATCCTGATTGTGGTTGGTTTGACAACTGGGGAAAAAGTCTCGTTGAAATCAAAGCCATATTGTTGGTTATATCCCTTGGCTACAAGCCTTGCCTTATATTTTGCAATGCTTCCATCTGGTTTTCTCTTTACTTTGTAGGTCCATTTACATCCAACGATGTTTTCATCCTTGGGTGGTAATACTAGACTCCATGTTTTATTTCTGATGAGAGCTTCATATTCATTGTCCATGGCTTGTTTCCAGTTGTTGTTTGTAATAGCTTCACTGTAGTTTCTTGGTTCAGTAGAGTCAAGTTGAGCATTATATATCTTTGGCTTGAATATTCCTGCTTTAGATCTTGTAATCATGTGATGTCTTGAAATTTCAGGTTGTTGTTCCTGTGAAGGTGTACTCTCATTGATATGCAGGGATGTTGATGTTGAGGGTTCTTCTGGGCTTGGACTGATGTCACTCCCTTGATCATTATTAGGAAAGGAGCTGGAGGGATCATGTGAGTTATGACCTGATCCAGCTTCACTGTTGGATATAGTGTGTTGCGACCCATGGTCTCTCTGCACACTTTCATTGGTTCTGTTCCATTCTGGTAAGACAGGTATGGGTTGTATAGTGAGACCTTCTTTGTTGTATACTTTTCCAGTTGCTTTTGAATGTTTATCTGCAAAAGGAAAAATATTTTCATTAAATACTACATGTCTTGAAATATAGATTCTACCATCCTTACTTAGGCATCTGTATCCCTTTTGGTTGTTCCCATATCCTATGAAAGTGCATGGGTCAGACCTAAGACTTAACTTATGTTTATTGTATGGTCTCAAGTAGGGAAAACATAAGCACCCAAATGTTTTTAAGTCCTTATATTCTGGTTTTACCCCAAATGCCACTTCTATGGGACTCAGATGCTTAAGAATTTTGGTAGGAAGTCTATTGATTAAGTATACAGCAGTGTTGAAGGCTTCTGGCCAGAACTTCATGGGTAGACAGGCCTGTGCAAGTAATGTAAGGCATGTCTCCACTATATGTCTATGCTTTCTCTCAGCTATTCCATTTTGCTCAGATGTATAAGGACAAGTTGTTCTGTGAACAATGCCTTTTTTCTGAAAATATTCTTTTAGTGGTTTATACTCACTGCCACCATCAGTTTGCATGATTTTAACTTCATTGCATAACTGTTTTTCTGCTTGTGTTATAAATTGTATAACAACTTGTTGTGCCTCTGATTTAGACTTAAGGAAGTATATCCAAGTATACCTAGAAAATAAATCAACAAATGATATATAGTACCTGTAGTTGTAGTCTGAACATATAGGAGCTGGTCCACATAGATCTGTTGCTACTACTTGTAGTGGTTTATTAATAACAGTAGTAGAATCTGTAAAAGGTAATTTATGGCTTTTGCCTAATTGACAGTAAGTACATATATATGGTAGAGAAATATCAACATAAATATTATTGCTCATAAGAATTTGTTTTACAGTACTCATACTGGGATGCCCTAATCTATAGTGTCACAGAGTAAATGTTTTCTGATTTATATCATGTGACTCAGTACTGTTACACCATATATTTTTAGTATTGTCCTTTCTTGAATTTCCAAGGTTGAGTTTGTATAATCCTTTGTCCAATTTACCCTGTAACAATATATCTTGATTCAGTAAATCCCTGACTAGACAGAATTTAGGGTGAAACTCAAAATACACATTGTTGTCATTAGCAAATTGAGATACACTCAATAAATTTTTCTTGATTTGTGGCACTCTCAATAAATTATTGAGGTAAAGAAATCTTTTACCTGAGATACTGCTGTTTCCAACATGTGTGATTTTTAGAGCTTCACCATTTCCCATATGAATGGAATGCATACCTGTATATTCTTTGTTGCCAATGTTGAGATTCTGTAGGTTGTTTGTGAGATGATTGGTTGCACCTGAGTCTGGATACCAGTCTTCTTCTAAGATTTCATCAGATCTAGTAAGTCTTTCAGAGTTTGTGTTCTGTGTTTTTGAATTTTCAGCCTGATTGCATTGTCTTTGATCCATTTGTGCTACATTTGCATTGGAATTGTGATTTCTTTGACTTGCTTGATTTTGTTGGTTTGGATAGGAATCAGTATTGAGTCTGAAGTAGCACTGCCTAGCTGTATGTCCAGGTCTTTCACAAATTTGACATTTAGTTCTGTTGCCATTCCATCTTCCACTTCTCCCTCTACCTCTCTGCATGTTGTTACCTCTTTGATTGAAGTTTTCTTGCCTTGAGTTTTGGTTGTCTTGCCTTTTCCCTTGATTTCTGTTTCTTGAGCTTGATGCATAATTGAGAGATAGTTCAGTATTGTTTTCTTTTCTTTGGTCTATTCTTCCTTCATGAGATAGTAATATAGAACTGACATGTTGCATATCTGGTAGATCTTGTTGAGATGAGATAATTGCTACAACTGACTCATATTCATTATCCAGACCATTTAGAATGGTCAAGATCTGTTCAGTATCAGACACTTTGTGCCCTGCAGTGTCAAGAAGATCATAATATGATTTTACTTTGGTCAGATATTCCCTCATTGACATACCTTCTTTCTTGAGATTCTGTAATTGTCTTTTGTAATACATAATTCTTGCAGCTGACTGTGTGTTAAAGTTCTGTTGAATTGCAGACCATATCTCGAAAGAAGTTTTGCATCCTACGATCTGTGATAGAAGTCCTGAACTGATGGATGACAGCAGCCATGCTGCAAGTAAGCTATCTTGTCTCTGATAGTTGATGAATTCCTTGTTAACCACCCTTTCTCCTGTGGTGTCTGTTATCATCCTTGCAGGGACAGTTGCTGTTCCATACAGGAAGTCTTCCAGTCCATATCCTCTTATACTGGTTTCAATTTGATATTTCCATAGTATGAAGTTATTTTCATCAAGAGTCGTTGTTACTAACTTGTCTTTTGGTTTTATGATCTTGCAGGACATCATTTCACTGGATGATGAGTCTTGATTTCTTGATCTTGACCCTTCCTGACTTTTGGCTCCACTTGTTGCTGATGATGTAGCATCGTCAGCCATGTTGAGTTAAGGGAATTCTGGTTACTTTCAATGGTGCAGTCAAGGTTCTTGAAGCAAGAACTTTTGGCGAGGCACTTTCGGTGAGAAATTCTTGATTCTGAGGTGGGTGATCCGGATTTCTCAAATGATGAGATTGTAGAAAAATTCTGAGAGCAACCAGGATGGTGAATGATGATACTTATATGACACCTTCCTTGGACGGCTCTATGATGATGCTTGAATTCTCTGATGAGAACAGATTTTTTGGTACTGTCGTTAGACAGATTTTTTCATTGGCTCCGATACCAAATTAGAAATTGAAAGTAAGTGTAATTGTAAAAGAGAGATAGCAGAAAGAATGTTGAATTGTATTACTTTCTTTGTTGTTACTGAATACAATTGATACAGTGCTATAGGCTGTATTTATACAGAACGAATACTTTAGTGGGCCGGATAATTAAACAAGCCCGATACCCACAATAGCTTTTGTAACATAGAACAGAGGCTAGGGTTTCCGCCTCTCTCATATTCTAACTCACGATATAGAACAGTGGTTTTCATGTTAAACTTTCAATTTTAATTTAATTAGTATTCATATAATAGTGGGTCATAATTGGACAGTCCTTTGTATTTGGATATATAAAATGCATAAACAGTGATTAAAATGTTAACTTACCTTGATCTATGTTCTAAATCTTAACTTTGTTTCAATAGTCGATGTGTTTTTGTATGATACATTAGTTTTCTAACGTGAACAGGACATTTATTTTCAATGGTGAATAGAAGCAGGTATTGGGACATTAGTTTTCTATGAATATAACTTAGGAAATTCATCATGTCCATGTGTACACATTATATAATGCAGGATTAGTTAAATAGTTTATATTACTTAATGGTCACATCTTCCGAAAATTGTTGTATAATTATTTGCAATTTTGGTGATATTTTCAACGATATAAAAATTTGGAAGGTAAACGAAGTCAGAAAAAATAAAAACTGATTGTGGTGCGTTACAAATTTTATGCCAGGCCCAAATCAACTTCCAACGTGTTCCTAAAATTTATGCTGCTATAATTAATTTTGTTAATTTTACTTGATTAATACTTTTATAATTCTACTTGACATCATTCACTTAGTTATTTCTTAGCTGTTTCCGAATTGAACCGTGCATTACGATTGGCATAACCAACCAGTAGTAATTTTTTAATATCTACTGCCAAGAATTTTATGTGCGTCTATTTTTCTTATACATTGCATTTTTCTTGTTTTCTGTCTCCAATTTACTATCCTATTGAAAATATAAATGATTCCAAAAGCCTGATTTTGACAATTAATATTTTGTGATTTTACTCATAATTCTTAAGATGAAATATGTTGCATTCTTTTTTTTAACGTGCTTCCAGTTGGCTTTGTAGTTATAAATCTCATTTTGCTTTTTCTGTTAACGTAACAGAGATTCAGTTTGGGTGTTGAGTACATATTCGGATACACAATAGTACTTGAATACTGTATGTATTTAACTCTTCTTTTCCCTTTGAATTACATATCTGTAATGTAGTCCTACTTTATATTCATTATTTATATAGGTGAAACAACTGTGAATTATTAGACTGTTTATGGTAGAGTCTCATATTTAAATTGAGGAAAATGATGGCTTAGAGGGTTACCGAACCAAATTAAGGGTGCGAACAAAGTTTGATCTGTGGAGGAATATTTACAAGGAAATTCAATGGCCTACTTTTCTTCATTTAATCCAGGTCTAAAAATTAGTTACAATTTCAATTTTTTGTTATATGCTGTTAAGAAAAATGATTTTGTGTTAATGAAGCACTAAAAAGTATTATAAATAAAAGAGTCTGGTGCAGTAGGGAATTAAGTACTGCAGTTAAAGTGAGGATCTTTGGTAAGGAATTATTATTTGCTCTTTTTGAAGTTTAAGGTAAGCCGCATCAATTTTCCTTTAAAGTCATGAGTATTTTAACTTTATTGCAGTTTCCTTTAGCCAATGCATGAAAGTATATTATTTCATTGTACTACTGCAACTTAATGAAAATAAATTGGTAATATAATATATTGTACATCATTTTCATTGCTGCTGTCGAAGAATTTTATGTCACAACATGGATAATATATTATCAGTGTTATTTAAAATTGCACATTGGAAATATCCATGTTTGCAAAAATTAATCAGCATGAAATAACCATGTTTGCAGAAATAAATAAATTTAAAGTATTTTTCTTACTTACCAGATATAGGTAACATGAATATGCTTATAAGTGCAAAAGAAGTAAGAAAGAAACATGTTGCTTTCTTAGTACTTTACATGTATTGATTTTAGAATAAAATTATAGCTCAGCTTACATGTACTTAAGTCATGATATAACGTTGATTTAGTCTAATTTAGTTTGACTTTCTGTCATGAACCTTACCACATCTCCATTTACTGTTTACAACTAAAGACGTTTTAAAAACTATATCGTTACTACTATTATCGTCGTCATCATTATTATTATCTAAAACATTTATATGAAGATTTAGTGATATAAGGCACATATAGTTATCAAAGTTCTATCTTGATAAGATATTACAAGCTGAAGTCGAATAATGTGGTCAGTTTGTTTTCTTTTTGTTGTGTATGGCTGTTTGTAAAAATGCAAAAGTAAGTCATAAGGTTTCCCCATAATCTTTTTGTTGTACTTTACAAATTAATAGCATTATTGGATGTTGACGGTACATATGTTGTTGGAAATGTTAACTCAGCAGATTAACTAATATAAGTTTAGTTTCATTTTTTTTAAATTGCGAGTTGTCGGTTTTGGACTTCTTATACGCCATTTTTGTTTGCTCCATAAAGTATAATAGAGACGGGACATGCCGTAGAAACCAATTGTACACTGTTATTTTCTTATGCAATATGACTAATCCATTTCAAATTGTTTTCACTTTGTAATGTGTAAAGTGCTTGCCTAATTAAGTAGGATCCATATCGTTATGTATAGATTGATGGAATAATCCTTTGTGAGGTAAATGTCACAAATTCTTGAACTTTCTACGATTTCAACAAATATTGTTCTTATTATGTTAGGGTTACTACTGTTTGGCTCTTAGATCCACTAAGGTGGTTGTTATTAATTAAGATGTTAGGGGGAGTTGAAATTTAGTTACATGCACTTTAGGAAAGATACTCTATCATAATTTCTTTTGTTGTTTGGTTAATGATCTTTTTACTGTTAACGAGAAAAGGAAACTTTAGATTGTTTCTTTAACAAATAATAATATGATGATAACACTCTTCACTTTATTTTTGACGACCCGTAATTTTTCCACTGGAACTGATACACAAAAGACTTACAGTTTTAACCTGTAAATTTTTTACATTTCCGTCTCTTCTTTAAAGTATAAGGATATGTTGAATACTTCTTCTTCCATACGATAATATGTGCACCGGTAATCAATTTCGTATTCCCTATTTCTATTATTTTGTACCAATGATTTTTTTAACAAAATCATTGTTAAAACAGAAATTTATTTACCTAATTTGTGCTTACCTATGTTAATTTTGGGATCAATTATTTTTATTATGTGACTAAAAAAAGATATCATATACATAGTTTAGCTGCCTTTTTTAGAAATACTGAAAGTGGATATATGTATTGATTTGCATTCAATTTGTTGTTACTGCTATTAATAATCCTTATGGTTGTACTTGGATGTTGTTACTGTTGTGACAATGTGTTTCTGACTATACCAGCATTTTGCTACTGTAAATGTTTTTCTTTTCAAATCCGACCTGTATTGCGTTGTTTGTATTAGGTTTAGATATCACTGTTTTCCACGCCAACCTTCCTGACCTGTTTGCGATAACTGACTACACTTTTTTCTTTGGTTGCTAGAAGGAAAAGTGACATGTTATATTACTGACTATAAGAAGGGTAGACGTACAGAAAAAGAGAGTATCATTGTTAAGGTAGGATGGCAAAAGCGAATGTTTTTTTCACTATTTTCCCCTTTGCATTTGATGGCTGTTTTGGTTTTCCAACTAACCAACTAACCATGTTTTATTCCACCGTTGCTTTATTTTACAACTAATACATTCAGCAACTGCTCTATGTAGAAGTTATCAACTATCTCACATAGCATAAACTGTACAGCAAATAAAGGGTAATGGAAGGACAATGACAGCTAGATAGTTAAAGGCATTCCATGTAGAACTTAGACAGAACAGATATTCACTTAGGGTCTGAGGCAAGCAACCATGGCAGTCGAATTAGTATGGGCTGATGATGAAAATGTGGCAACAGCCGGCTGATCCTGCTTACAACTGCGACAATGCATTGCAACTGTGAGCTAAAGTGAAGTGAGCTGCTGGTACGTATCTGAAAAGAGTAGTATCAAGTCAATAGCAGTTGCATGATTTTAGTACAACCAATAAAACAGATTTCTCTCATACCAAGTATTGAAACATTACATTAATTTTCAAATTAATTATTCCCCTCCATCTTCATATTTTTGTTGCTACATTTTTTGTTCGGTTATTACTTTATTGGGCTGACTCCAACAGAATGTTGATATAGTACATACTACTCATTATTGTAGACATTTGGTCGAATTATCTTATTAACTAGCACTCACTCTGTCATTCATGTTGGATTTCTATTTATAAACATTGTTTAGTCAACACCTACCTTTTCTACCTCTCTGTTTACCAACTACAACGCACTAACTATATTTGATATTATAGTCAACATGTTTTAAGCACATATTGCAATAGTATACATGTTGTACAAACTTTGATGGCTGCACGAGAGCTATTTAAACCCATCACGAGGTGGACCGTCCTCAAAAACAACCAAACCTAAAGCAATTCTGGAGAAAATAAAAGCACAGAGCAAACTAGTATGACCTCCACTGTTTTAAAATGAAATGAAATGCAATGACAAACAAAGTAAGGGACTGAAGTGACTTGAACTGTTTTCAACTGCTGCGCAGTTGAGACAGATCCGGGTCCCACAAATAAATATTTTATTTGTTTCTATTTTGAAGTATCACAAGTTATCATTTTTAATAATTTCCACAACTACATGATTATAGCTATGGAGAATGTGTTTCATGCGGGTTCTAAGATCAAGTTACGGTAGTTTGTGCCATTTAATTCTATGTGTTATCTTCGTATTACTCAATATTTTACATGACGTTAATGCATTTTCATATTGAAGGGTAGTAAAATACTTGGCTGTTTGCTTCATGCTTCATTCTTCAGCTGTACTTTAGGCTACATACTGGAAATAAACAAAGATGGAAATACTGCATTTTTCACATTGAAGGGTCGTAACATACTTAGTTGTTGTGCACTCAAACGGTTAAGTAAACTTCGTCTTCCGCTTTAGGCAACGTAGTGGAACAAAATATGAAATTTCATACTTATCATCATTGCACAATTCTTTATCATTAATATAATAATCGTTCAAAATTATTTACACCTATAACTTTATTATAGGTTTACCTGTACAACTATTTATATTCTGACCATATACTATTATTAAAATTATTACAACTACCCTATTGTTCGTCATCTTACATTTTCTACATGCTATTTTGTGTATCATGCACAATAGAGTCCGCACATGTACTCGACAACAAATAAATTGCTAGAGGGGGAGTCATCAATATATCCATACAGTACTTATTAAAAATTCTGTCAATGATTCCAGTATTCATATTTTTTGGTAGGATTATATATACATCGAATTTCTAACTTGGTTATACTAATTTTGCTTAGGATCTGTAGTTATATGTTCGGTATATGTTTGTACAACAAATGTACACATAAAGAAAATACAATGATTCTCAATGTATAATTAACATAAAGAACAAAGAATGGGAAAAAAATTAAACAACTTCACACCATACAAAGAAAGGACTCCCTCTCCACTCTTTCCATTAGTTAAACATAAACTTATGACTGAAATTGACGTTTGACGTGCAATTTGGACGAATCCAAATTGGGGTATCATCAAGCACTCATACACACATAGTTGTATATATATACATACACACACACATACAGACACATACATATATATAGACACACATACACATATATATACATATATATATATATATATACGTATATATATATATAGACATATACATATGCACACATATATACATATAAGCGGTAAGCGAGGCGATATAAGTCTCACTTCACTTAATGTCACTTAACTACCGCTTATTCATCACCTAACTGCCGCTTAATTTCTTAGCATAAATTATTCATATCAATATAATCATATTTAAATAGAGTATATTAACTGCATCATCATTTTCTTCGCAAACTGATCAGAAAGAAGTAATGTTTAACCTATAAATTCATACATTGCAACAACTAGATATCAATATCATTATTCGTTACATTAAGATGCTCGAGCTGAGTACAAACAAATCACATTTGTCTAACAATATACTTATATCTTGACACATAAAACTACTCACCATCCATCAATCCATAGGATATAAAATGATTGTTAACAAATATAGCTTTTTTGCTATAACCCAATTTCTTCCTATTTTAAATAAAATATCTTTCTGCCCAACCATACTTATTCATGGATTAAATTTAAGCCCCCCCCCCCACATAAAAACACCAATTATGCACGCTTAAGCGCTCATCGCTTAACTCTACTGCTTTTCCACAAAATTTAGCATTGTACAAGCCTTTATCGCTTAAGTGCACTTTTCATTAGATATATACGTACATGTTTGTATGTCTATATGTATACTACAATTACACATATACATCAAAATATCGTACAAATCTACATTTCTCTCCTATATAAAATCCCTTTACGTTAACACATTATATTCTAAAATAACTTTTACTACCAATTTGACTACCAACACTGCCCGTGTGCATAGCACGGGCCACACACTAGTTGTTTATATAAACAACAAACTCCTAATAAAGGAGTGCTAGTGTAACAGCCCGCACCTCACTTAACGCAGATATTGTCCCCAACTAGTCACCTCTGCCTCATGGGCCAAGCCAAGGTGCGGGGTTTTATTCCTCAAAAGGCCTCGACGTTGTTATGAGGTGAAGGGTTTGATATATAAGCACCCACTTTATAGTATTATCCACGATATAGGACTATTATTCCAATTTTGAAGGGGTGTTACAATCTCCCCTCCCCCTTTAGAGTCCAACGCCCTCGTTGGCTCATGAACACAACACCATCCAGGCATCGTGGCTGTAACACGTACAGGCCACAATTCCGGCTGGGTATGGCTCTGATACCAATGTAACAGCCCGCACCTCACCCAACGCAGATATTGTCCCCAACTTAGTCACCTCCGCCTCATGGGCCAAGCCAAGGTATGGGGTTTTGTTCCTCAAAAGGCCTCGACGTTGTTATGAGGTGAAGGGTTTGGTATATAAGCACCCACTTTATAGTATTATCCACGATGTGGGACTATTATTCCAATTTTGAAGGGGTGTTACAACTAGATTGAACTTTATAAATGATATTGAGTATAGTATGTCAATCCTAAGTTTATGTTCAAACTTAAGTTAGGAACTTTAAGTTAGTGTTCCAAAAAATAAGTAGTGGTGGATTCAACAAAATTCTAAGTACATCACCTTGAGTAAGCACTGTAATAAAAGAAGTACACATAAATTCACAAATTTATAATTGAGCTAGGGGCGATTCCAAATGTTGAGAATCCTATGATATTATTACGTGATAACAATACTGTGATACTGTTCATAAAAGGACCTAAAGCTCACTAGAAGTTGAGAGATATACTCCAAATATTTCTACACGATAAAGGCGGTTTATCAACATCGGAGAGAGTTAATTGACAAAGTAGATAATTTAAAAAAATAGCATATCTGTTCATTAAGGGACTGATCAGATTAGTTTTTAAGAAAACCGATTAAAGAAGTTGGAATAAGATTCCATAATCGACCTGTAACGACCCTAGATTTTAATTTATTTAAATTTATAATTAAATGAATTTTTGAATAAAAATTTGTAAAATTAAATTAGTAAAGTAATGCGAGTTTCCCCGATATCCAAATATATTTTGTATAAATAATTTAAATTTACTAAATATTGTATATATGTGAATATATATGTATGTACAATTTGATTTGAATTTAAATTGTAAATAAATTGTTTAATAATAAATGATAATAATATATATACCTAAAGTAAAAGCATAGGAAGACAATGTTATTATTCAAGTTGAACAAATGTATATAGATAAATATGAATTAACTTGTATAAGAAAACCAAGAAGTACAAGCAAATAAATGATAAGTATGTAGGCTGTAACTAGGAAAGCAATATGTGCTTAAATATAAAACAAGATAAATATCATCATCTCAGCCGAGTTTGAAAGCCAAGAACAAAGTATAGTGTTTACATCTTAGCTATTAAAGCTAGATAGTACCAGCCACCAAATGTACAATACTGCATGGTCAACAAACAAAGGAAAGTGAAAAGAACATAGACAAAGTAACCAGGTAAGAACAAGTACTTAATAAAAACAATAAATATAATACAAAGTATAAACAAAAGAGAGCAAATCTCTATCCTTCTTTTATACATCAACTTCTCATATCATCTCAGCCGAAATAAAGCAAAGAAATAAGTTAAACAAATAAAAATACAAGTACAAGACAATAAATGCCATACCTCTAACACATCTCAGCCCATGATGCAAGCATCTTTAGCATGCTTGTTGTACAAATAATAAACTGCCCATCTCTTTATAATCATCCACAAACCTCACCTTCATTCGTTCAACAAAACTGAGCAAGAACAGGAAATTAAAAAGAAAAGAAGACATCACTTTATATTTCAAAGTTGAAAACACCCTGTATACTTCTTCCTATATATCATCTTCCCTCCATTTCGACTCATAAAAACTGAGCAAGCCTGAAAGAAAAGAAGAGCAAACATCACCAATTTTACTAATCTAAAATCTGGAATCAATTAGCTACAGCTACATGCAATTTAAAACAATCCAGAGATCAAGAAGATTCAAAACTGTTCCCCTCTGTTTTCTTTCAAATTGAGGTGAGCAAACTTCTAAACAAAATCTTTTTTTTTCTGTGAGTAACCTTACTTTTAAATGGTTAAGTATATATACCTGTTCAATTCTTAACCACTGTGAGTAAACTACAACTCTTTTAATGTTTAAACATGTTTGGAAAGGCATGCTTGTGAGTAAAACTTTTATCTGTGAATAAACCTAGATGCTTGTGATGAAATGTTGTAGAAATCTAGTATAAATGTTACAGGAATACTTAGACTTGAATGCATGTTTAAGATATGTCAGTGAATGTGGAAATAAATACTACTCTGTTGAATTTTAGGAAACATTCCCACCCTATAAAAATTTGTATCATCTTCTATGTCAATCTTAGGCTTAGATTTCTTGATGAAAATATATGTAAGTATATAAACCTAGTTTTTTTTTAAAAAAAAGTTTAAAGATTTTATATTTGGAAATTTTTTACAGAAAGATAATATACAGGGATGATCAAAATTTGTAAAAATTTAATTGTTAAGAAATTATGAATTAAGTCTATAATCGTATCCAAAACTGAAATTAATGAATTTAGAAATAGGAATTATGATTTTCAGATTTGAATTAGATGAGGAATGATGGGTTGATGGTTTTCGACATTTCTGTTGATTTCCGATGATCTATGTCAAGGTGAAACTCGGGATTGTGATCAGTGGTAGTTTTAGTAATGATGATCATCAGAAAAATATAGTTGGATTTTTCTGGTGATTGGGGTGGTCTAGGATCAACGTAGTAGGGTTTTGGGTATGTTTAGAGTTGCGGTTGGTTACGAGAGATTTTCATCGTCGACGTAGCGTTCTAGTCGATCGCACCAGTGGCAATGGGAAGGAGGGACTCTGGCGAAGGTGTGAACGAAGTCTCGGGGTTACAGTTGGTCGGAAACGTTGGGACGTGGAGAATTTTGGTCGAAGTTGTTCTGCTCCAGTTCGACCATATGTCTCGGTTTTGATGTCGAGGTTATCTCGACGACCTGGATGGTTGTACCGATTGGGGGAATCGTGGTCGATATGCCGATGATCAGAGAGGTGATCGGAGAAGCCCAGATATGTGTGCACGATGCACATGGTTACGTTGGTGTCAGGTGGTGTTTGTGGCTTTGGGGAAGAAGGATGGGTCTCGGGGAAAGGCTTGGGAAATTTGATGTTTGGCCCGAAGTTTTTGGCTTTTGGACTCGAAGCGAATTCTCGTGTGTGCGGGGGGGTTTAATACTAAACAAATTTAAGTGGAAAAAATTTCACACGGGTAATTTTTTGATAAAACTCGAAGTGTTCTTCGGGGAAGATAGGCTCTGACTCGAGTAAGTCTCGGGTTGGATATAGAAACAGTTTCAGTTTTGAAACAAAACATAGATTATTTAGAAAACTATTTAACCCAAGTTTTAAATAAATAGTTTTGACTTAAGTTTTGATTAATAAAGATTTAATGATGATTTATTTATGATTTGGATAAATAAAGTAAGTAATTAAAGGGTTAAAATCATTAATGAAGAATTATTAATTAAATATTAATTAATGATTAAAATTGATTTATCAAGTGATTAAGCAATAATTGATTAAGGATAATTAATGGTAATAAATTAAGGGTTAAAGTTATTAATTAAAGATAATTAATTAAATGGTGAATTAAATAATTAAAGGTTAATTATTTAATAATTAAAGGTTGATGAATTTTAATTAAAGGTTAATTATTTAATAATTAAAGGTTGATGAATTTTAATTAAAGGTTAATTAATTTATTATTGATGGTTAATTAATAAATGATTAAAGAATAATTTATCAAAGTGATTTGTAATTTATTAAGGATTAATTAACCAAGATCTGTAGTTTATTCATAAGTAATTAATCTGGTATAAATTAATTATAATCAGATATTAATTGATCCTACTTGTGAATATTTGGACTTAACTGAAGAATTGAATTGTCTGATATCTCTGAATTGTGATGCCTTGTGACATATTACGATTTGAGTGTGATATGTAGTGTAGTTAATTATCTGTGATATATATCTGTGATCTGTGAATGAACGATAAGCGTTATAGTTTATATCGCTTATCAACTATATTCTTGTATTTTGATCTGTAATGATTGTATGATGTTGCACTACTGTGTAAAACCCCTGGACTACATTTTTACACACACAAATATGGATTTCACGTGGAAATCGGTTAAGTCACAGATAATTTAAATTTGATGTTTTTTGAAATTGAAATTTTAATTTCAATTGATTTTGAAATTGGAAATTTGGGTTTAAAATGAAAAGCTTTTGAAATGGAATTTCAAAGATAAAAGTTATTTTGAATAACTTAATCGAGTTTTGAAAATTTAAATAATTTGATTTAAATTTGAATTCAAGTTTGAAATTGAATCCTATGATTTGAAACTAGGGATTATAGAAGATATAAATGTGTTTATATGAATTTAAACCATTTAAAAGAAAAATTTTGAGAATTTGAATTTAACCCAAGAATCTTAACTCGTATGAATGAATTAGATTTTCTAAAATGAAACTGTTTGTTTTCAAATGATAAAAGCTTTCAGATAAGAAATGAAATTTCAGTTTAATTAAAGGAATTTCAAGATTGAATTGAAAAATAGTTTTCCAAGTTATGAATGAATCTTTTTGAAAGCTATGAATTGAATCTGTTATTTTTTAATAGATTTAAAATGATGATTTATTTAAACCATTCGAAATGAAATTGTTTTGGAAGCTATAAGTTAAATCTTTGATTTAAAGATTTAACGAGTCAAATTGAAATGGAAATTGATTTGGAAAAATCTGTGAATGAATCTTTTATTTAAAAGATTAAAATGTGGAAATTGTTTAAATCGTTGAAGGTTGTTTAAAATGAATCTTTTTGTTTAAAGATTTTGAAAATGGTAATTTGTTAAACCATTTGAAGAAAGATTTTGGGTAATAAGTTATGACTAAATTGAAATCCCAATATCCATATATTTTTAAATATTACGCTCACTATTCGGGTTAGCCGGGAAAGGACCTTTGGGTCGTATAACCCATTCCGAATAGTGATACGTCGTATATGGATCGCATTTGCTATATTACAGCATGATAAGGGGTTCTCGCTTCGCGGTTTGGTGGCGAACGGGGGACTCTTACCCCTACATGTCCCTGAGAGGGATGGGTTGGTTAGGCGAAGGCCGTGACAGTCGAGAGGCTGGCCGTAAAAGTAAATGCGAGGTGCCAGTGTAAGCCATGGTGGGACTGGGATGGTTGCAAAGCCTATCGGTGGCCGCTTCTCCGCGAAAATTCGGGACGTTACATTTGGTATCAGAGCTAAGGTTGAACTTTAGCTCAGGAGTATAACACGTTAAGTAGCTCATTAGAGATAGAGTGAAGTAAACTCTAGAATGAGTGTATCTCTAAGATATCCATTTAAACGTCTCAGTAAATTCTTTTACTATCCACTGATAGTGAGTATGAGTGCAAGAAGATGACCAGATAGGGGACAGGGAAATACGACTACAAATGGTCAATATCCTGCAACAGTGGAAACAACTTTTTCTATCAATCTTCTTTGATTCATTTCCAAAATTCTTTAGATTTCTTTGTACCAGCTATAAGAAGAAATTTCAGTGTGATGATGGCTCTACGAATCGTTGTGGAAAATCCTTACTTCGTATTTCATCGGTTTCTTTTCAGCTTTTTGATTTAAACCTTAATGAATTTGAAATTGGAAATTTTAAATTGAATTAAATTGATTAATAGAATTTGAGGATAAAATTTAAATAGTATCGATAAAATGATTTCGTTAGAAACCCAAATTTGAAATTTTATTCAAATTTCTTGTGAATGCCAAAATCCGAAGAGGGACAAATTGGTATGTATTCTGAGATATTCGGACTTGAATTCAGAATCCGTATCTTAAGTTCGAGGAATTATAGGAGATTGTCTATCTCTGTGTTGTTTCGTGCCTGCGAATTTCGAGGACGAAATTCTTTTAAGGGGGGAAGTTGGTAACGACCCTAGATTTTAATTTATTTAAATTTATAATTAAATGAATTTTTGAATAAAAATTTGTAAAATTAAATTAATAAAGTAATGCGAGTTTCCCCGATATCCAAATATATTTTGTATAAATCATTTAAATTTAATAAATATTGTATATATGTGAATATATATGTATGTACAATTTGATTTGAATTTAAATTGTAAATAAATTGTTTAATAATAAATGATAATAATATATATACCTAAAGTAAAAGCATAGGAAGACAATGTTATTATTCAAGTTGAACAAATGTATATAGATAAATATGAATTAACTTGTATAAGAAAACCAAGAAGTACAAGCAAATAAATGATAAGTATGTAGGCTGTAACTAGGAAAGCAATATGTGCTTAAATATAAAACAAGATAAATATCATCATCTCAGCCGAGTTTGAAAGCCAAGAACAAAGTATAGTGTTTACATCTTAGCTATTAAAGCTAGATAGTACCAGCCACCAAATGTACAATACTGCATGGTCAACAAACAAAGGAAAGTGAAAAGAACATAGACAAAGTAACCAGGTAAGAACAAGTACTTAATAAAAACAATAAATATAATACAAAGTATAAACAAAAGAGAGCAAATCTCTATCCTTCTTTTATACATCAACTTCTCATATCATCTCAGCCGAAATAAAGCAAAGAAATAAGTTAAACAAATAAAAATACAAGTACAAGACAATAAATGCCATACCTCTAACACATCTCAGCCCATGATGCAAGCATCTTTAGCATGCTTGTTGTACAAATAATAAACTGCCCATCTCTTTATAATCATCCACAAACCTCACCTTCATTCGTTCAACAAAACTGAGCAAGAACAGGAAATTAAAAAGAAAAGAAGACATCACTTTATATTTCAAAGTTGAAAACACCCTGTATACTTCTTCCTATATATCATCTTCCCTCCATTTCGACTCATAAAAACTGAGCAAGCCTGAAAGAAAAGAAGAGCAAACATCACCAATTTTACTAATCTAAAATCTGGAATCAATTAGCTACAGCTACATGCAATTTAAAACAATCCAGAGATCAAGAAGATTCAAAACTGTTCCCCTCTGTTTTCTTTCAAATTGAGGTGAGCAAACTTCTAAACAAAATCTTTTTTTTTCTGTGAGTAACCTTACTTTTAAATGGTTAAGTATATATACCTGTTCAATTCTTAACCACTGTGAGTAAACTACAACTCTTTTAATGTTTAAACATGTTTGGAAAGGCATGCTTGTGAGTAAAACTTTTATCTGTGAATAAACCTAGATGCTTGTGATGAAATGTTGTAGAAATCTAGTATAAATGTTACAGGAATACTTAGACTTGAATGCATGTTTAAGATATGTCAGTGAATGTGGAAATAAATACTACTCTGTTGAATTTTAGGAAACATTCCCACCCTATAAAAATTTGTATCATCTTCTATGTCAATCTTAGGCTTAGATTTCTTGATGAAAATATATGTAAGTATATAAACCTAGTTTTTTTTAAAAAAAAGTTTAAAGATTTTATATTTGGAATTTTTTTACAGAAAGATAATATACAGGGATGATCAAAATTTGTAAAAATTTAATTGTTAAGAAATTATGAATTAAGTCTATAATCGTATCCAAAACTGAAATTAATGAATTTAGAAATAGGAATTATGATTTTCAGATTTGAATTAGATGAGGAATGATGGGTTGATGGTTTTCGACATTTCCGTTGATTTCCGATGATCTATGTCAAGGTGAAGCTCGGGATTGTGATCAGTGGTAGTTTCAGTAATGATGATCATCAGAAAAATATAGTTGGATTTTTCTGGTGATTGGGGTGGTCTAGGATCAACGTAGTAGGGTTTTGGGTATGTTTAGAGTTGCGGTTGGTTACGAGAGATTTTCATTGTCGACGTAGCGTTCTAGTCGATCGCACCAGTGGCAATGGGAAGGAGGGACTCTAGCGAAGGTGTGAACGAAGTCTCGGGGTTGTAGTTGTTCGGAAACGTTGGGACGTGGAGAATTTTGGTCGAAGTTGTTCTGCTCCAGTTCGACCAAATGTCTCGGTTTTGATGTCGAGGTTATCTCGACGACCTGGATGGTTGTACCGATTGGGGGAGTCGTGGTCGATATGCCGATGATCAGAGAGGTGATCGGAGAAGCCCAGATATGTATGCACGATGCACATGGTTACGTTGGTGTCAGGTGGTGTTTGTGGCTTTGGGGAAGAAGGATGGGTCTCGGGGAAAGGCTCGGGAAATTTGATGTTTGGCCCGAAGTTTTTGGCTTTTGGACTCGAAGCGAATTCTCGTGTGTGCGGGGGGGGTTTAATACTAAAAAAATTTAAGTGGAAAAAATTTCACACGGGTAATTTTTTGATAAAACTCGAAGTGTTCTTCGGGGAAGATAGGCTCTGACTCGAGTAAGTCTCGGGTTGGATATAGAAACAGTTTCAGTTTTGAAACAAAACATAGATTATTTAGAAAACTATTTAACCCAAGTTTTAAATAAATAGTTTTGACTTAAGTTTTGATTAATAAAGATTTAATGATGATTTATTTATGATTTGGATAAATAAAGTAAGTAATTAAAGGGTTAAAATCATTAATGAAGAATTATTAATTAAATATTAATTAATGATTAAAATCGATTTATCAAGTGATTAAGCAATAATTGATTAAGGATAATTAATGGTAATAAATTAAGGGTTAAAGTTATTAATTAAAGATAATTAATTAAATGGTGAATTAAATAATTAAAGGTTAATTATTTAATAATTAAAGGTTGATGAATTTTAATTAAAGGTTAATTATTTAATAATTAAAGGTTGATGAATTTTAATTAAAGGTTAATTAATTTATTATTGATGGTTAATTAATAAATGATTAAAGAATAATTTATCAAAGTGATTTGTAATTTATTAAGGATTAATTAACCAAGATCTGTAGTTTATTCATAAGTAATTAATCTGGTATAAATTAATTATAATCAGATATTAATTGATCCTACTTGTGAATATTTGGACTTAACTGAAGAATTGAATTGTCTGATATCTCTGAATTGTGATGCCTTGTGACATATTACGATTTGAGTGTGATCTGTAGTGTAGTTATTTATCTGTGATATAATTTATTATCTGTGATATATATCTGTGATCTGTGAATGAACGATAAGCGTTATAGTTTATATCGCTTATCAACTATATTCTTGTATTTTGATCTATGATGATTGTATGATGTTGCACTACTGTGTAAAACCCCTGGACTACACTTTTACACACACGAATATGGATTTCACGTGGAAATCGATTTAAGTCACAGATAATTTAAATTTGATGTTTTTTGAAATTGAAATTTTAATTTCAATTGATTTTGAAATTGGAAATTTGGGTTTAAAATGAAAAGCTTTTGAAATGGAATTTCAAAGATAAAAGTTATTTTGAATAACTTAATCGAGTTTTGAAAATTTAAATAATTTGATTTAAATTTGAATTCAAGTTTGAAATTGAATCCTATGATTTGAAACTAGGGATTAAAGAAGATATAAATGTGTTTATATGAATTTAAACCATTTAAAAGAAAAATTTTGAGAATTTGAATTTAACCCAAGAATCTTAACTCGTATGAATGAATCAGATTTTCTAAAATGAAACTGTTTGTTTTCAATTGATAAAAGCTTTCAGATAAGAAATGAAATTTCAGTTTAATTAAAGGAATTTCAAGATTGAATTGAAAAATAGTTTTCCAAGTTGTGAATGAATCTTTTTGAAAGCTATGAATTGAATCTGTTATTTTTTAATAGATTTAAAATGATGATTTATTTAAACCATTCGAAATGAAATTGTTTTGGAAGCTATAAGTTAAATCTTTGATTTAAAGATTTAACGAGTCAAATTGAAATGGAAATTGATTTGGAAAAATCTGTGAATGAATCTTTTATTTAAAAGATTAAAATGTGGAAATTGTTTAAACCGTTGAAGGTTGTTTAAAATGAATCTTTTTGTTTAAAGATTTTGAAAATGGTAATTTGTTAAACCATTTGAAGAAAGATTTTGGGTAATAAGTTGTGACTTAGTTGAAATCCCAATATCCATATATTTTTAAATATTACGCTCACTATTCGGGTTAGCCGGGAAAGGACCTTTGGGTCGTATAACCCATTCCGAATAGTGATACGTCGTATATGGATGGCATTTGAAGACCGGTGTTGAAGACCGGATATTTTCGAAAATGAAAGGACAACCTGTCGAATGTCTCTGCACCGAGTTGCTCCGGTATAGAGATTTATATCACTCTTTTTGTGATGGGAAGTTCGGACGTGATTGGAAATTATCCGGATTTGCAAGGGCTTCGTGAGAAGTGCCTTCGGTTCTGTTCGATCCCGGAACAGACTTGTATGGATTGTATGTCTGACATTACAAATTGAGATATAAAGCTGATTTCTTTCAAATACATTTCTGTTGGTGGCGGAGAATTTATTCTCTTAGCTTAACACCCTTCTCTGAGACGTACGAGCTCAGAGGTTATGTAGTTGAAATTTATCAGCGATATATCCCAATTTGGTAATGTGACATGCTGATTGTTGATGTGTGATGATTAGTGTTTGATCATTTGTGATATGATCATTTGTTTGATCATTTATCTTTGTGATCATAGGTTGATCATCTGTTGACCCAAAGCGTGGATTTTTGAAAAAGCGTAGCTTTGTGGACGAGACTTCGTCGAGCCTCACAACCCGGAAATGGTCGAAACAGGAATGTTGCGGCAAGGTTTCAGGGGTAGCTCCCCTAGGGTATGACCATTACTTCTAGAAAAGGGTAGTATCATGGTATGGAGCCCAAATACTTACTCATGTGGATACACTTTATTTATTATGTGTGATTTTGGATACCGAGCTCGGTTAAAGGTCCCAAAGGACCGGGGGTGGCATATCTCAGGTTTTGTATATTCCCTGGGAAGGGGGGTAGCCGACCTTGTTTGGCAGAGAACGGTTTGGTTCTCGGAGCGTCCCGCCAGAGGCGTTTCTTTCGTGGAATAGGAAGTTCCTTAGCCTGACCATTTGTTGGAAATCCATCTTCCAAATACGAACTTTGTACGGTATTAGTTGTAGAACCTGCCATCTACTTATGGTGGCGCCCCACTGTTTGGATGGTAGCTATAGTAGGCATACGATACTGGTCGTATGTTGGCTAAGATTTATATTCTACTTTCGAAATGTTTTCTACACTATGCACTAATAATAATATCAAAAATGATTTGATTTTGCGTAGTAAGCATCTTTGACTATCATAAGAAGAAATCTCCTCCAATTCTGCGTTTGCATTGTGTGTGTGGCGGGAGGTCTTATGGTAGTTTCATTTTCCAAAAGCATTGCGAATTGACTTTGAAATTCTCTGCTATTTGTTTTAAAGATAAACTGTTTTTGTTGTTCACACCAGTCCCATGACTGATCCGGAGTTTATTGTATCTTTCCTAAACTTTGGATGCTCAAAATTTTCCTACACGAGCAGTCTAGAGTTGGGTTTTTCAGATAGTCAGAATTAGTAGATTTTCTGGAGCTAGTTCAGTCTTTGGATCAGACTGCACTTGCTTATCTTTGTGCATTGTTATTGGGAGTTCGAGCTATATTTGGATTGACGTTTTGAAGATGGAGATTATCCGCTGCTGATGTTAGTTATCTATTTTTCTTTTCCGCTGCTATTTCTTGTATCATATCTCTGATGCATATTGATATTCATTGTATCACTCTGTTGTATCAGATATTGTATATCAATGTATTATTCATTTCTTCCGCTGTGTTATTTACTTAACTGTTGTTATAAGCTCCGGCGACTCGGATTTGAACGGTCGAATCTACGGCATTCGAGTACGATGTAAAGTATGGATGTCGATTTTCGAGCGCGAAAATTCATGACGTTACACGACCCCAAGTGCAAGTGGGAGATTGATTGAGTTAGGGGTGTGCATCTAGGGGCAATTGTGTAATTTATTATATATATCTAACTCGATAACAAATATTGTTCAAAAATAACAGATTTTTTCTTTCTATTACATAATTAAATATTGTGATATAATTAATTAAGTAATTAATTCAAAGTATGTTAAATAGAAAATCTTTAAATGATATGTTATGTGATAATAATTACAATGTATTATAATCATGAGAAATTTATCGCATTAAAAATAACATATTATTTTAAATATTAATAATTAAGATGTTTCGAGATGAGATATCGATATGTCCATTGAGACTATAGTGTAGTGCTCTTCAAATGTTGGGCAATGTATTACTACTCATGGCTAGTGGGGGCACAAACGGTTACGTACTGGTAGTTATTGTCTAACTACGAAATGAGTCACTCGAGAGTTTTTTGTTGGTTAATATAAGCAAGGTCAAATAGCGAATCTCAAGTGACGATGTTACATAGTTCTCTTATCTTGATAATACCGTGGAACTTCAATTTGGACTCTCCATTTTGATTATAGTTAAATCATGGCATGGCGTCCATTAAATGACTATAGTTGTGTCTGATTTGAAGCACTGGAAGTGAAACACTATTCAATAGAGAATTCTTCTCCTTGGTTATATTTGGTTAGTATCACGATTAACTATAGTTAACTCAAAGTTAAAATCTCTAACCAGAGTAGTATGGTTAATAATAAATGCTATTAATGAACCAAGGACTTTGATTATGGACTAACCAAGTTGAATATGGACGATATTAGAATTTTGACCAATACTAAATTTTATATAGTCCTAATTTGATATAGTGTTAACAAAGAGAATTGGTGAAAATAATCGTTACTACCGGGTACCACTTGTAATAAGTAAAATTGTATTTTACAAAAAAAGATGTGTAAGCAATAAATTCAGCAGAAATGTCAAACCTACAGCTAAGGTGATGTGTGAGCGTTAATATTCAAACTGTTCAATATTAATCGATGATTAAATTTACACCTTTGAATCACACAACTGAAATGATGAATACTCCAAATAAACCACACAGTTTAATTAACTTATAAATATTGTAAATTAATTAATTTAGATGATATTTTTGAAATATTAATTATTAAATTTTATTTGATGTTTGAATACCATTGATATTTAATAAAGTGCGTGTATAAAAGGTATAAACCCACGTATCAATATACGATACCAATAGAATGTTAAAATTAGATTTAAATGGAACAAATGCTTAATGGATTAGGAAATTTTTGAGACCCACTCTATCTCATTCTATAGCCAACCATGCATGGTAAGGGGAGAGGATATGATGGGGTTTAATTAAGAATTAAATAGGAAAGGTTCTAAAGGAGGGAATTGAAAAGTTTTAATGTTTCCTTTAAAATATATTCTCTCTCATTTATTTATTTCATTTCATTCTTGACAATTTTCTCTCTCTTCCTCTTATCACATCATGGCCAAATTTCCATGGTGGCCTAAGGCTAAAAATTTCAAAAATCAAATAAAAATCAAATCAATTTATTAATGGTGGTTTTTACCTCTTGATATTTGCAACATCCGAATGTTGATTCATGAATCTTGGAGCTTCAATTTATTATTCAAGGTGTGACTTTTTGGCAACATCCTAAGGTATTTTAGTTTAATTTATCTATGTGATTCTCATGTTCATATGCTTGAATTCTCTATTATTCATCTTGTTGTTTATTGTTCATCTTACGTCATCTAATTCACATCCCCTTTTGCCCATCTAAATTATAAGTATGTTTATTATGTTGTTATTTATTGTTCAGATCCATTACTGTTTTTGTCTCCATTTATTATTTTTCCATCATGGTTCATATAATTAGATCCTTTATATCCTATGATTTTTTGTAGTTGTTCTTTATATTGTTTTGATGTGAATATTCTTATCACGAATTTACATATGCCCAAGTTGTCTAAATCCATATTGTTTTTCCATTTGTTCTTAAAAAACTATTTTTAATTGGAAACCATATTTATAATTTTATACTATATATATACTATATATATATATATGTTAATCATTTATATTTGTATTGCAAACTAATTTATTTTGTTACTTTGTTGATGTTTTTAATACAGCTATTTTGGGTATTGTTTCATAAAAAAGGAAATCCCTTTTGAATTCATGTATGGACTTTTATGTAAAATCCAAAAAATTTATTTCCTTTCTAAATTTAAAGTACCGTATAATAATCTATATATGTTGTTTCCCTTTTATACTTAAATGTTTGATTCAAAATTGTTGCTTTTAAGTTCTAATAAATCTATACACATATATTATAATTACATGTGTACATAAATAAGTTATTTTACGATTTAAAAACATCAAAAGTTGTTTTATGTATATGGGAACATATATGTATTACTTCATTCAAACCAATAAGATGGATTTTGCACAGTAATGTAATTCTTGATTTCAAATCTTTTTCTAATTGAAAGTTAATTCATTAATGTTAATTTTAGATTTCAAATTATATAAGTTTACCAAATGTAATATATATATATATGGAAACCATTGTACATCTTTTATTATTTATGTTTTTTAATTCAAAACCCCGGACAACAAAGGCATATATAAAGGAAAAATGCATCTATTGCGGGGTAAATCTCAACACTTTCATACAGTAACATTAACTATGTCCACTTCTTATCTGTTGCATTACACAATATACACTATAGTATATCAAGATATACTCTCAATTTATGTTGTGCATAAATTGCTCACTAATGACATTTAATAAATCAATCAATTTAATTAAGAAGAGAGAAATGAAAGGTTTCTCTCTCTAATTAAAGCAAAATCTTCTCTTAATTAATTACACAAGTTCTAGAGAGAGAAACAAAAGATATCTTTCTCTAAGTTAACTTAAACCAGCAAATGTTTCACATATGGGTGTATTGGTACACTCATACATTTAAATTAAAAAACACTTTTTAAACATATTAAGTAAAATAAAGATTTTATTTAAATTAGTTTAGATTGAATCTAAAATCCATTTAGTCTTCATAGACTTAAATAAGGTCAAAATGGAATTTATTTTGAAATTCATCCATTTAACCCCCTTCCAACTTTCATGGTTCCTTTGGTATCATGCACAGTAGGAGAGGTATCCCTAGAGTCGGAATGGCCTGATAACTCCTGAATAGAGACTAATAGAGAAGCAGCAACACCACTGTGTTCCTTAACCTACGAGGAAACGACAATGGCCTTGAGCCAACTTGATAAGCTAAGGATCATTTAAAAACTCTAGGCTCATATATGCATTAATATCATTGAGGAGCTTCACAAAAAATGCCTCTTGACTTGCACATATATCTTATAGAGAACGTTGAAAGTAATAGACTCAATGTCCTTCCTCATCCTAGATAATTTCCTTTCCAACCACTTCACACTTCGCTCTAACCCTACACTTTTACCCACCACCCAAGTAAGCTTATCCTTAGCCTTCATGGCATGCGACTCCATCCCTTTAAATTTTTTGTTCAACTCCTCTAGCCGCTTCTTATAATCTTCTACTCTTCTGCCTCTAGCTTCAATATCAAGGGTAGAAGCATCCAAATCCCTCTTTAGCTTTAGAACCTCAGCCTGAGTACTAGCTAGCGCATGCCCAAAGTTCTCAATTCAACGGTGCATCTCTAAGGCCAGGGTGTATTCCTGCAAATATATAAAAAATGATGATGCCAATACATAAAATTTCTCGTAAATGTACGTAATAAGTAGTAACATCATATGTTGAACTTCAACACAAATTCAGTAAGGTCAAAGCAAATTATTATATGGGATAAGATCCTATGGAGTCTTTGAAAGACTTCCACGGTAGGCAATCCTAGAGCTGAAATAAGTAATGGAGATGGAGGAGTAGAAGTGAGGACTGAAACATCATCAATCATAAGACGATCCATCTACATAGCCAAGGTAGAAGAAGCACTCCCTTCTAGGAGAGGTAAGAAGTAATGGGAAGTTGGAGACATAGAGAGAGGCTGTATAGATATAACAACAGCAATCAAAGAGGGCATATGTCGAGGAGGGGAGGAAAAATCAAGTCTAGGGGATTTTCTCCCACCATTTAGTGAGTAGGATCATCCTTTTCGCCCCTTTTCTCTTGTCTTTGTTGTCGGCTTTCTCTGGCTTAAAAGCATCAAGTATTTTAGACATCATACCTACGCAATTTAAACAACAATGCATCTAAGTAAGTTTGAGCCCATATGATGACAAAGAGTAAATAATTAAAATAAGAATAGCAGTCGCTCAAACATATATGACCATATGAATGAATCACAACACAAGTGTAATAATATATGAACATAACCAAAAAAGTATACCGTGGGGCGCGACGATATCGAAAGCATAAATGAACATCAAACGCAAAAATGATGATAGTGACATAGGAAACCATCCCTGCATAGTAATGATTCGATAAAAATATTAGAGCATTTTCATGTCTTTGTCAAACCTACGCGTATTTGCTCTATGCACTGAAAAATGATTCAAGATCGATGCTGGAGAAATCAAGGCAATTAGCTAAAGAAAAAGCACACGCAAGTCAGTATAGGAAGGAGGATAATAGAAGTGGAGAGGAGAAGATAAAATCGATACTAGAAGCTTGGAAGGAAGGAATAAAACTGTCTTAGTTAAAAACATAAAAAAACTGGTCGCCTAACTATGGGTCTTTCGGGGAGAAACAAAGAAGAGAGATTTCATAGCTTAAATGTAAGGAATATTGTCCCCATCCGAAGTAATACTCTTGTGAATCGAGTATAAGAAGCGTAACTCTAGCAAATAGGTGTAGACAAATGCTCGGTATACAAAATGTAAGTGCATGTTAGAAGAAAATAGGAAACAAGAGCCAATTGGATAGGAGATAAACCCACGATGGCTAACCACTCATTAATGATGGGACGAGGAGGAAGACAAAGCTCACACATAATGTGTTCCAAAGATATAGAAATAAACCCCTATGCAGTAGATGCATATGCCCAGAAGGAATGGGAATCCTAATGCATAATTGATAATTCAAAAATGGCTCAAAATCCTCTCCGTTTGACTTTCGTCATAGATAGTCGAAGTCAATTCAATAAAAGGGACTGGTTCTGACTAGAAGTATCGGAAGGGTCATTGATCGGCATAGACAACTAAAAAGGGGGAAAGGGAATATGAAATACAAATTATAAGACAATTACACAAACAAGGAAGGAAAAATCCAATATCAAATCCACAAAAATATCAATTCAATTCATAATCATCCTACCAAACAACTGGTCATAAAAGCATTTTCACCAAAAAAAATTGACAGCATATATATGTATCTAATTATATATATATATATATATATATATAAACACATACATACGATGAGAGAAGAAAAGGTAAAAATCTAACTCACTGTTCAAACGATTTGCGATCTGAAAACAAGAGGGACGAATGAAAGAAAACCTCGAGGCTTGGAGTAAAAGTTCTTGAGTATGTAAAATGAAGAAATGGAGAAGAAAAGGGAAAAAATATATGGTTTTGTTAAAAAGAATATCGGCCTTAGAATTCAAATGGTACAAAAATTAATGACCATTGGATACTAATGACGACGACCAATGTTTTCTAAAAACAAAGTGGATTTCTCGGGATATGAAATGATTTGCCAGAAAGTGGTTAAAAAAGCAGCCACTCACATTGCAACATGTGCAAGGAACAATAAATGCAAGAATGGTTGATTAGATGATTCAAACAACTGGATACGCAATTACAAGTCTGCCTTAATATGCATTAGCGTAGACTTGGGAAGCAAGTGTTATACCCATTTTTCTATAAAATGTAAACATATATCACATGTGCATATACACGAAGTCGGAGGGTTGGACGACTCCATGAAAAATTAAAGTGCAAACTTAAGTGGATATGCTGACAGATGTTAAATGGTGTCAATTTAACATAACAAAGACTGCACTAATCACTGACCATATATCATGGCCGCATAGATAAAAAGACGAAGTACTCAGAAAACATATTCTCATAAAATGGTGCAGTTGCAAATCCCATGCATGACAAATCAACATGAAACAAGCTCACGAAGGAGACCGAGATAGTTAAACTAAAGCAAGCCTAGTTGCATCTCAAGACGCACCGCCTTCAACAAAGGAGATTGTGCCGCCTTCAATAAATGGACTACGCTACCTTCAACAAATGGACCGTGCCGCCTTCAACAAAAGGGCCTTTTCCGCCTTCAAAAAAGGGACTATGCACCCACCAACAAAAGAGATTGCCACCTTCAAAGAAAGAGACTACGTCAACTATAACTAAGATGTCTCATCACAGCCAGGATAGTGATGGGGCATGATGCTAATGCAAGTCACTAAGCATTTCGTAATACACCTATAGGGCATGAAACCGAATGTATCTCAAACAGCTAACTGCATAAAACAAATTCAAATCTTCCGCCTAGAACCAAATTCAAAGTTCTCACCTACATCCAAACTTAAAGTTCCTACCTATCACAAATCTTCCCATCTTTATCCATGTCAACAATCCATGCACAATTAGTTAAGCACATGAATAAACAACACGTGTCAAAATCCAATGGCAAAGGCAGATTAAAAGAAGATGGCGTTAGCAACGCTCGTGACATCATTACTCTTAGTACAAAAGGGGAAAGCACTGTAGCAAAAAAGAGTACGGAATAAAATTGACAATTTTCTCTAAATTGGATACTGAAATATCTGTACTCTCTGACATTAAAGCTTGTACTAAGAAGAATATAAGAAGAAAAGTATAGACCTGTCGACATAGGATTAACATACGAACCACATAAATATTTGCATCCTTTACTTTTTTGCATTTATTTACCTTGTTTTCAACACTAAATTTTGTTTAACTTTGAATTAATTGATAGCTAAATTGAGATTAACATTTTAACTAACAGTTAAAGTGCAGCTACATAATTGTGTAAGCTTAAGTGACATAATTACTTCATTTTCAAGCCAAATTTGATATTAATTAAGTTTGCCGATTCCTAATTGCGAAATCATTCAACACTGTAGTTATTTCATAATTAAGTTGGTGTTGTGAGACAAAAAATCTCATCAACACGAGTATACGCCACGAAAAAGGAAATAAAGTTGTTGATGCATTTAGTAGAAAACATCAAAATGTGGTACTGGTAATATTAGCCGAATAGAATAACCTAAAGGGACTGGCTTATTGTGGGGCATGTACGAGGTCGATGACCAGTTCCAGCTAAAGAACTGCGATGATTTCTTGTTTGGAAGTTCGACTAGCATTGATCGAAGGAATTGCTGCAAAACAAAAGGATGATCCCTTGCTGGTTGAATGAATTAGGCGACTAGAAGTGGGAATAAGCATTAAGGTTTTGAAAGATTTTGAAGTTGACCAAAGGGATTAGTTAAAAAAGAAGGGATGCTTGTGCGTTCAAAATAGTGACAACTTAGGCATGGAAGTTCTTAGAGAATGTCACCGATTAGAGTTTACCATTCATCATGGAGGTACAAAGATGTACCATGATATAAAGACAAGTTTCTTCTAGGAAGTATTGAAGAGAGATCTAGGCTCATGGGTAAAGCAATGTCTGAATTGCCAACAAGTAAAAGCTAAACATTAAAAGCCAATTTGATTACTTTAACCTGTAGAAGTACCATTATGGAAATGAGATTCTATATCAATGGGTTTTGTGGATGGATTGCCAAGGTCGAATAATGAAAATGAATGTATTTGGGTAGTAGTCGTAGATTGACAGCAAGTGTCTATTAAGTCAAAAAATGACACCTAACTTTGGTGAAACCTTTTATAAAGGATATTGTGAGACTCCATGGAATACCGACTAGCATTGTAACTCATCGTGATTCTTGTTCACAAGTGAATTTTGGAATAGTCTATAAGATGTATTAAGTACCAAGCTGAAGATGAGTACCCCTTACCATCTACATACTAATAGTCGGACATAAAGAATTATAAAGAACTTAAAGACTATTAAGAGCTTGTATAACAGACTTTAGAGGGTCATGGAAAAACCATTGTGTTTAATTTAATTCTCCTAAAATAATAGTTACCAAACTAGTATAATCATGGCTACTTTCGAGACTTTTTATAAAAGGACGTCCAAATCACAAGCATATTGGTTGGAAACAAGAGATAGACTAGTGCTCGGTCTAGATATGGTTAGAGATGTGACTGATAAGATTAAGCTGATTTGAGAAAGGATGAGGTAGCTCAGTTGAGGCAGAAAAGCAACGTCAACCAAAGGCATAAGTCTTTAAATTTTTTTGTTGGAGACCAAGTCTTTGTGAAAGTGTCACCCATGAAGGGTGTTATATGATTTGGAAATTTTAGGAAGTTGGAATAAAGATATGTTGGACCATTTCCTATTATAGGGAGGATCAGGAAACTAGCATACTATATAGAGTTACCGAATACTTTAGCGGGAATCCATGATGTGTGTCATGTTTCTTATCTGAGGAAGTACATATGTGATCCCTAAACTACTATTGAACCAACCGCTTTAGAAGATTAGTAGTGGAACCTGATGACCATTATAAATTGGCCAATTCTTATCATGGACCGAGATACAATGGAGCCAAGAAATAAGACAATGAGGTTGGTAAAAGTCTAATGAAACGACGACAAAAGGGAATATACTTCTGAAACCCAGGAATGATTAGAGAGACTTATCTTGAGCTATTTGATATATGATATATTGCTGTATAGACTTTGAACTAGTAATTATGCTAGTAACGATTGATTTTGTGTGATTATGACACATGTATACTGTTTATCAGGTTTGATAATACTTTATTTGAATTTTAGACATGAAATACCTAACGAGAGGAGCTTGTAACACCCATGTTATTAGTACATATTATCATATGTAATTTAATCGATTGATATTCAAATAATAATATCATGAAAGAATGGAATAAGTATGGAGAAGTGCTAATTGAGCAATTTCGAAATTTCTTTAACAAAAAGGGTAATAAGGGTATTTTTATGTAAACATGAATTTATGCTTAGTGAGATATGAACAAATTTTATTTTTGATAATAAGAGTCATACTTAATTTTAATTAAAGCACTCATTTGGTGTTTAGAGGAATCAAACCAAGATCTCTAAAACCACAATTTAGATATCTTACCACTTGAGCAATTGGTCTTTGACGAGATGAATAAGTTTTATAAAAGCATTTTTAAAGAGAATGAGATGTTAGATAACCCTAAGGCCCAACCTACTTAGGAATTCCCTAACATTTTCATCTCCATATTTACTCATTTATTTTAATATCAAAAAGAGAAGGGAAAACATCCTCATTAATGGACTTTTCTCTTTAAAGTTCACATTTTAATTAAGGAGAAGATTTAAAGCTTGAAGAAGAAGGTTTAGGACACATCTCTTCATTCTTGAGCAAACTAAGGTGAATAATATTAACATCCATTATGTTTTATGTTTTTATTTTTAGTTTTGTTAGAATATAGGATGGTTTGGGATGATAGAAACATGAGTTTGATATATATGATCATTTTATATTTCTTTCTAAATTTAAAACCATAGCTAATGTCCAACACCACTGTCTAAGTGGTTAGGCATTCTGACTTTGGTCTGTGAGGTCATAGATTCAAACCCTACATAGCGTAACTCAAACCACTGGATATATGTTGACCTGAGTATGCTATATACTACTCATGACTTGTAGTACAACCATGTACTATCACTTAATACTCAATTTCAAAAAATCATAGTTAATGTCCTCTAAATGATCTAAAATTTGGATATGTTGTTTATAATATTAGTGTGAACCCTACTATGCACACATGGTTGGACTATATTGTTAGATGGTATACAATCATCAAAATATATTTTGAATTTATAGAAAAGAACCGAGAAAATAAGAATGAGAATTCAGTATAAATCAGGTGTAAAATTGTTGTTAGTACAAACAAAAAAGTATTTATTTGTTAATAGTTGTGAAATATAGTATTATAAGCCATTTTCGTTAGGCACAAAGATCTTATATAATCACGTTCTTAAGAAGTTGTACAACTAATAAACCCAGCACATAATTATATTTTGCAATTTAACACATTCGAAGTAATTTCAGAAATATGATCTTGTTTATGGATGTATATATCATTTTGAAATTAATTACAGTTGAGCATCAAAGTACTACAAAGATTAATGGACTTAAGGTCCCTATTTTTGACGTTGTTGTAAGAAAAGTCCCTGTGATAATGAGTATGTAAATTAAGTTCCTGTTTTTTCTAAATCAGAAAGCGCAAACTATCTTGCACTTTCCTTGTAGAAAGTGCAAGTCAACTTGCGTTTTTCAAAATTTTAATTTTTTTTGAAATTTTCAAAAAAATTTCAAAATCAAAAAGCGCAAACTAGCTTACGCTTTCCCGATGGAAAGCACAAGTTAACTTGCATTTTTCAAAAATTTCAAAAAAAAATCAAAATAAAAGCGCAAACTAGCTTGCGCTTTCCAAAAATTTCAAAAGTTTTAAAATTTTCAAAATTTTCAAAAAAAAAATCAAAGTCAAAATGTTGCAGGTTAGCTTGCATTTTCTATCAGAAAAATGCAAAACACCTTGCGTTTTCTATTTTCCAAAAAATAGGGACTAAATTTACATGTTTATATCTACAGGGACTTTTCTTATAACAACATCAAAAATATGGATCTATGACTCTTTTCTTGAAGATTAATTGCATCAAATAAGTCATAAATGTACAGACTTTAAGAATGTCAACTAATAGTAGACACAATGAGTTAATATCTTGTTAGATTGCTAAAAATTTGGTTAAAATTCATAATCAAGATGTCCAAAATATATTACACAAATAAATTTATGATATTTTTTATAACTAGTAATATCAATACTATCCTAAAAGTTCACAGTTAATTACCTTTGACAGCCTTGATTTTTAAATGTTTAAAACATTACACAAATCAAACTATAAATTTCTTGGTATGCTTGTATGAGCAGTTTGGGAAGAAATTGCATCCAACTTCATCATAAAGTGGATTATGTGCAGGAGTAAATTTTATTTGTTGTTATATATTGATTGCAGTATACTTGATTAAACGTTCTTACCATTGAAGCTTTTTACACCTGTAGTAAAAAAGGTATTGCATTAATTACCCCGGTAAAAGAAAGATTTTATGAATGTACTACGGCAAATACATAAACTTGTATGCAAAAATATGAAGTTACGGCTAGCACTGTAAATTAAATAAAATGTAATTAGAAAAATAATGTTTAGATATAAATGGTTAACCTATAAAATGACATCACACCAAATCTCTAATTTTACCATATAAATTTACCTTTTTAGAACATATAACTCCTTTGAATTACAATATCTTTAAAAAAATTACTTGATGAATATTAAATTTGAAGCTAAATAGTCTTGATGTAAACTGATAGTCAAATAAATAATTCAGTAAATCACCAGGTGCGGTTGTGAAAGATTCAAGTCCATTTACTATATCATCTATTGTAGTAGAGAAATACGTAACAGGAAAATTGGAAAATATTTGTATGTTACACATAAATTTGCAAGCTAATTTTGTTTATTAGATAGACAAATATTGTTCATCTCAAATATTAGAAAATTTTTTAAATTTGACATATAGTATAGATATAGGAAACACACCTTCTGTTATTATTCAGTTTCATTATATATATATATCAATTACAAAACTTACTATATTTAGCTAGCGGATGCAAATAGATGAAGTACTAAAGTATGTTGAAATGAATACGAAGTAGCATAGGCTCACTTTCACATAGCATATACCTAGCACTATGATAATTAATTTTTGTTAAAACTGATTAAAATAATTAGTTATACCTTGAGACTTAGGAATTTGTTTCCATGGTAATATTTTTTAAAACATGCTAATGGGTTTCATATAACAACACCAATTCCAACAAATTAAAATCATTCATAGATTAACCATAATAGGAAAACCTAACGAAGTGAACCAAGCCAAGAAGAAAATGCATACCAAACTTAGTCCACTCTAAGTACACTCCAACCAATAGGACATTCGAAATAAAATGATGGACACGTGTACAAAAATGTGGGAAAGAAAAACAATAAACATATCACCTCATCAATGTATTTATCATGTAAAAGGAAAATCATAACAGTGCTTACTTTTCTACAAACCAAAAATCTAATAAATCATGACATAACTATCAAGTGTGCGCTTATATTTGGTAAAATGCTGTAAAAAAATCTCTCAAACCAGAGGCTGAATATTGTAGCATTCCATTTGGAAGCTCATAACAATTCCGCAAACAAAGCTTCTAATAAATCAATACATTTATCATAATATTTGGGTACCTGATAGAGTGCTACAGTGAAAATATAATGGTGATCGTTTTCTATTATTTATTCACTTTTATCCTTCACCAACTGCTTTTAATAGTCTATCAATGCCTAAAGTTGTTCTGAGGTTTTTGTATTGGTCAAAAAATTGCCAACTAAACATCAAAAATAACGGTCAAATTAATGGCCTCCTAAATTTCCACCCTCTGCGATTCTCTGATTTTTCTCCTTTTTTTCCGTTGTTTCTTAGATCGAGAGTTATTGTGTGCTCTACTGGGGTGCGCTCCATCCACTGTTTCTCGCTCAGTTTTCTTCCGAGTGCTTTCTAGGGTTTTGGCTATGAATTTGGGGGTTTTTTCAATTCGTGGTGATTTTGTGAGGTCTTTCCCCTCTTTCGCAAGTATTACTGCTGCCCTGCTGGAGGTAGTGGCGCCGCCTCTGTCGGTGTGCTTCTCTAGCAGTTGCTCTATTGAGATTTGTGTTTACTCCTTTATGGCTTTTTCGGCCCTTGCTCGATTCATGTTTATTGTGGTTGACGGGCATTTCATGGAGATCTCTCATGTTGCCAGTGCATACTACTCGGATGCTATCAAGTTCGGGGGGCCGTTGCCTGAGCCTGCTGTTTTGCCTATTTTATCATCTGCTTGCCCGTGCTTGGCTGCGTCTCTTGGTAATCGGGAATTCACCACCCGATTTAGACCAAGTCTTATTTTCGGGGATGCATTGGGCGGCCAGGCCGAGCTCCTGTCTGATTTATGCTTTGGCTCTATTGCGAATGGTTCCGAGTGCGCTATTTCCAACTCTATGGCTGGTGGTGACTCCTTCACGAGTAGCAATCGAGATTTCATCACTCGATTTGTTCCTCGTCTATCTGTTTTAGGAGGAGTCACTGATGGCAGTTCGTCAGGGGTATCTTTTGTCTTTGGGTCGTTTGACGCTGTTGAAGATGCCTGTGTTTTAAGGGAGAAGGAATTGATCACTTGTCTTCCTCAACCAGGCGGGCAGATGGTTGCAGTGCTTGATCTTGCTGCAGGGTTGTCTGGCAGTCTTTACATGCCTTCGGTCGAGACGTCTGCTGTCTCATTGATCGATGGCGATGGTGTGCCTTATGTTGTGGCCTCCGTCGATGTAGTGGGGCCTGTTCCCCTATGTTTTTCGACTGTGGTGGCTTTATCTACTGTCCAACAGGTTAGTGTTGCTTTTTGTAGGCAGGTGAGCTTCTCTCCTTATTGTTCCATTTTCGCTGTTACCAATGACTTGCCTGTTGTTATCCGGTTTTTGGCCGATGAGGTCGTTTCTGTTTGCTTGAGCCATGACGCACGATCGTGTGTGCTCCCTGACACTGCCCTTTCGTCTCTGGAATGTGCGGTGTTAGGTCCCGTTTCCGATGTTGGTTTCGTTTCGTCCGACTTGTTCGTTTTCCGTTGCGATAGGCATGTGTATATTTGGCATCAATTTTTTGTGCTAAATCTCCTCTGCCGTATCGGTTGTGTCCAGACCAGTCTACTGGTAGGGATCGATCTGTTGGATTCCTCTTTTTGGGTTATAGCAGTGAGTCATTACGAGGCCTTTTCTATGTCGTCAGTGACTTTTTATTTTTGTTGCTTCCCAATCTTGTCAGTATCCCGTGGTTCTCCTCGGAGGTTACATCAGGTCTGGAGCAATTGGTTCGGGAGATCTCCCAGTCCTGGTCGTATAGTGGCCGCCTCTGACCACTATACGGACAGACTGGGGTTCTGCCATCTTTCTTTATTCCGCTCTGCTGTTACCTCGGTTGGAACCGACCAGCGACTCTTACCCTTAGTGCGGGGCCGTTTTATTAGTAACAGTCCGGCTTTGGTAAGACTCCCACAGCAATATGGGAAGCAGCTTGGCTGCTCCCCCACACATCTCTGTTATCCTTCTGTTAGTCCCTGTGTCGTCCATCCCTTTCTATCGACATGCTCTTCTATCCGATCATCGGCTACTACGGCGGTAGCTGTTTCGGTTTGCTCCTTCCCCTTCTTATCCTCCTTTTTTCGGCTATGTCTTCTTCTGATTGGTTTTCTAGGAGGAATGGAATGCGTTTGGTCCACCTCCCTTATTTCCTTCGCTTTCCTTTAGAGCTCCCGCAGCGCTTGGTTCCCTCTCCATCTTATTGCTCATCGGCGTGCTCTCTCCCTTCGTCTTCGTGCTTTCTATCCATTTCCATTCCTCTTATGAGTCAGGAAGAAATTGCGCTCCTTAATGAGAGCCTTGATTGCATATCTAGGAACTCTTCCCCCTTGTCTTTGTTGTCTGTTACTTCGCTGTCTCCGTTGAGGGGGAATGGTGATGTGGTGTCTTTTGAGACACTTCCCCAGCCTCCTGCCCCTCCTCCTCGATCGACTCGACGCAGTTCGCGTAGAGCCCCGTCTACTCCTCGCACCATCCGCACACGCTCTATAGCGGCGTCCGAGCAGATCGATCGATCTACTCGTTTTTCGCTGTATCTTGTCTGAGTTCTTTTGATTCCTCTAGCCCGGTGTCTTGTTTTCGCTTCTAGCCTCTTCGGTATCTGTTCTTTCCTCATGGCTAACATTCTCTTCTGGAATGTTCGTGGTATTGGCAACGATGCGTCTTTGGCTAGACTAAAACGCATTGTAAGGAAGCACTCTGTTGGTTTGATTGCTCTTCTGGAACCTTTTCTAGCCCCGGAAGGTATTCCCAAAATCGTCTTATCCTTAGGATTTGGCGGCGGCTCCGCCAACATCTCGGGAAAGATTTGGATCTTATGGTCTAAATCCCTGATGGTCAACCCCGTCTTTGATTCATCCCAGCTTTTTTCACTGGCTTGTTCCTCTCCCTCTTTTCCCTCTACCTTTTTATTCTCGGCGGTCTATGCCATATGCGATCGCTCGGAGAGATTAGATCTTTGGTCCGACATTCTGGCCCTTGGTTCTATGGGGCTAGATACCTCTGTGATTGGCGGGGATTTTAATATCGTCGCCTGCCAAGCGGAAAAACGGGGTGGAGCGGTCGTCAACCGTGCAACGATGGCAGATTTCAACTCTTTCATTGTAAGCTCTGGCCTCTCTGAGCTTCCTTTTACTGGCTCTGCTTTTACCTGGTCTAACAACCAAGAGGGACCGAACCGTATCCTCTCTAGACTTGACCGTGTTTTCGGGTCGGAGGATTGGTTTCGCCTTCCCTTCTCTTTCTCGATCGCTCACCTCCACCGGTCCTTCTCTGACCATGCTCCTCTGATTGTTCGATGCTCTCCTTTCTCACTTTCGGGACCATCTTCCTTTCGGTTCCAGAGCATGTGGAGATCTCATCACTCCTTTCTTCAAGAGGTTGCTAACTCCTGGAGCGATCCAATAGTTGCCTCTCCCTGTGCTGTTTTCGGTCGCAAACTTAAGCGACTCAAGGAGAGCCTTAAGGTATGGAACCTTCAGGTCTTTAAGAACATTTTTGATCGCGTTCAAATGGCTGAAGAGTCTCTTATCTTAGCCGAATCATTGCTAGACGAGGATCCAACCTCGGCAAACAAGGAGGCTTGGGCTCTCGCTCAAACCATTTTCTCATCAGAACTTCGTATCGAGAATGACTTCCTCCGTCAAAAGGCTAGGATCAAGTGGGTAGTCGACGGCGATACGAACTCCAAATTCTTCCATTCTTCTATTCAAAAGAAGAATAACCTTCTTACGATTCGCGAGATTTTGCGGCCTGATCAATCTACGGCCTCCTCTCCGGAGGAAGTAAAAGATACCATTCTGGCCCACTTTCAATCCTTTCTTGGTTCTCAGTCTGTCTCGGTTTCTGATCCGGCACTATTAGCCTTCATTCCTCGTGTCGTTCCTTCTCCGGATAGTGTCCATCTCGCGGATCTCCCAACCTCTGAGGAGATCTGGGCTTGTGTCTTCGCCTTAAGCAAGGACAGCGCTAGTGGACCGGACGACTTCAATGGTGTTTTTTATAGGAGCTCCTGGGCTATTATTCAGGCTGATTTTTGTCTGGCTGTTCAATCCTTTTTCTCCGGGGAATCTCTTCCCACCGGATGGACCTCCACCAACCTTATTCTCATTCCTAAGTGCGAAAATCCTAGATCGTGCGTGGATTTCCGGCCGATCAGTCTGTGTAACTTTTCGAATAAAGTTATCTCTAAGATCCTTGCCAACTGCTTGGCCCCATTCCTTGAACGTATTATTTCTCCTTCACAAGCGGGTTTTGTTAAAGGGCGATTGATTACTGACAACGTCCTTCTCGCCCAAGAACTAATCTCCCAGATTGATCGGAAAGTTTGGGGCTCTAATGTTGTCTTCAAACTGGACATGGCCAAGGCCTACGATCGCATGTCCTGGTTTTTCGTCATCAAGGTTTTAAGGGCCTTCAGGTTCCCGGAATCCCTAATTGACTTGGTGTGGAGGCTCATCTCCAACTGTTGGTTCTCAGTGCTCATTAATGGATCGGCTAACGGTTACTTCAGGGCAGGAAGGGGTCTGTGTCAAGGAGACCCACTCTCGCCATCCCCTTTTGTGATCGCGGCGGAGGCTCTTATTCGCGGTCTCCAACTTTAACTATTTTCGGTCAAGTCCAACGCTTCGGGATTCCGAGGGGTTGCCCCCTTATCTCTTCATTATCCTTTGCAGATGACATTGTCATTTTTTCTAATGGTAGTCGCTCCTCTGTCCGGCGGCTCCTCAGTTTCCTCCATCAGTACGAGAGGTCCTCGGGCCAACTCGTTAACCCTTCCAAAAGTAGCTTCGTCCATGCGAAGGACTTGCCTCCCTCTCATTCTTCCTGGATCGAGACTGTATCGGGTTTCAAAGAAGCATCCCTCCCTCTCCCTTATCTGGGTATTGTCCTATACCGAGGTAGAAAGCTCAATGCCTTTTTTGATTCATTGGCAGACAAAGTTAAGGGCAAGATCTTACGCTGGAATGCGTCTCTTCTTTCCCAGGCTGGCAGACTGGTTCTTATCAAGTCTGTTTTAGACTCGATGGGAACTCATATTTTCGCGGCTATGACCCCTACCTCTTCCTTCTTCCGGTCGTATCGGTCTTTGGCCTCGTCTTTTTTCTAGGGCAACAAGGACAACGCCCGTCGTCACCATTGGGTGTCGTGGGAAGGGTTTGTCGTCCTAAAAACGAAGGTGGTCTGGGTCTCCGTAATCCCAAGGACCTTTGTGCAGCTTTTGCCTGTAAGTTGTGGTACAGGTTTGGTGCTAACGACTCTTTATGGGCATCTTTCCTCCATGCTAAGTATCGTAGGCTAGCAGTCTCTAATTTCACAGGATCGCCGTCCTATGCTAGCGAGACCTGGAAGCACATGCAGTCGGTGAAGCCATTTACTGACTCTCATGGTGGATTTACTGGCTGGGATGGCGCTTCGTTTTCCATTCTGAAAGCTTGGACTACGATTAGATCTCCAAGTCCCATTCGCCCAGTGTTCTCGTTCATTTGGGATTCTCATATTCCCCCAAAAGCTTCTATTTTGATGTGGCGAATCTTGCACGATGGTTTGCCACTAGACGATAACCTACAAAAGATCGGCATCCCCTATGTATCCCGTTGTCGCTGCTGTGTCAACGGGGAAACGGAATCCTTAAACCATTTGTTTTTTGAAAGTGTCTCGGCTAGATCATGCTGGAATTACTTCGGCAACCTTGTTGGTGTGAGACGTATTTCCAAATCTCCTTTAGATCTCCAGAATTCTTGGTGGTCTGGGATTTCTGGAAAATCTCTCTGTTCTATCGTGTTCCGTTTGATTCCTTGTCTTATCTGCTAGCACCTTTGGTGCGCGCGGAATAAGGCAATCTTCGATAATTCTCCTATGGATCCCCCGTCTATTATTCGGCGTGTGAGGAATGACGTTTTCCTGGCATTTCGTGGTAGACCTTTCAGGGGAACCATGAGCCACCGTTCTGGGCGATTGGTGGGTCTTCTGTCTATCTCGTGTGGCCTGACTTACGCTAGACAGGGAGTTGGCTGAATCCTTTCATTCGGGCGTTGGCCTTCACCCAACGTTACCGTCCCCCTCCCCCCCTTTTTTGGTTTAATGTGGTCGCTAGTTTTCTATTCCAGGTAGCTTCGGATTCCTCATAGTCCGGGAGTGAACATTGGTTGGCAACGTCTGGTTTTTGCCATCGCGGCTTCGGAGGAGGCTCTTGTCTCCTATCTTAAGTTATGGCGTGGCTTGGTTTCTCGGATTTCTTTGGAGGGTCTCTGGCTTTCTTCTCCCTCGTCTACCTCTGCACGAGGTTCTATGGACATCTTCATTGGGTGGTGGCATTGTTAGAGCTCGATGAGGTTGCTCGATTAGCGTTGGTTAGCCGGAGCTATCCCTGATATTCCGTGCTGCTCTAGTTCTTCTGTGGGACTCGTCTATCTTTTTAGTGGCTGGCTTTCCTTCCGTCTTTGCGATAGCTCCAGCCGCAGGGATCTGCCTTTGCGGTTGTTCGGTTTGCATTCTCTGTGGTTTAGATTGGTGGTCTGGCCTATACCTTCGGGTTTAGGCGGGTGGGTGTTTGGTGGTGGTGTTCTCTGTATTTTTTATAGGCTGGCTATCATAACTCTGTTTGTTGTGGCTTTGTTTTTGGTCTTCGTGCTGTTGTTCTGTTCTTTTAGAGTCTGGGAGGTATATGTCCTTCATATGCTTCGCCGTTGTTCTGTGAGCTGCCGGAGAAAGGCGTTTTTTCTCCTTTTATTTATATATCTTCTCTTTTCTAAAATAAAAAATGCCTAAAGTACCGAATAGATTTTTGCAAAAACAAGTTGTGTGTAACTAATACTTCACACAATCAACTTCTTCATCCCTAGGAAAAAAAGATTGAAGAAATGTTTTAAGGGTAAGTTTGACTCACATGCCTAATAAGTTTCAAAATTGAGAAAATATCTTTCACAAACAAAAGTTACGTTTCGGGTCCTATTTTCAAATTCGTGCACGCAAAAAGACCCAAATACCCTTTATGTTTTTAACATTTCAAACGCGTATAACTTTATGTATAAAATCCGGATTAACATACCGTTTTCACCAAAAAATCACAAATTTTATGATCTTTAAAATGAAATCCATTGTTGATACCAAAAATTCATATTTGTAGTAAAGGTGCAATTATTTCAAATATTTGCAGACAATTCGGCAATTTTTGAACAATTTCGATTTTTTTTTCAAATTTATAAAATTTGCAAATAATTGCAGACATTTCTGCAACTATATGGTATAGTTGCAGAAAAGTCTGCAACTATTGCATATAGTTGTAGAAATGCAACTATTGCATATAGTTGCAGAAATGCAACTATACCATATAGTTGTAGAAATGTCTGCAACTATTGCATATAGTTGCAGACATTTCTGCAACTATACCATATAGTTGTAGAAATTTCTGCAACTATATGGTATAGTTGCAGAAATGTCTGCAACTATTGCATATAGTTGTAGACATTTCTGCAACTATTGCAAATAGTTGCAGAAATGTCTGCAACTATTTCATATAGTTGCAGAAATTTCTACAACTATATGGTATAGTTGCAGAAATGTCTGCAACTATTGCATATAATTGCAGACATTTCTGAAACTATTGCATATAGTTGCAGACATTATTCAGTTGAAGCCATAATAAACTTTATTTACTTCTTAATTGATTAACATTCACTTATTAATATTAATAGTATATTAAAAATAGGGACCAGATTATAAAGTTTCAATAGGAAGGAGTTTTTGTGTATTATGTTTGGTTTTAGGGATGTGAGCCAAATTTTCACATGTTTTAATGTATATGATTTCATAGAAACCACATTATGGGTAGAATGTAATAAAGGAAAATACAAAATAACAGTACATAAGAATATGATGCCTACATAACTGTGAGTGTACCTAAAGCAGAATTCAAAAATATCAATGAAATAGTTATAATTAAATCCATTTTAATATACTATAAGTGTAACACTGTTAAATTTGGTTTAACTACAGAAACATTATCATGGAAATAAGCTAATAATAAGGTAGAATTGAATTTTTTTTAGTGTTATAATACATCCAAAATTACATAGCTAACCAAGGAAAGTTAACAAAATATCATATACTTTCTTTTTTTGCCAATTGTATAACTCCAAAATTAGTTAAGAAATTCTTTTGAGCAAATGTCTCATGTTGTAATTTTTTTATACTCCCCTGAAGCCATTTATTTAACCGTAGATAATAAATGAACAACGAGTTTTATAAATTTTCGGTATTATTTTCATTTATCATGAATATGTTTGAGATTGCAAGTCCAAATCAAAATTACTCATTGAAATAGTTTTAGAAATTATGAATAACATACAACTTGTAATGAAAAGCACTGAACAAAAATTTTGATTGGCATGGAAACTCAACTATTTCACGCCAAAATATCGCACAATGCATCTATTAGACCAAACAATGTTGTAGTTTAGCATTGGTTTTTGATAAACCATTTTGTACATCCACATCTTCCACCCTTGAGTGATTTAAAACATATGAAGAAAAAACAATAGTATCCATACGAAACATCAACCTAACAAACATCAACCTAACAATTAACACATACCAATAACGTTAGCTACTCGTATTGACCAGAATCCATATACCACTCAACCGATCAATTAACACAATATAAAACCATTTTTATATAATTAACAATTACGCGCTCTCAAGATAGACACCACTTCAGAGCCTAGGTATTCACTCAACCTACTGCTCTGATACCAAATGTAACGACCCGGCTTTCTTTGCCCAGAAAGACGCATCGCTAATAAGAAAGAAAGGGATAGAAAAGAGAAAAGAAGAGAAAGAAAGAATAACAACACATCAGAATCTCACAACGGAACGAAACAAATATAATATATCACATAACTATTACATAGTCTTTACATAATCAGAGTACAAAACTTATACATCACGAAATAGACACTTATAAAACCTGTCTATTATACAACACAAGATACAACTCAAACAAACGACTCAGAGAAACCAACACAGCGGAATACTATATATCTACGAATGCTGAAGCCTCCTGCTCCATATCTCCTCCATAGATTCGTCAAAGCTAACCTGAATCCCTTGGCTACTCGTAAAAATTGAGTACCCAAGGTTTAATAAAACAGAAAATAAACACTTGGGTCAGACATGGGTCTGGTGTGAGTAAACGGGTTAATATTGTTTAACTTCAAAACCTTTTGAAAACAAAGGTATCACGTAAGACTTCCCACACATAAACATGGAAAAGTTTTTACCTTACGCTAACCAAAACATTTGATAGGAAATCCAGTTATATTATAATAGGGTCTAGGGTTTCCAAGTAAAATACAGAAATAGCTGAAATGCTTACATCTCACATTCCAACATAGTTGGGCACAACTAATACGTACGGCACTTATTGGAGTTTGGATTCCATACAATGGCAGGGCTACTGGGGTACCGCCCGTCACAGTACGTGGCCTAGATCACCGTACCGAGGATCACGCCCAATCCCCTGCAACACAAAGCCGGAACCATCCCTTACTGGATAATCCCGAACAAGATAATCCCGTAGTTGGCGCGACCAACCACACACTAAGCCGAATAAAAGAAAAGGGACCTCTAGACAGGGATCTATCTTGCTCTCAGTGGGTGCTACCCACGAAGCCTTGCCGCACCTCCCCTGTTTTAGCCATTCCCGGTTGATGAGGCTTGAGGTTACGATTACCTTTAATCAGAACATATCACTTAGAATGCTCATCGTCCGCCTGACGATGTGCTGAAAGCATTCAATCCATACAAGTTCGTTCCGGGTTCGAACGAAACCGAAGGCATTATCTCGTTACACTCGTTTTGGAATCACCCTCAGAGTTAACGACAATAACCCTTGCACTCTAAATCTTCATCTTCACTTGAGATTCACGACCTATCGTTAATTTGGATCGATGTGGTATTCGGGTCTCCAGACCTGGAATACCGGTATACGGAAACCCGATCCCGGTCTCATCGAAATCCAAAACGTATCTTTTAAGGCCAAGTTGTTTAAAGGTTTAAACAATTCAACTTATCTATATTCATACAGATAGATAATTCACACATCACAATTGATAATCATATTATCATTTAAACAGATGATTCATAATCAAATAGGTAATCCATATCAACATCACAATAGTTAATCTATATTACCATTATAATGCAACCAAGCATTCATACCACACAACATTACTTATCTCATTTCTGAGATTACATCCATTCAAGACAAATCAATGTCATCCATTCATACATAAGCAATGATTTACTTAATCACAACATAATTAATTTAAAATGAATTAAATTAACTATCTCTATCTTTAATTAATTTAAAGTGAATTAAATTAATTACTTCATTTCTAATTAATTTAAAATAAATTAAATTAATTACTTCATTATAAACCTTACTTATAATACCATTAATTAATTACAAATAAATTAATTAATCTTTCTCTAATTATCCACCTTAATTAATCACCTTGATTAATTATACTTTAATTACATTTAAGTAATTATCTTTAATTAATTTCACAAATTAATTATTCTTAATAAATACAGTAATTAACCTTTAATTACTTCATTTATTAATTAATTATAATCAATTACTTTAATCCTTAATTAATTACAATTAATCACTTATCATTTGATTAATTAATCAACTCTTAATTACATCATTAATTAATTATAACTAATGAACCTTAATTATATTTTTAATTATTTATCCTATTTAAATTAATTAAATAATTGATCTTAATTAAACCATAATTATTAATCACCTTTGATTAATCCTATCAGTAATTAACTTCCCTTAATTACTTCCATTAATTCATTACTTTTTAATTAATTACCTTAACAATTAATTAATTACCTTATTAATTAACCTTAATCCTTTTTATTAACTTTATTAAATAAATTATTTAATTAATAACACTAGGTAATTAACCTTAATCACTTCTATTTAATTACCTTCATTAAATAATTACCCTTTAATTACTTTATTAAATAATTTACCTTTATTTAATTACATCTAGTAATTATTCCTCAATTACTTCATCAAGTAATTACACTTAATTAATTTATAAGAGATTATCCCTAATTAATCACTGATTAATTACTTAGTTAATTATTTAACTAATTATTTAAATTAATTAAATAATTTCTTAACTATTTATACTTAAAGATCTTAATTAAGAAAAACCATTTATCTTAATTAAATTATTATCTATTCTTAAATCATTTTCAATAAATGAATTATCCTTATTAATTTCACATATTAATTTCCTTTAATAAATCAAATCTTAATTACTTAAGATAAAATCTTTATTATAATTTAAATAATAACAACATTTAGTTTTTACCTTTAAAATCTTTGAAGCTTTTCAAAATTATTAAATAAATTTAAATACAAAGATCAATTTGAAAATCTATTTAAAAATTATTTAAAACTTGTTAAAAACAATTTTTCTATACAATAATTTAGTTTAATAGTAAAAACTTTGTTTTACTTCTATTTTAAAAACTTAGAACCATTTCAAAAACAAACTTCTTTTGATTTAAAAAACTTTCTTTTAAAAATTCTAATGCATGCTCCCACCAACCCGAGAAAAACCCAAGTTTCCCCGATAAAAACTCGAGACTACCTACGTTACGTTCTGCTTCGAGAAAAATATCAAAACCCCCGAGACAAACTTCGAGCTCCAGCCTTCCTCCCCAAAACCCATCTTCCTGATACATAACCGTGCACGTTAACGTGCACACCCACGTTGATCGGCGGCGGTCCTTCCTCCGGCCTCTAGCACGTCACGTTCGACCTCGACATCAAATCGCACAACCCAGTAAACTCCCCTCGATCGAGAATAGATTTCTGGCCATCGAACCCAAACTGCACGAACACCATTGCCAGTAAATTCCATCACCACGGCAACCCCCGGCCTCGAGAAAACCCACCGCCTACACCATAGCTCCGCCTCACTTCCCTCTACCTCCTGAACCATATGCGATCGCCTCCTGATGCACGTCGAAGCCGCGAAACCCATATGAAAACCCACGACAATCACAGTGCCCAAAACCCTACCTTCTCGATTCCCAGCCAACCCCCACATCAATAAATTCCAACTCCATTTTTCCTATAATCTACTCCATCCCCTCTACCTTCGAGTTAATCCACGGCTTCCAGTTCGACGTTGATCGATGGGAATCGACCAAAACAATCAAAATGTTCATCTCAACAATACTCACCCATTTCAAAACTAAAAATCGTGATATTTCCACTAAAATTCATGGTTTCCTATATTGAATTCAAACATGCAATTCAATCTTAAAATTGAATCAATCGATTTTTGACCAAATTTATATTTTACTGCTGTTTATAAAATTTCAAGTCAAAATACTTTATAAAAGTTTCACAACTTAATTTCAATAGTGATATTATATGATTTTAAACCTCTTTTATTCATAAATCAAGAGCTAACAGTGATTAAATGATGAAATAATGGTTTGATTAAGAGATCATGTCTACTATCACTAAACAGAGGCTAAATTATATCTATACAGGAAATCAAACTCTCATATACAAGCATGCATACATTTAATTCTAGCATTTCAGATAACAGGATATTTTCATTCAAAATCATCTAACTGAAATCCAATTTAAACTGTTTTTAAAATATGTTTACTCACCAGAAATTATAAAACAGAGAATAGAAGACAGATTTTCTTCCCAGGCTGATGTTCCAGATTTTGAATTTTCTTGCTTTTTTGAATTTAAAACTTTGTTGTTTATCTTCATTATCATTTGCATGATTCCACAGGTTGCATTTGAAGATTTGAAACTGCTTATTGAATTGCCTCCATCTTCTTTTCTCTGATTTGCAATTCCAGATTTTACAGATTTACATTTCTCTTTGCAATTTTGAATTACAGATCTTTTATTTAATTTTAGGTTCGAATATATTTTAGTGGAGAAAATTTGAAGAAAGATGAATTCAGCTGAAAAGTGAAAACCAATTTCTTCTTTTTATTTTAATTTACTTATTTTAATTATCAAAAGGAGATGTGGACATTTGTCCTCTTAAGAGTTAATTAACTTACACCTAAACACTCCAAGCTTCCAAATGTTTACAAGTGTTTTAAATGCTTTATTATTGATTTACAAGTGTTAATTTCTTTTTTTATTTTGATTTATTTAAATCCTACATGTTTATTTATAAAATATCTATATGTATAAAAATGTATTTATCCTTTTATAATTTAAGCTTTAGATTTCTATATAAATATACAAGTGTGAAAAACTATTATTTATAATAACTTATGTTTTAATCAAATATATATATATATAACATATTTATAAATGCTTAAGAAATTGAGCTTAACTATATATATATTTTTACAAACCATTTTGAATTTTAAGAAGGAAAGAATCTAAAAAAAAACAATTGAACTTCTTAATTTAAACCTTAACCAAAATAAAACTTAAAATATATGTTTATAATAAATAAGAAATTATTCTTGTTATTTAAATCTTAAAATATCATTTTCAAAAGTATTAAACCAAATTACAAATTATATATATATATTAAAGTTTGAAAACATCTTATTAAATTTAAATTCAATATTCTTTCCATTCCAATATATACAAATATATATATTCTAAATGGAAAATACTTTTAACATTAGCTTTATAATTATCATATTTAATTTTAATACATAACTTCAAATAACAATATATATATACATATATATTATAATTTGATAACTTATCCTTTTATTAAATTAAAGACTCCCTATTTATAATATATATACCTATATATATACATTATAAATATAAACACTTATATTAGTTTTAGTAAGATAAATCTTCCTAATTAAAATTTTAGAAAAGATATTCCCAAATTAAAATGTTATTAGTTTTCAAAATAAATAAATTTGCCAATTTAAAATATTATTAACCTTTTAAAATGAATAAACTTGTCAATTTATAAAATAAATCAACAAATCAATTTAATTATTAATAAAGATTATTAAATTGATATTGCCAAATTTCCGGGATATCACATTCCTCCCCCCTTAAAATAATTTCGTCCCCGAAATTTAAAAGCAAAGATAATTTAATAACCCAGCAAAATTTTATTTTAAACAGCAACCATAGATATCAATCATATTCTAACAACCATAGCAAACAATTTAATCAAACAAATTTAACTATCCAGTCAAAATCTGGATAGAATTTACTCGAGTTTCCCCAAGTATATATATATACCGGGAGACTCGTTCTACAAGATCTAAACTAACTATCTACAATGATCTAGAAGTCCTTCCTTTCTAGATCACAAATCTGAACAAGATATCAGACTAACTCAAAACCATCCCAACTATCCTTCTGAACTGCTGATTCCATCACTCGATGAATCATACACATATTCCTCAGAGATATGTGAAATAAAATGAATTCCAGTTATCCGAACTGGCAACTCAATCCTGGGGATCAAAATCTAATCTCCAAAGAACACAGAAAAATCTCATAATACTTCCGGAGCTTACTCTCCAGTCTTACCAAATCTTATATCTCCTTTGATCGGAGAAAAACTTAAACAATATCCAATTTCAACATCAATTTCCAAATTCCATCAATTCTTAACTGCATAACTCCTTTGACGATCCTGAGTCACTTCATTCTTCCTGATCAGCTTAACCCTTGCTGTTGCTTCTTGAAACAGATTAGACCAACATCAAACCAATTTCCGGATCCTACTCAACAAAATGGTTTCTCAAAAATATGCCGAAATCCAAAACACAACTCTACTTTACAAACATTAGAGAACTTCGCACTACCTCTCCTATCTGAAATAGTCAAAACAGTTGCACTTGACAACTTTACCTCCAAATCCCGAAAATTTCTTCACACTTAGAGATACACTTGAATTTCCTATAGAAATCCTCTACTCCAAGAAAATCACAACTCCCGGTTGTTCCCACTCTAGAATAGTTGTTATCTTGCTTTCGCTGCACAACTCTGATCTGGAACAGATGAGAATGCCATCGGAGAAACTCGAGCACAAACTTGATCATCCACAGTTCACCATATCTAAAAATCTTAGTGAACCATTCTACTTGGTCAAAACACCTTAACAGAATCCTCACCAGAAAATTAGGTGTGGTCAATCCCTCTCCAAAGAATCCTGAGCTGCTTCACCAAATTATTCTCTAGGAGACATCCTTCTACTAAGCTGAACTTCTGGTAACTCCACGAATCAAGTCGATACGGAATCTCAATCTCCAATAATCCCAAGAGAATACTTAAACAATCGCAAGTCACTTTTGCGATCAGCTCAGCCTAATTTCCAAAGATAACTGTTCTCTCTTCACTAATCAGAACAGCTTATATTTGACTAACCAATCCATCGAAGAAATGGATTCACTCTACTGCTTCTGAACTTCACCTTCAGAAAAACTGCTCAGCCAGAAACTTTCTGCCAACATAGAACACTCCGAGTCGCACTGCTGCCACAAACCAAAGACTTCTTATCCGAAACTCCTCGAGAAACTTGGACCTCAAAGCAAATAGAAACACCCCACTGGACTCAGCCACAACACTGACACAGACTCACTTCTTCAAACTTGTTCCAGAAGAAACATCTTCAGAAACGTCCATAACCACCGTGTCTCATCGCACAGCTACTACTTCCTGAGGTTACCAAAATACCATCACTCTCTTCAGCTCATCCAATAGATCTACTCTATTCATCCAACTTCAAAGATAAACTCTAAACCATAACTGGTTTCCTTCAGAGATCGGTGAAATCTTTACACCACAACAAAGTTCATTCGAGACAGTATTAGGTCTACAGTCTCGTCAGATATACTTCCAACCTCAACACTCAAATTCTAACTATTGGTAGTCGTGTTACTCACACTACCACCTTATCTACCTTTATAACTTATATTGGAAAACCCGAACAGGTAACCCAACAAATAGGTAGAAATATATATATTTAAAATGATACTTTTTATATAGAAATTATTTCTGGGTAAAATTATTTCATTTACCTCTTTAAAACAATATTGTGTCCGTTGGCCTGGTCTAAGTGTTTAGAGATCCCTATCAATAACGTTAGCTACTCGTATTGACCAGAATCCATATACCACTCAACCGATCAATTAACACAATATAAAACCATTTTTATATAATTAACAATTACGCGCTCTCAAGATAGACACCACTTCAGAGCCTAGGTATTCACTCAACCTACTGCTCTGATACCAAATGTAACGACCCGGCTTTCTTTGCCCAGAAAGACGCATCGCTAATAAGAAAGAAAGGGATAGAAAAGAGAAAAGAAGAGAAAGAAAGAATAACAACACATCAGAATCTCACAACGGAACGAAACAAATATAATATATCACATAACTATTACATAGTCTTTACATAATCAGAGTACAAAACTTATACATCACGAAATAGACACTTATAAAACCTGTCTATTATACAACACAAGATACAACTCAAACAAACGACTCAGAGAAACCAACACAGTGGAATACTATATATCTACGAATGCTGAAGCCTCCTGCTCCATATCTCCTCCATAGATTCGTCAAAGCTAACCTGAATCCCTTGGCTACTCGTAAAAATTGAGTACCCAAGGTTTAATAAAACAGAAAATAAACACTTGGGTCAGACATGGGTCTGGTGTGAGTAAACGGGTTAATATTGTTTAACTTCAAAACCTTTTGAAAACAAAGGTATCACGTAAGACTTCCCACACATAAACATGGAAAAGTTTTTACCTTACGCTAACCAAAACATTTGATAGGAAATCCAGTTATATTATAATAGGGTCTAGGGTTTCCAAGTAAAATACAGAAATAGCTGAAATGCTTACATCTCACATTCCAACATAGTTGGGCACAACTAATACGTACGGCACTTATTGGAGTTTGGATTCCATACAATGGCAGGGCTACTGGGGTACCGCCCGTCACAGTACGTGGCCTAGATCACCGTACCGAGGATCACGCCCAATCCCCTGCAACACAAAGCCGGAACCATCCCTTACTGGATAATCCCAAACAAGATAATCCCGTAGTTGGCGCGACCAACCACACACTAAGCCGAATAAAAGAAAAGGGACCTCTAGACAGGGATCTATCTTGCTCTCAGTGGGTGCTACCCACGAAGCCTTGCTGCACCTCCCCTGTTTTAGCCATTCCCGGTTGATGAGGCTTGAGGTTACGATTACCTTTAATCAGAACATATCACTTAGAATGCTCATCGTCCGCCTGACGATGTGCTGAAAGCATTCAATCCATACAAGTTCGTTCCGGGTTCGAACGAAACCGAAGGCATTATCTCGTTACACTCGTTTTGGAATCACCCTCAGAGTTAACGACAATAACCCTTGCACTCTAAATCTTCATCTTCACTTGAGATTCACGACCTATCGTTAATTTGGATCGATGTGGTATTCGGGTCTCCAGACCTGGAATACCGGTATACGGAAACCCGATCCCGGTCTCATCGAAATCCAAAACGTATCTTTTAAGGCCAAGTTGTTTAAAGGTTTAAACAATTCAACTTATCTATATTCATACAGATAGATAATTCACACATCACAATTGATAATCATATTATCATTTAAACAGATGATTCATAATCAAATAGGTAATCCATATCAACATCACAATAGTTAATCTATATTACCATTATAATGCAACCAAGCATTCATACCACACAACATTACTTATCTCATTTCTGAGATTACATCCATTCAAGACAAATCAATGTCATCCATTCATACATAAGCAATGATTTACTTAATCACAACATAATTAATTTAAAATGAATTAAATTAACTATCTCTATCTTTAATTAATTTAAAGTGAATTAAATTAATTACTTCATTTCTAATTAATTTAAAATAAATTAAATTAATTACTTCATTATAAACCTTACTTATAATACCATTAATTAATTACAAATAAATTAATTAATCTTTCTCTAATTATCCACCTTAATTAATCACCTTGATTAATTATACTTTAATTACATTTAAGTAATTATCTTTAATTAATTTCACAAATTAATTATTCTTAATCAATACAGTAATTAACCTTTAATTACTTCATTTATTAATTAATTATAATCAATTACTTTAATCCTTAATTAATTACAATTAATCACTTATCATTTGATTAATTAATCAACTCTTAATTACATCATTAATTAATTATAACTAATGAACCTTAATTATATTTTTAATTATTTATCCTATTTAAATTAATTAAATAATTGATCTTAATTAAACCATAATTATTAATCACCTTTGATTAATCCTATCAGTAATTAACTTCCCTTAATTACTTCCATTAATTCATTACTTTTTAATTAATTACCTTAACAATTAATTAATTACCTTATTAATTAACCTTAATCCTTTTTATTAACTTTATTAAATAAATTATTTAATTAATAACACTAGGTAATTAACCTTAATCACTTCTATTTAATTACCTTCATTAAATAATTACCCTTTAATTACTTTATTAAATAATTTACCTTTATTTAATTACATCTAGTAATTATTCCTCAATTACTTCATCAAGTAATTACACTTAATTAATTTATAAGAGATTATCCCTAATTAATCACTGATTAATTACTTAGTTAATTATTTAACTAATTATTTAAATTAATTAAATAATTTCTTAACTATTTATACTTAAAGATCTTAATTAAGAAAAACCATTTATCTTAATTAAATTATTATCTATTCTTAAATCATTTTCAATAAATGAATTATCCTTATTAATTTCACATATTAATTTCCTTTAATAAATCAAATCTTAATTACTTAAGATAAAATCTTTATTATAATTTAAATAATAACAACATTTAGTTTTTACCTTTAAAATCTTTGAAGCTTTTCAAAATTATTAAATAAATTTAAATACAAAGATCAATTTGAAAATCTATTTAAAAATTATTTAAAACTTGTTAAAAACAATTTTTCTATACAATAATTTAGTTTAATAGTAAAAACTTTGTTTTACTTTTATTTTAAAAACTTAGAACCATTTCAAAAACAAACTTCTTTTGATTTAAAAAACTTTCTTTTAAAAATTCTAATGCATGCTCCCACCAACCCGAGAAAAACCCAAGTTTCCCCGATAAAAACTCGAGACTACCTACGTTACGTTCTGCTTCGAGAAAAATATCAAAACCCCCGAGACAAACTTCGAGCTCCAGCCTTCCTCCCCAAAACCCATCTTCCTGATACATAACCGTGCACGTTAACGTGCACACCCACGTTGATCGGCGGCGGTCCTTCCTCCGGCCTCCAGCACGTCACGTTCGACCTCGACATCAAATCGCACAACCCAGTAAACTCCCCTCGATCGAGAATAGATTTCTGGCCATCGAACCCAAACTGCACGAACACCATTGCCAGTAAATTCCATCACCACGGCAACCCCCGGCCTCGAGAAAACCCACCGCCTACACCATAGCTCCGCCTCACTTCCCTCTACCTCCTGAACCATATGCGATCGCCTCCTGAGGCACGTCGAAGCCGCGAAACCCATATGAAAACCCACGACAATCACAGTGCCCAAAACCCTACCTTCTCGATTCCCAGCCAACCCCCACATCAATAAATTCCAACTCCATTTTTCCTATAATCTACTCCATCCCCTCTACCTTCGAGTTAATCCACGGCTTCCAGTTCGACGTTGATCGATGGGAATCGACCAAAACAATCAAATGTTCATCTCAACAATACTCACCCATTTCAAAACTAAAAATCGTGATATTTCCACTAAAATTCATGGTTTCCTATATTGAATTCAAACATGCAATTCAATCTTAAAATTGAATCAATCGATTTTTGACCAAATTTATATTTTACTGCTGTTTATAAAATTTTAAGTCAAAATACTTTATAAAAGTTTCACAACTTAATTTCAATAGTGATATTATATGATTTTAAACCTCTTTTATTCATAAATCAAGAGCTAACAGTGATTAAATGATGAAATAATGGTTTGATTAAGAGATCATGTCTACTATCACTAAACAGAGGCTAAATTATATCTATACAGGAAATCAAACTCTCATATACAAGCATGCATACATTTAATTCCAGCATTTCAGATAACAGGATATTTTCATTCAAAATCATCTAACTGAAATCCAATTTAAACTGTTTTTAAAATATGTTTACTCACCAGAAATTATAAAACAGAGAATAGAAGATAGATTTTCTTCCCAGGCTGATGTTCCAGATTTTGAATTTTCTTGCTTTGTTGAATTTAAAACTTTGTTGTTTATCTTCATTATCATTTGCATGATTCCACAGGTTGCATTTGAAGATTTGAAACTGCTTATTGAATTGCCTCCATCTTCTTTTCTCTGATTTGCAATTCCAGATTTTACAGATTTACATTTCTCTTTGCAATTTTGAATTACAGATCTTTTATTTAATTTTAGGTTCGAATATATTTTAGTGGAGAAAATTTGAAGAAAGATGAATTCAGCTGAAAAGTGAAAACCAATTTCTTCTTTTTATTTTAATTTACTTATTTTAATTATCAAAAGGAGATGTGGACATTTGTCCTCTTAAGAGTTAATTAACTTACACCTAAACACTCCAAGCTTCCAAATGTTTACAAGTGTTTTAAATGCTTTATTATTGATTTACAAGTGTTAATTTCTTTTTTTATTTTGATTTATTTAAATCCTACATGTTTATTTATAAAATATCTATATGTATAAAAATGTATTTATCCTTTTATAATTTAAGCTTTAGATTTCTATATAAATATACAAGTGTGAAAAACTATTATTTATAATAACTTATGTTTTAATCAAATATATATATATATATAACATATTTATAAATGCTTAAGAAATTGAGCTTAACTATATATATATTTTTACAAACCATTTTGAATTTTAAGAAGGAAAGAATCTAAAAAAAAAACAATTGAACTTCTTAATTTAAACCTTAACCAAAATAAAACTTAAAATATATGTTTATAATAAATAAGAAATTATTCTTGTTATTTAAATCTTAAAATATCATTTTCAAAAGTATTAAACCAAATTACAAATTATATATATATTAAAGTTTGAAAACATCTTATTAAATTTAAATTCAATATTCTTTCCATTCCAATATATACAAATATATATATTCTAAATGGAAAATACTTTTAACATTAGCTTTATAATTATCATATTTAATTTTAATACATAACTTCAAATAACAATATATATATACATATATATTATAATTTGATAACTTATCCTTTTATTAAATTAAAGACTCCCTATTTATAATATATATACCTATATATATACATTATAAATATAAACACTTATATTAGTTTTAGTAAGATAAATCTTCCTAATTAAAATTTTAGAAAAGATATTCCCAAATTAAAATGTTATTAGTTTTCAAAAGAAATAAATTTGCCAATTTAAAATATTATTAACCTTTTAAAATGAATAAACTTGTCAATTTATAAAATAAATCAACAAATCAATTTAATTATTAATAAAGATTATTAAATTGATATTGCCAAATTTCCGGGATATCACACTCATCTTATTACTTATTTAATTAAGTTTGTTCTATTTCAATTAATAACCATTCAGAAAGTTACAATTATATTTCAAACACCTTTTTGTAAATTTACTTTTGTTTTTCAATCAATTTACAAAGATATGAATTTATTTATCATTTGTTTACTTTCTTAGAACATTAACTAAGTTTATACATTTTCTTACACAACTTAATTTAAATTTTATTTAAGTTAAACTTTTTCTTCTCTTGTCATTCACATTCAACAAATTTTAAATTTATTTTTAGCTTAATAATTCTCAAATCTATAAATTATAACTTATTTTTATCTAAACTAATTTCAATTATAAGTTCAAAACTATTTTCATATATTTATCAAATTATAAGTGAATCCAAAGAGTAATATACGATAAAGAAGGTAGTTGCACTGTTGTTGAAGCAAAACTCATATTTGCATTCTTGAATTTACAGTTAATTCACTAATAAATTTTAGTTATACTCCATTATCACATAAGTAGCCTTTTAATTTATAGACTAGGAAACAAATGCATAAAAACAAAAATGATAAATTTCGGTTATACAATAGCAACCATGATTTGAAATAAAATACTACAGTAAAGAAGGAAATATTAGAATAGCTTACTGACTTCTGATTGAGACGGTCGGCTTCAAATTCAACAAAACACCATTAATTCATGCTTGAATCTGAAAATATCTATTTACTTACAATGTAGTAACCGACAAAACAAATCGAGAGTAAGAAATTTCCATTGAATTTTCATTGGTTAAAAAATTTCTAATCATAATATGTTTAATCGATAGCCAATGAGTCCCCTATAGGTACAATACTAAACCAAAGTTGTAACGATATGGATTTTCGCGCTCGAAAATCGACATCCATACTTTACATCGTACTCGAATGCCGTAGATCCGACCGTTCAAATCCGAGTCGCCGGAGCTTATAACAACATTAAGTATAACAACACTGCGGAAGAAAAAGAATAATACATTGATATACAATATCTGATACAATATCCAGATACAATGATGATATAATGAATATCTATATAAATCAGAGATATGATAAAAGAAATAGCAGCGGAAAAGAAACGATAACATCAGCAGCAGATAATCTCCATCTTCAAAGCACCAATCCAGAAATAGCTCGAACTCCCAATAACGATACACCAAGATAAGCAAGTGCAGTCCATATCCAAAGACTGAACTAGCTCCAGAAAATCTACTAATCCTGACTATCTGAAAAACCCAACTCTAGACTGCTCGTGTAGGAAAATTTTGAGCATCCAGAGTTTAGGAAAGAAACAATAAACTCCGGATCAGTCATGGGACTGGTGTGAGCAACAAAAACAGTTTATCTTTAAAAACGAACAACAAAAGAATTTTTACAGTCAATTTGCAATGCTTTTGGAAAATGAAACTACCATAAGGCCTCCCGCCACACACACAATGAAAACGCAGAATTGGAGGAGATTTCTCCTTATGATAGTCAAAGATGCTTACTACGCAAAATCAAATCCTTTTTGATATTATTATTAGTGCATAGTGTAGAAAACATTTCGAAAGTAGAATATAAATCTTAGCCAACATACGACCAGTATCGTATGCCTACTATAGCTACCATCCAAACAGTGGGGCGCCACCATAAGTAGATGGCAGGTTCTACAACTAATACCGTACAAAATTCGTATTTGGAAGATGGATTTCCATCAAATGGTCAGGCTAAGGAACTTCCTATTCCACGAAAGAAATGCCTCTGGCGGGACGTTCCGAGAACCAAACCGTTCTCTGCCAAACAAGGCCGGCTACCCCTTTTCCCAAGGGAGTATACAAAACCTGAGATATGCCACCCCCGGTCCTTTGGGACCTTTAACCGAGCTCGGTATCCAACATCACACATAATAAATAAAGTGTATCCACATGAGTAAGTATCTGGGCTCCATACCATGATACTACCCTTTTCCAGAAGGAATGGTCATAACCTAGGGGAGCTACCCCTGAAAACCTTGCCGCAACATTCCTGTTTCGACCATTTCCAGTTTGTGAGGCTCGACGAAGTCTCGTCCACAAAGCTACGCTTTTTCAAAAAGCCACGCTTTGGGTCAACATATGATCAACCTATGATCACAAAGATAAATGATCAAACAAATGATCATATCACAAATGATCAAACACTGATCATCACACAGCAACACTCAGCATGCCACATTACCAAATTGGGATATATCGCTGATAAATTTCAACTACATAACCTCTGAGCTCGTACGTCTCAGAGAAGGGTGTTAAGCTAAGAGAATAAATTCTCCGCCACCAACAGAAATGTATTTGAAAGAAATCAGCTTTATATCTCAAAGTGTAATGTCAGACATGTAACCATACAAGTCTGTTCCGGGTTCGAACAGAACCGAAGGCACTTCTCACGAAGCCCTTGCAAATCCGGATAATTTTCAATCACGTCCGGACTTCCCATCACAAAAAGAGTGATATAAATCTCTATACCGGAGCAACTCAGTGCAGAGACATTCGACAGGTTGTCCTTTCATTTTCGAAAATATTCGGTCTTCAACACCGGTCTTCAAATGCCATCCATATACGACGTATCACTATTCGGAATGGGTTATACGACACAAAGGTCCTTTCCCGGCTAACCCAAATAGTGAGCGCAATATTTAAAAACATATGGATATTGGGATTTCAATTAAGTCACAACTTATTACCCAAAATCTTTCTTCAAATGGTTTAACAAATTACCATTTTCAAATCTTTAAACAAAAAGATTCATTTTAAACAACCTTCAACGGTTTAAACAATTTCCACATTTTAATCTTTTAAATAAAAGATTCATTCACAGATTTTTCCAAATCAATTTCCATTTCAATTTGATTAACTCGTTAAATCTTTAAATCAAAGATTTAACTTATAGCTTTCAAAACAATTTCATTTCGAAGGGTTTAAATAAATCATTATTTTAAATCTGTTAAAAATAAACAGATTCAATTCATAGCTTTCAAAAGAATTCATTCATAACTTGGAAAAACAATTTTCAATTCAAACTTGAAATTCCTTTAATTAAACTGGAATTTCACTTCTTATCTGAAAGCTTTTATCATTTGAAACAAACAGTTTTCATTTTGGAAATCTGATTCTTTAATACAAGTTAAAGTTCTTGGGTTAAATCCAAATTCTCAAAATTTTACTTTTAAAATGGTTTAAATTCATATAAACACATTTATATCATCTTTAATCCCTAGTTTCAAATCATAGGATTCAATTTCAAACTTGAATTCAAATTTTAAATCAAATTATTTAAATTTTCAAAACTCGATTAAGTTATTCAAAATAACTTTTATCTTTGAAATTCCATTTCAAAAGCTTTTCATTTTAAACCCAAATTTCCAATTTCAAAATCAATTGAAATTAAAATTTCAATTTCAAAAACATCAAATTTAAATTATCTATGATTTAACCGATTTCCACGTGAAATCCATATTTGTGTGTGTAAAAGTGTAGTCCAAGGGTTTTACACAGCAGAGCAACATCATACAATCATCACAGATCAAATACAGAAATATAGTTGATAAGCGGTATAAACTATTATGCTTATCGTTCATTCACAGATCATAGATATATATCACAGACAAGTAAATTACAGATCACAACATAAATCAGGATGTATCACAAGCATCATATATCAGGGATATCAAACAATCAAGTCATCCAATAGAATCCAAATATTCATAAGTAAGGTCGGTTAATTGTCTAATAAATTCAAATCAGATTAATTCTTATATATTTTTAATCTTGGTTAATTAACATTAATTAATTACAAACCATTTTGATTTATTATTCTTTTATCATTTATTAGTTTACCATTAATGATAAATTAATTAACCCTTAAATTATAATTAATCAACCTTTAATTTTTAAATAATTATCCTTTAATTATTTAATTCACTATTTAATTAATTATCTTTAATTAATAAATTGACCTTTAATTTATTACCATTTAATTAATTATCCTTAATTAATTAAAATAAGTGATTATTCTTAATCACCTAATCAACTTTAACCCTTAGTTAATTACTTTTAACTAAGTAATTGTCTTTAATTATTTTCAGTAGTAAATTAACTTTTAACTCAAATTAATTATCTCAAATTACCTTGATTAACTTATCACGTTATCCTGAATTATTTATTGCTTTTAAAACTGGTTATTTCTATATCTTAAAAACTCTATTATCATTTCAAAAACCCGAGACCAACTCATATCTTCCCCGAGCCAAATCTGGGTTTTCCCGAGCTTTCACGTTTTATAAATTTCCTTCAAAAAAACTTAGTTTCGTTTTAAATTCAAAACTGTTAACAGTATAGTCCACTCGCGAGCTACACGCAACCAAACCCGAGCCAAATCTTCATTTCCCCGAGCTCTCCCTGTACGAAACCCATCTTCTTCTTCTTCCTAAACTCCTCACTGATACACAATAATAATGGTGCATATGCACCAACGATCGGAGCTTCTCCGATCAATCCCAACCACCTTGCCACATCATCGGCAACACACATGACTATCCCGACCATCCATCATCGTGAATTTCCTCAGAAATCAAAATCGAGCATATCAACAAGACCTATAACAGCATAGATCAACCCAAAACGTTCCGCCTCGCCAATCCCTGTCACCGGTGACTTCGCCACTCCACCAAGATCTCCGCCATGGTCCCCTGCTTCTTTCCCCTGAACGCGATTCCACTCGATGCCACGATGCTGGCGAATTCCAGCTCCAAACTTCGACGAGTCAAACCGGGTTTTAAACCCTAAATCCACATCGTCCCAGTGCCTCAATCATTTATAAATTCAGTTTATATTTTTCTGTCAATCCATGATGCTCGAACCAACTTCTGACCCAAGCACGACCAACTCCATCTCGTCGTTCGACGGTATTTGAAAAAAATATGAATTTTGTTCAACTCGAGATAACACAGTAATTCCAACCTTTAAAATCTTCAAATCACTATGAAAATTCATAGTTTCTTTACATGAATTCATTCATGGAATCCAAAGATAAAATTTTAATTATTGATTTTTTTGTTTGTTTTGACTCATACCAGCACATCTTTGTATTTTTCTTAATCTTGGGTTCATTACTGAAATTAACATTCTTAAACTATCATTAGAATTGATATTATGTTATCATAACCATATTTCATTCATGGATCGAAGTCTAATTCTGATTGTATGAATTTTTCTTTTAGGTGATTTGTAACGACCCAGAATTTTTGATAATTAAAATTCGAATATTTAATTGATTTTAAATATTAATAAATGAATTTAATAAGTCGAATAATTTATTTAAAGGATATTGGATTTAATTTGGTCAATTAAATCGATAATTTAATGATTGAAATTCCAGAGATAATTAAAAATCGAGTTTAAAATGATTGAAAATGATTTGTAAAATTTTATTTAATCATACTGGAGTTATAGAAAGGTTATAGAGCTTTTAAAATTGAATTTGGAGTTAATCTATGAAAATTGAATATTTTAATATTTAATTATCGACTGTAAAAATAGCCAATTTTCGAACAGTCTCAGAATTGGACGAAACTAGTTTCATCGGATCCGTAATGTGATATTATTGCATGGTTTCAAATTTCGTAATTTTTGGATTTATCGTTTGTCCGGGGCAAGCCAAAACGCCTCGAAATCGATTTAAATCGGTTTAATTTAAATTGATCGTTTATTGCCATATCTCACACATACGATCGAATTAGCTTCCGAAACCTATTCCATTGCGTTCGTAACGTGGGGTAAACCTTAGAAACGTCAGCCGGCACGCTCGATTTCGAGTTCGAAATTTTTCGGATGAATAGTGTTGAGATAATTTTCTATAAAAGCCCCTATTTTCTCATTTTTGCAAAATAACCAAAACCCTAGGGTTTCAATTCAGAGCCGCCACCATCAAAACGAACGGCCATAAATTCCTAAACTTCTTTTGTCAATCTCCTCCAATCCATGCGTTATTTCAAGAAGTGTTCAACACGGAAGTTGTAGATCTAGGGGAGAGCTTCACATCCATACGGATGTGATCGTCATTGGCGCGTTGATGGAGGCGCAGCTGGCCAGGGAAGTGCTGCCGTTCGGCCTCGTCACGCGTGCAATAGAGGTGACCGAGCTGGGGGCTGTTCTGGGTGGAGGTGCGGCACGTCGCGTGCTTCTGAATGGCATCACCCGATCGATGAACAGATGAACGTGGAGGTTGCGTTATCTAGGGTTAGGGCCGGCCATATGGGTTTCTTCGCGTTCAAATTGCCTGTAGGAGGAAGAAAGGAGGGAACGGTTGTGATGGGGTGGAAAGCAAGATCAACGGCCAGATTGGTTAGGGGTAAAATTTTTAAAAGAAAATGTAAAATTAATTGTATTATAATTTGTTCGATCTTTAAAAAGCTATAACTTGTTCATACATTATCAGAAAATTACGAAACCAGTTGCGTTGTCTTCGTTTTGTCGAGCTCTTCGCGATGCAACTGAATTGGAAACGATCGGGGTCAGTGAAAATTTTGAGTGAGATTAAACGTCCGTTTAATTTCATTCGAAATAAACGCTACAAATTTCTATCGGAAGAATCACGGTGAGATCTTCTCACTCAAAATAAATTTGGATTGCAGTTATTGATTTGATTGATTACTTTTGGATGTGATATTAGATATAGTAGGATATATCTATATATATAGCAATATATACATATTGGCATATGTATATATTGGATTGATTGATTTCCCGCCTCGTATAGCGGATGAGACCCTATTGCGCCGTTAGTAAGCGGATAATATTTATTAAACCCATATACCGCGATAATTCCGTACTGGAGCGGAATTGGTATTGTGCTAACATCTGTGGATGCAGGGAAACAAGTTGGAGGGATCCAACTGGATTCCTCACCGTATTGATTATTTACAGATATTGTGATATATTCTGTTATCATATGATGATATATGATATTTGATTGTTGTGATTGATTGTTTGATGCTGTAGCATCATCAGATCCATTTTTGAAGTTAAAAATAACGATATTATTTTTAAAAGGATTTCAAAGTGATTATTTGAAAATATATGTTTTATTGAATTTTGGAATTAATTCATTTTAAATAAATAAATGTTATAATTTTCGTGTTATAAAAATTATGAGATTTGTGAAATATAAGCGAAAAGTGGTTTTTTGAAATATAAGTTGATTAAATTGTAATTGGTTTAAATTGAAATTTTCGACTTATCATAAATGGATTATATTTATAGAAGATGTATAAAATTGTTATTTTATAAATAAAAATAAGGAGATTATTTAGGAGTTCTATAAATGTTAAAATGAACTTATAAACGGATTTTTTAAGTAAGTAATATTAATAGATATACGATTTGTGAAGTTATAAGATGAAGGATTTTGAAAATAAATGAATTATGAGTTATCAACTTATGAATTGGATTTTTGTTATATAAATGAGTCAAATGGAATTGTTTAAATAAGATATTTCATAACTTGAAATTGTTATAAAATATAAAATTGTGATTTATAAACGTTGTTTATAAATCCGAAATCACTTATTTTGATAAGTGAATTGTAGAAGTTAATTAAAGGAATTATATCCACGATTTTGGACAGTGGATAAGCTTTTAAATAAAATGTGTAGAAATGTTGAATTTGGATAACGAAGTATATTCACGATTTTGGACAGTGAATATATTATTAAATAAAATGGATATGTTTGGAGAAGTGATATTATGAAATGAAGTAATTGTTTTAAAAGATGTTTTAAAACGTGTTAAATATCAAAATCATAGATTTCAACATTCACTGTAGAAATAGACGTTTTCGAGAAATAAGGAAATGGTGGACTATAACACTGTGTTATAGTAAATGATTTCCGAAAGGAAATGTTTTTTTTATGTAGTATTGGGATTTACATATCTATCTAAAATTTCGAATCCCTATACTAGTGATTTTGAGTCGTCGTAACGATGTTTTACGTAACATTCGTTTTGACTCAAATAAATGTGCTTAAGAGAATGATTTCCTTAAAGAATGAAATGTATACTTAATTTTGATTTAAGTATAACGAATATTTTCAAATGTTGAAAATAAATGATTTGTGAATTACTTATTTTTAAATAAGTATGGAAATGCTTTTCCAATATGAAATGAACTGTTTTGAGATTTTATCTTCAAAGATAAAATGAAATGTGGAAATTGATTTGAAATTGTTTTCAAATGGTGAAGTGTGGAAATTTTATATCTAATGAAGATATTTTTGAAGATTAAATAATTGGGAAAATTATTTGGAATCTGATGATGTTGCGCATCTTTATTGATAGTTAAATAACCGACTATCAATAATTACCTTGAATGGGTATTTGTTGTGAATTGGATGAATTTGAATGCCACACTTATTTTTGAATAAACGCTCACTATTCGGGTTAGCCGGGAAAGGACCATGGGGTCGTATAACCCATTCCGAATATGTGATACGTCGTTATGAATTGCATTCGAAGACCGGTGTTGAAGACCGGATATTTTTGAAAGCGGAAGGATTACCGTCGAGTTACTCTACATCAGCTGATCTCCGATTTAGAGGTTTTATCACCCTTAGTGACGGGAAGTCCGGACGTGATTAGAAATTATCCGGATTTGCAAGGGCTTCGTGAGAAGTGCCTTCGGTTCTGTTCGATCCCGGAACAGACTTGTATGGATTGTGTGTCTAACGTTACAATTTGAGATATAAAGCTGATTTCTTTCAAATACATATCTGTTGGTGGCGGAGAATTTATTCTCTTAGATTAACACCCTTCTCTGAGTCGTACGAGCTCAGAGGTTATGTAGTTGAATTTCATCAGCGATATACTCCCAATTTGGTAACGTGGCATACTAAGTGTTGCTGTGAAATGATCAGTGTTTGATCATTTGTGATATGATCATTTGTTTGATCATATATCTTTGTGATCATAGGTTGATCATTTTGTTTGACCCGAAGCATGGCTTTGTAGAAAGCGTAGCTTTGTGGACGAGACTTCGTCGAGCCTCACACCCCGGAAATAGTCAAAACAGGAAGGATGCAGCAAGGTTCTAGGGAGTAGCGCCCCTTAGTGTATGTCATTCCTTCTGGATAGAGGTGGTATCATGGTATGTAGCCCAGATACTTAACCTATGTGGTTGCTGCATTATTATTATTATGTGGTTTGTTGGAAATCGGGGATCCTCGGGAAGATCAGTTACGATCGGGGGATGACATACGCGTGTCAGTAGTTACCTATTTTTGCAGAGGTAACCCGGCCTTGTGTTGGCAGAGATCTGGTTAGGTTCTCGGGACGTCATTCCAGAGGCGTTCTATTCGTGGAATAGGAAGTTCCTTAGCCTGACCATTTGTTGGAAATCCAAACTCCAATACGTGACTTGTACGGTTTTAGTTGTAGAACCTGCCATCTAATATGGCAGCTATAGCAAGCATACTATAATGGTACGTATGCTGGCTAAGATTTATATTGTACTTTCGAAATGTTTTCTACACTATGCACTAAAAATAATATCAAAAATAATTGATTTTGTGTAGTAAGCATCTTTGACTATCATAAGAAGAAATCTCCTCCAATTCTGCGTTTGCATTGTGTGTGTGGCGGGAGGTCTTATGGTAGTTTCATTTTCCAAAAGCATTGCGAATCTATTTTATTTTCTTTGTGAAAGATAAACTGTTTTACGATCTCACACCAGTCACCATGACTGACTTGGAGTTTATTGTTTCCCTTCTAAACTCTGGGTGCCCACCAATTCCCACACGGGCAGTCTAGAGTTATGTTATCAGGATATTCTGGAGCTTTGGAGATAAGCTGGATGACGAGACGTAGTATTTGTATCTGATAGTATTTATCCCGCTGTGTATTCTGTATGAGGACAAGTTATATAACTGTCCATTGTTGTATATTGACTCTGATGATTGATGTATGTATAAACTGATATAGTTCTTTGTGTTAAAAGACTAGTGTTTATTTATTATATATTGTTCCGCTGCGATGTGTAAGATTCTGATATTGTTTTCTGTTCTGATGTTGTTTTCTCTTCTTTCTTCTTCTTCTACTTTTTCTTCTTCTATTTAAAACCCTCACTATTGGAGTTTCCGGCACTCGATTGCTCGACAGTCGATAAAGTGAGTATCGATGTCGAATTTTCGAAAGTCGAAAATTTCGGTATGTGACATGATTCAAGCCTATGGAAGTAACAGGGACAGGTTGTATATATCATACAGATGTATACACAATTAAACAGAGCAATTCAAAGCATTTATTCAGATAAACCCAATTATGCAAACATCACATAATAGATTCAAGAACTACAGCATGTAGCAGATTCATCAAACAGTGGTTTAAACTTGTAAATTTTGTTACTTTAGGATATCGGATGTTTACAGAGGTTTAAAAACTGAGGTACTCTGATTTTGAACTGTTGTTTTTCAACATTTCCATAAAACTTACTTTAAATTTACTCAAATAAAATTTAAAACTTCAAAACAAAGCTAAACAAACAAAGTTTGTTCAGATCATTAAGTCAAATAAGGTTCCAATGAAGAGGAATTGGAACTTCAACAGGTTTTAAGCAACCTGGGACTGAACAGAGGTAGATATGCCTGTAGATTGAACATGCACATCTCTCTCAACATATAGACATATACAGATTCCCAAAATTCGTAATCAATACTTCATAGAAAATTTTGCTCACTGAAAATGTTTAAGAAGAATGTTACTCACCTGGAACAGTTTGAAACAGAGGAGACTCGGCTTGAAATGTTTTGTTTTAGTTGCTTTTAATTTGCTTGCTGAGACCTTCTTTAAATCCCTGAGTTGCATTGATTTGTATTGTTGGATTTGTTTTAAGTTTAAGTTGACATTATTTTCTTGAGGCATCCAGTTCAAATGAACGAACTGATGAAGATTGCTATATGTAAAGTGAGTTTACAGGGACATCACTTTGTACAAGGGGATTGTATTTGTTTATACAATAGGTATGGGTTGATTATATTATAAAAGAAAATGTACATGGGTATTGTCACTTGGCTTTAACATAGGCATGGCTGAAATCGTGCTAGAATTGGAGGAGATTTCTCCTTATGATAGTCAAAGATGCTTACTACGCAAAATCAAATCCTTTTTGATATTATTATTAGTGCATAGTGTAGAAAACATTTCGAAAGTAGAATATAAATCTTAGCCAACATACGACCAGTATCGTATGCCTACTATAGCTACCATCCAAACATTAGGGTGCCACCATAAGTAGATGGCAGGTTCTACAACTAATACCGTACAAAATTCGTATTTGGAAGATGGATTTCCATCAAATGGTCAGGCTAAGGAACTTCCTATTCCATGAAAGAAACGCCTCTGGCGGGACGTTCCGAGAACCAAACCGTTCTCTGCCAAACAAGGTCGGCTACCCCTTTTCCCAAGGGAGTATACAAAACCTGAGATATGCCACCCCTGGTCCTTTGGGACCTTTAACCGAGCTCCGTATCCAACATCACACATCATAAATAAAGTGTATCCACATGAGTAAGTATCTGGGCTCCATACCATGATACTACCCTTTTCCAGAAGGAATGGTCATACCCTAGGGGAGCTACCTCTGAAAACCTTGCCGCAACATTCCTGTTTCGACCATTTCCGGTTTGTGAGGCTCGACGAAGTCTCGTCCACAAAGCTACGCTTTTTCAAAAAGCCACGCTTTGGGTCAACAGATGATCAACCTATGATCACAAAGATAAATGATCAAACAAATGATCATATCACAAATGATCAAACACTGATCATCACACAGCAACACTCAGCATGCCACATTACCAAATTGGGATATATCGCTGATAAATTTCAACTACATAACCTCTGAGCTCATACGTCTCATAGAAGGGTGTTAAGCTAAGAGAATAAATTCTCCGCCACCAACAGAAATGTATTTCAAAGAAATCGGCTTTATATCTCAAAGTGTAATGTCAGACATGTAACCATACAAGTCTGTTCCAGGTTCGAACAGAACCGAAGGCACTTCTCACGAAGCCCTTGCAAATCCGGATAATTTTCAATCACGTCCGGACTTCCCATCACAAAAAGAGTGATATAAATCTCTATACCGGAGCAACTCAGTGCAGAGACATTCGACAGGTTGTCCTTTCATTTTCGAAAATATCCGGTCTTCAACACCGGTCTTCAAATGCCATCCATATACGACGTATCACTATTCGGAATTGTCACATACCGAAATTTTCGACTTTCGAAAATTCGACATCGATACTCACTTTATCGACTGCCGAGCAATCGAGTGCCGGAAACTCCAATAGTGAGGGTTTAAGAAAAAGAAATAGAAGAAAAGATAGAAGAAAAAGAGAAGAAGAACAACAAAACAACAACAGATACAGAACAGAGACAATATCAGAATCTCACATATCGCAGCGGAACAATATATAATAGATAAATCAGTAATCTTTTAAAACAAAGAACTATATCATTTTATACATACATCAATCATCAGAGTCAATATACAACAATGGACAGTTATATAAACTTGTCCTCATACAGAATACACAGCGGAATAAATACTATCAGATACAAATACTACGTCTCGTCATCCAGCTTATCTCCAAGCTCCAGAATATCCAGAATATCCTGATAATATAACTCTAGGCTGCCCGTGTGGAAAATTTGTGGGCACCCAGAGTTTAGAAGGGAACAATAAACTCCGAGTCAGTCATGGTGACTGGTGTGAGATCGTAAAACAGTTATTCTTTATAACAACAAACTAATTTTTAAAGTCAATTCGAAATGCTTTTGGAAAATGAAACTACCATAAGACCTCCCGCCACACACACAATGCAAACGCAGACTTGGAGGAGATTTCTTCTTATGATAGTCAAAGATGCTTACTACGCGAAAATCAAATTCTTTTTGATATTATTATTAGTTCATAGTGTAGAAAACATTTCGAAAGTAGAATATTAATCTTAGCCAGCATAGGTACCATTATAGTATGCTTGCTATAGCTGCCATATTAGATGGCAGGTTCTACAACTAAAACCGTACAAGGCTCGTATTGTTTCTTTGGATTTCCAACAAATGGTCAGGCTAAGGAACTTCCTATCCACGATGGGTACGTCCCTGGAATAGACGACCCGAGAAATAACCTAACATTACGGTTAGATCTCTGCCAACACAAGGCCGGGTTACCTCTGCAAAAATAGGTAACTACTGACACGCGTATGCCATCCCCCGATCGTCACCGATCTTCCCGAGGATCCCCGATTTCCAACAAACCACAAAGTAATAATAACTGTGCAGCAACCACAGAGGTTAAGTATCTGGGCTCCATACCATGATACCACCTTTATCCAGAAGGAATGACATACACTAAGGGGCGCTACTCCCTAAAACCTTGCTGCATCCTTCCTGTTTCGACCATTTCCGGGGTGTGAGGCTCGACGAAGTCTCGTCCACAAAGCTACGCTTTCTACAAAGAGCCCTGCTTCGGGTCAAACAAAATGATCAACCTATGATCACAAAGATATAAGATCAAACAAATGATCATATCACAAATGATCAAACACTGATCATTTCACAGCAACACTCAGTATGCCACGTTACCAAATTGGGATATATCGCTGATAAATTTCAACTACATAACCTCTGAGCTCGTACGTCTCAGAGAAGGGTGTTAAGCTAAGAGAATAAATTCTCCGCCACCAACAGATATGTATTTGAAAGAAATCAGCTTTATATCTCAAATTGTAACGTCAGACACACAATCCATATAAGTCTGTTCCGGGATCGAACAGAACCGAAGGCACTTCTCACGAAGCCCTTGCATTTCCGGATAAATTTCTAATCACGTCCGGACTTCCCGTCACTAAGGGTGATAAAACCTCTAAATCGAAGATCAGTCGATGTAGAGTAACTCGACGGTAATCCTTCCATTTTCAAAAATATCCGGTCTTCAACACCGGTCTTCAAATGCGATTCATAACGACGTATCACATATTCGGAATGGGTTATACGACCCCATGGTCCTTTCCCGGTTAACCCAAATAGTGAGCGATTATTCAAAAATAAGTGTGGCATTCAAATTCATCCAATTCACAACAAATACCTATCTAAAGGTAATTATTGATAGTCGGTTATTTAACTATCAATAAAGATGCGCAACATCATCAGATTCCAAATAATTTCCCAAATTATTTCATCTTTCAAAAATATCTTTTACTAGATATAAAATTTCCACACTTAACCGTTTGAAAACAATTTCAAATCAATTTCCACATTTCACTTTATCTTTGAAGATAAAATCTCAAAACAGTTCATTTCATATTGGAAAAGCATTTCCATACTTATTTAAAAATAAGTGTTCACAAATCATTTATTTTCAACACTTAGAAAATATTCGATATACTTAAATCAATATTAAGTATATATTCATTCTTTAAGGAAATCATACAGTTTAACATTTATTTGAGTCAAAACGAATGTTGCGTAAAACATCGTTACGACGACTCGAAATCACTAGTATAGGGATTCGGATTTAAATAGATATATAAATCCCAATACTACATCAAAACATTTCCTTTCGGAAATCATTTACTATAACAACAGTGTTATAGTCCACCATTTCCTTAAATTTCTCGAAAACGTCTAATTCAACAAGAACTGCGGAAATCTCTGCTTTCGATTTATAATACATTTTAAAACATCTATTAAAACAATTAACTTCATTTCAAATATCACTTTCCAAAACTATCCATTTTACTTAACGATATATTCACTATCCAAAATCGTGAATATACTTTACTATTTACATTTCACTATCTTCTACACGTTTTATTCCAAGAATTATCCACTATCCAAAATCGTGGATAAAATTCCCTTAATAACTTCCTATATTCAATTTATCAAATTTGGTTGATTTCGAATTCATAAAACAACGTTTATAAATTCACCTTTACATTTTCTAACAACTTCGATTTATAAAATTCTCCTTTTATTAACTTCTAAAATTACTTATCAAAATAAGTGATTTCAGATTTATAAACAACGTTTATAAATCACATTTATACTTCATAACAATTTCAACTTATGAAATCATTTCATTTGGCAATTTCTATTTATATCCCAATTACGTGCAAAAATCTAATTTATAAGTAAATTACTTATGAATCGTTTATTCTACAACATCTATTCACTTTATAACTTCACGTTATAAATCTATTAATTTCGTTTACTTATGGAATCCTTTTATACTTCTTTTTCACACTTATAAAATTCGTCTTATAAGTCCAATATTTTTATTTATAAAATATCCATTTTATAAATCTTTTTATACAAATCGTTTATAGTTACTAAAAATCCCAATTTAAACCATTTTATAAATAAATCGACTTTTATTTCAAAAACGACACATCGGTTATATTTCACTAAAAATTATAACTTTTATAACTTTAAAATTTTATTTACGCTTATAAATTGATTCAATGATTTCATAAAACGTATATTTTCAAAAATCACTTTAAAATCTTTTATAAAATAAAAGTCGTTATTTTTAAACTTCAAAACTGAATCCGATGATGTCACAACACCCATCAGTCCATCACAACAGTCAAATATCATATATCACCATATGATAACAGAATATATCACAATATCTGAAAATAATCAATACGATGAGGAATCCAGTCGGATCCCTCCAACCTGTTTCCCTGCATCCAAAAACGTCAGCACAATACCAATTCCGTTCCAGTACGGAATTATCGCGGTATATGGGTTTTTATAAATCCGCTTACTAACGGCGCAATAGGGTCTCATCCGCTATACGAGGCGGGAAATCAATCAATCCAATATATACATATGCCAATATGTATATATTGCTATATATAGATATATCCTATCATATCTAATAGCACATTCAAACAGTCAATCACAAATCAATAACTGTAAATAATTCCACATTCAAATTTGAGTGAGAAGATCTCACCGTGATTTTTATTCCGATTCCAGCGTTTATTTCCAAATAAAATTAAACGGCCGTTTAATTTTATCCAAAATTTTCACTGACTCCAATCGCTTCCAAATCAGTTCCAGCGCGTAGTATTCGACGATACGATTCCAATGCAACTGATTTCGTAATTTTTCAACCTCGTATGAACAAGATATCAAATTTTAAACATCACATAAATTAAATTACAATTTAAATTACATTTCTTTTATTTATTTTCACCTAAACCCCATCTGGACCGTTCGTTTTAGCAAAGAAAATCGTGGCCGTGCTTGATATCTTCTTCCACTCCCAGGTATATGCGTGAGCACGAGACCCATCAGCCGCCGTTTTGCCCTAGATGCCGCGACCACTACGATCGTCGAGAGTCCATCACTCCACCGCCATACGAATGCCACCGACCCAAGCTACCCACGGCCAGAGCCTTGTCGAGCTCGGTCGTCTCTAGGTGGAGAAAAACGTGCCCGTTCGTGCGCACGTTCTTGCCCTGGCGCGCCCTCCATGCTGCTCGAATATTCATCATCGCCGTATGGATGACTTCGTCTCGCCGAGATCTACAATCCTCTAGTTGAAGACTTTGGCTAGAACTTCACGGATTTTGAGAATTTAAGGGATGAAGTGGCGTTCGTTTCTGGCCATCGAACGAATTAGAGGCGGCCAGGGTTTTAGCTGAAACCCTAGTCTTTCTCGTTTGCAAAATGAAAGTGAGGGGGTGCTTTTATAGAAAATTGCCCAGTTTACTATTCATCGAATTTTTTCGAACTCCGATTCGAGCGTGCCGGCTGACATTCGTAAGGTTTACCCCGCGTTCCGAACGCAATGGAACAGGTTTCGGAAGCTAATTCGGACATCTGTGCGAGATATGAAATTAAACGATCAATTTAAATTTAACCGATTTAAATCGATTTCGAGGCGTTTTAATTTGTACCGGACAAACGGTAACTCCAAAAATTACGAAATTTGAAATCTTACAATAATATCACATTACGGATCCGATGAAACTGGTTTCGTCGAAATCCGACACTGTTTGAAAATGACTATTTTAACTCGACGATTTAAAATTAAAACGATATCGATGCGTTTCGAGCTGCCACGGACAAACGACAACTCCGATTGATACAAAAATTGAAATCCGATAATAACTAACTATTACGGATCCGATAGAACTGGTTTCGTTCAATTCTAAGACTGTTCGAAAATTGGCTAATTTTACAGTCGATAATTAAATATTAAAATATTCAATTTCCACAAATTAACTCCAAATTCAATTTTAAGAGTTCTAAAATCTTTCTATAACTCCAGTATGATTAAATAAAATTTTACAAATCATTTTCAATCATTTTAAACTCGATTTTCAATTATCTCTGGAATTTCACTATTTAATTTATCGATTTAATTATCAAATTAAATCCAATATTCGAGAAATAAATCATTCGACTTCTAAATTCCATTTATTAATATTTAAAATCAATTAAATATTCAAATTTTAATTATCAAAAATTCTGGGTCGTTACAAACTTCCCCCCTTAAAAGAATTTCGTCCTCGAAATTACAAGTTAGGAAGAAAGGTCCTTAACTCGTCTACTATTTTTCAACATCTAATAGTTTTATCACTTTTCAAACGGATCTTCCTACTAAAGATTCGTTATCCTTTCAACTAACTTTCCAACTTAAATTTTTAAGTTTCAAACAACATTGTTTAACTTCTAAATTCAAATTCGAGTTTAAATCCAAATTTTAAACTTTCAAGATTTCTCAAAATTTTCTAACACTCGAAATTTTCGAAAAATTTCGCCAGCGTCTCCTTTGCGCGGCTAATACGGCACGACTACAAAACGTCCCTACGGACTCTCAGATTTCAAAAAGAAAAGAAAAAGCCAAGCGGCTAGACAAGAAATCATCAAAAACTCATATTATAATTCAAATACGTACCTTTTGTCGAGCAATTCAAATTTATCTGTGAAATAAATTTTCCAATTCCTTTATACCTGTATATTCTACTAGCCATAATATCTAGTTGCATATATTCAAACTATTTCGTACATTCAATTACAAAATTTTCAATATAAACTACTTATATCATTTTTAAATTCACTATTGAAGTTACATATTCAATTTCGTTCAATCTTTACATTTCAATTCCATTTGAATTCAATTTATCTTCAATTCTGAAATATTGAATTTTATCTTTCAATTTTAGCTGATTCGTATCACTAATTTTTTTTCACTTAGTTTTGCTTACTAATTTTCTTATTTCAATACTTCACTTTGTTTATTACAAATCATATTCAATTCAGTCTTACTTACTTACAAATTCGAAATGAATTTCAGCATTCAATTTGATTCAACACCTTTCAATTAGCTTTAATGAATTTACACTTACATTCATTCTTCCATATCAATTTACTTCCATTAGATTGATTAACATCCAATACATTTATTTATTCAATTGCTAGTTCACTTAACATTTCAAGTTGAATTTCACTTATATAACTCAAGTTCATATTCATTTCAGTAATAAATTTTGATACCCAAAATCAAATTCATTCATCATTTCTTAAGTTATATTCCCATTAAACATCATTTATTTCACTTACATCTTCTCATTTTATAAGTTATACAACTTATATTCAACCTTTCAAAACCATTGTTGAAAACAATTCAATTTATCCTTTGAATTTTCCAAAACAAAATCCAAATTTTCAAACAACTTTCATTTAAAACAATTTGGCAGCAATACCTCTTTTGGAAACCCGAAAATGAACATCAGTAATGCTGCAGTCATTACCGAAGTTATTTTCCAGCGACCGAAAAGAGTTTAGAGCTTTCATCTCTTCAAAATACTTTTCAAACCCTTTGAAATCCATTTTCAAATCAAAAAGATTTAAACTTTTCAAATCTCCAAAATTTTCAAATTCTTTTCAAAACATTTCCAAATACTTCTCTGGAATCCCGTTTTTAATTACAAATCACATTTATAATTTACATTCTCAAATTTCATTCGTATATGGATTTTATCTCTTAACTTTGGAGTTACGATTTCAATTTCTTATTCAATTTCATTGATAATAATTTAATATTATCAACTCTAACAACCATGCAATCATATATCATAGTACTTTATAGAAAAACATTTATTTTCTATACAAAAATAGTTTTGGGCAAAATTATCTCATTTACCCTATTTAAAACAATACTGTGCCGAATTGTTCTATACAAGTGTTTAGAGATCCCTATCGATAGAGTTGTACGGACAATACCGACCAGAATCCATATACCACTCAATAAACCAATCATCACAATATAAAATAATTTTATATTCACTAACAAATACGCGCTCATATCTATTATTACACTCAACTCATTCTAGAGTACTACTGACTCTATCTCTAATGAGTAACACCCAACAGAGCAGGGTTGTCGCTTAACCATAAGCTCTGATACCACTTTGTCACATACCGAAATTTTCGACTTTCGAAAATTCGACATCGATACTCACTTTATCGACTGCCGAGCAATCGAGTGCCGGAAACTCCAATAGTGAGGGTTTAAGAAAAAGAAATAGAAGAAAAGATAGAAGAAAAAGAGAAGAAGAACAACAAAACAACAACAGATACAGAACAGAGACAATATCAGAATCTCACATATCGCAGCGGAACAATATATAATAGATAAATCAGTAATCTTTTAAAACAAAGAACTATATCATTTTATACATACATCAATCATCAGAGTCAATATACAACAATGGACAGTTATATAAACTTGTCCTCATACAGAATACACAGCGGAATAAATACTATCAGATACAAATACTACGTCTCGTCATCCAGCTTATCTCCAAGCTCCAGAATATCCAGAATATCCTGATAATATAACTCTAGGCTGCCCGTGTGGAAAATTTGTGGGCACCCAGAGTTTAGAAGGGAACAATAAACTCCGAGTCAGTCATGGTGACTGGTGTGAGATCGTAAAACAGTTATTCTTTATAACAACAAACTAATTTTTAAAGTCAATTCGAAATGCTTTTGGAAAATGAAACTACCATAAGACCTCCCGCCACACACACAATGCAAACGCAGACTTGGAGGAGATTTCTTCTTATGATAGTCAAAGATGCTTACTACGCGAAAATCAAATTCTTTTTGATATTATTATTAGTGCATAGTGTAGAAAACATTTCGAAAGTAGAATATTAATCTTAGCCAGCATAGGTACCATTATAGTATGCTTGCTATAGCTGCCATATTAGATGGCAGGTTCTACAACTAAAACCGTACAAGGCTCGTATTGTTTCTTTGGATTTCCAACAAATGGTCAGGCTAAGGAACTTCCTATCCACGATGGGTACGTCCCTGGAATAGACGACCCGAGAAATAACCTAACATTACGGTTAGATCTCTGCCAACACAAGGCCGGGTTACCTCTGCAAAAATAGGTAACTACTGACACGCGTATGCCATCCCCCGATCGTCACCGATCTTCCCGAGGATCCCCGATTTCCAACAAACCACAAAGTAATAATAACTGTGCAGCAACCACAGAGGTTAAGTATCTGGGCTCCATACCATGATACCACCTTTATCCAGAAGGAATGACATACACTAAGGGGCGCTACTCCCTAAAACCTTGCTGCATCCTTCCTGTTTCGACCATTTCCGGGGTGTGAGGCTCGACGAAGTCTCGTCCACAAAGCTACGCTTTCTACAAAGAGCCCTGCTTCGGGTCAAACAAAATGATCAACCTATGATCACAAAGATATAAGATCAAACAAATGATCATATCACAAATGATCAAACACTGATCATTTCACAGCAACACTCAGTATGCCACGTTACCAAATTGGGATATATCGCTGATAAATTTCAACTACATAACCTCTGAGCTCGTACGTCTCAGAGAAGGGTGTTAAGCTAAGAGAATAAATTCTCCGCCACCAACAGATATGTATTTGAAAGAAATCAGCTTTATATCTCAAATTGTAACGTCAGACACACAATCCATATAAGTCTGTTCCGGGATCGAACAGAACCGAAGGCACTTCTCACGAAGCCCTTGCATTTCCGGATAAATTTCTAATCACGTCCGGACTTCCCGTCACTAAGGGTGATAAAACCTCTAAATCGAAGATCAGTCGATGTAGAGTAACTCGACGGTAATCCTTCCATTTTCAAAAATATCCGGTCTTCAACACCGGTCTTCAAATGCGATTCATAACGACGTATCACATATTCAGAATGGGTTATACGACCCCATGGTCCTTTCCCGGTTAACCCGAATAGTGAGCGATTATTCAAAAATAAGTGTGGCATTCAAATTCATCCAATTCACAACAAATACCTATCTAAAGGTAATTATTGATAGTCGGTTATTTAACTATCAATAAAGATGCGCAACATCATCAGATTCCAAATAATTTCCCAAATTATTTCATCTTTCAAAAATATCTTTTACTAGATATAAAATTTCCACACTTAACCGTTTGAAAACAATTTCAAATCAATTTCCACATTTCACTTTATCTTTGAAGATAAAATCTCAAAACAGTTCATTTCATATTGGAAAAGCATTTCCATACTTATTTAAAAATAAGTGTTCACAAATCATTTATTTTCAACACTTAGAAAATATTCGATATACTTAAATCAATATTAAGTATATATTCATTCTTTAAGGAAATCATACAGTTTAACATTTATTTGAGTCAAAACGAATGTTGCGTAAAACATCGTTACGACGACTCGAAATCACTAGTATAGGGATTCGGATTTAAATAGATATATAAATCCCAATACTACATCAAAACATTTCCTTTCGGAAATCATTTACTATAACAACAGTGTTATAGTCCACCATTTCCTTAAATTTCTCGAAAACGTCTAATTCAACAAGAACTGCGGAAATCTCTGCTTTCGATTTATAATACATTTTAAAACATCTATTAAAACAATTAACTTCATTTCAAATATCACTTTCCAAAACTATCCATTTTACTTAACGATATATTCACTATCCAAAATCGTGAATATACTTTACTATTTACATTTCACTATCTTCTACACGTTTTATTCCAAGAATTATCCACTATCCAAAATCGTGGATAAAATTCCCTTAATAACTTCCTATATTCAATTTATCAAATTTGGTTGATTTCGAATTCATAAAACAACGTTTATAAATTCACCTTTACATTTTCTAACAACTTCGATTTATAAAATTCTCCTTTTATTAACTTCTAAAATTACTTATCAAAATAAGTGATTTCAGATTTATAAACAACGTTTATAAATCACATTTATACTTCATAACAATTTCAACTTATGAAATCATTTCATTTGGCAATTTCTATTTATATCCCAATTACGTGCAAAAATCTAATTTATAAGTAAATTACTTATGAATCGTTTATTCTACAACATCTATTCACTTTATAACTTCACGTTATAAATCTATTAATTTCGTTTACTTATGGAATCCTTTTATACTTCTTTTTCACACTTATAAAATTCGTCTTATAAGTCCAATATTTTTATTTATAAAATATCCATTTTATAAATCTTTTTATACAAATCGTTTATAGTTACTAAAAATCCCAATTTAAACCATTTTATAAATAAATCGACTTTTATTTCAAAAACGACACATCGGTTATATTTCACTAAAAATTATAACTTTTATAACTTTAAAATTTTATTTACGCTTATAAATTGATTCAATGATTTCATAAAACGTATATTTTCAAAAATCACTTTAAAATCTTTTATAAAATAAAAGTCGTTATTTTTAAACTTCAAAACTGAATCCGATGATGTCACAACACCCATCAGTCCATCACAACAGTCAAATATCATATATCACCATATGATAACAGAATATATCACAATATCTGAAAATAATCAATACGATGAGGAATCCAGTCGGATCCCTCCAACCTGTTTCCCTGCATCCAAAAACGTCAGCACAATACCAATTCCGTTCCAGTACGGAATTATCGCGGTATATGGGTTTTTATAAATCCGCTTACTAACGGCGCAATAGGGTCTCATCCGCTATACGAGGCGGGAAATCAATCAATCCAATATATACATATGCCAATATGTATATATTGCTATATATAGATATATCCTATCATATCTAATAGCACATTCAAACAGTCAATCACAAATCAATAACTGTAAATAATTCCACATTCAAATTTGAGTGAGAAGATCTCACCGTGATTTTTATTCCGATTCCAGCGTTTATTTCCGAATAAAATTAAACGGCCGTTTAATTTTATCCAAAATTTTCACTGACTCCAATCGCTTCCAAATCAGTTCCAGCGCGTAGTATTCGACGATACGATTCCAATGCAACTGATTTCGTAATTTTTCAACCTCGTATGAACAAGATATCAAATTTTAAACATCACATAAATTAAATTACAATTTAAATTACATTTCTTTTATTTATTTTCACCTAAACCCCATCTGGACCGTTCGTTTTAGCAAAGAAAATCGTGGCCGTGCTTGATATCTTCTTCCACTCCCAGGTATATGCGTGAGCACGAGACCCATCAGCCGCCGTTTTGCCCTAGATGCCGCGACCACTACGATCGTCGAGAGTCCATCACTCCACCGCCATACGAATGCCACCGACCCAAGCTACCCACGGCCAGAGCCTTGTCGAGCTCGGTCGTCTCTAGGTGGAGAAAAACGTGCCCGTTCGTGCGCACGTTCTTGCCCTGGCGCGCCCTCCATGCTGCTCGAATATTCATCATCGCCGTATGGATGACTTCGTCTCGCCGAGATCTACAATCCTCTAGTTGAAGACTTTGGCTAGAACTTCACGGATTTTGAGAATTTAAGGGATGAAGTGGCGTTCGTTTCTGGCCATCGAACGAATTAGAGGCGGCCAGGGTTTTAGCTGAAACCCTAGTCTTTCTCGTTTGCAAAATGAAAGTGAGGGGGTGCTTTTATAGAAAATTGCCCAGTTTACTATTCATCGAATTTTTTCGAACTCCGATTCGAGCGTGCCGGCTGACGTTCGTAAGGTTTACCCCGCGTTCCGAACGCAATGGAACAGGTTTCGGAAGCTAATTCGGACATCTGTGCGAGATATGAAATTAAACGATCAATTTAAATTTAACCGATTTAAATCGATTTCGAGGCGTTTTAATTTGTACCGGACAAACGGTAACTCCAAAAATTACGAAATTTGAAATCTTACAATAATATCACATTACGGATCCGATGAAACTGGTTTCGTCGAAATCCGACACTGTTTGAAAATGACTATTTTAACTCGACGATTTAAAATTAAAACGATATCGATGCGTTTCGAGCTGCCACGGACAAACGACAACTCCGATTGATACAAAAATTGAAATCCGATAATAACTAACTATTACGGATCCGATAGAACTGGTTTCGTTCAATTCTGAGACTGTTCGAAAATTGGCTAATTTTACAGTCGATAATTAAATATTAAAATATTCAATTTCCACAAATTAACTCCAAATTCAATTTTAAGAGTTCTAAAATCTTTCTATAACTCCAGTATGATTAAATAAAATTTTACAAATCATTTTCAATCATTTTAAACTCGATTTTCAATTATCTCTGGAATTTCACTATTTAATTTATCGATTTAATTATCAAATTAAATCCAATATTCGAGAAATAAATCATTCGACTTCTAAATTCCATTTATTAATATTTAAAATCAATTAAATATTCAAATTTTAATTATCAAAAATTCTGGGTCGTTACAGAATGGGTTATACGACCCAAAGGTCCTTTCCCGGCTAACCCGAATAGTGAGCGCAATATTTAAAAACATATGGATATTGGGATTTCAATTAAGTCACAACTTATTACCCAAAATCTTTCTTCAAATGGTTTAACAAATTACCATTTTCAAATCTTTAAACAAAAAGATTCATTTTAAACAACCTTCAACGGTTTAAACAATTTCCACATTTTAATCTTTTAAATAAAAGATTCATTCACAGATTTTTCCAAATCAATTTCCATTTCAATTTGATTAACTCGTTAAATCTTTAAATCAAAGATTTAACTTATAGCTTTCAAAATAATTTCATTTCGAAGGGTTTAAATAAATCATCATTTTAAATCTGTTAAAAATAAACAGATTCAATTCATAGCTTTCAAAAGAATTCATTCATAACTTGGAAAAACAATTTTCAATTCAAACTTGAAATTCCTTTAATTAAACTGGAATTTCACTTCTTATCTGAAAGCTTTTATCATTTGAAACAAACAGTTTTCATTTTGGAAATCTGATTCTTTAATACAAGTTAAAGTTCTTGGGTTAAATCCAAATTCTCAAAATTTTACTTTTAAAATGGTTTAAATTCATATAAACACATTTATATCATCTTTAATCCCTAGTTTCAAATCATAGGATTCAATTTCAAACTTGAATTCAAATTTTAAATCAAATTATTTAAATTTTCAAAACTCGATTAAGTTATTCAAAATAACTTTTATCTTTGAAATTCCATTTCAAAAGCTTTTCATTTTAAACCCAAATTTCCAATTTCAAAATCAATTGAAATTAAAATTTCAATTTCAAAAACATCAAATTTAAATTATCTGTGACTTAACCGATTTCCACGTGAAATCCATATTTGTGTGTGTAAAAGTGTAGTCCAGGGGTTTTACACAGCAGTGCAACATCATACAATCATCACAGATCAAATACAGAAATATAGTTGATAAGCGGTATAAACTATTACGCTTATCGTTCATTCACAGATCACAGATATATATCACAGACAAGTAAATTACAGATCACAACATAAATCAGGATGTATCACAAGCATCATATATCAGGGATATCAAACAATTAAGTCATCCAATAGAATCCAAATATTCATAAGTAAGGTCGGTTAATTGTCTGATAAATTCAAATCAGATTAATTCTTATGAATTTTTAATCTTGGTTAATTAACATTAATTAATTACAAACCATTTTGATTTATTATTCTTTTATCATTTATTAGTTTACCATTAATGATATATTAATTAACCCTTAAATTATAATTAATCAACCTTTAATTTTTAAATAATTATCCTTTAATTATTTAATTCACTATTTAATTAATTATCTTTAATTAATAAATTAACCCTTAATTTATTACCATTTAATTAATTATCCTTAATTAATTAAAATAAGTGATTATTCTTAATCACCTAATCAACTTTAACCCTTAGTTAATTACTTTTAACTAAGTAATTATCTTTAATTATTTTTAGTAGTAAATTAACTTTTAACTCAAATTAATTATCTTAAATTACCTTGATTAACTTATCACATTATCCTGAATTAATTATTGCTTTTAAAACTGGTTATTTCTATATCTTTAAAACTCTATTATCATTTCAAAAACCCGAGACCAACTCATATCTTCCCCGAGCCAAATCTGGGTTTTCCCGAGCTTTCACGTTTTATAAATTTCCTTTAAAAAAACTTAGTTTAGTTTTAAATTCAAAACTGTTAACAGTATAGTCCACTCGCGAGCTACACGCAACCAAACCCGAGCCAAATCTTCATTTCCCCGAGCTCTCCCTGTACGAAACCCATCTTCTTCTTCTTCCTAAACTCCTCACTGATACACAAAAATAATGGTGCATATGCACCAACGATCGGAGCTTCTCCGATCAATCCCAACCACCTTGCCACATCATCGGCAACACACATGACTATCCCGACCATCCATCATCGTCAATTTCCTCAGAAATCAAAATCGAGCATATCAACAAGACCTATAACAGCATAGATCAACCCAGAACGTTCCTCCTCGCCAATCCCTGTCACCGGTGACTTCGCCACTCCACCAAGATCTCCGCCATGGTCCCCTGCTTCTTTCCCCTGAACGCGATTCCACTCGATGCCACGATGCTGGCGAATTCCAGCTCCAAACTTCGACGAGTCAAACCGGGTTTTAAACCCTAAATCTACATCGTCCCAGTGCCTCAATCATTTATAAATTCAGTTTATATTTTTCTGTCAATCCATGATGCTCGAACCAACTTCTGACCCAAGCACGACCAACTCCATCTCGTCGTTCGACGGTATTTGACAAAAATATGAATTTTATTCAACTCGAGATAACACAGTAATTCCAACCTTTAAAATCTTCAAATCACTATGAAAATTCATAGTTTCTTTACATGAATTCATTCATGGAATCCAAAGATAAAATTTTAATTATTGATTTTTTTGTTTGTTTTTACTCATACCAGCACATCTCTGTATTTTTCTTAATCTTGGGTTCATTACTGAAATTAACATTCTTAAACTATCATTAGAATTGATATTATGTTATCATAACCATATTTCATTCATGGATCGAAGTCCAATTCTGATTGTATGAATTTTTCTTTTAGGTGATTCAAGCCTATGGAAGTAACAGGGACAGGTTGTATATATCATACAGATGTATACACAATTAAACAGAGCAATTCAAAGCATTTATTCAGATAAACCCAATTATGCAAACATCACATAATAGATTCAAGAACTACAGCATGTAGCAGATTCATCAAACAGTGGTTTAAACTTGTAAATTTTGTTACTTTAGGATATCGGATGTTTACAGAGGTTTAAAAACTGAGGTACTCTGATTTTGAACTGTTGTTTTTCAACATTTTCATAAAACTTACTTTAAATTTACTCAAATAAAATTTAAAACTTCAAAACAAAGCTAAACAAACAAAGTTTGTTCAGATCATAAAGTAAAATAAGGTTCCAATGAAGAGGAATTGGAACTTCAACAGGTTTTAAGCAACCTGGGACTGAACAGAGGTAGATATGCATGTAGATTGAACATGCACATCTCTCTCAACATATAGACATATACAGATTCCCAAAATTCATAATCAATACTTCATAGAAAATTTTGCTCACTGAAAATGTTTAAGAAGAATGTTACTCACCTGGAACAGTTTGAAACAGAGGAGACTCGGCTTGAAATGTTTTGTTTTAGTTGCTTTTAATTTGCTTGCTGAGACCTTCTTTAAATCCCTGAGTTGCATTGATTTGTATTGTTGGATTTGTTTTAAGTTTAAGTTGACATTATTTTCTTGAGGCATCCAGTTCAAATGAACGAACTGATGAAGATTGCTATATGTAAAGTGAGTTTACAGGGACATCACTTTGTACAAGGGGATTGTATTTGTTTATACAATAGGTATGGGTTGATTATATTATAAAAGAAAATGTACATGGGTATTGTCACTTGGCTTTAACATAGGCATGGCTGAAATCGTGCTAGAGATATTGTTAGGGATTACTTTGCTTTATTTTACAGGCATATTTTCATTTGTTTATAGGCTGAGGTGATATAGTGATGGGTTGCATTACTTTAACTCGGCTGATATCTTGTTATTTATATTTTTTTTTGTTGCCTAGCTTGTTGTGTGCTAAGGACATAGTATTAATTGCTTGTCTTGATTTTGCAAGTTGATAGGTATTTAGATATCTTTGTTGTCTTGTATAGTTATTTATATTTTCTTCCCCAAGTGTATTCTCAGCCTACACTTGTACCATACTTATATTTTTTTTTGTACAAGGATTTTATACTATTCTTACTTGTCTTATTCTTGCCTGCCTACATTTTTGACCAAGCAAGAAGCTAATGATCATATTGATTTCGGCCATAGTGGCTGATGTATCTTGCTTTTGATATGCATCAATTACCATTGTACAAATCTACTTTGTTTTGTTTCATTTTATTATTCACATCAATCTTGATTTGTTTACACTTGAATTTACATAGTTCTTTTTATTTCCCTTATTACTTGAAAATATAAATAAATTTCTAATTTAATATGTTGTTAAAAATTTTAGCAAATGTTCTACTTTGTATTTTATAGCTTATCTTTTATTTATAACTCAAACATTTATTTTACTTCTATTTTTATTATCTTATATTTAATTTATAAATTCAAATTATTATTATCACTCTATTTTAATATTTATTATTATCATTTATTATTATTAAACCATTCATTTACAATTTTAAATTCAAATCAAATGTATATACATATATATTATTTAAAATCTCAAATTTACTCGTATATGCCTAAATACATATATATTCACATATATATACAATATTAACAATATTTTTAAATTAAAATGGTTTATACCAAATATATTTGAATTCGGGGAAACTCGAATCACTTAATCGATAAATTTCACAGTTTTATTCAAAAATTTATTTAAATTATCAATTTAAATAAAATTAAAATTCGGGGTCGTTACAAAAGTCGTAATGGGCTCGTATAAGAATAAATATGACAAGGCACGTGAGACAATGCCCAAGGTAGGATTCTACCAGTTTACCCTTTCTAGCTGGTCGTAACTCATCTGTGGTTGACCGTGACTATCAATCCAAACAAAAGGGTGCACCCATCAAGTATGAAATCACAATAGTAATACAAGGGATCAACGTCGCTAGAGGTAGCTAACCTTAATGGCCAAACGTAGGCTCATGTTTTAGTCATTTTAATTATGATATAAGTGTCAAGGCTAACCATCATCGTTCTCTTACTTCATTCCAGTAAACATTCGCCAATTCAACCACTACATTCTTGATATCATCCACTGCATACACGGTTGTCAAAGTGGTTTCAATATTGATAGAGAGTATGCCAAAAAGAGGCCCCGGTCTCTTTAACAACCAAACGTCAATTTACACACCGGTTGGTACTTTTATATTTCGAAACAATTCGTACTTGATATCAAAATATCATATTCGCTTCAAAAATCAAATCCATTTCGTAATCATCATATTCACTCAAAATATACCATATCATTTTTGCTTTAGTATCTCGATTTCGCTTCCAAAATTGTTTCGAATTTCAATTTAGGTTATAACCTCATTTTAACCTCACTCACATTTAAATCCAAGATTTAAATATAAACATTTCTCCCTTTTGAACGGTTTGAATTTCTAGAAAATAGTTAAATAGTTTTAAAATAATTAAATAGTTAAAATAGTTTAATAGAAAATAGTTTGAGTATTAAAAATGGTTTATATAGTAAAATAGTTTGGAAAATCAAAATAATTTGAATATTCCAACAAGATAGATTTTAAACAGTTTATACTAGAATAATTCATTTGAAAATAGTTTCAAAGTCAAAACGGTTCACTTTCCAAATTTTCCAACTCAAATCAATTTCAGTTTGCATTTCGATTTAATCGATTCAATTCCGATTTCTAGTCGAATTTTACTTCGAATCCAATTTCAATTCAAATAAATTTGATTTTGATTTCGAATTAATTCAATTTTGCTTTCAATTCCTACTTGAATAAATTTTAATCCAATCCCAATTTAGTTTCAATTTCAATTCCAAATTAATTTCAACTTCCATTCCAAATAAATTCCAATTTCGAAAATCTGATTCAATTTAATTTCAACTCAATTATCAAATTTAAACCATTTCAATTTATATCAATTCCGAATTCAATTTTCAAAAATATCGATTCAAAACACTTAAATCAAATTAACCTTCAATATTCAATTTAAAATCCAAATCTTCAAATATAATTCAATCCCGAGCTCAATTTTGATGTATCGTTTTATATTACTTTTACTTAGCAATATTCAAAATTCGAATAAAAGTCCAATCTTTTAAAACAAATCAATTTCTGAAATTCAAATCATATTTCGATTATAACTTCAAAATCTCAACTTAGATTATTTAAACAATTCCTGTTATCAAATTTAAATTTCAACATTCCAGGCTCAAGTTCGAAAATAATTCGATTTCCATAAATTCGATTTTTATTTCTTTAAATCAAATCATTTAAGTAATTTCCAATCAAAATTTTAAAATCATTTAATTTAACAAATCCGGTGTCCATATATAATTCTCTATCCTATGGCCAAGTGAATCAATTATTTCAATTTAATTCCAAGGATGGATATATATCATTCCAACCCAAAATAAATGTCAAAGGTATATATCATTTCAACCTATTTCTTAATTTATTCGAAATAATTTGATTTACAGTTTTATATACTATAAATAATATACAGGATGATAATATGATATATCAAAATAAATAAACATCCAAATCATCCAAAATATCAATCAATTTTCATCCATCACAACCAACATCCAAACAGTCAATAATCACAACAGTTAACCAATTACCAATAATCGGGAGTTTTTACTAGCAGTTATTTCTAATTCAATTTAACTGTGAATTGAAATTCTATCAATTAATTCAAATGTCGATTTAAATATCAATTAAATTTATCAAACAACAATCAATAAATTTAAATCACATCATAACTTCAAATTTAACTAACATAAAAATATTCTAGTCAATTGTGAGCGTATAAAACACTCACCTTTTATTTGAAATTTTTTTCAGCTTCAAATAAATTTCAAACCAACTCCATAACGTAGCCTTCGTCGATACAATTCCAACGCCACCTGTTTTGCCCGGATTGGACCTCGTATGCAAGAGTTACGATTAAATTAATATAACCATATAATTTAAAACATAATTAACAATATAATTACCTAATTATATTATTAATCACAGTGCCTCTTTCCTCACGCATCTTGTTCACAAACTAGACCCATAATACGTGACCTCCTTAACATATACACATGTCATCTACGATGATCGAACGACCATCAAACTCCACTACCATGGCCGCCGCACTATGCTCCACCCAGGCCAGGGGTCACGCCCCACCAGCCGATGCCATTTGGAAGATCGAACCCATAATATGTGCAAGCTTCAAAGCCAGATTCTAGCGATTTCATGATGTAATAGCACAAATCAACCATATGGATTTGAAGAGGAGATTAAGATCTACAACTTTCACGTTGGAAGTTTTTGAATTCGATGAATGGATTGAGAGGAATTAAGAAGATAAAGTCGAACAATTTCGGCCGTTGGTAGAGAATAGACGACCATGTTTAGAACTAGGGTTTCAGAAATAATTTAATAATTAATTTTCACGTTTTGCGTGCCGTATTTATATAGTTAGGTCCAAAACTGTCTGAACTCCAATCGAGGCGTGCCGCTTGGCATTCATAATATTTTACCCCCATTCCGAACACAATGAAACTAGTCTCTAGTCCTAATTCGATCGTATGCAGAAGATAGCTTTTCAAATTGAATTATTTTAATTAAATTCTAAGATTAATTTCTGCGCGTTTCAAGCTTGCACGGCCAAACGACAAGTCCGACCGCTCTGAAACTTGAAATCCTACAATAATTCACTATTACAGATCCGATGAAACTGGTTTCGTCGAAATCCGAGACAATGGCCAAAATGGCTATTTTACTCGTTAATTATAATATAAAATTTCTAATTATTCACTTTTAAATCCAATTTTAAAAGTAAACGATTTTCATTCATATTTACATAAAATTTAAATCAACTTTTGACATCATTTTCATTCACCTAAAATTCAGGATTCAATTATTCAAATAATTTTCAATGTTAAATTTAAACAATTTAATCCTCTAATAAATTACATTAATAATCATTAAATATTTATTTCTAACCATTTTTATCCAATAATCATATTAAATTCAAAAAAAAAATTTGCAAGGCAAGCGGGGTTAACTGGTCCCCTACCAGTTTATTGAGATTTGAAAAAAGAAAATGATTATGAACATGCTCATAATCACCAGAAAAAGAAATAAAAACAGAAAAACCACACAAAGGCAAGCTGCTAAGAAAACCACACAAAGGAAACAAGACAAGAGGAAGGAGAAAGAGGAACAAAAACACAATCATGAGCTAACTCCAATCTTCAGGCATATGACTACTGAAGTCATATAGGCTTTCCTTCATACCATTTATGATAACATTCTTTAGGACTTCCCATAGCTGATCCATACTCCTACTCTTATTTTCAAAACATCTTAAATTTCTTTCCTCCCAAACCAATTTCAGGTACTTCTTAAAGAAGAAGAAATAAACAGTTCTGTCATGCTTAATCCACTTAGTTGATTTGCCTATCAAATCCCACTCCACTGAAGATAAACCATGCATATGATCTATATTTATTCTTCTCACCAATCTACCCCAAAGACCCATTAAGTCAGTGCATTCAAAGTATATATGAGCCACAGATTCAGTATGTAACTTACAGAAAACACATAGAGGGTCAACTATCATACCATAATACATCAATTTACTCTTGGTCAACAAGGCATTCATGATAACCCTCCACATCAGCAAGTTGTCCCTGGCAGGAGAGTATCTTGACCATAATACCTTGTGCCAAACTATTTCAGGGCTTCCAGTCACATTAGCAAAGAGATCATATGTAACAGAGATTGAGTAAGGCTTTCCATTCCATAGCATTTTGTCATTGGGGGCTATATGGTAGTTTTGACCCTGATATTTATTCCAAACAGCCCTAATTTCCTGATTACTAGTGTATGGTAGCAACAGCTTGCCATCATTCAAGTGATCAATAGCATGAGCATCCCTACTTATTCTAGTCTGAGCAATCAGAAGAGGGATAAAAATTTTCCCAAGCAATAATCCTTCAGCCATCCACGGATCATTCCAGAAATTGATAGTACTGGTTTGAGAGAGAACAATTTTTATAAAAGGAGAGAAAGTAGTTCTTAAGTCCAGCAACTTCCTCCAAGTCCAGCTAAAATTCTGGGGCACAGACATAGTCCAGAAGTTCCTTTTACCCAGATTATATTTTCTGGTCCATTCAACCCATAAGGAATCAACACCACTTAGCAAGGCATTAAAATGAGCACTAAAGGCTGCTTTATTCCATGTTTGCAAGTTAAATATTCCAAGTCCACCTTTCTTTTTAGACAACTCCATTTTGGCAAAGGAGCACGGGATGATTTTCTTAGAATGTATTGAGCTAGTCCAGAAAAATCTCAACATTGCATTTCTAACCATTTTCACCAACTTAATGGGAAGAATAAAAACCCTAGACCAATACACCATCATAGATGAAATAACAGACTTTATAAGCACAAGTCTTCCAGCTTGTGAGAGAAATCTATTAGCCCATCAGGACATTAAGCCACAAATTTTAGAATACAGAGGCAGGCAGTTAACAGTTGTAATTCTAGAAGAGCAAAGTGGAAGGCCCAAGTAATTCATTTTATTATCCATAGTTTGCAATCCAGTTATAGCAATTAAATGATTAGCTTCTTCAGTAGTTATACCAGAAGTGAGTATATGTGATTTATTTGCATTCAGTTTCAATCCAGTTATATGGTAGAATTTGTGAAGCATAGCTATAATATTCTCCAAGGATCTCTGATTAGGCTTGGTAAATATCATGATATCATCAGCAAAAAGGAGGGATGAAATATGTGGGGACTTACATTTAGAATGAAACAAAATATCCTTCTGCACATAACTCTTAGACAACATAGTAGTTAAAACTTCCATAACAAGAATAAATATATAAGATGAGATAGGATCACCTTGCTTGATCCCCTGTTTACTTTGAAAAAACCAGATGTGAAGCCATTATATTTTATTGAGTAGGTGGGAGTTGAGATACAAGTGTATATCCAAGCCACATAAACTTTTGGAAATCTCATCAGAGCCATTATTCTCATAATTGATGTCCAGTGTATGCCATCATATGCCTTCCCTAAGTCCAGTTTTAACATGTCATTTTGGGTAGCTTGAGCACGACCATACCCTTTTAATAGTTCATGAGAAATCAAAATGTTGTCAAGGATATTCCTCCTGGGAAGAAAAGTAGACTGATTCCTGGAAATTAATCTGCTAAGTACAACAACAAGTCTAGAAGCTAAGATTTTTTATATACGCTTATACATTACATTACAACAAGAAATTGGCCTAAAGGATGCAACAGAAGAGGGAGGGTGGATTTTAGGAATAAGCACCAGATTAGTTGCATTCACTTCTTTTAGCAGTTTGAATTTGGTGAAAAAATTATGAACTGCTTTTAAAAATTCTTTCTTGATTATATCCCAACTGTGAATAAAGAATTGAACATTGAACCCATCTGGTCCTCCGCTTGATTGTCTATTCATGGAAAAAAGAGTTTCTTTTATTTCCTTATCTGTTACCTTAGTGACAAGATTTTCAGCTTCCTCAGACTGCACTTCTGGCAATTGCAATTGGGTTAGTTCTTCAATTTGGGGATTGAATTCATCATTGTTTCCTAACATATTCTTATAATATTTAAGAAGAGCTTTGTCAACTTCGGATGGGTTAGAGTGCAGGACCCCTAACTCATCATAAATAGTTGAGATATGCTCCTTAGCTTGTTTAACCTTAATGGCTGCATGAAAATATGCAGTATTGTTGTCCCCTTCAGCAGCCCATTTTTGCCTCAGTTGCTGCCTCTTCATATTCCCCTCAGTTTTCAAAGCTTCATTTAACTCATCAAAGCAATTTCTCTCAGTTTCAGCAGCTACTAAATGGATTGTTTATCATTATTTCCTGTGCTTCCATGAGTTTCTTCCTTAGCATAGTTGATTTCAAGGTCCGATCACCAAACTTGTTCCTAGCCCAATCTCTTAAAGCATATTTTGTAGCTCTTAATTTCCTGCAAAAAATAAACATTGGATTTCCATAAAAAATTTCAGACCATGCTTTAATTATTATATTAGTATACTCAGGTTCAAGGACCCAAGTATTATAAAATTTGAAGCTTTTTTTTTTCTTTTAACAACTTCTGACCAGAGGGGAATATTATAGGTGAGTGGTCAGATAAGACTGGTTGGGGGATAAAGGAAGACATTGTTGGCCAAGTGGATAAGGCTTGGAGGTTAGCAAATGAGTGATCTATGTTGGTAAATGTTCTGACTCCAGTTCGACTCCTGTTATTCCAAGTGAACTCAGCACCAGAAGTAGGAATAGGAAGCAAACTAGAATCCTCAATAGCTTTATTGAGAGGATAAATGTCTTTAGGAAGAAGGGGGGTTCCTTCAAGTTTGTCATTTAAGGTAAAACAGCAGTTGAAATCCCCAAAGACAAGCCAGGGATGGGAATTTTTCCTGAAGGCAGGAAGTAAATCAAAAAGAGCTTGCCATAAGTTCATAGAGTTGTGAGCATAAATAATAGAAAGGTAGAAGGAAGAAGGTGAATCATTCAGCTTGGCTTGGAAGTGCATTACTTGATCAATACATAGTACAGAGGTTAGTGTCAAAACAGATGGGTCATGAATAACCATGATTCGACCATAAGAAGCTTGAATCAGATTATGGTTAAGAGTCCAAGAAGGATTAATGTGCCTTGCAGCTTTATTAGTTAAGGTTTCATTCAATTTTGTTTCCAGAATAGCAAATAGTGATATTTTGTGATAGTTGATGAGATACTTTACTAGATCTAACTTAGTTAGGGAATGTGCTCCTCTTATATTCCATATTGCATAGGACTGCATCATTTGGTATACTTCAATGATTGATGAACTACATTTTTCATGCTCCTTGTTGAAGGAGAACCTCTATGACCAGAGATATGATCAACATTGTCATCTTTTTTAAGGTTTAGACCTTTATCACTTTTCTTTTCTATCATAGGATAGGAAGGAGTGTATCTTGGTGATGTTGGCAGGGAGATCCAACCAGGCAAGGTGCCAGTGTATGAGTAAAAACTTGCAGTGGGGATGGTGCTTCCTTTTTGCACAGCCATGCACAAGTTAAATATTTCATTTTGTAGGGTTTCTCTGAACTGAGTTTCTGCTTGATGTGAAGTTGTTTTTGTGCTTCCATTTTTAACATTCTTATCCTGAGTATCACTTGGTGGTTGAGAATTTCCTCCACTGGTACTGGAATTTTCATGTAGAATATTGTCAGTGTGCACATGTATATCTTCCCTATTCTTACTTTGGGTCTTACTTCGAGTCAAATTGTTCTCTGATTGTGGTCCTCTGGATATTTTTGGTGATTCTCTCTTGTATTTATTAATTTCCTGATCCTCTATTTCAGTGTGCACAAGTAAATTTGTAGGCACTTGATCAACATTTACCATTAAATCAGTCTGCATATTACTTATGATTTCTCCCTCCTCCACCTACTCTTCATTATCACAGTTTACATAACATGGTTCATTATCACAGAGTACATAGCATGGCTCAGTCTCATTTTCTTCCATCAAGACATTAAATCTATTGCTATCTCTATTGATTTCTTCAATTATTTTTGATGGGTTACCTATTTCCACTGAGTAAGAAAGTGCTTTAGGTAACTTAATACTCTTGGCATCATCTACTGAATTTCCTGCTCTATTTTTATGGCTTTCATTTTGCATATTTTTTCTCCTTATCTCTTTTCATTTTTGTTCCTCTATTTTCAACCTTTCTCCACACCTGCTTTTTTTTATTGACCCTTATTAGTTTTTCATTCTCAACTTCATTCACCCTGCATTCCTTACTTATTTCTTCTTTTGTTCTTGCCTTCTCTTCATAATTCAATTTCAATTTCATACACTTGTCAGTCATATGGCCAAACTCATTGCAACATATACATATTTCTGGCCTCCACAAGTAATCAACTTTAATAATCTGGTTTGATCCATCAAGTAACCTCACTGCGAATTCATCCAACAACTCCACTGTTGGTGAAATTTCTACCATACATTTTGCATATCCAATTCTTTCCAACCTTTCAGTTTGTTCATCCATACACATGAAAGTTCCAACACGTGAAGCAAGCCAATTAATGCTCAGGTGTGACCAAGCATATAATGGTATATTAGAGAGCTTAATCCACACAAGAACTGATTTAATCGTACTACAGCTGTTACCAACATTTGGATCCCATTGCTTCACTATGAATATTTTGTTCCTCATGATAATTGGATCTGAAGCAATTATTTTCCTTCTATATTCCTCACAAGACAGATAGAATAGGAACAAAAATCCATCTGATTTAACTTTAATAGAACCCTTTAATTTCCAAACTCTTTTTAGATGAGCTATAACCGTTAGGTACGAAAGAGGTTTATCAAGAAAGAATCCTACCAAGTAGTCACCCCATACTTCATTTCCTGCCTTTATAACATTCTCTGGTGGAACCAGGACTTCACCATCATAGACCAGTGGCACTTTTATAGGGGAGTGCTGCCCTACATTTCGAGGTTTATCTTTGAAAAGAGAATTCCATTGGATAGACGGAACTGACTGAGAAGAAGGGCAGATCTGAGAGTGAACGTTTGAAGAAGGACCATGGGGAGGAGGGGGTGGAGAAGGGGTCGTAGTAGGTAGAGGAGGGGATGGGTCAGGCGGGACAGGGTCAGGAGGAACATGAGGGGACAGGGGATGAACAGTTGGAGGGATGTTTGAAAGTACTGGAGGAGGGATGGAGGGAACAGAGGCCATTAAAAAAAGAAAAATAGTTCAAAAATACGGGTCGTTACATTCTCCCCCACTCAAAAGTTTTCATCCTCGAAAAGAGCTAAGTGGATAATTTAACATTTGATATATTTTCTCAAAATAATTAACTTATAAAACATAAACATCTTATTTGCAAAACTATAACTATGCTTCTACTACGCCACTCCGATATCGGTTTTATGGAAAATATAACTTATATATAAAAACAAGTTATAATTTTTTTTAAACTTCAAAAAATTTTCTAACTCCCGGATTTATGGAAAATTTCAGTAGAGTCTCTTTTGCGCGGCTCGATCGAAAAAAAATTTCAATACAATATATATCACAAATATACCAAATAGATATCAAATATACATCTCATCTCAATGATGAGGCATCCCGTAGGGAAAAAATATAAAATCGCGGTATGTAATCCGAGATACATACCTTATTATTAATAATACGAGCGAGTTCGCTCGTATTAAGCAAGCAAAAGCAAAATACGCGCAAACGAGCTCCAAAAGCTAGCATACGCCCTTTCGTACCCACTAAAAACTCAATAATAGATGAGAATATGTATATGGAAAGAGAAACCAATATATAACATAACTATACAACAACCATACAAGCAAACATAGCCATGCAATAAAAGAAACATCCAAACCACCATATTTATACAAGTTTTATTGATAACCATACTATTATTCAATGTCAGCATTTCCATTCATACACTTCCATTTCCATTAACATTCATTTCATTAACATTTTAATCGACTCGGTTTTAATTAATTTACATTCATATCCAATTTATTTGCATTCACTTTATTTACTTCTTAATTGATTAACATTCACCTATTAATATTCATTTCGTTAATCATACAATGAATTTATATTCAATTCATTCGCTTTTAATTGGTTTAGATTCAACTAATTTGGTTTCAATCCATTTTTATTCAATCAACCAATATTCATTGCATTCACATTTGATTGATTACCATTCAATGTATTTACATTCAATCGATTTACTTTCAATTGATCAATATTTATTTTAATACATTCATTTTATTTATCATCTAATGAATTTTCAGCCTATTCATTTGTATTCATTTATTCATATTCATTGGCTTAGTATATCTCATTCAATACAATTTACTCGAGCAGCCATTCCAAAATTTTACTTAAGTTTATTTTTAATTCATCAACAACATTTCAAACTATATTCAATTTACTGAATTACTTCATCGGTTCATTCAATTAATTCTTTTTTTTCTCAATCATTAATAATTATTTTTTCATTTTATAACTCAAGTTCATTATTAATTTAAATCACAATTAATATCATTTTTACTTTAGTTTAGTTACTTCCATTTATTCTTACTTACATTAAATTCATCTCACAACTTAAGTTCAAATTTTTGTTTCATAACCCAAGTTTATTTTATTTCAAAATCCATTTTATTTGACTTTTCTTAAGTTAACTTTCATTCGTATACTCATCTTATTACTTATTTAATTAAGTTTGTTCTATTTCCCAGTGACTAAGGAAAGTTCAAAACTTTATTTTTTTTTCAAAAATCTTTTCAAAATATATTTCTCATCAAAACACTTTCAAATAATATTATTATTAATTTTGAAGATGTAACAATTCGGATTTTTCGCGTTCAAAAATCGACATCCGTACTTCACATTGTACTCGAATGCCGCAGATTTGATCGTTAAAATTGTTTAACTTAAATATCATTTGCTGTTTTTCCTTTGTCTTGTTTTGCAAGTTACATGAATATATATTTTCTTTGTCTTCCCAAACTTTACTTACAAGATTCTTATTATTTGTTTGTACACATATATCTTACTTTTGTCAATGTTCTTTTACTTGCCTGCATTCCCTTAACTCGGCTGAGATGATGTAAATGGGTGCTAACGTTTATTGCTTTTCTATGTTCCAGGTTGTAGCTTGCTTCTATATATTTTTTTTGCAATTCAGTTTGTACAATGCATATTTTATTTTGTGTGCTAAGATTTTGCATTAATTGCCTTTGTACATTCTTATCTTGCAAATTTGTTGACTTCGGCTGGTAAGGACATTATGGGTGCTTTATTTATTAGCTTTGTACAAATTTGAACAAATCTTATTTTGCAAGCTTGAAGATATTCTTATTTTATTTTTCTTGCATAACACTACACATACATATTTACTTGCTTCGTTACTTTTATTTCAACTTGATTTGTTTACATACTTGTCTTTAAAAAATATTATTTTATAAGATAAATGAATTTCTAATTTAGTTTGTTGTTAGATTTTATTTAAATGTATTTATTCTATACTTTATATCTTATATATTTCATTTTTTTAACCTATTGATTTACGATTTAAATTCAAACCAAATATATATACATATAATTTCAAATTCACTCATATATGCTCAAATACATATATATTCACATATATACAATATTTACAATATTTTTAAATTTAAATGATTTATACCAAATTTATTTGGATTCGGGGAAACTCGCATCACTTTATCGATTTATTTCACAATTTTTTTATTCAAAAATAAATTTAATTATCAATTTAAATTTATATAAAATCCGGGGTCGTTACAGACTTCCACCCTTAAAAGAATTTCGTCCTCGAAATTGCACAGGGAGACACAAAGATAGATGAAGAATATTTTATCAAATCAAACTAAATATTTATTCTGTATTTGGCTTACCAAAACAGAATATCAATAATAGATACGAGAACGAATCTATTTAACAATCAACAAGATACTCGGGTTATCCAGATCTACGAAATATGCAGTGGCATCGGTTAGTTCGAAGTGATAACTAACCATTCGTAGATTATATCGGAACCCAAAGAATAGATAGATATATGGATACTATTTCAAATCTTTCAGTTTAAAACTAAAGTATGCCTATCAACCATAGCAATCAATGCAAACAATTCATCCAATCAAATAATTTTGGCCTATTTGGAGTTTATGTCCCATTAATATATCGAATCTTCTTCCTGGATCTACCAGGAATCATCGAAGAATTGAGAAAAGATGCTGAACAAAAGAGATTAATAGAGAAAAGATTGTTTCCTTGTTGTTACAGAGTATTGACCATTTCGTAGTGGTATTCCACTGTCCCCTATCTCATCCTCTTCTTGCATTCATACTCGCTATCAGTGGATAGCAAGAGAATTTACTGAGGCATATGGACAGATATCTGAGAAATTACTCATTCTAGGGTATACTTCACCCTATCTCTAATGAGTTACTTAAGGTGTTATACTCCTGAGCTAAAGTTTTACCCTCAGCTCTGATACCAAATGTAACGATTCGGATTTTTCGCGTTCGAAAATCGACATCCATACTTCACATTGTATTAGAATGCCGCAGATTCGATCGTTCAAATCCGATTCGCCGGAGCTTATAACACCATTAAGTATAACAACACAGCGGAATAAAGAAATAGATGAGATCATATACAACTCCAATAAATACAATATCCAGAATGATATACAACAATGATATCAATATGATACAACAATATCAGAGATATGATACAATGATAATAGCAGCGGAAAGAAAAGATAACATCAGATGATCAGTCGGAGAGGCTGAGTCCAACCACTCCAATATCAGCTCGAACCATCATCACGATACACAAAGATAAGAAAGTGCAGTCCTAAACTCCAAGAACTGAACCAGCTCCAGATTCTCTACTAAACCAGAATATCTGAGAAACTCAACTCTAGACTGCTCGTGTGGAAAATTGTGAGCACCCAGAGTTTAGGAAAGGAACAATAAACTCCGGATCAGTCATGGGACTGGTGTGAGCAACAAAAACATTTTTATCTTTAAAACAACACAAAAGAATTTTAAACATTGAAACCCTCAATGCTTTTGGAAAATGAAACTACCATAAGACCTCCCGCCACACACACAATGCAAACGCAGAATTGGAGGAGATTTCTTCTTATGATAATCAAATATGCTTACTACGCATGAAAACTCTTTAGATATTATTACTAGTGCATAGTGTGGAAAACGTTTCGAAAATACAATATTAATCTTAGCCAACATACAACCATTATTGTATGCCTACTATAGCTACTATGTTCAATAGCAGGTTACCGCCACATTCCATAGCAGGTAATACAACTAAAACCATACAAGGCTCGTATTGTTTCTTTGGATTTTACAACAAATGGTCAGGCTAAGGAACTTCCTATGCCACATGGGAACGCCTCTGGTGGGATGCCCTGAGAGACAACCTGCTCTCTGCCAACACAAGGCCGGTTACCCCCTTCCCGGGTAGTAAACCTGAGATATTCCATCCCCAGTCCTTTGGGACCTTTATCTGAGGCGCCTCGATCACACAACACACAATCACACAGTAAATGAGATTGGAGCAACCACATAGGTTAAATACCAGGGCTCCATACTTGATACCACCTTTTTCCAGAAGGAATGGACATACCCTAGGGGAGCTACCCCTGAAACCTTGCCGCATCTTTCCTGTTTCGACCATTTCCGGTCTATGAGGCTCGATGAGGTCTCGTCCACAAAAAGCTACGCTTTATCACAAAGCCATGCTTTGATCAACAAATGATCATCAACACACAGCAGCACTCAGCATGCCACACTACCAAATTGGGAGTATATCGCTGATAAATTTCAACTACATAACCTCTGAGCTTGTACGTCTCAGAGAAGGGTGTTAAGCTAAGAGAATAAATTCTCCGCCACCAACAGAAATGTGTTTGAAAGAAATCAGCTTTATATCTCAAAATGTAATATCAGACATGTAACCATACAAGTCTGTTCCAGGTTCGAACAGAACCGAAGGCACTTCCGAAGAAGCCCTTGCAAATCCGGATAATTTTCTAATCATGTCCGAACTTCCCATCACAAAGGGTGATAAAATCTCTATACCGGGGACCAGTCGGTGCAGAGACATTCGACGAGTTGTCCTTTCATTTTCGAAAATATCCGGTCTTCACCACCGGTCTTCAAATGCAATCCATATACGACGTATCATTATTCGGAATGGGTTATATGACACAAATTCCTCTCCCAGCTAAACCGAATGATGAGCGTAATATTTAAAAACATATGGATATTGGGATTTCGATTAAGTCACAACTTATTACCCAAAACTTTGCTTTCAAATGGTTTAAACAAATTACCATTTACAATCTTTTAAAACAAAAAGATTCATTTTAACAACCTTCAACGGTTTAAACAATTTCCACACTTTAATCTTTTAAACAAAAGATTCATTCACAGATTTTCCAAATTAATTCCCATTTCAATTGGATTAACTCATTAAATCTTTAAAACAAAGATTTAACTTATAGCTTTCAAAACAATTCCATTTCAAATGGTTTAAACAAATCATCATTTTAAATCTGTTAAAAATAAACAGATTTAATTCATAGATTTCAAAAAGAATTCATTCATAACTTGGAAAACCATTTTTCAATTCAATCTTGAAATTCCTTTAATTAAACTGTAATTTCATTTCTTATATGAAAGCTTTTATTCTTTTAAACAAACAATTTTCATTTTGGAAATCTGATTCATTTATACGAGTTAAGGTTCTTGGGTTAAATCCAAATCCTCAAAATTATACTTTTAAAATGGTTTAATTTCATATAAACACATTTATATCATCTTTAATCAATATTTCCAAGCATTGAATTCAATTCCAAATATTGAATTCAAATTCAATTTAAATTATTTAAATTGAAACTTTACCAAGTTATTCAAAATAGCTTTTATCTTTGAAAACACCTTTTCAAAAGCTTTAACATTTAACCCAAATCCATTTCCAAAATCAATTGAAATTAAAATTTCAATTTCAAAAATATTAAATTTAAATCATCTGTGACTTAACCGATTTCCACGTGAAATCCATACTTGTGTGTGTAAAAGTGTGGTCCAGGGGTTTAACACAATAGTGCATCACAATGAATCATCACAGATTAAAATACAGAAATATAGTTGATAAGCGGTATTAACTATAACGCTTATCGTTCATTCACAAATCACAGATATATATCACAGATAATAAATTATATCATAGATAATTAACTACATTACAGATCACACACACAAATCATAATATGTCACAAAGCATCACAATTCAGAGATGTCAAACAATTCAATTATTCAGTCAAGTCCAAACATTCACAAGTAGGATCAATTAATATCTGATCATAATTAATTTATACTAGATTAATTATTTATGAATAAATACAAATCTTGGTTAATTAATCATTAATTAATGATAAACCATTTTAATTAATTGACCTTTAATCATTTATTAATTAACCTTTAATTAATTAATTATCCTCAAATTAATTACCTTAATTAATAAATCATATTAATTATTTAACCTTTAAACCAATTACATATTTAATTAACCCCTTAATTGCTTTCATAAAGTAATTAACAATTTACAATTGATTATCTTAATTAATTAATCTAATTATTTATTAAAATTAATCACATAAATTTGATTACTTAATAATTTCTAGTTAATTAACTTCATTAACCAATAACATTTCTTTAATTGCCTTCTTGAGAAATTATCTTAGATTAATTCATTATTAATCATTTCTAATTATAAATTAATCTAAATTATTTATTTATAAATTAAATAAATCATTCTTTAATTATCTTATTAATTTAAATCATTTTATTACCTTAATTATCTCTAAGATAATTAATTCCTTTATTAATGATTTCATTAACATTTAAGTGTATTTTAAACATTACACTTTAAATTTAAATTCAAATTCCATCTTGAATTTAAGATTTCAAAATGATTATATATTTAAACATTTACCAAATTTAAATATCCACTTATAAACCTATACAAGAAAGTTCTAACTAAATTACTTAGGTTTTTATTTAAAATTTAAGCTTTAAAATATATTACATTTTAAATTCATTTTAAAAATTTAAAACAGAACAAACAGGTTTATGTTTAATCCTGTTATATCATTCTAACCCAAGCCAAATGCCTGTTTACCCGAGCCTTGCTTCGAGTCTTTCCCCAAACCAACCCGTGTGAGTATTTTTTTCAAAATTTTGTTTAAGTCCCAAACTAACCCGAGATCGTGTTAAAACAACTCGAGTACGACTTCGAGTTTCTTCTCAATTTCCCCGAGCAGACTTCGAGTTGCTTGCCTCCTTTCCCAAACTTTTAAAATCAATGACTGATACGAACGTGCACTGTGCACGTGCGCAACATCATCGAGCACCTCCGGTTGACGTCCCATCGTCGAACGAGTCAACGTTCATCCAAGCATCCTCTTCCGACTTCAAGAATTTCCATCAACCCCTCGAATCAAAATCGAGTACAACTCGATACCTGGAACAACTGAACCTCCTCAACCCAAATCCTGTCAACGTTTTGCTCCTTCAACTCTGGCCACCTGAGCGTCAGCGACTTCGGCCACGTACTCGTAAGCTACCCAGCTATCATTCCCCAAAAATTTACTACACTCGATCAACTACACAAGTCATAGTGATCGATTCATCATTTCAAGTCAAAACTAGGGTTCTAGATGAAAATTCACTACCGCAACTACCACTGTGAATTTCAACATCTTCCAGAATTTTTCCCATCAACTCCTAACTTTCCTTCATCATCTGGAAGAACCCCGAGCCCTCAAGATGCATAGATCACCAGAAAATGCTAAAAGTTCATTTTTATTTCAAACGGGAATTGTGCATTCATCCCTAAATTATAAACAATGATTCTTGATTTAAAAATCATGATTTAGTTGATGTTTTAGATTTATAATACTGAATTAATAAATTACACAATTTGAATTTTTTTGATTTATATCAATATACACTGATGTTTCAATATTTCCAGAGGCAACCTGCCTTATTTTGTCTAATTTAAAATTTTAAACATAAATCTAGGTTAAACCAAACAACATTTGTTTGATAATCAAACCCTATCAAACACTAGATCATGTGATAAGGATTTCTTTTAAGTAAAAAATTTAGCCTGTAAACTAGACAGAGCACCATATATATATATATATATACACACAGTATGCACAAAATCAAATATTCACTTCATATTTTACCTATATACCCATGTGATACTTATTAATATTCAATCCAAACTGACGTGCAACCTCATTATGTTTTAAATTAAAAAAAAGTTACTCACCTTTGCTTTTGAGAAGAATAGAGCTCATCATTTATGTTGAACAGGCTTTGAAAATTGCAAGCTAAACCTTTTCTTGATCTCTGGTTTGTATTGCCTTTTAGATTTGAATTTTTGTTTGAGTTTTAAGTGGTATTTACTTCAGTTTTACTTGGCTTGTAATGGACGAACTGAAGTGGAAAGCTTGATGTATAAAAGAAAGTAAGTTACAGGTTGATGTTATTATTTGTACAAGTTAATATTGTTTTGTACCATAATTTCAGAGATATTTTCTTTTTCTTTTTTTATCAATACGGTGGCTGCTGATACTTGTATTGTGGCTGAGGTGATATGTATTTTGTGTGCTAGAGAAGAAAGCATTTAATGCTTGTGTTCCCATTTTTGTTTACATACAAATTCATTTGAATTGTATATGCACAGTTTTGATTTGCAAGCTCCATATATATATTTGTTTAACTTAATTATCATTTGCTGTTTTTCCTTTGTCTTGTTTTGCAAGTTACATGAATATATATTTGCTTTGTCTTCCCAAACTTTACTTACAAGATTCTTATTATTTGTTTGTACATATATATCTTACTTTTGTCAATGTTCTTTTACTTGCCTGCATTCCCTTAACTCGGTTGAGATGATGTAAATGGGTGCCAACGTTTATTGCTTTTCTATGTTCCAGGTTGTAGCTTGCTTCTATATATTTGTTTTGCAATTCAGTTTGTACAATGCATATTTTATTTTGTGTGCTAAGATTTGGCATTAATTGCCTTTGTACATTCTTATCTTGCATACTTGTTGACTTCGGCTGGTAAGGACATTGTGGGTGCTGCATTTATTAGCTTTGTACAAATTTGAATAGATCTTCTTTTGCAAGCTTGAAGATATTCTTATTTTATTTTTCTTGCATAACACTACACATACATATTAACTTGCTTCATTACTTTTATTTCAACTTGATTTGTTTACATACTTGTCTTTTAAAAATATTATTTTATAAGATAAATGAATTTCTAATTTAGTTTGTTGTTAGATTTTATTTAAATGTATTTCTTCTATACTTTATATCTTATATATTTCATTTTTTAACCTATTTATTTACGATTTAAATTCAAACCAAATATATATACATATAATTTCAAATTCACTCATATATGCTCAAATACATATATATTCACATATATACACAATATTTACAATATTTTTAAAATTTAAATGATTTAAACCAAATTTATTTGGATTCGGGGAAACTCGCATCACTTTATCGATTTATTTCACAATTTTTTTATTCAAAAATAAATTTAATTATCAATTTAAATTTTTATTAAATCCGGGGTCGTTATAGAAGGCTTTGAAAATAATTTTTAAAACAAAGGGTTTTAAATTCTAAAATTCTAAATTTTTAAATCCTTCTATTTATAATATAGTTTATACAATTACATTTCTTTATTATGAAAATATTTCATTAATTTACACCTTTGTTATTCTAAACAATTTTTATTTTAATTAGCAATTTAATTATCAAATGCTTCATAAAATAAAATTCATTACGTATTTGTCTTATTTTTAATTCAACCAATAATCGATGATAATTAAATATTATCATCTTCTAACAACTAACATTCATTAATAATTACATAGGCTTATGAAAGTTATATTTTTATATATAAAATACAATTTGGGTAAAATTATTTCATTTACCCTATTTTAAAACAATATTATGTCAACTTGCCATGTTTAAGTGTTTAGAAATCCCTATCGATAATAGCTCAACGGATAAGTAAACACAATATAAAACATTTTATAACATAACAAGTACGCTCTCTTATATATATACACTCAAACAGACTCATTCTAGTGTATTACAACATTATCTCTAATGAGTCAAACCCCATAAAGCTAAGGTTATCGCTAAACCAAAGCTTTGATACCAACTATGATGACCCACATTTCTGAAGGTTTAAATCGACAATAATCCATACATGTCCAACTTAAACAATCTAGAACGTTGATAATCAATGGATTTAATTAAAGAAAAATAAGAAAAGAAGAAGAAAACAAACACAGAATCTCACAGCGGCACGGTAAAATATAATAATCAAATAAACACTTCATGAAGCTGTTTACCATACATTTGATTGTAATATATACAACATTTATCAGAGTTATATATATATATATACATCAGGGATAAATAATCAATGCAGCAGAATAAGATGATACAGAGAATAATAATAGTAAATATACCAAATCTTCCTCTTCGTCCTCCGAAAATTGATCTTCGATACATTGAAAAACACAAGGCTGACCCGAGCGTAATGAAAAGACAAAACACTTTAGTCAGGACTAAAATACTCTTATGTAAGTCAAACTGATATTGCATATAGCATGAGTGTTATGGCATCAGAGATGTTTACGGAGTTTCACATCTCCTATCCAGTGTATAACGTGCAAGCAGTAACTCAAGAGATGTTACGGGATTTTCCATCTCCTAAGGATCTGTTAGACTATTTATATATAATAGTATATGCTATAATAGGTAATGTCTAACAGTAAAATAAATATCAAAATAGCGTTAAGGCTTTACACTGATCCACCTTAACACAATTTATAGCATGTAGTCTATGCACGTCCTGTAACATAACCAGTAACATCGGTAGCCAGTGAGTCCCCTATAGGTACAATACTAAAACAAAGTCGTAATGAGCTCGTATAAGAATAAATATGACAAGGCATGTGAGGCAATGCCCAAGGTAGGATTCTACAAGTTTACCCTTTCTGGCTGGTCGTAACGCATCTGTGGCCGACCGTGACTATCAATCCAAACAAAAGGGTGCACCCATCAAGTACGAAATCACAATAGTAATACAAGGGATCAATGTCGCTAGAGGTAGCTAACCTCAGTGGCCAGACATAGGCTCATGTTTTAGTCATTTTAATAATGACACAATTGTCAAGGCTATCCATCATTGTTCTCTTACTTCATTCCAGTAAACGTTCGCCAATTCAACTACTACATTCTTGATATCATCCACCGCGTACACGGTTGTCAAAGTGGTTCCAATATTGACAGAGAGTATGCCAATAAGAGGCCCCGGTCTCTTTAACAACCAAACGTCGATTTACACACCGGTTGGTACTTTTATATTTCGAAACAATTCGTACTTATATCAAAATATCATATTCGCTTCAAAAATCAAATCCATTTCGAAATGATCTTATTCACTCAAAATATACCATATCATTTTTGCTTTAATATCTCGATTTCGTTTCCAAAATTGTTTCGAATTTCAATTTAGGTTATAACTTCAATTCAACCTCACTCGCATTTAAATCCAAGATTTAAATATAAACATTTCACCCTTTTGACCGGTTTGAATTTTTAGAAAATAGTTTAAATAGTTTTAAAATAATTAAATAGTTAAAATAGTTTGAGTATAAAAAATGGTTTATATAGTAAAATAGTTTGGAAAATCAAAATAATTTGAATATTTAAAGAAGATAGATTTTAAACAGTATACTAGAATGATTCATTTGAAAATAGTTTCAAAGTCAAACCGGTTCACTTTCCAAATTTTCTAATTCAAATCAATTTCAGTTTCCATTTCGATTTAATCGATTCAATTCCGATTTCAAGTCGAATTTTTCTTCGATTCCAATTTCAATTCCAATAAATTCGATTTCGAATTAATTCAATTTCGCTTTCAGTTCCAATTGATTTCAATTTCAATTCTAAATTAAATAAATTTCAATCCAATCCCAATTTAACTTCAATTTCAATTCCAAATTAATTTCAACTTCCATTCCAAATAAATTTCAATTTCAATTTCGACTATCAGATTCAATGGTTTAGTTTCAACTCAATTCTAAAATTTAAACCATTTCGATTTATATCAATTCTGAATTCGATTTTCAAAAATATCGATTCAAAACACTTAAATCAAATTAACCTTCAATATTCAATTTAAAATCCAAATCTTCAAATATAATTCAATTCCGAGCTCAATTTTGAAGTATCGTTTTATATTACTTTTACTTAGCAAAATTCAAAATTCGAATAAAAGTCCAATCTTTTAAAACAAATCAATTTCTGAAATTCAAATCATATTTCGATTATAACTTCATAATCTCAACTTCGATTATTTAAACAATTCCTGTTATCAAATTTAAATTTCAACATTCCGAGCTCAAGTTCGAAAATAATACGATTTCCATAAATTCGATTTTTATTTATTTAAATCAAATCATTTAAATAATTTCAAATCAAAATTTTAAAATCATTTAATTTAACTAATCCGATGTCCGTATATAATTCTCTATTCTATGGCCAAGTGAATCAATTATTTCAATTTAATTCCAAGGATTGATATATATCATTTCAACCTAAAACAAATGTCATAGGCATATATCATTTCAACCTATTTTTTAATTTATTCGAAATAATTTGATTTACAGTTTTATATTGTAAATAATATACAGGATGATAATATAATAGATCAAAATAAATAAACATCCAAATTATCCAAAATATCAATCAATTTTCATCCATCACAACCAACATCCAAATAATCAATAATCACAACAATTAACCAATTATCAATAATCGGGAGTTTTTACTAGTAGTTATTTCTCATTCAATTTAATTGTCAATTCAAATTCTATCAATTAATTCCGGTGTCGATTTAAATATTAATTAAATTTATCAAACAACAATCAATAAATTTAAATCACATAATAACTTCAAATTTAACTAACATAAAAATATTCTAGTTAATCATGAGCATATAAAACACTTACCTTTTATTCGAAACTAAATTTTTTTCCAACTTCAAATAAATTTCAAACCAACTCAATAACGTAGCCTTCATCGATACGATTCCAAAGCCATCTGTTTCGCCTGAATTGGACCTCGTATGCAAGAGTTACGATTAAATTAATATAACGATATAATTTAAAACATAATTAACAATATAATTACCTAATTATATTATTAATCACCGTGCCTCATCCCTCACGCATCTCGTTCACCAACCAGACCCATAATATGCGACCTCCTCAACATATACACACGCCGCCTACAATGATTGAACGACCATCAAACTCCACCACCACGACCGCCGCACTATGCTCCACCCACGCCAGGGGTCGCACATCACCAGCCGCCGCCATTTGAAAGATCGAACCCATAATATGCGCAAGCTTAAAAGCCATATTATGGCGATTTCGTGACGTAATAGCACAAATGAACCGTATGGATTTGAAGAGGAGATTGGGATCTACAACTTTCATGTTGGAGTTTTTGAATTCGATGAATGGATTGAGAGAAATTAAGGAGAGAAAGTTGAACAATTTCGGCCGTTGGTAGAGAATAAGCGGCCATGTTTAGAACTAGGGTTTCAAAAATAATTTAATAATAAATTTTCTCGTTTTGCGTGCCGTATTTATATAGTTAGATCCAAAACCATCCGAATTCCAATCGTGGCGTGTCGCCTGACGTTCATAATGTTTTACCCCCATTCTGAACATAATGAAACTAGTCTCGAGTACTAATTCGATCGTATGCAGAAGATAGCTTTTCAAATCGAATTATTTTAATTAAATTCTAAAATTAATTTCAACGCATTTCAAGCTCGTATGGCCAAACGACAAGTCCGACCGCTACGAAACTTGAAATCCTACAATAATTCACTATTACGGATCCAATGAAACTGGTTTCATCGAAATCCAAGACAGTGGCCAAAATGGCTATTATACTCGTTAATTATAATATAAAATTTCTAATTTCTAATTATTCACTTTTAAATCCAATTTTAAAAGTAAACGATTTTCATTCATATTTACATAAAATTTAAATCAACTTTTGACATCATTTTCATTCACTTAAAATTCAGAATTCAATTATTCAATTAATTTCTAATATTAAATTTAAACAATTTAATCCTCCAAAAAATTGCATTAATAATCATTAAATATTTATTTCTAACCATTTTTATCCAATAATCATATTAAATTCAAAATTTTAAAATAATTAAAAATACTGGTCGTTACATTCTCCCCCACTCAAAACTTTTCGTCCTCAAAAAGGACTAAGTGGATAATTTAACATTTGATATATTTTCTCAAAATAATTAACTTATAAGGCATAAACATCTTATTTGCAAAGCTATTACTATGCTTCTACTATTCCACTCCAATATCGGTTTTATGGAAAATATAACTTATATATAAAAACAAGTTATAAATTGTTTTTTTAAACTTCAAAATTTTTCTAACTCCGGGAATTACGGAAAATTTCGACCAAGTCTCCTTTACACGGCTCGATCGGAAAAAAAATTCAATACAATATATATCATAAATATACCAAATAGATATCAAATATACATCTCATCTCAATGATGAGGCATCCCTAGGGGAAAAAATATATTCGCGGTATGTAATCCGAGATACATAACTTATTATTAATAATACGAGCGAGTTCTCTCGTATTAAGCAAGCAAAAGAAAAATACGTGCAAGCAAGCTCCAAAAGCTAGCATACGCCCTTCCGTACCTACTAAACACTCAATAATAGATGAGAATATGTATATGAAAAGAGAAACCAATATATAACATAACAATACAACAACCATACAAGCAAACATAGCCATGCAATAAAAGAAACATCCAAACAACCATATTCATATAAGTTTTATTCATAACCATACTATTATTCAATGTCAACATTTCCATTCATACACTTCCATTTCCATTAACATTCATTTCATTAACATTTTGATTGACTCAGTTTCAATTAGAGTAACGACCCGTAAATTTTCAATAATTTAAACCGTTAATTTAATTTTGTTATTTAATATTGGGAAAAAACAGAAATTTGTGATTTATTAAGGGAAATTAATAAACATAATGAAATGGAATAAGGTTAATTTAAGAAAAGGATAACCTTTTAATGGAAGTTCAATTAATTAAAATAATGTAAATATTATACTTGGTTATAAGATTGAATATAAGAAACAGATGTAAATATTTAATTATTGTATGAAATAGACAGTTAATTGTAATTGAATAAAATCGGTATATTATTAGTAGTTGTAACATTTGTTTGTGAATGATGAATTCATAAGTGTAATTAAAAGTTATGGTAACGATTGTTATAAGTTACCTGTTTATTTAGTCTAAAATTAAAATGGGAAATCAATTTGAATTAAATGAACTTTAATGTTACATTAATAAGATTAAGATAATAACCGAGATTGTGAATGTAACAAAATGAATAGAAATGCTAATTTTATTCATAAAGTAACAATTGATGTGAAAAAAGAATAGAATCAAGATAAAACAATTAATTGGATTTAAAATCTTAATTAATGTGTGAAATTAACAAAATTTCAATATAATTGAATTATAGTAGTAAATATAAATAAAAGATGGAATTGGAGTATATTAATGTAATGAAATGTAAAACAAATGTCAACTATGTTTTCAGGTTTTAAATGGGTTGAATATATAAGTTGGAATCAAATTTTAAATTATGGATTGAAATGATTAATATCCGTATCACTTGACCCTAGGGTAGAGAATTATATACGGACACCTGATTGGTTAAATTAAAAGATTTTAAATCCTTGATTTCGAGTCCAATTAAATGATATGTTAAAATAAAAAATTGATTTATATAAATTGAATTATTATTGAAAAATCAAGTTTAATGTTGAAATGTAAATTGGTTTAAAGGACTGCTTTAAGAAATTAAATTGAAAGTTTAAAATTGAATTTTTAAGTATAAATGAAATTTTATCGAAATCGAACTATTGAATTGATTTGAAATATAATTTTGAAATGAATTGAGATCGGAATAATTTAAATTGATATTTCAAACATGGATTGAAAAGAATTTGAATTGAAGTTTCAAAATTGGGTGTTGTTGATTTGGAATTGAAATGGTCCAGTTATGTTGGAATAGAATAAATAGTTAAATTGATATTGATTTCAAACTCATATTTTATTATAAACTGTTTTAAAAATATATTATTTTAAAGACTTTAATTCTTAAGATCTTTTTACTATTAAACTATTTTAACCTATATTAACTATATAAAATCATTTTAACCTATTTTAAACCATTTAATTTATTTTAAACTAAATAAACCATTTTAACTTATTTTAAATCTAATTAATCAATTTTAAAGCTATTTAATCTATTTTAATTAATTATATTTAATCTATTTTAGAATTATTTAACTACCTTAAATCAATTTAACAGCATCTTTAATCTATAACTAAACTATTTAGAGTATTTTAACTATTTATAACAATTTTAACGACTTATAATTATTTAAACTATTTTCTAAATTTTCAACCTAAGTAGAGAAAAGTGTTTATATTAAAATTCACTGGTTTAAAAGCAAATACGGTTAAATGATGCTATAACCTAAGTTGGGATTTAAATGTTATAATTAATTGAATATGATGATTTTGAAGTAAGGATTTAACCTATTTGGAAGTATGATTTTTGAAAGAAATTATGATTTCGGAAACTATATGATTTCAAAGTAAATATGATTTCGAAAGTATTATGGTTTGGGAATATGATATTTTGATATAAATTGTGAATTGACTTTTGAAATGTAAAAGAACCATCCGATGTGTAATAAGCGATTGGTTGTTAAAGAGACCGGGATCGGATATTGTCATACTCTCTGTCAATACCGGAAACCACTTTAACAACTGTGTACGTGGTGGAGATTTCGGAAATGAAGTAGGATGGTTTGGCGCCGATTCTATATGGTATGACGTGACCCTGACTCCCGTGAGTCAGCTTAGATGTGACTAAAATCAGGAGCCACGTCGGGCCAAGTGAGGTCATTCCTCCTATCGAGCACATTCCTTCGATACTATATTCTGATTTTTGTGATTGTTTGGTGGCCACCCCTCGATTTTTGATATGGGAGTGTGTTCGAGGTGGGCGGTAGTAGCTGCTATGCATTACCACCAATCCGGATACGCAAATGGTATATCTACCCTGGCATTACCCCGTGTGCCGTGTTCACATGCCCTAGAGCGCCTTCTACGAGTTTGTTTTGTACCATACCTATGGAGTGCCCTCTGATAGCCCTCCAGTTTACGGAGGAATTACGGTACTATATAGACTATGAGAATATATAAAAATGTGTTAAGGGGGATATGGGTAACGCCTTAACGCTATTTTAATACTTTATTGTAGACACTATTATAATAGCGTATTGTACTACATAGTAGATAGTTTAACGGATCCTTAGGAGATGCGAATCCTGAACATCTCTTAAGTTATTGTACTCACGTTAGACACTGGATAGGAGATGTCAAATCCCGTAAACATCTCTGACGCCGTCCCACTCATAATATTTTCCGTTGATTTAACTTACATAAGATCTTTTAGTTCTGACTCGAGTGTTTTGTCTTTTCAATTCGCTCGGGTCAGCCTGAGCATTTCAGGGTTGAAGGCTATATTTCTGGAGGACGAAGACGAAGATTTGTGCTACTATTAGATACTATATTTATTCCACTGCATTCATACTATTCCGCTGCATTATTTATTTATCTCTGATATGAATAACTCTGATTCTGTGTTGTATAAATATAATCCAATGTTTTTGTAAACAGCTTCATGAACTGTTATTTGCCTCTTTGTATGTTCTAAGTTGGCATGTGTGTCTACTTAAAACGTCCAAAAAAATAGGTCGTTACAATTAATTTACATTCACATCCAATTTATTTGCATTCACTTTGTAATGACCCGTATTTTTAAACATTTAAAAATATTAAATTAAATAAGATTTTTGAATAAAATTATTAGGAATATAAAGAAAATTAAGATTTTACTGATACAAATTAAATTATAATACAAGTTATGAGCTTAAGTAAAATTTCTATTAATGAAACATGTTTGCAATAATGTAAGGATGATTAAAAATGCAAGTGTGTATTTTAATAACATTGGTTTGAGTGAAATTAACAATTGTATGAATGTAAATTTTCAATTGATTGGAATAATGAAGGTTAATAAAGAATAATAAATGTTATTTTATTAAAGAAGAAATCATATGTTTATTTATTTGAAATGTTTGGTAGTAGAAAGATTGATTGCAGAGATGAGAAACTAGTATTTGGAAAGAAATGTATAATTCCTGTTTGTATCCAATAGTGTATAAATATGTTTAAATTACTATTAGGTAGGAAATAATTGTTCTATTTTTCATTACATTTATTTTGTCCAGTTTGAAATTCACCTTTGTAAACAACTGAAATTAATGTAATTAAATAATTTCAATTAATGGTAGAGAGGACACCAAATTGTAAATTAATAGGTGTATTTAAACGTAGCTTATGTTTTGTGAAAATATAAGGAAAGATGATTTAATGAAAAGAACATTTATATCAAATAAAATGAATGTTTCATTTGTGAATGTAGGTTTAATTTCATTAAAATAAAGAACAGAATGATTGATTTAAAGGAAGAAATATATGTATATTTGAACTGTGTTTTAGCATACAGATGGATTACAAGAGTAGGAAAATAATTTATTTAAGTAAGTTATTTATTACTTTGCTGTATAAACAACAAATTTATAAAGGTGTTTAAATGACTAAAGGAAACAATTTTCTATTTTTCATCCATTTTAGTTGTCTATTTTGAAATTTAACTTTGTAAGTAATTGCAATTAATGTTATTGAAATATTTTAATTAGAAGGGAAGAAAACGTTGATTGTAATTAATAGATTTAATAAAAGAAATGCACCTTTTGTGTTAAACAGAAAGGATGTTTTAACGGAAATATAAGATCATTTTGGGAAAACCAAATTGAACGTTTTTATTTTTAAGGTAAGTAATTTTATTTATTATGCATAGATAAAAAAACTAAATGCGTACAAATTTGAATATTATTTGAGTTAATGAAGTTAATTTGGTTACGTTTCACAAATTGAATTTAAAAAAGGTTGTGCGATGTATATGGTCCCTTCATTTCTTTTGTTATTAATTGTTGCATGTACATTTTAAAATAGTTATCTCGTTATTAATATTTGATCCGTTCATTTCTCCTTCTGTTTAATACCCGAGCCTAGAGTTTTAGGTTGTATTTAATTCTTGCCACCTCATTTTCGCGTATAAAAAATTTCACTTTCCTTTGGTTTGCAAACTTTTTCATTCCTACGTACATTTCTTTATGCATTATTAATGCCCGAAACTTTAAAAATAAAATGTGACATTTATTTTTGTCACTCTACCTTTATTTCCTAATTATTAAATAACCTGCAGCTTACTTCTTTCATTTGTAGTGTATATTTACGTTCATTTTTTGGCTAAGTCTTATTAGGTTTGTTTTAGACTAATGGGCTCCTTAGTAAACCAAGAGTCCCTAGGAACCCTAAGAGACTTTGGACCCTTCCTTTTCTCACAAATTGACCTTCTATTTCCTATCTGACTAAAACTAAGTACGTACAGAAATTCCTCATTTGAGAAACTTTCTGCGTACTCTTCTTCTTCTTGCTCAAATCTACAGAAAACTCCAAACCCCAAAACTCCTAAATCTCCAAATCAAATTTCATCCTTCCTCCTTTAAAACTATAGCCTACCTCTCTTCTCTTGCCACCATCCATCTCCATCACCACCCACAACCCACGGCAGTAACCCATGGCCAAAGCCCCACCTCCCCTCTCCTCTTCTTTCTCCTTTTTCCCTTCTTTTTCCCTTCCCCTTATTTCCATGACTTCTATATTCCACTAAACTACTCCAAATCAAATTTTTTTTTGAAACTGTGTGTAATTTCAATGGGAACAACTTTGTTGTTGAATCCTTCTTCGCATTCCGAATATTTCTATATCAAAAACTCCATTTTTCAAGTCCTTTCTCGGGTCCAGTTTTGGCCGAAAATACCCCATATTGTATCAACCATATCTCTTTCAGAAATGAATCAAAATATGTGATTCTTTTTTCAAATAATTTATTTTTCTAGTGGCTTCAAATTTATTTTAGACCAGTTCTTCAATTTTGTAACGACCCTGGATTTTATATAAATTTAAATTGATAATTAATTTAGTTTTTGAATAAAAATTGTGAAATTAATCGATAAATTGATGCGAGTTTCCCCGAGTTCAAATAAATTCTATGTTAAATCATTTAAAATTTAAATGTTGTATATATATGTATATATGTGAATATATATGTATATGGGCATATATGAGTAAATTTGAATTTATTTATATATATACACACACACACATTGAGATTGAATTTAAATCTTAATATAAATGGTTTAAAGATAAATATAAAAATATAGATAATTGATAGAAGTTTTAAAATAAATAACTTTAAATTTTTTAATTGATGGGTTATGTTAGAAATAAATTAATAATAATAATTTAAGCTAGAAATAAATATGTAAAAGGTAAATTATATAAACTATAAAAAATGAAGTAACACATAAATAAAATTTAAAAAACATGTTAATAAACTATGTAAAAATATAAAGTAATCATTTGCTAAATTCTAACAACATATAAAAAATAGAACTTCGCCTATATTACAAAATAGTAAGATTAAAGAAAATAAAATGTATTCAAGTATGAAACCAGACAACATAAATACAAATTCAACTATGTACAAGCGAAAATAATTAGATAAGTATGTACACCTGAAAATAAAGAAAGAAAAGAAAAAAAAAATATCTATGAAGCTTGTAAAGGAAGACAAGCCAAATTAATGCAAGCCTCCTTAGTACACAGCCATATTCTATCAGCCACCAAGAGATGAAAAAAATATCTGGCCAAAACTTTAAACAAAATATTTTCAGTACAAATGAAGAAAAAATCTCTGCCTCTCGTACAAACAAGATAATATCACCCTGTACAACAATTTTATATCCATCATCTTTATTTCAGTTCATCCACCAAAACTTAAAACAATACCTCAACTTAAAAAACATCAATACAAATCAAAGCAAACCAGAGAATCAAGAATGGGTTTCAGGTTGCAAATTCAAGTTTGTTTCAACTAGCAGCTCTGTTCATTTTCAAACCAATGTAAGTAACCTCATCTTTTGAAATTTAAAATATAATATGTTGCTTGCACATTAGTGAATAAGTATGGGTGTATTGGTGCATATATATATATATATACGTATGTATGTATGTATGAGTTTCTGGAACTGATGTGGTATGCAGGTTATTGTTCTCTGTTCTAAAAACTCTGAACATAAGTTGCTTAAAAAAATCATTTCTCTTTATCAAAGCATGGTTTGAATTCAAGCTTAAAACAAAACTTGGTTGTCTAATCATAAGCTTTAATCTAAAAATTTATTTAAGTCAAAATGAATTAGTATTATCTCTGGAAACCAAGGAAAACTGAGAATAACTTTATATCAGTCAAAATTCAAGTTACTTAATTTATGGATTCAGGTAGGTAACTTGAATTCGTATACTTTAATTTGATTTTTAAAGCTTGAATCATGATTTTTAGAGCTAGGATTTGAGAGCAGTTCGACGTTGAACGAGAAATGGTTTTTGGTCAAACGGTGGTGGTTGGTGGCATTAGAGAGGCTGGGGTTCCTCGTGAAGGTGAAGGAGCCTACAGTGGGGTTGGAAAAAATGGCTGGAGTTGTTCTAGTTCAACGAGGTGACGACGGCGAACGATTTGTGTTTGTAAACCTAGTTTTACCAAGGCTAAGAAATTTGATTCATTCGACGTCCACGGTGGATTGAGTGATGCGTGTTTTTGGGAGATGGTGGAGGGGATGACGACGAGTAGTTGGCCGGAATTTCAGGTTCTTCGATGGTCGGAGATGTGAGAGCGAGATGATTCCAGGTTTGGTCGTTGGTTCCAGTTTTTGGGTTTGATTATTCGATTTTAATTTCGAGATGATGGTGAAGTTCTGATGGTCAGATGAGGGTGCTTGGATGATCGTTGACTTGCTCGATGATTTGGTGATGACCAGAGGTGGTTAGAGCCACCGTGCATGTGCATGGTGCACTTTGTATTCTTGTGATATGGGTTTTGATAAGTCTGGGTTGAGGGAAGGTGATACTCGAGTTTTACTCGAGTATATTTGTGTATTGCTCGAAGACGTGGGATGTTTGACTCGGGGATTTTAAGTATAGGCTCGGGTCAAATTTTGTTATAGGGTTTTAGAAACCTGTCAGTTTAAAATTTTAAAATGAATTTCAAATCTAAGTGTAAGTGTAAGTTCAAGTTTGATTTGGATTTAGTCTGAAACAAATAAAGTTTTAAAATTAAATTGTTTTAATACTTAAAAATGTTGAAGCATTGAAAAGAGGAAATTTGAATTTAAAATGAAGCTTAAATTATAAAGGAAAGGTTTAAACAAGTTAAATCAAAAAAAAAATTAAAACCAGAATTTTAAATCTAGCCTTGAATTTCGAGTTTGGAGATAAAATGAAGTTTTATAAATTTAAATATTTAGAATGAATTTAAATGTTAAAGTATATTTCAAAATGTGACTTTAAAAAGGAATTCAATTCAATTATTTAAAATTTCTTTTATAATAAGAATATTACTTTAACATGAGAATTTAAAGGTTTTAAAATTTGGTTTTAAACTTTATTAAACATCAATTGGTATTTATTTTAAATTTGAATTTAAAATGAATTTAATTTAAAGGTTAATTAACTAATGAAAATGATTAAAGATTAATCATTTAGTTAAATGAAATTAATTAATGATTAGAGTTAATTAAGTAGTTAGGGGTAATTACTTATTATGATTAATTAAGAATAATTAATCAAATGGAGATTAATTTAATTAATATGATTAATTAAGGTGATGGATTAAATTAATTTATATCAAATGATTTGTAATTAATTAATTAATCAGGATTGGATAATTAATTCATAAGTAATTGGTTTAATTGGAAATTAATTGAATTAATTAGGATTAAACAATTAATTAATCCTGCTTATAAATGGTTATTGAATGCTTACCTTACTTATGAATGATTATATTGTATGAGATGCCTTGAATTGCTATCTGATCTGTGATATTTTGTTCTGTGGATTGAGCTGTGTATAATTTATTCATTTATTTGTGATACATTTGTATATTATCTGTGATCTATGAATAAAAGATAAGCGTTATAGTTATACCGCTTATCAACTATATTTCTATATTCTGATCTGTGATGATTGAATGATGTTGCACTACTGTGTGAAACCCCTGGACTACACCATACACACACAAATATGGATTTCACGAGGAAATCGGTTAAGTCACAAATTTTTGACAATTGTAAAGATTGAATTCTTGAATCCAAAATAGTTTTGGAATTGAAAGCTTTTGAAAATGAGTTCAAATGATTTAATAGAATTTGAAATCTAAATGATTTGATTTAAATTTGAATTCAATATTTGGAATTGAATTCAATGATTTGAAAATATGGTCTAAAAAGTCCATACCAGTTATAAATGTGTTTTATAGGGATTTTTAACCATTTAAAAGTATGGTTTTGGAAATTTAAGAAATTTAATCCAAGTTTTATACTTGAATGGTTTTAACTTATGTAAATTGTAATTAGTTTTCCAGAATGGAAACTAATTGTTTCAAAGAATTAAAGCTTTCATATAAGAAATGAAATTCCAATTTAAGTTAAAGGAATTTCAAGTTTGAATCGAAAAATGGTTTTCCAAGTTATGAGTGAATTCTTTTTAAAAGCTATAAGTTAAATCTTGATTTAAAGATTTAATGAGTTAATCCAATTGAAATGGAAATCGATTTGGAAATCTATGAATAGATCTTTGTGAAACTGGGTGAACTTTGTGAGATGAATCTTTTTGTAAAAGATTAAAATGGTGATTTGTTTAAACCATTCGAAAGGAAAGTTTTGGATAATAAGTCGTGACTTAATTGAAATCCCATTATCCATATGTTTTTAAATATTACGCTCACTATTCGATTTAGCCGGGAGAGGACTTTGTGTCATGTAACCCATTCCGAATAAGTGATACGTCGTATATGGATAGCAATTGAAGACCGTTGTTGAAGATTGGGTATTTGTGAAAACGATAAGATAACCTATTGATTGTCTCTGCACTGGGTAGCGCCCGGTATAGAGATTTCCTAAGTGATAGGAAGTTCGATCGGGATTGTGAATACCCGGATTGCAAGGGCTTCTTTGGAAGTGCCTTCGGTTCTGTTCGAACCTAGAACAGACTTGTATGGTTGTATGTCTGACACTACACTTTGAGATATAAAGCTGATTTCTTTCAAATACATTTCTGTTTGGTGGCGGAGAATTTATTCTCTTAGCTTAACACCCTTCTCTGAGACGTTCGAGTTCAGAGGTTATGTAGTTGAAGGTTATCAGTGATATACTCCCAATTTGGTAGTGTGGCATGCTGAGTGTTGATGTGTGTTGATGGTCATTTGCTGATCATTTGTTGATCAAAGCATGGCTTTGTGAAAAAGCGTAGCTTTGTGGACGAGACCTCATCGAACCTCACAAACCGGAAATGGTCGAAACAGGAAAGGTGCGGCAAGGTTATGAGGGTCCTTCCCTTTAAGGTATGTCATTTCCTTCTGGAAAAAGGTGATATTATGGTATGGAGCCCAGATATTTACCTGTGTGATTGCTCCAATCTCATTTACTGTGTGATTGTTGCTGTGTGATCGAGGCCTCGGATAAAGGTCCCAAAGGACCGGGGGGTGGCATACTCGGGTAGTAGTTACCTAGTGACAGAGGTAACCCGGCCTTGTGTTGGCAGAGATCTGGGTAGGTTCTCGGGACGTCCCTGCAAAGGCGTACCCATTGACAGTAGGAAGTTCCTTAGCCTGACCATTTGTTGGAAAATCCAAAGAAACAATACGAGCCTTGTACGGTTTTAGTTGTATAACCTGCTATGGAATGTGGCGGTAACCTGCTATTGAACATAGTAGTTATAGTAGGCATAAGTGTGGAATGCCTATGCGGGCTAAGATTAATATTATACTTTCAAAATGTTTTCCACACTATGCACTAGTAATAATATCAAAAAGAATTTTTTCGTATCAAGCATGTTTGACTATCATAAGGAGAAATCTCCTCCAATTCTACGTTTGCATTGTGTGTGTGGCGGGAGGCCTTATGGTAGTTTCATTTTCCAAAAAGCATTGCGGATTTCAATGTTTAAAATTCTTTTGTTGTTTGTTTAAAGATAAACTGTTTTTGTATACTCACACCAGTCCCATGACTGACTCAGAGTTTATTGTTCCCTTCCTAAACTCTAGGTGCCTACAATTTTTCACACGGGCAGTCTAGAGTTGGGTTTTTCAGATAGTCAGGTTTAGTAGATTATCGGGAGCTAGTTCAATTTTTGGAGATCAGTCACGACTGTCCTTGCTTCTCTTGGTGCAACGTGATGGTGGTTCGAGCTGATATTATTGGAGTTGTTGGACTCATTCTCTTTTAAGGATCATTTGGAGTTATCACTTCTGTTTTCCGCTGTATCATTATTTATCTCTGATATTCTTGTATCATATTGATATCATTGTTGTATATCATTCTGGATATTTTATTCATTGGAGTTGTATATGATATCATCTATTTCTTTATTCCGCTGTGTTGTTATACTTACTGTGTTATAAGCTCCGGGAAGCCAGATTCGGTGTTTAATCTACGGCATTTGAGTACAAGTGAAGTATGGGTGCCGATTTTCGAAGGCCGGGTCCGGGATCTTCACAAGTGGTATCAAAGCTAAGGTTAAACTTTAGCTCAGGAGTATAACACATTAAGTAGCTCATTAGAGATAGGGTGAAGTATACCCTAGAATGAGTATCTCTAAGATATCCGTCCATACGCCTCAGTAAATTCTCTTACTATCCACTGATAGTAAGTATGAGTGCAAGAAGAGGATGAGATAGGGGACAGGGGAATACGACTATAAATGGTCAATACCCTGTAACAACAAGGAAAAAATCTTGTCCCTATCATTCTCTTTTGTTCGTCATCTTTTCTCAATTCTTTGATAGTTCCTGGTAGATCCAGGAAGAAGATTTGATATATTTGTATGGGACATAAACTCTAAATAGGTCAGAATTGTTTGTTTGGATGAATTGGTTGCTTTGGTTGCTATGGTTGATAGGTATACTTTAGTTTCTAAATTAAAATTTTTGAAATTGTATCTATATATCTATACAATTTGGGTCCGGATATGTTCTATGAATGGTTAGTTATCCCTTTGGACACCAATGCCACTGCATACTTCGTAGATCTGGATAACCCGAGTATCTTGTGAAGTGTTAAAACAGATTCGTTCTTATATCTATAATTGATATTCTGATTTGGTAAGCCAAATGCAGAATAGATATTCAGTTTGATTTGATGAAATATTTTTCATCTATCTTTGTGTCTCCCTGGAAAGTTTCGAGGACGAAATTCTTTTAGGGGGGGAAGGTTGTAACGACCCCGGATTTTATATAAATTTAAATTGATAATTAATTTAGTTTTTGAATAAAAATTGTGAAATTAATCGATAAATTGATGCGAGTTTCCCCGAGTTCAAATAAATTCTATGTTAAATCATTTAAAATTTAAATGTTGTATATATATGTATATATGTGAATATATATGTATATGGGCATATATGAGTAAATCTGAATTTATTTATATATATATATATACATTGAGATTGAATTTAAATCTTAATATAAATGGTTTAAAGAAAAATATAAAAATATAGATAATTGATACAAGTTTAAAAATAAATAACTTTAAAAATTTTAATTGATGGGTTATGTTAGAAATAAATTAATAATAATAATTTAAGCTAGAAATAAATATGTAAAAGTTAAATTATATAAACTATCAAAAATGAAATAACACATAAATAAAATTTAAACAACATGTTAATAAACTATGTAAAAATATAAAGTAAACATTTGCTAAATTCTAACAACATATAAAAAATAGAACTTCGCCTATATTACAAAATAATAAGATTAAAGAAAATAAAATGTATTCAAGTATGAAACCAGACAACAACAATACAAATTCAACTATGTACAAGAGAAAAAAATTAGATAAGTATGTACACATGAAAATAAAGAAAGAAAAGAAAAAAAAATATCTATGAAGCTTGCAAAGGAAGACATGCCAAATTAATGCTAGCCTCCTTAGTACACAGCCATATTCTATCAGCCACCAAGAGATGAAAAAAATCTCTGGCCAAAACTTTAAACAAAATATTTTCAGTACAAATGAAGAAAAAATCTCTGCCTCTCGTACAAACAAGATAATATCACCCTGTACAACAATTTTATATCCATCATCTTTATTTCAGTTCGTCCACCAAAACTTAAAACAAAACCCCAACTTAAAAAACATCAATACAAATTAAAGCAAACCAGAGAATCAAGAATGGGTTTCAGCTTGCAAATTCAAGTCTGTTTCAAGTAGCAGCTCTGTTCATTTTCAGACCAATGTGAGTAACCTAATCTTTTGAAATTTAAAATATAATCTGTTGCTTGCACGTTAATGAATAAGTATAGGTGTATTGGTGCATATCTATATATATATACATATGTATGAGTTTCTGGAATTGATGTGGTATGCAGGCTATTGTTCTCTGTTCTAAAAACTCTAAACATAAGTTGCTTCAAAAAAAATCATTTCTCTTTATCTAAGCATGGTTTGAATTCAAGCTTAAAACAAAACTTGGTTGTCTAATCATAAGCTTTAATCTAAAAATTTATTTAAGTCAAAATGAATCAGTATTATCTCTGGAAACCAAGGAAAGCTGAGAATAACTTTATATCAGTCAAAATACAAGTTACTTAATTTATGGATTTAGGTAGGTAACTTGAATTTGTATACTTTAAATTGATTTTTGAAGCTTGAATCATGATTTTTAGAGCTAGGATTTGAGAGCAGTTCGACGTTGAATGGGAACTGGTTTTTGGTCAAACGCTGGTGGTCGGAGGCATTAGAGAGGTTGGGGTTCCTCGTGAAGGTGAAGGAGCCTACAGTGGGGTTGGAAAAAATGGATGGAGTTGTTCTAGTTCAACGAGGTGACGACGGCGAACGATTTGTGTTTGTAAACCTAGTTTTACCAAGGCTAAGAAATTTGATTCGTTCGACGTCCACGGTGGATCGAGTGCTGTGTGTTTATGCGAGATGGTGGAGGGGATGACGACGAGTAGTTGGCCGGAATTTCAGGTTCTCCGATGGTCGGAGATGTGAGAGCGAGATGATTCCAGGTTTGGTCGTTGGTTCCATTTTTTGGGTTTGATTATTCGATTTTGATTTCGAGATGATGGTGAAGTTCTGATGGTCAGATGAGGGTGCTTGGATGATCGTTGACTTGCTCGATGATTTGGTGATGACCGGAGGTGGTCAGAGCCACCGTGCATGTGCACGGTGCACTTTGTATTCTGGTGATCTGGGTTTTGATAAGTCTGGGTTGAGGGAAGGTGATACTCGAGTTTTACTCGAGTATATTTGTGTATTGCTCGAAGACGTGGGATGTTTGACTCGGGGGTTTTAAGTATAGGCTCGGGTCAAATTTTGTTACAGGGTTTAAGAAACCTGTTAGATTAAAATTTTAAAATGAATTTCAAATCTATGTGTAAGTGTAAATTCAAGTTTGATTTGGATTTAGTTTGGAAACAAATAAAGTTTTAAAATTAAATTGTTTTAATACTTAAAAATGTTGAAGCATTGAAAAGAGGAAATTTGAATTTAAAATGAAGTTTAAATTATAAAGGAAAGGTTTAAACAAGTTAAATCAAAAAAAATTTGAAACCTGAATTTTAAATCTAGCCTTGATTTTCGGGTTTGGAGATAAAATGAAGTGTTATAAATTTAAATATTTAGAATGAATTTAAATGTTAAAGTATATTTCAAAATGTGACTTTAAAAAGGAATTCAATTTAATTCTTTAAAATTTCTTTTATAATAAGAATATTACTTTAACATGAGAATTTAAAGGTTTTAAAATTTGGTTTTAAACTTTATTAAACATCAATTGGTATTTATTTTAAATTTGAATTTAAAATGAATTTAAGTTAAAGGTTAATTAACTAATGAAAATGATTAAAGATTAATCATTTAGTTAAATGAAATTAATTAATGATTAGAGTTAATTAAGTAGTTAGGGGTAATTACTTATTATGATTAATTAAGAATAATTAATCAAATGGAGATTAATTTAATTAATATGATTAATTAAGGTGATGGATTAAATTAATTTATATCAAATGATTTGTAATTAATTAATTAATCAGGATTGGATAATTAATTCATAAGTAATTGGTTTAATTGGAAATTAATTGAATTAATTAGGATTAAACAATTAATTAATCCTGCTTATAAATGGTTATTGAATGCTTACCTTACTTATGAATGATTATATTGTATGAGATGCCTTGAATTGCTATCTGATCTGTGATATTTTGTTCTGTGGATTGAGCTGTGTATAATTTATTCATTTATTTGTGATACATTTGTATATTATCTATGATCTATGAATAAAAGATAAGTGTTATAGTTATACCGCTTATCAACTATATTTCTATATTCTGATCTGTGATGATTGAATGATGTTGCACTACTGTGTGAAACCCCTGGACTACACCATACACACACAAATATGGATTTCACGAGGAAATCGGTTAAGTCACAAATTTTTGACAATTGTAAAGATTAAATTCTTGAATCCAAAATAGTTTTGGAATTGAAAGCTTTTGAAAATGAGTTCAAATGATTTAATAGAATTTGAAATCTAAATGATTTGATTTAAATTTGAATTCAATATTTGGAATTGAATTCAATGATTTGAAAATAAGGTCTAAAAAGTCCATACCAGTTATAAATGTGTTTTATAGGGATTTTTAACCATTTAAAAGTATGGTTTTGGAAATTTAAGAAATTTAATCCAAGTTTTATACTTGAATGGTTTTAACTTATGTAAATTGTAATTAGTTTTCCAGAATGGAAACTAATTGTTTCAAAGAATAAAAGCTTTCATATATGAAATGAAATTCCAATTTAAGTTAAAGGAATTTCAAGTTTGAATTGAAAAATGGTTTTCCAAGTTATGAGTGAATTCTTTTTGAAAGTTATAAGTTAAATCTTGATTTAAAGATTTAATGAGTTAATCCAATTGAAATGGAAATCGATTTGGAAAACTATGAATAGATCTTTGTGAAACTGGGTGAACTTTGTGAGATGAATCTTTTTGTAAAAGATTAAAATGGTGATTTGTTTAAACCATTCGAAAGGAAAGTTTTGGATAATAAGTCGTGACTTAATTGAAATCCCATTATCCATATGTTTTTAAATATTACGCTCAATATTCAGTTTAGCCGGGAGAGGACTTTGTGTCATGTAACCCATTCCGAATAAGTGATACGTCGTATATGGATAGCAATTGAAGACCGGTGTTGATGACCGGGTATTTGTGAAAACGATAGGATAACCTATCGATTGTCTCTGCACTGGGTAGCGCCCGGTATAGAGATTTCCTAAGTGATGGGAAGTTCGATCGGGATTGTGAATACCCGGATTGCAAGGGCTTCTTTGGAAGTGCCTTCGGTTCTGTTCAAACCCGGAACAGACTTGTATGGTTGTATGTCTGACACTACACTTTGAGATATAAAGCTGATTTCTTTCAAATACATTTCTGTTTGGTGGAGGAGAATTTATTCTCTTAGCTTAACACCCTTCTCTGAGACGTACGAGTTCAGAGGTTATGTAGTTGAAGGTTATCAGTGATATACTCTCAATTTGGTAGTGTGGCATGCTGAGTGTTGATGTGTGTTGATGGTCATTTGCTGATCATTTGTTGATCAAAGCATGGCTTTGTGAAAAAGCGTAGCTTTGTGGACGAGACCTCATCGAACCTCACAAACCGGAAATGGTCGAAACAGGAAAGATGCGGCAAGGTTATGAGGGTCCTTCCCTTTAGGGTATGTCATTTCCTTCTGGAAAAAGGTGATATTATGGTATGGAGCCCAGATATTTACCTGTGTGATTGGTCCAATCTCATTTATTGTGTGATTGTTGCTGTGTGATCGAGGCCTCAGATAAAGGTCCTAAAGGACTGGGGGGTGGCATACGAGTAGTTGTTACCTAGTGACAGAGGTAACCCGGCCTTGTGTTGGCAGAGATCCTGGTAGGTTCTCGGACGTCCCTCCAGAGGCGTACCCATTGACAGTAGGAAGTTCCTTAGCCTGACCATTTGTTGGAAAATCCAAAGAAACAATACGAGCCTTGTACGGTTTTAGTTGTATAACCTGCTATGGAATGTGGCGGTAACCTGCTATTGAACATAGTAGCTATAGTAGGCATAAGTGCGGAATGCCTATGCTGGCTACGATTAATATTATACTTTCGAAATGTTTTCAACACTATGCACTAGTAATAATATCAAAAAGAATTTTTTCGTATCAAGCATGTTTGACTATCATAAGGAGAAATCTCCTCCAATTCTGCGTTTGCATTGTGTGTGTGGCGGGAGGCCTTATGGTAGTTTCATTTTCCAAAAAGCATTACGGATTTCAATGTTTAAAATTCTTTTGTTGTTAATTTAAAGATAAACTGTTTTTGTTTACTCACACCAGTCCCATGACTGACTCGGAGTTTATTGTTCCCTTCCTAAACTCTGGGTGCCCACAATTTTCCGCACAGGCAGTTTAGAGTTGGGTTTTTCAGATAGTCAGGTTTAGTAGATTATCGGGAGCTAGTTCAGTTTTTGGAGATCAGTCACAACTGTCCTTGCTTCTCTTGGTGCAACGTGATGGTGGTTCGAGCTGATATTGGAGTTGTTGGACTCATTCTCTTTTGAGGATCATTTGGAGTTATCACTTCTGTTTTCCGCTGTATCATTATTTATCTCTGATATTCTTGTATCATATTGATATCATTGTTGTATATCATTCTCGATATTGTATTCATTGGAGTTGTATATGATATCATCTATTTCTTTATTCCGCTGTGTTGTTAAACTTACTGTGTTATAAGCTCCGGGGAGCCAAATTCGGCGTTTGAATCTACGGCATTTGAGTACAACTGAAGTACGGGTGCCGATTTTTGAAGGCCGAGTCCGGGATCTTTACAAATTTCCTTAATTTGCTATGCCAAAAACTCAAATATTTTCGAAGTATTTTTGAACTCAGATTTTCAACTCCGAAAACACCTCTGTTTGTTTTGACCATAACTTCCTCAAGAAAAAAGATTTTTAAGTGATTCTTTTTATGAAAGTGGAAAGAAAAGAATTTGCAACAACTTTCTAGTTAGTCACCTTTACAGATTCAGTAACATTCTGGTCCGAATATTTTATTAAATTTGACCTAGTTTCAGGTTTGTCCGTAGTTTGGATCTTGGGTTATTTGGAAGTTGGAAGTACTTGAAACTTATTTATCGATTCGTGTTCGTGTCTAAGCTTTGTTGGATTTGCTTTGCATTTGGATTTTTGCTAGGAATCTCCATATTGCTCCATTTTTATCATCGCCTTCGTAGCCACGAAAGGTGAGCAAACACTCACAACTACTAGATTTTCTTATGTTAGTTAAATCGAATTTATGATGTGATTAGAAATTGATTGGTTGTTGTTTAGTATATATTTAAATTATCATTCCAGTTAAATCTTACTTTTATTGAATTTAATTGCCATTTAATTTAATATTGAAATTTAAATTGTCAGTTAAATACCTGTTAATGATAACCAGTAAATGGTTGGTAGTTATTGGTTGATTTTAATGAGGATTGTGCTGTATGTTTAATTGTTGATATTTGGATGTTGAATTTACGATGGATGATATTGGTTGACATTTTAGATGATTGGATATTATTTATGTCTATATCTCTGTTATCTCTATGGGTTGAAATGATACATACCTGAACGATCATATATATTAGGGGAAAATCGTTATGGGTTGAAATGATAAACCCGAGTGGTTTTCATTGATTTGGAAATGTTGATTTTTTATACTGGTTGAAATTACATATACCTATATAATTTCTTGAATTTGGACTTTTATTTGGAATTGAATTATTTGAAGGGTTTAAGTTAATTCAAACTTCGGATTTGTTTTAATTAGATGATTAAGATTGATATTTCAAATTATTTGAAACCCTTTGAATTATTATATTCACGTTGTACACTTGATAGGAGATGAAATTCCGTAACATTTATGAAACCATTGCACTAATATTTCTATTTTACTTGTTTTGATTTGACTTACATAAGATCTATTAGTTCTGACTCGAGTGTTTTGTCTTTTCATTATGCTCGGGTCAGTCTGAGCTTTTTCAGTGTATTGAAGACTATTTTCTGGAGAACGAAGACGAAGATTTAGTATATTATTGCTATTTATTATTCCACTACATTCTGTGTTCCGCTACATTATTTGTTTATTTCTGATGTATGTATAACTCTGATTTGAATTGTGAAAGTATAATCAAATGTTATTTATGAAACAGCTTCTTGAACAGTTTATTTGATTATTATATTTTGTCATTCCACTACGAGATTCTGTATTTTGTTTTCTTTTTTTTCCTTTTTTTTCTTATTTACCCCATTAATGATCCTCCCCTTTGAATGGTTTGAGTCTGACATATGTGTTTTATTGTCGATTTGAACCGTCCAAAAAGGTGGGTTGTTATAGTTGGTATCAGAGCTCTGGTTCAGACATACCTTAGCCTATTGGGGTTAACACATTAGATATAGGGTAGTAATACCCTAGAATGAGTTGTCTGAGTGTATATACGAGAGCGCGTATTTGTTAATGTTATAAAAATGTTTTATATAAGTTTTGAAATGAAATTATTTTTCCTAATATTATATGATATATATAAAGGAATAAATTAACTAATATAGTTATTTGTAATATGTTTGATTTATGAAATGGTAATATTTAGTTATTATCATTTATTGTTGATTAGTTCAGTTTTTGTCAGTTTATAAGCATTGGCTAATTATTGTTGATTGAATTAATGGAATAAACACTAGTTTAATAATGGTGTATTAAATAGAATAAAATGAATAATTAGGATATTTGTTAATGAAATTGAAATGTTGTTGTGAATTTTGTTGTTTGTTGACCGGTAGTTTCAACTATTGAAATAAAATGGAATATCTAGATATTTTGGATAATTGAAACCTTCTGAATTAATATATGAGTTAAAACATAGAAATTGTATTGAATTATGCAGTTGAATTTCATAACCTTAATTTGAAAGCAAGTGAAACAAGGTTTAATTTGTTAATGCTATGTCTAGTAAATGAATAGAATTGTTGTATACATTCTTGTTATGTAATGTAATAATATACAAGTGTGAACTTTAAGCCTTGGGATGTTTAAATTGAAATTGTGATTAAGGAAATGTTGTAAATGAGATTAAATTGGAAAAAATATGTTTATAAACTTAATTAACATTTATGAAATGTGTCATAAATAAATTGAAAGGTAAAGGTGAAACTAAATGGGATAAGCAAATATGAATTAAAAGTGAAATGATTATAAATAAAGCCATGACTTGTAAATTGTTATGAAATAAATGGATGTTGCAATAAATGTTTATAAATAAAGTTATGCTAACTTTAAGCTCAAACATTGTCTTATAAAAAGGAAGGCTTTTAAAATTGGTTATGAACTTAAGAAAATTCCTTATGAAATGATTTGCAAATAAATGTAGTATTAAATGAGAAATATTACATGTGAAATGAATGTGATTTAAATTGAAGAGAAATATAAGCAATATTATGAGAATGAATATATTAATGTTTTATATTAAATGGAGAAATTCTGTTTTATATTATATTAATGTTAATCAATGAGATTAAAAATGAATTTAATTGAAATGTAATTATGATGAAATAAATTGGAATAATTACGTAAGTTGTATGTATATTATTTTCACAAAATTAATTTGATCCGGATTTGAGTATACAAATTCTATGTGAATTACACCACTTCTTGTTAGGATTTTCCATTCGATTCTTGATGGCGAATGTTTGATATGGATTTTTGGTTTGATTCTAGAATTCTCTATCGTAGTATATGTTATGCAAGAAGAATGATGGTTTCTAGTCAAGAAACCTTATCGAAGTTTGCATTAGGGAAGTCGAATGATAAATACTAGCTCGAAAGCAAACTTGTGTAATTGAGCGAGCGATCGAATGTAATTTTGCGAAATGATGACATATGTACATCTTATGTTCTAATATTATTAATAAGCTTTGACGCTAAAATTGAAAGTTGTTGGGTTGGATATATTTGTAATTTAAATTGGAATTTTTCTTGTATGCAAAACTACTATTAATTTAAAACCATTTTACAAAACTATTTTCTTTTATTTTTCTTATACAAACTATCTTATTCTATTTTATATACAAAACTATTTTTATGAACTATTTTATTTACAAAACTATTTCACAAACTAGTTTATTTATAGACTATTTATATACAAAACTATTTCACAAAATGATTTTATATACAAAACTATTCTAAATTCAAAACTTTTAATAAAGCAAAGATGTTCAATCCCATATGGCTTTTCATACAGGGAAATTGATTTTGGAAAAATTTTGATTCTTGTATAAGTTGAACTTTATATAAGTATAAGGTTATTTTGAAAACTATTGATTTTGGAAGGTATTCGATCTGAAGAGATAAATCTTACGTATAATGGAATTTATATAAGAATGATTTGATATATTCGAGATTATTGATTTTGGAAAGTACTTTATCTGAAAATGAAATCTTATATATAATGGAATTTATATAAGTGCGATATTTTAAGCTATGATTTTTGACGCAGCGGATTATACAAAAACAATGTAGATCGATGAAAGTAGCGATCGATGGAGTGAAAGATACTGAATTGCCAAATTCGTTGATCCGAAGATACCGAATTCGAACTATCTCAAACACGTTGATAGCGCACTATACCGTGTTTAAAGATCTACGATTCTTGCACGTTGATTTAGCGCACTAGATTCCGTGAATCGGCTTCTACGTTCGTTGATTCAAGCGCACTTGAATTCCGAAAGAGGAGATAGGAGATTACACTCAACTACCAATTTAAATGAAAGCACAAAGCAATCAAACAAGAATTTTATTCAAAAATCAACCACCTTTACAAATGACTCACACGGCCTATTTATAGTATTTTACAACTCACACGAAAAACAACAAATTTACATCAAGTCCTAAGTCGGCTCCGACTTATAACCCCTTTCCGACCTACGACTTAAGACTCCTTCCGACTCAGAAGCACACGACTTACAAGCTACAGACGACTTAAAAACAAATGCGACTCAACATACATGTATATTACAAACGACTCACGACTTATAAATGTTGCGACCTAACAAAGGTCGGCAACGACTCATCACAGCCGCGACTTAAAATAGACAACATACGACTTCCGAAAATACAAACTTATTACAACACTTAGGTCGTAGACGACCTACTACTCACGACATAAGACCCAAACGCCTTACGACTCAACAAACAACGGCAGAGATTGACTCGGCAGAAGAATCAACGGCAATAAGCTTCAGCGACCTTAAAACATGCGGCATCCCAGATCAACGACTTAAGGAAATCAGCGGTAGAGATTAACTCGGCATAAGGATCCTCGGTTCTGGGCTTCAGCGACTTAAAATTTCGGTCGACTTAAATAAGTCGTAACTCGGTGCCGACTTATCACTCTCCTTAAGTCGTATCCGACTTAACACTTGTGCATTCTTCACTCGAACTGCTCCTCCTGTATCCTTCTTGTTGAGTCGTTGATGACTTATCTCCTCACCTTCGTTAAGTCGTGACCGACTTAAGCTTTCGTTAGGTCGGCTGCGACCTATAACTTGAACTTTCCACAATTTTTCACGAAATGTTAACTCGTTAGCTTCCTCTTTAGGTCGGTCTCGACCTATCAACATGTTAGGTCGTACACGACCTATTACTTCTTCTTTCTCAGCTGCATCATCCTCCCCTGGTTGAGAATAATTCGTCCTCAAATTTGCACTTTCTGTATCATTTCTATGATATGGTACGAGATGCTTAACATTGAATACGTCTGACGTATACACATCATCTGGCAGCTTCAATTTATAAGCATATTCATTGATTCTCTTTAAAATTTCCACTGGACCAATTTTCCTAGCTTTCAACTTGTTATAAGCGCCTATTGGAAAACGATCTTTTGTTAACACTGCATAAACCAAATCACCTTCATGAAATTCAACACTCCTTCGTTTCAAATCTGCAGATCGTTTATATTTCTCATTTGCTTTCTCCAATCGTTCCTGAACGATTTTATGACATTCCGTCAACTCTTCAACAAAATCAGCAGCTTTCTTAACTGTCTTCTTTGATTGGGGCACTACCGTTAAATCCAACGGTCCCTTCGGTAAGCTTGAATATACTATCTGAAATGGACTGAACCCTGTGCTACGATTTACCGCATGATTATGAGCAAACTCTGCTTGACATAACTTCAGGTCCCAACTTTTCAGATTGTCCTGTACAAGACATCTCAACAAGTTTCCCAACGATCGATTAACCACCTCCGTTTGTCCATCAGTTTGCGGATGATAAGCGCTGCTAAAATTCAACTTCGTTCCCACCATCTTCCACAAACTTAGCCAAAAGTGACTCAAAAATCTGGTATCCCGATCCGACACAATAGATTCTGGCAATCCATGAAGTCGATATATCTCTTTGAAAAACAACTGAGCAACATGAACAGCATCTGCCATCTTCTTACAAGCAATAAAATGTGCCATTTTCAAAAATCGATCAACCACCACATAGATGGAATCGTTTCCACGCTGTGTTCTCAGCAATCCCAACACAAAATCCATACTCACATCAACCCATGGTTTAGTTGGTACAGGTAAGGGCATATATAATCTAGCATTAGTCACAGTTCCTTTCGAAACTTGACAAATATGACAACGCTCCACAAACCTCTCCACCTCTTTCCTCATCGATGGCCAAAAGTAAGATTGCGAAATCAATTGCAAAGTACGGTCTCTACCCACGTGACCTTCCTCGTGTAACTCCTTCACAATTTTCATTCTCAAACTACAATCAGGTATACATAATCGATTTCCTTTGAACAGAAAACCGTCTACCATCATAAATTCATCTGTCTTCCCCTCCTTAACTTTACCAACAAACTTGGAAAAGTAAGGATCATCGACAAATAATTCTGGCAACACATCAAACCTTGTCACTTCAACCTTCATTGTTGTCAACAAATGATTCCTCCTACTCAAAGCATCAGCCACACGATTCGTCACTCCTGACTTGTGTTTAACAACAAAAGTAAACTGTTGCAGATATGCAATCCACGATGCATGTTTTGCTGAAATCTTGTCTTGCCCTTGTAAATGCTTCAATGCTTCATGATCAGTGTAAAGAACAAACTCTTTCTGAAATAGATAATGCCTCCAGTGTTTAATAGCTTGCACAACAGCATAGAATTCCACATCATATGTACTGTATCTCATCTTCGCTCCTGACAACTTCTCACTGAAATATGCAATCGGACGTCCCTTCTGACTCAACACTCCTCCAATTCCAACCTTTGACGCATCAGTGTGTAGCTCGAATAACAATTGAAAATCCGGTAAAACTAGAATTGGTGCCGATGTCAGCAACTCCTTAATCCTCCCAAAAGCATCCCCTGCTTCCACCGACCATGAAAATTGTTTACCCTTCATATAATCTGTAACGGGTGCCATCACACTACTAAAGTGTGGAATGAACCTTTGATAGAATGAAGCCAACCCGTGAAAACTACGAACTTCCGTTATCGTCTTGGGTTGCGGCCAATCTCTGATAGCTTCGACTTTACTTTGGTCAACCTGTATTCCTTCTTCCGACACAACATACCCCAGAAATAAAACACTCTTTGCCATAAAAACACACTTCTTTGTAGAAGCATAGAATTGTTCTTCACGAAGAATAATTAACACCATCTTCAAATGCTGAACATGCTCTTCTGTACTAGCATTGTAGATCAGAATATCATCAAAGTAAACCACAACAAATTTCCCAATGTATGGCCTGAAAATCTGGTTCATCACCCTCATGAATGTACTCGGTGCATTCGATAGACCAAACGGCATTACCAGCCATTCATACAATCCTTCCCTCGTCTTGAATGTTGTCTTCCATTCGTCCCCTGGTCTAATGCGAATCTGATGATAACCGCTCTTCAAGTCAATCTTAGAAAAGATTACGGACCCACTGATTTGATCCAGTAAATCATCAAGTCTTGGCATCGGAAATCTGTATCTGACTGTGATTTTATTCAATGCTCTACTATCTGTGCACATCCTCCACGTTCCATCCTTTTTGGGTACCAATAAAGCTGGTACAGCACAAGGACTTAAACTCTCCTGCACACGCCCCTGTTCAAGCAATTCCTCTACCTGCCTCCGCAACTCTTCATGTTCCTTCGGACTCATTCGATAATGTGGTCTATGTGGCAACACTGCTCCCGGAACAAGATCGATTTGATGTTGAATGTCTCTTAGCGGCGGTAACTCCTTTGGTAACTCATCTGGGAATATATCTTCAAATTATTTCAAAACTAGCTTCGCTTCTTCTGGAATTTCAACCTCTTCACTGCTCTCTCGCCCAATCAACAAAAACACTTCCGGTTCTTCCTCAACCTCCTTAACAAACTCCTTCAGAGATAATAAAGTTTTCAGCTCTTCAATCTCTTCTGACTTACTTTCTCCTTGTTGTCTCTTCTTTGGAACTAATATAATCTTCGTGCCTTCAAACATAAAACTGTAACTATTGGTCCGACCGTCATGCTGTACTGCTCGATCATACTGCCATGGTCTTTCTAAAAGTAAATGACAAACATCCATCTCTACTACATCACACCAGATCTCGTCTTTGTATTTCTTCCCAATAGAGAATGGAACACGAACTCGTCTATCCACTTTCACTTCTCCTCCTTTTCTCAACCATGCTAACTTGTATGGATTCAGATGTTTCTCTGTCTTCAGCTTCAACTTTGTCACAGCCTCGGTTGAAACGATATTGTCACAGCTTCCCGCGTCAATCATAAATTTACACACCTTCCCCAGTATAGTGCATGTCGACTGAAAGATATTACTCCTCAACCAACTAGCTTCCTCCTGCTTCGGTTTCAAACATGATCTCCTCAGCATTAGATTACAACCTTCATCTCCTGACGCAATATCCTGTTCATCCTCCTCAACAGGACTAGAATAACCTCCATCAACATCCTCATCTTCAACTTCCGCAATCATGGTTCTCTTCTATGGCTTTGGACACTCATTGCTTTTATGACCCAATTCCTGACAATTGTAACATTTGAAACCATTGTTCACCTTCACCTTCTCAGCCTCCTTCACCACTGGTCTACTGATAGGTTTAGAAACATTAGAATTCCCACTCACACCCTTCGCTTGATTGTTGGAATTAGTAAACACACCACCTCCTCGTCTTCCTTGCTTCTCCCAAGCCAACGCTTTTTGATGTGCTTCTGCCACAGATCTTGGATCGAACATATTAACCATATCCTGAATCTGTATTCTCAATCCCCCAATGAATTTAGATGTCAGCTTCTCTTCCGTTTCCATAATATCATTTCTCATAATCAGCGGGTAAAACTCATCTGCATAATCATTAACAGTCTTCGTGCCCTACCTCAAATTCTACAAAACGTTGATACATCAAAGATTGATAATTGTAAGGTAAGAACGTTGCTTTCATCAATTTCTTCATCTTCCCCCAAGATTCTACTTTTGACTTTCCCATTCGTTCACGTGTAAGTTTGGTTTGCTGCCACCATGCTAAAGCTCTACCCCTCAACCTTGTAGCAACTAACTTCACTCTACGATGTTCTGGAACTTCTTTGAAATCAAAAATCTCCTCAACATTAGCCACCCAATCCAAAAACTCCTCAGCTTGCATACCACCCTTGAATTCTGGAATTTCAGTCTTCATTCCCGATTCCCACTTGTGATCATACTCTGAATAATTTCTTCCCTGACCTCGTCCTTGAATACTACCACCATCATACTCCTCTTCAAAATCAGATGCATATCGATGTCGATTCTGACCACCAACATCTCTACTCCCTTCACGTCTACCACCATCCCTTCTATCTACATTCCTCCGAACACGATCTAGGTCATCAACATTTCTATAACTGTCTCGGCTCATACTTCTATGATCATTATCATTACTTCTCCCTTGATTGGAATGTGGTGAAATTCTACTTCTCTCGTGGTTAGATTCGGGTGAAACCCTTCTCCGGTTTTGATTCATCTCCGTCATAAGCTTCTCTAATCTCCCAATGCCTTCATCCAACTTCTCATTGAATTTGTCACTTATACGTTGTTCCATTTGCTCGGCATCTTCCCGCTTATACAAATCTTCAACATTTTGATGATGGTTAGCTCTCCTTGGCAGCATGATTTGAATCTTCTACAAACTCTTCGACACTTAAAAATTCAAACACAATTCGAACTTTGATCCAAAATGAGATGGATCGAAAACTCCCACTTTGTTGCAACTTCACGATGAACGCGATGAACACAACTTCTCCAAATGATAAGATCCGATCTTCAAACTTCAACACAAAGTCGAACAACTTCCCTCTTGCTCTCGGCTAATCACTTCAACTTCAAAATGAATAGGCTCCAAGTCTCGATCTAGCTATGATTGGCTAGAACAAGCTCTGATACCAAAACTGACGCAGCGGATTATACAAAAACAATGTAGATCGATGAAAGTAGCGATCGATGGAGTGAAAGATACTGAATTGCCAAATTCGTTGATCCGAAGATACCGAATTCGAACTATCTCAAACACGTTGATAGCGCACTATACCGTGTTTAAAGATCTATGATTCTTGCACGTTGATTTAGCGCACTAGATTCCGTGAATCGGCTTCTACGTTCGTTGATTCAAGCGCACTTGAATTCCGAAAGAGGAGATAGGAGATTACACTCAACTACCAATTTAAATGAAAGCACAAAGCAATCAAACAAGAATTTTATTCAAAAATCAACCACCTTTACAAATGACTCACACGGCCTATTTATAGTATTTTACAACTCACACGAAAAACAACAAATTTACATCAAGTCCTAAGTCAGCTCCGACTTATAACCCCTTTCCGACCTACGACTTAAGACTCCTTCCGACTCAGAAGCACACGACTTAAAACTACAGACGACTTAAAAACAAATGCGACTCAACATACATGTATATTACAAACGACTCATGACTTATTAAAGTTGCGACCTAACAAAGGTCGGCAACGACTCATCACAACCGCGACTTAAAATAGACAACATACGACTTCCGAAAATACAAACTTATTACAACACTTAGGTCGTAGACGACCTACTACTCACGACATAAGACCCAAACGCCTTACGACTCAACAAACAATGGCAGAGATTGACTCGGCAGAAGAATCAACGGCAATAAGCTTCAGCGACCTTAAAACATGCGGCATCCCAGATCAACGACTTAAGGAAATCAGCGGTAGAGATTAACTCGGCATAAGGATCCTCGGTTCTGGGCTTCAGCGACTTAAAATTTTGGGCGACTTAAATAAGTCGTAACTCGGTGCCGATTTATCACTCTCCTTAAGTCGTATCCGACTTAACACTTGTGCATTCTTCACTCGAACTGCTCCTCCTGTATCCTTCTTGTTGAGTCGTTGATGACTTATCTCCTCACCTTCGTTAAGTCGTGACCGACTTAAGCTTTCGTTAGGTCGGCTGCGACCTATAACTTGAACTTTCCACAATTTTTCACGAAATGTTAACTCGTTAGCTTCCTCTTTAGGTCGGTCTCGACCTATCAACATGTTAGGTCGTACACGACCTATTACTTCTTCTTTCTGGGCTGCATCAATTTTGAAAGGGCACTACATATGGTATGTTATATTTTGAAGTAAGAGTTATGGGGAAGTACCCTCAGCGAAGAAGTATAGTATGATATGCTTCGACCTAGATGGACTTAGGGAATCCAGGAATGGATTCGACCGATAAACCCTAATATACTTGGGTGAATTTAGAAATTGATTTGAACTAATATGGTTGTCTGGACTTAAACTCATGAGTTCCTTGATTTTTTTTTCAGGGTAGATGGTTCTTTAGTTTACCCAATGGAGGCACTTTCGATCCTGGGATCTATTGTTTATGGACCTTCCGGGAAGGAAGTGCATCCATTGCGTAAATCATTTAATCAGCAGTTACCACTATAACAAGGGTCGATGGTCCCTTGTTTACGAAATGGCTACGATATTTTTCTGGAATCCGGAAGGTGGAAGGATCTTCTAGAAAGTTTTGTGTCCATTGCGTAAACACTGGATCAGCAGCGGGCCACTGCTATCGTAGCATCGTCGTTTGACATCAGATTTTGAGCGGTACTTCTCATACCTGTTTATAAGTATTTTTCACTAGGTGTTGAAACAGGTCTACTAAGTACTTAGAGATTTATAGTCTTACGCCTGATCAACGTACGACCAGAGTTTGCTAGAACGAGGATAAACTTGTTAAAACATCGAGTTATAAAAGTATTTTGATAAAGTGTTATATAAAAGATATTTTGGTCTTTTTCATTTCTAAATACTTTAAAATGTTTAAAATATTGTTTATTTATGTACAGCATGGTTTAACAGTAAGTTATTAGTGTTGTAAATATTGTGAGAAGTTATTAATTAAATAAAACATATTTAAAGTTAATGATTATTGATTTATTAATGATGTTTAAAAGTATTTTGAGATTTAAAACTAATAAAATTTATAAATAATGGATTTATGGTTTTCAAATAACTTCTTTTTAAATATAACTAACGATGTAAATAAATGTTTTCAAATAGTTTACATATATTTATAAAGATGTTATTTAAAAAATTTAAATGGCATTTATAAATGAAGCAAGAAATTTTACAGATGAATTTTTTCATAAAGTATTAAAGTATTAAAGATGATTGATTTGCAAATGAAGGTTTCAAATGAATATTTCACGTAAAATTTATATAAGTTTCTTTGAATGTATAATTTAAAGATATTATATGAAAGAAAAAAATGATTTGAAAAGTTTTATTTATAATAATATGCTTGACCAATAAATTTGAATCTCTATTTTGTAACTCTGGTTTGAAATATTTACTCGATTTCGAAGCACTAATAGCAAATTTTTAGGTTTATTTACTATTTGAATTTTGTATTAAACCATAATAAATGTTTTTCCATAATTTGAATATTCATTTTAAAACAAGTGTGTAAAATTAATTATGAAGATATGAAATTTTATACTTTGATTTGGATATTTAATGTAAGATTTGAGTATACTATTAGTTTCAGTTTAATAATCTAGAGTTTATACTTATTTTAAAATAATGAGTCAAATAAATTATCGAATTTAAGGAACTTTATTTTTTTTTAAAGCTTATCATAATGTTTTGATATAAACTTCTAACATTATTTAAACTTTTTGGAAAATCCTTGCAAAATGCTATGAGGATGTTTTAAATATATCTTATATTCTTACTAAGTGAATGAGGTTAAATGTTTTAATTGAATTTTTAGATATATTGAAATATTTCTTTTCTCTTCAAGAGTGAATACCAAAAACTTAAATTTTTATTCTATAACAGAATTAAGTTATAAACTTAGGTAAGACGGTAGGAGCTTAAGTAATATTTTATGAAATGATTCATTAATGACTTAAATATTCAATGGGAAAAAAATTATGTAAGTGATTGATCTTTATATAAATAAATGAATGGAAAGGTAAATGATGAGAAAAAACTAGTAGAATAAACTTAAGTAAATTTAAAATTCTTGTTGTTTGGCTGATGGGAGGTTTGGGAAAGAATACTTCTAACTGTTTGAGGTTGTATGAATAATCTATTAAGTAATTATCTAAGGCTGTTGAGCATAAGGTACACTTATCAGTTTATTTATCACCCTTGTATGATTAAAAGTTCTAAACCTGAACAAACCATTAGTTTTGGTTGCTATGGATGTGTGATGGATTCTTTGTTGCCTGTGATGGTTGTATAGTTTTGTTTGCATATGATTGTGATATATTATATGTTGCTTGTGCTATTGATTTGAAACAACCGAAATATTATTCTTTCACATAATTTTAACTCTTTGGATTATATAAGTGAAATACAGGTTATGGAAGCAATAACTACTGCTTTGGGTTTCATAAATAAAGTTTGTTTGCTCGACAAATAGGTACGTTTTCGGATTACGGTTTTATAGCGATATTATATTGTTTTCCCGTGGTTTGGGATATTTTATTTCGAAATATGATATATATATTGAAATTATAGATATCATTATTTTCCGGACGTATCCACGCAAAGGAGACTCTGCCAAAAAAATTCGAAAATTTAAGACTTAGAAATTTTTTGTGGAATTTGAGTTATTTTCAAATTTTATTAAACTTAAATATATAGGTTTAATTGTTTATAAATTGACTATTTTAAATAAAATATAACAAATTTTTGGATTCCTTCTTGTTTCTTTTCGGGGACGAAAAATTTTGAGTGGGGGAGATTGTAACGACCCGTATTTTTAAACATTTAAAAATATTAAATTAAATAAGATTTTTGAATAAAATTGTTAGGAATAAAAAGAAAATTAAGATTTTACTGATACAAATTAAATTATAATACAAGTTATGAGCTTAAGTAAAATTTCTATTAATGAAACATGTTTGCAATAATGTAAGGATGATAAAAAATGCTAGTGTGTATTTTAATAACATTGGTTTGAGTGAAATTAACAATTGTCTGAATGTAAATTTCCAATTGATTGGAATAATGAATGTTAATAAAGAATAATAAATGTTACTTTATTAAAGAAGAAATCATATGTTTATTTATTTGAAATGTTTAGTAGCTGAAAGATTGATTGCAGAGACGAGAAACTAGTATTTGGAAAGAAATGTATAATTCCTGTTTGTATCCAATAGTGTATAAATATGTTTAAATTACTATTAGATATGAAATAATTGTTCTATTTCACATTACATTTATTTTTTCCATTTTGAAATTCACCTTTGTAAACAATTGAAATTAATGTAATTGAATAATTTCAATTAATGGTAGAGAGGACACCAAATTGTAAATTAATAGGTGTAATTAAACGTAGCTTATGTTTTGTGAAAATATAAGGAAAGATGATTTAATGAAAAGAACATTTATATCAAATAAAATGAATGTTTCATTTGTGAATGTATGTTTAATTTCATTAAAATAAAGAATAGAATGATTGATTTAAAGGAAGAAATATATGTATATTTGAACTGTATTTTAGCATACAGATGGATTACAAGAGTAGGAAAATAATTTATCTAAGTAAGTTATTTATTACTCTGCTGTATAAACAACAAATTTATAAATGTGTTTAAATGACTAAGGGAAACAATTATTCTATTTTTCATCCATTTTAGTTGTCTGTTTTGAAATTTAACTTTGTAAGTAATTGCAATTAATGTTATTGAAATATTTCAATTAGAAGGGAAGAAAACGTTGATTGTAATTAATAGATTTAATAAAAGAGATGCACCTTTTGTGTTAAACAGAAAGGATGTTTTAACGGAAATATAAGATCATTTTGGGAAAACCAAATTGAACATTTTTATTTTTAAGGTAAGTAATTTTATTTATTATGCATAGATAAAAAAACTAAATTGCGTACAAATTTGAATATTATTTGAGTTAATGAAGTTAATTTGGTTACGTTTCACAAATTGAATTTCAAAAAAGGTTGTGCAATGTATATGGTCCCTTCATTTCTTTTGTTATTAATTGTTGCATGTACGTTTTAAAATAGTTATCTCGTTATTAATATTTGATCCTTTCATTTCTCCTTCTGTTTAATACCTGAGCCTAGAGTTTTAGGTTGTATTTAATTCTTTCCACCTCATTTTCACGTATAAAAAAAATTCACTTTCCTTTGGTTTGCAAACTTTTCCATTCCTACGTACATTTCTTTATGCATTATTAAAGCCTGAAGCTTTCAAAATAAAACGTGACATTTATTTTTGTCTCTCTACCTTCATTTTCTAATTATTAAATAACCTACAGCTTATTTCTTTCATTTGCAGTGTATATTTATGTTCTTTTTTTGGCTAAGTCTTATTGGGTTTGTTTTAGACTAATGGGCTCCTTAGTAAACCAAGAGACCCTAGGAACCCTAAGAGACTTTGGACCCTTCCTTTTTCTACCTATTGACCTTCTATTTCCTATCTGACTAAAACCAAGTACGTACAGAAATTCCTCATTTGAGAAACTTTCTACGTACTCTTCTTCTTCTTCTTGCTCAAATCTACAGAAAACTCCAAACGTCAAAACTCCTAAATCTCCAAATCAAATTCCATCCTTCCTCCTTCAAAACCCTAGCCTACCTCTCTCCTCTTGCCGCCACCCACCTCCATCACCACCCACAACCCACGGTAGTAACCCATGGCCAAAGCCCCACCGTCCCTCTCCTCTTCTTTCTCCTTTTTCCCTTCCCCTTATTTCCATGGCTACTATATTCCACTAAACTACTCCAAATCAAATATATTTTTTTGAAACCGTGTGTAATTTCAACGGGAACAACTTTGTTGTTGAATCCTTATTCACATTCTGGATATTTCTATATCAAAAACTCCATTTTTCAAGTCCTTTCTCGGGTCCAGTTTTGGCCGAAAATACCCCATATTGTATCAATCATATCTCCTTCAGAAATGAATCAAATTATGTGATTCTTTTTTCGAATCATTTTTTTTCTAGTGGCTTCAAATTTCTTTTAGATTAGTTCTTCAATTTCCTTAATTTACTATGCCAAAATCTCAAATATTTTCAAAGTATTTTTGAACTCAGATTTTCAACTCCGAAAACACCTCTGTTAGTTTTGACCATAACTTCCTCAAGAAAGAAGATTTTTAAGTGATTCATTTTTTGAAAGTAAAGAGAAAATAATTTGCAACAACTTTCCAGTTAGTCACTTTTATAGATTCAGTAATATTCTAGTCCGAGTATTTTCTTAAATTTGACCTAGTTTCAGGTTTGTCCGTAGTTTGGATCTTGGGTTGTTTGGAAGTTGAAAGTACATGAAACTTGTTTATTGATTCGTGTTCGTGTCTAAGCTTTGTTGGATTTGGTTTTCATTTGGATTTTTGCTAGGAATCTCCATATTGCTCCATTTTTATCATCGCCTTCGTAGCCACGAAAGGTGAGCAAACACTCACAACTACTAGATTTTCTTATGTTAGTTAAATCGAATTTATGATGTGATTAGAAATTGATTGGTTGCTGTTTAGTATATATTTAAATTGTCATTCTATGTAAATCTTACTTTTATTGAATTTAGTTGCCATTTAATTTAATATTGAAATTTAAATTGTCAGTTAAATACCTGTTAATGATAACCAGTAAATGGTTGGTAGTTGTTGATTGATTTTAATGAGGATTGTGTTGTATGTTCAATTGTTGATATTTGGATGTTGAATTTACGATGGATGCTATTGGTTGACATTTTAGATGATTGGATATTATTTATGTCTATATCTCTGTTATCCCTATGGGTTGAAATGATACATACCCGAACGATCATATAGATTAGGGGAAAATCGTTATGGGTTGAAATGATAAACCCGAGTGGTTTTCATTGATTTGGAAATGCTGATTTTTTATATTGGTTGAAATTACATATACCCATATAATTTCTTGGATTTGGACTTTTATTTGGAATTGAATTATTTGAAGGGTTTAAGTTAATTCAAACTTCGGATTTGTTTTAATTAGATGATTAAGATTGATATTTCAAATTATTTGAAACCCTTTGAATGATTATATTCACGTTGTACACTTGATAGGAGATGAAATTCGGTAACATTTATGAAACCATTGCACTAATATTTCTATTTTACTTGTTTTGATTTGACTTACATAAGATCTATTAGTTCTGACTCGAGTGTTTTGTCTTTTCATTACGCTCGGGTCAGTCTGAGCTTTTTCAGTGTATTGAAGACTATTTTCTGGAGAACGAAGACGAAGATTTAGTATATTATTGCTATTTATTATTCCACTACATTCTATGTTCCGCTGCATTATTTTTTTATTTTTTATGTATGTATAACTCTGATTTGAATTGTGAAAGTATAATCAAATGTTATTTGTAAAACAGCTTCATGAACTATTTATTTGATTATTATATTTTGTCATTCCGCTGCGAGATTCTGTATTTTGTTTTATTTTTTTTCTTATTTTTCTTATTTACCACATTAACGATCCTCCCTTTTGAATGGTTTGAGTCTGACATGTGTGGTTTATTGTCGATTTGAACCGTCCAAAAAGGTGGGTTGTTACACACTTTATTTACTTCTTAATTGATTAACATTCACCTATTAATAATCATTTCGTTAATCATACAATGGATTTATATTCAATTCATTCGCTTTTAATTGATTGCATTCAACTAATTTGGTTCCAATCCACTTTTATTCAATTAACCAATATCCATTGTATTCACTTTTGATTGATTACCATCCAATGTATTTACATTCAATCGATTTACTTTCAATTGATTAATATTTATTTTAATGACATTCATTTTATTTATCATCCAATGAATTTTCATCCCATTCATTTGTATTCATTTATTTTAAATTCATTTGCTTAGCATATCTCATTCAATACAATTTATTCAAGCAACCATTCCAAAATTTTACTTAAGTTTATTTTTAATTCATCAACAACATTTCAAACCGTATTCAATTATTGAATTACTTCATCGGTTCATTCAATTAATTCTTTTTTTTATCAATCATTAATAATAATTTTGTCATTTTATAACTCAAGTTCATTATTAATTTAAATTACAATTAATATCATTTTTACTTTAGTTCAGTTACTTCCATTTATTCTTACTTACATTAAATTCATCTCACAACTTAAGTTCAAATTTTTGTTTCATAACCCAAGTTAATTTTATTTCAAAATCCATTTTATTTGACTTTTCTTAAGTTAACTTTCATTCGTATACTCATCTTATTACTTATTTAATTAAGTTTTTTTTATTTCAACTAATAACCATTTCAGAAAGTTACAATTATATTTCAAACATCCTTTTGCAAATTTACTTTTGTTTTTCAATCAATTTACAAAGATATGAATTTATTTATCATTTGTTTACTTTCTTAGAACATTAACTAAGTTTATACATTTTCTTACACAACTTAATTTAAATTTAATTTAAGTTAAACCTTTTCTTCTCTTATCAGTCACATTCAATAAATTTTAAATTTGTTTTTAGCTTAATAATTCTCCAATCTATAAATTATAACTTATTTTTATCTATACAAATTTCAATTATAAGTTCAAAACTATTTTCATATATTTACCAAATCATATTGAGAATATTTTTCACAAAAAAACTTGTTTTAGTCGAAAATAGATTTCTTTTGTTAGCAATTCTCACTCATAAACTTGAAAATGAATACTGGCGATGCTTTAGTCATCCCGAGAATTATTTCCCAGTGACTAAGGCAAGTTCAAAACTTTATTTCTTTCAAAAATCTTTTCAAAATATATTTCTCGTCAAAACACTTTCGAATAATATTATTATTAATTTTGAAGGATTTGAAAATAATTTAGAAAACAAAGGGTTTTAAATTCAAAAATTCTAAATTTTAAAATCCTTCTATTTATAATATAGTTTATACAATTCCAATTCTTTATTATGAAAATATTTCATTAATTTACATCTTTGTTCTTCCAAACAATTTTTATTTAAATTAGATTTCAATTCAATTTAATTATCAAATGCTTCATAAAATAAAATTAATTGAGTATTCATCTTATTTTTAATTCAACCAATAATCGATGATAATTATTATCATATTCTAACAACTAACATTCATTAATAATTATATAGGCTTATGAAAGTTATAATTTTATATATAAAATACAATTTGGGTAAAATTATTTCATTTACCCTATTTTAAAAAAATATTAGTCGACTTGCCTCATTTAAGTGTTTAGAAATACCTATTGATAAGATGGCGTCCCACTCATCGACCAAAATTCATAAACCACTCAACTGATAAGTAAACACAATATAAAACATTTTATAACACTAACAAGTATGCTCTCTCATATATATACACTCAAACAGACTCATTCTAGGGTATTACTACCCTATTACTAATGAGTCAAACCCCACAAAGCTAAGGTTATCGCTAAACCAAAGCTCTGATACCAACTGTGACGACCCACATTTCGGAAGGTTTAAATCGATAATAATCCACACATGTCCAACTTAAACAATCCAGAACATAGATAATCAATGGAGTTAATTTAAGAAAAATAAGAAAAGAAGAAGAAAACAAACACAGAATCTCACAGCGGAACGATAAAATATAATTATCAAATAAACAGTTCATGAAGCTGTTTATTGTACATTTGATTATAATCTATACAACATTTATCAAAGTTATATATATACACATCAGGGATAAATAATCAATGCGATAGAATAGCATGATGCAGAGAATAATAAGAGTAAATATACCAAATCTTCGTCTTCGTCCTTCGGAAAATGATCTTCAATGCACTAAAAAACTCAGGGCTGACCCGAGCATAATGAAAAGACTAAACACTCGAGTCGGGACTAAAATACTCTTATGTAAGTCAAGTCGATATCGCATATAACATGAGTGTCGTGGCGTCAGAGATGTTTACGGGGTTTCACATCTCCTACCAAGTGTATAACGTGCGTGCAATAACTCAAGAGATGTTACGAGATTTTCTATCTCCTAAGGATTCATTGCTATTTATATATATAATACTATACGCTATAATAGGTAATGTCTATCAGTAAAATAAATATCAAAATAGCGTTAAGGATTTACATTGATCCACCTTAACACATTTTAGAGCATGTAGTCTATGCAGGTCCTGTAACACAACCAGTAACATTTGTGATATCCCGGAATTTCAGGAAATTTAAAATGTGATAATCTTTTAAATTAATTATTTAAAATTGGTAAAATTGTTATTTTCAAACAATTTAATAAAGAGTTGATTTTAAATATAGTTATATTCTTAAATGGAATAATTAGTTAAAAATTTAATTTGTGATATTTAGAAATAAGATTTCTTTTATATCATTTTCCTTAAAGGAATTTATTTATATGAATTTATAAAGTATTTAGTTGATAGTAGATAAATATAAAAGTTTTATATTAGCATTTAAAATGGATTAAATATACTATATATGATTTAGTTAAAATCTAATTGGTTTTTATTTTATTTTCTTTTAAAAGTTTTATTTTTATAAATTAAGAAAAGCATTTATAAAATAAGATATGTATTTATCTATTTAGGAAATTTAATTTAAAAGCTTTAAAAATCATTTAAAAATAATATAAAAAGTAAATAATTACAAGTGTTTAATTGTAAGGGCTTGTAAATACATGTGTAAGATAATTAGCATTCAAATTGACAAGTGTTAACATTTGAAAACAAGAGTCATCCTTTATTTTTATTTCTTTTAATTTTTAATAATTTATAAATTACATTATATAAACAAACATCTCCCCTCTTCCATTTCTTTTTCTATCTTCTCATTTTAAAAGCAAGTGAACATAGCCTGTAGCCTCATTTTCTAAAACCAGAATCGAATTCCTCAACCCAAAGAAATTTTCATAAACTAAAATCTGAAGTTCATTCCTCAAAACAATCAGAGAAAATTCAAAACCCTGTAACCTCCTCAAGCTAAAGCCTTAAATGCCTCAAACCAGAAATGTCATTTCCCTGCAAACCTTCTTCAAGTTTAAACACAAAACCTGTAATCTTTTCAAAGCCTATAACAAAGATCAACAAGCTTCAAGTCTTTAAAAGAAATCATCTCATCAACGAATCATTTTTAAGGAGATCACAGCAAATCAAGCTTTTCAGTTTCAGAACAAGATCGTAACAAATTCGAATTTCCAGTTTAAAGCTTCAGCTTTCAAATCCCTGCTTTTCAAGTCTCTGCATTTTCAAAACAGTGAGTAAACTTAAACATAAAACATCTTTAGTTTTGATGCATGTATGTTTGAAGTGAACTCATAAAGTATGTCTGAAATATGTGTGCATGTTGTTTTTATCTGAATATATGTGTATATGCATGTGTGGACTACGCATGTATAAGATGTGTTCTTCTCTGTTTCTAAGTTACAGAGATTTAAATTTAGATCAAAGAAATTCTTTCTAGTTTTCAAAATCTAGTATTATAGTCCATTTTAAAAGCTCTCTGCCTTTTTAACTTGTGAGTAAACAATTATTTAAAAAGCTTAAGTAGATAAATGTTTGTTACATGTGAATTTTTGTGATGAAGATTGTTTCTGCATGTGTATATACAAGTGTGAATTCTTTATATTGTTTATGTTTCAACTATGCATGTATGTGCTTCTCTGTTTACAGACTACAGAGTTTAAAATAAAATCATAAATTCAATATCTCTACTTGTTCTATGTTTGGTTCTAGTTTTCTTATGACTTTTATTTGTTTAAACATAGAGTAAGGCTGGTAATTTTATTTAAGCAAATTAAAATGGTAATTATCTGGGAAATAGGAAGAATCATAAGAACTTAAAAATAGGTTAAAATCCATCAACAAGAATTACTGATTCAAGTTTATAACTTGAATTGATATTAGAAATTATGAATTTTAAAAAGAGAATCAGGATTTCTAATAATGTATTAAGAATGCAATTTGGAATTGACTAGAATTTAGTTTTTGGGCGAATTCTAGTGGCCGGAGAAATTGGGATGGTCGGAAACATTGCTGGAGGTGGAGGAGGTACTGGTGGTTCAGGCAAAAATGCAAGGAGGATTTATCACCTCCTGTGGCGTCGGCGGTAGGCCAAAAGGGGTTTTAAACCCTAGTTTTGTTGAAGCTGGGTTTGGGGTCGTCGCATCTTCTCTGGTGATGCGAGTTGCTTGATACTTAGTGGAATGATGGCATGGTGTGTCGGTAGGATGTGGTCAGAGTCTCTCGGCCTCTGGTGGTCGGAACAGTGTGGACGAAGGGATTTGCTGGAGGTTGTTTTGGTTTCAGAATCAACTGGTAGCTCGATCTTATTCGAGGGCCTGCAAGTGTGGTTTGGTGGTCGAGATGAGTTGCTGTGATGTTGGGTGACATGTCGGTGAAGTCAACGGTGATCGGAGGTGGTCCAGTCGGCGTGCATCGTGCACGCGTGTACGCTTTGTTTCAGGCGAAACGATGGATTTGGGAAGAAGCAGTTGTACCGGGTTGGTCTCGAGAAAAATGAGAGTGCGACTCGAAGTAGCAGTGTTGCGTGAGGAAACTCGGGGTTTTTCTTGATTTACTCGAGTTTGTCTCGGGTTGTACTTGTCTTGATAACCAGATTTCATATTTTAAAGAATGTACAGATTTATAAAGAGTAAAGATTTTACAAATTTTAAAGTTTTAAATAATTTAATTTTTAAGAAAGCTTAGTAAATTTAAAAGTGTAATTAAAGGGATATGTTTATAAAATGAATTATTTAACAGGGTTAAAAATAAAGGTAATTAAAGTAATATAATGTGTTTAACTTGAATTGGTTAAAGTTAAATCTTAAGTTATTTTAAACTTAATTTTAAGATGTATTTAAGAGTTAATTTTAAAGAATTGGATATTTTGAAAATATGTGTTAATCATGATTAAGTAATTATTAAGATAAAGATTTATCTTTAAGTTAATTAAGGCAGGGATAATTAAAAAGAGAAATTAATTAATATAAATAAATTCAATAATTAATATTGATTTAATTAATGATTAGTGATTAATTAATTTTGTAATTAGAATTAGTTAATTAAGTAATTAGAGGTAAATTAATTGGTAATTAAGAAGTACTTAATTTGTAATTATGTTTTTAAGTTTTATTAATTATTAATTAAGGGGTGATTAATTTGTAATTAAAGATTAATTAAGGATTAATCAAATGGTAATTAAGGATTAATTAAATGATAATTAAAGATTAATTAATTTTTTATTAAGTTTTATTAATTGATAATTAAGGTTTATTAATTAATAATTAATCTGTAATTAAAGATTAATTAATTGGTTTAAAGAGTAATTAAGGAATGAATTACTCAATTATAAATAGTAAATGGATGTGATTAATTTAAGTTAATTAATTTGTAAATTAATTAAAGATAATCTTGATGCTGATTAAGTATAAATACTTAATGAAATTAATAAGTGTAATTACTGTAAGTAATTAATATATAATTACAAGATGTAATTAATTAAAGGATAATTACTTAGAAGAAGTAATTAAGGATTTATTTCTTGGTGTAATTAATTAATGGATTAATATAATTAATTAAGGAGTTAATTAATTAGGGTAAGTAATTATAGGATGATAATTACTATTTATGATTAATTAAGGTGGATTAATAGAAATGATTAATTAAAGTTTAATTAATTAAAGTAATTAATTAAAGGTCAATGTAATTAATTATATTTAATTAATTAATGGAAGTAATTAATTAAGGATTATTAATTAATGTAATTAATGAAAGTAATTAAAGGTTAATTACTGTTAATGGTTAAGAATAATTAATTTGTGAAATTAATTAAAGGATAATTACTTTATGTAATTAATTAAATGGATTGTAATTAATTAATGATTGTTTAAGCAAAGTTAGAAATTAATTCTTAAGTAATTAATTTAATTTAAGTTAATTAAATTAATTATAATATAGGGTTAATAATTGTTTGCTTATGGATGATTGTTTGTGTAGAATATCTGATTTGGTTGATATCTATTAAATGATATGCTATGATATTCTGTGATATGATATTGGATATATCTGTGATAAATGTGTGATATTTATCTATGTTAAATGCTGTGTAAATTCAAGTATTGAATTGAATTAAATTGTTAAAACCTTTAAACAACTTGGACCTAAAAGATGGCGATTTGAATTCGATGAGACCGGGATCGGGTTTCCAGATTTGGACATCCGAATACCACATCGATCCAAATTAACGATAGGTCGTGAATCAAGTGAAGATGAAGATTCAGAGTGCAAGGGTTATTGTCGTTAACTCTGAGGGTGATTCCAAAATGAGTGTAACGAGATAATGCCTTCGGTTTCATTCGAACCCGGAACGAACTTGTATGGATTGAATGCTTTCAGCACATCGTCAGGTGGACGATGAGCATTCTAAGTGATGTGTTCTGATTAAAGGTAATTGTAGCCTCAAGCCTCATCAACCGGGAATGGCTAAAACAGGGGAGGTGCAGCAAGGTTAGTGGGTAGCACCCAAGTAGTATAAGATTCCCCTGTCTAGAGTCCCTTTTTATTTCGGCTGTGTGGGTGGTTGTTTGGCCGCAACCACGGGGTTTCTTATGCGGGAATTATCCAGTAAGGGATGTTCCGGCCTTGTGTTGCAGGGGATTGGGCGTGATCCTCGGTACGTTGATCTAGGCCACGTACTGTGACGAGCGGTACCCCGGTAGCTCTGCCATTGTATGGAATCCAAAATCCAATAAGTGCCGTACGATTTAGTTGTGCCCAACTATGTTGGAACGTGAGATGTAAGCATTCCAGCTATTTCTGTATTTTACTTGAAAACCCTAGACCCTATTATAATATAACTGGATTTCCTATCAAATGTTTTGGTTAGCGTAAGGTAAAAACTTACCCATGTTTATTTGTGGGGAGTCTTACGTGATACCTTTGTTTTCAAAAGGTTTTGAAGTTAAGCAATTTAAACCGTTTACTCACACCAGACCCATGTCTGACCCAAGTGTTTATTTTCTGTTTTATTAAACTCTTGGGTACTCAAATTTTTACGAGTAGCCAAGGGATTCAGGTTTGCTTTGACGAATCTTTGGAGGAGCAATGGAGCAGGAGGCTTCAGCGTTCGTAGATATAGTGTTCCGCTGTGTTAGTCTGTATGAGTCATTTGTTGAGTGTATTTGAGTTGTAATGACTAGACAGATGTTTATAATTGTCTAGTATGTGTTGTATAAGCTGTGTATCTCTGATGTATATGATACAATGTAATATCTTATTTGATTAATATAATTTATTCGTTCCGCTGTTTAGATTCTGATGTGTTTCTTTCTTTCTTCTCTATCTTATCTCTTTTCTATCCCTTTCTTTCTTATTAGCGATACGACTTTCTATGGAGAGAAAGTCGTGGTCGTTACAACATTGGTAGCCAGTAAGTCCCCTATAGGTACAATACTAAACCAAAGTCATAATGGGCTTGTATAAGAATAAATATGACAAGGCACGTGAGGCAATGCCCAAGGTAGGATTCTACCAGTTTACTCTTTCTAGTTGGTCGTAACCCATCCGTGGCCAACTGCGACTATCAATCCAAACAAAAGGGTGCACCCAACGAGTACGAAATCACAATAGTAATACGATGGATCAACGTCGCTAGAGGTAGCTAACCTCAGTGGCCAGACATAGACTACTGTTTTAGTCATTTTAATTATGACACAAGTGTCAAGGCTATCCATCATCGTTCTCTTACTTCATTCTAGTAAACTTTCGCCAATTCAACCACTACATTCTGAATATCATCCACCGCATACACGGTTGTCAAAGTGGTTCCAATATTGACAAAGGGTATGCCAATAAGAGGCCCCGGTCTCTTTAACAACCAAACGTCGATTTACACACCGGTTGGTACTTTTATATTTCGAAACAATTCATACTTGATATCAAAATATCATATTCACTTCAAAAATCAAATCCATTTCGAAATCATCATATTCACTCAAAATATATCATATCATTTTGCCTTAATATCTCGATTTCGCTTCCAAAATTGTTTCGAATTTCAATTTAGGTTATAACTTCATTTTAACCTCACTCACATTTAAATCCAGGATTTAAATATAAACATTTCACCCTTTTGACCGGTTTGAATTTTTAGAAAATAGTTTAAATAGTTTTAAAATAATTAAATAGTTAAAATAGTTTAATAGAAAATAGTTTGAGTATTAAAAATGGTTTATATAGTAAAATAGTTTGGAAAATCAAAATAATTTGAATATTTAAAGAAGATAGATTTTAAACAGTTTATACTAGAATAATTCATTTGAAAATAGTTTCAAAGTCAAACCGGTTCACTTTCCAAATTTTCCAATTCAAATTAATTTCAGTTTCCATTTCGATTTAATCGATTCAATTCCAATTTCAAGTCGAATTTTACTTCGATCCCAATTTCAATTCCAACTTGAATATATTTCAATCCAATTCCAATTTAATATCAATTTCAATTCCAAATTAATTTCAGCTTCCATTCCAAATAAATTTCAATTCCAGTTTTGACTATTTGATTCAATGATTTAATTTCAACTCAATTCTCAAATTTAAACCATTTCGATTTATATCAATTCCGAATTCGATTTTCAAAAATATCAATTCAAAACACTTAAATCAAATTACCCTTCAATATTCAATTTAAAATCCAAATCTTCAAATATAATTCAATTTCGAGCTCAATTTTGAAGTATCGTTTTATATTACTTTTACTTAGCAATATTCAAAATTCGAATAAAAGTCCAATCTTTTAAAACAAATCAATTTCTAAAATTCAAATCATATTTCGATTATAACTTCAAAATCACAACTTCGATTATTTAAACAATTCCTGTTATCCAATTTAAATTTCAACATTCCGGGCTCAAGTTCGAAAATAATTCGATTTCCATAAATTCGATTTTTATTTCTTTAAATCAAATCATTTAAGTAATTTCAAATCAAAATTTAAAATCATTTAATTTAACCAATCCAGTGTCCGTATGTAATTCTCTATTCTATAGCCAAGTGAATCAATTATTTCAATTTAATTCCAAGGATGGATATATATCATTTCAACCCAAAATAAATGTCATAGGTATAAATCATTTCAACATATTACTTAATTTATTCGAAATAATTCGATTTACAGTTTTATATACAGTAAATAATATACAGGATGATAATATGATATATCAAAATAAATAAACATCCAAATCATCTAAAATATCAATCAGTTTTCATCCATCACAACCAACATCCAAATAGTCAATAATCACAACAATTAACCAATTACCAATAATCGGGATTTTTTACTAGCAGTTATTTCTAATTCAATTTAACTGTCAATTCAAATTCTATCAATTAATTCCGATGTCGATTTAAATATCAATTAAATTTATCAAAGAACAATCAATAAATTTAAATCACATCATAAATTCAAATTTAACTAACATAAAAATATTTTAGTCAATCATGAGCGTGTAAAACACTCACTTTTATTTGAAACTAAAATTTTTTCCAGCTTCAAATAAATTTCAAACCAACTCCGTAACATATGGTTCGTCAATACGATTCTGTAACGACCCGTAAAATTTAATGGTTTTAAAAGTATATTTAACTGGAAATTTGTAAAATTTTAAACAATAAAATTTGAAATTAAAAGTTTATTATTTGGAATACGTCTGTTTTAATATAGCAACTGGTAAATTTTCATCTGATAATATTGAAGTTTGTTTTCCTATGAAATTTCATTTCAAGTCAAACCGGTTAATAACAGTGAATTTAAAAGTTTTCCGAAACCAAAATATGTCAACAGGAGAAAATTTATTCAGATTATTCTAAATCAGACTGCGAAATTCGTTTTTCCAAATTTGGACTTCTACTGCTCCGTTTATCTTAATTCTGGTCAAATAGCAGCATTTCTGGTACCGATTATCGACTTTTGATCGGATGACCGTACCACTGATATCTGTATACCGTTTTGATCGTCTCGACGGGCTGATCTCTGCGATATATTGGTTTCTGTGTTTTGAAGTCTGGTACACAGTGAAACCCGTGAAAACGGTAAACTGTACCGGTACCACGCTTACAATTTATACAATGGTGTCCATTCAAAATTTCAAATGGGAATTGTTAGCAACTAGCATTTATTGAAACATTCATTATTCGCTAAATTTCAGTCACCTCACCCTTCGGAAGTCCGAAACGTTTAAAACTTTATACGTTTTTTTATTCATTAATTAGAACGACTCATCTTTTCAGCTTTATGATTTCATTTCTTTATTTGAGCTGCTGTCAAATTATTTGCTTTCCTCTCCTCCTTCAACATTTGTTCCAGCACCTCTCCCCTCCTATTTCCTCCCACCAACCTCGCCTCAAACGGTTTGAAAGTTCAAAGCCAATCTCCCCACCGACCGATCCGCACCCAGATCCACTCACCGCCTTTATCTCGTCCTCCCTCCGACTTCACGGCCCCTTCACATCGCCTCAGCCGCCACTGCCTCATCTATACAACAAATCCATGCCTTTTCTCCCACTGTCGCCGAACAGCATGACCATCTCTCAACGTCCCTGTTTCCGCGTGTAACCACTGCCGAGACCGAGCCTCCATCTTCCTCCTCTCTCGATTCATCTCAGGCATGTACGAATTATATATTTTGATCTATATTATCTGTTAGGTGTTAAAGTTTATAAACTATATATACTTTTGAATACGTACCAGTTTATAAAAAAGTTCATTTGTTTTTGCGTGTGAGTTTAAATGTATATTATCAAAAAAAATTCGATCTTTATAATCTATTGTTTACATAAGTTTCGTGAGTCGTTTACATACTTGTATGGTCATTTTAAATTTTGGAATATACATGACTGCCTGGTTATAATAATGAGTGATATGATGATTCACTTGATTTCCTTTTGGTTTGAATCTGAAGCCTAAATCTCTTTGGTCTAACTTATATATATATTTACATATGTGTTAAATTTTATCAGATTTTATTATATATTAGTTTATAAAGTTGATAGTATATAGTTTATATATATATATATAAAAACATATGAAGTTTCGGCAGTATGTATACTTGTATATGTGCGTTGCGTGTGTTGTTATATGTGTGTTTATAAAGGTCTGCTGCATTTTTATTTTATACGTTAGTTTTATAATATACTTATGGTATGGTTTTATATGCTATCCTAATGTTGTTTATATATATTGTTGTATAGTCGTATGTACATATGTTTTGAAATGTTTGTTTATAGTATTATAAAGTATATATATCAATCAATACTATAATATATATGTTGTGGTTTGTATAATAATTTTATTAATAAGATACGTATGTTTTATATACATGTTTTCATGATATGATTAAAGGGCGTATACATCTATAGTTTTGGACAGGTTTTACATTCGGGTTCTAATAGTTATATTTGTAGGTTTATATAAATATATATATCAGTTACATGTTAGTATTATATTTGTGGTATAAGGCAGATTTGGATCATTGCAATTTGCTGTATAAAATTTTAATGATAGATTTTTTTATTTGCACATGAGTATAATTGAGTTTGTTTTTAAATTACATTATATATGGGTTTAATTTAGGCAATGACTTTGATGTATATATATTTGATTTAAAATGGGTTTGAATTTAGAATAGGTTTTATATATGTGAATAGTTACATATAGTTATATATATGTATATAAATTCACTCTTAACAATTATCTTCATCGATTCTGTTCTAATTTAATTTCGTCAATCCCTTATTTATCAGCTTCTTCGTCGAATTCGTGCCGACCTTGTTGTTTTGGATTCATACTTGGATTTCGTAACTAGACTTCATTGTCCATCTCTCTAGCCTCAAAAGGTGAGCAATCACTCACGATTAATATTCTTTTATTTATTAAATTTGATTTCAATTGAAACGACAATTGAAATATGATGCTGTAGTTATTTAAATGGTTATATATGCTATTATCCGTATACGTTCACCTGTGACATCTGACACCAGTATCTAGTATTTATATGCATGTTATTACTTTTATCTGTAACTGTTCACCTGTGACATCTGACACCAGTATCTGTTATATTATTATTGATGATATATGTCTGTTGTTGTATTTTATATTATCTGTTATCACTCTGCAAGTTCCCTGTTAGTATAGAATTCACTATGGGTTGAAATGATACATACCCGAACGGACTTTAGAGTAGGAGAATTTCGTTATGGGTTGAAATGATAAACCCAAGCGATTTTCATTTGAATTGAAATTGGGATTACGGGTCGAAATGATATCTACCCGTATATATTTAAAATTTCGGATTGAAATGATAAATATCCGTATCACTTAACCATATGATAAATATATATACAAACACCGCTGGTCCATATATATATAAATATTTTGAAATTGAATTCTATGGTTTTGGAAAGAAATATTTGGTTTTAACAAATGTTGATTTTTAAAAATTTATATATATAAATGGTAATGATATATATAGATTTAATAATGATATTTAATTTAATTAAGATGGATTTAATACATATAATATATTAAGTATAAAATTTATATTTCAAAATAGAATTTGGTAAAAATTTGAATAAGTTAAGGTTGGGAAGATAATTTGAATTTAGTAAAGAATTTTATTTAATTAAACCAATTTAAAACTTATTGGAATTGGGATTTAAGATATGATTTATAACTTGAGTTTGATTTAAATAATTTAATGAATATTTCTTGTTTAAATAAATTTAGGGAAATATTTAGTAGAAAATGAAATTTAAGGCTAGTTAAATGATATTGAATTTATTAAGTGAATATTCCCTGATTAAATAATAATAATAAAGTTAAATCAAGATCTATATGAAACTGTTAATTTGAACTTTAAAAATGTTGAATATTAAAGCTTTGAAATATATTGAAAATTTAAATGGTATCTTTAGAACTGAATTGAATTGATGAATTGAGCTTTGAATAAATTTGAATTTGGAATTTGAGTTAATTTAAATCGATTTGTGAGACTTGAGGAAATTATAAATACTTTACTTTATAAATTATTTAACCTATATATATACTATTTGTAAAATAGATATATTTGAAATGAAATGATATTTGGGTTTTGAAGTATAAATTTAATTGAAATGACCATGGTGTTATAATGTATATTTCCACCTTGTAGATAGTTCTGAAGATCCTTAGAGGATGGTTATCCCAAACATCCTTTAAGTTACTTGTATTTCAGTTGAAATTTCACTTGAGTTGGATTTATTTATATAAGAATGTTAATCCTGACTCGAGTGTTTTGTATTTTGCTTTACGCTCGGGTCAGACCGAGTGATACAGCATTTGAGACTCACCTTTGGAGTTTGGAGCTTCCTTTGGAGATCCAACTATCGCCTCAGCTTTCAGCTCTTCTAGTTGATTTGTTCAGAGAAGTCATCTGTTATACTGAAGACTTTAATGTATTTGAGATATTCTGTTGTATTTTATTTCTAACTCTGATGTTTATATAGTAGCTTCATGAACTACTATTTTATCTATTCCGCTGCGTATTATCGTATTACTCTGTGTCTGTGATTCTGTGATTGATTTATTTACTGCATATGCTGAGTTTTGCCAAATTTAAATTAACAACGCGGTATTTTGAGCAATTCAATTCCGGCATGAGTGTCTACCTATGCACTTATAATGGATGCGAATGGTCCAAAATAGCGGGTCGTTACAGTTGGTATCAGAGCCATGGCTCTAGGCAAAACCTAGCATATATAGTAAATTTATTTACAGAATCACTTTCGTTCGAGTTTGAACCTCTTTCGTTTGACTCGATTTCCTTTGAACTTTGGAACGTTCCTTGCGGTTCCAAAATTTCATTCTTGTCTCTCCCTATTTGTATTCTTTTGATTCTGGAGTATCCCATAACTCCACTTCGAATGATCTCCATAAGAATAGGCGATCTCGCCAATCTTTGAATGATTGTAAAGGGGTGGAACTCCTTTACAATAGGCATTGATTCACCGGAGATTTATATATCCCTCGGTTTTGATGTTGCCATCTCTTGTTATGCTGAATTCTATCTCTGGCGATCGAATGTCGATTTGCCTTAGATTTCCGCATCGATTATATTCTTGAAGTCACGGTTGACCCGGTTAAGGTCGCCCGCGATTTATATAAGTGTATCTGACTACTGTTTTGAAATTAATTATCTCATTTTCGTTCGAACTTATCTTCGAATCAGAATCCTATTTGATTAGAGTCCCTCTAATTTGAATCTCTACCCTTGTTTTGAAATACATTTTTTTTATTTACCCTTTGAAAATCGGGCTTGTTTGTATTTTAGAAATTGTTTTATATATCAAAATTATTATTTTGATAAATATGATTTTATTCTATATATATAAAAGTGAAATGTTTTCGATAAAGATTATATACCCTTTTTAAAATGAGAATTTGAAGTTTGAAAGGATTTGAAATTTTGAAAGTTATATAAGAATTTAATTTATCTAAAAATGATTTATAATTGAAGGATTTTAAATTTGAAATTCGAGAATTGAACTCTGGTATTTTGAAATTGGTTTTAAGATTTTGAAATATATAATAATAATATGATTTAAAAGTATTTTTCCGAATAAGAAATGTTTCAAATGATTTTAATGAGTTTCAAATGATTTCGAAGAAATTTCAAAAGAAGTTTGAGAAAATAGAAGTCCAGAACTCACTTATGTCGCTGGAAAATAACTTCGGTGATGAGTGCACGCATCATCGACATTGATTTTCGAGTTTCAAAGTGAGGGATAGGCCACTTTAGTAGCATTGCTACGCGAGTGATTTTGCGAAACCAATTTTGATTTCAAATTCCGAAGTAGGATTTGATATTCGAAAGATATATGTATATATATATATTTGAAATGATTTAAAGTAAGCCGGTGTTCATTCCTTGAGTTTTGGATTTGATTTAATATTACCCTATCTATTGAATTTGATTTACTGATTTGTTGATTTCCAACTCTTGAATTTGAAAATGATTTCTTCAACTATTTCGAAGGTTCGAGCACTTCCAAATCAAGGTTAACTTTTCAAAGCTAAAATTTTGAAAAGTATGAATTATTTGATAAAGTATATAAATTTGTTTTGATTGTTTAAGTATGAAGTAATATGATTTAAATAAGTTGAAACTGTTTGTTAAGTATATGAATAAGGCAACTTTTTGAATTTTTCTAATATGAAATTTAGATTCGAAATGCTTTGAAAAGAATTTGGTCTTCAAAATATTTTGAATAAAATTTAGTTTAAATGTTTTAACTTAGTAACATCTTTATGAAACTATATATTTAACAAGTTGGAATAAATATATAAGTTGTACGTATGCTGTTTTATTCGCATAATTAATTTGATCCAAGTTTGAGTACACAAGTTCGAGGTGGATTACACTATTTCGTGTTAGGATTTTTCATTCGATTCTTGATGGCGAATATTTGATATGGATTTTGGGCTCGATTCTAGAATAGTATATGGCTATGCAAGGAGACTGATGGCTTCTGGTCGAGAAACCACATCGAAATCCGCATTAGAGAAGTCGAATGAACAATAATAGTTCCAAAGCGAACTTTTGTGATCGAGCGAGCGATCAAATGTGATTCTGCGAAATGATGACGTATGTACATCTTATATTCTAATATCATTGATATATTTTGACGCTGAAAATTGAAAGCTGTCGAGTTAGAATATCTTTGCTTACTAAAAGAAAATTTCCAATTTAAATTACAAAGATATATAACCCATAAAAGCAAAGATATTCAATCCCATATGGCTCTTCATACAGCGAAATTTATTTTGTAAAATTTGAACCTTATATAAGATGGACCTTATGTAAGTATAAGATGATTTTGAAACATTTAATTTTGGAAGTGAATTGGTTGACTTAAATTATATTGATTTGGAAATTTGGATTTATTTCCTAAATTTATTATTTTGGAAACTTTGGAACTAAAGATATTTAATTTGAGAAGAAATAATTTGGTGAAATTGTATATGATTTTGAAATTGAACTGATATTGAAACAAATTGAAATTTGAGAACCTTGTGTTACTAAATACTTGATTTGGGAGTTGTCGAACTTATATAAAATTGATTTGTATGAGTATGAAATTGATTCGAAAACTATGGATTTGAAAAAGGGTACTCAATTTGAAAAGTGAAATCTTATATAATTAAAGTCTATATAAGTGTGATTTGATATACTTTTGATTTTGGAAACGTAACTGATTCGAAAATTAAATCTTATATATAATGGATTTTATATAAGTACGATATTTGAAAGTGATTTGAAAAGGTACTATATGATACATATTTTCGAAGTAAAGATATGGAAAGTGCCTTCTGCTTGATATCTGATTTGTGGCCACATCTTGGATTCATTCTATCGATATTATTCTCTCTGATTGTTGGTTTTCCGGATATGATACTCGAGTGTCCTTCGAATTCCATGGCATTACCCATGGTCTTATTTTTCTCTCGTGACTGCATAGCGCAACTGCCTGGCTGAGTCTTGCCTAGGGGTACGGATTGTTTCCTGGGGGATCCAGGCGTAATCATTGTGTATCCTGCATCCATGTAGGTCGCGAATAGTAGCGCAAATGCTTGGCTGAGTCTTGCTTGGGGGTACGGATTGTTTCCTGGGGGATCCAGGCGTAACCATTGTGTATCCTGCATTCTACTAGTCATCATGGCGTAACTCGGAGGGCTGAGAAAGCTTATGGATATGGATTGTTTCCTGGGGGATCCAGGCGTAATCATTGTGTATCTGCGAACCATGGTTAGACAAAGGTTTTGTTCGTTTTGTTGTTTGGATTGTACTTTCCATATCTATTTTTTAAAAAGTTTTTCCAGTATTTTCACTGGGTGTTGAAACAAGTCTACTAAGCACTTGGAGAATTCTAGCTTGGCGCCTGATCAACGCACTGCCAGAGTCTACAGGAACGAGGATAAACTTGTTAAGACATCGAGTTATAAAAGTATTTTCGAAAGGAAATTTGTTTCGACTATAAAGGTATTTTATTATAAAAGTATTTCCAACAAAGAAATTTTGTATTAATATTTGAAATTGAAATTCTTATGATTCTAATTAACTATTCGTGCCCGATACTATTCTTTTGAATCTATCTTATCTGCTCAACTTATTTATTCACCTATGTTCTGTTGTTCGAATCCCCCTTCTTTCCTTGTTGACTATATCCTTTTAAGTATTGTTTATTTATATACTATATGGTTTAATATATAAAAAAAATAGTGTTATAAATAGAAAATTTAGTGTTAAATATTTTAGAAGTTATTAATTAAATACAACATATTTAAAGAAATGATTATTGATTTATTAATAATGTTGAAAAGTATCTTGAGATAAATTAATAAATTTATAAATTATGGATTTAATGTTTTCAAATAGCTTCTTTGTAAATATAAGTAATAATGTAAATAATTGTTTTCAAATAGTTTTCACATAATTATGAAGGTGTCATTTAAACATATAAATGGTATTTATAAAGGAAGAAAGAAATTATACAAATAGGTTTTTGAAAAGTATTAAGTATATAAGATAATTGAATTGCAAATGAAGTTTTCAAATTTTAAGTAAAATTTATATAATTCAAATTAATTGTTTATCCTTGTCTTTTAATCTATCTTTTCCATCTGGTTGTTTCTATTCTCCTACCTTCTTCCTTTTCGGGGACGAAAAGTTTTGAGTGGGGGAGAGTGTAACGACCCGTAAAATTTAATGGTTTTAAAAGTATATTTAACTGGAAATTTGTAAAATTTTAAACAATAAAATTTGAAATTTGAAATTTATTATTTGGAATACGTCTATTTTAATATAGCAACTGGTAAATTTTCATCTGATAATATTGAAGTTTGTTTTCCTGTGAAATTTCATTTCAAGTCAAACCGGTTAATAACAGTGAATTTAAAAGTTTTCCGAAACCAAAATATGTCAACAGGAGAAAATTTATTCAGATTATTCTGAATCAGACTGCGAAATTCGTTTTTCCAAATTTGGACTTCTACTGCTCCGTTTATCTTAATTCTGGTCAAATAGCAGCATTTCTGGTACCGATTATCGACTTTTGATCGGATGACCGTACCACTGATATCTGTATACCGTTTTGATCGTCTCGACGGGCTGATCTCTACGATATATTGGTTTCTGTGTTTTGAAGTCTGGTACACAGTGAAACCCGTGAAAACGGTAAACTGTACCGGTACCACGCTTACAATTTATACAATGGTGTCCATTCAAAATTTCAAATGGGAATTGTCAGCAACTAGCATTTATTGAAACATTCATTATTCGCTAAATTTCAGTCTTTAATCGTACCTCACCCTTCGAAAGTCTGAAACGTTTAAAACTTTATACGTTTTTTTATTCATTAATTAGAACGACTCATCTTTTCAGCTTTATGATTTCATTTCTTTATTTGAGCTGCTGTCAAATTATTTGCTTTCCTCTCCTCCTTCAACATTTGTTCCAACACCTCTCACCTCCTATTTCCTCCCACCAACCTTGCCTCAAACGGTTTGAAAGTTCGAAGCCAATCTCCCCACCGACCGATCCGCACCCAGATCCACTCACCACCTTTATCTCGTCCTCCCTCCGACTTCACGGCCCCTTCACGTCGCCTCAGCCGCCACTGCCTCATCTATACAACAAATCCATGCCTTTTCTCCCACTGTCGCCGAACAGCATGACCATCTCTCAACGTCCCTGTTTCTGCGTGTAACCACTGCCGAGACCGAGCCTCCATCTTCCTCCTCTCTCGATTCATCTCAGGCATGTACGAATTATATATTTTGATCTATATTATATGTTAGGTGTTAAAGTTTATAAACTATATATACTTTTGAATACGTACCAGTTTATAAAAAAGTTCATTTGTTTTTGCGTGTGAGTTTAAATGTATATTATCAAATTTTTTTCGATCTTTATAATCTATTGTTTACATAAGTTTCGTGAGTCGTTTACATACTTGTATGGTCATTTTAAATTTTGGAATATACATGACTGCCTGGTTATAATAATGAGTGATAGGATGATTCACTTGATTTCCTTTTGGTTTGAATCTGAAGCCTAAATCTCTTTGGTCTAACTTGTATATATATTTACTTATGTGTTTAATTTTATAAGATTTTATTATATATTAGTTTATAAAGTTGATAGTATATAGTTTATATATATATATAAAAACATATGAAGTTTCGGCAGTATGTATACTTGTATATATGCGTTGCGTGTGTTGTTATATGTGTGTTTATAAAGGTCTGCTGCATTTTTATTTTATACGTTAGTTTTATAATATACTTATGGTATGGTTTTATATGCTATCCTAATGTTGTTTATATATATTGCTGTATAGTCGTATGTACATATGTTTTGAAATGTTTGTTTATAGTATTATAAAGTATATATATCAATCAATACTATAATATATATGTTGTGGTTTGTATAATAATTTTATTAATAAGATACGTATGTTTTATATACATGTTTTCATGATATGATTAAAGGGCGTATACATCTATAGTTTTGGACAGGTTTTACATTCGGGTTCTAATAGTTATATTTGTAGGTTTATATAAATATATATATCAGTTACATGTTAGTATTATATTTGTGGTATAAGGCAGATTTGGATCATTGCAATTTGCTGTATAAAATTTTAATGATAGATTTTTTTATTTGCACATGAGTATAATTGAGTTTGTTTTTAAATTACATTATATATGGGTTTAATTTAGGCAATGACTTTAATGTATATATATTTGATTTAAAATGGGTTTGAATTTAGAATAGGTTTTATATACGTGAATAGTTACATATAGTTATATATATGTATATAAATTCACTCTTAACAATTATCTTCATCGATTCTGTTCTAATTTAATTTCGTCAATCCCTTATTTATCAGCTTCTTCGTCGAATTCGTGCCGACCTTGTTGTTTTGGATTCATACTTGGATTTCGTAACTAGACTTCATTGTCCATCTCTCTAGCCTCGAAAGGTGAGCAATCACTCACGATTAACATTCTTTTATTTATTAAATTTGATTTCAATTGAAACGACAATTGAAATATGATGCTGTAGTTATTTAAATGGTTATATATGCTATTATCCGTATATGTTCACCTGTGACATCTGACACCAGTATCTAGTATTTATATGCATGTTATTACTTTTATCAGTAACTGTTCACCTGTGACATCTGACACTAGTATCTGTTATATTATTATTGATGATATATGTCTGTTGTTGTATTTTATATTATCTGTTATCACTCTGCAAGTTCCCTGTTAGTATAGAATTCACTATGGGTTGAAATGATACATACCCGAACGGACTTTAGAATAGGAGAATTTCGTTATGGGTTGAAATGATAAACCCAAGCGATTTCATTTCAATTGAAATTGGGATTACGGGTCGAAGTGATATCTACCCATATATATTTAAAATTTCGGATTGAAATGATAAATATCCGTATCACTTAACCATATGATAAATATATATACAAACACCGTTGGTCCATATATATATAAATATTTTGAAATTGAATTCTATGGTTTTGGAAAGAAATATTTGGTTTTAACAAATGTTGATTTTTAAAAATTTATATATATAAATGGTAATGATATATATAGATTTAATAATGATATTTAATTTAATTAAGATGGATTTAATACATATAATATATTAAGTATAAAAATTATATTTCAAAATAGAATTTGGTAAAAATTTAAATAAGTTAAGGTTGGGAAGATAATTTGAATTTAGTAAAGAATTTTATTTAATTAAACCAATTTAAAACTTATTGGAATTGGGATTTAAGATATGATTTATAACTTGAGTTTGATTTAAATAATTTAATGAATATTTCTTGTTTAAATAAATTTAGGGAAATATTTAGTAGAAAATGAAATTTAAGGCTAGTTAAATGATATTGAATTTATTAAGTGAATATTCCCTGATTAAATAATAATAATAAAGTTAAATCAAGATCTATATGAAACTGTTAATTTGAACTTTAAAAATGTTGAATATTAAAGCTTTGAAATATATTGAAAATTTAAATGGTATCTTTAGAACTGAATTGAATTGATGAATTGAGCTTTGAATAAATTTGAATTTGGAATTTGAGTTAATTTAAATCGATTTGTGAGACTTGAGGAAATTATAAATACTTTACTTTATAAATTATTTAACCTATATATATACTATTTGTAAAATAGATATATTTGAAATGAAATGATATTTGGATTTTGAAGTATAAATTTAATTGAAATGACCATGGTGTTATAATGTATATTTCCACCTTGTAGATAGTTCTGAAGATCCTTAGAGGATGGTTATCCCAAACATCCTTTAAGTTACTTGTATTTCAGTTGAAATTTCACTTGAGTTGGATTTATTTATATAAGAATGTTAATCCTGACTCGAGTGTTTTGTATTTTGCTTTACGCTCGGGTCAGACCGAGTGATACAGCATTTGAGACTCACCTTTGGAGTTTGGAGCTTCCTTTGGAGATCCAACTATCGCCTCAGCTTTCAGCTCTTCTAGTTGATTTGTTCAGAGAAGTCATCTGTTATACTGAAGACTTCAATGTATTTGAGATATTCTGGTGTATTTTATTTCTAACTCTGATGTTTATATAGTAGCTTCATGAACTACTATTTTATCTATTCCGATGCGTATTATCGTATTACTCTGTGTCTGTGATTCTGTGATTGATTTATTTGCTGCATATGCTGAGTTTTGCCAAATTTAAATTAACAACGCGGTATTTTGAGCAATTCAATTCCGGCATGAGTGTCTACCTATGCACTTATAATGAATGCGAATGGTCCAAAATAGCGGGTCGTTACAGTTGGTATCAGAGCCATGGCTCTAGGCAAAACCTAGCATATATAGTAAATTTATTTACAGAATCACTTTCGTTCGAGTTTGAACCTCTTCCGTTTGACTCGATTTCCTTTGAACTTTGGAACGTTCCTTGCGGTTCCAAAATTTCATTCTTGTCTCTCCCTATTTGTATTCTTTTGATTCTGGAGTATCCCATAACTCCACTTCGAATGATCTCCATAAGAATAGGCGATCCCGCCAATCTTTGAATGATTGTAAAGGGGTGGAACTCCTTTACAATAGGCATTGATTCATCGGAGATTTATATATCCCTCGGTTTTGATGTTGCCATCTCTTGTTATGCCGAATTCTATCTCTGGCGATCGAATGTCGATTTGCCTTAGATTTCCGCATCGATTATATTCTTGAAGTCACGGTTGACCCGGTTAAGGTCGCCCGCGATTTATATAAGTGTATCTGACTACTGTTTTGAAATTAATTATCTCATTTTCGTTCGAACTTATCTTCGAATCAGAATCCTATTTGATTAGAGTCCCTCTAATTTGAATCTCTACCCTTGTTTTGAAATACATTTTTTTATTTACCCTTAAAATCGGGCTTGTTTGTATTTTAGAAATTGTTTTATATATCGAAATTATTATTTTGATAAATATGATTTTATTCTATATATATAAAAGTGAAATGTTTTCGATAAAGATTATATACCCTTTTTAAAATGAGAATTTGAAGTTTGAAAGGATTTGAAATTTTGAAAGTTATATAAGAATTTGATTTATTTAAAAATGATTTATAATTGAAGGATTTTAAATTTGAAATTCGAGAATTGAACTCTGGTATTTTGAAATTGGTTTTAAGATTTTGAAATATATAATAATAATATGATTTAAAAGTATTTTTCCGAATAAGAAATGTTTCAAATGATTTTAATGAGTTTCAAATGATTTCGAAGAAATTTCAAAAGAAGTTTAATAGAAAATATCATATTCGCTTCAAAAATCAAATCCATTTCGAAATCATCATATTCACTCAAAATATATCATATCATTTTGCCTTAATATCTCGATTTCGCTTCCAAAATTGTTTCGAATTTCAATTTAGGTTATAACTTCATTTTAACCTCACTCACATTTAAATCCAGGATTTAAATATAAACATTTCACCCTTTTGACCGGTTTGAATTTTTAGAAAATAGTTTAAATAGTTTTAAAATAATTAAATAGTTAAAATAGTTTAATAGAAAATAGTTTGAGTATTAAAAATGGTTTATATAGTGAAATAGTTTGGAAAATCAAAATAATTTGAATATTTAAAGAAGATAGATTTTAAACAGTTTATACTAGAATAATTCATTTGAAAATAGTTTCAAAGTCAAACCGGTTCACTTTCCAAATTTTCCAATTCAAATTAATTTCAGTTTCCATTTCGATTTAATCGATTCAATTCCAATTTCAAGTCGAATTTTACTTCGATCCCAATTTCAATTCCAACTTGAATATATTTCAATCCAATTCCAATTTAATATCAATTTCAATTCCAATTTAATTTCAGCTTCCATTCCAAATAAATTTCAATTCCAGTTTTGACTATTTGATTCAATGATTTAATTTCAACTCAATTCTCAAATTTAAACCATTTCGATTTATATCAATTCCGAATTCGATTTTCAAAAATATCAATTCAAAACACTTAAATCAAATTACCCTTCAATATTCAATTTAAAATCCAAATCTTCAAATATAATTCAATTCCGAGCTCAATTTTGAAGTATCGTTTTATATTACTTTTACTTAGCAATATTCAAAATTCGAATAAAAGTCCAATCTTTTAAAACAAATCAATTTCTAAAATTCAAATCATATTTCGATTATAACTTCAAAATCACAACTTCGATTATTTAAACAATTCCTGTTATCCAATTTAAATTTCAACATTCCGGGCTCAAGTTCGAAAATAATTCGATTTCCATAAATTCGATTTTTATTTCTTTAAATCAAATCATTTAAGTAATTTCAAATCAAAATTTAAAATCATTTAATTTAACCAATCCGGTGTCCGTATGTAATTCTCTATTCTATAGCCAAGTGAATCAATTATTTCAATTTAATTCCAAGGATGGATATATATCATTTCAACCCAAAATAAATGTCATAGGTATATATCATTTCAACCTATTACTTAATTTATTCGAAATAATTCGATTTACAGTTTTATATACAGTAAATAATATACAGGATGATAATATGATATATCAAAATAAATAAACATCCAAATCATCCAAAATATCAATCAGTTTTCATCCATCACAACCAACATCCAAATAGTCAATAATCACAACAATTAACCAATTATCAATAATCGGGATTTTTTACTAGCAGTTATTTCTAATTCAATTTAGCTGTCAATTCAAATTCTATCAATTAATTCCGATGTCGATTTAAATATCAATTAAATTTATCAAAGAACAATCAATAAATTTAAATCACATCATAACTTCAAATTTAACTAACATAAAAATATTTTAGTCAATCATGAGCGTGTAAAACACTCACTTTTATTTGAAACTAAAATTTTTTCCAGCTTCAAATAAATTTCAAACCAACTCCGTAACATATGGTTCGTCAATACGATTCCAAAGCCATCTATTTCGCCTGAATCGGACCTCGTATGCAAGAGTTACGATTAAATTAATATAACGGTATAATTTAAAAAATAATTAACAGTATAATTACCCAATTATATTATAATCACCGTGCCTTATCCCTCACGCATCTCGTTCACTAACCAGACCCATAATACGCGACCTCCTCAACATATACGCACGCCGCCTAAGATGATCGAAGGACCATCAAACTCCACTACCACGACCGCCGCACTATGCTCCACCCACGCCAGGGGTCGTGCCGCACCAGCCACCGCCATTTGCAAGATCGAACCCATAATATATGCGAGCTTCAAAGCTAGATTCTGGCAATTTCGTGATGTAATAGCGAAAATCAACCGTATAGATTTGAAGAGGAGATTGAGATCTACAATTTTAATGTTGGAAGTTTTTGAATTCGATGAATGGATTAAGAGGAATTAAGGAGAGAACGTCGAACAATTTTGGCCGTTGGTAGAGAATAGGTGGCCATGTTTAGAACTAGGGTTTCAGAAATAATTTAATAATAAATTTTCTCGTTTTGCATGCCATATTTATATAGTTAGATCTAATACCATCCGAACTCCAATCGAGGCATGCCGCCTGGCGTTCATAATGTTTACCCTTATTCCGAACACAATGAATCTAGTCTCGAGTCCTAATTCGATCATATGCAGAAGATAGCTTTTCAAATCAAATTATTTTAATTAAATTCTAAAATTAGTTTCTACGCGTTTCAAGCTCACACGGCCAAACGACAAGTCCGACCGCTATGAAACTTGAAATCCTACAATAATTCACTATTACAGATTCGATGAAACTGGTTTCATCGAAATCCGAGACAGCGGCCAAAATGGCTATTTTACTCATTAATTAAAATATAAAATTTCTAATTTCTAATTATTCACTTTTAAATCCAATTTTAAAAGTAAACGATTTTCATTCATATTTGCATAACACTTAAATCAACTTTTGACATCATTTTCATTCACCTAAAATTCAGAATTCAATTATTCAAATAATTTCCAATATTAAAATTAAACAATTTAATCCTTCAATAAATTACATTAATAATCATTAAATATTTATTTCTAACCATTTTTATTCAACAATCGTATTAAATACAAAAATTTAAGATAGTTAAAAATACGGGTCGTTATAGTGTATATATATGTATGTGTGTATGTGTGTGTGTGCGCGCGCATGGGGTGTGATTATGTGTGATTTACTATGTCTATCATGAAATAGATCCCATTATCCTTGTCCTTAAATAGTAAGAACCGTTAAAAACTCACTCACCCAAAGACCAAAACTCTGCAACTTATCACTTTTCCATATGCATCAACAAAATCTAAATTACTAAACTAAAGTTCTTTGATTTTCCATGCTTAAACTAAAACAATATAATCAAAATATACATCCCCTATATTTGCATTTACCATAATCAAAATTAAATCACTATCAAAATATGAAAAATGAGGTAGCCAATTTACTTTTCCTTAATTTGCATTTTAATAAAACCTATGCAAATATTCATGTGATCTAATATTTAGAATTGACATTACAAATGGGTGTAGTTAGCTTTTTCTAAATTAGTTAAAAGTGTGAACATATGTTCGTCTCTTCCCAAATTCAAATATAATCTATGGTCAATAATGTTCCAGTCTATATCATTTAGTTACTATTTAAGTTAAAATTTAAAAGCATTAGTTTGAACATGAATTGACATTCATGTGTGCATTATAACTTGTGTTGACAGAAAGTATGAAATTAAAAATTATGGTTGTAGCATTGGAATATTGAAACATTGGAACATTGATAAAAATGGGCATGCTTATTTTTATTAAGTTAAGTAATATAGCGGTGTAACTTGATTTAATGTATTGAGTGAGTAATGAAACTTTGGATATTTATTTTTCCTACTCACTTATGCATATCTATGACACCTAAGATTTTATGGTAAATGAAATCGTGAAGCTAGGACACATGGCAGGAAAAAATGCAAAAGAAAGGATACTAAGTTGTTTTAGTTTAATGCTGTATAACATCTTAAAAAAAACACCAATATTTTATACCTACTAATATTGTTCCAAACTTTTAAAAATTATCTGCACAATAGGACACTTATAGCATAAGAAAATTCCTTAAATATCAAATACCTTTTACGAGCATGCTATTTTTGCTTCCAAAGGCCCGGAATCCAATGAAGAATTGAATGATATGGAAAAACATCTTCATATTTATAACTCAGTTTCATCCCAAATAGATAACAACACTACACTTAAAATAGCATACCAAACTAAAAAATAAAATTAATCATCATAATTTAACTTAAGTAACCTACTGGAAATGTGTATATTAAATTTTTATTATCCATAACAAATTTACTTATTTTAATCGAGCAATTACATAATATTGGCCAAAAAAATCCAAACTATTAATATTTCACCTAAAAGAATGCTGTAATTTACATTATTTCTAGAAATAGAAAGAGATAGAGTATAAATAAGAGTTTCATCTGAAATAGATTTCATTATTTCATGTGAAGAATATATCATTTTAAAAACTTATTTAGCCATCTTAATTAAACCTATATAGCTTTTTTAAAATGTATATATTAAATTCTGTCACCCACATAAAATCCAAATATTTCGAGCATAGTGACATAATATTGGAAATTTTTCAGAGCTAAGGCATTTCACTGAGAAAATTTCAAATTAGCAACTAAAATTTACTCTTTACATTTAGTCTTGGCGTTTGGTTTTCAAGACTCTTTGAGATGCTATGTTTATGATTATAACATGTAACATAAGAATCATACAATGAACTGATGATTTGCAACTAGCGAATGAATTAGTTTTTAATAATACACGATAAAGTAGCAATAGGTAAAAGCTTCTTTAGCTGCTCTTTGATTAACAGTTATTTTTTCTTATTAGCATGTCAGTGGTTATTGTATAATATCATTATTCATCTATCTAAACCCAAAATATAGTTTCATAAAGCAACCATGACAACTATACCAATGTGTAAGACAGAGGATGAATCTGAAGATCGACTAAAATACTGTCAGATTATGAATAATATAATTCAATCACATATCAAAAGTTCTTCTTGCACATGCATTAAGGGTGATTTTACCAAGTTTAAATTTTGCATAAAGCAAACTACAAATCTCACAAAATTACTATTTATCAGTATTTGTGGCACCATTTTTCAGTGTGCATCATATTTCTTTCCCATAAATATTGTAACTATGTTTTAATGGTTAAAAATTAATTAATAAGAAAAATGATTGGTAGGACAGGTTCGACACTCTAAATTGATTTGTAAGAAAAATTATCATGAAAAGGTGGATGTGTGTGTATAACTCATTTAAATCATATCTTATCTCATAGTAGATATAATAGTAGACATTAGTGTGAAATTTGCATTATAGTTGACCAAAATACTAAAAAAGTAGTGGCTAATTGGATTTAGGAGGTAATCTTAATCTACCAATCTCACGAAGCTGGTGAAGGAAAGATTTGATATGGCTTCAAAATTTATTAGTAGTAAAATAGGACAAACGTGTTATAAATTATAGAAAAAATATTGAAACCAGATCTCATGTTGCATGATTGTGACGACCCGGGCTGGATTTTCGGACCAGTCAAAATCGCCGAAAAACCCGTTCGTTCTAAAACTACGAATGAAAACTACTAGCTTAATACACAATATTTGGTAAATATTCAACATTTCTAAATGTATAGGATACAATTTTCCATTTTATAAGTTATCAGAGTAATCAATTTAACCTACTAGGTGTGCTTTTAATACAAACCCAAAATCAAACTACAAATAAACTGTAAATATACCACTGCACAACTCGGATGAGAGAGACATCAATATCCTAACTGTTAACTCAATAAACATGTCAAATGCGGAATAAAATTGTAAGCAGAAGAATACATCAATACACGATATATGGCAAACAGTAAACAGAAAAATGTTATGTTATTATTGGGGCTGCATCACTACCACTTGTGACTGCCTACGTACCTCAATCTAATTAGGTACCCAATTAGATACAGGATCAAACCAATGTAGTTCTCCTACTGCAAATAGGACTCATTGAGCCTACACGACGCAACAAACAAATATACAATTCCACAAACTACCCACTTAGACTTAATCTTTACATTTAGATTTTTCAGATCTAATTAACTTTATAGAAATTATCTCTTTGGCCTTTATTCTTGAATTCTTATTTCAAAACTTTTGAAATATATATGTATATATCTTTTATATTCAAACTAGTCCTTTACTTCGGGATCTGAAAACAAATCACCTTTTTTGAAATGATATCAATATACAAGCATACAAAACTATATGCTACGTGATCGGAAGATTTCTAGCCATAACAAGGCAACTGGGTCCCAGCCTTCCGAAAATAAATATAGATATGTATATCCCTCTACAACGAGAGCGTACTATACTGAGGCTACAAAACATCTGCACTTGCCTTGCCCACATTTTTAGTTATGGGTTACCCGAATCTTTGGTAACGTAATAAATCATTTTATGTCACAAAGTGGCAAAATCATTTACACTAATAATAATAAATATTTCAAATCTATAATAATTTCCATTTCCAAATCCTTCCAAAAGTTATCTTAAAACCATCGGGTTTAGTCCTCAAAATTCTTTCCATTTTATAAAACACTTTTTATAAAACCATTCTTTATATAAATCACTTTTATATACTATAACTTCAAAATTTCATTTCCAACTATTTCTATTTCTTTAAACATTTCATAAACTTTCATTTCTGAAAACCAACTTTGAAAACAATTCCATTAACGTCAAATAATTAAAACTAATTATAACAATTTAAATGAAACAATATTATCGCTAAACACCTTTTAGTCAAATCGTGAAATGAATCACAAGGTGTTAGCCAACAATTATTTTCTGCCCAGCTCATGCATATGGATAATTAATTGCTCATAAACCGGTCGACCAAGTCGACAATCAATAAATAATAATCAATGCTCATAAACTGGTCGAGCCTAATTCAAACAATCAATCAATAAAATAAACACAACAATAAATGATAATCAGTGCTTCATTCTATCAAATATTTATAACACTTATTATTTTATCTTGGGTTAAAACGGTTTGATATTTATTTTGGAGCATCTGGGCTTTCCCTTCGACATGTTCCATCCCTCGCCCAAGTATCCTTGGATCTCACAGATGAAACACGTGCACTAGTCATTTCCGGATACCCCATTAAGTGTTTAACTTCTAAATTTTTAAAATACTTAATTAACCACTCACATAGTCAAACATGGAAATAAAACCATTGTTTTAGCAAACAAAGTAAACAAGCATTCAACAAGGATTTTCAAACAACACTTAACACTTAAAATTCCTTCAACTTAACAATGATTTTAACGAACTTAAAGGAAGAAATAACTCACTTCCTACCAATTTTGCTAACTTTGTCACTACAGATTTGACTATAGCTTCGCTACTATTTCCTGAAACTTCTTAAAATCTGGCTATAGCTCCGCTATCCTAGAAGCTAAGATCAAAAGAGGTGGAGTGTAACGCCCCACTCCGAGACCCACTGTAACAAAGAGTATTACGGGAGTAATACTGTCTGTTAAAGCGGAGAATAGAGTATAGTGGAAGCGACCATCTATAATCAAGCTATAACTATCTACCGAATACGTCGAAAGGTGGAATCTATTTAAATTTTTCTCAATCAAGTGGTTCGACATATTCGATAAATACTTATAACGAAATTACAAATGGCTAAAGATCTATCAGGACAAAGCATAATAATAAATGATAAAAACATCACAGAACAGAATCACATAACAGATATAAAATCCCAGAACAATACATCATCAATACAGATCCAAATATCATAAGTGGGTACAAAGCCACTGCTCACACATGTGAGTCAAAAATATGTACATATCAGAGTCTGAATAATAACATAAGCGGACACTAAGATAAGCTATCTCAAAAGCATAGCAGATAAGTCCAAAGCGGAAGCACAGAAGCTAAGTCCAGAGACCTAACCTGAAACAACTCGGTCTGACCCGAGCGAAAACACTCGGGTCAGGCTAGCTAAACAATCAGTAATAACTGAGATATAGAATAATGCGGTACATAAATAAAACAATACTTATCCAAAGAGAAGTATATTATGAACCACATGAATATAATGACGATCCCTAATCATCAATAAACAATAAAAATCTCCAAAGAGAAATCAACACCAAAGTGTAGAATAAATAAAATCGCCTCATATCATCGGCGTAGCCAAAGCTATAAAAAGATGCCCATAGGCAATAATCCCAAGAGTGACCAGAGTCTGTAATCAATGCCCAAGCAAAGATCGATGCTCCAAAGAGCAATGGGGATATACTGAAAAATCAATGAAATCAAACACTGAAAAGCAGTGTCCAGAGACACTGTGAATCCACAAGGTAATCGCACTTACATCGTATGGTTCCATAGAACCAACGCCGAATGGCGGTACTCGAATGGATATAAAAATCATCAGATAATACAAGTATTGCACGTGCACCGACCAGAGTCGTTGTTGCCAAGTACTGTAGAGTTGTGATCGATCACTCGCACCGATGCGAAACGCGCGAGACGGCGAGATCCTTCCCAGAAGGATAAAGGCCCAGAGGCACACGCCGAAAAATAAACTGCTCCATAGAGCAGGTGTCCAGAGACGGTTGCCCAGAGGCGTGGTGACCCAGAGGTCCAGTACTGGCCGCCCAGAGGCTAATGTGTCACTAACTTCTTGGAGAGGAACCCGCAAAGTGTTAACAATGAGTCCCATACCCCACGTTCGCACTAAACGGTTTCCTAACCAATAGCAAGCTCACACTCCAAATAATAAAAAGTCTACCTCATATCATCGGTAAACTAGACCCAAAGGTCAAAACGATCAATCGAATAGGTCGGGGATTAACCGGAAAGAAAATACACACGGTTTCCATAGGCCGGAGATTTCCTAACCGTTTAAGCACCTTTCCATTTCGCTCGACGTGCTAAAAGTGAGTGTGAGATTTTTATTATAGAAAATAATGGTGTAAAACGGATTTATAATTGATTTTCGAAATCACTTTTAAAACGGTCTTTTGAAAGGTCTCCTATTATGGAGTAATTAATTTAATAATTAAAATAATATTATATAATAATTTTCAAAAGCCATTTAGAAGTGAAAAATCTTTTGAAAATGATTCATAAAACCCGTGTACGAAATCTAGAGACAAATCTCAAAGAAATCAATGAAAACCAGAAAATCACTGAAAATATTCTAAGTGTTTGTAAACATTCAAAAACAGCTGTGAATCCAAGTTCGGCAATTTATTTGGACCAGCAAACAGTGTCCAAATATCATGAAAATTTGCAGGCATGTAGTCCAACATCCCTACTTTAAGATGCAAAAAGAATTTCTGGATTCCGAGTTGAGACGAAGCGGCAGCGACGTCTCAAAGTTGGACCCAGAACAAGATTAACACTGTTTACAAACAGCGACCAGAGTTCAACTTCGACACGAAATTCGAAGTACCAAACGAACTCCAATGTTGTCCAAATTTTCTTGAGATGGAGTTCGGAACTCCACCTTTCTAACGAGACCAAAAACGTTGAATTCCGACTTCCGATGCGAACGTGGAGGCATCGCGAAGTGGCGCTCAAAAGCTGGAAACAGAAGGGATATTTGATTTTCATTCTAAGTGTTTGACCATTCAAAAACTGCTGCGAACCCAAGTTCGGCAATTTATTTGGACTAGCAAACTGAATCCAAATGATATGAAAACTGGTAGGAATATAGTCCAACATTCCTACTATAAGATGCAAAAAGAATTTCTGGAATCCGAATTGAGACGAAGTAGCAGCGACGTCTCAAAGTTGGACCCAGAACAAGATTCACACTGTTTACAAACAGCGACAAGAGTTCAACTTCGACACGAAATTCGAAGTACCAAAAGAATGCTCATGATGCCTAAATTTTACAGAGATGGAGTTCGAAACTCCACCTTTCCAACGAGACCAAAAACGTCGAATTCCGACTTCGGATGCGATCGTGGCGGCATCGCGAAGTGGAGAAAAAAAATCTGGAACAGGGTTTAAAAAAAATTATTTATTATTTTTTTTTCTTTTTTTTTTTCTCGGGACAGTGGTAAGAATGTACAATTTTAACCAAAATAACTTCGAAATTTCATGAAACTCAAAACATGAAAGTTTTAGCTCTAAATCTAAGCTTTCCAGAACATCCAAAATTATTAGATTTGGATAAGAAACGAGAGAGATACATGCAAAACAATATCAGATTGAAACTCAAGATAACTTGTTAAAGACAGAATTGGTCTTCTGTCTTTGAACGCATTTCAGGTCATCTAAATGGCAATATTACAGAAAACTCACTGAACAAAAATTGTAGCATATGTTTTAAGCTTTCCGGAACATCCAAAATTATCTAATTCGGATTAAAAACGAGTAACTTATGGCCAAATCAATTTCAGGGTTTTATTTTATCAACCTTGTAGTTTGTTGTCAGGTCAGCGACAAACAAACGTGATTTCGACCATTGAAACCACAAAATTAGGCAAAGCTCAAAACATGAAAGTTATAGGCTACAGAATAAGCTTTCCAGAACTTCAAGAAAATCTTAATTCCGATTTAAGATGAATGAGATATGCCTAATTTACTAACAGCAATAAACTAATTATAATTTCAGCTAGCATATATTACTAATCAATAGTAATTACCTCTACCAATCAAGCAAATAAGCAAACACTTCAAGTGCAACTTTCCAAAGCAAAGAGGATGTGGATTAGAGAGCTTCAAAATTAAAAAGAGAACAAAACCAAGGATTACAAAGAGATTTCAAAGATTAAAATAAAGATTAGAAGGTGATTAGGCCTAGGATTGCATTACCTTGCTAGGATTAAACAAGTCTAATTATGAAGAGATGGAGATGGAGCTTCTAAATGGAGGCCATTAATTTTGCTTAGGTTTAGGTTTAGGAATTTATGAAGAGGAGGAGGGTTAGGGTTATGGGTTTAAGATATTATATAGGAGGGGGTTAGGCTAATGGGTTATGGTAAGGGGGTTTTAAACCCATTAGGACTTTGTTTATTTTCTAAGTTATCATGTGAACAAAATCCTAATAAGCATCCTAGTTTTAATTAAAATCATGTAATTATCTCATTTGGCCCATTAACCCATACTTACTTTTTATTTAAAAATTCCCCATTTCAACCCAAAATACTTTAATTTACAAACCAATTGCAAAATTTAAATTCCCAAAATTTTGTTTAGCTCCCTTTTCAACTTAAAATCATAATTTTAATTTATTATACGGTAATGCAACCTCAGGGTTGTTACATGGAGATGGCTTCTAGGTGGGCACGGCCTTGGGGGAGGTAGGGGAAGGTATGATCGAAGTGAGGGGAGAGGAGGTGGTGGTTTAGATGGAGTTTTGAGGTGGAATTTCTATATCTTTTCTTTACTTTCTTTTTATATTATTTTTTCTAGAAAATGGAGATGGAAGCCATTAAGGAAGCTTTAGAAAGCTTTAAGAAAGGAAGGAGAATGGAGGTAGAAAATGAAGAAGAAGAGAAGAGTTTTAGTTGTGAGAAATGAAGTGGATTAAGGTGCTATTTATAGTTGTAGTTTGGGAAGTAAATTACCTTATTAACCTTTACTGCTTTTTGACTTTTCATTTACCCTTTATTTAACCTTTGCTTAATGAAGAGGAGATGGTATTAAATGCTTGAGAAGATGGGTATTAAAGGTAATGTGGTGCTTGATTTGATTTTACACCTTTATGTAATTATTGCATAATTTTTTTAACAAAATATTAAAAATGGAGATTTTTCTCCTTTTCCATGTATGACAAGGCTTAGGGTACAAATGCATTTATGTGAAAGGATGTTGTAGTAATAATGGGATTTAAATAAAAGGATTTGGTTAGATTTTGCAAAAGTAAACTCTTTTCGTCTTTTTGTGCTTAATTTGAATTAATAAATCTATTTGATTAATTAATCTTTTCTTAATATAAGAGAGATGTTTATAACTTTGTTAATACGTTTACATGATACTATTCAAGTTGCAAAAATGTTTACACAACTTGTATCGAACAAAACGTTGATTTTCGACAAAATGTTTTACGGTCACATTTTGACGTTTTAGTTAAACTATTTATTTATGTAAACCAAATTTAAACATAAATTTGTATGATGCTATTTAAAAATATAAACACTCATAAATTAATTAAAATAGTTTATTTAACCATCGAAACTTACTTTTCTGAAATCAGGATTTTGTCACTTTTGTCGATATAAGCAATTATTCCTATTTTTGTGTATATTTCTCATTGCAAATCCTATCTAATATTATTTAAATCATAAAATGTTATATATTTTATATTTAAAATCACTTTAAATAGTATATTTTAAAGTGGTCGAATTCTGGGTCGTTATAATGATAGTAGTATTTAATAGTGCAAAATATACATTATAGTCAATTAAACCATCGTAGAAGGCATAATGGAAGCTCCAAATATGGAAGGAGATACTTTACTGCCATGTGAAGTATTATATTTTGGTTTTCGTTGGTCAATGAGTATAAATCCAAACAATACATGTGTTATATATGCTAGTACACTAAATTCGCTCTTAACCAACATATAATGCATCATATAAAAATAAGTAAAAGACGCTTTCATTTCAGTATTTGTTTATTATCATCCAATTATCCCGACCACGTGACATCTTGGGTGAAAATAATATAAAAGGGAAAGGGTTTTTTATAGCTATTTGTAATAGGAAATGATTTAATATTGTCTTTGGTTATTTTTCTTGGTAGTTAAGACAATTTGCAATCATATTAGAAAAAGAAGTCATCAATTAATGTTTTAGAATAGAATACCATATGCTCAAAAAGCCATAAATTCACTTTATAAATAAACATAAAAATGCATCTGAAAAATAAATGATGCAATTGTTTCATTGGATGCATATGTATCTTAAAATCTTATTTGCCACATACTAAAATTTGTTAATCTAGTACGGTTTACAGAGATAGATGGAGTAATAAAAATCAGTATGCATGGCTTAAGAAATAATTCACTTGTTAAATTATGGAATATCAAAGCTAAAAAAATTCATTTATAGAAATCAAGTAATAAAATCACTGCCTTGCCATTAATAGTTTGAAATAATTTGTTTTAATCTCATCGTTACGCTGTTGAAAACTTGTACAACAAATTTAAAAATAAAGGTAATAAAGCTATAAATTAAGTAATAAAGTTATGTAAAATAAAAACTCATATTATTAACAGTAGTCAAAATATTAGAGGATATGACAATATAAGCTAATGATAGGAGTTACAAAGCATTAACTGTCTAGAAATCAATAAAATATGAGACCAAAATGGAGGCAAAGTATAAGAAAAGCAATAGTTTTGTTATGCTCAATTGTGGTTTAAAAGTTCAAATTTAATCAGGGTAATCCCGCCTTTTGACCAGGCAATATTCGGACAGATTAGACAAAAAAACTTGGAAACTATCAAGGCTGGAAGCCCCGAGAGATAGCCTAAGAGTCCAAAAAGCAAGTGCAAACAGAGCCGCAGGACAATGACCAAATCAACATAAGGATCCAGAGTGCAAAAATCCAACATGTGTTGGATCGATACTGATCCAACACCATGAGCCGGTACCGATCCACATTTCTCTACCCAATGAAGCCCAATTTTCTCCTACATGCAGGTCTTGATCCCAAGAGCCTATTTCTAGTTCCATTTCATTTATTCCATGCAATTCTCTATCGATCTCCACGAGTATTTGAAATTAGCAACTCTACTTCTCCACCGATCCATTATTTGGACTAGGAATAAGCTGCAACGATGCAAACAAATTTGGAATCATGAAGCTAACCACGAGTCAAGCCAGGACAAGAAGTTCAAAACCATCCATATGAAGAACTTATGGATCGATACCGATTCAAGCCCATGGATCGGTACCAATATATGAATATTGATGAGGTGTCCACCTATTCTCTTAGAGAAGTGATCTATGGTGTGGAAAACGAGGTGAAGATCATGGAGGCGAGGTTCTAGGCTTCCTACTGCTATAAATGGAGGGGCAAGACTCATTTTTATGGATCTTTTTTTCTCTAGCTCTTTCTTACTCTAAATTCTTGTAATCAGCCATGTGTTTATACCGATCCGTAAGAACTTGTACTTGGAAACCAGTGATATAATCAATAAAATCACTAAGTGGACGTAGGCCAAGGTTAGATTAACCACTATAAACGCTATGTGTTCTTTCTTTGCTCACCTTAATTTAATTTTCTTCACTTTTTATTCTTTACAAAATCTCTTGGGTGTTTGTGTCATTTTTGGTTCAAACATTTTGGTGTTTTCATTAAGAGCGATATTCTCAGGCTACTTGGATCTATCATCTACTATTGGATTTATTAGATTCAAGGGATAGATCCAATCTTTCAACCTTATTGTACTACTATTCATATTTTCAACAATCTACTAGAAGTTATTCACCATAGCCCCAAGGAAGGAACGTGCTACAAACCCCAGAGCTATTGATAACGCTAAGAATCTAGGTACTTAGCATGTGGATGAAGTTGTCCAGCAAAACCAGCCAGCGATCCAGAATTCAGCTGATGTCATGACCAGAATGGAGATGGATCGTATGATGAAGCGGATGGAGGATAGGTTCCAGGAGAGTAGTAATAAGATGAACCTACAGATGCAGGAGAACTTGAGACTACTGAATGAGCCAACTCAGAATCGCCATAGAAGGAGCAAGAGGGAATTAACAACATGTGATTTAGAATCTGATAGTTCCTCATCATCCAGGCAGAGACAGAGGAATAGGAAGCAGAAGATGACTCAAAACACTATCGAGACTTCAAATCAAGACACGAAGCAGACCCGTGGAAAGGTTTTGTAGATCAGTAACGATCTAAGAGGTTGTATCGGTACATGTCCAGCCAATGTTAGAGCTAGACCTCGCCTTTTGGATGGTGGCATGGAAGTGACCTCTGTTATGCAATTGATGATCGGAATCCAGAATATCGAGCTACTGCCAATGATTTGCTGCCTAGGAATCAAACAGGGGGACTGCTGGTCGAACGAATCTCCTGGAGTTTGGAGAACCCAAGTATCGGGAGTATTCCCAAGACTGTTCGTTGGACCGAATACTCAAAACAATCTCGACTACCGCCGTTCAGTCGAGCCTATAGAACCAGATTGTTTGGCCAAGATGGTCAGGAAACTTGTGAATGAAAATCAGTTCAGAAGCAATGATGAATGGGGTACTTCTTCTAGTCGGAATCTGTTTACTAAGAACATTCTATGTGTGAAGTATCCATGAAGATTTAAAATGCAAACGATGCCCCTGTACGATGGAAAGACATATCCAAGACAACACTTGACGAAGTATAAGTGGCATATGGAATCTGTCAGAGCATCTAATGCCATGAGATGTCGTTGCTTTCCAATTTTCTTGGAAGGAGTAGCGATGATATGGCTCCTATCGAGATCCATATCATCTTTCATTGAGTTGTCTCAAAAATTTCTGAAGCAATTCCATTTACACACTTCATGTCCAAAAGATGTGATATCCTCATCAAACCTCTTCCACGGTGCGGGAGATTCATTAAAGGATTTCTTGAACTGGTTCCATACAACTATGTTGGAAGTAAAAAATCCCAATGATGACATAGTAATAATGGCATTGATTAGGGGGATTCATCCTGAGACTGATTTTGGAAAATGGTTGGAAATGAAGCCCCCACCAATGATGGACACTTTCTACAGGAAGGCTAATTGGTTCTTGCGTTTGGAGGAGGCATGCAATTGTCCTCGAAGAGATGAGGCTGGGAGTTCAACTGAAGTGATATAGAGCAACATTGTTGTAAAATAGTATGGTGGGAGTACCAGGAATGTGGATGTAAACATTGGCAACAAGAGAGGTCGTCAGAAATAGAATGACAATAAGGCCAAAAAGCGAAACCCTGGTAATAGGAATCATCCAAGGATTCCTAAATATGATAATTATACTTAGTTGAATAACAAAATCGAGAATATCTATCTGGCAACCCAAGGTACTGAGTAGTACAGGAAGCCGACTCCGAGGGAGTCGGTTGAGAAGGAGAAGAGATCTGGCAAGTTCTGTAGGTTTCACAAAACACATGGTTACAACACTAAAATGTAGGCACTTGCATGATATGTTGAAGATTTGATTCGAAAAAAGAAGTTGCAATGGTTTTTGAAAGCCCCGTAAGATGGCAAGCAAGGAAATTCCAAACCCTGGGGCTGGCATCCCAACTGGGGCAAGCTGGGCCGACATCCCAATGGGGGCAAGTCAGGCTTAGTGGTGAGGAGCCTAGGCGGCTTGAAAAAGGTTTAGTGATTAATATAATCATTGGCAGACCACATCCAGCCGATAAGAGTTTGAATGATATGGATAGGTATGTTGGTGCACTGAAGCATAGCGAGAATGAGAGTTGTTTAGATGTGGAGGACGAAGCTCCGACAGAACAATTTAGAACCATGACGAATGACACTATTTTCAGGAACAGAGATGCTGATGGGGTGGAAGCCCTAATGATTGACCCACTCGTGATTACGGCCATGATTGGCCCTACGACTATATGGAAGATGTTGATTGGCTATGGGAGTTCGATCAACATTTTACTTAAGAAAACTTATGACCGAATGCTTTTAGAAGGGAAGGACTTGAAATCGTGTAAATCTCAGATACAGAGATTTAATGGGATGGCTACGGAACCAGTGGGGTATATGGAACTACCGATGGTGCTTGGTGATGGTGACCACAAGTGAGTGCGGGTCGTGCCTTTTGTGGTGTTGGATATTTACTCTACTTGCAATGCATTTTTAGGCCGACCGACCATGACTGAATATAGAGCAGCTTTAGCTCCTTAATGCTTGACGAGGAAGTTTCCTACAAAAAATGGTGTGGGAATAATCTAGGGAAATCAAAGGTTGGGCCACGAATGTTATGTCGCTGAGCTAAAGGAGGCAACGCGAAGAGAGAAATGGAAAAATGTAGAGGGGGCCCTTTACATTAAGGCTTTGGATGCATAGCAACCACCACCTGAGCCTTGGCTCGGGCAGCACGGTCGATTCCATGAGGATAAGGGTTCATTAAAAGAGCCAATGGATGGAAGAGCAGCTCATGCCGAATTGACGATCAATGTTCCGATCAGTTAGGATGATCCGACATGGGTCCTGAAGGTCAGTTTACAGCTCAACATGAGAGTGATGAAGGAGTTGGTTAGTTTTCTCTGTGAAAACCTAGATGTATTCGCTTGGATGCACTCTGATATGTATGGTATCTCACCGGAGATAGCGAGCCATGCATTGAACATAAATCCCAAATGTGTTCCTGTGAAACAAAAGCACCACAGCTAGTCCGCTGCACTCAAAGAAGAAGTGGAGAAGCTGAACGACAATGGCTTCATCCACGATGCCTTATACCCAGAATGGGTATCAAATCCGGTACTGGTGAAAAAGTCAAACAGGAAGTGGAGGACATGCGTCGACTATACTGATTTGAATAAAGCATTCCCAAAGTACAGCTTCCCGCTCCCGAGGATTGATCAGCTAGTGGATTCGATAGTTGGATACGAACTGCTATCATTCGTGAATGTGTACGCTAGATATAATCGGATTTCAATGCACATCCCGGACTAGGAACACACCAGCTTTATTACTGATATGGGACTGTATTGTTATCTGGTCATGCTCTTTGGATTGAAGAACACTGGAGCAACTTACCAAAGGCTAGTCAATAAGATGTTCATAGATCAGATTGGGCGTTCTATGGTAGTCTATGTGGATGACATGCTCACAAACTCATGGTGATTAGGAAACCACATTAATTATTTGGTTGAGATATTCAGTGTTCTTTGAAAATACAGGATGAAACTAAACCCTTTGAAATGCTCGTTCGGCATAGCGTCAGGGAAATTCTTAGGCTTCATTGTGAACTCCCGTGAGATTGAAGCCAATCTAGAAAAGATCCAAGTCGTATGAAACATCGAGTCACCGAAGACGATCAAGGAGGTCCAATGTTTAGATTGGAAGGTCACCGCCCTAAGTCAATTCATCTCCAGAGCAACAGACAAATGCATTCCTTTATTTGACTTGATTAAGAAAGGAAAAAGGAACTTAACTTAGACACAGGAGTGTAAAGATGCATTCCAGGCTCTGGTGGATCACTTAGAGGGATTCCCTATTCTCTCGAAGCCAGTGGATGACGAGGACTAGTTTATATATCTAGCAGTGTTGGTGCACGCTTTGAGTGTTGCCGCGTACATGAGGAATCCCGCATCCAGCGACCGGTCTACTAAATCAATAATCAGTTGACAGGAGTAGAAAGAAATTACCCCAGGTTGGAAGAGATTGCATACTGCTCGTTGATCACTTCAAGAAAGCTCCGCCCCTACTTTCAGGCTCATATGATCAAACTTCTTACCGACCAACCTTTGCAACAAGTCTTGCAATGACCTGAGACTTCTGGAAGGCTGTTGAAATGGAACATTGAATTAAGCCAAAACGATATAACCTATCACCCTCGGAGAGCTATCCAGGGCCAACCTTTGATGGACTTCATAGCTGAATACACTACGCGAGATGATACTCGGGAGAGCACTGGTGAGCAAAATGCTAGGTGGAAGATGTCAGATGGTGCATCAAATGAACGTTGTTCCAGGGCTGGAGAGGTACTTGTCACTCCCGAGGAACATTCGATTTATTATGCCTTGAAACTCGATTTTCTTGCAACAAACAACGAAGTGCAATACGAAGCATTGATTGCGGAAATCGTCAAGGAATTGGGAGTTAAAACTTTACACATCTTTTGTGATTCCCAACTAGCGGTGTATCAAGTCAAGAAAGAGTTTCAGGCAAAAGGAGCGAGGCTGGCTCCTTATCTAAACTGGACCCTTGAGCTGCTTGATAACATTGAATATTACACAATAATGCATATTTCCAGAGAGGAAAATGCGAAGGCCGACTCACTGGCCAAGCTAGCCAGTTCTGGAGATGCGCAGCTCAAGGCCTAGTTCCGATGGAGGTATTATCGGCTCCGAGCATCGACCATATGGATGTCGATTGGATCTTGGAGGCCAAGCATGAGAAGGAGTCATGGATGACTCCAATAAAGAATTATTTGCCAAGAAGAATCCTTCCGGATAGAAAGAGCGAACTATGGAAGCTCCTTCCCCAAGCTTCGAGATACATCTTTCAACACAGAGCTCTTTATAGGAAAGAATTCTCAATCCCACTGCTACGATGTGTCGCCAACGATGAGGTCAAACAAGTCCTGAGAGAAGTGCATGAAGGGGCCTGTGGCAACCATGCAGGAGGGAAAACCCTAGCAAAGAAGATCCTCTGCTATGTGTACTTTTGGCCGACTGTCAATTAAGACACGGTTGATTACACCAGAAAGTGTGATAAGTGCCAGTTCTAAGATTTCGAGACCTCCACCGATGGAGATTACTCAAATGGTTAGTCCCAGGCCATTTGCAGTCTGGGGAATTAATATTATCGGTGTATTACCGATATCTAAAGTTGGTGCAAAGTACGCCATCGTCGCAGTTGATTACTTCACCAAATAGGCTGAGATGGAGCCATTAGCCACAATCGCCACAAAGAAAGTAAACAACTTCGTAGTTCGGAATATCATCTGGTGTTTTGGAATTCCACAAGCAATCGTTACCGATAACGAAACCCAATTCAATAGCACCAAGTTTAAGGATTTCTGCCATCAACATCGCATAGAGAAGGGATTTGCTATGGTGGTACACCCCAGGTGAACGGACAAGTTGAAGTTGTAAACAAGATCATCAAGTCCATTTCAAAAAGCAATTGGAAAAGGCCAAGGGCAAATGGGTCAATGAACTTCCATTGGTGCTTTGAGCTTATCGAACAACCCGTAAGTCAATGGTTGGCCACTCTCCATTTGCCTTAGCCTATAATCAAAGGCTACGATTTTGGTTGAATTGGAAGTGCCTTCTCATCGGGTGGCTCACTACAATCCATGAATAAATGAGTAACTCCAGTTGGAGTCTTTTGACATGATCGATGGGAAGTGAAAAGAAACTAACTTGAGAGCAGCTGCATAATAAAACCAAATCACCCAATATTACAATGCCAAGGTTAGGAATCGGAACTTTGAGATTGGAGACCTGGTTCTTAAACGAACCTTCGCAGGATCTAGAAACTTGGGCCTGACTAAGGAAAATCCGTACGCAATAGAGCAAAGAGATGACACTTTCATGTTAGCAACGGTTGACGGGATCTTACTCCCGAGGGCGTGGAATAACGAGCATTTATGATGCTATTTCACTTAGAAATAAATCAGTACATAATTGAATATAGCCATGTAATAAGATAAAACCTGTCATTTCCCGTCTTCAATAGATGAAATGGCTTTTCGAATCTGTGTCTCTGTCTTTACATAGCTTAAGAGTTATGAAATATGATCAACTTGAATGAATCTTCATGTGTATAATGCAGGTATGTAGGCACCCAGAGTTAGGTGCCAATCAAACTTCTACGGTCCATAATCTGACGCTTGGAGTTTAACCATTCTTAGCGCCTAGAGATGGATGCCAATTGACTCTTGTCCTTGATGTGGGGGCAAGAGTATAAACCAAATAGGACATGATTTGATCGTCCATCAGCTAACTCTTACCCTTGATGTGAGAGCGGGAGTATAAACCAAATAGAACATGATTTGACCGTCCATCAGCTAACTCTTACCATTGATGTAAGGGTAGGAATATAATTTAAAATGGATGTGACATGACCATTCAATCACTAACATCTTGCCTGGAGTAGGCAAGACGAAGTATACATGCCCGGTGTAAGGTGGGATCTTACCTATAAACTTTGATCGATGCCCAGAGTTAGGCGTGATTGAAAGTAAACATCCTGGATGAGGATGTGCCAACCATGATCTTAAGTAGTTAGCTCAACTAGCACCCGAAGCTTGGCACGATCGAATGTCACTATCTTGGAAAAGGGTACCTGAGCCATTATTCTAAGTGGCTTACCCCAACCGATGCCCAGAGTTTGGCACTTCAATGATTTCTTTACGTTCACTAGAACGACAGAAAATCGACGGATCACAAAATGGGCTAATAACTTAGTCCGACCATAATCATGAGAAGAAATGGATCGTGAGTACATACAATGGAAAGCACATTTCTTAAGTACTTAGACGAATTCACACAAAGATTTGGTAAAACAAAGGTCTTTATTATTCACGGTAAAAGTAAGACTTGGAGAAAAAATACAAGTTTTATATACGCCTAAGCTGAAAAGCCAAAGCAAAGGCCGAATCTACACAACACCGGCTGAAAAATAAATACAGAAAGCTAGAAAGTGCCTAACTATACAACCAAAATAAAACAAACTAACGATCACTTCTTATGCTTTTTACTCTTGGACTTTTTCTTCTCTTCTTTGAAGGGAAGTATTGATTAGGCTTCTTCCTACTTCTTCCTTGGGCCTTGGATAGAGTGCTCTGCGATGATCCAGCAGGCATGCTTTGAGTGCTCCCAGGTGGAGGAAGACTGACTAGAACAAAGATAGTCCAACCAGGCAAAGCTAAGGACAAAGGAGGAAGGATGACCTATATCTTCTCTAGCTTGACCACTTTGGCAAGGAGAAGTTCTTGCTCAAGCGTACTCATAGTGGGACCCGACATAGGCTTGGAGAATCTAGTGATAACTACATCGTCTTCGGTCTGAGCATCCTGAATCCCACCAATCCCTTCATCATGTAAGGCATCCATCATCCGCTCGCTAGGCCCAGGAGTCTCGCCAATTGGAATACTCGAAACTGTTGTTGAAGTAGTCATGGTCACTGAATTTGTTGTAGATATTTGTTGTCCCAACTGGAGACCTTTGTTGGGAAGTGGGACGATCTAGGGTTGACCTAAAACTTGAGAGATATAAAAAGATAGGTTAGCAATGACATATGGACTCTCTCAAATATTAGTGAAATCAACGAATACCTCCTTCAGGCTGGGATTTCGTATGGGCTGGAGTGCCATCGGAATTACCTCCAAAGATGGGAGAAAGGACGGTGGCTTTTGCATTCGGGGTTGATTTGGATTATATCTCGGGATCAAAGGTGAACCAGAAGCAGTTTTGGGTCCAGATGTGTCCTCAATAGTGGCAGTGATGATCCGGAGCCTTCGCCTAAGCCTTTTTGCACTGTAGCAGCCATGCACTGTAGCAGCCAGCTCTGGATGAAGAATAAGCTCACCCTCTCTTAGCACCCTGGGCTCATCTCCTACCAAGATCTCTTTCTCTAACCGAGCCAGTCTACCTCAACATCCTTTAGAAATTTTTTCCTTTGAGATGACTTGTTCCCAGGCCAAAGCCAGAGCCTAGGATAATAATCATCGAACCACTCTAAGTTAGGAACTTAAGCACCTTAGCATTTTTTGAACCTCTCCATCATTCACTTCTCTACAGATTTAACCTCCCTCTTGACAAGCACATCCATGTCTCTAGCATGTTTTACTGCCTTGTCCCTTTCCTCACGAGTAGTAACTAGCTCTTTGCAATACCCTTGAGCCTCTTAGAAAGCTTTATTTTTCTACTTTGTCTCGCTCTCGAGCTCGGATGACAACTCATCTACTTTCTTGTTCAAAGCATCTTTCTCCAGCACAAAATCATAGTTTCGATGATGTGTAGTCTCTATAGCAACACGATGCTTGGTCCTCTCGCTCTTGAGTGCCATGATAGCATCCTCGGCCTTTTTTTAGGCTTCAACTTGTGATTTTTTTCAACTTTTTATCCTCGGAGTCGAGATGGGCGATAATCCTTTTATCTTGTATCTCTAGGAGTTTTAGATTATCGATCTCAAGTTTCCTTTCCCTTGAAACCTTCGAGACCTTCTCAGCTACTCTCCTCCACTCGTTATACTGCTTGTAAGAGTCAGCTACATAGGCCACTGTCGCGTCGTTGACCTCTGGGGGAATGTTCTTTAGGTTGGGCACAAACATGAGCCCATCAAAGCATACATTCGAGAATTGCTCCTTCAACTCATCCATTCGGGCATCAGCAGTAAGTTGTTGCCCCATGGTGATGCCCAGAGCTTCAAGTTGTTTCTTACCAACCATATGATGAGAGGCCTCAAAACTGCCCTTATGGTGCCTATGATAAGAAGGTCGATTGGTATGAGTTGATGTTAAGCGTTGGATGGGAGTGGAAGTTGGAGGTGGTGCATGAGAAACATCAATCGGTCAAAAGTCATAGCGGCAACCGGAATGTTTGTCCGAGCTTCTTGGTGGAGATGACCTAGACCTAGAACGGTATTTGGAGGCAAAGTCATGAGATGGATAGTCTCTATCATGGCTACCTCTATCACAGCTAGACCGATGGCTGGACTTAAAATCTTGACAACTTCCTCGATGGTACGTGCTTGGACAATGCCTATGTGGTTGGGATATGTTCGCCTCCAAGGATTAAAACTTATACTTTTTCCTCTCCATGGATCCTACAAATGAAACAGGAACAAGTTAGCATTAATAGAGAAGGAAACAAAACAGGTGTAGTGCAGTGCACATGTGTGCGAGTGTCCTAGTGTCCCTCCAATGGACCATGTACTAGAGCTTTGCTCATAGAAGTGATCTCTCCCATGCTAATGGGAGATATATCGTCATCAAAGCAGAGAGGAGTGTCAAGCCCCTCTCAAGGCTCATATTACCAATACCAAAAGAGCCAAATTCGGTAGGAATCGGCCCCAAAATAGCGAATGCATCTTCAAAAGGGAGTGAAAGAGTGTTCTCCATAGTTATCGCTGGTAGGGGCTGTGTAGAAGATTGTCCTTTAAGAAGTTTCATAATGAGCCACTTTTTCAGAATGAACAATTGGTCATCCTTGGACTGTTCAACCAAAAGCTCGTGGCCTACATTAACATCATCATAGCCAACTTCGCCACCTTCACCTATGATTTCTCCTTTTTAGGCATGTTCTTGCCCTTTTTCAACTTCAGCCCCTGGACTTGGGACTGGGGGCATGTCACAATTTACATCGCCACCTCCAGGCGAGTTATTATCATCATCATCGTCGTCGTCGTCAACATCGTTGTTAAAAGCCACTTGGACTTGACTAGTGCAACAGCCCGCTTCTAGAAAATTATGAGTTAAGAGATTTTTATCAAAAAGAATAACTCTAATATCTCTATCCTCTTCTGGATGTGCCATAAGAACTCTGACAGCATCTGCAAGAGCCACGCCGCTGGGTCTCGCCGGAACATTTGAATGATAGAAAGAATATGAGTTAAGCTCGCAAATTCATAAAGCAAAGTTCACATGTGAACTTGGAGTTCACAAAATTCACTCATGGATTGGATTTATACCGATCCAACTCCTTGGAGAAATTTCATCCTCCATCTCCTTCTTGTCTCCAATTCCAAGTCATGGCCGCCAACAGCATGAACTCCATCCATGTCCAGTCATCACCCCATCTCCACCTACCTAGTTTGGCAAGATTACAAGAGGAATTCGAGTGCAAGTTTTGGATCTAGGTAAAGTCAATTGCCATGGAACGGTCAAGTCTTGATCGGTGAATATAGTTCAACCAACGGGACAGGCGAGGTCAGGTTTAAGCAAGATTGGATGGCGGCAGTCTTAGATTTGAATGGCGAAGGCATGGTCAGTTGTCAAGTTGAAAGATTTTTAATGGCGGAGGCAAACTGAAGCTTTGGATCGGCAAAAATCAAGTGAGGAGGAAAATAGAAGAGAATGGGTTATATAGGCTCAAACACAAATTTCCAGGCAAATAAAATAGGAGACTTTCTCTCAAGTCCTGGATCGATACCGATCCAAGGAGTTGGATCGGTATCGAGTCTTATTTTTTTAAAAAGACAAAGCTATGATGATGATGTTGACATATATGTTCTTATATGCGCATGATCATATGCTTGGGATTCAACAAGGGTGTGCATGTGTGTACGTGTGCGTATACATATCCAACGCCCAACAACTAAAGTCAAAGGAAATCAGATTTAAATCTGGAAAGTCCATGAAAGGAACCAGTTCAAAATTATAGAGTTTGGAATAACAAATCATGAGAACATCATCTACATTTATAGTATCAGATGCTGGTAAAGTGTCATGGTGAATGGCTATAAACATAACTTTTCAAAAAATGATCCGCAAGAAGGATAGCGACCATTCAAAGCATAGTGGAGTACTTCATAGCAATCTCAGCTTGTCTTGATTCAAAGCACATCATGTTTGAAACAAGATTTACTTTAGGGGGAAAGTATTATCCTGCCTTTTGACCAAGCAATATTCGGACAGATTGGATGAAACAAACTTGAAAACTATCGAGGTAGGAGGCCCAGAGAGATAGCCCAAGAGTCTAGAAAGCAAGTGAAAATAGATTCGTGGACAAAGACCAAATAAACACAAGAATCCAGAGTGCAAAAATCCAACATATGTTGGATCGGTATCGATCCAACACCATGGATCGGCACCAATCCACATTTCTCCACCCAATGGAGCCCAATTTTCTCCTACATGCATGCCTTGATCCCAAGAGCCTATTTCTAGTTCTATTTATTGATTCCATGCAATTCTCAGTCGATCTCCACAAGCACTTGAAATCAGCAACTTTACTTCTCCAATGATCCATTATTTGGACTCAGAAACAAGCTAGCAATGACGCAAAGAAGTCTGGAGTCATGAAGCTGACCACGAGTCGAGCCAGGACAAGAAGTTCAAAACCATCCATTTGAAGTATTTATGGATCGGTACCGATCCAAGCCCATGGATCGATACTGATCCATGAATATTTATGTGGTGTCCACCTATTTTCTTGGAGAAGTGGTCTATGGCATGGATAACAAGATGGAGATCATAGGGACGAGATTTTAGGCTTCTTACTGTTGTAAATAGAGGGGTAGGGCCCAATTTTATGGTTCTTTTTTGCTCTAGCTCTTTCTTACTCTAAATTCTTATAATCACCCATGGATTTATACCGATCCATAAGAACTTTTACTTGGAAACTGGTGATATAATCGATACAATTACTAAGTGGATGTAGGCCAAGGTTAATCAAACCGCTATAAAGGCCGTGTTATCTTTATTTGCTCATTTTAATTTACTATTCTTCACTTTTTATTATCTACAAATCTCTCGGATGTTTGTGTCATTTTTGGTTTAAACAATCAGTAAGAAAACTCAACATTTGTAAATTGATTAGTAAGAAAACATGTCATGAAAGATGGGTGGGTGTGTGTGTACGCATACAGCCCGTTGAATCATATCTTATCTTAATATATATGGTAGTAAATAGCAGATACTGTAAAATTTTCATTATAGCTAATTAAATGGTTAAAAAATGGCATAATGGCTAATTGGATTTAGGAGGTAATCTTATTTGACACGTACCAAACATTCGTGAAACTATGAAGCTTACCTAATATGATAACAAATCTAAAAGGATTTGTTTGAAAGTCATGTTCTGCCAGCTTAAACCTTTACTGCTGACTAGAAAACAATGGTAGTAAATTTTCAAATTGAATCATAGGTTATTGTATAAATATAATATCAAATCATTAATGGGTGGCAAAAGAGAAGTCAAGGATATATGTTATAAAGGGTTATTAAAGCAAGGATGGAATAATAATATTCAATGTCTAATGTGAAAATAATTCATTTAAATGAAACTAATCTATGAATTCACCGTCTTTTCATCTACAAATAGAATCATAAATTAATGTAAAATGAAATATAAAATCATTAACAATAACCCAATCATTAACAGGAACCAAACCATTAATAGTGCAATTAGGTAGAAAATACCCAAACATTTATATAAAGGTCAATTAACAGGTTACTCAACCGACCTTAGATCAATACCTTGGTAAATTAAACATTCGGAGAAAGGTTGGTTGTGGAACTGTCCGTACGTGCGTTTTTTTGGAAAAGGACCAATACAGATGCAAAAATTGAGCAGGGGGTTCCCCAATCCATAGTGAAAAGGGTAGCAAGGAAAAGGAGAAGAAAATAGTCAGCCAAATAAGAATACCTTGATAAATTCTGCCTGAAGAAGAACATGCTTCCAAATTTTCCTTTCAACCGACAAACCATTGATGAAATGAACAAATTAGGGTTTCTTTCGATGGAAAATTGGAGAAATAAGGCTTCGGTATTTTGTGAAAAAGTAGAAGTAATAAAGTACCATAAGAAAAGAGAAAGAAAAATTATTAGTCATACGTCGTAAATTTGGAGGATGAAGCGAATCAAATAGTTACCATGGGAGAAGAGGAAAAAGGAAAGTGATGGGAAGCACTTAGAATTATGGAGAAAGTAAGAATTCTTTCTTCATAGGAAAGCAAAGTGACGTTTCAAATTCAAATACACATGGCAGCCTCAAATTAAGTTTCATGCACAAATCGATCGGAGCTAAGGAAGCTTTATTCAGTATTAATTGTATAGTATAGATTAATAGGGAGACAAATTTTTAATTTTGGAATTTTCTGATTTAATGTGAAATTTTTGCAATTTTTCTAAGTTGGATATTGATGTAGTTTTAGGATTTTATTATTTAAAATATGAAAATTAATTGTTTTTCCTTTAAATTTTTATATGTAGTAAAAAAATGAAGGGTTGGATTTTTGGGAATTTTTGAGGATTTTTCTCATGAAATTTTAAATTACTAAGAATTAATTGAAGAAGGGGAAATGGGAAAATTAAGGTGGTTAATTAATTAATTAATTAGGGATTTAATTAATAATTTTTATTTAAATAATAAATATTTTCTAAAAAATTTCTGATATGAAATCAATAAAAGGAGTTTGACAAATGAGAATTTAACATATAGCAAGATTCAGTCAAAAGCGATTGCTCTAAAATGAAAGGTTTTAAAGTTAATAAGGTTTCACTACACCACAAAAGGCTTTTAAAGTTAATACGATACAACAGCGTTAGTTCAAACGCTGTATAACGACATGCTGTCGTATATATAGAACTTACAACAGCTTTTTGATAAACGCTGTTGAAACATCACTTTGACAGCGTTTCGTACAAGCTGTCAATAATGTTTTTACAGCGTTTTCAAACATGCTGTATTATGTTTCTACAGCGTTAATAATTTAGTTGTCGGAGATGTTTTAATTCTACTTTAACTGTTTACAACAGCTTTTTATAAACGTTGTTATTGAATCATCAACTATTTCGACAACATGTACTAAAGGCTGTTATTGACTATTTAAAGATAATTACAGCACGAATTGAACGCTGTTGTTTCTTCATTGACAGCATTAATCAGACGATGTCTTCTATTTATATAACAGCTTTAATATTCCACTCTATTTTTGAATATTCCAGAACTATATTTTGAGTATATTCAAGCAACTAGTATATATAACATGTTCTAATAACTATTAATTAGTTACATAAACTAGTTAAGACAATATTAATAAACAAAAGACATCCATAAACCAAGTTTCAATAATATCCATAAACAAAAATAACAAAGTAAACCAAGTTGCCACAAATTCTGTTAAACAAAGACACGTTATATGTTAAACAAAAATATAATATCAATGCAGTAAGTCCGCACCAAATGCCAACAACAAAATGTGCATCTAAAAAGTTTCATATGCTTGCTACTTGCTATGGAAGAAGAATGTGTCATCACCATCTTTAATTACCTCCAATGAAGAAATTTGAAGTCAGTGAGTAAACGCCATCTAAAAATTTGAAGTTTCATATGCTAAAATGCTTAACTGCGCCAAAAAATCACTGAAATGTAGAACTAATAAGATGAGTGACAATAGTTTTATTGTCTGAGAACAATATTATTGGAACTATAACAGATATATTTTCTTGCTTCTAATTTTAATATAATTGTTATTATAATTAGTTGCATTAGTAATATCAGTATAATACTATATTATTTGTATTTGGCTTTTATTTTCTTGCATGCGCCTTGCCCCACCCCTTTCCCAACAGTTAGTTTAAGATATGCATGGAATAATGTGTGATCAGACTGCATGATACTTGTTTGATTTAACACGATCAAAACATAATCGGATTTATATCATATATAACAAAATATACTTCATAATAACATACACATTTAAATGCATAAAAACATACATTTTGTTAGCAACTTTAGCTAGCAATCTTCCATATAGAAAAGGAATGTTTTGTGTAACTGTATAGCAAAGTAAAGGGAATAATTAGAGTGCAAATCTATAAAAGAGTTATGTAATTATGCAAAAAGTGTGAATGCCAAAAACTATAGTGGAACTGCACAGAAATTGAACTTGCATCAATAGTGTAAAACTACACAAAAAATTGCATATAATTATAAGCAGGCGGAAAACTGCACATATTAGCCAAAAACTGCACTTGCTAAAGCAAAAAAATGGTTACATCATAATTAAGAAAACTGAACTGAGGCATGTGTGCCTCGGGCAGCTAAAACTGAGGCATTCGAGGCATGTTTACCTCAGCTAAAACTGATTACTGTGGGTAAATTCATAATAATGACATACTGTAACCAATGTAAGTCATTTCCAAGTTATTATACATGATTACTGTGGGTAAATTCATATAAAATGGTACAATAACCGACAAATACTATCATTATGAGCCATAACATCCACTAAAAATGGAAGTGCAAACTAATTAAGCAGTCAATATTTGTGTGTGAATGCATGTGCTCTTTTTGATGAACTGTTAGAGTGTAAAATGCCTTGTTTAAACAAATGATAACCAAGAAGAAAGCATGCATGAAATTGCATAACAATGATATACTACTATGCTAATTAATGATTCACACTCACTTGGCATGTGCGTGAATGCATGTGCTCTTACTGGATGAACTGTTGGAGTGTAAAATGCCTTATTTAAACAAATGATAATCAAGAAGAAAGCACGCATGAAATTGCATAACAATGATATACTCCTATGCTAATTAATGATTACACTCATTTGGACTGCGTACAATCAAGAGATAGAGCCAGTGATAACCACAGTTATTCATTAAGGGATTTTTATATATACATACATTGTTTCAGACAAGAAAGAAAACTATAACCTTGCTAACAGAGCTGATTAACGAGAGAAGATCCTTATGCAAGTTTAAGCGATGAGGACATGCTTGATTGCTTGCTAAAAATAATGAAGAAGGAAAGATAAAATTAAACAATGAGAAAATCATTGACTTGATAATTGCACTAATATACTCGGGCGGTGAAGCAGTTTCTACTACTTCAGTGATGGTTGTTAAGTATCTCCATGACCATCCAAAATCTTTAGAAATGCTGAGAGTAAAAATTAATATATATTTATATTGTTTTAGTTGAATAAATAGCAAGTACAGTACTAATAAAATTATTTTATTGCATACAAGAATGAACATTTGGACATCAAAAAAGGAAAGTTTCCTGATGATGGACTTGGTTGGAGACTTGGTTGGACTGACTACGAGTTTATGAAATTCACTCGAGCAGTAAGCACATAGTACGTCCAAATATAATTGTATACCTATTTGACCAATACTTATTTCAACTATCTATAAATATATTATTTAACCATCAATCATATCTTTGACCAATTCACTCGAGCAGTAAGCACATAGTACGCTGTGTTCCATGGCAGTCAAAAACAACTTTTGTTGTAGTAGCGAGAACATTACCAACCCTAAAAATAAGTAAAAGAGAAATATGAAAGAAAAGGCAAAAACTAACCTTTATAGGAGCATCAAACGATTTAGCAACACTGATCATAACAGGAGTGGAAAACACCCAGAAGATATCATAGAAAAAGAGTCCAGCCTAACAAATATGTAGTAAAAAAACATAAGCAGAAGGGCTAGAACAAATGCAACTGTGAGTATATACCTGAGATAACCATTAACCATTAACACATCCTCTCCTTGTGTATTATTTCAGAAGAGATCTGGCAAAAGGTGTTGGCGTGCCGATGACACTGCTTCAGATAAAATAGTCTGTATAATACTATCCTCTCGGCTATAGAAGTTGAAATTGTAGAGTTCTAGGAATAATCACCTACATGCATTTCATGTGTTTTTGCAACAGCGGCATCAACAATAACAGTAACATGTCTGTAGCTCAAAGCAGTAGCATCGAAAACAGTTTGACGAATTCAATTTGGTACCTAAAGCCCTATTGAACATATAAAAACTTATAGCTAGAATTATAGCCTACTATTTAGCTATACTTATTGGCATTACAAGGCAGGAAATTTTGGTTAAACAAAAAATAGTGGAGGGAATTGAATGCATATATGATAGTAGGTGCAGACAGGCAAACACAAAGAAGAAGAGTATCAGTGTGCATTCTGAAGCTTACCGTGCAGGAATGGTAGTAGGGTAGCAGGTGCAGGCAGATGTAACAACCATGGATCTAAAGCAGTTTACGGTGCCATGGACCAATAGCAGGTGCAGATATATGAAGCAACTCACTTTTCAGCTCGCATTGCGCTAATTAGAGGCAGCAGTCATACTGCATTGAATCTTCTTAAAGACAAACTTATGTGAGCACTGAAAGATGAACCCAACTTGGATGAGGATAATTGTCTGAAGACTTGTCTGAAGATAGCAGCTAAACCCTGACATGCATCAGAAGACTAGCATGGATGAAAGTAAGCTTTCAAGGATCCAGTGTGTAGCCGGCGATAGCCGACCGAATTGCTGTGAGATGAAAAGGTTATTATGTACATGCTTGTTGGTGTTATGCTGTGAGATCTGGTAGTGGAACATTGAGCTGAAACCAAGGTATCTAATCGTAACATCATTGAAACACAAGTGTAGTGTCGAATGTCTTAATATCAATGCAAGCCGAGGCTGTACTACAAGCTGAGTAGGGATGTTGTGGTCAAAAGTGATGTAAACTAATGTAGTTGCACTGATCGGCTTGAAATGAACAGTCAATACGGTACGATGCAAAGATACATGCTGATACAGATGCTAGCTGAATGTGTATCTATATAGTACTGACTAATATATCATTGACTAATGCATTTGGTCACCAACTATGAGCTGTTATATCGGTGCATCAGTGTATCACTTAATGAATATACAATAGTATATCAACGAATAACTAAATGTGTGCATTTCTAAGTTGTTTAAGCCCGCATATCATTTCTAGATTATTTGAAACTTTCATACTACATCAGGTTAGCAAATCAATTTGAACAGTATAGACTATGTCAAAACCTTTTGACTCCATCCAAACACATGTTCCATTTTCATGTGATAATTTCTTCTCAGGAATCTTTTACGTACCAGATCATAATATGATTATATTTACAATGATTAATGATTTTGATTGTGATAAGTTAAAAACTATTTACCAAAATCTAACATTCCCACAATGATATTATTCCCATATTTTGCTCTACAATAATATTTGAGTTTTGACAATACGTTTGAAAGTACATTATCATGCTATCTTATTTAAAGGAATTGACAATGGTGGTAGTAAACAGACCTTGAATAAAGATTTGACAGTTCTCTTCATTGGTCCAACTCTAACACTCATAGCTCAATAAACTATAGTATAATCTATATTGTAAGGAAAATGTTAAAAAGATAGATAGTAATACAAAAATTTAATAACCCATAAGAAACAAAATAAGATAAGGCATTATCGCTAACTAGTTTATTGCCTCAACTCTATCTCCCGGCTTTCCATAATCTACAAGTTTGCCATGCATTAAGACATTGAAGGTGTAAGGAGCACATCCATCAGGTATCTCATTTGGGGTTAGTAACTTTATTATTTGCTTGTCGGCAAATCTAGTTATCAAAGTGAAAATCAAACATCAAGTTGAAGTTTTAGTTAAATTTATTATATAGTAGAAAAGAGATACTTAATGCATCCATAATATAGCTTAGTTGCATCGACTGTGAACCAAATTTATTGAATTTGTGGCTAAACTTACCTACATGAATCATAAACTTGTCCTAATTACTTGTTCTAGTGGCAAATTACTTTTATTTTAAACCATCAAATATTTACAATTAACAATCACAATATTTATTTATATTGCATATCTTCCTCTAGTTGAAAAGTGTAACCAATAGAGGATATTAGTCAAACAGTAAATAAACAAAGCATAAAGTACCTAGATTCTTCCAAATTCATTTAATATGCGCTTTAAGCAAATAATAAATCACAATTACTTTCAAACTCAAACTATATACTCCACTTTGCTTCATTTATTTATTTTGTTTACTGCAAAGTTCTACACGTCTTGTATTACATGTCCATGGGGAACTAACATTAAACCATAGAAAAGAATACCACTACATACATATCTATATTGCAATTCCAGTTACATATGTGAAATGTGCTCCATATTACCTACATTGCTATCTATCATCCCAAAAATACCTAATTGACACACCCAAATTGAATTTCAAGATAGTAATCTAATCTTTATTGAATGAATTATTACAATGCTGAAGGCTTTATATAACAAAGTGTACACGGGCTGAAGCCCAACCTAGCTATCCGAAACAAAATAAATAAAAGAAGAGAACCGTAGATTGGTGTGAACGGTTCAGATTGCTCCAAGCAATACCTTGCAGATTATAAACAAACACACTTATTCGTTGTACCGCTATTATTCCCCCTCAAATCAAACTAGGGTTTCCCTTCTCCTTCGTCATTCATGGCGGCTGAGAAAATACCCAAATCTTCTCTAAATCTGGCGAAATTTTTAGATGAAATTGCCTTCGTTAAGACATCAGCACGTTGGTAGAACGAGGGGATGTGTTGAATAAGAAGCTTTCCCTTCCCTGTCTGCTCACGGACGAAGTGCAGATCTACTTCAAAATGTTTCGATCGTGAGTGCTGGGTAGGATTCGTGGATAGAGAAATAGTGCTGAGGTTATCAACCCAGATGGTTGGCTTTCTCTTTAGCTCGAGCCCTAGTTCTCTTAGCAAAGTTTCAATCCAAATGATTTCAGCGGTAGCACTGGCAACGGCTCTATACTCGGCCTCCGTGCTAGATCTGGAGATGGTAGCCTGTTTTTTGCTGCACCATGAGATGAGACTGTTGCCCAGATATACGCAATAGCCTGTGATAGATCTTCTATCATCCAAGTCGTTCGCCCAGTCAGAATCACTGTAAGCTCGTAGATATAAATTGTTTGAAGGTGTGAGTCTCAGTCCATAGTTGATAGTCCCTTTAATGTATCTCAATATTCGTTTAACAGCACACCAATGTTCATCTGTTGGGGCTTGCATGTATTGACATACTCTGTTAACACTAAAACTTATGTCCGGTCTAGTGATAGTGGCGTACTGAAGAGCACCCACTATGCTTCTGTAGTGCTTTACATTCTCTATAGATTCACCTTTATTTTTGCTGAGCTGATGGTTACTGGTCATGGGAGTAGCAATAGCTTTTGCATTATTCATATTGGCCCTGACAAGTATATCTGACATGTATTGTCTTTGTGATAAAATGATGCTAGAGTCTTTTTGTCGTTGAATTTGTATGCCTAGGAAGTAGTTAGCTTCACCCATATCTTTTATAGCAAAATGACTGTCCAAGTGTTTTATGACAAGTTCAATTTCCCGTTGATCATCTCCTGTGATAAGTATGTCATCAACGTAGACCAGTATATATATGCTGCTTTCATTCTTTCTTCTGGTATATAGAGAGTTGTCAGATACAGTGACATTGAAACCAAGTTTTACCAGTATGCCTTTCAGTTTGTCATACCAAGCCCTTGAAGCTTGTTTTAAACCATATATGGCTTTGTGTAGCTTGCATACTTGATTGCTATTTTCATTGTTGTAACCCTTTGGCTGTTGCATGTATACCTCTTCGACTAAGTCTCCATTTAAAAAAGCATTCTGTACATCCAGTTGTCTAATTTTCCATTGTTTATGCAAAGCTATAGTCAACATAATTCTTATAGTGGTTGGTTTAATGACTGGAGAGAAAGTTTCCTGGAAGTCAAATCCAAACTGTTGAGTATAACCTTTTGCCACCAGTCTGGCCTTGTGTTTGACAATATCTCCATTAGCATCTCTTTTGATCTTATAAGTCCATCTGCTTCCCACTATATTTTTGTGCTTGGGTGGATTAACTAGGCTCCATGTTTTATTTTTGATTAAAGCCCCATATTCCTCATCCATAGCTTTTCTCCACTTAGTGTTCTTAACAGCAGAGTCATATGAAGTTGGTTCAATTTCATCCACCAAAGTGTTATAAACTTTGGGTTTGAAAATCCCACTTTTAGATCTTGTGATCATGGGATGTTGGATGATGCCTGGTTGATGTTCATGAGCTTCAGCATTGGCATTAGTGGTAGTGTCTGTACTGTCACGACTTGGTGATGTATCTTTATCTTGTTGCTCATTGTTTTGCTGTATGTCTGTTTGTTGATCATTGTGGGCTGGGTTATGAGTGGTTTCTTGTATGTGATGGTCATTTTGATTTTCAGTAGATCTTCTTTCAGTATTAGTTTCAGCATTGAACCATTCTGATAAATCTGGAATGCCACCACTGTTTGTTTTATTAATCTCAGTGCCTTGAATGTGTTTCTCCTTTTCTACAAAAGGAAAAACATGTTCATTAAAAACAACATGCCTTGAAATGTATATCCTGCCTTTATCATCTAGACATATGTATCCCTTTTGGTTATGAGCATACCCTAAAAAGGTGCATTTGCTCGATCTTAGGCTTAATTTGTGTTTATTATAGGGTCTAAGATATGGAAAACATAGGCATCCAAAAGTTTTTAAATAATGATAATTTGGTTTTGTAGAGAATAATTTTTCAAAAGGAGAAGTCTGGTTTAACACTCTTGTAGGCATTCTATTAATAAGATATACAGCTGAAGTGAATGCTTCTCTCCAATATTTCATTGGCAAACTTGCCTGTGACATGAGTGTTAATCCAGTCTCCACTATGTGCCTATGTTTCCTCTCAACTAACCCATTTTGTTCTGATGTGTGTGGACAAGTTAATCTATGAATGATCCCCTTTTGATTAAAAAAGTCTTTCAAAGTCTTGAATTCACCTCCACCATCAGTTTGAAAAATTTTAACAGTGCTATTAAATTGGTTTTCAACACTAGTGATGAAATGCCTTATGGCACTGTAAGCATCAGATTTAGCTTTCAAGTAGTATATCCAGGTATACCTGGTATGAGCATCAACTAAAGATAAATAATACCTGTCTCCTTTTGTTGACATGTGTGGTGATGGTCCCCACAAGTCTGCTGCAATAAGCTCCAATGGCTTTTCATAGATAGTTTCAGAAACTTGAAAAGGTAATTTATGACTTTTACCAATTTGACAATGCGAGCAAATATGTGAGTTGTTTAAAAAGGAGAAAGGAATTTTATTTTCATTCAGAATTTGTTTAACTATATCATAACTAGGATGTCCTAGTTTACAATGCCAAGAGTAGAATACATCATTGATATCTTTATGATTCACACAAGTATTATTGCACCACACAGCACTATTACAATTGTTCTTGGGTCTCATATTGCAGAATTTGTACAGACCCTGGTCCAACCTACCCTGTAATAATATGTTTTTGTTTAGTAAATCTCTAACCAGGCAAATTTTGGGGTGAAACTCAAAATATACTTTGTTTTCCCTAGCAAATTGAGAGACACTGATTAAGTTCTTTTTGATACTTGGTACTCTTAGCAAATTATTAAGATAGAGTAGCCTTGTACCTTTTATAGTGCCTGCCCCTATATGTGATATATTTGCAGTTTCACCATTACCCATTAAAACTGAATTGTTACCTGTGTAGCTTTTGCTGCCTAGATTGAGATTTTGTAAATTGTTGGTGAGGTGGTTAGTTGCCCCTGAGTCTGGAAACCATTCAGCTGTGTTTATGTCATCAGTTTTATCCGCATCATCTCCTGTATTGTCATTGTTCCTAGATTGATTGCTGTTTTGAACCATGTTAGCAGTTGGTTGTCTGCTGTTTTGACCTTGCTGTGCTGGGTGGTAGTCCTCTTTGAATCTGAAGTAGCATTTATTCGCCATGTGACCAAACCTTTCACAAATTTGGCATTTAACTCTATTGTTGTTAGAGAGTCTTCCCCTACCCCTTTCTCTTTGAGTATTGCCTCCTCTTGTGTTGGGAGTGGACTGATTGTTTCTTTGGTTTTTATTTTTTGCTGTGGCAAAATTCGCAGAGTAATCTTCTTGCATAAGCTTCCTTTGCTCGACCCTCCCTTCATGTGCCAGGAGGGCAGAGTAAACGAAATCAGGACTGGGCAGGATGGTTTGAGTGGCAATGAAGGTCACTAAAGATTCATAATCTTGATCAAGACCGTTGGTAATGGTGAGAATCTGTTCGCTGTTGGAAATTTCGTGGCCAACAGCTTTCAGCTTGTCACACAGGTTCTTGATCTTGGCAAGGTATTCTCTCATGCTGGTATCCCCCTTTTTACAATTCTGTAATTCTCGCCTATAGTGCATAACCCTTGCTGCAGATTGAGAACTGAAATTTTTCTCTATAGACGACCATATTTCATATGAAGTGTAACATCCAACGAGTTGGGATAAAAGGGTTTGACTGACTGAGGATAATAGCCAAGATGCAAGCATGTTATCTTGTTTTTGATATGTAATATACTCAGGATTTCTTACAGTATTTCCTTTATCATCAGTAACATTAATCGGAGGGATAATCATAGTACCCTTGATGTAATCCATCAGATCATAGCCTCTTGAGGCTATTTCAACTTGATATTTCCATGTGATGTAATTGTCTTCATCTAATGGTGTACTAATGGCTTGATTTTTAGGTCTGATCAAGATGGAATCTGACCTTCTCTCGTCCTTGAGATGGTTGCCAGTATTGGCTGAAGTGACCTCCTCTTCTTCGTGGGCCATGGGAAAGAAGAAAGAAAAGGAAATCTTGATCCAATAATATCAAGAAGAGGGTATTTTGTGATTCAAGGTATGGGTATATTACTGTTTCAAAAGAAGCAGTAATATATGCAAAGAATCATGAAATGAAAGAAGAACAGATTAGGGTTGTGCAACCAGAGAGAAAATGATGAAAACTGAATCTGATTCTCTTCTAGGATGGCACAATCAGATGGTAAAAGAAAGAACTGATGAACATGAACTTTGCATTTGATTTTGAGAAAGGTAAGTCTCCCCTATGATGAAATTATTCTGAGGGGAGCTCTTTAGAGAAAAATCTCTGAAATTATTGGTGATGAAAATTGAAATTGGTAGCAATAATATGGCCGTTTGGCATTTGCTCTGATACCAAAATTGAATTTCAAGATAGTAATCTAATCTTTATTGAATGAATTATTACAATGCTGAAGGCTTTATATAACAAAGTGTACACGGGCTGAAGCCCAACCTAGCTATCCGAAACAAAATAAATAAAAGAAGAGAACCGTAGATTGGTGTGAACGGTTCAGATTGCTCCAAGCAATACCTTGCAGATTATAAACAAACACACTTATTCGTTGTACCGCTATTACACCCTTGTTACAATTCAGACCTTTCAGACCAAAAATACCTAATTTCGGCCCTAAATGCCTTAGAATCCTAGCAAAACACCCATCAAAGGATATCAAAATTTGATTTATCATAGAGAATTTTTTATCATAAACAATATTGCAATTGCAAAGGCGTTCTTATTTACCACTTTAAAAAAAGCTTAATGTGGAATTAAAATGTAAAATGCTAATTGCAATACATGGTTAATTTAAAACGCTTATCACTAATAAGTGTGAGCACGTTTTATGCTAACAGAGATTTTAAATGCTTGTTAGTGTATAAACATATTCATAAATAGGAAATTTAGTTTATATGGCATGGACTAATAATACATGAATATAAAGAGTTCTGCATGTATTCAATACATCTCAAACATCTATTAGAAGGATGTTCTGGAATAGACATAAGAATAGTATATATGTATACTGATCAATGCTCATTAACTCACTTGGAATACAAGTCAAATATCTTATCATCCACTTGGTACTTTTTGATTGGTAACAATGCAATTTCTGCTAAAGATACTTGTTGGTGCCCAACTAGAACACTTGGTATAGTTTTTTATTGCCTAACTTCAATACTTTGCTAAAGATGAGGTGGTGTTTTCATAGAGAGAACATCCAGTTATTTTTTTTGATGCCAATAAATAAACACATATTATGTGTCATGACAACGAATAAAAATATCAAACAATAACATTACACCAAGCCAATGTATGTTTATATTAAAACTTTAAATGTAGTTAAGGAATTATATTATTTGAGATGATGGCTTTATCGGATGCAACTACTGATTTATGTACAGGGAGTAAAAATAAAAACTCATACTTGGTCAGCGCATCCATGATTATAAACAAACCTTCTAGAAACTGATAAGCAATTAAACTTTTGACTGCATGGTAGTTTAATGATTCTTATAGTCTTATTAAGGTTGATTAGAGTCTATACATGCAGGTTTGTTAGGACATGAATGCATTATAAGTAAACCAATTCATTGTACAGGGGATGGAAGATCTTGCTTCCAGATGAAGTATCTATTCTCTGTGAAACATGACAAATTAAGTGGATCACTCATGTATGATAAAGAAAGTGAGAGACCCATGATTACTCCCAATGATTTGACGTTGACAGGTAAATAATAAGATGGTTGGCAACAGAAAATGCAGGTAGATGACTAAATTGCTCTATACACTACTAAACTTCTACACAAAAGGATAAATTTAAATTAATTTCAATGTTTTTTAAGCAGGAAAAATAAATAGTTTTTCTTGATTTTACCTTTATATTTGCCAAATCCCTCAACAATTAATATCATGAAACATGATTAAAAAATGCAATAGCTTAAGTGTTAACTACCTATTTTCGTTACCTAAAACCTATCTCTCAATTTACACAAATCTTATTCCATATAAATTCATAAGTAGAAATGAAGCAAAACTTTGAAAGCCCGATCATCTTCTTCTCTGAGCCTTCTTCTCCGAAGAGCCTACACATTTAAATACATTTATAAACTTCAAACTTTTCAATACTTTCCCCATAGAAGGTTTGTTACTGTAATAGATAATGGAATTCGACTCAGGTACATAAAAAATCTTTCCAAAATTCAACTTCAATACTTTCGAATTCAATACTTCAATACACTAACAAATTCGAATTCAATACTTTCTCGGAAAGGTTTTTTATAAACTTCAAACTTTTAACTTTTATAAAAAGAAAAAAACAAATAAAAAACCACACAGTTTACATACAAAGTCGATATGAGGTGCCTTTTGTACCTGAGATGGAGACGATTAGTTGAAATGAAATTCGGTTGTGAATCCTAATTCGACTGTATGTAAAAGACATCGACGGAAATGATTAGTTGAAAAAAAAATCGACGATTAGTTGAAACACGTACCTGAGATGAGCAGCTAGCAGTGACGTTTCAGATTCGAAATCGAAAGAGAGGTGAAGGAAGATGCATGAATGATGAGGGCAGTGACGAAGGGAAACTTCGGTGATTGGAAGAGAGACTTAATTTGCTCTGGGTTGTGAAGGCGGTAATAAAATGAAAGGGCGATAGAATTAATTGGGGAAAGTGGGAAAAAGTAGGTGGCAAATGATAATTAGGTTTTCCTCAGCGTTTGGGACGTAAACATTTTCCCTCCAGAAATTCTATGACCGCATTTTAAGGAGAAACGCTGATATTGGATGTTGTTGATAGTATGTTTTCTTGTAGTGTTTTCCACTGTGCTTCCTATAACATGGTTGTATCTTCGTTAACATACATATACTATGTTTTCATTAGCAAAGAAGAAGTCATGTTTCTGTTAATCCATGTTTCCGCTAAGCTATGATTTTATTAAAAAAAAATTGTGTTTCCGTTAACTATGTTTTTGTAAGCCATGCCTGCGTTAACACCTGCATGTTATGTTTTCATTAGCTTCTTTTCATTAACTATACTTCTTTAGCTATATTTTCATTAGAAAAAAGGAGTATACTTTCGTTTGACTATAAACCGCGTTTTTGGTAACAAATAGATATATCTCTATTAGCTCATGGTTGTACTTATGGAAACACTTGTTAAAATATGTTTTCTGTAGCACTTGTTTGTACTTCTATTACATATTTGACTATGTTTTCGGTTGCACTTATGTATACTTATGATAATGCAAATCTATATTTTCATTAGCTAGCAAGCTGTATTTTCACTTGTGCATGAGTATAATTTTGATAACGTTCATGCTATGTTTTCAATGACCTTAAAATATAATTTTGATAACTTGAAAACAAGATTTAAAAAGCTTTTAAAATGAAGAAAATTTGAAGTGCTAATGAATAAACAATAATAAGATGAAGTAAAGAAAACGTATCCTTGGGTTCGTAGGTGATTAATTATATGCTTATATGTGCAATATACACTGATGAATATGATAGAACATATTAAGAATGTGGATGTTATCTTAATAGTTTTTATAAGTTCAGTTGCATATGTTGATCGGTAATGTTTATTGCTTATAGCTTGCTGATATACCCACTTATGGAAAATCACCTAATGTTGACGACATTGGGAAATTTGGGATTGATGACCATTTGTGGTTGTTCAACTAGTGGTATGGTCGGGCATAACTCCTATATGTGTAATATTTCATCCAAGAGATCAGGATGTTAGAAATATGTTAGGATGTCAAAACTGATTATGGTAAAATGACATGTTCGACATCTAGAGAAGCAGGTTGATTTTTTGGTTCCAGATAGCATCTCGCACTGTAAACGATTAAGCCCCACGATTATCAAGGCCAACGGTCCAAAAGTGTTAGAATTTGCCGACGTTGAGGCTAAATTTGGTGGTACGCATCCAGTGGACCGAGTCAGGATGCTCACTGTATTTTTCTGTTATGGGGATTCCTTGGTATCCTTATGGAAACAAAAATCGTGATTTCTATATGGTTTAGTTTTGAGTCAACCTTATAGATTTTAAATTGGCGTGTGAAAATTAATAAGTTTATAGTTGGCCTATAAAAAGTATATCGGCCTATTTTACACTAGATGCAAGGTGAGTTTAAAACTTGGAACCTGGTCATGCTATTATAAAGAAAGTACATTTAAATGAAAATGTAAAATGGGTAGGATCAAGGAGTGTGTGACACTTAGACCCAAATGAATAAACGGGCATATTCACATTTAACCCATTTGTTGAAACCTAACGCTTTATGATATCCAACCTATGAGGTTACAAGTGGACAGGTGAGCGCAGTGCATTAAGCATGTCTCGTTCTATCCTTTTGATGTCTAATATGACATCATTGTTTTGGTAAGATACTAGTGAGGGAAAACCGTTCCACCAAACGGCTTGGTCTTACTAGTATTTATTTTTCTTTGAGTGACAAATATTATTCATACCACACTTTTTATCTGACCTGAAATATATGTTTTTCCTTAACTCTCGGGTACTCATTTGAGTAGGCCAAGGGTAAGAGATTTACAGGTTTTTTTAGGTGAATAAAGGCTTACCAACGACGCGTAGGAGGCGAGCTAACTTTACTATTTACTTTGAGTCCAATATGTAATTGTGATAACGAGGGTTATAACCCTCAGTAGTTATGTCTATGATCATCAAAGGGGAATCCTCATATGTCGCATTTGAAACTTTTTTGTATGTAATTATTATATTTTATCCAAAAGTTAAATACTTGGGTTATGTGATCAATTAAAGGAAGAATGAACAGAATTTTTTTATGTATTTTTTTGTTTCCTATACTCTTGATGTTAAAGATACAATAACAGAACTCATTTTTTCCCTAGAAATAAATACTAAGGCTAACTGTGTTATTTTTTTGTTTCGAGTCTCAAAATGATGAATGTTACAATCATTGTCGCATTCATCTAAAATTCTTTTGTCAAGAGTCAAGCAATAACAAGTATATTCACAGTGGATGTAAATCACGTCAATCGAACCATTATAAAAAGTTGCGATGAACTCCCTATTTATTTACTTTAATCTAACAATAATCACCTTAAAACATCTTTAGCCCTCTAAGTAGCTTTAGATCCACTAAAATCTCATTACTCCGAGCTTGACTGAATTTTCAGTCAACGTATATGTTTCTTCATCAATTAAATTGTTTAAAATTTCACAAATTAGTTTATTCTACTTTTACGTACAAATCATTCTGTAAAATATACGATTATGTGTATACATTGATGGTTGCCTAATGAGGCTATAACTAGGCATAAACCGCATAGATAAACCAAAAATGACTACTCAAATAAATCAATCAACTGGAAAACTCCCAATAATTATCCAATGAAACAAATATTTACAGACGAGCCATTCATTTTAATATGGTTTTGTTGTGGTTTAAATCCAATTTAGTGATTTCATAAAATATCAAAATTGGATTAACATGGGCTTCTTTAAATATTGGGAAACATTTATAAATAAAATATAACCACTTATGGTTTAGTGTGAAATAACTACTTTCGAATATAATTCATTTAGATCATGTAACATATTAGTGTTTACGTTCGGTAGTCCGTCATAATGTTTAAACACATGCAACCCAAATTTACAAGGGATTGAAACCAAACATATTAAGGGTATGTTCACAACCATTTCTAACCTCATTCAGGCGTCAGAGGCTTTCGACGGGTCAGTCGCATCGGATGCCTGATCAAGGTTCCAGTCCAAAATTGCAATTTCGGTTGGCGCGGGGAGGATGAACCGTTGGAGTCCGATGCCAACGGCTAATCTCCCATTTAAATCCTCCTAACCATCTTCTTTTCCTTCACACTCAAACAACGTCCGACATCGAGTTTGGTAGTGTGTCATTTTGACGACATTGGTGGCTGCACAGGAATTTCCTAATGGATTGAAAAGTGGAAATACGCCAATGAACACTTCAACTTACAATGGTACATATTGGGTTTTTGATACTCTGTCCGAGCATTAAGAACATTGTCAATGAAACTTTAGGATGAAAAGACTTTGCTTCATTGCATTGTGTGGTCACTTGCAAGCTTACAGTCTGACAATTATAAAAGAAATATGCATTAAAGAAATGGTAGTAATATTTCTATACATAATATTTTTGTCTCTTCTAACGCGCTAGACTGTAGAAAGGATTCAAAAATCAAGTAGCAAACATTATTTATTTTATTTTCATGTTGTTTTAAAAGTTGCGATGTTAATGTCTAATGATATAATTAAACCCGATGACCAACAATTCAACACTGTACTGGAATAAATTAGGAATTCAAACCAATATTATCTATAACACCCGACCTCTATACCCATGCTATTCAAGAGTATTACAAAGTAATACTATCAGATAATATGGAGAATAAGGTGATATAGGATATACACGTGAATATTCCTTCGGGATAACACGGGTATGTATTTAAACATTATATACAAACGTACACAGTATCGACACAAAGCAATAAACACGTATGCCTCCAAGATAGAACAATACACAATATACAATAAATAATACAGATCACAGAGTCAATCGCAACGATAATATACAATATAAAAAATAAAATATACATTATCATGTCTTATAGTTACATGAGTCTATACAATACAGATTAATATACAACAATATCGAATAACTAATCTCCTCTATGCCCAAATAATACAATCTGGTCTCAACATACATGTACCTGATATGTCTCGGATTGACCCGAGTATTAAAAATAATACATGGGTTAGACTATGTCTATAATGGTGGGTGATATGAAATATGTAAAATCAATGAAAGGTTTAATACAAACAATAACACTGACATTAACAGGTTCAAATATCTCAAGATAACAACCATTACAATTCACATAATAAAGTGTCATCACCCATATAAAGAATGCCACTAAGAAATCATGAAATCAACGTCAACTAGGTGAATCATCCATATTAGAAATCATCATTAAAATTAATCTATAAAAAAATGTGAGATAGCCTATCAAATCATCCAAACCATATCCAACATCTTACAAACCATAAATATAAATCATTCACAAACCAAAGCACTAACAATAAGGTAAGGCTATCTCAAAAATACCAAATCATCAAAGAGTATGGATATACGGGGACTGACTACACTTTAGACTCAACCAGTCTCTAGTTTAGTCAACTCATTATAAGAATGAGACATATATGTCAATCCACTACACACGCATATACCATGAATCTAATGGGAGACCGACAGCTACCTACCGCAAGCCTGCTCCAGGAACAAAGGTCCACTCGCCAACCACAGATTAACTGTCTATTCCTATAGTCTTTAAGGTATATGCAAATCTTCTACACTCACATACCCAGAACCAGATAGGGAGACTAACAACCGCCTACCGCAAGCCTGCTCCAGGAACACAGGTCTACTCGCCTACCGCAGAGTAACTGTCTATTCCTACAGGCTTCAATTACCTCAATGGACATCGTGACCCCATCCACTAGTGGCTCGTCTATGCGTAGCCTCAGTCACGATCCTGTTTTGCCCCTAATGGTAACAGACCGCTGGACTAAGCGACACAAGGGGCTATGGGCAACAACCCATCTACTACTATCAATACTGTGATGTGCATCAGAGGGACATATAACTACGATGTTGTGGATCTAAGGCGCAACCCTACGATTAGGCCACCAAGGTGGATACTGACCGATCTGGTTCACTCTCGAAAATAAAGGAAGCTTGACACAATGTGGATGGTCATGTAGTACTCATAACCTATAGCTACACATAACTCTAATAGTAGGCCGACACGCGACTCTCATAAGCCAACATCTATCGATATGATACTCCTCACCGAGCATCACATATACACATGAGTGTAATCTTTATTTGAGTGATATTTACTTATAATGAATAGTTAAACAAATAACATAATGGTGTCCTATGCCACCACATGTTATTAGGATAATTATTCAAGGCTCATAAACTATGCTCGGTCCACATTAGGTATTTCTATATGACAAGTCTAAATAATAACCTGAAAAGTGTTACCGAAAGTCCCATACCAGACGATACCACAAATTCATTTATTCAATTTCTCGTCACACAGAAATGAAATCTCATAAATCAAATAGAAGGATGTCATCACTGTATCATCTTAAAATATAATTCAAATAAATATCAATGGTGAATCACTCATATAATCCATATTCAAAAAAAAGAATGATCAAGTAACTGATAAAAAATAAATTATTCAAATAAATATAAACAAACAAATCAATTCTTAATAATAAATCATTCACGGCATATAATTTTATATAACAAAATAAATATTAAAAGATGGATAATAAATACATATTCCAGTAGTAAATAAGTAATTATCTATACTCATATATAATTTAATATTTACAAAAAATAACTAATTTCCCAGTTTTACATAAAATTAGTCAATTATTAAATATTTAATAATAACATAAAAAAAATCTATTAAAATTCCCAAAATAGTTTATAAAGCTGAATATTACATATAAAAGTTATTTCATAATCTTATATAATCAAATACTATTATTAAGTAATATTATACTATCCAAAATAATTTAATATATTCCTAATTTATTATATATCACTTGGAAATAATATTATTGATTTCATATTATATTTTATAAAAATATCAATATATTACATTTTCCTTTAAAATAATTTCAAAGCTTATAATAGATTACCATATTGATTTGAAATAGAGTTTTATAACCAATAAAAGACTATATTTATGTTTATAATTAATATATATTTATAAATTTAAAAATATCTAAATTAAATAAAATTTAGTAAAATTTTTATAAATTAACATACAAATAATCATCTAATTCAATTCACAAACGGACAAAGCTCTTGTAAATCGATACATCCGACTAGCACAAAATCTCTCAATCAATCCATAATCATATCCATTTTCGCATAGTCAATTCAATATACCAAATTATTAATTGAACTAATCAATTTAATCCAATAATTAATAATCCATGACACAAAATTAATTACAACCACACAATTCGATTTCATCCAATATCGCAACAAGTAATCAATATTAACTAAATTCATCACAATACCAAACAAACAATTCAACCATGCAATTCAATCATCAATTGGGATAATATGTGTGTGCGTGCACGCATGCATGCTCAACATAATATAGATATAGTTGTGAGTTTAAAGAAAAACTCACCGAATCAGTGGTTGAACTTCAAATAGATGACCATTCAATCCTGCACCGTTGCTAAAAAAACATCATTGCCAATCCCGAGTGCAATAACCAAATAACCAAGATTCCATTTCCCCAGCCTGACAATAATTGCCTGCTGCAAAATCACGTGCACCATCCTCCAACAGCCACCAACCGCCTTCAATCGCATCTCAGCCCAGCACCCACGTCGTCAGTACTCACAAACAAGCACGCATCTCCATCCTTCATCTATGCCTCAATCACTATTGTTGCTTGCTTCTACTTGGCGTCGACGTCACCAAAACACATGCGACCCAATGTCTCCAATCGCAAGCATCGCTCTATCTAGGTTGTGCGCATTATTAGTCACGACATCAGGTCGTGACTCCTCCTCCCTCACATCGACAGTCGTCATCAAATCCCTCTTCAGCGTCGAGCACTTATGCGCGATTTTTGTATAATAATTTTTTTTATATAAGAAGTCGCAATTTGATTTCGACAAAAATCTGGGGATGGGGAGGTAATGTGGGTTCAAATGGAGCCCTTTTAAAAATATGAGGTTAGAAGGAGATACTACAGAAAAGGAGAAATAGCTTAAATGGGCTTGGGTAGAATTTGGGTCTTGTTTTAATTAATAAGTTTTTCCTTTATTAACCTAATTATTTATTTTTAATTAATTACAATATAATTTGAATTGATTTGCTCTTCATTTTATACGATATATTTTGATAACCAAACAATTTTATTCATTTCAATACTCTTTTATTTTATTTAATTATTCGTTGTTCCGACATAAAGTGAATTTTTTTTCAACTATTTCAATCATATTAAAATTATTTACACTTCATGTAACGATCCCGAATTTTAATTAATTTTAAATTGATAGTTAAATTTATTTTTGAATAAAAATTTCAATATTTATCGGTAAATAGATTCGAGTTTCCCCGAAACGAATAAGTGTTTGTTTCGAACAAATATAGTTAACTTTAAATTAAAAATAAAATATAAGAAAATATATGTTTGTAAATAAAATTTATATAGTTATAAAAGACAAGAAATAACATACAAGTATAATATGCTTCAACCTGAAATACAACACAGCAACAAGATTTATGCAAGACATCAAAAGAGATAATTCATGTAGACAAAGAAGTAACCATATGTACCTCTTAACACCATCTCAGCCGAGCTAAAGAAAAGTAGGCAAATATAATAAGTAGCCTGTAAGAAGTAATGCAGGCAAAACAAAAAAAACAAAAAAAAAACAACAACATAAGCTGCAAGTATCAAACAGCATGGTTGTTACATGCTTTCATTTAATGCAAGCATTAAATGCTATTTACTCCTTAGCCCATACACAAACATTATCAGTCGAGTAAAGCATGGGTTGAGCAAAAGTAATATTGTACTTACCTATACCTTCCTCTGCACATTTTCTTTATATACTGAAGTATTGCCTTCATTTCATTCGTTCAACAAATATTATCAAAGATCAGAAAACCAAGATAGTAAAAAAAAGCCCACATCACTTTTATATTCAAGTTGAAAAGGCAATTTACTGAAGGAAAGAAGATCCAAGAAGTATCAAAACTGCATTTATTATCCAAACCAAAGTGCTCTCTGTTTCAACAAATAAGTGAGTAAATATAATCTTTAAAAAGTTTAAATTTATTTAAAACAGTTCAAAACTTCATTTATAAACTGCTTTGTTCATGCTTCAGTATGATAATATTGTAGTGATGCTCTATGTTCTCTGTAAAAAAATTTATACATGGATTATATTTGTTTTCAAAACTAAAGTCCATTTGCTGTTAATCACTGACAAGCTTTGGTTTTTCAAATAATCAAGTTGTTTTAATCCTCAAACAAGATTTTGCAAAGTTATTTAAACATACAGTAAGTTATCCTCATTGTAAATTTGTTTTACAGGCATTCAACTGATCTTTGATAAAAATAAATTGTTGAAAAATATTAATTCGAGAATATTTATTGAATCGATACTGCAAGGCATGAATTTTAAAACAAAAATTTAGATTTTTAGTTTGGTATTCTCAGAGAAATTCGTATATGAACAAAAATGGTATTTTTACGAATTTCTGATGATCAAATCATTTATAAATATTGAAATTCGTATTGAAGCATGCTTGAACATCAGGGATGTTGGAAAAATTGTTGAAATATTTTTCAAAAACAAGAATTGGTCGAACGAGATGGATTTAGGGCTTGAGTTCCTATTTTCGTTCATGACTGTAATGTGTCGAGTGCGTCTTCATAATGCGATCGAGTTGTTCGAGGCTCTGGGGGAGGATTGCTCGGAGTGTTGTTGGGGTGTGGACGAATTTTTGGCGCCTCAGGTGGTCAGTACGATGGTGGCGAGGCGATTTGAGTTAGTGAGGATGTTCGCTAATTTCGTTCGAACTGTGAATTTTCGAATTCGAAATTTTTGTAAGCGATTGCGTTTGGATTTCGAATCTAGAGTAGATTTGTGACTCGCCTGTGATGTTGGAGTTCGCCAGAAGACGGCCGCGCCGCTATGCACGTGTACGGCGGTGGGTTGTCGTGTCAGTGTCGCGTGTTGATTCTCGAGTAAGAGGGGTGGCTGCTTCGAGTTCGTACTCGTGTACGCGAGTATATTTCCCGTTGCTTTAGTTTGAAAACTTAAGTAAACTAAAACTTTAAACTGGAGAAAAAAAGAGAAGAAGAACGAACGAGAGGGAGAGAAGAGTGTCTCGGGTGAAACGGTGAGAAACTCGAAGTATTACTCGAGTAAATCAGGGGAGATTCTCGGGTTTCAACTGCAGCATTTTATAATGAAGGTTAAGCAAATTGTTTAAACATTGTAAACTTAGAAGATGTTTAACAGTTAAGTTAAGACTTAATTCAAGTTTTAAATTATTTTAGTTAAAGCTTAACAATGTTCTTAAACCCTTAATTATTTTAATTAAACAATTAATTTAAGTTAAGTATAAAGTTAATTAACACTTAAGTTTGTAGTTAATAGAAAATTTGTTTAAAATAAATCATTCGATAAAATTAAATTATTAGTTTAACTGAAAATCTTAGTTAAATTAAAATTTTAAAATGGTAGATTTAATTATTCGATTTATTTCGAATATTAATCGATTGTATAAAATTGTCTATACAAGGTTTATAAATCGAGAAAACAAACTGGAATGGAAATGGATGGCAAATTAAAAGCAAAGGTGAGATCTTCTCACTCAAAATGAAAAGTTGATTTTGCAGTTATTGATTGATTGATGTTTGGAGGTTGGTATATATATATATATAGTATTATATATAGCAATATATACATATTGGCATATGTATATATTGGAGTTGATTGATTTCCCGCATTATATAGCGGATGAGACTCTATTGTGCCGCATAATAGCGGATAATATTTTATAAATCCTATATACCGCGATATTCCACCTCGAAGTGGAATGGGTATTGTGCTAACGTCTGTGGATGCAGGGAGACAAGTTGGAGGGATCCAACTGGATTCCTCACCGTATTGATTTATTTACAAATATTGTGATATATTCTGTTATCATATGATGATATGTGATGTTTTGTTGTCATGATTGATGATTGGTGCTGTTGCATCATCGGATCCATTTTTGGAAGTTAAAAATAATGACTTTGATTTTAAAGGGATTTTAAAAGTGATTTTTGAGATTATACGTTTTATTAAAATTTTAGATTGATTCATCCTAAATAAATAAACGTTAAAATTTTAAAGTTATAAAAACTAAGATTTTTGTGAAATATAACCAAAGTGTCATTTTTGAAATAAATAGTTGATTGATTTATAAAATGGTTTAAGTTGGGATTTTTGAATAACTATAAACGATTTGTATTAAAATATTTATAAAATTGATATTTATAAATTAAAAATATTGGAATTATAAAACGAGTTTTTATAAGTGTTAAAAGGAAGTATAAATGGATTTCATAAGTGAATGAAATTAATCGATTTATAATGTGAAGTTATAAAGTGAATAGATGTTGTAAAATAAAAGATTTATAAGTAATTTACTTATAAATTAGAGTTTGGCACTTAAATGGGAGATAAATAGATTTGCTAAATAAATGATTTTATGAGTTGAAATCGTTATAAAATATAAATGTGATTTATAAACGCTGTTTATAAATCCGAAATCACTTATTTTGATAAGTGAATTTTTGAAGTTAATTAAAGGAATTATATCCACGATTTTGGACAGTGGATAATCCTTTAAATAAAAATGTGTAGAAATGTTAAATTTGGATAACGAATTATATCCACGATTTTAGACGGTGGATAATCTTTTAATAAATATGTAGAAACATTGAATTGGGTAAATAAAGTATATTCACAATTTTTGGACAGTGAATATATTATGAAATAAATGAATATGTTTTGGAGAAGTGATATTACGAAATGAAGTAATTGTTTTAAAAGATGTTTTAAAACGTGTTAAGTATCGAAAACATAGATTTCAACATTTATTGTTGAAATAGACGTTTTCGAGAAATAAGGAAATGGTGGACTACAACACTGTTGTTATAGTAAATGATTTTCGAAAGGAAATGTTTTATATAGTATTGGGATTTATATATCTATCTAAATTTCGAATCCCTATACTAGTGATTTTGAGTTGTCGTAACGATGTTTTACGTAACATTCGTTTTGACTCAAATAAAATTTGTGAAAGAGAATGATTTCCTTAAAGAATGAAATATATACTTAATTTTGATTTAAGTATATCGAATATTTTCCAAGTGTTGAAAATAAATGATTTGTGAATTACTTATTATTAAATAAGTATGGAAATGCTTTTCCAATACGAAATGAAAGGTTTGAAATTTTATCTTTTAAAGATAAATTGAAAAGTAAATATTTGAAATTTGTTTCAAATGGTTAAGTGTGGAAAATTATTTATCTTGTAAAGATATTTTTGGAAAAAATAAATAATTTGGAAAATTATTTGAAATCTGATGATGTTGCACATCTTTATTGATAGTTAAATAACCAACTATCAATAATTACCTTGAATGGGTATTTGTTGTGAATTGGATGAATTTGAATGCCACACTTATTTTTGAATAAGCGCTCACTATTCGGGTTAGCCGGGAAAGGACCTTGGGGTCGTATAACCCATTCCGAATATGTGATACGTCGTAATGAATTGCATTTGATGACCGGTGTTGAAGACCGGATATTTTTGAAAGCGGAAGGATTACCGTCGAGTTACTCTGCATCGGCTGATCTCCGATATAAAGGTTTTATCACCCTTAGTGACGGGAAGTCCAGACGTGATTTGAAAATTATCTGGATTTGCAAGGGCTTCGTGAGAAGTGCCTTCGGTTCTGTTCGAGCCCGGAACAGACTTGTATGGATTGTATGTCTGACATTACAAATTAAGATATAAAGTTGATTTCTTTCAAATACATATCTGTTGGTGGCGGAGAATTTATTCTCTTAGCTTAACACCCTTCTCTGAGACGTACGAGCTCAGAGGTTATGTAGTTGAAGGTTGTCAGCAATATATTCCCAATTTAGTAATGTGACATGCTGATTGTTGCTGTGAAATGATCATTGTTTGATCATTTGTGATATGATCATTTGTTTGATCATTTATCTTTGTGATCATTACTTTGATCATCTGTTGACCCAAAGCATGGCTTTGTGACAAAGCGTAGCTTTGTGGACGAGACTTTGTCGGACCTAACACCCCGGAAATGATCAAAACAGGAAGGATGCGGCAAGGTTCTAGGGAGTAGCGCCCCTTAGTGTATGTCATTCCTTCTGGATAGAGGTGGTATCATGGTATGGAGCCCAGATATTTAACCTATGTTGTTACTGCAAATTTATTATGTGGCTGTTGGAAATCGAGGATCCTCGGGAAGATCGGTTACGATCGGGGGATGACATATGCGTGTCAGTAGTTACCTATTTTTGCAGAGGTAACCCGACCTTGTGTTGGCAGAGATCTAACCGTAATGTTAGGTTATTTCTCGGGTCGTCTTTCCAGAGGCGTACCTATGTGGCAATGGGAAGTTCCTTGGCCTGACCATTTGTTGGAAATCCAACGAAACAATACGTGACTTGTACGGTTTTAGTTGTATTACCTGCCATGGAATGTGGCGGTAACCTGCTATTGAACATGGTAGCTATAGTAGGCATAAGTGCGGAATGCCTATGCTGGCTAAGTTTTATATTATACTTTCGAAATGTTTTCTACATTATGCACTAATAATAATATCAAAAATGATTTGATTTTGTGTATCAAGCATCTTTGACTATCATAAGGAGAAATCTCCTCCGATTCTGCGTTTGCATTGTGTGTGTGTGCGGGAGGTCTTATGGTAGTTTCATTTTCCAAAAGCATTGCGAATAAATTTTATTTTCTTTGTGAAAAAAAAAATGTTTTACGATCTCACACCAGTCACCATGACTGACTCGGAGTTTATTGTTTCCCTTCTAAACTCTGGGTGCCCACCAATTTTCCACACGGGCAGCCTAGAGTTATGTTATCAGGATATTCTGGATATTCTGGAGCTTTGGAAGCAAGCTGGATGGCAAAACGTACACCCGTACTTGTTTATTTATTCCACTGTGTATTCTGTATGAGGACAAGTTTATATAACTGTCCATTGTTGTATTGAGTTGTATGTTGACTCTGACTGATGTATTGTATAAAACTGATATAGTTCTTTGTTTAAAAGACTAGTGATTATCTATTATATTTTTGTTCCGCTGCGAATGTGAGATTATGATAATTGTTTCTATTTCTGCTGTTTCTATTTCTATTGTTTCTTCTTTCTCCTTTCTTCTGTTTTCTTCTACCTCTTCTTTCTTAAACCGTAATGGTTCGGTTTTCCGTTCATCTTGAGTGAAATCGATGGAGATTAGTGTCTATTCAAGGGGTATGGAAAAGTGGACTATTACATTTGGTATCAGAGCATAAGGTTAAGAGACAACCCTGCTATGTTGGGTGTTACTCATTAGAGATAGAGTCAGTAGTACTATAGAATGAGTGTGAATGTAATAATAGATATGAACGCGTATTTATTAGTGAATACAGAATTTGTTTTGTATTGTGTTGACTTATCGGTTGATTGTTTATAGTTTCTGGTCGGTGCAGTCTGGCCAACTGTAATCAATAGGAGTTTCTAAACTCTTAAACAAGATAAACTAACACAGTATTGTTTTAAAATAGGGTAAACGAGATAATTTTACCCAAAACTATTTTTGTATAGAAAAGAAATGTTTTTCTATGAATTATCATAGTATATGGATGCTTACTTTTAGGAATTAATAAAATTGAAATAATATCATTGTTATATTGAAATTGAATAAGAAATTAAAATAATAACCAAAGATTTGGAGATAATTCATTTAACAAATGAAATTTATAAATGTGAATTGAAAGATAAGGCAATAAATTCATATACGAATGGGATTTGTTAATGTAAAAATTGTAAATGTGATTTATAATTCGGAATGGAATTCCCGGAAGATATTTGAAAATAAAATTCATATCATAAGTTTGAGGAATTATAGGAGATCGAATCTGTCTATCTCTGTGTTGTTTTCGTGCCTGCGAATTTCGAGGACGAAATTCTTTTTAAGGGGGGAAGTCTGTAACGATCCCGAATTTTAATTAATTTTAAATTGATACTTAAATTTATTTTTGAATAAAAATTTCAATATTTATCGGTAAATAGATTCGAGTTTCCTCGAAACGAATAAGTGTTTGTTTCGAACAAATATAGTTAACTTTAAATTAAAAATAAAATATAAGAAAATATATGTTTGTAAATAAAATTTATATAGTTATAAAAGACAAGAAATAACATACAAGTATAATATGCTTCAACCTGAAATACAACACAGCAACAAGATTTATGCAAGACATCAAAAGAGATAATTCATGTAGACAAAGAAGTAACCATATGTACCTCTTAACACCATCTCAGCCGAGCTAAAGAAAAGTAGGCAAATATAATAAGTAGCCTGTAAGAAGTAATGCAGGCAAAACAAAAAAAAACAACAACATAGGCTGCAAGTATCAAACAGCATGGTTGTTACATGCTTTCATTTAATGCAAGCATTAGATGCTATTTACTCCTCAGCCCATACACTAACATTATCAGCCGAGTAAAGCATGGGTTGAGAAAAAGTAATATTGTACTTACCTATACCTTCCTCTGCACATTTTCTTTATATACTGGAGTATTGCCTTCATTTCATTCGTTCAACAAATATTATCAAAGATCAGAAAACCAAGATAGTAAAAAAAAAGCCCACATCACTTTTATATTCAAGTTGAAAAGGCAATTTACAGAAGGAAAGAAGATCCAAGAAGTATCAAAACTGCGTTTATTATCCAAACCAAAGTGCTCTCTGTTTCAACAAATAAGTGAGTAAACATAATCTTTAAAAAGTTTAAATTTATTTAAAACAGTTCAAAACTTCATTTATAAACTGCTTTGTTCATGCTTCAGTATGATAATATTGTAGTGATGCTCTGTGTTCTCTGTAAAAAAATTTATACATGGATTATATTTGTTTTCAAAACTAAAGTCCATTTGCTGTTAATCACTGACAAGCTTTGGTTTTTCAAATAATCAAGTTGTTTTAATCCTCAAACAAGATTTTGCAAAGTTATTTAAACATACAGTAAGTTATCCTCACCGTAAATTTGTTTTACAGGCATTCAACTGATCTTTGATAAAAATAAATTGTTGAAAAATATTAATTCGAGAATATTTATTGAATCGATACTGCAAGGCATGAATTTTAAAACAAAAATTTATATTTTTAGTTTGGTATTCTCAGAGAAATTTGTATATGAACAAAAATGGTATTTTTACGAATTTCTGATGATCAAATCATTTATAAATATTGAAATTCGTATTGAAGCATGCTTGAACATCAGGGATGTTGGAAAAATTGTTGAAATATTTTTCAAAAACAAGAATTGGTCGAATGAGATGGATTTAGGGCTTGAGTTCCTGTTTTCGTTCATGACTGTAATGTGTCGAGTGCGTCTTCAGAATGCGATCGAGTTGTTCGAGGCTCTGGGGGAGGATTGCTCGGAGTGTTGTCGGGGTGTGGACGAATTTTTGGCGCCTCAGGTGGTCAGTACGATGGTGGCGAGGCGATTTGAGTTAGTGAGGATGTTCGCTAATTTCGTTCGAACTGTGAATTTTCGAATTCGAAACTTTTGTAAGCGATTGCGTTTGGATTTCGAATCTAGAGTAGATTTGTGACTCGCCTGTGATGTTGGAGTTCGCCAGAAGACGACCGCGCCGCTATGCACGTGTACGGCGGTGGGTTGTCGTGTCAGTGTCGCGTGTTGATTCTCGAGTAAGAGGGGTGGCTGCTTCGAGTTCGTACTCGTGTACGCGAGTATATTTCCCGTTGCTTTAGTTTGAAAACTTAAGTAAACTAAAACTTTAAACTGGAGAAAAAAAGAGAAGAAGAACGAACGAGAGGGAGAGAAGAGTGTCTCGGGTGAAACGGTGAGAAACTCGAAGTATTACTCGAGTAAATCAGGGGAGATTCTCGGGTTTCAACTGCAGCATTTTATAATGAAGGTTAAGCAAATTGTTTAAACATTGTAAACTTAGAAGATGTTTAACAGTTAAGTTAAGACTTAATTCAAGTTTTAAATTATTTTAGTTAAAGCTTAACAATGTTCTTAAACCCTTAATTATTTTAATTAAACAATTAATTTAAGTTAAGTATAAAGTTAATTAACACTCAAGTTTGTAGTTAATAGAAAATTTGTTTAAAATAAATCATTCGATAAAATTAAATTATTAGTTTAACTGAAAATCTTAGTAAAATTAAAATTTTAAAATGGCAGATTTAATTATTCGATTTATTTCGAATATTAATCGATTGTATAAAATTGTCTATACAAGGTTTATAAATCGAGAAAACAAACTGGAATGGAAAAGGATGGCAAATTAAAAGCAAAGGTGAGATCTTCTCACTCAAAATGAAAAGTTGATTTTGCAGTTATTGATTGATTGATTTTTGGATGATAGTATATATATATATATAGTATTATATATAGCAATATATACATATTGGCATATGTATATATTGGAGTTGATTGATTTCCCGCATTATATAGCGGATGAGACCCTATTGCGCCGCATAATAGCGGATAATATTTTATAAATCCTATATACCGCGATATTCCACCTCGAAGTGGAATGGGTATTGTGCTAACGTCTGTGGATGCAGGGAGACAGGTTTGAGGGATCCAACTGGATTCCTCACCGTATTGATTTATTTATAGATATTGTGATATATTCTATTATCATATGATGATATGTGATGTTTTGTTGTCATGATTGATGATTGGTGCTGTTGTATCATCGGATCCATTTTTGGAAGTTAAAAATAACGACTTTGATATTAAAGGGATTTTAAAAGTGATTTTTGAGATTATACGATTTATTAAAATTTTGGATTGATTCATCCTAAATAAATAAACGTTAAAATTTTAAAGTTATAAAAACTAAGATTTTTGTGAAATATAACCAAAGTGTCATTTTTGAAAAAAATAGTTAATTGATTTATAAAATGGTTTAAGTTGGGATTTTTGAATAACTATAAATGATTTGTATAAAAAGATTTATAAAATTGATATTTATAAATTAAAAATATTGGAATTATAAAACGAGTTTTTATAAGTGTTAAAAGGAAGTATAAATGGATTTCATAAGTGAATGAAATTAATCGATTTATAATGTGAAGTTATAAAGTGAATAGATGTTGTAAAATAAAAGATTTATAAGTAATTTACATATAAATTAGAGTTTGGCACTTAAATGGGAGATAAATAGAATTTGCTAAATAAATGATTTTATGAGTTGAAATCGTTATAAAATATAAATGTGATTTATAAACGCTGTTTATAAATCCGAAATCACTTATTTTGATAAGTGAATTTTTGAAGTTAATTAAAGGAATTATATCCACGATTTTGGACAGTGGATAATCCTTTAAATAAAAATATGTAGAAATGTTAAATTTGGATAACGAATTATATCCACGATTTTAGACAGTGGATAATCTTTTAATAAATATGTAGAAACATTGAATTGGGTAAATAAAGTATATTCACGATTTTTGGACAGTGAATATATTATGAAATAAATGAATATGTTTTGGAGAAGTGATATTACGAAATGAAGTAATTGTTTTAAAAGATGTTTTAAAACGTGTTAAGTATCGAAAACATAGATTTCAACATTTATTGTTGAAATATACGTTTTCGAGAAATAAGGAAATGGTGGACTATAACACTGTGTTATAGTAAATGATTTCCGAAAGGAAATGTTTTTTTTATGTAGTATTGGGATTTACATATCTATCTAAAATTTCGAATCCCTATACTAGTGATTTTGAGTCGTCGTAACGATGTTTTACGTAACATTCGTTTTGACTCAAATAAAATTTGTGAAAGAGAATGATTTCCTTAAAGAATGAAATATATACTTAATTTTGATTTAAGTATATCGAATATTTTCCAAGTGTTGAAAATAAATGATTTGTGAATTACTTATTATTAAATAAGTATGGAAATGCTTTTCCAATACGAAATGAAAGGTTTGAAATTTTATCTTTTAAAGATAAATTGAAAAGTGAATATTTGAAATTTGTTTCAAATGGTTAAGTGTGGAAAATTATTTATCTTGTAAAGATATTTTTGGAAAAAATAAATTATTTGGAAAATTATTTGGAATCTGATGATGTTGCACATCTTTGTTGATAGTTAAATAACTGACTATCAATAATTACCTTGAATGGGTATTTGTTGTGAATTGGATGAATTTGAATGCCACGCTTATTTTTGAATAAGCGCTCACTATTCGGGTTAGCCGGGAAAGGACCTTGGGGTCGTATAACCCATTCCGAATATGTGATACGTCGTAATGAATTGTATTTGATGACCGGTGTTGAAGACCGGATATTTTTGAAAATGGAAGGATTACCGTCGAGTTACTCTGCATCGGCTGATCTCCGATATAGAGGTTTTATCACCCTTAGTGACGGGAAGTCCAGACGTGATTTGAAAATTATCCGGATTTGCAAGGGCTTCGTGAGAAGTGCCTTCGGTTCTGTTCGAGCCCGGAACAGACTTGTATGGATTGTATGTCTGACATTACAAATTGAGATATAAAGCTGATTTCTTTCAAATACATATCTGTTGGTGGCGGAGAATTTATTCTCTTAGCTTAACACCCTTCTCTGAGACGTACGAGCTCAGAGGTTATGTAGTTGAAGGTTGTCAGCAATATATTCCCAATTTGGTAATGTGACATGCTGAGTGTTGCTGTAAAATGATCATTGTTTGATCATTTGTGATATGATCATTTGTTTGATCATTTATCTTTGTGATCATTACTTTGATCATCTGTTGACCCAAAGCATGGCTTTGTGACAAAGTGTAGCTTTGTGGACGAGACTTCGTCGGACCTCACACCTCGGAAATGGTCAAAACAGGAAGGATGCGGCAAGGTTCTAGGGAGTAGCGCCCCTTAGTGTATGTCATTCCTTCTGGATAGAGGTGGTATCATGGTATGGAGCCCAGATATTTAACCTATGTTGTTACTGCAAATTTATTATGTGGTTGTTAGAAATCGAGGATCCTCGGGAAGATCGGTTACGATCGGGGGATGGCATATGCGTGTCAGTAGTTACCTATTTTTGCAGAGGTAACCCGGCCTTGTGTTGGCAGAGATCTAACCGTAATGTTAGGTTATTTCTCGGGTCGTCTTTCCAGAGGCATACCTATGTGACAATGGGAAGTTCCTTGGCCTGACCATTTGTTGGAAATCCAAAGAAACAATACGTGACTTGTACGGTTTTAGTTGTATTACCTGCCATGGAATGTGGCGGTAACCTGCTATTGAACATGGTAGCTATAGTAGGCATAAGTGCGGAATGCCTATGCTGGCTAAGATTTATATTATACTTTCGAAATGTTTTCTACATTATGCACTAATAATAATATCAAAAATGATTTGATTTTGCGTATCAAGCATCTTTGACTATCATAAGGAGAAATCTCCTCCGATTCTGCGTTTGCATTGTGTGTGTGTGCGGGAGGCCTTATGTAGTTTCATTTTCCAAAAGCATTGCGAATAAATTTTATTTTCTTTGTGAAAAATAAATGTTTTACGATCTGACACCAGTCACCATGACTGACTCGGAGTTTATTGTTTCCCTTCTAAACTCTGGGTGCCCACCAATTTTCCACACGGGCAGCCTAGAGTTATGTTATCAGGATATTCTGGATATTCTGGAGCTTTGGAAGCAAGCTAGATGGCGAAACGTACACCCGTACTTGTTTATTTATTCCGCTGTGTATTCTGTATGAGGACAAGTTTATATAACTGTCCATTGTTGTATTGAGTTGTATATTGACTCTGACTGATGTATTGTATAAAACTGATATAGTTCTTTGTTTAAAAGACTAGTAATTATCTATTATATTTTTGTTCCGCTGCGAATGTGAGATTTTGATAATTGTTTTTGTTTCTGTTGTTTCTTCTTTCTCTTTTCTTCTGTTTTCTTCTACCTCTTCTTTCTTAAACCCTAATGGTTCGATTTTCCGTTCATCTTGAGTGAAATCGATGGAGATTAGTGTCTATTCAAGGGGTACAGAAAAGTGGACTATTACACTTCAATGTATTATAAAATGGTCAGAACATTTTATTCACTCTCAATATATTATTCAGAATGGGTTTATTAGTTTAATTCAATTTATTAAAACAAAATCTTATATTAAATAGTCTTCAATTCAATAAGTATTAATTTCCAAAAATAATAATTATCCAATATTGAATTCGTACAATATATTTCATTTATTATACGGCATGGAAAGCAGGGTTGTTACAGACCCTCCTTATGAAAATTGCGTCCTTGCAATTTCTTGTAGGGGAAATAATACACAACTCATACCCTGACTTTCTTCGTATTCAACACTCAACTATCAAACTCAAGTACTCGATCCTCTATGTGGCTCTTAAATTCCAACTATTTCTTCGTATGCTAAAATTTTAAATAAATTCATTTTAACCTTTTTTTCTCGTAAACAATATAATCCTATGAAAATTTTCCAACTTCCAAAAATTTTGAAAAAATTCGGCAGAGTCTCCTTTGTACGGAAAGACTTTAGAACAATGACAATATGATAAATAAATATACATCGACCATAGTACGCTCGAAAACAATATTTTTATATTAAAATCTTGCCACACGGCATATATTTCACAATATATCACTCTTTTAAGTAAAACATACTTTAGTTTGCATTTTTAAGCGAGTTTGCCAAGTTTATATGCAGCTATGGTCAAATTTAATCCAATTAATCTTCATGTACCTGTGCTTAGTCAAATTAAAATATAAGATCATACATATATTTAAATATAAAAGTGTTACATTCAGATTCATTAAACCATACAAACATTGCATTCTTAGATTGCAATTTGTGAATTTCTTCTGTCTGAAATGAATATATGTAAAATTGTTCTCTCTCGAGAATTAATCATCATCTAGTGTAACAATCGTTGGAATTCATCCATGGTTACAATATCTTGTTTAGTCTTCGACAACATAAAACGGGCAGTTCCTTTTACCTTTGTTCCTGTTTCAATATCAATATCAGGCTTACTCTTCATGCAGTCAAAGCATCCAAGTAAAAAAACTTTGGGAGTTTTGTCAACCATTCTTCTATAAATTTCAAAATACACTCTCCCCTTCCCAAAAATAGATTTCACCATACACATTTGGAGAACTAACCTTCTACTCAAACTGGATGGATCATGTTATCAAACAATGTACTTTTAATACTACTAGTATAAATTGCACGATACGTGCATCTAATAGTTAAAGATATTTAGTTTTTATAATAAAAAATTAATGGATGGATATATGTTATAAGTGCAAAATCTTTAATAGTCACAACGCTTTTATTTCAAATTAATAGTTGTTGATATGTTGGTTGCAAATTGATATAAGTCGTGATGTGTTCCATAATTCAAGTTAATCCACTTTATAGTGAAATGCCTTCACCTACAGCTACAATAGTAGTGGTAGTTTATAGTTTTTTTTTGTCACTTCAAAATGTCATATTACTGTAATAGTTACGGTGGTTTATAGTATATATAAACTGCGTTATATATAATGACAGTTTCACTTGATATTTCAGCATAACGACAGTTTGATATTTTAACTATTAAACTGTGCTACAAATATTGACAGTTTCACTTGATAAACTGATGTATATAACAACTATTTGATATTTACATATAGACCGCCATATAAATCGTGCTATGTATTTAATATCTATGCATAGACTGCTATATATATTATTTGATAAACCTTTGTCCGCATTCTGTCACCTGACATCACTTTAGTTGTATAACTATCTGATATTTTTGAGCACTTCAGGTTGAGCGTTTCAGCACTTTTGATGTCTGCCTAGCACTTTAGCATTTCAAATTACACAGTAGATTACTCATTAAATTTATTTGATTTAAATTTATTGTTGCCATTTGCACTTTGTTTTTATAGAAACTATGAAGACAGTCTTGAAGAAGAAAGAACAAAAAAATTTGCACGTCACTCTGTATCTTTGCATGCATGTTTATTTTTATTAGAATTGCATGTTCACTCTTACATTTAGGAAAAAAAAATTACGCACTTCAATTTGGCTTTTTTTATGTCAGTTTAGCACTTTAGCTATTAATGTTTAATTAGATATGTATTAGCCTCATCTGACATTCGACGTTAAGATTTATGGTTACTCAACCTGTGTATGTTTGAAGAACAACTACAGAATCATTGCGTGTTCATTAAGAAAGTTCAGCACCCAGTCACATTGACTGTGCTATAATAAACTCCTTTCAAATGAGTGATGAATATCATTATTCATACCGGGACAAAGAGACTAACAAGGGTATTATTAATAGTAGAGATGTTTTATAAAATATATGTAAATACCAATCTTGTAGGTACTCCTGAAATGTTGTACGTTCTTTGTATAACGTTGGATATTGATGTGCTTATATCATATTATCCTTTTCAATTGTTATACATGTATTACCATTGGAACCTTTAATTAAATGTTGTTAACTTCTTTATAACACCATTGAACTATAGAAAAATACATTTTGTTTTATAGCGTTCGTGCTGTATTTGTGTGAATTAATAATTGTGACACTATGCAATAAATTTTGTAGGCAGTTTACTAAAAGTTGAAGGAAAATCATGTATTATCAAGTAAATTTAATTTCTATTATGAATTTCAAATTTACAAAGAGTTTTTTTTAAGAGTGGGCTGGACTCATGGCCCATCCTGACCGGGGCTGGGCCCAGCATGCCACCACCCCTGGCCGGACCCAAGTCCGACCAGGTAGCCAGACAGGTGGTCAGGCCATTGGCCTAGCCCCTTGAAATCAACAACTGCTGCCTGTGGCAGCAGGGGCTGCTGCCCCACTACAGAGGTCGGGGCTCACTATTGCGTAGCCCAGTACCTCCTCTCCCTCCCGGTACAACCTATCGCCTCTCCGGCTCCTCCTACTATCTTATATTCCTTCTCTGACTTCACAAAACTTTGTTTTAGAACTTGCTTTAGTAAGATTTTCATCCTAGTTTTTACTTCAATGTTCTCCATTCTTTGCACATCATCAAACAAAATCAATATTCCTAGATAAACATACCAATTAGCAAAATAACTTGATCATGAAATAATTATCAGAGTATAAATAGGACGGATAACGAGATAGGTATGTTTTAATACTCTGGAATATAAGGAGGCATAAGAAACAAAATAAAGAAATACATTACCAATCATTTGATAACGATATAAATGCTTCAGCAATAAATAATTCTTTATCCATGGTTTTTATGAAATTGCATGGATAACTGCATTTCAGTGTCACTTCTCAAGCCACCACTTAAATAACCTCTGCGAAAAATGGCTTCAGGGTATCCAAAACACGCTTAAGGTTGTAACTTGGCATAGTTATAAAACACCTAAACCAACTGCAGGTCTTAATAACTTAATTGCAATTACATGCATAAATGAATAAATTGATTGCTTTACTCACTGTAGTCAAACGGTGGCAATTTGAGTACATTCTAAGGACATAGTTATAATCAAATATTTGTCTGGCTCAGGAAGTTCTACTAAATTAAGATTGTAATGAAATGACTAAACCACACTTCACCAAACTCATTACTCACTGTGTCAACTTTCTGCTAAGATTGTTAATTCAATATTGTAAGTACTTTTCAAAATTTTAATTTAAGTAGAACTCAATTTGTTTTCAACATTTATCTCCATAATCCAAATCGTACATAAACTATCAAGGAAGATTATAACTTAATAATTTCTTCATGTATGACACTATTTCATAGTACAAGGTAACACGGTTCAAATTTAACTTGATTATATATCATTAGGTACAGGCAAAAATATGTAAGAGGATTTTGTACTCAGTTTTATTCGTACTGAAAAATTAAGCAATGAATATTAAAAATAAGAAAAGATTTTAACTCATAATTTATATTTTCTGACATGGTGTGTAACGCATGATAGATTTTTTCTTCTTCGTTATTTCAATAAGGTAATATGGGAACTTGAAAAAAATCTCAAGCATCTCTAAAAATGTAATTTTCAAAACATTAAAATCTCAACATAATATTTTAAACCTTCTAAAATAAAGTTGATAACATTTCCCAAATCTATTATACAAACATTTATTTTTACTTATATACGAAATATTTTCTTCCTTTAAAAACATTAAAGTCCTTACTAATCATTTTTTACTTTTCAAAAAAAATTAAAATATTTACAAAACATTGAAACTTTTACAAATTATTATACTCCTTTCAATCATTGAATCTTTGCAAAACAATGTGTTCAAATGTCTCATACTAGAGTTTAGGAATCCATATCGATAACGTTTGGCCAAGCGCATCGCCCAAAATTCTTAAAGCACCAAACAGAAAAATTAATACGAATTATAAACTACTAAAATAATTTCCAATCACTTTAGAAAATCAATTTTGTATTTTAGTAAACCGTTATCTTGCTTGTGTTAAAATATTTATTTTCATAATTTGAGTATACATTCAATTCATCGATCATCGATAACAATTTAATCATCACACGTCCATCAAAAAACAATAAACAAATAAACGCCTTCAGTGGAAAACCATCTATCAGCTTCCATTGTGCACTCTGATCACTACTAGATCAGGCTACTTCATTCAAAGCCACACAGAGGTTTATTCGCCTTCACCAATGCCGACACTACTGGTCTGACTGACAACTCTTTATTTTTTATCACCATCAACAACTTAAATGCCACTAGAAGACAAATACACCAAAGAAATAGGGATAAAACAATAATATATCGGAAAAATAACATTTACGATCCTAGATGATTACCCCAGCAATCATCACATACCCCTACTATCACTTTAATATAGTATAACTACCCAACATACCCAATGGGATAGGGACTCTAAGTCTCTCTAAGATCCTGACTCATGTCTCTTATAGATATAATGTATTGTTCTAAACCTACTCTGATACCAATTGTAACACCCCACCTTTATACCCATACTATTCAAGAGTACTACAAAGTAATACTATCGGATAATATGGAGAATATGACGATATAGAGTACACATGTGAATATTTCCTTAGGCTAACACTATTACATATTCAAACATCGTATATAACTCATCAACAAACGTACACCGTATCGACACAAAACAATAAACACATGTGCCTCTAGGATAAAACAATACACAATATACAGTAAATAACAGAGATTATAGAATCAATCGTAACGATAATATATAATATACAAAATAAAATATACATTATCGTGTCTTATACATACATGAGTCTATACAATACAAATTAATATACAACAATATTGAATAAATAATCTCCTCTATGCCCAAATAATACAACATGGTCTCAACGTCTCTGTACTTGAAATATCTCGGACTGACCCGAGTATTATAAATAAGACATGGGTTAGACTATGTTTATAATGATGGGTGATATGAAATATGTAAAATCAACTAAATGTTTAATGTTAATAATAATAATGACATTAATAGGTTCATAAATCTCAAGATAACAACCATGACAGTTCACATAATAAAGTGTCATCACCGATATAAAGAATGCCACTCAGAAATCATGAAATCAACGTCAATTGGTGAATCATCCATGTTAACAAGAAAACAGGTTAACATCCCCAAAGCTAAGTGGTTAACAAGAAATGTTGTTGACACTTCAAAAGTAGATTTTAAGAAGTGACCACTCTCTCTGAAACCCCTTTCGAATGAGTTGGTTTGGACAAGTTACTTATGGAGGGTGATCTCATGAAAATATTAATTGTAGTTAATAGGTTCAATCAACCCTATTGAAATGATGGTTAAGGAGAAAGCACTTCCTACGAAGCCACTTTCTAAATGAGTTGAAAGAGGTTATTCATATCGAACATTTGTCTTTTTCGATTGTGTCGAAAGGACCATTCTTCCCTTAAGAAAGAGTATCCGCTTTCGATGACATTGTTTATGCTCTTTTGGAAAGAACTCCTTCGAAAGGGTTGTATTTATTGTAACATGTGTACACCTTTCGAAGGAATTCGTCCAGCTAGCATAATTTAATATTTACACATCAAATCCCTTCTGAAACATCCCTTTCGATCAGGTTGAAAGGGTATTTGTTCTTTCGAAGTGGACTCAATGTTCAATATATAAACTCTATGTTCTATATGCAAACATCTTGGATAATATAAGCTCCATGAATTTATTAATATCGAAACACTATCATCTTCATTTAATATTTGATATCACTAAACACAATGATAACATGATTTGTATACATATTATTCAAATTGATCACATTGCATCGCATAAGATAAATAGGAATTAAGAAGATAAGTAAGCATCATGTGCAGTTGATCATTAATCAAGCTAATGATCGAAATGATCTCTCTCATGATCAAAATCTTTATTAAATCCATGCGCTTCCACTTTTAGCATTAATCCAAATTGTGCTACAAGTAAGAGAGCTTTTTCCAAATTGATTTAGGGTTACAAGGATTTGATTTGCCAATAAATAGAAGAAAGAATTTAGGATTTCCAAAATTTGGTCCCTAAACTTGGACCTCTAGGGTCGTATTTATAGATGCGGGTTGGCCCCCTTTCGCGCCCAACCATTCACTTCAGTTGAAGGCCTTCCTTCAACCTTCCGTGTTAATCCTTTTGACATAGTCGAAAGGCCTTCCTTCATCCTTGTGCGCGCCTCCTTTCGATACGATCGAAAGGCTTTTCTTTTGACCTTTCTCGTCCACTCTTAGGCCTTCACCTTTTCATTTCAAACCTTTCAACCTAGTCGAAAGGGTCACCTTGACAACCTTTCGCCGTCGTTAAAGTTTGAGTGCCTCTTTTACTTTGCATGTTTTTTTCTAACTGCTTTCGACTTCGTCGAAAGGGAGGGAGAAGTGCTCTTCGCTTTGTGTTGCTATATTGTTGCAAGTGAGAGATGAGTTGAGCTTTCGCATATCTTCGTCGAAAGGAATGGTGAGCGACAGCTAGGTCTTAGCGAAAGGACTTTGGGTCTTCGTGTAGGGTTTTCATCATGCCTTCGAAGGGTTCCAACTGTTTTGAAAGGCTTGTTCCTGCTTTTGAAAGGTGTGTATTGGAATCATTTCTTTAAGTAGTAGATTGACAACGAAGAAACCCTCTATTTTGAAGGAATTGATTCTTGTGTGGGAGTCTATCATTCAACACCTTCGAAAGGTGCTTCAAACCCATAATAGCCTTTCTTATATATATGAATCCATCTGTGTCGAAAGGTCTGGATGAGGCGAAAGAGTAACCTTGCCTTTTCCTACCCTTTCGAAAGCTTTCGTTTCGCTTGTCATTTGTAATGGCACCTGGCACTTGCAACTCCTTCGAAATCCATCTCAATACTTTCGAAACGCTCTCCTTTGAACTTTAGCGAAATCTATGTCTTCAATTTTTGTATAGCCTATCACTTTTATAAGCCTTCTTTAATACCTTTGTTCTTAAGTGAATTTCCCCCTTCCCCCTTATATGAAAGAAGCTTTTGTTCTTTAGGACAAAAATTTAACAACTACTCCGTTTTTTTAATGACCTCATTTTCCTGCAAAATTCAAAGTAAATGACGCTGTCTATCATTAGATCATGACTTGCATAAAAATATGCTTAATGATTTGAAAATGATGTTAGCATTGTAGAGCTTTTGAATCCTAAGCTCAGAAGTAATAAAAATTAGTTGTGCATCATCCAGAGTTAATAAATGATAAGAAATCAGCAGTTGTAGACGATTGGGAATCAAGAATTTTTGTGTGGCAGTATTAGAAGTCCCACCATCCAACTTTTGAAATTACAAATGAAGTACATAAATTGAACTCCCATGAAATTAATAGAAAACCTAGAGTATCATAATTGAAACCCAGGAATTCTCCGCTAGTGACAAAAAATGTTTGGTAATAAAAGGCCATGATCTATCATCTGAAAATAAGTCATTGAAAACCATAAATCCTTACTTTGGGATACGTAATAGGTATTTAAAATCATCTATTGGAAATAATAATGATCTAGAGACCGAGATTCAGATGTTGATAAATGTTATTCAAAAGTTACTAATAGTAAACCAATGACCCTGATTCGGGTACTAGGAAGACAAACTCACAGTTTTAATTGAAGACCAGGAAAACATTGAGATCCCAATACCAACTGCCTTGGAACCCAGATTCGTAAATTAGAAAATGGAATCCAAAAATTGATGGTAAACGACCTGAAACCCAAATTCAGGTGTTATGAAAACCAGAAATCTGAAACCCTGATTCAGGAATCAATAAGTGAAGTTCAGAAGTCGGTAGTAAGAGATCTGAAACCCAGATTCTGGTTTTAGTAAATGATAGCCAGAAATAACCTTCATGATAGAAATCTTAAGCCCAGATTCGGGTATTAGTGGATGATAACTAGAAATCCATAATAATAATCTTCATAATAGGAATCTTAATCCCAGATTCGGGTATTAGTGGATGATAACCAGAAATCCATAATAATAATCTTCATAATAGAAATCTTAAATCCAAATTCAAGCATTAATGATTGAAGTCCAGTAACCAATAGTAATAGTCCCAAAACCCAGATTCGGGTATGATGAAGCCCATAAATTATAAGTAAAGACCCTAAACCCTGATTCGGGTATTAATAAGTGAAGTTGCGAACTTAATAATGAAAAGACCCGAAACCCAGATTCGGGTCTTAATGTGTGAAGTCCATAAATCATTCTTTGGTAATTAGTCGAAGGCTGTAGATTCTTATTTACGCCTTCTGTTTCATACTGCTCCTTGGGTTTTGACTCTTTCGACATATGTTACCTTTTAGGCTTTGTATGTTATTGCTGATTGATTTACTGCTTCTCGAGCTTGGACATCTTAGTCCATTGTTTGATGCGCCACTTCTCGGGCTCAGACGTCTTAGTCCGCTATTTAATTTGCCGCTTCTTGGTTTTGGACATCTTAGTCCGTTGTTTGATATGCCGCTTCTTGAGCTCGGACGTCTTAATCCATTGTTTGATATGCTGCTTCCCGGGCTCGGATGTCTTAGTCCATTGTTGTCTGGTGCACTTGGTTAGCCTATCCACAAGCAGGACCCAAGGACTTACCCAACCTCCCTCCAGGAGGCCTCTTGACCTGGCCATAGCGTGGCGCGATCAAGGGCTTGTTCGGTGCCTTGGCCAAGCCATAGCGGGGCGGGACCAAGGGCTTACTCTATCTTCCCTTCAGAAGGTGCCTTGACCTAGCCATAGCATGGCGCGATCAAGGACTTGTTCGGTGCCTTGGTTCGGCCATAGCATGGCGGAACCAAGGGCTTATTCCATCCTCCCTCCAGGAGGTGCCATGACTTGGCCATAACGTGCTGCAATCAAGGACTTGTTTGGTGCCTTGGCCAGGCCATAACATGGCGGGACCAAGGTCTTACTCCATCCTTCCTCTAGGAGGTGCCTTGACCTGGCCATAGCATGGCGCAGTCAAGGACTTGTCAATGCTTTAACTTGGCCATAGTGTGGCATGGATAAAGGCTTACTATAACCTCCCTTCAGAAGGCACTTTGACCTGGCCAACTCGGCGTGGACAAAGGCTATGACCATTTAAGGAAATGTCCAAGTGCAAGGAGAATTTCACTACCAACCATGTAGATTTTTCTTTTTAAGGAAGAGGTGCTTTATTCATTCATTATAAGAAAATATGGTCGCAAGTGTTCCACATTCCACATTCTATGAACCATATTACCATCTGGTCGACATAACTTGTAAGCTCTAGGGGGAATTACTTTGCATATAGTTAGGGGACCTTCCCAATTTGGTCCTAGCGGTCCATCCCTAGGGTTTCTTGTGTTTTCCATCACCCTTCGGAGTACTAAGTCTCCCTCTTAAAATGGTCTTGTCTTCACTTTCGAATTCTAATATTTTGAAATTCTTCTTTGATATTCTGCAGTTCGGATAGCTACTTCATCTCTTAATTCATGTATTAAATTTAACGATTCTTTCTTCAATTCCTAAGATTAAAGGCATATGCGATTCTTCGATGCGAGGGTATCTCAATTTCAATTGGAAACATTGCTTCACACTCATATGTTAGAGAATAGGGGATATGTCCTGTTGCAGTTCTGGTGGATGTTCGATAAGCCCAAAGTACAAGTGGCAATTCTTCTACCCAATTCCCTTTAGCTTTATTTAATCGCTTTTTCAAGATTGTCTTAGTAGTCTTATTTGCAACTTCAACGGCCCCATTGGCCTTTGGATGGGCCACGGAAGAAAAGCTTTTAATGATCCCATTTTTATGGCAAAACCGAGAAAACTCCTCACTTTCAAATTGTGTTCCGTTATCTGATATAATCTTATATAGGATTCTGAATCTGGTAATAATGTTTTTAACGACAAATCTAAGCACTTTCCCAAAAGTGATTTTGGGGAGTGGTTCTGCTTCTACCCACTTAGCAAAGTAGTCTATGGTGACTAAAACATATTTTTCTCCTCCTTTGGGAATTGGTAATGGCCCGATTAAGTCGATTCCCCATATATCAAAAGGCCATGGACTTGAAATCGGAGTTAACTGACTTGGTGCAATCGAGGGATCTTTGAGTATTTTTGGCATCTTTCACATCTCCTTACATATTCAATAGCTTGACTTGCAATTCGAGGCTAATAAAAACCTTGTCTTGTTATTTTCTTTGCCAACTTTGCCCCGTTGGAGTGGTCTCCGCAAAATCCTTCATGCGCTCTCATCAACAATTTCATCCCGTCTTCCAGACTCACACATCTTAGGTAAGGTAATGCATACCTTTCTTGTAAAGGATTCCATCCATTATTGTGGAAGTCGGAGCTTGTCGCTTGATTTTCCTAGCTTCCACTTTGTCAAATGACAGTATCCCTTTGGAAAGATATTTAACAATAGGCGACATCCAAGTGTCACTATAACAGTCGTCTGTCCTTGGATGATTGATCCTCTCATTTGGAACTTCTTTATTAATTTCCCTTTCTTCTCTCTCTCTCGTGCCATAGCTTGGGATCTAGTCAGGACTAAAATTTCCTTCCCTTTTTCGGGTGTTCTCTCTTCAATACTTGGATTTGCTTGGTACCCTAATGGCACGATCCGCGTTTTTGGGGCTCCCCTTGAACTAGCCAACTTTGGTAATGAATCTGCCTGAGAATTTTTTCCCCTTGGAACTTGATGTATAGAAAAATCTTCAAATAAAGCGAGCATCTTTAATATCTTCTTTACATATAGAGATAGCTTGGCATCTTTAGTCTGATATACTTGCTTTACCTGGTTTACCATTAGTTGCAAATCACTAAAGACTTGAATTCATGGTATTTTGAGCTCTAAAGCCAGAGTCAACCCTACCACCATTGATTCATATTCGGCTACATTATTTGTCGCGGGAAAGCCTAACTTTATTGCGTAGTGTAGGCAGTGTCCATCTGGTGTTATTATGACATATCTCGCTCTAGCTCCTTGCTCATTCGATGCGCCATCCATAAATAACTGCCACATGGGTTTTACATCCTTTTCCTTTTCTGATTGTTCTTTAATGAAGTTTGTACATTCATTATTAAAGTCCGCCAATGCTTGTCCTTTGATAGCTGCTCTTGGTTGAAACTCAATGTCATACTGGCTAAGTTCAATTCCTCGCTTTACTAGCCTACCTGAAGTTTCAGGCTTACTGAAGACTTGTTTGAGGTGAAAGTTAGTCAATACTCTGATTGGATGTGCTTGAAAGTACACCCTAAGTTTTCATGCGGTAAGTATTAAGCAGTAAGCTAGTTTTTCCATTACTGGGTACCGAACCTCTGCATCCTTTAATCGCCTGCTTACATAATAAACAGGAAGTTGAGTCCCACTTCCTCTCTAATCAAAACTGAACAAACTGCATGTTCCGAGACTGCTATGTATAAGTATAAGACTTCACCGTTCTTGGGACTAGATAGTATTGGTGGTTTTTCCAAATGATTTTTCAACTCTTGAAAAGCTTTCTTACAGTCTTCTCCCTATTCAAAGTTTTTCTTCTTCTTGATTACATTGAAAAAGGGAATGCACTTATCAGTCGCCTTGGAAATGAACCTGCTTAGGGCGGCTACCCTACCATTTAAACTCATTACATCTTTGCTAGTTTTAGGCTCAGCCATGTCCTTGATAGCTTGAATCTAGTCTGGACTGGCCTCAATTCCTTGGACACTCACAATATAGCCTAAAAACTTTTCGGAATGAACCCCGAAAGAGCATTTCTGGGGAATCAGTTTCATTTGGTATTTTCGTAATACTTCGAACATTTCTTTTAGGTCTTCAAGATGACTCTTAGCCTCATAAGATTTCACCAGCATGTCGTTAACATAAACTTTCATATTTCGACCAATCCATAACGAAACTTGTATGTTTTTCATCTGGTTTGAACATGGGTATCTGATTATATCCTGAGTAAGCATCCATGAGAGATAACAATCTGTGTCCACTAGTTGCATCAACCAATTGATCTATCCGAGGCAATGGGTAACAATCTTTTGGACAGGCCTTGTTTAAGTTAGTATAATCGACGCAAGTCCTTCACTTACCGTTTGACTTCTTTACCAATATTAGGCTCACTAGCTATTTTGGGTAGTAGATCTCCCGAATGAATCCATTTTCAAGGAGCCTTTTGACTTTCTCTTTTAGGGTCAGACCACACTTTGTCCAATTGTCTCTTTTTCTATCTAAAGGGGTCGCTTCTGGATTGATGTTTAGTGCATGGCCCATAACCGATGGATCAATTCCAACCATATCTGAATGAGACCATGCAAACACGTCTTTATAGGATTTAAGAAATGGAATCAAGTCTTTCTTCAAGCTGCTTTCCAACTCCTTTCCCACTTTGACTCTTGGCTGAATCATTTGGGTCTATACATGTCTCCTCAAGGTCTTCTATAGGTTTTATCCTTCCACTTCTCCACGGCAGTCAAATTCTATGACAATTTCGCCTTCCTCTATGGAATTAACATTGATCCTCTTTCTCTTGCTTCCAAGGGAAATGTACCTTTAATACATACATTTATTAGTTTTACTAGATTTCACTTTTGTTTCGAATGTTGGATGTAAAGATCCATCATTCGAAGGCTAAAAACAGTAGAAGAATCGAAGTAAGCAAAATACTCCCTCTTCTATTGATCAAGCGTTGTAAAATACATTTCGCGGGAGCTGAATTGTTCTCCACAAATAGTGCCCCAACCCTTTTTGGTTAAGAATTTTACCATCGGATATTTTGGCGAGACAAAAGCATCCACCTCATCAAGTGCGGGTCGGCCAAATAATGCATTATAGTATGATGGTTGGTTGATGATTATAAAGAGAGTTTCAAAGGTTCGGCATCATGGCGGTACTCCCATCTGCACTAGCAACTTTACTCGTCCCACTGGGGTCAATCCCTTGTTGTTGAACCCAAAGATTGGTTCAAGGTTGGGTTCTAACTTGTCTTCGGGGATGTCCATTTGATCAAAGGCATGTTTGGAAATAACATTGACTGTGCTACCAGTGTCTACAAGAATCTTAGACACTATAGACAGTGCAATTTGAGCCGTGATCATGAGGGGGTCATTATGAGGGTGATGGATCCCCTTCTTCAGCTCCCGGGGAGTAATAACAAGATTCAACATCGGAATGTTGAGTCACAGATTTTTCAGCGTGGGCTCTTCTTGAATGGAGAACACTCCTTCTCTAGCCTCTTTGATGTATCTGATTCTGGCTTCCTTGCTAGTCCCTGCTGGATGTGGACCCCCATGAATTACATCAATCTTATTCAATGGCGGACTCAAGCTCAATGGGTCTTCTTCTTCCAAGATGTTGACAGCATTACTGGGAAACCTTTGTGGACCGTCACCAGTCTGTGGTGCTTTTTGTTTGTCTTGGATGAACTCCTTCAAATGTCCCTCATGAATCAATTTCTGAATGATTCCCGCCAACACTCTACATTCATTAGTCTTGTGGTCGTTTGCTTTGTGGTAAGCGCAATAGTCATCCCCTTTTCTCTGTTCAGGGTAATTTTTGGCCTTAAATGAAGTCGGAAAGTTAACCTTCTCCTTTGTCACAGCATAGATATAAGATAATAGCTTGTTTAAAGCGATTGAATTAGTATTAGGCTCTTCCCATCCTGTTATCTTATGTCCTTGATCCAATCCAAACCTTCCACTTTTCATTTTAGGATTTGCTTTCTTCTCAGCGTGATATAATTCATCCATTCAAATGAATTTATTAGCCTGAAAATGGAAGTCCTGCAGATCCTTACACCCATGAATAAATAGTTTCTTCCATAATGGTGTATTCTCTATTAACCCAGAGTATACTGCAATTAGCTTATCCCAATAATTCATGTCTTTAGCTTTTATGCTTCTGTGTTGAACCTTTTGAGGTAATCTCCCAATGACTCTCCCTGATTATGCTTGATGTTGGCTAAAACAGTGTAATCGATTGTTGGGTCCTTACATATACAGAATTAGGCAGAGAACTCGTAAGAATACTGCTTCCATGAATAGATTGTCTTTTCACGATATTGTCGATACTATTTAGCGGCGGCTCCTTAAAGCGTTACCGGAAATAGTCTGCATCGAACGGCTCCAGAAGCATTATACAAATCCATTTGGTCATCGAAAGCCATCAAGTGATCACCGAGGTCTATAGTACCATGATACTTCAGTGTTGGGATCTTTACATAGGATGAGATGACCGTTGACATGATTTCGTCTATGAAAGGTGGCACTCGTTCATTATCATTTGCTTTTTCATCCAAGGTCCTCTTCCCCTTAGCATTTAGCATGTCCTTAATTGCCTTTTCTGCTATGTCTTTCAGATAAGCTTCGATATCATGATAACTTTTCCGGTTTAGGTTGTATTTTTTTGATGTCAAGCTTCCAGATTGCTCGAGAGATTTGTCCAATACCCTTCCTTGATGATCGAGTTTTGTCGAATGACGCTCTTTCTTCTTTGAAGATGTCAAGTCGATATTGCTTTTGTCTTTATTGGTACAAGCCTTTAAGTTTCTTCTTAGAGATATCACCTCATCTCCAGTCGTTGGTTTTGGTGTCTTGGAAGACCTTTGAGACAGTGCTGCTTTGAGAAGCTCTTGCATCTCCAGCAATTATTGTTCCAAGTGCTTTATTTTGGTTGCATTGTCGTCTTGTTGAGCTGGGGTTGATGGTTACCCTTGCACAACTCCTCCATATTGAAAGTTGGTGTTATGTTTTCTTCTAAAGTTGTGGTGTGTATGACCTCTTCATCCATTCGACTGAGCCTTTTGGATTTCATTTTCCTACACCAAGTTAGACAATCCATAATTAGTCTATAAGGTAACCATAAGGTCGGAGGTTTGAGCCCTCCTTCTAGCGCCAAAAATGTTAACAAGAAAACTGGTTAACATACCCAATGCTAAGTGGTTAACCAGAAATGTTGCTGACACTTCAAAAGAAGATTTTAAGAAGTGACCACTCTCTTCGAAACCCTTTTTGAATGAGTTGGTTTGGACAAGTTGCTTGCGGAGGGTGGTCTCATGAAAATATTAATTGTAGTTAATAGGTTCAATCAACCCTATTGAAATGATGGTTAAGGAGAAAGCACTCCCTTTGAAGCCTCTTTTTGAATGAGTCGAAAGAGGTTATTCATATCGAACATTTGTCTCTTTCCACTATGTCGAAAGGATCATTCTTCCCTTAAGAAATGGTATCTCCTTTCGATGATATTGTTTATGCTCTTTTGGAAAGAACTCTTTCGAAAGGGTTGTATGTATTGTAATATGTGTACACCTTTCGAAGGAATTCGTCCAACTAGCATAATTTAGTATTTACACATCAAATCCCTTCCAAAACATCCCTTTCGATCAGGTCGAAAGGGTATTTGTTCTATCAAAGTGGACTCGATGTTCAATATATAAACTCTATGTTCTATATAAAATGGAATAACATTTTGGACAATATAAGCTCCATGAATTTATTAATATCGAAACGCTATCATCATCTTTGTTTAATATTTGATATCATTAAACACGATGATAACATGATTCGTATAGATATTATACAAATTAATCTCATTGTATCGCATAAGATAAATAGGAATTAAGAAGATAAGAAAGCATCATATGCAATTGATCATTAGTCAAGCTAATGATCGAAATGATCTCTCTCATGATCAAAATCTTTATTAAATCCATGCGCTTCCACTTTTAGCATTAATCCAAATTGAGTTACAAGTAAGAGAGCTTTTCCTAAATTGATTTAGGGTTACAAAGATTTGATTTGCCAAGAAATAGAAGAAAGGATTTAGGATTTCCAAAATTCGGTCCCCAAACTCAGACCCCTAGGGTCATATTTATAGATGTGGGTTGGCCCCCTTTCGCGCCCATCCTTTTTCAGTCAAAAGGCCTTCCTTCAACCTTCCATGTGCATCCTTTCAACATAGTCGAAAGGCCTTCCTTCATCCTTGTGCGCGCCTCCTTTCGATACGGTCGAAAGGCTTTTCTTTTGACCTTTCTCATCCACCCTTAGGCCTCCACCTTTTCATTTCAGACCTTTCGACCTAGTCAAAAGGGTCGCCTTGACAACCTTTCGCCATCGTTAAAGTTTGAGTGTCTCTTTTACTTTGCTTTTTTGTACTATTTTCAACTTCGTCGAAAGGGAGATAAGAGCGCTCTTCGCTTTGTGCTGCTATACAGTTGCAAGTGAGAGATGAGTTGAGCTTTCGCATAGCTTCGTCCGAAAGGAATGGTTAGCGACAACTGGGTCTTAGCGAAAGGACTTTGGGTCTTCGTGTAGGGTTTTCATCATGCCTTCGAAGGGTTCCAACTGTTTCGAAAGGCTTGTTCCTGCTTTCGAAAGTTGTGTATTGGAATCATTTCTTCAAGTAGTAGATTGACAACGACGAAACCCTCTATTTTAAAGGAATTGATTCTTTTGTGGGAGTCTATCATTCAACACCTTTGAAAGGTGCTTCGAACTTATAATAGCCTTTCTTATATATGTGAAGCCATCTGTGTCGAAAGGTTTGGATGAGGCGGAAGAGTAACCTTGCCTTCTTTCCTACCCTTTCGAAAGCTTTCATTCCGCTTGTCATTTGTAATGGCACCTGGCGCTTGTAACTCCTTCAAAAGCCATCTCAATACTTTCAAAACGCTCTCCTTTGAACTTTGGCAAAACCCATATCTTCAATTTTTATAGAGTCTATCACTTTTATAAGTCTTCTTTCATACCTTTGTTCTTAAGTGAATTTTTATGGTTAACAATCCATATTAGAAATCATCATCAAAATTGATCAAGAAAAAATAAGTGATATAGCCTATCAAATCATCAAACCATATCCAACATCTTACAAAACATAAATATAAATCATCTATAGACCAAAGAACCAACAATAAGGTAAGGCTATCTCAAATACCAAATTTTCAAAGAGTACGGATATACGGGGATTGACTATGCTTTAGACTCAATCAGTCTCTAGTCTAGTCAACTCATTATAAAAATGGGACATATATGCCAATCCACTACACACACATATACCATGAATCTAACAGGAGACTAACAGCCGCCTACCACAAACCTGCTCCTGGAACACAGGTTTACTCGCCAACCGTAGAGTAACCGTCTATTCCTATAGTATTTAAGGTATATGCCAATATACTTCACTCACATACCCAGAACCAGATAGGGAGATTGAAAGCCGCCTACCGCAATCCTACTTCAGGAACCCAGGTCTACTCGACTACCAAAGAGTAACCGTCAATTCCTATAGTCTTCAATTACCTCGATAGACATCGTGACCCCATCCACTAGTGGCTCGTCTACGCGTAGCCCCGGTCACGATCCTTCTTTGCCCTAATGGTAAAATATCGCTGGACTAAGTGATACAAGGGGCAATGGGAAACAACCCATCTACTAGTATATGCACACCAAAGGGACATATAACTACGGTATCGCGGATATGGACCGCGACCCCACGATCAGGCCGCCAAGGTGGATATTGGCCAATCTGTTTCACTCCTGAAAAATAAAGAAAGCTGGACACGATGTGGATAGTCATGTAGTACTCATACCCTATAGCTACATATAACTCTAATAGTAAGCCGACACACGACTCTCATAAGCCAACATCTATTGATATGATACTCCTCACTAAGTATCACATATACACATGAGTGTAATCCCCACTTAAGTGATATTTACTTACAATGAATAATCAAACAAATAAAATAACGGCATCCCAAATCACCATATGTTATTCGGATAATTATTCAAGGTTCATAAATTACACTCGATCCACACTAGGTATTTCTATATGAAAAGTCTAATGAATAACCGGAAAAGTGTTACCGAAAGTTTCATACCAGAAGGTACCACTAATCCGTTTATTTAAATTTTTCGTCGCATAGAAATCAAACCTCGCAAATCAAATAGAAGGATGTCATCACCGTATCAATATAACTCAAATCAATATCAATGGTGAGCCACTCATATAATATATATTCAATAAACAAGAAAGAATAATCAAGGAACTACTAAAAAAATAGATTATTCAAATAAATATAAATAAACAAATCAATTCTTAATAATAAATCATTCGCGACATATAATTTTATATAACAAAATAAATATTAAGAGATGGGTAATAAATAAATATTCCAGTAGTAAATAAGTAATTATCTAAACTCAGATGTAATTTAATATTTGCAAAAAATAACTAATTTCCCAGTTTTACATAGAGTTAGTCAATTATTAAATATTTACTAATAACATAAAAAAACTCAATTTAAATTTCCAAAATAGTTTATAAAGCTGAACATTACATATAAAAGTTATTTCATAATCTTATATAATCAAATACTGTTATTAAGTAATGTTATACTATCCAAAACAATTTAATTTATTCGTAATCTATTATATATCACTTGGAAATAATATTATTGATTTCATATAATATTTTATAAAAATATCAGTATATTACATTTTCCTTTAAAACAATTTAAAAACTTATAATAGATTACTATATTGATTTGAAATAGAGTTTGATAACCAATAGAAGACTATATTTATGTTTATAATTAAAATATATTTATAAATTTAAAAATATCTAAATTAAATAAAATTTAGTAAAATGTTTATAAATTAACATACAAATAATCATCTAATTCAATTCATAAACGGACATAGCTCCGTTTGTAAGTCGATACATCCAACTAACACAAAATCTCCCAATTAATCCATAATCATATCCATTTCCACATAGTCAATTCAATATACCAAATTATCAATTCAACTCATCAATTTAATCTAATAATCAATAATCCATAACACAAAATCAATTACCATCGTACAATACGATTTCATCCAATATCGCAACAAGTAATCAATATTAACTATTCATCACAATACCAAACAAACAATTCAACTATGCAATTCAATCATCAATCGGCATAATACACACACATATACATACAAAGATATATATGTGTGTATATATGCTCAACGCAATAGATATAGTTGTGAGTTTAAAGAAAAACTCACTGAATCGATGGTTGAACTTCAAATAGACGACCGTTGAATTTTGCGCCATTGCTAACATAACGTCGCTGCCATGCCCTAGTGAAATAACCAAATAACCAAGCTTCCATGTCCCCAGCTTGACAATAATTGCCTACTACAAAATCACAAGCACCATCCTCCAGCAACCACCAATCGCCTTCAATTGCGGATGTCATGACCCACTTTTCCATATAGATTTAAACTGACCTTTAACCACACTCGTCAGCCAAATCGCACGGAAAGGCAGATAGTAAAAGAAGGAAAGTGGTAGAAGATAGAAAGAAGAAAGAAAGAAAATAGAACAACACATAATCTCACAGCGGAATGAAAAATCTATAATATAGAACAAGTCTATACATAAAACAAAACTGTAGCTTAAACATATACAGACATAAATCAGAGTATGCATCTATTCAGCACGGACAGTTATAACACCCTGTCCTCACGATTGCTGATGAACATAACCAAATGTAACTGAATATAATCATCTACGTGGATACGTCTCTGGCCTCTAGCTCCTCTCCTGAAGCTTTCATTATCCATCTAAACCTGGAAATATGCTCGGTCTGACCCGAGCATATAGGAAAAACCACGCCTGGGTCAGTCTGGTAAAACCAGCGTAAGAAAACACACTCAATTTTAATTATTAAAGTTTTAAAATTGAGTGCGACCGCGGTTGGGATCAACAACCGCCACACAGTCGAATAAAAGGGACTCTAGATAGGGGTAACTTTACCCTACTTGGGTGCGACCCACTTAGCCTTGCTGCATCTCCCCTGATTTTCAGTCATTCCCGGTTGATGAGGCTCGAGGCTAAGTGTGACGCCCCACCTCAATACCCACGCTAGCCAAGGACACTACGGAGTAATGCCGTCAACTAGCGTGGAGAATAAGGCTGTTGAGGAGCGACCATCCGTGTAATTGCTTTATGCGAGCACCGATATGTCAGGTAAAATATAACTTTCATTTAATCTCAAGAGGAATTCCGACATACCGATACAAACTCAAAGCTAGTACACAGTAGATATATGGACTTCGGAAACAAGTATAGAAATAAACATAACACAAATCAGTCACAGACAATTCATATCACAATGGCGGAAATAGATATGAATATAACACATGAAAGTGTATATCAGAGTAGTGGTCAAATAAGATCCACAATAACACAAAAGAATAGATACAAGTGCAAGACAATAGAATATGTATACATCAAGGAGTCTAATCTCAAACGTATACAACAAAAACTACTAAACTAGAGTAGTTAGCCAAAAGTCAGATGATGGTTCCAGATAGGAAGTCATGAGGAAGCACCTGTAAGATCTCAGTCTGACCCGAGTATTATTTAAGAAGAAAATAATAAATGGATCAGTCTAGCTATAATTATCAGATAAAATTATATAGAATAAGAGATATGACAAAAACGTATGATAACCATAAAGTCATACTGTGATAAGTATCTAATCGAAAATCAATTCAGAGATTAATCAATATCACAAGAATCTTCTCAAAGATTAAAAGAATGTCATATTCTTAATTTAATTCACCAAGCCACAATAAATGACATACATATCAATGCCAACTGAAAAAGGTGGTGAAACATAAATCCCAGAAATCAATAATTAGAAATCCATAAATCACAAGAAAAGGATGGCCAATCCCAAGCGGGAGCATGAAAACTCACAAACACGTGTATCACAAACAATTTGGAACATTGACGCAGTGCAAACGGTACGTCCAATGAACCGGAAAGCCGAGACATCGCTGTAGTACAAACGGTACATCAGATGAATCGAAACACAATACAATTCGGAACATTGACGCAGTGCAAACGGTACGTCCAATGAACCGGAAAGTCGAGGCATCGATGTAGTACAAACGGTACATCAGATGAATCAAAACACAATACAATTCGGAACATTGACGCAGTGCAAACGGTACGTCCAATGAACCGGAAAGTCGAGGCATCGATGTAGTACAAACGGTACATCAGATGAATCAAAACACAATACAATTCGGAACATTGACGCAGTGCAAACGATACGTCCAATGAACCGGAAAGTCGAGACATCGATGTAGTACAAACGGTACATCAGATGAATCAAAACACAATACAATTCGGAACATTGACGCAGTGCAAACGGTACGTCCAATGAACCGAAAAGTCGAGACATCGATGTAGTACAAACGGTACATCAGATGAATCGAAACACATTAAAAGTACATGGGTTGCTAGCCCACGAAGAAATGAGACGAAGCTCAATAAAATGAAGTATAGTCCTTCACATGGACAAAGAGACATCGCACATTGCTAGTCTAAACCATAAAAATGATCATCATCGATCATCAAGAAGTGTCAATTACACTAAGCTAGTAAATATATGAGTTTAGCTTCATGTCCCATAACCACTAGCTTAACTTAAATATTTACGAATAAATTGTAGATTTCCACTAGAAAATTGTCACAAGATATTCAATCGAACAAGTCCAAAAATTAACCGATGAAGTAAACGCAAGCGTTTCATACCACTTGTTTTACTAAGTCGTTTAATTAGATTTCTCATACGAGTGAGGTAAAGGTTTTTATATACTAGTAGATTGGAAAACGGTTTAAGAAACGAGCTTTGTAATAAAATAGTGCTGAAATCGTTTTAATGAAAGAGTTTTGATATTTACTACTAGTATAGAAAACCTTTATATTTTTAAAGTGACAAATCATAGAAATGAATGTAGAAACAATCAATCATAAAAATTCACATTCGAAGACGTGAATAAAATCCAAAGAAATCGATACCAAATCCATCAAAATGGATGTTCCAAAAATCCCGAAGAAAAGGTCATCAAAGTCGATAATAATTGATAACAATAAGTCGGATCAACAAAAATCGATAAACCTTGGAAATATAATCAAAAACAGCCTAAACAGGCAAAAATGAACAGTTCCAAACGTCTGGTTTGAAATCCAGACGTCTGGATTTAGGTTCTGCAAGTTCCAGAAAAACCTCTCAGACGTCTGATCCAACATACCAGACGATTCCAGAAAAACCTCCCAGACGTCTGATCCAACATGCCAGACGTCTGATCCAACATGCCAGACGTCTGATCCAACATGCCAGACGTCTGAAATTGGTTTTTGCCATTTTCTTTATTTTCCTACGTGCATATATTTTTGCTCCAGGTCTAAACCAGACGTCTGGTCACCTGGTCTGGGAAACATTTTGCCTAGGCCAAAGTGGCCAAAACGTATCGAAAGCGATCGGATGAGCAACGGCGACTAAGGATTTACGCCCAGCGACAACCCGGCCTTAAAGGCTCCTCGATACACTCCGAATATCAATGTCCAAATGTCCATAGAAGGATTTTCATAAATTTGGACCAAAACACCAAAATTGAAGAATTCACAAAACCAATTCAAATCACAACAAGTGAACACGAAATAGATGATAAGAATTCATACCTAACAACAAAGATAGTTATAGGCATAGATGTGAGATAAAAATCTCACCTTTTACACAAAAACAATGAAGAGGAAGCTATAGAGCAAGGCAAGGACAATCACTCTTCAATTCCAACTCAACAAGCTTGAATCTAAGCTTAAAAGAGAATTATTTCCTAAAGTTAGGTTTAGGAATTTCTGAGATTGAAAGGAGGAAGAGTTGGAGAAGAAGAAGAGGATGCTTACCAATAGCTTCTCTTTGAATTTGGAGCTAGAACTTGATTTGCAAATGAAAACTAGGGCTTGGGAATTCTAATTTCCAATCTTTTCCCCCATTATTCTCTTTAGAGCTGAAAGTATTAGGAAAAGAAAGTGAATGAAGGGAGAGGGGTTCAGTTTGGATATTAAAAGGTTGATGGGCTGAAACACAAACCAAAGCCCTAAATGAAAAAGTAGCAAAATTCTACTAACTCCAAACATATCGAAGCTTATACTCAAAAAGGTCGCAAACGGCATTTTGAACTCAATGGAAGTGGTCTCGAGTCCCAATTCGACTGTTTGCAAAAAGTAGCTTTTCGGACTAAAATCCGACTAATGATGAAATATTTAAATAAAATATTTAAATATACAATCGATAAATATGCGGGTTGTTACAGACTCCCCTCTTTAAAGAAATTGCGTCCTCGCAATACTTAAGAAGAAAATAAATAGTAACAACCATAGAAGCATATCAATATAAAAGAAAATTTGAAATAAGAAGTTCACCATAAAGAGCAAGAAAGAGTAAACCTGGACGAGTTCGCTCAATGAATTCTCTAGATTTCCCAAAAGCAATCCTTGGGATTTGAGTGCCATAGAACTTTCATAAGAAGAACATCTTTATTCCGAAGGCGCTCAACCTCCGAAGCAATGATACGAATAGAATGTTGCTCAAAAGTCAAACCTGATGAAACTTCAATTCCTACTATAACACTAGGCTCAAGAATAAAAAATATCGGAAACCTAAAATCATTTCCATAGTTAAAAGACGTGGAAAACGTCAAGACAGAAAATTGAGCCGGGGCAACGGCGTAGTATAATAACAATACGCCCGAGAAACTGGAAACACGAATAACTCCGAACATCGACGTATTACAATAACGGTACGTCCAATGAACGGAAACTCAAATAATTCGGAACACCGACGTAGTACAAGAATGGTACGTCCAATGAACCGAACACCATAAAAGAACATCGGGCGCTGGTCCATATAAGAAATGAGATAAAACTCAATAAAACGAAGTATATCAAAACGTCTGATGAACTTGATAAAAAGATAATTCCATCCAGACATCATCAAAGAATCAACCACTTGTTGCTTACGACTAAGCACACTGGCAACACGATTTACCTTCTGGGAATAAAAAGAATATCAAGATCATAAGATGCCAGGAACTCTAAAAGCGAAAACAATAGCCGCGAGCACTAGATCATGAGTGGCATACCTAGTCTCGATCGGCTTTAATGATTTAGAAGTACAAGTGATAGCACGTTCTCTTTTGCAAGAGAACGGCATCCAAACCAATACGATTAGCATTGGTATAAAAGATAAGGTCTTGGTTCCCTTCGGGAATCACAAGAATAAGAGTATCGAAAAGAAAGAATTTCTTCTTCTTTCTCGAAAAGCTAAAATTTTCAAAATTACATTTATCTTTATGTAATAATCTTTCTAGAGAAATTTACATTTTTACAAGTCAATTTACTGTGTCTGATTGTCTCATCAAAGCGTTTAGGAAATTCCTATCGATAACGTTGATCAGGCGCATCGACCAGAATCCTTAAAGCACTCAATGGGCAATGCAATCACAAAATCATAATCCATATGATAAAAATATCTCTTAGAAGTTTTAAGAATATTCTTTGCTCATTGAAGAACGAAATCCAATTATACTTATAAATAAATCTTATGAAAAAGATTTGCAAAATTTTTAAATTGTTATTTCCATCCTGTGACGGCCGCCCATAACCCCTGCATTGAACCTAGAGAAAGGTGCGCTGTAAAGTGTGCCAGGCAGCCATGGACGATTGTCAAGGTAAATCAAAACAACAGAATCTATCGTATTACTCACAGCGCATGGACAAAATACAATAGAACATATATATAGTGAAGCTTCACAGAATAGAATCTCATCAATAAAACTTCATAATAGTTGAATACAAACATCTGAATAGTCAATACAACAAGCCTCACTACATATCACTCAGAGAATACAAAGCAGCGGAACATCCAGTACATATAGTAAGAAGTAATATGCAATACTCCAGCTCGTCTTCGTCATCAACATCGTGGAAAGTAAGAGCAGCACCTGTCACCTGCTACCTAGTCTGCCCGTCCCAAAATGGACGAACAGTCCAAGGCAATAAAAGTTAAAACATAAAGCCTTGAGTCAGACAACAGTCTTAGTGAGCAGTAAATTAACTAACAACATACCAAAAGAGCATAAAGGAAAAGGAATAGGAATACAACCCTCCCACTCCAACCTCTTTCTACAGTGATAGCCCCCAGACACACACTAAGCAGAAGAAAACATAGCAGAATATACAATTTAAAGTAAAGTAATTATCACTCGAGTCAAGGGCGATGTTTTCCAAGTACAAACCCCCAAGGCCTAAACCAAGATCAGATAATCACCCAGAAAACACTACTCTTGAGACCGGGTGACGATACAACCAAACATCCATGACTCTGGTTATCACTGTTATCATTGCTTCGATATCACCGTTAATTGAATGACCGACACATTCTTTCAGCCGTCCGTCAAGGGCTAATGGAACCCCGGTTCTAGACATAACTCCCGCACGTCATCGTGACCCGTGCCTAGGACTATCGAATCTGCCCAGAGTACTTGACTACCCAATCAGTAGCCTTCAGGGACTATCGAATCTGCCCATCGTACCCTTGCTTTGAGCATGCTAGAACCTTCAACAACGATGGGATCTCAGCCTTCTAGTCATCCTCCTCGACAACTATTTCCATACTAGCTCAAGCGCCTCTCGAGCATCCATTATCCTCAAACTCGAACCATATCACCGAGTTATCAACCTGCTTGGAATGATCCCGTCTGGATTAGACCAAGACTATCTCATACCCTGCCTCGCTTCATCACATCCTCGCAAAGCTTCATCTCAACATCATCATCATCGAATCTATGCATAAGAGCTTTACCATCCGCTACATATGCCACAAGCAGCTTTTCCAATTCAAGAGCCTTTCCCTTAGCTTTTGAATTATCCTCAATCTAAATCAAATCATCAATCATCTAATTCATAACAATCAACCAAATCAAACATTAATCCAAGCAATCAAGCATTCAAATATGATCTAAGTAGACAATTATAACAATAATGACAATTTCGTAATTAAAGAGTCAAAAGTCTAATAAGCATGAAAACATGAGAATTATCTCTACAATCTTGATGAATGAACTTGCATAGGTTAACACTTAGTAAAATGGTCGTCAAATCATCATGAACAATGAATCTACATGGGTCTATACTTCGGTTTACAAAAATGCATGAAAATCACTATTTTATCATCAAATCAAGACAACGATCCGATATACTCCTTTGGATCCGTGTGAGAGATAATCACCACTCACTAAATCACCAAAACAACCTCAAATCAACACGCTTCAGATCTGGACAGTGAAGGATCAAACTTGATCTATCACGAATCCGCTTCAAACGAAGAAATCTCACTTCAAAGGATGAAGATCTTCAATCCAAGCTCTTGAATCTTCAATTTGATCTTCAACTTGGATGGATAGAATCACTAGACTAGAGTGGAGAAGAGAAGTGAAGAAGTGTAGAAGTCGAGCTCTCAAAATGGCAGCACTTCGTCGCTTCGAAATCCGGATCCCAAAAATGGAACAAAGCCCTCCTATTTATAGCTGAAAATCCCCTTAGATCGTCTACTCGGAGTTAGGTCGTCTCCGACCTACGACCTAAGACACCCACCGACCTAAGTCTTCACCTAACAACCCATACGACCTACGACTTAACCGCTTAACACTCCTACGACCTAACATATCGCAGGCGTGTGACCTAACGACCTAAGCCCAAGCGCACTCACGACCTACCAGGCCAACCTATCTACGAGTTATGACTTAGCAGCGCTCGCGGCTTAACCAACACAGAGACTTTCAACCAAACTCCTAAGTCGTCTAGACGACCTAACTATCCATCCTCCAAACTTAGGTCGCTCTCAACCTAACTGAACACTAGGTCGCTCACGACCTAACTACACTAACCACTAGGTCGCTAACTACCGTAGGATACTAACCCTTAGGTCGCTACTCACCAGTTCCTTAGGTCGTTGCCGACCTAACTTCCTTAGGTCGGTCAAATACTATAGGTCGTTCCTAACTCATGAACGACCCAACCCAACACGACCTAACTGTATACGACATAACTACGAGCGACCTAACACTTAGCGTTATCTCCTTAACACGGCCACGACTCAATTAGGCTACGACCTAACTAATCTTAGATCGTCTACGACCTAACAAATCAAGCTACCAGACGACCTAATACATAGTGACCTATCTCTTAACTCGGTCAAAACCTTAAGTCGTCCACTATATCTTAAGTCGGTCACTATGACCTAACTCTATCCTTAAGTCGTTCCAAACTGTCAACCGACTTAAATCACTCCCCTATCTTCCTTAGGTCGTCGCCGACCTACCCCTTAAGTCATTAACTCGCCCAGACTTATCACTAAACTCGTCCAAAACTCCTAAGTCGGCTATGACTTAGGACTTAAGCAAAATTCTGCCAAAATCTGAAACAACTTAACAGCAATGCAACCAAAGGTCAACTATTTTACGATGTTTCGATCCGTGAAAATACGGGTCGTTACATTCTCTCCCCCTTAGGAATTTCGCCCCCGAAATCCCAAACAACAAAGCAATCAAAGACTATTCTGCACGCCTACCATCCATAGCAATCAACAAACCATGCATCCAATTCTAGCTTAGCATGCAGAATTCTAAAACTAGAACAAGTTACAATATCGTGAGATGACACGACACTTTAGGGCCATACCTTGAAGACTTCAGGATGAGCTGCTTTCATCCTCTCTTCCACCTCCCACGTGCAGTCGTTATCATCATCACTCCATTGTATCTTGAGCAACTTAACTACCTTCCTCCTAAGCTGTTTCGTGTCAGTTTCCACAACACGAAGCGGTTTACGAGGTCTTCTATCGACTGGATCAACTTCAAAATCTTCACAGCCATCAGCAAAAACCACTGTATTCGAGTCGTGCACATACTTCCGTAGATACGATACATGAAAAACATTATGCACACCCGACATCTTCTCCGGTAACTCCAACCTGTAGGCGAGCTTTCCAATTCGCTCGATGATCGGGAATGGTCCAACAAATCTCGGAGTCAATTTCCCTTTCTTCCCGAATCGAATAACATTCTTTAGTGGAGAAATCTTCACAAAAACCATATCGCCAACGTCGAACTCCAAATCTTTACGACGCTTATCGGCATAACTTTTCTGACGATCTTGGGCTGCCTTCATTCGTTGCCGAATGATCTCTATACAATCCGAAGTCTGTCGAATCATCTTTGGTCCAAGTATCAACTTTTCTCCAGTTTCTAACCAACACGTCGGAGAGTTACACGGTCTTCCATACAATGCCTCATACGGTGCCATACCAATGCTTGACTAGTAACTGTTGTTGTATGAAAATTCCACCAAATGAAGGTGATCTTCCCATGATCCTCCGAAATCCAAAACACAAGCTCTAAGAAGATCTTCCAAAACTCGGTTGACTCGCTCGGTCTGACCATCGGTTTGAGGGTGATAAGCTGTACTCAAACACAACTCGGTTCCCAAAACTTCCTGAAAGCTCTTCCAAAATCCACTAGTGAACAATGGGTCTCGATCGCTCACTATACTCTTCGGAATACCATGGAATCGAACTATCCACTTGACATACAACTCAGCCAACTTTAATGCCGTCCTAGTCGATCGAACAGGAATGAATCTTGCACTTTTAGTCAAACGATCTACAATGACCCAAATCCCTTCATTTCCCATTCTTGTTCTAGGTAGTCCATCAATAAAATCCATCGACACTTGTTCCAACTTCCATGTAGGAACTTCTAATGGCTGAAGCAATCCACTGGGCTTCTTCTACTCGGCTTTTACCAACTGGCAGTTCATACATTTGGAAATAAAATTTCCAACATCCTTCTTCATGCCTTCCCAGTAGTAGGTCCTCTTCATATCCCGATACATCTTATTTCCACCTGGATGAATTGTCAGCTTTGAGTGATGACTTTCCTTCAGAACCTCACTCCTCAATTCATCTATATCGGGAACAACTAGTCGTCCTTGCTTTCGAAGCCAACCCTCTCGATCGACCTCGAATCCTTTATCCTTTTCTGGGTCCAATCCAGATTCCAAATCATGGATAATTTTGACAATCTTATCATCTCGCCTTTGGCTCTCGCCGATCCTTTCCACAAGAGTCGGTCTTATCGATAAGTTTTCCAACATCTCAGGTTCCAATTCACATCTAGGCCTGAAGTCAAATCCAGCTAAATAATCGAGATTCTTCCATTCCGAAAACATGGCTCCCAATCCTGCATGTCTTCGACTTAACGCATCTGCCACCGCGTTACCTTTTCCCGGAGTATAAGCTATACCAAAATCATATGACGCTAAAAACTCTAGCCAACGTTGCTGTCGAAGATTCAAATCCTTTTGGGAGAAAAGATACTTCAACGACTTATGATCTGTAAACAACTCGAATCGAACTCCCAATAGATAATGTCTCCACATCTTCAGAGCAAAAACAATCGCCGCTAACTCCAAATCATGAGTCCGGTAATTCCTTTCATGCGGCTTCAGTTGTCGACTGGCATACGCAACAACTTTATCCTTCTACATCAGCACTGCTCCAAGTCCAGTACCACATGCGTCGGTGTAAACCACCATCTCATCATTTCCACTAGGAATAGTCAAAACAGGAGCACTTGTCAATCGCTCTTTCAGGATTCCGAAAGCTTGCTCACACTTAGCATCCCATCTGAACACTTGGTTCTTCTTTGTCAATCCTGTTAACGGTGCAGCTATCTTGGAGAAGTCTTTGATAAACCGTCGATAATATCCTGCTAATCCAAGAAAACTTCTCACATCAGATGCATTCTTAGGTCTAACCCAATCCTGGATTGCTGCCACCTTAGCGGGATCAACCGCTATTCCGCTTCCAGAAATAACATGGCCTAAGAACCTCACTTCACTCTTCCAGAAGTGACACTTCGAAAACTTAGCCTTCAGCTGACGTTTCCGTAAGATTTCCAAAACAATACGCAAGTGCGTCTTGTGCTCTTCTTCAGTTCTGGAATAAATCAGAATATCATCCACGAACACAAGTACAAACTTGTTCAACTGATCCCTGAACACTCTATTCATAAGATCCACAAAATATGCTGGCGCGTTAGTCAATCCAAACGGCATTACCAGCCACTCAAAGAAACTGGATGGTGTCCTAAAAGCTGTCTTCGGCACACTATCCTTAGCCACTCTCAACTGGTGAAATCCCGTTGCCAAATCCATCTGAGAAAACACCTTAGCTTCGTGAAGCTGATCAAACAAGTCATCTATTCTCAGCAATGGATACTTGTTCTTCTTAGTCACCTTATTCAGCTCACGATAATCGACGCACAACCTCAGCGATCCATCTGCTTTGGTTGCGAATACAACTGGTGCACCCCATTCGGACACACTACGCCGAATGAATCCTTTCTGCAAAAGATCATCAACTTGCACCCTCAACTCTTGCTGTTCCCTAAGCGCCATCCGCCTAAGAGGCATCACAACAGGTCTGGCTCCTTCAACTAGATCTATACGAAACTCGATCTCTCTATGCGGCGGCAACCCTTTGACTTCGTCAAAGACATCCTCGAATCCATTCGCGATTGGAACTAATGACAGTCCATCCCGTGGAACAACTAGCGAATACATGAAGCTCATGAAGACGCCTTCTTCATGCTTACATCGTATCACAATCTTTCGCCCCTCCACATTCTCGACTGTCACCTCCAACCTTTCGCAATCAACCTTAGCCGCATACTTCCTAAGCCAGTCCATACCCAAAATAATTCCGAACCCCGCAAAGTTCAGAACAAAACAATCACAAACAAAAGAGCAACCATGACTCGATACAATCAGACCACGGCATAACATACACAAACAAGACGAACCCCCAACTGGATTAGTCACAACCAATGGCCTATCAATAATATCTGGTTCCAAACCTAACCGGCCTACGAGTTCACTACAAACAAACGAATGCAACGCCCCAGTATCAAACAGAACTCTAACTGGAACACCACATAGGAAAAGAGTACCTTGAACCACCACACTCTTTCCCTTCTCTTCAACGGTAGGAGCTTTCGAAGACGACGGAACAGCTCCCAAAGCATAAGCTTGCACAATCTGCTTGTCCCTCCTCGGTTCTGGACAATTCTTCCTGAAATGCCCTGGCTTGTCAAAGTTGTGACACTTCATCGGTGCCTTCGGATTCTTACAATCCTTCGAGAAATGGCCCTTCTGCTGACAATTGTAGCAAGTCACTTCGCCCTTCAGCTTCTTCTGGCCATCCTTACCCTTCTGCTGTTGCTATTTCCTTTTCTTGTTTCCACACTGCTGGGGTTTAGACTCTTCCCTGGTCACAGCAACAACAGATCCTTCCTTAGGAAACAGACTCTCATGCTTGAGAGCTTTCTCCACAAGCTTCTCAAATGAATCGTCCAGATGATCCACCAACTGCCTCCCATGATAACTATCCAAGCCTGTCACAAACTTCTCATTCTTTTGATAAGCAGACTCAATATACGACTGGGCATACTTGGACAAAGCTTCGAACTCAGAAACATACTCAAGAACAGATCTTCCACCTTGCTGGAGCTCCACAAACTTCTTGAACAGAATAGACTTCTAAGATGTAGAAATGAACTTAGCTTCAAATCTGACTTGGAATTGCTCCCAAGTAATCTCTTCCTCTGGAGTATTGATGGTAATAGAGTTCCACCAATCAGAAGCTCTCCCTTGAAGCTGTCTTGATGCTAACTTCCTCTTAGTAGCATCCTCAATTCCCAAGTCACCAAAGATCCTCCTACAAGCATCTATCCACCTCTGAACCTCAATGGTTGATTCTGTTCCCAAGAAAACCTTCCCTCCAAGAGCAGTATAGTCCTTACACAGCTTAGCAAAATCCACCGGTTTTGGAGTTTGAACTTGAACTCCAACATCCACCGATGGCCCCGGAGCTGACATCCTTCTCATGATCGAAGTCATCATAGCTTCGAACATGGCTGCATAATCAGCAGCCCCCTCAGTAGCACGGCCTTCCCTAGCAGCTGGTCTCCCTCTTCGACTCATTCTCAATATCTATAAAAAGGAATGGTCATCACATCTTGAGAAACAACTGCATAAAGGACTCAAACTCTACTAAGCTACTATATTATATATAGTAATCATCCATCAAAATACAATTACGTCTCTCATACGTAGTTACGTCAGCGAGCGTTGGGTAAAATCGATTAACCAAAGCTCTGATACCAAATGTGACGACCGCCCAAAACCCCTGCATTGAACCTAGAGAAAGGTGCGCTGTAAAGTGTGCCAGGCAGCCATGGACGATTGTCAAGGTAAATCAAAACAACAGAATCTATCGTATTACTCACAGCGCATGGACAAAATACAATAGAACATATATATAGTGAAGCTTCACAGAATAGAATCTCATCAATAAAACTTCATAATAGTTGAATACAAACATCTGAATAGTCAATACAACAAGCCTCACTACATATCACTCAGAGAATACAAAGCAGCGGAACATCCAGTACATATAGTAAGAAGTAATATGCAATACTCCAGCTCGTCTTCGTCATCAGCATCGTGGAAAGCAAGAGCAGCACCTGTCACCTGCTACCTAGTCTGCCCATCCCAAAATGGACGAACAGCCCAAGGCAATAAAAGTTAAAACATAAAGCCTTGAGTCAGACAACAGTATTAGTGAGCAGTAAATTAACTAACAACATACCAAAAGAGCATAAAGGAAAAGGAATAGGAATACAACCCTCCCACTCCAACCTCTTTCTATAGTGATAGTTCCCAGACACACACTAAGCAGAAGCAAACATAGCAGAACATACAATTTAAAGTAAAGTAATTATCACTCGAGTCAAGGGCGATGTTTTCCAATTACAAACCCCCAAGGCCTAAACCAAGATCAGATAAGCACCCAGAAAACACTACTCTTGAGACCGAGTGACGATACAACCAAACATCCATGACTCTGGCTATCACTGTTATCATTGCTTCGATATCACCGTTAATTGAATGACCGGCACATTCTTTCAGCCATCCGTCAAGGGCTAATGGAACCCCGGTTCTAGACATAACTCCCGCACGTCATCGTGACCCGTGCCTAGGACTATCGAATCTGCCCAGAGTACTTGACTACCCAATCAGTAGCCTTCAGGGACTATCGAATCTGCCCATCGTACCCTTGCTTTGAGCATGCTAGAACCTTCAACAACGATGGGATCTCAGCCTTCTAGTCATCCTCCTTGACAACTATTTCCATACTAGCTCAAGCGCCTCTCGAGCATCCATTATCCTCAAACTCGAACCATATCACCGAGTTATCAACCTGCTTAGAATGATCCCGTCTGGATTAGACCAAGACTATCTCATACCCTGCCTCGCTTCATCACATCCTCGCAAAGCTTCATCTCAACATCATCATCATCGAATCTATGCATAAGAGCTTTACCATCCACTACATATGCCACAAGCAGCTTTTCCAATTCAAGAGCCTTTCCCTTAGCTTTTGAATCATCCTCAATCTAAATCAAATCATCAATCATCTAATTCATAACAATCAACCAAATCAAACATTAATCCAAGCAATCAAGCATTCAAATATGATCTAAGTAGACAATTATAACAATAATGGCAATTTTGTAATTAAAGAGTCAAAAGTCTAATAAGCATGAAAACATGAGAATTATCTCTACAATCTTGATGAATGAACTTGCATAGGTTAACACTTAGTAAAATGGTCGTCAAATCATCATGAACAATGAATCTACATGGGTCTATACTTCGGTTTACAAAAATGCATGAAAATCACTATTTTATCATCAAATCAAGCCAACGATCCGATATACTCCTTTGGATCCGTGTGAGAGATAATCACCACTCACCAAATCACCAAAACAACCTCAAATCAACACGCTTCAGATCTGGACAACGAAGGATCAAACTTGATCTATCACGAATCCGCTTCAAACGAAGAAATCTCACTTCAAAGAATGAAGATCTTCAATCCAAGCTCTTGAATCTTCAATTTGATCTTCAACTTGGATGGATAGAATCACTAGACTAGAGTGGAGAAGAGAAGTGAAGAAGTGTAGAAGTCGAGCTCTCAAAATGGCAGCACTTCGTCGCTTCGAAATTCGGATCCCAAAAATGGAACAAAGCCCTCCTATTTATAGCTGAAAATCCCCTTAGATCGTCTACTCGGAGTTAGGTCGTCTCCGACCTACGACCTAAGACACCCACCGACCTAAGTCTTCGACCTAACAACCCATATGACCTACGACTTAACCGCTTAACACTCCTACGACCTAACATATCGCAGGCGTGTGACCTAACGACCTAAGCCCAAGCGCACTCACGACCTACCAGGCCAACCTATCTACGAGTTATGACTTAGCAACGCTCGCGGCTTAACCAACACAGAGACTTTCAACCAAACTCCTAAGTCGTCTAGACGACCTAACTATCCATCCTCCAAACTTAGGTCGCTCTTAACCTAACTGAACACTAGGTCGCTCACGACCTAACTACACTAACCACTAGGTCGCTAACTACCGTAGGATACTAACCCTTAGGTCGCTACTCACCAGTTCCTTAGGTCGTTGCCGACCTAACTTCCTTAGGTCGGTCAAATACTATAGGTCGTTCCTAACTCATTAACAACCCAACCCAACACGACCTAACTGTATACGACATAACTACGAGCGACCTAACACTTAGCGTTATCTCCTTAACACGGCCACGACTCAATTAGGCTATGACCTAACTAATCTTAGATCGTCTACGACCTAACAAATCAAGCTACCAGACGACCTAATACATAGTGACCTATCTCTTAACTCGGTCAAAACCTTAAGTCGTCCACTATATCTTAAGTCGGTCACTATGACCTAACTCTATCCTTAAGTCGTTCCAAACTGTCAACCGACTTAAATCACTCCCTTATCTTCCTTAGGTCGTCGCCGACCTACCCCTTAAGTCATTAACTCGCCCAGACTTATCACTAAACTCGTCCAAAACTCCTAAGTCGGCTACGACTTAGGACTTAAGCAAAATTCTGCCAAAATCTGAAACAACTTAACAGCAATGCAACCAAAGGTCAACTATTTTACGATGTTTCGATCCGTGAAAATACGGGTCGTTACACATCCAAAATCAATAAATACAAAAATGAAGTCATCGAGATACTCATATAATACTCGATTTAAAAAATGGATGAAATAAGCTGGACAAACTGAATGACATTATAAGTCATTCATAAGTTTCGTAACGAGTGCAGAATGCGGTAAATGGAATGCTAACTCCCGCAACTCGTAGCAAAATGAAAATCGGTGGCAAGGTCGAACTAAAAAGACCTTAACACCACTCAAAAGATTTCTTAGGCGATAATCCTAATACAAGCTCAAAAATACCGGAAATTCTCAAACTACATGAATGAGAGAAATAATACTTTCCTCATCAGGTGAGCTTTAAAGAATAAAATGATGCCATCAAATTGGAATCAAAATCACAAAGGAAAAATAGAAATCTGCTTAACAGATTGAAAATGTCGAAGATGAATAGTCCACACGGGACAAAGGATATGACTTCATAATAATTAAGCCAATCCTTACAAAAGTCAATTTCGAAGCATAAGTAAAAATCGGCTCGGAAAGAAAAATCACATAAAATAATTTCGACATCAATAAAAAGCAAATTGAGTGTTGCGGATCCATCAACCGGATTCGCAATCCTCAAAGAAGTCAACAAGCCCAAAAATGTCTAAAGAAAAGGAATCAACAAGCTCTTTTGTTATAAAATAATGAGACGAAACCCATATCAAAAAGAACTCGAATAAAATGATCACAAAATAAATGTCATCAAGGATAGAATGGATACCTTGACCAAGAGAAGAGTCACTAGGGGCTTGAACAACATTTAGCTTTCCCTCTCTCTTGTTTGGAAGTTTGGGGCATGAAGATAAAAGATGTCCTGAATCTTTGCAATAACGACAAAAAAATGGTTTCGGACACTCATTTGCATAGTGGTCCGTAGAACCACAATTATAGCATCGTCCATGACTAGAGGTAGGAGACTTTGCTACCGAAGTTTCTTGCTTCCCTTTCTTGTTGGGAGTGGGATTGGGGCCTTTAAATTTGATAGGCCTTTTCATGTTGTTGTTGAAGTTTTGTTTAGCACCCACAACTTCAACATCACACTCTTTATCGGCCTCTTCAAGACGAAGAGCGATATCAATAAGCTGATCGAAAGAAACTTCCTATTTTAGAAGTAATGGCTTCTTGAGATTCTTGTTCAAGCCATAAACAAATCTCTGATTTTTCTTCAATGGGGTATTAATGTATTAAACCCCGTATTTAGAAAGAGATTCGAAAGACGCGACGTAGTCCGTCACAGAAGGTTCACCTTGAACAAGATCGATAAAACGTCGGGCCAAAGTTACTTTTTCAGCCTCCGGCACAAACTTCAATTCGAATCTTTCCCGGAATTGCTCCCAAGTGAGATCCACTTCAATGATTTCAGAAATAAGAAGCTCATACTAATCCAATGCTCTTTCTTGGAGCATGCTAGAAGCCACTTGGACTCGGTGGAGATCAACAAGATTCATGCGAGAAAAGATACGGTCGCATGATCTAAGCCAAGCTTGGATTTCAATGACACTCTCGGATCCCCGGAATGGCCTTCCACCCAAATCGGTATAATCTCTACACAAGCGTGCAAAACCGGATCTAGGATGAGTAGGCTCTGGAATGGGTCCGATAGCTTGAGCATTCTTAACAAGATCCAGAAGATGCTGGGCAGACATAAATACTCCCTCCTGAGGAGTAGCACTAGATTGACCGGCGCTGGGACGGCCAGGTCTAACCATTTCTCTTCTCTAAGAAAGAAAGAAAGAAGAGGAAAAAGGTTATTCTCAAAATGAATATCAAACAACCTTGGTTGATAAAACAAGGCATCACAAAAGAAAATAGGATAGAATGGTACGAAGACTCGAACCAAATCCTATGGCACGATTCCTAAGATAGACTTAGGACAATGATCCTTGCTAGATTATTCTACATTGTTCCGAAGTTTGGCTCCGATACCAAGCTGTGACGCCCCACCTCAATACCCATGCTAGCCAAGGACACTACGGAGTAATGCCGTCAACTAGCGTGGAGAATAAGGCTGTTGAGGAGCGACCATCCGTGTAATTGCTTTGTGCGAGCACCGATATGTCAGATAAAATATAACTTTCATTTCATCTCAAGAGGAAATCCGACATACCGATACAAACTCAAAGCTACTGCACAGTGGCTATATGGACTTCAGAAACAAGTATAGAAATAAACATAACACAAATCAGTCACAGACAATTCATATCATAAAAAGGCGGAAATAGATATAAATATAACACATGAAAGTGTATATCAGAGTAGTGGTCAAATGAGATCCACAATAACATAAAAGAATAGATACAAGTGCAAGACAATAGAATATGTATACATCAAGGAGTCTAATCTCAAACGTATACAACGAAAACTACTAAACTAGAGTAGTTAGCCAAAAGTCAGATGATGGTTCCAGATAGGAAGTCATGAGGAAGCACCTGTAAGATCTCAGTCTGACCCGAGTATTATTTAAGAAGAAAATAATAAACGGATCAGTCTAGCTATAATTATCAGATAAAATTATATAGAATAAGAGATATGACAAAAATGTATGATAACCATAAAGTCATACTGTGATAAGTATCTAATCGAAAATCAATTCAGAGATTAATCAATATCACAAGAATCTTCTCAAAGATTAAAAGAATGTCATATTCTTAATTTAATTCACCAAGCCATAATAAATGACATATATATCAATGCCAACTGAAAAAGGTGGTGAAACATAAATCCCAGAAATCAATAATTAGAAATCCATAAATCACAAGAAAAGGATGGCCAATCCCAAGCGGGAGCATGAAAACTCACAAACACGTGTATCACAAACAATTTGGAACATTGACGCAGTGCAAACGGTACGTCCAATGAACCGAAAAGCCGAGACATCGATGTAGTACAAACGGTACATCAGATGAATCGAAACACAATACAATTCGGAACATTGACGCAGTGCAAACGGTACGTCCAATGAACCGGAAAGTCGAGGCATCGATGTAGTACAAACGGTACATCAGATGAATCAAAACACAATACAATTCGGAACATTGACGCAGTGCAAATGGTACGTCCAATGAACCGGAAAGTCGAGGCATCGATGTAGTACAAACGGTACATCAGATGAATCAAAACACAATACAATTCGGAACATTGACGCAGTGCAAACGGTACGTCCAATGAACTGGAAAGTTGAGACATCGATGTAGTACAAACGGTACATCAGATGAATCAAAACACAATACAATTCGGAACATTGACGCAATGCAAACGGTACGTCCAATGAACCGGAAAGTCGAGACATCGATGTAGTACAAACGGTACATCAGATGAATCGAAACACATTAAAAGTACATGGGTTGCTAGCCCACGAAGAAATGAGACGAAGCTCAATAAAATGAAGTACAGTCCTTCACATGGACAAAGAGACATCGCACATTGCTAGTCTAAACCATAAAAATGATCATCATCGATCATCAAGAAGTGTCAATTACACTAAGCTAGTAAATATATGAGTTTAGCTTCATATCCCATAACCACTAGCTTAACTTAAATATTTACGAACAAATTGTAGATTTCCACTAGAAAATTGTCACAAGAGATTCAATCGAACAAGTCCAAAAATTAACCGATGAAGTAAACGCAAGCGTTTCATACCACTTGTTTTACTAAGTCGTTTAATTAGATTTCTCATACGAGTGAGGTAAAGGTTTGTATATACTAGTAGATTGGAAAACGGTTTAAGAAATGAGCTTTGTAATAAAATAGTGCTGAAATCGTTTTAATGAAAGAGTTTTGATATTTACTACTAGTATAGAAAACCTTTATATTTTTAAAGTGACAAATCATAGAAATGAATGTAGAAACAATCAATCATAAAAATTCACATTCGAAGACGTGAATAAAATCCAAAGAAATCGATACCAAATCCATCAAAATGGACGTTCCAAAAATCCCGAAGAAAAGGTCATCAAAGTCGATAATAATTGATAACAATAAGTCGGATCAACAAAAATCGATAAACCTTGGAAATATAATCAAAAACAGCCTAAACAGGCAAAAATGAACAGTTCCAAACGTCTGGTTTGAAATCCAGACGTCTGGATTTAGGTTCTGCAAGTTCCAGAAAAACCTCTCAGACGTCTGATCCAACATACCAGACGTCTGATCCAACATACCAGACGATTCCAGAAAAACCTCCCAGACGTCTGATCCAACATGCCAGACGTCTGATCCAACATTCCAGACGTCTGATCCAACATGCCAGATGTCTGATCCAATATGCCAGACGTCTGAAATTGGTTTCTGCCATTTTCTTTATTTTCCTACGTGCATATATTTTTGCTCCAGGTCTAAACCAGACGTTTGGACTTGGTCACCAGACGTCCGGTCACCTGGTCTGGGCAACATTTTGCCTAGGCCAAAGTGGCCAAAACGTATCAGAAGCGATCGGATGAGCAACGACGACTAAGGATTTACGCCCAGCGACAACCCGGCCTTAAAGGCTCCTCGATACACTCCGAATATCAATGTCCAAATGTCCATAGAAGGATTTTCATAAATTTGGACCAAAACACCAAAATTGAAGAATTCACAAAACCAATTCAAATCACAACAAGTGAACACGAAATAGATGATAAGAATTCATACCTAACAACAAAGATAGTTATAGGCATAGATGTGAGATAAAAATCTCACCTTTTACACAAAAACAATGAAGAGGAAGCTATAGAGCAAGGCAAGGACAATCACTCTTCAATTCCAACTCAACAAGCTTGAATCTAAGCTTAAAAGAGAATTATTTCCTAAAGTTAGGTTTAGGAATTTCTGAGATTGAAAGGAGGAAGAGTTGGAGAAGAAGAAGAGGATGCTTACCAATAGCTTCTCTTTGAATTTGGAGCTAGAACTTGATTTGCAAATGAAAACTAGGGCTTGGAATTCTAATTTCCAATCTTTTCCCCCATTATTCTCTTTAGAGCTGAAAGTATTAGGAAAAGAAAGTGAATGAAGGGAGAGGGGTTCAGTTTGGATATTAAAAGGTTGATGGGCTGAAACACAAACCAAAGCCCTAAGTGAAAAAGTAGCAAAATTCTACTAACTCCAAACATATCGAAGCTTATACTCAAAAAGGTCGCAAACGGCATTTTGAACTCAATGGAAGTGGTCTCGAGTCCCAATTCGACTGTTTGTAAAAAGTAGCTTTTCGGACTAAAATCCGACTAATGATGAAATATTTAAATAAAATATTTAAATATACAATCGATAAATATGCGGGTTGTTACAGACTTTCCTCCTTAAAGAAATTGCGTCCTCGCAATACTTAAGAAGAAAATAAATAGTAACAACCATAGAAGCATATCAATATAAAAGAAAATTTGAAATAAGAAGTTCACCATAAAGAGCACGAAAGAGTAAACCTGGACGAGTTCGCTCAATGAATTCTCTAGATTTCCCAAAAGCAATCCTTGGGATTTGAGTGCCATAGAACTTTCACAAGAAGAACATCTTTATTCCGAAGGCGCTCAACCTCCGAAGCAATGATACGAATAGAATGTTGCTCAAAAGTCAAACCTGATGAAACTTCAATTCCTACTATAACACCAGGCTCAAGAATAAAAAATATCAGAAACCTAAAATCATTTCCATAGTTAAAAGATGCGGAAAACGTCAAGACAGAAAATTGAGCCGGGGCAACGGCGTATATAATAACAATACGCCCGAGAAACTGGAAACACGAATAACTCCGAACATCGACGTAGTACAATAACGGTACGTCCAATGAACGAAAACTCAAATAATTCGGAACACCGACGTAGTACAAGAACGGTACGTCCAATGAACCGAACACCATAAAAGAACATCGGGCGCTAGTCCATATAAGAAATGAGATAAAACTCAATAAAACGAAGTATATCAAAACGTCTGATGAACTTGATAAAAAGATAATTCCATCCAGACATCATCAAAGAATCAACCACTTGTTGCTTACGACTAAGCACACTGGCAACACGATTTCCCTTCTGGGAATAAAAAGAATATCAAGATCATAAGATGCCAGGAACTCTAAAAGCGAAAACAATAGCCGCGAGCACTAGATCATGAGTGGCATACCTAGTCTCGATCAGCATTAATGATTTAGAAGTACAAGTGATAGCACGTTCTCTTTTGCAAGAGAACGGCATCCAAACCAATACGATTAGCATTGGTATAAAAGATAAGGTCTTGGTTCCCTTCGGGAATCACAAGAATAAGAGTATCGAAAAGAAAGAATTTCTTCTTCTTTCCCGAAAAGCTAAAATTTTCAAAATTACATTTATCTTTATGTAATAATCTTTCTAGAGAAATTTACATTTTTACAAGTCAATTTACTGTGTCTGATTGTCTCATCAAAGCGTCAGGAAATTCCTATCGATAACGTTGATCAAGCGCATCGACCAGAATTCTTAAAGCACTCAATGGGCAATGCAATCACAAAATCATAATCCATATGATAAAAATATCTCTTAGAAGTTTTAAGAATATTCTTTGCTCATTGAAGAACGAAATCCAATTATACTTATAAATAAATCTTATGAAAAAGATTTGCAAAATTTTTAAATTGCTATTTCCATCCAAAATCAATAAATACAAAAATGAAGTCATCGAGATACTCATATAATACTCGATTTAAAAAATGGATGAAATAAGCTGGACAAACTGAATGACATTATAAGTCATTCATAAGTTTCGTAACGAGTGTAGAATGCGGTAAATGGAATGCTAACTCCCGCAACTCGTAGCAAAATGAAAATCGGTGGCAAGGTCGAACTAAAAAGACCTTAACACCACTCAAAAGATTTCTTAGGCGATAATCCTAAGACAAGCTCAAAAATACCGGAAATTCTCAAACTACATGAATGAGAGAAATAATACTTTCCTCATCAGGTGAGCTTTAAAGAATAAAATGATGCCATCAAATTGGAATCAAAATCACAAAGGAAAAATAGAAATCTGCTTAACAGATTGAAAATGTCGAAGATGAATAGTCCACACGGGACAAAGGATATGACTTCATAATAATTAAGCCAATCCTTACAAAAGTCAATTTCGAAGCATAAGTAAAAATCGGCTCGGAAAGAAAAATCACATAAAATAATTTCGACATCAATAAAAAGCAAATTGAGTGTTGCAGATCCATCAACCGGATTCGCAATCCTCAAAGAAGTCAACAAGCCCAAAAATGTCTAAAGAAAAGGAATCAACAAGCTCTTTTGTTATAAAATAATGAGACGAAACCCATATCAAAAAGAACTCGAATAAAATGATCACAAAATAAATGTCATCAAGGATAGAATGGATACCTTGACCAAGAGAAGAGTCACTAGGGGCTTGAACAACATTTAGCTTTCCCTCTCTCTTGTTTGGAAGTTTGGGGCATGAAGATAAAAGATGTCCCGAATCTTTGCAATAACGAAAAAAAAATGGTTTCGGACACTCATTTGCATAGTGGTCCGTAGAACCACAATTATAGCATCGTCCATGACTAGAGGTAGGAGACTTTGCTACCGAAGTTTCTTGCTTCCCTTTCTTGTTGGGAGTGGGATTGGGGCCTTTAAATTTGATAGGCCTTTTCATGTTGTTGTTGAAGTTTTGTTTAGCACCCACAACTTCAACATCACACTCTTTATCGGCCTCTTCAAGACGAAGAGCGATATCAATAAGCTGATCGAAAGAAACTTCCAATTTTAGAAGTAATGGCTTCTTGAGATTCTTGTTCAAGCCATAAACAAATCTCTGATTTTTCTTCAATGGGGTATTAATGTATTCAACCCCGTATTTAGAAAGAGATTCGAAAGACGCGACGTAGTCCGTCACAGAAGATTCACCTTGAACAAGATCGATAAAACGTCGAGCCAAAGTTACTTTTTCAGCCTCCGGCACAAACTTCAATTCGAATCTTTCCCGGAATTGCTCCCAAGTTAGATCCACTTCAACGATTTCAGAAATAAGAAGCTCATACCAATCCAATGCTCTTTCTTGGAGCATGCTAGAAGCCACTTGGACTCGGTGGAGATCAACAAGATTCATGCGAGAAAAGATACGGTCGCATGATCTAAGCCAAGCTTGGATTTCAATGACACTCTCGGATCCCCGGAATGGCCTTCCACCCAAATCGGTATAATCTCTACACAAGCGTGCAAAACCGGATCTAGGATGAGTAGGCTCTAGAATGGGTCCGATAGCTTGAGCATTCTTAACAAGATCCAGAAGCTGCTGGGCAGACATAAATACTCCCTCCTGAGGAGTAGCACTAGATTGACCGGCGCTGGGACAGCCAGGTCTAACCATTTCTCTTCTCTAAGAAAGAAAGAAAGAAAGAAGAGGAAAAAGGTTATTCTCAAAATGAATATCAAACAACCTTGGTTGATAAAACAAGGCATCACAAAAGAAAATAAGATAGAATGGTACGAAGACTCGAACCAAATCCTATGGCACGATTCCTAAGATAGACTTAGGACAGTGATCCTTGCTAGATTATTCTACATTGTTCCGAAGTTTGGCTCTGATACCAAGCTATGACGCCCCACCTCAATACCCATGCTAGCCAAGGACACTACGGAGTAATGCCGTCAACTAGCGTGGAGAATAAGGCTGTTGAGGAGCGACCATCCGTGTAATTGCTTTGTGCGAGCACCGATATGTCAGATAAAATATAACTTTCATTTCATCTCAAGAGGAAATCCGACATACCGATACAAACTCAAAGCTACTGCACAGTGGCTATATGGACTTCGGAAACAAGTATAGAAATAAACATAACACAAATCAGTCACAGACAATTCATATCACAAAGGCGGAAATAGATATGAATATAACACATGAAAGTGTATATCAGAGTAGTGGTCAAATGAGATCCACAATAACACAAAAGAATAGATACAAGTGCAAGACAATAGGATATGTATACATCAAGGAGTCTAATCTCAAACGTATACAACAAAAACTACTAAACTAGAGTAGTTAGCCAAAAGTCAGATGATGGTTCCAGATAGGAAGTCATGAGGAAGCACCTGTAAGATCTCAGTCTGACCCGAGTATTATTTAAGAAGAAAATAATAAATGGATCAGTCTAGCTATAATTATCAGATAAAATTATATAGAATAAGAGATATGACAAAAACGTATGATAACCATAAAGTCATACTGTGATAAGTATCTAATCGAAAATCAATTCAGAGATTAATCAATATCACAAGAATCTTCTCAAAGATTAAAAGAATGTCATATTCTTAATTTAATTCACCAAGCCACAATAAATGACATACATATCAATGCCAACTGAAAAAGGTGGTGAAACATAAATCCCAGAAATCAATAATTAGAAATCCATAAATCACAAGAAAAGGATGGCCAATCCCAAGCGGGAGCATGAAAACTCACAAACACGTGTATCACAAACAATTTGGAACATTGACGCAGTGCAAACGGTACGTCCAATGAACCGGAAAGCCGAGACATCGATGTAGTACAAACGGTACATCAGATGAATCGAAACACAATACAATTCGGAACATTGACGCAGTGCAAACGGTACGTCCAATGAACCGGAAAGTCGAGGCATTGATGTAGTACAAACGGTACATCAGATGAATCAAAACACAATACAATTCGGAACATTAACGCAGTGCAAACGATACGTCCAATGAACCGGAAAGTCGAGGCATCGATGTAGTACAAACGGTACATCAGATGAATCAAAACACAATACAATTCGGAACATTGACGCAGTGCAAACGGTACGTCCAATGAACCGGAAAGTCGAGACATCGATGTAGTACAAACGGTACATTAGATGAATCAAAACACAATACAATTCGGAACATTGACGCAGTGCAAACGGTACGTCCAATGAACCGAAAAGTCGAGACATCGATGTAGTACAAACGGTACATCAGATGAATCGAAACACATTAAAAGTACATGGGTTGCTAGCCCACGAAGAAATGAGACGAAGCTCAATAAAATGAAGTATAGTCCTTCACATGGACAAAGAGACATCGCACATTGCTAGTCTAAACCATAAAAATGATCATCATCGATCATCAAGAAGTGTCAATTACACTAAGCTAGTAAATATATAAGTTTAGCTTCATGTCCCATAACCACTAGCTAAACTTAAATATTTACGAACAAATTGTAGATTTCCACTAGAAAATTGTCACAAGAGATTCAATTGAACAAGTCCAAAAATTAACCGATGAAGTAAACGCAAGCGTTTCATACCACTTGTTTTACTAAGTCGTTTAATTAGATTTCTCATACGAGTGAGGTAAAGGTTTGTATATACTAGTAGATTGGAAAACGGTTTAAGAAACGAGCTCTGTAATAAAATAGTGCTGAAATCGTTTTAATGAAAGAGTTTTGATATTTACTACTAGTATAGAAAACCTTTATATTTTTAAAGTGACAAATCATAGAAATGAATGTAGAAACAATCAATCATAAAAATTCACAGTCGAAGACGTGAATAAAATCCAAAGAAATCGATACCAAATCCATCAAAATGGACGTTCCAAAAATCCCGAAGAAAAGGTCATCAAAGTCGATAATAATTGATAACAATAAGTCGGACCAACAAAAATCGATAAACCTTGGAAATATAATCAAAAACAGCCTAAACAGGCAAAAATGAACAGTTCCAGACGTCTGGTTTGAAATCCAGACGTCTTGATTTAGGTTCTGCAAGTTCTAGAAAAACCTCCCAAACGTCTGATCCAACATACCAGACGTCTGATCCAACATACCAGACGATTCCAAAAAAACCTCCCAGACGTCTGATCCAACATACCAGACGTCTGATCCAACATACCAGACGATTCCAGAAAAACCTCCCAGACGTCTGATCCAACATACCAGACGTCTGATCCAATATACCAGACGTCTGATCCAATATGCCAGACGTCTAAAATTGGTTTCTACCATTTTCTTTATTTTCCTATGTGCATATATTTTTGCTCCAGGTCTAAACCAGACGTCTGGACTTGGTCACCAGACGTCTGGTCACCTCATCTGGGCAACATTTTGCCTAGGCCAAAGTGGCCAAAACGTATCGGAAGCGATCGGATGAGCAACGACGACTAAGGATTTACGCCCAGCGACAACCCGGCCTTAAAGGCTCCTCGATACACTCCGTATATCAATGTCCAAATGTCCATAGAAGGATTTTCATAAAATTGGACCAAAACACCAAAATTGAAGAATTCATAAAACCAATTCAAATCACAACAAGTGAACACGAAATAGATGATAAGAATTCATACCTAACAACAAAGATAGTTATAGGCATAGATGTGAGATAAAAATCTCACCTTTTACACAAAAACAATGAAGAGGAAGCTATAGAGCAAGGCAAGGACAATCACTCTTCAATTCCAACTCAACAAGCTTGAATCTAAGCTTAAAAGAGAATTATTTCCTAAAGTTAGGTTTAGGAATTTCTGAGATTGAAAGGAGGAAGAGTTGGAGAAGAAGAGGAGGATGCTTACCAATAGCTTCTCTTTGAATTTGGAGCTAGAACTTGATTTGCAAATGGAAACTAGGGCTTGGGAATTCTAATTTCCAATCTTTTCCCCCATTATTCTCTTTAGAGCTGAAAGCATTAGGAAAAGAAAGTGAATGAAGGGAGAGGGGTTCAGTTTGGATATTAGAAGGTTGATGGGCTGAAACACAAACCAAAGCCCTAAGTGAAAAAGTAGCAAAATTCTAATAACTCCAAACATATCGAAGCTTATACTCAAAAAGGTCGCAAACGGCATTTTGAACTCAATGGAAGTGGTCTCGAGTCCCAATTCGACTGTTTGCAAAAAGTAGCTTTTCGGACTAAAATCCGACTAACGATGAAATATTTAAATAAAATATTTAAATATACAATCGATAAATATGCAGGTTGTTACACTAAGTGTTACCTTTTTAGAAATATTCACTTAGAATGCTCATTGTCCTCCAATGACAATGTACCGATAGCATTCATCCATACAAGTCTGTTCCCGGTCCGAACGGAACCGAAGGCACTATTCCTACTACGTCCATTTTGGAATCACCCTCAGGATTAATAGCGATTAGCCCTTGCACTTCACTGCTCTATCTTCGACTCCATGCTCTTGTCTTCCTTACGAAAACGTACTTGTTGGATCGAAGTGGTTTCCAGATCACAAATAAACAAACGAAAATAAGATCGAAGATCACCTCCTAACCGTTAGTGGACGGATTTCCTTATAATCGTCCTAGAAGAACGAACGAGTTTATACGTACAGTATAGCACCTCGAACGGTAACTGCACCATATAATTCTCGAGTTTCCTCTAGATATTCCTAAAGTTATATTTGGGTCTAGATTCGATAGTCGGTTATTTAACTATCAAATATACAATCAATTCAACCAAAGTTTCATTTCCCATTGAAAATATTAAACCTTATTTAATTTAAAATTCCAATAAATTAAAATCACTTAATCAAACAACATAGCTTATTTCTCTGGATAAGTATATTCACGAAAACCATTCATTTTCAAATATTTGAAAAAACCCTTTTTGAAATAAAATCTGGAAAGCACCACCATGGTATAAAACCATGGATCACAGCTCAACGGTTATGTCTCTATCCCAGAGAAATCCAAAATTTAACGGCAGGCACTCACCGCCTTCGATTTACGCTACGCGAGTATTCCATTTACTTTCCGAAACTTTGTTTGATAATTTTTCCAAAATAATACTTATAAAGTTTCAATATAAATTTTTCCAAGTTCTAATTTAGTAAATTACTCTTTTTATAAAAGTTTACTATATAATATATTATTTTTAAAACATTATAAATATTTAATAGATTTACCTTGAAATGAATATACTTTAATACTAATTAACCCTTAAGTAAAAAATTACTTTAAAACAATCACTATAAGTTAGCTTTAATTAATAATTAATATACTTTGAACAATTAAATAACTAATAACTTTAGCAAAAAAATTAATACTTTTAAAATAACTATTGAGAAAAATACATTAATTATTTTAATCATCATCAAACTATTTACTGATTGACTTAAAAATATCATTTCATAAACAATAATCATCTTTTAACAGTTTTGGTTCAAAAGTCAAATTCCAAGTCGGGAAAAGAAGGCTTAACAATTTCAATCGTACTTAATCAAACTACAATTCAATTTCATAACAGTCTAGAATAACGGATGCGGATATTCATATTCATCAGCTTTTAACAATCAATTCAACATCATACTGCCCAATATAATTATTAGGAAAATAAATAGATGTCCGTGCAAATAAAATAGCAGATCAGGGTTTTATTTCTGTTAGTAAATGTTCACAAGAGATATATTCAGTAAAAGTGGCAGAATGGTGATTTATTCTGCCAACAGGAATTCAATTCAAACAATTAGCAGAACGGTGTTTTGTTCCGCTAAACGGAGGTCAAACATCGTGATTAAATTAAATTAATCTGTCGTTATTTTTATCAGGCAAAACACTTCAATATACGGGTCATATAAATTCAAATGGCGATATTATTTTAAATGGATTGTTTAAAATTTTATCCGTTTCAAATGACCATAAAATTTCACTTGTTCCGACTCGGCAACGGATCGAACGACGGCGTAACATCCGTCGATACGAACCCATCGCAACGAACCTCGTGTAAAATGAAATTCATATGAACGTGTTATGATTTTTCAAAACTTACTAGATATGAAGGTAAAATTTCAAAACATTTAAAAATACACTTATTGTTATTATTGGTTTTGGGCCGAGCCCAAACTTACCTACCGTTCCTTCTTTCCCCCCCCCCCTCTCTCTTTTCCCTCATTCTTTATTTAAAATTTCAGTTACTAATCAAATTCGAAAATCATGAACCAACAACTCATCTCCTCGATCACGACTCTACCCGCACATAACCATCTTCGATTCTTGGCAAGACTCGAAGCCCAGAAACAAAGCTACAGCCTCCATCACCGAAGTTCAAGCACCCTTTCTACCACAGTTCACCCAGCCTTCTTGTGCACGTTCACGTGCACAGCTCCACCCCGTCCTTGCTCGACCAATCGAGACCAACTGCTGACGTCCCTGACCCCCCTCGACCATTTCCACCTCTTCGCCAACGTTCCAGCAACCCCGATCAAAACGAGCCTCCTGCTCAACCCAACCAAGAAACCACGCCTACAAACCCTTCGAACTGCTCTCACCTCACACCCCTAACTCACTCACCGCCGCCACCGTTGGAAGCCCCGTTCCCATCGCCACCTTCACGCCAGAAGCCGCGCCTTCCGATCGTCTCTTCCCTCCCCTGTTCGACCGCGTCCCAGAGCATAAACCAAGGCTTCCCAAACCCTAAAACCAGCTCGCACACCCAAACCACACCCTAAATCGAGATTCCGCCATGGTGAAACCCTTGGCCATGCTGCCATGCCTCCCCACGACCAACCCGCACCTTTCCTCATCGACGAAGTCGGCCGAAATTAAATTTTAAAAGGAAAATGATCAACTCGAGATTTCCCATGATATAAGCCACTAAAAATCATGATATTTTCACCAAAAATCGGATTTTTACTTAACAACCATGATAGTATATATGAATCGATGTTTTAAAAACGTTGAAATTTTGTCAAACTTGAGTCATTCACTGTAAATCCTATATATGAGACGAGAAAACCTCGAACTATTTTTAGTGTAACCTATGAACAAAAATAAACGCTTTCCTAGTTTACACAGTTAGCCAACTCGAAAGGAATTGAGAGAAAAAGGATTTTAAAATGTTGACCTATATATGTTCTTCACTGTTAATTAGAACAGAGAAGAAAAATTAAACACTTCCAGGTTCAAATTTAGGTTTCTCACCCTAAACATTGCTTGATTCTTTGAAACTTCAAGTTGAAACTTTAATCTTCAATCTGAAATCTTGAAAGCTAGAAAGGACTTGTTTTATTTTTGGTTTGATTTTAAACAGAGGATGTTTTGCAGGCTTCTTCTTCTTATTTTTCTTCTCATAGTTTTTAGTTTACAGATTTTAGAAACTGAAGCCTACACTCAGATACAAGCCTATATATATACATATAAGTATCATACGAATTAAATTTTGGTCTAAGAGATTCCAGCCTGCACAAAGATTTGTATCATGTTCTTTTGTGATGGATTGAAAGAAGTTTTGGTGGCTGACCTGTGAATTGAAATGGAGTTGAAAGGAACTTAAACGCTTGTTTTGGTTTTTGCTATATTTTTGATCGGGCAAGCTACTGTAATATATACATATGTTTATATTTGATTTTTCTCAATTGCTTTATTTTATTTTTATTTTTCTTACTAGCTTTGTTTACCGAGTTGATATATATACATACATTAGCCTTTTCATACTTTTTTTTTGCTTGACCAAGCAAATGTTTAATTTACTTTTTACTTGATTTTTTAACATGCCTTCATATACATATACATATATGTCTTGGAACAAGAATTATAAAAAAAATGGTTTAAGACAATGTTAATGTTTACATATTAATATACACACCTTTATACAATTTAAAGAAAAAAAGAAACTTTGTTATTTTATTTTAAGGTTATAAAATAGCAACAATGCATTACTTTGTTAATGATCTTCCTTTTGAAATGGTTCTTTAGATTTTCTCATTCATATCATATACATTTTCATATATATCCCTCCTTTCATTTTTCAATATAATAAAATATCACTTTCTAATAAACTATTTTTATCTAGTCCATATATATATATATATCTTACTTACCTTTTTATATTCTCTTAATGCAATATTATTTGTTTTATAGGTACCATATATTTTCCTTTTCAATTTATATATATATATATATATATATATATGTACACATTTTAGAAAAAATCCAATTTTAAACTCTTTTATTTAAAATATACTATATTGTTCATAAGCCCAAAAATCATTTCTATTTAAAATATTTTCTTTTGCTTTTTCATCTGTATTTGCTTTTCTATGAATTCCTTTCCAAAATATATATACCTATATAAATTTTGTTGTCCTGAACATACATATATATACATATAAGAAATTCCAATTAAATCAACCTCCAAAAAAATCTGGAAACTAAAAATATTCTTTTGGCTTAAAACTGTATTTTATTGCCAACTGTTATTTGACGGGGATTTTTGTTTGATTAAAATACCATATTATTAAATATTAAAAATTAAAATTCAAAACTTGAGATGTCAAAAATCTCGGGTCGTTACATTCCTCCCCTTAAAAGAATTTCGTCCCCGAAATTTCCATAACTAGGCTAGTTAACAAAACTAACCAAATTTTTAATTTACGAACAATTTATATCTGTTACACCTAGTACCTATTTCACACCAGTCAATATATATAAGTTCATATATATCCCAAAATATCCGTTACATCTAGTACCAACTAGAATGCTTGCACAATCATCGTCATCACATATATATACATATATATATAGTCATATCAAACATCTACTAAGATACCTGATTGAATTACAATCCAACAAACATGACGTTGATAGGCTACTAACACATACTAATAGGGCATACCCTACTAAGAGACCCTAAACTTAAACCCACACTCACTGCGGACTCTCTCCATCCGAGTCCTCCACTTCGGGTCCTTTCAATTCCATGGACTCCACATCGTTTTCTGAAACCCATGCAAACACTGGGCTTGGCTCTCTCTGATGATAATCTCCATCTACAACCGGCTCATCTTCCACTTCACCCATTTCCCAAATGGTAGCGTCATCATTTTCTGATTCGGGTTCCCTCTCTGCTTCAAATTCCTCTTCATCCTCAAATTCCTCTTCATCCTCAAATTCCTCCTCTTCATCTTCGAGTTCTTCCTCGTCCTCGAATTCTTCCTCATCATCGAATTCTTCCTCATGCTTCTCTTCTGCTTCTTTCTTGGGCTCTTCTTCTTGATGCGGTGGCTGCTCGACAGGCTCCATTTTCTCTTCTGGCTCTACCTCATATATCGATGGCTCGTTAAGATCCTTCAGAATCCTCCTAACCAAGTCATAATTGCCATCTCTCCTATCCTTCGAAAGTGCTCCTCCTCGATCGAAACTACGGGTTCTCCACAATCAATAATCAAAACCAAGAGTGAGATCCTAAGGTTTTTCAGAAGTTCATATATGCTAAAGAGTACATATATAGGTTCACACTTCAAATAACTTTCCCTTTTTAAATTTCTATTATTCAAAACTTTACAAAATCATTTTCCTTCAAAAATTTATTTTAGACAAATTTTCCGAAATCACCAGGGTTTTAATTCTCAAATATTCCTTTTATAAATTAATTATTATAAAATTAGCTTTATCTATGAAAAATCTTCCTAAAACATTTATTTAAAAATATTCCAAATTCCTTTAGTAAACAAAATTTTAGTAAAAATCCAAATTTTTCCAAAGTTCCTACCTTACTGGACTCAAATCACTAAGGGAATACTCAAGCCAAAGGGTCCGGCACTAGAGGATACTCAAAGTTAATGGCTATGACCACTCAAATCCTGGATGACAAAATATTATCAACACTTACCAAACAACACCTCAAAATACTATATATTTGAAAATCTAGTCTTTTATAAAAATATTTTCGGGTAAAATTATTTCATCTACCCCTTTAAAACAATACTGTGTCCGTTGGCCTTGTTCAAGTGTTTAGAGATCTCTATCAATAACGTTAGCTACTCGTATTGACCAAAATCCATAAGCCACTCAACAAATCAATTAACACAATATAAAAACATTTTCATATCACTAACAAATACGCGCTCTCGTGTGTGTGTGTATATATATATATACACACTCAAACTCATTCTAGGGTATCACTGACCCTATCTCTAATGAGTAACCCCACCAAAGCCTAGGTATTCACTCAGCCTAAGCGTTAATACCACGATGTCACGACCCACTTTTCCGTATAGATTTAAAGTGACCTTTAACCACACTCGTCAGCCAAATCGCACGAAAAAGCAGATAGTAAAAGAAGGAAATTGGTAGAAGATAGAAAGAAGGTAGAAAGAAAATAGAACAACACAGAATCTCACAGCGGAACGAAAAATCTATAATATAGAACAAGTCTTTACATAAACCAAAACCGTAGCTTAAACATATACAGACATAAATCAGAGTATACATCTATTCAGCACGGACAGTTATAACACCCTGTCCTCACAACTACTGATGAACACAACCAAATGTAACTGAATATAATCATCTACGTGGATAGTCTCTGGCCTCCAACTCCTCTCATGAAGCTTTCATTATCCATCTAAACCTGAAAATATGCTCGGTCTGACCCGAGCATATAGAAAAAATCACGCCCGGGTCAGTCTGGTAAAACCAGCGTGATAAAACACACTCAATTTGAATTATTAAAGTTTCAAAATCCTTTGAAAATCAAAGGTATCTCGTAAGACCACGCCATAAATAAATACGATGGGTTTTTACCTTACGATAACCAAAACATTCCATATCAAAATCCTCTGATATTATAATAGTGTCTAAGTACAAATACTTATTCAAATAGCTGAAATTGTTACATTAATTAAATTCCAGCAATACTAGGTTCTACAATCAAAACCGCAAAGGCACGTATTGGAGAATGGATTCCAACTGAATGACTAGGCACTGGGATACCACCTGTCATAGTACACCTCTAGAATAATGTACCGAGGACCACTCCGAGATCCCCTACTACACAAGACCGGACTATCCCTAACCTGGATAGCCTGAATAAGATTACCCCGCGGTTAGGATCAACAACCGCCACACAGCCGAATAAAAGGGACTCTAGATAGGGGTAACTTTACCCTACTTGGGTGCGACCCACTTAGCATTGCTGCATCTCCCCTGATTTTCAGTCATTCCCGGTTGATGAGGCTCGAGGCTAAGCGTTACCTTTTTAGAAATATTCACTTAGAATGCTCATTGTCCTCTAATAACAATGTACCGATAGCATTCATCCATACAAGTCTGTTCCCGGTCCGAACGGAACCGAAGGCACTATTCCTACTATGTCCATTTTGGAATCACCCTCAGGATTAGTAGCGATTAGCCCTTTCACTTCACTACTCCATCTTCGACTCCATGCTCTTGTCTTCCTTACGAAAACGTACTCGTTGGATCGAAGTGGTTTTCGGATCACAAATCCGATCCCGGTCTCTTCGAAATAACGTTCGATATTTCCCGGTAAACTCAACCCCGGTTCTTTAGGAAATAAACAGATGAAAATAAGATCGGAGGTCACCTCCTGACCATTAGTGGACGGATTTCCTTATAATCGTCCTAGAAGAACAAACGAGTTTATACGTACAATATAGCACCTCGAACGGTAACTGCACCATATAATTTCCGAGTTTCCTCTAGAGATTCCCAAAGTTATATTTGGGTCCAGATTCGATAGTCGGTTATTTAACTATCAAATATACAATCAATTCAACCAAAGTTTCATTTCCCATTGAAAATATTAAACCTTATTTAATTTAAAATTCCAATAAATTAAAATCACTTAATCAAACAACATAGCTTATTTCACTGGATAAGTATATTCACGAAAACCATTCATTTTCAAATATTTGAAAAAACCCTTTTTGAAATAAAATCTGGAAAGCACCACCATGGTATAAAACCATGGATCACAGCTCAACGGTTACGTCCCTATCCCAGAGAAATCCAAAATTTAACGGCAGGCACTCACCGCCTTCGATTTACGCTACGCGAGTATTCCATTTACTTTTCGAAACTTTGTTTGATAATTTTTCCAAAATAATACTTATAAAGTTTCAATATAAATTTTTCCAAGTTCTAATTTAGTAAATTACTCTTTTTATAAAAGTTTACTATATAATATATTATTTTTAAAACATTATTAATATTTAATAGTTTTATCTTGAAATGAATATACTTTTATACTAATTAACCCTTAAGTAAAAATTTACTTTAAAACAATCACTATAAATTAGCTTTAATTAATAATTAATATACTTTGAACAATTAAATAACTAATAACTTTAGAACAAAAATTAATACTTTTAAAATAACTATTGAGAAAAATAAGTTAATTACTTTAATCATTATCAAACTATTTACTGATTGACTTAAAAATATCATTTCATAAATAATAATCATCTTTTAACAATTTTTGTTCAAAAGTCAAATTCCAAGTCGGGAAAAGAAGGCTTAACAATTTCAATGGTACTTAATCAAACTACTATTCAATTTCATAACAGTCTATAATAACAGATGCAGATATTCATATTCATCAACTTTTAACAATCAATTCAACATCATACTGCCCAATATAATTATCAGGAAAATAAATTGATGTCCGTGCAAATAAAATAGCAGATGAGGGTTTTATTCCTGTTAGTAAATATTCACAACAGATATATTTAGTAATAGTAGCAGAATGGTGATTTATTCTACCAACAGGAATTCAATTCAAACAATTAGCGGAACGATGTTTTGTTCCGCTAAACGGATGTCAAACATCGTGATTAAATTAAATTAACTTGTCGTTGTTTTTATCAGGCAAAACACTTCAATATACGGGTCATATAAATTCAAATGGCGATATTATTTTAAATTGATTGTTTAAAATTTTATCTGTTTCAAATGGCTATAGAATTTCACTTGTTCCTACTCAGCAACAGATCGAACGACGGCGTAACATCCGTCGATACGAACCCATCGCAACCAACCTCGCGTAAAACGGAATTCGTATGAACGTGTTATGATTTTTCAAAACTTACTAGATATGAAGGTAAAATTTCAAAACATTTAAAAATATACTTATTGTTATTATCGGTTTTGGGCCGAGCCCAAACTTACCTACCATTCCTTCTTCCCCCCCCCCCACCCCCCCCCCCCCCAACCCACTCTCTCTCTCTCTTCCCTCATTCTTTATTTAAAATTTTAGTTACTAATCAAATTCGAAAATCACGAACCAACAACTCATCTCCTCGATCACGACTCTACCCGCACATAACCATCTTCGATTCCTGGCAAGACTCGAAGCCCAGAAACAAAGCTACAGCCTCCATCGTCGAAGTTCAAGTGCCCTTCCTACCACAGTTTGCCCAGCCTTCCCATGCACGTGCACGTGCACAGCTCCACCCCGTCCTTGCTCGACCAACCGAGACCAACTGCTGACGTCCCTGACCCCCCTCGACCATTTCCACCTCTTTGCCAACATTCCAGCAACCCCGATCAAAACGAGCCTCTTGCTCAACCCAACCAATAAACCACGCCTGCAAACCCTTCGAACTGCTCTCACCTCACACCCCTAACTCACTCACCGCCGCCACCGTTGGAAGCCCTGTTCCCTTCGCCACCTTCACGCCAAATGCCGCGCCTTCCGGTCGTCTCTTCCCTCCCTTGTTCGACCGCGTCCCAGAGCGTAAACCAAGGCTTCCCAAACCCTAAAACTAGCTCGCATACCCAAACCACACCCTAAATCGAGATTCCGCCACGGTGAAACCCTTGGTCATGCTACCACGCCTCCCCACGACCAACTCGCACCTTTCCTCGTCGACGAAGTCGGCCGGAATTAATTTTTAAACGGAAAACGATCAATTAGAGATTTCCCATGATATAAGCCACAAAAAATCATGATATTTTTACCAAAAATCCCATTTTTACTTAACGACCATGATAGTATATATGAATCGATGTTTTAAAAACGTTGAAATTTTGTCAAACTTGAATCATTCATTGTAAACTTGCAACTTCATCCTATATATAAGACGAGCAAACCTCGAACTATTTTTAGTATAACCTATGAACAAAAATAAACGTTTTCCTAGTTTAAACTGTTAGCCAACTCGAAAGGAATTGAGAGAAAAAGATTTTTAAAAGGTTGACCTGTATATGTTCTCACTGTTAATTAGAACAGAGAAGAAAAATTAAACACTTCCAGGTTCAAATTTAGGTTTCTCACCCTAAACATTGCTTGATTCTTTGAAACTTCAAGTTGAAACTTTAATCTTCAATTTGAAATCTTGAAAGGACTTGTTTTGTTTTTGGTTTGATTTTAAACAGAGGATGGCTTCTTCTTCTTATTTTTCTCCTCACAATTTTTAGTTTACAGATTTTAGAAACTTAAGCCTGCACTCACATACAAGCCTATATATACATATATACATATAAGTATCATACGAATTAACTTTTAGCCTAAGAGATTTCCAGCCTGCACAAAGATTTATACCATGTTCTTTTGTGATGGATTGAAAGAAGTTTTGGTGGCTGACCTGTGAATTGAAATGGAGTTGAAAGGAACTTAAACCCTTGTTTTGGTTTTTGCTATTTTTGATCAGGCAAGCTACTGTAATATGTACATATGTTTATATTTGATTTTTCTCATTTGCTTTATTTTTTTTATTTTTCTTACTAGCTTTGTTTACAGAGTTGATATATATATATACATACATTATCCTTTTCATACATTTTTTTATCGCTTGACCAAGCAAATGTTTAATTTACTTTTTACTTTATTTTTTAACATGCCTTCATATACATATACATATATGTCTTGGAACAAGAATTATAAAAAAAATGGTTTAAGACAATGTTAATGTTTACATATTTACATACACACACCTTTATACAATTTAAAGAAAAATAGAAACTTTGTTATTTTATTTTAAGGTTATAAAATAGCATTTTTAACAAAACATTACTTTGTTAATGATCTTCCTTTTGAAATGGTTCTTTAGATTTTCTCATTTATATCATATACATTTTCATATATATCCCTCCTTTCATTTTTCAATATAATAAAATATCACTTTCTAATAAACTATTTTTATCTAGTCTATATATATATATATATCTATATATATATATATATATCTTACTTACCTTTTTATATTCTCTTAATGCAATATTATTTGTTTTATAGGTACCATATATTTTATTTTTGAATTTATATATATATATACATTTTAGAAAAAAAAATCCAATTTTAAACTCTTTTATTTAAAATATACTATATTGTTCATAAGCCCAAAAATCATTTCTATTTAAAATATTTTCTTTTACTTTTTTATCTGTATTTGCTTTGCTATGAATTCCTTTCCAAAATATATATACCTATATAAATTTTGTTGTCCTAAATACCTACATACATATATATACATATAAGCAATTCTAATTAAATCAACCTCCAAAAAAATATGGAAACTAAAAATATTCTTTTGGCTTAAAACTCTATTTTATTGCCAACTGTTATTTGATGGGGATTTTTGTTTGATTAAAATATCATATTATTAAATATTAAAAATTAATATTCAAAACTTGAGACGTCAAAAATCCCGGGTCGTTACAGCGTCTCAGTCCAGCACCCACGTCTTCAGTACTCACAAACAAGCACGCATCTCCATCCTTCACCTGTGCCTTAATCACCATCGTTGTCTACTTCTAACTGACGTTAACATCACCAAAACACATGCGACCTGATGTCTCCAATCGTAAGCGTTGCTTCATCTAGGTCATGCGCATTATTAGTCGTGACATCAGGTCATGACTCCTCCCCCCTTACATCGATAGTCGTCGTCGAATCCCTCTACAGCATTGAGCGCTTATGCACGATTTTTGTATAACAATAATAATAAATTATAAGAAGTCGCAATTTTGATTTCGAGAGAAATCTGGAAATGGGGAGGTAATATGGGTTCAAATGGAGCCCTTTTTAAAATATGAGGTTAGAAGGAGATACTACAGAAAAGGAGAAATAGTTTAAATGGGCTTGGGTAGAATTTGGGCCTTGTTTTAATTAATAAGTTTTTCCTTTTCTTTTTAATTAACCCAATTATTCATTTGTAAATTAATTACAATCTAAATTGAATTGATTTGCTCTTCATTTTACACGATATATTTTGACAACCGAACAATTTCATTCATTTCAATACTCGTTTATTTTTATTTAATTATTCGTTATTCCGACGTAAAGTGAAATTTTTTTCAACTATTTCAATCATATTAAAATTATTTACACTTTAAGATATTATACAATGGTTAGAACATTTTATTCACTCTCAATATTTTATTCAAAAAGGGTTTATTAGTCTAATTCAATTTATTAAAACAAAATCTTATATTAAATAGTCTTCAATTAAATAAATATTAATTTCCAAAAATAATAATCATCTAATATTGAATTCGTACAATATATTTCATTTATTATATGGCGTGGAAAGCAAAGTTGTTACATTATCCGTTTTTTTAAATTGTATCGAAGCTATAGACGAAATGCACATCGGTGCACACTTGCCAAATGGCAGTGCACAACCATTTATTGGTCGAAAAGGATACACGTCACAAAATGTTATGGTTGTTTGCTCGTTTGATATGACATTTACATATGTAATAGCTGGTTGGGAAGAAACTACACATGACAATGGAGTTTTAATGTGGTAATGAACGATATGGACTCAAATTTTCCACACCATCCGCTAGGCTAGCACTATATAGTTGACTCGGCATATTCGCTAATAGTTGGCTATTTGCCCCCTTATCGAAGTGTATGATATAACACTTTTTAATTTTGTGAAGCTCAAAATCAACCAAAATCAGAAAAATGAGCTTTTCAATTTCTACCATTCAAGCTTACATTAAGGGAACATCCGGAATATAAAAGAGAAAATGAAAATTTGTGATGTTAAATAATATATCGATCTTACAATTTTCGATTCAAGTAAAAGTGGTTGTTGCTACAGTGCATGTTCACAACTTCATACGAAAACACAACAATAGAGACTTCAGCTTTATACCATTTGACGATGATCTTAATATTATTGTGGAATGATACTTTGAAGAATCTACAGACTTCAAGTTACTGTTGAGAAAGAGAATGAACTGGTTAAAGAATTGTAGGAAATAATACGACATTGGTTCGAGATAATATAAGAGATGAAGTAGTTGTTTGTACCAAAAATGGGTACAACACTCTTCGAAAGTTTTTGAAGAGATAAAAGTGAAGAAAGAAAATTAAAACTGAGGATTATCTAACAAAAACTCCAAATAACAGAAAGTAAATTGCACAGAAGACAGCGATTTAGAGTGGTTCGGCGTTTCGCCTATGTCCACTATAAAGTTTGATGATTTTATTGCTCGATACTTGAAGATTACAATTTCTTATAATGTAATACAACTGATTTTATAAGCTAAGTCTGAAACTAAGGCAGCGGTGGTGATTTGGAGTAAATCTGGCAGAGTCTGGGCGCTCTTTAGCTCTTAAAATTGTCCGACCCCTTTTTTGAATGACCAGGGGCTCTATTTATAGGTGTAGGAGGCTGATATTTCGCCTAAATTTCGGGAGACCAGTTCTGGCACGTGAGGGGGCCCACATGCCCGCTTTTAGGAAATCCGGGCCCACTTTGGGATCGATTCAAAGTCCATTCGAATCGATCAAGAAAACATCCAATCGAGTTGAAATTTGGTGTGGACATTCTTCAACATGTGCATAAGCTCCTGTGAAAATTTCATAGCATTTGGACTTATAGATCTCGAGATATTGTCGATTCGAAATGTTGTTTTCTGAACTGTTCGTCTCATTTGAATCGATTCGTTCGAATCGATCGCCTTGAATCGATGGCGGAGTGTGCTTCCGTGATGACGTGGAGCGCGAGCTTCGCATCGATCCACTTTCTTCGCTAGTTTGATTGAGTCGTCCCGGAGATTTCGCCGCTTTGACTCAATGGATTCGAAGGCTTCATTCCCAGATGGGTTCAAACAGAAGTTTCATCGTATCGATCGTGACATGCTATGGTTGATCGATACAAAGCTGTTGTAGCAAGATGGATTCGATGTAAGGCACTTCAATGGATTCGAACACGCCACCCATGCATGGATTCGAAGTAGAGCATCTTGTTGGGTACGAAGCAGGATGTCTTCATGGATTCGAACTAAGGATAACTGAAGGATTCGAATATGGATTCGGGCGATGGATACGAAGCTTGACCACCTGATGGATTCGAACAAGGAGGTAGCGATCGATTCGGAGCAAACAGATGTTGATGGATTCGAACATAGGTCTCACCTATGGATTCGAATCAGGGGGGATCTCCTTCATCTTGTATCGATCATAAGTTGAGCATACGAACTCGGATCGACTTGAAACTTGGAACGTTGGCTTCCCTGGCTTTGCTTGTTATGTCTTGTTAATCGTGGCCCGATCCGAACTCGGACAAAATTCATCGATATCCATAGTGAGCCTACGTATAACCGATCTCCAAGACGAACTGTCACTGGTTTCTAGTCAAGTTCTTGGTGTCACGGCCTTGCCAAAAGGCGGGATAACAGTAGTTGCTATAGGATTTCATCGAATTACTGTCTTTATCATATCTATATTTACTATCATGCATTGCATCGGCAACAAATGTATTTTTAATTCTGCATTAGTGTATCTGTTCTAATATATTTGATATTATAAATCTTTCTATCTTTATTAATGTTTATCTCGCTCATGTTTGTACCACTTAGTTAAAAATAATCACAATTGACAATAATTGTAACAACCCGTAAATTTTAACGATTTAAATAACGTAATTAACTAAATTTTTCTTGATATAAAACAATAAAATTTTGTAATGAAAATTTGATATTTGAAATACGTCTATTTAAATGTAGTAAGTGTCAGATTTTCATTGGAAAATATGTAAGTTTGTTTAGTTGTGAAATTTAAATTTAAATTTTAAAATCAGTTAAATTTGTTAGAAATAAAATATTTTTGAAATATGAATATTTTTATATAATAAAAATGTTTATCATTTTCTGAGTGAGACGTCATATTTCGTTTCGCCAAATTTGGACTGTTCTAGCTCCGTCTACCTTATTTTCGGCGATTTAGCAGCATTTTGGTAGCGAAAATCGGGTTTTGATAGGATGGTCCTATTTCTAATATCTATGTACCATTTTATTCGTCTCTCGTGCTGATCTCCCAAGTATATTCATTTGTGCATTTCGGTGTCTGGTGCATGGCGAAACTTATAAAAACGGTTAGCCGTATCGATACCCGTTTTTGAACCTTTTGCTTTTCTGTGTGCCCTTTCATCTATCTACCGGTTGAAGACAAACAGTCATTGCTTTATTATTTCCTGAATTTAATATTGACTTTTGTTATTCCATTGGTTTAATATATTTCTCTGGTTCATTTTTCATTTTACCGGTTCGTTTCCTTTCCTCTCTCCTCTTATTCGTTCTGACTTCTTATTTGAGAAATATAAAAAATATATATAGCATCTTTATTTCTGAAACCTTCCAGTTTGCCATTTTCTTCTACTGCCGTAGCTTGCTCGTGCTGATCCCACTCCACCTATAACCACAAGTCTTCCACCACCTAGCTTTCTATTGTTCCGACCCTGCACGCTTGTGCACCCGCCAGTCAACTCGCCACCACTCCTCCTTCCTACGTCATCACCCCAGCCAAAGCTGACAGCCGTGAGCAGCTCCTCAACCCGCCATTCCCTTTCACCCCCACCTCCTCGACACAACCCGAACCACCTTTCTCATTCCCTCCGCTTTCCCCGACCTGCTCCAACCCATCGTCCCTCCACTGTCCGCCTCCCCTCCTCTGAACAACCACCGAACCCAACCCATCACCTTGATAACACGTGCATTCGATCCTAAGCCTCCAACAGCTGAGGCCTAAACACCCATATCCATCACAACCGAGCAGCATCCTTCCACGTAAGCAGTTGCCTCCCCACCACCTTCCGCCTTCACACCATTAACCGAGCAGTCTGCCGAACCATCTGACCCCGCTTTCATCCAGCCCACGCTAACAGCCTCCTCCCAGATCCACAGCCCTCCATCGATTGTGTAACCATCATCACACCCTCCGCCTTCTCCTCTTCTCCAGTTCGCTGCTCCGCTTCCCCTCCTTGTATCGCCTAACACGAGCCTGTCACCTTTCCTTCCACACAATAACTGAACAAAGCACATAAGCAACTCTCCGCTTTACAACCCCTAGCAGCCAAGAACCCTCTGCCTTGTCTGCATCGCTACCAACCAGCCTCGCACCACGCCTTCCTCCCCTGGCCGAGCAACCAAGCAACTTTCTTCTCCTTCTTTGGAAATAATAATAATAATATATATTATTTATATACATTTTTTGTTTTTCCATTTGCCAATTCTCCTCCTCTGTATATAAAAAGAGAAAGCAGAAATTTGCATTATATATATTTGTTTTTCTTCGAATTCAATTCTCGTGCTCGTTTCTTTGCTTGCCGTTGTCCTGTCGCAGCAGTTCTGAGTATTTGTTTTGGGAGCGTGCGTATCCATAACCGCTTGATTAGTCATGTGCGTACCCTTGTCCGTTGCATCTTATTCTTGTTTTCTCTAGCCTCGAAAGGTGAGCAATCACTCACGATTAACAATTTTATGTTTAAGTAAATAAACATCACTTGAATTGACCTTTGAAATGTTTGTTATAGCTAGGATTTTTGTTTAGTTAATATACATATGATTTTATATGTTACTATGCTCACTTTGACATATATATGATGATATGATGTGATGTTCATTTTGATGTATATGATGATATGTTGCTTTGTATAACACTTATATTGACATGTATGATATGTTAATTTGTGATTCACAATTGGAAGTTCCTTATATGCTATGTTGTTAATTATCTGTTTTCAATCACTCTACAAGTTTCATGTTAGTAGGAAATCCCTATGGTTTGAAATGATACATACCCGAACGATATTATAGATTAGGAAAATTCGTTATGGGTTGAAATGATAAATCTAAGCGATTTTATTGATTTAAATTTTTGGATTGCGGGTTGAAATGATATATACCCGTAAATATTAATTTATTACGGATTGAAATGATAAATATCCGTATCATTTGACCATAGGACAGAAAACTATATACGGACACCGTTGGTCTATTTTTAATTAATTTCCAGAATTTTTGAAAAAAAATATGGGTTTAATAAATATTGATTTTTAAATATAATATAATGATTTTATTTTAAATATGTGTTTTAAATGGAATATTGGTTTTAAAATATAATATATAGATTTTATTTTATTTTAATATGTGTATAAAATTTAGATTTTTAAATTATATATTTGGAAATTTTAAATTTATAAGTAAAGTTTTAAAAAATATAAATTTTAAGATTTTACTTATAATTTTATTATTTTAATATACAAAATAAGATTTAATATAAAATAAATTTAATAATAAGATTTGATTTAATAAAATTTAATATAATAAAATTTAATTTAAATTAGTATATATATAATATGTTTAAGTATTTATTTAAAATTTTATTTATACTTTTAAAAATAGATTTTGTAATAACTTTAATAATTTAAGGTTGGAAAGATAAATTGAAATTGATTGAAATTTAATTTGTTTAAGAATTGTATTTAAATAAGGATTGATTTGAACTTATTAACTTTGAGATTTTAAAGATATGATTTTTATAATTTGATAACTAGATTTTGATTAAAAGTAATTAAATGAATATTTTCAAATTTAAATAAAATTGAAATTGAATATTTAATATTGATTTAAATTTGTAATTTGAGATTTTATTTAAATGTTAATAAAAATGATTAGGTGAATATTTTCAAATTTAAATAAAATTTAAAGTTGAACTTTTGAAATATAAATGAAATTTATAAAAATTGAGTTATTGTAAATTGTTTGAATATTTAAACTTTGAAACCTATTGAATTGGAAGTGGTTTAAATTTGTAGTTCAAACTTGGATTTGAAATCGATATAAAAAAATGGTTTAATGAGAATTTGAATCGAAACTTTAACCCTTTTTAATTGAAATTGTTGAACTGAGATTGATTTAAATTGAATTTTGGAACCAAAGTTGATTTGAATTGATTTATGAAATTGGAAGAAACAATTCTAATTTGAAATTATTTTTAAATATAAACTATCTTTAATATATAAACTATTTTAATCTATAACCTTTTTTTAAATATAAACTATTTTTAATGTATAACTATTCCAATATATAAACTACTTTCAATATTCAAACTGTTTAAGTTAGAAGTGATATGATTTAAAGAGAAAAATGATTTCGAAAGTGATATGATTTCAAAAGTAATATGATTTCGAAAGTGAATATGATTTCGTAAGTGATATGATTTTGAAATGAATATGATATTTTGATATGAAATATGAACTACTTGAAATTAAAATGATCACGGTGTGAAATAAGCATTTGGTTGTTAAAGAGATCGGGATCGAATATTGTCATACTCTCTGCCAATACTGAAACCACTTTAACAATTGTGCACATGGTGGAGAATCCAGAATGAAGTAGGATGGTTTGGCGAATGTCTATATGAGGTATGAACGCAGCCCTGACTCCCTCGAGTCAGCTTGATGTGACTAAAACAAGAGCTATACCTGGGCCAAGTGAGGTCGCACCTCCAATCGAGCATGCTTCTTCGATACCATTATATTACTTTGTGATTTGATTGGGTGCACCATTGATTTTCGAAGTGTGTCTCGAGGTGTAGTAGCTGTTGTGCGTTACCACCAGCCCGGTTCTGCAAAACAGTAGATCTTACCCTATGCATTGCCTCGCGTGCCTTGTCACATGCCTTATCGCATTCACTACAAGTTTGGTTTGCACCGTACCTATGGAGTGCTCCCTGAGTATCCCACTGGTTTGGTGGAGCTTACAATATCTGTATAGACTACGAGAATTATATAAAAATGTGTTAAGGGGGATATGGGTAACGCCTTAACGCTATTTTAATATTTTACTTTACTATAGACATTATTTATGTAGCGTATTGTACTATGTATGTAGATAGTTCCATGGATCCTTAAGGGATGGAATCCCAACATCCTTTAAGTTATATTGCATTTCACCTGGACATTTCACTTGAGTTGATTTACTTGCATAAGAATGTTAATCCTGACTCGAGTGTTTTGTGTTTGCTTTATGCTCGGGTCAGACTGAGTGTCACAGCATTTGAGACTCACCTTTGGAGCTTGGAGCTTTGCTTGGAGATCTATCTTTTATCTATTCTGCTTTCAGTTATTCCAGTTATTTCCGGTTATTTATGTTCATACTTGTCATTTGCTTATGTATTGGAGACATCTTTGTATTTGGACTTATGTTGTATTTGCTTTAAACTCTGATGTTTATTGTACTAGCTTCATACACTACTATTTATCTATTCCACTGCTTATTGTTGTAAAACTCTATGTCTGTGATTCTGTGATTGATTGATTTACTGTATATGTTAAGTTTTGCCAAATATAAATTAATAATATGTTGTTTTGAGCAATTCAAGTCTGACATGTGTGGATTATTGTCGATTTGAATAGTTTGAAATAGCAGGTCGTTACATGTGGTATCAGAGCTCTAGTTTAGACAAAACTAAGCATATGGAGTAAAAACTCATTAGAGATAGGGTAGTAATACCCCATAATGAGTGGAATTAATCATAGAGTCATCTTCGTTCGAGCTTGAAATTCTTTGTTAGGATCCTCTTTGGTTTGGATTTCTTTTGAATTTTGGAACTTTACCTTTGTTCTAAAATCCATTCTTGTCTTTTTCTGTTCGTGTTCTTCTTGATACTAGAGCATCCCATAGCTTTATTTCTGTTGATCTCTGCAATAAATTTGGGCACATCTTGCAACCTCAATTGGCAACTTCATCCTTATGTGTGACTAATCCCATCAGCGGTCCCGCCATCCTTAGTATGATTTGTAAAGGGGTGAAACTTCTTTACAACATGCGTCGATTCACCTGAGATTCTACTTCCTCGGTTTTGATGCTGTTATCTCTTGTAAAGCCCGAACCGTTTCTTTAGTGGACGACCATGGTAATTCTCTTGTGATCGTATGTCGAATGCCTTAGGATTATGCAGGCAGTTTATCTTTTCATTCGATTCTCAGTCTAGGGATCTTGGCTCCACCCCTATTGTCCAACTATTTCTGGATGTCTTTGGTGAAGTCACTTCTTTTTCTCCCAAGCGAGAAATTGAATTCTGCATCGATCTTATTCCTGGAGCTCGATCTTGCTACCGGTTTCCACCAGCTTCGTGTAGCTGAGGAGAGCATTCCTAAGACAGCTTTCCGTACCGAGAATGGTTTTATGAATGGTTAGTCATGCCCTTTGGCTTAACCAACGCTCCTGCCTTCTTCGTCGATCTCATGAATCACGTTTTCCGCGATGTTCTCAACAAGTTTGTCCCCATTCTCATCGATGATATTCTCGTCTTTTCTAAGTCTGAGAAAAAGCATGAATCTCATTTGGGCTATATGCTGGAAACCCTTAGGAGTCACCAGTTGAAGCCAAATTTTATGAATGCCATTTCTGGAGGGACGAAGTCCGATTCCTTAGGCACATTGTTTTTTAAAATGGAGTCTCGGTTGATTCGGTTAAGGCTGCTGTGGTTAATATAAGTCTATTCATCTTTCCTCTTTTGTAATTTAATTATCTTATCTTCCTTTCGAGCCTATCTTCTAGTTAGAATTCTCTTTGATTAGGATCCCTCTAAATTTGAATCTCTATCCTATTCTAGAATCTATTCTTGAATCGTCCTATGAGGGAGCGTATTTGTAATTGATATAAAATGTTTTATACTGTGTTGTCTGAGTTGTTAAGTTTGAATTTTGGGTTTCGATCGATTCGTCTAGCTAACGCTATCGATAAGAATTCCAAAACACTTGAACAGAGCAAACTGACACAAATATTGTTTTCGAAATTGATAAATGAAATAATTTTATGTATGATTATATTATATATATATATAAGTAAAATTTTCAAAAATTAGATAGTTAAATGAACTGGTTGTTAGAAATGATAGTACTAGATTATCATTTATTGTTTTGTCAACATTCCTAAACCATTAACTATTGTTGTATGTTATAAGGAGATGCAATTTTATAAACATGGTTTATAAATCTGATTTGCAAATGAAATGAATTTAAATTAAGGATTTGAGAATTTAATTTTCAGTGCTTTTCAAAATTTGGTCTTCAAATTTTTGAATTTTTTTTTATTTGAAAGTATTTTCGAATGGAAATTGTTTCCAAAGAATTTTAAAAGAAGTAAGTCAGTACTCTCCTCTTATGTCGCTGGAAAATAATTTCGATGATGACTGCAGCATCATCGACATTCATTTTCGAGTCTCAAAGTGGGGAGACCACTTAGTAGCTTTGCTACACATTTTTTTTGGAAAATAGATTTGATTTGAATTTCTTGAATATAATTTGATGTATAAAATATATATATATATATATATATATGTATATTTATTTCAAAATGGTTTGAAGTGAAACCGGGAATTAAACTCTTAAGTTTTATGTTAAGTGATGGTTTTCAATTATTGAAATAAGGCAAATTTTTTGAATAATTGGAGTGTCTAAAATGAGAAATGGAATTGAAACAACTTGAAATGGTTGAATTAGGAATTGATACAAATTAATTGGAGTGTATAATACTCAATTGTATTCTAAAACATATATAACTTACCTGAAATATTCTAAAAGTTTAAATGTTAATGGGATTATGTAATTGAAGGTTATATAGGAGAAAACATAAGTAATAAAGTGTTCAAACTAAATTTTTGCTTAATAGAAATGTTGTAAATAGAAGGTAAATGTGTATAGTGCTCAATTACATTCAGAAACATTAATAAAAACTTACCTGGGAAAAGTTTGAATTTAATGAGAACATGTAATTGAATAATATACAATATAAATGTAAGTAATAAGATGTCCAAAAATGGAATTTATATGGTTTTGAACTAATTGTCGTATCTGGTACTATGTATTTCAAATCTATCTTTCCTTTCTGTTGTTTCTATTCTCCTATCTCGTTCCTTTTCGGGGACGAAAAGTTTTGAGTGGGGGAGAATGTAACGACCCGTAAATTTTAACGATTTAAATAACGTAATTAACTAAATTTTTCTTGAAATAAAATAATAAAATTTTGCAATGAAAATTTGATATTTGGAATACGCCTATTTAAACGTAGCAAGTGTCAGATTTTCATTGGAAAATATGTAAGTTTGTTTAGTTGTGAAATTTAAATTTTAAAATCAGTTAAATTTTTTAGAAATAAAATATTTTTGAAATCTGAATATTTTTATATAATAAAAATGTTTATCATTTTCTGAGTGATACGTCATATTTCGTTTCGCCAAATTTGGACTGCTCTAGCTCCATTTATCTTATTTTCGGCGTTTTAGCAGCATTTTGGCAACGAAAATCGAGTTTTGATAGGATGGTCGTATTTCTAATGTCTTTGTACCATTCTTTTCATTTCATCGTGCCGATCTCCCTAGTATATTTATTTGTGCATTTTGATGTCTGGTGCACGGCGAAACCTGCGAAACGGTTAGCCGTATCGGTACCTGTTTTTGAACCTTTTGCTTTTCCGTGTGCCCTTTCATCTATCTACCGGTTGAAGACAAACAGTCATTGCTTTTATTATTTCCTGAATTTAATATTGACTTTTGTTATTCCATGGTTTAATATATTTCTCTGGTTCATTTTTCATTTTATTGGTTCGTTTCCTTTCCTCTCTCCTCTTATTCGTTCTGACTTCTTATTTGAGAAATATAAAATATATATATTGCATCTTTATTTCTAAAACCTTCCAGTTCGTCATTTTCTTCTACTGCCGTAGCTTGCTCATGCCGATCCCATTCCACCTATAAGCACAAGTCTTCCGCCACCTAGCTTTCTACTATTTCGACCCTGCACACATGTGCACCCACCAGTCAACTCGCCACCATTCCTCCTTCCCACATCATTACCCCAGCCAATGCTAACAGCCGTGAGCAGCTCCTCAACCCGCCATTCCCTTTCACCCCCTCCTCCTCAACACTAGCCGAACCACCTTTCTCCTTCCCTACGCTTTCCCCGACCTGCTCCAACCCATCATCCCTCCACTGTCCGCCTCCCCTCCTCTGAACAGCCACCAAACCCGACCCATCACCCTGACTGTTGATTCAAGAAGTTTTGATTCATGACACAAGCTTAAAAGATCATACGATGAGAATTCAAAAGCGACAAAAAGAGAATAAACCATATATCACACACTACAAAGGAGACAAGACTACAATCCAGTTTTTAGTATTAATATTTATTTTATTGAGTCTTAGAATATTGTTAAAATCATTCCTCAAGTAGTCACACACACATAATTTAACTCATATAAATTTAGTGTGCACGGTGCAAATAAACAGCAGGTCGACCGACCGACCAGAAATTTCGGTCGACCGACTCTGTATATAGTGCACCGATATGCACCGTTTTATTTATATTTGTAAACTCAGCTGACCGACCTAGGTTTCTCGGTCAACCGACCAGAACATAACGGCTAGTTTTCTGAAGAGGTGTGATTATTCATGAAGAGGAATGTCCTTTAATCCAAGAGATATGGACAAAACTTTTGATTGAAACTCTTCATGAAAGATTGCAACTATTATATAACTATATAAACATGTTCAAATCATTTCTACAATCACCGATTCTTGTTTATAAATTCTGAATTCTATTCTCTATTTTTTTTCTGCAAATAAAAGCATTCATTCTTATTCAATATCACTAGAATCCTTGAATTAATTCATATACTTCGATTCTACGTGATTATCTTCCTTCTAAATCTTCACACACATATATACTCTTGAGGATTTGATTATAGGAAAGTTGTACTATCAAAAGACAATCAGTGTTATTTAGAACACATTCGTCAACAAACTATTTGTATTAAGTTGAAGTCCTCTTCGGTTGTTGAGGCGGAAAAATTCCTGTTCGGCTGCTCAGGTGTCGTATACCTATTTCTCCAGGTTAAGTGAGGGGTTTAGTTTAAATCCAGAGGGTATTCTGGGACTGGACGTAGAACGGAAAGTTCGAACCAGTATAAAAATTCCTGGTGTGCTTACTTTAATTTTTATTTTACTGCTATTATCAGTTTCCGCACTTATATACCATATTACACGATCCTTAGTACTACACGTACACTTTCATTTGGTATCAAAGCAAGGTTATCCTATAACCGTCACAAAGTTATTTGATATTTATTCTTAAGTAATATGGAAACCACACAAACTAACGATGTTAGCACTCACACTAATTCTAGTTTCACAGAAGGTCAATCTACTTCACGACCTCCACTTTTTAATGGTATAAATTATAATTATTGGTCAACTAGAATGAGAATCTATATGCAATCTAGTGGATTTGATATCTGGAATATTATACAAAGAGAGTATACAACTCCTACTGGAGAATACTCAACTTGGAGTAACACATAAAAACTAGATGCTACTTCAAATGCAAAAGCTATGAATATTTTATTTTGTGCATTAGATAGAAATGAATTCAATAGAGTTAGTATGTGCACTTCCGGTTATGAAATTTGGAGAACTCTTAAAGTTTTGCATGAAGGAACAAACAAAGTTAAATTAAGCAAAATCTCTATGTTGAAACATCAATTTGAAAATTTTAAAATGAGGCCAAATGAATCTATAAATGACATGTACTCTAGATTTCAGGATATTTATCATGCTTTATTATCATTAGAACAAAAGTTTACAGATTTTGATGTTGTTACAAAAATCTTAAATTCTTTAACGGACGAATGGGAAAGAAAAGTCCTAGCTATTGAAGAAGCAACTGATTTGTCAACATTAAAACCAGAAGAATTGATAGGTAATTTAATGTCCTACGAAGTAAATTTGCAGGCAAAACGGAATGGAGCACAAGAAAAGAAAAACGTGGCATTCCAAGCAGAAAAAGATGATTCCGACTCAGATAATGAAGATATGGCAATGATCGCCAAAAATTTCAAAAAGTTTTTGAAATTCAACAGAAACAAATTCAAGGGAAACAAAAATAATACCAACAACAATTCCAATAATTCCAATAGCAGCAAACCATCATCTTCAACAATGGAATGTTATGAATGTCATAAGAAAGGACACATGAAGAAGGATTGTCTAGATCGTAAAAAGAATAACTTCAAGAAGGACAAAACCAAACGAAAAGCTTTTTCAGTCACTTGGGACGACACTGACTCATCATCCTCATCAGAAAGTGAAAGTGATAATGAACAAGCAAATGTATGCTTCATGGCTTCGTTAGACGATGTAAGTGATTTTACTTTTGAAGAATTAGTTGAAATAAATTCTGAATTAGTAAATTTAGCAAAGCAACTTAAAAAGAAAAATAAGGAGTTGCAAAGAAAGTTAGATAGAACAGTTTTAGAAGTAGATATGTTGAAAGATGAGAAAATAATATTGGAAGAAGAACTTGAAATTTCTCAACAATCAAATTCTAACTTATCTTCTCAAATTACGTCAATATCTGAAGAACTAGAAATTCAGAAAAATAAAAATGATATTTTATATTTCGAAAATAATAGTTTAAACTCTAAGATTAAGGATTTAGAGTTAGAAAAATCTGGTCTTACAATAAAATTTGATGATATTTCTAAAAATGTATCAAATTTCAATAAAGGAAGAGAAAATCTTTCTAGTTTACTAAAAAACTCTCAATCCTCTAACAATAAATCTGGACTAGGATTTAAGAAACAGAATTATTTTGCTAAAAATAAGATTAATAATAATATTAAGAAAGATATTAAGAAAACGGTTTATCCAAATACTAAAACCATCAAAATATGGATTCCAAAAACAAATAATGTTTTGATAAGGAATAAACATATCAAAATGTTTATGGAAACTGTTCATAATAACAAGAATTATGTTTTTAAAGGGAATTCTGAACCCGTATGGGTTTGGCTTCCTAAGATCTAACTCTTAGGACCCTAAAAAGATTGGGTACCAACTTTTTATAAATTTTTGCAGGTACCACATAAGAAGAGAGGAAAATGGATTTTAGATAGCGGTTGCTCAAAACACATGACTGGAAACAAAGAAATGTTGTCAAACATCATATACTCAAATGGAGGAGCAGTCACCTTTGGAGATAACTCAAAAGGATATATCATCGGCAAAGGCAATGTTAGTAGCAACGGTACCTCTAATTTACCTCTCATTACTGATGTTTTATTAGTTAAAAATTTAAAACACAATTTATTAAGTATTAGTCAGCTATGCGATAAAGGTTTTAATATAACTTTTTCTGAAAATAAATGTAATATTTTCGACAAAAATCATAACACAAATTTTGAAGGAAAAAGAGATAAAAACATTTATATCTTAAATATGAATGTTAATAATGATTCAAACTTGTGTTTAGTAGCTAAAGAAAACGATTCTTGTCTTTGGCATAAAAGATTTTGTCACATTATTTTTAATACTATCAACAAACTAGCTTTGGATGCTCGACTCCGAAAAATTGATGGGCGTTTCAAGAAAATAAAAGGCTTCTTCGTAAATTTATGGGATGCCTTATCATGTACTTCCGAAGCCGGTGCTTCTTTTGTCGCTCCCGAAAAAAAACCAGCGCCAAATTTTTCTTGGTCTACTTCAGAAAACACAAGTTCCAGCACATCAGCAACTCACGCACCTCCCACTCAAAGACGGGGTAAGGAACCGGCTCCTCTGGATGAAAATATTCATCCAGAATTTTGGGATTTCGATGATGATGAGGAGTAATTGTAGCGTTTTACAATCTAATTTCAAGAATTTCTTTATGAGAACAATCTATTTTTCTTAATTGTTGTTATGTACTAAGCAAACGTCCTTAATTATTTCTATTTAGGCTTGAATATGTACTATGTAAATTTCAATGATTCACATTACTTTAACATATTACATCTGATAAGTATTCCTTTTTGTCGATGACAAAGGGGGAGAAATGTATGAAAGCTAACGAATTTTTGCAGAAAAGTCGCCATATATTCATGGGGAGAATTATAATATATATGTCAATATTACTTCGTCATATAAGTAATGTCATCAATCAAAAAGGGGGAGAATGTTGATTCATGAAGTTTTGATTCATGACACAAGCTTAAAAGATCATACGACGAGAATTCAAAAGCGACAAAAAGAGAATAAACCATATATCACACACTACAAAGGAGACAAGACTACAATCCAGTTTTTAGTATTAATATTTATTTTATTGAGTCTTAGAATATTGTTAAAATCATTCCTCAAGTAGTCACACACACACAATTTAACTCATATATAAATTTAGTGTGCACGGTGCAAATAAACAGCAGGTCGGCCGACCGATCAGAAATTTCGGTCGACCGACTCTGTATCCAGTGCACCGATATGCACCGTTTTATTTATATTTGTAAACTCAGCTGACCGACCCAGGTTTCTCGGTCAACCGACCAGAACATAACGGCTAGTTTTCTGAAGAGGTGCGATTGTTCATGAAGAGGAATGTCCTTTAATCCAAGTGATACGGACAAAACTTTTGATTGAAACTCTTTATGAAAGATTGCAACTATTATATAACTATATAAACATGTTCAAATCATTTCTACAATCACCGATTTTTGTTTATAAATTCTGAATTCTATTCTCTATTTTTTTTTATGCAAATAAAAGCATTCATTCTTATTCAATATCACTAGAATCCTTGAATTAATTCATATACTTCGATTCTACGTGATTATCTTCCTTCTAAATCTTCACACACATATATACTCTTGAGGATTTGATTATAAGAAAGTTGTACTATCAAAAGACAATCAGTGTTATTTAGAACACATTCGTCAACAAACTATTTGTATTAAGTTGAAGTCCTCTTCGGCTGTTGAGGCGGAAAAATTCCTGTTCGGTTGCTCAGGTGTCGTATACCTATTCCTCCGAGTTAAGTGAGGGGTTTAGTTTAAATCCAGAGGGTATTCTGGGACTGGACGTAGAACGGAAAGTTCGAACCAATATAAAAATTCCTGGTGTGCTTACTTTAATTTTTATTTTACTGCTATTATCAGTTTCCGCACTTATATATCATATTACACGATCCTTAGTACTACACGTACACTTTCACTGACAACACGTGCATCCGATCCCAAGCCTCCAACAGCTGAGGCCTAAACACCCACATCCATCACAACCGAGCAGCATCCTACCACCTGAGCAGTTGCCTCCCCACCACCTTCCGCCTTCACACCATTAGCCGAGCAACCTGCCGAACCATCTGACCCCGCTTTGCTCCAGCCCACGCCAACAGCCTCCTCCCAGATCCACAGTCCTCCATCGATTGTGTAACCATCATCACACCCTCCGCCTTCTCCTCTTCTCCAGTTCGCTGCTCCGCTTCCCCTCCTTGTATCGCTTGACCCGAGCATGTCACCTTTCCTTCCACACAACAACCGAACAAAGCATGCAAGCAGCTCTCCGCTTTACAACCCCTAGCAGCCAAGCACCCTCTGCGTTGTCCGCATCACCACGAACCAACCTCGCACCATGCCTTCCTTCCCTGATCGAGCAACCAAGCAATTTTCTTCTCCTTCTTTGGAAAATAATAATAATAATAAGAATATATATATTATATATATATATATTGTTTTTCCATTTGCCAATTCTCCTCCTCTATATAAAAAAGAAAAAAAGAATGAATAAATTTATATTATATATATTTGTTTTTCTTTGAATTCAATTCTCGTGCTCGTTTGCTTTGCTTGCTGCTGTCCTGTCACAGCAGTTTTGAGTATTTGTTTTGGGAGCATGCGTATCCATAACCGCTTGCTTAGTCGTGTGCGTACCCATGTCCGTTGCATCTTATTCTTGTTTTCTCTAGCCTCGAAAGGTGAGCAATCACTCACGATTAACAATTTTATATTTAAGTAAATAAACATCACTTGAATTGACCCTTGAAATGTTTGTTTTAGCTAGGATTTTTGTTTAGTTAATATACATATGATTTTATATGTTACTATGCTCACTTTGACATATATATGATGATATGATGTGATGTTCATTTTGATGTATATGATGATATGTTGCTTTGTATAACACTTATATTGACATGTATGATATGTTAATTTGTGATTCACAATTAGGAGTTCCTTATATGCTATGCTGTTAATTATCTATTTTCAATCACTCTACAAGTTCCCTGTTAGTAGGAAATCCCTATGGGTTGAAATGATACATACCCGAACGATATTATAGATTAGGAAAATTCATTATGGGTTGAAATGATAAACCCAAGCGATTTTATTGATATAAATTTTGGGATTGCGGGTTGAAATGATATATACCCATAAATATTAATTTATTGCGGATTGAAATGATAAATATCTATATCACTTGACCATAGGATAGAAAACTATATACGGACACCGTTGGTCTATTTTTAATTAATTTCCAGAATTTTTGAAAAAAATATATGGTTTTAATAAATATTAATTTTTAAATATAATATAAAGATTTTATTTTAAATATGTGTTTTAAATGGAATATTGATTTTAAAATATAATATATAGATTTTATTTTATTTTAATATGTGTATAAAATTTAGTTTTTAAATTATATATTTGGAAATTTTAAATTTATAAGTTAAGGTTTGAAAAATATAAATTTTAAGATTTTACTTATAATTTTATTATTTTAATATATAAAATAAGATTTAATATAAAATAAATTTAATAATAAGATTTGATTTAATAAAATTTAATATAATAAAATTTAATTTAAATTAGTATATATATAAAATGTTTAAGTATTTATTTAAAATTTTATTTATACTTTTAAAAATAGTTTTTGTAATAACTTTAATAATATAAGGTTGGAAAGGTAAATTGAAATTAATTGAAATTTAATTTGTTTAAGAATTTTATTTAAATAAGGATTGATTTGAACTTATTAATTTTGAGATTTTAAAGATATGATTTTTATAATTTGATAACTGGATTTTGATTAAAGGCGATTATATGAATATTTTCAAATTTAAATAAAATTAAAATTGAATATTTAATATTGATTTACATTCATAATTTGAGATTTTATTTAAATGTTAATAAAAATGATCAGGCGAATATTTTCAAATTTAAATAAAATTTAAAGTTGAAATTTTTAAATATAAATGAAATTTATCAAAATTGAGTTATTGTAAATTGTTTGAATATTTAAACTTTGAAACCTATTGAATTGGAAGTGGTTTAAATTTGTAGTTCAAACCTGGATTTGAAATCGATATAAAAAATGGTTTAATGAGAATTTGAATTGAACCTTTAACCCTTTTTAATTGAAATTGTTGAACTGAGATTGATTTAAATTGAATTTTGGAAGCAAAGTTGATTTGATTTGATTTGTGAAATTGGAAGAAATAATTCTAATTTGAAACTATTTTTAAATATAAACTATTTTTAATGTATAATTATCCCAATATTCAAACTGTTTAAGTTGGAAGTGATATGATTTAAAGAGAAAAATGATTTCGAAAGTAATATGATTTCGAAAGTGAATATGATTTCGAAAGTGGTATGATTTTGAAATGAATATGATATTTTGATATGAAATATGAACTACTTGAAATTAAAATGACCACGTGTGAAATAAGCGTTTGGTTGTTAAAGAGATTGTGATCGAATATTGTCATACTCTCTGTCAATACTGAAACCACTTTAACAATTGTGCACATGGTGGAGAATCCAGAACGAAGTAGGATGGTATGGTTTGGCGAACGTCTATATGAGGTATGAACGCAGCCCTGACTCCCTCGAATCAGCTTGATGTGACTAAAACATGAGTTATACCTGGGCCAAGTGAGGTCGCACCTCCGATCGAGCATACTTCTTCGATACCATTCTATTACTTTGTGATTTGATTGGGTGCATATTTGATTTTCGAAGTGTGTCTGGAGGTGGGCGGTAGTAGCTGCTATGCGTTACCACTAGTCCGGTTCTACAAAATGGTAGAATCCTACCCTAGGCATTGCCTCGCGTGCCTTGTCACATGCCTTATCACGTCCACTACAAGTTTGGTTTGTACCGTACCTATAGAGTGCTCCCTGAGTATCCCACCGGTTTGGTGAAGCTTACAGTATCTGTATAGACTACGGAAATTATATAAAAATGTGTTAAGGGGGATATGGATGACGCCTTAACGCTATTTTAATATTTTATTTTACTATAGACATTATTTATGTAGCGTATTGTATTATGTATGTAGATAGTTCCACGGATCCTTGAGGGATGGAATCCCAACATCCTTTAAGTTATATTGCATTTCACTTGGACATTTCACTTGAGTTGATTTACTTGCATAAGAATGTTAATCCTGACTCGAGTGTTTTGTGTTTTGCTTTATGCTCGGGTCTGACTGAGTGTCACAACATTTGAGACTCACATTTGGAGCTTTGCTTGGAGATCTATCTTTTATCTATTCTGCTTTCAGTTATTCCAGTTATTTTCGATTGTTTATGTTCAGACTTGTCATTTGCTTATGTATTAGAGACATCTTTGTTTTTGGAATTATGTTGTATTTGCTTTAAACTCTGATGTTTATTGTAGTAGCTTCATGAACTACTATGTATCTATTCTGCTGCTTACTGTTGTAAAACTCTGTGTCTGTGATTCTATGATTGATTTATTTACTGTATATGCTAAGTTTTGCCAAATATAAATTAACGATCTGTTATTTTGAGCAATTCAAGTCTGGCATGTGTGGATTATTGTCGATTTGAATAGTTCGAAATAGCGGGTCGTAACAATAATTATCATATAACACAACCCTCGTTGTAATACCCTTTTCAAATGTTATTTTCGTAACTCAAAAATGCATTTGTGATTGCTAACCTACCCCTTACCTTTAAGAAAAACACTGAGTTTACCGTTTTTAATTATTAGTGGATTAGTGGAAATTATGGACACACAGCTCTTTTCTAAACTTATTTGTTTTACTTTTTACCCTTACATTCTCTTACATAAACTATTTCTACATCCTTCTTTTTGTGAATTTTTTTTATTTACTTTCCTCGTTTTTTAATTTAAAAGCGGCCATTACGATATGTATTATGGTGGTTATGAGTTTTGAACGTATACTCCAATAACGTACGTCAGGGTACCCTTGTAAATTTCAACCTTTTAAAAAACAAGGATGTAATCTAAAATTTCTCGTTTGATTAACGGGTCAGTTAATGGTTTACCCGTGTCCACCCTTTTTTGGGACAGTTCTGGCCCTTCTGGGTGCACATGATTGGTTGGTGCTTCGCAAGTCTACGACTGCACGCTGAATAGACGAACTCAAATTTACAATTAACAAAACAGAACTGAGAAAGAAGAAGAGAAGGCCACGCTTTCTTTTTAATCCAGGGTGAATCCTTGATCATTACCACTGATTTATTTTATTATCCCAATTCTTCAATTCTAATCCCCTGTATCTCAAATTCTAGGGTTTCCCATCAGGCAGCTCGGATGGTAGAGTTAATTGAGTACAGATGAGTATAATTTCGTAACTTGACTCACCTCATCCAGAGTGATTCAGTTTTATAATAGCTTTTCAGCTAAATTGCAGTTGATTGTTTGGGTAACCCCCGTATTCGGGGTTGAACTTAAGGAGGTGAAATATTTACTGTAAAAAGGGTCTTTTGGCATAAATGATGACATCAGATAGAGAAATAGAGATGAATTATACTATAGACGAGATCAATTTAAGAAGGCAGGCGCAAAGTCATCATTTAGTAGTAAGAGGAATAGGTGAAGAAATAGATTTAGAAATTGGACCAAGTGACGATGATCCTCTTGTAATGGTTCCAACACAAGGAGAGACTCCAACTATAGAGGAAGAGGAGCAAAAACTATTTTTGTCTGCTCAAAACTTAATCGACGATCAAGATGATGTGATTAAGTTGCCACAAGTGAAAAAGAAGAAGAAAGTGGTGAAGAAATGGAGAGAAGAGTGGGCAGATACACACAAATGGGCATATGTGGCTACGGTTGATGGTACAATGCGGGTGTTTTGTTCAGTATGCAAGGAGTATGGGAGAAAACATAGAAGAAACCCATATGGAAATGAAGGCAGTAAGAATATGCAAATGAGTGCATTGGAAGAGCATAATAGTAGCTTGCTTCATAAGGAGGCTCTCCGGCTACAAATGGCAGATGCTAAGAATAAGAACTTGGTTACAGTGGAGAGACCAATTTATGTCAAAGGTTTGTGTCCTTACATATATAGCTATCGCATGGCTTAATATTGACTAATAGGTTGTGACATAATGTGTGTGAAGTTTGAACCTGGTAATATTGCTCAACTAATCAACACATTTGTATTTGCAATTTGAATTTGGTAGCATTTATGACTAATGAAGCTGATGCATAGAATGAATGGTTCGTCAACGGCTCTAAGCATAACTTAATTAATAGTAAGCACCACATAGTAGTCCTAGCTTATCATATGATCTTCATATATCTTTGACGTACCTAGATCTATTATTTCTAGTTTTCCGTTCATTGTTGTCACTAGTAAATTATGAGTATTTTCCTTCGCATGCTAAGCTATGCGCACAGTAGTATTGCATGCACAAATGCTACTGTTTCTCAGTATAATCCGACATAATGACTAGTGTTCCATCTGTTATTCTTTTGTAATTTTCTCACTGTTGCCATATCATATAGGATGAAATTTTCTTAGTCTAAATCATTGCATGTGCTTGTGATGCTCATTACAAAGTCTTAACGATGACCTACATATACCAAACTATTAATGATGTAGATGCATAGGATGTACCACCGTATAATAGTCGAATTTTGAGGATATTAATCTTGACTTTCTAAGAGGCTTATTGATGTTGTTTAAAAATAGATAGCTCAAGTGCCGATGCACAAGTTTACTACATATGCAAGAACAGATGTTGACTCACAAGGAAAACTCTTTTTTTTGGGTACATTTTATCAAATTAAGCCAAGTTTTGATTTTTATGGAATTGAAAGAAAAATCGATTAAGAAAAACATGGTTTCGGTAGTTAAGTTTTATAACACTGATTCTTTTTAGAACTATTCTTAACATATAATAATTCAGTTTGACAAGCACATATTATGTACGATTATTCAAGTAAGATAACTTATCCATTAAATCAAATTAATATATAAAGACTAACAGAATTAGCATAAAATCCTCCTTCTTTTTTGCATTATGCCTAGAATATTAAAGATCATATATCTGGTCAATATGTTAACTGGTTTGATTAATTTTTGAAATAATAATTCATTGATTTATTTGTTTGAGTGCATAAAAGCTACCAAAATTACAATAAACTATTTAACTTAATTTCATCTCCTAAACATGTTTCTCTAAACATATATTAATTTAGCTTCTCTTAATTAACGAGATAAGAAAAAAACAAGACTTAAGAAAACCGAATATAAAAACTCGAAGTCTTAAAGATTACATAGCCATGCGAAACATGATATAACAAAAATGAAAAACAAAGCAGGCCTTCAAAATAATCTCCTCATCTTTTTTATAGCACTATGGTCCGAAGATATTCGTTTTAATTTGAATCCAAAATCTAATAGCTTGATTTCTTGTTAATTTAGCCGCATCCCTTGTTCTCAAAATTTTTAATTTTTTATGATTCTTATTGTGATGACTTCAATTGTTTGTTAAACGGGTTTTGCATATTCAAATTTATGTTTGAATCGAAAGAGGAATTGTTGGAGTTTCGTTGATGTGATGCTGAGTGGAAGAGAGCACAGTTTTGTTGTTTGGTTGCAAGATGTTTGACTTCTGTTTGGTCTAAGTTTCGGTTCAATTCGAGTTTGAACGAAGGTTGTTGCTAGGGTGTGATTACTATGGAGAAATGTTGAACTCAAGTGGAATATTGTATTTCGTAGCTGTGTTGATGCAGTCCGATTGTTTAGCGGAGATGATTGTAGCAGATGTTGTGATAATTGTGGTGATCACATTACTTGAAAAAAGGAAGAGGTAAAATGGAAAATTGGTGCTAGTTCCTCATTAAGTTGAATTGTAATTATTTGGTTAACACAATTGCATTTTCTCTCTATGAATTGATGTCCTTGTAATTTAATACGATTCTTTTGTTTTCTACTCCATGTGAAGAAATGACGCGAGATCGGGCCATTTGGATGTATTTTGTGTCTATAGAAAACAATATCTTTGAAAACTATTAAAAATAACAAGCATACCATCATTTATATACAACATTGGTAAATCAAGTATCTTCACATTTATTGCTTGAAAAAAGGAAGAGGTAAAATGTACAATTGGTGCTAGTTCCTCATTAAGTTGAATTGTAATTATTTGGTTAACACAATTGCATTTTGTCTCTATGAATTGATGTCCCTGTAATTTAATACGATTCTTTTGTTTTCTACTCCTTGTGAAGAAATGAATGCAATATCGAGTACTTTGGATGTATTTTGTGTCCATAGAAAACCGTATCTGTAAAAACTACTAAAAATAACAATCATAACATCATTTATATACAACATTGGTAAATCAAGTTTCTTCACATTTATATTTTATTTGTTTTCGAATAAAACAGAAACTAACTAAAATATGTCTCGCTTTCATAGAGAACACGGTTGTCTTTATTATTTAGTGTATGCAACAAGAACCTCTAGGTTTTCTTAGCAGGACGAGTGATGTTTCACGGGGTATTTCATGGATACTAAACCATAAATTCCATTTATAAAATGAACTACATACAACTATATAACAAGGCAAAATTTTAAAAAATTAATTACAAAATGATTAAATGGGACGTCATCAATCACATATCTATAAGTTTTGAGAAAATAAAACTTGAAAATTATTATAAACAGTAAAGAAATTAAGTGTGTTGATTGAATACAAAATTATGAATTTTTGATAAAAGTCAAGTCTATTATAGAATCGAATCAAAATGGCTAGTTGCTTCGATTTCCATGTAATTATAATCAAATTCTTCACTGATAATCTATGTTTTTGTAAAGTGGAATTTGTATTTCTATTTATATCACGAAAATTAGTCGAAACATTTTTTTTAAAGATCGGTTATATTTTTTCCTTCGGTTTGTTAATATTATATTGTCACCAAACTCATTGAAAATATGGGTGTATATCAGGCGGATCGGACCGAACGTTTTTATGTTCGAACTCGGACCGGGTTTAATATCGAACGGGCCCAAGCCCGACTCGGTAAACATCGGACAATTTTGTTGTTGTTCAAACTAGGTCCGAAAAACACGCCAACTGTCCGTATTTGATTCAATAAGCTCGTTCGCAGCGAATCGGACCGAAAGCGGGTCAAACGGAATAAGACAGCTGCAATATTTTATGGCAACAAACTTTCTATGATCCAACAGACGACAAATTCTTATAAAATTATGAGCGAAAGATTTAACAGTTGCCATTATAATGGGAAAAAATAGTCTAAGAAAAAAATATAATTAAAGAAACAATCTCACCAATACATATACAAGATAATTATAATTCTCAGTAAAATCACTTAAGGAATATAACTTCAAAATGCTCAGATTATAATTCAAATGCACTAAAATTACCATACTTGATGAATACAACTGTTTCAACATCAAAAAATGAAAATGTATGTCTGAATTCTTATTACAACCACTCAAGGAATAATAAATCAACATTGGATCTTAGATCATGATTCAAATACTTTAACATTGTCATGCTTGATCGGAACTACTCTTTCATCATCCAGAAATGAATGCACCATACAGTAGAATGCTTAATATGCATTTACAATATAACAGCAAACATCTATATACATGGCAACCAAATAAAAATATACATCTTAGCATTACTCTAAACATTTCCACACTTGGTTAAAAAACAACTTAGCATTACTCCAAAAAGCACAATGCAAAGATTTTCCACATAATGATCATCTCACCTGGAAAAAAAGACGAAACAAACTAAATTCAGCAATATAAATAAAAAAGTTGAAAGAGTGGCATGTAATTAAGACAAAACATGAGTCCATGTAATAAAGACAAAACATATTATCTATGGAAAATAGGCATATTTAGACGATTATCTCACCTAGAAAAAAAATACAATATATTATCTATGAAATGCATGTAATCAAGACAAATAAGCATATTTAAATTCATGTAGTAAAATCATATGTAGATCTGTAAGAGAATATTAAACAAGAACTTGATGCCGATGGGAGGAATGAAGCCTTTGAGTTGATGATTTATATTTTTTTTTCTAGGCAGCACTGAGATTGAGATAAAACTATGAGCATCTTAATTAAGCAGGTTTGAAGTAATGGATTATGATGATTAAAGAATGAGAAAATTTAGGAGTTTTATAGGGAAACTAATCGTCAGTTTAATTTACCAATAAGTAATAAGGGAAAGGGATTTGAAGATTAGTACTCGCTATTCGATGTTTTCTGCAATCGGTAATAATTATGAACGAAATTCAAAGCTCAGAGGAATGTGTATAAAATTTAAAAGCAATTTATTTCATGCCAACCGTACACATCAATAAATTATAGAAAATGTGAATGGTCAGGGACATTAATCGGTCGGATAACCACGTGTTCGAGCTCGGGTCTGTAATTTTGATCGGATTTAAAATTTTGTTCGAATTTCGATCTGGTTATTGAATGGATCATACATCGGTCCGACAATTTTTCGAGCCTAATCAAATCGGACAACGAACCGTCCGAGGGTATACACCCCTAATTGAAAATGAGATCAAGGTACTTGCATCTATGCATTTGCCAAAATGGACACCTAGATGAAGTTGAATCATCACTTGTCTAGTGTATATGTACCTACATTTAAGTAAGATTCTTCGCGCATGCCAAATATTTTGGGCATTAACTCATTGATTTTACATGTAAATTGTATGTCTTTTCAATTTTTTTAGAGTATACTGTAAAATCATTCTAGCATTGACTCATTTTAAAAAGAAAGAACATTAATTCATATGCTTTAATTTTTTAACCATTTTTAAACAATGAAATCAAGGAGAATATATTTTACAATCATTACCTATATTTCAAACTTATACATCAGCCTTTTTATTGTCAACTATAAATAAATTTGTCATTTCATCTTTGATTAATATTAAATGGCAATAATTTTTCGTCAAATTTATTATCATATGTGTGTTTGTGTTTATGTATAGTGTCGTACGTGTTTCTACAAAATTGACCGTCAGAAAATGTTTTTTTTTGAAACAAATACTAGTACAAAAACAATGACGTTTTTAGAAGCAAATGCACTGACAAAACAAATATGCAACCCACCAATTAAGTATGACTATGTATTATGTACTCGTATTTATTTCAGATGCAAAGTGGTTGTAAAAGAAAAGTATGAAAATGCAAAATTTATCATTGCTTGTCCATCAAAATAACTAAAAAGGTGGAACCCAATGCACGAGGCTTCCGCACGATAGCGGAATCTGAGGAGGTTGATAATGTACGCATCCTTTTCCTCGCATTGCGAATATGCTATTTCCGAACTCGAACCTGGACGTCCAAGTCACCATGCGGGTGACCTAACCGTTACGCCACGGCTCCACCTCGTCCATTAGAATAATTAATTAAAAAAAAAGAATTTATTGACTAAAGATCGATAAATTTATCTCATTAAATAGGAGAGACATAGCTTATGCTCATGATCAAATCTCACAAGATTTTCACAAGATTTCATGATAAAGTATAGATTTAGAAAACAAAGGTTTATTAAGAAAATTATTTATGAGTTGATGTGATAGAAAAAATTTGCTATCACTTTTAAAACTCACTGAGGTTGAAGTTCCGTTTTGAAATTTCTTGACCTTTTCCAAAACCAAAACTGCCTCACCATTATCTAACAACTCATCATCGAACAATTCAAAAGTTTTGTCCAATGAAATCATTTTTTTAGTTACTGAATTTGTTACGTCTTTATTTAATTATTTGAACAACTTTTAAAGCTGATATTTGAATGTTTTCTGACTCAGTAATGGTAGAAGTATCTTGATTCATCTACAATGCAAATTTTATTTTCAAATTGATTTGTTTTTTTTTTGAAAACCCAGGAGAACCCGGCGGACCGGTAAACGCCTGAGGAGGGTATAGTAAAGTCGTCCACTGATCCAAGCCCTCATACCCCCGGGTAAATTTATATAGGATAGGAAAGCACATGGTAGGAATCGAACCTGGGTCTTTTTACCAGAACCCAAGTCTCCTTTCCACTGCAAATTTTACCGAACAACTTGAATTTAGATTACAATTCATAAAATCGAGATCTATTGTTTCCTTGTCTCTCAAATTGAGTTAACTTAAACTGCAAAAAACTTCTATTTGATCCATTTTCATCTATATCGATTATCCAGTTAAACTGATTTTCTCCAAGAAAAAGTTGGCTCGTTTGCTTCTAGTTCAATTATTTTGGATGTGTATTTGGTCATTTCCGAATTCATTTTGTTCAAAATCACAACTGATATGTTTTTGGTTTGATTCTGTTGAAAATCAAAATTATTATTTAAGTCATAGTAAAATCGTTTCCATTGTCAAGAGAGAGGGAAGGGGGGTTTGGGGGGGGGGGGTGGGGGAGGGTGAGGGACTCGGCTAATATTAACATAACTATACCAAAAAAACAAGATATTGATATTTGAATTTGTGTTTGAATTGGAACAGAAATTGTTGGATTTTTTTGTTGAGATAATGAGGGGAGGACAATGCGGTCCGGTGTTTGGTCACTGGATGTTTAACTTGTTTTTGACCCGAGTAAAGTCTTGGTTCTGACCGAGTTTGAGCTGGTTGTTGCCGATGTGTGGTTACAATGGAGAAATGTCAGGATGGAGGTGAAGATGTGAGGTAGAGTTGTGTTGATGTAGTTGGATTGTTCGATTGAGATTATTGCAATGGATGTTGGATTGTGTTTTGATCCATGTGAATTGCTTTTTTCTTCTTCTATTATTAAATCATTTCTGTTTCCTTTTCCTTGTAAATAATTGAATACGAGTTTGAGTCACGTCGATGTATATCGTGTCTGAAATCTATTGGGTACAAAATCTGTAAAAATGCTTGAAAATACCAAACATAGGATTTAAAGACAACAAAGAAAAACACGCTTGTAAAATTATATACTTAACTTGTTAATCACTTCTAAGTCACAATTATTGTTCATGGCTTATGGCTCATATGTAGAAGTTGCTCCCAAGTAATAGTATTTATATTGTTATCTTGGTGAAGCTTAGCACTTGTTTGAAATTCAAAGCCATGTTTTCGTAAGTTGATAGTTATGAACATTTTTGTAAACTTATAAGCTAGTTTGGGTGGGCCTTTAAACTATTGTTTATCCTATGCTGAGTTGTGTTAGGTTTTAGCTGTAGTGTGTGATAGTTGCGTGTATCACTATATAGGTATATCATAAAATACATATTATATGCGACACAATTTGCTTTGATGTAACCGTACCATGAATTTTATTCACGTGTCGTTCGATTCGGTCTCCATGGGCGCTTGGTTTACAAATAGACACCAAGACTGCATATAACTTGCCCAGTACAGACCCTGCTCAACTGGGAGTCTTATTCACTGGGTAGATGTTGATGATGAGTTGAATTTAATGATAATGTATTACTCATATCTCTATAATACTAATACTGAATTCGCATTTTAATTATTCATATTTAACCCTATTACAGGTTTGATGTCAAAGACAGCTAGTTCTATTATTGATTCTGTTGTGAGACGAGATCCCCACGAAGTCGAGTATATACAGGCAGTGCAAGAAGTTGTACATTCGTTGGAACCAGTATTATTGAAGAACCCACAGTAAGTGAACTTCAGAAAAAATGAATTTTAACATCTTACTAGATATTTTAACCACATGCTTGTATATCCAGGTTTGCTCAAATATTAGAACGCTTGTTAGAACCAGAAAGAATGATTGTTTTTAGAGTGCCATGGATTGATGATAGGGGTGAAACGCATGTGAATCGGGGGTTCCGCGTGCAGTTTAGCCAAGTGTTGGGCCCATGTAGGGGTGGTCTTCGTTTTCATCCATGCATGAACCTGAGCGTGGCCAAGTTTCTTGCTTTTGAACAGGTAAAACATGGTTTTAATAAGCTTATGATTTTCTTCTTCTTAAAAAAGTGAAATTAATTCTTAAAAAGTATACGGATCCTTTTGTCGTGTATAAGTTTGTTCAACCTTTCCTAATGGAAGTGTTTCAGCAAAGCACGATTGCTTAGAGGGCCAAGATGTGACCATCGTTCTTATGTTTATTGATTGGTATTTAATAAAATAATTATTTGATTGGCAGTATTATTGTAGGATATTCAGGACTTACAAGTTACAACAGAACCAAGATTTTAAGTTGAACTAATCGATATTATTAGATGTTGGCATATGTGACACAGTTTGCTTTGAATATGTTTCACAAGCTCCAAGGCACGGTCCATATCAGAGTTCCATGAAAATGTTTAGATGAAGTGACGAACATGAACATGCCCACTGTGATTCCTATCCTAGGTTACAATCAGGATTCATTATATGATCTACTCAGACCCCTGCATTTTAAGCTTAAAAGACTATCATTCACTCGACTCTCTACTTGTGCTTACGAGCAAAACTTAATTTCCTTTCCTATTATCATATCCCTCCTCATATGTTGCAAAACTCCACAGAACTAATATTGTACTAATGCCATCAAATTCTTTAACTTGTCAGTGAAATCTAAGTATACTTTTTGTAGACTCTGAAGAATGCTCTATCACCTTATAAACTTGGAGGAGCTGCTGGAGGCAGTGATTTTGATTCTAAAGGAAAGAGTGAAAATGAGGTGTTGGCTTTATACTCTGCATCTAACTTGGTGATTGGGATTAACTTCATAGAATGAATCAATGACTTTCCATAAGATATGTCTTGCAGGTAATGCGCTTTTGCCAAAGCTTTATGGATGAGCTATATAGATACTTGGGGCCTGAGCAGGTAATTTATGATATATTTCTTTCCTGCTTTTAAACGTGTTTTCTGAAAATTACAGTGTGATTTTTATTTACTTTGTTATAATAGGATCTTCCTGCAGAAGATATGGGTGTTGGTCCGAGGGAAATGGGATACCTCTTTGGACAGTATAGGCGTCTTGCTGGTCATTTCCAGGTATTTATGAAAATTCAGTAAATACACATTTTATCATATTTATAATATCAATTTATTAAATGTGGGGTCAAAGGCATGTTAGTTATTCACTATTTTAAGATTATTTAGAGGATGCTGCACATATACATAAAACTATACACTCCTGTCTTATGTCCGTCAAATACTAGTTTATTCTAGATGTAAAGATAGGTTGGATTCAAAATAATACGTAATGCATTGATACATGACCCATTAACGAAGGAAGTCTCATCCACATGACTATCATGTTGACAAGACACTTTATATTCCATATAGGCCAGATGACTATTATAGGTCGTGCTTGTTTAGCTTATATTGTAACTTTACTGATACATCCAGCAGTTAAAGTTGATTATACTAGTATATTACATTATGCTTATGCAGGGGAGTTTTACAGGACCGAAGATCTTTTGGTCGGGCTCTAGTCTTCGAACTGAAGCTACTGGCTATGGATTGGTATGTTTTGCTTTGCTTTTTATTTTACGGATTTGTTTGTCATTGTGAGGAATTCTCATATTAAAATGTGGCAACATCGCTCTGAGATACACACACACACATACACACACACACACACACATATATGTATATGTATATCTCTTTCCTTTTTTCCTTTTTTTTTTATTATTATTTGCAAAAACTTGTGGAATAGATTGGATGCTCTCTGATGTATTTTGTTTCTTGTGCTTTAATATTCTTAGTCACAATATTGTTCAAGTAATTTCTTTGCATATTGACGTTGCATCCTTTTCTTTTATTAGGTTTTCTTTGCACGCCTTATACTTGCCGATATGAACAAAGAACTTAAAGGGTTGAGGTATGCAACTCCTCTGATCTCTTGATATAGAGTAAATTGGTTGATTATACGATTTTCTTAATCTGATAATGAACAAATCTATGCACCACATATGGCTAATCCATTAATTGGTTTAATCACATTTCTAAGCAATTGGTGAACAACCATCATTGAAGACCTTTCACATGTGCAGAAAAATAAACAATGTTCAAAAATCCGAATGATGAATGGATCAAATAACTAATGCAGAGTTTCAAGAAAAGTGTAACCTCAATATTGTGCAGAGCAAGCTTCGGGTATGCAGCCGCATGACCCGAAGCACGCTAGCAGTTTTCACGTGCTCGACTCGAAGTAGGGACTTCCTCGGGCTTGCTTCGGGAAAGTTGCCGAGTGACCCGAAGTGCGCTCCGAGTTTTCTAACGTGCGACTCGAAGCAACTGCATCCAAGTGCGTGCTTCGGGTAAGTAGCTTCGTATGCCCGATCGTGACCCAGCTTCAAATTTCCAAATGCTCGAACCAAAGCAAGTTCCGAGAAACTCGAACGGTTCCCAAAAGCGTATCGATTTTCCGAACGCACGACCGAATGCACGGTTATGGATGATAGCGGACATTTTTTCGACTCGACTTTCGGCTCGACTCGGAGCACGCTTCAAACGTTCATATGCTCGATTCGTGACCCAGCTTCAAATTTCCGAATGCTCGAACCAAAGCAAGTTCCGAGTTTTCTCGGAGCAATATTGTCCAGGGCGAGCTTTGGGTATGTAGCCCCATGACCCGAAGCACGCTAGCAGTTTTCACGTGCTCGACTCGAAGTAGGGACTTCCTCGGGCTTGAGCCTTAATAATATGCCTAAAGGATCGAACCTTGGACATTTCACTTCACATTCAAAAGCTTACTAATAAATTATTGGTGAGATCTGCTATATATCCTAAGTTAGTGAAAAATCGTCAGGCTAGATGATCATGGTTACAGGAGTGTTCTAAATTACACTATTTGTTCTCTTACTAGACCATTACCGCACTATTTTCACATGGCAATTAGATATCCTGTTGCATGTTCAAGGTATAGTCTTTTAAAGCAATTTTATGAAGTGCTAGTTGTCTGCTTTTATGAAGATAACTAGTTCGTATACCCATGCTCAACATGGGAAAATGTTTATTATTTGCATTTTGATAATCAAATATTTTTATATTTATGACTGATAGTAGTACAAAAATTAAAATAATGATTTCCTTAGTTTTTATGTTGTGAAGTCAAATTTAAAAGCCATCTCGAAATGTTAGAAATGTAGAAATAGAAATATAATAAAATAAACATTTATTACTTTATTAACATGGTAAAACTGTTTGTGTAGCCCTTTTGGCAATATTTAAGCGATGTACTGAGGATGAGTGTTCATATTGTCTATATATAATTTTTTCGAAACAGATGTAGGAATGTGAATCACTTCACCAATTTCAAGAAAATTCTAAAATTAAATAGATGATGTTAGGTGTATCATTAGAGGATACAGATAAACTACAAACAGTTACAAATTTAAGAAAATCATAATCAGTACGTATACCCGTGTTTAGCATAAACAATATTTAATATTTGAATTTGGAGTATCTAAATTTCGTAGGCAAAAAGAGAGTGAGTGAGAGAGTGGGAGGGGGGGGGGGGTTGGGGTTTTGTGGGGGGTTTGGGGGGGGGGGGAGGGCAGTGTTGTTGTATTGAGGGAGATGAAATAGCAAATTATCTTCGTATAAAAAATACTGAACAGCTCTGCTGCGAATAAAAATAGCAAATATGATAACTTTAAATTGATGGCTTTAAAAAATGGAAAGAGGAATGGATTGGTTGGATCTGAAGAGGAGTAATGGAGGTTTATTTATTTTATTTTATTTTCGATAATATGGAGAGAGATATTGAGGGGAGGTTCCTGATAATGAAGATCTAAGCATGGGTAAATAAGTAATTTAATAGTTAGCATATGGTCTAAAACCACCGAGTTAGGTCTAAAAACATAAATAAAATTTAAAGGCCCCTTAATTTGTATGTAAGTTGGATGATAGTGTCTTATGATCAATTACTAACACTATAATATGTGTGATGAAAAATGAGCCTTTACCAATGGTCCGCACTCTTCTCTGTACTACCTGGTATTAACCAAGGGGCAAATATATAACTTACACGTGTACATAATATCAAGGTGTCAACAAAACGATATGTGCTATATCTTACATATATAGATATTTCTGTATTTCTTGCTAACTAATATAATTTATCTATAACAAATAACATCATTTCAGTCACTATTGTTGTTGTTTATTCATTTATTTTGCACAAAAAAAATGTATGGGGGATATGGAGGGGGATTTATAGCAAAGGGGATCTAGAACAGGTGTGTATGTGTGCGTGCAATACCTATTCTTCTAACATGGCATGCTAAATGTTGAAGTTGACATGCATTTGTAGTTTCATCAGGAAGTTTACTGAATTACATACTTTGTCAACTGTAGATGTGTAGTGAGCGGTGCTGGAAAAATAGCCATGCATGTCGTGGAAAAACTTTTGTCATGCGGTGCCATCCCCATTACAGTATCGGGTATACATCTGATTTTATTCACATATTTACATTCTACGAGAAATTTTCACATAGCTCTGAAGATACTTTGAAATTAGCTGACATGATGATCAATTTAATAGAAAATAATTATTTACGCTAAGCTGTTCCTTTTTTATATGACGATTAACTTTTGACTTTACGGGTGTACCATTGTCAACTGTGGTCATTGGGTGCGTAAACAAAAATAAGTTTGCTCAGAACAATATTTTGATTATTCTTTATCTCCTTTTCATTCTAATTTTACATGTTTGTAGTCTGTGAACAAACAAACACTTAGGATCATAAAGCCACTGAAATTTCTTAACTGACAAAATGCAGTGTACGAGTATATGACAAACTATTCATATGCTTGATGTGATACCAGGTTATATTTGGACATCGATGTCAGTGTTGTACCTTTTCAATTTCTAGCAAACTCAAACTCCATGATGTAGGTAGACACATCCAAAATTTAAGAAGTATGGTTTTGTCAGTGTAAGCTAGCATATATCAACTTTTCATATGAACAAGCGAAGAAGCACATTATTCCATCTTAAATAGCAGTGTAGAAGTTCCCTCTCTTTAGTTTGTATGTGTAACGTAATTTATTTTTCATGCTGCAATAGATACCGAGGGCTATTTATTAGATGAAGATGGTTTTGACTATGTTAAGTTTTCACTCCTTAGGGACATAAAGGCTCAACAAAGAAGTCTGAGGTGTTAAATTATTTCCCTGTGCTTTACAAAATTTGAAATCGTAACCTCTCTAGCTTGCATCTTAAAGTTTGTATTATTATAAACAGAGACTACTTGAAAACGAATCCAAGGGCTAGATATTTTGATAAAGCAAAACCGTGGAATGAAAGATGTGACATTGCATTCCCATGTGCTTCACAAAATGAAATTGATCAACCTGATGCCCTTGCTTTGGTAAACTCTGGTTGCCACATAATCATAGAAGGTTGGGATGTGATATTTTGACAAAACTGTGTCAAATTTTAATTTCCCCATGTCTTTTTTTCATACTGATGATAATATCAAATAAATCAGGTTCAAATATGCCTTGTACGCCACAAGCAATTGATATTTTGCGAAAGGCGAAAGTTTTAATTGCTCCAGCAAAAGCAGCTAATGCTGGAGGGGTAAGAAATTCCTTCTTTGACCCTTTGTTACATAATATAGGATTTTTTATAGCCCACTTTTCAAAACATACAAATGATTTAGACCCATTTCAAAATATGCTATAGCTACATGTCTGCTTTTACCATGTTGGCGCTGATTTATAATATGCATTAGAGGGATTTGAGATTGCACCAATACAAATTTGTCATTTTTGTACACTGTCATGATTTAAAATTGTGTCAGTGCAAATTATTTTAAGAACAAAAATATACTGGTGTGATTTGAAATCGCGTCGGTATAAAAAGCTTCTTCGCCCTTACGTGGTAGAAATTGGCCTATACTTGTAATTAGTATTGAAAGGGATTTGTTTTTGTTATAAGTTTCGAAAATTGACCTAAACTGAAAACATAACTACACTAAGAAACTTTCTGAGGTTATGTTCAAAGATTTTCAAATTTCATTCTAAGTTAGACATAACTACACTAGTGACTTTACTATATTTCAATCAGGTTGCTGTTGGTGAAATTGAAATGAGTCAGGAATATAATTTGCTCCAGTGGTCAGCTGAGGACTTTGAGACTAAGTTACAGGTTGTTGTCTTGTTACTTAATTCCAAATCATTGTGGTTGTCTTGTTACTTAATTCCAAATCATTGTGGTTGTCTTGGTATTTAATTCCATACCATTGTCCTATACGCAAATTTTAAATATATTCTATAAAGGTTGAAATTAAGCTACATTTATGCATCAACTCTTAGTTCACCATTTAAGAACTCTAGTTCCTTAATATGGCAAGCATTCAGGTTTTTTTGGGTCAATAGGACTAACTTGTTTCTTTTTATTATAGGATTTATATTTGTAGAAAAAAAAATTATGAATGCAGTGTAGTGGTCTCTTTGTGGTTCCTCTATGTCATCCTTAAATTTTTTCTTCCAAACATAAAAATAATAATAAGAGAATGATAATGCAAGATAAGAAAGAAGATAAACAGGGAAAGCAGAATGGCCTTTATATAGTTCACTAGTTGAGTTTTCAGAACTCAGTACAACATTAGTGAAATTTCTGCTTTGTTATGCTGGCTTATTAGTTAGTACCTGCTAGGAAGCTCTCTAAGTTTCTCCTCTTTTTAGGAAACAATAAAGCAGACGTATGAAAGGTCAATTAAAGCTGCCAACGATTATGGATTTATGAAAGAGAACCCAGAGTAAGTTTTGTACATTCATGAATTTTGCGTACATATGCACCATGCATATAATCTGAATTCAGCGGTTACATAATTTTGTTGCAGAGCTTTGGTGCATGGTGGAAACATATGCTCGTTTCTCAATCTTGCACAGGCCATCAGTGATCAAGGGTGTGTTTGATATATATATATATATATATATATATATATATATATATATATATATATATATATATATATATATATAACCACAATAACTTGCGTGTATATGTAGCTCAATTGGTTTGTTGTAGCATAAACCTTGTGTTTATATGTATGAATAGAAGCATTTATGTAAGTTGCTTCTAGTGTATTTATGTATCAAATTCAGCAGTTGGCTGTTGTAAAAAACATGGGCTCAAGAATTATGTTTATTATCATGTATAAGGTCAAGTGGAGTTCAAAGTATATCTGGAGCAAACGGTCTGAAACTGTATAACAAATCATTTTTTCCTCCTATTTTTGGAGTATTTTGATATGACTTGTTGAAGTTGTTTTGTTCTGCTTTATGGAATAAGATGAAAAATTTGTGACAAAACTTTGCTACAATTGCCTGGTTTCAACCTGAAATTTTTATGCACGTAGAAATGCTGCTGACGCAGGGTCCTGGAAATCTGTTGGAATAGAGAACGGCAGCAATATTTCTGTTTGCAAATTATTTCCGGGTTTCAGCTGGGTATACTAGCAATTTTGCTTGTGGTACATTTAACCATATTTGATTGTGATAGCCCCGAGGGGTAGTTTAACGAGCCAATGCGAAATGCAAAGGTTGAATCTCAGCAGTACGATAAATATGATATTTTATCAACTGGATCACTTTATAAAATTAAGAGTTAATTACAACACAAACTTTATTTTAATTTTACATTTGAAAATTGTCAATGCTTTTTAGTGTTGTTACAATGGACAATGTGAAAGAAGAAAAACTATCTCAAAAACAAATTTTAAGAAAACATTTGGTCCAAAGGCATTAATTTTCAAATTTTTGTCTCAAGCACAACCTATTTTCCAAATCAATCAAAGACTTCATTTTATTTTTATTTACTATTAGATTTTACTTCACTGCAACATGAAAATTAGGATTCCCATTTTTTACGATGTGGATAGGATTACTACTCGTGCCCAATTCTAACAATGGAGAAGGCGGTGCAACAGTCTGATGGTAGAGCAGCAGGCACTGGTGGTGGTGCAGCAATTGGAATTGAGGACAGTTAGGATTTATAGATGACAATCAAAGGATAAAATGATGATAGAGACGGAGTACTCTGCAAAGACAACACTTTTTTACTCCAAATTATACACTAGACATGTGATACCAACCAAATGCACAAACAAACTGCAAAACTTTAGGTCACTTCGGCATCAGCAAATTAAATTTCAGGGCAGTACCCATTCATCAGTGCACAAAGGTCAAAAGAAAAACAAATAAAAATTGACAAGGTTTGACATGCATCCCATTCATCGACAAATATGAGCCTGAAACAACATTGTAAAAAAATTAGCAAATAGCGGAGATCTTCATTGGTCTGAACAGATTGCCTATGCTCATTCAACAAACCCTAGAAAACTTTTTCATACATTATCTATTCATATACAAAAAAAAGAAAATAAACGTTTTGAAGCCTGCTCTTTTGTTATGCCGCAGCCCCTTCAATTGTTAAGAGCAGCAGCTGGTCTTCTGTGCTACTGGCTGACCTCTCATCTGAACAGTTGATGGTCTTGTTGTATTTGCTGCTGGTTGACTTGCCATACTGCACCAGGGAAAAAAAAGGAAAAAAATATATTATTTTTCAACTCGAGAAACCATCATTAAGTTTATCTAAAGAGCTTTATTTTGGGTTTTTTCTTAGAAGCTGGTTAATCATAAATGCATATCTGACAACCCATTATTTCTTTGCATTACAGATAGTGATTTTCCATGGGGCACAAATACACAATTTGGTCAATGTGAGACAACATATTCCTATCATGAGAATATAATATTTAAAAAGAGATTTTACCGCTTCTTAATTTCAGCTGTCATAGTCATGAATGCCTCTTCGACATTGGCAGAACTTTTGGCGCTAGTCTCCAAAAACGGGATTCCAATCTCTTCGGCAAGTGCCTTTAAAAAGGACAAATATTTTGTACTTTGAGTGCATCATACTTCAATATATAATAATCTACTTCTTATATACATACCTACGCATTACAAGTGAAACCCTTTTACTTTTCTGGAAAATATCCCAGGTAATGCAGGATTATTAAAAGTAGTGGATGGTTAGTTACCGAGTTATGGGGTGACTTGCTCGTGCAGTGCACATACATCAATACTGGGAATACATATGAAAATATGTATATCAAGTTTCAGAGTGTTTACCTTCCCAGTCTCATATGAAACTACTCTTTTATCAGTCAAGTCACATTTATTTCCCACCAAAAGCTTGTTGACATTGTCACTTGCATAACTATCAATCTCATTAAGCCATTGCTTGACGTTGTTGAAGCTTTCCTGATCAGTAACATCATATACCACCTGCAGAACAATTTTCTTTATTAGTTTTGTATTCAGAAAATATGGTCAGATGAACATATACATGTATGTATATGGAAATGCTACTGGAAATCGAATTGGCAACACGATAGATCTCAACCATTGGGGTGAATTCCATCATGTATGTATATGATATCCAACGGTCAAAACATACAGTTGTCAACACGCGCGCATGCACGCGCGTGGACACAAAATTAACTAAATTGCATACAATTATTCCATGTGCCCCACGATAGTAGCTGCTTGTGATGGTTCGAAATCTTTCTTGACCAGCAGTGTCCCACTGAGCAATAAAAAGAATTAAGATCAGATATATATACACATCACAGATAATGTTAGAGAAAAAGTTATCAGTATAGAACTTGCAATTTGAAGTTTTATTGTTTTCTCATCCTGCTCCACAGTCCGAATTTTCTAAAAGGCAAATGAAAATTTAGAATAACTTAACATAAATAAGCAGAGAAAAGCAATACGGTATTATCCAAATTCACTTACAAAGTCGACACCAATTGTACTGATATAGCTTTCCAAATAAGAATCGTCCTGCATTTAAATAACAATCCTTCATATATAAAACATTAAGCACTAATGTCCAATGATATTCATTTGAGATTCAAAATATATTTTGAAGATGTTTGAAGATTCAAAATAATTCATAATCTTACAGAGATGGACAAATATAATCCCCCCCTCCCCACCACAAATCTATTTTCGGGGTCCCTTTAACAATGCCCCTTTAATATTTTACAGCGATTTGAAAATGCCCTATCAAACTACATGCATTCTGACAAATTCTAAAATATCGATACAACTATTTGTACTTAAATAAATCAATATAAATGTCATCAGATTGAGAATATTTGAAAAGTGGGAAAGTAATACAAAATTTCATCACAGTGGAAACAAAATTATTAGGAATAAAGAATCGTATATATAACAAGGATCAACAACACCTCATTTCTGCTACACTTCTATTCCCTCCTGATTTCAACCACACATTCTGATTTAAATAATATACTTTCTTTCTCTTAGCACCTCATTATATTATTTAAATCGGAATCCGTGGTTGAAATCAAGAAGGAATAAAAGTGTAGAAAGAATGAGGTGTAGTCAATCCTTGTCCTATATATGGAAAGGATCGGCTACACCTCATTTCTGCTATACATTCCGATTTAAATAATCTATTTTCTCTTTTTTGCCACATCGTTATTATTTAAATCGGAATGTGTTGTTGAAATCGGGGAAAATAGAGGTCTAGTAAGAATGAGGTGTAGCCGATCCTTGCCATATGTGTGTGCTTGCATGTGTGTGCTTCATGTGTGTGGGTATGTATATAATATTTGTGTGTATGTATGTATGTGTGTATGATATAAAAACTAATAATAATCTAAGAAACCATGTTAATCGGATTCTGATAAAAGAGAAAAGGTAAGTAAATAAATAAAATGAAGCAAGTATGGTTGCATTAGCAGTTTTACACGTAAAAATAAAACAACAAAATTCAATAATATTGTAACTTAAATCTTAACCGCGGACATTTAATCCACATTTGCAGTTGCATAGCTCGTATTGTAGCCATATTCACATATACGCTCACGATTTCAATGCAAAATTCACATATACGCTTGGCAACACAAGTAAACCACATAATGGAATTTTGCATTGAAATCGTGAAGTTGATGACTAACTCCAACATTTTAGATATTGGGTTTGGCATATCAGATGAAGGTTTCGACTTAATATGACTAAAGCATTGATCTGGAATTAGATGTTAAGAAACTCAGAATGAGTCAATATTGATCCAGCTAAAAGCTGTTTTGAATCTTTTGACAACCAATATGTCGTCGTCACTTTACAAGTAGCAAGGAGGGCCCGTTCTATAAATTTTATTGCTCTACCGCATCATAATTTAAGAGAAATTATAAATACACTCTTTAAACTTCCGTATACATCATTACTTCCAAAAAAAGTAAAGAAAAGAAAAGGGAGTGTATTTATAATTCCCATGTTTTAATCCCTTACTAAGTCAGTCACTACAAAAGATGCTCTGTATTTGCGGAGTTTTTGTTCAGCAGTAGTCCAATGAGCACGAGTATATTGACTTCTTAGGAATATTCCACTAGTACCGCAAAGAGTCATGCAATGTTTATGTTTTTTTCCTTTTATCCTTTTTTTTCAGGTGTGTAAAACTACATATGAATAGTGCAAATGAATAGTATGATTCCAGGGGAAGAAATTAGTCCCAATATATGGGGAAAACATGAGATAAAAGCGTGCACATGAGGTAAAAGGACAAAAGGGGTGAATATGGTACCTGCAGAATACTAACAAGTGCTGATTTATTTTGTTCTTGTAATAGATAAAACCTTAACCAGGCATATATTTTCAATTTTTATATCAATCAAGATAATCAATACAGAACTATTGTGTTTAACCTGAGCCGGTTCTGACCCAAGGCCATAAAATCAGTGGCCTTGGGTCTCCAAAAGTAGAGGATATCGGATATTTTGGGTATTACTCAAAGAAATATTGATTTATCGTAATATTAGGTTTCATTTCTGACTGTATTTGTAGTCTAGTGGTTTGTTTTCATTTTATTACCGTGGTCAAGAGTTCAATTCTAAGCAATTAACTAGCAAGATGTTTTTTCGTCGATACATTTTGCTTTAGTTTTTCTTACTGGTATAAAAAGTAAGTCTCAGGGCCGGCCATGTGGTTAACCCAAAAAATAATTCCAAAATCTGAGCAAGACACCGTTGCTAAATTCATATATCATATTACGATCAGAGGAAGAATTATTTGGGCAATGATTTTTTTATATATATGCATGCACTGTATAATCAATACATGATAACAACCTTTTAAAAGTTACCCACATAATAAAATGAGTAGAAGGTAGTTAAGAGGGTAAAGAACAAGGGGCTACAAAAATGATTGGTTACAGAAAAAACTTTAGTCAAAAGAACAAGCAAAACTGTACCAGTTTTGAACACTGACAGTTACAGAAAAAACTAGCATCTAAAGATGACTTGCATAAAAGAAACTGCCAAATAATAGAGAGAACATATGAAAAGCAAGACATCACCGCAAATCTTAAGAGAAGGCATGATTTTCCAACCCCAGAATCACCAATGAGGAGAAGTTTGAAGAGGTAGTCACTGCATAAAAATGATTGGTTAGGTTTCCAAGTTATATTGTATTCTAGCAAAAGTAATATTTCAGAAATCACAAATATATTGTATTCATATCATTGAATGGCACTATGCAAAATTCATGTGAAGTTTATCAAACAGTCATACAAAATTATATTCATTTACTTGATGCTGATAGGATATAGAGTCCATATGAGTAGTAGATGCTTATTTGGTGCAATAAATTCTCATCGCAATGCACCATGTAATACATTAATACGAACAGGCAAACTGGGAAATTATATTTCCTGCGCACATTATTAGGTCATGCAAGTAAATAATAATTTTATAAATGTTATGGATATGTGCAATATGGGAACTAAATATTATTTGCTCACGGACATGACCTGTAAAATGCATAATATTTTGATTCAGATTGTTAAGTATTAACATTTCCTTTCATAAAAATTCAAATTCCAACTTCGTTTCAAAACCATATTATTTATTCAAATAAAATCTTCATTTTATTTTTTAAAACAAATCATTGACCAATTGGGTTTTATTTAATTCTCTATCCTAAGTCAAAGTTCAATTTGGGTATTTATCATTTCAACCCGATTCCAATTCAATTCAAAATCAAAGCATAGCAAAGGGAACTTGCAGTGTGATAACTGGAATGGTGTCAAAGTAAATAAACAAGCAATAACAACAATCAATAACAATCCAATAATCAATTCAAATAATCCCGAAATAATCGTATTAATTCACATTGTTATTTGTGTAAATTAATATAATTATTTCTAGAATCTACACTATCATTTCATGTAGATTAAAGATTATTACACTAATATTAATACGGTTCTTTTCATTTGTCATTCAATTACAATTTTATACTACAACAATTAATCCAATATACGTCAATGGTTCAAAGTATAATTATCACTATTCTACATGTCAATTAATTTAACAATTAAAGGGATCATATTCAACTAATCAAATTTAACATATAAATCAGTTTTAAAATTGTCAACTATCCTATATCAATTTCAATTCTGCATACTATTAATCACTTAACATTAACAAATTAACGTCCAATATAAACATCGAACAATCCACCAATTATCAGCCACACTATATTATCATTTCATAATTAACAGTTAATGGTGTAAGATGTCATAAGTAAACTGATACAGATGATAGCATATAAAACAGTGTACATAACTAACAACAGCATATTTCAATTGTCGTTTCAATTGAAATCAAATTTAATAAATAAAAGAACATTAATCGTGAGTGATTGCTCACCTTTCGAGGCTAGAGAACGATGGAAATGGGAAGCAACTGATACAGATACACACACGGATATGGGCACGACACGGGACATGACAAGCTAGCAATTACTGCGATAAATCGATATTGAGATGGTAAGTCAAGGTGGGCAAGAGATCGATTGAAACAAGATATATGTTATATATATATATTCTAAAAATCAATTTAAAACATATAATTTCAAATCGATAACTAATTTAAACACAAATAAAATTCCCATATATATATAATTAAAACCAAACTCATATACTCATTTACATAAACACATATATAAACAAAATCACTATATACCTATATTTTAAAACCATCGTCAAAATAAATCTTTATAAATATAATTTAAAAAAAAAATCAATATTAAGACATATCAACCCAAAATCTATATATATTATATAACAAAATCATTTACTTGATGTAAACACATATATTTAAGATCAAAACATATATATTACAATTTAAAACAATATATATAAACATCAATATATATAAACACAGCCATGCTCACTGTTTTGCCAGGGACATCACACCCATGCGCATGGAAAAACAAGAATACAACTTAACTCGTTTAGATAGTTTTGCACAAGCAAGACACAGCAACTATATATATAAACTACTAAACTTACACATATTATTTAAGATAAATATTTGTAAAAACACAATTTAGACTTACTTTATAAATACAATTATGTTGGAACCTGCCTTCTTCGATTTTAATGTGACAACTATATATTTCAAACTATATACTATGATGTCAAATATTCTTGCAGGAATCTACAAAGAAAAGCTATTATCATATCGTCAACAAACTAAGCTCAAGCTTTCTAGTATACTGATTATTATTTCCGGTTAGATATTTTTATACAATCTCTGATATGATGATAACACACACACATAAATAATTTTTGGAAAACATGTTCTACAAATATAAAATATCTTTTTATAGACATAAAAGTATTTTCAAAAGTTTCTCAAGTTCAGAATCACTAAAATAAAGAAGAGGAACAAATCAGTACAAATTCAGACATCTGTCACTTTTATTTAGCCATCTGTCATAAAAACAGACGTCTGTCACTTTAATACAGACGTCTGTCATAAAAACAGACGTCTAAATTAAATGAACAGACGTCTAAACTCACAGAAATTTGTTTCTTCTGCCTATTTGACTGTTTAAACTTACTTAGCCATCTGTCACTTTTTCTCAGACATCTGAACTTGACGAACTGAAGCATCTCTTCATGAAAATTCAAAATTTGAAGAGTTGTCTTCTTCACCAACAGTTGCACTCCTTCTAATAGTTGCAACTATTGAATTAAAACTATTCAATACTATAAATAGAGATGAAAATCCACTATTTCAATAACCAATTCTTTCTATCTATACTTGCTTTGTATTATCATAATCACAAGCGATTTTCAATCTATACTTCCTATCTTTGCACATTCAAATCATCATATCAAGAAGATTATAGGAAGGGTGTACTACATTGACTATATTCGTGTTATTCAAAGAACACACAAAGTCGAGAAACAATTTACCAAATTGTATTAGAAGTCCTATTCGGTTGCTTAGGCGGAAAAGTCCTATTCGGTTGCTTAGGCGTAAAAGTCCTGTTTGGTTGCTCAGGCGGTGTAATACCTGTTCCTCCGGGTTAAGTGAGGGTTATTCGAGAAATTCCAGAAGGAGTCTGGGACTGGACGTAGAACGAGAAGTTCGAACCAGTATAAAAATCTCTGGTGTCATTTTTATTACTGTCATTTACTATTATTTATAATTCCGCACTTGCTAGTCGTAGTTTAACTATATTATCGATCCATATACACTTTCATTTGGTATCAGAGCTTGGTATTCTATCGATCGTCACAACATCATAGAATAATGGTCAGAAAAAGATCCGGTCGAAATACAGCAAGCAAAAAGCCTGAAACTATCAGAGCAACGACCAATGAGGACTGTAAAAAGGTACATTCTGATTTACAAATTTCGATAAAAGATAATAATGAATTAGTGTGTAAGCAATAAGATTTCAAAGCTTAACTTTATTATCTTAGAAAAGATGAAATCTGTTGAACTTGAAAATGAGAAATTGAAAAATGAGAAGTTAGATTTAGAAAATCAACTTGGTGTTTTAAAGAATAATTTTGAGGCTCTTACAGATTTTCTAGATGAACAAACCACCATATTTGAGAAAGAGAGAGAAAAATTTTCAAAAGAAATTTTTGATTTGAAAAAACAAAATGATTTATTACAATCCTCTTTAGATAATTCAGAATCTCAAAATTTCCTTCTCAAAAATGAAAACTGTAAGTTAAAAAACGAGAATACTGAATTAAATAAGAAAATTAACATTTTAAATAATAGTAATATTTCTTTTGAAAATAATAATTGTGACTTTAAAGCTAAATTTGATAAACTTAACACTGAAGTCACAAAATTTAATAAAGGTCAAAATGATTTAAACATGATTCTATCTAGTTCTAGACCGTTACATGATAAAAGTGGTTTAGGATATATTAAAATTGATCGTAGAAATAGCACTAGATATGCTTTCATGTATAGTAAAAATGTTAGTGCTAGTACTAAATTTCGAGTAAAGTCTAAATCCAATTTTTATAGAAATTCAAATACTGCTATGACCAATAATGTTTATAATTTTCCTAGAAGTTCAAAATCATTGACCAGAAATATGAATAAAAATTATCTAAATATTTAGGTTCCTATTAATTGGAAAAATAGAGAAAAATACATTGATGATTATTTTGATATGGTAGTCAATAATGAAAATTATATTTATAAAGGATCAACCACACCCAAATGGGTATGGTTTTCTAAGACCTAACCCCCCGGACCCTAACATAATAAGTGGGTACCGAAAATGATTTTTTTTTTAGGTACTCGGAGAAACAAAAGGAAAATGATAGATTTTGGAATTTTAAAGAATGTTCCATACATTTAATAGAATTACGTGCTTACAATGAAATATGGACTTCAGCAAATATGGTAAAATCTATTTTATTTTTCCTTCATAATTAATAATGAGTTTATCTCGTTATTTATAAGATATTTTATATAATTTATTATATTACTTCATTCTTTTTTATAATCAAAAAGGGGGAGAAATTCATATACATATTGAATCATAAAACATAACTTAAAAAGGTTGAAATACAAAAAAAAATCAGCCTAACAGACGTCTGATAGGTTTTAACAGACGTCTGTATACCTATTTTTTGTTTGAGCCGTCTGAATATTTTGTCACAGACGTCTGTCTTCAAATATAGACGTCTGCAACAAAAATTTAGACGTCTAAATTTAGTACTAAATGTTTTTTACTCTCTGTTTAAAATTAAGACCTCTGAGACGTCTGAACAAAATCTTTTAGACGTCTGTCATCATACTTAGCCGTCTAATATAATTTTTAGACGTCTAAATCTATTAATTTTTTCAATCTTTTTTATTTTCTACAGAACATCAGACGTCTGTTATGTGACTTAAGAAATTTATTCTTATGTTCTATAAATATGTATTTATGTCCTATATCACTATTTCTCTTTGTTTAGTATATTAAGATGTGGAACATGTTCAAACATATGTTCAAATCTGTTTTTATACTTCAAATATTCTGACTCTTCCACAACAAAATTTTATCATTGGTATGTTCTGAACAAAGTTCATATTGCTATTCAACAATGTGTTTTATCATCACATTTCTAACGAAACCCCTTACAAATTCCTTTTTGTTAATGACAAAGGGGGAGAAATATTAATCATTCTGCTATATAATATGGTCATGTTGACAAGGGGAGCAAAAGGTATGGTTTATACTAACCGTTGAATTATATAGTTGTCATCATCAAAAAGGGGGAGAATGTTGAAACCTGCCTTCTTCGATTTTAATGTGACAACTATATATTTCAAACTATATACTATGATGTCAAATATTCTTGCAGGAATCTACAAAGAAAAGCTATTATCATATCGTCAACAAACTAAGCTCAAGCTTTCTAGTATACTGATTATTATTTCCGGTTAGATATTTTTGTACAATCTCTGATATGATGATAACACACACACACACAAATAATTTTTGGAAAACATGTTCTACAAATATAAAATATCTTTTTATAGACATAAAAGTATTTTCAAAAGTTTCTCAAGTTCAGAATCACTAAAATAAAGAAGAGGAACAAATCAGTACAAATTCAGACATCTGTCACTTTTATTTAGCCATCTGTCATAAAAACAGACGTCTGTCACTTTAATACAGACGTCTGTCATAAAAACAGACGTCTAAATTAAATGAACAGACGTCTAAACTCACAGAAATTTGTTTCTTCTGCCTATTTGACTGTTTAAACTTACTTAGCCATCTGTCACTTTTTCTCAGACATCTGAACTTGACGAACTGAAGCATCTCTTCATGAAAATTCAAATTTTGAAGAGTTGTCTTCTTCACCAACAGTTGCACTCCTTCTAATAGTTGAAATTATTGAATTAAAACTATTCAATACTATAAATAGAGATGAAAATCCACTATTTCAATAACCAATTCTTTCTATCTATACTTGCTTTGTATTATCATAATCACAAGCGATTTTCAATCTATACTTCCTATCTTTGCACATTCAAATCATCATATCAAGAAGATTATAGGAAGGGTGTACTACATTGACTATATTCGTGTTATTTAAAACACACACAAAGTCGAGAAACAATTTACCAAATTGTATTAGAAGTCCTATTCGGTTGCTTAGGCGGAAAAGTCCTATTCGGTTGCTTAGGCGTAAAAGTCCTGTTCGGTTGCTCAGGCGGTGTAATACCTGTTCCTCCGGGTTAAGTGAGGGTTATTCGAGAAATTCCAGAAGGAGTCTGAGACTGGACGTAGAACGAGAAGTTCGAACCAGTATAAAAATCCATGGTGTCATTTTTATTACTGTCATTTACTATTATTTATAATTCCGCACTTGCTAGTCGTAGTTTAACTATATTATCGATCCATATACACTTTCAAATTATATACTGACTTATAATATAGTACATAAACTTATGTATACAACAACAACTGTAGATAATTTATAAGAAAAATATACTTTAAAAATGTATATCTATTACAGTTATTACAAATCTATATTAAGTTATTAACATAAGTTTAAGTAAATCCTATAGTATATTATATTTATACCAGTAAACCTACAATATAGAAATCTGAACACATAACATTATTTACATATATATATATATATATATATATACACATTGCAAATATAAATCAACAGAATGAGCAAAAATATATACCAAGAGAATGTGATAGGTGGCCGAAGCCGCTGTGGCCATATATGGAAGAGCAGATCACAAAAGGGAGGAGATGGAAGAGCACGACGTGTCAATGGAGGGGCGAACGACTACGGGATGGCTGTTGGGTTCGACACTGGCGGCGATGAGGGTTGGGAATCTTCAGCAGTTGGAGGAACAAGGTGATGCGGTGACGGCAAAAGTGGGAAAGGACAAGGGTTGCTTGGTGGTGTGTGCATTAATAACGGTGGAGGAGGCTGCGTTTGGATTGGGGTGGCGGAAAAAGGGTGGGTTGAGGAAGGAGGCGTGGAGATGAGGCTCGGTGGTGGCTTCGAGGTGAAAGAGAGGGAGGTGGAGACTCAAGTGGTGGGAACTGTCGAGGCTGTTGGAGGCGAAGCAATAGCGGATGGTCACAGGACTTGGAGCGGTGGCGGTTTGCTGGGCTGAGTACGGTCGAAGGCTGCTTGCGACTGTTTGGCGAGGGTGGCAATTGGAAGGGGAGAGACGAATTATGTGCGGGTAGGAGATTTACAAGGTGGAGATGGGAAGAGAACGTGTGTGGAAATAATGTAAAGAGGAAGGAGAATATATTATCTTACTGTGAATTGATTTGCAGCAGAAAGAAAAATGAAGAAGAAGAAATGAGGTTTGAAAAGAATGGAGGTCAGCCACAAATGAAAAGGCATCAAGTAGTAAATGTAAGAAACCAAAAGTCAGACAAAAATAGAAATGAACGTGCAGTTTTTCAAGAATTGAATACGACTTTGCTATTATTATTATTAATGTAAATGGCTATTCATTTCTAGCATGTGAACTTTTATTTGGATAAATGGGTGACAGCTAGCGTGATGAACAAACAACAAAAAAATGAATGGAAAAGGAAACAAAAGATCTCAGCAATGAAAAGACTCAAAACGGTGCCGATGCAATTAACCGTTTCGTGGTTTCCACTACGTATGGGACTTCAAACACAGAAATGAATATACCATGGCGATCAGCACGACGAAGCGATCAAAACGGTATATAAATATCAGTGGTACGATTGAATTATAAAAATTCGAATTTTCTACTACGGAAAATGCAAGAAAACGCTGAAAAATAAGATCGACGGAGCCAAAGATGTCCGAATTTGAAAAAACGACAAACTGACATCTTGCTCAGAAAATGGTTTAGAATTTTCCTATGTAAAAATATTTAGGTTTTGGAAACATTTTATTTTCATCGCTTTTTAACTGATTAAATTAAAGTAAATTTACGCGCGAAATAAACTTTCGTATTTTCGGACGAAAATTTACCAGTTGCTATGTTTAACTAAACGCATTCCAAATATCAAATTTATATTTCAAAATTTTATCGTTTAAAATTTCACAAAATTTCAACTAATTGCGTTATTAAAACAGTTGAAATTTACGGGTCGTTACACTCTCCCCCACTCAAAACTTTTCGTCCCCGAAAAGGAACGAGGTAGGAGAATAGAAACAACCAGAAGGAAAAATAGATTTGAAATACAAAATAACAATTAATTTAAACCATATAAATTCAAATTCAAATTAATTGATATTCAATAATTGATTTAATCCATTTGATTTCACTAAAATCAATCTCAACTATTTCTAAATTCATTATCTTATTATCCCATTTTCTTCAATTTACAATTTCTAAAACCATAAATTTGAATAGTCTTTTATTATAATCATATTTTCTTCAACAATTTTAAATTCTTCTTTATTCCAAATTACTGTTAAATTTATTCTACTTAATATATCTACTCACATATATTTAACCCATATAAATTAATTTAAAACATAAAAGTTTCGATTTAAATTAATTTACATCTATTAATTTCTTTTAAATTCAAGGTATTTTCATATGTTGATCAAATTTCAATTTATTAATTCTTTCAAAACAAATTTATTAATTCTTTCAAAACAAATTTATTTCATTATTAACTGAGTTGACTTATTATCCTATCTAACTCTATTAACATCTTTATAATCAAAATTTAGTGTATAACATTTATTATAAACACTCAAATTTTATTTATAAATTCAATTTATCTTATATATTATCCAATTACATATTCAACTTCAGAATGATTTAGGTAAGTTGTATTAGAATGCAGTTGAACAATATACAAATAAAATTTTCCCAATTCAATTATTCAAGTTTAAATATTTATTCCAAATTTTGGTTTTATTTATAATTAAAATCATCCTTTTAAAAAAAATTAAGAATTAGATTTCCGATTAACTTTAAACAATTTAGAGATATATAAAATATATTTATATCAAATTAAATTTTAAAATAAGATACCTATATATATGTAAATCAAAATATACTGAAGAAATTCAAATCAAAATATATTTTTTTCTCAAAACAAAACCGTAGCAAAGCTACAGAATGGTTTCTCCACTTCGAAACTCAAAAATGAATGTCGATGATGCGGCCGCCATCACCGAAATTATTTTCCAGCGACAAAGAGAAGAGCACTGATTTCAACATTTTAAAATTCTTTGAAAACGATTTCTATTTGAAAATATTTTAAATACTATACACTTTAAAACTTAAAAACCAAACTGAAATCACCCAAAAATTTAAATTCTCAAATTCTTGATTTAAATACATTTCAGATTTCAAATTTGCATTATAGCCAAGTTTATAACTTCAATTATTTATATTGCAATAGTCAATTGTTTACAAAGCAATAAATGATAATCAAATATTATTACTCCAACAATTAATTTATTACAGTTTGGTTAGAAAAAAATTCATACTTATATATATAGTAAAATCATACAAACTTTATTTTATTTTCCAAATTTGAAAACAACATTGTGTCAGCTTGCTCTGCTCAAGTGTTTTGGAAATCCTATCGATAGCGTTGATCAGACGAATCGATCGGAAACCCAAATCAACCTCAACAACTCAAACAACACAGCATATATTTTTAAAACATTTTAAATATAATTTTACAAATACAATTCCTCGCTCGACTATACAAGAATAGATTTCAAAACATGTATAGCGATTCAAATTTGATGGAAATCAAATCAAAGAGAATTTTGATTTGAAAATAAGTTTGAAACAGAAGATAAGATAACTCAATTACCATAATCGGAAGATGGATGAGTTTATTTAATTCACGGACAACCTTAACCGGATCGTCCGTAACTTCAAGAATAAGATCGATGCTGAATTTCGAGGTAAATCTACATTCGATCTCCAGAAATAGAATTCAGGTATAGCAGGTAATAGATAGCATCGTAAACCGAGTATACAGAAATCTCCGGTAAATCGATGACTATTGTAAAAGAGTTTTGCTCCTTTACGAATCATTCGAAGATTGGCGAGACCGCCGATTTATTATAGATATCATTCAAAATGGAGTTATGGGGTGCTCCAGAATTGAAAGAAGACGAATAGTGAAGGACACGAATGAATTTCGGAACCGAGGGGAACGTTCCAAAATTCAAAGGGATTGAGTCAAAGGAAGAGATTGAAACTCGAATGAAAGTGATTCTGTAAATACATTTACCCTATATGTTAAGTTTTGTTTAGAGCTACCAAAGCTCTGATACCACTGTAACAACCCGGTATTTTGCACCATTCGCATCCGCACATGTCGGACTTGAATAATTCAAAATACCGCGTTGTTAATTTAAATTGGCAAAACTGAGCATATACAGTAAATAAATAATCACAGATCACAGACACAGAGTAATAAGTGCAGCGGAAATAAAAGAGATAGTAGTTCATGAAGCTACTATATAAATATATAAGTTACATCAGAGTTAAACCAGATACAGCGGAAGAGTAATATGATACATCAGATACAAATCAGAATACATCACTGGAATCATCGAATACTGAAAGCAGAATAGATGGCTGGACCTTCAAGCAAAGCTCCAACTTCAAAGGTGAGTCTCGAATACTGGTACACTCAGTCTGACCCGAGCGTAAAGCAAAACACAAAACACTCGAGTCAGGATTAACATTCTTATATCAATAAATCCAACTCAAGTGAAATAGCAATTGAAATACAAGTAACTCAAAGGATGTTTGGAATAACCATCCTTTAAGAATCCGTTAAACTATCTACTATGTAGTAGTGTACGATAAGTAGATAATGCCTATCAGTAATATAAAATATCAAAATAGTGTTAAGGCATTACCATTATCCTCCTTAACACATTTTTATATAAGCGTTATAGTCTATACAGCACTGTAAACTCCACCGTAAACTAGTGGGCTATCAGGGAGTACTCCATAGGTATAACACAAAACAAATCGTAGTGGTCGCGTATAGGGATACAAGTATGACAAGGCACATGAGGCAATACCCAAGGTAGTGAAACTACCGTTTGCCTGATCCGGACTGGTGAGAACGCATCGCCGCAGCGACCGCAACACCGTGAAACAACACTCCCAAAATCAAGGGTGCACCAATCGACAACAAGTAATGAGTAGTTCGAAGAAGTGTGTTCGCTCGAGGTAGCTAGCCCCCATTTGGCCCGGCACGACTCCTGTTTTAGTCATTTCCAATTTGACACAAGTGTCAAGACTATCCATTATCGTTCTCTTTCTTCAGTCATCACGTTCATCAATCCAACCACTTCATTCTGGATCACACTCTGCGTGTAGTTATTAAAGTGGTTTTCGGTTTAGACAGAGAGTATGTCCCTAACCGATTCCGGTCTCTTTAATAACTTTCGTAATTATTACACCGATTGGTCGTTTATAAATTTCAAAACCAAATCAATTTCAATTTCAATTAGAATTTGTAAATCAACATTTCTTTGTCTTTCCAAAACAATTTCCATAATTTACATTTCAAACTTCCAAATTCATAATTTCAAAATCTTATAATTCAATTTCAATTTCTTTTTAAAACAATTCAAATTATTGATTCAAGTTCGTAGATAAGTTTCATTCCAAATCATTTAAATTAAATTAATTTAACATTCACATCAATTTAACTTCTTTGATCGATTTATTTAGTATTCATTAAGTAAATTTGTCATTCAAAACAATTTCTATTTAATTTCCAATTCATTAAATCAATTACTTAAGTTCAACTTCATTAAATCAAAACTTACAATTTTGAATTAAATTAAATTCGTCAAATCAATTCTTTCAATTACAAGTCTTACATTAATTTCAAAAAATCACATTTGCATTTCTTGTTAAAGAAATTCAATTTCACGTATATACTTACTTAAATAATTTTTCAAAACTTAATTAATAAAGAAACTCAATTTCACTTATTTACGAAGTAAAATTTACTTATTCAAAAGTTCAATTTCTCTTATCAAAGAATTCAATTTTTATTTAATTATTAAATAATTCAATCTTATTTAATTATTAAATAATTTCAAAACTTAATTATTAAATAATTCCCAATTTTAAAACAACGTTCATTCATCATCTACTATGTTAATATTTTGATTCAGATTGTTAAGTATTAACATTTCCTTTCATAAAAATTCAAATTCCAACTTCGTTTCAAAACCATATTATTTATTCAAATAAAATCTTCATTTTATTTTTTAAAACAAATCATTGACCAATCGGGTTTTATTTAATTCTCTATCCTAAGTCAAAGTTCAATTTGGGTATTTATCATTTCAACCCGATTCCAATTCAATTCAAAATCAAAGCATAGCAAAGGGAACTTGCAGTGTGATAACTGGAATGGTGTCAAAGTAAATAAACAAGCAATAACAACAATCAATAACAATCCAATAATCAATTCAAATAATCCCGAAATAATCGTATTAATTCACATTGTTATTTGTGTAAATTAATATAATTATTTCTAGAATCTACACTATCATTTCATGTAGATTAAAGATTATTACACTAATATTAATACGGTTCTTTTCATTTGTCATTCAATTACAATTTTATACTACAACAATTAATCCAATATACGTCGATGGTTCAAAGTATAATTATCACTATTCTACATGTCAATTAATTTAACAATTAAAGGGATCATATTCAACTAATCAAATTTAACATATAAATCAGTTTTAAAATTGTCAACTATCCTATATCAATTTCAATTCTGCATACTATTAATCACTTAACATTAACAAATTAACGTCCAATATAAACATCGAACAATCCACCAATTATCAGCCAAACTATATTATCATTTCATAATTAACAGTTAATGGTGTAAGATGTCATAAGTAAACTGATACAGATGATAGCATATAAAACAGTGTACATAACTAACAACAGCATATTTCAATTGTCGTTTCAATTGAAATCAAATTTAATAAATAAAAGAACATTAATCGTGAGTGATTTTTGTCGTTTCAATTGAAATCAAATTTAATAAATAAAAGAACATTAATCGTGAGTGATTGCTCACCTTTCGAGGCTAGAGAACGATGGAAATGGGAAGCAACTGATACAGATACACACACGGATATGAGCACGACACGGGACATGACAAGCTAGCAATTACTGCGATAAATCGATATTGAGATGGTAAGTCAAGGTGGGCAAGAGATCGATTGAAACAAGATATATGTTATATATATATATTCTAAAAATCAATTTAAAACATATAATTTCAAATCGATAACTAATTTAAACACAAATAAAATTCCCATATATATATAATTAAAACCAAACTCATATACTCATTTACATAAACACATATATAAACAAAATCACTATATACCTATATTTTAAAACCATCGTCAAAATAAATCTTTATAAATATAATTTTTTTTTAAAAAAATCAATATTAAGACATATCAACCCAAAATCTATATATATTATATAACAAAATCATTTACTTGCGGACCAGGCTAGGTGCACTAGGGGGGGTTTTACGACTCCGGTCGGTTTCCCCCCTGAACAAATTCAAAAAAAAATCATTTACTTGATGTAAACACATATATTTAAGATCAAAACATATATATTACAATTTAAAACAATATATATAAACATCAATATATATAAACACAGCCATGCTCACTGTTTTGCCAGGGACATCACACCCATGCGCATGGAAAAACAAGAATACAACTTAACTCGTTTAGATAGTTTTGCACAAGCAAGACACAGCAACTATATATATAAACTACTAAACTTACACATATTATTTAAGATAAATATTTGTATAAACAAAATTTAGACTTACTTTATAAATACAATTATATACTGACTTATAATATAGTACATAAACTTATGTATACAACAACAACGGTAGATAATTTATAAGAAAAATATACTTTAAAAATGTATATCTATTACAGTTATTACAAATCTATATTAAGTTATTAACATAAGTTTAAGTAAATCCTATAGTATATTATATTTATACCAGTAAACCTACAATATAGAAATCTAAACACATAACATTATTTACATAAATATATATATATATATATACACATTGCAAATATAAACCAACAGAATGAGCGAGAATATATACCAAGAGAATGTGATAGGTGGTCGAAGCCGTTGTGGCCATATATGGAAGAGCAGATCACAAAAGGGAGGAGATGGAAGAGCACGACGTGTCAATGGAGGGGCGAACAACTACGGGATGGCTGTTGGGTTCGATACTGGCGACGATGAGGGCTGGGAATCTTCGGCAGCTGGAGGAACAAGGTGATGCGGTGACGGCAAAAGTGGGAAAGGACAAGGGTTGCTTGGTGGTGTGTGCATTAATAACGGTGGAGGAGGCTGCGTTTGGATTGGGGTGGCGGAAAAAGGGTGGGTTGAGGAAGGAGGCGTGGAGATGAGGCTCGGTGGTGGCTTCGAGGTGAAAGAGAGGGAGGTAGAGACTCAAGTGGTGGGAACTGTCGAGGCTGTTGGAGGCGAAGAAATAGCGGATGGTCACAGGACTTGGAGCGGTGGCGGTTTGCTGGGCTGAGTACGGTCGAAGGCTGCTTGCGACTATTTGGCGAGGGTGGCAATTGGAAGGGGAGAGACGAATTATGTGCAGGTAGGAGATTTACAAGGTGGAGATGGGAAGAGAACGTGTGTGGAAATAATGTAAAGAGGAAGGAGAATATATTATCTTACTGTGAATTGATTTGCAGCAGAAAGAAAAATGAAGAAGAAGAAATGAGGTTTGGAAAGAATGGAGGTCAGCCACAAATGAAAAGGCATCAAGTAGTAAATGTAAGAAACCAAAAGTCAGACAAAAATAGAAATGAACATGCAGTTTTTCAAGAATTGAATACGACTTTGCTATTATTATTATTAATGTAAATGGCTATTCATTTCTAGCATGTGAACTTTTATTTGGATAAATGGGTGACAGCTAGCGTGATGAACAAACAACAAAAAAATGAATGGAAAAGGAAACAAAAGATCTCAGCAATGAAAAGACTCAAAACGGTGCCGATGCAATTAACCGTTTCGTGGTTTCCACTACGTATGGGACTTCAAACACAGAAATGAATATACCATGGCGATCAGCACGACGAAGCGATCAAAACGGTATATAAATATCAGTGGTACGATTGAATTATAAAAATTCGAATTTTCTACTACGGAAAATGCAAGAAAACGCTGAAAAATAAGATCGACGGAGCCAAAGATGTCCGAATTTGAAAAAACGACAAACTGACATCTTGCTCAGAAAATGGTTTAGAATTTTCCTATGTAAAAATATTTAGGTTTTGGAAACATTTTATTTTCATCGCTTTTTAACTGATTAAATTAAAGTAAATTTACGCGCGAAATAAACTTTCGTATTTTCGGACGAAAATTTACCAGTTGCTATGTTTAACTAAACGCATTCCAAATATCAAATTTATATTTCAAAATTTTATCGTTTAAAATCACAAAATTTCAACTAATTGCGTTATTAAAACAGTTGAAATTTACGGGTCGTTACAGTAAACCTGTCAATGGATACCCGAAAAATCCGAAATCTGTTCGCATCCGTATTCGAACAGTGGATAATATCCGATATCTGATATCCGAAAAAAGGATGCGGATGCGGATACGAATACGAAAATTATCCGTTCGGTTTTTGTAAAGATTATAGTTTATATTTTGTGTATTTTAGTACAATGAAAGACATGTTTCTATTTTTTTATTAAATTAATAGTTTGTTTTATAAGTATTTAATGCATATTGATTGCTCAAAACTATTTATTATTATCATATTTATTTAATTTTCACACTATTGTAATAAATGGAAATGAAAAAAAAATCGTAAATCAAGATTTTCTATTTATATTTTTCGATGTATCGATTGTTAGTGGATAGGTAATTACTCGATATCCGTCCGCATCCACAGATATTGATATTTGATATCCAAAAATGGTTTCGGATGCAGATATGACACTATCCGTATCCGACCGTATCCATTGACATGCCTACTCCAGAGTTCCTCCAATGAATACAACAACAGCTTCCAACTCCTAAACTAGCCCTCATATCGTTTACATATGAAGCCTCATAAGAGTTCTCCTCTCGATCTTGACGTCCTCTTAATTACTGTGTTATTCATGTAAAATAAAATAAACCTCAAACTAGAAGAGATCTGGGATATGAAAAGGTAACTAGTAGACTAGATATCATATTTTTTGTACAAAAAAACCATACATAAACGAATGTAAAGTTGTAATCAACAATGTTCACATCCAGATCAGTTAGTTAATCAACTTTGAACTATGATGCAATCGCGACCTTCAAAAGCGATAATTGGATATACTCTATGTTTTCAAGTCGAAACCAGGTCAAAACCTTAATCTAAAATCACAGCGCGACTTAGATTTTAAATATTTAGGCTTTTCCTTATATGTATACACACAGTTATTAAAACCATGCACTAACCGAATAAATTTAAAAACCATAAACTAGAATATGGTACTGTATAATATACAAGATCGCAACAAACAATATGCCAATTGAATTTGAAAATTCAATTGAAATGATAATTAGACTCAAAAGATATGCTACTCATAAGATCTATAAGATTTTGACAAATTATTGGCATTTGATGTGCTAGTTGATGATAGGATTTTAAAGAAAAGACAAATCTTTGCAAAAATATATCCTTCCAAACAAAATACTGAAAAAAATGTGTAGTATTTTGAGAGGTTCACTTCATATATGATGTCTTTTAAATTGGTTTGCAAATCACCTCAAATTCTGTATAGACACCAGATTGTGTTATTTCAATACATATAAGTGATTATTTATATTACCAAAGCAAACAATCCGTTTATACTAAAATAATTTAATCGGTAAGGCCTCATATTCATTTATGTACATAAGCCTAAAAGTAATTAACAGACTCAAACACACACATATGTTTTATATATATATATATATGTATGTATGTATGTGTGTGTGTATATATGTATGTGTGTGTATATACGTGTGTGTGTATACTATGTATGTATATATTACCAAAGCAAACAATCCATTTTATACAAAAATAATTTAATCAGTAAGGCCTCATATTCATTTATGTACATAATCCTAAAAGTAATTGACCAATTCAAACACACATGTTATACACACACACATATTCAAGAGAAAATGATTTGCACAAATATTTTGAAATTTTATTCTTAAGTTGCAGCATCTAATATTTTGTTAGTTTTAATTTTTGTTTGTATTATTAATTAATAAAGAACAAATTTGTAAAATAAGTTTATTTGTTAGATCTTATTTTTAAGTGATGTTAAAATTCGATAATATCTGTAGAGGCCGGTTTGAATTTGTAAAAAAAAAAAATATTTGTTAGATCCTAATTTTAAATAATATTAAAGGGGCATTTTTGATAGTTCGCGCTAACACAAAAGAAGTGTGACATCAAAAATATTACAACTATTATTACAAGTGTTACGGCACGCGCTTCGTGCGTGAATTGTTTTTCTTATAAATTGTATATGTTTAAAATCAGTCAAAAAAATGATTTTTTATTTTCAAGTGATATTAAGATTTGTATATTTGTAATAAGTATTTTGAATTTGTAAATGAAGTTTAATTTTAGATTATATTTTTAGAAGCGTTTTGAATTTGTAAAGCATGTTTAATTGTTAGATCCTACTTTTAGGAGCGTTTGAATTTGTAAAAGAAGTTTAATATTAGATTCTATTTTTTAAGTGATTAAGATTTGATAATATATAGAGGGACGTTTTTGGTAGTTCACGTTGATACCAAAAAAGCGTGACATCAAAGCTATTGCAACTATTATTAAAGATTATTATTATTACGAATGTTACGGCACGCGCTTTGCGCGTGAATTATTTTTCTACAAATTATATATGTCTAACACATTCAAGATGAATGATTTATTTAAATACTTAGCCATATTTTTGCGATAAAATCATGTGTAGTTAGTTTGATTTTTTTCAATCTTGCAACACCTAATTTTTTGTTAGTTTGAATTTTTATTTTTATTATTTGCTAATGTTGAATTTGTAAAAGAAATTTATTTGTTAGATCCTATTTTTTAGGTAATATGTATAAAGGAGCATTTTGAATTGGTAAAGAAAGTTTATTTATTAGATTCTATATTAAAGTAATACTAAGATTTGATAATATATTTAGAGGGGCATTTTTGGTAGTTTATGTTTACACCAAAAAAGTGTGACACTAAAGATATCACAACTATTATTAAAGATTATTATTATTATTGTGTGCGTAATACGATTAAGAGAGCGTATTTATACTCAAAAGTGATTTGATCGGGCAATATACAAATTAAAAAACACTAGCTAAGACTTCCAAAATCAGACATAAATTTTTGGTGAATGTTTGTACTTCATGCTATAAGAAATTTCTTCTTAAAATAGTATAATAAAAAAACAAATTTTCGCATTCAATATAGTAATATTGTCTGTTGCCAAACATTATTATATTCAACATATTAGTAGTAAACAATATTTAGAAGAAAAAAATAATCACAACATTGGATGGTTTAACGTGTGTAAAAGCTTAATATTTTTTGATGACTACGGCAAATACTCAAATGTAGAATGCAAATTGTCAAAGTACCAATCAACTGGCATGTCATCCTATATTTTAAAAGTTCTCTAAATATTCTCTTTTTAAAATGTAGAACTATCGTACATAATAACAAAAACGTATATTGATAGTATATCTACAACAATTTGTACAAGTAGTAGTAGTAGTAATAACAATTATAAATAAATAAAAATAAGAAAACATTAAAATGTTGGTAACAATTACTCTTTCATTTTTGGTTCGAATCCTTGTATCAACATATTAAATGTTAAGATTTTATAAAATACTACATGTCAAATTTGTACCATCATTTAAATTTAGAACCAAAATGATTATTCCAGTTTTTGAATGCTATCAAAAGTGTCAAGTGTGAATCTACGTATTCTACCTAATTAATGTAACTAAATGATCCTCAAAGCGTGTTACTTTAATTTATGATTTCCACAAATTAAATGAAACGTGTTCCTCAAAATACAACATTCATTGACAATTTTACCATTCTAAAATGCAAGCACACCTAGTAGCTAGTATCTTTTTCCATTTTAACCATATCTTTCAGATTATATGGCATACCTAACCTATAATATTTTCAGCAATCTGACTCTGCACTACAGGTACAGCCCAGTCTCTATATTTAAACAAATTTGAACTAAAATGTACTTAATAAAGTAAATTTGAATGCAGAGGGCTTGTGAGGGAGAATTGCCCCAGTTTCATATATAGTACAGTTATGTTAGAACATGGGGGCATAGTCATATTTCATAATATATTTTTTCTTCTTACCTTGTAACACTAAAATATTATATAAAAAATTATCAAGATTTACTATAACCACAAATGTCCCTAAATACCTTTCAGTATAAGTTGACCACTCAAAATCAGCTAACAACAGAAATAAATCTAATGATTGATTTCTATGATTTAGTATACTTAAGTAGATACCTCGAATTTAAAGTCCACAATGTTAAACTTTATGTGTTCCATAACATTAGTTACATGCTTTGACATGTAGACTTTACATATTTCCGGTAAATCACACAAAATGTCCAATGCACTTGAAATCAAAAATAATATCGATTCTGATAAAAATTAAGGAAATCGCTGTTTTAACTGCAGGCCTTATAAAGGCATTTTCTAACAACTTCATGTAACATCCAAAAAAGGTAATTATCTGTGATCAGCACATCCAAAGATCATGATAAACAAGATTAGTTTACTCGTTGATTAGTAGAATATTATTTATGACGATATACATGCATACTGTATTTAGGAGAGAGAGAAAAAATCAAATTACTCATTTTTACAAACATGATGAATTTTTATGTATACTAACTCATGTTTAAAAAACAGCCTACAAACAAACTAACACTTGTACTAATTTGAAATGAAACTCTCATATTAGCATAGCGGGTAGCTAAGAAGGAAAGTCGGGATAAAGGGCTTTCAAGGTTCAAATCCAGAGGGTTAGAGACTATGGACGTGACCACCCAGCCACCTCAAGTAGGGATATACTACTTTCCAGGCCTGCTAGGGTGGGATAGGGATGGATTCAACTAGAATACCATCTCTCAACCTCGGATTTGACATGATTTATAAACCTGGATTTGAGCAGGATGCCAGCCGAGATGAAGTTGAGAGCCTCCCTTCAAGAATTGAACAACGTCCCGATCTAAGAATAAGTTGGATAGGTCCCATTGGTTGCCTTGGGCTTGCCTTTCTATCAGTATGTTATATGCACTAAAACAATGCCTAGTATTATTATTCTTTATTTTAAGTGAACTTTTCAAATCAGCTAGCATGTTACAGTTTAAGATACTATAGTAAAACTACATAGTATTTGTCAGTTTTCGTTCTGAGTGAATTTGTTAAAATCACCAACCACATTACATGCCAAACTTTATGATTTCAAAGATCGTCAAATAAGCTTAGTGTAATTATTTAATGGTATTTTTGGTATATTTAATAGACTAATATAAAATGTCTTGAATTATACAGTGGCTTGAATTTGAAGTTGAACTTCATTCTTCAATTACAACTAATTCTAACCCGTGCATTGTGCATGGTAATATCAAAAAAAACGTAATGGTCAAATTTTAGATATTTTGTTAAAAAAAAAATAATGTTATGTAATGTATGGTGAATTATATAAGTTACTAAATGAACCATTTATTTTGTTTAACTATATAAAAAAAATTTGCACATATTTTTATATTTGAATTAAAATTTAACAAAAAATGTTATTGTTCATATAAATGACGTATATCTACAAAAAATGTTTTAGAATCTAATATTTGCTAACATGACCAACAAATATTAGCCAACTATATTTTATTAATTAATTTAAATTTAAGATTTATTGATTTCTATTTACAATATTTATTAAGCTAAAATTTTAAATTTAATTTCGGTTGTTTAATAGATTTGATTAGAACAATGATGTATAATTGGATTTCAAATATTTCTTGAGTGTGATAAATGTATTTAAAACTAACAGTTTAATAACAATGAATCAATATAATTTTATTTGTTTAAAAATTCTGCAACAATCATCTAAAATAAATACATGATAATATCGAATTTAAAAATACGTATTTAATTATAGCCTTAAAAAATAGAAAGCAGAAATAAGACCTAGAATGTGAGAAATCATATTGTTATTTTAATTTTGTTAGAAAGTATACTTTAAATTTTAGTGCATCATTTCTATAGGTTTCCCTTGTTATAGACTTTTAAAAGTAAATAGACATTTATCTCAAAATAAGAGAAACTAACTAGAAATTTATTGTTTTTGTTAATAGTTTTGATTTATAGAAACTAAATTATAAATTCAAAATAAAAAAGAGCGAAATGTAGATAAATATATGGTTTCATTTCAATAATTCATCATAAAAAATTAAATTTTGATATGCATGAATATTATATATTGAACATAACTGGATGAGAGTTCCAAATCACAAGGGACTTTAACATGAAACAAATGGAGGGAATTAAGGCGAGCAGAGCAAATGCTTCTGTTTTATCATTGTTTAATAGATTTAATAGATAGATATCTTCTTTTGTTAGTAACGAAATACAAACTTTTGCTTAAAAGAAAGAAAAGAACTTGAATATATGACAGTAAAAGAGAATTAAAGTAAACCTTGTAATTAATTGTAGAAATTATAAACTACAAAGACTTGAATGTAAAATGGTAGGAGACAAGTAAGGAGAAACGTGTAAATAGCTGTAGAATTATAAAGTACAGAGACTTGTATGCAAAATAATGTGAGAGAATTAAAGAGAAGCTTGAAATTCTTATAATTGATGAGAGGCTTGATTTTTTCTTCTTTTTTACTATAAGTTAAAAGAATAATAAATTATTGTGCGTATGTATCATGTTACAATTACAAGGATTTCATATTTCATATACAATAAAATGCATCATGATTTTGTAAACATCAAACCCGCTCAGAGTTTTTTAGATCATTTTCTACTAGATGTACATATAGCATTCTCAAATATAACGACAGAGAAATACAATGCAAAAGTACCAATGTAAAAACATTATCCGCCTTTAATTTTCAAATGATAAAACTATTATTTGTCAACCAACTTATAAGTAGTTTAAATTTGAAAAGTATGGTTAAATATAATTATTTATTCTACATAATTTCAATAATTGTGAAATATAAGTAGTTTAAATTTGAAAAGTATGGTTAAATATAATTATTTATTCTACATAATTTCAATAATTGTGAAATATAAGTAGTTTAAATTTGAAAAGTATGGTTAAATATAATTATTTATTCTACATAATTTCAATAATTGTGAAATAAATTAGACGTCGAAGATCTTTTTAACCTTTTTATTAGCTTGTAGTTTTTTAATTTCGAAACTAGTAAAAAAATAGTTTAAACTATTAATTAGAAATATGCTACATATAATTTCCTTAATCCATATTTATCACATATATATTTAATTATTATTAAAATAATTTGAGGGCTACTAATCAACATTATTAATAACAAAATTATTCACGTAAGAATAATGCAATTTTTGTGATTTGATCATTAGCTTAATCAGCTTTTTATAATTCCATAAATTATTTAATTATACATACATATAGGATAGTAAAATCTTTTTAGAAAAATCCTTAACAATCATTACCCTACAGAACTTCCCTTTTACTACATTCTTGTTGATACCGATAAAAATTAGTGAAACTGGGGTTACAAGTGTTTTTTAACTGAAAGGCAAATACATATTTGCCATTTTTGGTTAATTTCTTAGATATTTCTTAACAATGATCAGACTCAAGTGTGCATGACTCATTAAACACTTAAGTTAATCCAAAATGAGGCTACATCTTTCAGAATTTACCAAGAAGTTAGCGAGAAGATATGAAGAAACTTGCTAGTTGGCAATGCTAGTGAACATGTGCCAAATACACTTCCAACTATATTTGTTCAGCTTCCACCCAACTCTTTTTGATAATTTGACTCGAATCATGAAGATTTTGGGTGCCAAAACAATAATTTTATTGAAAATGAAAATAAAATATTTTCTTTTATGACAAATATTATGCATGGGTGCACTTAACCTACTTAAAAGGATCTTTTGAACGAATAAAACTACGTTTTAGCATTGATTAATTTTTGGAATGATTTTAAATTAATTATGAGAGCACAATAGTAATTTAGTAATGTGTTGGTTTTTTTTGGGGGGGGGGGGGTTGAGGGGGTGGTGTTGTGGGGGCGGTGGGAGGTGGGTGGTTGGGGTTGCATGTGTGCTTAAAAAGTACACAACGAGACGAAATAAGTTGCCACCAAGTACTCGTCGACAAAAGTTAATATCAGAGTCTAATTCTGCTCTAAGCCATAAGCTCACGATCATACGTAAGCTTACAAAGCATTGCTAGCAAAACAAATCAAAAATGTTTCTTCATTCCTACAAAGCTTGTGAGGAAATTTGCTACAAAGCCCGAAAAATTTGTACGGATTGGTGTGGGAGCAAGAAGGGCTGACATATTTAAATTTCTTCCTTTGCTGTTGATTTCATTTCACATCTAAATTAGGCTGCTGATTTCAGGCATTGCCGTCCTTTTGTTTTAGTATTGAATTTCCATCCAACCAAATTTCATTTCAACAACGAATTTATTGTATAAGTCAAAGTAACCGATTGTTAATAAAGAGAAAAACACTTCTTCTAAAACTTCATTGACATAATCAAAAGATCAGGAGCTCCTCGTATTAGTGATTGATTTCATTTATACCAAATCCTAAGTTATTAGCAAAGAAATTAAAGTGTTAAACCAACTTTGAATGGACATCTCTCTTGGCTGTTTATTTTGCTAAAAATTTACTTTTTTTCACATCCATGCATATGACGAACAAAATATTGGTATTGGTACCAAAAAGGAACTTAAATCCTGATAATATCTTTAGGTTTTATTCCTGAAATTTCTTGCAGTGGAATTTGCGAAATCAAATTCCAAACAAACATTATACAAACACTTGAATAAAAATACACAACAAGAATACATAAGTAAACCAAATAATTCAATCGAAAAGTAGTACAATCTGAGATCCTGATCATTCAAACCATCAGTTTCTGAAATCAATCAAAAGCAATAAACAATTAAAGGATCTGACAATAAAAGTTTACTATTCAGGGTTCATGGCGGAGAATCTGAGCTTCGGGCTCTCGAAACCTCAATGGATCTCTTGGGTAAATATACGGAGGGAAAAAGATCAATAGAATAATAGGCGAGTTTCCTGTTTTTGTTCTTGTTTCCAGAAAAAAAATACATATAAACGTGAAGATGGGAAAGGATGTAATGGTCGATTATTTCAGTAGTGTCGCTTTCATGGTATCTCGAATGGATTAAGGTTCTTAACAGCAATGGTAGTCCATTTCTGGATTTGAGGGTCAACCAAATAATAATAGGATTTTTTTTCCGATTCAGCCTCATTTTAAAACTTATTATCGTAAATAACCTTGTTTTGAAACTTATATCAATTATAGCTCTGTTTTGATCAAAACATACTGACGAGTCGCCAGTATATTTTTTGTATTAAAAACATGCAGACGACTTTTGAGAAGTCGCCCACTGACGACTTCCCAAAAGTCATCTGTATGTTCTCATTAAAAAAAAAGAAACATATGGACGACTTTTGAACAAAAGTGGTCCAAACGGAGTTTTTATAACAACACAGAACCCTCCTCCCTTCCTCTTTCACATTTTTACTTTCCTCTTCATCTTCAAAAACCTCAAAACCTATCCATATCAGAAATTTTTTGCCCCAAGCCTAAAACTTTTAGCATTTTATTCAACAAATTGGAAGATGACAAGCTCTTCAACGCGGGATGCTCCTCTAGGTATGGATAAATCAAAATTCTTTTAATTTAGGGTTTTGAAAAAAAGTGCAAAATATTAGGGTCTGTTTGGTTACCCATTTTCGAAGTATTTTTAGTTTTTAATTTTACAAAAGAATGAAAACTTGTTTGCTTTGCTATTTTGTAAAATTCTTTTTTGGAAATAGCCAATTTTGAAAATGGGTTTAATAAGAAAAATTGAAAACTGTTTTTTTTTTTCCACCGTTTTCAGCCCAATGTGAAAAGCCTCCAAATCCAAAACTCAAACATGAACGAAACGCGTTCAAAACACTGTTTATATTCTTCGGCCGCGAAATCTCAAATTAGGTCGGGAGCGAAACTGCGATTCTTCCTCCATAATTAAGGTAACTTCGATTTTTTTCCACGATTATCTCGTTTGTTTTAAACTAACAATATCTAGGGTTAAGCAAGAATGATCCCTTTGATTTATTTTTGTGAATTAGGGTTTTGCTTGTTAGATTGAATCGGCAGAGAAATAATTTTAGGTTTGATATTTGTTAGATGTTAATATTAGATGAGAATAATAAAGTCAGATTATCAACACTATTTTGAAAGCCATATCAGAATATACATTGAACCAGAGTTGTGTATGGATTTTCACTGTTAAAAGCCCTTCATCGGCTTCAGAACACTGTCACAACAGTTTGTTATACATTACATATGCATTAAAATCTGAAATCACGCTCAGTGAGTTGTAAATGCGGCAATCAAGCAAATTAAGGAGCTCAACGATGCCTAATTATAAAACTTAAATCTGTACAAAGCAAAGGTTAACGATGTTACTAATGGATCAAAAAAAAAGATTCTACAGCTTTACTTGGTTGTGTTGCTACCTAAAGTCGAGTCATCTGCTTACATCTCTACTTACTATAATTACATTGTCGAACCGTCTATCAAAAAGAAATCATCATTATAAACATAATTACTTACAGCAAATTGATTAAGTACGTACGTATAAAAACAGAGAACAAGACAATGTAACACCAAGCTACATACAAGTACAGTTAAAACATTCACCAAAACTGGCTAAACACCTAAGTACTCTAATTTCCATATAATATTTTTATCTTATGTCACAGTCTAAAATACTAAAGTGACTAGAGCTTTATTTTTGTAACATTAATGTATATCTGCATTTTTAAACCTGCAATAGTTAAAATGATATATTGCAATGTTCTCAGATATCAAGAATAAGACAATCTTTGTCATTTATTGGTGATAAAGAAGTTATAAGCATTGTAATTGCGCAAGGTACTGTCTTCACTGTTACTTTTTATATGGATGTTCTTCTCAAAAATAAGATCATATATTAGTGCATGTATTGATGCAAAATTGCAATGCTTCTATGTTGGCACAATCTCGTGAACTGAATAAGGTATGGACAGGCATCTTCAATGCAGAAGGAGATGAAATATATTTGAAGGTACCATTTTTTTATATTTTTAGACTTCTTCTGTATAAGCAAATACAAATTAACATTGATCTTGCTATCACTCTAAAATCATTGAAGTTAAATTTATTGGGACATGCCAGGTATCTATACTATTATCTACTTGCCAAGCCTAATCCCCATAATGACCGATTCTCTTATTGTTATTGCTGAGCTTGAAGGCGAGCAACCAATTGTTGCGTATATAATCCAGTTTGATGCTTACGGCCAGATTGGGTGGGTGATGTAGCATATGTAATTATGGGTGAGATAAACAGGTTCTATTATGGGGGTTTCAAACGAGGATGTTACACATGCAAGAAATGAGGTATGCATATGTCGTTACTCTTTCTTATATGCTAGTCATTTCCCCATTACACAATAAATTTTGAAAACTAAAAGTAGTATTATTGTTCGAGTCCATCATCAAATTGAACAAAGTACCTATATGTCAAATTTGATTAAGTGCATTTTAGATTATTAATTTTGTACTCCATTATTGTTTCTCTACATGTAGCCTGATAGTTAATTGGACATCATTTTAGATGCGCTTTGATAGTGAGCATTTACGATGAACCAATGACTCCAGTACAGAGGCATGGAAACTATCTACTCAAACGAGGTTTCTAATATTTTATAATCAATGGATTTTCCCTCTTTAAGTTTGGGTTTGGTGTATGATCTTGTGCATTGTTTGCAATATTGGATAAAAGAATAAAAGGTTATTTATTATTGTCTTGTGCTTGAACATGTATCGCATCATAGTTTGTTTTATTAGGAATTTTCCGGGATCACTACACAATTAAATTTGGAATATTGTATCACCAAGATAGATTCAAATATCTCCAAGATCTACTTAAACATGGAATTGTTGCATCACCAAAATTTAACGTGTCCAACCTATGCAAGCCACAAATTCTTCATCATACATTGTACGATTTTTCAATATTCTCAAATTTTTTGGCTATATAACTTACTGCGTGGGAAAAAAACACTTTCCAAAAGACAGGATTGAAAGATTTTCAATATCTGGCTCATATAAATCTCAATGCTATGAATTGACCATCGTATATATTTATGGAAAATCTTCTCGCTCCTCCTTTAGTAGGTCCATTATGTTTGTAATTTGTATGCACTTTTATCCCTAATTTTTATTGATAATTGTAACCATGTCCATTGATCAATGAAGACTTATATATTGACAAAAAGAAAATGATATAAAATGATATATGGTATACAATTTGAGATCAGAATCAAACCTGAATATATAATATATATACATAGCATGAAAATCTCACTTCTATTCTTGCATTTCCTGGAACCTACAAGTATTTTGTACAAGGCATGTAATGTCTGAATACATGACAATTTAATTCATATGGAATCCAAAGCATGATGAGTGTTTGTATGAATGCTGTGGTAGGTAAATAAATTGACCCACTGTCCATCTACATGCTTTTCACTTTCTAAACCCAAGCTGTAAAAAAAGTGACTTGCAAGGTGCGGAAGGGCCACCCTTTGTCTAACGTTGATAAAATGATTTTAGTGACTTTATTTAACATGTCTGTCACTCTATTGGATGTCATTAAAAAAAATTAAATAATGCATTATTATTCAAATTTATTTTCTTTTTGCAGTTTGCACACAGACTGTGTGCAAAGGTGATGTGATGAAAAAGGAAGTTCAGATTGTGAAATATGTTTATAAGAAAGCAAAAAAGTTAATAAAAAAACTGTTTTTTCCTTCTTCTCAAGGTATTTCACTTATCATAATCATGTCAGTTTAAACTAAGCACAAGATATTTGAATTTATGTAATATATTTGAATTTGTGTAGAAATATGAACCTGAATACATAGTTCCTCCCAAAGTAGCATTGGTTGATATTGCTGTGACCACGAGGTAAATGTTTATAACTAGCTTTATATTTGATTTTTTTCATTAATGTTGATACAGTTTTGCTAATTCTGATGATGATTTTATATTTACGGACTACTGTGATGAAGTGTTCAGTGATATGTTAATGTTTAATCACTTTGTTGCTAACCAAAGGAGTATCATGAATAGAGAATCTTGTAGAAAAATCAACGCTTATAGGATGTTCTTACTTGATGTATTGAATGGAAGCCTTCTATATGTCATCAAAATTTTCAAATGCAAAAACATGTATTCCTGAATTTTTGTGATGTTCTAAATGGGAAAGAACTTTTGAATGATGAAAGAAAAGTAACCATGGAGGAGGGTGTCGTAATGTTTCTAATGATAATAGTTTTGTTCTTGTTATCTATTTAAAGCTATTTTTTAGATGACTTATAGTCTAATCTAAAGCAACAAAGTTTAATTTCAATATTGATCCTCTTTAATGGAAAAAGCCACATGCAAGAAGCATGTTAGAGAGCAGGAGAAAGACTGTTATGTTTAATCCACGATAGGATCAAAAGATACTCCAAGCATTACACTTTTGCATGGAAAAATGGAATATTATGAGGCTTACTTCAAATGTTCTTGTACAAGTGCAATTGACATGTTAATTGTATGAAATGCCTTTGTTTTATTGTATCTTAGAGAAATACTATTACTATTCATTTATAGACCATATACTTGAGGAGTATATATGTGGCTTTCATCTTTTTAGTGCTCATGTAAACTCTTTTTTTTCATATTTGAATTTCATAATTCAAAATTGTTAGAAATTTTTTTAGGGTAGTAATCTTATTTTAGTGTATGTGTACAAGTTTATGTGTTTATCAACTGAAACATTCAACTATGAAGATATGCTGAAAATGATATTATCTCATTCGCTTGTATATTTTACAGCCAAATTCTACACAAATTTGAAATTATCATTTTTATTTTGGAATCTCATTTTTTATTTTTAGTTTAAAAACTGTTTTTCAAAACAGCAGAACCAAATACATTTTCCAAAATATTAAAAACACTAAAAATGAAAAATTGAAAATGGACTTCAAAAACTAAAAACCAAAAACTAAAAATGAAAACAAACAGGGCCTTAGTTTTTAAGATTTGTAAGTAATCATTGATTGTAGAGATAACTTAGTATAGGTGAAATCATTGTTAAATTGTTGAAAAACAATGAATAAATTCCTAGTGTTGATGTTGGAAAATAAATTTGATTATCTTGTTAACTTGTATATATGTAGATTACTCGGAGATGTTACCAGGACCTATCGATGGTTCTCTCCTATATTTGCAACAATGTAATCGAACGAATAATCCTAAATTCGTCGCGGTAAAATTCTTAGTTTTGAAATGTACATATTGATTGATATTGTATGTTAGATGTTGATATTATTTTTGTGATATTTTGACTGAGCAATACTGCAGACGGGACCATAGACCATTCGTCTAAAATGAAGAGAGTAACATCTGCTCATCCAGGCGTTCTACAGTTGGTAGGCCAAGCTGGATTTGGACTAGTTTTTAGGGTGGGGCACATCCAATTGGAATTTGGATCATCATCTTATCACCGCTTTGGTGGATAGATGGAAGCCGGAGACATCTACATTTCACCTACGTGTTGGGGAGATGACTATCACATTGGGTGATGTTGCGTGCTTACTTGGCATACCCATAGACGGTGCTCCGTTGACCAAACCCGAGCTAGTCGATTTCCTTAGTTTATGCTAAGAGCTCCTAGGTTTAACTCCTCTAGCAGAGGAGTGGTGGGGTAATGAGATGATACAGACAAGATGGTTTAGGTAACAGCTTGCAGATGACATACCAGCAGACACCACGGAGATTAAGATTCAGCAACGAGCCAGAGCCATTATATTGCATATTATTTGCTCGAGGTTGATATGTGATACACGGATATGTCTTAGATGGCTTCCATTTTTAGAAAACTTTGATGTTTGTCGCCAGTATTCTTGGGGCAGTGCAGTTTTAGCGTATACATACTGCGAGTTGATGAGGCTTACTTTGCAAGAGAGCGTAAGCATTGGTGGTTGTGTGAGTCTAGTACAGGTATTTCCATTATTTACTTTCACCGACAGTTATTTCATATGCTCGTATCCAATTGAAAACATATGTCTAATATTATTTGTAGCTTTGGTGTTGGACTTATCTACCTGTAGGTAGAATAACCATGAGGAGGATGGCGGTTAATTTATCATTGCCATACGGTGCCATGTATAATTAGTGCTGAAGTATAGTACGTATAGTTGTTCGGATTTGATAAGTTACAATTTTATATTTCTATAGGTGGGTAGGACCTAAAAGCACTGTTTCATCACCGAGGCGTAATGTTGCCTCCTACCGTAATGAGTTCGATGTGCTATACTATCATTTTGTGACTTGGACCTCATACGCAGATGTGCTTGGAGACATGCCAAACTTATGTACCACTTCCATTCAGCTGTGGAGTGCTCGTGTTCCTCTCATTTGCTTGAATGATGTCGCGTATCATCTTCCTAACCGAGTGATGAGATAGTAACGGTATGGCCCAGCATTTACCGAAACAACCACCACATTACAGGATTGATATTGCAGTTATGGAGTATGCTATGGCGATTGAGACATGGACTGATCGCTATATGCACACGCAACAGGAACGCGAGTTCACATTGTCCGAAGAAGAATATCTTTCTTGGTACTGGAACATCACATGTCGATATGTTCTTCGTGCCATGCAGCCACCTACAACGCCTCCCGTTGTTCATACCCTTACACTCCCAGAGCACCCCTCGAAAGGAATGTGGTACGTAATACGTCCAACCTTTATTCAAATATTTGAAATATATACTTTTCCTTGTACTTTATGTTATAAAGGTAGGCGGACATCATTTATCGTGCGATCGAGATTGTAGACAAGCCATCACAAGAGGTTCCTGAAAGGATGCAGGGGAAATGCTTCAGTGTTAAACGCATCTTAGAATCTATTTTGGGGAGGAACAAGTTAACAAGACCAAAACCGCCTCGACTGCCTCCTCCACCTCCACCATAGGCGCTCATCGAACATGTCGTAGAAGCCTTCAATGTTCCTCCTACTACTCATGCATATCAGCAGCGGAGACATCGAAAAGACGCTTCTTCATCTCAACAAACACAAGTTGAAGTTGCTCCCAGCCCTTCACAGCCTACAGATCCTACGCAAGCAAGCGAAAAGGAGGATTTGCCGGACGAAATTCCACTGTCTAGGGGGAAACCAAGACGCACTCCACTCGAACTTCGTAGGTTGAAGTAGGGAAGATGGTACAAATTGTTGAATTGCTTTGTCCGTTTTTGATCTGTTTAATGAATTGTTGAAATATTGAGATTAGTTGTTTTGTTGAATTGTTGGATGTCGGAATTGGAATTCAATTGTTGAATTGTAGGATGTTGGAATTTGAATTCAATTGTTGAATTGGTGGATGTTGTAATTTGAATCGTAGGATGTTGGATGATTGAATTTGATTGAAATATTGAAATTTGATTGTAGTGATATTGTAGTGAATTTGAACGAATTGTTGAAACAATGGCAAATGCCAAAGGATATAGCTGATCATTTGCATCAACTGCGGTTGCAACAAGTAAGGTACCTTTGTATTTACCATATAGATGTGTACCATCTATACAAAGCAAAGGTCAACAATGGACAAATCCTTCGATACATGACCCAAATGACCAAAATGCACGATCAAACACTCCGTACTCATCAGTAGTCACATGTCCTATGCTTCCTGAATTTTTTTTGCATATTTCACCAAAGTATTATCGTAGGTTGGAATATGACTCTGCCCAATCACCGTATATGTGTTCAATTGCCTTGCTTAATGCTCTCCATGCTTTAAGATAGCTAATTTTGATAAACAATTGTTCCTCTATTAAAACCTGCATCGTTCCAGCCGTAATGTTCAAATCGGATTTCACGAAAGGCATGATCTTCGATACCATAAAAGATGATGTAGCTTGCCTATGATTTGAGTTCACTGTTGGGTTAGCGCATGTATGATCACTTGGATATTTTTTAATAACCCACCATCCGGCCTGTGTCTTTTTTGAGTCAATAGCATGTATTCTCTAAGGACAACTGTCATCGACGTTGCAAATGGCGGTGTATTTTGATTTGTTCGACCTGACTGGATTAAAGGACATCGCATTTAAGATTGACCATTCTGATAGTTGTTGCAGAAATTTAGCTTTGCTCTCAAAAACCATACCAACTTTGAAACCGGTTTGTATGTTAGAAGATGAAAATAATTCGTTGTTTAAGTTTACATTTGCTACTATCGACCTAGCCATAATTTGTGCATTGCACAAATCATCGTCCAACGGTATCTCCATTTCTGGTTCATCGTTGTCCACATAATTTGGTTCTGTACCTCCAAAATCATAGTTCAGTGGATCATTGTTTACTTACATATTTTCCACCCAAGTTGTATCAACCTCTGGTATTGACACAACAGTCATACTATCAAGTGCAGGAACATCTTCAGCTTGTACATCTTCTTCATCATCTACATCCATATCATCGTTACAGATACTTTGACCCGTTGGTTCATTCGGTGGTTGGACATATGACTGTGTAGCAGTATTGTTTGCTGCGAAGCTGTAGTAAATAAATACATCAATTTTAGTTTATTTCTACATACCAACGATTTTGCAACATATTGAAATATTTAACTTACTTCTGGATTAAATGGTAAAGTTCAAACGGAGTTGGCTGCATTCGTTCAGATGTACGGCTATTCGATGGTCTAGCACTTCTTTGAGTGGAATTCTGAACTGGGATAAAACTGCACAGGAATACAATTTTAGTATAATAATTAAATCAATTCAATATACCAGATCTGTATGTAATCATAGCTTAATGATACCTCTGACTCATTCGTGGAACCTTGTCCTGCGTCAAATGGGGATAGGTAAATTGGACATTTGACTGCAAATTCATGAATGGATGATATCCATAAAACATTTATTGTTGCCCGTATTGCGATACGTGCTGAGTCGGATAACTAAAACTAGGAGACGGAATTCCTTACCCAGTACTCATGTTCCCCACCATTCTAGAATATTCTTCAACGCCAAAATTTGTTACAGATGCTGCTATTGGTTGTTCTACAACCGATCTTCTATTTTTCCCAACAAACAGCTCAATAGATTTAGTTGCAGCGGCAAATCTTAATTTAACATTGTCGTCGTCGACAATTTTTATTGCTTTAGATCCAAAATCTATTGGCCAATTGCAAACTATATCTATATCATACTCTTCCAGTTTTATCTTTGTTGTTTTGTAAACCGACTCTTTCAACTGCTCAAAAGTAGAACTTCGAACTTCAGCCGGTTTGTAAGATCCACCAAGATATTTCCCATACGTTGAATCATCAATAACCAATTCACCGTCATAATAGCACATGGTTGGAATATAACTAGGAGCCATTCTACATCAACCACGCAAAAAAAAATAACTTTACAAATTAATTTGAAAACTTAGGGTTTCTACTACATACCTTGATTGGATTCGAGCTTATGGCGGTTTGCTATGTTAGAGGTAAATCTTTGAAATCTGATGCTTTTATTGAGATTAAATAGAATTTAAGTAGGTTTTAAAAAAAAATTGAGGTAGATAGTTTTGGGGTTTTTGGAGATGAAGAGGAAAGTAAAAATGTGAAAGAGGAAGGGATGGGGGTTCTGTTTTTGTTACAGAACCCCGTATGGGCGACTTTGAAAAGTCTCCCATTGATGACTTTTCAAAAGTCGCCTATATGTTTCTTTTTTTTATCAGAACATACAGGTGACTTTTGGGAAGTCGCTAGTGGGCGACTTTTCAAAAGTCGCCTGCATGTTTTTAATAAAAAAAATATACTGGCGACTTTTGAAAAGTCGCCAGTATGTTTTGGCCAGCTCAACGCCGAGCTGGCCAAAACAGGGCTATAATTGATATAAGTTTCAAAACAAGGCTATTTGCGATAATAAGTTTTAAAATGAGGCTGAATCGAAAAAAATCCTTATTATTATTATTGAAACTTTTGCCATACATCCTTATAATTATAAAAACTAATTTTTATGTCTCTTTCAGTTTTATTTCAGAAAATACATTCCAAATTTTAGAAAAAATAAGTGCAATTCAAAGGGTATTTGAATAATTTTACTAAGCTTAACATGTGTCCATTGTATCATTTTTCGTAACTCATAATCACGTGCAATACATGTCTTAATGGCAACTCTTAAATTTGAAAATAAGAGAGGCAAAAGAGAAAAAATTATAAAAAAAGATAGACGTATAAAATAGAGGGATGTAAAACAAATAAGTTTTAAAAAGAGAAACATGTCCCTAATTTCTTTTCTTTTTTCAATGGGGTCTGACCGAACTTTTTGCCCCCTCAAATCCAAAACTGAGGTCCCTTTAACAAGAACCATGCCTATATGTAAAAAATAAATACACACACTTAGTTACCTTATTTTCTACAATATCAAAGCTTAATTAATATGCAATTAGCTTACCTTTTACATTTCCAACGCTTCACAAAGGACTGATCGTAGTGTAAATGTATGTTCGGTGGGCACACGTTGACATTACTCATTGGTATTCCTATCGTTCGAGATTTAGAACTAGAGAAAAATTCATGGAGCGGACGACTATAAAATAAATTTTCAAAAGTCTAAAGTGTCTTGATTGGAGGAGAAAATCAAGGGTAAGTAGTAGCACCGGGTAAGTATTAGCTCAATTCGGACAAGTAAGATTGATCCTTATTCACATGATATCGATTATTTGCTAATACCAGCTCGACATGGAGCTTTCTCTAGGTCTGTAAATGGATAAATTTGGATGTAAATAGTGTTATATCTGTATCCGCATCAAATTACTTTCGGGTATCGATATCTGCATCCACGGATATAGACGATGTAACGATCCAGAATTTCAGTCATTCGAAATCGGAATATTTAATTGATTTTAAATATTGAAAAGTTAATTTATAAGTTAAATAACTTATATTTCAAATATAGTGATTTATTGGATTATTAAATTGTTAAATCTAGTATTTGAAATTGTTTAAATAATTGAATCTTGAATTTAATGCGAATGAAAATGATTTCAAAAGTTGATTTAAATTCTATTTGAATAAGAAGGAAGATAGTAAACTTTTAAATTGGAATAAAAAGTGAATAAACAGAAATTGGAAATTTTATATTTTAATTAACGTGTAAAAATAGTCTTTTAGGCACTTCTTTGAGTGGAATTCTAAACTGGGATAAAACTGCACAGGAATACAATTTTAGTATAATAATTAAATCAATTCAATATACCAGATCTGTATGTAATCATAGCTTAATGATACCTCTGACTCATTCGTTGAACCTTGTCCTGCGTCAAATGGGGATAGGTAAATTGGACATTTGACTGCAAATTCATGAATGGATGATATCCATAAAACATTTATTGTTGCCCGTATTGCGATACGTGCTGAGTCGGATAACTAAAACTAGGAGACGGAATTCCTTACCCAGTACTCATGTTCCCCACCATTATAGAATATTCTTCAACGCCAAAATTTGTTACAGATGCTGCTATTGGTTGTTCTGCAACCGATCTTCTATTTTTCCCAACAAACAGCTCAATAGATTTAGTTGCAGCGGCAAATCTTAATTTAACATTGTCGTCGTCGACAATTTTTATTGCTTTAGATCCAAAATCTGTTGGCCAATTGCAAACTATATCTATATCATACTCTTCCAGTTTTATCTTTGTTGTTTTGTAAACCGACTCTTTCAACTGCTCAAAAGTAGAACTTCGAACTTCAGCCGGTTTGTAAGATCCACCAAGACATTTCCCATACGTTGAATCATCAATAACCAATTCACCGTCATAATAGCACATGGTTGGAATATAACTAGGAGCCATTCTACATCAACCACGCAAAAAAAAATAACTTTACAAATTAATTTGAAAACTTAGGGTTTCTACTACATACCTTGATTGGATTCGAGCTTATGGCGGTTTGCTATGTTAGAGGTAAATCTTTGAAATCTGATGCTTTTATTGAGATTAAATAGAATTTAAGTAGGTTTTAAAAAAAAATTGAGGTAGATAGTTTTGGGGTTTTTGGAGATGAAGAGGAAAGTAAAAATGTGAAAGAGGAAGGGAGGGGGGTTCTGTTTTTGTTACAGAACCCCGTATGGGCGACTTTGAAAAGTCGCCCATTGATGACTTTTCAAAAGTCGCCTATATGTTTCTTTTTTTTATCAGAACATACAGGTGACTTTTGGGAAGTCGCCAGTGGGCGACTTTTCAAAAGTCGCCTGCATGTTTTTAATAAAAAAAATATACTGGCAACTTTTGAAAAGTCGCCAGTATGTTTTGGCCAGCTCAACGCCGAGCTGGCCAAAACAGGGCTATAATTGATATAAGTTTCAAAACAAGGCTATTTGCGATAATAAGTTTTAAAATGAGGCTGAATCGAAAAAAATCCTTATTATTATTATTGAAACTTTTGCCATACATCCTTATAATTATAAAAACTAAGTTTTATGTCTCTTTCAGTTTTATTTCAGAAAATACATTCCAAATTTTAGAAAAAATAAGTGCAATTCAAAGGGTATTTGAATAATTTTACTAAGCTTAACATGTGTCCATTGTATCATTTTTCGTAACTCATAATCACGTGCAATACATGTCTTAATGGCAACTCTTAAATTTGAAAATAAGAGAGGCAAAAGAGAAAAAATTATAAAAAAAGATAGACGTATAAAATAGAGGGATGTAAAACAAATAAGTTTTAAAAAGAGAAACATGTCCCTAATTTCTTTTCTTTTTTCAATGGGGTCTGACCGAACTTTTTGCCTCCTCAAATCCAAAACTGAGGTCCCTTTAACAAGAACCATGCCTATATGTAAAAAATAAATACACACACTTAGTTACCTTATTTTCTACAATATCAAAGCTTAATTAATATGCAATTAGCTTACCTTTTACATTTCCAACGCTTCACAAAGGACTGATCGTAGTGTAAATGTATGTTCGGTGGGCACACGTTGACATTACTCATTGGTATTCCTATCGTTCGAGATTTAGAACTAGAGAAAAATTCATGGAGCGGACGACTATAAAATAAATTTTCAAAAGTCTAAAGTGTCTTGATTGGAGGAGAAAATCAATGGTAAGTAGTAGCACCGGGTAAGTATTAGCTCAATTCGGACAAGTAAGATTGATCCTTATTCACATGATATCGATTATTTGCTAATACCAGCTCGACATGGAGCTTTCTCTAGGTCTGTAAATGGATAAATTTGGATGTAAATAGTGTTATATCTGTATCCGCATCAAATTACTTTCGGGTATCGATATCTGCATCCACGGATATAGACGATGTAACGATCCAGAATTTCAGTCATTCGAAATCGGAATATTTAATTGATTTTAAATATTGAAAAGTTAATTTATAAGTTAAATAACTTATATTTCGAATATAGTGATTTATTGGATTATTAAATTGTTAAATCTAGTATTTGAAATTGTTTAAATAATTGAATCTTGAATTTAATGCGAATGAAAATGATTTCAAAAGTTGATTTAAATTCTATTTGAATAAGAAGGAAGATAGTAAACTTTTAAATTGGAATAAAAAGTGAATAAACAGAAATTGGAAATTTTATATTTTAATTAACGTGTAAAAATAGTCTTTTAGGCACTTCTTTGAGTGGAATTCTAAACTGGGATAAAACTGCACAGGAATACAATTTTAGTATAATAATTAAATCAATTCAATATACCAGATCTGTATGTAATCATAGCTTAATGATACCTCTGACTCATTCGTTGAACCTTGTCCTGCGTCAAATGGGGATAGGTAAATTGGACATTTGACTGCAAATTCATGAATGGATGATATCCATAAAACATTTATTGTTGCCCGTATTGCGATACGTGCTGAGTCGGATAACTAAAACTAGGAGACGGAATTCCTTACCCAGTACTCATGTTCCCCACCATTATAGAATATTCTTCAACGCCAAAATTTGTTACAGATGCTGCTATTGGTTGTTCTGCAACCGATCTTCTATTTTTCCCAACAAACAGCTCAATAGATTTAGTTGCAGCGGCAAATCTTAATTTAACATTGTCGTCGTCGACAATTTTTATTGCTTTAGATCCAAAATCTGTTGGCCAATTGCAAACTATATCTATATCATACTCTTCCAGTTTTATCTTTGTTGTTTTGTAAACCGACTCTTTCAACTGCTCAAAAGTAGAACTTCGAACTTCAGCCGGTTTGTAAGATCCACCAAGACATTTCCCATACGTTGAATCATCAATAACCAATTCACCGTCATAATAGCACATGGTTGGAATATAACTAGGAGCCATTCTACATCAACCACGCAAAAAAAAATAACTTTACAAATTAATTTGAAAACTTAGGGTTTCTACTACATACCTTGATTGGATTCGAGCTTATGGCGGTTTGCTATGTTAGAGGTAAATCTTTGAAATCTGATGCTTTTATTGAGATTAAATAGAATTTAAGTAGGTTTTAAAAAAAAATTGAGGTAGATAGTTTTGGGGTTTTTGGAGATGAAGAGGAAAGTAAAAATGTGAAAGAGGAAGGGAGGGGGGTTCTGTTTTTGTTACAGAACCCCGTATGGGCGACTTTGAAAAGTCGCCCATTGATGACTTTTCAAAAGTCGCCTATATGTTTCTTTTTTTTATCAGAACATACAGGTGACTTTTGGGAAGTCGCCAGTGGGCGACTTTTCAAAAGTCGCCTGCATGTTTTTAATAAAAAAAATATACTGGCAACTTTTGAAAAGTCGCCAGTATGTTTTGGCCAGCTCAACGCCGAGCTGGCCAAAACAGGGCTATAATTGATATAAGTTTCAAAACAAGGCTATTTGCGATAATAAGTTTTAAAATGAGGCTGAATCGAAAAAAATCCTTATTATTATTATTGAAACTTTTGCCATACATCCTTATAATTATAAAAACTAAGTTTTATGTCTCTTTCAGTTTTATTTCAGAAAATACATTCCAAATTTTAGAAAAAATAAGTGCAATTCAAAGGGTATTTGAATAATTTTACTAAGCTTAACATGTGTCCATTGTATCATTTTTCGTAACTCATAATCACGTGCAATACATGTCTTAATGGCAACTCTTAAATTTGAAAATAAGAGAGGCAAAAGAGAAAAAATTATAAAAAAAGATAGACGTATAAAATAGAGGGATGTAAAACAAATAAGTTTTAAAAAGAGAAACATGTCCCTAATTTCTTTTCTTTTTTCAATGGGGTCTGACCGAACTTTTTGCCCCCTCAAATCCAAAACTGAGGTCCCTTTAACAAGAACCATGCCTATATGTAAATAAATAAATACACACACTTAGTTACCTTATTTTCTACAATATCAAAGCTTAATTAATATGCAATTAGCTTACCTTTTACATTTCCAACGCTTCACAAAGGACTGATCGTAGTGTAAATGTATGTTCGGTGGGCACACGTTGACATTACTCATTGGTATTCCTATCGTTCGAGATTTAGAACTAGAGAAAAATTCATGGAGCGGACGACTATAAAATAAATTTTCAAAAGTCTAAAGTGTCTTGATTGGAGGAGAAAATCAAGGGTAAGTAGTAGCACCGGGTAAGTATTAGCTCAATTCGGACAAGTAAGATTGATCCTTATTCACATGATATCGATTATTTGCTAATACCAGCTCGACATGGAGCTTTCTCTAGGTCTGTAAATGGATAAATTTGGATGTAAATAGTGTTATATCTGTATCCGCATCAAATTACTTTCGGGTATCGATATCCGCATCCACGGATATAGACGATGTAACGATCCAGAATTTCAGTCATTCGAAATCGGAATATTTAATTGATTTTAAATATTGAAAAGTTAATTTATAAGTTAAATAACTTATATTTCAAATATAGTGATTTATTGGATTATTAAATTGTTAAATCTAGTATTTGAAATTGTTTAAATAATTGAATCTTGAATTTAATGCGAATGAAAATGATTTCAAAAGTTGATTTAAATTCTATTTGAATAAGAAGGAAGATAGTAAACTTTTAAATTGGAATAAAAAGTGAATAAACAGAAATTGGAAATTTTATATTTTAATTAACGTGTAAAAATAGACTTTTTAGGCACTATCTCGGATTTCGATGAAACTGGTTTTATTGGATCCGTAATAGTGAATTATTATATGTTGTCGAATTTTGTGTCGATTGGACATATCGTTTGGTCACGCGAGTTCGAAACGCGTAGAATTTAATTAAAGGAACTTAAATTAAAATATCTCGATTTGAAAAGCTATCTTCTGTATATGATGGAATTGGATTTCGAGACTAGTTCCATTGTATTCGGAGTAGGGGTATAACATATAGAACACCAGGCGGCACGCTACATTTGGAGTTCGAAATTTTAACGTGTGAACAATGCCGAGTTTATTTTATATAAATAGCCCTTAACTTTCATTTGCTAACCCTAAAACAATTTCAGCCACCATTAAAACTCCACCATCGATCGGAGCCTCTGGAGGCCGAATTAGCCTTCGATTTCAATTAGGAAAATGTAGAGCCCGACCATACGAAGCTAATCTACAGTTGGATCGTCGAACGACGAGCCTATGCGACTGAAAATCGCTCACGTTCATGAGCAGCAAATGGGTTCGACGAGGAGATTTCGTGCGCGTGCACGTGGGAGGGTGGCACGTAGGTGGGCAGATTTCATGGCTGCAGGCGGTGTCTCGTAGGCTGGTCGGCGGTAGGTGGTTGGCGCGGTGAATCGATCGAAGTTTAAAAAAATGCGAGCGCGATATGAGAAGAATAGCGTGTGTGAGGGAGGGAAGAAAGATTAGGTTAAGTTTTAAATTTTATTAATTTAGTTAATTTAAAGTTAATTATATCGAATATTATTTAATTCATAACTTTCTCGTACAAGGTCTGTTTCAAGCGCGACAAGTTGCGTTGTGTTCGTATTAGCGAGCACTACGCTATGGAGTTTGATTGGACGAATTTGGAGCTAGTTGGAATCTTGAGTTAAATTGAACGACCGTTCAATTTTAATTCAAAGCGGAGCACTTAGGAGATTTCTGGCATTTTTGTAAGTAAACTCACCTCTCTGGCCTACTTATATTTTTATATAAGTGGAAATAATTTTAGTTATGCTGCTTGTTGCGTGTTTGGATGATATACTATATATTTATTAGTTGGTTTGGATATATTCTCGCCTATTGGAGCGGATGAGACCCTATTACGTTCCCGTGTAAGAGCAGATCGCCCTTTGTATACGAATCCCGCCTCGAAGCGGTTGATTTATATTATTTGATCTTATGCTGTATGTGATGTAAGGGGACAGGTTGGAGGGATCCAACATGATTCCTCACAGTGTTGATTTTATTTTCATATACATGCTAATATATGATGAATTGGATGTCACGTTATGGATTTTAATATGATTAGACCTGTTTAGTGCTATGGTAGCACTGGGCCTTATTTTTGATATTTTAAAATACTATAAAATGACGATTTTGATTTTAAAAGAATTTCGAAATGATTTTGAAGTATATATGTTTTAATTATTTTAAATTATTAAAAGAATGAATTTGTTTTTAATGAAATAAAAGTTATGATTTTTGATGTTATAGAAGTATGGTTTTTAATGTTATGAAAGTGTACTTTTATGAAAAGTGCTTTTGAATAGAGATTTTAGAATTAGTTTTATAAAGGATTTATAGAAGTAATATTTTATAAATAAAGAAATAGATTTATAATTGGAATTTTACAAAATATAAATTCTGTAAAATAGAAATGAAATTTATAAACGTAGTTTATAAATATAGAAATGATTCATGTTGAAATTTAGATATGGAGTTAATCGTGTTAAACATGGATTTTTATTTAAAAGAATGTTTGAAAGAAATACTTTGATGGAGTTAATGGTTTTAAAAAGTAATTTGTCTTTTCAAAGTAACGTTTTGGAAAGTAGTAATTCCAAATGGAATTTAAATGGTTTAAAAAATGTTTTAAAATGTAATAAGTATCGAAAGCATAGATTTCAACATTCATTATTGTAATAGACGTTTTCGGAGAAGTATGGAAGGCATGGACTACAACACTATTGCTATAGTAAATGATTTTCGAAAGAAAATGTTTTATATAATATATGGGATTATATATATATAGCTAATTAAATTCCTATACTAATATTTTGGGTTGTCGTAACGATGTTTTACGCAACATTCATTTTGACCCAAATAAAGTGAGTTTTGAAGAATACCTTCATTAGGATTTGTATATGTACTTATTTCTATTTAAGTATATGGAGATATTTTCCAAGTGTTGAGAATGAAATGATTTGTGAATATGCTTATATCGTTAATATAAGTACATGGAAATTGTAGAATACAATAGCCTATGATTTTTGTTAGATGATAATAAACATATATATATATATTCGTTTAAATGTATTTGATATTGTACTATTTTATTTTCACATAATTAAATAAATATTTGTTGAATAAAATAAATAACATAGAAATTTTATTCAAACAAATATTTTATTACAATTTTGAATAGTACAAATTTAAGCTCTCACTATATATACAAAATTTCAATTACAATACAATTTCAAATTACAACACAATTTTTTTCACTATACAATTGTCACTTACATTTGCACCTCACTACATATCACTTGTTCACTCATATTTGTTCTTCAACTATATTCCAATTTGTATCCAGCATCTGAATTATCTGCAAAATAAACACTGACGCAGTAAAATTGAAAAAGAAATATTTTTGCCGTGTAAAATAAAATGTGTTTTGAAAATATTATTTGCCTTAGTTATTTGGGTTGTTCGTCATCATTTAATTTTTTCATACACGAACAATTTGTGACATGCACAATGTATCACTTTGTGACATGCACAGTGTATCACTGCACATGCCACAAGGCCGTGCACACCGATATACACTTGATAAAACTGCAGGGACATGCGAGCACAAGGTCAAACCCAAGCCGAGGCTGGATTCAACTCAGGTGCAATACAAATACATCACAAAATTGTCGAGTACAAGTCCTCATGCAACAAGTATCCAAAACCAACATAAAACAAGCCTCGACCAAAAATTCAATGTGTACACATGAAAACAACTCAAACAAAGAAATGGCATGTATCAAGACAATAGTGGTGACACACACATACATCAGTGAAACAGAAGTACAACATTGCAAACAGTTTTGAACACAATGAGGCATGAATTCACAAACAACAAAGACTGGAAGAAACTGCACAAGCTAACATACATATATTGTAATGACCCGCCACTCATTCCATAGAATGACGCATCATTAATAAGAAAGAAAGGGATAGAAAAGAGAAAAGAAGAGAAGAGAGAAAGAAACAACAACAGATACTCACAGTGGAACGAATGAAATATAATATATCACATAAGATATTACATAGTATCATATACATTAGAGTTACACAGATTATACATCACATACTAGACAGTTATAAACATCTGTCTAGTTATTACAACTTAATACAATACAGAGATCAATACAAAGATCAACACAGCGGAACTACTATCTATATCTACAACGCTGAAGCCTCCTGCTCCATTGCTCCTCCACAATTCGTCAAAGCTAACCTGAATCCCTTGGCTACTCGTAAAAATTTGAGTACCCAAGAGTTTATAAAACAGAAATAAACACTTGGGTCAGACATGAGTCTGGTGTGAGTAACAGGTTAAACTTGCTTAACTTCAAAACCTTTTGAAACAAAGGTATCACGTAAGACTTCCCACACATAAACATGGAAAAGTTTTTACCTTACGCTAACCAAAACATTGATAGGAAATCCAGTTATATTATAATAGGTCTAGGGTTTTCAAATAAGTATTCACATAGCCGAAATTGTTACATTCATTAAATTCCAGCATACATAGGTATACAATCAAGTCCGTTATCACTTATTGGAAGTTGGGTTTCCATACAATGGCAGGGCTACCGGGGTACCGCCCGTCACAGTACGTAGCCTAGATCACCGTACCGAGGATTACTCCCAATCCCCTGCAACACAAGGCCGGAACATCCCTTACTGGATAATTCCCGCACAAGATACCCCACGGTTGTCATGATCAACCGCACACTAAGCCGAATAATAAGGAACATCTAGACAGAGGTAATCTTGTCCTACTTGGGTGCTACCCACTAACCTTGCTGCACCTCCCCTGTTTTAGCCATTCCCGGTTGATGAGGCTTGAGGCTACGATTACCTTTAAATAGAACACATCTATCTTAGAATGCTCATCGTCCACCTGACGATGTGTTGAAAGCATTCAATCCATACAAGTTCGTTCCGGGTTCAAACGAAACCGAAGGCATTATCTCGTTACACTCATTTTGGAATCACCCTCAGAGTTAACGACAATAACCCTTGCACTCTGAATCTTCATCTTCACTTGAGATTCATGACCTATCGTTAATTTGGATCGATGTGGTATTCAGATATCCAAATCTGGAAACCTGATCCCGGTCTCATCGAAATCCAAAACGTATCTTTTAAGGCCAAGTTGTTTTAAAGTTAAAACAATTCAATTCATTATCTATATTCACATAGATAGATAATTTACAATATCACAATAGATACCATCACAATTCAACTAAAACATCCATATCACACAACATATATCTCATCAGAGATATCAAACAATGCAAAGTATTCAATATTATTCATCCATCCATAAGTAATGATTTATACCATTTCTAATTAATTTAAAGTGAATTAAATTAATTACTTCATTTTATAAATCCTGCTTACTTAACCATTAATTAATTACAAATTAATTAATTATCCCCTAATTATCCTTTAATTGCATTCAAGTAATTTATCCTTTAATTAATTACTCCAATTAATTATCCTTAACCATTTATAGTAATTAACCTTTAATTACTCTATTAATTAATTAACTATAATTAATTAAATTAATAAACTATAATTAATTACATTAATCTTTAATTAATTACATTAATTAATCACTTCATTTATTAATTATTTCTTAATTAATCAACTCTTAATTACATCATTAATTATACTAATTAATGATCCTTAATTACATTTTTATTATTAATTACTCTAATTAAATTAATTACATTAGGTAATTAACCTTTAATTAAACCACATTTATTAATCACTCTTGATTAACCTCATTCAGTAATTAACTACTCTTAATTACTTCTTTAAATAAATTAATTACTCCTTAATTAATTTCTTAATTAATCCCTTGATTAATTCACAAGTAATTAAACTCAAATTACTTCCATTAATACATCACCATTCAATTAATTACTTCCAGTAATTATCTATTATTTACTTCCCTAAATAATCATACCTTATTAATTACATTAAGTAATTATTTATCAAATCATCCATTGATTATTCTAAATTAATTAAACTTAATTAATTAACTTAAACTAATCAAATTAAACTCAATTAATTACAATGAGTAATTAATTTCTTAATTACTTCCATTAAGTAATTACATTTAAACAATTTTCATAAATGATTATCTTTAAATTAATTTTTAATTAATTATTAAAATTAATCATATTAATTAATTATTTAATAATCCTTAGTTAATGATCTTCATTAACTATTTACAATTCATTAATTACTTTTCTAAAGTAATTAAAACTTTACATTACTTATTATTAATTATAAATCAATTAACAATTAATAACCCATTAATTAATCCTAATTATTTAATTAATTAAGTGTTAACTGTAACTTAATTACTTGATTAATTAATTTCCAATCATTAATTTAAAAATCAACTCTATGATTCTTAATTACAAATTAATTATTGCTTAATTAATTAACTTAAACCTTAATTATTAAATTTAAACCCTTAATTACTTAATTAATTAATCCAAATCATTAATTAATTAGATTATTTAAAACATTTTAATTACCTTAAAGATTTAATGATTTTAACATTAAGATAAAACATTTTCTTATCCAAGGTTAAACTATCATTCACAATTACATTTGAAAACATCCATTTTCAAATTTACTTTTAAATTTCATTTTAAATTCGAGATTTAAAATGAATACCAATTTATCTTTAACAAAATTTAAAACCAATTTAAAAACCTTTACATGTTAAAGAATTCTTATATCTTATAATTTTTTTTTAAAAAGAGTTTAAATCAAATTCCTTTTTAAATTCAAAACATTTAAAATATAACTAACATTTAAACTTATTAAAACATTTAAATTTATAAAACTTATTTATCTCCAATCTGAAATTCAAACCAAACTTGAATCTATATTAAATCTTTGATTTAAATTTCTGTTTAAATATATCTTTACAAATTTCAATTTAGTTTAAAATTTTAAACAGACAGTTTTTTTTTAAAACCTGGCAACAACTAAAGTACTCGAGCCCATACTAAATTACTTCGAGTCGCATATCCAAAAACTTCGAGCATCCCTCGAAACAACTCGAACAAACGCGAGTATTCTTCTTCCCCAAAACAGCTGACACACCAAATCCCCTCGTGCACCTGCACCAACGCTGCAACCATCTCCGACCTTTCGCGACGACACTCGCAAGTCAGCGACCATCACCCAATACCATTCCGATCATCAATTATACTGCAGAACCCCTAAATCGAAAACGAGCATTCGAGCTCAAAAACTGGAACAAATGTCGAATCTGTAACTGCCTCAAACACCAAATTCTGATCATCAGAGAATCTACGCCTCCGGCCACTACTTCCTCCACACCCCATCTATCATCAATTCAAATCTGGAAGAACTCGATCGCTTATAGGGGTTGCGGTGATCAATTTACTGATCAATAGTGAAAACTAGGGTTATAATTTTTGATTCAAAATCACAATCGCCCCAAAGCTTTAATCCACCTACTACCATTTTTCCCTGCAACTTCGATCAACACTCCATCACCAGAAAAGATACTGGCCACCCAAACTTCCTAGATCGACAGTTCTAACCCCAAACATGATTTCTGGTTAAACCAGAAATACACAATCAAATACAAACTAAAAATTCTAATTTTAGTTTTAAAATTCATGTCTTCGTTTATGAAATCAGTTGATAATATTAAATCAAATAATCTGGATGATTAAATTTCTACTTTCACAAGTTTACTCTGTTGTATTTTCTTTTCCAAAGACACTCAGGCTTAATTTTGACTCAATTAAATTTTTTTAAACAATAGTCTATGATAAAACAAACAATTTTTGTATGAAACTTAAGTCCTAACAGAGATTAGTTTGGGAGATAATAAATTTTGATCAAAATCTTAGCTTAAAAACAAAGAACAGAGGGTCACAGATAACAGACATGCACACATATCTATTCATCCATATATACATAGAAACTCACATATATATATATACACACAAACATACTTTCTTTCAGAAGTTAACATGCAAACAGATTTCTTATATTTAAGCTCTAAAAAAATTGTTACTCACCTGAAACAAAGATGAACAGAGCCTTATATTTTGAAAAACTTGAAACTGAGAAACTTGAATTCCTTATCTTCTTTGATTTTAAACTTGAGTTGTTGGAGCTTTAAACTGATTTAAACTACATGCATGCTTCCAGGTTGAAAAATGAATGCAGGCAGACTTTTGAATTGATTCCAGATTTGAAAAGAATGTTTGCAGGCCTTTTGTTTGATTTGGAAACTTGGTTACAGGTTGATCTTTGATTTGGAAAATGTATTACAGGTTGTTGAATTTGATTTTTGGTTTGAGGCATTTTGATTACTGATTATCAGATTTTCATTTGAGAAAAAGGTTTGAGTTTCTCTTGTTTTGAAAAGAAAATAGAAAGAAATGAAGTGAAGAAATGCATATGTTTATATATAAGTAAATTTGTGATTTATAAAAATAAAAGAAAATGAAAATAAATAAGGACACTTGTCATTAGAGTTGATCATTATTTTACACATGTTAAAACAAAGGCTTTAGATATTAACACTTGTCTTTTAAGTAATTTTACTTATTTTTATTTATTTTAAAAGTAAATAAAAGCCTTTTTTCTTTATTTATTAAATACTTATCTATATATAAATTACTTTTTAAAGAAACAAAACTAATTATATTTATAAATAAAAGTTTATACATATATTTTAAAATCCAAAACAATTTAAAATATCTATCTTTGAATTTCAAAACTTTAAATTCAAATTCAAATCAAATTAAATCCTAAGATTCAATTTAAAAATTAAGTTATATATATATACATATATAACTATTTATTCAATTTAAAAAAATAACAATTCCATAGTCTTTAAAATCCATTCATATTTATAAAAATAATACACTATACTTATTATTTGAAAATAACATATTTGATAATTTAAATAATTTATATAAGAGATTATATTATCAAGTAATATTTTAAAAAGAAATAAAACAAACCTTTTTGTTAAATCTTATTTATATTTAAGCTTAAGTTAAAATATATCTTAAACAATTTAAACATTTACCTAAAGTATTTTAAAGCTATAAGGTTATTTATTTAAATAACTTTGAAAAGTTCATATTAAATTAAATCTAAATTTCCAATTTACCAAAGCTTTTCTATTTACAATATATAAAAATAAATAAATATATTACAAATAGAAAATATCTTACTAGCTTTTAAAAGATAAAATTCACCAATTAAATACTTATTTAATTAGATTATTAAATTAAATTCAAATTTTATTGTCAAGATTATCATATCAATTTAATTATTTAACAGATTATTAAATTGATTCCGGGATATCACATTCATGACCAACCGCACACTAAACCGAAATAATAAGGGACATCCAGACAGAGGTAATCTTGTCCTACTTGGGTGCTACCCACTAACCTTGCTGCACCTCCCCTGTTTTAGCCATTCCCGGTTTGTGAGGCTTGAGGCTACGATTACCTTTAAATAGAACACATCTATCTTAGAATGCTCATCGTCCACCTGACGATGTGCTGAAAGCATTCAATCCATACAAGTTCGTTCCGGGTTCGAACGAAACCGAAGGCATTATCTCGTTACACTTATTTTGGAATCACCCTCAGAGTTAACGACAATAACCCTTGCACTTTGAATCTTCATCTTCACTTGATATTCACGACCTATCGTTAATTTGGATCGATGTGGTATTCGGATATCCAAATCTGGAAACCCAATCCCGGTCTCATCGAAATCCAAAACGTATCTTTTAAGGCCAAGTTGTTTTAAAGTTAAAACAGTTCAATTCAATTATCTTTATACACATAAATAGATAATTCACAATATCACAATAGATAATCAACATTATCAATATAAGCAGATAATCCATATTATCATCACAATTCAACTAAAACATCCATATCACGGATCAGCACATATCTCATCAGAGATAACAAACAATGCAAAGCATTCAATATTATTTATCCATCCATAAGTAATGATTTATACCATCTCTAATTAATTTAAAGTAAATTAAATTAATTACTTCATTCTATAAATCCTGCTTACTTAACCATTAATTAATTTCAACTCAACTAATTATCCTCTAATTACCCTTTAATTGCATTCATGTAATTTATCCTTTAATTAATTACTCAAATTAATTATCCTTAACCATTTATAGTAATTAACCTTTAATTACTTCATTAATTAATTAACTATAATTAATTAAATTAATCAACTATAATTAATTACATTAATCACTTCATTTATTAATTATTTCTTAATTAATCAATTCTTAATTGCATCATTAATTATATTAATTAATGATCCTTAATTACATTTTAATTATTAATTACTCTAATTAAATTAATTACATTAAGTAATTAACCTTTAATTAAACCACATTTATTAATCACTCTTGATTAATCTCATTTAGTAATTAACTACCCTTATACTTTTATTAACTAAATTAATTACTCCTTAATTAATTTCTTAATTAATCCCTTGATTAATTCACAAGTAATTAAACTCAAATTACTTCCATTAATACATCACCATTCAATTAATTACTTCCAGTAATTATCTATTATTTACTTCCCTAAATAATCATATCTTAATAATTACATTAAGTAATTATTTATCAAATCATCCATTGATTAAATTAATTAAACTTAATTAATTAACTTAACTAATCAAATTAACTTAATTAATTACAATGAATAATTAAATTTCTTAATTACTTTCATTAAGTAATTATACTTTAAACAATTCCATAAATGATTATCCTTAAATTAATTAATCTAATTAATTATTAAAATTAATCACATAAATTAATTATTAAATAATCTCAAATTAACGACCTTCATTAATAATTATTTAATTACTTTTCTTAAGTAATTAACTTAGATTAACCATTATTAATTTCAAATTAATAAATCTTAATAACCAATTAATTAATCTCTAATTATTTAATTAATTAAGTGTTTACCATAACTTAATTAATCTTTAATTACTTTATTAATTAATTCTTAATCATTAATCAATATTCTAATTTATAAACCTTAATTACAAATTAATTATTCTATTTAATTAATCTTAAACCTTAATTAAGATAATTTAAATCCTTAATTACAAATTAATTAATCCAAATCATTAATTAATTAGATTATTTAAACCATTTTAATTACCCTAAAGTTTTAATGATTTTAACTTTAAGATAAAACATTTTCTTATCCATGGTTAAATTATCATTCACAAATACATTTGAAAACATCCATTTTCAAATTTACTTTTTAAATTTCATTTTAAATTCTGGATTTAAAATGAATACCAATTTATCTTTAACAAAGTTTAAAACCAATTTAAAAACCTTTACATGTTAAAGAATTCCTATATCTTATAAAAGAACTTAAAGAATTTAAATCAAATTTATTTTTAAATTCTAACCATTTAATATACATTTTAAACAATTAAAGTTATTAAACAATTTAATTTAAAAACTTTCTTTTATTTCAATCTGAGATACAGATTTAAATTTTTCCAGATTAAACTTTAGATTTAAAAATTCTGTTTAAATATTTCCTTACAAATTTAAATTCAGTTTAAAACTTTAAACAGACAGGTTTTAAAACCTGGCAACACTATGTACTCGAGCCCATATCAAACTACTTCGAGTCGCATATCCAACAACTTCGAGCAAATATCCAATTGACACAAGGAAACCCCCGAGTATCTCTCCTCTGTTATCACTCAACTTCACCAGAATTTCTATTGCACCGTGCACGTGCACGGTCACCAGCATCAACTCCGACCATCGACGAGTATCCCCACAAGACGACGTTCATCCCTACACCAGAATCCAACCACTCGATCATCGAAACTAAAACGAAATCAAAATCGAGCCTAAAAATCAAAACTGGAACAAAAATAAAACTTCCAAAACTTGGCAACAACTCCTCGTACTCCTGCCTCTGATCACCGGAGTTCCTGAAACTCCAGTCACGACTTCGCCTAAGCCCTATCTACCATTCCCCAGAGTTTTGTTGAACTCGATCATTCATAGAGTTCGCAGTGATCAAATTCTAATCGACTAAAGAAACTAGGGTTAAAATCTTTGATTCAAAATCACAATCGCCCCAAAGCTTTAATCCACCTACTACCATTTTTCCCTGCAACTGCTGATTCCAAAACCAGAAATAGATCTTACACGTACTCCCTCAGAGATACATAAAACACATCGAATTCCAATTGTCCAAACTGGCAATTCAATCAAGTAGACCAAATACTTATCCAAATCAGAACACAGAAGAGATCCAAAACACAACTCTACTTCAGAATTATCAGTAGATTCCAAACTTACTTCTCCTATCCAGAGATGTACTCCCAAACTGCTTTCGCTGCACCACTTTGATCCGATGAAGAACACAAGAACAGACTGGACAACATATCCCAGAAATATGGTCCAACAAATCCATAAAGAAAACTCAGACACTCCATCAAAACCTGAGCTGTTTTACCAAACTCTATCTCTAGGAACCATCCTTCCACTAGACTGAACCACCGGTATCACTCCTGGAATCCTAGTCGATAAGAAAACTCAATCTCCAGATGCGGACAAACTTCTGACTTCCCGAAGACATCCAGAAAAACTCTGATAACCCAAGAGAACACTCAGCAATCGCAAGTCACTTTTGCGATCAACCCAACCTAATTCCAAAGAAAACTGTTCTCTCTTTACCAAAAAGAACAGCTCATACTTAACTATCCAATCTGTAACGACCCGCTATTTTGGACTATTCGCATCCGCACATGTTGGACTTGAATAATTCAAAATACCGAATTGTTAATATAAATCGGCAAAACTCAGCATATACAATAAATAAATAATCACAGATCACAGACACAGAGTAATATAACAATAATGAAGCGGAAACAAAAGAATAGTAGTTCATGAAGCTACTATATATATAACCGAGTTAAACAAGGTACAACAGAAGTCTCGAATACAATAGTCAAATACAATATCAGAATACATCACTGGAATCAACTGAATATCTGAAAGATGGATAGATGGCTGGATCTCCAAGCGAAGCTCCAACTCCAACGGTGAGTCTCGAATACTGGTACACTCAGTCTGACCCGAGCGTAAAGAAAACACAAACACTCGAGTCAGGATTAACATTCTTATATCAATAAATCCAACTCAAGTGAAATAACGACTGAAATACAAGTGACTCAAAGGATGTTTGGGATAACCATCCTCTAAGGATCCGTTAAACTATCTACTATGTAGTAGTGTACGCTAAGTAGATAATGTCTAATCAGTAAAATACGATATCAAAATAGCGTTAAGTCATGGCCCATTCCACCCTTAACACATTTTTATTCCCAAGAGCATATACAAGACCATAGTTTCCCCAAAACCGGAAGTCACCAGAGGGCAATCCATATACTAAAGGTACAAACCAAAATCGTAGTGGTCGCGAATAGGATAATCAGTATGACAAGGTACATAAGGCGATACCAACTAGGATACTAGTAGTTGCGTGATCCGGACTGATGTTGGGCATAGCAGCTACTACCCCAACACCGCGAACAACACTCCCATAATCGAGGGGTGCACCCAAATCGAATCACAAAAGTAATAGATATGGTAACGAAGAAGTGTGTCCGCTAGAGGTGGCGAACCTCAATGGCCCGGCGCGGCTCCTGTTTTAGTCATGTCCGGGGTCATCCAAAATCGTTCTCTTTCTTCAGTCAACACGTTCATCAAAACCATCCACTTCGTTCTGGATCAACACTCCACGTATATTAGTTATTAAAGTGGTTTTCGGTATCGACAGAGAGTATGTCCATATCCGATCCCGGTCTCTTTAATAACTACGTATTATTACACCGATGGTCATTTAATAAACTTTCAAAATAGTTATATTTCAAAACCGACATATCATTGCCATTTCAAAAATATTCACCTCCAAAATCATAGTACTTTTCCAAAGTTATAACACTTTCGAAATCATAGTCTTTTAAAAATCAAAACACTTTGGAAATCACAGCTTTGAAATCATAGCATTTTGGAAATCATAACACTTTCTTTTAAACGGTTTAGATATTAAAATTAGTATATATAATAAAATAGTTTATGAATAAGATAGTTTATATAAATAGTTATAAGTTAAAATAGTTTAAAATAAAATAATTTATATTAAAAAATGATTTATATTAAAATAGTTTATATTAAAATAATTTATAAAGTAAAATATCAATAGTTTTAAATATAATTTAAAATTACTCTATAAAATAAAATAGTTTCCTCAAATTTCACAAATCGATTCAAATCAACTTAAATTCCAAAATTTTAATTTAATCAAATCTCAAATCATCAATTTCAACTCGATTCCATTTCTCAATAAATCATTTCAAATTATATCGATTTCAAATACAAATTTGAAACCCGAATTAACCATTTCAATTTAAATATATTTCAAAGCTTTAAATATTCAACATTTCAAAACTAAATTTTATAATTCCATTTATATCTAAATTTAATTTCATTACATTTAGTTTCTGAGACATTTCCTTAATCGTTTCAATACATCTAAATACAACTTCAATTTACAAATTTTTATAAACAAATATCCCATTTATTTTTATATAAGTTTGAAATATTCATTTAAGCTACTATTTAGTCAAGTTCAAGTTATAACACATATCTTACAATTTCCAATTTAATAGATTTCAAATCAAACTTATTTAAGTATAATTATTAAATACTCAAGAATTCCAAATCAATTTAAATTTATCTTTCAACTTGAACATTATAAACTTTATATTTGAAAATATAAATTTTACATAAATACTCAAAACATATTTTTATATTGATTCAAATCAACTTAAATAAATCTTTAAAATCAATATTTATTAAAACCATATATTTCTTTTCAAAACCATAGAAATCATTTCAAATTATTGATATATAGACCAACGGTGTCTGTATATAATTTTCTACCCTATGGTCAAGTGATACAGATATTTATCTTTTCAATCCGTAATTTAAATATATACGGGTATATATATATCATTTCAACCCGTAATCCCAAATTCAATTCAATTGAAAATCGCTTGGGTTTATCATTTCAACCCATAACAATTTTCTCCTATTCTACAGATCGTTCGGGTATGTATCATTTCAACCCATAGTGAACTCTATATTAACAGGGAACTTGCAGAGTGATAACAGATATGATAAAAATATAACAACGGTAACAGGCATATATCATCAGTATAAATAACAGATAAGGGTGTCAGATGTCACATGTGAACAGATACAGATGATGGCACATATATATATATCAATATAAATAACAGATAATGGTGTCAGGTGTCACAGGTGAACAGATACAGATGATGGCATAGATATAGAAATATAAATAACTAACAGCAGCATATTTCAATTTGTCGTTTCAATTGAAATCAAATTTAATAAATGTAAGAACGTTAATCGTGAGTGATTGCTCACCTTCCGAGGCCAGAGAGAATAGACAATGAAATGAGTTACGGATCCAAGCACGAATTTCGAAGCAAAGCATGATGGACACGAATACGACGAACAAAGCTGATAAATTAGAATTTGATGAGAACAAATTAATTCAGCTTGATATAAATGGAAAAATACATATTATTATAAAAATTGATATTTTGAGTTATGATAAATATAAAATAAAACATATATACAATTCGAAATCATTATTGTTAAAACGCAATTATTCCAATTAAAGATATATATATATATATATTATTTTTAAAAATCAATACTTATAATCAAAATGTATAACCAAAATCAAATACTTATGTATATCAAAGAATGTAAGTAACGTAAACAAAAGGGACCAGAATAGCTTATCACATTATTGTAAACGGTCATACGTACCTATAAACAAATATACATATACAGACCATAAACTTCAAATATATTATAAATATAATTTCTTTTATAAAGCAGTACATACCTTACTTTATAACAATATACAAGTTGTACTTTATAAACTCACTTTATTACACTAATGTATGCAGTACTATGCTATGACTTATAGCTAATAGACAGATCATACTAAAAAAAACCATTTTATGAGAACAGCAAAGCAAAACCCGAACACTATAAGATATATTAAAACATAACGTATATATATTTTAAACGATATAAGATAAGGCGGTTGTAAACAACATTTATATAGGGACCTATATAATATAGCCGTTCCAAATTTCAAACCCAGACAAGTTATGTACATTTGTAAAAACAAATTATATATATTCAATTATAGACTTGCAATGCACTTACGTATATATATCATACTGTACGAATTACATACATTTCAATACAACATATATAACCCATACTATATAACTGTATAAACTTTTATATATAAACTAGTATATATAAATATATATATTCACACCTGCATATGAAAGGATGAAGGAAAACTGCCGAGGGGAGGAGAGAAGTGGTGCTCGACCGGGGAGGTGGAGCCGAAGATTGGCCGGCGAGAGCCATGCGGGTTCGGTGATGTCTAGTGAGGCGGCTGCCGCATGTGTTCAGAGGGGAGGAGGCTTGCGGCTGTAGCAGGCGGTCAGGAGTGAAGCAGTCGGAACGTGTTTGTGATGGGGAAAAAGGAGTAAAGTGGTCACGGGTTTGGAAGGGATGACGAGGCCGGTTGCAAACATGGAGGGGGAGCTGTGTGGTGACTTGGTGGAAGAAGCCTTTGAGTTGTAGGCAAACTTTAAATGTGGCATACAAAACTTAGTATTAATATGCATTTTATTTTAAAGCAAGATTGAGAGAGAGAAGAGAAGGATTCACTGAAACCATATATATAGTCTTGCTTAGTATATAACTCTTCTTAGTATATAACTCTTGCTTAGTATATATAAACTAACGTATTATATATAATTTACAATTATAAGTTTGCTTGGCCAGTGGATTTACAAGAACCGATGAAAGCACAAACAGGTTGGGAGGTGAACTGGCTAACATAAAATTTAATAATATATATATATATTTTTCAAGTAGGAGCCAGTACGAAAAGTGAAAAAGCAAACGTCAATGTCGCAGAAACTAGCTGTATTATTTGAGACCAGGGAACAGTGACAACTACTGTGAATATAGAAAGGCAAGTGTTGTTTGATTTAACACGATAGATAACAAAAGGACAAGAGAAACCAAATGGTTCAAAACGGATACCGATACGATTAACCGTTTCACGGACTTCGCCACGTGTCGGACTTCAAAACACACAAATGAATATACTATGGAGATCAGCACGATGAGACGATCAAAATGGTATAAAGATATTAGTGGTATGATCGAATTATAAAAATTCAAATTTTCTAATAGCGGAAAATGCAAGAAAAACGCTGAAAAATGAGATCGACGGAGCCAAAGATGTCCGAATTTGGAAAAATGACAAACTGAAATCTTGCTCAGAAGATGCTTTAGAATTTTTCTATGTAAAAATATTTAGGTTTCGGAAACATTTTATTTTCATCGCTTTTTAACTGATTAAATTGAAGTAAATTTACGCGCGAAATAAACTTTCATATTTTCGGACGAAAATTTACCAGTTGCTATGTTTAACTAAACGCATTTCAAATATCAAATTTATATTTCAAAATTTTATCGTTTAAAATTTCACAAAATTTCAACTAATTACGTTATTAAAACAGTTGAAATTTACGGGTCGTTACACTCTCCCCTACTCAAAACTTTTCGTCCCCGAAAAGGAACGAGGTAGGAGAATAGAAACAACCAGAAAGAAAACAGATTTGAAATACAAAATAACAATTAATTTAAACCATATAAATTCAAATTTAAATTAATTGATATTCAATAATTGATTTAATCCATTTGATTTCACTAAAATCAATCTCAACTATTTCTAAATTCATTATCTTATTATCCCATTTTCTTCAATTTACAATTTCTAAAACCATAAATTTGAATAGTCTTTTATTATAATCATATTTTCTTCAACAATTTTAAATTCTTCTTTATTCCAAATTACTGTTAAATTTATTCTACTTAATATATCTACTCACATATATTTAACCCATATAAATTAATTTAAAACATAAAAGTTCCGATTTAAATTAATTTACATCTATTAGTTTCTTTTAAATTCAAGGTATTTTCATATGTTGATCAAATTTCAATTTATTAATTCTTTCAAACAAATTTATTTCATTATTAACTGAGTTTTCTTATTATCCTATCTAACTCTATTAACATCTTTATAATCAAAATTTAGTGTATAACATTTATTATAACCACTCAAATTTTATTTATAAATTCAATTTATCTTATATATTATCCAATTACATATTCAACTTCTGTATGATTTAGGTAAGTTGTATTAGAATGCAGTTGAACAATATACAAATAAAATTTTCCCAATTCAATTATTCAAGTTTAAATATTTATTCCAAATTTTGGTTTTATTTATAATTAAAATCATCCTTTAACAAAATTTAAGAATTAGATTTCCGATTAACTTTAAACAATTTAGAGATATATATAATATATTTATATCAAATCAAATTAAATTTTAAAATAAGATACCTATATATATATGTAAATCAAATTATACTAAAGAAAGTCAAATCAAAATATTTTTTTTCAAAACAAAACCGTAGCAAAGCTACAGAATGGTTTCTCCACTTCGAAACTCGAAAATGAATGTCGATGATGCGGCCGCCATCACCGAAATTATTTTCCAGCGACAAAGAGAAGAGCACTGACTAAACATCTAAAATTTCTTTAGAATGATTTCTATTTGAAAATATTTTAAATACTATACACTTTAAAACTTACAAATCAAAGTTTGAAATCACCGGAAATTTAAATTCCTAAATTCTAATTTAAATACATTTCAAATCAAATTATAACCAAGTTTTATAAATTTATTTATATTATGCGATAATCAATGGTTTACAAAACAATAAATGAAAATCAAATATTATCATTTTTGACAACAAATTCTTTAAGAATTTAATTTCAGAAAACTTATATTTGTATATAATATAATCATCCAACTATTTTGTTTACCAAATTTGAAAACAACATTGTGTCAGTTTGTTCTGTTCAAGTGTTTTGGAAATCCTATCGATAGCGTTGATCAGACGAATCGATCGAAAACCCAAATCAACATCAACAACTCAACAACACAATATATAAAACATTTTAACATTAATTTACAAATACACTTCCTCGCTCAACGATACAGTAACGGATTTCAAAGCAAGGATAGGGATTCAAATTTGATTAATTCAATCAAAGAAAATTTTGATTTGAGAATAAGTTGGAACGAAAGATAAGATGATTATCTAACCGAATAAGGAAATAGATAATCTTATATAAATCGCGGGCAACCATAACCGGGTCGACCGTGACTTGAAGAATAAGATCGATGTGGAATTCCAAGGTAAATCGACATTCGATCTCAAGAAATAGAATTCGGGCATAGCAAGAGATAGAGAGCATCGTAAACCGTGGATGCAGAAATCTCCGGTAAATCAATGTTTATTGTAAAGGAGCTTCACCCTTTTCAAATAATTCGAAGATTGGCGAGACCGCCGATTCATTACAAAGATCATTCAAAGTGGAGTTATGAGATACTCCAGAATTCAGAAGAATACGAATAGTGAGGGATAAGAATGAATTTCGGAACCGAGGGAACGTTCCGAATTCAAAGGAATCGAGTCGAAAAGAAAGAGATTCAACTCGTAGGTGAGTGATTCTGTAGATACATTTACCCTATATGCTGAGTTTTGCCTAGAGCTACCAAAGCTCTGATACCAACTGTAACGACCCGCTATTTTGGACTATTCGCATCCGCACATGTTGGAATTGAATAATTCAAAATACCGAATTGTTAATATAAATCGGCAAAACTCAGCATATACAATAAATAAATAATCACAGATCACAGACACAGAGTAATATAACAATAATGAAGCGGAAACAAAAGAATAGTAGTTCATGAAGCTACTATATATATAACCGAGTTAAACAAGGTACAACAGAAGTCTCGAATACAATAGTCAAATACAATATCAGAATACATCACTGGAATCAACTGAATATCTGAAAGCTGGATAGATGGCTGGATCTCCAAGCGAAGCTCCAACTCCAACGGTGAGTCTCGAACATTGGTACACTCAGTCTGACCCGAGCATAAAGAAAACACAAACACTCGAGTCAGGATTAACATTCTTATATCAATAAATCCAACTCAAGTGAAATAACGACTGAAATACAAGTGACTCAAAGGATGTTTGGGATAACCATCCTCTAAGGATCCGTTAAACTATCTACTATGTAGTAGTGTACGCTAAGTAGATAATGTCTAATCAGTAAAATACGATATCAAAATAGCGTTAAGTCATGGCCCATTCCACCCTTAACACATTTTTATTCCCAAGAGCATATACAAGACCGTAGTTTCCCCAAAACCGGAAGTCACCAGAGGGCAATCCATATACTAAAGGTACAAACCAAAATCGTAGTGGTCGCGAATAGGATAATCAGTATGACAAGGTACATGAGGCGATACCAACTAGGATACTAGTAGTTGCGTGATCCGGACTGATGTTGGGCATAGCAGCTACTACCCCAACACCGCGAACAACACTCCCATAATCGAGGGGTGCACCCAAATCGAATCACAAAAGTAATAGATATGGTAACGAAGAAGTGTGTCCGCTAGAGGTGGCGAACCTCAATGGCCCGGCGCGGCTCCTGTTTTAGTCATGTCCGGGGTCATCCAAAATCGTTCTCTTTCTTCAGTCAACATGTTCATCAAAACCATCCACTTCGTTCTGGATCAACACTCCGCGTATATTAGTTATTAAAGTGGTTTTCGGTATCGACAGAGAGTATGTCCATATCTGATCCCGGTCTCTTTAATAACTACGTATTATTACACCGATGGTCATTTAATAAACTTTCAAAATAGTTATATTTCAAAACCGACATATCATTGCCATTTCAAAAATATTCACCTCCAAAATCATAGTACTTTTCCAAAGTTATAACACTTTCGAAATCATAGTCTTTTAAAAATCAAAACACTTTGGAAATCATAGCTTTGAAATCATAGCATTTTGGAAATCATAACACTTTCTTTTAAACGGTTTAGATATTAAAATTAGTATATATAATAAAATAGTTTATGAATAAGATAGTTTATATAAATAGTTATAAGTTAAAATAGTTTAAAATAAAATAATTTATATTAAAAAATGATTTATATTAAAATAGTTTATATTAAAATAATTTATAAAGTAAAATATCAATAGTTTTAAATATAATTTAAAATTACTCTATAAAATAAAATAGTTTCCTCAAATTTCACAAATCGATTCAAATCAACTTAAATTCCAAAATTTTAATTTAATCAAATCTCAAATCATCAATTTCAACTCGATTCCATTTCTCAATAAATCATTTCAAATTATATCGATTTCAAATACAAATTTGAAACCCGAATTAACCATTTCAATTTAAATATATTTCAAAGCTTTAAATATTCAACATTTCAAAACTAAATTTTATAATTCCATTTATATCTAAATTTAATTTCATTACATTTAGTTTCTGAGATATTTCCTTAATCGTTTCAATACATCTAAATACAACTTCAATTTACAAATTTTTATAAACAAATATCCCATTTATTTTTATATAAGTTTGAAATATTCATTTAAGCTACTATTTAGTCAAGTTCAAGTTATAACACATATCTTACAATTTCCAATTTAATAGATTTCAAATCAAACTTATTTAAGTATAATTATTAAATACTCAAGAATTCCAAATCAATTTAAATTTATCTTTCAACTTGAACATTATAAACTTTATATTTGAAAATATAAATTTTACATAAATACTCAAAACATATTTTTATATTGATTCAAATCAACTTAAATAAATCTTTAAAATCAATATTTATTAAAACCATATATTTCTTTTCAAAACCATAGAAATCATTTCAAATTATTGATATATAGACCAACGGTGTCTGTATATAATTTTCTACCCTATGGTCAAGTGATACGGATATTTATCATTTCAATCCGTAATTTAAATATATAAGGGTATATATATATCATTTCAACCCGTAATCCCAAATTCAATTCAATTGAAAATCGCTTGGGTTTATCATTTCAACCCATAACAATTTTCTCCTATTCTACAGATCGTTCGGGTATGTATCATTTCAACCCATAGTGAACTCTATATTAACAGGGAACTTGCAGAGTGATAACAGATATGATAAAAATATAACAACGGTAACAGGCATATATCATCAGTATAAATAACAGATAAGGGTGTCAGATGTCACATGTGAACAGATACAGATGATGGCACATATATATATCAATATAAATAACAGATAATGGTGTCAGGTGTCACAGGTGAACAGATACAGATGATGGCATAGATATAGAAATATAAATAACTAACAGCAGCATATTTCAATTTGTCGTTTCAATTGAAATCAAATTTAATAAATGTAATAACGTTAATCGTGAGTGATTGCTCACCTTCCGAGGCCAGAGAGAATAGACAATGAAATGAGTTACGGATCCAAGCACGAATTTCGAAGCAAAGCATGATGGACACGAATACGACGAACAAAGCTGATAAATTAGAATTTGATGAGAACAAATTAATTCAGCTTGATATAAATGGAAAAATACATATTATTATAAAAATTGATATTTTGAGTTATGATAAATATAAAATAAAATATATATACAATTCGAAATCATTATTGTTAAAACGCAATTATTCCAATTAAAGATATATATATATATATATATATATTATTTTTAAAAATCAATACTTATAATCAAAATGTATAACCAAAATCAAATACTTATGTATATCAAAGAATGTAAGTAACGTAAACAAAAGGGACCAGAATAGCTTATCACATTATTGTAAACGGTCATACGTACCTATAAACAAATATACATATACAGACCATAAACTTCAAATATATTATAAATATAATTTCTTTTATAAAGCAGTACATACCTTACTTTATAACAATATACAAGTTGTACTTTATAAACTCACTTTATTACACTAACGTATGCAGTACTATGCTATGACTTATAGCTAATAGACAGATCATACTAAAAAAAACCATTTTATGAGAACAGCAAAGCAAAACCCGAACACTATAAGATATATTAAAACATAACGTATATATATTTTAAACGATATAAGATAAGGCGGTTGTAAACAACATTTATATAGGGACCTATATAATATAGCCGTTCCAAATTTCAAACCCAGACAAGTTCTGTACATTTGTAAAAACAAATTATATATATATTCAATTATAGACTTGCAATGCACTTACGTATATATATCATACTGTACGAATTACATACATTTCAATACAACATATATAACCCATACTATATAACTGTATAATCTTTTATATATAAACTAGTATATATAAATATATATATTCACACCTGCATATGAAAGGATGAAGGAAAACTGCCGAGGGGAGGAGAGAAGTGGTGCTCGACCGGGGAGGTGGAGCCGAAGATTGGCCGGCGAGAGCCATGCGGGTTCGGTGATGTCTAGTGAGGCGGCTGCCGCATGTGTTCAGAGGGGAGGAGACTTGCGGCTGTAGCAGGCGGTCAGGAGTGAAGAAGTCGGAATGTGACGACTCGGGTTTTGCCCGCTCGAAAATCAACATCCGTACTTCACATTGTACTAGAATGCCGCAGATTCGATCGTTCAAATCCGATTCGCCGGAGCTATAACACAGTTAAGTAATTAACACAGCGGAAGAAAAGAATAATACATTGATATATATAATATTTGATACAACAGAGTGATACAATGAATATCAATATACATCAGAGATATGATACAAGAAATAGCAGCGGAAAAGAAAAGATAACAACAGTAGCGGAACAATATCAATAGAAGTGATAACTCCAAAATGATCTTCAGACAAGAATGAATCCACAACTCCAAGATAAGCAACTCCGATGAATGAACTAGCTCCAGATAATCTACTAAACCTGAATATCTGAAAAACCCAACTCTAGACTGCTCGTGTGGAAAATTATGAGCACCCAGAGTTTAGGAAGGGAACAATAAACTCCGGATCAGTCATGGGACTGGTGTGAGCAACAAAAACAGTTTATCTTTAAACAACAACAAAAGGATTTTAAACATTGAAATCCGCAATGCTTTTGGAAAATGAAACTACCATAAGACCTCCCACCACACACACAATGCAAACGCAGAATTGGAGGAGATTTCTTCTTATGATAGTCAAAAATGCTTACTACGCAAATCATTGGATTATTATTATAAGTGCATAGTGCAGAAAAACATTTCGAAAGTATAATATTAATCTTAGCCAACATACGACCAGTATCGTATGCCTACTATAGCTACTATGTTCAATAGCAGGTTACCGCCACATTCCATAGCAGGTAATACAACTAAAACCGTACGCGTCGCGTATTGTTTCTTTGGATTTTCCAACAAATGGTCAGGCTAAGGAACTTCCTTCCGCCGCATGGGATCGCCTCTGGCGGGACGTCCCGAGAGACAAACTGCTCTCTGCAAACAAGGCCGGGTTACCCCTGTAACAGGTAACTCACGAATATGCCACCCCCTGGTCCTTTGGGACCTTTATCCGAGGCGCCTCTAAACCAACATCACACATAATAAAGTGTATCCACATGAGTAAGTATCTGGGCTCCATACCATGATACCACCCCTTTCCAGAAGGAAATGACATACCCTAAAGGGCGCGACCCTCATAACCTTGCTGCAACATTCCCGTTTCGACCATTTCCGGGTTGTGAGGCTCTGACGAAGTCTCGTCCACAAAGCTACGCTTTTTCAAAAAGCCATGCTTTGGGTCAACAGATGATCAACCTATGATCACAAAGATAAATGATCAAACAAATGATCATATCACAAATGATCAAACACTGATCATCACACAGCAACACTCAGCATGCCACATTACCAAATTGGGAGTATATCGCTGATAACCTTCAACTACATAACCTATGAGCTCGTACATCTCAGAGAAGGGTGTTAAGCTAAGAGAATAAATTCTCCGCCACCAACAGAAATGTATTTGAAAGAAATCAGCTTTATATCTCAAAGTGTAATGTCAGACATACAATCCATACAAGTCTGTTCTGGGATCGAACAGAACCGAAGGCACTTCTCACGAAGCCCTTGCAATTCCGGATAATTTCCAATCACGTCCGGACTTCCCGTCACTAAGGGTGATAAAACCTCTATATCGGGGAGCCGATGCAGAGTAACTCGACGGTAATCCTTCCGTTTTCAAAAATATCCGGTCTTCAACACCGGTCTTCAAATGCCATCCATATACGACGTATCACATATTCGGAATGGGTTATACGACACAAAGGTCCTCTCCCAGCTAAACCGAATAGTGAGCGAAATATTCGAAAATCATATGGATATGGGATTTCAATTAAGTCACAACTTAAAACCCAAACTTTCCATTTGAATGGTTAAAACAAATTACCATTTACATCTTTTTAAACAAAAAGATTCATTTCAACAACCCTCAACAGTTTAAACAATTTTCACACTTTAATCTTTTAAACAAAAGATTCATTCACAGATTTTCCAAATTAATTCCCATTTCAATTTGATTAACTCGTTAAATCTTTAAAACAAAGATTTAACTTATGGCTTTCAAAACAATCCATTTCAAATAGTTTAAACAAATCATCATTTTAAATCTGTTAAAAATAAACAGATTCAAATCATAGCTTTTCAAAACAATTCATTCATAACTTGGAAAACCCTTTTTCAATTCAATCTTGAAATTCCTTTAATTAAACTGGAATTTCATTTCTTATCGGAAAGCTTTTATCTTTTGAAAACAAATAGTTTCATTTTAGAAAGTCTGATTCATTCATACGAGTGGAAATCCTTGGGTTAAATCCAAATTCTCAAAATTACATTTTTTAAATGGTTTAAATTCAGATAAACACATTTATAACATTTTCAATCTCTAGTTTCAAATCATAGGATTCAATTCCAAACTTGAATTCAAATTTAAATCAAATTATTTAAATTTTCAAAACTCGATTAAGTTATTCAAAATAACTTTTATCTTTGAAATTCTATTTCAAAAGCTTTCCACTTTAAACCCAAATTTCCAAATTCAAAATCAATTGAAATTAAAATTTCAATTTCAAAAACATCAAATTTAAATTATCTGTGACTTAACCGATTTCCACGTGAAATCCATATTTGTGTGTGTAAAAGTGTAGTCCAGGGGTTTAACACAATAGTGCAACACGATGAATCATCACAGATCAAAATACAAGAATATAGTTGATAAACGATATAAATTATATCGCTTATCTTTTATTCACAGATCACAGATATATATAAATTTCAGATAAATAAACTACAGTAAAGATTACACACAAATCAGAATATATCACAAAGCATCACAGATCAGGAAATATCAAACAATTCAATCATCCAATCAAATCCAAATATTCATAAGTAAGGTCAGTTAATTATCTGATTTATTCAAATTAGATTAATTACTTATGAATTTCTAATCCGGGTTAATTAATCGTTAATTAATTACAAACCAATATAATTAATTATCCTTTAAATCATTTATTAACTAATCATTAATAATTAATTAATTAACCTTAAATTAATTATCCTTAATTAATCACATTGATTTATTAGCCCTTAATTTATTATCTTTCCTTAATCACCTTCATTAAGTTATAATTCCTTAATTAATTAACTTAATCAATTAATACTTAATGACCCATTAATTAACCATTAATTATTTCAATTTTTTTTTAAATGTAACTTATTAACCTTTAATTATTTATTAATTAACATTCAACCATTAATTCAAAATCCAACCTTATCAAATTAATGATTCTTAACTCCAAATTAATTATTTCTAATTAATTTACTTAAAACTTAATTTATGAGTTTAAAACTCATAATTACTTAATAAATCCAGTTATCAATTGAATTTATCAATCCATTTTAATTAACTTATTAATTTAATGAATTCAAATCATTAAATTCAAACTTAAGGATTTTTTTACTAAATTCCTTTTTAGATTTCAAATCATTAAAGTATATTTTACTTTTAAACTTACTTACACTATTTAAAGTTATAAACTTAATCCATTTTCAAAACTTAAGATTCAAATTTAAATTTGAATTTAGACTTAAAATCTTAATTTAAACTGGGTTTAAATTTGTTTCAGATTTTATATTGTATTTTGAAATCAAGAAACTGCCAGGCTATATTTTTACAAAAGCCTGGAATACAACATACTCAAATCGACCAACTGCTCCGAGTCATCTCTTCCCCTACTTCGAGTATCACACTCGAATAACTCGAGTAATACCCGAGCCCACTCATCAAATCCTTCGAGAAGAACAAGGCCTGAACCCAGACATTCGTGTGCACGTGCACACTTCCTCCGCTCTGCTCCGATCATCACCACGATCTCAGGCAGGTTGCCGATGATCCCCTCACGCCACGCAACCACCCAGTTCCATCAGATAACCACGAAATCGAAAACGAGTGCAACTCGAAGCCTGGAAGCCACAATCCGGTTCCACGTTCGCCTGGAAATCATCTTCGTTCATGGAATTCCGACCACCATCACCCTTGAAATCTCGGCCACGCCTTCGATTATACCAAAGCTTCCTTCTCCTCCAATGTCGTGCCACTCGATGTATCGTGGGGGTCGCAGTGAGCAAGTGTTCAAGTGGCAAGAAAATTAGGTTTACGGAAAGGAAACTAACGTCGCCGTCGCCACCGAAGTCATTGACACCCCCGACTATTTTTCCTACCACCCCAGTAGGTTCCCCCACTTCCCCTAGCGACGCCGGCATCTCCAGTTCATCGCGTCGCCGGGAATTGGTCAAAAACCAATTCCAGGCCATCTGTCGATTCCCCCTTGCATTCCCATTTAAAAATTACCATCTTCATTTTAAAAATCCTATCTTCTGATGGCAATTCGAGTTATGTAATTAATTTTAAGTTTCATGACACTCGAATATATCACATAGTTAAGTTCTTCCTGTAAAATAAATTTTTGAGATGCTATAAAACTCTATTTCACTGGAAAACTTTCCCAGATCTTAATTTAAGTATAAGCAACTTGTTTTTGTTTAAACTTCAAAGTCAAATGATGATTTGAAGAGATTGTTGAATCTCATATTGATTTTTTTCTACTCTGAAACCCAAATAGAGGACAAGCAATACCCAAGCATACATATGACAGAGTTAAAACTGAAAAGATTCTCAACCAAGCACTCTTAAATCAAACCATACATACCCAAATTTAATTTAACTTAAACTTGAAAAACAGGTTGTTTACTCACAGATTCACAGGCAATTAAAAATAAAAAGAAAAACTGGTTTTAGAAAAATTTGAAGTTTCTCACCTTACTTCAGAAGGAAGAACAGAGACTGTTTGTAAACAGTTTGAACTTGAAAACTGTAAATGTTCCCACTTTGATCCTTTAGCCAAATCATCTTGCTCTCTACCTTGTTATAGTTGCTTGATGATTGTAGAATGTTGTTTTAAGTTTTAATGGAGTTTCATTTTATTTTGTTTTTGTTCGAACTGGGAATGAGATTGAAAATGATAAAGAAAAGGTGGCTTATAGGCTATAATATAAACAGAGCATATTTTCTTTTTCTTTCTTATGTAGTGTCAGAGATATTTCATAAGAAATGGAGGCTGAAATACAATTCGTATGAATTTTGTATGCTGTAAGGATTGAGAGCATTTAATGGTGTTTGTACTTATGTCTTCCTTTTGTACATATCATATATATATATATTTTTTATAATACCTGGCTTCATTTGCAAGCTATCAACTTATATAATTTTACTTTGTTTTGGTTCTTATTGTTCTCAAGTTTACCTGCATATCATATTCGAACATGATTTTCTATGCAGATATTTGTTAGGCTGGGAAGTCTTCATTCTTAGCTTGCATTCCTTTCTTATGTACTATACAAACATGCTACTTAGTTTATTTGCACATTTTCTTGTCTACATATATTTCTTTACTTTGCTATTTATACTTACCTGCATATCTTGTTTTGGTTTCACACTTGTATATATATTTTTGCTATCTTGATGTTTTCATATGTGTCTTGTTTTCCAAAAGCTTATTTATTTATTACTTATAAATATGCATTAATATATCACTTGACTAAGATATGTATTTTACAATTTAGATTCAAATTAAATATATATACTTATATTTATAATTCCAGATTTACTCATATATATATATCCATTCACATATATATCATATTTATACAATATTTAAATTTAATTGATTTAATACAAATTTATTCGTCTCGGGGAAACTCGCAATTCATTTACCGTTTTATTTCACAAATTTAATTCAAAAATTCAATTAATTATAAATTTAAATATATATAAATTTTGGGGTCGTTACAAACTTCCCCCCTTAAAAGAATTTCGTCCTCGAAATTGCCAAGGAGACACAAAGATAGATGAAGAATATTTCACCAACTCAAATTGAACATCTATTCTGCATTCGGCTTACCAAATCAGAATATCAAAAATAGATATAAGATCGAATCTATTTAACACTTCAGAAGATACTCGGGTTATCCAGATCTACGAAATATGCAGTGGCATCGGTCGGTTCGAAAGGATAACTAACCATTCGTAGAATATACTGGGTCCCAAAGAATAGATAGATACATGGATACGATTTCGAAATTTTTAGTTTAAAAACTAAATTATACCTATCAATCATAGCAATCAAAGCAAACAATTCATCCAAACAAACAATTTGGCCTATCTGGAGTTTATGTTCCATATTTATATATCGAATCTTCTTTCTGGATCTACCAGAAACTATCGAAGAATTGAGAAAAGATGTTGAACAAAAGAGATTGATAGAGAAAAGATAGAAAAAAAGATTACTTCCTTGTTGTTACAGAGTATTGACCATTTCTAGTCGTATTTCTCTGTCCCCTATCTCATCCTCTTCTTGCACTCATACTCACTATCAGTGGATAGCAAGAGAATTTACTGAGACGTTCAGACGGATATCTTAGGAATATACTCATTCTAGAGTTTACTTCACTCTATCTCTAATGAGCTACTTAACGTTTTACACTCCTGAGCTAAAGTTCAACCTTAGCTCTGATACCACATGTGACGACTCGGGTTTTGCCCGCTCGAAAATCAACATCCGTACTTCACATTGTACTAGAATGCCGCAGATTCGATCGTTCAAATCCGATTCGCCGGAGCTATAACACAGTTAAGTAATTAACACAGCGGAAGAAAAGAATAATACATTGATATATATAATATTTGATACAACAGAGTGATACAATGAATATCAATATACATCAGAGATATGATACAAGAAATAGCAGCGGAAAAGAAAAGATAACAACAGTAGCGGAACAATATCAATAGAAGTGATAACTCCAAAATGATCTTCAGACAAGAATGAATCCACAACTCCAAGATAAGCAACTCCGATGAATGAACTAGCTCCAGATAATCTACTAAACCTGAATATCTGAAAAACCCAACTCTAGACTGCTCGTGTGGAAAATTATGAGCACCCAGAGTTTAGGAAGGGAACAATAAACTCCGGATCAGTCATGGGACTGGTGTGAGCAACAAAAACAGTTTATCTTTAAACAACAACAAAAGGATTTTAAACATTGAAATCCGCAATGCTTTTGGAAAATGAAACTACCATAAGACCTCCCACCACACACACAATGCAAACGCAGAATTGGAGGAGATTTCTTCTTATGATAGTCAAAAATGCTTACTACGCAAATCATTGGATTATTATTATAAGTGCATAGTGCAGAAAAACATTTCGAAAGTATAATATTAATCTTAGCCAACATACGACCAGTATCGTATGCCTACTATAGCTACTATGTTCAATAGCAGGTTACCGCCACATTCCATAGCAGGTAATACAACTAAAACCGTACGCGTCGCGTATTGTTTCTTTGGATTTTCCAACAAATGGTCAGGCTAAGGAACTTCCTTCCGCCGCATGGGATCGCCTCTGGCGGGACGTCCCAAGAGACAAACTGCTCTCTGCAAACAAGGCCGGGTTACCCCTGTAACAGGTAACTCACGAATATGCCACCCCCCGGTCCTTTGGGACCTTTATCCGAGGCGCCTCTAAACCAACATCACACATAATAAAGTGTATCCACATGAGTAAGTATCTGGGATCCATACCATGATACCACCCCTTTCCAGAAGGAAATCACATACCCTAAAGGGCGCGACCCTCATAACCTTGCTGCAACATTCCCGTTTCGACCATTTCCGGGTTGTGAGGCTCTGACGAAGTCTCGTCCACAAAGCTACGCTTTTTCAAAAAGCCATGCTTTGGGTCAACAGATGATCAACCTATGATCACAAAGATAAATGATCAAACAAATGATCATATCACAAATGATCAAACACTGATCATCACACAGCAACACTCAACATGCCACATTACCAAATTGGGAGTATATCGCTGATAACCTTCAACTACATAACCTCTGAGCTCGTACATCTCAGAGAAGGGTGTTAAGCTAAGAGAATAAATTCTCCGCCACCAACAGAAATGTATTTGAAAGAAATCAGCTTTATATCTCAAAGTGTAATGTCAGACATACAATCCATACAAGTCTGTTCCGGGATCGAACAGAACCGAAGGCACTTCTCACGAAGCCCTTGCAATTCCGGATAATTTCCAATCACGTCCGGACTTCCCGTCACTAAGGGTGATAAAACCTCTATATCGGGGATCAGCCGATGCAGAGTAACTCGACGGTAATCCTTCCGTTTTCAAAAATATCCGGTCTTCAACACCGGTCTTCAAATGCCATCCATATACGACGTATCACATATTCGGAATGGGTTATACGACACAAAGGTCCTCTCCCGGCTAAACCGAATAGTGAGCGAAATATTCGAAAATCATATGGATATGGGATTTCAATTAAGTCACAACTTAAAACCCAAACTTTCCATTTGAATGGTTAAAACAAATTACCATTTACATCTTTTTAAACAAAAAGATTCATTTCAACAACCCTCAATGGTTTAAACAATTTTCACACTTTAATCTTTTAAACAAAAGATTCATTCACAGATTTTCCAAATTAATTCCCATTTCAATTTGATTAACTCGTTAAATCTTTAAAACAAAGATTTAACTTATGACTTTCAAAACAATCCATTTCAAATAGTTTAAACAAATCATCATTTTAAATCTGTTAAAAATAAACAGATTCAAATCATAGCTTTTCAAAACAATTCATTCATAACTTGGAAAACCCTTTTTCAATTCAATCTTGAAATTCCTTTAATTAAACTGGAATTTCATTTCTTATCGGAAAGCTTTTATCTTTTGAAAACAAATAGTTTCATTTCAGAAAGTCTGATTCATTCATACGAGTGGAAATCCTTGGGTTAAATCCAAATTCTCAAAATTACATTTTTTAAATGGTTTAAATTCAGATAAACACATTTATAACATTTTCAATCTCTAGTTTCAAATCATAGGATTCAATTCCAAACTTGAATTCAAATTTAAATCAAATTATTTAAATTTTCAAAACTCGATTAAGTTATTCAAAATAACTTTTATCTTTGAAATTCTATTTCAAAAGCTTTCCACTTTAAACCCAAATTTCCAATTTCAAAATCAATTGAAATTAAAATTTCAATTTCAAAAACATCAAATTTAAATTATCTGTGACTTAACCGATTTCCACGTGAAATCCATATTTGTGTGTGTAAAAGTGTAGTCCAGGGGTTTAACACAATAGTGCAACACGATGAATCATCACAGATCAAAATACAAGAATATAGTTGATAAACGATATAAATTATATCGCTTATCTTTTATTCACAGATCACAGATATATATAAATTTCAGATAAATAAACTGCAGTAAATATTACACACAAATCAGAATATATCACAAAGCATCACAGATCAGGAAATATCAAACAATTCAATCATCCAATCAAATCCAAATATTCATAAGTAAGGTCAGTTAATTATCTGATTTATTCAAATTAGATTAATTACTTATGAATTTCTAATCCGGGTTAATTAATCGTTAATTAATTACAAACCAATATAATTAATTATCCTTTAAATCATTTATTAACTAATCATTAATAATTAATTAATTAACCTTAAATTAATTATCCTTAATTAATCACATTGATTTATTAGCCCTTAATTTATTATCTTTCCTTAATCACCTTCATTAAGTTATAATTCCTTAATTAATTAACTTAATCAATTAATTCTTAATGACCCATTAATTAACCATTAATTATTTCAATTTTTTTTTAAATGTAACTTATTAACCTTTAATTATTTATTAATTAACATTCAACCATTAATTCAAAATCCAACCTTATCAAATTAATGATTCTTAACTCCAAATTAATTATTTCTAATTAGTTTACTTAAAACTTAATTTATGAGTTTAAAACTCATAATTACTTAATAAATCCAGTTATCAATTGAATTTATCAATCCATTTTAATTAACTTATTAATTTAATGAATTCAAATCATTAAATTCAAACTTAAGGATTTTTTTACTAAATTCCTTTTTAGATTTCAAATCATTAAAGTATATTTTACTTTTAAACTTACTTACACTATTTAAAGTTATAAACTTAATCCATTTTCAAAACTTAAGATTCAAATTTAAATTTGAATTTAGACTTAAAATCTTAATTTAAATTGGGTTTAAATTTGTTTCAGATTTTATATTGTATTTTGAAATCAAGAAACTGCCAGGCTATATTTTTACAAAAGCCTGGAATACAACATACTCAAATCGACCAACTGCTCCGAGTCATCTCTTCCCCTACTTCGAGTATCACACTCGAATAACTCGAGTAATACCCGAGCCCACTCATCAAATCCTTCGAGAAGAACAAGGCCTGAACCCAGACATTCGTGTGCACGTGCACACTTCCTCCGCTCTGCTCCGATCATCACCACGATCTCAGGCAGGTCGCCGATGATCCCCTCACGCCACGCAACCACCCAGTTCCATCAGATAACCACGAAATCGAAAACGAGTGCAACTCGAAGCCTGGAAGCCACAATCCGGTTCCACGTTCGCCTGGAAATCATCTTCGTTCATGGAATTTCGACCACCATCACCCTTGAAATCTCGGCCACGCCTTCGATTATACCAAAGCTTCCTTCTCCTCCAATGTCGCGCCACTCGATGTATCGTGGGGGTCGCAGTGAGCAAGTGTTCAAGTGCTAAGAAAATTAGGTTTACGGAAAGGAAACTAACGTCGCCGTCGCCACCGAAGTCATTGACACCCCCGACTATTTTTCCTACCACCCCAGTAGGTTCCCCCACTTCCCCTAGCGACGCCGGCATCTCCAGTTCATCGCGTCGCCGGGAATTGGTCAAAAACCAATTCCAGGCCATCTGTCGATACCCCCTTGCATTCCCATTTAAAAATTACCATCTTCATTTTAAAAATCCTATCTTCTGATGGCAATTCGAGTTATGTAATTAATTTTAAGTTTCATGACACTCGAATATATCACATAGTTAAGTTCTTCCTGTAAAATAAATTTTTGAGATGCTATAAAACTCTATTTCACTGGAAAACTTTCCCAGATCTTAATTTAAGTATAAGCAACTTGTTTTTGTTTAAACTTCAAAGTCAAATGATGATTTGAAGAGATTGTTGAATCTCATATTGATTTTTTTCTACTCTGAAACCCAAACAGAGGACAAGCAATACCCAAGCATACATATGACAGAGTTAAAACTGAAAAGATTCTCAACCAAGCACTCTTAAATCAAACCATACATACCCAAATTTAATTTAACTTAAACTTGAAAAACAGGTTGTTTACTCACAGATTCACAGGCAATTAAAAATAAAAAGAAAAACTGGTTTTAGAAAAATTTGAAGTTGCTCACCTTACTTCAGAAGGAAGAACAGAGACTGTTTGTAAATAGTTTGAACTTGAAAACTGTAAATGTTCCCACTTTGATCCTTTAGCCAAATCATCTTGCTCTCTACCTTGTTATAGTTGCTTGATGATTGTAGAATGTTGTTTTAAGTTTTAATGGAGTTTCATTTTATTTTGTTTTTGTTCGAACTGGGAATGAGATTGAAAATGATAAAGAAAAGGTGGCTTACAGGCTATAATATAAACAGAGCATATTTTCTTTTTCTTTCTTATGTAGTGTCAGAGATATTTCATAAGAAATGGAGGCTGAAATACAATTCGTATGAATTTTGTATGCTGTAAGGATTGAGAGCATTTAATGGTGTTTGTACTTATGTCTTCCTTTTGTACATATCATATATATATATATATTTTATAATACCTGGCTTCATTTGCAAGCTATCAACTTATATAATTTTACTTTGTTTTGGTTCTTATTGTTCTCAAGTTTACCTGCATATCATATTCGAACATGATTTTCTATGCAGATATTTGTTAGGCTGGGAAGTCTTCATTCTTAGCTTGCATTCCTTTCTTATGTACTATACAAACATGCTACTTAGTTTATTTGCACATTTTCTTGTCTACATATATTTCTTTACTTTGCTATTTATACTTACCTGCATATCTTGTTTTGGTTTCACACTTGTATATATATTTTTGCTATCTTGATGTTTTCATATGTGTCTTGTTTTCCAAAAGCTTATTTATTTATTACTTATAAATGTGCATTAATATATCACTTGACTAAGATATGTATTTTACAATTTAGATTCAAATTAAATATATATACTTATATTTATAATTCCAGATTTACTCATATATATATCCATTCACATATATATCATATTTATACAATATTTAAATTTAATTGATTTAATACAAATTTATTCGTCTCGGGGAAACTCGCAATTCATTTACCGTTTTATTTCACAAATTTAATTCAAAAATTCAATTAATTATAAATTTAAATATATATAAATTTTGGGGTCGTTACACGGAACGTGTTTGTGATGGGGAAAAAGGAGTAAAGTGGTCACGGGTTTGGAAGGGATGACGAGGTCGGTTGCAAACATGGAGGGGGAGCTGTGTGGTGACTTGGTGGAAGAAGCCTTTGAGTTGTAGGCAAACTTTAAATGTGGCATACGAAACTTAGTATTAATATGCATTTTATTTTAAAACAAGATTGAGAGAGAGAAGAGAAGGATTCACTGAAACCATATATATAGTCTTGCTTAGTATATAACTCTTCTTAGTATATAACTCTTACTTAGTATATATAAACTAACGTATTATATATAATTTACAATTATAAGTTTGCTTGGCCAGTGGATTTACAAGAACCGATGAGAGCACAAACAGGTTGGGAGGTGAACTGGCTAACATAAAATTTAATAATATATATATATATTTCAAGTAGGAGCCAGTACGAAAAGTGAAAAAGCAAACGTCAATGTCGCAGAAACTAGCTGTATTATTTGAGACCAGGGAACAGTGACAACTACTGTGAATATAGAAAGGCAAGTGTTGTTTGATTTAACACGATAGATAACAAAAGGACAAGAGAAACCAAATGGCTCAAAACGGATACGATTAACCGTTTCACGGACTTCGCCGCGTGTCGGACTTCAAAACACACAAATGAATATACTATGGAGATCAGCACGATGAGACGATCAAAATGGTATAAAGATATTAGTGGTATGATCGAATTATAAAAATTCGAATTTTCTAATAGCGGAAAATGCAAGAAAAACGCTGAAAATTAAGATCGACGGAGCCAAAGATGTCCGAATTTGGAAAAACGACAAACTGAAATCTTGCTCAGAAGATGCTTTAGAATTTTTCTATGTAAAAATATTTAGGTTTCGGAAACATTTTATTTTCATCGCTTTTTAACTGATTAAATTGAAGTAAATTTACGCGCGAAATAAACTTTCATATTTTCGGACGAAAATTTACCAGTTGCTATGTTTAACTAAACGCATTCCAAATATCAAATTTATATTTCAAAATTTTATCGTTTAAAATTTCACAAAATTTCAACTAATTACATTATTAAAACAGTTGAAATTTACGGGTCGTTACACAATCCATCGAAGAAATGGATCCACTCTGCTGCTTCTGAACTTCCCCTTCAGAAAAACTGCTCAGCTAGAAAACTTTCCTGCCAACACAGACCACTCCGAGCTGCACTGCTGACACTGATGCCAAGGACTTCCTTATCCAAAGTTTCTTCGAGAAACTCGATCCTCGAAATTTAAACAAAGGTAACTTAATAATCTGATTCAAGTTTAATTTGAATCTCAGTTCAAAAATAAAATAAGTTATTGAAATTTAAAATATTTTAACAACCTTAAAATGTTTAGATAATTGAACTTAAGTTTTAAATTGCAAGTAAGTTTAAATCTAAGTCACTGTAACGACCCGCCATTCATTCCACAGAACGACGCATCATTAATAAGAAAGAAAGGGATAGAAAAGAGAAAAGAAGAGAAGAGAGAAAGAAACAACAATAGATACTCACAGCGGAACGAATGAAATATAATATATCACATAAGATATTACATAGTATCATATACATCAGAGTTACACAGATTATACATCACATACTAGACAGTTATAAACATCTGTCTAGTTATTACAACTTAATACAATACAGAGATCAATAAAAAGATCAACACAGCGGAACTACTATCTATCTACGAACGCTGAAGCCTCTGCTCCTCCACAATTCGTCAAAGCTAACCCGAATCCCTTGGCTACTCGTAAAAATTTGAGTACCCAAGAGTTTATAAAACAGAAATAAACACTTGGGTCAGACATGGGTCTGGTGTGAGTAACAGGTTAAAGTTGCTTAACTTCGAAAACCATTTGGAAAGAAAAAGTATCTCGTAAGACTTCCCGCACATAAACACGGAAAAGTTTTTACCTTACGATAACTAAAACATTTATAGGAAATCCAGTTATATTACAATAGGTCTAGGATTTTCAAATAAATATGAAATAGCTGAAATTGTTACATTATTAAATTCTAGCATACTAGCCACAAAGTGGGTTATACAATCAAGTCCGTTATCACTTATTGGAGATTGGATTCCATACAATGGCAGGGCTACCGGGGTACCGCCCGTCACAGTACGTGGCCTAGATCACCATACCGAGGATCACGCCCAATCCCCTACAACACAAGGTCGGAACATCCCTTACTGGATAATTCCCGCACAAGATACCCCACGGTTGTCATGACCAACCGCACACTAAACCGAAATAATAAGGGACATCTAGACAGAGGTAATCTTGTCCTACTTGGGTGCTACCCACTAACCTTGCTGCACCTCCCCTGTTTTAGCCATTCCCGGTTTGTGAGGCTTGAGGCTACGATTACCTTTAAATAGAACACATCTATCTTAGAATGCTCATCGTCCACCTGACGATGTGCTGAAAGCATTCAATCCATACAAGTTCGTTCCGGGTTCGAACGAAACCGAAGGCATTATCTCGTTACACTCATTTTGGAATCACCCTCAGAGTTAACGACAATAACCCTTGCACTCTGAATCTTCATCTTCACTTGATATTCACGACCTATCGTTAATTTGGATCGATGTGGTATTCTAATACAAATCTGATCAGTAACCATTTCTCAAACAAAAAATTGTTCATGTTCAAATCTGATTTTTTCAATACTCAAACTCCTCACAAAAACCACAATTTCAATTCATTTCAAAGCCGACATGTTTTAATATGATCATCTGCAACTCAGTTTTTAAATTCCAAAAGCATATAAATCATTTTTCTTCAATCTATGAAGTATCCTCAAAAACAAATCTGAAAATTCATATATAGCTTTCAGATCAGAACTTATACAAATCAAAGATTAGTAATCAACTCCTCAAACCAGAAATTATCAAAAATCAAATCCCTGTAATACATTTCCAAATCAAAGTCTTCAGCCTAAAATTTCTTTTCAAATCTGGAATCATGTTCAAACAGTCATCTCTGCATGCAACTACATCTCCAACATTCCAGTTTAATATCAGAAGCATGCATTCTTCAACAAATCAAGTTTCAAGTTTTAAAAGTTTTCAAAAGCAAGTAAAATCTGAAGCAAGGTCAAACATGCATACAGTTGTAAATCAAAAGCAAAAGCATCTCAGTTTTAAGAATTCAAAGGTTTTCAAAGCTTTTCAAAAATGGAAGCTCTGTCTTCATTCTAAAATTTGGTGAGTAACATCACAATTTAAATAGTTTAAGCATAATTATGTTGCATGTTTACCTCTGAAAACAAATATGTTTGTGAATGCATTTATAAGTATATCTCTGTATATTTATATGGATGTATTGATGTGCATATGTGATTGTGTGCTCTGATACCACTGTAACGACCCACCATTCATTCCACAGAACGACGCATCATTAATAAGAAAGAAAGGGATAGAAAAGAGAAAAGAAGAGAAGAGAGAAAGAAACAACAATAGATACTCACAGCGGAACGAATGAAATATAATATATCACATAAGATATTACATAGTATCATATACATCAGAGTTACACAGATTATACATCACATACTAGACAGTTATAAACATCTGTCTAGTTATTACAACTTAATACAATACAGAGATCAATACAAAGATCAACACAGCGGAACTACTATCTATCTACGAACGCTGAAGCCTCCTACTCCATCTGCTCCTCCACAATTCGTCAAAGCTAACCTGAATCCCTTGGCTACTCGTAAAAATTTGAGTACCCAAGAGTTTATAAAACAGAAATAAACACTTGGGTCAGACATGGGTCTGGTGTGAGTAACAGGTTAAAGTTGCTTAACTTCGAAAACCATTTGGAAAGAAAAAGTATCTCGTAAGACTTCCCGCACATAAACACGGAAAAGTTTTTACCTTACGATAACTAAAACATTTATAGGAAATCCAGTTATATTACAATAGGTCTAGGATTTTCAAATAAAAAAGAAATAGCTGAAATTGTTACATTATTAAATTCCAGCATACTAGCCACAAAGTGGGTTATAGAATCAAGTCCGTTATCACTTATTGGGGATCGGATTTGCTACAGTACAACATGATAGGGGGTTCTCGCTTCGCGGTTTGGTGGCGAACGGGAGACTCTTACCCCTACATGTCCCTGAGAGGTAAAGGCCTTGTGAGGGTTGGTTGCGAGTCGAGAGGCTGGCCGTAAAAGCAAATTCGAGGTATCACTGTATGCCACGGTGGGTCTGGGATGGTTGCAAAGCCTACCAGTCGCCACTGGCTCGTCCCGTTGTGTGAACACACATGTATACATATATACGTGCAGTGCACATCATTTCAGTGCAGACTGCACAGTCAAATGCAAACACATGAACCCAACAAGTCCCAGTCTCCAAAAAGTAACCAAACCAATTGCAGAATCATACAAAAATGGACATAAGTTCAAATGCAAGTACTCAAAGAGGACAAAGGATATACATGCATTCAGATATATGTACATATTCATATGCAACCAGACCAGGCACAAGCTTAAACTCAGAGGAAAAAGTTTTCAAATCAATATAGCAGCTCAAATGAGAAATTTTAGACAAGACCAAGTCTTAAACAAAAGGAACTCGGGCATGAACAAACTTCGAATGCAACTGTACATTTAACTCGAAGTACAAATGCAGACAATTACAATAGAGTTCAAGTCTCGACCAAAACAATGTCCACATCAAAACAAGGTATGAACAACCAAAGTGTAGAGAATGACAGCCCAGTTCAAAAAGACTCAGTACAACTTCAAGCAAACTGCATGGTGCAACAAACATACATACATATATATATATACACATATGCATACACACTTGTATACATATATATGATATGCACATGAATCAAATGGCCAAGACCAGACGCAAGAATGAATGCAACAAAACCAAAATGAACACAGCCTCAACAGTACAGTTCAAATGAAACTGCAACTAGCACATGTATATACATATGCATATGTGAAAATCAGACCAGCTCAATATTGCAAACAATCAAGCTACAACAAAGCACATGAGGCAATGCTCAAAGCCACACAAGAAAAAATAAATCAAGCAGGTCAATTTACTGAACATACATCAATGCACATGTACACGAGTGGAATGCAAGGCTACCAAGTTCATCAGCAGTTTTAAACTTATAAACCTGAGAATGTAATAGCAACCAACAAAAAATCAAAATGCCAAAGAATCAAAGCCATGACAAGTGTCCATCATTCGAAGAACAAATTAAAAAATCAGAAATTAAAATTAAATCACTTGAAAATGAAATTTTAATTTTGAAAGAAAGTGAAAACACGAGGAGGGAAAATTCTATTAAAAAGTGCACACAACTATTGAATGAAAATGAATCTCTCAAAACACAAATCCAACAATTGTCTACAACTTTAGGAAAATTTTCCAAAGGAGAAAGATCGCTAAATATGCTATTAGGGAATCAAACCGTTAATACTGTTAGACAAGGACTTAGGTATAATCAATCTGAAAGTGTTAGAAGCGAAATTAATCAAGTCAAATCCGAGTGCACAATTTGTAGAAAAATTGGACACAATCAAAACAATTGTTAGTATAGGCCTAAACACGTGAAAACCATACCAATTTGAGTTCCTAAAGGCACGAATATAAAATACCTTAAAGTCAAACAAATCCGGGTGCCAAAAGGAACAAATATAAATTGTCTTGGGTCTCCACAAACATATTTTTTAAAATCTTTTGTCACTAACAACCATGGACCTATAAAAACAAATAGGTCACAAAAATCTTTTCTCGTGTAGGGTTGGTGATAGGCTAAGGAACAACAACAGTGTTACCTGCATTCTGGCTGTCCCAGGCACATGACGGGCAACAAATCAAAGTTCCTTAGCCTAGTACAAAGGTGGCAGAATCACAATGGGTAACAACAAAAAATTATCGCAAAGGTAAAATAGGTAATGGTACATCTATCTTGAACGATATATTAAATGTGATAATCTGCACCATAATCTGAATTAAATCAGCCAGTTATGTGATAAGGAGATGAATGTTGATTTTGATTCTAACTTATGCAAAATTGTTGGCCAATTATATTTTTATGCCAAGAACACTACAAGTACCTCTAGAGTCTTTGAACTAGTTTGGACTAATGATGTTGCTTTATCGGTTGATGATTATTCTGGATACACATGGATATATTTGACCTGACATTATATTTTGTGTTTGCTTGTATACACTGTTTCAATTCAAATCCAAAATAATTTCACTTAAAAGATATAAAATGATTATATGGTATTTGTTGCACATCTCAAGATTTGGTCTTTGATATCCATCTGATAATTTCGAGTTAAAGCGGAATTCAGATGCAGATTACACTGGTAGTCTAGTTGATAGAAAAATTACTAGTAAAACGTGTTTTTAGTAGAGACATCACATTTTCAAAGAAAATATCAACATATTTTTCATTTCAACTGATTTTAAATTAGCATACATTTTTCTTATAAACCCCTTCCAAAAAATAGTTTTGTTGACTTCGTTTCAGATTAGACCTTTTAGAAATTTGATTTTATAATTATTTTTGGATTTGATCTTAAATGACTACATTAACTAATCCGATTCCCTACTAATTATCGAAAAGATAAACAGTGATTGAAAAAATGACGAGTGTTGATATTAATCATATATTATGACTTGAGACAGTATATTTAGTGAATTTCTTTAAAAATTTAAACAAGATTTATAATAACTTTTGTTGGTAAAAATTACATGACCATCTTTATTTCTATCATACTTCTAACGACCATCACTCATCAAAATCAAATATAGTATGTCAAAATGTGGTATTTTAAACAGGAAATTATTCATTTTTTTAAATAAAAACATCCAAAGTATTCACTCTCATTTAAAAGTCCTCACGGTTATGCATGGGTGAATTACTTGGAATATTTGTTTATGTGTTTTCATGCTCATTTAAAAGTCCTCACGGTTATGCATGTATGGAACACATATCAAAATTGGTTATTAAATATACGAGTTGATTATAATCCCATTTAAAAGTCCTCACGGTTATGCATGGTTAGGAGATACTTGAAATTTGTTTTTTGTTTTTAAAAAAATTTGGGAATACTACTAATCTCATTTAAAAGTCCCAAATGTTATGCATGGTTAGTAGATATTCAAATTCCTGATATTAATATACCACAAATAGACACAACTATATGGTTTTATATACCAACATCACCCCTATCATTCTAAAGTGGAATATGCGTCTAACAGAGTATTTATGATTTTTGTTTGATTTTTTATTGAAATTTAATAGTTATACTTGATTGGGTATTGATGTTGTTTATCACTTTATCTCTATTTTTCTAACACTATTACTCTTTTGCTGATAACAAAAGGGGGAGAGAGAAGTTAAGATTTTTGTTGGCAAATAATTCAAGTCATATTTTTTATTTGCATATTCTCATTTAGGTTTATTTGCATATTTTTATGCATATATGAAGGGGAGCTTTGATGTAGGGGGAGCATTCAAATAGGGGGAGCAAATAGAGTTCATCAATGACCAAATACATTTAATAATTTCAAAATCTTAATATATGTTTATTATCATCAAAAGCGGGAGATTGTAGAATACAATAGCCTATGATTTTTGTTTGATGGTAATAAACACACACACACACACACACACACATATATATATATATATATATTCGTTTAAATGTATTTGATATTGTACTATTTTATTTTTCACATAATTAAATAAATATTTGTTGAATAAAATAAATAACACAGAATTTTTATTCAAACAAATATTTTATTACAATATTGAATAGTACAAATTTGAGCTCTCACTATATATACAAAATTTCAATTACAATACAATTTCAAATTACAACACAATTTTTTTCACTATACAATTGTCACTTACATTTGCACCTCACTACATATCACTCGTTCACTCATATTTGTTCTTCAACTATATTCCAATTTGTATCCAGCATCTGAATTATCTGCAAAATAAATACTGACGCAGTAAAATTGAAAAAGAAATATTTTTGCTGTGTAAAATAAAATGTGTTTTGAAAATATTATTTGCCTCAGTTATTTGGGTTGTTCATCATCATTTAATTTTTTCATACACAAACAATTTGTGACATGCACAGTGTATCACTGTACATGCCACAAGGCCATGCACATCGATATACACTTAATAAAACTGCAGGGACAAGTGAGCACAAGGTCAAACTCGAGCCGAGGCTGGATTCAACTCAGGTGCAATACAAATACATCACAAAATTGTCGAGTACGAGTCCTCATGCAACAAGAATCCAAAACCAACATAAAACAAGCCTCGACCAAAAATTCAATGTGTACACATGAAAACAACTCAAACAAAGAAATGGCATGTATCAAGACAATAGTGGTGACACACACATACATCAGTGAAATAGAAGTACAACATTGCAAGCAGTTTTGAACACAATGAGGCATGGATTCACAAACAACAAAGACGGGAAGAAACTACAAAAGCTAACATACATATATACATGTGTGAACACACATGTATACATATATACATGCAGTGCACAGCATTTCAGTGCAGACTGCACAGTCAAATGCAAACACATGAACCCAACAAGTCCCAGTCTCCAAAAAGAAACCAAACCAATTGCAGAATCACACAAAAATGGACACAAGTTCAAATGCAAGTACTCAAAGAGGACAAAGGATATACATGCATTCATACATGTATACATATTCATATGCAACCAGACTAGGCACAAGCTTAAACTCAGAGGAAAAAGTTTTCAAATCAATACAGCAGCTCAAATGAGCAATTTCAAACAAGACCAAGTCTTAAACAAAAGGAACTCGAGCATGAACAAACTTCGAATGCAACTAGACATTTAACTCGAAGTACAAATGCAGAAAATTACAATAGAGTTCAAGTCTCGACCAAAACAATGTCCACATCAAAACAAGGTATGAACAACCAAAGTGTAGAGAATGACAGCCCAGTTCAAAAAGACTCAGTACAACTTCAAGCAAACTACATGGTGCAACAAACATACATATATACATATACATATGCATACACACTTGTATACATATATATGCTATGCCCATGAATCAAATGGCCAAGACCAGACACAAGAATGAATGCAACAAAACCAAAATAAACACAGCCTCAACAGTACAGTTCAAATGAAACAACAACTAGCACATGTATATACACAGTATATACATATGCATATGTGAAAATCAGACCAGCTCAATATTGCAAACAATCAAGCTACAACAAAGCACATGAGGCAATGCTCAAAGCCACACAAGAAAAAATAAATCAAGCAGGTCAATTTACTCAACATACATCAATGCACATGTACACGAGTTGAATGCAAGGCCACCAAGTTCAACAACAGTTTTAAACTTATAAACCAGAGAATGTAATAGCAGTCAAAAAAAATTCAAAATGCCAAAGAATCAAAGCCGTGATGACCAAGGTAGAATTCGAACAAGTCAGAGTCAAAACCAGGTGATAACAAAAATCGAAAGAGTCTAGATTATCGCAATTTCAAATGGCCGAAGTTAAATCCCAGAAAAGAACGGAACAAAATCCAAAGAAAACGCAAGCCATGATAATCAAGCAAAGGAATATACGAATTGAACCAGTCTAAACAAATCATATGTATTCAAGCAAAATCGAACGGCAGAGAAAAATTATCAGACGAATTCAAGTGAACGATAATTTAGGGGTTTATTCCCTATAAATACCATTAACATTATCGGCATACCCAACATCGAGTTCAAGCATATCAACGAGAGTAATAAAGGAATTCACATACCAGAATTATTCAATTCGAACTCCCCAAATTGAAGCAGCCGAGTGAAGGCAAAGCAAGACGATCGATCGATAAAGCAATCAACGCTAAATATCTATTCAATCGATCAACTAGAATCGATAGTTTTCAATTTCCAGAACCCTAATTTTCTGAATGAAGAGGAACGAAGAGGAACAAGGAAGCGGCCATAAAATAAGAAAAGGGGAACGACCGGAGATTAAAAAATATAAAAAGAGAAAGGGACTTCTCTTTATTTTCTTTTGGGTAGGTTTTGATAAATAGTTTTGGGCTTTAATTTTAAATTAGAGTTTCTTGTTTTAAGTTGTTTTTATTTGTAATTTACTTTTAAAAACTTTTATAAAATTCTAGTCGTGTGACTAGGGGACGAACTACGGTGGTGTAGTTCGAGAATTCGCAACTCGGTGGCTGAGTTATGGTAGGGTTTTGAGCGTAGAGTTAGGTTAGTCGATAGTGGGTGTCTCAAGTTTACGTGTGTAAGCGTCTGTCTACTTAATTTCTAGTAGAAACCTTGGGGGCAGCACGTGGGCAGAGTTTTTCCGAAGCTGGGTAAATCTATGTTGTTCTATTTCTGCTTTTATTATTCTGCTATTATCTGTGCTGCAATTATTTTTTATATTTTTGCATTAATTTTTATAATTATTAGTATCACCCTATTCACCCCCCCCTCTAGGGTGAAATTGATCCTACAAAAATGTTTTCCAATATTAAAAATTGAAATGGTTTTGAGAATATATCTTTTCAAAGATAATTTGAAGCAAATATTTGGAAATTGATTTAACCAATAAAAGATTTATTAAATGGGCCCACTGATTACTTATAGTGCTAGATATTATTGTTTGCTTTGATAGTTAAATAATCGACTATCAAATTTGGCCTCTTTATCGTTGTTGGTTCGAAGAAACCAGGGCCGGATTTATCCGAGAACCACTTCGGACCAACGTATATGCATTCGAATGTGCAGGTATTGGAAGATATTAATGTTTGGTATTTTCGTAATGAAGGACTGCTTGTTGATCATTTGGGGATAAACTCCTAATATACATATAGTAGCAGTAGTCTCTTTGTTATGAAATATACAATGCAAGGACTAATTGCTGCCAATCCTAGGGGTAATTCCTAACATGATGTGGTAGGAGAGCACCTTTGGTTTGTCATGTTCCTGGACAACTTGTATGGAAGAATGTCCGACATTGCATCTTTAATTACATTGATTGATCTCTATAAACGAATTATTTGCTTGGTGGCGGAGAAGACAACTTCTATTAGCTTAACACCCTTTCTTGAGACGTACGAGCTCAGGAGTTATACGTTTATAGGAATCATTTGTGTGATGATGGAATGGCAATGTGGCATTCAAAGAGGGAAGATGATATGTGCTTTGTGAAAGGTAATCGTGACCTTAAGCCTCACACCCGAAAATGACCGAAATAGGGTAGATGCAGCAAGGCTATGTGGTTCGCAACCATTAGGGTATGATCACCCCTTCTAGATATATATCCCCGCTATGATATTTGGGTTTTAAATTATTGTGGATGTATGCTATGAGGGCCCTCAGATAGGTCGGTAATGACCGGGGTGATGACATATTCGGTACTATCTAGTTAGAAGTAGGCCGGTCTTGTGTTGGTAGAGGACCACCAGTTGGGCATCGATACATTCCTCTAGAGGTGTAATGTCGGAACGTAGTCCCTTCACCTGGTCATTTGTATGGAAATCCATCCTCCTCTACGTGCCCGTATGATTTTAGATGTAGAAAGCCTTATATTACAAGGTGGTATGCTGGAATTTAATAATGTAACAATTTCGACTATGATTGATATTATTTGTATACTAGACACTAGTATAATATAATAGAATTTGATATGAAATGTTTTGGTTATCGTAAGGTAAAAACCCGTCCGTGTTTATGTATAGACGTGGTCTTACGAGATACTTTTGCTTTGATAAAGGAAAGTTTTTATAACTTTAAAATTCAGTTGAGATGTGTTTTCTCACGCTAGTTTACCAGACTGATCCGAGCGTTCTTCCCTTTCAATGCTCGGGTCGGACCGAGTATATTTACAAGTTCAGTTTTGATGCTTTGGAGCTTCAGCAGATGAGCTGGAAGTCTTCTGGTCGTATTCACGTATATGTTTATTTTTTCGCTGTGTTGTTGCTTAAATTATTAGCAATTGTAAGGACAGGTTATTATAACTATCCAGGCTGATGATTAGTGATTGATTATTGTACTCTGATTGATGTATGTATATTATAGTTTCTATTTTATAAAGATCATTAATATTATATTTTATGTTGTTCCGCTGCGATTGTGAGATTCTGTGATTGTTTTTGTGACGAACCACATTTCGGAAGGTTTAAATCGACAATAATCCACAATGTCCGAGTTAAACAATCCAGAACATAGATAATCATTGGGGTTAATTAAGAAAATAAGAAAAGAAGGAGAAAACAAACATAGAATCTCACAGCAGAATGACAAATACAATAATCAAATAAACAGTTCATGAAGCTGTTTATATTATACATTTGATTATAATCTATACAACAATTATCAGAGTTATATATATAAGATAAATAGAATAATGCAGCAGAACAACATGATGTAGGGAATAATAATAGTAATAATATACCAAATCTTCATCTTCGTCCTTCGGAAAAATGATCTCCAATGCGCTGAAAAACTCAGGGCTGACCCGAGCGTAATGAAAAGACAAAACACTTGAGTCAGGACTAAAATATTCTTATGTGAGTCAAATCGATATCGCATATAACATGAGTGTCATGGTGTCAGAGATGTTTATGGGGTTTCACATCTCCTATCTAGTGTATAACGTGCGTGCAATAACTCAAGAGATGTTACGGGATTTTCCATCTCTTAAGGATCCGTCGAAATATTTATATGTAGTAGAATACACTACATATATAATGTCTAATCAGTAAAATAAATATTTTTCTTAGCGTTAAGGCTTTACATTGATCCATATTAACGCATTTTTAAGCATTGGCGTACAGTTTGCATTTGACACAACCAGTAGCACGTCGGTAGTTAGTGATGCGCCGTGATATGACAACACTAAACCAGAATCGTAGGGGTCTTGTATAGGGATAAAAGTATGACAAGGCACGTGTGTAGGATCGATTTCACCCTAGAGGGGGGGGGGTGAATAGGGTGATACTAATAATTATAAAAATTTAATGCAGAAGTATATAAAATAATTGCAGCACAGATATTGCATAATAATAGCAGCACAGATAATAGCAGAATATAAAAACAGAAATAGAACAACACAGATTTACCCAGCTTCGGCAAAACCCTGCCTACGTGCTGCCCCCAAGGTTTCTACTAGAAATTAAGTAGTCAGACACTTACACACGTAAACTTGCGACACCCGCTATCGACTAACCTAATTCTATGCTCAAAACCCTGCCACAACTCAGCCACTAAGTTGCGAATTCTCGAACTACACCACCGCAGTTCGTCCCTTAGTCACACGACTAGACTTTACAATGGTTTAAAAGAGAAATACAAATAAAAAACAATAAAAACCCTAATTTAAAATTCTAAAGCCCAAAAGAAATATTATAAGTCGGCCCAAAACAAAAATAACACTAGAAAAATGCCGGCCCCTTTTTCACTTTATTTCTTCGGCCTTTGTTCTTCAAAAAATGGATGCTTCCTTTTTTTTACTCGTTCGTTCTTCTTCGTTCTAAATTAGGGTTCTGGAAATTTGAAGATGCCGACTTCATTGATCAACCGAGTGGATGTTTTTGCGTTCTTTGCTTTGTCGATCGATCGTCACTTGAATTGCACACAGCTGCTTCAAACTGCGAGTTCGATTTGGATAAATTTGGTATGTGACTTTCTTTGTTCCTCTCGTTGATATGCTTTGAACTCAATTCGATTCGAGTTATTGATTTATTCTTCTCTGTTATTGCTTGAACTCGAATGAATGGAAAATGCCGATGATGATTGGGTTAAATAGGGATCGATTCCCTTTATTTTTGTTCGAATATATTTACTTGAATTTGTCCTTGGCCACTGATTTTCGTTTGGATGCTTGTGATGTTTTCTGACTGGTTCAGTTCGTATATTTTTCTGGCTTGGTTAACATGGCTTCGATTTTGGCTTGTTCGATTTTTTCTTGGTCATCACGGCTTTGATTTTTGGCATGATCATTGACTTTGTTTGATTCAAGTTCATTATATTATCTACTGTGAGATAAAAAATTGACTTTGGCATTTAAGATTGATGATATTTGAAACACCTCTGTCTTTGTTCGAAACTGCTACTTAAAACATGCCTTGATTTTCTGACTTCATTGTCCACTGCCATATTGATGTTGCACTTGATTTCATGTATATTGTCACTGCATTTGTTGTTTAAGACTTGGTCATGTAGTCTGCTTATGCATTGTCCACTGCCGTGTGCTTCAATATGCATTGTTCTGTAGATTTGAACCCTATTGTTTTCACTGTTGCATATATGTATACATGCTGGTTTTGACTCTGACTTGATCGAACTGTTTTTGTTTCTGGTCTGTGTTTGCATTGCTTCGAGTCATCATGTAGTCTACTTTGGAGCTGTATTCTTGCTTGAATATTGAACTGCTTCATATTGCCACTGCACATGTATACATGTTGTTTACTGATTCGACCCAAATCATGTTGTTCATGTGGTCTTGTAGTCTCTGGAGTCTTGATTTCGAAACCTCTAATTTTGGACTGGTTTGGTGGTCTTGTTCCACTTGCTGTTCACTGGTCTTTGATCTGTTGGTCTTCATGTTTTTACCGGTCTGGTGCAGTTTTCTTGTGGATTCACTTGCATATTGAACTGCTTCCATTTGTTGTTTATGAATTCATGCCATTGACTCTGTAGTCTTGTATTCTCTTATGTGTAGAGCTGCCGTCCTGGTGTACTTGCTCATTCGAGCTTATATATGCACTAGATTGTTGCTATGCATTGTTCGAACTCTACTTTGATGACCCACGACTTCTTACCAGTTTTGATTCATACTTGCTTGTTGTGTTGATTTGGTTGAACTTCGGCTTGATTTATGATAATTTGAACTTGTGTTGCCATTTCAATTGTTTTAGAGCTTTACTTGTCCATGTCACTTTTCATTTTGTTTTCATCTGAATTGATTTTTTGGAATTGCACCTGAGTTGAATCCAGCTTAAAGCTCGGTTTTGACCTTGTGCTCATGTCGTGACTTTATTTTTATTGCACTTGAGTTGAACCTAGCTTTTGGTTGGGTTTGACCTTGTGCTCACCTGTCCCTGTAATTTTATCAAGTGTATATTGGTATGCATGGCCTTGTGGCATATACAGTGATACATTGTGCATGTCACAGGTTACTCGTTTATGATGAATTCAAAATGAATATGATGACGAACAACCCAAATAACCGAGGCATATAATATTTTCAAAAACACATTTTATTTCACACTGCAAAAATATTTCCTTTTCAATTTTAATGCGTCAGTGTGTATTTTGCAGATAACTCAGATGCTGGATACAAATTGCAATACAGTTGAAGATCAAGTACGAGTGAATGAGTGATATGTAGTGAGGTGCAAATGTATGTATAGTGAAAAATGTGATGTAATTGAAATTGTATTGTAATTAGAAGTTGTATATATATAGTAAGAGCTCAAATTTGTACTATTCAAAATTGTAATAAAATATTTGTTTGAATAAAATATCCGTTTGAATTTAAATTCTGTGCTATTTATTTTATTCAGCAAATATTTATTTAATTATGTGAAAATAAAATAGTACGTTAACTAATACATTTAAATGAATATATATATATATATATATATGTTTATTATCATCAAACAAAAATCATATATTAGCAAATTCAACAACGTGAGGCAATGCCCAAGGTAGGATACTGCCAGTTCGGGTCGCAGGGCTGGTGGTAACGCATCGTAGTCACGACCGCCCACTGCGTACATCCATCCCATATCGAGTCAAAGGGAGGCTATCCCAAATCAAGGTGCACCAATCAAAACCAACAACAAGAGTAATAATATGGACCGAGTCCATGAAAATCGAAGAACGGATGTCCGCTAGGGATAGCAAGCCCGCTTGGCCTGTCAAGCCGTCCTGTTTTAGTCATTTCAAATTGGCACAAGTGCCAGGGTCTATCCATCATCGTTCTCTTTCTTCAAATCCAACAACGATGCCAAATCCAACCACTTTGTTTTGGAGTCTCCTCCGCGTACATAGTTGTTAAAGTGGTTCCAATATTGACAGAGAGTATGCCAATAAGAGGCCCATGTCTGTTTGACAACCAAACGTCGTTTTACACACCGGTTGGTACTTTTATATTTCGAAAACAATTCATACTTAATATCAAAATATCATATTCGCTTCAAAATCAAATTCATTCGAAATCATCATATTTACTCAAAATATATTATTTCAATTAAAAATCATTTCCGCCTTAATATCTCGATTTCAAATCCAATTCAAAATTGCTTCAAATTTCCATTTGGGTTATAACTTCAATTTAACCCAATTCATATTTAAATCCATGATTTAAATATAAACATTCTAACCTTGACCAGTTTGAATTTTTAGAAAATAGTTTAAATAATTTAAAATAATTTAAAGAGTTAAAATAGTTTAATATAAAATAGTTTGAGTGTTAAAAATGGTTTATAATATAAAATAGCTTGGAAATCAAAATAATTTGGATATTTAAAAGATAGGTTTTAAATAGTTTATATTAAAATAATTTATTTGAAAATAGTTTCAAAGTCAAACTAGTCCAATTCCAAAATTTCCAATTCAAATCAATTTCTATTTCAATTTAATCGATTCAATTTTGATTTCAATTCGAATTAATTTCAATTAAATTCCAATTTGAATAAATTTCAACTCAATTCTCAAATTTAAACCATTTCGGTTTACAGAAATTCGAGTTCGATTTCAGAATATCGATTTAAATCGCTTAAATAAAATTAAACTTAAATATCCAATTTAAGATTCAAATCTTCAAAATAATTCAATTCCAATTTCAATTCAAATCATCCTCAATTCCATTTCAATTTAAATCGATCTCGAGTTCGATTTCAAAGTATCAATTTAAATCAAATTTAACTTCGATGTTCAATTCAATGTATAAATCTTTAAAATAAATCAATTCCGAGCTCAACTTTTGAAATATCGATTCAAATTACTTTTACTTAGCAATATTCAAAGTTCAAATAAAATTCCAATCTTTTAAAACAAATCATATTTCAATTATAACTTCAAAATCTCAACTTCGATTATTTAAACAATTCCTATTACCAAATTTAAATTTCAACATTTCGATTTTTACTCCTTAAATCAAATCATTTAAATAATTTCAAATCAAAACTTTTAAAATCATTTAATTAACCAATCCGGTGTCCGTATATAATTTTCTATCCTATGGCCAAGTGGTCAGTTATTTCAATTTAATTTCAGGGATGGATATATATCATTTCAATCCAAAATAAATATCATAGGTATATATCATTTCAACATATTTCTTAATTTATTCGAAATAATTCGATTTACAGTTTTATACTATAAATAATATATAGGATGATAACAAGATATACCAAAATAAATAAACATCCAACTCATCCAAAAATATCAATCAATAGCATCCAATTTCAATCAACATCCAAATCATCCAATAATTCACAACAATTACATAGTTATCAATATCAAGTATTTTACTGGCAATTAAATTTCAATTTCAAATTTAACTGCTAATTAATTCCTACAGTCAATTCATATGTCAATTTCAATTTCAAACAACAGTCAATAAAATTTTATAACTTCACGATTTCAATTTAACGAACATTAAAAAAATTATAGTATGTCATGAGCGTTAAAAACACTCACCTTTTATTTGAAATTGAAAATATTTTAGATTTAAATAAATATCACTTCGATGCCAAGCTGTAGACGATGTCGATACGATTCCAACGCCTCTCGCTTCGCCCAAAACGGACCTCGTATGTGAAAGTTACGAATTTTATAAGATCTCGATATTTTTAAATGAAATAATATAAATTAATTTCAAAATCAAGTTATTTACGTACTTGCCATCCTTCTTCCTCCCCAAGATTAAAAGCCTATGCATGAAAATATACAGAGCCATGGCCGTATCCTTCCACGTGCACGCACACCACCGTGCCTCCTCCATGCCACGAAACCCAAAACGAATATCACTAACGAACTTCTCCTCGCACTCTCTCCCCGACAAGCTCCTAAAATCCACACCTCCATGTTGAAATCAAATCGCATCCAAACCTGCTCCCCTTCGAACTGCTACAGGTCGTACGAATCCCGCCCCCCCAGAGTTGATCGGGCTTCACAAATTTCCACGCCTAAATGCGATCTTCTATGCCGAACTCGAATATGTCCTCGGAATCTCACATCGATTAACATAACAATCGATTTCTCAAGCCCTAGTTTTCGACCATTACTGTCGAGATTTCAAACTCCAAGTCGCACCTCACAAACAATACATCAGGTCGAAGCTCTATGCAAAATATGAATTTTGAAACTAATTTCAGATTTTTTTATTGATTGAATTATGAGAGATTGATTTTTGAAGCTTCTCTTTTTTTTTCTGCTCTGCTGTGTTTTTAAAAAGAAGAAGAGAGAAGCGTGTTAAAGAAGAAGGAGTAGGCACGATCTTGGGTGGCTGTAGGTCTGCGATGCGAAGAAGGATATTTGTGTATAGTCAAATCAATATATATATATATATATATATATAAATTCAAAATACCTCGCTTATAATAACTTAAAATCTCGAACCCCTATCGAGGCGTGCCGCCAAGCGTTTATAATGTTATACTCCTATTCCGAACACAATGGAACAAGTTTCGAGCCCCAATCCGATCGTATGGAGAAGATAGCATTTTGAACCCAGTTATAATATTAAGTCTTCAATATTAAATTCAACGCTTTTCTATCCCGTATAACCAAACGATAACTCTAAACGCTACGAAATTTAAAATCCGATTATAATACACTATTACGGATCCGATGGAACTGGTTTCGTCGAAATTCAAGACTATGCCCCGAAAGGCTATTTTTATACGTTAATTTAAACGAGTTATTTTTAAAATCGAGTAAACCACTTTTAAATTCAATTTAAAATTTTATTTACCTTCATTCTTATTAATAGAAATTTAATAAGCCTTTTAATCATTTTTATCCAAATAAAAATCCAAGATTTAAATTATTTAAACAATTTCCAATTTTTGAATCCAACAATTAAATTATCCAATAAATCGTTATATTGAAATTCAAGTTGTTAAATCTATAAAATTAACTTTTAAATATTTAAAATCAATTAAATATCCCAATTTCAAATAACCAAAATTCTGGGTTGTTACAGTTTTAGTTTCTTTCTCTCTTCTTCTTCTTCTTTTCTCTTCTTCTTTCTTCTTTCTTTCTCATGACTATCTGTCTTTCCATTCAGTTTGGGTTGGACATGTGTGGTTTATTGTCAGCACGAATGGGGTCGGATTTGCGGGTCGTCACATCTGGTATCAGAGCTTAGGATTTTGCGGATACCTAGGCTTTGATTGGGTACTCATTATAGATACGGTCTGTAGCACCATTGATTGAGTTTGAGTGTATTATATATATGAGCGCATATTTGTTAGTGATATAAAAATGTTTTATATTGGGTTGTTTGATTTGTTAAGTTTGAATTTTGGGTTCTGGTCAATGCGTCTAGCTAGCACTATCAATTGGGATTCCAAAATATTTGAACAAACAAATTGACACAATATTGTTTTAAAGTGGGTAAATGAAATAATTTTACCTAAATTATATTTTATATATATAAAGGAATAATTTTTCAGAAATTATTATAGTTATATATGGTTTGTTGGTTGTTAGTGAATGGTAATATTTAATTATTATCATTTATTATTTGTTGTTTATGTTTTAATAAAAGTTGTTATTATTATAGTGTAAATAAAGATAAACAAATAAAAAAACGGTTTTATATAACCAAGGTGGAATAAGTGAAATTATGTATAAATATCAATTTATAAATGTTATTTATATATAAAAAAGATTTTTAAAAGAAATAAAAAGCACTAAACTCACTTTAGTCGCGGGGAAATAATTCAGGTGATGACTGTAGCATCATTAGTATTCATTTTCGAGTTTCTAAGTGATGAATTGCTACCTTAGTAATTTACTGTTGAAGTTGTGTTTTGATAAAACAAGTTTTGATTGTATTAAAATTCCAATATGATTTGATAAATATATGAAAATAAGTTTTTGAACTTATAATTTGAAAATAGTATAGATAAGAAATAATTTTACAACTTATGATTTTGAACAGGGAAGTAAAACCAAATTTTAAAATTGTTGAACATTTTGGTTAAGCTAACAAAAGAATTTTTGAAATGAAATTTAACTCAAGTTAAGTGAAGTGGGATGAAATGAGTTAAATGAATTAGAATTTGACTTTTGAAAGGAAAATGAACATAAGTTATAAAATGCAATTCAATTTGAGTTGTAAAATGAACTGAATGTGTTTTAGGATGTTGTATGATAAAATCGATTATGAACTTAAGTAAATAATTTTATGGAATGATTATTATGTGTTGTTAGTATTAAGAAGATATACTAAGTAAATGGAATATGGAATGAAATGTTATTAAACATAAATTGAATTTTTAAGTGAAGATTAATAAGTGAATGTTAATGAATTGAATGTAAGTGAAATTAATATGAATAATTGAATTTGATTTAAATTGAATACTGTCAGCACCAAAATTGGTCACTAACCTTGTGAGAAAGATTGTGTAAAGAGATAAATGATGAAAGTAAATTTAAACAAAGGAAAATATGCTAAATTGAATGCAAAGACGAGAACACCAGATTTATAGTGGTTCGGCGTAACAGCCTACGTCCACTTTGAGGTTAATCTTTATTGCTTTACTTGATAATTGATTACAGATACAATCTGTATACCAATTACTTGAATACAATTGCTAAGTAATGAGAATGAGTCTTGAAAGCGACAGAGTCTCCCCAGTGTTCTCGAAAAAAGGTCCTCTTCACTGTGCCCCTACCTCTCTATTTATAGACAAAGTTGGGTTTGACTTCCCTAGTGGGTCTGGTAGCTGAATATCTCGGCCCAGAAAGAGTGAGTTCTGTGTGCCGAACCATAGATGCCGAACAGGTTGATGCCGAACAGACTGATGTGCTGAGTGGACTGGTGCCGAACAGACTGATGCCGAATAGACTGATGCCGAACAGTCTGATGCCGAACAAACTGATGCCAAACAGATTGGTGCCGAACAGACTGATGTGCTGAGTGGGGAGTGTAGGCTGAGCAATAGTTGAAGCTGGTCAAGATTGGATGAATGCCGAACACCTCTGTATGTCAGACATCTCTAGATGCCGAACAATGCTAAATACCGAACGAAGTGTGGATGCCGAGCAGTGTGGAGTGCCGAACGAAGTGTGATGCCGATCACTCTAGAATGTCGATCCATGTACAATACCGAATGACTCTCCGTGCCGAACGGTATGTAAGTGCCGAGTGCCTAGTTGCCTGGTCAAACCTTCAGGTAACACTTGCCCCCCAAAGTACATCACGTGGTTAAACGTGGTGTGCTTTGAACTACCCTGGATGCCGAACGATATGCAAATACCCAACGATAAAGCCGAAGCCAAACACCCTGGATGCCAAACAACATAGCTGATGCCGAGCACCCTGGATGCCAAAAATGTCGATTTGACCGGTTCAACCGGTTATAGTCTCTTCGACTTCCCTTCCCTCTATATAAGCCGATGCTCCTTCTTCTTCTCCCTTATACTTCTACCTCCGCTTTTCAGTATTTATGAACTTTGCCTCTCAACAGACTTCAGAGAATTATCTACTTTTCCCTTCCCTTCTCAAACATCATTCGTTGCCTCACTTCCCTCCCCAACCAATTGAATCCAACTAGAACCACATTCCCTACTCCAGAATCTCCCCGAGCTTCGACTTATTTCTTAGGTAAAAAACTTTTCCTTAAATACTTCACTCCGATTAGGAAACCTAGCATGAGATTCGAACTCGCGAATCTTTGCAAAATCAAAGTCAGAAATGATTGCGTGGAGCAGGAGGAGTCAAGGGTGAAGTGTGGGTGTTTTTAAAGGAGTTTAAGGTTAGAAGAATGGTAGAAGAGAAGAGGATGGCAGAGGTGTTTGAAGGTGGGAGTTGGTGGAAGACGTATTGATGTGGCTTGGCATGACTTCCTTATGCCGAGCGATGGAGGGAAAGAAGAGAAATGATGTTAAGGGCAGAAGGCCGAACAGAAGAGAGGTTGAACAGAATTCTGGTCGAATAGAATCTTTGGCCGAGCAGAATTTTTGGCCGTACAGAACGAAGGCCGAACGAAAGTCAAGCCGAACAAAACCTAAACCAAACAGAAGTTAAGCCGAACAGAACTTAAACTGAACACGATCTAAGCCGAACAGAACTTAGCCCGAACAGAACTTAAGCCGAACAGAACTTAAGACGATCAGAACTTAAGCCGAACAGAACTTAGACCGAACTAAATTTAAGACGAACAGAACTTAAGCCAGACAGAACTTAAGACGATCAAAACTTAAGCCAAACATGACTTAAGCCGAATAGAATCTAAGCCGATCAGAACTCTATTCATCTTGCCTAATTAAACATCAAACACAAAGACACAGGCTTAAGCATACCAGCATATCGAACTAATCTGGACTGATAACTCCTTAGTTTCAATAATCACAAGCCTGAACTTGAACCAGTAATAACGGATTAAATCTTTTAACACGCAGTGCCAATGTTCGAGTTCAAGATTGAAAATATTGCAATGCTGGTTTTCAGAGATGGTCAGCGATGACGGTCTTCGAAGACGACAGTTCAATGCTCAACTTCATACCATCGATTTTGTGACTTATAATTTCTCAGCGTTTACACCCGGATGATCGCACTAGTTCACACACTACATGGGGGGAATATTCGTATTGTTAAGTCTAACGTCGATTATTTTTTAAGTATAGTTCAAACAGGTACTTTGCTAGATTCAATCTTTATCGGCGATGTCTCGGAAATCTAGCTCCGCCACGATTTCGGACAGGCTTGGGCCATCCTCCCGACGAGAAGTCACAGATACTTCAAATCCGTCAACTTCTCTTGCACATGATTTAGCTCCTGATGCGCTGTAGGCAGCAATCTTCTTGGACAACCCTGTCGATTCACTCGCTTCAAAGATTAATGAAAGTACACTCCGTTGGATATGCTCTGTCCACGGAATCCCCTTTGATGACATGCTAGTCCCATCGGGGCATGACCGTCCACACTTGCCCCCAGTCGGATACACAGCTTGTAACAAATTCATGTGCTAGGTTGGCAGTGTGCCACCATTCAACTCGTTTCTTCGGGATGTGCTGCAATACATCGACATTGCTCCATCGCAGCTGCACCCGAACGACCATGCATTCCTCTACGGCACTTGCATCCTCTTTATGAATGTCTTCTCTAGGCTTCCAACTCCGGGCGATATTAGATACATATATTGCATCAAGAAGCGGAAGGATAGCCCATCATTCATGTTTCTCGAGCCGCACAACAAATGTCAAATCTTAACTGGAGCATGGACCAAGTTTGCCTTGTATAAACAGGAATGGTTTTATGTGCGTTGTCCTCCCGGCTTTGCGAGGAGATGGGTTGAAAGAAGTAAGCCTTTTTCTTGAACCGTTACTTGTGTTTAGCAGCAGCCGTACCTCTTCTAACTTTTACCCATCTTTTCAAGTATCACTCCACATCCTGACGGCCGCAGATACTCTGATGCCGTCGAAGCTATTCGAGCCCTTCCTGTCGGAGAACGGGACATCAGAAATCTCATTTCGAATGAGTCGCTTACAAGGCTCGGACTGTTGGCAGAAGGCCGTCGGATAAGCCTTCCTCAGGGCGTCACCATTCCCAGGCCTGGCTCTGGTAAAGGGAAAAACAAGCCGAGTCTTCAGCATGAACGCTCCCGATGCACTAGAAGAGGGGGAAATTAAGGAGACTGAGACGCCCGAAGTACGGGGTGAGAACATTAGTCCGTCTCGGGGACCGGCGGTTGAAGTTCATGACATAGAAACATCGTCTTCCCCTTCGAAGGGAGAGAAGAAACTGACACTCAAGCTAAGGAAGAAAACTGTAGGCGGAACTTCTAAAGTTTCCCATATGCCAATGGAAAAAGAAACTTCCTCGGAGCATTTAGAAAGTTCTCTGAAGGGCCTGTCGAACCTTACCATTCCTGATGACTTACTCAACTACGGTTTCGACGATCCAGAGTCTCTCAAGCTTCATTCGCCCGCTAGAGGCAGTACGGGAGTTCAAGCCCACATCTAGGGAGATAAAACTCCGATTAGTAAAGAAACTGGTCCGTCGGGGGGAAACACTAGGACACACACGGACACGCGCACTTCACTTCGCACTTCAATCTTAACCGTCGCCCTGATCTTTTCTAACTTATCCTTATTCTCATTCTATGCAGGTGATATGGGACGCTCGCACAGAATTGATCGTCTCCACGGCTCTTCCATCTTTCACCATTCTGGCTGGGATTCAGGCTCCGGTAAACGCAGGGACAGGGACGATTACGGAGATCGAGACAACCGTCCCAGTGATTCGTCTTATCGAAAGAAATCATATTCCCAGTCTTCATACTCTCGCGATCTCCCTCCTCAAACTGAGCCAGACAGAGAAAAACTTTCGCAGAATGGGTCTCAACCCGATGTTTCCCGAGATCAACATTCTGGTTCATCAAGCACACGGCAATCTCGGGAACATCGGAAGAGAACAGAACTTTCAAAGCCTCCTCCCCCTGTTCCTGCGGCCGACCCAACGATAGCAGAGAAGATGGTCGATCTTAAAGCTAAATTTCCCAAAATCTGCTTTGACGGTCTGAAGTTCCTCCCAGCTATTCATCATATTCCAGGGCATGTCAAGCAGAGTGCCATCGCTTGCAACAACGACGTCTATGTTCAACATGACGCGTTTGTTCATTTGGTCAAAAAAGTCTCAGAAGTATCCGTTGAGTGTCAACAAGAAATCGACCGCTTGAAGTTCGAAGCTATCTTTGATAAAGACACCATCAAGAACCAGGACAAAGAGCTCGCTTCGTACAAGTCCAAACTTGAAGCCGCATAACAGAGTGCTAAGGAGACTGCGGAGGCCGTCGCTCGTCTAGAGACGACCCATAAGAAAGAACTTGACGTCGCAGTCCAACGCAGTGGGGCCCTAGCTCTAGAAAAAGATTCTATTCAAAAAGAAAGGGATACACTCGCCCTGCAGGTTAAATAATTGAAGGATCTACTCTCTAAGGAGAGGGAAGAGAAGATAGCGGCTCAAGAAGAGTCTCAACGGTACTGTAACGAGATCGTCGATACACGTCTCTTAAAAGAAAAGCTCGATGATGAGCTTTCTAAGGTTGAGACGATGAAGGATGAAGCCCGTAAGGAGGGCAAGAGACTAGCTTCCGAGGAGATCGACTCCCGTCTCGAAGCAGCTGCAGAGGCCGGTAGAGAAGAGGTCAAGTGTATGTTTGACCCGCTGATTACCGAATACAGCGCCCGCGTCCTCATGCACCGGGACTTGACTTTCTTAGGCGAGGGCTATCTTGAATCTCTAGCTGAGGCCTGGGAGACTTTAATATAGATCAGGAAGGTTGAGTCGGGCATTGAGGAGGTCGATGAGGAGGTCGATGAGGAGGCTTTAGTGAAAGAGTTTCTCAGGGGGAACGAGCCATCAGACTTGTCTGCAGCTATGGCTCTCTTTGGTAAAGGCTCTCCCCCATCAAAAGAGAAAGATGATAAAGCTAGTCCATATGGAGCTGAGGCTGCAGCTCCTCCTTCTACTCAATCGACCGGTCGGCCAGCACTTGACCCATTTGAGCAGCATGTCGGCTATGATCCGGAAGATCCCGGTCTCGGCACTCACGTGCTATCCCCCATTCTAGAGGGTGAAACTCCACGCACAGCTAAAAGCCAGCAGGAAACCGGTATAATACTCTTCTTCTAGAAATTCAAAGATCTGTCGCTTTTTGTGAGCGGTTATTGGTCCTAATGTTTGTTCTTTATGTTTTTATGCAGGCCGCTCTGATCCTGAACCGACTCCGAGGAGCGATGATGCCAAGGAGGAGGCGAGGAAAACAAGCGATGCTGCTCACGTGGGAGTAACTCCCGGTCCTGACGCTCAAGTGATCGGGGCGCTATATGATGATAAGTCTGACACTTCATCTCCCGTTGAAGGGAGTTATGAAATCGAAATCACGGGCGCCTCAGAACACACTTCGAAGGTGAGTATGAAGGAGCGACTCGCGGAAGAGAAGAAAAAGAAGGTCGAGATCAAGGTCGAGCCTCAAATACTAGAACTTACCGACCCGCTGAATAGGCCTCTGAAAGTCATTCTTCCCGAAAAATCCAAACCGCTGGATGTTCCTCCCCCCACTCCTGACTCCGCTTCCTTGGCGAGCAAGAAGTCCAAGAGGAAACATGAGGGAGAGGAGTCATCCGAGAAAGCGAAGGAGAACAAGAAAAAGAAGCTGAAGAAGTAGCCACTATACTCGTTCAACGAGGTTTTGCTTAGGTCATGTAACTACTTATACTTTTTCGTTTTCATAGTTTATGTAGATAGATTTTTGACTCCAAGTTTTGGAGGAGTGGTTGTATAACCCCATTTTGGATAATTGAATAAAGTTTAGTTTCCTTTTCATTTGAACGATTTCTTGCTTTTTAACTTTCTCTATAACTGTGGTCGAAACTCAAGTTCTTATGAGTTGCATAAATTCCCAATCTATTCTTACATTGTTCGGACATTCTTTGGAATGGTACATTTCTCGTTTCACATTTTTGGTACTTAGAATATTTTCTAATCCGCGCTCTGGGGATTTAGAGTAGTTCGGTCCGCATTCAGGGGACTCGGAGATTCGAATCGTCTATACTCTAGTCCGAACTCCGGGGGCTTAGAGTACTTCGGTCCGCATTCAGGGGACTCGGAGATTCGAGTCGTTTATACTCTAGTCCGTGCTCCGGGGACTTAGAGTACTCCGGTCCGCAATCAGGGGACTCGGAGATTCGAGTCGTCTATACTCTAGTCCGCGCTCCGGGGACTTAGAGTACTCCGGTCCGCACTCAGGGGACTCGGAGATTCAAGTCGTTTATACTCTAGTCCGTGCTCCAGGGACTTAGAGTACTCCGGTCCGCAATCAGGGGACTCGGAGATTCGAGTCGTCTATACTCTAGTCCGCGCTCCGGGGACTTAGAGTACTCCGGTCCGCACTCAGGGGACTCAGAGATTCAAGTCGTTTATACTCTAGTCCACGCTCCGGGGACTTAGAGTACTCCGGTCCGCACTCAAAGGACTCGTAGATTCAAGTCGTTTATACTCTAGTCCATGCTCCGGGGACTTAGAGTACTCCGGTCCGCACTCAGGGGACTCGAAGATTCAAGTCGTTTATACTCTAGTCCGTGCTTTGGGGAATTAGAGTACTCCGGTCTGCAATCAGGGGACTCAGAGATTCGAGTCGTCTATACTCTAGTCCGCGCTCCGGGGACTTAGAGTACTCCGGTCCGCACTCAGGGGACTCGGAGATTCAAGTCGTTTATACTCTAGTCCGTGCTCCGGGGACTTAGAGTACTCCGGTCCGCAATCAGGGGACTCGGAGATTGAAGTCGTTTATGCGAGTTCGTACATCGTATGGAATGATGTAACTCCAGCAGTTCATCACCAGATTATAAGGTACAGAAACATCAATAATTCATGGAAAAGACGGCTTCAAGCCTTTATTAATGAAACAAACTAAATTGTCCGATTACACGCTAAAAAGGAAACTAAGAATCAATGGAATAAAAAACATACAACAAACGATTATACCTAAAACAGAAAAGAAACACGCTAAACATAATAATGTCGTAAATGTTCACTATTCTACGCTCGTGGGAGTGTCACGCCATCAATGGTCGCCAGCTTGAAAGTTCCCTCTCCAAGCTTCCGTTCAATGACATAAGGACCTTCCCAGTTGGGATTCATACGTGATGGTACCGGGAAAACCCGTTTCAAAACGAGATCACCCAAATCAAAGATTCTTGGGCGGACTTTGTCATCGTAATATCGCTTGACTCGGTGCCTATATGCTACCGCCCTTAATTCAGCCTCTTCACGTTTTTCATCGATGCAGTCCAGTGATTCCAACAAGAGATCCTGATTTGTCTTAGGATCATAATACGTCACTTGATGCGATGGAACTTCAAGCTCCACGGGTATAACAGCTTCCAAGCCGTATGCCAATGCGAATGGAGTGTGGCCAGTCGCGGACTTGTGGGTAGTTCTATAAGCCCATAGCGCTGTTGGGAGTTCATCTACCCACTTGCCTCCGGCTTTTTCCAAACGCTTCTTCAATATGGACTTGATTATTTTATTCACAGCCTCGACTTGTCCGTTAGCTTTCGGATGTGCAACGGCGGCGAACTTTTTCTCAACGCCATACTTTAAACAGAAATCTTTGAATTCCCTGCTTTCAAACTGCGTTCCGTTGTCCGTAATGATGGTTCGCGGAAGGCCAAAGCGGCATACAATGTTCCGTACAATGAAATTAATGACCTTCTTAGAGGTGATCGTGGCTAAAGGCTCTGCCTCAGCCCATTTTGTGAAGTAGTCGACCGCAACTATCGCATATTTTGCACCACCCTTGGATATAGGCAAAGAACCGATTATGTCGATTCCCCAGATTGCAAACGGCCATGGACTAACCATTTGTGTGAGTTCTGTCGGTGGAGCTCTTGGGATTTTCGCATATCTTTGACACTTTTCACATTTTCTTGCGTAATCTGCAGCATCCCGATTCACAGTTGGCCAATAGTATCCGTAGCGGAGGATCTTTTTTGCTAGTGTCTGCCCCCCGGTATGGTCGCCACATTCTCCTTCGTGAACCTCCTCCAAGACCCGCTTTGCCTCACCACGGGCAATGCACCGTAGTAAGGGGACCGAGAACCCTCTCTGATACATTACTCCTCCCTGCATCACATATCGCGCGGCTTTGCGAATGACCTGCCGTCTTTTGCTTCTTCTTTCGGACAAAGTCCCATTTAGCAGGTATTGTTTGAATGGGGTCATCCACGACTCCTCCTCGATTTCCGTTTCCAATGCAAAATCGACTTCCATCACATCTATGCTTGGGGTGTGTAAGGTTTCGACGGGAACCAATCCCATTTGTTGTGCATCGCCAGTGCTTGCGAATTTGGCCAACGAGTCGGCTTCCTTGTTCTGTTCACGCGGGACATGCGAAATGTCATAATGTTCGAAGTTCGCCAATAGTTCTTGAACCAGAGCAAGGTATGGAGCAAGCTTTTGTCCCCTTGCTTGGTAGTCTCCTCGCACTTGGTACACCACCAGCTGCGAGTCACAAAAGATTTCAACTGATTTAACCTCGAGTTCTCCAACGAGCTTTAAGCCAGCAATCAGTGCTTCATATTCTGCTTCATTATTCGTAGCCGGGAAATTGAGCTTCAAAGCGTAACAAATCGATCGATTTTCTGGGGTTACGAGAACTACACCAGCTCCGGAGCAACGGTCGTTTGATGCCCCATCGGTGTACAATTTCCATCGAATGGGGGGAATGACACTGTGACTATCTGGTTCGTCAGATACAGTAAACTTAGCGATGAAATCTGCTAATGCTTGCCCTTGTATGGCTCTTCGTGGCAGGTAGGTAATATTGAACTGACTCAACTCGATATTCCATTTTAACATCCTTCTAGAGGTTTCTAGTCGTTGGAGTACCTGCCGTAAGGGATGATCGGTATAGACACTGACTGAGTGTGCTTGAAAGTATGGTCGCAGCTTACGTGATGCAATCACCAAGCAATATGCCAATTTCTCAATTTTAGGGTAATTTCTTTCTGCCCCCGTTAAACGTTTGCTAACGTAATACACCGGCTTTTGGACTCGGTCTTCCTCGCGGACCAAAGCCACGCTTATAGCATGCGGAGATACGGCCAAGTATACGTACAACATCTCGTGGTCTACTGATTTCGACAGTACTAGAGGACTCTCCAAATGCCTCACCAGATCTCGGAACGCTTCCTCACAGTTGGATGTCCATTCGAAATTCCTCTTCCCTTTCTTTATTATATCGAAAAAGGGAATGCATTTGTCCGTGGCTCTGGATATAAATCGACTCAGCGCAGCCACCTTTCCATTCAAGCTTTGCACCTGTTTTATAGTTCTGGGCACTTGCACATCTCGAATAGCTTGAATCTTTTCCGGGTTAGCTTCAATTCCCCTAGCATTAACAATGAACCCCAGAAACTTCCCCGACGCAACGCCGAAGGAACACTTCAGAGGGTTGATCTTCATCCCATAATATCTGAGTATATCGAACATCTCTGCTAAGTGTCGAATGTGGTCGTTTGACTGTCGTGATTTCACGAGCATGTCATCCACATAGACTTCCATCATTCTACCAATCTGGTCTTTGAACATTCGATTCACCAAACACTGATAGGTCGCTCCTGCGTTTTTCAATCAGAAAGGCATTACTACATAGCAATATAGCCCAACGTCTATGACGAAACTGGTGTGTTCCTGGTTCGGAATATGCATCGGGATCTGATTGTATCCCGAGTACGCATCCATGAATGATAACAACTCGTGTCCCGCAGTGGAGTCGACCAACTGATCAATCCTAGGCAATGGGAAACTGTCCTTGGGGCATGCCTTATTCAAATCGGAATAATCTACGCAAGTCCTCCATTTCCCGTTCGCCTTTTTCACCAGCACGGGGTTTGATACCCATTCAGGGTAGAGGGCGTCGCGGACGAACCCATTGGCTTTGAGTTTGTCCACCTCCTCTCTGAGAGCAGCGGACCTCTCCGGGTCCATCCCTCTCCTCTTTTGTTTAACCGGGACGTACTTTGGGTCTATGTTCAACATATGACTCGTAATAGCAGGAGAAATCCCACACATGTCGGAATGTGTCCAAGCGAAAACATCAAGATTCACTCGGAGGAAATCATTGAGATCTTCAGTCATTGCGGGGCTGAGTTGTGATCCAATCTTCAGTACTCGCGACAGATCGTCTCGGTTGACTGAAATGTCAATTGTCAATTCAGCTGGCGCTGCCTTTTCTTTTTTGGGTTCCTCATCGTCGTCTCTCGGATCTATGTCTCTGTAGATCTGAGGATTTTGCCCGAGCCAGGACTCGGGCGTTATTTGTCAATTGTCGGTATTATGGATGTAGACGGGATTGTCCGCAACCTTTCCTTTCTCCCTCCGATGGGCCTCTCGAAGCTCATCCACATAACATGCACGACCGGTCGCCCGGTCGCCATGAACAACACCTACTCCTTTGTCAGTTGGAAATTTCAAAGTCAAACACCACGGGGCTAATGCTGCCCTAAACTCAGCCAGGGCCGGTCGACCTAGAAACACATTGTACGGAGAATCCACATCTAGAACTACGAAAGGTAGGATCCGCACCCTCCTACGCTCACCTTGTCCCAGTTCAACTGGCAACTCAACATATCCCACTGCATCGGTCGCTACGCCATTAAAGCCATGTATACGAGCTTTAGATGGCTTCAAATCCTTCGTCTCCATCTTCATCTGATCATAAGCCTTCTTGAAGATGATATTGACAGAACTTCCACAATCAATCAAAATCCTTTTCACAAAAGCTGGTCCGATTGTCGTAGATATGACCATTGGGTCAATGGTAGGAGCCTCCACCTGGTCAGCATCTCTACTCCTGAATACTATATCGTCTGTCATCATGCGTAGCTGTTTGGCGGGGGTCCCATCCTCCACGTTGGAACAACACTTGAAGTCTGCGTGCCTCAGGGAATTAGCATATCGTTCCATCTCTTGCCAGTTCTTATCCGCAGGGTGAGGTCCACCGATGATCGTGTTGATAACTAGTCTTCCCACGGTCCGAGCAGGCTCCTCAGGATGACATGGAGCTGGTGCAGGACCGAGATTGGACGTTCCCTGTCCACCTTCTTGCGGATTCTTCACAAACTCCTGTAACTTTTTCTGTCTAATCAACTTTTCTATAGCATCATGTAGGTGTCTGCACTCTTCAGTATTGTGCCCATAAGTTTCATGGAAGCGGTAGTATTTCCCAGTCCGCTTTTGTTCCTCGGTTGACTCCTTCGGGCGCGGCTTTCTGTACTGAAAGGTATTGCAGGTTGATAGGTAAATGTTTTCAAGAGACGCATTCAGCAGGGTGTACTCGTTGTAGGTTGGAATTCTCGGCTTCCATTTCCCGCTTCTCTTTTCTTCCCTTGGTTCCTTCCTCCGGATTCCTTAGATTGCCCGGGCTTGTTCTGGACATTGACTTGAACTTTCCCCGAGTTATCTCCGGACTGCTTCACAGCAATGTTGCTTTTTACGGACTCTTGAGCAGGCCTCGGTGCTTTATCTCGCCTTATCCACCTGGCTTCCTCTCTTCTTATGAACTGATGTGCCTTTGAGTAAAAACGTTCTAGCGTAGTTGGAGGTTTTCCTGCCAACCAATCTCCAAACTCTGAATCCAGATCCACACCTCGCATCACAGCCATAAGAATTGCATGATCATTGGGATTACTGACTTCAGTAGCCACAACATGGAATCTCTGTAAATACTCCTTCAACGACTCCCCAGGAGCTTGGATTACACTTGATAGAGACATCACGTCCTTTGGACGAGTAATATGTATCTTGAACTGTTATATAAATTTCTTCGCCAACTCCTCGAAACTGGATACGGACCGTAGAGGAAGTCGGGTGAACCACATGGTAGCGATCCCGGATAAAGTTATTGGAAAGCACCTGCACTTGGTTGCATCATTCACTCTAGCTGAATCCATCATCCATTCGTACCTCATCACATGCTGCTTGGGATCAGACTTTCCTTCATAAGCCGGGATAGTTGGCATGCTGAACTTCCTGGGGTACTCCGCCTATAGAACAACGTCTGTGAACGGAGTATGACTTTTGGACACTCCCCAATCATCGTTTGATAAGCCTTGATTCTCTTTCATCAAGTGTCTGATCATAGCTGTTAGGTCTGGGGTTTGTATGGAAGATGGAAGGTTGGAGTCTGTCTGACGGGACTGATCAGGCTGATGTCTCCTCTGTTGGCGATCTACCAAACATGCATCTTGAGGTTCGATATCATTAGCATCTTGGTGAGCCGGGCGTCCAGCCTCCACCTGCGCTTCAGCTCCTAAGTTTCCAGTTCCGGCTTGGTCACGGTTTCCGAGGTGTAAATGGTCCCCGGCTGTTCGGACAGCTGCACCTGCCTGCGTAGTTTCAGTCTTGCGGCGTCTACGCCTGGGAGGTTCATCGGGCGAAGTCGAGCTATCGGATGAATAATAAGGAGCTGGATTGCCCCTAGCATTCTGATGTTGTTGTTGAGTGAGTTGTGCCATGAGGTTGGCATTAGCTTGCATCTGCTCTCCGAGTTGTCTCCTACTTTCCCCGAGTTCTCTCATCAAGTCGTTGAACTCTATTCTGTTGACAACTAGCATCTGGTCTTGGGCGGTAGTCCCTGCACCTAGATTTGCTTGCTGATTGCTAGGCCCTACTTGTTGTACGCTAGTAGTCTCATGGGCGTCCGCATTATGAGAAGCTGATCTAGTACGTGGTCTTGCCATTGTAGAGTTATTGGTATGAACTCTGAGTAGAATCAACGGACGTTCTACGAATGACTCGGACCTTCTTCGGGGGATTTATCCAATCCAGTAGCTTCAAAGTAGATCCCTGAGGTCTGAGAATTCGATTCTCAGTGAAAGCACCAAAGTGTTAGCACCAAAATTGGTCACTAACCTCATTGAGAAAGATTGTGTAAAGAGATAAATGATGAAAGTAAATTTAAACAAAGAACAATATGCTAAATTGAATGCAAAGACGAGAACACCAGATTTATAGTGGTTCGGCGTAACTGCCTACGTCCACTTTGAGGTTAATCTTTATTGCTTTACTTGATAATTGATTACAGATACAATCCGTATACCAACTACTTGAATACAATTGCTAAGTAAAGAGAATGAGTCTTGAAAGCGGCAGAGTCTCCCCAGTGTTCTTGAAAAAAGGTCCTCTTCACTATGCCCTTGCCTCTCTATTTATAGATAAAGTTGGGTTGGACTTCCCTAGTGGGCCTGGTAGCTGAATACCTCGGCTCAGAAAGAGTGAGTTCTGTGTGCCGAACCATAGATGCCGAACAGGTTGATGCCGAATAGACTGATGCCGAACAGACTGATGCCGAACAGACTGATGCCGAACAGTCTGATGCCGAACAGACTGATGTCAAACAGACTGGTGCCGAACAGACTGATGTGCTGAGTGGGGAGTGCAGGCTGAGCAATAGTTGAAGCTGGTCAAGATTGGATGAATGCCGAATACCTCTGTATGTCAGACATCTCTAGATGCCGAACAATGCTGAATACCGAACGAAGTGTGTATGCCGAGCAGTGTGGAGTGCCGAACGAAGTGTGGATGCCGATCACTCTAGAATGCCGATCCATGTACAACACCGAACGACTCTCCGTGCCGAACGGTATGTAAGTGCCGAGTGCCTAGTTGCCTGGTCAAACCTTCAGGTAACAAATACAGATCAAATAAATGTAAAAGGAATTGAATGTAAATAAAAGAATCGAGAATAAAGAATGGGATATAATGAGAAATCAATTGAAATAAATATGTAAGTTGTATGTATACTATTTTATTCGTATAACTATTGATCCAGATTCGAGTATACGATTTTGATGTGATATACATCGATCCAAGTTAGGATTTTTCACTCGATTTCCTGATGGCGAACCCCATATATGGATTTTTGATTGATTCTGATATTCTCTATCATAGTATATGGCTATGCAAGGAGAATGGTGGTTTTCTAATCAAGGAACCGGATCCGAGTCCGCACTAGTGTGGTCGTGTGAGCGATACTGGTTCGAAAGTGGAAATTGTGCGATCGAGCGAGTGATCAGGTATGATTTTGCATACGGATGATATATGTACATTGTGCGGGCTTTAATAAATTAAAAATTGACATTAGAAAATGAAAATTGATATGATTATGAATTAATTGGATGAATATTAATTGTTTGATGGTTTCTTCTGTTGCATTTGCTACATTTGCATATAGTTACTGTATAGTCTATGTTATATATTGATATTACTTTTCCTATACATGTTCTCATTGTTTGTTGAGTGATTAGTCGGGCGGACGGCGTATGCTTCGCATTTGGAGCTTGCTTTTGCATTATATTGATTGTATATGCTTGCTAGTATAATAAAAAGGTACATATCTCGGATTACATATCGTACTTTTATATATTTTCCCTACGGGATGCCTCATCCTCGAAGATGAGATGTATATTTGTGATTATATATATATATATATTGTGATTTTCTACGATCGAACCGCGCAAAGGAGACACTAATGAAATTTACCGTAAATTTAAGGCGTTAGAATTTTTTTAAGAATTTTGGAATTTTTTTTGATTTTGAGTTATAATTTCAATGAATGAATGGATCGTATTAGTTGGTTTAAATGGTTAATGGATTTTGCCGCATTTTTCTTATTTGATAATTTCGGGGACGAAATTCTTTTAAGGAAGGGAATCTGTAAGGAACTAAAATTTCAGTCATTCGAAATCAGAATATTTAATTGATTTTAAATATTGAAAAGTTAATTTTATAAGTTAAATAACTTATATTTCAAATATAGTGATTTATTGGATTGTTAAATTGTTAAATCTAGTATTTAAAATTGTTTAAATAATTGAATCTTGAATTTAATGCGAATGAAAATGATTTCAAAAGTTGATTTAAATTCTATTTGAATAAGAAGGAAGATAGTAAACTTTTAAATTGGAATTAAAAGTGAATAAACAGAAATTGGAAATTTTATATTTTAATTAACGTGTAAAAATAGTCTTTTTGGGCACTATCTCGGATTTCGATGAAACTGGTTTCATTGGATCCGTAATAGTGAATTATTTTATGTTGTCGAAAACCGTTCAATTTTAATTCAAACCTGAGCGCTTAGGCGATTTCTGGCATTTTTGTGAGTAAACTCACCTCTCTGGCCTGCTTATATTTTTATATAAGTGGAAATAATTTTAGTTATGCCATTTGTTGCGTGTTTGGATGATATGCTATATATTTATTAGTTGGTTTGGATATATTCCTGCCAATTAGAGCGGATGAGACCCTATTACGTTCCCGTGTAAGAGCGGATGACCATTTGTATACGAATCCCACCTCGAAGCGGTTGATTTATATTATTTGATTTTATGCTGTATGTGATGTAGGGGGACAAGTTGGAGGGATCCAACAGGATTCCTCACACTTTTGATTTTATTTTCATATATATACTGATATATGATGTATTGGATGTCATGCTATGGATTTTAATATGATTTGACTTGTTTAGTGCTATGGCAGCACTAGGCCTTATTTTTGATATTTTGAAATACTATAAAATGATGATTTTGATTTTGAAAGAATTTCAAAATGATTTTGGAAGTGTATATGTTTTAATGATTTTAAATTATTAAAAGAATGAATTTGTTTTTAAAGAAATAAAAGTTATCATTTTTGATGTTATAAAAGTATGGTTTTTGATGTTATGAAAGTGTACTTTTATGAAAAGTGCTTTTGAATAGAGATTTTTGAATTAGTTTTATAAACGATAAAAGATTTATAGAAGTAATATTTTATAAATAGATTTATAATTAGAATTTTATAAAATAGAAGTTCTATAAAATAGAAATGAAATTTACAAACGTAGTTTATAAATATAGAAATGTTTCATGTTGAAATTTAGATATGGAGTTAATCGTGTTAAACATGGATTTTTATTTAAAAGAATGTTTGGAAGAAATATTTTGATGGAGTTAATGGTTTTAAAAAGTAATTTTTATTTTTAAAGTAATGTTTTGGAAAGTAATAATTCCAAATGGAATTTAAATGGTTTGAAAAATGTTTTAAAATGTGAATAGTATCGAAAGCATAGATTTCAACGTTCATTGTTGTAATAGACGTTTTTGGAGAAGTATGGAATTATAACACTGTTGTTATTGTAAATGATTTCCGAAAGGAAATGTTTTATATAGTATATGAGATTATATATATATATATAGTTAATTAAATCCCTATACTAATGTTTTGGGTTGTCATAATGATGTTTTACGCAACATTCGTTTTGACCCAAATAAAGTGAGTTTTGAAGAATACCTTCATTAGGATTTGTATATGTACTTATTTCTGTTTAAATATATGGAGATATTTTTCAAGTGTTGAGAATGAAATGATTTGTGAATATGCTTATATCGTTAATATAAGTATACGGAAATGTTTTCCAATGTTAAAGATTGAAATGGTTTTGAGAATATATCCTTTTCGGAGATAATTTGAAGCAAATATTTGGAAATTGATTTTAGCAATAAAAGATTTATTAAAAGGGCCTAGTGATTACTTATAATGCTAGATATCATTGTTTGCTTTGATAGTTAAATAACCGATTATCAAATTTGGCCTCTTTATCGTTGTTGGTTCGGAGAGACCGGGGCCGAATTTATCCGAGAACCACTTAGGACCAACGTATATGCATTCGAATGTGCATGTATTGGAAGATATTGATATTTGGGATTTTTGTAATGAAGGACTGCTTGTTGATCATTTGGGGATAAACTCCCAATATACATATAGTAGCAGTAGTCTCTTCATTATGAAATATCCAATGCAAGGACTAATCACTGCTAATCCTCGGAGTAATTCCCGACAGGATGTGGTAGGAGAGTACCTTCGGTTTGTCCTGTTACTGGACAACTTGTATGGAAGAATGTCTGATGTTGCATCTCTAATTACCTTGGTTGATCTCTGTAAACGTATTATCTGCTATGGAGAAAGCAACTTTTCTTAGCTTAACACCCTTTCTTGAGACGTACGAGCCCAGGAGTTATACGTTTGTAGAAATCAGTTGTGTGATGATGGAATGACAATGTGGCATTCAAAGAGGAAAGATGATATGTGCTATGTGAAAGGTAATCACGACCTTAAGCCTCACACTCGGAAATGACCGAAACAGGGTTGATGCAGCAAGGCTATGTGGTTTGCAACCATTAGGGTATGATCATCCCCTTCTAGATATATTTACTCCCGCTATGATGTTCGGGTTTTAAATTATTGTGGATGTATGCTATAAGGGACCTCGGATAGGTCGGTAACGACCGGGGTGATGACATATTCGGTACTATCTAGTTAGAGGTAGGCCGGTCTTGTGTTGGTAGAGGACCATCAGTTGGGCCTCGATGCATTCCTCTAGAGATGTACTGCCGGAAGGTAGTCCCTTCACCTGGTCATTTGTATGGAAATCCATTCTCCACTACATGCCTGTATGATTTTAGATGTAGAAAGCCTTGTATTACAAGGTGGTATGCTGGAATTTAATAATGTAACAATTTCAGCCATGAATGATATTATTTGTATACTGGACACTAGTATAATATAACAGAATTTGATATGAAATGTTTTGGTTATCGTAAGGTAAAAACCCATCCGTGTTTATGTGTGGACGTGGTCTTACGAGATACTTTTGTTTTGATAAAGGAAAGTTTTTATAACTTTAAAATTCAGTTGAGATGTATTTTCTCACGTTGGTTTACCAGACTGTTCCGGATGTTCTTCCTTTTCAATGTTCGGGTCAGACCGAGTATATTTACAGGTTCTGTTTTGATGCTTTGGAACTTCAGCAGACGAACTGGAAGTCTTCTGGTCGTATTCACGTATATGTTTAATTTTCCGCTGTGTTGTTGTTTAAATTATCATCAATTGTAAGGACGGGTTATTATAACTATCCAGGCTGATGATTGGTGTTTTATTGTTGTACTCTGATGGATGTATGTATATTACAGTTTCTGTTTTGTAAAGATCATTGATATTATATTATATGTTGTTCCGCTGTGATTGTGAGATTCTACGTTTGTTTTAGTTTCTTTCTCTCTTCTTCTCTCTTCTTTCTTATTCATGAATATCCGTCTTTCCATTTAGTTTGAGTTGGACATGTGTGGTTTATTATTAGCTCAAACGGGGTCAGATTTGTAGGTCTTCATAGACGAGTATCGTATAATTATTATATCCGCTAACGATTGATAAACAAGAAATATCAATAGATTTTTTGGTTTTACATAGTTATTTTTCAATCTCATTGATTATAAAATTATACAAAGTCAAAAAATATGATAAATACTTTTGAACAGTTAAAATACATCAAATATAAACTATTAACTTAATAAAACAATAAATACATATCGTTCATTGTACTAAAATACATAGAAAATAAACTATAATCTTGACCGAAACCAAATAAATAATTTTTAGATGCGGATGCCTTCATATCTTCATCCGTATCCACTTTTTTAATATAGGATATTTACCACTTTTCATATACGGATGTGGATGGATTTCTAACTTTTTAGGTATCCATTGACAACCTTAGCTTTCTCCTAGATACAGCTCGACTCATTCGCATGATATTTATTCTTGACTAGCACCTCCTTCTATTTTGGGAATTTTTAAAATCTAGCTAAAGCGGTCCCAGGCTGAATTCTATATAAGAGAGGCAAATTCAAACAAGCAGCAACGCGAGACGTGTAACAATTGGATCGGGAGCTTGCTCTGGGCAAGCAGCAGCTCGGCCCATATTCACATGGTATTAATCCTTCACTAGTAGGATCCTTATTAACACGATAACATTTAACTTATGCAATTCTTAACTACCAAGCAGATATAATAGAACTCTTCAATTTTTGTTTCAAATATGAAACCGTGAGTTGAATGTTGCATGTATATTATATTGGCTGGTCAAGATTAGGATCACCGCTTCCTATTTTCACCGACAATTACAAGCTACTCCTCCAAGCTAGTCAAATCATTATGCACTTATATTGGCCTATAGGTCCCTTTCTTTTTTACTTTTGAGGTTTCTTTACCTAGTTACTTGTACTTTGTTTGTGTAGGGAAATTTAATGGGTTATTATTATATATGTGAGGTATGTCATGTAGGATAGAGTTAGGAGTACGACCTAAGGGTAATTATGTAGTTTGGTTATGTAATATAACTTTGTACAAAAATCATGTTCGAAATAAAAGGATGTCTACTGGTTTTATTTCTTTTGTATGGTTATATGTATGTATGTACGTACGTATATATGTCTGTGTTAATTGGCTTTTTGACTAAATAGATTTCAATTGGAATTAGGATTAATAAGAGGATGAAACAACTCAATAACTTAGGAACATGCTTTGAAGGATCGAAAGATGGAATTTTACAAGTTTCAAGCAAAATGAGGCTAAGTGGAGCTCTCGGTACCGAGAGAATTTTTCTCCTCTTGGCACTTCCCAAACTTCTGATATTTGATGCTCAACCTTTAGCAATCGTGGTGAATGTTTTTCTCGGAGACTAGATGAACAACTTCAAGGATCTATAATAAGAAAGCAAAGGAAACATGATGAGATAAGAGAAATCAAGGAAATCATTGGGAATGACTCAACCTTCATGGAAAAGAGTTTGGAATACATCGAACTAGAGATAGGAGATCAAAGAAAATAAGAAAGAGAGGTTTTCTCCAACACAAACATCTCGGTACTGAGAGGCCCATATTACAAATTGAGCCGGCATGCTCTCTCCTCCACCTATGAGCTTGCACTAGACCTTGTACGACTCAAGCCAATGGATCTACATAGCAGTTTCCTTTATAAATATCAATCATATAGCAACTAAAGAGGGATCTTTCTCCACTTTTTTAGGCACTACTCCTTCTTCATCCCATATCTCTCTCCATGATAGTCACCAAAGTGGACATTGTTAGCAGTTCTAGACTTAAGAAGCCGTCAATTCGTTATACTTGTGACTCTAGATATCCCTCAAATCCATAAGCAATAAAAATATAAAGTGGACGTAGGCCAGAGATTGTCGAGCCACTATAAAAATTCTTGTGTGTTCTTTACTTTCTTGCTATTTTCTGCTAGATCTCTATATTTCAAAAGGATTTCGGGTGTTGTGTCATTTTTGGCATCAACATTTTGGTGCTTTTATTGAGTGAGAGCTAGATTTGACAACCTAAAGCTTGGATTTGAAGTTTGGAGAAGATGAAGAAGCCTAACACTAGATCTAGGATTGGAGGGAGTCAACCAGAGTATGAGGGCAACCGGGAGGTGTCCTCAAATTCTAATCATTCCATCTACTCACTAGAGAGGAGATGGAGAGAATGCTGAAAGAAATGCAAGACGGGATGATGGCCTGATAACAGGAAATGTTGGAGGAATTTTTCCAAACATTAGGACAATGAGGAACAATTGGAGTTTCTGGAATTTAGAACCCAGGACCAGAAACTAATGTAGGAGCACTAGGAGTTGAAGCAGAGCAAATTAGAACAATGCCCCCAAGACCAAGACCACTCGGCACCGACCCCAATCCTCTCGGCACCGACCCCAATCCTCTCAGTACTGAGAGGAATTCACTTAAGGGAAATGTCGGTTCAGGCTTAGAGTGAGCTGGGATACCGAGAACGGAGGATGCTGGGGCTAGAAATGCAAGTCAGAATGCAAATGCACAATGATCGGAGGAGTATGTACCAGAGTTTCCCCGTAGGAATAAGAGGCGGAATGAAGCCAGAGGTGTGGACCAAAATGCAAGTATGTAACTAGAGGAGTATGTGTCCAAGTTTCTCTATAGGAGTGGGGAAGGGAAAAATGCAGCTATTGATCGAAGACTTTCATTGGACGGTAGCAACAACCAAACAGATGAGTTGGTCAGAAGGATAGTGAGAGATGGACCACCAGACCAGAGTTTGGAGGAAATAAACATGAACCATTTACCTTTAACATCTGGAATGCGAGGGATTCTCCTAATTTCAAACTTCCGATGTCAGAAATGTACGATTGACAGACAGATCCAATAGTTCAACTAATGAGATACATCTGACATATGGAGGTGTTGGGTGCTTCTAAGGAGGTGATAGGGCAATGTTTCCCCTTATATTTGATAGATTTAGCAGCAATTTGGTTCAGATAGCTGGAGAATGAATCCATACGCATGTGGACTGAGTTAGCGAATAAGTTCTTGAGATAGTTCAAGGTCCATATCTCTAGACCAAAGAATGCGATGACGCCATCAAGCATGAAGCAAAGGGCTGAAGAGACCTTTAGAAGCTATCTGATGAGATTTAATGCGTCAGCCACCGTAGTCGATAAGCCGGATCTATTGATAATTCTGGTGGTGGTAGTGTTTGGAGTCACAAGCATGACCAACTTTAAAATTGCATTGGAAAAGGATCCACCAATGGACCTCACAGAGTTTTAACATGAAGCTGAGAGATATCTACGTCAAGTGGATGATGAGGTTGATAATGTTGATATTAATGATGTGGATGATGGAGCACCATTCGGAGCAGGATATGAAAAGATACGAGGAAGCGAGAAGCTGATAACGACTTTGAAGGACCGAAATGGTAAAGGAGGGAATCAGAGTCATCTTCTTACACTGACCTAACTAAAACCCCGAAGAGGATATATCTAGTGTTGACGCAAAAAATGGATCAACACTCAAGAATGAGTCATAAGGAACTTATGAGACCTAGATCTAACTGATAGTATTGAAAATAAAAGAAAATAAAACAGAGAGACATAAGATTATTTTAGTGGTTCGACAATCTCTGGCCTATGTCCACTTTATATCTTTATTGATTATGGATCCAAGAGAGTTTGTATGAGATTATAGAGAACTAGTGTCACAAGTATAAGAAGTTGACAAGTTCTATGGCCTAGAACCGCCAAGAGTAGCTGCCTTGATGACTATTATGAGGGAGGAAGATGATGAAGAGTAATAGAGTCCCAAATCTAGAGTGAAGAAGAAAGAATAAGGAGAAGATCCTGTTTTGGTTGCTCTATGGTTTGTATTTGTAGGGAAACAGACGTACTGGGTCACAAGCCTGCTTGTAGTAGAGTCCAAGAGTCAGCCCAATGTTATACAAGAGAGCTCGGGGGCCCACAAGTCAAATGCTCAACTCGGTACCGAGTCATTTAACTCGGTACCAAGTTATTTCCTTTGATGCAAATTGAATTCTCCTATTTTCATAGCTCTTCCACCTTCTACTCGAAGTGTTTCAAGCTCTTTTTATCGATTATTGGTTAATTCTAGTGATCGTTCCACCATCACTTGAGTCATCCAATTTTCTTAGCTTCTTTCTCTTCAACTCTTGGAATTGGTTGTTCAAACTCTTAGAAAACCACTTAGTCATGAGTAGAAGGGATAGAATATGAGTTGTATGGAGTTGGAGAAGTGTTTTGGGGAGAGAAAATGGCTCGGTGCCTAGCCAAATAACTCTGTGCTGAGTTATTTCCTTAGCCCTATTTTGGGTGAAACTTTCCTGAGTTTTTTCTTTACTCCTTTTAGGTGTGCTTCCAAGTTTTCGAGTTATTTCATCTTCGTTTTGATGTTCTAACTTTTGTTGATTTGTGCTTGATTGAAAGCCCGGTTAACACTTGGCCCCCGAGTATACTTTTGTTGAAAACAACGCATGCTCTAGATTGAGACTAGTCCTGGACTGTTATCCTATGAATTCCAATTGATCGTTCAAATGTCATCTTGAGATGTTGCTTTTACTCGATAGAATTTCCTTTAATTGGTCATCTTAGTTATAGTTGGAACCCCATTCCTTTGCATTGGTGATGTAATCTACACTCCAGAGAATACTTCATGCTTTAGGTTGGCACATCTATCCTCTACAATGTTTTCTCAATGACATAGGGAAAAGAAAACAACTTGGTACCGAGAAGTTTAACTCGGTGCCGAGTCATTTGGTTTCCCACTAAGCCTATATATTCGAACCTTTAGAAAAAATTCAAGTTACTTTCTCATTAACCTTGCACCGACCCTTTCTGCTACTAAGCCTTCTACTCTTCCACGACCCACCCAGATCTCATCCCTGACCAAAATGATGCCATCGTCCTCCCAATGCTGCCGCCTGCTTTTGTCGTTGATCATCAATGCAACCACTAGTCTAAGTCCCCGCCCAGTTAACTCGTCCTCGAGAATTCAAAACCCTAGCACCGATCAAAATAATTTTAGGCTGGAAATTGCTAATGTTGCGGTGATGGCGATGGTGATGGGGGGTTTGGTCGATCGCAATTGAAAAGAGATGGTTGAAACTTCAGGTATACTTGATCGGTGGTGACCATGAGCTTTGCCCTAGTCGAAGGCATGTAATTCTAGAGACAAGTCCAGTTCTCTGGATTCAACTGTTCTTTTCAAGAATGTGGCTAAGTCTCTATCGCTGTTTGAATTCTAGTGCGACAATTTACTCCAAGATTGGTCATACTAGATGATTCCATTGCATTGCTTATCTCATTTCTACACTTCCAGTGATCCTAAAAAGAAAAGCTTTCTACATCACTCCAAACAGAGGCTCCGTTATCGATTACTCATCGATAACGAGTAAGTTCCCAATTATAATTTCAAAGTATGACGCGGCTCATTTTTCTAGCATAAGTGAGCTATCTACACATGATGGTCTGTTCGTGGTGTACGGGGCATTGGACTCATACTGCAAAGATTAATACACTGCACTTGTCCTGGTCAATGCTCAGAATCCGATTGGTCAACACACGCGACATCCAAAATAAAACACACCTGACCATGTTGAATGCCAAGTTTTATTGTTTAGAATGACTACCCGGTCACCCCATCTTAAGTGTGGCGAGTGAACGTCCACTCCTCCTGATGCTGGATCTTCTACAGCTCCTGTTTCACCATCTATTCCTAGGCCAGGCCACCTTGAAATGACTCCCAAAGTCAAATAGTTCCAGTTGAGCCGTAGTTGGTCAGTTTCCTAAGGGATTAAGAATCTTGAATAACCCATTGGAGCAAGTACCCTCAATCCTGGCTGCTAGGTCGCTCTGAAACATATATCTTCAATATGGCATCCCTGAGGATAATGTCCGTCTACCAACAAAGGTTGAATTCGCTTACAATCCTCCATCAGACTTCATAACATGTAATCGGTATATGTGCTTGGGTGGTGCTATCCCGCCATTCAATCCTTTTCTAATGATAGTGCTGTAAGAACTTGGACTAGCTCCGTTCAAATCCACCTAAAATGGCCATTCTCTTTTAAGTTTGTTGCATATCCTCTTCAAGAATAGACTCAACCGGCCTCCAAGATTCAATGAGCTGACTTCTCTTCTACAATTCAAGAAAAGGCGGGATTCCCCATCCCATCAGATAATAGAGGCTTGAAAGGGATGTAAAGTGATTGAAAAGCTCCATAACAAGCATTTTGCCTTCAAGAACGAATATTTCTTCATGTGATGCCCGCATAGTTTTAATTGGCTCCGGCTATCTGGATGTACACCTCTTTTCCTTTACTCCTCCTGTAATAGAATTTATAAGTTTCTAACTTGATGTGTGTTTCCTCGTAGGCATACCGGCTCGTCATGATAGTGAGGAGCATAAGAGAACACTCAATGCTCTGAAGGTAGTTAGATCAGTCAATGCACCATTGCATTCCTCTTGACAAATGAAAATCTAAGGGAGTATGGATTGCTTTACCCTGATAGATTTCCCGTCGTCGAGTCCCTAGCGCAAAGTAGCTCCAGGGATCATACTCATTCTTCTGCCCTCACTCGTAGCTCCGACGAGAATGTTCGAGGGGAAGTTACGGGTCCTTCCAACACAGTACATATAGGGGAGCCCATGATGAGAGAGCCTATAGGGCCTGCCAAAGCTGATATTTCAAGCATCCAAGATGAAGGAATGGGAATGTCTTCGATCCCAAAAGAAGATGAGGGATTCACTAGGAGAGAAGAAAAATAAGTGGTCAAGGAAGAAGAGGATGTCAGTGATAGCGATAGTGACTATTGCGCTAGCGAAGAAGGGGACGAATCATTCAGTGAATCGCCCGGGATGAGTCCTGATCTCTCTAGCTTGCCTCGTCAGGAACGCATTGTCATAGAAACTTACGACATGGTCGAGCATTGCCATCAGTAGAGATTTCGCCCTGATCTTGCCCCTTCGGCGATATCTTCGTTGGTGACATCGGTGCGATCAACTTCACTATTAGCGACATTCTAGGAGATGCTGGTTCAGACTTTGCTCTTTCTCCAAGGGGATTTGTAAGTGAAGGTGGAGAGACCCCCACTTTAATTCCTTGCCAATATGATTGGTAGATTACTTAAGGGGTCATCGGCACCACATACTTCACTAGGATCACGGACACTCATTCTTACATTGAATTTTAATTCGCAGTTCCAAATCAATATTGTTCTCTTCCTTGTTTTAGGTTCCATGGGCCGTGGTTATTATGAGAAGTTCTCCTGCCTAGTGCACACAGAGGCCAAACTCCAGATCCTCATCCACCTCATCGCTATGGGTTCAAGGAAGAAAGGCGAAGGAGGAAAGACCGTGAGTATGATGAAGCTCGCAAGGCCGATAGGGAGACAAATAGGGAGAGGGAGAAGGAGAGAAGAAAGAGGGAAATCAATATTGAGTTATCTCGCGACCCTGCTAAGCACCCAAGAGATTCCTTGGAGCGTCGTGGGCTTATTTCTGCTGATGTTCTACCTCATGCACAGGCTCAGACCTCTTCAACTCAACAAATTCCGGCCTCCTAAGCTATGATTATAACAGTTCCACCTGCTTCCATTGGAGTCTCTGCTCGTTCATTCACCCTTCGGCCCAGTCCTCCACACTTGCAAGTCGCATCCTCATAACTCTTTTTACATTGTGTTAAGTTTGACCAAGATATGCCAAAAGAGGCGATGATGCAAAGTCTAAAGAACATCGAGCAAGGCGTTGACGAAGGGTATAAGTGGAAGAAACTTTGCATCGCTCTTTCTGAAGCAAACAAGATCAACTACACCAATATTCAATCCATCGAATCTGAGAGAACTGCCTTCGGGCGGATGATGAAAGAAAGGGAGAATGATTTGATTAAAGTTACAAAAGAGAGGGACCTTGCTCTGAAGTAGAAGGAGAGCACATATAAGCTAATAGATGAGTTAAAGCTTGTTCACAACCATGCCGAAATCGTGATGAGGAATGAATTAAAAGCTGCTCGACTGAAACTTTAGAGTTTTAGAAACAACTGAGGAGATGGCACAAGCATTTAGCCAAAAAGATGAGATCATTAATGCTAAGGACCACACTATATCGAAGCAAGCTATTGAACTTACCAAGCTTTGCGAGGAGGTTCAACAACTTGCCAAAGAGAAAGTGCAGCTGTCCACCGATAAAGATGCCATCGGTCTTGAACTTGCAATTTCTGAGCACGAGCTCAAAGAGCTTCAAGAGGAGAAGTCCAAGATCCTGACCGAGCTCGATGCCAACATGTTATATTTTTATATCAACCTAGTCATGTTTAAGAATCTGAGGTGGCTAGAAAATGACTATCCCAAGGCGCTCCTTAGCGTTTGGGAGGAAGTGCTATGCCAGATTGCACAAGCCAGAGATAATCGCTTCGAAGAAGAATTGATGGAAGCTTATCTTGATGCTGAAGTTATCGAATTATTTCTATTGGAAAAGCTATCCTAGCTAAACATGCAGCCGATGCTGCTGCTGCTGATGCTACCAAAGCTCTTGCTGGCCCGAGCTCTTATGGTTAGGGTGAAATGTCTGCTTCAAAATCTCAAGAGCCACCAATGGTTATTCCTGCATCTTCGGGATTTAGCTCCATCGCTACTCGCATTCTTCTAGCTTCTTTAATGGGTTCCCTCCGCGAACCATACATACCTTCCATCGTGATCCAACCCAAGGAGCTTGGGATCGAAGAAGGCGAGTTTGTCATATCCCAACGGGATCCCGCTACAGTTATATCTCTTGTTTCTCTAGACTTCGAGAGGCTTTAGTTCCCATGAGAATCCATCATTAAACTTTATCACTCTATTTTCCAACTTGTAGATCAACCTCATTTTCCTTCTCCGCCTCTAGCTACACAAGGTTCAAGAACTAAAGTCATCTTTACTACATCAACCATCATCTCTATAGGGCCTACCGTGTCCATTCTTGTTTCCAGTTCCAGCCCGGGTCCTGACTCTGAGAAGATCGTTGTTTTAAAGAGCTTGAAGGACATTTATGTCTCTCAGGAGGAGGATGTTTTTATCATAGGTGCTTCTGACCCGATCGAGCACGAAACTATGGCTGAGAGGTTGAGGATGGACATGGAGAAAATCCAAGTGAAGAAAGAGCCTGGGATCACCAAGCCTGCATCTTTAAAATCGGCAAGTCCCCAACAGAAAGTTTCTATGCTGAAGATCCAACCACCCAAGACTAAGCCCACTGAGACTTCGGCAAGCCAGTCCTTTAAGCTACACATTGCTATCGGCAGGGAGTCTACTCACTTGGAAGGTGAGACTCCTCCTAGCAAGGAGAAGAAAAGGAGAGAGAAGCTCAAGACCCATCCAGGTAACACAGGTAAAGGTAACCATAGTGGCAAGAAGGGGAAAACTCAGTAGTGTTCTCGCTAGTTAAGCAGCTTTTTAGGGTTATGATGGTCGAGTTTGTACTTTTGTCTTTTTTGCTTTAAACAGGCCGAGATTGTGCGGGTACGACCCCCACTGTTTGTCTGTACATAAAATGATTATCAATAATGAAAGATCAACTTTTCCTTTGTAATCTCTCTTCTATGTACTCTTTTGCATTTTATGTATTTTGCATGTTTATGTTTGACTATTTGTATATAATATGATTATTTCTACTGCAATTTCTTATGTTATTTACTTCTGTCTCTGTGCAAAATGTTTATTTTCCACAACTCTGTGCATGTAAATAAAATCCTACAATGGCTTTAGTATATTCTGTTGCTCAGGTCTATTTTTATCTACCAAAATACTATGTTTAGCGCAACAGAACTGTATTTTCACCCAACTCTATAGTTATTCCTATTCAAGCATGGCCGAGTTCTTTTTGACCAAGTGCCGGTGGATATCCCCTTGTACGTAGGGATAAATGTTAAAAATTAAGGCATCAATGAAATACTAGATACCCTGAGCAATTTGTTCCATTACCCCCAGTCTAGTTTGCATGATGGTTCCTATCTCTGGGAACTAGGGACTTTTGCTACTTGATTCCGCGCATTTTGTTTTTGATGCCGCCGATTCCTTGGTTGCATTTGAGTTTGTAACAACCCATACCCTAGTGGACCTGAATTTTTGCTAAATCAAAAACCAAAGTCACTAAAGCATGGATCATTGGTTTAGTATCCTGCAATAAAACAAAAGAATGCATATCATATCTCTAATGAAATAACCTACAACTGAATAATTAAAGTATAATAGATCACATAAGTACTGACCAAGATTTGACACTTTCCTAAATCAAGTGTCCTTATCACTACCGAACACGCCTAGCACCAGTACATGTCCTTCTAACTATCCTATGGGTATGAGGAGGGGGTCAGAACAATATTTTAGTGACTGGTAAATTATACATCTTATACATAACACTATCTTATGCCGATTGTTCACTATTTCATGTTATGTCTGTTTGCATTTTATTAGCCATCTCGACTTCATATCCACGTACGAATCGTTCCCATCTACCTTCCGTAGATTTATATCTATGTATATATCTATGTTATATATATCCCTTGGTCCTCTAATGGGGCTAGATACTATCCCCAATAATATCTTTTGTTCAGCACCCTATCAGGATCCATCGTCCTCGCCATGTCACGATCTCGATACCGTATAACTCGAGGAAGTCCTATAGTACTTACCAATAGCCTTTCATACATTTCGCTTTACTCTTTCTGATGGCCTTTCATACATTTCGCCATATTCTCTTTAGGGATTTTCTACTTCATCTACTTCCTAATGTGGACTCGGCTCCACTAATCACCATGTCCATGCTTTGAAGGAATCTCGTTATGGGTTAACTAGCCTTGCCGTATCAAACAAACTAGCAAACAACCGTGGTGGTGCATGACTTGGCGTGGTCCACCCTTGCAGGCTATAGATGAAGACCCGCTAGGTGTAACCCTGTTCTTCCTATTGACCACTCGGGACTGATGACGTTCTTGCCCTATGGCAGTCCTACCTCTATATTTGGTACCAATACCCACTGCATAGTGCATGATCTCGTCCATCATCCGTTTAGATTGCCTAGTGCAACCAAGGCAATACCCTCGTCTAAAATAATTTTGAAGCAAACTACTCTATCCTGAGGGTACCTCTTCATCTATACGCAAGCGTATAATATCCATGGGTCTTATGGTTGGACATGTCCCATATCGGTATGATGTTACACAACAACTGATAGCCCCCTATCGACCTTGCATTCCAGCCCACTATAATGACCTTTATCATTTTCTTTATATAATTTATACATTAAATTATAATAATTCACACCTGTCAAATGTATATTCAAGGTTACTTATATACATATCTCTTATATATATATATTCTCATTCTTACATCCTTTTACTTTCATTGTCTCTACAATAGTTGACCTTAGTTCTTTATTTTATTATGTGTTTTACTTTTCTTCTTCAAGTTCATTTACCACTTCCTTTTATCAAGTTCTTAATATCGTTTCCAATTCATTTATCAGTTCTCTCTTCCATTTCTATTCCCATATTATTCTTTATTTCTTCTTGCCTATTTCTCATACTTTCTTTTTCTTTGTTTTCCATCTTATTGGTATCTTTATTTCATTCACATCTTAATGTTCAACTTTTAAAGTTTACTATATTTTAATACATTGGAACTGAACTTCTATCATATAAATGTTAAATACAGTAATTACCATATCTTATCCAAAAAGGAGATGTTTGTGCAGTCTTTGTGATTACAAGGAATTATCTTTTTATTTCTTGAAATCGACGGTACAAAATACGGCAATTATCCCTATTTTTTACATCCCTTTCTTTTTATATACATCCCTTTCTTTTTATATACATATATCTATTCCTTGTCGTTTCAAGCGTCATACTTTTATTCAATTTGAACAGGATAATATATAGAAATCTACTTGCAACAATATAAATTTTAATGAACAAAAATATCACTAAAACCCAAAAATCAAAACAAACCTTATTTTCAATTTAATTCACAATCTGTCAAATAAATATAAACCCCTAATCATTATGTAGTACATTAAGATTTCATCAAATTCATATTCGACATATAAATATAAATTCCTAATCATTACGCATTACATTAAGATTTCATCAAATTCATATCTGTCGTATAAATACTAATTCTAATCATTACACAATTCATTGTTATCTTTCATATAAAATTTCCAAACTTGTGTTCATAACAAGAAAGTATTTGATTCACCGGTTATAGATTATACAGGCAAGTTTAAATCTCAACGTTTCATTTAACAAGAATTTACTTACAAATTAAATTCAATTTCTTAGGCATATAAGAATAGATCTGCAACGATATAATTTAGTATTATATAAAAACATATAATATTCCTACTCGCCTTTTTAGCATTTTCAAATCTCTAGATCTAATCTTCGTTATCTGTATTTCAACTTTTGACTCCCTATTTGGATTTCCATATAACATTTACATACAGATCAATTAGAATTTGGATTAAAGAGAAGAGATTTAGATTAATTTATTAATTAAAACCAGATTCATAGTTTACCTCTGATGTAGTGACTTGGTTTGAACCTATTTTCTATCCTCTATCATCTTCTATCCTTCTCCAAAGTGTATACATGCAAATTAAATCTATTTCTATAAAATCTAAAATTTTAGGGGAGAAGAGAAAGTGACAGAGCTTCCGCGCTCATTAGATAATTATAAGTTGAAAGTGAAGCCCTATGTCTTAATTTATAGAGGTTCAAATCAGTGCTAACCGTCCGATAAAACCGATTTAAATTCGGACCATCAGAAAGTAGTTTACTACCACCGTTAACAAAAAAAAGGTCGACCGTCCTATATCCATGGTCGACCGCTAACGGTCGACCGCAAACGGTCAACTTGGATAGATGTTTGGTCGACCTGTGCCTTGTTTTAAATGGTGATTTGTTTACGTCCCTTGATTTATTAATTTACTTCCTCCGTTTGAATGATTTTGTGAATTTGTTTCCTCTGTTAATTAATCTTGTTTAATTATTTCCTCATTTTATAAATTCTTTGAGATTTTAATTTATTGTTAACATTTATTAATATCCAATCTTCCATTAACGTTCCCAGTTAGCGTTAATTGATTTTATTACCATATTTACATATACAATTATTTCCAATGCTAAAACTTCAAAGGTTAATAACTTTTTCGTTTGAACTCCGATCGAAAAACATTATATATGAAAATTGACCAGAAAATCACCACAAACACAATGGTGAAAGTTTCCTAGCCAAATTATGAAATTTGCAAAAATTCTATTTTTTACTATTTACTATTTATTAATAAATTTCTTTTTAAATTAATTAACGTAAAAACGTGGGGTGTTACAGAGTTCTAAGTTGACATCATCAACAATGTCATTCTGAATATATGTATCAGAAAGATGTGTAATCATCATCTTTTGTCATATCAAAATTTTCCAAGTTCATTGTGGTGATCCCGATCATGCCCCAGTTTATATCTTCGAAAACTTATACATGAATAGTTCAACTCTATGGATTTATCCTTGACGTTGCCTATTTCCGCGCTTCGCCTAATTCCTATTGTTATCGCATATCTCCGGGTGACATCAAGTTCAGAAAGGTAAGATTCTATTTCCCTATTGATTTGGCAGTTCAGAACTTCTTGACGTTGCCGATGCAATGCCATCCTTAGGATTTTAGAGTCGATTTGACCGTCGATTGGCAATTCCGGGCCTTCCTAGCGTTGCCGAAGCAACGTCGGTTTTCAGAAAATAAGGATTGATTTTCCCCAATGATCCGGCGATTTGATTCGATTTTCCCATCGACATGGTGGTTTTGACCTTCCCGACGTTGCCAGAGCAATGCCAGTTCTCAGAAGGTTGGGGTTGATTTTCACCGTCGACCAAGTGGTTTGAGTCGATTTTCTTTGTCGAATTAGTGGTTTTGACCTTCCCAACATTGCTGGAGCAAAATCGATTCTCAAAAGGTTGGGATTGATTTGCATCGTCGATCTGGCGGTTTGAGTCGATTTTCACCGTCGATCTGGCAGTTTTGACTTTCCAGACGTTGTTGGAGCAGTACCGATTCCCAAAAGGTTGGGGTTGATTTTTACTGGTGGTTTGAGTCAATTTTCCCCGTTGACTCGGCAGTTTTGACCTTCCCGACGTTGCCGTAGCAACGCCAATTCTCATAAAGCAAGGATCGATTTTCCCCGTCGAGTCGGTGATTTTGCTTACGAGAACATGGTTCCATTAGTTGAAGAAGCTAACTTTATTGATAAATAGAGAAGATGGCAAGTCCTGCCTATTTATAGTGCCCTAGTGTCCCTGGACGGCTTATTTGCGAAAATAAGGAAAACTGGATATAGTAGTGCCACAACAAGTTACTGTTCTAAGCACGCGAAATAGGAACTTCATCTACTGTAGCTTGCTTGAATGTTCCATCTCCAAGCTTCTGGTCAATCACATAAGATCCCTCCCAGTTCGGGACAGGCGCTTCCATACCCAGGAAGATTCGATTTAGGATGAGATCTCCCACTTCAAAATTACAATCGTGAACCTTGGCGTTGAGGTGGTGTGCCACTCTCTTCTATTGAGCAGCAACCCTCAGTTCTGCTTCTTCTCGGTTCTCATCAATTTGGTTGAGGTACTCGAGCAACAGCTGTTCGTTCTCTTTCTGATTGAAAAATGTCTTCTACGATGAGAGGGGACTTCCAGTTCCATTGGTATCACAGCTTTTGAACTGTATGCCAAGGCAAACGATGAGTACCTAGTCGTTGATTTGTGTGTTGCCTTGTAAGCCCATAGTACGAGTGGAAGCTCATCAACCCAATTGCCCTTTGCTCTAGTCAGCCGCTTCTTTGTAGTGGATTTGATAATTTTGTTCACCTCTTTCACTTGCCCGTTTGCCTATAGGTTGGCTACTATGGAAAAGCTCTTCTCGATCCGGTAACGCTTGCTAAAGTCCTTGAACTCAGCGCTCTCAAACTAAGTCCCATTGTCTGCGATAATTTTCTACGATACTCCAAACCTACAAATATTATTCGTTACAAAATTAATTACTTTTTATAGTAGTGATCATAGCAAGCGGTTTCGCTTCAGCCCATTTTGTAAAGTAGTCAACTGCAACGATAGCGTATTTGGCTCCTCATTTTGCTATCGATAGTATACTGATTATATCAATTCCCCAGATCGCAAATGACTAAAGGTTGACTATCTACATAAATTATGAAGATGGGGCTCTCAGAACCTTTGCGAACCTCTAGCATCGATCACCTTATCTGGTGTAGTATGCTGCATCTCGGTTTACTGTTGGCTAGAAATATCCATAACAAAGTATCTTCTTCGCCAGTGTCTGTGCACCGGTGTGGTCACTGCAGCTGCCTTCATGAATTTCCATGAGGATCTTCATAGCTTCATCTTTGGTTACCCACCTAAGCAAGGGGGAGGAGAATCCTCTCATGTATAGCACTCCGTCCTATATTATGAATCGTGGTGCCTTTCGAAGGAGCTTCTTTCGTTCGTTCCTATCTTGGGGGAGTACTCCCTTGAGCAAGAAGTCTTTTATTGGCATCATCCATGATTCTACCTCTTCTGTAGTCTTCAGAACCCAATTAACATCCATTTGATCTATGATAAGAGTAGTCAATACTTCTACTAAAACCAATCCCATCAGCTATGCTTCTCCGAAACTAGCTAGCTTAGCTAAGGAATCAACCTTCATATTATCCTCTCCGGGAATGTGAGATATCATGTGGTGTTCAATGTCATTGAGCAACCCTCAAGCTTTCGACAAGTAAGGGGCAAGTTTCACGCCCTTAGCTTGATTCTCCCTTCTAACCTGGTAAACCACTAGTTGGGAGTCACTATAGATATGCAAATTTTTTATTCCTAATTCCTTCACAATCTTCAATCCTGTTATCAACACCTCGTATTATGCCTCGTTGTTAGTGGCAGGAAATTCCAGCTGGAGAGCATAGCAAATTGATCATCCTTTGAGAGTTTTAAGCATAACTCCCACATCTGAGCATAATTCGTTTAGCACGCCATCAATGAACAATTTCCAATGGGATACCGTGACCGTTGTGTCCTCCTCCTCACGATCTCGAATGGTGAACTCGGCAATGAAGTCAACCAACGCATGTCCATTAATCGCTCTCCGGGGATGGTAAGTCACGTCGTACTGGCTCAACTCGATGTTCCACTTTAGAAGCCATCTCGAAGTCTCAGGTTGATAAAGTACCTATTTCAAGGGTTGATATGTCAGCACCTTGATCGGGTGAGCCTGGAAATATGATCGCAGTTTCCTAGATGCTATTAGTAAGCAATACTGTAGTTTGTCCAGCTTCGGATAGTTCCGTTCAGCTCAGGTGAATAGCTTGCTAATGTAGTAGATGGGCCATTGAACCCTAGCTTCCCATGCAAAAGCACCGCGCTTAATGCATGGGCAGACATCATCAGGTAAATAAATAAGTCCTCGCTATCCATCGTTTAGACAAAACCAGTGGTATCTCCATATGTCACGGTAATTCTTCAAAAGCAGTTTGGCAGTCCTGATTCCATTCAAATTTCTTCTTAACCTTCTATAATGCATCAAAAAATGGTATCTTATCCGCCGCTCTGGAGATGAATTGGCTCATTGCAGCAATCTTTCCATTAATTCTTTGTAACTCCTCCATTGTCGGGGCTCTAACATTCTGTAAGGCGTCAATCTGCTCCGAATTGGCCTTAATGCCCCTTGCAATCACAATAAAACCGAGGAATTTCCTAGAAGCAACTCAAAATGAACATTCGAGTGGGTTTAATTTCATTCTGTATTTCCAAAGGATCTTAAACATTTTCGAGAGATCGTCCAAATAGTTTCCAGACACTCATGGCTTCACTAGCATGTCAGCTACGTAAACTTCCATCGTTAGCCCGATCTGGCCTTTGAACGTTGTATTCACCAGTCTCGGGTAAGTAGCTCCTGCGTTCTTCAGACCGAACAACATTATGCGATAACTATATAGTCCTAAGTCTGTGATGAAGATGGTGTTTATTTGATCTAGTTCATGCATCATAATTTGATTGTACCCTGAGTAGGCGTCCATAAATAAGACCAGTTCATGCCCCACGGTTCCATCAACAGGCTGGTCGATCTTGGGCAATGGAAAGCTATCCTTCTAGTGGGCTTTGCTTAAATATGAGTAGTCAGTACAATTTCGCCACTTCCCATTTGATTTTCAGACCAATACATGGTTTGACACCCATTCAGGATATGTAGCATCATGGATAAAGTCGTTGGCCAATGGCTTATCCACTTCTTCCTTTAGTGCATCGGATTGCTCTTGATCCAGGCTGCGTCTCTTCTGCCTCACTAATGTGAACTTGGGATCAATGTTAAGTGCATGACATGCTATCTCCGGCAATATCCCGCACATACCGGAATGCGTCCAAGCAAACACATCCAGAATAGCATGAAGAAAGTTTATCAATTCCTTTTGCATCTTGATTCCAAGCCACGAACCTACTTTCAAGACCCAAGTTGGGTCATCCATGTCAACAGGGACAGCCACCGTAATCTCCACCGATGCTGCCCCCATTTCCCTTGAACTCTTCTTCATAGGGTGCATAGCCTTGTCGAAGCGGCTATGGTCCCTAAGCCAGCGATGGTTGTGTAATTGCTATGCTTGTAGTTCCTTAATGTGGAGAGTCTTCCCCGTATTCTTTCCTTTTTCACAGCGTTTAGCTTCACGATTCAACAACATAGCATCCCCTTGCAGCACTTTGGTCTCCTCTTACACTCCTACCCCATTCTCCGTTGGAAATTTCACCGTGAGACACCAAGAGCCAAAGCGATTCTAAAGTCGGCAAAGACCGATCGGCCCAAGAATGCATTATAAGTAAAATATTCATCAACAATCATGAAGGACTGATTAAGAACCACCCTCCATTCTCCTTTTCCGAGTTATACAGGTAGGTTGATCATTCCAATCGACCGTTTAGGTTCACCTGTAAATCCCTGAATCATCGTTTTATAGGCCATCACATCCTTCATGCTAATCTTCATTTAGTCAAACGTCTTCCGAAATAAGATGTTGACCAAACTTCCATTCTCAACCAATACTCGATGCACAACTACTGGCCTGATCTCTACCGTTAACAACATTGGGTCAAGATTCGATGCTTCCATGTCTTCAGTATCTTGATTCCTGAACACAATGCCATATGTAATCATCATTTGTTGCTTGGTTGGAGCTCCATCTTTGACGGCGTAGTGACTCTCCTATGGTGCATGCTTCAAAGAACTAGCATATCGTTCCATCTCCCCCAACTCTTTTGCATTGGGTGAGATCCTCCAGTAATGGTGTTTATGATCATTTTTCCATCTGTTCGCTTAGGCCCTTCTTTGCTGGGTCCAAGCTGATTTCCTTGACCATTCGACCCTTGAGATCCGGCAGGTAGATCAGCGTTTTGTGGTTTATTTACATACTACTGAAGCCTATTGTTCCTTATCAATTCCTCAATTAAGTCCTTCAGATGTCGACTTTCATTTGTGTTATGCCAGTGAGTTTAATGAATGCGACAATATTTCCTCGACCTTTTCTGTTGCTCGGTCGCTTCCCTCTTAGATGGTTTGTTATATCTCTCAGCTCCTTGAGTGGCAAGATAGATGTTTTCTAAATTGTCATTCAATGGCGTATAATCCTCGGGTCTAAGATTCCTTTGACACTTCCTGTCTCTGTCACGTCTACCAGTATTCTGATTCCTTTTCGTCTGATTAGTAGTCTTTCCTACATTTCCTACAGTAGTTCCAAAACTATTCCCATCGTTTGACTGCAACGTTACTTTGGATCACTTCTTTCGACTGCTCATCAATGGGCTTACCTTCAACCATATTTAATTCTTCCAACCTCAGAAACTGATTTGCTTTTTAGTGGAATTTTCCTATGATAGTTGGTTGCTTCATTTTTATCAACCTACCAAAATCCGTATCCGAGTGAATGCCTCGGACAAGCACCATTAATATAATTTCTTCCTTCAAATTATTAGCTTTTGTAATAGCAATATTAAATTGGTTCAGGAAAGCTTTTAGTGACTCCTTGGACCCTTGAGAAAAGCCAAATAGGGACATCACGTCCTTTTGTCATGTGGTGTGTAAAATGCTCCAGAAACTTCTTAGCCAATTCATCAAATGTCGATGTGGATTTAGGAGCAAGCCTAGTAAACTACATCAAAGCGACTCCTTCCAAAAAGATAGGGAGATGCCTGCAACGAGCAACATTCGTAGCTCTAGCTCCATCCATATGCCACTCGTATTTAAGTGTTATATGGGATTAGTTGTTCAGTTTTAGGATGGCATTGTCGGCATGGTGAACTTTCCGGGATATTCTTCTCTTAGATAATTTTCAGTAAATGGAGTTTAGCTTGATGCGGAACCCCAATCTTCATCTTTCCATCCTTTGCTTTCCTTCACCAACTATTTGACCGTGTCAGTGATGTACTCCTTACTGGTGCAGTAATCTATAGGTCGACTATCAGGGTCTACATCAAGTATTTGGCTCCACAAACGATCTTGGCTTGTCGATTAAAGTCTAGGTTCTCCATTCTCTAGGAAAACCACTCCTGCAGAGTTCAATTGGCGTCCGGTTGGTCTTGGCGTCTTGCCATGGCAGTTTGAACTCCAATTCTAGTGTTTTGTTCATTAACACCAATATTCAACTCAACATCACCATCATTCAGCTGCATGTCATCATCAGAGTCAGAAACTGGCAATGCATCTCCCTTCTAAGCATCATCAAGTGAAATATTTGGGTCGGTACCAAGTTGTCTTATCTCGATGCCGAGTTGTTTTCTTATGGGTGGAGCTCTCCTACTTCCTCCCGCAACAACACCTGCAACTTTAGCAATTATTTTCTTTTGCTTTTGCTTACCATCTCTCCCGTTTAGGCCAAAAACCAAAGAGTTCTCTTGTTCTGTTGCAGGAGAAGTTTATCTTCTAAATCTTTTTGTTGCTTATGGCTGCAAGGTTAGCAATGCATCCATCTTATCCATGAAAGCTTTCTGGCTATCTACCTTATTCTAGTTAAGTTCTTGAATCATCTTATTAAGTCTCCTTTAGTGATAACTTCCTATTGAGTAGAGGATTCAGGTATTGCATTACCATTATCCACTTTCGTTTGGTGAGTGTTTCGTTCATCACCATTAGCCATCGCTCATACGATCTGGAAGTAGACCTTCCTTTTCTAGGTGCCATTCATCTTCAACAGCAAGTTCTCAAACTTCTTTGAGCAAGGTTTTGGATCTAACCACCGGATCTTTCCAAATCCATAATAGCAAGCTAGATACAAGCCTGGATTCAGTTTTCTTAGTGAAAGCACCAAAATGTTGATGCCAAAATGGATCAACACCCAAGAATGAGTTGTAGGGAACCTGACAGACCTAAATTTAGCTGATAGCATTGAAAATAAATGAAAATAAAATAGAGAGACATAAGATTTTTTATAGTGGTTTGCCAATCTCTGGCCATTACATCCACTTTATATCTTATTGATTATGGATCTAAGAGAGTTTGTATGAGATTATAAAGAATTAGAGTCACAAGTACAAGAAATTGACAAGTTCTAAGGCCTAGAACTGCCAAGAGTAGTTGCCTTAGTGACTATTATGAGGGAGGAAGATGATGAAGAGCAATGGAGTCGCAGATTCGAAGTGAAGAAGAAAGAGCAGGGGAAGATCCTATTTTGGTTGCTCTATGGTCTGTATTTATAAGGAAACTAATGTAATGGGTCAGAAGCCTACTTGTAGTAAAGTCTAGGAGTCAGCCTAATGTTATACATAAGATCTCGGGGTCCCACATGATAAAAGCTCAACTCGGTACCGAGTCAAGCCTAATGTTATACAAGAGAGCTCGACGCCCTCACAAATCAAAAGCTCAACTCGGTACCGAGTCATTTAACTCGGTACCAAGTTATTTCCTTTGATGCAAATTAAATTGTCTTATTTGCATAGCTCTTCCACCTTCTACTTGATGTGTTTCAAGCTCTTCTCATCGATCACTGGTTGATTCTAGTGATCGTTCCACCATCACTTGAGTCATTCGACTTTCTTAGCTTCCTTCTCTTTGACTCTTGGAATTGGTCGTCCAAACTCTGGGAAAACCACTTGGTCACAAGTAGAAGGGGTATAACATGAGTTATATGGAGTGGGAGAAGTGTTTTGAGGAGGAAAAATGACTTGGTGTTGAGCCAAATAACTCAGTGACGAGTTATTTCTTAGCCTCATTTTGGGCGAAACTTTCATGAGTTGTTTCTTTACTCCTTCTAAGTGTGCTTTTTAGTTTTCAAGTTATTTCGTCTTTGTCTCAATGTTTTAACTTCAGCCGACTTCTGCTTGGTTAAAAACCCGGTTAACACCTAGATACTAGGGGGTAGATCCCCTATCGGAGACCAGTTAGAAGGGAACCCACAGATCAAGAAAGGAGGCCTGGATAGTTCTTCCTATTCCATGAGATAGATAGACATGAAATGAACATGTGCAGACACCTTCATGATTTGATAGGAGATATGGTTCGGAGCAACCGACTGCAATAGTATGTAAGGAATCGAACTACGATGGTGCAGCCGAAGCAGCCGCCATCTGTAGGGAATGCACAAGACACGACTAGAGATCTGGGTCAAGGATGATAATCCCATGATCAGGATAGACAAGAGTCAGTTCATTTCTCATGCTTTGCTTTCCGTTTTAAGATAATAATAACCTCAGACAGCTTACATGTGTATGGGGCCTCAATTGTACTCTAGGCACGCTTAGATTTTGATGTCTAAGGTGAAAATTTAGGATGTTTTCTTGCTTTCTTTGATTTGAATATTTGAGTTTAAAAACCACTTGAATGTGATGACTGATATTAATCGTGGTAGTCCCATCTAGAGAGATTGAGCGATGACCGTAAGGTGCAAGTTCCCTTGCTAGAGGATGAGTGGATGGACTTGTACAAAAAGTAAGTCCCTCACCGGAAAGTGGGAAAATGGGCTTGCTTAATCGTTGGGCCCCTCGCCGAAGAGTGAGTAGATTGAGCTTGGCAAAGATCCGGAGAGATCGAAAGTGTGTCTCCTCACCAGAGAGTGAGTGAATGGACTTGCTTAGTCATTTGGCCTCCTTGCCGGAGAGCGAGCAGATTAGGCTCAATAAGAATCCAGAGAGATCAAAGCAAGTCCCCTCACCAGAGAGTGAGCAAATGGACTTGCTTGGATGTTGAGTTCCCTCGCCGAAGAGCGAGCGGGTTAGGCTTAGCAAGGATCCAAAGAGATCGAACCCTAGATTAGATGTTAAACGGTCCGGAGAGATCAAACCATAGTTTGGATGCTAAACGATCCGAATAGATCGAACCTGGAATGGATGTTAATTTGATATAAATCTCGGGCGAACATAGGGCTATTATGATGTACGAAATGATAACTCTGGATGAAAATGGACTGATTATTATTTGTCACTAACACTTAAGCAAAGAATAAAGTCCTTAGCTATAGTAGGTCTGGAACAACCTTGGGTTTGCAGGAGAATTCGAAGGAACCGGATGTTTCACCAAGATCGGGATCTATGGGTGGCCGGAGGGCTCAACTACTGAAGATTGACTGCTATCAAAACTTGTTCTTGAGCAAAGCACGCCTTACATTCATAAGGCATACCTTGGAGGGCAAGTTTTAACTGACTTTTTGACTAAATAGATTTTGACTGGAATTAAGATGTCAACACGAGGATGAAATGACTTAAGAACTTAGAAACATGCTTAGAAGGATCGAAAGGTAGAATTTTATAAGTTTCAAGCAAAATGAGGCTAAGTAGAGCTCTCGGTAAAGGATTTTCATCCACTTGCCCCCCTAAACTTCTAATACTTGATGCTTGATATCTCACAATCATGGTGAAGTGTTTCTCTCGAAGACTAGATGAACAATTTCAAAGATCTATAAGAAGAAAGCAAAGGAAACAGGATGAGATAAGTGGAATTAAGGAAATCATTAGGAATGACTCAACCTTTATGGAAAAGAGTTTGGAATACATCGAATTAGAGATAGGAGAGCAAAGAAAATGATAAGGAGATGTTTTCGCCAACACAAACTTCTCGGTACCAAGAGGTACATATTGGAAATTGGGCCGGCGTGCTCTCTTCTCTACCCGTGGGCTTGCTTACATCTGGACCTTGTATGACTCGAGGCTGTGGAACTGCAAAGTAGTTTTCCTATAAATATCAACCCTATAGCAGCTAAAGGGGGATCTTTCTCCACTTTTTAGGCTCTTCTCCTTCTTTATCCCCTATCTCTCTCCATAATAGTCACCAAAGGGGTGTTGGCATTTCTAGGCTTAAGAACCCATCAATTCCTTGTATTTATGACTCTAAATCTCTATCAAACCCATAATCAATAAAAATATAAAGTGGACGTAGGCCAAAGATTGTCGAACCGCTATAAAAATTCTTGTGTGTTCTTTACTTTCTTGCTATTTTCTACTAGATCTCTATATTTCAATAGGTTTTTGGGTGTTGTGCCATTGGATAAAAAATGGTTAATGCCCTCGTACATGCTATGAAGAACCAATAATCAAGGTGTGACACTAGTTGCATTTGTAACTAGATTTTTGTTTGTAACAAGTTCAACTTGTATAAATCTCAGATCTAGATATGAGAAATATATAAAGAAATTAAGAGGAAAGCAAAGGAAAAGACATAGGGGATTTATATAGTGATTGGGTTTCGCCTACTTCCACTTGAATTAATTCTATTATATCTTTTCACTATCAACTAAAGAGGTTACAATATTCAGACTTGAAATCTATATTAGGTCTGGGTTTAGAATCTGGTAGGGCTCTGTTTAGTGAAAAAATTAGATCACTTTCAATGACGATGTTCCTCCATATTTATAGGTGTAGAGGAAGGTGTTTAGAGCTTTATTTTTTCTTCTTGATCTAGAATTTTGGCTAGAGAAGACCACCTCCAAATTTATACAGATGTGCATAGGATTAGAACCATATTTACTCTGTCCATTGTAAAATATCATATATATCAGTGTCAATCGATGATCTATCAATGTATGACGATCGATGGACTTAGAGAAATTCCATCATTGCTCTATAACATTGCATTTTTCTATCGATACATCATATCTTCATGCCGTAGCTTGAAACCATGATCTAAGACCAGAATCCATCGATTGCCGGGCAAGAATAAATTAATTTATCATCTAGTATAGACAAATATCATCGATCGAGGCTGATTGATGGTACTTAACCAAATTTTTTTCTCTTTGTCGTGTACCATCTTGCACTCAATCGTTTATAAGTTTTGTATCCATTTCTTTATCATCTAAGGTCTGCGTTTGACGACGGAATTTCTATCGAGTTAGAAAACCGTCGAAAAATTTCGAAATAAATTTATAACCGCAAGCGCACGACGTACACTTGTAGTACGTGGCGAATACGGGTCGATCCACAGGGAATTGATGATTTTAAGATTCTATTCAATCAAATTAACCAAAGTTGAAAGTGTGATTAGCTAAAAATGTAAGAAACTAACAAAAACTAGCAAAGAAAAATAGATAAAAATATGAGAGTTAAATGACAATTTAGAGATAAATCCACTCTCTAGATCATATAATTCAACAATTAATGAAATTATGATCTCTTTTTGGGTCATAAGTGAGTTTAAATGATGTGTTTATCATAAGTATGGCTTATTTGTGCTATTAATTAGCTCAACATAAGCCATCAAACTTTAACACACCCTTTAAATCACTTACTAACTCTCATGAAAACAACAAAGTTGAAAATGAAATCTATTTTAAGCATGACCTATTAACTATTGTTTAGAAATATAGGCCATCAAATTTTAATTTCACATTCACTTCATTACCATCATCATATGTAGATGAAGAGGTAATTATTGCTTGTGATTGTTTAAGCATAGCCTATTTGTTATGAACAACATAGACTATCAAATTCAACATGAAACAATAAATCACATCAACATTCCTTTAAGCACAAAAGAGATCAAAATTATCAAAATGTTGAAGCTACATGATTAGAGGCTTCATTACCCCTAAATTGAAGGGGTTAAGCTCTCATTTTTGTTATCATATGAACAAATGTAGCTAGCAAAATGAAAGCAAAAAGAAAGGAAAATGAAAGCTAATGGAAAAGAGAAGCTAATTAACAAGAATTAAAACTAATCTACTTTGCATGAAAGTAAACTACACTACTAACATAAGAAGAGAAGAAACATGTAAATAAAAGAGAATTAACACTGCATAAAAGAAAGAAAAATTACATGAAATAAAATGGCTAAGTAGCCATGGAAAAAGAAGAGAGAAAAGCTTTGATTTATTTCCTAAGATAAAAACTAAGTAAGAGAGACTAAGGGAGAGACTAAGGAAGGAAGAGGGTTACATGAAACATAAGGGGATTTTATACATGTGTTAAACCCTAATTCATATTTTTGGGGAATGCCCAAAATACTCTCTTAGGAAGTGTGGAGGCCAAGTAATCATTAGCTTCAAATAATCCTCATTTAAGTGTACATGAAGCCATTAATTCCATAAGCATGTGAATTAGCCTCTAATTTGTACATTAAGGTAGGTGGGTATGTGGGGTCCTCCATTATCTTCACTTTGAATTATTTCCATCTTCATTTGTTCTCTTCACTCTTGTGCATGCATATATCATCATGTAACCACTTGTAAAATTCACCAAATTTCATACAAAACAACATAGAAAATTCCAAGTAAATTTTCACAATTTAATAAATGCATAAAAATGACCGTTTTGCCCCTATATGAAGATGAATATGTGACAATTTCAAATAATTTGAATTTTGGTTTAAACAAGTTAAAATACCCAATATGATCATTTATTTAATTTAAATAGATTAAATATGGTGGTAAAAATATGCAAATTTACGTGCACATCAGTCTGATATCATCTAATTATATGAAAAATCACAAAGAACACTTATCCTCCAAAGTACGGTTATGTGAATACAAAATGTGCTTTCTTAAGAGAAAATACTCGAATCATGAATCGACAACATTTCTATCACTCTTACCATTTCAATGACTAGTTGTCTCTTTCAAAGAACACTTTGAATCCACACAACCATCGAGTCACATCATTCAATTGGCATAATTACCAGAACTTTTCTTCATAAGAACTCATATTTTCCAATGAGAAATCCATCTATAGGAATCCATAAATCACCAAAATCCAGTTATAAATTCCACAAACCAAAGTTATACAAAAAATTTAGGCACTAATCAATAATTTGATTGAACGGTACCAATATTGTAATGCCCCGTAAAATAAATAGAAATAGATTAAAAGGGACTAATAAATAATTGAATAAGGCTCAAAAATGGAATTTGATAAAATGTAAGAATTTGGCTATGAAACTTGCACCACTGTGTTCGTGTGGATTTACTGAGCAACTTTCATACATAAAGTTTTGCGATCGGTGTTCAAACAAAGAAGTTATCAATGTTTGAAGTTTTCGAACCATAAATAATTAAAAAGGAAATAAATATTAATTAAACCGTGGACCATAACCAGTTGTGATAACCCTGATTTTTGTGAGTAATTTCATGATTTAATTTAGTTTGTATTTGTTTGAAATTACATTGGAAAAAATAGGAATAGGAAATTGATTTGCAGATATAAAGTATAAAACATGTACATGTGCACAAGACAGTGTACACATGCACACAGATTTCTGTGTAACAAAATTTGGCAGAAATTAATAGATAAAATAAAATAACTGATTTAGAAATACATATGCATAAAGATAGAATTTTGTCTTTAAATAAAATATAGTACAAAGAAAATAAGAGCTAGGCTGAAATAAACTTAAAATTATTTAAAGAAAGAAAGAAAAATAAAAGGCTTAGGTATACATAGGTTATACATGTATACAGTCAACCAATTTCTGGAAGAAAACGGAAGTTGCATGAAAATGGCATGAGTCCCTAAACAAGCACTTTATCTATTCTCAGTAATTTCTTTTATTAAGAAAATAATAATAATAAGAAGTCATGCATATGACATGACCAGGGAAAATTAAAAGAGAGAAGCTGATTTCTGAAAAGGAAGACAAGGACCACATACCCTTTTATTTTCTTGAATCAAACCAGAGGCAGGCTATGTTTGGGATGGGGTAGAACTGACATTGGGTAAATCCATAAACCCCAGTAACAGCCAAGATTTATATAAAAGGACTAGTATAGTAAGACCATACACATTTTGTTCTTCATTAACCTAGAGAAAAAAATTACACAAGACATAAACCAGAGAAAAAAAAATAGGAGAAGGCAGAAGACTAAAAGGGGGTTCATAAGGCATAGGAAGAAGAAGGATTAAGGTGAGTAACCTCACTGAAAACTTTGGCATTAAGACCTGAATATTGAGGCAGCCTATTTGAACTAATTTTCTTTTACAAGTTATGTTTTATGATTGGATGACTTTGGTTTGTTAATGATTTGTTTAAGTGTAAAACCTCTATCTGATTTACCCAGAAAAATAAGAGTCATGGATTCATGATTTAAAATGTTTGTCTGTGATATGGGTTAGCTTTGAGATTGAGTGATTTCTTTTATAAGTTTTCTTTATAAAGTTGTTTATAAAAATCCCCGGATTCAAGTGGTGGGTATATGGTCTGAAGGTAGAAAGAAATATGGGGCTGTAACATTGTGTTGTTGCTTATGTCTCATGTTAATTAAAACAAAAGAAAATGTAGAAGTGCAATGTTGTACATGTGCTGAGCTTCTATGTTTTATGAAATACCCAAATCAAATATACTTGTGGTTTAGCCAGATCATGAATCTGATTGAACCAGAGGTAAGGAAAAAAATATATATCTAGTAAATTACTCAGGACCATATGCTTACATCTTGATCCAGTGAAACCCATAGGCAAAATAATGTGCTAAGAAGTCACCTCCCTCTTTCATGATTAAATGTTTGCTTCTGAGAATATAACTTACCAAACTCTGGATGAATACATGTTGCTTGCATTATTTATATTTCTCTGATTAAGAAGTGAGATGCAGAAGGGATTAGCACTGCTATGAAAAATAATAATAACACTTAGTAATTTAACTAAGGACTTGGGATCTTAGGGCTACCAAAGTATAGCTTGGCAAGGGGAATATTGCAAGTTCACACATGGTATGTTTATACCCAGGGGCCTGAGTGTGCTGGGTTAACAGAGAGATGTCCCAGGCAGTGTGTGTTTAAAAAGGAGAAAGTAGCTAAAGACCCTATTATATTTGATAATGAATTCTAGGAATAGATTCAGGAGAGGCCTGGGCAAAATCCCTGATGGCCAGTAAAGTTGAAAAGGGCATGATAACTGAATTGATGTTTGCATTTGGTTGGTTTTTGATGCTTTTTATTGATGAATCTTATGATTGTTTTCTATGAATCAAGTCATTGAGAATTTGTTTAACACTGATATGAATGCACATGCCTCACAAAAACATGCACACAGAAGATACTGAGTTTCTTATTCTTGCAAAGTACTGGAATACAAATAGAATTGAATAAGATCATGTTTTCAGTTAGATTATTCACACCAGACAAATAGTCTGACCCTTTTGTGTTTATGCACCATTGGGTGTCTCATATTCTTATGGGGCAGCTCATGGTGATTTTGCAGGAAAGTAGGAATTGCTTTGATCAAGCTTTGGATGTTTAACTGCTTAAGATTTGGATGCTATGTTTTAAAAGACTTTGCTGAAGTAAACCAAACCTTCATGATGAACTAGATTAAGACCTACTATTTAAAGTTACTTTGAGAAACCAATGTATTGTTAATTGCTGTTTTGTAGTTGTTGAATTTATATGTATCAGCTGAAACCATGTGCTTTGTTTTGCAAAATGCTTTGCTAAGGAAAAATGAATTTTAAGCTTCAAGAACAGTTAGGCTATAATGGTAGTAAATTTGAGATTGAAAGAATTTGTGGTTTGTATGTATATCTAAAGAACTGACATAAGAAAACCCATGTTAAGTCAAAAATAAAATCTGATAGAAAGGGCTTGAGTTGCTTTAAAAAGAAAACGAAATAGCATGTATTTTGTTACAAAATAGTGCAAACCTGAATAGGGCTAACATAGCCATTTCTCTTAAGCATGGGTTAAGCCAGCAACCAAGGGTTTTAAATCAAGTGTTCATAACTGTTTCATAACCCAAAGTATAAAATAGATTCAGACAATTTTGTTAACTAGGAAAAATAAGGCACTGAACTGCTCACTGACACACACATGCACAGAAACAAGCACACACACACATGCACAAGTAAAAGCACAGTTTACCCAGTAATAAAATCAGAAGAATTTATGTAAAATAAGAGCCTTGAGACATAAAATCAATAGTAATGCATTAACCCAAGTCATTTGGAAAAATCTAGTTTTGAAAAACACTATTGCTATGAAGAGAGTATTTCTTTTAAGCAATACTCAAACAGATTTCTACCTTCAAAATTTCTGTACTCTGATTTAGGTAGAAGATGACTTATATATCTTCACATATATAAGTTCAAGATAAAATGAGTAAACAAATATTTTTATATTGGAAGAAAGGTCCTGGATAGAAGAAAAATTGAATTAAATATTTTCTTGATTAAATGGCCACTGAATGTTTAAAAAAAAAAAAATTTAAGTGGGTCATTTCATTTGGTATCAGAGCTATGTTGTTAAATAACATAGCAAAATTTTGTGTGAACTTGTTTGTATTGGATGTATAGAAGTGTTTACTGCTTTGGATGTTTTGTTTGTTAATGTTTACACTATTGATATCTATTATGACAGAATAAGTGATAGATTAAAATGAATTAATCTATAGAGCATTAGGCAAAACAGACTAACCTAAGTGTTATATCCATAGAGCTATGGTAGGACCCAGGCATCAAAATGTAGGAATCAGTGAACCTCCCATGGTGAATGTGCAAGAATTCATGAGGGCCATAAGAGATGGAGTAGGCAACAGGCAGGAAAATCCATATGAGGAGCTTTCCAAACTACTCAAGACCTTTACCAATCTTGGAGGCAAAACTTTTGATGGAACAGAAGGGATCATGGGAGTCCAAAATTGGCTCAGAATCTTGGATAGAATTTTTACAGATATGCAAGTTGGAGACCAAAGGAAGAGGCAAATTGCATCCAGGCAATTGAGAGGAGCAGCTTTGGATTGGTGGGAGGTTATTATAGCTGGAAGACCTGAAGGAGAAGTGACATGGGATCAATTTAAAGCAATGTTGGAGGGTAGATTTGTCCCTGCATCAGCCAAGGAATCTTTGCTAGAAGAATTTATCAAATTAAGGCAAGGGGCTATGAGTGTTACTGAGTATACACAGAAGTTTGAATCGCTAGCCAAGTATGGTGCAGTGCTTATCACCACTCAAGCAGCTAAGAATGGCAGATACATTCAAGGACTGAATGCCAGCCTTAGTAGAGCTATGCTGCCATATAAGGACAAGACATTTGATCAAGTTTTGGATTTGACTCTGAGCCTTGAACAGCATGATAAAGCTAGAGAGAATTTCATGGCATTCAAGAATAACCAAAACAAGAAGGGAAAGGGTAAATTTCACCCTTATGATAAAAAGAAAACAGACATAGCTTCCACCAAGAAACCAGAAGAAGCCAGAACTGCTGAAGTTAAGAAGAGGATCACTTGTTACAACTGTGGTCAAGAGGGGCACATGAAAAATAGGTGCACCAATCCTAGACCAGCATCCTTCAATTGTCACCATTGTGGGAAGGAAGGTCACATAAAGAGGAACTGCCCAGATTTTAAGCAAGGAAAATTAGGGGCTTTGGAAGGGAAAGGCAAGGCAACTGAGGGATCAAGTGTTGAAAAGCATGGTCAAGTTGAAGGTACTTTGCTTATTCACTCAATACCTTTAACAGTAGTATATGATACTGGGGCTACACACTCATTGATCTCTCATGATATTGCATAACAATTAAAATTGAATTGTATGATTGTTGATAAACCACTGTTAATTAGAAGCCCTATAGGTAGTTCATGTGTTATGGGTATGATGTGTATGCAACTGGGATTAAATATAGGAGGACATGTGTTTGAGTCAAACCTATATGTGTTGCAATATCCAGACATAGGAATTATTTTAGGAGTTGATTGGTTGAGTAGATATAAGGCTATCATAAATATGGAGACATCCACCATATCATTGAAGGTTTCTGATGGACAAAGAATAATTGTTCTTTGTGAGGCAAACAAAAATAGAAGTATAGCCAACCTTTCTACATTGTCAAATGAAAAACCCATGCCTTCATTAGAAGAGATCCCCATAGTTAATCAATATGTTGATGTGTTTGGGGAAGTAAGAGGAGTTCCTAACCACAGGCCAGTTGAATTTTCAATTAGAATAATTCCAGGAGCTAGCCCAGTGGTTAAAAGACCAACCAGAATGGGGCCTAAGGAGTTGATGGAGCTGAAAAAGCAATTGGTTGAACTAGAAGAAAAAGGCTTTATTAGACCCAGTAGCTCATCATGGGGAGCACCAGTAGTCTTTGTTAAGAAACATGATGGATCCCTTAGATTATGTATTGACTATAGGGAATTAAATAAAGTCACAGTTAAAAATAAATACCCCTTACCAAGAATTGAAGATCTCTTTGATCAATTGAGTGGTGCAAAAATATTTTCTAGACTTGATTTAGCTTCAGGCTTTCATTAGATGAAAGTAGAAGAGGAAAGTGTAAAGTATACAGCCTTTAACACCAGATATGGACTTTATGAATTTTTGGTGATGCCATTTGGCTTAACAAATGCTCCTTCCTATTTTGTTGATTTGATGAATAGGATTTTTAGAGAATACTTGGATAAGTTTGTATTAATATTTATTGGTGATATACTAATTTATTCTAAGTCAGTTAGAGAGCATGAAAACCATTTGCATATGGTATTTGGGAAACTGAGACAGGAAGACTTGAAAGCAAAGTTTTCAAAATGCACTTTTTGGCAAAATGAAGTGAATTTTCTAGGCCACATTATATCAGAGAAAGGAATAGCCGTAGATTCCAATAAAGTCATTACAGTGCAAGCTTGGAAAAGGCCTACTAATGTCACTGAAGTCAGATCATTCATGGGAATGGCTGGTTACTATAGGAGATTTATAAAAGATTTTGCAAAAATTTCAATTCCATTAACCAGATTGACTAGGAAAAATCAAGTGTTCACTTGGACTGAGGAATGTGAAAAAGCCTTTGGGAAATTAAAAGAAGCACTGGTACAAGCTCCAATTCTCAAAGTACCTGAAGGAAATGAAAACTTGGTGGTGTATACTGATGCAAGTGGACAAGGGCTTGGGGCAGTGTTGATGCAACAACATCAGGTAATAGCTTATGCTTCTAGGCAGTTGAAATCAAGTGAGGTAAGGTATGCTACTCATGACCTTGAATTGGCTGCTATAGTGTATGCTCTTAAGCTATGGAGACACTACTTGTTAGGAGCAAAATTTGAAGTATATACAGACCATAAATCACTTAAATATTTGTTTTCACAAAAAGAATTAAATATGAGGCAGCAAAGATGGATTGAACTCTTAGCCTCATATGATTTTGAAATATTATATACACCAGGTAAGGCTAATAAAGTAGCAGATGCCCTAAGTAGACAACATGCTAAAGTGGCTAGATTAATGATAGATAACACTTTATCATTATTAATTGATTCAGAGATAGAAAGTGATAACATAGAAAACATGAGCTTATGCAGTGAGAATGTAGAAATGGGAAAAGTAAGTTTTATTACTCTGAGGTCAGAATGGAAGGATAAAGTTGTAAGGCTACAAGACCAAGATCCATTTTTACTTGAAAAGAAGACTCAGATATTAAATGGTAAGGCAGTGGAAGGTTTTCAGTTGAATGATCAAGGCCATTTGAAGAAAGGAGGAAGAATATGTGTTCCAGCAGTTGATGAGTTGAAGCAAGAAATCTTGGATGCTTACCACAAAAGTAAATATACTATACACCCAGGAAGCACAAGAATGTATCACAACCTCAAAAGAGATTATTGGTGGAGTGGTATGAAAAGTGCAGTGGCAACCTATGTGTCAAAATGTATGGTTTGCCAGCAGGTGAAGGCTGAGTATCAAAAACCCTCAGGAATGCTTCAACCTTTGCAAATACCACAGTGGAAATGGGAAGGCATATCAATGGATTTCATTGATGGTTTGCCTAGAACTAGGAGGGGAAATGATAGTATTTGGGTAGTGGTTGATAGGCTAACCAAGTCAGCCCACTTTATACCAGTGAAATCAGAGAGAAATGCTAATACCCTAGCCCAGTTGTTTATTAAAGAAGTAGTCAGACTTCATGGTATACCAAACACTATAGTAAGTGATAGAGATACCATCTTCACTTCAAAGTTTTGGCAGAGTTTCCACAAGGCAATGAGGACTGATTTATGCTTGAGTACATCATACCATCCTCAATCTGATGGCCAAACAGAAATTGTGAACAAATTGCTTGAAGACATGTTGAGAGCATGTGTATTGGATTGGGGAGGAAGCTGGGAGGATCATATATATCTAGCTGAATTTGCATACAATAATACCCACCATAGTAGCATAGGCATGGCCCCGTTTGAAGCTCTCTATGGAAGGCCATGTTTATCACCTTCAAGTTGGCATGAATCTGGAGAAAAAGTGGTCTTAGGACCAGAAAATGTGAAGGAAACTTCTGAAAAGATAGCTTTGATCAGAAAAAGAATTGCTTCTGCCCAAGATAGGCAAAAGAAATATGCAGATCAAAGAAGGAAGGCAGTACAATATGATGTTGGGGATTATGTATTCATCAAGATATCACCCATGAAAAAGGTTCTAAGGTTTGGAAAACAAGGAAAGTTGATTCCTAGATATATAGGACCATATAAAATTCTAGAAAGAATAGGGACAGTAGCCTATAAATTAGAATTGCCAGAAGAAATGAGAGCAATGCATGATGTCTTTCATGTGTCTCAACTAAGAAGATGGGTTCAAGATAAGGAAGCAATACTAGAATCCTCTAAGGATGTGCAGATTGATCCTAGAATGATCTATGAAAAGGAACCAGTGGGCATAGTTTCTAGAGAAACCAAGAAATTGAGAAACAAAGAAATTAAATTAGTAAAAGTACAATGGAGTCTAGACCCAAATGATTGCACATGGGAAGTAGAGGATAAAATCAGAAATGATTATCCACAACTGTTTGATTGAAGAAAAGGTAAATTTATATATATATACTAATGAACGTGTTGGTTGAATATGCATTGTGATTTTTTTTATCTTGTGTTGATATGCATAGTGCTTAATAGGTGGTTGGTTTGAAAATGGTTTTGAAATCAGAAAAATTCATTTTTCTGAAGAGATGATACTTAAGTTAAGTATGAAAGAATTGTGGGACACAATTCCTAAAAGGAGGGGTATATGTGATAACCCTGATTTTTGTGAGTAATTTCATGATTTAATTTAGTTTGTATTTGTTTGAAATTACATTGGAAAAAATAGGAATAGGAAATTGATTTGCAGATATAAAGTATAAAACATGTACATGTGCACAAGACAGTGTACACATGCACACAGATTTCTGTGTAACAAAATTTGGCAGAAATTAATAGATAAAATAAAATAACTGATTTAGAAATACATATGCATAAAGATAGAATTTTGTCTTTAAATAAAATATAGTACAAAGAAAATAAGAGCTAGGCTGAAATAAACTTAAAATTATTTAAAGAAAGAAAGAAAAATAAAAGGCTTAGGTATACATAGGTTATACATGTATACAGTCAACCAATTTCTGGAAGAAAACGGAAGTTGCATGAAAATGGCATGAGTCCCTAAACAAGCACTTTATCTATTCTCAGTAATTTCTTTTATTAAGAAAATAATAATAAGAAGAAGTCATGCATATGACATGACCAGGGAAAATTAAAAGAGAGAAGCTGATTTCTGAAAAGGAAGACAAGGACCACATACCCTTTTATTTTCTTGAATCAAACCAGAGGCAGGCTATGTTTGGGATGGGGTAGAACTGACATTGGGTAAATCCATAAACCCCAGTAACAGCCAAGATTTATATAAAAGGACTAGTATAGTAAGACCATACACATTTTGTTCTTCATTAACCTAGAGAAAAAAATTACACAAGACATAAACCAGAGAAAAAAAAATAGGAGAAGGCGGAAGACTAAAAGGGGGTTCATAAGGCATAGGAAGAAGAAGGATTAAGGTGAGTAACCTCACTGAAAACTTTGGCATTAAGACCTGAATATTGAGGCAGCCTATTTGAACTAATTTTCTTTTACAAGTTATGTTTTATGATTGGATGACTTTGGTTTGTTAATGATTTGTTTAAGTGTAAAACCTCTATCTGATTTACCCAGAAAAATAAGAGTCATGGATTCATGATTTAAAATGTTTGTCTGTGATATGGGTTAGCTTTGAGATTGAGTGATTTCTTTTATAAGTTTTCTTTATAAAGTTGTTTATAAAAATCCCCGGATTCAAGTGGTGGGTATATGGTCTGAAGGTAGAAAGAAATATGGGGCTGTAACATTGTGTTGTTGCTTATGTCTCATGTTAATTAAAACAAAAGAAAATGTAGAAGTGCAATGTTGTACATGTGCTGAGCTTCTATGTTTTATGAAATACCCAAATCAAATATACTTGTGGTTTAGCCAGATCATGAATCTGATTGAACCAGAGGTAAGGAAAAAAATATATATCTAGTAAATTACTCAGGACCATATGCTTACATCTTGATCCAGTGAAACCCATAGGCAAAATAATGTGCTAAGAAGTCACCTCCCTCTTTCATGATTAAATGTTTGCTTCTGAGAATATAACTTACCAAACTCTGGATGAATACATGTTGCTTGCATTATTTATATTTCTCTGATTAAGAAGTGAGATGCAGAAGGAATTAGCACTGCTATGAAAAATAATAATAACACTTAGTAATTTAACTAAGGACTTGGGATCTTAGGGCTACCAAAGTATAGCTTGGCAAGGGGAATATTGCAAGTTCACACATGGTATGTTTATACCCAGGGGCCTGAGTGTGCTGGGTTAACAGAGAGATGTCCCAGGCAGTGTGTGTTTAAAAAGGAGAAAGTAGCTAAAGACCCTATTATATTTGATAATGAATTCTAGGAATAGATTCAGGAGAGGCCTGGGCAAAATCCCTGATGGCCAGTAAAGTTGAAAAGGGCATGATAACTGAATTGATGTTTGCATTTGGTTGGTTTTTGATGCTTTTTATTGATGAATCTTATGATTGTTTTCTATGAATCAAGTCATTGAGAATTTGTTTAACACTGATATGAATGCACATGCCTCACAAAAACATGCACACAGAAGATACTGAGTTTCTTATTCTTGCAAAGTACTGGAATACAAATAGAATTGAATAAGATCATGTTTTCAGTTAGATTATTCACACCAGACAAATAGTCTGACCCTTTTGTGTTTATGCACCATTGGGTGTCTCATATTCTTATGGGGCAGCTCATGGTGATTTTGCAGGAAAGTAGGAATTGCTTTGATCAAGCTTTGGATGTTTAACTGCTTAAGATTTGGATGCTATGTTTTAAAAGACTTTGCTGAAGTAAACCAAACCTTCATGATGAACTAGATTAAGACCTACTATTTAAAGTTACTTTGAGAAACCAATGTATTGTTAATTGCTGTTTTGTAGTTGTTGAATTTATATGTATCAGCTGAAACCATGTGCTTTGTTTTGCAAAATGCTTTGCTAAGGAAAAATGAATTTTAAGCTTCAAGAACAGTTAGGCTATAATGGTAGTAAATTTGAGATTGAAAGAATTTGTGGTTTGTATGTATATCTAAAGAACTGACATAAGAAAACCCATGTTAAGTCAAAAATAAAATCTGATAGAAAGGGCTTGAGTTGCTTTAAAAAGAAAACGAAATAGCATGTATTTTGTTACAAAATAGTGCAAACCTGAATAGGGCTAACATAGCCATTTCTCTTAAGCATGGGTTAAGCCAGCAACCAAGGGTTTTAAATCAAGTGTTCATAACTGTTTCATAACCCAAAGTATAAAATAGATTCAGACAATTTTGTTAACAAGGAAAAATAAGGCACTGAACTGCTCACTGACACACACATGCACAGAAACAAGCACACACACATGCACAAGTAAAAGCACAGTTTACCCAGTAATAAAATCAGAAGAATTTATGTAAGGACCCGATTCTTCGGCTTCCGAAAATCGACATCAATACGTCCACTGTATCAACTGTCGAACCATCGAATGCCGGAAAACCGAATTCTTAGGGTTTAAAAGAAGAGGTAGAAGAAAAGATAGAAGAAAAAGAAAAGAAGAACAACAGAACAACAGAACAATATCAGAATCTCACATATCGCAGCGGAACAATATATAATAGATAAATGAATATCATTTAAAAAACAAAAGAATTATATCTGTTATTACATTACATCACATCATATCATCAGAGTCAATAAACAACAAGGGACAGTTATATAAACTTGTCCTCATACAGAATACACAGCGGAATAAATACTATCAGATACAAATACTACGTCTCGTCATCCAGCTTGCTTCCAAAGCTCCAGAATATCCAGAATATCCTGATAACCTAACTCTAGACTGCCCGTGTGGAAATTGGTGGGCACCCAGAGTTTAGAAGGGAATAATAAACTCCGAGTCAGTCATGGTGACTGGTGTAAGATCGTAAAACAGTTATTTTTCACAAAGAAAACAAAACAAATTCGCAATGCTTTTGGAAAATGAAACTACCATAAGACCTCCCGCCACACACACAATGCAAACGCAGAATTGGAGGAGATTTCTTCTTATGATAGTCAAAGATGCTTACTACGCAAAATCATTGGATTTATTATTATTAGTGCATAGTGCAGAAAAACATTTCGAAAGTATAATATTAATCTTAGCCAACATACGACCAGTATCGTATGCCTACTATAGCTACTATGTTCAATAGCAGGTTACCGCCACATTCCATAGCAGGTAATACAACTAAAACCGTACACGTCACGTATTGTTTCTTTGGATTTCCAACAAATGGTCAGGCTAAGGAACTTCCTTTCCTCCTGCCGAATAGGATCGCCTCTGGCTGGACGTCCCGAGAGACAAACTGCTCTCTGCCAAACAAGGCCGGGTTACCCCTGTAACAGGTAACTCACGAATATGTCATCACCCGGTCCTTTGGGACCTTTATCCGAGCGCTCGATATCCAACATCACACATTATAAAGAAAGTGTATCCACATGAGTAAGTATCTGGGCTCCATACCATGATACCACCCCTTTCCAGAAGGAAATGGCATACCCTAAAGGGCGCGACCCTCATAACCTTGCCGCAACATTCCTGTTTCGACCATTTCCGGGGTGTGAGGCTCTGACGAAGTCTCGTCCACAAAGCTACGCTTTCTCAAAAAGCCCTGCTTCGGGTCAAACAAAATGATCAACCTATGATCATTAAGATATAAGATCAAACAAATGATCATATCACAAATGATCAAACACTGATCATTTTACAGCAACACTCAGTATGCCACATTACCAAATTGGGATATATCGCTGATAAATTTCAACTACATAACCTCTGAGCTCGTACGTCTCAGAGAAGGGTGTTAAGCTAAGAGAATAAATTCTCCGCCACCAACAGATATGTATTTGAAAGAAATCGGCTTTATATCTCAAAGTGTAATGTCAGACATACAATCCATACAAGTCTGTTCCGGGATCGAACAGAACCGAAGGCACTTCTCACGAAGCCCTTGCATATCCGGATAATTTTCAATCACGTCGGGACTTCCCGTCACTAAGGGTGATAAAACCTCTAAATCGGAGATCAGCCGATGTAGAGTAACTCGACGGTAATCCTTCCGTTTTCAAAAATATCCGGTCTTCAACACCGGTCTTCGAATGCAATTCATAACGACGTATCACATATTCAGAATGGGTTATACGACCCCATGGTCCTTTCCCGGTTAACCCAAATAGTGAGCGGTTATTTAAAACAAGTGTGGCATTCAAATTCATCCAATTCACAACAAATACCTACTCAAGGTAATTATTGATAGTCGGTTATTTAACTATCAATAAAGATGCGCAACATCATCAGATTCCAAATAATTTTCCCCAAATTATTTATCTTCAAAAATATCTTTACTAGATATAAAATTTCCACACTTAAAAATAAATCAATGTTTATTTTTAAACAACTTCCCTTTTATAAATTCCATAGTGAATTTATATTCTCAAATATCTACAGATATACGATTCTCAAATCGATTTCAAATATTCACTTTCGATTTATCTTTAAGAAGATAAATTCTCAAAACCATTTCATTTCATAATGGAAAAGCATTTCCCTACTTATTTAAAAATAAGAAATTCACAAATCTATTTATTTTCAACACTTAGAAAATATTCGATATACTTAAATCAAAATTTAAGTATAAATTCATTCTTTAAGGAAAACATTACTATAACAACATTTATTTGAGTCAAAACGAATGTTACGTAAAACATCGTTACGACGACTCAAAATCACTAGTATAGGGATTCGAAATTTAGATAGATATATAAATCCCAATACTATATAAAAACATTTCCTTTCGGAAATCATTTACTATAACAACAGTGTTATAGTCCATCATTTCCTTATATTTTCGAAAACGCCTATTTCAATAACAAGTGTTGAAATCTATGCTCTCGATTCACAATACATTTTAAAACATCTTTAAAATGTTTAACTTCATTTTTAATATCACTTCTTCAAAAATAAATCCATTTATTTAATAATATATTCACTGTCCAAAATCGTGAATATAATTCACTTAACCCAATTTCAATCATTTCTACACATTTTTATCTCAATAAAAATTCGCTATCCAAAATCGCGAATATATCTTCTTTAAAAATCTTCTATATTTAATTTCTCAAATTCAACTGATTTTGAATTTATAAACACGTTTATAAATTCTATTTCTATTTTAATAACAACTTCGACTTATAAATTTTCTTTTATTTACTTCTATAATTTACTTATCAAGATAAGTGATTTCGGATTCATAAACAACGTTTATAAATCGCATTTATACTTTATAACAATTTCCACTTAAAAAAATCATTTCATTTAGCAATTTCTATTCATATCTCATCTAAGTGTAAAAGTCAAATTTATAAGTAAATTTCTTATAAATCCTTTATTCTACAGTATCTATTCACTTTATAACTTCACGTTATAAATCTATTTATTTCATTCACTTATGAAATCCATTTATACTTCTTTCTAACACTTATAAAAATTCGTTTTATAAGTCCAATATTTCGATTTATAAAATATCAATTTTACAAATCTTTTTATACAAATCGTTTATAATTATTCAAAAATCCCAACTTAAACCATTGTAGAAATAAATCGACTTTTATTTCAAAAAAATGACACTTTGGTTATATTTCACTAGAAATTATAACTTTTATAACTTTAAAATTTTAACGTTTATAAATCAATTCAAAAATTCCATAAAACGTATATTTTCAAAAATCACTTTAAAAACCCTTTTAAAATAAAAGTCGTTATTTTTAAACTTCAAAAGCTGAATCCGATGATGCAACAACACCAATCAGTCCATCACAACAGTCAATATCATATATCAATATGATAACAGAATATATCAGAATATCTGTAAATAATCAATACGGCGAGGAATCCAGTTGGATCCCTCCAACCTGTTTCCCTGCATCCAAAGACATTAGCACAATACCAATTCCGCTCCAGTACGGAATTATCGCGGTATATGGGTTTTATAAAATAATCCGCTTACTAACGGCGCAATAGGGTCTCATCCGCTATACAAGGCGGGAAATCAATCAATCCAATATATACATATGCCAATATGTATATATTACTATATATATAGATATATCCTATCATATCTAACATCACATCCAAACAGTCAATCATCAATCAATAACTGTAAAAAATTCCACATTCAAATTTGAGTGAGAAGATCTCACCTTGATTTCAATTCTGTTCCAGCTTTTTTTTATTTCGAATAAATTAAACAGACGTTTGATTTCATCCAAAATTTACACTAGCTCCAATTGGCTCCCATTCAGTTGCACATCGAAGTGCTCGACGAAACGAAGACAACGCAACTGGTTTCGTCGAATTCTGACCTCGTACGAACAAATTATGATATGTTAAACATTCACGAATTAAAATTAAATTAAATTACAATTTCTTTAATTATTTCTAACCCTTACAATCACGGCCGTTCGATCACGTTTCCCCCAAATCCAGGCCGTAGCCCCTTTCTTCCAACGCACGTGAGACCATCTTCCCTCCCTCATGAAACTCCCCAGGTTTCATCACGTACGCACTCCAGGTTTCAAAAGAAACCCACTGCCGCCCAAAAGTTTTGAAATTTCGCCACGTCTACGATCATCTCCACGAAGATCAACATCCTCCACCGTGTTCGCCTACTCGAGCCCTACACTCGGCTCCGATTTGACCAAGCTCGGTCGAGCATAGCTGCTCGAAATTCATGCTCAACCGAAGACAAACGCGGCTCCAAAGCTTCTTCTACAGTCGACAAGAAGATAAATCAACCGTTGGATTTGTATATTTCGTTATGATCTTCAACTTTGCAGTTGAAAGTTTTTCCTAATTGTTGATGGATCAAGAGATTTGGAGGAGAAAAGAATCGTGCATTTCTGACCTTAGAATTGAAGTGGCGGCCGGCCATTTAAATTAGGGTTTTGTTTTCTTTTTTTTTTATTTGAAATTGAAGGGCTATTTATAGAAGTTTGAACGAACACTATTCATCCGGAATTTCCAAACTCCGATTTACGCGCGGTAACTGGCGTTCCTGGGGTTTACCCCGCGTTCCGAACGCAATGGAACAGGTTTCGGAAGCTAATTCGATCGTCTGTGCAAGTTATGGAATTAAACGATCAATTTAAATTAAACCGATTTAAATCGATTTCGAGGCGTTTTGGCTTGCCCCGGACAAACGGCACATCCAAAAATTACGAAATTTGAAATCTTACAATAATATCACATTACGGATCCGATGAAACTGGTTTCGTCGAAATCCGAGATCGTTTGAAAAATGACTATTTTAACTCGCCGAATTAATATTAAAATGATATCGATGCGTTTCGAGCTGCCACGGTCAAACGACAACTCCGATTGCTACGAAAATTGAAATCCGACAATAACTAACTATTACGGATCCAATGGAACTGGTCTCGTCAAATTCTGAGACTGTTCGAAAATTGGCTATTTTTACAGTCGATAATTAAATATTAAAATATTCAATTTTCACAGATTAACTCCAATTTCAATTTTAAAAGTTCTATAACCTTTCTATAACTCCAGTATGATTAAATAAAATTTTCCAAATCATTTTCAATCATTTTAAACTCGATTTTCAATTACCTCTGGAATTTCACTATTTAATTTATCGATTAAATTATCAAATTAATTCCAATATTCGAAAAATAAATCATTCGACTTCTAAATTCCATTTATCAATATTTAAAATTAATTAAATATTCAAATTTTAATTATCAAAAATTCTGGGTCGTTACAGACTTCCCCCCTTAAAAGAATTTCGTCCTCGAAATTACAAGTTAGGAAAAGTGGTCCTTAACTCGTCTACTATTTTTCACAATCCAATAGTTTTTTTTTTTTCAATCTATCAAAACAAATCTTTCTATTAAAGATTCGTTATCATTCAACTCGTTTTCCAACTTCAATTATAAGTTTCAAACAACATTGTTTAACTTCAAAATTCAAATTCCAGTTTAAATTCAAATTTTAAACTTTCAAAATTTTCTCAAAAATTTCTAACGCCTTAAATTTCCGAAAAATTTCGCCAGCGTCTCCTTTGCGCGGCTAATACGGCACGACTACAAAACGTCCCTACGGACTCTCAGATTTCAAAAAGAAAAGAAAAAGCCAAGCGGCCAGAGAAGAAATCAACAAATCTCATATAGAAATATAAATACTTACCTCTTGTCGAGCAATTCAAATTTATCTTTGAAATCCAAAATTCCAATTCTTTTTATAACACCTGTATGTCCTACTAGCCATAATATCTAGTTACATATATTCAAACCATTTCGTACATTCAATTACAAAATTTTCAATATAACTGCTTATATCATCTTTAAGTTCGCTATTGCAGTTTCATATTCATTCAATTTCACATTTCAAATTTCATTTGAATTTAATTCACAATTCCAACCTTATTTGGATTCTATTTAACTTCTGAATATTGAATTTTATCAATTATCTTTCATTCACAACTGCATCATTTTAAATTAGTTTCATTTACTAATTTATCACAAATTGTAATTCACTTTATTCAAATTTGTTTTCAACATTCAGTTTCAATTCCAGTTTTATTCTTTCATTCATTCCCAAAATTTATTTTCAATTTGCCATTTTGGTTTATAACCACTCATATTAAACTGGATTTCAAATTCCATACGAATTTTAATTCATCTTTCATTCACAATTATTCAATTCAATTCATTGGCTTACGAATTCGAAATGAATTTCAACTTTCAATTTCATTTTCATTTAATTGATTCACTTATACTTGCTTTGATTTAACTTCATTCTTTTAAGTTAAATTTATTCTACCAAAATTCAATTGGTATAAGTTATCAACTTATTTCTTATTTCATAAGTATTTTTATATAGTATTCCAGAGTCTTTTCAATCTTTTTCAAAGCCATTTTGAAAACAATTCAAATTCCATTTGAATTTCCAAAACAAAACTCAATTTTCCAAACAACTTTTATTTAAAACAATTTGGCAGCAATTTCTCTTTTGGAAACCCGAAAATGAACACCAATGATGCCGCGGTCATCATCGAAGTTATTTTCCAGCGACCAAAAAGAGTTTAGAGCTTTTCATTCCTTCAAAAATACTTTTCAAAACCTTTGAAATTCATTTTCAAATCAAAAAGGAATTAAACTTTCCAAATCTCCAAAATTTTCAAATTCTTTTCAAAACATTTCCAAAAACTTCTCTGGAATTCCATTTCAAATTACAAATCACATTTATAATTTTACATTCTTTAAATTTCATTTGTATATGGATTTATTTCTTAACTTTGGAGTTATGATTTCAATTTCTTATTCAATTTCATTGATAATAATTCACTATTATTACTTCCTAACATCCATGCAACCATATACTGTAATAATTTACAGAAAAATCATTTCTTTTATATACAAAAATAGTTTTGGGCAAAATTATCTCATTTACCCTATTTAAAACAATACTGTGCCAAATTGTTCTATATAAGTGTTTAGAGATTCCTATCGATAGAGTTGTACGGACAATACCGACCAGAATCCATATACCACTCAACAAACCAATCATCACAATATAAAACAATTTTTATATTCACTAACAAATACGCACTCGTATTTATTATTACACTCAACTCATTCTAGAGTACTACTGACTCTATCTCTAATGAGTAACACCCAACAGAGCAGGGTTGTCGCTTAACCATATGCTCTGATACCACGTTGTAAGGACCCGATTCTTCGGCTTCCGAAAATCGACATCAATACGTCCACTGTATCAACTGTCGAACCATCGAATGCCGGAAAACCGAATTCTTAGGGTTTAAAAGAAGAGGTAGAAGAAAAGATAGAAGAAAAAGAAAAGAAGAACAACAGAACAACAGAACAATATCAGAATCTCACATATCGCAGCGGAACAATATATAATAGATAAATGAATATCATTTAAAAAACAAAAGAATTATATTTGTTATTACATTACATCACATCATATCATCAGAGTCAATAAACAACAAGGGACAGTTATATAAACTTGTCCTCATACAGAATACACAGCGGAATAAATACTATCAGATACAAATACTACGTCTCGTCATCCAGCTTGCTTCCAAAGCTCCAGAATATCCAGAATATCCTGATAACCTAACTCTAGACTGCCCGTGTGGAAATTGGTGGGCACCCAGAGTTTAGAAGGGAATAATAAACTCCGAGTCAGTCATGGTGACTGGTGTGAGATCGTAAAACAGTTATTTTTCACAAAGAAAACAAAACAAATTCGCAATGCTTTTGGAAAATGAAACTACCATAAGACCTCCCGCCACACACACAATGCAAACGCAGAATTGGAGGAGATTTCTTCTTATGATAGTCAAAGATGCTTACTATGCAAAATCATTGGATTTATTATTATTAGTGCATAGTGCAGAAAAACATTTCGAAAGTATAATATTAATCTTAGCCAACATACGACCAGTATCGTATGCCTACTATAGCTACTATGTTCAATAGCAGGTTACCGCCACATTCCATAGCAGGTAATACAACTAAAACCGTACACGTCACGTATTGTTTCTTTGGATTTCCAACAAATGGTCAGGCTAAGGAACTTCCTTTCCTCCTGCCGAATAGGATCGCCTCTGGCTGGACGTCTCGAGAGACAAACTGCTCTCTGCCAAACAAGGCCGGGTTACCCCTGTAATAGGTAACTCACGAATATGTCATCACCCGGTCCTTTGGGACCTTTATCCGAGCGCTCGATATCCAACATCACACATCATAAAGAAAGTGTATCCACATGAGTAAGTATCTGGGCTCCATACCATGATACCACCCCTTTCCAGAAGGAAATGGCATACCCTAAAGGGCGCGACCCTCATAACCTTGCCGCAACATTCCTGTTTCGACCATTTCCGGGGTGTGAGGCTCTGACGAAGTCTCGTCCACAAAGCTACGCTTTCTCAAAAAGCCCTGCTTCGGGTCAAACAAAATGATCAACCTATGATCATTAAGATATAAGATCAAACAAATGATCATATCACAAATGATCAAACACTGATCATTTTACAGCAACACTCAGTATGCCACATTACCAAATTGGGATATATCGCTGATAAATTTCAACTACATAACCTCTGAGCTCGTACGTCTCAGAGAAGGGTGTTAAGCTAAGAGAATAAATTCTCCGCCACCAACAGATATGTATTTGAAAGAAATCGGCTTTATATCTCAAAGTGTAATGTCAGACATACAATCCATACAAGTCTGTTCCGGGATCGAACAGAACCGAAGGCACTTCTCACGAAGCCCTTGCATATCCGGATAATTTTCAATCACGTCGGGACTTCCCGTCACTAAGGGTGATAAAACCTCTAAATCGGAGATCAGCCAATGTAGAGTAACTCGACGGTAATCCTTCCGTTTTCAAAAATATCCGGTCTTCAACACCGGTCTTCGAATGCAATTCATAACGACGTATCACATATTCAGAATGGGTTATACGACCCCATGGTCCTTTCCCGGTTAACCCAAATAGTGAGCGCTTATTTAAAACAAGTGTGGCATTCAAATTCATCCAATTCACAACAAATACCTACTCAAGGTAATTATTGATAGTCGGTTATTTAACTATCAATAAAGATGCGCAACATCATCAGATTCCAAATAATTTTCCCCAAATTATTTATCTTCAAAAATATCTTTACTAGATATAAAATTTCCACACTTAAAAATAAATCAATGTTTATTTTTAAACAACTTCCCTTTTATAAATTCCATAGTGAATTTATATTCTCAAATATCTACAGATATACGATTCTCAAATCGATTTCAAATATTCACTTTCGATTTATCTTTAAGAAGATAAATTCTCAAAACCATTTCATTTCATAATGGAAAAGCATTTCCCTACTTATTTAAAAATAAGAAATTCACAAATCTATTTATTTTCAACACTTAGAAAATATTCGATATACTTAAATCAAAATTTAAGTATAAATTCATTCTTTAAGGAAAACATTACTATAACAACATTTATTTGAGTCAAAACGAATGTTACGTAAAACATCGTTACGACAACTCAAAATCACTAGTATAGGGATTCGAAATTTAGATAGATATATAAATCCCAATACTATATAAAAACATTTCCTTTCGGAAATCATTTACTATAACAACAGTGTTATAGTCCATCATTTCCTTATATTTTCGAAAACGCCTATTTCAATAACAAGTGTTGAAATCTATGCTCTCGATTCACAATACATTTTAAAACATCTTTAAAATGTTTAACTTCATTTTTAATATCACTTCTTCAAAAATAAATCCATTTATTTAATAATATATTCACTGTCCAAAATCGTGAATATAATTCACTTAACCCAATTTCAATCATTTCTACACATTTTTATCTCAATAAAAATTCGCTATCCAAAATCGTGAATATATCTTCTTTAAAAATCTTCTATATTTAATTTCTCAAATTCAACTGATTTTGAATTTATAAACACGTTTATAAATTCTATTTCTATTTTAATAACAACTTCGACTTATAAATTTTCTTTTATTTACTTCTATAATTTACTTATCAAGATAAGTGATTTCGGATTCATAAACAACGTTTATAAATCGCATTTATACTTTATAACAATTTCCACTTAAAAAAATCATTTCATTTAGCAATTTCTATTCATATCTCATCTAAGTGTAAAAGTCAAATTTATAAGTAAATTTCTTATAAATCCTTTATTCTACAGTATCTATTCACTTTATAACTTCACGTTATAAATCTATTTATTTCATTCACTTATGAAATCCATTTATACTTCTTTCTAACACTTATAAAAATTCGTTTTATAAGTCCAATATTTCGATTTATAAAATATCAATTTTACAAATCTTTTTATACAAATCGTTTATAATTATTCAAAAATCCCAACTTAAACCATTGTAGAAATAAATCGACTTTTATTTCAAAAAAATGACACTTTGGTTATATTTCACTAGAAATTATAACTTTTATAACTTTAAAATTTTAACGTTTATAAATCAATTCAAAAATTCCATAAAACGTATATTTTCAAAAATCACTTTAAAAACCCTTTTAAAATAAAAGTCGTTATTTTTAAACTTCAAAAGCTGAATCCGATGATGCAACAACACCAATCAGTCCATCACAACAGTCAATATCATATATCAATATGATAACAGAATATATCAGAATATCTGTAAATAATCAATACGGTGAGGAATCCAGTTGGATCCCTCCAACCTGTTTCCCTGCATCCAAAGACATTAGCACAATACCAATTCCACTCCAGTACGGAATTATCACGGTATATGGGTTTTATAAAATAATCCGCTTACTAACGGCGCAATAGGGTCTCATCCGCTATACAAGGCGGGAAATCAATCAATCCAATATATACATATGCCAATATGTATATATTGCTATATATATAGATATATCCTATCATATCTAACATCACATCCAAACAGTCAATCATCAATCAATAACTGTAAAAAATTCCACATTCAAATTTGAGTGAGAAGATCTCACCTTGATTTCAATTCTGTTCCAGCTTTTTTTTATTTCGAATAAATTAAACAGACGTTTGATTTCATCCAAAATTTACACTAGCTCCAATTGGCTCCCATTCAGTTGCACATCGAAGTGCTCGACGAAACGAAGACAACGCAACTGGTTTCGTCGAATTCTGACCTCGTACGAACAAATTATGATATGTTAAACATTCACGAATTAAAATTAAATTAAATTACAATTTCTTTAATTATTTCTAACCCTTACAATCACGGCCGTTCGATCACGTTTCCCCCAAATCCAGGCCGTAGCCCCTTTCTTCCAACGCACGCGAGACCATCTTCCCTCCCTCACGAAACTCCCCAGGTTTCATCACGTACGCACTCCAGGTTTCAAAAGAAACCCACTGCCGCCCAAAAGTTTTGAAATTTCGCCACGTCTACGATCATCTCCACGAAGATCAACATCCTCCACCGTGTTCGCCTACTCGAGCCCTACACTCGGCTCCGATTTGACCAAGCTCGGTCGAGCATAGCTGCTCGAAATTCATGCTCAACCGAAGACAAACGCGGCTCCAAAGCTTCTTCTACAGTCGACAAGAAGATAAATCAACCGTTGGATTTGTATATTTCGTTATGATCTTCAACTTTGCAGTTGAAAGTTTTTCCTAATTGTTGATGGATCAAGAGATTTGGAGGAGAAAAGAATCGTGCATTTCTGACCTTAGAATTGAAGTGGCGGCCGGCCATTTAAATTAGGGTTTTGTTTTCTTTTTTTTATATTTGAAATTGAAGGGCTATTTATAGAAGTTTGAACGAACACTATTCATCCGGAATTTCCAAACTCCGATTTACGCGCGGTAACTGGCATTCCTGGGGTTTACCCCGCGTTCCGAACGCAATGGAACAGGTTTCGGAAGCTAATTCGATCGTCTGTGCAAGTTATGGAATTAAACGATCAATTTAAATTAAACCGATTTAAATCGATTTCGAGGCGTTTTGGCTTGCCCCGGACAAACGGCACATCCAAAAATTACGAAATTTGAAATCTTATAATAATATCACATTACGGATCCGATGAAACTGGTTTCGTCGAAATCCGAGATCGTTTGAAAAATGACTATTTTAACTCGCCGAATTAATATTAAAATGATATCGATGCGTTTCGAGCTGCCACGGTCAAACGACAACTCCGATTGCTACGAAAATTGAAATCCGATAATAACTAACTATTACGGATCCAATGGAACTGGTCTCGTCAAATTCTGAGACTGTTCGAAAATTGGCTATTTTTACAGTCGATAATTAAATATTAAAATATTCAATTTTCACAGATTAACTCCAATTTCGATTTTAAAAGTTCTATAACCTTTCTATAACTCCAGTATGATAAAATAAAATTTTCCAAATCATTTTCAATCATTTTAAACTCGATTTTCAATTACCTCTGGAATTTCACTATTTAATTTATCGATTAAATTATCAAATTAAATCCAATATTCGAAAAATAAATCATTCGACTTCTAAATTCCATTTATCAATATTTAAAATTAATTAAATATTCAAATTTTAATTATCAAAAATTCTGGGTCGTTACAATTTATGTAAAATAAGGAGCCTTGAGACATAAAATCAATAGTAATGCATTAACCCAAGTCATTTGGAAAAATCTAGTTTTGAAAAACACTATTGCTATGAAGAGAGTATTTCTTTTAAGCAATACTCAAACAGATTTCTACCTTCAAAATTTCTGTACTCTGATTTAGGTAGAAGATGACTTATATATCTTCACATATATAAGTTCAAGATAAAATGAGTAAACCAATATTTTTATATTGGCAGAAAGGTCCTGGATAGAAGAAAAATTGAATTAAATATTTTCTTGGTTAAATGGCCACTGAATGTTTAAAAAAAAAATTAAGTGGGTCATTTCACCAGTCAACGGCCTCATTGGTCAGTCACCGCTAGCGTTTGACCGCCTATCAGGAGCAATTGACCGATTTCTGTTATGGCGACTAGGATTGAATCTTGGCCTAACGGCCTGAAATATTAATCTAACGCATAGAGTTGATTCAAGCACCTATAAATACATGCTTAGTCCCTCACTTTTCTTCTTATATTTATTGAACAGAACAGTAGAGCTCTAGCGTTTTCCATTCTCTGCTATTTCTTGAAATTATTAAAATACTATATATATATATATATATATATTGGAGAATGGCTGAAAATAGAAGAGAAGAAATGAAGGAGTGAATCAATTATACAAAAAAGGTAAACTTTATGACTATAAATTTAAATTCCACTTAACTTAAATCTCCTCTTAGATATGTAATTCAAATGGGTGTATATATGTCTTTTTATACATATTTTTCGGTTGGAAAAGAAAAACGATTCAATTAAAGGAACGAATTCAAATTTAGAAAGCTAAAAAGGTGAGTGGAAAATTATATAATTTATATATAACACTAGAATTTACATCGTCGAATTTTATTTGATTATTATGTCTATGCAAAATCCATTGAGTTATAAGTTTAAAATGAATATATTTAATTGAAATCTCGCCTACATATTCTATAAGTTATGTAATTACGATGGAGTGGCAAATACACCATAATATGGAAATTTTAGGAAAATTTAGTCCCTAAAAATTGAAAAGTACAATGTTGATAAGATTGTGAAGTTTATTCCAGATTTATGTTAATTGGATTGTAAATTGTTTAGCATTCATTAGGACTGCGCTAGTTTGACTTAGAATATAAATTTTAATGTTTTAGTTTATTGGAAGCATTGAATGTACAATTTAGTTGTATCTATTTCTGTGTAAATTTCCATACACTATCTAACTTCACGACTATGTATAAAAAGTGCATCGTTTGGAATAATAAGGAATATGCCCAAATGAAAGAGAGGTATAAAGTACGGATGTCCTTCCTAGTTTGCACTTTCTATTTCAATAGAAAATAAAAACGATAATTCATTATAACTTCAATGGAGCAAAAGTCTCATTTTTAGATAGTTTATGGAAAATTATACTGGTAATAATTTTCTTTTTAGAGAAGGATAGCTCCAGTACATAAAAATATGAAAATGAATATTCTTTGTAGAATTTATACATAAGTATATATTCTGAGATTCCTAAACGTAGAAATTAAAGAGTTAAAAATAGAAATACACACACATATAGCCGCGTTTGCTATATATATATATATAGACGCATACATACATACATACATAAAGCATAATAAATATACGTTGATACTCGCATCAATTACAATTAGAACGCTTAAATATTAATAATGTAATAAGTCAAAGGGTTAGGAGGTTGCAATGAAAAAGGGGTAATAACTCCAACATTAATAAATAACGACGGTAATATTAATGGGCAATAAATGCACAGTTAATAGGAAATTGCAAAAATCAAGTGGGGACATATACATGTTTAATGGGATTGTAACGTTCCGACTTTTCGACGCTCGAAAGTCGACATTAATACGTCCACTGTATCAAATGCCGCGTAATCGAATGTCGGAAAACCGAATTGTTATGGTTAAAAAGAAGAGGTAGAAGAAGACAGAAAGAAAAAGAAACAGAAACAATATCAGAATCTCACATATCGTAGCGGAACAACATATAATAGATAAATGAATAATCTTTAAATCAAAGAACTATACATTTTATACATTACATCATCATCAGAGTTAATATACAACACAATATATCAATGGACAGTTATACAAACTTGTCCTCATACAGAATACACAGCGGAATAATAATATCATATACAAGTGATACGTCTCGCCATCCAGCTCGCCACTTGAGCTCCAAAGCATCTCCTGAATCGAGAATGACCTGATAACCTGACTCTAGACTGCCCGTGTGGAAATTGGTGGGCACCCAGAGTTTAGGAAGGAAACAATAAACTCCAGGTCAGTCATGGTGACTGGTGTGAGAACTAAAACAGTTATTATTTTTAAACAACGACAAAGGAAGTAAAAGACATTTGCAATGCTTTTGGAAAATGAAACTACCATAAGGCCTCCCGCCACACACATAATGCAAACGCAGAATTGGAGGAGATTTCTCCTTATGATAGTCAAAGATGCTTACTACGCAAATTCATTGGATATTATTACTAGTGCATAGTGTCGAAAACATTTCGAAAGTATAATATTAGTCTTAGCCAGCATACAACCATTATTGTATGCCTACTATAGCTACCATCTAAACAGTGGTGACCACCATAAATAAATGGCAGGTTCTACAAATAAAACCGTACAGGGTTCGTATTGTTTCTTTGGATTTCCAACAAATGGTCAGGCAAAGGAACTTCCTTACACCGAAATGGAAACGCCTCTGGAAAGACACCCCGAGAGTCAACCTGCTCTCTGCAAACACAAGGCCGACACTACCTCACGCTGTACAGCTGTAACTAGGTAGCTAACACACAAGCTATGCCATCCCCCGGTCGTTACCGACCTTTATCCGAGGATCCTCAACCACAAAGCAACAACCACAAAGTATAATAAATCTGCAGCATCCACATAGGTAAAATATCTGGGCTCCATACCATGATATCACCTTTTATCCAGAAGGAAATGACATACCCTAGGGGCGCGACCCCTAACAACCTTGCCACAAAATTCCTGTTTCGACCATTACCGGGTTGTGAGGCTCGACGAAGTCTCGTCCACAAAGCTACGCTTTTTCACAAAGCCACGCTGTAACGACCCGCTATTTTGGACTATTCGCATCCATTATAAGTGTATAGGTAGACACTCATGCCGGAATTGAATTGCTCAAAATACCGCGTTGTTAATTTAAATTTAGCAAAACTGAACATATACAGTAAATAAAATAATGAAAGATCACAGACACAGTTTAATAAATGCAGCGGAATTAAAAGAGATAGTAGTTCATGAAGCTACTATATAAATGTATAAGATACATCAGAGTTTACAACAGAAGAGTAATACGATACATCAGATACAAATCAGAATACATCACTAGAATCATCGAATACTGAAAGCAGAATAGATGGCTGGATCTTCAAGCAAAGCTCCAACTTCAAGGTGAGTCTCGAATACTGGTACACTCAGTCTGACCCAAGCGTAAAGCAAGAACACAAGACACTCGAGTCAGGATTAACATTCTTATATCAATAAATCCAACTCAAGTGAAATAGTAATTGAAATACAAGTAACTCAAAGGATGTTTGGAATAACCATCCTTTAAGGATCCGTTAAACTATCTACTATTTAGTAGTGTACGATAAGTAGATAATGTCTATCAGTAATATAAAGATATCAAAATAGTGTTAAGTCATGGCCCATTCCACCCTTAACACATTTTTATTCCCAAAAGCATATACAAGACCGTAGTTTCCCATGGTTGTAGTGCGCGGCGGCGAAGCTGGCATGGTTGTCAGGCTGGTTGTCTCACATGGAGGAGGGAGGGGAGAGAGAGTGCGGGTGTTGGGAGGGAAGAGGAAACACGTTATCTCTTTTTTTTTTATAAAATGAAGAAGAACATGAATAATAAAGGAAGCAGAGAAAGTGAAGAGAAAGTGAACCGGTTGAAGGATGTATTGGGACAAGGAAAGTTAGTCATCAAGACATTGAAAAATGGAAATGTAACAGTCGAAAATAAATGCCTTCAGCCGCTTGAAATCTGAACGGACACCAAAACCAAAAGTGGTATCGCTACGACGAGCTTATTTTACCATTTCCGTCGCACACCGGTCCTCAGAATACAGAGATGAATACACCGACGAGATCAGCACGACGAGACGGTCAAAACGGTATACAGATGTCGGTGGTATGATCTGAATTATAAAAATTCGAAATTTTCTACTGGCGGAAAAATGCAAGAAAAACGCTGAAAAATAAGATCGACGGAGCCAAAGATGTCCGAATTTTGAAAAACGATAAACTGACATCTTGCTCAGAAGATGGTTTAGAATTTTTCTATGTAAAAATATTTAGGTTTCGGAAACATGTTATTTTCATCGCTTTTTAACTGATTAATTTGAAGTGAATTTACGCGCGAAATAAACTTTCATATTTTCGGCCGAAAATTTACCAGTCGCTATATTTAACTAGACGTATTCCAAATATTAAATTTTTATTTCAAAATTTTATCGTTTAAATTTCACAAAATTTCAACTAATTACGTTATTAAAACCGGTTAAATTTACAGGTTGTTACACTCTCCCCCACTCAAAACTTTTCATCCCCGAAAAGGAATGAGGTAGGAGAATAGAAACAATCAGAAAGAAAACAGATTTGAAATACAAAATAACAATTAATTTAAACCATATAAATTCAAATTTAAATTAATTGATATTCAATAATTGATTTAATCCATTTGATTTCACTAAAATCAATCTCAACTATTTCTAAATTTATTATCTTATTATCCAATTATGTTCAATTTACAATTTCTAAAACCATAAATTTGAATAGTCTTATTTATAATCATATTTTTCCAGCAATTTAAATCCTTCTTTATTCCAAATTATCGTTAAATTTATTCTACTTAATATATCTTATCACATATATTTAACCCATATAAATTAATTTAAAACCTAAAAGTTTCGATTTAAATTAATTTACATCTATTAATTTCTTTTAAATTCAAGGTATTTTCATATGTTGATCAAATTTCAATTTATTAATTCTTTCAAAACAAATTTATTAATTCTTCAAAACAAATTTATTTCATTATTAACTGAGTTTACTTATTATCCTATCTAACTCTATTAACATCTTTATAATCAAAATTTAGTTTATAACATTTATTATAAACACTCAAATTTTATTTATAAATTCAATTTATCTTATATATTATCCAATTACATATTCAACTTCTGAATGATTTAGGTAAGTTGTATTAGAATGCAGTTGAACAATATACAAATAAAATTTTCCCAATTCAATTATTCAAGTTTAAATATTTGTCCAAAATTTAGCTTTATTTATAATTGAAAACATCCTTTAACATAATTTTAAGAATTAAATTTCCGTTTAATTTCAAACCCTTTAGAGATAATTATGTGTATACTATATATATTGAATCAAATTAAATTTAAAATAATATACTCATATATATATATATATATAAATCAAATTATACTGAAGAAATTCAAATCAAAATATATTTTTTCAAAACAAAACCGTAGCAAAGCTACAGAATAGTATCTTCACTTCGAAACTCGAAAATGAATGACGATGATGCGGCCGCCATCACCAAAATTATTTTCCAGCGACAAAGAGAAGAGCACTGATTTCAACATTTTAAAATTCTTTGAAAACGGTTTCTATTTGAAAATACCTTCAATAATATACATTTTAAAATTTTAAAACTAAAGCTTGAAATTTTAGGAAATTAAATTCTCAAATTCTTTCTTTAAATTCATTTAAATTTCTAAATAAATCTATAAACCAACTTTTATAATTCCATTTATTTTTATGTTGGAATAATCAATGATTTACAAAACAAATAGTGAAAATCAAATATTACCTTTCTGACAACCAATTCAGTTAACAATTCAATTTCAGAAAATTTATACTTATATATAATATAATCATACAAGATTATTTTATTTATCAATTTTGAAAATACTACCGTGTCAGTTTGCTCAGTTCAAGTGTTTTGGAAATCCTATCGATAGCGTTGATCAGACGAATCGATCGGAAACCCAAATCAACATCAACAACTCAAACAACACAATAAAGAAACATTTTTATATTAATAACAAATGCACTACCTCGCACGATGATACAAGGATGGATTTCAAAATAAGTATAGGGATTCAAATTTGATGACTCAAATAAAAGAGAATTTTGATTTGAAAATAAGTTTGAAACAGAAGATAAGATAATTCAATTACCACAATCGGGAGATGGATGAGTTTATTTAATTCACGAGCAACCTTAACCGGGTCGTCCGTAACTTCAAGAATAAGATCGATGCTGAATTCCGAGGTAAATCAACACTCGATCTCAAGAGACGGAATTCAGGTATAGCAGGAGATAGATAGCATCGTACCGAGGATACAGAAATCTCCGGTAAATCAATGCATATTATAAAGGAGTTTAATCCTTTACGAATCATTCGAAGATTGGCGAGACCGCCGATCTATTATAGATAACATTCAGAATGGAGTTATGGGGTGCTCCAGGATTGAAAGAAGACGAATAGTGAAGGACACGAATGAATTTCGAAACCGAGGGGAACGTTCCAAAATTCAAAGGAATTGAGTCAAAGGAAGAGATTGAAACTCGAATGAGAGTGATTCTGTAAATACATTTACCCTATATGCTGAATTTTGCCTAGAGCTACCAAAGCTCTGATACCAACTGTAACGACCCGCTATTTTGGACCATTCGCATCCATTATAAGTGTATAGGTAGACACTCATGCCGGAATTGAATTGCTCAAAATACCGCGTTGTTAATTTAAATTTGGCAAAACTGAACATATACAGTAAATAAAATAATCACAGATCACAGACACAGAGTAATAAATGCAGCGGAATTAAAAGAGATAGTAGTTCATGAAGCTACTATATAAATATATAAGATACATCAGAGTTTACAATAGAAGAGTAATACGATACATCAGATACAAATCAGAATACATCACTGGAATCATCGAATACTGAAAGCAGAATAGATGGCTGGATCTTCAAGCAAAGCTCCAACTTCAAGGTGAGTCTCGAATACTGGTACACTCAGTCTGACCCGAGCGTAAAGCAAAAACACAAGACACTCGAGTCAGGATTAACATTCTTATATCAATAAATCCAACTCAAATGAAATAGTAATTGAAATACAAGTAACTCAAAGGATGTTTGGAATAACCATCCTTTAAGGATCCGTTAAACTATCTACTATGTAGTAGTGTACGATAAGTAGATAATGTCTATCAGTAATATAAAGATATCAAAATAGTGTTAAGTCATGGCCCATTCCACCCTTAACACATTTTTATTCCCAAAAGCATATACAAGACCGTAGTTTCCCCAAAACCGGAAGTCACCAGAGGGCAATCCATATACTAAAGGTACAAAACAAATTCGTAGTGGTCGCAAATAGGGAATACAAGTATGACAAGGCACATGAGGCAATACCCAAGGTAGTGACACTACCGTTCGCCTGATCCGGACTGGTGAGAACGCATCGCCGTAGCGACCGCAACACCGTGACACAACACTCCCAAAATCAAGGGTGCACCAATCGACAACAAGTAATGAGTAGTTTGAAGAAGTGTGTTCACTTGAGGTAGCTGACCTCCATTGGCCCGGCACGGCTCCTGTTTTAGTCATTTCCAATTTGACACAAGTGTCAAGGCTATCCATCATCGTTCTCTTTCTTCAATCATCACGTACATCATTCCAACCACTTCATTCTGGATCACACTCCGCGTATAGTTATTAAAGTGGTTTCAGTTTAGATAGAGAGTATATCCAAAACCGATTCCGGTCTCTTTAATAACTTTCGTAATTATTACACCGATTGGTCGTTTATATATTTCAAAAACCAAATCAAATCAAATTTAAATTTCAATTCGTAAACCAACATTTCATTTGTATTTCTAAATCAATTTCCAATATTTACGTTTCAAAACTTCCACATTCATAATTTCAAAATCTTATAATTCAATTTCAATTTCTATTTAAAACAATTCAAATATTGATTCAAATTCGTATATAAGTTTCATTCCGAAATCATTTAAATTTATTTAATTTAACATTAAATCAATTTGAATTCATTTATCGATTTCATTCAATATTCGTTAAGTTACTTTAACATTCAAAACAATTTCTATTAAATTTCCAATTCATTAAATCTATTTCTTAAGTTCAATTTCATTATATCAAAACTTACAAATTGAATTAAATTAAATTCGTCAAATCAAATTCTTTAACTTTCAAGTCTTACATTAATTTCAATAAATCACATTTATTTCTTGTCAAAGAAATTCAATCTCACTTATTTACTTACTTAAATAAATTTCCAAAACTTAATTTTATTCATTTAAGAGGTTCAAATTTACTTATTCAAAGTTCAATTTCTCTTATCAAAGAATTCAAATTTTTATTTAATTATCAAATAATTCAATCTTATTTAATTATTAAATAATTCAAAACTTAATTATTAAATAATTTCAAAGTTTAATAATTTCATCTTAATTATAATTTCAAACTTAATTATTAAATCATTTCTCAAATTAAACAACATTCTTTCATCAATTACGTTGTTAATATTTTGTTTCATATGATTAAATATTAACATTTTCCTTTCGTTAAAATTCAAATTTTAACTTCATTTCAAAACCATATTATTTATTCAAATAAAATCTTCAATTTATTTTCAAATCAAATTATTGACCAATCGGGTTTTTATTTAATTTCCTATCCTAGGTCAAAGTTCAATTTGGGTATTTATCATTTCAACCCGATTCCAATTCAATTCAAAATCAAAGCATATCAAAGGGAACTTACAGTGTGATAACTGGGATGGTGTCAAAGTAAATAAACAAGCAATAACAACAAACAATAACAACCCAATAATCAATTCAAATAATCCCGAAATAATCGTATTAATTCGCATTGTTATTTGTACGAATTAATATAATTATTTCTAGAATCTACACTATCATTTCATGTAGATTAAAGATTATTACATTACGGTTTTCACTTGTCATCTATTTACAATTTCATACATCATCAATTTAACAACATACATTTAAATGGTTCAAGGTGTAATTCCATATTTCTACGTGTCAACTAGTTTAACATTTAAAGGGGTCATATTATACAAAATTTAACTAATCAAATTCTACATATAGATTCAATTTAAATGGTTAACTATCATAAATCAATTCAATTGCATATTATTTATCACTTTAACATTAACCATTTAACGTCCAATATAAACATCAACAATAAATCAATTATCAACCAAACTGAATTATCATTTCATAAATAACAGATAATGGTGTCAGATGTCACAGGTGAACTGATACGGGTAATAGCATATATAATAGTGTAATTAACTAACATCAGCATATTTCAATTGTCGTTTCAATTGAAATCAAATTTAATCAATAAAAGAACGTTAATCGTGAGTGAGTGCTCACCTTTCGAGGCTAGAGATGATTTGATGGGGAAATGTGCTACGAATTCCAAAGCAACGCTAGATGGACATGATTCGATGAAGAAAATAGGCACGACGGACAAGGCTGATAAAAAGGGAAATTGATGAGAACTAATCGAAATCGGTTTTGATCTAAACTAATTTTTTTTATACATTATTATTATATTATATATATAAGTTAAACACTACTCATAATAATATAAACATACTTACTGACATACTAGTCACTGACGTAGCACAAACTAACAAAATAAGGTTTATATGTATATTATATTATCAAAAACAATATAACTTTATATATATAAGACAAACAAAACTCATATATAACCGATGTTATATAACTTACAGGTTATCTTTATAAAACAATATATCTTAAACAGTACACATCTGCACCTAATATAAATTTAAACCAACGCATATAAATGCTCACCAACCGATTACTAACAAAGTATATAAACTAACACACTATAATTCACCGCATATGTAAAATCAAAACTAATATCTAGTTTAAACTTAAGTTAAAATATAAGTTTAGCACCAGATAGATAGTTTGTAAACTAACTCTAACTTAATGTATATAATTAACAGCAGGTTGTGAAAGTAGCTTACATAGACATGGCATATCCCATTACTATTTTAAAATAAATATATGATACTCAATTCCTTTCAATCTACCAGATCTACATATATAAAATAAATTAGCCTACCTACTCATAAAATTGGTACAGGCCGCACTTCATAACTAATATACTAACATATATGTTTAAAATAGTAAACTGTTATATAACCAATATTATTAACCCATAATATATATATATATATATATCTAATACCTTGTCCAACTACGCAACAGTGTGATGAGCAGAGAAGGAAGAACGAGTTGATGGAGGGCCGGTTGCACACGGATCTGGGTTGCGGATGATGAAGGCTGAGATGGAGGAGGTAGAAGAAGGCCGAGGTGGTCAGGCGAAGCGGAGACAGGTGGTGACGCGGGTGCGGGAGAAGCCGAGCGTGGAAGATCAGACGTAGAAGAGACGAGCGACTATGGGATGGCGGGCGGAGGTGTTGGCTGAGGGAGGAGTCGAGGTGGACGTGGGTTGTTGAGATAACGATCGTGTGGTGCGGTTTGCATGCGAGGCGACACAGCGTGGCTTCCATAACTTCATAGGCGCGCGGTGGCGGTCATAGGCGCGCTCGGTTGTGGAGGGGTCGGGCGGTGGTGAGGAGGCATCTGGAATGGGAGAGGCGGTGGTAGTGCGCGGCGGCGAAGCTGGCATGGTTGTCAGGCTGGTTGTCTCACATGGAGGAGGGAGGGGAGAGAGAGTGCGGGTGTTGGGAGGGAAGAGGAAACACGTTATCTTTTTTTTTTTATAAAATGAAGAAGAACATGAATAATAAAGGAAGCAGAGAAAGTGAAGAGAAAGTGAACCGGTTGAAGGATGTATTGGGACAAGGAAAGTTAGTCAAGACATTGAAAAATGGAAATGTAACAGTCGAAAATAAATGCCTTCAGCCGCTTGAAATCTGAACGGACACCAAAACCAAAAGTGGTATCGCTACGACGAGCTTATTTTACCATTTCCGTCGCACACCGGTCCTCAGAATACAGAGATGAATACACCGACGAGATCAGCACGACGAGACGGTCAAAACGGTATACAGATGTCGGTGGTACGATCTGAATTATAAAAATTCGAAATTTTCTACTGGCGGAAAAATGCAAGAAAAACGCTGAAAAATAAGATCGACGGAGCCAAAGATGTCCGAATTTTGAAAAACGATAAACTGACATCTTGCTCAGAAGATGTTTTAGAATTTTTCTATGTAAAAATATTTAGGTTTCGGAAACATGTTATTTTCATCGCTTTTTAACTGATTAATTTGAAGTGAATTTACACGCGAAATAAACTTTCATATTTTCGGACGAAAATTTACCAGTCGCTATATTTAACTAGACGTATTCCAAATATTAAATTTTTATTTCAAAATTTTATCGTTTAAATTTCATAAAATTTCAACTAATTACGTTATTAAAACCGGTTAAATTTACAGGTTGTTACACACGCTTTTTCACAAAGCCACGCTTTTTTCACAAAGCCACGCTTTTTCACAAAGCCACGCTTTGGTCAACAAATGATCAACAGCACTTTGTATGCCACATTACCAAATTGGGAATGTATCACTAGTAACCATCAACTACATAACCTCTGAGCTCGTACGTCTCAGAGAAGGGTGTTAAGCTAAGAGAATAAATTCTCCGCCACCAACAGAAATGTATTTGATAGAAACCAGCTTTACATCTCAAAGTGTAACGTCAGACACACATCCATACAAGTCCGTTCCGGGATCGAACGGAACCGAAGGCACTCCCAAAGAAGCCCTTGCAATCCAGATATTCACTAATCATGTCCGGACTTCCCATCACAAGAAGAGTGATATAAATCTCTATACCGGAGCAACTCGGTGCAGAGACATTCGACAGGTTGTCCTTTCATTTTCGAAAATATCCGGTCTTCAACACCGGTCTTCAATACGATCCATATCGTCATATCACTAATTCGGAATGGGTTATATGACACAAAGGTCTTTTCCCGGCTAACCCGAATAGTGAGCACAATATTTCAAAACATATGAATATTGGGATTTTAATTAAGTCACAACTTATTACCCAAATCCTTTCCTTTAAATGGTTTAAACAAAAAGATTTACTTCACAAAGTTTACCCATTTTAACAAAGATTCATTCACAGATTTCCAAATCAATTTCCATTTCAATTGGATTAACCCATTAAATCTTTAAATTAAGATTTAATTTATAGCTTTCAAAACTATTCACAATTCAAGTCTTTTATAATATAAAGATACACCTTTTAAAATCTTCTTTGATTTCAAAATAAAACTCAATCATCTTCACAAAGGTTAATTCATAGTTTTTCTAAACTATTTACAATTTCATTTCAACTTGAAATATTTCGATAAAAATTGGAAATCTTTTCGCTTAATGAAAGCTATTATTATTTGAAAACAGATAGTTTTCGTTTTGGGAAAAACTGGTTACAATTACACAGTTTAAAACCATCCAAGTAAAAACTTGAAATTAAGTTTAAATTTTCCAAAACCATATTTAAATGGTTAAAAACCCATATAAACACCTTTTATACTTATAAAATCTTTTAAACCAAAATTCCCAATTCATTGAATTCAATTTCAAAATATTGAATTCAAACTTAAATCAAATGATTTAAATTCCAATTCTATTAAGTTATTTAAAATAACTTTTATTTCTGAAACTCATTTCAAAACTTTCAATTCCAATTCCAAAACCATTTTGGATTCAAAAACTCAAATTTCCAAAATTGATAAAAATCTATGACTTAACCAATTTCCACGTGAAATCCACATTTGTGTGTGTATTGTGTAGTCCACGGTTTAACACAATAGTGCAACAACATTCAACCATCACAGATCAAAGATATATATATCACGGATAAACAAATCACATGATACACAGATCCGATACACAAATCAGGATGTATCACAAAGCATCACATATCAGAGATGTTAAACAATTCAACATCCAATATAATCCAAACATCCATAGATAGGATCAATTTAATCATCTGATTAATTTAAATCAAATAAATTTCTAAAGTTATTCCCTTTTTAAAATAAATTTCTTTATCCCTTCAAATCTATTTAAAAATCCAAATTTTAAATAAATTCTTCAACTTATAAATAATATTTTCGAAATCCATTTATAAAGCCTTTTTTTTCCAAAATTTGGAATTTAATTCAATACAGTTCAAAAATAAGACTTTTATCTTTTAACTCCTTTTAAATTTATCCAATTATCAAAAATAAAATTTTCGATAAATTTTCAACTTAAATTTCGAAAATCCAATTTTTATTCATTTTCGGTATCCAACGATACCAAAAATATATCCGGCTAAATTATAGCCTTTAACGATTTCAAACACAATATAATCACACACAATTTATAAATAATCAACACACAACATTGAAATAAATTCAAATGTTTGAGGAATCCAGTTGGATCCCTCCAACCTGTTTCCCTGCATCCACAGATGTTAGCACAATACCAATTCCACTTCGAAGTGGAATATCGCGGTATATGGGATTTATAAAATACTATCCGCTATTATGCGGCGCAATAGGGTCTCATCCGCTATATAATGCGGGAAATCAACTCCAAATACATATATAATACCAATTCCACTTCACGGTGGAATTATCGCGATATATGTTTTTAATAAATAACCTCCGCTTAATATACGGCGTATAGGGTCTATTTAACACAATAGATAATAATTTATCATCCAATTTACACAATCAACACAATCAAGCAATATCAACAATTTTAAATCTAACTATTTAAAATTTAAATCGAAACAATTCGATTGAGTGAGGAGTTCTCACCTTGCTTTTTTTAAAATGTCAAGCGTTCAATTTTTTTACTTTAAATCGAACACGTTCGATTTAACGCAAAATTTTCACTTGCTCGAAATGATCCCACGTCTGCGCCACAGCGAGCTGCTCGTCGCTGCGATTCCGGCGCCGCCAGTTTCGTCGATTTTCGACCTCGTATGAACAAGATTTGATTTTATAAAGTTATACGATTTTTAATATAAATAAATTACAATTTCTATTTTATTTTAAAACCCTACGCAAATCGTGGTCGTTGCTTTCTGCTTCTCTACATCAGGCCGCACGTTCCTCTATCTTCTCCAACGTGAAAAACACGTTCACGTAAACCCAAAGCCTCCCAAAACCCTAGCTAGCCGCACCACCATCGTCCATTTCCACGACGATCAGAGGATGCCGTTCGAAGCGCCTTGCTCTACTCTACCCACGTCATGAACGGCGTTGAACTCGGCTGCCATCTCACCTCTATTTTTATGTGTGAACGGCGAACGTTCATCGTCGATTTGCCGCTGATCCGTGACGTTATTTTCGATCATCACCGTTGACTTTGTAGAGCCCCTCAAGCTCTTCGATTTCTCTTTAGAAAGTTTTGGAAATTAACGAGTAGATGGAGAGAAAAAGAGGGAAGAAGATCACTAGTTTTCGGTCATTAAAACTGTTAGGGCCGGCTGACCTAGTGCTCTAGGGTTTTAAGTGAGAAATGAAATAATCCAGGGGCTTTTATAGAAAATTTATCGACACTATTCATCGAAAATTTTTCAAACTCGAAACGAAGCGTGCCAGCTGGCGTTTCTAAGGTTTACCCCATGCTCCGAACACAATGGAACGTGTTTCGGGAGCTAATTCGGTCGTATTTGAGAGTTACGGAAATAAACGATCAAATTTAAATCAAATCGATTTAAACCGATTTCGATGCGTTTTGGCTTGCCCCGGACAAACCGTACATCCGATTGACACGAAATTTGAAACCTTACAATAATTTCACATTACGGATCCGATGAAACTGGTTTCGTCGAAATCCGAGACTATTTGAAAAAATGACTATTTTCACTAATATTAAAATATTCAATTTTCACAAATTAAGTGAGAAATGAAATAATCCAATATGATTAACTTTCATCAATTAAATATTAAAATATTCAATTTTCATAAATTAACTTTTAAATCAATTTCAAAAGTTCTATAACATCATTCTAACTCCAATATGATTTAATATAACTTTATAAATCATTTTTAATTACATTGGATCCAATTTCCAATCATTTCTGCAATTTCAAATATTAAATTGTCGATTGAATTATCCAATTAAATCTAGATATTCAAAATAAAATTTATTCGACTTACAAATCTTACTTGTTAATATTTAAAATTAATTAAATATCTAAATTTCAAATGACAGAAATTCTGGGTCGTTACAGATTAATTACAAAATTAAACATGACATTTATGGAGAAAATAGAATATGCATAATAAGTTAGGTTTGAAACAAATGAATAGATGTCATTAATGGTTGTTTAATATGAATAATGGTGACCATTTACAAAGGACAATTAATTGGAAGTAAAGAAATAAATGACATATAGGAAATAAAGAATAAAGGAAATAAGCATATATAATAAAAATCGCTTCATAGCAAGTAAACAAATGAAATCTAATAAATGAACTTAAGAGGCATAATAATTTCCATAATGGAAATTATAGGGCCTCGATAATACGTTTACGATGGACGTGAATTAGTGGGCCTAGCCTAATGTTAATGACTTGGTTTAGTATGGGTTAGGATGCGAGATCAGTAGAGTTATACAATAAAAGTCTGCCCTTCACCTAGAGGCTACCAGTATTTGTGTGTACATACAACTAACATAGGACATCTCCAACTATAGGACCCATAAGGGGAATATATGTTCATGTATAGGTTTGGGGAAAATATATCAGGGGTTCACCTCGAACTTGAAGTAAAAATTGCTCAGTACCTTTAGGGATGTCAATGGGTTTACTTCGGGGATTGAGGTATTACATGATCGTTGGGTCTGCAGCCTACGACGGTGCCTAATTGGAAAATAGGGTCTGTTTCATATCTAAACAAGAGGTATTAAGTAACTAGAGTGGGCATTTTCCTTAACTTATATTAGGTAAGTCTAAATGAGATTTCGGTTGTGGGGCCCGTCAGGCTATGTCAGTATTGTTGATAAACCAGTATTTAGAAGTAGGGCTGGCATATAGGCTTTGACTTCCAGCAATCTCGAGCGATCGTTAGCAAAGATTGGATTACGTCGACCTCAAAGTTTAATTAATTGTGTTTTTATCAAAGGCGGGCTAATTAACCCTTAGGTAAGTCTTTGAGATGTGTTAGTAATATAGCTAATTAAATTATAAAGTCATACCTAGAGGTCATTGGCCTTTGTAGCTAGGGCCGATTGACTATAGATTACGTTACAGAGGGTCTGCTTCCTTATTAAGGTATTAAATGGTCATTGGGTATGTCTCCTCCCTATTTAAGAAGTATTAAGTGTCCAAGGGTTTCCATTTGGATAGTTGAACGCCTATACACACACATACATGCATATATATAGTTACACCTCGAGGAAGGTTGGATATATCATACGCATAAGTGGAATTAAATGAATAATCCTATGAAAAGTGGACATAACACTTAAATAATAATCAATCGGCATAAAACAAGTGTTATGGATAAAGTACATAATTTACCATTCACTAGAACATTGTTCTGAGCCCCTCCTTATTACAACCCATAAGATTTTTTTTAGAGGGACATATTACTAGTGCAAGACATGAACGGTAAATAGAGAGATATTCTTGTTCATGCTTGGTACTGACAAGGCAACTGGGAATCCAAGGAATAATATTGATTCCAAGATAGTAGCCTTAGTCGATATATGTTTTATTATATTTTACTATTCCGGTGTGATTTTTCTCATTGATACACTTATGTTTATTATAGGTAAGCAACACCAACGATCTGTACCCTAATGGACTTAGATTTCGATTTAGTTGAAATTTGAGCCCATTAAGTGCGGATTGTTGCATTTTGTATCAGAGCTTAGTTTAGTTAATCATAGGAATTATGATACACTGAGTGAATCTATTTGTATTTTTACCTATAATTATGTATATATTATAGGCCAAACTCTATGAATTTCGACTATAGAAGTAGTGTAACCATATTTTGAAAAGATGTATAAGGCAACTTTGAGTTGGAATAATAAATATAGTTAAATTTATGCGCCTACTCCGATTACCCCCTAAGGTGTAGGCCGAACCATGACCAAGAAGAGCATGAGCACAACATATAGAAGGACCCTAAATCTAGATGGTACTTGACTCCTTTGTTGGGCCTAGGTTGCCCTATGATTGTGGATTTTGCTGGATTGCCGATTGATAATTTATATTTCATCCATACAAATGGGTGGTAAGAAGCTATATGTTACAAATATCTGAAAGTAAGGTATAAGCAAGGATGAGCAATTCCCAAAATAGGGTGTGCATTAACCACCACAAGACGATATATAATCTTAATAAGAAGAGGTTAAGAATAAAAGGAAAAGAAGAAAAGTCCAAAAGAAAGGACAATTAAAATCCATTTCTTAGTTCGACCCCGCGTGGAAGAATTTAATAAAAGATTTTAAATTTTCTAGAAATATTTGAAGTAGTTTTAAAATAATATATTTAAAAGTAGAAGAATCCTATCATTGAAAAATTGTTATTTATGTATATAAGGAAATTTGGAAATTTTAATTAAAAGAGCTAGTTTGAGACTCCTAGTTAAAAGTTAAAACTAATTAGATAAAAAAATTACGATTAAAGGGTTTTTAATAAGGTGGCTTTTTCCTTGATGTAAATAAAAAAAAGAGCATATGTTCGACTCGATGATTTTTTTTCTATTTTTGTAAATTTATAAGTTTTTAAATTATTTTCGAGGGTTGGATAAATGGAAATGGTACTTAGGTTTAAACAGGGTAAAGAGAATGGAAAGGTAAGAATGTTTGATAGTGAAGATAGGAAAATATCCTCGTATAAGGAAAATATTCTCATTTAAATGGGGTGCATTTGACAAATTTTTTAATGTTAATGAAGAAAAACCCAATGGATAAAGCATTAAGCCAATGCACTGTAATGACCCAATAAAGAAATTGATCAAATAAAAGAGAAAAAGAGCTATATAAGTAAAAGTCATTTAGGTAGGAGAAATTTAAATAGTATTAATATTAGGAAATTTAAATAGAAACAACGTTTGTAATTTATGTAATGTTAGTAATCTAGTATGGAACAATGTAAGAAATTAAAGGCAAAGCTAAGGAAAAATGGGCAATTTCCATAAATATGCACAGTTATTGCGCATATCTTTTAAAAATCCTCTATTAGAATCTTCGCTAAGGTTGAAAGCGCACGAGTAATAAGAAAATAATAAGATGAAAGTTATCATTGTCTACTCTAGTTTTCATTGTTTAATGTTATAAAGGATGTTTTTGAAAATGGTTTGGTATGAAAATTGAGCTTTTGGTTGCAAACATAATAAATGTTTCGAGTTAAAAACCCTACTTTTAAAGAAGTAAATCTTTGTTGTAGAAAGTCCTTAAGTGAAAATTGATTTAATAATTATCCATGTAATAAAAGTTTGACTCTTACTATTTGAAAAGAATTAAATAATGTGTTGTTTTAAGGAAAAATTCTTTTTAAATTGCTAATGGTGGCTTTTGAAATTAATAAATAAACTTACTTCTTAAGTCGCAAATTATAGTATTAAATGTTTTGACACCTACAATTAAAGTTAGTTGACTCGGGATTTAAGAAGGCAAGATAGATGGTAGGAAAGTTATTCTACCAAGCCAATTTTCCAATGAGTTATTCTAAATGTGCATAATTTATATTTTTTACCTAATGTAGTATGGGAATGCACAGTTTATCTCATAATCGGTTGTAATAATTGAAGTAATGGATGAACCTTATTTATTAGAAGCCAAAAAGGTGAGTTAAGACATGTGAGTTATAGTAGAATGACATACTAGAAATATCAATTTTAATTGAGTAAGGAGTAACATGGCCACAACATCATTAATACCAATTGACGTTGGAGGACAGCTTCTAGCAATTGTTTCTTTTAGATTATTTGGGTTGTAATCGTTAGTTGTCTCTTTTTAGCTGTTGAAAAAACATATGATATGATATGAGTTATGTTCCTATTTTATTACTGTATCGATTTTTCGGATGAGATTCGACCGATATATATATATATATATATATATATATATATATATATATGAAAACAATGTAAATAAAGAAATCTCATAAGGACATTTAACTAGCGATGAAATGTAAGGTAAGGCTAGAAGTTTATAAATAAATTAGGAAATGAATTAAATTAGCAACCAAAAATAAAAAAATGCTTAAATCCCAAAAACTTTAGAATTTTGGAAAAAATAATTTTAATAAGCAAATGATAGGAAAGGATTATTGTGAAACTACGGGTCATTATCCCTATGTCTTAAAAGCTAAAATTTATAAATGTGTTGTATGTTGTTTTAAAATAAAAGAAAACGTTTTAAAATCTAGTATTAACTGTGCAATGCTAAGGTCGATCATATGCATTACCCCGCTGGCTGAATCCCGATTATGTTAAGATGTGGCTTGATTTGTTTTAAAGATGTAAGGCAGATGCTTTTGAAAAAAAACCGTGTTCAAATGCTTTTGACAAAAATATTAATTTTCAGACTATTTTACAAATTTAATTGGAAGGAGAAAAAGTTTTTTAACGAAAATGAGAAATTTTCTAATTTTCTAGTGCCACATGCATTAGGTAAGGAGGGTCGACATGTTAGTTAATATGAATTTTATCGTTCAATAAGGGTGACAGTATACCAAACATAGATAATAAAAAGGGAAAAAGCTACTTTAGCTTTGGAATTTCTATTTCCATACTTTGTTAATAGTACAAAACTTTTTTAAAAAATAATTCTATTTTAAAATTGAAGAATAAAGCTCCTTATGCGAATTGTACTTGGAAAATTGGAAAAGATTTAGGAGCAAAAGAGAAAGTTCCAAGGTACAACGGAACTGATATACAAAAGAAAGGTAGAAATATAAAATTCTCCATCGAAATTCCTTTTCCGGCATAAGGACATAGATTTAGAAAAACTAGATTTTCAAAATTTTGGATGTTAGAGATTGTGTATTAGGTATCGGATGGTAGGGATTGGTTGCAAAATTAGTTAAAACATACTCCTAGGAAATTGTTTTGTGAAAACATAGATTTTTTATTTTTTAAAACTTCTATACATATAGAACTACCAGTATATATAAGTTATTTGCATCATATTTTCAAAATTGTTTTAAAAGAATGCATTCATATATGAGGTGCCGATTTAGAACTATTAAATACACATATCATAGGTATTGTGATATACCATGCACTTGTACACAATTGGCTGCAAAATAGGTTGTACACGAATTGTTTGGATAGTTTAGAATGATTACGCGCTATGTTACATAATTCAATCATTGAGGAATTTCACGACAAATTTTTTTGGGGGGAGAATGTAACATCCCATAAAATAAACAGTAAATAGATTAAGTGGATTTAATAAATAATTGAATAAGGCTAAAAAATGGAACTCGAATAAACATCATAATTTGGCCATAAAGCTTACACCGTTGTGTTTGTGGCGATTTTCTAAGCAACTTTCCTTTATAAAGTTCTGCAATCGAAATTCAAAGAAAAAAGTTATCAGTTTGAAGTTTTCAGATCAAAAATAATTAACAAAAAAAAATAAGGAAATAAATATTAATTAAACGGTGGACCATGACCGGTCAATAGCCTCATTGGGTGGTCAACCGCTGGCGGTCAACGCAGGCGGTCAACCGCCTATGAGAAGCGATCGAACGGTTTGTGTTGTGGTGGCTAGAGTTGAACCTTGTCCTAACGGTCTGAATTTAATAAATATTAATCTAACACATAGAATTGATTCAAGCACCTATAAACACAGGTCTAGCCCCTCACTTTTCTTCTCATATTTTTTGAGCATAACAGAAGAGCTCTGTCATTTTCCCTTCTCTGCTATTTCTAGAAATTATAAAATATTATATATATATATATTGCAGAATGGTAGAAAATAAATGAGAAGAAAATAAGAAGTGAATCAACTTTTATGTAAACCCTATAATTATAAATCAATTCCACTTAACTCAAATCTCCTCCAGATCTATAGTTCAAATAGGTATGTATATATCTTTTATACATATTTTTGGGTTGAAAAGGAAAAAGAAGTCAATTAAAGAAATGAATTCAGATTTGGAGATTTGGAAAGCTAGAAAGGTGAGTGGAAAATTATACATTTTATATATAACATTGAAATTTGTATCGTTGAATTTTATTTGATTATTAAACATATCAAGATTTGTTGAATTATAGGTTGAAAGTGAATATATTTAATTGAAATCTCGCCTATATATTCTATAAGTTAGGTAAATATGATGGAATAACATATACACCATAATCTAGAAATTTTGGGAAATTAGTCCCTAAAATTAAAAAGTATAATGTTAACAAGATTGTGGAGTTTATTCTAGATTTACATTAATTAGGTTGTAAATTGTTTGCATTCATTAGGGAATGCATGCCCTAGTTTGACTTGGAATATAAATTTCTATGTTTTAATTTATTTGGAGCGTTGAATGTACAATTTAGTTGTATCTATTTTCGTGTAAATTTCCATAGACTGTCTAACTTTACAACTATGTATAAAAAGTACGCCATTTGGAATAATAAGAAATATGCTTAAATGAAAGAGATGTGTAAAGTATGGATGTCATTCTCCGTAGTTTGCACTGTCTATTTCAATAGAAAAGAAAAAAGATAATTCCTTGTAATTTCAAATAGAGCAAAAGTCCCACTTTTAGGTAGTTTGTGGAAAGTTATATCAGTAATAATTTCCTTTTAGGGGAAGGATAGCTCTAGTATATTAAAATATAGAAATATATATGTAACATTAAGTAATTTTACGATAATTAATTTAAAAGAAATTAATTATGTAATAGCCCGCTTTTCCATACCCCTTGAATAGACACTAATCTCCATCTATTTACTCAAGGTGAACGAAAAACCGAACCATTAGGGTTTTAAAAGAAGAGGTAGAAGAAAGGATAGAAGAAAAGAGAAAGAAGAAACAAAAGAACAACATCAGAACAGAAACAATATCAGAATCTCACATATCGCAGTGGAACAATATACAATAGATAATTACTAGTCTTTTAAAACAAAGAACTATATCAGTTTATACATACATCAATCATCAGAGTCAATATACAACAATGGACAGTTATATAACTTGTCCTCATACAGAATACACAGCGGAATAAATATATCAGATACAAATACTACGTCCCGCCATCCAGCTTGCTTCCAAAGCTCCAGAATATCCAGAATATCCTGATAATATAACTCTAGGCTGCCCGTGTGGAAATTGGTGGGCACCCAGAGTTTAGAAGGGAACAATAAACTCCGAGTCAGTCATGGTGACTGGTGTGAGATCGTAAAACAGTTATTCTTTAAAAATAAACAGCAGAGAATTTTAAAGTCAATTCGCAATGCTTTTGGAAAATGAAACTACCATAAGACCTCCCACCACACACACAATGCAAACGCAGAATTGGAGAAGATTTCTTCTTATGATAGTCAAAGATGCTTACTACGCAAAATCAAATCATTTTTGATATTATTATTAGTGCATAGTGTAGAAATCATTTTCGAAAGTATAATATAAATCTTAGTCAATATACGACCAGTATCGTATGCCTACTATAGCTACCATCTAAACAGTGGTGACCACCGTACGTAAATGGCAGGTTCTACAACTAATACCGTACAAAGTTCGTATTTGGAAGATGGATTTCCAACAAATGGTCAGGCTAAGGAACTTCCTTTCCTCCTGCCGAATAGGATCGCCTCTGGCTGGACGTCCCGAGAGACAAACTGCTCTCTGCCAAACAAGGCCGGGTTACCCCTGTAACAGGTAACTCACGAATATGTCATCACCCGGTCCTTTGGGACCTTTATCCGAGCGCTCGATATCCAACATCACACATCATAAACAAAGTGTATCCACATGAGTAAGTATCTGGGCTCCATACCATGATACCACCCCTTTCCAGAAGGAAATGACATACCCTAAAGGGCGCGACCCTCATAACCTTGCCGCAACATTCCTGTTTCGACCATTTCCGGGGTGTGAGGCTCGACGAAGTCTCGTCCACAAAGCTACGCTTTCTCAAAAAGCCCTGCTTCGGGTCAAACAAAATGATCAACCTATGATCACAAAGATATAAGATCAAACAAATGATCATATCACAAATGATCAAACACTGATCATTTCACAGCAACACTCAGTATGCCACGTTACCAAATTGGGATATATCGCTGATAAATTTCAACTACATAACCTCTGAGCTCGTACGTCTCAGAGAAGGGTGTTAAGCTAAGAGAATAAATTCTCCGCCACCAGCAGAAATGTATTTGAAAGAAATCAGCTTTATATCTCAAAGTGTAATGTCAAACATACAATCCATACAAGTCTGTTCCGGGATCGAACAGAACCGAAGGCACTTCTCACGAAGCCCTTGCATATCCGGATAATTTTCAATCACGTCGGGACTTCCCGTCACTAAGGGTGATAAAACCTCTAAACCGGAGATCAGCCGATGTAGAGTAACTCGACGGTAATCCTTCCGTTTTCAAAAATATCCGGTCTTCAACACCGGTGTTCGAATGCAATTCATAACGACGTATCACATATTCGGAATGGGTTATACGACCCCATGGTCCTTTCCCGGCTAACCCGAATAGTGAGCGTTTATTCAAAAATAAGTGTGGCATTCAAATTCATAAAATTCGCAATAAATACCTATCTAAAGGTAATTATTGATAGTCGGTTATTTAACTATCAATAAAGATGCGCAACATCATCAGATTCCAAATTATTTTCCCAAATTATTTTATCTTCCAAAATATCTTTTACTAGATATAAAATTTCCACACTTAATCATTTGAAAACAATTTCAAATCAGTTTCCACATTTCAATTTATCTTTGAAGATCAAATCTCAAAACAGTTCATTTCATATTGGAAAAGCATTTCCATACTTATTTAATAATAAGTAATTCACAAATCATTTATTTTCAACATTTGAAAATATTCGATATACTTAAATCAATATTAAGTATATATTCATTCTTTAAGGAAATCATAAATTTTACATCTATTTGAGTCAAAACGAATGTTGCGTAAAACATCGTTACGACGACTCAAAATCACTAGTATAGGGATTCGAATTTAAGATAGATATGTAAATCCCAATACTACATTAAAAACATTTCCTTTCGGAAATCATTTACTATAACAACAGTGTTATAGTCCACCATTTCCTCATTTCTCGAAAACGTCTATTTCAACAATAAAGGTTGAAATCTATGATTTCGATTCATAATACATTTAAAACATCTTTTAAAACAATTAACTTCATTTTACAATATCGCTTTTCCAAAACTATCCATTTTACTTAACAATATATTCACTGTCCAAAATCGTGAATACACTTCACTATTTACATTTCACTATTTTCTACACGTTTATTTCAATAATAATCCGCTATCCAAAATCGCGAATATATCTCCTTCAACATTTTAATTTATCAAATCCAGTTGATCTCGAATTTATAAAACAACGTTTATAAATTCTATTTCTGTTTTTAATAACAACTTCAACTTACAAATCTTCTTTTTAATAATTCGATAAATATTCCATCTAAAGGTAAAAATCCAATTTATAAGTTAATCTCTTATAAATCTTTTATTCTACAGTTTCATCCATTTTACAACTTCACAATTTATAAATCTATAAATTCCATTCACTTACGGATTTCATAATATTTCATTTTTAACACTTATAAAATTCGTTTTATAAGTCCAATATTTTGATTTATAAAATATCAATTTTATAAATCTTTCTATACAAACCGTTTATAGTTATTCAAAAATCCCAACTTAAACCATTTTATAAATAAATCAACTTTTGTTTCAAAAACAACACTTCGGTTATATTTCACTAAAAATTATAACTTTTATAACTTTAAAATTTTACGTTTATAAATCGATTCAAAAATTCCATAAAACGTATATTTTCAAAAATCACTTTAAAAACCCTTTTTAAATTAAAAGTCGTCATTTTTTAAAGTTCAAAACTGAATCCGATGATGCATCAACACCAATCAGTCCATCACAACAGTCAAATATCATATATCATCATATGATAACAGAATATATCAAAATATCTGTAAATAATTAATACGGTGAGGAATCCAGTCGGATCCCTCCAACCTGTTTCCCTGCATCCACAGATGTTAGCACAATACCAATTCCGCTCCAGTACGGAATTATCGCGGTATATGGGTTTTATAAAAATCCGCTTACTAACGACGCAATAGGGTCTCATCCGCTATACGAGGCGGGAAATCAATCAATCCAATATATACATATGCCAATATGTATATACTGCTATATATATAGATATATCCTATCATATCTAATACCACATCCAATAGCAATCATATCAATCAATAATAACTGCAAAAATTCCACATTCGATTTGAGTGAGAAGATCTCACCGTGATTTTTCAGATAGAAATTTGTAGCGTTTATTTCGAATGAAATTAAACGGACGTTTAATTTCACTCAAAATTTTCACTGACCCCGATCGCTTCCAATCCAGTTGCATCGCGTAGTGCTCGACAAAACGAAGCCAACGCTTTTCGTTTCGTAATTTTCCGACCTCGCAGCAAAAAGTTATCGTATTTTAAACATCGTACAAATTTAAATACAATTAAATTACAATTTCTATTTTTAATTTTATACCAAACTAATCAGAGCCGTTCGTTTTGAAATCTGCAGATCCATGCCGTGTAGTCTTCCTTCCCTCCCCATTCACGCTTCCAGGTCACGAAAGAACCCAACATCACGTTCAAAAACTTCGACGTCGCCTCCCCCATACTCGACGAGATCTCATCACAACCATACCGTTCGAACGCCACCGACCCAAGCTATCTCCAGCCTCCGACCGCACGTCCATCTAGCCTCCCACCTCCTCAAATTCCGTGCGCAATTCTAGACGAATGCGGCTCATTACCCCTCCCTCTGGTCGACGAAACAAGATCGCAACCGTATGGATCTGAAGCTCGTAGCGTGCTCTTCGATTTATTAGTTGATAACTTTTGCTAAAACGTGATGGATTGAGAGATCTGGAGGGAGAAAGGTTGATGAATTATAGCCGTTCAAGATGAAGGTGGCGGCTGTGAAAATAGATTAGGGTTTTCTCTTTATTTGTGAATGAATGGGTGTATTTATAGAAGACCGAACGAACACTATTCATCTCGGTTTTCCAAACTCCGATTTATGCGCGGTGACCGGCGTTTCTGGGGTTTACCCCGCGTTCCGAACACAATGGAACAGGTTTCGAAAGCTAATTCGATCGTCTGTGTGAGATATGGATTTAAACGATCAATTTAAATTAAACCGATTTAAATCGATTTCGAGGCGTTTTGGCTTGCCCCGAACAAACGGTAAATCCAAAAATTACGAAATTTGAAATCTTACAATAATATCACATTACGGATCCGATGAAACTGGTTTCGTCAAAATCCGAGACCGTTTGAAAAATGACTATTTTTAACTCGACGATTTAAATTAAAATAATATCGATGCGTTTCGAGCTGCCACGGTCAAACGATAACTTCGATTGCTACGAAAATTGAAATCCGATAATAACTAACTATTACGGATCCAATGGAACTGGTCTCGTTCAATTCTGAGACTGTTCGAAAATTGGCTATTTTTACAGTCGATAATTAAATATTAAAATATTCGATTTTCACAATTTAACTCCAAATTCAATTTTAAGAGTTCTAAAATATTTCTATAACTCCAGTATGATTAAATAAAATTTCCCAAATCATTTTCAATCATTTTAAACTCGATTTTCAATTACCTCTGGAATTTCAATTATTAATTTATCGATTTAATTATCAAATTAAATCCAATATTCGAAAAATAAATCATTCGACTTCTAAATTCCATTTATTAATATTTAAAATTAATTAAATATTCGAATTTTAATTATCAAAAATTCTGGGTCGTTACAAATTTCCCCCCTTAAAAGAATTTCGTCCTCGAAATTACCAAGTACGGAAAAGACAAATCCGTTAACTTTCCAAAACAAACCGTTCAAATTAGATTTTCAAATCTGTTAAGTGTTTAACTTCTCCAAAATTCATAGTTAACTTCTCACAAAATCTTTACTAAGTTTTCAAATCATAACTTAGTTTTCAAAATTTCTCTAAAATATTCTAACGCCTTAAATTTTCAGAAAATTTTGCCAGCGTCTCCTTTGCGCGGCTCGATCCGAAAAAAAATGACAGTGTATATATATCACAAATATACATCCCATCAAGTGATGAGGCATCCCGTAGGGAAAAAAGTGTAAAAGTACGATATTTAATCCGAGATATGTACCTTATTATTTTTTTAGCGAGCGTATACGGCTAATATAGCGCGAAAGCGAGCTCCAAATGCGAAGCAACGCCATCCGCACCTACTAAACACTCAACAAACCATATGAGAACACGTAGATATGAAAATATAGTCAATATACATCATATAGCAACATAATACTACATATGTCAACATAGCAAATGCAACAAACAACAAATGCATTTAGAAGCAACAATGCAACCATCAAACCATCATCATCCAATAAACATCCAACAAATCCATACCGAATCAATATTCATTCATTTCTCATTAATATTCATTGAATTGGTTTTCAATTTACTCACATTTGATTTGCTAATATTGGATTTAACTAACATTCATTCATTTGTTTCCAATTAGTTTACATTCACTAATTTACATTCATGTTGGTTCATTTTCAATTTGAATCAAATTCATTTCTATTCAAATTTACATATTATCAATTTGAATTTAATCACTTTGCTTCCAATTTGTCGATTCAATTTCATTAACCCTTAATGAATTACACGAAATCAACTAACAATCAATCTAACAACCAATGTATAACCAATCATAACCAAATTTATTCAATTTACATTTCTTTACATTCAATTTGGTTCAACACTTTAAGTTTCAATTTGTTGATATTAAATTGATTTCCATTCAATTATTCAATTCCTTTAGCTTCTAATGAATTAACACTTATATTCATTGCTTCATATCAATTATTTATATTCAATTGATTGACATTCAATCCATTTATTAATTCAATTGCTAATTCATTTTAACAAATAAAATTGAATTTTATATAACTCAAGTTCACATTCATTTAATAAATTCACTTTATTAATTTACTTTGATATCAAAATCAACTTTGTTCAACATTACTTAAGTTATTTTCCATTTCAAACATCATTTGTCCAACTTAACTTAAGTTTCCACTTATAAATCCAATTCAGACTTTGTTTTTCTTAACAAAATTCATTTAACCTTTTACCAAAATCAAATTTCATCAATCATTCAAATTTATATCACATTTGACTTTCTTTTAGTTAAATTTCACATCATATTTCATTATGCTACTCAAATTCATTAACTTTACCAAAGTTAAATCTATTATCTCATATCATAAGTATAAATCTTATTTCACTTATATTTACCATATTTAAATTTGGACTTTAATTTTCAAATTTGTTTATCACAACAAAACCTCAATTTCCAATTTACTATGGTAGCAAACCAATCACACAGAAACTCGAAAATGATACTGATGATGCTGCAGTCATCACCCTTATTATTTCCCAGCAACAATAGTGAAATCAGTGCTTAAATTCTTTCAAAAATTTTCTTTTATTCATAAATCACATTTATAAATCTCTTTGCACATAATTTCACTTCTTACATATAAGATTATTTTACCATTGTAAATCATATCAATTATAACTTCACCCTTTATAATTCATTCTTTTATACAATTTACTCTTTCACAATTGTTGTTTTAATTCAACTTATTCAAACAACTTTAACTAACTTGTATATATTTACATTTTCAAACTATCAAACAATCAATTATATACACTTTAACACTGAAAAATTATTTCTTTATATATATAAAATATAATCGAGGTAAAATTATTCCATTTACCCAATTTAAAACAATATCGTGCCGAATTGTTCTATATAAGTGTTTAGAGATCCCTATCGATAGAGTTGTACGGACAATACCGACCAGAATCCATATACCACTCAACAAACCAATCATCACAATATAAAACAATTTTATATTAACTAACAAATACGCACTCATATCTATTATTACACTCAAACTCATTCTAGAGTACTACTGACTCTATCTCTAATGAGTAACACCCAACAGAGCAGGGTTGTCGCTTAACCATATGCTCTGATACCAAATGTAATAGCCCGCTTTTCCGTACCCCTTGAATAGACACTAATCTCCATCTATTTACTCAAGGTGAACGAAAAACCGAACCATTAGGGTTTTAAAAGAAGAGGTAGAAGAAAGGATAGAAGAAAAGAGAAAGAAGAAACAAAAGAACAACATCAGAACAGAAACAATATCAGAACCTCACATATCGCAGCGGAACAATATACAATAGATAATTACTAGTCTTTTAAAACAAAGAACTATATCAGTTTATACATACATCAATCATCAGAGTCAATATACAACAATGGACAGTTATATAACTTGTCCTCATACAGAATACACAGCGGAATAAATATATCAGATACAAATACTACGTCCCGCCATCCAGCTTGCTTCCAAAGCTCCAGAATATCCAGAATATCCTGATAATATAACTCTAGGCTGCCCGTGTGGAAATTGGTGGGCACCCAGAGTTTAGAAGGGAACAATAAACTCCGAGTCAGTCATGGTGACTGGTGTGAGATCGTAAAACAGTTATTATTTAAAAATAAACAGCAGAGAATTTTAAAGTCAATTCGCAATGCTTTTGGAAAATGAAACTACCATAAGACCTCCCACCACACACACAATGCAAACGCAGAATTGGAGGAGATTTCTTCTTATGATAGTCAAAGATGCTTACTACGCAAAATCAAATCATTTTTGATATTATTATTAGTGCATAGTGAAGAAATCATTTTCGAAAGTATAATATAAATCTTAGCCAACATACGACCAGTATCGTATGCCTACTATAGCTACCATCTAAACAGTGGTGACCACCGTACGTAAATGGCAGGTTCTACAACTAATACCGTACAAAGTTCGTATTTGGAAGATGGATTTCCAACAAATGGTCAGGCTAAGGAACTTCCTTTCCTCCTGCCGAATAGGATCGCCTCTGGCTGGACGTCCCGAGAGACAAACTGCTCTCTGCCAAACAAGGCCGGGTTACCCCTGTAACAGGTAACTCACGAATATGTCATCACCCGGTCCTTTGGGACCTTTATCCGAGCGCTCGATATCCAACATCACACATCATAAAGAAAGTGTATCCACATGAGTAAGTATCTGGGCTCCATACCATGATACCACCCCTTTCCAGAAGGAAATGACATACCCTAAAGGGCGCGACCCTCATAACCTTGCCGCAACATTCCTGTTTCGACCATTTCCGGGGTGTGAGGCTCGACGAAGTCTCGTCCACAAAGCTACGCTTTCTCAAAAAGCCCTGCTTCGGGTCAAACAAAATGATCAACCTATGATCACAAAGATATAAGATCAAACAAATGATCATATCACAAATGATCAAACACTGATCATTTCACAGCAACACTCAGTATGCCACGTTACCAAATTGGGATATATCGCTGATAAATTTCAACTACATAACCTCTGAGCTCGTACGTCTCAGAGAAGGGTGTTAAGCTAAGAGAATAAATTCTCCGCCACCAGCAGAAATGTATTTGAAAGAAATCAGCTTTATATCTCAAAGTGTAATGTCAAACATACAATCCATACAAGTCTGTTCCGGGATCGAACAGAACCGAAGGCACTTCTCATGAAGCCCTTGCATATCCGGATAATTTTCAATCACGTCGGGACTTCCCGTCACTAAGGGTGATAAAACCTCTAAACCGGAGATCAGCCGATGTAGAGTAACTCGACGGTAATCCTTCCGTTTTCAAAAATATCCGGTCTTCAACACCGGTGTTCGAATGCAATTCATAACGACGTATCACATATTCGGAATGGGTTATACGACCCCATGGTCCTTTCCCGGCTAACCCGTATAGTGAGCGTTTATTCAAAAATAAGTGTGGCATTCAAATTCATCCAATTCGCAATAAATACCTATCTAAAGGTAATTATTGATAGTCGGTTATTTAACTATCAATAAAGATGCGCAACATCATCAGATTCCAAATAATTTTCCCAAATTATTTTATCTTCCAAAATATCTTTTACTAGATATAAAATTTCCACACTTAATCATTTGAAAACAATTTCAAATCAGTTTCCACATTTCAATTTATCTTTGAAGATCAAATCTCAAAACAGTTCATTTCATATTGGAAAAGCATTTCCATACTTATTTAATAATAAGTAATTCACAAATCATTTATTTTCAACATTTGAAAATATTCGATATACTTAAATCAATATTAAGTATATATTCATTCTTTAAGGAAATCATAAATTTTACATCTATTTGAGTCAAAACGAATGTTGCGTAAAACATCGTTACGACGACTCAAAATCACTAGTATAGGGATTCGAATTTAAGATAGATATGTAAATCCCAATACTACATTAAAAACATTTCCTTTCGGAAATCATTTACTATAACAACAGTGTTATAGTCCACCATTTCCTCATTTCTCGAAAACGTCTATTTCAACAATAAAGGTTGAAATCTATGATTTCGATTCATAATACATTTAAAACATCTTTTAAAACAATTAACTTCATTTTACAATATCGCTTTTCCAAAACTATCCATTTTACTTAACAATATATTCACTGTCCAAAATCGTGAATACACTTCACTATTTACATTTCACTATTTTCTACACGTTTATTTCAATAATAATCCGCTATCCAAAATCGCGAATATATCTCCTTCAACATTTTAATTTATCAAATCCAGTTGATCTCGAATTTATAAAACAACGTTTATAAATTCTATTTCTGTTTTTAATAACAACTTCAACTTACAAATCTTCTTTTTAATAATTCGATAAATATTCCATCTAAAGGTAAAAATCCAATTTATAAGTTAATCTCTTATAAATCTTTTATTCTACAGTTTCATCCATTTTACAACTTCACAATTTATAAATCTATAAATTCCATTCACTTACGGATTTCATAATATTTCATTTTTAACACTTATAAAATTCGTTTTATAAGTCCAATATTTTGATTTATAAAATATCAATTTTATAAATCTTTCTATACAAACCGTTTATAGTTATTCAAAAATCCCAACTTAAACCATTTTATAAATAAATCAACTTTTGTTTCAAAAACAACACTTCGGTTATATTTCACTAAAAATTATAACTTTTATAACTTTAAAATTTTACGTTTATAAATCGATTCAAAAATTCCATAAAACGTATATTTTCAAAAATCACTTTAAAAACCCTTTTTAAATTAAAAGTCGTCATTTTTTAAAGTTCAAAACTGAATCCGATGATGCATCAACACCAATCAGTCCATCACAACAGTCAAATATCATATATCATCATATGATAACAGAATATATCAAAATATCTGTAAATAATCAATACGGTGAGGAATCCAGTCGGATCCCTCCAACCTGTTTCCCTGCATCCACAGATGTTAGCACAATACCAATTCCGCTCCAGTACGGAATTATCGCGGTATATGGGTTTTATAAAAATCCGCTTACTAACGGCGCAATAGGGTCTCATCCGCTATACGAGGCGGGAAATCAATCAATCCAATATATACATATGCCAATATGTATATACTGCTATATATATAGATATATCCTATCATATCTAATACCACATCCAATAGCAATCATATCAATCAATAATAACTGCAAAAATTCCACATTCGATTTGAGTGAGAAGATCTCACCGTGATTTTTCAGATAGAAATTTGTAGCGTTTATTTCGAATGAAATTAAACGGACGTTTAATTTCACTCAAAATTTTCACTGACCCCGATCGCTTCCAATCCAGTTGCATCGCGTAGTGCTCGACAAAACGAAGCCAACGCTTTTCGTTTCGTAATTTTCCGACCTCGCAGCAAAAAGTTATCGTATTTTAAACATCGTACAAATTTAAATACAATTAAATTACAATTTCTATTTTTAATTTTATACCAAACTAATCAGAGCCGTTCGTTTTGAAATCTGCAGATCCATGCCGTGTAGTCTTCCTTCCCTCCCCATTCACGCTTCCAGGTCACGAAAGAACCCAACATCACGTTCAAAAACTTCGACGTCGCCTCCCCCATACTCGACGAGATCTCATCACAACCATACCGTTCGAACGCCACCGACCCAAGCTATCTCCAGCCTCCGACCGCACGTCCATCTCGCCTCCCACCTCCTCAAATTCCGTGCGCAATTCGAGACGAACGCGGCTCATTACCCCTCCCTCTGGTCGACGAAACAAGATCGCAACCGTATGGATCTGAAGCTCGTAGCGTGCTCTTCGATTTATTAGTTGATAACTTTTGCTAAAACGTGATGGATTGAGAGATCTGGAGGGAGAAAGGTTGATGAATTATAGCCGTTCAAGATGAAGGTGGCGGCTGTGAAAATAGATTAGGGTTTTCTCTTTATTTGTGAATGAATGGGTGTATTTATAGAAGACCGAACGAACACTATTCATCTCGGTTTTCCAAACTCCGATTTATGCGCGGTGACCGGCGTTTCTGGGGTTTACCCCGCGTTCCGAACACAATGGAACAGGTTTCGAAAGCTAATTCGATCGTCTGTGTGAGATATGGATTTAAACGATCAATTTAAATTAAACCGATTTAAATCGATTTCGAGGCGTTTTGGCTTGCCCCGAACAAACGGTAAATCCAAAAATTACGAAATTTGAAATCTTACAATAATATCACATTACGGATCCGATGAAACTGGTTTCGTCAAAATCCGAGACCGTTTGAAAAATGACTATTTTTAACTCGACGATTTAAATTAAAATAATATCGATGCGTTTCGAGCTGCCACGGTCAAACGATAACTTCGATTGCTACGAAAATTGAAATCCGATAATAACTAACTATTACGGATCCAATGGAACTGGTCTCGTTCAATTCTGAGACTGTTCGAAAATTGGCTATTTTTACAGTCGATAATTAAATATTAAAATATTCGATTTTCACAATTTAACTCCAAATTCAATTTTAAGAGTTCTAAAATATTTCTATAACTCCAGTATGATTAAATAAAATTTCCCAAATCATTTTCAATCATTTTAAACTCGATTTTCAATTACCTCTGGAATTTCAATTATTAATTTATCGATTTAATTATCAAATTAAATCCAATATTCGAAAAATAAATCATTCGACTTCTAAATTCCATTTATTAATATTTAAAATTAATTAAATATTCGAATTTTAATTATCAAAAATTCTGGGTCGTTACAAATTAATAATTAGTAATGCCGAAAAATAGAATTTTTATAAACGTCAGGATTTGGCTATGAAACTTGCGCCATTGGGTTCGTGGCGTATTTCTAATCAACTTTCATATTTAATGTTTTTCGATCGAGGTTCGAACGAAAAGATTATTAACATTTGAAGTTTTGGTATCGGAAATAATTATATATTTAACTAAAGAAATAAGAATAAATGTTATTTAGCGTCAGTTAAAGTAAACGAACAGTTAACGTTAACTTAAATGTTAAGAAAGTTATAATAGGAAGAAAATTATACCGATTGTTTAATTAAAGAATAAAATAAACAAAATCACACAGGATAAGTAATCACGTTCAAAAATTAGCATAGGTCGACCCATAATTTTCCCAAGTCGACCCATAATTTGCCCGGGTCGACCGGTAGCGCTCGACTCAAGAGCATGGGCTGTTGAACCTTGCGGATGTTAAAGCTTGATTTCGAAATAAAGAATGGACGACACAGATGGAGTATAATTTTTTACTTCTATACAAAGTAATTAGGCCATGTTCAAGTTTAACTAAAGATTTTATAGGGTAAGTCTAACGCTCCAAATCAATGCCTAACTCATATAAATTAACAGCTAGCCTAATCCTAATTCATTTAGAAAATATACTTCATACTAAAACTCTGTCATTTTCTCTTCCCCAAATTCTAAAAATAGTAAAACTATCATAATATATATATATAAAGTGGAGAATAAGAGAAGAAGAGAATATGATTGACCAGAACGCCGAAATAAAGGTAAATCTTGAATCTAATACTCAAATTCACATTTAATTCAATCATTTCCCTAGATCTATAAGTTTAATAAGTGAATCCCATTTTTATTATTTTGGATTTGAAGTAAGAGGAAGTCAAATAAAAAGGGAACGGATCTAGATCTGGAGAATGGGAAAGTAAAAGCAAGGTGAGTGGGAAAATTACATGTTTTGTAATAAGGTTAGATTTATATCGTTGTGAACTAATTCATTGATGCTTAATTATAATCGATTTGGATATTTAATTGTAAGTGCATAATGGTTGGATATAAATTTCAATTTGGATAATTTATTGTTTATGCGTATAAATTAGTGTAAATAACGAATTGAACAATGAATTGTATACACGTAATGATTATGGAATAGATCTAATAAAATTTGTTATGGTATGGATTTAATGAAATTGGAGAACTTGCTTACATATTTTGTACTAGTAACTTGTTATGAATTTGTTAATAATAAATTGGTATTTGAACAAAGGATAAAAATGTAGAATAAAAGATTTCTATTAAGATTTTAGGAGTTTAAGTGATATTTTAATTCGTTGGAATTTGCGATGCCGCAAGTAGATTTATATGAGTTATCAAGTTTAAAGTAAATAAAAGTGCGATGTTTGAAATGACAAGGAATAAATATAAAAAGAAAGATGTACAAAATAGGGGTATTCACCATATTTTGTACTGTCTATTCAAATAATAAAAAATAGTTCCTTGTAATTACAAACATCACACAAATCTCTCTTTTTGGATAAGATATGGAAATTTACAGTTTAACATTTTATGACATAAATGTAGTTCTAACGCATTAAAATTGAGTAAACCTCAAGAGTTAACTAGGAAGATATGGACGCGATAAGAATATCCTAAATAAAATGTGAAATATCAATAAAAATGGAAAATAAACAAAAAGGAAATCCGAAGGATAGGCAGGAAATAAAAAGATAAATTGGGAATAGAGATAGAAAATGGGAAAATGGATAAAAAGAATGGAAAATGATATTATGAACTTGATAAAAGGAAAGCGGTAAATGAACTTAAAGTAAAAAAAAATGATAAACGCATAATGTAATAAAGACTTAGGGTCAATAGTAAACTATAGTGGCAAGGTAATTAAGTAAGTGTGAATGTATTTGTGTGTGTGAGTGTGTATAAGTAGCCTCAAATATGCGTTTATGACGGGTGTGAACTATTATAGTTAAAGTATAGTTAAATGAATTATATGACATTTGGTCATTAGAGTAGGTTGGAATGCGAGGTCAGTAAGATTACACAATAGAAGTCTGCCCACCACGAGGGGCAATCGGCGGTTGTGTAACATTATACTAATGTGAGACATATCCAACTAGGTCTATCAATGGGCCGGGTATAGTCCATGTATCATGAAATTGGACGCGAGTCCGATTACAATAATTAAAACCCGAGCCCAGCTTGAACCCGTAGGGTATTTCAAACCAATACCCAAGCCCGGTCCATCGGGCGTTATAAGCCCGTTGGGTAATACTCGTATGCCTAACTCAGAATTTTTATGTTAAAATCATATTTTAAAATTGCAACTTTGGTAAAATTTGTATATAAACAATGTTAACATAAAAATTGGACAGTGATGTAGTCAAGTTCACAACAAAAGTATGAAAAAACATCTACATGTAAACAAACAAATGGTAAACAAATAACATACACACTCATGTTTTGATACGACGAAAAACTAATAGTTGGGTCGGGCCCTAACCGAACCGGGTTTTGATAAAACCGTACTCGACCTTAATTGTAACCGGGTTGGGCCTGGGTTGGGCTTGGTTAGTAAAAGAAAAAACACGTACTCGCATTAATAGGACGGTTCGGGCCGGGCTCAAGTAGAAACCCGTACCATTGACAGGCCTATATCCAATCATAGGACTCGTAGAGTATATACATTTGTGTATAGATAAAGGAATACCCCCAATAGATAAATAGTTTGCTTCAAATATAATTTTTAAAAGGGTATTTACTTGATTGCATTAGGCAATCTAAATGGGTTGATGAGCATAATCGAGCACTATGATGCATGGTTATTACATAAGGTATCACCAAATATGGCATAATACTACAAACAACCGTCAGGGGTTGGGTTGCATAGTGTGATACGTCATCAGTCCTTAGCGGTCAATGGGAAAGACGGGGTTACACCTAACTAGTCTGCGCCTCCTACGAAGGTAGACTCAATTGGGTTATGCACCGCCATAGTTATTTGCTAGTTTGTTCGTTAGGGCAAGACTAGTTAATCCGAAGAGAGTTCTTTCAATTTGGTTGGGGTGGTCTGTGGAATCGAGTACACAACAGAAAGCAGACAAAGTAGTGAATCACTAAAGCGAGATAAAGTATGACATAATATTTTGAAAAGCCGTCATTATACACTATGGGAGTCCCTTGAGTTATACGGTGATGAGATCATGACACGACGATGGCAATGGATGTTGACAAGGTGTTGATTGAGAGTGTAACGACCCAGATTTTAGTCATTGATTATGAACATTTAATTTATTTTAAATGTTGAATTTGAAATATTATTTGATTTTGAATATGGACATTTTGGTTGAATTGGAAATTCTAAATTAAATTTCAAATACAACCATTTATCGTAATTCGGTAATAGTGAATTTAATATTCGAATTGTGTTGATAATTGAATTTAAGTTGGATATGAATCGAAAACGCTTTCTAGTTGATATAAATTCTATTTGAATTAGAATGGAGTTAGGGAACTTTTAATATTGAATTAAAAGTTAATTTACAGAAATTGGAAATTTTAATAATTAACTAACGCGTAAAAATAGTCATTTTTGACACTGTCTCGGATTTCGACTAAACAAGTTTCATTGGATTTGTAATAGTGAGTTATTATAGGATTTCAAATTTCTCGTCAATCGGATTTACGGTTTGGTCGTGCGAAGCTGAAATGAGTGGAAATCTAATTAAGTGAAATTTAATTAAAATAAGTCGATTCGAAAACCTATCTTCTAAATACGATGGAATTGGTTCTCGATATATATTCCAATGTGTTTGGAATAGGGGTAAAACATTATAAACGCCTGGCGGCACGCTTTGTTTGGAGTCCGAAAAATATTCGGATGAATAGTGTTTTAGAACATTGCCTATAAATATAGGACCATACCCTTCAAAACCCTAGGGCAATAGCCCTAGCCGCCTCTAACAGTTTTAATGGCCAGTTTCTTCCCCAACTTTCTTCCCTCCGATCCCCAAATCCGCGCACCTATACGAGAAACTTTCAACTACAAAAATGAAGAGCATAGCGAGATCTCTCTATCCAACGGTGGTGATTGAATTTGGTGGAGTGTCGAGGCCAGAAAATGGCCGCATTCATCTGTGTTCGAGCATGAATTTCTAGGCATGGGCGGCAACTTGGGGGTGCAGTCGGAGGCCTGTGATGGAGCTCGCGACGAGCTTTTGATTGGTGGTCTTGGATCGTGTTCTAGGCGATCGTAGGTGGTGCATAAATCGATGGGAAATTGGCGGCTATGGGTTATTGAACGTAAACGATGGTTTTCACGCGTAAGGGAGAAGAGAAAGCACACGGCCGTGATCTGCTCTAAATGAAATGTTCGGCCAGGATTGTTTAGGTTAATAAAAATAAAAAATAAAGTAGTAAATTTATTATATATTAATTCGTGCAATCTTTAAAATGTCATAACTTGTTCATACGAGGTCGAAATTGGATGAAACAAGCGGCGTTGGGTTCGTATGTGAAAATACTACGCAATGGAACTGGAATGTGATTTATTTGAGCTAGTGAAATTTTTGGGTAAAATAAAACGTCAGTTTAATTTTAATCGAAATAAATCGCTATCGCGACGATTGCAAGCAAAGTGAGTAAATCTCACTCATTTTTGGATTGCTAGTTTAATTTAAAAGGTTGAAAATTTAATTATTGGTTGATTGGATGATTTGATAATTATTATTATCAATAGGATGTTATAATATATATAGTAGTATATATTAGTAGTTGGATTGATTATTCCCACCAATTGGAGCGGATGAGACCCTATACGCCTTGCATAATAGTGGATGACCCTATATTACCGCGATATCCCTTTTCGAAGCGAGATTGGTATTTTTATGTAGTTTTAACATCTGTGGATGTAGGAAATCAGGTTGGAGGGATCCAACTGGATTCCTCAAAAATGTTGAATTTAATTTCATATATAGTGATATATGATATGTTTGAATAATCTGTGATAGATTATAGTGTGATTTGAATTTATTGGATGCTATGGTAGCACTGGCCTAGATTTTGGTATTTAAAATACCATAAATATATATTTTGAATTTGAAAAGAAATTAAAAAGGGATTTTGGAAGTAAAATATTTATAAATGGAATTTAATTTAGAAATCGATTTATAATGGATTTAAGTGATGTGAAACCGCTGTAAACTAGAAATGAGACTATGGGATTTATAAACAATGTTTATAAATAAAGTGAATTGATTATCATTTGATAAATTAAAGATATAAATTCACGGTAAAAATTTATAATGAGATGGGTAAATCGGTTTAAAAAGAAATGCTAGATTTTAATTTTGTAAATGTGAAAAAGGGATTTATGAAATTGGGGACGTAAATCTATTGGTGATAAATCGAGAGAGATTTATAAATATTAGATTGGTTATATTGGAATTGAAAAATATATATTTATCGAGAAGTTGAGTTTTTTTTTAAAAAGAGGATTTTTAATTATTAAACTAGGTAATTTAAAATGTTTTAGCATAAAAATATTCAGAAAGTTAGTTATTAAAATATTTTTAATTTGTCAAAGTGGATTATAAGTTTTATAAACAAGTCTTGTAAATCGATTAGAATCTTATTAATAAATTAGAATTAATTATTGTTTCAAAGTTATGTAATTATTTTAATTGTTTAAAAGTATATCTAATTATTAAATAAAGTTTTTGGAAAGTAATGCTATACTTTCATGGCAGAAATCGGAGGCAGGGATTGCCTGCAGTTAAGTTTGGATTTCTCTGGGATAAAGACGTAATCATTGAGCTGCGAATCCATGGTTTATACCGCATGGTGCTTTCCATATTTATTTTAAAAAGTTTACAATTTTTTTTGAAAGGAATGGTTTGTGAAAATACTTATTCTGGTGAGATAAGCATATACCTTTTGATAAAGAGATCTAATTTATTGAAATTTAAATTAAATAAGACTTAGTTATTTCAGTGGGAAATGAGTCTTTGGTTGAATGATTGTTTATTTGATAGTTAAATAACCGACTATCAAATCTGGACCAAAAACATAACTTTGGAAATATCTAAGAGAAACACGGGGATTATATGGTACATTTACCGTCGAAGGTGTTATACTATACATATAAACTCGTTTCGTTCTTCTAGGACGATGATAAGGAAATTCGTCCACTAACGGTTAGGAGATGATCTCTAATCATATTTTAGTCTGTTTATTTCCTAAAGAACCGAGGTTGAGTCTACCGGAATTCGAACGTTATTTCGAAGAGACTGAGATCGGATAAGTTATCCAAAAACCACTTTGATCCAACGAATATGTTTTCAAAGTGAAGACAGGAGCATGGAATCGAAGATGGAGCATTGAAGTGCAAGGGCTAATCGCTACTAATCCTGAGGACGATTCTAAAATGGATGTAGTAGGAATAGTGCCTTCGGTTTCGTTCAGACCCACAACGGACTTGTATGGATGAATGATTTCAGTACATTGTCATTGGAGGACAATGAGCTAGCTAAGCGAAAATTCCTTAAAAAGGTAATCGTAGCCTCAAGCCTCATCAACCAGAATGACTGAAAATCAAGGGAGATGGAGCAAGGCTAAGTGGGTCGCACCCAATTAGGGTATGTTATCATCTCCCTAGATACCCTCGGATATATTATAAATTATCGATATGGTGCATGGAGAAAGAGCTCTCGATAAGGGTGGGAACACCCGGGGTGGTAGCATATTCGGTACTATCCAGGTTAGGGGTAGGCCGGTCTTGTGTTGTAGGGGATCCCGGCGAGGTCATCGGTACATTTTTCTAGACGTGTACTGTGATAGGTGGTACCCAGTGCCTAGTCATTGTATGGAATCCATTCTCCAATACGAACCTTTACGGTTTTGGTTGTAGAACCTAGTATGCTAGAATTTAATTAATGTAACAATTTCGGCTATTTGAATAAGTATTTGTACTTAGACACTATTATAATACCATGGGATTTTCTATAAAAAGTTTTGGTTATCGTAAGGTAAAACCTGTCGTGTTTATTTGTGGCGTGTTCTTACGAGATACCTTTGTTTTTCAAAGGATTTTTATAACAGTAATAATTCAAATTGAGTGTGTTTTCTCAAGCTGGTTTCCCATACTGACTCGGGTGTTATTTTTATTATAATGCTCGGGTCAGACCGAGTATTACAGATTCAGGTTAGGATGCTTTGGAGCTCAGGAGATGAGCTGGATGGCAGAGACGTATTGCACGTACTTAATTTTATTCCGCTGTGTTGTAGGCTGTATATTCAGCATTTTTGAGGACAAGTTACTATAACTGTCTGGGTTTCTATGTTGATGGTTGTACTCTGATAATTTGTATGTATATTGACTGATACAGATTCTTTTGTATAAAAATCTGTTATTTTGTACTATATTTTGTTCCGCTGCGACTGTGAGATTCTGATGTTGTTATTTATGTTTCTTTTTCTATCTCTTTTCTTCTTAACCCCTAACGATCTGGTATTTTCAGCACTCGATTTCTCGGCATTCTATACAGTGAACGTATTAGTGTCGATTTTCGAAGTTCGAAAATCCCGGTCGTCACACTTGGTATCAGAGCTGAAGGTTAAGCGAGAACCTTGGTTTTGGTGGGGATTACTCATTAGAGATAGGGTCAGTAGAACCCTAGAATGAGTTTGAGTGTATTAGTAGATTGAGCGCGTATTTGTTAGTGAATATAAATTGTTTTATATTCTGCTGACTTATATGTTGAGTGGTTTACGGATTCTAGTCGAATAGTGGGACGCCATAAATTCGATGGGAATTTTTAAACACTCGAACCAGGTAAACCGACACAGTATGGTTTTGAAGCGGGTAAATGAAATAATTTTACCCAAATTATATTTTGATATAAAAGAAATAATTTTTTTAGAAATTATTATAGTATAATTGGTGTGTTTGGTTGTTATTATAATCGAAATAAGATTATAAATATTGAAATGGTTATATATAACCAAATGGGGATTGTATAAGAATAATTTATGCAAAAAAATTATAATTAAATTGGATTCGAAGCCAGAATTTGAAATTTAAATCCCAAAGATTTTTGGAAAAAGTATTTTAAGGCATTTAGAAATGAATGATGGTGGTATTATTTTTGGAATGGAAAATGCTTTAAATTGGGATTAAAATTGTTTTAAATGGATTTCGAAGGTGATATAGCACTAAACTCACTTCAGTCGCTAGAAAATAATCCCGCTGATGACTGCAGCATCATTAGTATTCATTTTCGAGTTTCTAGGTGACAGATTGCTACCGTAGTAAATTAATATGGAGGTTTTTGGATGAAAACAAGTGTTGTTTTGGAAATTTCAAAGGGGATTTGTTTTAGATAAAAACCAGATTTGGTTTAAATGTAAAAAGTGGGATTTGGTATACATACATACATACATACATACATACATACATACATATATATATATATATATCTATGATTTCAAAGTGATTTGAAATAAATACCGGGTATTTGAATTCTGAAATCCCTAGCTAAAGGTTTTAGAAATATTAATAAGGAAAGAAGTGTGAAAACTGAATTTTGGAATTAAAATTTAAAGTGAGAAAGTTAAAAGGGGAATTTAACTTAAGTTGAAGAGATTAAATTTTAAAAATTTAATTGATTATGGTTTGAATGGAACTAATGCAATGGTGAGTTAACTTAAGCAAAGTTAAATGGAATAATTAGTACAGTGAACTAATTAAATGAATTGAATTGAATAGAATTGGATGTGTATAAATGAAGGAAACCGGTAATATGAATTGAAACAAATATTAATAGTTGATTGAATTGAATGTAATGGAAGATATTGAATATAAAGTTTGAGTTGTGAAATGGATATATAACTAGAAGTTATAAAATTTGAAATGGAATCAACTCAAATAAAGAATTTATGAAGATGTGGAAAATAAATTGTATGAATCGAAATTTAACTTAAGTTAAATAAAATTTGAATTGGAATTAGAAATGTTATCGAATTGAATTGAATATAGAGTTTGAATTATAAAGCGATTGTATGACCATAAGTTATAAAATTCGAATGGAATAAAATTTTATGTGAAAATTTTGGAATTGTGAGCAAATAAGTTACATAGCTTACAAAATTGGAATTAATGGAATAGAACAACCAAAATAAAAAATGGTTCAATATTTTGGTGAAGAAATAAAAGTTCAAACTTGAATTATAAAGTGGATAAGAACTCAAGTGGATTAAATAGAATGATTTTTGAAATAAAAATCCAATTGTGAGATATAAAATGAAAGCAAACCAATTAGAAGAATTAAATAGTGAATCAGATATTGAAATGGGACTTGGGTTGAATGAAATTGAATAAATTGAAATGTGGAACTTGAGTTATAAATAAATTCAATTTAAGTGTAAATAAATTGAATATGGCCTTGGATATTGTTTAAAATGAGTTAGAGCTTGAAGTTAAGTTGAAGTGGATTGGGATAATGTACAAATTTAATTAATTGGTAAATGGAATGGAATTTGATTTAATAAAAATCAAATCAAAAATTTGAATTGGAATTTGATGGCAAGGGAAACAAACTTAAGTTACAAAGTTGAATTAATTGGGAGTAAATGAATTAACTTAAGTTAATATTTTGGATGGAAGCTTGGCTTAAAAAGATGTATGAAATGGTTCATAAATAAATTAGCATGGAATGATTCCGAGCTTAATAAAATGGATTTGAATATAATGAATGTGGATATGAATGGAATGTAAATAAATTGATTGAGAATCAACTTTAAATGGAATAGAATTTAATATAAATTGATTTGGAATCAATTTGAAATAGCTGTAAACTGAAATGGTTATTTTATTAAATGAATAGCGCCGAATTTGCATAGAAAAATTGACGTTTGACGTAACCGGAAGTAAATAAAATTTTGCGAATAAATGGAAAGTGAATAAATTGATTTTGAAATCAATTTGGAATGGATATGAATTTGTTTGGTATAAATATGGATTGAATGCACATAATTGGGTTGTAAATCATTTCGAATTGAATGAAAAGTATATGGATCGATTGAAAGCAACTAAATTAGTATCGGAACCATATAATTGCTTATGATTATATGTTAGAATGCATTGCTTATGAAATTTATGTGTTTAACTAGCTAAATAATTGAAGTGTTTTTAAAATTTCATGTTTTGGTACTTACGTGTTTAAAATTGAGTAAGTACAGGTACATGGAGCTGTTTTGCTTGAGTTTGATTGCGCAAATTGCATATAAAGTAAGCCGCTGGCTTAAAAATGCAAATATAAGGAACTTTTACGGATTAAATACCGTAAAGATATAAATATTGATATATATATATATATATATATATATTTTGTTTTCCGACCGTGTGGGTCGATGTATATATTTTTATCTCTCTTGTCATATTGCAAAAGGCTCTCCGTACAAGGGAGACTCTGCCAAAAAAATTCGAAAATTTAGGGTATTAGAAAAAATTTTGAAATTTTTTTGTTAACTTAAAAAGGTTGATTTTTGAATTGAAATTGAAAGAAAGGGTTTTGAATCAGAAGTGGAAACTAAATGTTGGGATGAAACTAAAAGGTTTAGAAAAATGAATGTCAAGTTTTAACTAAGTGAGTTTTGATAAGTTATTGGGTTTGGATCATTCGTCCTACCTTAGCAATTTCGGGGACGAAATTCTTTTAAGGGGGGAAGACTGTAATGACCTGGATTTTAAACGTTGATTTTGAAAATTTAATTTATTTTAATGTTGAATTTGAAATATTATTTGATTTTGAATATGGAAATTTTGGTTGAATTGGAAAATCTAAATTAACATTTATCGTAATTTGGGAATAATGAATTTAATATTCGAATTGTGTGGATAATTGAATTTTTAGTTGGATATGAATCGAAAATGATTTTTAATGTTGATATAAATTCTATTTGAATTAGAATGGTTAGAGAACTTTTAATATTGAATTAAAAGTTAATTTGCAGAAATTGGAAATTTTAATAATTAACCAACGCATAAAAATAGCCATTTTTGATACTATATCAGATTTCGACGAAACCACTTTCATTGGATCCGTAATAGTGAGTTATTACATGATTTAAAATTTCGTGTCAATCGGATTTATGGTTTGGTCGTGCGAAGCTGAAACGCATGGAAATCCATTTAAGTGAAATTTAATTAAAATAAGTCGATTCGAAAACCTATCTTCCAAATACGATGGAATTGGCTCCCGATATATATTCTATTGTGTTCGGAATAGGGGTAAAACATTATAAATGCCTGGGGGCACGCTTCGTTTGGAGTCCGGAAAATATTCGGTTGAATAGTGTTTTAGGACATTGCCTATAAATATAGGACCATACCCTTCAAAATCCTAAAGCAATAACCCTAGCCACCTCTAATAGTTTTAATGGCCAGTTTCTTCCCCAACTTTCTTCCCTCTGATCTCCAAACCCGCGCACCTATACGAGAAACTTTTAACTACAAAAATGAAGAGCACAACGAGATCTCTCTATCCAACGGTGGTGATTGAATTTGGTGGTGTCGAGGCCAGAAAATGGCCGCGTTCATCTGCATTCAAGCACAAATTTCTAGGCATGGGCGACGACTTGGGGGTGCGGTCGGAGGCCTATGATGGAGCTCGCGACGAGCTTTTTATTGTTGGTCTTGGATCGTGTTATAGGCGATCGTAGGTGGTGCATAAATCGATGGGAAATTGGCGGCTATGGGTTCTTGAACGTGAACGATGGGTTTCACATGTAAGGGCGAAGAGGAAGCACACGGCCGTGATCTGCTCTAATTGAAATGTGCGGTCATGATTGGTTAGGTTGATAAAAATAAAAATAAAAGTTGTAAATTTATTATATAATAATTCGTGCAATCTTTAAAATGTCATAACTTGTTCATACGAGGTCGAAATTGGACTAAACAAGCGGCGTTGGGTTCGTATATGAAAATACTACGCAATGGAGCTGGAATGTGATTTATTTGAGCTAGTGAAATTTTTGGGTAAAATTAAACGTCAGTTTAATTTTAATCGAAATAAATCGCTATCGCGACGACTGCAAGCAAAGTGAGTAAATCTCACTCATTTTTAGATTGCTAGTTTAATTTAAAAGGTTGAAAATTTAATTATTGGTTGATTGGATGATTTGATAATTATTATTATCAATTGGATGTTATAATATATATAATAGTATATATTAGTAGTTGGATTGATTAATCCCGTCAATTGGAGCAGATGAGACCATATACGCCTCGCATAATAGTGGATGACCCTATATTACCGCGATATCCCGCTTCGAAGCGAGATTGGTATTTTTATGTTGTATTAACATATGTGGATGCAGGAAATCAGGTTGGAGGGATCTAACTGGATTCCCCAAAAATGTTGAATTTAATTTCATATATAGTGGTATATGATATGTTTGAATAATCTATGATATATTATAGTGTGATTTGAATTTATAGGATGCTATGGTAGAATTGGCCTAGATTTTGGTATTTTAAAATACCATAAATATATATTTTGAATTTGAAAAGAAATTAAAAAGGGATTTTGGAAGTAAAATATTTATAAATGGAATTTAATTTAGAAATCGATTTATAATGGATTTAAGTGATGTGAAACCGCTGTAAACTAGAAATGAGACTATGGGATTTATAAACAATGTTTATAAATAAAGTGAAATGATTATCATTTGATAAATTGAAGACATAAATTCACGGTTAGAATTTATAATGAGATGGGTAAATCGGTTTTAAAAGAAATGATAGATTTTACTTTTGTAAATGTGAAAAAGGGATTTATGAAATTGGGAACATAAATCGATTGGTGATAACTTGAGAGAGATTTATAAATATTAGATTGGTTATATTGGAATTGAAAAATATATTTTTATCGAGAAGTTGAGTTTGTTTTAAAAAGAGGATTTTTAATTATTAAACTAGGTAATTTAAAAATGTTTTAGCATAAAAATATTTTTAAAAATTAGTTATTTAAATATTTTTAATTTGTCAAAGTGGATTATAAGTTTTATAAACAAGTCTTGTAAATCGATTAGAAATTTATTAATAAATCAGAATTAATTATTGTTTCAAAGTTATGTAATTATTTTAATTGTTTAAAAGTATATTTAATTATTAAATAAAGTTTTCGAAAAGTAATGGTATATTTTCATTGCGGAAATCGGAGGCAGAGATTGCTTGCAGTTAAGTTTGGATTTCTCTAGAATAGAGACGTAATCATTGAGCTACGAATCCATGGTTTATACCGCATGGTGCTTTCCATATTTATTTTAAAAGTTTTCAAATATTTTTGAAAGGAATGTTTTGTGAATATACTTATTCCGGTGAGATAAGCATATACCTTTTGATAAAGAGATATAGTTTATTAAAATTTAAATTAAATAAGGCTTAGTGGTTTCAGTGGGAAATGAATCTTTGGTTGAATGATTGCTTATTTGATAGTTAAATAACCGACTGTCAAATCTGAACCAAAACATAATTTTGGAAATATCTAGGAGAAATACATGGATTATATGTTATAATTACCGTCGAAGGTGTTATACCGTACGTATAAACTCGTTTCGTTCTTCTAGGACGATGATAAGGAAATCCATCCACTAACGGTTAGGAGATGATCTCCGATCTTATTTTCATTTGTTTATTTCCTAAAGAACCGGGGTTGAGTTTACCAGAATATCGAACGTTGTTTCGAAGAGACCGGGATTAGATAAATTATCTGAAAATCACTTTGATCCAACGAATACGTTTTCGAAGTGAAGACAAGAGCATGGAATCGAAGATGGAGATTGAAGTGCAAGGGCTAATCGCTATTAATCCTGAGGACGATTCTAAAATGGATGTAGTAGGAATAGTGCCTTCGGTTTTGTTCAGTCCCAAAACAGACTTATATGGATGAATGCTTTCAGCACATTGTCATTGGAGGACAATAGGCATTCTAAGTGAAAATTTCTTAAAAAGGTAATCGTAGCCTCAAGCCTCATCAACCGGAATGACTGAAAATCAGGGAAGATGCAGCAAGGCTAAGTGGGTCGCACCCAATTAGGGTATGTTATCACCTTTCTAGATACCCTTGGATATATTATAAATTATGGATATGGTGCATGGAAATAGAGCTCTCGATAAGGGTGGGAACACCCGGGGTGGTAGCATATTCGGTACTATCCAGGTTAGGGGTAGGCCGGTCTTGTGTTATAGGGGATGCCGGCGAGGTCCTCGGTACATTTTTCTAGACGTGTATCGTGATAGGTGGTACCCTAGTGCCTAGTCATTGTATGGAATTCATTCTCTAATACAAACCTTTACGGTTTTGGTTGTAGAGCTTAGTATGCTGGAATTTAATTAATGTAACAATTTCAGTTATTTGAATAAGTATTTGTACTTAGACACTATTATAATACCACAGGATTTTCTATAAAAGTTTTTGGTTATCGTAAGGTAAAAACCCGTCGTGTTTATTTGTGGCTTGGTCTTCCGAGATACCTTTGTTTTTCAAAGGATTTGTATAACAGTAATAATTCAAATTGAGTGTGTTTTCTCACGCTGGTTTTCCAGACTGACTCGGGTGTTATTTTTATTATAGTGCTCGAGTCAGGCCGAGTATTACATATTCAGGTTAGGATGCTTTGGAGCTCAAGAGACGAGCTGGATGGCAGAGACGTATTGCACGTACTTGATTTTATTCCACTGTGCATTGTAGGCTGTATATTCAGCATTTTTGAGGATAAGTTACTATAACTGTCTAGGTTTCTATGTTGATGGTTGTACTCTGATAATTTGTATGTATATTGACTGATACATATTATTTTGTATAAAAATCTGTTATTGTATATTATATTTTGTTCCACTGCGACTGTGAGATTCTGTGTTGTTGTTATTTATGTTTCTTCTTCTATCTCTTTTCTTCTTAACCCCTAATGATCTGGTATTTCCGGCACTCGATTGCTCGGCATTCTATACAGTAAACGTATTGCTGTTGATTTTCGAAGGTCGAAAATCCCGGTCGTCACACTTGGTATCGGAGCTGAAGGTTAAGGAGAACCTTGGCTTTGGTGGGGATTACTCATTAGAGATAGGGTCAGTAGAACCCTAAAATGAGTTTGAGTGTATTAATAGATATGAGCGTGTATTTGTTAGTGAATATAAATTGTTTTATATTGTGTTGACTTATCTGTTGAGTGGTTACTGGATAAGATTCAAATTAGTTTTAGATTAAAGGCGTAAGGGATAGATCCATAGTGGGTAGCTCGGTCTACGTGCATGGCTCGACAAGTATGGTTCGACATCCATGGCTCGTTCTACGAGCATGGCTCGGCAAGTATGGGACGACATCCATGGCTCGGTCTACGTGCATGGCTCGGCAAGTATGGGATGGCATCCATGGCTCGGTCTATATGCATGGCTCGACAAGTATGGGACGACATCCATGACTCATTCCAGTTCGGTCAACAGACGTCGTTCGGTCAAAAACGAAGGTCACGCGTGGTTCGGTCTGGATGCTGCCCAAGCATGTCATGGCATTTTATGGATCGGCCAGTATAGAGAGATGAAGCATTCCATTCTGAAAGGTCTAGCGGATGCCGTTCGGTCTAGGCAAGCTAGCAGTCATCGTTCGGTCGCGGTTGGGAAGCCATTGTCGTTCGATCAAGGGTGGTTCGGCACAAGTGTTCTGAGACGACCCGCCCTTCTCGACTCTAGAAAATCGACACAAAATTCACTACGGTATAATATGCCGACGATCGAGTGTCGGAAAAGACAGATTGTTGAGGAAAAAGAAAGAAGATAAAAGAAAGAAGGAACTAAACAACATCAGAATCTCACAATCACAGCGGAACAAAATATAATAAATAATAACAGATCTTTACACAAAATGAAACCATATTTGTTATATACAATACATCATCAGAGTATATCACTAGTAAAGAACAATTACCAGCCTGGCAGTTTTAACAGCTTGCCTCACAACTTGCTGGCAATTTCAAACAACCATAGCAGCGGAATAAACAAGTACGAATAATACGTCTCGGACTCCAGCTCCGCACCTGAGCTCTACAGCATCCTATCCTGAAATCTATAATACTCGTCCTGACCCGAGCATTATAATAAAATAACACCCGAGTCAGTCTGGAATACCAGCGTGAGAGAAATACATCCAAACTGATTATTAAAGTTTCAAAAATCCTTTGAAAATCAAAAGCGTCTCGTAAGACCACGCCACAAATAAACATGTCGGGTTTTTACCCTACGATAGCCAAAACACTTTTTATCAAATCCCTCTGATATTATAATAATGTCTATATACAAATACTTATTCAAATAGCTGAAATTGTTACATGATTAAATTACAGCATACTGGCCACAAAGTGGGTTCTACAATTAAAACCGTAAAGGCACGTAGGGAAAATGGATTTCCAACTAATGACTAGGCACTGGGGTACCACCTGTCACAGTACCCGGTCTAGATCAGCGTACCGAGGATCACTCCCAATCCCCTGCAACACAAGACCAGGACTACCCCTTACTGGATAATACTGAGTAAGATCACCCCGTGGTTGGGATCAGCAACCGTCCACACAGCCGAAATAAAAAGGGACATCTAGACAGGGATGACCTCACCCTAATGGGCGCGACTCACTTAGCCTTGCTGCATAACCCCTGATTTTCAGTCATTCCCGGTTGATGAGGCTCAAGGCTAAGAGTTACCTTTTAGAACACATCTCTTAGAATGCCCACCGTCCACCTGACGATGTTCCGAAAGTATTCATCCATACAAGTCTGTTCCGGGTTCGAACGGAACCGAAGGCACTACTCCTACTACATCCATTTTGGAATCACCCTCAGGATTAGTAGCGACTAGCCCTTGTACTTCACTGCTCCATCTTCGACTCTGAACTCGTCTTCCTCACGAAAACGTACAAACCGGATCGAAGTGGTATTCGGAAAATAAATCCCGATCCCGGTTTCTTTGAAACGATCAGCGCATTGGCCAATATTGATAGTCGGTTATTTAACTTCAAATAACATTCACAAAACATCTACCAAACATAGATAATTTCCCAAATTGATGTTTTTCTCAAAATATCTTCGCAAGATATATTTCTATTTTCAACCCTTTGAAAACAGTTTAAACCCACTTCCTTTTACGGAAATAAATTTCCCAAACATTTTCTATTTCCACTGAAATCACCAAGTACAAACACTTAAGATTTAAAATAATTTAAATCACTTTATCCAAAATATATTTTAAGAATATTTAAGGTAAACCTATTTTTATAAAATATAAAAACTAATTTTAAAATAAAAGTTAAGTCGAACTAAATTTTAAAATAAGAGTTCCAAACTCCTACATAAGTTTCAAATAAAACTTTAACCAAACTATCTCTAAAGAAATCCGTTTTATAGATATAAATCAAAATAATATTCTTTTAAAACAAATTTAAAACGTTTAACTTTTACTTAAAAAAAATCTGCTTTAAAACGTACTTGGCTTCTCAGGGAAATACATTTCCATTTCAGAATAAACCAAAGAATTCTCCTTATAAATCCTGCTTGATTTATCTCAATTCAAATTTACGTTTGAATCCCGTTAATTTCTTCCAACACTTTAAAAATAAAACTCCCTTTTATTTTTAAGCACACTTCCCATTTCCTGGAAATCAATTCCAAAATATATGCTTCAATTATTTAAAATAAGTTTCCAAGTTCTTTATTCAAAATGTACTTTTTTGAAAAAAACTATAAAAGTTTATATTGGGTAACTTAAATCAAAAATTTCCTTTTAATATAAAGTTATTATATCGAATACTTATAATAAAATTTCCTTTAGAAATCAAAATGCTAATTTATCTTTTAATTAAATACCATAATTACTTAATAAATACTTTTTTTCCCTTAAAATAATTAAAGATAATAATTTTCAAAATATAGAAACGCAATTAAACATTCTGGTTTATACAATGAAAGTTCTCTTTGAAACATACTTCATTTCCCAGGAAGAATACACTTTCCATCCTTTAAAAATAATCTCTCTATTGTTTTAAACAATTTGCACTTCTTATAGAAATTCCCACCGGAAATCTATCTTTCAAAATTTATCCACCGATAAATATTCCATTTCATTTATAAAACCCAGTTTATAAATTTCCATTCCTCATTCCTTTTTAAATCACAATTTCAAAAACACTTCAAATTCCAAACCAATTTCCTGAATTTAATTTCCTTAAATTCATATCTCAAAAATCCTTTTTCATTTCCCTTTTACATCCCCATTTCATTTTATTGATATTTTAAAATACCAAATTATATTATCCAACCATAACACATCATAACAAAATTCCAAATCAATCTATCACAGAATATCAATGAATTATATCACAGATTATGAATATAATTTCTATATTGTGAGGAATCCAGTTGGATCCCTCCAACATGTTTCCTTGCATCCATAGATGTTAGCACACAAATAGTTTCTTCTCTTTCTTTCCGTTGTTATTTGTGTTTTTATGTCTTTCAATTCATAAATCTCCTATGTTCAGAAACACACATTAGTTTCTTCTCCTCCTTTCCGTTGTTATTTGTGTTTTTATGTTTTTCAAACGCATATGTAAATACAACCATACTCGTAATAAATAAACTCGTGTTCTTATATGTGTTAGTATTATTGTGAATTCTTAGTTAGGATAGTTAATAGTTTAGAAGTTATATAGTTTGGAGTTATCTAGTTTAGAGTAAGTTTTTGTTGATGACAAAGGGGGAGAAGTATAAAATAGGATAGTTAGGCATAGATTAAGGGGGAGTTATTAGAAGTATTAGGATAGAAGTGATATTTTATAAACAAAGGTTGTCATCATCAAAAAGGGGGAGATTGGTAGTCCATGAGATGATGGTTTTGATGACAACAACCTTAGAATAGATTATAAAATATAAATACTAACATTACAAGTTTAGATATATATGTATATGCAGGATCTAACCATGCAAGTATCAAGAATGAAGACTGTACAGTATAGAGATTCAAGATATAGAGATAGAAGACTCATGAGTATCAAGAGTTCAAGATTTCAAGGTTAAGTTTGTTTTATTAGGAATATTTGTTAAAACTCGTAGAAAAGCACTGGCATCTTAATATCCAATTTATTCGTGGAATGGAATCCACTTCGAGCCCGTTAAAGGGATGGAACCCTAAGTAGGATGGAATCTACGAAAATCTAGTGGGACATTGTTTTGTATCCACTAAGCTTAATTCAAATGATTTTTCAAAATTATCGTGTTTTCGAAATGATTTCAAAACTTTCCTTTTAAAAAGATTCAAAACTCTCGATTCCGTTTTTAAAATAATTTTAGCCTCAAAACATCTTTATTTTCAGAGTCAAAATTTCTCCTGATTTTAAACTATCTTTTCAAATAATATATTTAACTTTTAAATTATTTATACTTTGATTTAAATTATAGTTAAATAATATATATATATATATTGTTCTTTATATTTACTTATGAATTTCAACTATATTCAAGTATGTTTATAAAGTTTTAATATAAGATAAATATTATATTTATAGAAATTCAAAACATCAAATTTGGCTGAGGGATGTCGACATGCCCATAGGCACCATGTCGACATGGTGACAGTTTAATTCAAAATTCAAATTTCAAAAGAAGTGTCTATTCGCCATAACTTTTCATGAATGGTCATGGTTGTTGTTCTTCTATAAATAAGGGTCAGTTTCAACGAATTTTATAATACTTTTCTCTGATTTAATTCTCTTCTTCTTCTCCACTTTCTTATTTACAAATTACACCATTACTCGGTCGAAATCAATATCGAATCTAACTAGATAATTTCTGATTTTGATTCTCTCCACTATCTCTACAAGATCCAAGTGCTAATCTGAGTTATAGACATTTTGTAATCAATTGAGCGAGAGAAGGTGTGATTGTAGCCTTGGAAATCAATTGGGTGAACTTATTGCCCCGGAAATCAAGTATCTCTACCCAGAGGATTGTGATTATGGAGGGTGTACCTCGTAGCCTTGAAACCGAGGGATGTAATTGTTGAATTGATTTTGAAAGGAAATCCGTACTTAGTTGTGCGGGACTGGATGTAGGGTAACTCCGAACCAGTATAAAATCCGGTGTGTTCTTTCCTTTACTGCTTTTACTTTATATTTGCATCTGTGTTTGATTCTGTGTTCATATCTGTGTCTGATTAGTGCATACGTTGTTAACAAATTAAGATAAACTCAAAAAGATTAACAAATTTCTTAAAACACTATTCACCCCCCCTCTAGTGTTAATTCTAGCCTTAAGATCCTTAATCCGCATTTCTCACATTTGGTATCAGAGCTTTGTTTTCAAAAGTTTCATAATCTGAATTTTGAAAAGTTTTAAAATGGCTATTTTTGAAAAATCTGTTAAAACTAGTTTGGAATTGTTTAAATCATCATTGTTCCATGAGTTTGCATATGAATGTTATTCAAATTCTAGTTGTCTACCCAAATTTTATAATGTGCAGGAAAGATGCTTTATGGGTATTAAGGAATCAATCCACAATGGACAGTCTGTGCAAATCAAAAGGAATAAGTGGATACTTGATAGTGGATGCTCTAGACACATGACTAGTAATCCGGATATGCTGAATAATATTATATACAAAGACGGAGGACTGGTTAACTTTGGAGACAACTCGAAAGGATACTTGATTGGCATTGGCAATGTCGGTAACTCTGAAACTCCTATTATTACTAATGTTTTGCTAGTTAAGAATCTGAAACACAATCTGCTAAGTATAAGTCAACTATGTGATAAAGGATATAAAATTAAATTTGAAAAAGATAAATGTCACATTGAAGATAATAACTCAACCAATATTTGAGGGAACTAGGAAAAAGAATATTTATATTCATAGTATGAAAGTTTCAAATGATAACCTATGTCTTTTGGCAAATACAAGTGACCCTTGGATTTGGCATAAGAGATTTGGACATTTGAATTTCAAACTCTTATCTAAACTGTCAAAACATGATCTAGTAAGAGGTCTCCCTAAAATGAATTTTAAAGTAGATAGTTTATGTGATGCATGTCAATTAGGAAAGCTTAGAAAAAGTTCCTTTAAATTAAAAGATATGATTTCAACTTCAAAACCCCTTGAGTTACTTCATCTTGATTTATTTGGTCCATCTCAAATTCAGTCAATAAATCATAGTAAATATGTTTTTGTAATTGTAGATGATTATTCTAGATTTACATGGATAATATTTTGGAAACATAAAAGTGATACTTTTGAATGTTTTAAGAACTTTACAAAAAGGATTCAAAATCAATTATCTTTAAAAATTATAACTATTCGTAGTGATCACGGTGGTGAATTTGAAAATGAAAAGTTTGAGGAATTCTGCAATAAGAAGGGAATAACTCACAATTTCTCATTTCCAAGAACTCCACAACAAAACGGAGTAGTTGAACGTAAAAATAGAACGATACAAGAGTGTGCGAGAACTATGCTTTTAGATAGTAATTTACCAAAACACTTTTGGGCAGAAGCTGTTGCTACCGCTTGTTATATTTTGAATAGAATTTTAATTAGACATTTAACTGATAAGACACCTTATGAACTTCTTCATGGAAAGAAACCTAAGGTATCATACTTCAGAATTTTTGGAAGTAAATGCTTTATTTTAAATACAAAAGATAATGTGGATAAATTTGATCCTAAATCCGACAAAGGAATCTTTATTGGATATTCTAATAGAAGTAAAGCTTATAGAGTTTTTAATTTAAGATCTAACACCATCGAAGAAACAATGTGTGTTTCGTTTGATGAAAATTTAAAAGATTTTGAAATTACAAATGATGAAGAAGATTTAATTACTCAAAATCAGGAATCAACCGAAATTAATAATGAAATTAATCATCCTAATAAAAGGATTAAACTTTTAAAAGATCATCCTATTGAAAATATAATAGGAGATATGCAATATATTGTTACAATTAGAAATCAACTAAGTAAAATGAGTAATGTAGCATTTATATCATCTATTGAACCCAAAAATCCTAAAGATGCATCGACTGATGATTCATGGATTTTGGCTATGCAAGAAGAATTAAATCAATTTACTAGAAATGAAGTTTGGGAACTTGTTCCTAGACCTGAAGATAAAATTATAATTGGAACTAAATGGGTCTATAAAAATAAAATGAACGAACAAGGTGAGGTCGTTAGAAATAAAGCACGATTAGTCTCCCAAGGCTATTGTCAAGAAGAAGGTATAGATTGTGATGAAACCTTTGCTCCTGTAGCAAGATTAGAAGCCATTAGGATTCTACATGCTTTCGCAAATCATAATAATTTCAAATTATTTCAAATGGATGTTAAAAGTGCATTTTTAAATGGATTTGTAAAAGAAGAAGTATATGTTGAACAACCACCACTTTTTGAAGATGAAAATTTACCAAACCATGTGTACAAACTTAAGAAAGCTTTATATGGTCTAAAACAAGCTCCTAGAGCCTAATATGATAGACTAAGATCTTATTTATTACAATCAAATTTTGAAATTGGTAAAATAGATAATACTCTTTTTATTAAAAGAAATAAAAATGATATTCAACTAGTTCAAGTATACGTAGATGATATCATTTTTGGTTCAACTAACTTCGAAATGAATAAAGAATTTTCTGAAATAATGACAAAAAAGTTTGAGATGAGTCATATGGGTGAATTAAACTTCTTTCTAGGATTGCAAATAAAACAGTTAGATAATGGTATCTTTATTAGTCAAGAAAAATATGCTAAAGAACTAGTCAATAAATTTGGTTTGACTACTGCGAGTGGAAAACCTACTCCCATGGCAACCAATGAATATCTAAGTAAAGAAGATTTCTCGAAAGATGTAGATCAAAAGTTGTATAGAGGAATGATCGGATCATTGCTCTATATCACTGCTAGTAGACCTGATATCATGCATAGTGTATGTCTCTGTGCAAGATATCAATCTCATCCTAAAGAAACTCACTTAAAAGGTGTAAAACGTATCATAAGATATATTAAACACACCTCTGATTATGGCTTATTTTATCCTAAAAATGATTCATTTGATTTAATATCATACTGTGATGCTGACTATGCTGGATGTAAATCAGATCGAAAAAGTACAAGTGGAACTTGTCACTTTTTGGGACATTCTCTGGTTTTCTGGTTTAGTAAAAAGCAAAATATAGTTTCTCTATCAACAACTGAAGCAGAGTATATTTCTACTGCTTTGGCTTGTTCTCAAGTAATATATATGCAACAAACCTTAAGAGATTTTGGATTAAATATCTCAAAATCGCCAATTTATTGTGATAATAATAGTGCAATAAATTTATCTAAAAATCCTACTCATCATGCTCAAACTAAACATATTGATATTCGACATCATTTTCTTAGAGATAATATAACTAAAGAAGTAATTACTCTCGAATATATAAACTCTGAGAATCAAACTGCTGATATCTTAACAAAACCATTAAATGAATCTATATTTACTAAATTAAGAAGAGAATTAGGTATTTGTTCTATAACTGAAATATAAAATATAAATAACAAGTATAATTAATAATTAATATTAAAATAAATCATAGAGTTAAAGTATAAGGACCATGTCGACATCCCCTAGGAAGACATGTCGACATGTAACGTTTTTATTTTTTTATTTTCCCACCAAAATTCAAAAATTTAGTTATATATTCTTCTCTATTTCGAATTCTTATTTATTCTCTCTGTTTTCTCTTTATTTTCTATTCTAAAATATATAAAATAATGGCATCTTCCTCTAAATCAAACATAAAATCAACTTTCTCATTCCCCTCTCCTACTTCTGGTCCATTCCAATGCACTACTCTCGCACGTGTAACTAAATTGGAGGAGTCTATGAAGGATACTCTTCAGATGTTGACTGAAATTCAAGTGACTCAATTTCGTATGGCGAAAGAGCAAGAGAGGCAAGGCAAGATTCTTAGGAATTTACAAAAATTCCTAATGGATAACCATGCCAACCCTATCTTGATCGATGAAGACTCTTCACTCAATCAAGAACATGAGGTCAGCGACGAAGAAGAAGAAGAACCAATGGAAGAAGCACACGAGGAGGATGATGACCAAGTAGTATGCGTTGGAGAAATGTGTTTCGACAAAAATGGGAATCTTGTCGAACAACGTGGAAATTTCTGTTTCCACTATCCAAACTGTTCAATTCATAAATCTCCTATGTTCAGAAACACACATTAGTTTCTTCTCTTTCTTTCCGTTGTTATTTGTGTTTTTATGTTTTTCAAACGCAAATGTAAATACAACCATACTCGTAATAAATAAACTCGTGTTCTTATATGTGTTAGTATTATTGTGAATTCTTAGTTAGGATAGTTAATAGTTTACAAGTTATATAGTTTGGAGTTATCTAGTTTAGAGTAAGTTTTTGTTGATGACAAAGGGGGAGAAGTATAAAATAGGATAGTTAGGCATAGATTAAGGGGGAGTTATTAGAAGTATTAGGATAGAAGTGATATTTTATAAACAAAGGTTGTCATCATCAAAAAGGGGGAGATTGTTAGTCCATGAGATGATGGTTTTGATGACAACAACCTTAGAATAGATTATAAAATATAAATACTAACATTACAAGTTTAGATATATATGTATATGCAGGATCTAACCATGCAGGTATCAAGAATGAAGACTGTACAGTATAGAGATTCAAGATATAGAGATAGAAGACTCATGAGTATCAAGAGTTCAAGATTTCAAGGTTAAGTTTGTTTTATTAGGAATATTTGTTAAAACTCGTAGAAAAGCACTGGCATCTTAATATCCAATTTATTCGTGGAATGGAATCCACTTCGAGCCCGTTAAAGGGATGGAACCCTAAGTAGGATGGAACCTACAAAAATCTAGTGGGACATTGTTTTGTATCCACTAAGCTTAATTCAAATGATTTTTCAAAATTATCTTGTTTCCGAAATGATTTCAAAACTTTCCTTTTAAAAAGATTCAAAACCCTCGATTCCGTTTTAAAAATAATTTTAGCCTCAAAACATCTTTATTTTCAGAGTCAAAATTTCTCCTGATTTTAAACTATCTTTTCAAATAATATATTTAACTTTTAAATTATTTATACTTTGATTTAAATTATAGTTAAATAATATATATGTATATATTGTTCTTTATATTTACTTATGAATTTCAACTATATTCAAGTATATTTATAAAGTTTTAATATAAGATAAATATTATTTTTAAAGAAATTCAAAACATCAAATTTGGCTGAGGGATGTCGACATGCCCATAGGCACCATGTCGACATGGTGACAGTTTAATTCAAAATTCAAATTTCAAAAGAAGTGTCTATTCGCCATAACTTTTCATGAATGATCATGGCTGTTGTTCTTCTATAAATAGGGGTCAGTTTCAATGAATTATATAATACTTTTCTCTGATTTAATTCTCTTCTTCTTCTCCACTTTCTTATTTACAAATTACACCATTACTCTGCCGAAATCAATATCGAATCTAACTAGATAATTTCTGGTTTTGATTCTCTCCACTATCTCTACAAGATCCAAGTGCTAATCTGAGTTATAGACTTTTTGTAATCAATTGAGTGAGAGAAGGTGTGATTGTAGCCTTGGAAATCAATTGGGTGAACTTATTGCCCCGGAAATCAAGTATCTCTACCCAGAGGATTGTGGTTATGGAGGGTGTACCTCATAGCCTTGAAACCGAGGGATGTAATTGTTGAATTTATTTTGAAAGGAAATCCGTACTTAGTTGTGCGGGACTGTATGTAGGGTAACTCCGAACCAGTATAAAATCCGGTGTGTTCTTTCCTTTACTGCTTTTACTTTATATTTACATTTGTGTTTGATTCTGTGTTCATATCTGTGTCTGATTAGTGCATACGTTGTTAACAAATTAAGATAAACTCAAAAAGATTAACAAATTTCTTAAAACACTATTCACCCCCCTCTAGTGTTAATTCTAGCCTTAAGATCCTTAATCCGCATTTCTCACATTTGGTATCAGAGCTTTGTTTTCAAAAGTTTCATAATCTGAATTTTGAAAAGTTTTAAAATGGCTATTTTTGAAAAATCTGTTAAAACTAGTTTGGAATTGTTTAAATCATCATTGTTCCTTGAGTCTGCATATGAATGTTATTCAAATTCTAGTTGTCTACCCAAATTTTATAATGTGCAGGAAAGATGCTTTATGGGTATTAAGGAATCAATCCACAATGGACAATCTGTGCAAATCAAAAGGAATAAGTGGATACTTGATAGTGGATGCTCTAGACACATGACTAGTAATCCGGATATGCTGAATAATATTATATACAAATACGAAGGACTGGTTAACTTTGGAGACAACTCGAAAGGATACGTGATTGGCATCGGCAATGTCGGTAACTCTGAAACTCCTATTATTACTAATGTTTTGCTAGTTAAGAATCTGAAACACAATCTGCTAAGTATAAGTCAACTATGTGATAAAGGATATAAAATTAAATTTGAAAAAGATAAATGTTATATTGAAGATAATAACTCAACCATAATATTTGAGGGAACTAGGAAAAAGAATATTTATATTCATAGTATGAAAGTTTCAAATGATAACCTATGTCTTTTGGCAAATACAAGTGACCCTTGGATTTGGCATAAGAGATTTGGACATTTGAATTTCAAACTCTTATCTAGACTGTCAAAACATGATCTAGTAAGAGGTCTCCCTAAAATGAATTTTAAAGTAGATAGTTTATGTGATGCATGTCAATTAGGAAAGCTTAGAAAAAGTTCCTTTAAATTAAAAGATATGATTGCAACTTCAAAACCCCTTGAGTTACTTCATCTTGATTTATTTGGTCCATCTCAAATTCAGTCAATTAATCATAGTAAATATGTTTTTGTAATTATAGATGATTATTCTAGATTTACATGGATAATATTTTGGAAACATAAAAGTGATACTTTTGAATGTTTTAAGAACTTTACAAAAAGGATTCAGAATCAATTATCTTTAAAAATTATAACTATTCGTAGTGATCACGGTGGTGAATTTGAAAATGAAAAGTTTGAGGAATTCTGCAATAAGAAGGGAATAACTCACAATTTCTCATTTCCAAGAACTCCACAACAAAACAGAGTAGTTGAACGTAAAAATAGAACGATACAAGAGTGTGCGAGAACTATGCTTTCAGATAGTAATTTACCAAAACACTTTTGGGCAGAAGCTGTTGCTACCGCCTGTTATATTTTGAATAGAATTTTAATTAGACCTTTAACTGATAAGACACCTTATGAACTTCTTCATTGAAAGAAACCTAAGGTATCATACTTCAGAATTTTTGGAAGTAAATGCTTTATTTTAAATACAAAAGATAATGTGGATAAATTTGATCCTAAATCCGACAAAGGAATCTTTATCGGATATTCTAATAGAAGTAAAGCTTATAGAGTTTTTAATCTAAGATCTAACACCATCGAAGAAACAATGCATGTTTCGTTTGATGAAAATTTAAAAGATTTTGAAATTACAAATGATGAAGAAGATTTAATTACTCAAAATCAGGAATCAACCGAAATTAATAATGAAATTAATCATCCCAATAAAAGGATTAAACTTTTAAAAGATCATCCTATTGAAAATATAATAGGAGATATGCAATCTATTGTTACAACTAGAAATCAACTAAGTAAAATGAGTAATGTAGCATTTATATCATCTATTGAACCCAAAAATCCTAAAGAAGCATCGACTGATGATTCATGGATTTTGGCTATGCAAGAAGAATTAAATCAATTTACTAGAAATGAAGTTTGGGAACTTGTTCCTAGACCTAAAGATAAAACTATAATTGGAACTAAATGGGTCTATAAAAATAAAATGAACGAACAAGGTGAGGTCGTTAGAAATAAAGCACGATTAGTCGCCCAAGGCTATTGTCAAGAAGAAGGTATAGATTGTGATGAAACCTTTGCTCCTGTAGCAAGATTAGAAGCCATTAGGATTCTACTTGCTTTCGCAAATCATAATAATTTCAAATTATTTCAAATGGATATTAAAAGTGCATTTTTAAATGGATTTGTAAAAGAAGAAGTATATGTTGAACAACCACCACTTTTTGAAGATGAAAATTTACCAAACCATGTGTACAAACTTAAGAAAGCTTTATATGGTCTAAAACAAGCTCCTAGAGCCTGATATGATAGACTAAGATCTTATTTATTACAATCAAATTTTGAAATTGGTAAAATAGATAATACTCTTTTTATTAAAAGAAATAAAAATGATATTCAACTAGTTCAAGTATACGTAGATGATATCATTTTTGGTTCAACTAACTTCGAAATGAATAAAGAATTTTCTGAAATAATGACAAAAAAGTTTGAGATGAGTCATATGAGTGAATTAAACTTCTTTCTAGGATTGCAAATAAAATAGTTAGATAATGGTATCTTTATTAGTCAAGAAAAATATGCTAAAGAACTAGTCAATAAATTTGGTTTGACTACTGCGAGTGGAAAACCTACTCCTATGGAAACCAATGAATATCTAAGTAAAGAAGATTTATCGAAAGATGTAGATCAAAAGTTGTATAGAGGAATGATCGGATCATTGCTCTATATCACTGCTAGTAGACCTGATATCATGCATAGTGTATGTCTCTGTGCAAGATATCAATCTCATCCTAAAGAAACTCACTTAAAAGGTGTAAAACGTATCATAAGATATATTAAACACACCTCTGATTATGGCTTATTTTATCCTAAAAATGATTCATTTGATTTAATATCATACTGTGATGCTGACTATGCTGGATGTAAATCAGACCGAAAAAGTACAAGTGGAGCTTGTCACTTTTTGGGACATTCTCTGGTTTTCTGGTTTAGTAAAAAGCAAAATACAGTTTCTCTATCAACAACTGAAGCAGAGTATATTTCTGCTGCTTTGGCTTGTTCTCAAGTAATATATATGCAACTAACCTTAAGAGATTTTGGATTAAATATCTCAAAATCGCCAATTTATTGTGATAATACTAGTGCAATAAATTTATCTAAAAATCCTACTCATCATGCTCGAACTAAACATATTGATATTCGACATCATTTTCTTAGAGATAATATAACTAAAGAAGTAATTACTCTCGAATATATAAACTCTGAGAATCAAACTGCTGATATCTTAACAAAACCATTAAATGAATCTATATTTACTAAATTAAGAAGAGAATTAGGTATTTGTTCTATAACTGAAATATAAAATATAAATAACAAGTATAATTAATATTAAAATAAATCATAGAGTTAAAGTATAAGGACCATGTCGACATCCCCTAGGAAGACATGTCGACATGTAACGTTTTTATTTTTTTTATTTTCCCACCAAAATTAAAAAACTTAGTTATATATTCTTCTCTATTTCGAATTCTTATTCATTCTCTCTGTTTTCTCTTCATTTTCTATTCTGAAATATATAAAATAATGGCATCTTCCTCTAAATCAAACATAAAATCAACTTTCTCATTCCCCTCTCCTACTTCTGGTCCATTCCAATGCACTACTCTCGCACGTGTAACTAAATTGGAGGAGTCTATGAAGGATACTCTTCAGATGTTGACTGAAATTCAAGTGACTCAACTTCGTATGGCGAAAGAGCAAGAGAGGCAAGGCAAGATTCTTAGGGAATTTACAAAAATTCCTAATGGATAACCATGCCAACCCTATCTTGATCGATGAAGACTCTTCACTCAATCAAGAACATGAGGTCAGCGACGAAGAAGAAGAAGAACCAATGGAAGAAGCACACGAGGAGGATGATGACCAAGTAGTATGCGTTGGAGAAATGTGTTTCGACAAAAATGGGAATCTTGTCGAACAACATGGAAATTTCTGTTTCCACTATCCAAACTGTTCAATTCATAAATCTCCTATGTTCAGAAACACACATTAGTTTCTTCTCTTTCTTTCCGTTGTTATTTGTGTTTTTATGTTTTTCAAACGCAAATGTAAATACAACCATACTCGTAATAAATAAACTCGTGTTCTTATATGTGTTAGTATTATTGTGAATTCTTAGTTAGGATAGTTAATAGTTTAGAAGTTATATAGTTTGGAGTTATCTAGTTTAGAGTAAGTTTTTGTTGATGACAAAGGGGGAGAAGTATAAAATAAGATAGTTAGGCATAGATTAAGGGGGAGTTATTAGAAGTATTAGGATAGAAGTGATATTTTATAAACAAAGGTTGTCATCATCAAAAAGGGGGAGATTGTTAGTCCATGAGATGATGGTTTTGATGACAACAACCTTAGAATAGATTATAAAATATAAATACTAACATTACAAGTTTAGATATATATGTATATGTAGGATCTAACCATGCAGGTATCAAGAATGAAGACTGTACAGTATAGAGATTCTTTAAAAATTATAACTATTCGTAGTGATCACGGTGGTGAATTTGAAAATGAAAAGTTTAAGGAATTCTGCAATAACAAGGGAATAACTCACAATTTCTCATTTCCAAGAACTCCACAACAAAACGGAGTAGTTGAACGTAAAAATAGAATGATACAAGAGTGTGCGAGAACTATGCTTTCAGATAGTAATTTACCAAAACACTTTTGGGCAGAAGCTGTTGCTACCGCCTGTTATATTTTGAATAGAATTTTAATTAGACCTTTAACTGATAAGACACCTTATGAACTTCTTCATGGAAAGAAACCTAAGGTATCATACTTCAGAATTTTTGGAAGTAAATGCTTTATTTTAAATACAAAAGATAATGTGGATAAATTTGATCCTAAATCCGACAAAGGAATCTTTATCGGATATTCTAATAGAAGTAAAGCTTATAGAGTTTTTAATCTAAGATCTAACACCATCGAAGAAACAATGCATGTTTCGTTTGATGAAAATTTAAAAGATTTTGAAATTACAAATGATGAAGAAGATTTAATTACTCAAAATGAGGAATCAACCGAAATTAATAATGAAATTAATCATCCTAATAAAAGGATTAAACTTTTAAAAGATCATCCTATTGAAAATATAATAGGAGATATGCAATCTATTATTACAACTAGAAATCAACTAAGTAAAATGAGTAATGTAGCATTTATATCATCTATTGAACCCAAAAATCCTGAAGAAGCATCGACTGATGATTCATGGATTTTGGCTATGCAAGAAGAATTAAATCAATTTACTAGAAATGAAGTTTGGGAACTTGTTCCTAGACCTGAAGATAAAACTATAATTGGAACTAAATGGGTCTATAAAAATAAAATGAATGAACAAGGTGAGGTCGTTAGAAATAAAGCACGATTAGTCGCGCAAGGTTATTGTCAAGAAGAAGGTATAGATTGTGATGAAACCTTTGCTCCTGTAGCAAGATTAGAAGCCATTAGGATTCTACTTGCTTTCGCAAAGCATAATAATTTCAAATTATTTCAAATGGATGTTAAAAGTGCATTTTTAAATGGATTTGTAAAAGAAGAAGTATATGTTGAACAACCACCACTTTTTGAAGATGAAAATTTACCAAACCATGTGTACAAACTTAAGAAAGCTTTATATGGTCTAAAACAAGCTCCTAGAGCCTGATATGATAGACTAAGATCTTATTTATTACAATCAAATTTTGAAATTGGTAAAATAGATAATACTCTTTTTATTAAAAGAAATAAAAATGATATTCAACTAGTTCAAGTATACGTAGATGATATCATTTTTGGTTCAACTAACTTCGAAATGAATAAAGAATTTTCTGAAATAATGACAAAAAAGTTTGAGATGAGTCATATGGGTGAATTAAACTTCTTTCTAGGATTGCAAATAAAATAGTTAGATAATGGTATCTTTATTAGTCAAGAAAAATATGCTAAAGAACTAGTCAATAAATTTGGTTTGACTACTGCGAGTGGAAAACCTACTCCCATGGCAACCAATGAATATCTAAGTAAAGAAGATTTCTCGAAAGATGTAGATCAAAAGTTGTATAGAGGAATGATCGGATCATTGCTCTATATCACTGCTAGTAGACCTGATATCATGCATAGTGTATGTCTCTGTGCAAGATATCAATCTCATCCTAAAGAAACTCACTTAAAAGGTGTAAAACGTATCATAAGATATATTAAACACACCTCTGATTATGGCTTATTTTATCCTAAAAATGATTCATTTGATTTAATATCATACTGTGATGCTGACTATGCTGGATGTAAATCAGACCGAAAAAGTACAAGTGGAACTTGTCACTTTTTGGGACATTCTCTGGTTTCCTGGTTTAGTAAAAAGCAAAATACAGTTTCTCTATCAAAAACTGAAGCAGAGTATATTTCTGCTGCTTTGGCTTGTTCTCAAGTAATATATATGCAACAAACCTTAAGAGATTTTGGATTAAATATCTCAAAATTGCCAATTTATTGTGATAATACTAGTGCAATAAATTTATCTAAAAATCCTACTCATCATGCTCGAACTAAACATATTGATATTCGACATCATTTTCTTAGAGATAATATAACTAAAGAAGTAATTACTCTCGAATATATAAACTCTGAGAATCAAACTGCTGATATCTTAACAAAACCATTAAATGAATCTATATTTACTAAATTAAGAAGAGAATTAGGTATTTGTTCTATAATTGAAATATAAAATATAAATAACAAGTATAATTAATATTAAAATAAATCATAGAGTTAAAGTATAAGGACCATGTCGACATCCCCTAGGAAGACATGTCGACATGTAACGTTTTTAATTTTTTTATTTTCCCACCAAAATTAAAAATTTTAGTTATATATTCTTCTCTATTTCGAATTCTTATTCATTCTCTCTGTTTTCTCTTCATTTTCTATTCTGAAATATATAAAATAATGGCATCTTCCTCTAAATCAAACATAAAATCAACTTTCTCATTCCCCTCTCCTACTTCTGGTCCATTCCAATGCACTACTCTCGCACGTGTAACTAAATTGGAGGAGTCTATGAAGGATACTCTTCAGATGTTGACTGAAATTCAAGTGACTCAACTTCGTATGGCGAAAGAGAAAGAGAGGCAAGGCAAGATTCTTAGGAATTTACAAAAATTCCTAATGGATAACCATGCCAACCCTATCTTGATCGATGAAGACTCTTCACTCAATCAAGAACATGAGGTCAGCGACGAAGAAGAAGAAGAACCAATGGAAGAAGCACACGAGGAGGATGATGACCAAGTAGTATGCGTTGGAGAAATGTGTTTCGACAAAAATGGGAATCTTGTCGAACAACGTGGAAATTTCTGTTTCCACTATCCAAACTGTTCAATTCATAAATCTCCTATGTTCAGAAACACACATTAGTTTCTTCTCTTTCTTTCCGTTGTTATTTGTGTTTTTATGTTTTTCAAACGCAAATGTAAATACAACCATACTCGTAATAAATAAACTCGTGTTCTTATATGTGTTAGTATTATTGTGAATTCTTAGTTAGGATAGTTAATAGTTTAGAAGTTATATAGTTTGGAGTTATCTAGTTTAGAGTAAGTTTTTGTTGATGACAAAGGGGGAGAAGTATAAAATAGGATAGTTAGGCATAGATTAAGGGGGAGTTATTAGAAGTATTAGGATAGAAGTGATATTTTATAAACAAAGGTTGTCATCATCAAAAAGGGGGAGATTGTTAGTCCATGAGATGATGGTTTTGATGACAACAACCTTAGAATAGATTATAAAATATAAATACTAACATTACAAGTTTAGATATATATGTATATGCAGGATCTAACCATGCAGGTATCAAGAATGAAGACTGTACAGTATAGAGATTCAAGATATAGAGATAGAAGACTCATGAGTATCAAGATTATCAAGAGTTCAAGATTTCAAGGGTAAGTTTGTTTTATTAGGAATATTTGTTAAAACTCGTAGAAAAGCACTGACATCTTAATATCCAATTTATTCATGGAATGGAATCCACTTCGAGCCCGTTAAAGGGATGGAACCCTAAGTAGGATGGAATCTACGAAAATCTAGTGGGACATTGTTTTGTATCCACTAAGCTTAATTCAAATGATTTTTCAAAATTATCTTGTTTTCGAAATGATTTCAAAACTTTCCTTTTAAAAAGATTCATAACCCTTGATTCCGTTTTTAAAATAATTTTAGCCTCAAAACATCTTTATTTTCAGAGTCAAAATTTCTCCTGATTTTAAACTATCTTTTCAAATAATATATTTAACTTTTAAATTATTTATACTTTGATTTAAATTATAGTTAAATAATATATATATATATTGTTCTTTATATTTACTTATGAATTTCAACTATATTCAAGTATATTTATAAAGTTTTAATATAAGATAAATATTATTTTTATAGAAATTCAAAACATCAAATTTGGCTGAGGGATGTCGACATGCCCATAGGCACCATGTCGACATGGTGACAGTTTAATTCAAAATTCAAATTTCAAAAGAAGTGTCTATTCGCCATAACTTTTCATGAATGGTCATGGCTGTTGTTCTTCTATAAATAGGGGTCAGTTTCAACGAATTTTATAATACTTTTCTCTGATTTAATTCTCTTCTTCTTCTCCACTTTCTTATTTACAAATTACACCATTACTCTGCCGAAATCAATATCGAATCTAACTAGATAATTTCTGGTTTTGATTCTCTCCACTATCTCTACAAGATCCAAGTGCTAATTTGAGTTATAGACTTTTTGTAATCAATTGAGCGAGAGAAGGTGTGATTGTTGCCCTGGAAATCAATTGGGTGAACTTATTGCCTCGGAAATCAAGTATCTCTACACAGTGGATTGTGATTATGGAGGGTGTACCTCGTAGCCTTGAAACCGAGGGATGTAATTGTTGAATTGATTTTGAAAGGAAATCTGTACTTAGGGGACTGGATGTAGGGTAACTCCGAACCAGTATAAAATCCGGTGTGTTCTTTCCTTTACTGCTTTTACTTTATATTTGCATCTGTGTTTGATTCTGTGTTCATATCTGTGTTTGATTAGTGCATACGTTGTTAACAAATTAAGATAAACTCAAAAAGATTAACAAATTTCTTAAAACACTATTCACCCCCCCCCCCTCTAGTGTTAATTCTAGCCTTAAGATCCTTAATCCACATTTCTCACATTCTCGAGCAAATTCTAGCTACCACGTCGACTTGTTGGCGATCTCCACCGTTGGATGTCTCGGCCTCGCTATGCTCTTCAATTCCCTAGTTGGAAATTTGGGCTAATATCGTGTGGATGGAAAGAAATATCGAGGAGAGGTAGAGAAGCTTCCGGCCATTGAAATAACTTAATGGCGGCTACCGAAGAATAGATCTAGGGTTGTTGTTCTAAACGTGAATATATATAGATGTTTATATATTAATTTAATATTAAATTCACTTTTAAACGACTTTTTCAAACAATCTCCAAACAACGCATGCCAACAGGCGTTTATAAGGTTTTACCCACGTTCCGAACACAATGGAACGTGTTTCGGAAGCTAATTCAATCATATGTGGAAGATAGCTTTTTGAATCGATTTAAAATATTAAATTTTCGATTTTAATTTCAACGCGTTTCTCACCCGCATGAACAAATGGTAACTCTAAATGCTACGAAAATTGAAATCCGATAATAACTAACTATTATGGATCCAATGGAACTGGTTTCGTCGAATTCCGAGACTGTGCCCCGTAAGGCTATTTTAACTCGTCGATTAATTCGAGCGATTTTCAAAATCGTCAAAATCATTTAAAATTCCACTTTACTAACTTAATTATAAATCATATAGAACTTACATTCACATTAGACATCATTCTGATTCATCCCAAATCAAAATCTGATTATTTGCATTATTATTATATTAAATTCCCGTTATTAAATTAATATAAGATTCCAAATTTAGCTTATCGACTTTTGATTCCATCCAAAAGTCAAATACTAAAATTCAAATCAAACTAGACTTAAAATAAACCTTAGAAACCATTTTCATAACCATTTACATCCAGATTCACAAATTATCCCAATTTCAAATATTTAATTATTATTATTCAAATCCAATTAAATTGCCATATTTGAAATTTTAACTAATTTTATTGATTTAACCAAAATCTTCTTATTCAAAAATCAATTCATAATCCACATTCAACATTTAAAATGAAATAAATGTTCAAAATCTAATAACCAAAATTCCGGGTCGTTACATTCCTCCCCCCTTATAAAAATTTCGTCCCCGAAATTTGTTAAGGTAGGAAAACGTTCCCAAATCCATTAACTACCCAAAATCCACTTTGATTAAAACTTACATTCACTTTTCAAAACCCTTTAGTCCAATCCAAAACCATTACTTTTATTTCTAACTCAAAAGCTAAATTTTCAACACCTTTTCAAATATCAACTTTACTAGTTAAACCAAAATTTCCAAAACCTTCAAAATATTTCGAACTCCCAAAATTTTTGAATTTTTTTGACAGCGTCTCCTTTGTACGGAGATCGTTTTACAATATCACAATAGACATAAATATATATACATCGACCCACACGGTCGGAAAACAAAATATTTCACAATATATATATCATTTTCAAATTTTATTGCGTAAGCGTACCTTATATTAGCATTTTAAAAGCAAGCAACTAATTTATATTGCATTTACGCACTCCAACTCTATCAATTGCCTCTCATACCTGTACTTACTCAAACAAGCATATCAGTTGTCAAGAATATGAGAATTTAACAACATTCCATTCATTAACTAGCCAAACACGTCAATTACATAACCAAACAAACAAATTTCATCATCCTACATGTATACCATATTTTAAAGGCTATCACAAGGTTTCAACATCATTTTAATTTCTTTTACAAATTCAAACTTCATTTTATTCCACTCGAATGGTTTACATTCAAGTTTACTATATACAATTCATATTCACCACCACCACCAATTCATTTTTACTTCAATATGATAACATATGCTTTACATTCATCAATTTACTTCAATCCAATTCCAAATTGATTCACAATCAAATTTATTTAACTTCTATCAACTCATAAAATTTTAATTAGTTCGTTTACGTCAAACGACGATTTATTCCATGCAATTTGACGAATCCATGTGAATAAATAATTACTTAAGTTTTACAACCAATTTAAATTGACACCGGCTCAATTTATATTTAATTCCATTCCATTTTTAAATTTATTCACAATCATTCACTTGAATTTATTTACAATTCAAACCATCACTATTATAATCCAATTTCATTATCCTTGCAGATTCATTCAAGACCATTTCTTAACCTCAACAATAAGCTTTTCACTATCTTCTTAAATTATTTCAAATCCCATAATATTCCCATTCCTTCTTACATTAATTTTATTAATAACATAACCATTCCAATTATTCCATACCAGAACTGGATTTTATTTTACCTTTTAAATTTTATAGGCTACCAAAATTTTTATCCATCCCAATACAATTTCCATTTAATTCAGCTTACGCTAAATTCATCTTCATACTATTCTTTTGAATTTAGTTTGAGTGAGAATTTAATTCATTCAATACCATTTCTACTAAATTAAACTTTCTCTCAATTCAATTCTTACCCAAATTTAATTCAAGTCCAACTAAATTTTATTTTGCCAATTTAAATTCATACCATTCCCTTACTAATTTAAGTAAGAATTTAATCCCCTTCAATACTATTTATAACCCAACTGAATCTTGATTTCAATTCAGTCCAAATTCAACTCAATTACTTTAATTTAAATTAAATCCAATTCGATCCAATTTTATTCCTCAATTCAATTTAAATTTTGAATTCACCATACCATTCAACCATTTCCCACTTATGAATTATAATTCATTTTTTTTATTCATAAGCTTCCCAACTTATTTACTTAATTATATTGCTCATTTGGTTCCACATTCATCTTATAATCCCAATTCCCAATTATATATATAACAGTAGATAGTTTAAGGGTATAAATTTTCATTGCACAATTATAATCCACAATTATAATCATTTTACATTACAACTTTATCCAGATTAATTCAATTCCAATTCCAATTTATTTAACTTACCCTGAGTTAACTGCAAATATATTTTATTCACTTTCATTCACTCAAGTTAAATTTTAATTCCAGGACTAAAATTTTCCTTTCTTATTAATATCAACTTCACTCACAAGTTCAATAGTTGATTCATCCTAACTTTACACATTATTTTTAAATAGAATTCCCAGAATTCAATTGCCCGATTTTACTCCAAAACCATTTGAAATAAAAATCAACACATACCCACTTGGTATATCAAATCAAATCTCCGGATTCCAAAACACTTGGTTTTACCAAAACAAATTTCCCTTTGAAATTTCTAAAACAACTTGTATACCCGACAAGTCCAAACAAATATCATAACCAATCACCATGGTAGCAATCCATCACTTTAGAAACTCAAAAATGAATTCTGATGATGTGGCCATCATCAACAGGATTATTTCCCAGCGACTGAAGTGAGTTCAATGCTTCCATACTTCCACAAATTCCTTTCAAAACAATTTTCATTCAAAAATATTTCCCAAAATAATACCCCATCATTGCCTTCAAAAACTTTGGAAAACATTTCAAACATTCCCAAGATTCCCAGCCTTTGTTTAAATTCATTTATAACACTTTTCAAAATTTCCGGGATTTAAATTCTGGTTTAAATCAAATTTTAGTTATACTCCTTTGGATAAGTCATACTTATAGAATTCTCTTTGGTTATAACCATTTCAAATTTTAGATTCTTATTTGATTACAATATTAACAACCAAATATCCAAATATATATAATAATTCAAGAAAATTATTTCTTCTATATTAGAAAATAAATTTTGGGTAAAATTATTTCATTTACCCACTTTTAAAATCAATACTATGTCGGTTTAACTTGTTTAAGAGTTTAGAAACACCTATCGATACGGTTGTACTTCCCGTACCGACCAGAATTCAAAAACAGTCAACACAGTATAAAACAGTTTTTATATTCACTAACAAATACGCGCTCATGGCTATTAATACACTCAACTCATTCTAGAGTACTATTGACTCTATTTCAATGAGTAATTTTCCCACCAAAGCCTAGGTTATCGCCAACCTAAGCTCTGATACCAAGTGAAACAGGCCAAGCCAGTGGTGACCGGTAGGCTTTTCAACCATCCCAAACCCACCGTGGCTTTCACTGGTACCTCGAATTTGCTTTTACGGCCAGCCTCTCGACTCGCAACCAACCCAAGGCCTTATACTACCTCAAATGGACATGTAGGGGTAAGAGTCTCCCGTTCACCACCAAACACGAAGCGAGAACCCCCTATCATGCTGTAATGTAGCAAACCCGATCCCGGTCTCTTCCAAACGATCAGCGCATTGGCCAATATTGATAGTCGGTTATTTAACTATCAAATAACATTCACAAAACATCCACAAAACATAGATAATTTCCCAAATTCATGTTTTTCTCAAAATATCTTCGCAAGATATATTTCTATTTTCAACCCTTTGAAAACAGTTTAAACCCACTTCCTTTTACGGAAATAAATTTCCCAAACATTTTCTATTTCCACTGAAATCACCAAGTACAAACACTTAAGATTTAAAATAATTTAAATCACTTTATCCAAAATATATTTTAAGAATATTTAAGGTAAAACTATTTTTATAAAATATAAAAATTAATTTTAAAATAAAAGTTTAAGTCAAACTAAATTTTAAAATAAGAGTTACAAACTCCTACATAAGTTTCAAATAAAACTTTAACCAAACTATCTCTAAATAAATCCATTTTATAGATATAAATCAAAATAATATTCTTTTAAAACAAATTTAAAACTTTTAACTTTTACTTAAAAAAATCTGCTTTAAAACGTACTTGGCTTCTCAGGGAAATACATTTCCATTTCAGAATAAACCAAAGAATTCTTCTTATAAATCCTGCTTGATTTATCTCAATTCAAATTTACGTTTGAATCCCGTAAATTTCTTCCAACACTTTAAAAATAAAACTCCCTTTTTATTTTAAGCACACTTCCCATTTCTTGGAAATCACTTCCAAAATATATGCTTCAATTATTTAAAATAAGCTTCCAAGTTCTTTATTCAAAATGTACTTTTTTGAAAAAAACTATAAAAGTTTATATTGGGTAACTTAAATCAAAAATTTCCTTTTAATATAAAGTTATTATATCAAATACTTATAATAAAATTTCCTTTAGAAATCAAAATGCTAATTTATCTTTTAATTAAATACCATAATTACTTAATAAATACTTTTTTTCCCTTAAAATAATTAAAGATAATAATTTTCTAAAATATTCTAGAAATGCATTTAAATATTCTGGTTTATACAATGAAAGTTCTCTTTGAAACATACTTCATTTCCCAGGAAGAATACACTTTCCATCCTTTAAAAATAATCTCTCTATTGTTTTAAACAATTTGCACTTCTTACAGAAATTCCCACCGGAAATCTATCTTTCAAAATTTATCCACCGATAAATATTCCATTTCATTTACAAAACCTAGTTTATAAATTTCCATTCCTCATTCCCTTTTAAATCACAATTTCAAAAACACTTCAAATTCCAAACTAATTTCCTGAATTTAATTTCCTTAAATTCATATCTCAAAAATCCTTTTTCATTTCCCTTTTACATCCCCATTTCATTTTATTGATATTTTAAAATACCAAATTATATTATCCAACCATAACACAACATAACAAAATTCCAAATCAATCTATCATAGGATATCAATGAATTATATCACAGATTATGAATATAATTTCTATATTGTGAGGAATCCAGTTGGATCCCTCCAACATGTTTCCCTGCATCCATAGATGTTAGCACACAAATAATATCGATCCAATCTAATAATAATCATCACATTCAACTAAATCAATCAACCATTTAAATATCCACTATTTAAATAAACTAGCATTCCAGATGTGAGTGAGATTAACTCACCTTGAATTCGTCGAGCATTTAAATTCTAAATTAAATCGAGTCCGTTCGATTTAATCCAAATTTCCACTAACTCCAATCGTCTCCAAACTTGTACTGTAGCGTAGATCTCGTCGCTGTGATTCCCGCGCTTCCTGTTTCGTCGGAATTTGAACATGCATGCAAAAGTTATGGTATTTTAAACTTTTGAGTAAAATTTATATATACAATTTCAATTTATTTTATTTTTATAAAAAAACAACAGATCTGGCCGTAACCTTAGAGAACGAAATCAAGGCCGCTCAAAACGTTTCCCTCTCTCACACCCTTCAGGATCAAAGAACCCACCGACGACAACCTATAGCATATCGCCGCCTTTACCCTCGACGATCCGGCGTTTGATCAGAGGCCGCCGTATGAAGCACCTCAGCTTCCTCGACGTTCGTGCCAAGCGCGGCGCCGCTAAATGCCACCATCATCTCGAAAACTATGCACGAATGCGCCGTGTTCTCGAGCAAATTCTGGCCACCACGTCGACTTGTTGGCGATCTCCACCGTTGGATGTCTTGGCCTCGCTATGCTCTTCAATTCCCTAGTTGGAAATTTGGGCTAATATCGTGTGGATGGAAAGAAAAATTGAGGAGAAGTAGAGAAGCTTCCGGCCATTGAAATAACTTAGTGGCGGCTACCGAAGAATATATCTAGGGTTGTTGTTCTAAACGTGAATATATATAGATGTTTATATATTAATTTAATATTAAATTCACTTTTAAACGACTTTTTCAAACAATCTCCAAACAACGCATGCTGATAGGCATTTATATGGTTTTACCCACGTTCCAAACACAATGGAACGTGTTTCGGAAGCTAATTCAATCATATGTGGAAGATAGCTTTTTGAATCGATTTAAAATATTAAATTTTCGATTTTAATTTCAACGCGTTTCTCACCCGTACGAACAAACGGTAACTCCAAATGCTACGAAAATTGAAATCCGATAATAACTAACTATTACGGATCCAATGAAACTAGTTTCGTCGAATTCCGAGACTATGCCCCGGAAGGCTATTTTAACTCGTCGATTAATTCGAGCGATTTTCAAAATCGTCGAAATCATTTAAAATTCCACTTTTAAAACTTTACTAACTTAATTATAAATCATATAGAACTTACATTCACATTAGACATCATTCTGATTCATCCCGAATCAAAATCTGATTATTTGCAATATTATTATATTAAATTCCCATTATTAAATTAATATAAGATTCCAAATTTAGCTTATCGACTTTTGATTCCATCCAAAAGTCAAATACTAAAATTCAAATCAAACTAGACTTAAAATAAACCTTAAAAACCATTTTCATAATCATTTACATCCAGATTCACAAATTATCCCAATTTCAAATATTTAATTATTATTATTCAAATCCAATTAAATTGCCATATTTGAAATTTTAACTAATTTTATTGATTTAACCAAAATCTTCTTATTCAAAAATCAATTCATAATCCACATTCAACATTTAAAATGAATTAAATGGTCAAAATCTGACGACCAAAATTCCGGGTCGTTACATGTTCGGTCTATCTGGTTCGTTGCAAGACGAAGGATTTAGCTTATTCTTGGAAGTCAACATCAAGGTGAGGAGGTCGGCTTTGCTTCACTTCGAGATCCATTACAAGTCGCTCAGAGTCCTGTGAAAGCCTGCTTCGAGTCATTTACTAGGCAACCATCGATCAATTGCACTGGTTTGGCATTTCTCGACCGACCGAGAGTCGTTCGACACGCCTGGACCGGCCAACATGAGATTTCCATATTTGGGCCAAGTCATCTTGGTCATGGGCCCACGCAGGTGAACCAGCCTATTTTCGTCTATAAATAGAGGGGCAGGGGTGCAATGAAAAGGGACCTTTTTCAAGAACTCCAGGGACACTATGCTATTTTTCGTACTCACTTCTTTCAGTTCAAACTTGTATACGAGTTGTTTGTTTACAGATTGAATCCGTATTCAAGTCTTTGAGAAAAGCAAAAAAGATTACATAATCAGTGGACATAGGCAATTACGCCGAACCACTATAATTCTGGTGTTCTTGTTCCTGTAGTTACTTTTGCATATATTCATCTGTTTTAATTTACTATCTTCGTTAATCTCGCTACACCAATCTATTCTTAGGTGTTAATGACCAATTATGGTGCTAACAGATATTAATCGTTGTCTGAATTTACACCTTTGAATGCAGAACTGTAATGTTGAATACTCTAAAATAACATACGATTTAATTAAATATAATCGTTATAAATTAACTAAATTAATTAATATTTATGCAATGTTCATTATTAAATTTTATTTGATCTATTTGAAAGCCATTAGTATTTAATAAAGTGGGTATATAAAAATTATATATGTATTATGAATATACAACATCGATAAATATTTAAATTTGATTTAAATAAATTAATTGCTAAGTGGGTGTGCAGATCTTATGGGCCCATTATGCCCTAGAATAGCCGGCCATAGCAGAAGAGGTGTAGAGTTTTAAATGCTGAAATATATATTTGGATTTGTTGAAAAGAAAGAGTAGACAAAGGAGATTGTATCTCCACTTTTTGCTCTACCCTAATGTAACAACCCGCATATTTATCGATTTTATATTTAAATATTTAATCGTTAGTCGGATTTTAGTCCGAAAAGCTACTTTTGTAAACAGTCAAATTAGGACTCGAGACCACTTCCATTGAGTTCAAAATGTCGTTTGCGACCTTTTTGAGTATAAGCTTCGATATGTTTGGAGTTAGGAGAATTTTTCCACTTTTCACTTAGGGCTTTGGGTTGGGTTTCAACCCAATATCCACACTTATTACCCTAGCTCAGTCCACCTCTCCTCTTCACTTCACTCTTATTCTCCAAACACTCAAGCAAAACTGAAAATGGGGGAAGAGAAAGGGAATTAGAAACTCCTAGCCCTAGTCCCTCTTGCAAACTCCAACTTCTAGCTCCAAATTCAAAGAGAACCCATTGGTAAGTCTCCTCTTCATCTTCTCTATCTTCTTCTCCTCTTCAATTTCAGTTTATTCCTAAACCTAACTTTGGGAATGTCCTTCTTTAAAGCTTTGATTCAAGCTTGTTGAGTTGGAATTGAAGAGTGATCGCCCTTGCCATTGCTTTCAAGCTTCTTCTTCATTGATTTGGGTTCAAAGGTGAGATTTTTATCTCACATCTTAATCAATATTTATCTTTGATTGTTAGGTATGAATTCCTAACACTTATTCTTGTGCAATTGCTTTTGGTTAGGATTGATTTGATGAATATTCCAATTTTTAGTGTTTTGAGTCCAATTCTTTGAAAATCCTAACTTTGATGTTTTGATCATGTTTTTGGTGATGAATCGAAGAGCGTATATGGCCGGGTAGTCGATTGGCGTAAATCCTTAGCGTCGTTGCTCGAGCGGTTGCAAATTGGTCGAGATTGGCCATTGTATTAGGTAGGCTGGGAAGGACTGGAAACAGGGTCCGCCCGACCGAGCTCTGTAGCCGGTCGACCGACCTGCTTCCAAAGTGCAAAGCACTTCTCTGTTTTCAGGTCCAGTCGACCGACTACAGATTCCGGTCGACCGACCTGCTTCCCGAACTATTTTCCAGATCAGGGTCCGGTCGACCGAGCCCTGAAGCTGGCCGACCAACCTGATGTTGTTTGCCTATTTCGCCTATTTTATGTGATTTTCAACTTTAATCGATTCGTGTTGTCTTCTATTTGTTGTTATCATTTCTTAAGTCTTTGATGACTCCTCTTTCGGGATGGTACCTCGTTAGGTCGCTCGACCCTATCCCTCTTAGGTCGTTAGACCTCATTTTGCCTTCACTAGGTCGTACCGTTTTGACAGGGCGCTGCCCCGCACCCCGCCGGGGGCACTGCCCCCTGGACCCCCGCGACCTGACCAGGCAGGTCGAACCCCGTACCCCCCTTCGTAGGGGATCTTATCCGAAAAACAATCAACATAATTTCTACTATGATGGTTTTGGGATTGATTTCTTTGGATTTTTCTCACGTCTTTGAACGTGAATTGATGTGATTCGATTTGTTTCAACAATCGTTTTGTGACTTGTCACTTTAAAGATATGAAGGTTTCAATACTAGTAGTAAATATCAAAACTCTTTCATCAAAGCGATTTCAACACTATTTTAAATATCAAAAGTTCGTTTTCTCAAACCGATTTCCAATCTACTAGTATATACAAGCCTTTACTTCACTCGGATGAGAAATCGACTTAAACGACTTAGTAAAACGAGTGGTATGAAACGCTTGCGTTCACTTCGTCGGTTAGCTCTTGGACTTGTTCGATTGAACCCTTTTTGTGACAATTTTCTAGTGGAGATCTACAGTTTGTTCGTAAATATTTGAGTTAAGCAAGTGGTTATGGGACATGAAGCTAAACTCTTATATTTACTAGCTTAGTGTAATCGACACTTCTTTATGATCGATGATGATCATTTTATGGTTTAGACTAGCAATGTGCGATGTCTCTTTGTCCACGTGAAGGACTGTTCTTCGTTTTATTGAGCTTCGTCTCACTCCTTGCATGGGTCGTACCTATTTAGGTACGTCAATGTTTATTTCTCACATGGGTCGTACCTATTTAGGTGCGTCGATGTTTATTTACTTCGTGGAGCAATCGGCTCAATAAGTCGGGGCATGGGGAGTATCTATTTAGGTGCGTCGATGTCCGTCTATGCATGGGTCGTATCTTTCTAGGTGCGTCGATGTTCGACTTTGCATGGGGTGTATCTTTCTAGGTGCATCGATGTTAGACTTTACATGGGGCGTATCTTTTAAGGTGCGTCGATGTTTATTTATGCATGGGACGTATCTTTCTAGGTGCGTCGATGCTAGAGCATGGGGCGTATCTTTCTAGGTGCGTCGATGTTCGACTTTGCATGTGGTGCATCTTTCTAGGTGTATCGATGCTAGACTTTACATGGGGCGTATCTTTCTAGGTGCGTCGATGTTCAGTTTATGGGATTGGCCATCCTCTTTTCTTGTGATTTCTGGATTTCTCGTTGTGATTTCTAGAATTTATGTTTCACCACCTTTTTCAGTTGGCATTGATATGTATGTCATTTATTGTGGCTTGGTGAATTAAATAAAGAATATGACATTCTTTTTGATGCTATGAGATTCTTGAGATTTTGTATGACTTTCGTGATTTTCTAATGTATACTTATCACAGTATGACTTTATTGTTATCATACGTTTTATTATCACATCTCATATTCTATCTCATTTTATCTGATAATTATAGCTAGACTGATCCGTTTATTATTTCTTCTTAAATAATACTCGGGTCAGACTGAGATTTTACAGGTGCTTCTTCATGACTTCCTATCTGGAACCATCATCTGACTTTTGGCTAACTACTCTAGTTTAGTAGTTTTTGTTGTATACATTTGAGATTAGACTCCTTGATGTATACATATTCTTTTGCCTTGCACTTGTATCTATTCTTTTGTGTTATTGTGGATCTTATTTGACCACTACTCTGATGTACACTTTCATGTGTTATATTCATATCTATTTCCGCCTTTGTGATATGAATTGTCTGTGACTGATTTGTGTTACGTTTATTTCTATATTTGTTTCCGAAGATTATATATAGCCATTGTGTGATAGCTTTGAGTTTGTATCGGTATGTCGGATTTCCTCTTGAGATGAAAAGTTATATTTTTTATCTGGCATATCGGTACTCGCACAAAGCAATTATACAGATGGTCGCTCCTCAACAGCCTTATTCTCCGCGCTAGTTGACGGCATTACTCCGTAGTGTTCTTGGCTAGCGTGGGTATTGAGGTGGGGCGTCACACCTAATGTCACTTTAAAAGCTTCACCCTCATTCATTTTTCCTACTCTCTACTACCTATAGCGGTCGAAAATACCAGAGACATATTGCCATTAAATTTCCAACATAAATTCGAATCAAAATCATCTAAACAAAGAGTGGTGTTCATCTCTAGTCCGTTGCAACTTCTAGAGGTGGTTCAATTAGATCTAGGGAGTTGGTTCTTCCTTCAAGGTGCATTTCATAAGGTACAAGTTTTGGTAATAATTTTAGTTTCAATGTTATTTTATAATCATATCTGTGAATCATTACATCTATGTTGTTAAGATCTTAATTGTTGTAACGAATTGTATATTTGGTTGTTGTCCAATCTTTTGTGTGTGTGTCTATGTTTATGCATTCGAAATTATATAAATAAATAAAAAAACACATCAAACAGAATTATAATATTAATATTATTTTCGACCATACTTCAAACATTTAAAAATATATTTTTCAAAATTTACACTCCTTCTAAATGGTTTTTACAATTTTTAATATGATATATGTAATTATATATATATATATATATATATAATAATTGTTTCATATATTAAATTATTTAAAACTAATAAGTGTATATATGTATGTTTTCGAATTTAAAAATTTTTATTTTTTTATTTTCGTACGATAATTATTAATATAAATATAAATTTTAAATCTTTTTAGTTAAATATTGTATATATTATTCAATAAAAAAATTATGCCAAATCTTCATGGATTTGACACAATAAAAAATTTAGTTAAAATCTTTTTTGGTTGCGAATTAAAAAATTTCAATTTTTAACCAAATATATTTACTAATTAATAATCTATAAATAAATATATCCTAAATTAAAATATGAAATTCTTTTAAATATGTATTTTGAATATATGTATGTATGTATTGTAATTTGAATTTAATTTCAAAACTGATGTTTATCTAGATCTAGATCTGTTTTTGATTTTTAATTGACACAATTTCTTTTAGGTCTTAATTCAAACAATTTTGAATTGGTCAAAATATTTATTTAAATATAAAATAGCTATAATTATATATATATATATATATATATCTATGTATGTATGTATGTATGTATGTGTATGTATTTCAAACAAAACCATGAAAAGCAAATGTATAGATAAGGGGATAAATATGTCCGTTGTAGTGTAAATCCTAATGCTTATAAACAGTCATATTAACCATGAATGCTTCTTATATGTTGCACGTGCACTGTACACATATAAGTTTATTTGATACACTTATAAAATATAATTAAATTAAATTAAATTAAAATACATTCTTTTATAAACAAATAAAATAAAATAAAGATTTTATTTAAAATATTTTAGATTTGTTATAAAATTAATTAGACTTCGTAGGCCCAAAAAAGATCTAAAAATGGATTTTTTTTGAAATTCACCCATTTCACATGCTGCGATCCGGTGTAGTTCCTTCAATGTTATTAGACTCGGATAGCCCGCGGGGTCTAAATTAGTTGTATATGGCTAACTTATAAAGCCTACCTACTATAGGGCATCTAGAAATGTAGTGTCTATGGTTGGGTTTGGATAATCAAGTACTTTATCATACCTAGCTACTAGTTTAGCTTGATGGATGAAGTAAGTCCAAAGATTACCCCAATATAAAGTCTCGAATATGTTTTACGCCTTGGACAAAATTTCAAAATCTATTTTGAAAATTTATATAATATTTAAAATTTGAAGGTTAAGTTTAATAAAATATGAAAGAAATTTCATAATGTTATAAAATATTCTTTAAAATTATTTTGAAAATTAATTAATTATTTTTGAAATTTTATATTAATAATTAAATTAATTAAATAAATAGTTAATTAAAATTTAAAATAAATGATATATATATATATATATCTTAAATAATATATTTTTATTTATCTTAAAAACATCTAAGGTAAATAATAATATATTAATTAATAAATAATATACATGTGTAATGATATATGTATATATAATTACCATAAAGTTATAGTTAATATTCAATTTTAAAATACTAAAAATGAATAAAATTAAATTAATTAAACTGTTAATTAATAATTAAGTGAATATGATTTAATTAGTAAAATTAAAATTATTATTAGATATGATTTAGTTAAATAGTGTGGAACTATAAGAAACCCAAATTAGATATAAAGAATAAATACATACGTATAAGATTTTAGATGTGTCTGACACTTGAATCACGAAAGTATTTCATAAAAATTACATTATTCCATAAGTCGATATCACTTAATTAGATATATTAAAGATTATGAAAATATAATATAAATGTTGTCCTCTATCATTTGTATATTAATAGATTACTTGCATACTATTTTGTTGTTGAGCTTTCCTTAATCTAGAGATGTTATGTGTAGTACTATTAATATATTGACTAGACGTTGCACATATTTTTTAAGCTTTCCTCAAGGTACGTGCATTATAATTAGGTCGTCGTGAAATGGTAGGATTGAGTGAATAATCTCTCTTTATTTGTTGAATTTTCCTCAAGGTCAATATGAGATTAGGACAAAGACCACGGGTTAGGAGTTTTATATGATACAACTGATAAGGTGTTATATATCGCATGCGGGACTATGATTTGTTAAACTTCCTCAAGGTCAAAATCCCAAGGCATGTGAGTCCCGACACTCACTAGAGAAGTCGAAAGAATTATGTATTTCTCTTCGGATGTTGAGAAATATAAAAATCTTGTAGGAGCTTATTAGTAAAATTAAATATAATATTTAACCATATTGATAATATAAGAACATTTGTTATGTATAAATGTCTCAAGCTACAAAATTAAATTTGCATAAAAAATGTCCACACCAAAGTTATTTTAGTAAAATGACAAGCTCATTGGACCAACTACATAATATGACTAAGGGCAATCGAAATAGCACTAACTATAATCACTTATAGTCCTTAATACATGAACCTCCAAAAGAAAAACCAACTAAATATGCAGATCCTAGATTAATAATTGCTAATAACAAATGGGTGGCGGATCTTGAGATCGCCTAGTTTACACGCTATCTACATTAGACAAATTGTTGCAAAGCACAAAAACATGACTGTCCATCAAATCTTTGATAGCCTCAAAGAGTTGTTTGAGGAGAAATCACATTCCATAATGTACGAGATTACTAAGAATTTGTTCAATGTGAAGGTGATGAAGGGCACTTGTGTTGATGAGTATATCTTAATGATGATGGGCAATATTGGTAGGCTTTCACAGTTAGACGTCACGATAAGTAATGAGTTGCAAGTGGACTTGACCTTAGGGTCTCTTACTCCATTGTTTGAGCCATTCATATTGAACTACAAAGTTGAATGTCAGCCTTGTGGAGCTGCTCAATATGTTGAGATCAGCTGAGTCATTATGCAAAGATCAAGGGGCAATGCTCGCTATAAAGGGAAATGCATCGTCTTCGAATTGTTCGAAGAAGTAAAAGCGAGTTAATAAGAAGAGTGGTCCTAACAACAAGGGTGAAATATCACAAGAACGAGCATTAGAAATGAATTGTATGAACTACCTAAAACTTGTCAAAATGAAGAAAGATAATAGTTCTACTACTCCTACAAGTATATTTATGATTTAATATTGTTTTGCAATAATAAATCGCCTTGGGTTTTAGATACTGGATCGGGAAATCGTATCTATAATTTGTTACAGGGAATTAGGAATATGCGGCTTGTGGTAAAGGGTGAAACGAGGCTTCAAGTTGTTGATGGATCTCTAGTGGATGCAATTACAATTGGAGACTATCACTTGGCTTTGCCAAATGGATTAGATTTAATTCTAAATAATTTCTATTATGTTAAAAACTGTATTTATGGAATAGTTTCTATGTCTAGATTGTTAGGGACTGGATATGTTTTTCATTATGTTGTTAATGTTATGAACATTATGTTTGATGAAAATAAAATCTACAATGGTGTTTTGAATAATGGTGTTTATGTATTTAGTTCTAATCAAATCTATGTTATGAATGATTCTTCTAAGGTTGACAATAATAATAATCTTTGGCACTGTAAACTAGGTCATATTAGTGATGAAAATGGAAGGTTTTCTACCATCATTAGATTCTGAATCATTTGATACTTGTGAGCCACGTCTCAAAGGAAAATGATCAAACACCTCTTTAGTGGGAGTAATGAATGAGTTATTAAACTCATGGGTCTCCTACATACTGGTGTATGGCCCAATGCCTATAGTTGCCTAAGATAATTCTTCTTATTTTGTAACTTTTACCAATGATTTCTAAAGACTACGATACATACATATATACATTTATATATATATATATCCTGTAACCAATAAATCCGATATCGATGGGAAATTTAAAGAGAATATGAATGAGGTTTATAATTAAACAAACCATACGATTATAATACTTTGATCTGATCGAGGAGGTGAGTATGTTGGACAAGAACTCCAACTGTAACACCCCCACTCTAAACTCATAGTATCCAAGAGTATTATATTATAATACTGTCGAATAATACAGAGAATGAGGCGATATGGGGTATACATGTGAATATTCCCTTGGACTAACACCGTCATATCTCATATCATATAAAACTCACCATAGATGTACATGGTCTTAGTACATAGCAATAAACACATATGCCTCCAAGACATAACAATACACAATATACATATAGAAAATAACAGGGAGAACATAGAGTTAAAATGCAGTGATCATATAATAGAAATGTATACATAGGTCAAAGATATACATCAAATATATATACTATCATTAAAACATCTAATACATGAACCCAAATACAACTCAACAGTATACAACAAATATAAATAATGAAATCCTAGCCTCCACCTATGCCCAAAATTTATAAATTGGTTATCTCATCCCTGAACCTGAAATATCTCGGACTAACCTAGGTATAATAAATAACACACGGGTCAAACTATGTCTATAATGATAGGTATAATATAACATAGTGATAATATAAAAAGTATAATAATTATAACATTATAGTCTCAAAATATCACAAAACAACATTTACAACAAACCCAAACAGGAAAGCGTCATCACCTATATAAAGCACATCAACTCAGGGCCCATAAAATCAACATCGAATGGGTGAATCGTCCATATCTTGAAATCACTATCAAATCCATATATCATCAATAATAATATATCCTTAATTAAGTCAGGAAATGACGAAGCAATGCCTACAATATCTCTCAATCTCATATTATAAAATACCATCATCAATTCACTAAAATTAGTAAGAAAGATTTGAGCCAACTCATAACAATGCCTAAATATAATCAATAATAAATAGGCCGCCTACCTGTAGAGAATAGGCCGTCTGCCTAAGAAGAATACAAGGTTGACCATACTCTAGACATAGTCTTAGGTATAATCTCATCTCATATATGTCTATCTTCCAAACAAAAACCAGAAGGGAGACTTATGGTCGCATGCCCACTCCAAGAACCCAGGGTCTATTAGCCTCCCGTTGAGTAGTCGGATATGTTCCTACAGTCTCCAATTACCTAGACGGACATCGTGACCTCATCCACTAATGGATCGTCTATGCGTAGCTTCAATCACGATCCTGCACTGCCCCTAATGGTAACAGACTGCTGGCCTAAGCTACATAAGGGGCTATGGGCAACTACCCATCTACTGCTACTACAATGCACATCAAATATAATATACAACAACAGTGTTGCGAATCTGGGGTGTGACCCCAAGATCAGGCCGTCAGGGTGGATATTGGCCAATCTGGTTCACTTCCAAAATAAAAAGAAAGCCTGACACATGTTGACATATAACATACACAATCGCCATCACATGGCTCTATATATAAGCCAGGCTATAAGGTACTCAACACGGCGAGTATCACTTGCAACATACCCCCGTATTGAGTGTCATCCAAGAGCAAAAGAATAGCCGAATAAGTATCACAAATGCGTCCCATACCACCGCGTGTTACTAGTCTATTTATTAAGTGCTCACACATCACACTCGCCCTTCGGTATTCTATATAACAAGTCCAAAGAATAACCAAAAAAGTATTACTGAATGCCCCATTCTGAACGGTATTACTAATTCGTTTATTCAGACTTCTCGTCACACAAAATAAAATCTCATAAATCAATAGAAAGATGTCATCACCATATCATCTTAAAATATAGCTCAAATCAATATCAATGGTGGATCATTCATAGAAAAATAAATTTGGAAGGAATGATAAATTATAAAACTATAGTAAGATAATATTTAAACAAAATTTTTGAATAAACATCTTTTACTCTTAAACATAAATAATACCTTTAAATTTATTTATTTATATAATTGAAAAAATAAGATACAAATTCAAAATTCATTTCCAAATCAATATATATATATATATATCCAAATCACTTTTTAAGTCGAATACAATTATAAAATCATTACCAAATTATCTATAATCAAACTCTACTTTAAAAGAAACTAAATCACTTTTTGAGTAATTCCTTTATATTTCAAACCATTAATATATAATTCAAATATTTCTATTTTATACACACACACATACGTATATGTGTGTGTGTATTCAAAGTTGTTAATTATTATATTAAATCTATTTAATAATATCAAAAAATCATTTCATAGTATATTCATAATGATGATCTAACTTTAATAGAATATATATATATATATATATATATTTAGTAAAATAAATTTCGAGAAAAAAGCTATAATAACATCTTAAATATACTAAATAATTTCCAAACGTTATAAATATTTTTCAAAGAACTATTAATAATAAGCAATATCAAATAAACATAAATCATCACGCTTTTAAATCAAATATAAATAAGATTTAAGATATAAGAAAATATTAAAATCATTTCAGAAAAAAAATCAAAAATTACCCAGGTTCAAGCGACTGGGATAGTGCTTCATTCGACTAATCTCAGTCGACTAAAACCATAAAGGAGTCAACTGAAATAGGCTGCTGTTCTCGACTTTGGATTTTAAACTAGTTCAGTTGACTGAATGGTTACCTCAATCGACCGACCTAGTCGACTAAATAAGTGAAATACCTTGCTGTTTTAGAATGTGCACTCGGGAAGAAATTTTGTACTAGTTTAGTCTATTGAATGTTTTATTTAGTCGACTGAATAGTGTAAATTTCTGGACTTAATCAATTTCTGAAACAAGATTTTCAAACCTCACGGCATTTTCCAATTCGATTCAAATTTAAGTAAAATAATGTTTAAAAGAAGATATTACATGATATATATATCATAAATTTTTAAGCCAAGTAAATCAACCATGGATTTAAATATATTAATGATCATTCAAGGATTAAATAAGGAAAACCAAGTTGTGAATGAGTATTTATTCAATTCTTATGATCAAAAGCATACACAAATAACAAATTCAATGATTAAATTTCAGCAATGGCAATTAACCACAACAAATACTTTATTTAAGTGTGTAAAATTCTAATTTTGACATCGTTATGTGAGTGAATAATACTCACCTTATCCATGGGTAGCCTAATATGCCTTCTACTCCCTTATTTCTTCTTCTTTGATAATATCCCTAGCTTAAAACTTGATCAAAACTTCAACTACTTCATGAAAATTGGTGTAGCTTGGTGTTGAGAGCAATGTACTTGAATTTTAGAATTTATTGGATTTTATTTCTATTTTATTTTGATTTAAGAAGAAGAGGAAGTATTTTCATGAAGTCAGGAGATAAAATTATGAAGGCAAGCTTTTGACTGAGGAAAGAACTCCTAAAGGGGATAGATAATTCTAGCACAAGAAAAATCTAGATAAGGGAGAGTTGGGGCCTCATGTCACAATTTCCATCTCCTCTTCTTAATTTCATTTTCCATAAATTTTACTTAACACAAATTAGTTTAAAACTTTAGTGTAAGAAAAATCATATTAGTGACTCTAGGGTGATCACATTTTATTATGAAATTTGTACGAAATTTACTTTCCATAAATTCTTTTATTTTAATTAATTATGTAAAAATTACCTTCTTTGGCCCACTTAATAAAGATTCCTTTATTAACCAAATTAATTCAAATCTTTACTTAAAAATTATTATTATCATAAATTTTAATTTCTTATTCATATATAATTTTATAAAATATTAGTTTCATATTTTTACTAATTTTATTTTAAATCATTTCTTAATTACATTCCAACCCCAATTACTAAATTTTTTTCAAAACCATTCATTTAAATAAAATAAAACTTCCTTTAAAACATATTTCTAATCACATTTACTAATTATACTAGATTTTATAAAATATATAATTACCTGTATCATCTCAAAATCATTTTAAATTCATAAATATACAAATAAATCCAAATCATTCTTAATTAAAATTTAAAAAAACCTATTTAATCAACTAAATCGCTTTTATTATCATGAATTGATTGCTACTCAACACCAAGTTGTTACAGACTCCTACTTGAGAAAATAACTCCTTGCAATTTCCTATAGAGAAAATCCATAATGAGCTAAAATAATTTGCTTTACTACACCCACTTTAATCAAAACAATTATATACTCATTTTCAAAATTTATTAATACAATATCAATTGTTAATTTCCTCGGTGGCCTCAAAATGCTATGGCTTATTATCCCATGCCCAACATTAGTGGTCATGGGCTATGTGTTGAACAACTCACTTGAAATGAAATCTAGGAATTACAACCAAAGCATAGTTCAAATACTGAAATTACTGGAAAATTTCAAAGTAAACTCTATGGTCTGAAAATTTCCAAAAATTCGCAATACTCAAATAAAATACACAAATATGTACTTTTATTAATCCATTTCTTTACTTCGACAAATAAATCTTTATGATAGTAACCTCTTAATACATTCCAAGTATTCAAGTATTTTGTTACCATTTACAACTCTCAAAATAATGGAATAATATAACCTTAAGTTTATCCTTTTCAAAACTTTTCTCATTGTACAAAACTTTTCAAAAACATTTCTAATACACATACATAATGTAGAAGACTCAAAATATTTGTAAACTCAAGTTTTCAAATTTTATAAATTTTATATTTATAAAACAAACCCTCAAGTTTAATCTTACTTTCTTAAAGTAAATTTTAAAAGTTTGTAAAACATTTGAAATAAAATTTATATCTTGTTTCCAAAATAATTCTTATCTTTTCCACAATAATAAATATACTCAAATATAAATTTCCAAGTCATAAATTAACTTCAAATAAATTTATATTATGAAAATAGATTACTAGAATGAAAATGTATTAAACTATATTAACAATGTATATATATACAAACATATTAATTATTCTTTAGAGAACTCTTAATATAACATATAATATCAAATAATACTAATAATCATGATTTTAAACCAAATAGGAATAGAATAAAAAGTATAAAAAAGTGTTGGAAACATTTCAAAAAAGCATAGAGCACATAGATTCAGTTGGCTAAATATACCCATAAGTCGACATAATTAGTTACTGAAATATGCAAGGAGTCAATTGAATTTTTGGATTTCCTTTTAGGAATCAATTTTTACAAGGGTTTAGTTGACTGGATCTATACCTCATTCGACTGAATTTGCAGTAGAGCAGCATATAAATTTTTTTCTTTTCAATTTTTATCCTTTTAATTCAATACCAGTCAGCACAAATCGACAATTATTTCATGGGAGATGAACATACAGAATAATAATCTCCAAGTTAGAATACCATCTAAAACTTCAAAATATTTTTTATTTATTCTTAAAGCTTTATCTAATTTCTTTTCAAAACAAAAATTCAAAATATTTCTTTAAAATATATCTTTCTACCAAAATTTAATAAAATATAAGTTGTACTTTTCTAGAACCATTTACTTCCTTCCAAAATATTTCATCTCTTTATAAAGCTTTATAATACATTTAAGAATTTTCAAAGCTTTTCAAAAAATTTAAAACGTTCCAAAACTTTTTAAAACTTTGTGTCCATTTGCCTCATCGTAGTGTTTAGAAATCCCGATCGATAACGTTGATCAGGCGCATCGACGGTAATTCTTAAAGCATTTTACGTACAGATTACCACAAACTCAATTTCAAAAATTCTTCAAATTATCTTATCTATATGCATTTATATTAGACCATACTTTACATAATAATAATAATTTAAGTAAAGCTTAATCAAATATACTTATAGATAGATTCTATCAAAAGCTTCTTGTTGACGACTAAAATAGCCATCAATACCCAAGTGACATGAAACACCAATAATCCAATATCCAACTCAAAACAGAGTAAATCAGTTCATAGATCATAGAATAAGTTGCAGAAAAAGTAAATGAACACAAGTTTTATAGTGGATTGGCAAACTCTTGCCGACGTCCACTCCAATAATCTTATTATTTATACTATAAGATTACAAGTACAGTTGTTTTTGCCTTAGAATATTAATGGAGGAAGAGGAAAGAGTGAAGAAGAATAGCCAGCCAAAAAGCCCCCTTGAATGAATGACATGCCTGCTGTATGTATAAGAGAAACTGAAGAAATATCTCGCTCAAAAACTGGATCCAGAATCTCTAGGCCAAGACCACCCGACCTAAAGAAACTCAGGCCGATCGCCCACCCCTAAGAGGGATCAGAACCGATCCCTCTTCCATGCATGGTGGGGCCAGCTATCCCTTGTGTGGGTCCCTCCACTCCTCCACTTCATGTTTCCAAAGTTGTTTCCCAAGTTGATGTGTCGTTCGTTGAGTTACTGAGCGATCATCGTTGAGTTGCACTGCCAATCTGAGCGATCCATAGCCATATTAATCTGATCCGATCCCTTGCCTTGGGGAAGTGCCAACTCCATACTTAGCTAATTCTAGGGTGTCATCCGTCGGAGTCCGCTCGACCATTGTCCATAGCCTTGTTTGTAACCGATCACCGAGCCTGATAATCAACTCTCTGAGCTTCCTGCCTTGATAATCATGAAATCCGTTTGGCCAAATCCATTAGTATACTGCCTGGCCAAAAGGCGGTATAACGTTTCTTAATAAAACATTTTCTTACTTCCATAAAAACATACTTCTTACTCTATATATATATGTATGTATATATCAAATTCATAAACTTACTCGCATTTAAATATTTACCAAAACCCTTTACGATATTATATCACTTCCAATAATTCAAAGAATATCAAGCAAGCTCTAAATCTTAAAACTACTTTACCAAATGTTTTTATTGATGTATATATATAAATAACGAGTTATAAATATATAGTGTAATAACCCTAGATTTTTGTATATTATTTAAAATTGACTTTATTTTATTTTTAAATTATTTTAAACTTGTTATATTTCAAACATTTCATTTTAAAAATATAAGTGTTGATTATTAAGTGAATTATAGTTTCAAACTAGTATAAATTGGATATTTCACTGAAAAGTGAATTTCTGTTCAAACTGGTCAAACTTTGACTTTTAAACTTCAATTATATAAAATCTTAAATTTTATCTTTTATTATGAAGATAAATTTAATAACATGAATACTGCTTTTCGTTTCGTTGAAAACAGAGTTAAATTGTGAAAGTTATGTATATTTCAATATTGAGTGCAATTTGTTTTATTCTGCAATTTTGTTATTTTAAATTGTATAAATTATATTTTCTCTTCCATATTTTATTTTTATATGTGTTAATATATTATTTTATGTATCTTTTTATCTTTTAATAAATTTAAAGTGATAGTATAATTTTTCTAAAGTTTACTTGAATTTATTTCAATTTATGAAACCTAGTTTCCATTTTTCTTTGCTATTTTCTTAATTTAATTATATATAATTAAATTTTATTTATTTATTTTATGCATTCAATTTTATTTGCTGCTTTTTAATTTATTTATATTAATTCTACATGTATTTAAATTAAAATAGATTTTTCCAAAGTGTACTGAAGTTATTTCTAACTTTTAAAGCTTAGTTTGCATTTTTAAGCCATTTTCTTAATTTAAATTCCATTTATTCAAAATTTAATTATTTATTTTATATATTTATTTTTATTTCTGAGTTTTTATCTTTGTTTCTCAGTTTTTATGTGTATTTATAAATTACAAATATATATAAAAGAAATTTGAAAAGTTGTGACTATTGATTTGCTTAAGGCTTTTGGTTTTCCACCTCTTTGTTTTCCAAACTCTTACATTCAATTGCTTTGGCCGACCATCAATTCTTTCAGCTGCACATTATTTTCCATCCCATTCACGAAAAAAAACTTCTCATCACAAAAAAATGGCCGGCTCCATTGCTTGTGAAAATTTTGGTAAAAACTCTTTCTTCTTTTATGTTTTCATCTTGTTTTCATGGTTTTGCACTTGCTCTCTTCATCTCTATTTGGCTTGACCTCTCTCCTCCATCACCATGGCTGCCTCCACCACCACCACAACCAGCCACCACCACCTCCAGCCCAACCCCAAGCCCATGCCATGGCCAACTTTGAGATAGATCCACCAAATTATATGCAAACACCACACATATATGACAAGCCGATCACTACCTTGCTTCCATCACCTCCTCCACCACTTTGGCCGACCATACACCACGTCCACCAGCCAAATTCCGACCTGACACACCTCTGCAAACCACTACCTGACCCCATCTGAAATAGCCATGCCCTCCTTGGCTTTGGCCGAGCCCATTAGTGGCCTTGAATCCATGATATTGCCTTGTAGTGATTAGCCTCTTGCTTCACCAACTAGTGCACCATCTTTCCTAGGCTAGGCCGACCCCTATAGGTCCACAACCAGACCCTAATGCAAGCTTTTGTTGTGTGTTTTTCATCCATGGCTGAGCCTATGTGAGATGGAGGCAAGTGCAATTGGTTTGGATTTGTTTTGTGCATAAATACACAAGCTCTTTAAATCTTTGTGAAGTGTTTTATTCATGTACATTTGTTTGGTTTGTTTCATGTATTCAAGGAAATTAACTTCGGCTCTCCAAATCTCAAATCATTGTCGTGCTTTCGTGCCTCTGGAAATCTTTGTTGTGTGTTTGTGGTTGTCATCTCCAGCTTATACAAGTGAGTAATTCTCACCAGACGATGTGTACTTATATAACTAGTAAACTGACACCATTTGAATCTGTAAAATTATATCATCCTATTGTAACTGTTATATTATGATCATATAATGTTTACCCATGTTATTACATATGTTATATCATCTATTACTGTTATATGATGTTATTCTGTTCATTTTATCAGTTTATCACACTGCAAGTTCCCTGTAGATTAGGTTCACTATGGGTTGAAATGATACATACCCGAACGGACTTTAGAATAGGGAAAGATCGTTATGGGTTGAAATGATAAGCCTGAGCGACTTTTTATTTATTTTATTTAACTTGGGATTGCGGGTTTGAAATGATAGAACCCGGTTTTTCTTTGTAAACTGCGGATTGAAATGATACATATCCGTATCACTTGACCTAGGCTAGAAAATTATATACAGACCCGTGGTTTATATATTTTTCTAAAAATTTTAAAATATTTTAAAAATGTAAATATTATGATATTTTGATTTAAAACTTTATTAAAATGATTTCTATAAAATATTTGTGATTTTCTACAAATTAAATAAGTGAACTAAGTAAAGGGTGAAGTAGAATTTGAAATATAAGTTAATTTTGGAATTTATGATTTTGTTTATAAATGGAATTTATGTAAAGTAAGAATATATGACAAATTTGATTTAAAAATGAATTAAATGATTTTATTAAGAAATAATGATTTTATAAAGTGTTAATGATTTTGTATAACTTAAAATATGAAATAAATGAATATTTAAGCTGAATTTGGAAATATAACTTAAATTGAATTTTTTGTGAAATTTGTTTAAAAGCGAATATTAATTAAGTAAAATAAATGGAAATAATTTATATTTTTGAAATTTAAACTTAGTTGTTAAGTTAAGGATTTAATTAAAGAAATGAAAATTTAATTGTTATTTAACTTGATTTTTTATGGAAATTTGACTTTATAAAATCATAGAAATAAAGGTATTTAAATGATTGTTTTTAAATATGAAAATATATGATTGTATAAGTTAAAATGATTTATATTAAAAGTTAATTATGTGCGAAATTGTAAATAAAACTCTGAATTTGATTTGACAGCATTTTTGAAATGTAATGTAAAGATATTACAGCATTGGAAAATGCTGTGGTTGTTTAAAATGAACCAAATAGCAAATTTGAACTAAGGGTTATTATAGCACTTTGTTAGTGCTATAGTTGTTAAATTTAACTAAAATTTTAGTTGAAACTAAATTAAGATATTACAGCATTTTAAATGCCGTCTTTTGTTAATGAACTGTTTTTAAACATAACATATCGTAGCATTTTCTAAGTGCTGCGAAAGTTGAATTTTCTTTGTTTAATAACTTCAAATGAATAAATGATCTTTGAAAAAGACTAAATTTTGGAAATTAAATATTTAATTATTAAATATAATGAATTGACTTTAAATGATTTAAATAGAATAGTTGATTTAGGAAATACAACTATTTTGAAATGTGATTAAATGGTATTTAAATTTAAATTAAATAAATGATGTTTTGATATGATAGTTTGATATTTTAAAATGAATTTGAAATGATATTAAATCTTGGAATGAATAATTGAAGTTTATATTAGTATGAAAAATATTTGGTTTACTTGTAATTTGAATCTATTTAAAAGATATTGGACTTATGAAATATAGGATAATAAAGCTTTGAAATTTATTCTATAATTTGAATAGTTATTTTGTGGATTAAATCTATATTTGAAATTTATAAGATTTGAAATGATCTATGGAAATTTAATTGAAATAAACGATTGAATTGAATTGAAACTTTGGAAATTGAATACTTGATTTGAAAAATAATACTTACACTTTTAATGAATTTAAATGAATTAATTTGTTGGAATATAAATTATTTAAAGGTGACTTGAAATGATAATAAATGAATGATATCTTTGAATTTAAAAAGGTATTTAAAGTTGAATATTTGGATTTGAACTCAAATGATGATTTGAAATGAAGTTTTGAAAGGATGTGATATTTTGATATATTAAATGATTTGAAATGAAGTTTTGTAATGATATGATGTTTTGGTATATTAAAATGATTTGAAATGAAGTTTTTGAAAGGATATGATATTAAATATATTGAAATGGTTTGGAATTTGATTTAATCTTTATTTTTGATAAAGATTTGGATTTGAAATGATATTTGATTTGAAATATAAACTGTTTTAAATTTATAACCACGGGTTATAATAACGATTGGTTGTTAAAGAGACCGGGATCGGATATGGACATACTCTCTGTCGATACCAAAAACCACTTTGACAACTGTGTACGCGGTGGAGTTTCCAGAATGAAGTAGGATGGTGACGACGATCCTAAGGTATATATGTGGACCCAACTCCCATGAGTTGGCATAAGGTGGCTAAAACATGAGCGATTGACGGACCAAGGAGGTAGCACCTCTGATTGGACGCACTTCTTTGATACCATTCTATTACTTGTGATTGATTTGGTGCGCACCCTTGATTTGGGAGTGTTGTTCGAGGTGGGCGGTAGTGGCTGCTATGCGTCACCACCAGTCCGGATGCGTAATTGGTATATCTACCCTGGCATTGCCTTGTGTGCCGTGTCATCTACCATATCGAGCCCACTACGATTTTGGTTTAAAGATTCGACCGCGTTAAGGTTCACCATCCCCTTAACGCTATTTTCTATATGATTATACTTTACTAATTAGACACTACTATATATAGCGTATATTACTACATAGTAAATAGTTTAACGGATCCTTAAAGAATGGGCGATCCCAAGCATTCTTTAAGTTACTTGTACCTTTATTACAGTTCACTTGAGTTGGTTTACATTATATAAGTATATATTGTCCTGACTCGAGTGTTTTGTGTTTTGCTTTATGCTCGGGTCAGCCTGAGTTATTCACAGATTTGGATTTCCGCTCTCTTGGAGATTTGAATCGCTGGAGATTATCTGCTTGTCTTGTCCTATCTATTTCAGTTCTGTTGTTCTGTTCAGCTTGTACTTGGTTATCATATTGAGACTTCTGTTGTATTTTATTTATTCTATTGTATCTTATTTAACTCTGATATATTTACATAATAGCTTCATGAACTACTATTTATTTTACTTCCGCTGCATTATTTTACTCTGTGTCTGTGATCTATGATTATATTTATTTACTGTATATTCTGAGATTTTCCAATTAAAAATTAACAATTTGGTATTTTGAGCGATTCAAGTCCGACATGTGCGGATGCGAATGGTTGAAAATATCGGGTCGTTACATATAATTTTCAACATTCATAGCGGTAACTTCGCCACCGAAGACACCACAAAATCTTAATATCAATAATTACAAATTTAACACAAACAATTGTCAATCAATTAAGCATAAATACAAACAAATAACAACATTGTGCTCAGCGAAAAGTAATCCATACGTTTCCGTTGTGCACTCTGATCACAACGGACCAAAACATAATAATATATACTGAGCCACCAACGGTAAATCATTTTATATTTCATACTTAATAAATGTTAATAAAGTATTTTACATACAAAATACAATTCTCCCAGATGATTACCTCAGTAATCATCATATACTCATACTGTCCCTTTAACATAAGGTAACTACCCAACACACCCTAGGGGTCAGGGACTCTAAGTCTCTCTAAGGTCTTGACTCGTGTCTCTTATATATACAATATATTGTTCTAAACCTGCTCTTATACCAACTATACCACTCCCACCTCTATACCTATACTATAAAAGAGTATTATATAATAATACTATTGGATAATATAGAGAATAAGGCGATATGGGATACACACGTGAATATTCCCTTGGACTAACACTGGTACATATCTTATATCATATAAAACTCACCATAGATGTACACGGTCTCACTACAAAGCAATAAACACGTGTGCCTCCAGAATAGAACAATACATAACATACATATAATAAATAACAGGGAGAACACAGAGTCAAAGTGCAGTGATACTATATATATATATAATAGAAATGTATACATAGGTCCAAAGATATACGTCAAACAAATATGTTATCATTAAAACATTTAATACATGAATCCAAATACAACTCAATAGTATAAAATAAATATAAATAATTAAATCCTAGACTTTATCTATGCCCTACAACTATAAATCGGTCACCTCGTCCTTGAACCTGAAATGTCTCAGATTGATCCAAATATTATAAATAACACACAGGTCGGACTATGTCTACAATGATATGTATAATATAACATATAGTGATAATACAAAAAGTATAATAAGAATAACATTACAGTCTTAAAATACCTCAAAACAACATTCAGAACAATCCCAAATAGGAAAGAAATCATCACTATATAAACATATCAAGTCAGGGACCATAAAATCAACATTGATGGGTGAATCATCCATATCTTGAAATCACCATCAAATCCATAAATCATGTATAGTGAGATATCCTCAATTAAGTCAGGCAATGATGAAGCAAGGACCATAATATCTCTAAATTTCATATCATAAAATACGATCATCAAATCACTAAAATCAATGAGAAAATTTTGAGCCAGCTTATAACAATGCCCAAATATAATCAATAATAAATAGTTCATCTGCATATAAAGAATAGGTTGCCTACCTAAGAGGGATACGGGGTTGACCATACTTTGGACACAGTCTAAGGTATGATCTCATCTCATATATATTTATCTTCCACACCAAAACCATAAAGGAGACTGATGGCCACATGCTCGCTCCAAGAAGCCAGGGGCTACTAGCCTTCCGCTGAGTAGCCGGATCTATTCTTATAGTCTTCAATATCCTTAACGGATATCGTGTCCCATCCACCAATGGCTCATCTACGCATAGCGTCGGTCATGACCCTGCATTGCCTCTAATGGTAACAGACTGCTGACCTAAGTGATATAAGGGGCTATGGGCAAATACCCATCTACAACTACTATGATGCGCATCAAATATAATATACAATAATAGCGTCGTGGATTTGGGGTGCAACCTCATGATTAGGCCGTCGGATACTGGTCAATCTAGTTCACTTCCGAAATAGAAAGAAAGCCAGACACAAGTTGATAGACATATAGCATACACAAAGGTTGTCACACGACTCTACATATAAGCCAACGCACGACTATGAGGTACTCAAAACAGCAAGTATCACTTGTAACATACCCCGTATTGAGTGTCACCATGAGCCGTATTGAGTGTCATCCATGAGCAAAAGAATAGCCGAATAAATATCACAATGGCATCTCATACCACCACGTGTTACTAGCTCATTTATTCAAAGCTCACATGTCAGCTCGCCCTTCATTATTTTATATAACGAGTCCAAAGAATAACCAGAAAAGTATTACCGAATGCCTCATCCCGAACGGTAATAATAATCCATATATTCAGATTTCTCATCACATAGAATAATTGAAAGATGTCATCATTATATCATCTTAAAATATAGTTCAAATCAATATCAACGGTAAATCGTTCGTAGAAAAATCAATATAGAAGGAATGATAAATTATAAAAATATAGTAAGATAATATTTAAACAAATATTTTGAATAAACATCGTATACACTTAATAATAAATAATACCCATAAATTTATTTATTTATATAATTGCAAAATAAGATACAAAATTCGAATTCATTTCCATATATATATATTTATATATTTATATATTCAAATCACTTTATAAGTCAAATACAATTATAAAATCATTACCAAGTTATCTATAGTCAGATTCTACTTTAAAATAAATTAAATCACTTTATGAGTAATTCCTTTATATTTCAAACCACTAGTATATAATTTATATATATATATATATATATATATTCAAAGTTGTTAATTATTATATTAAAGCCATTTAATAATATTAGAAAATCATTTCATAATATATTCATAAAGATGATCTAATTTCAATAGAATATATATATATATATATATATGAAGTAAAATACATGTCTAGAATAAAATCTATAATAACATCTTAAATATACTAAATAATTTCCAAACATTGTAAATATTTATCATAGAACTCTTAATAATAACCCATATCAAATACACACAAATACCATGCTTTTAAATCAAATAGAAATAGGATTTAAGATATAAGAAAATATTAAAATCATTTCAGAAAAAAATCAGAAATTACCCAGGTTCAGTCGACTGGGATAATGCTTCAGTCGACCGATCTCAGTCGACTAAAACCATAAAGGAGTCGATTAAAATAGGATGTTGTTCTTGAGTTTGGATTTTAAACTAGTTCAATCGACTGAATGGTTACCTTAATCAACTGACCCAGTCAACTAAACTAGTGAAAGATCTTGTTGTTTTAGAATGTGCACTCGGGAAGAAATTTTGCGCTAGTTTAGTCGACTGAATGTTTTATTTAGTCGATTGAATAGTGTAAATTTCTGGACTTAATCAATTTCTGAAATAAGAATTTCAAACCTCAAAACATTTTCCAATTCGATTCGAATTCAAGTAAAACAATGTTTAAAAGAAGGTATCATATGATATAAATACATCTATCATAAATTTTGAAGCTAAGAAAATCAACTGTGGATTCAAATTCATCAATGATTAATCAAGGATTGAATAAGGAAAACCAAGTTGTGAATGAGTATTTATTCAATACTCATATGATCAAAATCATACACATATAACAAATTCAATGATTAACTTTCAGCAATAGAAATTAACCACAACAAATACTTCATTTAAGTGTGTAAAAATCTAATTTAGACATAGATGTATGAGTGAATAATACTTACCTTGGTCATGGGCAGCCTAAAATGCCTTCTATCGTCTTATTTCTTCTTCTTTGATAATGCCCTAGCTTCAAACTTGATCAAAAGTTCAACTTCTTCATGAAAATTGGTGTAGCTTGGTGTTGAAAAAAACTTACTTGACTTTTAGAATTTATTGGATTTTATTTTTATTTTACTTTGATTTAAGAAGAAGAGGAAGTGTTTCATGAACTTATATTTCCATGAAGTTAGGAATAAAATTACGTAGGGATGCTTTTGCGCGAGGGAAGAATTCTTGAAGAGGATAGATAATTCTAGCACAAGAAAAATATAAATAAGGGAGAGTCGGACTTTGGGCTTGCTATTTAAGTTTGGGACTCATGTCGCAATTTCCATCTCCTCTTCTTAATTTCATTTTCCACAAATTAGTTTAAACTTGAATGTAAAAAAATCATATTAGTGACTCTAGGGTAATCACATTTTATTATGAAATTTTTATGAAATTTAGATTCCATAAATTATTTTGTTTTAATTAATTTTGCGAAAATTACATTCTTTGGCCCACTTAATAAAGATTCTTTTATTAACCAAAATTAATTCAAATCTTTACTTAAAAAATAATTACTATCATAAATCTTCATTTTTTATTCATATATAAGTTTATAAAATATTGCTTTTATATTTTAACTTATATTGTTTTAAATCATTTCTTAATTACATTCCAAACCCAATTACTAAATAATTTTCAAACCATTCATTTAAATAAAATAAGACCTCTTTTCCTTTAAAATATATTTATAATCACATTTACTAATAATATTATATTTTATAAAATATATAATTACCTTTATCATCTCCAAATCATTTTAAATTCATAAATATTCAAATATATCCAAATCATTCTAAATTGATCTTTAAAAAAACCCATTTAATCAACTAAACAACTTTTGTTATCATGAACTAATTGCTACTCAGCACCGAATTGGTACACCAACAATACTTAAAGATAATATGGTATCTCTCTGGTTACTCCACCCTATACTCTGTAGCACGATGGTGTTTCAAAAAGAAGGAATCGAACCCTATTAGATATGGTTCGTTTCATGATAAGTAAAGCTAAGTTACATTTTTCCTATTAGAGATATGCACTAGAAACCACAATACATATATTGAATTTGCTACCCACTAAATCAGTGCCTAAGATGCTATATGAGATTTGACATGGGAAGAAACGTCACCCTAATTATTCTAAGGTATGAGTTGTCCGACCTACATTAAGAATGTGGTCCTCAACAAACTTAAGGTAAGATTGGCCCTATATAAATTTATAGAATATTCCAAGAATTCTAGGGCATATATTTTCCATAACACCTAGGAACAAAAGGTTATTGTTTATGCATATGCTATCCTTTTAGAAAAGGAATTTCATCGAAAAAATTAACAACGATGTTGTAGACTTGGGTGAGATCTAAGAATTAATACGGAGACCGAACTAGTGGGAGAATCAAATTTACTATTATACAAAACCACACAACCTATTATAATGTATATTAGGGAATCTCATGCATGTGAGAGATACTACAGTTTTCTCATGTATGGAGAAAAAGTGGATCGCATCTTAAAAGAAGATACTCCTATTTATTTTCAACAAGCACTGTGGAGTAAGGACTCTATACTTTGGCTTGAAGCTATGAAATTCGAAATGGATTCAATATATGATAATAAAGTATGGACTTTGACTAACATATCCGAGGGGAGAAAATCAATTGGCTGCAAATGGATTTTTAATAAAAAACTAAATGCAAATGGATAAGTAGAAACTTATAAAGAAAGACTAGTTGCAAAAGGGTTTTGTTAAATTCAATGTTTTGATTATAAAACATTTTCGCTCGTAGCCGTGCTTAAGTCCATTCGGATAATGATGGCCATTACCACATTCTATTACTATGAAATATGGAAAATTGACGTTAAAACGGCATTTCTAAACGGTGATTTAGAAGAGATCCTTACATGTCGTAACCTGAGGTTTTGAGGTCAGTAGGAGTGAGGACAAGGCTTGCAAATTGTTAAGATCGAATCATAGTCTTAAACAAGCTTCAAGAGGTTGGAATAAGTGTTTTAATTAAGTAATCAAATAGTTTAGTTTTTATTAGAAGATGGTGGGAGTATGCGTACATCGAAAAGAATAAGGAAGTATTATAGTGTTCTTAATCCTATATGTCGATGATTTATTACTGATTGGTAATGACATTACATTGTTGCAATTAGTGAAAACCTGGTTATCCAATAACTTCTCTATGAAGGATTTGGGATAAGCAACCTATATACTTGGTACTAAGATCTATAGACATGGATCAAAGAGGTTGTTGGGATTGTCCTAATCCTTATACATAGATACCACACTGAAAAGGTTTAGTATGGAGAATTCCAAGTCATGCCCAACTGCTCAAAGGTGCAGCTAGAAAGATGTCCTAGTCAGCCGGGGTGAACGATGATTAGATATGTGGTTGAAATGGTCTATAACCCTCACCCGTGATGTCGCTCATCCTTCGTACAGGATGTGACACTACTGTCAAGACTGGCATTGTTACCCTGAGTGATGCCAAAGTCCGAAATCCATAGTGTGCCTATATAGAAATAAGCCGGGCCTAACTCCTTATATCTGCGTGTCACTCTAGGGAACCTTCAGGCCCTTTGGGGCTTAGGTTCGAGTCGGGGCCACCTGTAGCTTCTTATTGCAGCATGTCAACCTGGAGAATCTTCAAGCCCTTCAACGCTTAGGTTCAAGCCGGAACTGCCTGTAGCTCCTTATTACAACGTTTCACATTGGAGAACCTTTAAGCCCCTCAACGCTTAGGTTCAATTCGAGATTGCCTATGTGTCACCTTAGAGAATATTTAAGCATCTCAATGCTTAGGTTCAAGCCAGGACCGCCTGTCACTCCTTATTGCAGTTTGTCACCCTGGAGAAACTTTAAGCCACTTGGCGCTAAGGTTTGAGATGGGACCGCCTAATAGCAGAGTGATGCACGGATAAGTTCACCTTTTACAATTTATATCTACTAAATTCTTATGAACGATGACGTCTGCCGCTCGTCTCATCATTATATCACACCCTTATGCAAGAGGGCTTGAGCCAACCATGCATCCCGGTTCAAGCCAGGACCTGCAGTCATCTGACGACAGGCAACATATCATCCAGAAGAACTCTTGAGCCCTCATGTGATGCGGTTTGAGCCGGGCCCATTCACCACTCTACACATGACTTCCTGTCACCCAGGAGAATCAATGGGCCAACATGCGCTCCACTAAATTGTTGGAAATACGGATTACGGATCTTAAGGCAGAATTAACACTAGAGGAGGAGGGGTGGATAGTGTTTAATTAATTTTATGAATCTTTTTGAAATCTTTTCAAATTAAATCCAAACAGATACAATTCACAAACACATAAACAATCATAGAATCAGACATAGATGCAAATAGCAAATAAAAGCAGTAAAAGAAAGAACACACCGGAATTTTATACTGGTTTGGAGTTACCTTACATCCAGTCCCACACAATTTCTTGTGCAGATTTCTTTTCAAATATAATGTCGATATTACAACCTCGATTTTAAGGCCATGAGATACATCCTCCTGTCTCCGAGTCCAGGGCAAACTCTCTTGGTTTAACCAGGCTACAAGATCACCAATTGATTTATGGGCTACAGTCACACCCAATTGATTTACGGGCCACAATCACACCGTTTCCAATCACACTTTGATAGAGAGAGACTCGATACACTTCTTTGATTACAAATGATCATATAACTCTGAATAGCACTGAGATCTTTGAGAGAGAGAGAGTGGCATAGAATCAAACTAGAGATGATCGAGTTTGATTCACTTAGAATTTCGGTAGAGTTTTGTTAAAGCATTTGAAATATAAGAGAATATTTGAGTGGAGAAGAAGGAGTGAAGAAATGAAGAAAAACTAACTTGAAATTCGTTGAAAACAACTGGTATTTATAGGAGAACAACGGTCATGTCCATTCGCGAAAGGTTATGACGAATAGACACTTCTTTTGAAAATTTGAAATTTGAATTCTACGGCTACCATGTCGACATGGGGGGATGAGGGATGTCGACATGCCTATGTTATTTTTGAAAATAGATTTTGCTTTAAAATGATTTCTATTCTAAAACTTGTCAAACAATTTCTAAACTTTGTAAACCATTTTGAATATAGTTTAAACTTATAAAAGAGTTTTAGAAAGTAATCTTAAAATATATAATCTATAATATAAAAGTAATATTAAAAACTAAGTATAGATTTCTTTAAAATATATTAAAGCTAAAATATTAAAATCAAGAGATAGTTTAAAAAAACAAGAGATGATTTTGAAATTAATATGATTAAAAATAGTTTTTGAATTAATGCTAAAATATTTAAATTGATAGAGATTACTTTAAAAAGATAGTTTTGAAAAAATAAATCATTTTAAAAATTTCGTGGATTCCATTCCACTAGAGAAGGTCGTGTGTTCCATCCCACTAAAGAGGTCGTGGGTTCCATCCCACTATTAAAGCGAGAAGGTGGCTTCCATTCCACAATTAAAATCCGATTAAAGATTATAGTGCTATTATGAAGTTTTAACATAAATCTAGACTCTATTACTTATCTTGATATATTGACTCTTGATACTCATGAGTCTTCAGTCTTGATTTCTTCAACCTTGAATTCGTCAGTCTTGAATCTCTATACTCAATCTTGAATCTTTATATTGTACAGTCTTCATTCTCAGTACCTGCTATATATATATATATATCCTGCATATACATATATATCTAGACAAGAATATTAGTATTTATATTTTATAACAAGTCCTAAGGTTGTTTTCATCGAAACCATCATCCCAGGAACTAACAATCTCCCCCTTTTTGATGATGACAACCTATGTTTATATAATATACTCCATTAAACTCTGGTTCTGCTCTGACTCCCCCTTATTCCAACAACTCCCCCTTAATCTAAGCCTAACTAACAGCCTAACTATCCTATTTTATAATTCTCCCCCTTTGCCATCCACAAAAACTAAGCCTAAACTACATAACTCCCCCTTAAACTAATACTATGGAACTAAATGCTAATAACGAAGTATAATAAGCGAAACATAAATCTAATTTTATTATATATGATGTTACATTCCACATATATATATAAAAATAAAAACAAATATATACAAGTATAGAAAACATTAAATTAACAATCTACGAGAGTCCTTGACAATTGGTGACATGTGAATCGAACAATTAGGGTAATGGAGACAAAAGTTTCCATGTTGTTCGACCAAATTACCATTTTTGTCAAAACAAACTTCTCTAATGCAAATAACTTTATCGTCCTCATCCATTTGCGCTTCTTCCTCTTCCTCTTCTTCTTCTTCGTCGTCATCCTCTAATGGATTATGAATACGTATGTTAGAGGAATCATCTTCAATCACAATAGGGTCTGCATGATTATCCATTAGAAATTTTTGCAAATTTCTAAGGATCTTGCCTTGTTTCTCTTGCTCCTTTTCCATCCTTATTTGCATGACTTATAATTCAGTCAGCATTTGTAGAGAATCCTTGATAATTTCCTCGATCTTCATTACTCGAGCCAATGTAGTTCGTTGAAATGGACCAGAATTAGGAGAAGGGAAGGAAAAGGTTGCATTTTGGTTTGATTTAGAAGAGGAGGCCATTATTTTATATTTTCAGAAGTTTATTACAGAGAAAATGAAGTAAGAAGACAGAAAAATTCGAAGTGTTGTGATTATATAACCACCAAACTGATTTTAGAGGGAAAATCAAAATTTCAAATTTTACCGTTGTATGTCAACATGGGGGGTAGGGGCATGTCAACATCCCTTTGAATTTTTTTTTCTTTGTTTATTTAAATATATATGTTACTATATCTATATTCTATATCTCAGTTATAGAACAAATACCTAGTTCTCTTCTTAATTTAATAAAGGTTGATTGATTTAAGGGTTTGGTCAGAATATCAGCTATTTGATTCTCAATGTTGATAAATTCATGAGAAATAATTTCTTTACTTATATTATCTCTGAGAAAATGATGTCTGATATTAATATGTTTTGTTCTAGCATGATGAGTAGGATTTTTGGATAAATTTATTGCACTTGTATTGTCACAATAAATTTGTGATTTTGAAATATTTAATCCAAAATCCTTTAGGGTCTGTTACATATAGATAACTTGAGAACAAGCCAAAGCAACAGAGATATATTCTGCTTCAGTTGTTGATAGTGAGACAGTATTTTGCTTTTTACTAAACCAGGAAACCAGAGAATGTCCTAAAAAGTGACAAGTTCCACTTGTACTTTTTCAGTCCGATTTACAACCAGCATAGTTAGCATCACAATATGAGATTAAATCAAATGAATCATTTTTAGGGTAAAATAGGCCATAGTCTAAAGTGTGTTTAACATATCTTAGGATACGTTTAACAACTTTTAAATGGGTTTCTTTGGGTTGAGATTGGTACCTTGCACAGAGACAGACACTATGCATGATATCAGGCATACTCACAGTTATATAGAGTAGCAATCCAATCATTCCCCTGTATAGTTTTTGATCAACATCTTTTGACATGTCTTCTTTATTTAAGGCTTCATTGGTTGCCATATGAGTGGGTTTTCCACTCGCAGTGGTCATACCAAACTTACTAACTAGATCCTTAGCATACTTTTCTTGACTAATGAAAATACCACTATCTAATTGTTTTATTTGCAATCCTAAAAAGAAAGTAAGTTTACCCATATGACTCATCTCAAACTCTTTTGTCATTATTTCAGAAAACTCTTTGTTCATTTCATTGTTTATTGATCCAAAAATTATATCATCTACATAAATCTATACTAATTGGATATCATTTTTGTTTCTTTTAATAAAAAGAGTATTATCTACTTTACCAATTTCAAATTTTGATTGTAATAGGTAAGATCTTAGTTGTCATACCAGGTTCTAGGATCTTGTTTCAGACCATATAAGGCTTTCTTTAATTTGTAAACATGATTTGGAAACTTTTCTTCTTCAAAAAGTGGAGGTTGTTCAACATAAACATCCTCTTTAACAAAACCATTTAAAAAGGCACTTTTAACATCCATTTGAAATAATTTGAAATTGTTGTGATTTGCGAAAGCAAGTAGAATTCTAATGGCTTCTAATCTTGCTAGGGGAGCAAAGGTTTCATCATAGTCTATTCTTTCTTCTTGACAATAACCTTGCACGACTAACCGAGCTTTATTTCTAACGACCTCATCTTGTTCATTCATTTTATTTTTATAAACCCATTTAGTTCCTATTATAGTTTTGTCCTCAGGTCTAGGAACAAGTTCCCATACATCATTTCGGGTGAATTGATTCAGTTCTTCTTGCATAGCAAGAATCCATGAATCATCAAATGATGCTTCCTTTGGATTTTTAGGTTCAATAGTTGATATAAAAGCTACATTACTCATCTTGTTTAGTTGATTTCTAGTTCTAACAACAGATTCAATATTTCCTAGTATATTTTCTATAGGATGATCTTTCCTTTTATTAGGATGAACAGTTTCACAATTTGTTTCATTTGATTCATTATTTAAAGTAACAAAATCATCTTCATCATTTATTTAAACAAAATCTTTGAAATTTTCATCAAAAGATACATGCATTGTTTCTTCAATGGTGTTAGTTTTTAAATTAAAAACTATGTATGCTTTACTTCTATTAGAATATCCGATCAAGATTCCTTTTTCGGATTTAGGATCAAATTTATCCAAAATGTCCTTTGTATTTAGAATAAAGCATTTACTTCCAAAAACTTTAAAATAAATACCTTTGGTTTCTTATTGAAAAGAAGTTCATATGGTGTTTTATTGGTTAGAGGTCTAATTAAAATCCTATTCAAAATGTAACAAGTTGCAGCGACTGCTTTAGCCCAAAAATTTCTTGGTAATTTACTATCTGAAAACATAGTTCTTGCACACTCTTGAATCGTCCTATTTTTACGCTCTACCACTCCGTTTTGTTGTGGAGTTCTTGGAAAGGAAAATTATGAGTTATTCCTTTTTGATTACAGAAATTTTCAAAATTTTCATTTTCAAATTCTCCATCGTGATCACTACGAATAGTTTTGATTTTTAAAGAAAGTTGATTTTGAATTCTTTTTGCAAAAGTTTTAAATAAATCAAAAGCATCACTTTTATGTTTCAGAAAAATTGTCCATGTAAATCTAGAATAATCATCTACAATTACAAAAACATATTTACTATGATTTATTGACTGAATTTAGATGGACCAAACAGATCTAAATGAAGTAAATCAAGAAGTTTTGAAGTTGAAATCATATCTTTCAATTCAAATGAACTCTTTCTAAGTTTTCCTAATCGACAAGCATCACATATACTATCTACTTTAAAATCCATTTTAGGGAGACCTCTTACTAGATCAAGTTTTGAAGTCTAGATAAGCGTTTGAAATTCAAATGCCCAAATCTTTTATGCCAAATCCAAGGGTCACTTGTATTAGCCAAAAGACATAGGTTATCATTTGAGATTTTCATACCAAGAATATAAATTATTTTCTTCCTAATTCCTTCAAAGATAATATTTGATTTATTATCTTCGATGTGACACTTATCCTTTTCAAATTTAATTTTGTAGCCCTTGTCACATAGTTGACTTATGCTAAGTAAGTTGTGTTTTAGATTCCTAACTAACAGAACATCAGAAATAGTAGGAGTTTTAGAGTTACCGACATTGCCAATGCCAATCACATATCCTTTTGAATTGTCTCCAAAGTTGACCATTCCTCCATCTTCATAAATTATGTCATTTAGTATCTCCGGATTACCAGTCATGTGTCTTGAACATCCACTATCAAGTATTCATTTGTTTTTCTTAATTTGCACCATTTGTCCATTGAGTATTGATTCTTCAAAAGCCATATAACACATCTGTTCCTGCACAATACACCAATTCAATAGATAACTTGATTTTCTATAATAACAATATGCAAGCTTATGAGACAATGATGATTTGGACAGTTTTGAACTAGTGTTACAGAATCTCCAAAAATTGCCATTTCAAACTTTTTCAAAATTCAAATTATGATAACTTTGAAAACCAATGCTCTGATACCAAATGTTGGAAATGCGGATTACGGATCTTAAGGCAGAATTAACACTAGGGGGTGAATATTGTTTAATTAATTTATGAATCTTTTTGAAATCTTTTCAAATTAAATCCAAACAGATGAAATTCACAAACACATAAACAATCACAGAATCAGACACAGATGCAAATAGTAAATAAAAGCAGTAAAGGAAAGAACACACCGGAATTTAATACTGGTTCGGAGTTACCCTATATCCAGTCCCACACAATTTCTTGTGCAGATTTTTTTTAAAATATAATGTCGATATTACAACCTCGATTTCAAGGCCACAAGATACACCCTCCTATCTCCGAGTCCAGGGCAAACTCTCTTGATTTAACCAGGCTATAAGGTCACCTAATTGATTTACGGGCTACAATCACACCCATTTGATTTATGGGCCACGATCACACCGTTTCCGATCACACATTGATAGAGAGAGACTCGATACACTTCTTTGATTACAAATGATCCTATAACTCTGAATAGCACCGAGATCTTTGACAGAGAGTGGCAGAGAATCAAACTAGAGATGATCGAGTTTGATTCACTTAGAATTTCGGTAGAGTTTTGTTAAAGAATTTGAAATATAAGAGAATATTTGAGTGGAGAAGAAGGAGTGGAGAAATGAAGTAAAACTAACTTGAAATTCGTTGAAAACAACTGGTATTTATAGGAGAACAATGGTCATGTCCATTCGCGAAAGGTTATGACGAATGGACACTTCTTTTGAAAATTTGAAATTTGAATTCTACGGCTACCATGTTGACATGCCTATGTTATTTTTGAAAATAGATTTTGCTTTAAAATGATTTATATTCTAAAACTTGTCAAAGCAATTTCTAAACTTTGTAAACCATTTTGAATATAGTTTAAACTTATAAAAGAGTTTTAGAAAGTAATCTTAAAATATATAATCTATAATGTAAAAGTAATATTAAAAACTAAGTATAGATTTCTTTAAAATATATTAAAGCTAAAATATTAAAATCAAGATTTTGAAACTAATATGATTAAAAATAGTTTTTGAATTAAGGCTAAAATATTTAAATTGATAGAGATGACTTTAAGAAGATAGTTTTGAAAAAATAAATCATTTTGAAAATTTTGTGGATTCCATTCCACTAGAGAAGGTCGTGGGTTCCATCCCACTAAAGAGGTCGTGGGTTCCATCCCACTATTAAAGCGAGAAGGTGGATTCCATTCCACAATTAAAATCCGAATAAAGATTTTAGTGATATTATGAAGTTTTAACATACATCTAGACTCTATTACTTATCATGATATCTTGAACTCTTGAACTCTTGAACTCTTGATACTCATGATTCTTCGGTCTTGATTTCTTCAATCTTGAATTCGTCAGTCTTGAATCTCTATACTCAGTCTTGAATCTTTATACTGTACAATCTTCATTCTCAGTACCTGCACATATATATATATATATATTGCATATACATATATATCTAGACAAGAATATTAGTATTTATATTTTATAACAAGTCCTAAGGTTGTTATCATCAAAACCATCATCTCAGGAACTAACATAAATGCCAACCGCAACTTGGTACTTGGGCAACACTTGGCTGTAGTGCCTAATGCAGGAACGCCTCCTGGCCGGGTGTCATCCTGGAGAACCTCGAGCCACTTAATGCCTAGGTTCATGTTAGGACTGCCCATCAATAAAGCAGCATAGTGAAGCTCAGCTGTCATTTGTCAGTTTCGACACCTGACGAACGACTGGGTTGCTCGGTCAATGCTCGCTTTCGAGTCCATTGACTGACCCAGCCTATCAGCTAAAATAAATTGGTCAACCCAATGCATGGGACTTTGCCAGCTATCTAAGACATGATACTTTACTAGTCATAGGCAAATCAAAGATAATAACTGATTCCATAAACAACAAATTTACAACAAAAAGATACGTTCTTATTCAGTTCAAAAGAATGTAGGGGTACAATGGCCGCTGTCACGACCCGCAAATCCGTACCCTTGATTAAACACTAATCTCCATTGATTAACTCAAGATGCATGGAAATACGAAGCATGAGGGTTTTAAAAGAAGAGGTAGAAGAAAAGATAGAAGAAAAAGAGAAGAAGAGAACAACAGAACAACATCAGAACAGAAATAATAACAGAATCTCACATATCGCAGCGGAACAATATATAATAGATAATCACTAGCCTTTTAAAACAAAGAACTATATCAGTTTTTATACATACATCAATCAGAGTCAATATACAACAATGGACAGTTATATAAACTTGTCCTCATACAGAATACACAGCGGAATAAATACTATCAGATACAAATACTACGTCTCGTCATCCAGCTTATCTCCAAAGCTCCAGAATATCCAGAATATCCTGATAATCTAACTCTAGACTGCCCGTGTGGAAATTGGTGGGCACCCAGAGTTTAGAAGGGAAACAATAAACTCCGAGTCAGTCATGGTGACTGGTGTGAGATTGTAAAATAGTTATTTTTCATAAGGAAAATAAAATAGATTCGCAATGCTTTTGGAAAATGAAACTACTATAAGACCTCCCGCCACACACACAATGCAAACGCAGAATTGGAGGAGATTTCTTCTTATGATAGTCAAAGATGCTTACTACGCAAAATCAAATCCTTTTTGATATTATTATTAGTGCATAGTGTAGAAAACATTTCGAAAGTAGAATATAAATCTTAGCCAGCATAGACATTTCGAACTATGCCTACTATAGCTACCATCCAAACAGTGGGGCGCCACCATAAGTGAATGATAGGTTCTACAACTAAAACCGTACAAGGCTCGTATTGTTTCTTTGGATTTCCAACAAATGGTCAGGCCAAGGAACTTCCTATTCCACGAAGGAACGCCTCTGGAATGACGTCTCGAGAACCTAACCGGATCTCTGCCAACACAAGGCCGGGTTACCTCTGCAAAAATAGGTAACTACTGACATGCGTATGCCATCCCCCGATCGTAACCGATCTTCCCGAGGATCCCCGATTTCCAACAACCACAGAATAATAATAATGCAGTAACCACATAGGTTAAGTATCTGGGCTCCATACCATGATACCACCTCTATCCAGAAGGAATGACATACACTAAGGGGCGCTACTCCCTAGAACCTTGCTGCATCCTTCCTGTTTTGACCATTTCCGGGGTGTGAGGCTCGACGAAGTCTCGTCCACAAAGCTACGCTTTTCAAAAGCCATGCTTCGGGTCAAACAAATGATCAACCTATGATCACAAAGATATAAGATCAAACTAATGATCATATCGCAAATGATCAAACACTGATCATTTCACAGCAACACTCAGTATGCCACGTTACCAAATTGGGAATATATCGCTGATAAATTTCAACTACATAACCTCTGAGCTCGTACGTCTCAGAGAAGGGTGTTAAGCTAAGAGAATAAATTCTCCGCCACCAACAGATATGTATTTGAAAGAAATCAGCTTTATCTCTCAATCTGTAACGTCAGACATACAATCCATACAAGTCTGTTCCGGGATCGAACAGAACCGAAGGCACTTCTCACGAAGCCCTTGCACATCCGGATAATTTTCTAATCACGTCCAGACTTCCCGTCACTAAGGGTGATAAAACCTCTAAATCGGAGATCAACCGATGTAGATTAACTCAACGGTAATCCTTCCGTTTTCAAAAATATCCGGTCTTCAACACCGGTCTTCGAATGCAATTCATAACGACGTATCACATATTCGGAATGGGTTATACGACCCCATGGTCCTTTCCCGGCTAACCCGAATAGTGAGCGCTTATTCAAAAATAAGTGTGACATTCAAATTCATCCAATTCACAACAAATACCTATTTAAAGGTAATTATTGATAGTCGGTTATTTAACTATCAATAAAGATGCGCAACATCATCAGATTCCAAATAATTTTCCAAATTATTTATTTTCAAAAATATCTTTACTAGATATAGAATTTCCACACTTAACCGTTTGAAAACAAATTTCAAATATTCACTTTTCAATTTATCTTTAAAAGATAAAGTTTCAAACCCTTCGTTTCATATTGGAAAAGCAATTCCATACTTATTTAAAATAAGTAATTCACAAAACTATTTATTTTCAACATTTGAAAATATTCAATATACTTAAATCAAAATTAAGTATATGTTTCATTCTTTAAGGAAATCATTTACTATAACAACATCTATTTGAGTCAAAACGAATGTTACGTAAAACATCGTTACGATGACTCAAAATCACTAGTATAGGGATTCGAAAATTAAGATAGATATTTAAATCCCAATACTAGATAAAAACATTTCCTTTCGGAAATCATTTACTATAACAACAGTGTTATAGTCCACCATTTCCTTATTTTTCGAAAACATCTATTTCAACAATGAATGTTGAAATCTATGCTTTCGATTCATAATACATTTTAAAACATCTTTAAAATTTTTAACTTCATTTTTAAGTGTCACTTTCCAAAACTATCCATTTTACTTAACAATATATTCACTGTCCAAAATCGTGAATATACTTCACTAACCAAATTTCAATATTTTCTACACATTTATTTCAAAGAATTATCCACTATCCAAAATCGTGGATAAAATTCCCTTAATAACCTTCTATATTAAATTCATCAAATTTGATTGATTTTCGAATTTATAAAACAACGTTTATAAATTCACCTTTTTATATTTCATAACAACTTTGATTTATAGATTTCTTTTTATTAACTTCTATAATTCACTTATCAAAATAAGTGATTTCGGATTTATAAAACAATGTTTATAAATCACTTTTATACTTTATAATAATTTCAACTTATGAAATCATTTCATTTAGCAATTTCTATTTATATCCCATCTAAGTGCAAAAATCTAATTTATAAGTAAATTACTTATAAATCTTTTATTCTACAATTTCATTCTTTTTTTTTACTTCACAATTTATAAATCTATAAATCTCGTTCACTTACGAATTCCATTGATATTTCATTCTTAACACTTATAAAACTCGTTTTATAATTCCAATATTTTAAATTTACAAATATCAACTTTATAAATCTTTTATATAGACCGTTTACAATATTCAAAAATCCCAACTTAAACCATTTTATAAATGAATCAACTTTTATTTCAAAAATCACACTTTGGTTATATTTCACCAAAAATCTTAACTTTTATAACTTTAAAATTTTAAACGTTTATTTATTTGAAATAAATCAATTCAAAAATTCAATAAAACGTCTACTTTCAAAAATCACTTTAAAATCCTTTTAAAGTAAAGGTCGTTATTTTTAAACTTCAAAACTGAATCTGATGATGCAACAGCACCAATTAGTCAATCACAGCAACAAACATCACATATCAATATGATAATAGAATATACATCAATATCTGTAAATAAATAAATACTAGTGAGGAATCCAGTTGGATCCCTCCAACCTGTCTCCCTGCATCCACAGATGTTAGCACAATACCAATTCCACTTCGAGGTGGAATATCGCGGTATATGGGTATTATAAAAATCATCCGCTTACTAACGGCGCAATAGGGTCTCATCCGCTATACGAGGCGGGAAATCAATCAATCCAATATATACATATGCCAATATGTATATATTGCTATATATATAGATATATCCTACTATATCTAATATCACATCCAAATAGAAATCAATCAATAACTGCAAAAAAATCCACTTTTTTTTTGAGTGAGAAAAATCTCACCTTAGCTTTTATTTTGCAATCCATTTCCAAATTGGATTGTTCTCTTGATTTATACCTTGTATAACAATTATATAAATTAATCAATATTCAAACAAATCAAATAACTAATTTTCATCTTTGATTGTTTAATTAACTAACTCCTCTTTCAATAATTTTATTTAATTTCAATTTAAGGTTTAAAACTAAGTTTTCTTTATTAATTATTTTTAATGACAATAATTAAATGAACCATTTATACAATTAATTCTGCTGTATACATATACATTTCACTAAAATTCTTCTGTCCATATAGATTGAAAACTAAATAGGCCTTACTACTATTATCATTTTCATTATTCGAGAATTTTAAAATAGAATTAGCTTAACAAATTATAGATAGAGATTGAATGCTTACAGCAATTCTGAGAACCAGTCGATCCCCCATCACCTCGCTAGACTTCGAGCTCACCACTTCTTGGAACTCGCGAGCCTCACCCAATCTCAACTTCGCCTAAGTCGCGAAATCCTAGAACGCCGCACCGTTCGCCTCGCGCGCGGCCATCAACGACACCATCTCGCGAGCACGTGCGCCGTCGCACCTCATCTCCATCGCTGCGATGCCCTAGACCTGCTCGTGCTCCTCCAGACCTCGCGCTCGCCGTGCCCTAGCTCACGCGCCGCCTCCATCGATTCCCATCCAGTCGCGAGCTCGATTTCGTTTGAATGTTTAGAAGAGGGGACGCGAATTTTAAACAGAGACCATTTTTTCTTTGCGTTTGATTTTGAAGAGAGGGGGTAAGAAACCGATCAATTCGATTTTTATTTTGGATCTGAGAAGTTCAGCCATTTTTTTATAGCTCAGAGAATTCGATTTTCTGTTTTGAACGAGATGGGTATAATTTAAAAGGGAAGAACAGAGGGAACTACGTGACTTTGCAGAGAGGTATGGGTCGCACGATCTTCTTTCGTGATTCTCTGCGTGATTAAAGGGAGAACAAGCTGTAGTTGACCAACTAAAATATTAATTTAAATTTGAATTTCGTTAAAAATTCAATGCATTTTCCTGTCGTGTGCTCACAAAACAACTCTGATAAATACGAAATTTGAAATCCGGTAATAATTCAATATTACGGACCCAATGGAACTGGTTTCGTCGAATTCCGAGACTTTGCCTCGGATGGCTATTTTTTTAAATATCGATTCGAACGATGTAATTTCAAAACTGAACAAAACAGTTCGAAATTAAATTCTGAAGCTTCTATCATTTCCGGTATTGTCAATACGAATTTTAAAAGCTTTTGAAATATTTTTCTTCAATTTTAAAATTGAAGATTCAAATTTTTGTTCAACTCTTAATAGATTAAATTTTATAATTTAATCGCTAAATTCAGAGTTATATCGGGGATTCAAATTAAATTATCGTTCAAATATTTAAAATTAATTAAATATTTTCAATTTAATTTGTTCAAAATTCTGGGTCGTTACAAACTTCCCCCCTAAAAAGAATTTCATCCCGAAATTACAAGTTAGGAAAAAAGGTCCTTAACTCGTCTATTATTTTACCAAAACCCAATAGTTTTATCAAATTTTCAAACAGATCTTCCTACTAAAGATTCGTTATCATCTCAACTAAATTTCCAACTTCAATTATAAGTTTCAAACAGCATTGTTTACTTCAAAATTCAAATTTAAGTTTAAATTCAAATTTTAACTTTCAAAATTTCTCAAAAATTTTCTAACACTCGAAATTTTCAAAAAATTTCGCCAGCGTCTCCTTTGCGCGGCTAATACGGCACGACTACAAAACGTCCCTACGGACTCTCAGCTTTCAAAAAGAAAAGAAAAAGCCAAGCGGCTAGACAAGAAATCAGCAAATCTCATATTGAAATTCAAATACTTACCTTTTGTCGAGCAATTCAAATTTATCTTCAAAATTAAAATCCCAATTCATAACACCTGTATATCCTACTAGCCATAATATCTAGTTACAATATTCAAACCATTTTGCAAATTCTATTACAAAATTTTCCAATATCAACTACTTATATCATCTTCTAGTTTACTATTGAAGTTATATCCATTATCATTCAATTTTATATTTCAAATTTCATTTGAACTCAATTTGCAATTCCAGTTTATTTTTATTCAATCCTCAACTTAGAATAATTTCAATATCAAATTTTTTACTTAAGAATTTCACTCTTCATTTCTTAGGTTCAATATAAATATTCCATATACACATTATATTTATTTTCAATTTACCACTTCGGTTAAATCTACTTACATTTAAACTGGATTTCAAATTCCATATGAATTTTAATTTCTCTTTCAATTCACATTTAATATTATTCAATTCAATTCTATTGCTTACAACTTCAAAATGAATCTCAATTTTCAATTTCACTTTCATTAAATTGATTCACTTGTACTTACTTTAATTTAACTCTATCTTTTAAGTTAAATTTATTCTATCAAAATTCAAATTGTATAAGTTATCAACTTAATAATATTTCATAAATATTTTTATATAGTATTCCAGAGTTTTACCAACATTTCAAAATCATTTTGAAACAATTCAATTTATCATTTGAATTTCCAAAACCAAATCCAAATTTTCCCAATCAAATTTCCATTTAAAATAATCTGGCAGCAATTCCTCTTCTGGAAACCCGAAAATGAACACCGGTGATGTCGCGATCATCATCGGAATTATTTTCCAGCGACCGAAAAGAGTTTAGAGCTTTCAACTCTCCAAAATACTTTTCAAATTCTTTTCAAAACATTTCCAAATTCTTCTCTGGAATTTCGTTTCAAATTACAAATCACTTTTATAATTTACATTCTTAAATTTCATTTGTACATGGATTTATTTCTTAACTTTGGAGTTATGATTTCAATTTCTTATTCAATTTCAAAATTAAACGATAATAATTTAATATTATCGCTTCTAACAATCATGCAACCATATACTGTAATAATTTACAGAAAATCATTTCTTTTATGTACAAAATAGTTTTGGGTAAAATTTATTTCATTTACCCAATTTTAAAACAATACTGTGCCGAATTGTTCTATATAAGTGTTTAGAGATCCCTATCGATAGAGTTGTACGGACAATACCGACCAGAATTCATATACCACTCAACAAACCAATCATCACAATATAAAACAATTTTATATTAACTAACAAATACGCACTCATATCTATTATTACACTCAACTCATTCTAGAGTACTACTGACTCTATCTCTAATGATTAACACCCAACAGAGCAGGGTTGTCGCTTAACCATATGCTCTGATACCAGCTGTAACGATTCGAAAACAGCGGTCACAACCGGTAGGCTTTGCAACCATCCCGGCCCCACCGTGGCTTACACTGGCACCTCGTAGTTGCTTTTATGGCCAGCCTCTCGACTGTCACAACCAACCCATCCCACTCAGGGACATGTAGGGGTAAGAGTCTCCTGTTCGCCACCAAACCGCGAAGCGAGAACCCCCTATCATGCTGTAATATATCAAATTCATCCAATTCACAACAAATACCTATTTAAAGGTAATTATTGATAGTCGGTTATTTAACTATCAATAAAGATGCGCAACATCATCAGATTCCAAATAATTTTCCAAATTATTTATTTTCAAAAATATCTTTACTAGATATAGAATTTCCACACTTAACCGTTTGAAAACAAATTTCAAATATTCACTTTTCAATTTATCTTTAAAAGATAAAGTTTCAAACCCTTCGTTTCATATTGGAAAAGCAATTCCATACTTATTTAAAATAAGTAATTCACAAAACTATTTATTTTCAACATTTGAAAATATTCAATATACTTAAATCAAAATTAAGTATATGTTTCATTCTTTAAGGAAATCATTTACTATAACAACATCTATTTGAGTCAAAACGAATGTTACGTAAAACATCGTTACGACGACTCAAAATCACTAGTATAGGGATTCGAAAATTAAGATAGATATTTAAATCCCAATACTAGATAAAAACATTTCCTTTCGGAAATCCTTTACTATAACAACAGTGTTATAGTCCACCATTTCCTTATTTTTCGAAAACGTCTATTTCAACAATGAATGTTGAAATCTATGCTTTCGATTCATAATACATTTTAAAACATCTTTAAAATGTTTAACTTCATTTTTAAGTGTCACTTTCCAAAACTATCCATTTTACTTAACAATATATTCACTGTCCAAAATCGTGAATATACTTCACTAACCAAATTTCAATATTTTCTACACATTTATTTCAAAGAATTATCCACTATCCAAAATCGTGGATAAAATTCCCTTAATAACCTTCTATATTAAATTCATCAAATTTGATTGATTTTCGAATTTATAAAACAACGTTTATAAATTCACCTTTTTATATTTCATAACAACTTTGATTTATAGATTTCTTTTTATTAACTTCTATAATTCACTTATCAAAATAAGTGATTTCGGATTTATAAAACAATGTTTATAAATCACTTTTATACTTTATAACAATTTCAACTTATGAAATCATTTCATTTAGCAATTTCTATTTATATCCCATCTAAGTGCAAAAATCTAATTTATAAGTAAATTACTTATAAATCTTTTATTCTACAATTTCATTCTTTTTTTTTAACTTCACAATTTATAAATATACAAATCTCGTTCACTTACGAATTCCATTGATATTTCATTTTTAACACTTATAAAACTCGTTTTATAATTCCAATATTTTAAATTTACAAATATCAACTTTATAAATCTTTTATATAGACCGTTTACAATATTCAAAAATCCCAACTTAAACCATTTTATAAATGAATCAACTTTTATTTCAAAAATCACACTTTGGTTATATTTCACCAAAAATCTTAACTTTTATAACTTTAAAATTTTAAACGTTTATTTATTTGAAATAAATCAATTCAAAAATTCAATAAAACGTCTACTTTCAAAAATCACTTTAAAATCCTTTTAAAGTAAAGGTCGTTATTTTTAAACTTCAAAACTGAATCCGATGATGCAACAACACCAATTAGTCAATCACAGCAACAAACATCACATATCAATATGATAATAGAATATACATCAATATCTGTAAATAAATAAATACTAGTGAGGAATCCAGTTGGATCCCTCCAACCTGTCTCCCTGCATCCACAGATGTTAGCACAATACCAATTCCACTTCGAGGTGGAATATCGCGGTATATGGGTTTTATAAAAATCATCCGCTTACTAACGGCGCAATAGGGTCTCATCCGCTATACGAGGCGGGAAATCAATCAATCCAATATATACATATGCCAATATGTATATATTGCTATATATATAGATATATCCTACTATATCTAATATCACATCCAAATAGAAATCAATCAATAACTGCAAAAAAATCCACTTTTTTTTTGAGTGAGAAAAATCTCACCTTAGCTTTTATTTTGCAATCCATTTCCAAATTGGATTGTTCTCTTGATTTATACCTTGTATAACAATTATATAAATTAATCAATATTCAAACAAATCAAATAACTAATTTTCATCTTTGATTGTTTAATTAACTAACTCCTCTTTCAATAATTTTATTTAATTTCAATTTAAGGTTTAAAACTAAGTTTTCTTTATTAATTATTTTTAATGACAATAATTAAATGAACCATTTATACAATTAATTCTGCTGTATACATATACATTTCACTAAAATTCTTCTGTCCATATAGATTGAAAACTAAATAGGCCTTACTACTATTATCATTTTCATTATTCGAGAATTTTAAAATAGAATTAGCTTAACAAATTATAGATAGAGATTGAATGCTTACAGCAATTCTGAGAACCAGTCGATCCCCCATCACCTCGCTAGACTTCGAGCTCACCACTTCTTGGAACTCGCGAGCCTCACCCAATCTCAACTTCGCCTAAGTCGCGAAATCCTAGAACGCCGCACCGTTCGCCTCGCGCGCGGCCATCAACGACACCATCTCGCGAGCACGTGCGCCGTCGCACCTCATCTCCATCGCCGCGATGCCTTAGACCTGCTCGTGCTCCTCCAGACCTCGCGCTCGCCGTGCCCTAGCTCACGCGCCGCCTCCATCGATTCCCATCCACTCGCGAGCTCGATTTCGTTTGAATGTTTAGAAGAGGGGACGCGAATTTTAAACAGAGACCATTTTTTCTTTGCGTTTGATTTTGAAGAGAGGGGGTAAGAAACCGATCAATTCGATTTTTATTTTGGATCTGAGAAGTTCAGCCATTTTTTTTATAGCTCAGAGAATTCGATTTTCTGTTTTGAACGAGATGGGTATAATTTAAAAGGGAAGAACAGAGGGAACTACGTGACTTTGCAAAGAGGTATGGGTCGCACGATCTTCTTTCGTGATTCTCTGCGTGATTAAAGGGAGAACAAGCTGTAGTTGACCAACTAAAATATTAATTTAAATTTGAATTTCGTTAAAAATTCAATGCATTTTCCTGTCGTGTGCTCACAAAACAACTCTGATAAATACGAAATTTGAAATCTGGTAATAATTCAATATTACGGACCCAATGGAACTGGTTTCGTCGAATTCCGAGACTTTGCCTCGGACGGCTATTTTTTAAATATCGATTCGAACGATGTAATTTCAAAACTGAACAAAACAGTTCGAAATTAAATTTTGAAGCTTCTATCATTTCCGGTATTGTCAATACGAATTTAAAAGCTTTTGAAATATTTTTCTTCAATTTTAAAATTGAAGATTCAAATTTTTGTTCAACTCTTAATAGATTAAATTTTATAATTTAATCGCTAAATTCAGAGTTATATCGGGGATTCAAATTAAATTATCGTTCAAATATTTAAAATTAATTAAATATTTTTAATTTAATTTGTTCAAAATTCTAGGTCGTTACAGCCGCCCCGCTAGGCTTATAGATATTTTTAATCACTAACTAGTTGAAAAGAAGATATGGAGAGAGATAAAAGGAGAAGCACGCCAAATGTGTACTTTCGAGGTATGCGGGATTGTGCTCTTAACACCCCCCAGAACGCATCTTGATGTGCCGATCGAAGCGTCATTGGTACTTAAACGATCAAGAACTTGCTGAAGAAAAGGGGACGTGCTACCATCTTCAAAGCCTTCTATATTGAATCTCGCAAGAGACCCTAAAAGGCTTCCAGACAACCTCGCCAAAGAGCAGGCCAAGACTTCGACCATGACATCGAAGGCAGACACTATAGCCACTACTCTTTGCAACAAGGCATTGAAGTGTCCAAACCGATGGGAATGTCAGAGCATCAAAGTAAGGAAGTCCACCAGCTTCAGCTAGATCATTAGCTCTAGACTGATGAGAAATCACCATCGAAAATATAGACAAAGGGAGTAGGTCCAAGCCAAAGGAAAGATCCATCTTAAGAAGTAGAAATCCAAATAGCGGTCCAAACTGTAATCGACAAACATGGTTCGGCACCCGAAGAGCTGCCTCCTTCTTGCTAATCCTAGCTGTTTAAACCAAAAATGGCATAAACACCCAATAGATTGAGTAGAGAATAAAAAGTGAAGAAAAGTAAATTAAAAGGAGCAAGAAAAGAACACACAGCGTTTTATAGTGGTTTGGATACTCCGGCCTACGCCCACTTCAAGTTTCCTTTGATTATACTGTTTTTTTTACAAGTATAGTTCTGATTGGTATAAATCCATGGGATTGTAAATGAATGTTAGAAAGTAGGAAAGATAGAAAAAGATCCTAAAAAATAAGCCCCTTCCCTCTTATTTATAGCTGTGTAGAGCCTAAAATCTCGCCTCCATGATACCCATATAGTTTTCCATGCCTTAGACTAATTCTTCCAAAAATTGTTGGACATCTCATCGGTATTCATGGATCGATACTAATCCATGGGCTTGGATCGGTACCGATCCGTAAGTTTGTCATATGGATCATCTTGAATGCTTTTTTTAGGCTCGACTTATGGTGAGCATCGTGATTCCAAACTTTCTTGCATCATTATTAGCTTTTTTTAAGTCCAAATGGTGGATCCGTGGAAGTATGGAGTTGCAGTTTTCTAGATTTTAAGGAGATCGATCATTGGTGCATGCAAACAATCATAGGAGGCCAGAATTGGGTTGTAGGTAGCATGGTTTTGGAGTGTAGAAAGTTTGAGGTCATTCAGGTGAGGTTTTATGGATCGGTTACCAATCCAACACTTTATTGGAATTTTTTTTGCATCTTTGAGTGGTTTTGTATTTGCTTTGCTATTCTGGTTGTGCTTGGTTCCTGGGCTTCACAGTCATCTCTTTGAGCTTCCTGCCTTGATAACTTACAAGTTTTACTTGTCAAGTTCGTTTGTATACTGCCTGGTCAAAAGACGGGATAACACTGGCCTCCCAAAGCACCTCTTGCAAATGGAAGGTGTGCTTTGCTCAAGAACGGATGTTGAAGTCGATGGGCTATCAGTTTTTGAACTTTTTGGTTATTAGTCGATCAAGCTATTGTGAATCATCCCGTTCCTTTGGATTCTCTTGTCAATCACGGGTCGTTTCAAAACTGTTACGGGCCGAGACTCTAGATTCTGCTTAAGTGTAGTTTATACATCATCATCGTTTCAATTTCATTTGGAGTTATTACATTACATATCAAAATCATCCCCTGTTCATCCAAGTTTATCAGTTCTACTCTAATTACAAGGCGTTCAAATCTTTTTATCAAATCTATACCTGTTCTAAGGCTTGATCCCTTCAGGTCGTTTTTAATTCAGTTTAATGCACAATCTCTTCGGATCATTTTATATTTAGTTCAATCCATGATCTCTCTAGATCGTTTTACATTTTTAATGTTTAAATTAAGGGGAAGATCTCTCAAGATCATTTACCATTTAAGTTGAGGGGACGGTCTCTCTGAATCGTTAATCTAATCTATGGTCATTTAGGGCTGATAGTTAAATTCGCGATCTCTTTAGATCATTAATTGAATTCGTCGCCGTTCAGGGCCGATAATTAAGTCTGTGATCTTTCCAGATCCTCAATTGAATCAATGGTCATTCAAGGCCAATAAGTAAAGCTATGGTCTCTCCGAACCGTTAATCAAATCGATGGCCGTTGGGGGTCGATAACCAAATCCATGGTCTCTTCGGACCCTTAATAAGCCTAATCTGCTCGCTCTCTAGCAAGGGGACACAATGACAAGCAAGCCCATCCACTCATACTCTGGCAAGGTGACTTACTTCCTGCACTCCAACCCTATCGCTCCAGACAGGATATTAAGCGATCCAAATCCATGGTCGCTTCAGACCCTTGCTGAGCCCAATCCGCTCAATCTCCAGCGAGGGGACTTAGCGACAAGTAAACCCATCCACTCATGTGCTTCGGTGAGGTTACTTACTTCTTGCACTCTAGCCCGGCCTCTCCGAATAGGACATAAAGCGATCTATATCGTACAAGCCCATCCGCTCGCTCTCTAGCGAAGGGTCTTGCACCCTGCACTCCAGTTCTGTCTCTCCGGACGGGACTTCAAGCGATCAACATCAGTCATCACGTTCAAGTGATTTATAAAATCTTAATAAATTCCATGGGGTCATCAATCTCCATTAGTCTTTCCTAATCAGTTTTGGTCATCACTCAAAGAGCCTAAGCTAGGGCATCTAGCAAACATCTAATCCTATCAAGGTCGCCTTCAGACTTCCAACTCAGAGTGTTCCTAGGGACCAATCAGAATCCCATACACGTGTAAGCACGAGTTAATCTTGTGCAAATATCCTAAATAGTTATCTCTGTTATCAAACTCAGAGCATGCCTAGGCGCCGTTTGGGATCCCGTACACATGTAAGTGGTCTAAGACTCATGTTGCATCACTTATATAAAGGCAGGGTAAAGGAATCGAACCTAACCCCAATTCATCCTAATTATAGGGTTGTCGTCTAGTGGAAGTCTTCGATCAATAACTTCATCCTGCCCTCCGTTCCTACAGTGCACTCTGATTCGTGTTGTCATGTATTCGCACTCTGATTCAACTTATGTATTCCAACAGCGCCCCTCACATGCGCATCTCCAAGTCCTGGATTCAAAGCGGCCATGCCCTCCAAGTTCTTTTGGATCGATATTGATCCGTGCATGGGGATCGGAACCGATCAATGGAATTTTTCCAGGAATCGCCCCCATTTTGTTCCATATCATTTTCAGGGCATTTGTTATGGCCTCTGATTTTGGTCTGCAGCAACTCTAGATGTTCCCATCTATCCCATTCTCCTGAAGAAACTCTCCATCATCTCTTCCTAGCGAGCCATCATCCTTTACTGCATTTCATTCATCATAGTCTCTATCTCATCCCTAGTTATGTAGATGGATGGAGGGTTATATCCTAAGGACACCTCCTGATTGCCCCTTGTCGATTTCCTTCAGTAATAGTATTCCTAGTTGATTGTCTCGTCATTTTGAAACTTTCCCAGTCTCAAGTCAATGAATTATAGTTTCTCTCAATGAAAGCCTAAAATGTTTGAACCAAAATGGCACAAACACCTAATAGATTGAATAGAGAATAAACAGTGAAGAAAGGTAAATTAGAAAGAGTAAGAAAAGAACACACGGCATTTTATAATGGTTCAACATACTCCAACCACCTACTTCCACTTTAAGTTTCCTTTGATTATACTGTTGTTTTTATAGGTACAGTTCTTACGGATCGGTATAAATCTATTACGGGTCGATAAAAATCCGTGGGATTGTAAGAGAATGTTTGAAAGTAGGAAAGCTAGAAAAAGATCCTAAAAATAAGCCTCTGCCCATCTATTTATAGCTGTAGGGAGCCTAAAATATCACCTTCACGATCTCCACATAGTTTTCCATGCCATATACCAATTCTTCGAAATTGGTGGATACCTCATCAGTATTTGTGGATCGGTACCGATCCATTGGTAGTGATCCATAGGCTTGGATCGGTACTGATTCTTAAGTTTGTCATATGGACAATATTGAAAGCTTTTTTAGGCGTGACTCATGGTTAGCTTCATGATTCCAAACTTTTTTGTATCATTATTAACTTGTTTCTGAGTACGAATGGTGGATCGATGGAAGTATGGAGTTGTAGTTTTCTGGATTTTGAGGAGACCGATCATTTGTGCAAGAAAACAATCATAGGAGGCTAGAAATGAGTTGTTGGTAGTATGGTTTTGGAGTGTAGAAAGTTTGAGGTCAACTGAGTATCGTAAATACGAAGTCAGAATAATCGAGGTACCTTAGCCTGGCTTGGTCCTGTCCATGCCGACTGGGTCCAGGTCAGCTCGCAAACCAGCCACGACTAGGAGCAGGTTGACGGGGTTTCCTATGTACGAGGATAACCCAAATCCAGCCTAAGGCCGCATCGATTCCTCTGATTAATTGCACGTCAAGCCTTCTATTGGTCGTGCCTCCGTGCACAGCAACCCAAGCGACCAGCTCACCCATCTAGGCAAGGCACGAGCCCAGCTCATCCCATCTCTCATTGATCTGTCTCTTTGGCCCGCTTACAACCCAGCTCCTGGCCAGCCCGCTTGCTCAAGTATCTCTTCCTCAGCTATCTCCCGACCGACATAGCTTGAGACTATCTCAAGGGTGGCCCATCATTAATCCAGCTTCGATACCACCACCTACAACCTATATTCCATATCATTTCACCCGGCTCGGCATGTCCTTAGCTCTTGCCAGTTCCATATCCTCCTTATGGTCTCATCAGACCTGCTCGGCCCGTCTTGCCACCTAGGCATGCGGGAGAAAAACGACAAGAGGTATAGCTAGACGTATCTACTTCTGATAAGAAGCATGTTCCATTTTCCACAAGCATACTGCAAGTACAAGCGCATTTAATGTAAATCATGGTAGATCATGCCCCTGGTATAATTTTCTGGTCGACCTTCATCTTGGCCATGCATTCCTTTCTTTCGCCAGTTGTCTCTCACTAAGTCCGTTCATCCAGATCAGTGGCTAAGCAAGCTTCATGCCTATTTTGCAGCATGATCTTAGCCGTTCACACATTAGTTCAACTACAATAAGAACCTCATGTATCGCAACATCAAAGGGGCTGGTTGGTTAGTCAAATAACGCATAGCCACGCCTAGGCTGACTGGAACACATCGGAATTTCAGTCACTGCACTCAACTAGAGTTCTTCACTCAGCAAACCATTAAGATTTAGCTGCTTCATTAGTCTTAAGAGTCTCATTTCCCATGTTCTTTTCTTATTATTCTCTTGTAAGTCCTTGTAATTGTAGGAGAGCCATATAGTAAGAGAACTTCACAGTGGATGTAGGCAACTTTGTTGAACTACTTTACCTTTTGTGTCATTTACCTTTAAATGCTCTTTCCCCTCATTTTTCCATCATTAAGCCTAGTGATTATTAAGTAAACTTTGCTCTTCACAACACAATATCATAACTCCAAGGTTTATGAAAAATATCGTCAACGTTCTGGCACAAGGAGGGTCGAACCTCTGATCTTGTGGTTAGAATCCTCCTATGAAGCTCTTTCTACGCTTGGTACCTCGCATCCAATATTGATAGTGGAAACGGTGGACAGTTCTCCACCGCCTCCTCTAGTCACCAAGAAGATTCCCCAACTATCTCGGTTTGGCTTTATGTCATGCACAGTTGCTGTGCGCACCTGCTTATCTTCTCACATTACTGCTATTATCAACAAAATTATGGCAACCATGCATGCACCTTATGTGAGGGCTGCACCTAGCCGCTCAAAGATCTACCTCTAGAAAGATGTCCTGGTCAGCCAACTTTATGGCAAAACCCAAGGGTAAGGTAACCTTACTAGCAATATTTCCCACCCATCGAGCTCCCTGCATAGAAATCATAAAGACCCAACACTCATAAAGCAGCCCCCTATAGGTCACCAAATAGTTCTCTCAATCGTCTTTGCCCTTAATGGTGTCCGACACGGCCAAACACCCGCCTGTATGTCTTAAGACGCCTAAATTCCACCGCTAGTGCCTTTCTCAAGCTCACTTTCAAGCCTATAACCTCTTGTAAAGAATGCATCAAATATCATAGAGCCTGCATCATTTCAACACCTTCACTAAGGCTATCCAATGAAGTTGAGTTATTATGTGCTCATTACCTTGTTTGGATCGCCGACCTTTACTGCCTTGGACTTTGCGAGCCTCCGCTCCTTTCCAGTCCGGCTATCGTAAGGGTTGATTACCGAAAATTCATTTCCTTGTCAGGGACTGCCAGTCTATGCAACAAGGTTGAATCATCATGCATTCAATTCCTTGATCATGGAATGCCCACTGCCTCTGAGTTTGGATTAGACATGTCTCCTCTTCGTGTCGGGACACATCGACGATCTGATACGTGGATGAAACGGTCTGTATCCCTTGCCTGTGATGTCGCTTATCTTCCGTACAGGATGGGACACCGTTGTTAGGACTGATATTGTTACCCTAAGTGACACCAAAGTCTCGCATCCATAGTGTGCTCGCATAGAAATAAGCCAGGCCCAGCTCCTTATTGTAGTGTGTCACTCTTGGGAACCTTCAATCCCCTCAGCGCTTAGGTTTAAGCCGGAATTTCCTGTACTCCTTATTGCAGCATGCCATCATGGAGAACCTTAAAGCCTGTCAGCACTTAGGTTCGAGCCGGGACTGCATGTAGCTTCTTATCGCAACATGTCATCCTGGAGAACCTTCAAGCCCCTCAACGCTTAGGTTCAAGCCTGGACCGCCTGTCACTCCTTAATACAGCGTGTCACCCTAAAGAACCTTCAAGCCCCTCAATGCTTAGGTTTGAGCCAGGACTACTTGTCACTCCTTGTTACAGCGTGTCACCCTAGAGAGCCTTTATGCCACTCTATGCTTAGGTTCACACCGGGACCACCCAGCAAGAGAGCGATGCATGGATAAGTTCACATTTTACAATTTCTATCTACTTAATTCTTATGAAAGACGATGTTTGTCGCTTGTCTCACCATTATATCACATCTTTATCAAAGAGTGCTATGTTAATAACCAAGGTATTGACTTTGATGACAGCAGCTATATAAATATTTTTACTAATGTTTTCTCGAGTAATAAAGTATATTGTGCATGATGTCAAGAATACTTAATAGGTTTAAGTGATGATTGAATAAAAGATCAAAGAATTGATTAGTACAAATCAAGAGTTTATTGAGATATATTTGAAGACGCATGTGTTTTGATGAATTCAAGAATAAAATCACAAAGAGCTCAAGACATTTGTGTTAGTATGTATTGAGTCTTAGACCAAATGTTAAAGACCTGAGTAGTATAATATCTTTGATTATCTATACTTCAAAAATTATTTTCCACTCAAAATATTTTTTATTATAGAATCAGATTTAGTAGAGTTTTTATAAAGAAATATAGTTTAAAACATTTTCAAACTGGTTTTGAACATATGTAGATAAATTTGTATATGTCGACATATAGGATTTTTGTATGTCAACATATGGATCGTTGAAGTGTTTTTTTTTAATTTGAAAAGAACTAACTTTTGGCGCCATCATTTTGCGAATGGACACAACTCTTCAAACTCTATTTAAAGGCCTCTGATTTTGAATTTTCAACAACAATTATAACTACTTTCTTCATCTATCTCTTATCTCTCATTCTCTTTAAGATTTTAATGAAGTATTGCCAAATTCTACATTAACTCTCTTTCTTTACATTCATAAAAAAGATCGAAGAAGTTCTACACCACAAACTCTTCGATCTTCACTCTATTCTACTCAAAAGCAAAGATAGTCCACTACCAAAGGTCTATAGGAAATTGTATCGACAAACTACTTGTAATTGTGATTAAAAGATTCTATTTCTCATAGTCCACCACTACTACTTGTAAAAGGGTAATCTTAACAACTAGAGTGAAAGTTAAGATGAGATTGCAAAGGGAGTTATCCTACGTCTCGAGTTGAAGATAGGACATGTGTTTTGGTTACTGGAGTCAATTTTCAGAGGATGTTCTGATTACCCGAGCCAAATTCCAAGGGTGTTCTAGTTACACGACCAAATTCCAAAGGGTGTGCTGGTTACCTGAGTCAAATTCCAGTAGGAGTTCCATGCTGTTTGTGCCAAAATTGGTCACTAACACCCTAATCCATATGAAAGCACCAAATACCAGTCACAGCTCACAGATAGATTATACGTGGAGAATATTAATATGAAGAACAACAAAAATTAAAATGAAAGCAGTAAAAAACAAAAAAAATTATAGTGGTTCGGCTAACTCCGACCCACGTCCACTCCAGAAGTTTCCTTTTTATTGCTGCAATAACCGATTACAGTTACAAAATGGTAGAGTAGCCTTAGCCTTAGAAAATTGAAAGCAAGAGAGCCCAAAGGAAGATCCACTTTTCTGAACCCCCACATGCTGTATTTATAGGAAAATCCCGAGTTACTGGGCTTCCTGAGTAGTCCGGGCCAATTAGGTCCATAGCCGAGCCTATATCCTTCATTATGACCGACCCACACTGCCGTGCCGACCGACCTATGCCGATCCACTCCATACTCTAGTATGCTGATCCACACCACCAAGTCACCGAGCGGCATGAAAGTATGTATGCTCTGATACCAAATGAAAGTGTGTACGCTTGTGCACACTAATTATGGATCGTGTAATATGGACTGACAATATATGCAGAATGTTATTTACAATTGCTATACAAGTAAATATTCAATAAACTAGCTATATAGCAATTCACAGATATAGAATAGTAAATGCAGTAAACTGTAAAAATCACACCAGGGATTTTTATACTGGTTCGGACCTCCCGTCCTACGTCCAGTCCCAGACTTCTATCTGGATTTTCACAACCAACTACCTCGCTTCACCCGGAGGAACAGGTTTACAACACCCGAACAGCCGAACGGGATTTCGTGCCTCTTACAACACCGAGGACTTCAACAAAAACAAATACAATTGTCGTTGACAACTTGTGCTCTTGATAACACGGATTTGTCACTTGTAGTACACCCTTCCTATAATCTTATCCTCAAAATATGTGAATGATGTTTGTGAAGATTGAAGGAAGTATATTACTTTTTGAATCAAAAGATATGAAATGATTTCAATGATTCAATAAGCAATTGAAATGTTTTAGAGCTCAAGACAGAGATCAATAGAATAGAGATTAGAATAATAGAATTGGTTAATTGGAATAATGATTTCATGATGTTTATATAAGAAATAAACAGTTGTAACCCTTTGTGAAAAGATACAAACAAAGGTCATGATCATTGGTGAAGAGAAAGAGAAGCAACCGTTGAAGAAAAGGAAGTGTCTGTACGAAAGGTTGCTTTCTGTTTGAAAACGGTCGACAGGTCAAAATGGACCAGTAGACAAGAATTTGAATATATATACGTTATGTACACTTGTGCACGTTATCTGTGCATTCTGGGTAAAAACGGTCGACCGCCTTGTTTTAAACCGGTCGACCGGTTTAGCCCAGACTGCACAGTTAATGTGCACTCATACATATATACATTTATATTCAAAGATTGAAGGTATGAGATTATTTGAGGATAGATTTTAACATAAATAACACTACTAACATACCAAATAATCAACCTCTAATGTATGGAGCTCTTTGTGTCTCTTTAAAACAATGAATAACTTCTTTTTGTCGATCACGGCTTATCCCTTTGTCAGAAATCAAAACTCTATAAAAATCTTGACTCAACATTCTCCCCCTTTTTGATTGATGACAACATATATCTGAAACTCTGAATCTCCCCCTGAATATGTGATCTCCCCCTGAGATTTTGTCTGTATTCTTTATATAAATATATATATTCCTGCAGATAATTGTTAGCACTTTCTCCCCCTTTGTCATCGACAAAAAGGAGTAATAGATAATGGAATAATATAGGAATGTATCAACCAGAATATCCACTTTCCTCTTTTCTTAAGTGGGACCTGCAAAAAATAGAATTAAGTCCATGGTACCCACTTTTTATGGGGTCCTAAGAGTTAGGTCTTAGGAGTCCAAACCCATACGGGTCCGGTATCCCCTTTATATATATAATTAGTATTAAGATGTACAGTATTCATGAAATTCTGAATATATTTATTCCTAATCAAATTGTTATTTGTTTTAGGAACCCATATTTTGATAGTCTTGACATTTTTCTTCTGAAATTTCACAACTGGTTTTGGTTTGGAATATAATAAACTAAGATTTTTCTTAGCTTCAGTCTTTTGTATTTTCCTCTTCCTTTCATTACCAAGATGTTTCTTGGTTTCTTGTTTCCTATATCCCAAACCTTGTTTATTTGAAACAGATTGTGAACTTTCAATGATTTTTGTCAAATTTTCTCGACCTTTGTTAAAGTTAGAAACATTTTGAGTTATGTCATCTAACTTAGTTTGTAAGCTCGCCTTTTCTAGGTCCAGATTTTTGACTTTTGCCTTAAGCTCATGATTTTCAATAGTGAGAGCATCATTTTTCTCTTTTTGAGTTTCAATTTCTTGACTCAAAAGAGATAATTGAGAGTCAACATTAGATGATGATTCTTGAAGTTTTTCAAGTTCTTCTTCTAATATTTTCTTCTCGTCTTTTAACATATCTCGTTCAAACTCTACTCTACTCAAATCTGCTTTGGCTACTTTTAATTGACGTTTTATGTCTTTATATTTGACTATCAATTCAGAATTTATATCAAGTAATTCATCAAATGTAGGAATTTGTACCTCATCTTCTGTTGCCATAAAACAAACATTAGCTTGTTCATTCTCCTGATCACTTTCACTTTCAGATGAGGATGAGTCTGAATCATCCCATGTTACTGAGAAGGCTCGTTTCTTTGACTTGTCCTTCTTATGTTTGAATTTATCATTTTCTGACTTCTTCTTTTGTTCTGGACAATCCTTCTGCATGTGCCCCTTTTTGTGACAGTTGAAACATTCTATAGTTGATGAAGATGATTTGTTTGATCCAGATTTCCTTTTGTTGTAACGACTGGCTTTTCGATATATTAGGAATTTTTTGAATCCTTTTGCAATGAATGCCAAATCTTCATCTTCAGAATCTGATTCATTTTCATCTTTCTCAGCATGAAATGCTACATTTTTATTTTCTTCTTTCTGTTCTTTTCTAGCCTGCAAATTTGCTTCATAGGACATTAAATTTCCTATCAATTCATCTGGCTTCATGATGGAAAGGTCATTAGCTTCTTCAATTGCTAATACTTTTCCTTCCCATTCACTAGTCAGAGAATGTAGGACTGTTGAAACAACATCAAAATCTGAATATTTTTGTCCTAATCCGATAAGTGCATGATGAATAGTTTGAAACCTTGAATACATATCATTGATTGTCTCATTCGGTTTCATTTTAAAATTTTGAAACTGACTCTTCAGCATGGCTATTTTGGCTTGTTTAACCTTGTTAGTACCTTCATGAGTGGTTTTCAGCGTTTGCCAAATTTGATATGCAGTAGTGCAGATACTAACACGATTATATTCATTTTGGTCTAATGCACAAAACAACATATTTATTGCCTTTGCATTTACGGCTGCTGCCGTTTTCTCAGCCGTTGTCCATTCTGAATATTCAGTTGTTGGATTTACTATTTCTTTTTGAGTAGCATTCCAAGCATCATAACTATTTGATTGCATGAAAAATGACATACGTGTAGCCCAATAGCTATAGTTGAGACCATTAAAGAATGGAGGTCTTTGTGTTGATTGACCTTCCGTGTAAGTGCTAGTGCTAGTGCTTGCATTATTTGCCATATTACAAGAATATATCAAATAACGGTGTTACGGTTATATGATGACCGTGCTCTGATACCAAATGAAAGTATGTATGCTCTGATACCAAATGAAAGTGTGTACGCTTGTGCACACTAATTATGGATCGTGTAATATGGACTGACAATATATGCAGAATGTTATTTACAATTGCTATACAAGTAAATATTCAATAAACTAGCTATATAGCAATTCACAGATATAGAATAGTAAATGCAGTAAACTGTAAAAATCACACCAGGGATTTTTATACTGGTTCGGACCTCCCGTCCTACGTCCAGTCCCAGACTTCTATCTGGATTTTCACAACCAACTACCTCGCTTCACCCGGAGGAACAGGTTTACAACACCCGAACAGCCGAACGGGATTTCGTGCCTCTTACAACACCGAGGACTTCAACAAAAACAAATACAATTGTCGTTGACAACTTGTGCTCTTGATAACACGGATTTGTCACTTGTAGTACACCCTTCCTATAATCTTATCCTCAAAATATGTGAATGATGTTTGTGAAGATTGAAGGAAGTATATTACTTTTTGAATCAAAAGATATGAAATGATTTCAATGATTCAATAAGCAATTGAAATGTTTTAGAGCTCAAGACAGAGATCAATAGAATAGAGATTAGAATAATAGAATTGGTTAATTGGAATAATGATTTCATGATGTTTATATAAGAAATAAACAGTTGTAACCCTTTGTGAAAAGATACAAACAAAGGTCATGATCATTGGTGAAGAGAAAGAGAAGCAACCGTTGAAGAAAAGGAAGTGTCTGTACGAAAGGTTGCTTTCTGTTTGAAAACGGTCGACAGGTCAAAATGGACCAGTAGACAAGAATTTGAATATATATACGTTATGTACACTTGTGCACGTTATCTGTGCATTCTGGGTAAAAACGGTCGACCGCCTTGTTTTAAACCGGTCGACCGGTTTAGCCCAGACTGCACAGTTAATGTGCACTCATACATATATACATTTATATTCAAAGATTGAAGGTATGAGATTATTTGAGGATAGATTTTAACATAAATAACACTACTAACATACCAAATAATCAACCTCTAATGTATGGAGCTCTTTGTGTCTCTTTAAAACAATGAATAACTTCTTTTTGTCGATCACGGCTTATCCCTTTGTCAGAAATCAAAACTCTATAAAAATCTTGACTCAACACGGCACTCGCCGAACTAACTACGCCGAGCCACATCCCATGAAGTTGACCCGAAACAACAACTACTTGGACACGAGGCTGCCGAACGATGTCATGCCGAGTGACGTCATATGCCGAGTGACGTCATATGCCGAGCGATGTCCTATGCCGAGCGATGTCCTATGCCGACCCATCTTATATCCCACTGAGCTACCAAGTGACAACCCAAAGCGAAGGACCTTAGGACTCGAAGCAGCCGAGCCCCATTCCATACCGAGCTAGTTCCTTCCATCCCTACTGAGCCAGTTCCTTCCATCCCTACCGAGCCACCCAGACCAAACCATAGTACTACACTAAGCTACCTCGTCCTGACCGGCCTATACCACTACACCGAGCAACACATTCCTGACCGAACCATCAATGCCGAATGACCCATGACTCCCAGACCGAACCACCAATGCTGAACGACCCCTGCATAGCCTCCACTTCTCGACCGAGCCATGCTTCCACTGCGATCCACACCATCCACACAATCCACACCGACCTACCTATGCCGAACCACCTCTGACCGACCCAGAAATGCCGGTCCACATTTCCTATACCCAAGTCATAGCCGATCCAGCTTTAAGCCAATCCAATATCCATCTTCCAGGTGCGCTGCATCACCCATCCATCCAGTCGACTCAAACCTATCGTATTCCATCCTCAATAGCCAAGCAACCAATTTAGTTAAATCCGCATGTCCATGGCCTTGCCAAAAGGCGGGTTAACATTTGCCCCCCAAAACATGCCTTGCTATTGGAAGGTGTGTTTTGAATAGCCTCAAATATGATATCCGAAGTCCATATGATATCCATAGCCATACCTTCCGCTCCATAATCCAATCCATTTTATCCTAGTGCCATTGCCGTATACTTATCCAAATTTAAGACTGCTCTGAGTCGATATCCAATTCCACATCCGTTCGAAATCAAATAACTGAATCCACGATCTCTCCAGATCATTTTATCCAAGTTCGGGACCTCTCCGGGTCCTGTAGTCCAAATCGAGGACCTTGCCGGTTCCAAATCCTAAGCGGGGACCTCTCCGGGTCCTAAAATCCATATCCAGGACCTCCCCGGGTCCTTATCCAAATCTGTAGCTGTTCGAAGCCACTATCCAAATCCATTTCACACCTTGGAAGTCAGTAATCGAATCCTACGATCTTTCCAGATCGTTGAAGGTCTCTCCGGACCCTTGTTAAGCTTGATCCAAACTTAACGATTGAATAGGCAGATCCTGTTGCGCTCCGGCAAAGCAACCTATCCCATGCACTCCGGTTCAGCGTCCCTGAACATTAAGCGATGTCCTAATCCTCCTGGACCGATGTCAACCTCTTCGGGCTCTTACTGGATCCCATCCTATCACTCTCTGGTGAAGGGAAAACAACGTTGAGTGAGCCGATCCTGTCGCTCTCCGGCGAAGCAGCATCACTCCCTGCACTTCGGTTCAGTATCCCTGAACATTAAGCGATGTCATGGCCTAAGTCCTAAACCGATTGTAGCCTCTCCGGGCTCTTGTTGGATCCCATCCTATCACTCTCTGGTGAAGGGGAAACAACGACGAGCGAGCCAATCCCGTCGCTCTCCGGCGTCGCTCCATGCACTCCGATTCAGTGTCCCTGAACATTAAGCGATTAATTTCCAACTAACTTCCAATATCCATCCCATAACTCTCTGGTTAGGTGTTTGTTTCATAAAACCAAAATCCATTTATCAAATCCAAAGTCCAAATGTCTAATAAGAAAAACAGAAAAAGCTAAAGGTTGCCTCTCCGGGAAAAGCAGCTTATTACCGTCTCAGAGCATGCATGGGGATCACTCTGGTTCCCTTACATGTGTGAGTGGCATAGTTGCTGTTTATTTTTTAAAACAAAATCAGAAAAAATTATTCGATGACTAGAGTCCAAATCCTAAACTCGATCCTTGCCATCACGATCAGCGGATGACGAGTCGTAACCCTATTCCAGAGTCGTTCCTGTTTGACCCAAGCGGTAGCTGCTCGTGTTCTACTGCTCCAGTCCGATTTCTCACATACTGTGGAAACCTGCCACTTCTAAAATGTTCCTCCACCACATCCTTCAGGTGGCGGCATTCATCCATGGAGTGCCCTTCCAGCTCATAGAATAGGCAGTACTTCCAGCTCCTACGTTCCCGTTCAGTGGGATCCCTTCTGGGTGGTTTCCGATAGGGGAGCTGCCCCCAAGTGTCCAAGTAGATCCGTTCCAAATTATCTGTCAAGTCCACATACATCGCGAATTTGCGTTCTCGACCTCTCCTCCATTTGTCTAAACCGCCAGGTCCATCGTCCAGCTTGCGCTTTCCGTTATCCATTCCTCGTCCTTCATCAGACGTTCCTTCGCCTTGCACAGCGTTTATCTCTTGCCTTTCGGCACCTGAATCCTCTAACCGAATGAATCTCTCTGCCTCATGATAGAACTCCCCAAGATCCTGTGGTGGGTCCCGTGCCAATGAGTCCTTGAATTCAGTGCCCTCAGCAATCCCTACTACCGCCGCCGTCAAAATCATTGATGGATCCGGGTGATCTACTGAAGCTACGGCTGCATTGAACCACATTAGAAAACCCCTTACGGACTCTCCGGTCCTCTGCTTCATTGATGCCAATGTCATCACATTCTTGGGTCGCGTCATGTGAACCCTGAATTGTCTCATGAAGCATTCCACTAGCTTTCCCCATGTTTTGATCGATCAGGTCTCTAGCTGCCTAAACCAGAGTGCAGCCAAATCCGTCAAATATAGAGGGAAACATCTTGCCATCACCTCCTCGGATGCCCCCAACACTTCCATATGTCTGATGTATCTGGTTACATGCATAGATGGATCTGATTTTCAATCATAGGCCTCCAGTGTTGGCAGTTTGAATTCTGGAGGGTTCCTTGCGTTCCTGATATCCGGAGTGAACGGACTCCGGCTGACTTCATCTCATAATCCTTCTTATTAATCCGGCCATCCGCTCGTCTCAATCCGGGGGAGTCCCCTGTTCGCATCTCCACCTTGCCCCCCATGTCCTGGAGGGTACTCTGGGTAGTACTCTTCATGCTGGCCATTTACATTCACGTCAGTCCCTGTTCGTCGAGCCTCATTCATAGCTATTCCAGTATCCAATCCCGAGGGTCTGCCCCCAGGCCTTTGCTAATTTCCATCAATCCCTCAAGCCTGGTTCCAGTTTTGACCGCCAGAAACTTCTACAGCCCCGGTTCCTTGTTCTGCATTGCCAGCAGCTGCGGTTGGTCCATTCCCTTGACTTTGGCTCCAAATTTTCCAATCTGCTGGAGTAGGTTCTGTATTATGTCCTCCTGCCTTTTCAGCATCGTCTCCATCTCATACCTAGTAATATAGATTGAGGCTTGGTTAGCTCCAGAGGATGCCTCCTGACTTCCCTCTTGCTGACTTCTTTCTGTCCTTTGTCTCCTGGTTGATTGCTTTGCCATAGTCTCCAAAATCCAAGTTCCTAAGCCTTTAAATCCAAAGTCCAAGCTTTATAATCCTTGAGTGCAAGTTCTCAGTGAAAGTACCAAAATGTTAGCGCCAAAATTGGTCACTAACACCCAAATCCAGATGAAAGCACCAAATACCAGTCACAGCTCACAAATAGATTATACGTGGAGGATATTAATATGAAGAACAACAAAAATTAAAATGAAAGCAGTAAAGAACAACAAATTTTATAGTGGTTCGGCTAACTCTGGCCTACGTCCACTCCAGAAGTTTCTTTTTTATTGCTGTAATAACCGATTACAGTTACAAAATGGTAGAGTAGCCTTAGCCTTAGAAAATTGAAAGCAAGAGAGCCCAAAGGAAGATCCACTTTTCTGAACCCCCACATGCTGTATATATAGGAAAATCTCGAGTTACTGGGCTTCATGAGTAGTCCGGGCCCATCAGGTCCATAGCTGAGCCTATATCCTTCATTATGACCGACCCACACTGCCGTGCCGACCGACCTATGCCGATCCACACCACCAAGTCACCGAGCGGCACTCGCTGAATCAACTATGTCGAGTCATATCCCACAAAGTTGACCCGAAACAACAACTACTTGGACACGAGGCTGCCGAACGATGTCATGCCAAGCGACGTCATATGCAGAGCGATGTCCTATGCCGAGCGATGTCCTATGCCGACTCACCTTATATCCCATTGAGCTACAGAGTGACAACCCGAAGCGAAGGACCTTAGGACTCAAAGCAGCCGAGCCCCATTCCATACCAAGCCAGTTCCTTCCATCCCTACCGAGCCACCCAGACCGAACTATACTACTACACTAAGCCACCTCGTCCTGACCGGCCCATACCACTACACCGAGCCACACATTCCTGACCGAACCATCAATGCCGAATGACCCGTGACTCTCAGACCGAACCACCAATGCCGAACGACCCCTGCATGGCCTCCACTCCTCGACCGAGCCATGCTTCCACGCCGATCCACACCATTCACACCGACCTACCTATGCCGAACCACCTCTGACCGACCCAGAAACGCCGATCAACATTTCCTATACCCAAGTCATAGCCGATCCAGCTTTAAGCCAATCCAATATCCATCTTCCAAGCGTGCTGCATCACCCATCCATCCAGTCGACTCAAACCTATCGTATTCCATCCTCAACAGCCAAGCAATCGATTTAGTTAAATCCGCCTATCCACGACCTTGCCAAAAGGCGGGTTAACACATGCCACCCAAGTCAAAGTTAAGAGTTATAAAGGGTGTTCTTGCCACCTCATTTAAAGTAAAGACACGATTAGTGAAATTTTGTATGGGATACAGGATTAGATGTAGTATTGGAAATCCAAAACAGTATAAAATTCTTGGTTTCTTCTTTACCTTTAATTTTTACTGCGTTTATTTATTGTTATCTGATTGTTGTACGATTATATTATTGCATGTGTTTGAATTTTTTGTGATAAACTTTGAAATATGCAAGTATATTGATAAAAAGTTTAGATACACTATTCATCCCTCCCTCTAGTGTAAAATAGCCTTAAGATCAATTCCACTATAGTATACATAAGCTAATCACATCTATCATTGACCCATCCATATTTGGTATCAGAGCACATGGTTTCAAAAACTCGTAATCTAATTTTTGAAAATTTTAATGGCTACCAGCACTAATAACACACTTTTTCACACTTTTGTAGAAGGCCAATCAACTTCTAGGCCTCCACTTTTTAAAGGTAGTAATTATGCATACTGGTCATATAGAATGAATTTTTTTTTACAATTCAATGACTTTGAAATTTGGAATATTATCCAAAGCGGGTATAGGGAATCTGAGATTGCATATTTTCAGTGGACAAACGAGCAAAAGTCACAGGCACTTAGTATCTCAAAAGCTATGAATATAATCTTCAGTTCTCTAGAAAAAAAATGAATTTAATAGAGTTTATGTATGTAAGTCCGCATATGAAATATAGAGAACACTACAAGTTATACACGAGGCACTGGTAAGATTAAACAAACTAAGATTTATGTGTTAACTAACCGATTTCAGTTATTTAATGAAACCAAATCAGTATATTTCTGACATGTATTCCCGATTTTAAGATATATTGCATAGTTTAATTTCACTAGGAAAAGAATACTCTGAAGTGGATCAAGTCTGAATAATCCTTAATTCATGTACTAGTGAATAGGATTAGAAGGCTCTGGCTATTGAAGAAGTTAATGGTACCAGTACAATAAAAGTAAAAAAATTAATAGTTAATTTAATGTCATATGAAGTTCAATTACAGGGTAGAAAGGAAAGCAAGTCAGGTGAGAAGAAAACATTGGTATTCATCGCTATTCTTAGAGATGAAGGATCAGATAACGACGAGAAAATGGCATTTATGACTAGAAATTTTAGAAAATTTCTAAAGTATCGATAAAGAAACAAATTCAGAAGGACTGATGGAAACCTAAACAAATCAAGGAGCAAAGGTACCATCAAATGCTATGTGTATAACAAAATTAAACACTTTGAGAGAAACTATCCAAATCAAATGAAATCAAAGTTCTCTCCAAACATGAACTCCTTCAACAAAAAGAGGAAACAAGCTTACAATGCAACATGGGATGATTTATATTCCATATCAAGTAGTAGTGACTCAAAGACAGAAAATACAGATCTGTGCTTCCTAACAGAAGATGAATAGACACTAGTTGATCACAAAACAAAAGCTACAGACATTGACGAATGCTAGGAGTAACTCAAAAAGTTGTTAATTTTCAATTTAATTTATTCATCCATTAGTTGAGATGATTAGACTTTCATATATAGATAGTATGTGTTTTAGATTTCATTAGTTCTTTTAGAAACATTATTTGAAATGGTAAAGTAACATTTCAAATTAATATTCTTTGTAATTAAATCAAGGTTCAAAATTTTGTTTTTCATTTCTGTTTCGTTTATTAAAAAAATTTAAGTTTCGCTTCCGTTTCGGAAATTCCGAAAATTTCGCTTTAATTCCGGTTTGCAAATTCCGGTACTTTATTTATATATATGTCAATAAATATGCAATACTAATATTTGCCATGTCCTTAAATTTATTAATATTTACACATTGTTAACAATGAATTCCATGAAATAATAAACTAAAAATTGAACTTCATGTTAAAGTAAATTTATAATTATGGCTTAGCCCAGTTTAGAGCTGCTTCCTTAAATCTAATTGTTGAATTTCATTGCCCAACCCAGTTTGGACCACCTAATCCATTACGCTTCAATACATTACTCTGTGCCAGTGTAAGTTAATATTTACTTCGTGCCCTAGTTCATTACCTCTCAAATATGAAAAACAATTGGCCTCAATTTCAAATTTGTGGATCCGAGGAGGAAAATAATAATAATCAGATACCAGCTGCTACAAGCTCGACGCCTCGATTTGATCCATGGAGTAAGCTGCAATTGCTCAGAGTATGTTGCGATTAAATTTAGGGATTTCTGGAGTAAGCTGCGATTGCAAAAGGCATTGAATTTTTATGTTTTTGTGTAATTTTGTAAGATTGTTATGGTATTTTTGGGCAAATATTAATTCTTTTGCAATAATTTCATTGATTGGAAGTTTAAAGCACGGTTACTTGTTTGAGATTTCTTGTCTAATTTTCTTTGCAAAATGATAATTTGAAATCGAGTAGTGCGTGATGAGATTCTCGCTTTTTGAACAAGTTAAATTTACTTGTTTTATGTTTTTTAACTTTTACCTTGTTGTAATTTTTTTTTAAAACCCTAGATAGCGGAACGGATAATTGAATGAATTCTATTCCAGTCACCGCCGGAACCGGACCGAGATGGCCGGAGTTCCGGCGTGCCGGACGGAATCTGGAACCTTGGTTGAAACATCCAATTCACCAAATATATTTATTGCTTCAATTTATAAGTTCATCGCAAATTAGAAAATGAATGCGGACACGATTGAATTCAAATCACATGATATTGCATAATATATTCTATTTGAAGAAGCCTTGAACCGTAACATTATGGAATACTTGATAGATTCCAACAAATTGTAAACAAATCTTTATCACTAATTAGAATAGAACAAAAAAATTTTATCCCACCGTGAACAACCCAAAATGTCCAAAAGAAAATTTAAATATTGAATTCTCCTCCTTATGTCTGAGTCCTAATATTTTATCTGAAATTGAATACCAGAGTAAACATTCCATACCTTTACCAGGTCCTCATAGTTTATCTGAAAATACAATGATACTAAAGTAAATATTGCACAAATCTATCTCTTTAAATATCACGCAAAACCTTAACCTTCACCTAACGCTTTAAATATCTTATAAGGACTACATCAACCTGCAGTTCCGTAACTACAGTCCTACAACTCGATTGTCATATTGAATTAATTACAACCCTACACTCATACTCTACGATGCACATTGTAAGAATTATTTGTTTTCCAGAAATCCTACCTAGCTTGATTCTTCATCATCGTGACCCTAGGTTCATCCTTTATCATTAGTAACACTCCCATAATGCACATCTTCCATATTAACTTATATGGTATTGTCTTCGAAATTTGCACTTTTAGTTTTGATTAATATATTATAAGCACTTAGTATGTTTGTTCCTTTGCATATTTTCTTCCATGTTACCAAATACATTCGTTCTTCGTGGATAGTATAACATCAATATCTGTGGCATGATTTGCACTGCGATACAACTTGTTGACTTTGCAGAATTTGTAGAAATTTGATTATAGGGAAGGAATATATGAACAGAAGAATCATATGTTGTTAAAGCACGGATTCATATGGTGTTAAGGTAATGCTATAATATAATATTATATTATATTTTCATGTATCAACTCTGCCAACTCTGGGTACCTAGCTACATACATATAAGAATATCACAACCTTATTTCAAGTAATTACATTAAACACTTCATTCAGTTACTTTTAATATGGACAGTTAAACAAAGGAGAAACAAGGGGCACCACCCAAATAAAAGTATTAACCACCACCAGCAGATATATGAGTGCTACTTATTTGTGTTATGGTGGTGATAACCTAGTATTTGTATGTTTCCCCTCTAAAATAATATATGTGCTATAAGACAGAACAAATAGTTAAACTTACAGAAAAATAGCATACAAAAAAATTCTCTATAACTTACCGAAACACCGGTAAATAAATATGAAATAACTCCAAGAAACTCTTGGGAAATAGGACCATTGATGATTTTCACATCTGCTAACATGAATCGAAATGTCCCTCTTCATTCCCTTCCACCAGAATACCCACTTTAAATCCTGATTCATCTGCATAACATCAGGATGAATACTTAGCTTGGGTTGATGCCATTCTACTAATATTTCCTACCGAATACCATTCGACATTCGAAATGCATATCCTTTTGTTCATCCGCAATATTCCATGATGATCAATCTCAAAGCCTGAACAATGTCTCTCGCCTATCTCCTTAACGATCTTCATTCAACGACTATCTTCTCTTTGCTTGCAATACTTTCAAGAAAAGTTGGGGTAACTTCTAGATGAGTCAAAACTTCATTTCTACTCAGAGCATATGCTACCACATTGGTTTTCCCAGGTGTATATAAAATATCGAGGTTATATGCCACCAAAAATTCCAACAAATGTTGCTGCTTGATGTTCAAATCATTCTGCGTGAAAAGATACTTCTAGGATTTGTGATCCGTCATGAGCTTGAACCTTTCACCTAATAAGTAATGCCTTAACATTTTTAATGTAAAGACAATGGATAATAATTCCAAGTCGTGTGTTGCATAATTACGTTTATTAGGCTTCAGTTGTCTATTAGCATAAGCGATAACTTTTCTGTGTTATATCAATACCGCACCTAAGCCTACGCCATAAGCATCCGTATACGCTGTCAATCCTTCACCTCCATCCGGAATAGCTAAGACTGGAGCATTGGTTAACCTCTTCTTTAACTCAATGAATGCTTCTTCACACTTCAGAGTCCAGATAAACTTAACATCCTTCTTTGTCAACTTTGTTTACTATGAGGCGATTTTGGAGAAGTCTTGAATGAATCTCTGCTAGTATCCTTCCAAGCTTAAGAAGCTTCGGACCTTCGTTAGAGTCTGCGACGTCTTCCAATTTTGCACAACTGCAACTTTCTCTAGATTAACTAAAATACCGTCCCCCGATACAACGTGTCCGAGGAACCGTACTTTCGATTGTCAAAAATGGCATTTGGAGAATTTAGCTCTTAAAACATGTTTCCTCAACGTTTCCAGCAAAATCTCCAGATGGCGTTTGTGTTCCTTCTCCATCTTGGAATAAATAAGAATATTATCTACAAAGACCAACTAATTTATTCAGCGCATCTCTAAAAACTCAATTCATTAGATCTACGAAATAGGCAGGTGCATTGGTTAGCCCAAAAAGCATAACCAACCACTCGTAGAAACAATCCGACCCTCTGAATTCTGTTAAGGGTACACTATCCTCTGCTATTCTTAATTTATGAAATCTCATGGCAGGACCATCTATGAGAATACCCGAGCACCATGAAGTTAGTCGAACGAGTCGTCTATACGGGGTAGATGATACTTGTTCTGAACCATCTGTTTATTTAGCTCACGGTACAACATAAAGCCTTAGCAAATTGTCTAACTTTGCAACAAAGACTACAGCTGCTTCCCAACTTGAGAGACTTGGGCTAGTCAGTCTTTTCCTTAGCAAACCATCTATCTGATTTCTTAACTCTAACTTCTCTCTCGGAGACATCTTACAGATATGGTGAATAACAGGTTTCCAATCGGGAATTAAGTCAATACGAAACTCAATCTCCTGATATGGGGGTAGGCGTTTACTTCTTCAAAAACATATGCAAAGTCCTCAACAATTAATATCGACCCTAACTCTTTTTGGGATGAATCAAATGCATACAGGAAACTACTCATTAGCTTGCTTGGTTCTTCACACGACACTTCAACAAAGTTCTCAAATTTGGCTTTTAAAGGTATCATCCTTCCAACATAATCTAAGATAGCTTCATTCTTCGTCAGCCAACCCATACCGAGTAAAATATAAAACCCATTAAAATATAGAAAAAACGTGTCCCATGAAAAATTGTAGGTAAGGTAAGTAATTCGTACCTTTTCACAATTCATACATAGATTAGTTGCATCATCTATGAGGTTAGACACACAAATAGGGGTTTCTACAATCTTTAGAGAAAGTTTTAATCTATCAACCAATCTTTTAGAAATAAAACTGTGGGAAGCCCTAGTATCAAACAATACTCGTATTAAAGTGCCATTAACATATAAAGTACCTTTAAGAACCCATTTCCCTTTCACATCCTTTGAAGTTGATGGTGCCTCTTTGATGGCGTAAACCTTGACTTGCTGACCCTTCTTCATTAGCGGACAATCCTTCACCATATGCCCTGGTTGCTAGCATTTGTAGCAGAGTATCTTTTGAATCATTAGAGAAATATGGCATGCCTGCTGCTTCTGAGCTTCGAAATTCTTACAAAATTTTATATTGTGGCCCTTCCGCTTACAAATATAACACTCAACATCCTTGTAAGGGTTCTTTGAGTCCCTCCTCCTGGCTTTCCTCCCCCACAACATCTTTCCTTGATGATTGAACTTTCTCTTGTTGGGATTGTTGTTGTTGTTTGGTGTAGCTGTCTGCTTCTTCTTAACAAGAACTTCATAACGCAATGCCATGTCTACGAGATCTACAAAAGATCCTTTCAGGTGCGCGGTCATCTTTTCATGAAATTCTTCCCTTATCCCAAGTGCAGATATTTCATTCTTTTCAAAGGGAGTATCAAATGCTTAAAAAGAGGTAGAGGTCGACCAAGGTTGACATGCGAGGAAGTGAATAGGAGCCTGAGACATAGTGTTTGGTCTTCGATCTCTATTGTTATTAGTACCATTACTACTACTACTATTATTATCATGGTTTTTTAAAATAAATTTATTTATTTGTATTTATTATTTTATTTTATATTTATTTATTTACTTATTATTATTATTATTCGTTTAATTATTTTACTTTTTTGGTTATATTTTTTTTATAAAATCTATAATTGGTATTATTACTTTTAAATTGACTTTGTCATTTAGTTTTGGATTCCATCTATAGCCGATCCCATCTTGTTTGAATATAATGGCTTAGTGGTTGTTGTTGTTGTGTAAGGGGAGTATCAATAAGCCTTGGCTCAAGGCACGATAGCTTGTTGAACTTAGTTTCATATTTTGCTACAGTCATTTGCCCTTGCTTAAGATCTAGAAAACTTCTGTAAAGACGGGTCTTCCCTGCTGGTACCATATACTGCTCTTCAAATGCCTTCTTAAACCTTGCCCAAGAAAAGTCATCCTTTGAAACATTTGCGGTAACCGAATCTCACCATGCTGAATGTTTACGCCAAAATTGGTCACAAACCCCAAATATCGTGAAATCACCAGTGTATGAACACAGATCAGCAGTAAATAATCACAAATCACAGATCTAAGTAATGTAGAGGATGAAATGAAGAATAGTAAACTTCAAACGGAAAGAAATAGATAGAGACAAGATTTATAGTGGTTCGGCTATCTCCGGCCTACGTCCACTCCAAAAATTAATCTTTTATTGACTTTCCTTGCTGGTTACAGCTGATTACAGCGATTTACAACGAAGAAATTTGAGTACAACAGTGGCTTAGTAATGCAAAGGTGTTTCCGGCAGAGTCTGGACGTTGGATAGCCAAAAGATCCTTTTTCCATAGGCTCTGGGGTGCTATTTATAGGCGCTCCATGCAAATATCCCGCTCAAATCTCGGGAGACTTCTTCTGGCACGTGAGTGGGCCCACGCGATCGATCCCATGAAGTTTCGACTCGATCCGTGATCGATACGAACGTAATTCGCATCGATCAAGATTTTGTCCAATGGAGTCGAAACTTGGTGTGAACATTGTTTAGCTTGTACGTAAGCTCCTGTGAAAACTTCATAGCATTTGGACTTGTAGATCTTGAGATATGATCGATACGAAATGTAGTGTTCGCATAGTACTTCGTTCGTATCGATCAATTTCGTATCGATATCGGACCGTATCGATACAGTGCACGTGCTTGCCAATGACGTGGCGCTACTTCCAAGGCTCGATCCACTCTCCATGCCATGTTGAACGTTTCTTCCCTCGAATCATGCACATTCTTTGTTCGCATCCATGCTTCGTGCTCATTCGTATCCATCTGTCTGCATTGGTCACGTTCATGTCCATCAATCTATATCCACTACTTCGTATCAATCATGTGACCTGATCGATACGAATTTGTATCGAGTCAAACAACATCGAGTCGAATAGCATCGAGTCGAACAGCATCGTATCCTTCTCCCTGATCGATACGAATGCCTTGTTCGTATCCATGGGTATCGATACAAAATGCATGGATACGAATAGTATCGATACCAAACTTGTTTCTTCCAACATTGATCCATCCATATCTCGAGCATAGGAACTCCGATTGACCTAGAATTTGAAACGTAGCCTCTCCTAGCCTTGATCATCGCTCTCAATCGATCCCGCCTTGATTGGAGCTCGGTCAAATTTTGACAACATCGATTACAGCCTTGTTTCCAATCGATCTCCAATCCTGATATCCATTCATTCCAGCTAATTTGTTGATATTCCGGCCTTGATCAAAAGGTGGGATAACATTTGCCCCCCAAAACATGCCTTGTGATAAGAAGGTGTGTTTTGAAGGGTTCAGGATTCGATATCCAAAGTCCATAGCCATATCATCCAAGTGCATCGTTCTTGACTGCTCCGAGTCGATGTCTGATTCCAAATACAGTAACCAAAGCCTTAGCCAACTTCATATCCATCCATACTCGATATCCGAGTCCTAATCCATCCTTATCCAATAACAGAATCCAGGACCTCTCCAGGTCGATATCCAAATTCGTAACCTCTCCGGGTTTTTTCCAAGCGCAATCCACACCTGACGACCGTGGTCCAGTGTCCCTGGACGCTGAGTAATGCCATGGCTTAAGTCCTAAGCCGAATCCTGGTCGCTCCGGACCCTTGTCGAACGTAGTCCATACTCGACGACCTGAAATAGCAACCGATAATATAGGGCCTAAGTCCTAGGCCGAATCTTGGTCGCTCCGGACCCTTGCCGAGCATAGTCCATACTCGACGACCTGAATAAGCCAATTCGCCACGTTCGGACGAAGAGACTTACCTCTTGCCAGGCATAAGCCACACCCGACGACCATTTACCAAAAACCAGAAGAAAACCCAATCAAAATCCAATCCAAAATCCATATCAGAAATCCAAATTAATATCCAAAACAGAAAACAATCATCCAAACGAAAGTCCAAACCAGAAAACAAATAACATCAGGAGTTCAAACCAAACTCCAAAACCAAGCCAGAAAAGAAAATTGTCCAAACCAAAAGAAAAAGCAGATTTCACAAACCATAACGTCGCAGTTTATCATCATTCAGAGCATGCCTAAGGGCCATCTCCATCCCCGTACATGAGTAAATGATTTGGCCGTTTGTTAGCAGTCTGCTACTTATTTCATATCATCCCTGTCAATTGATAACCAATCGACCATCATTCCTGGGCCTCGCGTCATCGTTGTTTGAGGTAGACGATGGTTGCTCCTGCTCCACCACCGCATTTCGGGCCCCGACATATTGTCGCAACTGTCCATTCCTTACATGCTCCTCAATTATGTCCTTCAGATGCCTGCAACTGTTGGTATCATGTCTGTCCAAATCTTGAAAAAGGCAGTGCCTCCCTGATGCCCTTTCACGTTCCGAGGGTTCTCTCCTAGCTGGCCTTTGGTAGGGAAGGCGATTCCGAGTCTCCATGAATATCCGTTCCAACGTCTCGTTTAATCCTGTGTAAGTGGAAAACTTTGGTTCCCTCCACCACTTCCTAGCTTTTCCTAATTCGTCATCCAGCTTCCTTTTCGCTTTATCTTTATCTCTATCCGAGCCTCCGCTGGATGGCTCGCCATCCTCAGCTGCGTTCACCTCCTTTAACTTTATATCTGAACATGCATCTTCCTGCCGAAGGAATCTCTCAGCTTCGTGAAAGAATTCCCCGAGATCCATTGGGGGGTCCCGTATCAGTGACACTTTGAAATCCGAATTCTCTCTTACTCCTGATACTGCCGCCATTAAAACCATCGATGGATCTGGCCGACCCACCGAAGCAATCGCTGCATTGAACCGAGTTAAGAAAGCTCTGAGCGATTCGTCTATCCTTTGCTTTACTGATATTAGCGTCATCACATTCTTCGGTCTCTTAATATGAACCCGAAACTGCTTCAGAAACCTATCCACCAATTCTGTCCATGTCCTAATAGATCCTTCTTCCAGCTATCTGAACCACATAGCAGCTATATTTGTCAAGTACAGAGGGAAACATCGGGCCATAACTTCCTCCGATACCCCCAGCAATTCCATATGTCTTGTGTACCTCATCAAATGGTCAGTCGGATCAGCCTTGCCATTGTACACCTCTAGCGTGGGCAACTTGAACTCTGGTGGGTTCCGAGCCATTCTGATTTCACGAGTAAACGGACTCCTATTTACTCCTTCCAGATCCCTGTTTGTCAATCCTCCGCGCATAGTTCGCCTGATAATCTCCGCCAATCCAGCGTTGTCCATCAAGGGCTGCCCCCCGTGTCCTTGAGGGAATTCCGGCACGTATTCCTCATCGCGTGCTCTTGCATTCCTACCAGCATCTTTTTGTGTAATGTCAACTGGAATTCCTCCATGAACCGGTCCATCGTTGTCGGGTGGTGTGCCCCCGTGTCCGGATCCGTCCAGGTTTATGGTAGCGTGCTGGTCAGGGGTTGTGCCTTGTTGAGCTACTCCATTCGATTGCCTGCTTGGTCCTTCCGCTCCAGCCCCGTGGGTCTGAACTCCTAGAGCTTCAGCTGTTCCCGCTTGTCCAAACTGTCTGAGGAGGTTCTGCATCATTTCCTATTGCCTATTCAGAAACTCTTCATGCATAGCTCCCATCATCATTTCCATCTCGTCTCTGGTGATGAAAGCTGAAGTCTGGTTAGCCCCTGATGATGCCTCCTGACTCCCTTCGTGCTGACTTCTCTCGGCTCTTTGTCTTCTACTTGATTGCCTTGTCATAGCTCTTTAGATCTGAACCCTTAAGCCTTCAAATCCGGTCTCCAAATTTGGTATAGCGGGTGCTAGTGTGACGACCGCCCATGACCCCTGCACTGAGCATAGAAATAGTGCGTTGTAAAATGTGCCAGGCAGCCATGGACGATCGCCAAGGTTAAGTTAAAACAGCAGAATCTATCGTATTACTCACAGCGCATGGATAAAATACAATAGAGAATATATATAGTGAAGCATCTCAAAATAGAATCTCATCAATTAAGCTTCATAATAGTTGAATACAAACATCTGAATAGTCAATACATCAAGCCTCACTACATATCACTCAGAGAATTATACAAAGCAGCGGAACATCCAGTACATATAGTAAGAAAATAATATGCAAGCCTCCAGCTCGTCTTCGTCATCAGCATCGTCGGAAACTAAGAACAGCGCTTGTCACCTGCTACCTAGTCTGCACATCCCAAAGCGGATGAACAGCCCAAGGCAATAAGAGTTAAACATAAAGCCTTGAGTTAGACAACAGTCTTAGTGAGCAGTAAATTAACTAACAACATACCAAAAGAGCATAAAGGTAAAAGGAATAGGAATCCAACCCTTCCACTCCACCTCTTTCTATAGTGATAGCCCCCAGACACACTAAGCAGAAATAAACATAGCAAAGCAGACATTTAAAGTAAAGCAATTATCACTCGAGTCAAGGTCGGTGTTTTCCAAGTACAAACCCCCAAGGCCTAAACCAAGATCAGATAAGCACCCAGAAAACATCGCTCTTGAGACCGAATGACGATACAACCAAACATCCATGACTCTGGCTATCACTGTTATCATTGCTTCGATACCACCGTTAATTGAATGACCGGCACATTCTTTCAGCCGTCCGTCAAGGATTAATGGCAACCCCGGTTCTAGACAGAACTCTGCACGTCGTCGCAGCCCGTGCCTAGGACTATCGAATCTGCCCAGAGTACTCGACTACAATCATAGTCTTTAGGGACTATTGAATCTGCCCAGCGTACTCTTGCTTTGAGTCTGCTAGAACCTTCAATAACGATGAAACCTCAGCCTTCTAGTCATCTTCCTCGATGACTATTTCCATACTAGCTCAAGCGCCTCTCGAGCAAACCATTATCCTCAAACTCGAACCCTTTCACCGAGTTATCAACATGCTTGGAATGATCCCGTCTGGATTAAACTAAGGCTATCTCAGACCATGCCTCGCTTCATCCCATCATAGCAAAGCCTCATTTCAACATCAACATCATCAAATCTATCCATATGAGCTTCATCATCCGCCACATATGCCACGAGCAGCTTTTCCAATTCAAGAGCCTTTCCCTTAGCTTTTGAATCATCTTCGACTAACTTGTCCAAATCAAATCATCAATCAACTAATTTACAGCAATCAATCAAGTCAAACATTAATCTAAGTAATCAAGCATTCAAACATGATCAAATAAACAATTATAACAATAATGGCAATCTTGTAAATAAAGAGTCTAAATCTAACAAGCATGAAACATGGGTAATATCTCTACAACTTGATGAATGAACTTGCATAGGTTAATCATGTAGTAAAATGGATGTCAAATCATCATGAACAATAGATCTATACTTAAGTTTAAGAAAATGCATGGAAATCACTATTTTAACACCAAATCAAGCCAACAATCCGATATACTCCTTTGGATCCGTGTGAGAGATAATCACCACTCACCAAATCACCTAAACACTTCAAAAGCAACACACTTCAGATCTGGACAGCGAAGGATCTAACTCGATCTATCACAATCCCGCTTCAAACGTTGAAATCTATCTTCGAAGAATGTAGATCTTCAATCTAAGCTCTTGGATCTTCGATTAGGATGGAAGGAATCACAAGATTAGAGTGGAGAAAAGAAGTGAAGAAGTGTAGAATTCGAGCTCTCAAAATGGCAGCACTTCGTTGCTTAAAAATATGGATCCCAAAAAGTGAGAAAAACCCGTGTATTTATAGGCAGAAATTCCTTAGGTCGTTCGCCCCCGCCTTAGGTCGTCCACGACCTAATCAGACCCCACGACCTACGACCTAACCATCCACTTCGACCTACGAAAATGCGGCCTAACGACTTAACAACAATCACGACCTAAAACTTGCGCGACTTACACATATGCGCGACCTAACGACTCAATACCTTCGCGACTTAGATGGGTTACGACCTAACTACACCCAGCATACTATCATAGGTCGTCTACGACCTAACTAAACATACCTTAGCGACTCAACGACTTATCTTAACTCGTCTACGACCTAAGAAAACCTTACAACTTAACTGTCTCCGACCTAAGACTTAACAGTACAACATCCTAAGTCATAACACACAACCTAACCTTAGCTCGCTCCTAAGTCGCTCACGACCTATCTCCTTAAGTCGTTAGCTCACCCAGTTTCCTAGGTCGCTATCCCTATGCCGCTAACTCTTAAGTCGCCGACTCTCTTAAGTCGCCAATTCCTTAAGTCGCTTACTAACTTAAGTCTGCAAATCCTATAAGTCGCTCCAATCCTTAAGTCGTTAACTCTTAACTCGTTAACCCCTAAGTCGCCAACTTCCTTAGGTCGATCAAATCCTATAGGTCGCTAAACCCCTTAAGTCGTTCACTCGACCTAAGCCACCACACGACCTAACTTCCACACGACTTATCCCAAAATCCTTAAGTCGCCAACTTCCTTAGGTCACCAACTCCCTTAAGTCGCTCCACCGACCTAACTACTATACGACCTAAGCTACCACACGACTTAAGCTCTAGTCGACCTAAACTCTGGACGACTTAAACTCTAAACGACTTAACAACACTAACGATCTAATGACAATAGTTTTACGATGTTTCGATCGGTAAAAAATACGGGTCGTTACATTCTCTCCCCCTTAGGAATTTCACCCCCGAAATTCCAAACAAACAAGAGCAATCAAAACTATTCTGCATGCCTACCATCCATAGCAATCAACAAACCATACATCCAATTCTAGCCTAGCATGCAGAATTCTAAAACTAGAACAAGTTACAATGTCGTGAGATGCCACGACACCTTATGGCCATACCTTGAAGAGTTCAGGATGAGCTGCCTTCATCCTCTCTTCCACCTCCCATGTACAGTCGTTAACATCATCACTCCATTGTATCTTGAGCAACCTAACTATCTTCCTCCTAAGTTGTTTCGTGTCAGTTTCCACAACACGAAGCGGCCTACGAGGTCTCTTGTCGACTGGATCGACTTCAAAATCTTCACAGCTATCAGCAGAAACCACCGTATTCGAGTCGTGCACATACTTCCGTAGATACGATACATGAAAAACATTGTGCACACTCGACATCTTTTCTGTTAACTCCAATTTGTAGGCGAGCTTTCCAATTCGCTCGATAATCGGGAATGGTCCAACAAATCTCGGAGTCAACTTTCCTTTCTTCCTGAATCGGATAACATTCTTCAGTGGAGAAATCTTCACGAAAACCATATCACCTACGTCGAATTCCAAATCCTTACGACGCTTATCGGCATAACTTTTCTGTCGGTCTTGGGCTGCCTTCATTCGTTGCCGAATGATCTCTATGCAATCCGAAGTCTGTCGAATCATTTCTGTCCCAAGTATCAACTTTTCTCCCGTTTCTAACCAACATGTCGGAGAGTTACACGGTCTTCCATACAATGCATCATACGGTGCCATACCAATGCTTGATTGGTAACTGTTATTATACGAAAATTCCACCAAATGAAGATGATCTTCCCACGATCCTCCAAAATCCAAAACACATGCCTTGAGGAGATCTTCCAAAACTCGGTTGACTCTCTCGGTCTGACCATCTGTTTGGGGATGATAAGCTGTACTCAAACACAACTCGGTTCCCAAAACTTCCTGGAAGCTCTTCCAAAATCCACTAGTGAACAATGGGTCTCGATCGCTCACTATACTCTTCGGAATACCATGGAATCGAACTATCCACTTAACATACAACTCAGCCAACTTTGATGCAGTCCTGGTTGATCAAACAGGAATGAATCTTGCACTCTTAGTCAAACGATCTACGATGACCCAAATCCCTTCATTTCCCGCTCTGGTTCTAGGTAACCCATCGATAACATCCATCGATATTTGCTCCCACTTCCATGTAGGAACTTCTAATGGCTGAAGCAATCCACTTGGCTTCTTTTGCTCAGCTTTTACCAACTGGAAGTTCATGCACTTGGAAATAAAATTTCCAACATCCTTCTTCATACCTTCCCAGTAATAGGTTCTCTTCATATCCCGATACATCTTATTTCCACCTGGATGAATTGTCAACTTCGAGTGAAGACTTTCCCTCAGAACTTCATTTCTCAATTCATCTATATCGGGAACAACTAGTCATCCTTGCTTCCGAAGCCAACCCTCTCGATCGACCTCGAATCCTTTATCCTTTTCTGGATCCAATCCAGATTCCAAATCACGGATAATCTTGGCAAGCTTATCGTCTCGCTTTTGGCTCTCGCCAATTCTTTCCACAAGAGTCGGTCTTATCGATAAGTTTGCCAACATCTCAGGTTCCAATTCACATCTAGGCCTGAAGTCAAATCAAGCTAAATACTCGAGACTCTTCCATTCTGAAAACATGGCTCCCAATCCTGCATGTCTTCGACTTAACGCATCTGCCACTGCGTTACCCTTTCCCGGAGTATAGGCTATACTAAAATCATATGATGCCAAAAACTCTAGCCATCGTTGCTGCCGAAGATTCAAATCCTTTTAGGAGAAAAGATACTTCAACAACTTATGATCTGTAAACAACTCGAATCGAACTCCCAATAGATAATGTCTCCACATCTTCAGAGCAAAAACAATCGCCGCTAACTCCAAATCATGAGTCGGATAATTCCTTTCATGTGGCTTCAGTTGTCGACTTGTATATGCAACAACTTTACCCTTCTGCATCAGCACTGCTCCAAGTCCAGTACCACATGCGTCGGTGTAAACCACCATCTCTCCATTTCCACATGGAATAGTCAAAACAGGAGCACTTGTCAGTCGCTCTTTCAGGATTCCGAAAGCTTGCTCACACTTAGTATCCCATCGGAATACTTGATTCTTTTTCGTCAATCCTGTTAATGGTGCAGCCACCTTGGAAAAGTCTTTGATAAATCGGCGATAATATCCTGCTAATCCAAGAAAACTTCTCACATCAGATGCATTCTTAGGTCTAACCCAATCCTGAATTGCTGCTATCTTGGCGGGATCAACCGCTATTCCACTTCCAGAGATAATATGGCCTAAGAACCTCACTTCGCTCTTCCAGAAGTGACACTTCGAAAACTTAGCCTTCAGCTGATGTTTCCGTAAGATTTCAAAAACAATACGCAAGTGCGTTTTGTGCTCTTCTTCAGTTCTGGAATAAATCAAAATATCATCCACGAACACTAGTACAAACTTGTTCAACTGATCTCTGAACACTCTATTCATAAGATCCACAAAATATGCTGGTGCATTGGTCAATCCAAACGGCATTACCAGCCATTCAAAGAAACCGGATGGTGTCCTGAAAGCAGTCTTCGGCACACTATCCTTAGCCACTCTTAACTGGTGAAATCCCGTTGCCAAATCCATTTGAGAAAACACCTTAGCTTCGTGAAGCTGATCAAACAAGTCATCTATTCTCGGCAATGGATACTTGTTCTTCTTAGTCACTTTATTCAGCTCACGATAATCCACACACAACCTCAACGATACATCCGCTTTGGTTACAAACACAACTGGTGCACCCTATTCGGACACACTACGCCGAATGAATCCTTTCTGTAAAAGATCATCAACTTGCACCCTCAACTTTTGTTGTTCCCTAGGCGCCATCCGCCTAAGAGGCATCACAACAGGTCTGGCTCCTTCAACTAAATCGATACGAAACTCGATCTCTCTATGCGGCGGTAACCCTTTGACCTCATCAAAGACATCCTCAAATCCATTAGCGATTGGCCCCGATGACAGTCCATCCCATGGAACAACCAACGAATACATGAAGCTCATGAAGACGCCTTCCTCATGCTTACATCGTATCACAACCTTTCGCCCTTCCACATTCTCGACTGTCACCTCCAACCTTTCACAATCAACCTTTGCCGCATACTTCCTAAGCCAGTCCATACCCAAAATAATTCTGAACCCCGCAAAGTTCAAAACAAAAAAATCACAAACAAAAGAGCAATCATGACTCAATACAATCAGACCACGACATAGCATACACAGACAAGACGAACCACCAACTGGATTAGTCACAACCAATGGCCTATCAACGATATCCGGTTCTAAACCCAACCGGCCTACAAGTTCATTACAAACAAAAGAATGCGACGCCCCAGTATCGAATAACACTCTAACTGGAACACCACATATGGAAAGAGTACCTTGAACCACCACACTCTTTCCTTTCTCTTCGGCGGTAGGAGCTTTTGAAGATGATGGAACAACCCCCAAAGCATAAGCTTGCACAATCTGCTTGTCCTTTCGCGGTTCTGGACAATTCTTCCTGATATGCCCCGGCTTGTCACAGTTGTGGCACTTCACCGACACCTTTGGATTCTTGCAATCTCTGGAGAAATGGCCCTTTTCCTGACAATTGTAGCAGGTTACTTCGCCCTTCAGCTTCTTCTGGCCATCCTTACCCTTTTGCTGCTGCTGCTTCCTCTTTTTGTTTCCACCCTGCTGTGGTTTAGACTCTTCCTTGGTTATAGCAACAACAGATCCTTCTTTAGGAAACAGATTCTCGTGCCTGAGAGCTTTCTCCACAAGCTTCTCGAATGGATCGTCCAGATGATCCACCAACTGCCTCCCAAGATAACTGTCCAAGCCTGTCACAAACTTCTCGTTCTTTTGATAAGGAGATTCAATATACGACCGGGCATACTTGGACAAAGCTTCAAACTCGGAAACATACTCAAGAACTGGTCTCCCACCCTGCTTGAGCTCCACAAACTTCTTGAACAGAATAGACTTCTGAGCCGTAGAAATGAACTTAGCTTCAAACCTGGCTTGAAATTGCTCCCAAGTAATTTCTTCCTCCGGAGTATCAATGGTGATAGAGTTCCACCAGTCAGAAGCTCTCCCTTGAAGCTGTCTTGATGCAAGCTTCCTTTTGGTTGCATCCTCGATTCCCAAATCACCAAAGATCCTTCTACAAGCATCTATCCACCTCTGAACTTCAATGGTTGACTCTGATCCCAAGAAAACCTTTCGTCCAAGAGCAGTATAATCTTTACACAGCTTGGCAAAATCCACCAGTTTTGGAGTTTGAATTTGAACTCCAACATCTACTGATGGCCCCGGAGCTGGCATCCTTCTCATAATCGAAGTCATCATAGCTTCGAACATAGCAGTATAATCAACAGCCCCCTCAGTAGCACGGCCTTCCCTAGCAGTTGGTCTCCCTCTTCGACTCATTCTTAATATCTATAAAAAGGAATGATTAATACACCTTGAGAACAACTGCATAAAGGACTCACATACTTCTAAGCTACTATATTATATATAGTAATCATCCATCAAAATACAATTACGTCTCTCATACGTAGTTACGTCAGCGAGCGTTGGGTAAAATCGATTAACCAAAGCTCTGATACCAAATGTGACGACCGCCCATGACCCCACACTGAGCATAGAAATAGTGCACCGTAAAGTGTGCCTGGCAGCCATGGACGATCGCCAAGGTTAAGTTAAAACAGCAGAATCTATCGTATTACTCACACCTTCTCCCCCGCAACCCCATGGTACGAGTACTTGATGAAGCTAAGTCCTTAGATCTCGATTTACTCACTACTCGTATAATCACTATGGGAGACGAGGCCAAGGCTAATATTGATCGGGTGGCGGAGGAGACTAAGAAGCTGATGGGGCATCATGCCCGGCTGGTTAAGGCCGGAGAGGAGATTGGGAGCGCCAATATCCGACTTTGATTGGTGGTTTCGGATCAGGCCAAACAGCTTGCGGATCAGGCTATTCAGATTTCTCAGCATGAGGCTGCTACTGGACGATTAAGGAAAACCATGGAAGAGGCCAGTCGGGCCGAATTGCGGAAAATGGAAGCTACTTGCAAAGAACGGATTGACATGGCTATTGCCACGGTGGACGAGGTTCGGAAAGCGGATCTTGAGCAGGTGGAGGAATTGTCCGGGAAACTTGAGGCTGCAGAGCTTGCTCAAGCCAAGTTGAGGGAGGAGATGGAGGCAATGCGGGGATCCCTTCTAGCCGACTGCTCGAGATACCGATCGGAGAGAGATGCTGCCGTTGGAAGGTTGTTGGCTTCCGAGGCCCGGATGAGGGAGTTTGAGGAGAATGAGGGGATGATGGACGAAATGCTTCAGGACATGTACTTCCGAACCTGGAAGCAGGGCAACCTATCCTGGATGGATGATTATCCCAGGATCATGGCTAAGATCTATCTTCGGGCTCTGGAGGAGGCCAAGGCCGATGCGGATAAAGATGGTGGCGTGGCCTTCAGCATGGATGCGGTCACTGCCCAGTTTGCCAAGGAGGAGAAGGTGGCGGTGAAGGAAGGTATGCGGTTGCTTGCCGCTGAGGAGGTAGGCGTGCAGGTAGAGGATGATGATCAGGATAGTCAGGAAGCAGGCGCTGGTAAGTCTCCCTTTTTAGTTTCTCCATCAACTTGGTTGCTTATTGCTAATGAGTCCTTCTTTTTTTTCTTTTTTTGACTAGACAGGGGGTCAACAGGGCAAGGATAAAGCTCCACTGCAGCCGGCTTCTTGATTATACCTGGAAAAACTCCTTTTGTGGATTCGACAGTGTTGTATATGTTAGTCGAAAAATAGTAACGTAGCCTTTAGGTTGTGATATTTTGCCACTTGTAATAAATAGTCTTATTTTTAACGTGTAATTCTTTAACTTAAGATGATTTTGTCGTCTTTTGAATGTTTGCTGTTATTTTGGCATATCGTATGAGAAATATAGCTATGTATATTCTTGTAATTAAATTGTGTTTGATGTTAGATTCTGGTTCTAAATCATAATTTCATGACTTGCAATATTAGCGTGTGGTGTGAACAAATTATAGTCATGTATTTGTACATAAAAGAAGAAAATACCGCCTTTCATGTTTTAATCGTAGATGGCAGTCTTGAATATCTTGTATGACCGAGCATGGAATGTAGTCGAATGTCCTGCCACTGTGAGTCCCTACACCCATTGGCGAGTATCTCCTACTTTGTATCATGTACTTTAGGGATTGTTATAGAGGATAGGGAAAAAGCTTTTTAAGTAAAATTGAAATACGTGAAAAGGTAAAACTTCCAATCACGGAAGGCCTTCGATGTGCTTAAGTTCGTGGCAAACGGGTTTTGTAGTCACTTTCCGTAGCTGTGGGTCTTGGAGACATTCGTCACCCATCTTACGCCTCCGCGGGGAGTTAATTCTTTTTTACCACAGCCACACTTAAGACACATCGGAGCCGAGATTGCGCACAGTAACTACCCGGGCCATTATGGCCCGTAATCGTGGGTATTATTCGATTTAATGTGGCCGGCTAGCGTGGGTGCCGATCGTCAACTGTGAACTGCCCCTGGCTGGCCACACCTTATGTTGGGGCTTATAGTCGGTTCACAAATGCCGGCGAGCCTAACGCCGTAATGAGCTGCCTCGGCTATAGTCGGCCTTCTCGGTGGCTTATAATCGGCTCATTACAGTTGGCTTTAAGGGCCGTCGCGAGCAATGAGTTAACCCGCAGCAGAGGGATGCTGGAGCAAAAGTGTCTCATTGGCGAGGGCATAGATTCGCATAGTACCTGTTGGGTCTTGTCCAGGTGAAGTTGCGTTGTGGAGTGCTTTGAATAGAAATGCTATATACTCAGGATTTTGTTCAACAGAAAATGATAAAGTTAACAAGCAGCCAAGATACAAAGGAACAAGTTAAAAAAGAGACAAGGTTTTTTAAAGTGGTTCGGCACGAAAATGCCTACGTCCACTGATTCTCTTTGTTAATTCACTTCATATGGGCAATACAAGTTAAGAAAAGTATCGACGGAGGTGTTGGATGTTCCATGCCCTCTGGAACACCTCTCCGTCCACTGTTGACAAAATATAGGCTCCGTTGTGGAGATCTTTATGAATTACATATGGTCCATCCTAGATTGGGTCTAGTGCTCCGGGGCGAGGGAAGATTCGCTTGAGGACAAGATCCCCTTCTTGTAAGGTACGATGCTTGACTTTGGAGTTGTAGTGTGCCGCCACTTTTTGTTTGTGGGCTGCTGCTTTAAGGACTGCATCATTTCTTCTTTCCTCGACTAGATCCAAAGACATGTTGAGGAGCTATTCATTCTCTTCTGGGTTATAGTGGATCCTACGGTGGGAAGGCACAACGGTTTCAACTGGGAGCATAGCCTCCGATCCGTAAGCCAAAGAGAAAGGAGTGTGCCCCGTTGATGTTCTGAAAGATGTGCGGTAAGCCCATAGTGCCGTAGGGAGTTCGTCCACCCAAGCGCCCTTTGACTTTTCGAGCTTCTTTTTGATCAGAGTCTTCAGAATTTTGTTGACTGCTTCGACTTGTCCGTTTGCCTGGGGATACGCTACGGATGAGAAGCTTTTATGAATTCCGTGCTCTCGGCACCAGTTGGCGAATTCCTCGCTGTCAAACTGAAGTCCATTGTCTGATATGATTTTGAGTGGGACTCCATACCTGCACAGAACATTTTTGATCAAGAAGTTAATAACTTTTGCTGAAGATACTTTATTCAGAGGTTCTGTTTCCACCCATTTGGTGAAATAATCAACTGCCACTATAGCATATTTGTCCCCGCCTCGGCCCATCGGTAGCTCGCCGATTAAGTCAATTCCCCATATTGCGAAGGGCCAAGGGCTGGTCATTTGAGTAATCTCAGTTGTTGGTAGCCGTGGAATCTTAGCAAATTTTTGGCATCTGTCACACCTCTTAACGAAATCTAAGGCGTCCTTGCTTAAGGTGGGCCAGAAATATCCGTATCGGAGTATCTTTTTTGCTAATGTTTGCCCTCCGGTGTGATCTCCACAGCTCCCCTGATGGATGTTGGATAAGATTTCCTTGGCTTCCCTTCCGGCGACACACCTTAATAATGGGTTAGAGAAACCGCGCCGATAGAGGATGTCTTCTTGTATTGTATAGCGGGACGCTTTCCTCAAGATTTTCTTGACTTCATTACGCCCGTCGGGTAGTGTGCCACTTTGTAGGTAGTTTCGGATGGGAGTCATTCAAGTTGCTTCCTCGGTTGCAGTTATCAGATTCACTTGTTCAAAACTTGGCGCCATTTGCTTTGAGATGGTCACTGCCCCGAAGATGGTGATGTCTCTCACACTTGCTTGCTTTGCTAATTCGTCGGCCTCTCGGTTCTCCTCCCGAGGGATGTGTTTGACTAAGTAGTGGTCCAATCGGCTGAGAAGTAATTTGGTCTTCTTTAGATATGCTATGAGTCGTTCTTCTCGAGCTTGGAATTCCCCTAGTATTTGATTAACAATAAGCTGAGAATCGCTGTGAAGACACAAAGAATTGGCTCCGATCTCGATGGCAATTTCTAGTCCGGCTATCACTGCTTCATATTCTGCATCGTTGTTGGTGGCAGCGAACTCCAACCTTATAGCATAGTGCAGTTTATTTCCCCTGGGAGTGATTATTACAACACCTGCCCCCGAGCCCTGTTCGTTCGACGCGCCATCCACAAAGAGATTCCATTTGATGTCTCCTGTTATTTCCAATTGCTCCTTATCTTCGTTGGTAGTGAATTCTGCAATGAAGTCAGCCATGGCCTGTCCCTTGATGGCGGTGCGAGGGTGATAGGTGATATCATACTGACTCAGTTCAATGCACCATTTAAGTAGTCGCCCAGAAGTGTTGGGGCGATGGAGTACCTGCCTCAGTGGTTGGTCGGTCAGAACTTTGATGGAATGGGACTGGAAGTAGTGACGCAGCTTCCGTGATGTGATAAGTAAATAGTATGCTAGCTTTTCAAGTTTAGGATATCTGACTTCTGCCCCAGTAAACCTTTTGCTGACGAAGTAAACTGGCCGCTGCGTGCGGTTATCTTCCCTTACCAAGGCGGCGCTTAGGGCGTGGGATGACACAGCGAGGTATAGGTATAATTCTTCTCCTTCGCTTGGAGTTGAGAGCACCAGTGGTTTCTGGAGGTGTTCGATTAAGTGAAGGAAAGCGGTCAGGCATTCGTCAGTCCATTCGAACTTTCCCTTGTCTTTCTTTAGAGCTTCAAAAAAGGGGACGCACTTGTCCGTCGCCTTGGAGATGAATCGGCTTAGAGCGGCCACTTTTCCGTTCAAACTTTGCATTTCCTTCCGAGTGGAAGGTATCTTGATATCCCTTAGCGCTCGGACTTGTTCAGGGTTTGCTTCTATCCCTCTGGCATGAACGATGAATCCTAAGAACTTTCCAGATGACACTCCGAAGGAGCATTTTAGCGGATTCAACTTCATTCCAAATTGTCGAAGTACTTGAAACATCTTGCCTAGGTGGCTCATGTGATCTATGTCTTTCCTTGACTTTACTAGCATGTCATCTACATATACTTCCATAGTTTTTCCTATCAGCCCTGCAAACATCTTGTTGACGAGGCGCTGGTAGGTGGCTCCTACATTTTTAAGTCCGAAAGGCATTACCTTATAGCAGTACAAGCCCTGGTCGGTGATAAAACTAGTGTGGTCTTGGTCGGGAGCATGCATAGGAATTTGGTTATATCCTGAGTATGCATCCATAAAGGATAGGACTACGTGCCCGGCTGTGCTGTCTACAAGTTGGTCGATTCTGGGAAGTGGGAAGCAATCCTTTGGGCAGGCATCGTTTAGGTTGGAAAAATCAATGCAGGTTCGCCACTTCCCATTAGCCTTTTTTACCAGCACCGGGTTTGCGATCCATTCCGGGTAGATAGCTTCTCGTATGAAGTCATTGGCGAGTAGATTCTTTACTTCTTCATCGAGGGCTGCTGATCGCTCTGCCCCCATACTTCTCTTTCTTTGCTTTACAGGCGCCTTGGTAGGATCAATGTTTAATACGTGGCATGCTATGTCGGGGGAGATTCCGGTCATGTCAGCGTGTGACCAAGCAAATACATCCAAGTTATGGCGGAGAAAATCGATGAGTTGTTCCTTCAACTCGGTTTTTAGTTGGGACCCAATTTTCAACAGTCTACTTGAGTCGTGTTTGTCTACAGATATAAATTCCATAGCCTCTGCAGGCTCGGCGGTGGCCTCCTCCTCTTTGTCCCTAGGATCTAATTCATTGAAAGGGTCGCTGGTATATCGAAGAGGAGGGGCTTTCTTTAATTGCTACGCTTCTAGACTTTTTGTGCAGAGGGCAATCTCTACACCCTTCCCTTTATCCTTCCTGTGGTTGTTGCGAAGTTCAGTCACATAGCAGTCTCGAGCAACGTCCTGATCTCCTTCCACTTCCCCTACTCCATTGTCCGTTGGGAATTTCATCTTTAGGCACCATGGGGCTAAGACAACTTGGAAGTCAGACAAGGATGGCCTTCCCAAGAAGGCGTTGTAGGCTGACTGGTTTTCTATTAGCACAAATGTTTGTTTCCGTACAGCAGAGCGGGGATGGCTTCCAATCTCAACAAAAAGGTCCAGTTGCCCGAGGGGCATCTTCGCGTCTCCAGTGAAGCCGTGTAGTGGTTTATCGCAGGGGGATACATCCTTCATTGATAGCTTCATTTTGTCGAATGCGTGTTTGAACAGGATGTTTACCGAGCTTCTAGTGTCTACCAGGATTCGGTAGACTTCGGCAGGACCAAGTCGGGCAGAGATGACCATGGAATCCATGTGAGGGTACTGCCTTCCTTCTAGGTCACGCTTACCGAATGTGATGTCATTACTTTCTTTCCGCTTCGGGTGGCGCTCTTCTATAACCGAATTGACATAGTCTTTATTATCTCTAAGCGACTTTCCGTATCCTTACATCTCTTTCCAGCTTCTGTCTGCGATGTGTGGCCCTCCTGAGATGGTATGGACCACTATCTTTTCCTGACTAGAGCTGCTAGCGTTGCGGTTCCCCCTGTCGGCCCCCGGGGAGGATAGCCTTGGGTTTTCATTGGCAGGAGCTGGGGTCCTGTCCTGACCTTTTACATAACGTTCCAGTTTCTTTCTTCTGATGTGTTCCTCAATCAGATCTCGGAGATGATGGCATTCGTTGGTATCATGCCCGTGAGATTCGTGGAAGCGGCAGAATTTTCCAGACTTCTGTGCGTTATCTGATTCCTTCTTGTACGGTGGGCGTTTGTACCTAACTTCGCCTTGGGTGGCAAGGAAGATATTTTCGACGGTCTCGTTCAAAGGAGTGTAAGTGTCGAATCTTGGCCCTGGCCGATATAGGCGCTTTTCTCCCTTCTTGCCCCCAGCATTGTCTCTGGAATCAGTTCTTCGAACGTCCCTTGCCACAGCAGGGGCGTTGCCATGGGTTGTCTTATTTTGCTGTCCTGATTGCCCCTCAACGGCAGCATCCTCAAGCCTCATGTATTTCCTGGCTTCATGGAAGAAATCGGGTAAAGTAGCTGGCTTTTCTTTTGTCAACCTTCTAGCAAATTTAGTGTCCGGATGCACACCACTGTAGAGGGCCATTAGGATAAGCTTCTCATCGGCATCTTGGACTGCGGCTGCTGCGGCGTTGAATCTGGTTAGGTATTGCTGCAGCTTTTCTCCAGGTTTCTGTTTGACGCTGGATAAGGAATAAGCGTCCTTAGGTTGCTCCACATGAATGTGGAACTGACTGATAAATTTTTCTTTCAACATTTCCCATGAGCTGATGGATCCTTGGGGTAGATGACAGAACCAGGAGGTAGCAAGATCTGCTAAGAAGAGCGGAAAGCATTTGCACAGTACTCCCTCTGTTGCTCCACTCATGAGCATATGCTGCGTGTACCTTTGTAAGTGTACAATGGGATCGGAGGTTCCTTTGTAGGGTTCCATTGTTGGCATCTTCCATTCTCGGGGGGTGATAGCAATTTCGATATTGCGGGCGAAAGGACTGTTTACCCTAGCGCCTATCCCTCGATCTCTTTGCTCCCGTTGGACACACTCTCTGAATAAGCGTGCCATCCTTTCATCAGAACTTGGAGTAGACAGAAATGAGTTTGGTTCTGTTCTGTGGGATTGATTCCGTCCAGATGACTTGTAGGGATGGTATCGTCTATCATTCCTCATATTTTCCAGTGGCTGCCTTTGATCTTCTGGGAGCATGCTTGGGTCAGCTACAGTTGGCCCTTGCCTTGATCTCCCCCTGTTGGGTTCTGATCTGAGCACTTCCTCGGGTCCAACTTCGGGCTGGACTCTAGCTCGGTCCCGTTCACTGGCGTTTCTGTGGTTAGGCAGCATGACAGGCTCAGCTACAGTTGACCTTCGCCCGGTACCTTCCCTGTTGGGTTCGGTACCAAACGTTTCCTCAGGCCTAACTTCGGGCTGTGCTCGGTCTCGGCTCCTACCACGGCTACTTCTGCCGTTAGCTCCTTCGAAGAAGGGAGATTTTTGTTGTCTCTGAGATCCTCCAAACTGGGACTCGCCCCATGATTCAGTGTTGCGGTTGGATTCTTCAGCGTCCCTTAAGCGTGACATGAGATGGTCCACCAAGGCTTCCTGCTGGGACGTGAAGCGGTTAGTTACCTCAACCACAACTCTGTCCAGATCTGCTCTAGTAATTGCTGCAGGCTGTTCTGTGGCAGGAGTAGTTGGGTTAGCCTGTTCTTCATTGGTTACTGTTGCTGGAGGAGGACGATCTACTTGATTCGTGACAGCTGGATCTGGAAGACTGCTGGATGCGATGTTTTTTCCTGTGCTAACATCTTTTCTCTGTTTGGGAGGCATGTTTTCCAAGTGGCGGACAATGCTGTTAGGAAAATTTGTTAAGTGGATGAAGCTGAAGCTTCGAGCTTCTAGCTCTCAGTGAAAGCACCAAAAATGTTTGCACAAAAAATGGACAAACACCTCAAAGTTGTATGATTTAGTAGATCTTATGTGATTCTTAGTGATTCGAGCGATTTATGCAAATACGTAAAAAATAGGGGCTAAACTGTAAAAAGACACGCAGATTTATAGTGGTTCAGCCAGAATGTGCCTACGTCCACTTTATATGTTATTTCTCTTCAGTTATTCTGATTACAAGTACAAAGCTTTGATATAAGTAAAAGAAAGTTGTTTGAAAGTTCCTTCCGTGCTTGAGCTCTCAAACTTATCCCCCATTGCTGTACCCCTGCCCCTCTATTTATAGAGTGAGGCTGGGGGTAGGGGTCTTGGAGGTATATAGCAGCTGGTGGGCCTGGGCTGCTACAATCTGGCCTGATAGGACTTTGGTTCGGTGGTTGGAGGCGAGGCTTGGTCCGGCAATGAGTTGGTTCGGTGGTTGGAGGCGAGGTTTGGACCGGCAGGAGGGTTGGTCCGGTTGGTTCGGCAGGAGATTTGGACCGGCAATGGGTTGGTCCGGTTGGAGTTAGGAAGGCTTTGATTCGGTGGGAGTTAGGAAGGCTTTGATTCGGTGGGAGACTTTTGGGTGGTCCGGCATGTCTGGTTCAGGGAGACCGGATGAAACATCTCCAACACTTAGGTATTCACTCAACCACAAGCTCTGATACCAAATGTGATGACCCACCTCCTCGACCCTCAGAAATTGACACTAATACATCATCGGTATTCACGTGCCGTAAATCTAAGTGCCGGAGAGGCAGATTATCATGGGGTAAAGAAATAAATATAGAAGACGGACAATAATAGAATCTCACATCGTATTCAACACATAATTATACATATGAGTCACTACAAGAAAAGTTTATTACCTTAGCACAAAGGTACAACGTTTTTTATTGGATTGCCATCAGAAATAATAATTTGATGGTAAATTTCTTTTACCCTACGTTGTGTACGCTGTCAAAAACGAAAGGCGCTAAATTTATTTCCTTCCCTCCATTTCTACAAATTCCGATTAAATAAAAACTTCCCCAAAATTTCAATTCTTGGATCCAAATTTAATTACAAAATATTCCTCCTTCGGAAAAAAGTTTCGTCGCCGGTAGCCCTAGTTCCGACTGTAGTCAATTGGCCCCATAGCAGGCTCGTCCCCGTCCCCGTTGTAGTCGTCTCAGTTGTAGGCTCATCTCCTGTGCCCTCATCCCCATCCCCGTTGTAGGCTCGTCACTGGAAGCGAAAGTTAGCCCAAGTTTTCACTGCTGTCCATTGTCTTGTCACTGGACGCGAATCGGCAGCCATCATCACCAATAGTCCTTTGTCCTCGAAATTTTAGAGTAAGTTGCAGCCGTGCTTTTGCCTTTATTTTCTATTTTCAGAGCAAGTGATGAGTGGAGTCTTAACTTCAAGTAATTGGTTATTGTTGAAAATCATAATGGAACTCAAAACTTAATTTATGTAGTCCAATAAGTAGAATTGTGTTTGTTGATATTTAGATAATATTGCCAACTATAAATAAAACGACCTAATAGAAAAACCTGTAATCCAGAAAATTCCAAAACTCTAGCAGTAAGCTATCCAAGAATATTAAGTTGAGCAATATCTTTACTGTGTATTCGATACTTTTGTGTTATTTTTGGCAAAAAATTTCAAGTTGCAAAGTTCTATGAATATGTTCTGGCAATGGAAGATGTCCTAGAAGTTTTCAGGTCTTGATGGCTCTCTTTTTGTATCCTTTTGTAGATCTTAAACCTGTCCATGTCTTTATGTAATATGGAAAACAATATACTATTAGGTGATTGATTAATGACACTTAGATTTAATAATGACTCATGTGTTGTGCAAAGTAAACATGAGCAAAAATTAATCAAATGAATATGCATATTGTTGTGACTCTTTGCTACATATCCTTATAAAGTCAAGGGTGTATTGAAAAAATTAAAAGCTATATAGGAGTAAATGAAAAACAATACGGTCTTTATGTTTTACAGAAAAGGGTATAAGTTTTTTAGTGTTATACCCAATAAGTAGATATCAATAAGGCTTTTAGCACGACAGCGTTTAATGCTTTTATGTTACAATCATATTCATGCACTACAAGAAAAGTGCTAATTAATTGCATTTTAAAATAGCGTTTGAAAGCACGATGCAGTCTTAGTCTGCTAACGAGCCATAGAAAAAATGTAAGCATTGATTGGTTGTTGATGAATTGGTTATCAAAGATAGGAGTTTAAACATTAATGAAAATTTTGACTTTGTAGATTGTTGAACTTATTGGTCGGAAATGCTTGGCTAACTTGTTTATGTAATATTTGTTGATAGAAAAGGAAGTTAAATAATAAGTTAATTAATAAGTTAAATTATAAGTTGAATATAGGTTGAGGTCAAAAGGTGACTCATTGTTTCTTTTACATGAACATGGGATATCCCTGTCAGTATATATGTACAAATTACATATGTTGGAGATAACATGATGAATAGGATTATGCGCTTGTTATTAGAATAGTTACTTCAAAAAATGAAAATGGATGTTGGATTTAATAATTTATATTCAAGTACTATTTTGTTATTTCGATCTTAGACATTGCTGAATATGTTCATCTTAAACAATTCCCTTAGACAATGTTGAATCTGTTCATCTTAGATAATGTTGGATGATTGAATGATAGAATTGGCCGAGTGTACCGTCTGAATGATTAAGCTGAATGAGCAGGCTAACTGATGATGTAAAGTGCATGATGACTTGCACAGAAATATATGTGAACTGTTGAAGTTGAATATGAAGCTGGCTGGCATTACTGAAGGCAAGACCTTATGTACTAGCTGAAGCTTAAATGAAGTGGAGAAGTAGGATTAACTTGAATTTGGTACATTAACTTAAAGCTGGAACTAAGCGGTTACAGAAGCAAAGTAGAACCGGTGAACACCATCAACAGGTGCCTCGGTTTCGACAACTCCAGGTAATTTAGTATAAGATCTAAATTTGCCTTATGCGATAAATTAACATCAATAGCTTCAGAACAAATCACATAACACCATTTTGTAGTCTCGAGCGTTAGGTATGATTCGATCCCATGTGCTTTCAGTTCTGAAGAATGCTTCTTTCCAGGTATTTTCTTACAGCTTTAAATTTATAAATTAGAACCTTAAACCAATTGCTGATGTTACTGCTTTCCATTAGGTGCAAATAGCTATTCGAGACAATAGCTCAAGCAAATCATCCTTTTCAGAGGGTGTTGAAGCATCTATTATCTATGTTCTCTTTGAGGCAGCAGCTAGTGATGTATGTGTTATAGCTTTATTGACATTCTTTTATGCTTTAATTCAGTATTTCAGTGTGATCAGTGATAATACATCAATTGTTGTCTATGCACGAATACAATAGCTGTTTTAATTATAGTTTATGTCACTGGTCACTAACATCATCAGTCATCACAACACTACTGAAAATAGTGCCCAATCTGAACTAGTTAAATTCTACTGAAAATATTAATATTTAATAATAGGCCATAGCTTAGATGATAGATCAGCCATAACTAGTCCAGAAAAATAAATTATGAAGCCACTATTAACTCTAACAACACTACTACTACTTCTATAGTTGTTTGTTTATTCACTTTCTCTGCCTTATAATATTGGATTGAACAATCTATCAGTATTTTACTTTAATATTTTGTAGTTCTTATTCTGTAAATTTCACATTTTCTTTTATACATCATAATCCCTTATTAAAATATGTAGAATCCCAATTTCTTAAAAAAGATCGATATAATATACATATAATTGTTTTGGAAACAAGATTGGTTTTAAAATTCAAATTTGAATATGTAATTTATTCCGAAAGAATGAGAAAAATGTATTGTTTATGAAGGTTATGATGTTGTTCATTTGGATGTATTCCTTATATTCCATTTTTTCTTTCTTTTAGAGATCTCCTTCCTATTTATTTATATTATGTCCTATTTTATTCCCTTGGCTTAAATCATTTCCTTGAATCAACAACATGATAAGTTTTATAATTGTTCATCCTATGATAAGTTTTTCACCATGCGACCTATGTTTTAATCATTAAGTCCTGTTTTGAATCATTGAAGCTATGTTAGAGTTACATATGCGTATCTTGGTCTAAACTAAACTCCGGTATTACATCAATAAATTCTTAAATTACCTGTGTGTTATTAACTGTCCAACTATTTCAACTAATAGCCCATCATTTTCTTCTGTACATAAATAATCAATTAAAAAGCTTTGAAATTAAAGCCTAAAAATGATTGAATTATTGAATAAAGGTAGGAATATCACCCACACATAGGCTAGAGAATAGAACGAATGGGAGTCAAGAGAGATCGCCCCTAACAGGCGACAGTTTCGGCTGAAACTGTTTTGACGACTCCTTGTGGACCAATGAAGAACAGTGCTAGAGCATAAGCTCTTGTCCCTATGCGTGCGTCTCTCAAGCATGAAGGCCAATGTACCAGAGTTGTATTTATGTGCGTGTGTTACTTGAAGTGACCCACTTCTTTTGGATTGTTATTTTTCAGTGATTTACTGTTGAGATTTTTTTTTTCCAAACCAAGTGATCACTTCTTTAATTTCATTTTCCCCAAGATCCAAATTCTTACCAATATAAAAATATTAGTATATAAGTCAATTCAAGTCATTTATATATATGAAGATATATAAATGTTTCCTTGCTTATCAGAGTATTAAAAATTAACAAGGAAAATTCAATCACACAATATTTCTCATTTTTCAGAGAATTGGTGTCACATAGCCATTTCTATTTTTACATTCCTCTTTTTTTGATCTCAAGCTTGATTAATAATAGATTCGAATATTGCCACTTATAATTTTCTTGCTTACTTCTCAAATTAATTGGTTTCTTGGTTTACAAGCCATACATTTAAATTCCGGAATTCTTTTGAGATTTGGTACTTATCATATGAATTATGAGGTGATAAACTAGGTTGAAGTCTAAGCAGAGAAAAACAACACATGTGATCAGGGTTTAGACACAACAAGCACAAACCAATCATGACAGACAAAATACATATTTCCTGGTTAACTGAGCAGATAGTCATCACATGAGTGATGGTGTTGTGAGCTACTTTATAAATCACACAACTTCTTATATCTGGAGCTAGAAAAGTGTTGAATCCGGTGTCTTACCACTTAGTATCAGTTTTGAAGCTATAGTATCAGATTTTCCCAACCTAGTATTAGATCAGTAGTTATAGTATCAGAAATTTCCTACCTAGTATCAGTTTTATAGTATCAGATTTCTCCTACTTAGTATCAGTTTTATAGTATCAGATCTCTCCTACTTAGTATCAGTTTTATCAGTTCTATAGTATCAGATCTCTCCTAATTAGTATCAGTTTTATCAGTTTTATAGTATCAGATCTCTCCTAATTAGTATCAGTTTTATAGTATCATAACTGAAGTGCCTCAAGACTGTCTAGAAAAACATGTTCACATATCAGATTAAATGGCATCTTCTCCTTCAGCATTATCTACTAAAACTATTTCAGAACTTGTTACTTAAGTCCACAACTCACAAACACATATAACATTTAAGTTTCTTTTTCTTCTTACATGCTGTTTTCCAGATATCAAAGTAAAAGACACTCATTAAAATACTTAGAACATATTAGAGTTTTCCTAACTTAATTATTACAAAGACACTGCTACTTCTCTTAAACACTTTAAATTCCTCAAGATCTCCAAATATCCATGCAAGCAAGCAAGCAATTCATGCATCTTTCCCTACAGCAAAACTTTGAACTGCCTCAATAAAATGAGACACCCCAAGTATTGCAAAGGCAACAAATAGGGTCAGAAATAAATTCTGGTGTGAGTGAAATCAAGTATGCAAAATATCTTGTAAATTCTTAAGGCTGTATAGAGAACTTTTCTATTAAATGCTATTCAAATCCCAATTAAAATCTGAGAATGTGTATATTTAAGTCTATCTATAAACATACATCCAAGCATTCATCCATTCACTTCATTCGGTTGTACAAGTACAAAACTCCTATGGATTTACTCCCTGAATTCCATAGCATAATTTCTCCTTCTCATCTTTTCATTTTGTTTGGTCTGAACTCTTGCCATTGAACACCATGTGTGCATTGCAAAGGGGCTCAGTTCTGTTAACCCTTTACACAGAGGCCTACGGGACTTAAACAAGTCATGCACATACCCATCAACCACCTGCTGATGAGTAGATCAAGGCACTACTCCTAAATTATTTTATAATTTAGAGACCATGCTTATTTATTTCTTTCTGGGGAATTTTTCTTTTGATTCCAGAGATACTCGTATTCTTTCCTTCCTTATATAGGTCAAGAATTATTAAAATCACCCAAAGATCATATCCAGACATACAAAGCATTCATGTAAAATTGCACACCTTATTTCAAAGTCATTTTTTGCTTTAATCACATTTTTCTAAAACCTACTTATATTTTTATTTCTAGAAATTTCCATTTCTTACACAAATATGAAGAAGTCATTTGCAAAACTATATTTATTCTTTTACTGTGAACATAGGGAATGGTTTTTGAGAAAAACCCATAAAAACTTATTGGTTTATGATCTGAACAAATCAGCACATATTTGTAATATTGCATTGTTCATATCATTTTTAATATAGACTAGACATAAGCATAAATCTCAATATTCACACTGCCTAATTCTTTTCTTTCATTGATACCCTATTCCACAGTAAAATATTTGATTCATTTTTAATATCAAAACTAGCATATATAAAATCTATTCCTGTGATTAGTGTATTTGTTTGATTATCTATATTTTAAAACAAAAACTGAAACCATCACAACAAGTCAAAACAGATTAAAACCTCATCCAAAAACTCAACCAGAATACCATCCATGATCAACATATTTTCATCTAGAAAATAAAATCAAATAGGAAAAACATAATGTAATGTTTATATAAAATAACTTGGCTGCCCTTAACATGGGTCTTAATGCCTTACAGATCATAAGTGATTAATCACTCACCTTCCTCCTCTCTTCCCCGAGAATGTCTAAGCTTGAAAACAGGGTGAGCTCTCCTTTCTATATTTTTTTTAGTGTGTTTCTGTTTTCCCCCCCAGAGAAAACCTCTGCTTCCCTCTTGATTTAAATCATTTTGCTAGGGTTTTACTAAAGGAAAAACCCATTTTATCCTCACATTACTCAGAGAATTATGTGTGTGTTGTTATGGCTAAATGTGCCATTTTCTCTTGATTTCTATTTCTAGTAAAAGCAGTTGCTTCTCTGCTTTTCTGTGCACATGCTATTTGCATGATCCATCTACACATCATCTTTGTGTGACTCAGATACATTGTATACCTTGTTAGGCCTGAATAGTCCTCTTATATTATTTCAAACCATTTATTTCCTGATTTATTTTTGAGAAGGTGTTTATGCACAATAATACTAAACTGGTTCTCATGCAATTTGGTTATCAAAAGGGCTTTATCATTTTATACTTCTTTGGCTACTCATATCTAATACATATATATATTGAAAAAAAAGAATCTCTATCCTCCTATTTATTCATTTCACTTACTCCTAATATTATCAGACTATATTTTCTTTTCTTAAATATTCTCATTTTAAAATTATTTTTATCTCAATAATTTGGGTCTTCACATACTCTCCTCCTAAAAGGAATTGTGTCCCACAATTATTCTCTCATACATTTCCATCCAAATGTATACAAAGCATAATTTCAATTGAATGAAATTTCAGAAACTCATTCATTCCAAATCAATCAAATATAAATAAATAATTTTAAAGTCCCATCATAATTTTTAAACATACCTTTAAGTAGAAAACAGATTAGGATATTTATCCTTTATCCTCTCTTCAGCCTCCCAAGTGCAATCATTCCCATCCAAACTCCATTGGATTTTAACTAGTTTAATTATTTTATTTCTCAGTTTCTTTTCTTCTCTAGCCACAATGCCCACTGGTTCCTTTTTATAAACCAGATTTTCTTGAATTTCAACATGTGTAGGAGATTCAAGAATGGACTCTTTATCATGCACCCATTTTCTCAATTGGGATACATGAAATACATCATGTATTTTGCTCAATTCCTCTGGTAACTTCAACCTATAAGCTAAAGTCCCTATTCTTTGAACAATTTCATATGGTCCTACATACCTTGGTGACAGTTTCCCTGCTTTTCCAAATCTCAATATTTTCCTCATTGGTGAAACTTTGAGAAACACATAGTCTCCCACCTCAAATTCTACTGGCCTTCTCTTTTTATCTGCATAAGCTTTCTGTCTCTCTTGAGCTACTCTCATTCTTTGCCTCACTAATTCAATTCTTGCAGAAGTCTCTTTTACATGGTCTGGTCCAAGCAACACCCTTTCACCAGCCTCCATCCAACATGCAGGAGATAAACAAGGCTTCCCATACAAAGCCTCAAATGGAGCCATTCCTATAGTGGATTGGTAGCTATTATTATAAGCAAACTCAGCTAAATAAATATGATCCTCCCAGTTGCCTCCAAAATCAAGTATGCATGCTCTCAGCAAATCCTCTAAAACTTTATTAACAATCTCAGTTTGCCCATCTGTTTGTGGGTGGTAGGCTGTGCTTAGGCTTAGTTCTGTCCCCATAGCTTCTTGAAAGCTACTCCAAAACCTTGAAGTAAACAAAGTATCTCTATCACTAATGATAGTCTTGGGGATGCCATGCAACCTCACTATTTCCTTCACAAATAATTGAGCTAGCTTGTGAGCATTTCTGTTTGAACTTATTGGGATAAAGTGTGCTGTTTTTGTGAGTCTATCAACCACTACCCAAATACTATCATTTCCCTTCCCTGTTCTTGGCAAACCATCCACAAAATCCATTGATATACTCTCCCATTTCCAAGTAGGCACTTCCAAAGGTTGCAATAGGCCTGAGGGCCTTTGATAGTCTGCCTTTACTTGTTGGCATGTCAAGCAATTTGCCACATATTTTGCTACTGCTCCTTTCATTCCTGGCCACCAATAATTTCTCTTGAGATCATGGTACATTTTTGTACCACCTGGATGGATAGTATACTTTGTTTTGTGATGCTCATCCATAACTTCTTGCTTTAGTTCCCCTACATTTGGTATGCAGAGTTTCCCCTTTTTCCTTAAGTATCCTTTACCATCTACCTCATAGTTTTCCACTGTCATGCCTTGGGATATCATGTTCTTTTTCTCCTTCAAATTTATATCTTGATTCTGCATTTGTCCTATTTTATCAACCAGTGTTGATTTTAAGGATAAGAGGCTTAATTTACCATATTCAATCATCTTACTGTGTGTCTTATCTGATACACTAGCTTCTTCTTTCACTTCCACCTCACTAAGAATTATCAAATCCTTGAATTCTGCCATCATTAAGCTTGCCAATTTAGCTTGATGTCTACTTAATGCATCTGCTACTTTATTAGCTTTTCCAGGGGTATACAATATATCAAGATCATAGGAAGCTAGAAATTCTACCCACCTATGTTGCCTCATGTTCAAGTCTTTTTGGGAAAACAAATATTTAAGTGACTTATGATCAGTAAACAATTCAAACTTAGCACCCAATAAATAATATCTCCATAGTTTCAATGCATACACCACAGCAGCTAGTTCTAAGTCATGTGTAGCATACCTAGTTTCATTTGGCTTGAGTTGCCTTGATGCATAAGCTATGACTCTACCATGTTGCATAAGCACTGCCCCCAAACCAGATCCACTAGCATCTGTGTAAACTACTAATTCTTCATTACCCTCTGGCACTTGTAAAACTGGAGCTTCTACCAGTGCCTTCTTTAGTGATATGAAAGCTTGTTCACACTTCTCTGTCCACACATATGGTTGCTCCTTTTTAGTTAACTTGGTCAATGGGATAGCTATCCTTGCAAAATCTTTTATAAATCTCCTGTAATAGCCTGCCATTCCCAAAAATGACCTCACCTCAGTTACTGATTTGGGTCTACTCCAAGATTGCACTGCCATCACCTTATTTGGGTCTACACTAACCCCTTGTTGTGATACAATGTGCCCCAAAAATTTTACTTCCTTCTGCCAAAATGTACATTTAGAGAATTTGGCTTTTAAATCATGTGCCCTCAGTCTAGACAAAACCAGATGCAAGTGCTTTGCATGATCTTCTTCTGATTTTGAATATACTAAAATGTCATCAATAAAAACAACCACAAATTTGTCTAGAAAATCTCTAAATGTTCTATTCATCAATTCTACAAAATATGATGGTGCATTTGTCAATCCAAAAAGGCATCACCAAAAATTCATATAATCCATACCTTGTGTTGAAGGCAGTATACTTAATACTCTCTTCCTCCACCTTCATCTGATGAAACCCAGAGGCTAAATCTAGCCTTGAAAAGACCCTTGCTCCATTTAATTGATCGAATAGATCATCAATTCTAGGAAGTGGATATTTGTTTTTAATGGTGACTTTGTTTAATTCCCTATAATCAATGCACATTCTCAAAGTACCATCCTGCTTCTTCACAAATACAATTGGAGAACCCCAGTTTGAACTACTAGGCCTTATGAAGCCTTTCTGCTCCAGTTCTTCCAACTGATGTTTCGATTCCACAAGTTCTTTAGGACCCATTCTAGTTGGCTTCTTGATGATTGGGCTGGCTCCTGGGATTAGCCTTATTTGAAATTCTACTTGCCTATTTTCTGGAACACCTATGACTTCACCAAAGACATCTGGGTATTCATTTATAATTTTTATGTCCTCCAGTGTTAATTCTTTCTCAGTCATGCTACATATGTGGTTACAGTAATTGATTTTAGCAATTTCACTCATAACTATAATATTTTTACCATTTTCTGTTTTCAGAGAAATAGTAAGATTTTCTAAGTTTAAAATTGCTTTGTATTTTCTTAGCCAATCAATTCCTAGAATAATTCCTATTCCAGGATATTTTAGCACAAACAAATCAGAACTAAACATATTTCCACCTATGTTTAACTCTACTCCCAAACATTTAATCCCTAGCATGCAAGAATTACCTAGTGGGCTCTGAATAAACAAGGGATTATCAACTAAATAGCATGTGAGAGTTAATTTATTCACTATGTCTTGGGATATTAGTGAATGTGTTGCTCCAGTGTCATATATAACTGAGATGGGGTGATCTTTAATTAGAAGTATACCTTCCAATTGTCCAGGACTTCCCACTGCAGTTGCTTTTGCTTTGCCCTCAAGTGCTCCTACCTTTGCTCCCTTTTTGAACTCTGGGCAGTTTCTTTTAATATGGCCTTCCTTCCCACAGTTATAGCAGCTAAACAATGCCTTCTTGGCTGCTTGACACCTATTACTCATGTGTCCTTCTTTGCCACAATTAAAACAAGTAACCTTCTTCTTAGCTTCCCCAGTGGCTGCTCCCTCCATTTTCTTATCCATATTCTTTTTGTCATAGGGATGTGCTCTATTTTTCCCCTTCTTTTGATTGGTAGCCCTCATGCTCCTAAATTTTTCCCTTGCATTGTCATGTTGTTCAAAAGAAAGAGCAAGGTCTATGACTTGATCAAATGTTTTATCCTTGTATGGTAACATTGCTCTACTCAGACCTGCATTTAATCCTTGGATAAATCTTGAATTCTTTGATTCTTCATCTCCTATGAGCATAGTTCCATACTTGGACAAATTCTCAAATTTTTGAGTGTATTCAGTCACACTCATTGGTCCTTGCCTCAACCTTATGAATTCTTCTAGCAATGTTGCCTTAGCTGTAGCTGGAACAAACCTTGCTTCAAGCATTTCCTTGAATTGATCCCATGTTATCTCATTTTCTGGCCTTCCTGTGATGATCACCTCCCACCAATCTAAGGCTGCTCCTTTGAGTCTCCTTGAAGCTATCTGCCTCTTTCTTTGGTCATTAATTTGCATATCTGCAAATATCCTTTCCAAAGTTCTCAACCATGTCTGCACTCCCATAACTCCCTCAGTGCCTTCAAAATCCTTGCCTCCCAAATTTGAAAATGTCTTCAATAACTTAGCTAATTCCTCATGAGGATTCTCTTCCCTCTGCACTGCTCCTTCTCTAAATGCCCTCACCAAATCGTGCAAGTTAACCATTGGTGTTGTATTGGAGGGTCCTGCTCCATGACTTGGTGGTCTTCCTACCATGATTCACTATTCAATTGCATAGCTAGTCAGTCATATTTCTAATTTAATTATTTTTCTGAAATTTATTTCTACTGTGGATGTTTATTTCTATCATTACTATATTTTTTTTTTTTAGAATTTTATCCTTACAAGAAAATTGGATAATATATTTATGCTATGTTTTAATAACATAGCTCTAATACCAACTGAAGTGACCCACTTCTTTTGGATTGTTATTTTTCAGTGATTTACTGTTGAGATTTTTTTTTTTCCAAACCAAGTGATCACTTCTTTAATTTCATTTTCCCCAAGATCCAAATTCTTACCAATATAAAAATATTAGTATATAAGTCAATTCAAGTCATTTATATATATGAAGATATATAAATGTTTCCTTGCTTATCAGAGTATTAAAAATTAACAAGGAAAATTCAATCACACAATATTTCTCATTTTTCAGAGAATTGGTGTCACATAGCCATTTCTATTTTTACATTCCTCTTTTTTTGATCTCAAGCTTGATTAATAATAGATTCGAATATTGCCACTTATAATTTTCTTGCTTACTTCTCAAATTAATTGGTTTCTTGGTTTACAAGCCATACATTTAAATTCCGGAATTCTTTTGTGATTTGGTACTTATCATATGAATTATGAGGTGATAAACTAGGTTGAAGTCTAAGCAGAGAAAAACAACACATGTGATCAGGGTTTAGACACAACAAGCACAAACCAATCATGACAGACAAAATACATATTTCCTGGTTAACTGAGCAGATAGTCATCACATGAGTGATGGTGTTGTGAGCTACTTTATAAATCACACAACTTCTTATATCTGGAGCTAGAAAAGTGTTGAATCCGGTGTCTTACCACTTAGTATCAGTTTTGAAGCTATAGTATCAGATTTTCCCAACCTAGTATTAGATCAGTAGTTATAGTATCAGAAATTTCCTACCTAGTATCAGTTTTATAGTATCAGATTTCTCCTACTTAGTATCAGTTTTATAGTATCAGATCTCTCCTACTTAGTATCAGTTTTATCAGTTCTATAGTATCAGATCTCTCCTAATTAGTATCAGTTTTATCAGTTTTATAGTATCAGATCTCTCCTAATTAGTATCAGTTTTATAGTATCATAACTGAAGTGCCTCAAGACTGTCTAGAAAAACATGTTCACATATCAGATTAAATGGCATCTTCTCCTTCAGCATTATCTACTAAAACTATTTCAGAACTTGTTACTTAAGTCCACAACTCACAAACACATATAACATTTAAGTTTCTTTTTCTTCTTACATGTTGTTTTCCAGATATCAAAGTAAAAGACACTCATTAAAATACTTAGAACATATTAGAGTTTTCCTAACTTAATTATTACAAAGACACTGCTACTTCTCTTAAACACTTTAAATTCCTCAAGATCTCCAAATATCCATGCAAGCAAGCAAGCAATTCATGCATCTTTCCCTGCAGCAAAACTTTGAACTGCCTCAATAAAATGAGACACCCCAAGTATTGCAAAGGCAACAAATAGGGTCAGAAATAAATTCTGGTGTGAGTGAAATCAAGTATGCAAAATATCTTGTAAATTCTTAAGGCTGTATAGAGAACTTTTCTATTAAATGCTATTCAAATCCCAATTAAAATCTGAGAATGTGTATATTTAAGTCTATCTATAAACATACATCCAAGCATTCATCCATTCACTTCATTCGGTTGTACAAGTACAAAACTCCTATGGATTTACTCCCTGAATTCCATAGCATAATTTCTCCTTCTCATCTTTTCATTTTGTTTGGTCTGAACTCTTGCCATTGAACACCATGTGTGCATTGCAAAGGGGCTCAGTTCTGTTAACCCTTTACACAGAGGCCTACGGGACTTAAACAAGTCATGCACATACCCATCAACCACCTGCTGATGAGTAGATCAAGGCACTACTCCTAAATTATTTTATAATTTAGAGACCATGCTTATTTATTTCTTTCTGGGGAATTTTTCTTTTGATTCCAGAGATACTCGTATTCTTTCCTTCCTTATATAGGTCAAGAATTATTAAAATCACCCAAAGATCATATCCAGACATACAAAGCATTCATGTAAAATTGCACACCTTATTTCAAAGTCATTTTTTGCTTTAATCACATTTTTCTAAAACCTACTTATATTTTTATTTCTAGAAATTTCCATTTCTTACACAAATATGAAGAAGTCATTTGCAAAACTATATTTATTCTTTTACTGTGAACATAGGGAATGGTTTTTGAGAAAAACCCATAAAAACTTATTGGTTTATGATCTGAACAAATCAGCACATATTTGTAATATTGCATTGTTCATATCATTTTTAATATAGACTAGACATAAGCATAAATCTCAATATTCACACTGCCTAATTCTTTTCTTTCATTGATACCCTATTCCACAGTAAAATATTTGATTCATTTTTAATATCAAAACTAGCATATATAAAATCTATTCCTGTGATTAGTGTATTTGTTTGATTATCTATATTTTAAAACAAAAACTGAAACCATCACAACAAGTCAAAACAGATTAAAACCTCATCCAAAAACTCAACCAGAATACCATCCATGATCAACATATTTTCATCCAGAAAATAAAATCAAATAGGAAAAACATAATGTAATGTTTATATAAAATAACTTGGCTGCCCTTAACATGGGTCTTAATGCCTTACAGATCATAAGTGATTAATCACTCACCTTCCTCCTCTCTTCCCCGAGAATGTCTAAGCTTGAAAACAGGGTGAGCTCTCCTTTCTATATTTTTTTTAGTGTGTTTCTGTTTTCCCCCCTAGAGAAAACCTCTGCTTCCCTCTTGATTTAAATCATTTTGCTAGGGTTTTACTAAAGGAAAAACCCATTTTATCCTCACATTACTCAGAGAATTATGTGTGTGTTGTTATGGCTAAATGTGCCATTTTCTCTTGATTTCTATTTCTAGTAAAAGCAGTTGCTTCTCTGCTTTTCTGTGCACATGCTATTTGCATGATCCATCTACACATCATCTTTGTGTGACTCAGATACATTGTATACCTTGTTAGGCCTGAATAGTCCTCTTATATTATTTCAAACCATTTATTTCCTGATTTATTTTTGAGAAGGTGTTTATGCACAATAATACTAAACTGGTTCTCATGCAATTTGGTTATCAAAAGGGCTTTATCATTTTATACTTCTTTGGCTACTCATATCTAATACATATATATATTGAAAAAAAAGAATCTCTATCCTCCTATTTATTCATTTCACTTACTCCTAATATTATCATACTATATTTTCTTTTCTTAAATATTCTCATTTTAAAATTATTTTTATCTCAATAATTTGGGTCTTCACATTACTTCATTTGTAAGTGAATGTATTCCTATATATAGTAATATGTGCATTCATTTAGTAATAAGTCTGCTCATCCCTATACTATGCTCTGTTGATATCATGTTCAAGCATCTAACTTTGTATTGAAGTGAGTTCCATATCTTAATCTTTTGTATAATCATTTAGGGCTTAAAGCTACTGTACCTTGGAATTTTAATTTCGCATGTGTGTTATGTCCAGAGAGTTTGTGAGGTCGGCTATTAACTAAATTTATATGAACTAATTATAAGCTTTGAATAACCAATCTTTTGTTGTTGTATAAGCTTCTAAATATTAGTCTTAGTAAATTAATTATTTTACTAATACCATGTCACTGTTATTATATATTATACAACAATTAAAAAAGTATCACTTCCTATATATGCATGGGAATTGTATATGAATGGATTGTTCAACTGGTTTCCTACATTAAAGTTAACACTGATACCATGTCAGCTTCTTAAAGTAAAACACTGATAGATATTGCACTTAAAATTAACAAAGTTTCCTACATTACATGTTCAACTAGTTTCCTATTTTACATTAATAAAGAGCACGAATGATTTCTGTATATAACTTAAAATTTACTTTCTGTTCTTATTGCTTCATATATGATATTTTAAGGACTTAATTATCTTTTTTCTGATATCAGTTTTCTAAAGTAATTGTTTGTCCAATAATTTCATGACAATTCTTAAATAGAATCTTATGGGTAGCATTATTCCAAATCTACAACTTCGTTATGAATTATTAATGTTCCAAAATCAAGATAATAACATATTGACAGTATCAGTGAGCCTAAGCTGTTTTGTTCAGAGCCTAAGCAGAGCTGTAGGTAATATAGTTACAGTAGTGTAAATGGATACAACTTAACCATGATACTAATTTTAGCGAACTCAAATGTAACAAGTTCTGTTATGTATACGGAACTACATCTATTCTGACAATACACACAAAGAATTACCTGAAACAAATGTTATTAGCAGGCAAACTTAGAAGTCATGGTTTCACAGTATAAATCAACTTCTATTGCACAAACAATATGTATAGATAAACATGTAAGTGATTTTTTCACAATGTAAATCCCTTCATGGTTCATGCTTCCTATGAAGCAGAAACATGTGTTATCGGGTTGGGTTGGATCACAAAATTCCTAACTTCTAGGTTATAAATAACAGTTGATTTTGTATTTGCAGAATTTACAAATTCATTACTCAGACGTTTTCTTTCTATGAAATAGTGATGATTCTTAAAGTTTGCATAAGAATGAATAAACAAGGCATGCTTACAAAGTTATACTTTTGGCTTTTCTTCTTAACTTGTACTTTTCATAGCATGCGACTGGTTATATTAACAATCTCATTTAATCCTAACAGCCGAATTTTAGGTGGCTAATGTTCATTTAAGAACTGCAAAATTATAGGTTGTTGATGTAAGAACAAGAATACGCATACATGATGTGGAAGGAAGGTAACTTCAATAATGTGCTTCTTAACTTTTCCTATGCTACTATTAACACTAGCCATAAACACTGATCAAAGCATGCTATTTTTTAAAGTTTATTCTTTGTCACTCAATCTTGTGTACCTTCTTGATATCTCAAAGCAATGCACCTCAACCATAAACTCAAATGAGCTCTCTTTCTATTTCGTTTTTGTCACTATAAGGTTAGTACCGTAAAAATATGTGTTACCCTTCTTTGATGGATATAAGACTAATTCACATGCAAAAATGAAAAAAACAATTTTCCCAACATCTTCATCTGTTGATTTTCACATACAACATTTCCTTGTATGAAATGTACCATTCAGTTTCCTGAAATGTTTTTGTAGATTTATGAATACTCCTGGAAGTGATCTCAGTTTGTTCAATAAATGAAAATTAATATCTTCATACTTAATTTCTAAAATTTATTATTATTTTATTTGTTTCTATTGCAAATTTTAAATTACAAAGATAACATTATCGTATTTTTCTGCATGAAACATATCACTCTTTAGCTTGAAATTCTAAAAATTGGTTTCATTACATTCAGAGCCTATAGTTGTTTTTCATCAGAAAATTAGTTACAAAGTTAAAGTTAGCCTATAAAGGCATTACATACAAAAAGAAACTATACATAACACCAAAATAACTCCATACAAAAATAGCTATATCAACAAAAATAAAAAGGATTCAAAAATCAATTCAAATTGTAATGATAGAAAATAAAGTTCTAGGACTGACAATGTAGAAACCCAGGCATCAAATCGGTTAAAAAAAATATTTTTGCCTTTATAGCATCAAAAAGCTGAAAGTAAGAGGTATTAACTCTTAAGAAATCGATAATTTATTTTCCTACAATTATTTTTGCATGGATGACTTTCTATTTATTCCATTTTATCCTCAATTGAATTTAGTTATGGTATTCTTAATACTCTGAATATTTGAATACTTTATATCACTATCAATATATCAATCAGTATTATACATCCTTTTTACCACTTCTTTATGTCCATATGGATAACTATAGTCAACTGAAATAGATGCAATATATCCATTTCTTCTTCTTCGTTTTTTAAACAAAATAAAATAAAAAGGTTTTTTAATCTAGGAGTTTCTCTATACTAGTTTTCTATTTTAGCGTACTGAAAAAATTAACTATATTGCTGGAATTCTTCCAATTTACTTTTCTAGACAATACTATTTGTCTTTATGATTTTAAATTGGATGTGTTTTGTTTGTTAAATAATGGAGTATTATTGTCCATATATAATTCATAAATCCTCAACCAGATTCCAAATTTGTATGGTATCATTCTACGTACTAAAAAAAGAAGAAGTAAGTTTGTAACACATCCTTTGTGAATAAATTGAAATGAGATTAATTATAGCATTAATTGTAACAAAGGAGATTACTAATTTTATATCACAAACTTTTATTATCAAGATATCATACCAAAAAATATTACATACAGCATTAAAAGCAGGCAGCAATGATGAAAAAATCAAAAGGAAATTTATTTGTGACCATGAGTAAATAAATGACTCTAAGTTTTTATGCATCACTCCCATCTCTGTCCTTATCCTCTGTCATTATTTTTGACTCAATTGTCTTTCATCTCTCACTTCCAAACGTTGCATAATATTTTAGTTCAGGAAAACATAAACATTCTTTGATATTTTCTTGACAGTTTGATGAACTTTGCTCTTATATTAACTATGTTTCATCAATATGAGGGGAAAAAAATGAAGTATGATTAGTCTATGTTGCAATTTTGATTACCAGTTCGGTAAGTAATAACCAGTAAGTATGCAACATGCTTACTATAATTTAAACTATACTAATGCAAAAGAATGTTGGGTCTTTACAACCCAGCTATTTATTCTCAATGCATATTCACAGGCAACTGAAGTTGTAGCTAAATAAAGCACACTACCTCAAACTATTAGTCAAAAATACACTTTTCTACCTTATATTGTGATCATTTAGCAAATGCGTTATCATAAATGTCTTTAACTGAAGATACCTAATTTTGCTAACCTTTTTGCTTATCAAACTAATTGGTAGAGATGTATGTCTTATCCATGAAAGTCTAGTCAAGTGAACTTGGTCGAAACCTTTAGTTCTGTAATTTAACTAAGAACTATGAAATCAATTTTTTATATATAAAATCTTTATATTTTACCATCTGTACTAGTTCAAAACTAATTTGAAGAAGGTTGTGCAAATAAGTTGAAAACCAATTTTGCTTAATTAGAAAATTATTATTTGGTTGTTATTTTTCTAAAAGAAATATGTATAGCGGATCTCAATTATCAAACTGAGAGTGATCAAAGGCTACAAGTTGTGAGTGTTGAGTGATCAAAGGTTACAAGTTGATGTACCTTTATTTGTTCCATAAATATGATGTGCTATGATAAAATTACCTTGTCAATCAAAATTACGTTAAGTATCCTTATTTGACCATGTATATTTTACTGCTAGGATGAAGCTCAATGGCTTGTGGAACTTGATGATCTATTTTCAATTATAACTAAAAGGTAATATAGGTATATCAATTTATATTTGTATCATTCATGTGCCACTTTTTATGCTAACAACTGTATTATTTTTTATGGTAGAATGTAACTTAAGGATTTAGTTTACTAGGATATTTGATGCAGGCCAAGTGTTAGGTCGTGACCGAACTAACGAAACCTTAAGTCGTTCGGAAATGATGAGTCGTTTACGACCTAAGAACATGGGAGCTAACAAGGAAGTTCGCGAGGAAGGGATACAAAATGAAGTACTAAGACGTGTACGACCTAACGAGTTAAGGGATAGGTCGCTAGAACGACCTAGCGAGCTTCATCTGGGAAATAGGTCGCTGGAACGACCTACCGAGTTAACTCATGTACGACCTAACGAGTTAAGGGATAGGTCGCTGGAACGACCTAGCGAGCTTCATCTGGGAAATAGGTCGCTGGAACGACCTAACAGGTTGCTACGACCTAACGAGTTGAAGAATAAGGTGCTACGACCTAACGAGTTACGATCTATGTTAGGTCGCAGAGAAAAGGAACGACCTAAGTTAGGTCGCGGGGAGATGTGGAGGGATAGGTCGCTCACTATAAGTCGTGAGGCCTTAGGTCATGAAGACTTAGGTCGTGAAGATTTTCTGAAGCCGCTTCTTTTAGGTCGATGAGGGGGATGCCGTTCATTCTTAGGTCGCTCGCTCCAGATGCCGTTCATTTGTTTAGGTCGTTTATTTGTTGTAACTCGTATGATAAGTCGTCGACGACCTATACTAAGCCGTGCATGATTGAGTCGTATGTCGTTAACTATGTTGTAATATAGGTCATTGTGATGATGTGTTGTAACTTGTATCTGTTAAGTCGCTAACGACTTATGATAGGTCGAATACGACCTAAGTGTTGTAAATTTGTGATAATGTGTGGGTTGTAATACGAGTTATGTTGAGTCGGTGGAACTGCTGAGCCGTTAAGTCGTTGACGACCTAGTTGAGTCGTAAGTCGTATACGACTTAAGGGTCAGGGTGAAACTGCTATAAATAGGGAGTGTGTTGTACATTTTGAATTGAGTTGATTTGAATAAAATTCTTGTTTGTTAGCTTTGTGGTTTCAATTAAAATCGGTAGTTGAGTGTAATCTCCTATCTCCACCTTCGACATTCGAGTGCGCTCGAATCTTTGATCGTTGAAGCCAATTCGCAGAATCAAGTGCGCTTGATCAACGCTCGAAGAATTGTAGATCTCTCTTCACGGTATCGTGCGCGATCAACGTGTCAGAGATAGCTAGAATTCGGTATCTTCGGATCAACGAATTTGGGCATTTCAGTATTTCTCAATCCACCGATTGCTACTTTCACCGTATCATCATTTTGTTATTTCCGCTGCTGCATCATTTTGGTATCAGAGCTTGTTTTAGCCAATCATAGCTAAATCGAGTCTTGGAGCCGAGAATTTCAAAGTTGAAGTGTTAGCCGTGCAATTTTGTTGAAGTGTTGAAGTTGTGTCTGATTTGTGAAGTATTTGAGAAGTTTGAACCATGCCGCCGAGGAGAGCTAACCGCCATCAAAATATTGAAGCATTGTATCGAAGGGAAGAGGCCGATCAAATGGAGCAACGTATGCATGAAAAATTTGATGAAGGTATTGGTAGATTGGAGAAGATGATGTTAGAGATGAATTAAAATCGGAGAAGGGTTTCACCTGAATCCAACCATGGAGGAAGTAGAGTCTCACCACATTCCAATCGAGAAAGAAGTGTTGATGATGATCAAAGACGTGGGAGGAACGTGAATGATCGAGATCGGAGGAATGTAGATAGAAGGGATGTTGGAGGAAGACGGGATGGTAGTAGAGATGTTGGTGGTCAGGATCGACATCGCTATACATCAGATTTCGAGGAAGAGTATGATGATGGTAGTGTTCATGGACGAGGACGTGGACAAGGAAGAAATCAGTCGGAGTATGATCATAAGTGGGAATCTGGGATGAAAACTGAAATACCAGAATTCAAAGGAGGTATGCAAGCTGAAGAGTTTCTTGATTGGATAGCTTATGTTGAAGAAATATTTGACTTCAAGGAGGTTCCGGAGGATCGTAAAGTGAAGTTGGTTGCTACTAGACTGAGGGGGAGAGCTATGGCACGGTGGTAGCAAACCAAACTTACTAGGGAGTGGATGGGGAAGTCAAAAATTGTTGCTTGGGAAAAGATGAAGAAACTGATGAAGGCTACGTTCTTGCCTTATAATTACCAATCACTAATGTATCAGAGACTACAGAATTTGAGGCAAGGAACGAAGATGGTTGCTGATTATGCAGATGAGTTCTACCAGTTAATTGCCCGAAATGATATCATGGAAAGAGAAGAACAATTGACCACGAGGTTTGTCGGTGGACTTAGAGCACAGATCCAAGACATGGTGAACATGTTCGACCCCAAATCCATGGCCGAAGCGCATCAGAAGGCGTTGGCTTGGGAGAAACAAGGAAGACGTGGGGGAGGTGTGTTTCCGAGTTTTACGGGGCATAACAAAGGAGCGGGTAGTAGTTCTAATCTTCCTAAAGCATCAAGTAAGCCAGTTGTTCATGAAGTGGCTAAACCTAAAGTCAATACCAATTTCTAATGCTATAATTGCGAGGAAGTGGGTCATAAGAGCAGCGAATGTCCAAAACCGAAGAAGAGAACTATGGTTGTTGAAGTGGAGGATGAGGATGTCGAAGGAGATCACAATTCACAACGTGATGAGGAAGAAGAAGTGTCAGGAGACGAAGGATGTAATCTGATGCTACGAAGATCTTGTTTAACACCGAAGCAGGAGGAAGAGTCGAGTTGGTTGAGGAGTAACATCTTTCAGTCAACATGCACTATTTTGGGAAAGGTTTGTAAATTTGTCATTGATGCTGGGAGTTGTGATAATATCATTTCAACGGAAGCTGTGAGGAAGTTAAAATTGAAAACGGAGAAACATCCTAGTCCATATAAACTTGCTTGGTTGAGGAAAGGAGGAGAAGTAAAGGTAGAGAGGCGAGCTCATCTTCCATTTTCCATTGGAAAGAAATACAAGGATGAGATTTGGTGTGACGTAGTTGACATGGATGTTTGCCATTTGCTGTTGGGAAGGCCGTGGCAGTACGATCGGGAGGTACAACATAATGGTCGAACAAATAGCTACAGTTTCTTGTTCGAGGGCACGAAAATCACTTTAGTTCCAAAGAAGCGACAGCAGAATGAGAATAAGCTGGAGGAGATTGAGGAATTGAAAACCTTGTTGTCATTGAAGGAGTTCGTGGAAGAGATAGATGAGAGTCCTGAAGTTTTTATGTTGATTGGGCATGAAAGCAGCGAAGTTACTGAAGTTCCAGAGGAAGTGAAACCAGTTTTGGAGGAATTCAATGATGTGTTTCCAGAGGAGTTACCGAAGGAGTTACCACCGCTTAGAGACATACAGCATCGGATTGATTTGGTGCCAGGTGCTGCATTGCCTCATAGACCACACTATCGGATGAGTCCAAGGGAACACGAGGAGTTAAGGAGACAGGTGGAGGAATTACTGGAACAAGGGCGAGTTTAGGAGAGTTTGAGTCCTTGTGCAGTGCCATCTTTGTTGGTACCCAAGAAAGAAGGAACGTGGAGGATGTGCACAGATAGTAGAGCATTGAACAAGATAACAGTCAGATACAGATTTCCGATGCCGAGACTTGATGATCTGTTAGATCAAATTAGTGGGTCTGTAATCTTTTCTAAGATTGACTTGAAGAGCGGTTATCATCAGATACGAATTAGACCAAGGGACGAATGGAAGACAACATTCAAGACGAAGGAAGGATTGTATGAATGGCTGGTAATGTCGTTTGGTCTATCGAATGCACCAAGTACATTCATGACGGTGATGAACCAAATTTTTAGGCCGTACATTGGAAAATTTGTGGTAGTTTACTTTGATGATATTCTGATCTACAGTGCTAGTACGGAGGAGCATGTTCAGCATTTGAGGAAAGTGTTAATTATTCTTCACGAAGAACAATTCTATGCTGCTACGAAGAAATGTGTTTTTATGGCGAGGAGTGTTTTATTTCTGGGGTATGTTGTATCGAAAGAAGGAATACAGGTGGACCAAAGTAAAGTTGAAGCTATAAGAGATTGGCCGCAACCCAAGACGATAACGGAAGTTCGTAGTTTTCACGGGTTGGCTTCATTTTATCGAAGATTTATTCCATACTTTAGTAGTGTGATGGCACCTGTTATTGATCGTATGAAGGGCAAACAGTTTGCATGGTCAAAGGAAGTAGGGGTTTCTTTTGAACAAATCAAGGAACTGTTGACGACAACACCAATTCTAGCATTACCTGATTTTCAGTTGTTGTTTGAATTACATACTGACGCATCGAAGGTTGGAATTGGAGGGGTGTTGAGTTAGAGGGGGCGTCCTATTGCATATTTCAGTGAGAAGTTATCAGGAGCGAAGATGAGATATAGTACATATGATGTGGAATTTTATGTTGTTGTGCAAGCCATTAAACATTGGAGACATTACTTATTTCACAAGGAGTTTGTGCTATACACTGATCATGAGGCTCTGAAACATCTGCAAGGAAAAGAGAAGATTTCGGCAAGGCATGCATCGTGGATTGCGTACCTGCAGCAGTTTACCTTTGTTGTGAAACACAAATCTGGGGTTACGAACCGTGTGGCGGATGCGTTGAGCAGAAGGAATCATGTGTTGACTACAATGAAGATTGAAGTAACCGGGTTTGATGTGTTGCAAGAATTATTTGTCGATGATCCTTACTTTGCAAAGTTTGTTGATGAAGTCAAGGAGGGAAAGACGGATGAGTTTGTAATGGTGGATGGTTTTCTTTTTAAGGGAAATCGAGTATGTATACCGGAGTGGAGCTTACGTATGAAGATTGTAAAAGAGTTGCATGAGGAAGGACATGTGGGTAGGGATCGAACTTTACAATTGATTTCTCAATCTTATTATTGGCCTTCGTTGAAGCGGGAAGTTGGGAAGTTTGTGGAGAGATGTCATATTTGCCAAGTATCCAAAGGGACAGCGACGAATGCGGGATTGTATATGCCGTTACCCGTGCCTGTTAAACCATGGGTTGATATCAGTATGGATTTTGTTTTGGGGTTACCGAGAACTCAAAGGGGAAATTATTCTATATTCGTTGTGGTGGATAGATTTTCCAAAATGGCACATTTCATCGCTTGTAAGAAGACAGCTGATGCCGTCCGTGTTGCTGAGTTATTCTTTAAAGAAGTGTATCGTTTACATGGTTTGCCAGAATCCATTGTTTCTGATCGGGATACTAGATTTCTAAGTCATTTTTGGCTAAGTTTGTGGAAGATGGTGGGAACGAAGTTGAACTTTAGCAGCGCTTATCATCCGCAGACGGATGGATAGACCGAGGTCGTGAACAGATCGTTGGGGAATTTGTTGAGATGTCTTGTGAAAGATAATCTAAAGAGTTGGGATATGAAATTATGTCAAGCGGAGTTTGCTCATAACCATGCTATAAACCGTAGTACAGGGTTCATTCCATTTCAGATAGTGTATTCAAATTTACCAAAGGGACCGTTGGATTCGACGATAGTACCACAATCCAAGGGAACCGTTAAATGGGCTGTTGATTTTGTTGAAGGATTGACAGAATGTCATCAAATCGTTCAGGAAGGATTGGAGAAAGCGAATGAGAAGTACAAACGATCTGCAGATCTGAAGCGAAGGAATGTTGAATTTAATGAAGGTGATTTGGTTTATGCAGTGTTAACAAAGGATCATTTTCCGGTGGGAACGTACAATAAATTGAAAGCGCGGAAGATTGGTCCAGTAAAATTTTTGAAGAAAATCAATGAGAACGCGTATCAATTGGAATTGCCGGATAATGTTCATACTTCTGATGTGTTTAACGTCAAATACTTGGTTCCGTATCATGGGGATGAGTGTGTTGCGGAGGAGGAAGGGGCAAATTCGAGGACGAATTTCTCTCAACCAGGGGAGGATGATGCAGGCCAAGTGTTAGGTCGTGACCGACTTAACGAAACCTTAAGTCGTTCGGAAATGATGAGTCGTTTACGACCTAAGAACATGGAAGCTAACAAGGAAGTTCGCGAGGAAGGGATACAAAATGAAGTACTAAGACGTGTACGACCTAACGAGTTAAGGGATAGGTCGCTGGAACGACCTAGCGAGCTTCATCTGGGAAATAGGTCGCTGGAACGACCTACCGAATTAACTCATGTACGACCTAACGAGTTAAGGGATAGGTCGCTGGAATGACCTAGTGAGCTTCATCTGGGAAATAGGTCGCTGGAACGACCTAACAAGTTGCTACGACCTAACGAGTTGAAGAATAAGGTGCTACGACCTAACGAGTTACGATCTATGTTAGGTCGCAGAGAAAAGGAACGACCTAAGTTAGGTCGCGGGGAGATGTGGAGGGATAGGTCGCTCACTATAAGTCGTGAGGCCTTAGGTCATGAAGACTTAGGTCGCGAAGATTTTCTGAAGCCGCTTCTTTTAGGTCGCTGAGGGGGATGCCGTTCATTCTTAGGTCGCTCGCTCCAGATGTCGTTCATTTGTTTAGGTCGTTTATTTGTTGTAACTCGTATGATAAGTCGTCGATGACCTATACTAAGTCGTGCATGATTGAGTCGTATGTCGTTAACTATGTTGTAATATAGGTCGTTGTGATGATGTGTTGTAACTTGTATCTGTTAAGTCGCTAACGACTTATGATAGGTCGAATACGACCTAAGTGTTGTAAATTTGTGATATTGTGTGGGTTCTAATACGAGTTATGTTGAGTCGGTGGAACTACTGAGCCGTTAAGTCGTTGACGACCTAGTTGAGTCGTAAGTCGTATACGACTTAAGGGTCAGGGTGAAACTGCTATAAATAGGGAGTGTGTTGTACATTTTGAAGTGATTTGATTTGAATAAAATTCTTGTTTGTTAGCTTTGTGCTTTCAATTAAAATCGGTAGTTGAGTGTAATCTTCTATCTCCACCTTCGACATTCGAGTGCGCTCGAATCTTTGATCGTTGAAGCCAATTCGCAGAATCAAGTGCGCTTGATCAACGCTCGAAGAATTGTAGATCTCTCTTCACGGTATTGTGCGCGATCAACGTGTCAGAGATAGCTAGAATTCGGTATCTTCGGATCAACGAATATGGGCATTTCAGTATTTCTCAATCCACCGATTGCTACTTTCACCTTATCATCATTTTGTTATTTCCGCTGCTGCGTCAATATTGGATGTTAACAGAGCTAATATTGGATATGTCTACAAGCATATAGTGGGTCCTGTTTTAGCTCTCGAGAATGTAGTGGGATGTTTCTGAGATCACATCCAGTAAGTTACCACAAAACATAATATAATTGGCCTTTTATCCTTGATAGGGTATCATTTGCTAGTAAAGAGTGAAATTATATATGTGATTTTACAGGTGGGTATACCATCATTATGGTACTATGCTCATGGCACTTGTCAATCTTACTTCACTCAAGCAATGAACAGCGAAAAGCTTTTGCCTGCTTCTCGATTGCTTTTTTTCTTTTTTCAAATTTTTTTATTTTTCATTGCACAGGGTTCAACTTTAACTTTCTGGACAGTTGGTAGTCTGTAGAGCAAATACATGTGAGTATGTTCTCCATCATTATGGTACTATGATCATGGCACTTGTCATTTTTATTTGACAGGCTTTGCGTGATTTGTGATACTTATTCAAGGGCAGAAGGTTGAAGATAATATGGTGGTTGAGAATGGTCGAAGAGATGTTGTCATACTTGATGAGGTACGTTCTACTGTTGTCATTATACTTTTGCATTATACTGTTTTGTTCATACTCCCAGTCTATTGATTATATTAATTTGCAAAGCTAAAATTAAAGAAAAATTCAAACAAATTCAGACTTCAATATTTTGTAGTGGAAAAACAATGAATAAAGAAATGCAAAACAATTATCAACTAGTAAAAGGTAGTTGTTTTAAAACTTTAAAAAAATACTTTGCAGGATTGTCAGAATCATTAGCAACCCACAGTTGGGTCCATACTCACGAATTGCTATCCATCATCGATGATAACAAATTTAGGAGGAATCCCACGTTTTTCTAAGCTGAAAGAATAAAAAAATGCTTAATGGTTCTTACTGGACGACTATATCTGTAAAAAGTAAAAGTGAACAATAAAGCACCATTCTAATCCACTTTTAACATCGTCTGTAGTGACATTAGCATAAAATGCATCCTCTGTACACCGACCAAACTAGTTTAATGCATCTAGCATCTTTCATATAAAGATAATAGAGTATTTTATCTATAATCAACGCATAAATATCGGGTGTCTATCACAGATAAATGCACATAAATATCAGTTACGTTTTGAGAAAAGAGAAACTCATGTTTTCTGTCATTATATCCCAAATGAACTAATAAACCAAAGTACATAATTAATTTAAACTGTATAAATTAACAACTTTAAGTGAACATATGTATATTATTAAGATTCTGTTGCTAATGCATATATGATCTTAAGAGTTAAGTAAGCTGGATTGAAACTGTACATCTAATCATATTTACACACACAATATATAAATTCACCTATATACAGTATACCATTACAAACATATACCAACATGATCATAACATGCACAAACCAATCAATTTACAATAATATATGACATTGGTAACATGAAAGCTAAGAAGTTTTCATGTACTAACATGATTTAAAGCATTCATCCTCCTTGTACGATTCATCAACCGCCACAGGGAAACAGGCAATGGGACAAAATAAATGCGTCCACTCGTATCGTTTTCTATGTAAAAACTGCGATATATATCACACATTTCCTTCCCACCATCCATTTGCATCCTTATAATAGTTAAGTTTGTTGCATGCAAAGACAAAAAATTTCCAGTAGTTAAGTTTGTTGGGTCGGATTTTGTGTCTTAGTAGCTGTAGTGTGTGTGAGATATAGCATGTTGTATACTTTGTATTAGTCAATCGCCTATTGAAATAGTGTGATGAATATTTAGTGTTTGCATTATGAATCTGATTTAACTTTGTGTACACTTTTTTGATGAATTGATTCTCAAGCATTACTTTTGCTTTACAGGTAGAGAGATGACTCTGATGCAAAAAATGGTTGCAACGAGTTATGGATCGAAGTTATTTTTGCTGCTAGAACTACTTTTTGGTTTTAACGTATGTACTACTTGCTTTTGTTTTGCTATTGCTACTTGTTTTATATTTTTTGTTGAACTATTGATGACAAACTATTTATGTTTGGTGTAAGAATATTGTGTAATTTGATTATGAAATTTCATACGTTGGTTATCAAATATGTGTCCAAAATGTGGTATTGATATAATATGCTAATTTTGAAATGTGATATTGATATAATATGCTAATTTTGAAATGTGGTATATATACACATTGTGGCAGATGTTTACTGAAATGGAATTCAAACAGTCCACGGCATTTTTAAAACGTTGTTAAAACATTCCACAGCATTTTTAAAACGCCGTTGAAAGTTTTAACAGCGTTTTAAAAATGCCGTTAAATTGTATCTAAAAACATAAAGCATGATTTATTGCAACAAGGAAACGCTGTAAATAAATATCACAGCATTGAACGCTATAAAATCTTATCTTAGCACGAAACAAACGCTAAGAAAGATCTCTAACTGCACCCAACCAAACGCTGTTAAATGATTTCATGACACTATGGAAACGCTGTTAAAAGGACATTTAACAACGTTTATTTCTTGTCATTGTATATCTCTGACATATAACTGCATGTTGATATACAGCATATGTAAAAACGCTGTTAATAGCTATTATAGCATTTTTAAAATGCTGTTAAAGGTCCTATTTGTTGTAGTGAGTAGTACATGCAATTACTCCAAATTGTTCCATCAAAGTTACGATAGATACTAACCCAGCTAGGATAGTTATAACAACCTATCCTTACAGAGTTGGTAGATACTAATACATAATACAGACACAACGAAAAGTGATAGATGACTTCAACAAAAGACCCAAAATGCTCCATGATACATGCTCCATTGCAAAATTCTCCAAGCTTACCTAACTAGTTGGCTACCCAGGAAAATAGGGCACCCAGAGTTTAAGGGGAAAAGAAAATAAACTCCGAGTTAGTCATGGGACTGGTGTGAGAAACTCAAAATACGATGTTTGAAAACAAAAGATATCTCATAAGACCATGCCGCACTTAAACACGGAACGGGTTTTTTCCTTAAGATAACCAAAACATTTGCTATGCAGAATATGTGGATATTATTTTTAATGACATTCTTTTGAAAACACTTTTCAAGTAAGTATACATAATCTTAGCCGAAATTGTTGCATTATTAAATTCCAGCATACTAGGCTCTAAAATCAAATCCATAGGCACTTATTGGAGAATGAATTTCCATACAATGACAAGGTAAAGGACTACCTTTCGAGTGTACATCTCTAGAAAAATGCACCTGAGGCTCCAACCTCTAGCAACACAGAACCGGCCTACCTTTACCATAGATAGTACCGAATATGTCATCACCTCGGTCGTTCCCAACCTACCCGAGAGCTCTCTTTGCATACACCACGTTAATTTAAAACCCGACGTCATAGCGAGAATAAATATATCTAGAAAGGTGATGACTATACCCTAATGGGACTGACCCACATAGCTCTGCCGCATCTACCATTGTTATCCCGCCTTTTGGCAAGGCCGTGACACCAAGGAATTGACTAGTAACCGACGACGACCCGTCCTAGAGATCAGTTATGCACAGGCCCACTATGGATATCGACAAATTTTTTCCGAGTCCGGATCGAGCCAAAATTGGTAGGACATGACAAGCTAAGCCATGAGAGTCAACGTTCCAAATCTCAAGTCAATCCGAGTTCGTATGCTCAAGTTATGAACGATATAAAATTGGATGAAAACTAATCACTGGTCGACTCGCTTCGCTCAGATGCCTTCTTCGACTCGCTCCCTTCGACTCGCTTCACATCCCTCAGATGCTAACTTTGACTCGCTTCGCAACACTCAGAAGTGACAACTTCGACTCGCTTCGCTCAGAGGCCAACTTCGAGTCGTTCGGGTTCGACTCGCTTCACAACCATCAGAAGTACCTACTTCGACTCGCTTCGCTCAGAGGCCAACTTCGAGTCGTTCGGGTTCGACTCGCTTCACAGCCATCAGAAGTACCTACTTCGACTCGCTTCGCTCAGAGGCCAACTTCGAGTCGTTAAGGTTCGACTCGCTTCACAGCCATCAGAAGTACCTACTTCGACTCGCTTCGCTCAGATGCCTTCTTCGACTCGCTCCATTCAAACCACTGATCGATTCCATCAACTTCGACTCCATTGGCGAAGCCACTGCTCAAACCTCTCAGGACGCTCCATTTTGACTCGCTCGACCAGTGCATACTTCGACTCGCTCGATCTGGGCCCACTTCGACTCGCTCAATCAGTGAACATTTCGACTCGCTCGAAATAACATCAAGGGCAGAGTGAGCGCCAAGTCACCGAGTCGAATGGAAGCGAGTCGAAACAGAAGCGAGTCGAAGGAAACAACCTACCGAAAACCTCATTTCGTATCGATCATATCTTCCAATCTACAAGTCCAAATGCTATGAAATTCTCACAGAAGACTAAGTGCATGCCAAAGAATGTCCACGCCAAATTTTGACTCCATTGGATGAAATGTTGATCGATATGAAATCTGTTCGTGTCGATCACGGATTGGACCGAAACTTCACGGGCTTGGGCGTGCGGGCCTGGTCACATGCCAGGGAGGGTCTCCCGAGATCTGAGCGAAATATTAGCCTCCTACACCTATAAATAGACCACCAAAGCCAACAGAAAAGGGGTTCTACTTCCTCTTTGAGATCTCCAACGCCCGGACTCCGCCACATCCAGATCTGAACACCATTGCTGCTGCTACCAACAAATTTCATTACTGCAAATCATTGTAATTCGCTGTAATTTGTTGAAATCAATTGTAAACATCATAGGAAGATCAATAAAGCAAACTACTTCATAGTGGACGTAGGCAATATGCCGAACCACTCTAAATTCTTGTGTCTCCCTGCATTTTAATTATTCACATTTCTGAAATTTGTAGTTTTTGTTAGATAATTCCTCTTTTTCCATTTAATTTCTTTACTTTATCTCTTCAAAAACTTCCAAAGAGTATTGTGCCCAATTTCGGTACAAACACTTTGGTGCTTTCACTGAGAAAAAACCAAATTTTTCTCCTACTCTTTGGATCTCCTATCTATATTGGATTGCATAAATCTAAGAAGAAGATCCAGATCTAGAACTTCGAAGCCCTTCCATTCTATTCAAATTTGCAATCAGATCTAGGAAAGGACTTCATCAATTCATTATGGTGAGCACACGTACCACTTCTACAGCTGCTGATCAAGGAGCACGGGATCGACAGAATCCCGTGCAATCACCTCCATCCAACCAAAATGCTGCAGGACCTTCAGATCCATCAGGTCCAATCACTAGACAAGAATTCCAGACATTGCTTCAAGAGTTGACCCAAAGTCGACAGCAGCTCACTGAACAATTGCGCGCCAACACAGAGTTGACTAACCAGCTAAATTGCCAAAGGCGAAGAAGATCCAGAAAAGACCAAGGTTCTTATTCTTCCACGGAGAGTTCAGCCTCCTCTGATGGCCAAACCAGATCCACATGCCCACGGCTAGGTGTAAGCTACACCCAAGCCACGGGACACCAACCTGCTTCAAATCTTGGGCAGCCTAGAACTAGACCATCCGCTAGTCTTCGTACAGAACCTTCGTCTCGGGGAGGTGCTGCTCCTTACCATGTCACCGGCAACATTGCTACTACCACCACTGCCGGACGAGGAGGTGATGCTAGAAACCAAGATGATCCTCAGCGTAACCAACGAGAGCAGACTCCTGAGCCTTATATCCCTGAGGATGTCGAACCAAGGAGGCGAGGCACGGACCGTCGACCGCGTCCGGTCCAGACTCGCATTGTGGAACCCGACCACAGCTTGGCACAACATGCTCCAAGTATCCGAACGCCGAATATACCAGCGATGATCCGCCAAATGATCCGTGAAATTCAGGGTCTCTCTAATGACGACTGGGGAATCTCCCAGAGTCATACCCCTTTAACCGATGACGTTTTATATGTTGAACCACCTCGGCATTTCAGAATGCCAGCTTTGCCAGTTTATGAAGGAAGTTCTGATCCCAATCAACACATCCTGAAATACGAATGGCTGATGAATGCTGCTAGAGCTGATGACGCAGTAAAGTGCCGTAGTTTCCCCATTTCCCTAGGGGCATCGCTACCATGTGGTTCACTCGTTTGCCACCGCGATCCATCTCTAACTTTGACCAGATGGCCACCAAGTTCGTCGAACAATTCCGTATGCATGTGGCGAGGTCTAAGGATGTTAACACTCTGTCTTGTGTTACACAAGCTCCCAGAGAAACACTTAGACGTTACTTGGAGCGATTCCATGCTGTGTGTGCAGAAATAAGCAATCCCAATGATAACTCTATCCTGATGGCACTAACTAAGGGGATTGATGCTGATTCCGAGTTCGGAAATTGGTTAGCGGGGAAACCACCTGCGTCATTGGACCATTTCTATTCCAAGGCAGCCCAATTCCTGAGAAGGGAGGACACGAAACAGTCTAGGAAGTAGGATGATGCAGGGCCCAACATCGAAGGCATCCAAAGTAACGTCGTTGTTAAACAGTCCGGAGATAGTTCTGGAAAAATTCAGTTGAACGTACAAAATAAACAGAATCAGCAAAGGGACAGTGAGAATTAGAACAAAAAACGCGATTAGAATCGTGGTCCACGTCGGAGAGCTTCCATGTACGATAATTACACTCCATTGAACACGTCGTTGGAAAATGTGTATTTGCAGACCTGCAATACCATGCAATACAAGAAACCTTCCCCAAAATCGCCAACTGAGAGACAAATTCAAACAGGAAATTTCTGTAGATTCCATGAGAGTTATGGTCACAACACCAATGAGTGTCGTCACTTACAAGACCTCATTGAAAAACTGATACGTGAGCGGAAACTGGATCAGTATGTGCAGGCGCCGTAGTCTGGTGGTGCGGGCCCATCAAATCAGAATCGTGCGCCGAATCAGGAAAGACAGGAGGAACCCGCTCGTACGGGCAGGAGGTTAATTATCAATACGATAAGTGGTGGTCCTCACCCAGCAGATCGAAGCTGGAAGGAAATGGAGTCGTATGCCAGTTCTATCAGGCATGCGGACTTCGAGTGTTGCAGTAACTTTGATGAAGGAACTCCGGCCAAGCAACAGAAGACGATGACAGATGACATCGTGTTTAGGAACAGAGACGCTGATAAAGTCGAAGCCCCCACTATCGATCCACTGGTCATCTCAGCACAAGTAGGTCCCGCTTGGATGAAGAGGATCTTAGTTGACAGTGGGAGCTCTGTGAATATTTTTTTCAAGCGAGCTTAGGATCAAATGAAAATGGAAGCCGTAGACTTGAAGCCTTGTCAATCTCGAGTCCATGGTTTCAACGGAAGTGCTACCATACCCACCGGAATGGTGGAGCTGCCAGTAGAGTTGGGAGTTGGAGAACGTCGGAGAGTACGGATGTTGCAGTTCATTGTTTTGGACATAGAATCCCCTTACAATGCTTTCTTGGGCCGACCGGCCCTCGTTGAATTCAGGTTAGCCATTGCCCCATGGTGTTTAACCTTAAAGTTTCCCACTGATCATGGAATAGGAATCGTTCAGGGAGATCAGGCTACTGCCAGAGCCTGTTATGTTGCTGAGCTGCGGGAGGCGCAGCGAAAGGAGAAAGGAAAGGGAGTAGATGAATCTCTCTACGTCTGTTTCGCCGATAATTGACAATTAACGCCCGAGCCTAGGCCCAGGCACCCCAGCCAATTCCTCAATGATCTTGACCCGAGAGAAACTGAAGACGAAGGAGAATCTAAAGAAAGTCAAGCATCCTCGGCCGAACTGACGATTGATGTCCCAATTGACAATAACGATGATTCGAAAATGATAAAGATTGGATCTCAGCTAAACCAGCAGACTCAGGAGGAATTGGTTGAATTTCTGCGCGAAAATCTTGACGTATTTGCCTGGACACATTCTGATATGTGTGGGATCTCGCCGGACATCGCGAGCCACACTCTGAACATTGACCCGTGGCATGTCCCGGTCAAACAAAAAAGGCGCGGTATGGATCCAAAGAGATCTGCCGCCCTTAAAGAAGAAATAGAAAAGCTTGAAGCGAACGGATTCATTCGAGATGCGCTATATCCTGAATGGGTGTCAAATCCCGTGCTCGTCTGAAAGCCAAACGGGAAGTGGAGAACATGTGTCGATTATTCCGATCTGAATAAAGCGTGCCCCAAAGACAGTTTCCCGCTTCCTAGAATTGATCATCTAGTGGATTCGACGGTTGGACATGAACTCTTATCCTTCATGGACGCGTATTCAGGCTACAATCAGATACCGATGCATTTACCCGATCAAGAACATACCAGCTTCGTAACCAATCTAGGACTTTACTGTTACAAGGTAATGCCATTCGGACTCAAGAATGCCGGGGCTACCTATCAGCGATAGGTCAATCGAATGTTTGCCAATCAAATTGGGAAAATGAAATGACCCTAGTTATTTCACCTAATTTTTACTAGGATTTTTTTTATATCAAGAAATCTCCTAGAGTCATTTAGCCTTTCTACTAAATTATCCAAGATCCTAATTTTTCTAGTAATATATTTATATCAGTTCATCAATAAATATATTCACATACATATGAAGATGTATGTGACCCTCTTGCTTGGATCAGAGTGTTGTTTAGCAAGAGTGCATCCTGATTGAATTTGAATTTCTAATCAACCAGTACATAGCTCATTTTCCATGCCTTTTGATAATTGAGTCAGGGTAATGAATCCCATAATCATATGCAATCTATACTTAGTAAATTTTTTTTGACCATTCCTATAGTGCTTGTCTGTAGTTTGAGATAGCAAAGTGATCTCAGATTATATGGCAAGCCACCATAATTTTAGTTTAATTATTTGGTATTTGATCAAGGCCAGAAAGGAAAATGATATACTCATTTATCATTTTCAACACAAGTGATTTTATCACTAATTTCTTTACTTATAACCAAGTCAGTTGAGTAATTCTTTCATAATCTATATATTTGTATTTTTCTGAACCAAATTTATTCCCTAATCCCTGAGTTACCTCAGCTTGCATCTAATTTACAAGTTGCTTTACTGGATTTAGAGAATCCAGATTTTATGGTCACTTAATAAAAGTAGTAATTAAGTAATATGTGTGCATATCAGCTGTGTTGTGCTCTCTGGACTAAGAAAGCTTCCCAGAAATAAAAGAGAATTGCTCAAGTGTTTGAAAATGTCTTTGTACTTGCATTTGCAAAGAAAGCTTCAGATTTTTACAAATGCATTTTCTTCTTTTACACCCAAAAACTCTGGTCATCTTGATCAACCCAAACCTCACTATTTTTTAAGCGGGTTAACCTCATGACTAGATCATCAAAACATTAGTGCCTGGCTATGGCAATGTAAATCCAGATTTAAGACACTTGGAAAATCTCTTAGAACATGTATACCCCTTTATAAAATGCGCAAATATATATATTTTCTTCTTTTATCAAAACACTTCTGCATATTATTACTAAATTCTTGAAATATTTCTTCTAGCTAAAACTTCAGATTTTAACCTTCAAACTTAAAGTTTTAAGTAACTTGAAATTAACTAATACAGTATATGTATGTACATATCCATTTCTCAAATACAGGCATATATCATTTACAGATTTCCACCATAATACTCAAATTTATATATTTTCTTGCATGGATTCAACTAAGTCTTTGGTTAATCCCAAACTTAATACATTGCTAGATTCATTTAAAACAACTAAATAAATCCAAACTTTCAAGATCATTACATAACAACCAAAGCAGAACCATAAAAACTTCCCAGATTACATGCAAATAATTCATTCTAAGTTCTTATTTAATTCTAATTTAGCATGCTTATCCAATCATTCTCATTAGCCATAGCAGCTTCCAATTTAGAACCAGCATTCCCTGAAAGAGCATTAGAGGCTGCCCCATTTTAAATAAGACACCCCAGATGCCATAAGCAAACAAGGGTCAGATACAAGATCTGGTATGAGCAATATCAAAAATCCCATGATATTAGTAAATAAGTGAGACATAAACATTTTGTATAAGTTGGCATAGCTTCTTTGATCAATTTGCCTGACTTGTTTATGATATATTGTGCATATATGATCAGTATTTAAGACTAATCATGTACACCCATTCAACTATGCAAACATATATTTCAAATAGAAATACTCATGAACTAACTTAGCTCCAGTCCAACCAACCTAGGAATAACACAAGTTCCTACTTTATCAATTTGAGGTTGCATTTACCAAATTTCTTCCTAGCCTCATCTGCCATAAGGAATCACGGGGACACATTGCAATAAAATAATTCACAATATTGCACAAAGATCTCAGGGCTTAAACAAACCATATGCCAACTTGCATACTTTAAATACAACAAGCATTCCAGCAGTCCTCTTGGCTCACAATCCTTAGTTTATTTACTAAGTGTTCATGTTTGATCCTATCATGAGATAGCTAGGTGACTAAATCCCAGTATACATGAAACATTACATAGAGCTTACAAGCATAATTCAAGAACAAGCAAACATTCATGTCCAGGGAAATCATATTTTCAAATATTCTAGCTCAAAGAAAATACAAGAATATTTACAACTGGAATTGAAGACTAGGCATGTGGGTTATTATTGTTTCATAAGCAACCATGTTTGAACTAAATTCAAGATCTAGCTTAAACAAGGTTTCTGGCTCATGGGTTTCTATTTGATCAAGGGTTCAGCACTTTTGGATATTTCCATTGCAACCTTGAGTCTTTCATTTGAGCCTCAGCACTTACACAAGTGTAATGCAACTCATATACATTTTGATTTCTATATTTTGAAATTGGATAAACCCGACTTCCCAAGGAAGGACGTCTAATCGAATTTATTTATTTAGATAGCGTATAGCCGCCTATCCCGGACCGGAATGGACTAGGCGACCCCAGTATCTTAATTAGAGGTCCAACTTCGACCTTTTGCGCCCGAAGGGGGTCGGTTTTTTGGGGGTGGGGGAATAAGCTTTCATGCCATATCTGAACCAGTTATAAGTATTCTCTATTTACTTTCATAATTTCATACTTTAACATTTCTGGGTATAACCAAACAGAGCAAAATACTCGACTATCAAAACAATCAAAAACATTCAGAAACACCCATTAAAGCATCCATTAAAACCATAGTAATAAAATCAAAAATATGTAGAAAAATAACATAAGCTTGGCTGCCTCATAACAGGACTTAATGCCATGGGTTTAGTGAGATTACTCACAGAAAAATGCTTCTTTTGCCTAATCCAGAAAAGAAACCTTTCAAAACTTGATTTTCTGCTTGCAAATATTTTCTTCTTTGTTTTCTTAAATGTCTTGGGTAGCAAATGATTTTTTTCTGGTTTATACTTGGATTTATAAGAGAGGTTTTTCTAGGGTTTTATCATTGTAAAATCCCATTCCTACCCTGGCCAAGACTCATGCATTCTGCATTTCAGATTTGCCTATTTTCCACCCTTAATACCCCGGTCATATGTGATGCTTACCTCCCCCTTTTACTTTTCCAAAATATATCATATTCTTACCAAGTCATGATAATTGTGTGACATTGTCACTTGTTTATTTTCTAAAAATCCTCCTTTCTATTTTCTGCCTAAAGCAATTATTTTGCTTGCAATTTGTCTTTTGCTATTTTAGTGTTACAATTTCACTTGCTTATTTCTTTTTAATATTTTCAGTACTTACAGAAATGTACATTTGCATACATATCCTATCTAGGCTTATTTAACTCCTCCTTAATTTCAGAAAGATATGCACCTATATGTGCATACAGGTTTTTCAAATCCTTGTAACATATTTTTTTGTTCTTCTGGGTTTTAAATAAAATCTGTTTACTGATTCATAACAAAACTTACTTTTCTTATTTTCTGGGATGATTCGTATAATTCCAGAAATCAAATATCCATATCACAAAATCATGTTTGTAATGCTTTTTAATTATTGTTTTGATTTCAGGAGATTTGGAGTTCTTCCTTGTGCCATATCAGTGTGCATGTGCACACATGCACACACACTTGTACACAATTAATTCCATATATTCCTATACAAATAAATTCATATATTTTCAAAATTCAACTAAAATAAGATTCCATGAATTTCTGGGGCATTACAATCACCCCACCTTTTTAGGAATTGTGTCCTCACAATTTTCTCATTTTTACTTTAAATATTTCCAGATTTTTATAAAATCTATCAAACATTGCACAAGCAATCAATTCAGTCAAAACAACCATACATATTAAGCTACTTAGGAATTTAGAATTTACCTTCCACTGCAAAAAGCTTAGAGTAATCCATCTTTATCTTATCCTCTAACTCCCATGTACAATCATTAGGGTCTAGGCTCCATTGAACCTTTACCAATTTCAGAGTTTTGCTTCTTAACTTCTTTTCCTCTTTAGCTAAAATCCCCACTGGTTCTTTCTCATAGACCAAATCAGGATTTATTTGAACTTGAGTTGGTTTCTCTAGAATTTCCTCTTTATCATGTACCCATCTCCTAAGTTGTGACACATGAAATACATTGTGCATTGCACTCATCTCTTCTGGTAGCTCCAACTTATATGCTAATGAACCTATTCTTTCCAAAATCTTGTAAGGTCCAACATACCTTGGGGTAAGTTTTCCCTGCTTGCCAAACCTCAACACCTTCTTCATAGGTGAAACTTTGATGAAAACATAATCACCAACTTCATATTCTACCTGCTTCCTCCTTACATCTGCAAACTTCTTTTGCCTATCTTGAGCTGCTGCCATTCTTCTCCTCACCAGTTCAATTTTCTCTGTAGTCTCTTTAACATACTCAGGCCCTAAGATAGCCTTTTCTCTTGCTTCAACCCAACATATTGGTGACAAACATGGTTTTTCATACAAGGCTTCAAATGGTGCCATGCCTATGGTGCTTTGATAACTATTGTTATATGTAAATTCAGCCAAATGGAGATGATCTTCCCAATTACCTCCAAAGTCCAATGCACATGCCCTCAACAAATCCTCCAAAACTTTATTTATTACTTCAATTTGACCATCTGATTGGGGGTGGTATGCAGTACTCAAGCATAATTCACTCCCCATGGCTTCTTGAAAGCTCTTCCAAAATCTGGAGGTAAAGATTGTGTCACTATCACTCACTATAGTTTTAGGGATTCCATGCAACCTTACTACTTCTCTCATGAATATTTGAGCTAGTTTAGGTGCATTTCTTTCTGCCTTCACTGGTATAAAGTGTGCCACTTTAGTCAATCTATCAACTACTACCCAAATGCTTGTATTTCCTCTCTTTGATCTAGGCAGACCATCTATGAAATCCATAGATATATCTTCCCATTTCCACTGCAGTATACTTAGAGGTTGTAATAGGCCTGAGGGTCTTTGGGTTTCTGCTTTGACTTGTTGGCAAGTCATACACTTTGCAACATGTTTGACCACATCAGTTTTCATCCCTCTCCACCAATAATCCCTCTTTAAGTTTTGGTACATCTTGGTGCTGCCTGGATGTATAGAATATTTGCTCCTATGATATTCATTAAGTATCTCTTCCTTCAATCCCATATCCTTTGGAACACATATCCTACCTTTATTCCTTAAGTAACCATTCTTATCAATGTGGTAGTTTTCTACTTCTTCTCCTTTTTCTATTAGAGTTTTCTTTTCTAATAAATCTGGATCTTCCCCTTGCATTTTTCCCACTTTCAAAATTAAATCTGATTGCAAAGTTATCAAACTTAATTTTCCTTTACTCCCTTCTTCAATCATCTCCATGTTTACCTCACTGTTTTCCTCAATTTCCAAATCAGTAAGTAGAGATAAATTTCTAAACTCTTCTATCATTAACATGGCTACTTTTGCATGCTGCCTGCTCAAAGCATCTGCAACCTTATTAGCTTTTCCTGGAGTATAAAGTATGTTTAAATCATATGCTGCTAGAAACTCAACCCATCTATGTTGCCTCATATTCAAATCTTTTTGTGAAAAGAGATATTTCAATGCCTTATGGTCAGTGTATAAAATAAACTTAGCACCTAGGAGATAATGTCTCCAGAGCTTTAGTGCATATACTACTGCTGCCAACTCAAGATCATGGGTTGCATACTTTGATTCATGTGGCTTCAATTGTCTTGATGCATAGGCTATAACTTGATCTTGCTGCATCAATACAGCTCCTAGCCCAGAACCACTTGCATCAGTATAAACAATCAAATCCTCATTTCCTTCTGGTACCTTCAACACTGGTGCATTGACTAAGGCCTTCTTGATTCTATTAAAGGCTTGTTCACATTTCTCATTCCATATAAAGGGTTGGTTCTTTCTAGTTAGGTTAGTAAGAGGTGATGACATCTTAGAAAAATCTTTTATAAATCTTCTATAATACCCTGCCATCCCCATAAATGACCTAACCTCTCCTACTGTGCTTGGCCTTTTCCATGCTTGAATAGCCATAATTTTATCGGGGTTCACTGAAATGCCTTTGGCAGATATAACATGCCCAAGGAAATGCACTTCTTCTTTCCAAAATGCACACTTAGAAAATTTTGCTTTTAAATCGTTTTCTCTTAATCTTGACAAAACAAGGTGTAAGTGATTTTCATGTTCCTCTATTGTTTTAGAATAAATCAAAATATCATCAATAAAAATCAATACAAACTTGTCTAAATAATCCCTGAATATCCTATTCATCAAGTATACAAAGTATGATGGGGCATTTGTCAACCCAAATGGCATGACAAGAAACTCATATAAACCATACCTAGTATTAAAGGCTGTATACTTAACACTTGAGTTCTCAACCTTCATCTGATGGAATCCAGATGCCAGGTCTAACCTAGAAAATATTTTTGCTCCACTAAGTTGATCAAAAAGATCATCAATTCTAGGTAAGGGGTACTTGTTCTTGATAGTGACTTTGTTTAGCTCCCTGTAATCTATACACATCCTTAAAGTACCATCATGTTTCCTTACAAACACTACTGGAGCACCCCAGCATGAATTACTTGGTCTTATAAATCCTTTGCTTTCCAACTCTTCTAACTATTTCTTCAATTCCTTCAGCTCACTTGGCCCTATCCTAGTGGGTTTCTTAATAATTGGACTTGCTCCCGGTATGAGACTAATATGAAATTCCACTGGTCTGTGGTGTGGAACACCCTTAACTTCTCCAAACACCTCCAAGTATTTGTTAATTATGGGGATTTCTTCAATAGAAGGCTCACTGGGATCCTTCTTTAAGTCAATCAAATGATATAATTTCCTTTCTTTTGCTACTTCACACAAAATTGTGATTCTTTGGTCTCTAGAATTTTGTAATGATATGGTGGATGAGTCTAAATTAATTATGGCTTTGTATTGCCTTAACCAGTCTACACCCAATATAACACCTATATTTGGGTAATTAAAAACATATAAATTGGAAATAAAAACATTTCCTCCTATGTTTAATTCCACATCCACACAAATCATGTTTAAAACACTAGAACTTCCCAATGGGCTTTGCACTAACAAAGGGGTTTCAACCAGTATGCAATTTAATTTAAGCAATGCAACTAATTCATGGGAAATCAGAGAATGTGTTGCCCCTGTGTCATACACTACTAATATAGGTAGGGTACAAATAAATAAGGTACCTTCCACTTGACCATGGTTTTCTGCAATAGCTTCTACTGTGGATTTGCTTTTGCTCTCCAAACTTGCTAGCTTCCCTTGTTGTTTATACTCAGGGCAATTTCTCTTGATATGTCCCTCCTTACCACATAGGTAGCACTTGAATGCTCCTCCCTTCAATTTTGGGCACCTTGGTTTGATATGTCCTTCCTTTCCACAATGATGACATGTTATTTTTCTCTTTGTATCTGTGGTATTAGTGTCATTGGTTTTCTTGCTTTCTATCTCCTCCTTCTTTTTGTCATAGGGGTGATATTTTCCCTTATTTTTCTTATTGTTGTTATTCTTAAAACTCCTATACTTCTCCCTTTCCTTGTCATGTTGCTCAAATTTTAAGGCCAGATCAATAACTTGATCAAAAGTTTTATCTGCATATGGCAACATAGCCCTACTAAGTCATGGGTTTAAACCCTTAATATACCTATCATTCTTTGATGCCTCATCAGCCACAAGCATAGCTCCATACTTAGACAGGCCCTCAAACCTATGAGTATATTCAGTCACATTAAAAGTTCCCTGCCTAAGCCTGATGAATTCTTCAAGTAATAGTGTTTTGGCTGATGTTGGAACAAATCTAGCTTCCAACATCTCCTTGAATTGATTCCAAGTGATTTCATTCTCAATCCTCCCAGCTATGACTACCTCCCACCAGCTTAAAGCCACACCTTTCAGTTGTCTTGAGGCCACTTGCCTCTTCCTTTGATCATCCAGTTGCATGTCATTGAAAATTCTATCCAGTGTTCTCAACCATGCTTGAATTTCCATCACACTTTCAGTCCCTTCAAAGCTCTTGCCTCCCAGATTGGTATAAGTCTTTAATAGTTTTGAAAGTTCCTCATGTGGGTTCTTAAGTCTCTGCCCTACTCCATCCCTTAAAGCCCTCATAAAGTCTTGCATATCAAGCATTTGTGGTGTACTTGATCCTGCATTGTGATGAGATCCTCTTCCTACCATGATTGGATAACTAGAGTATGGGTAGATAGGGTTAGTTTATCATGAGTATTTTCTTTTACTATAACTTTCTATCTGAATTATTATTTTACTCAAACAAACAATCAGTACATACACTTGGTGTTTCCTGGAGATTTGACCAGGCAACTAATGCTCGGCATTAGGTGACACTCGGCATCTCAGAGTGGCCGGCATCCAGTGGTGTTCGGCGACGCACTTGGCATCCAGGAGTGTTCGGCGGAGCGCACGGCATCCAGTGGGACTCAACATCTCAGGGTGGCCGGCGTCTAGGAGTACTCGGCGAAGTACACAACATCCATAGTGTTCGGCATATAGAGCACTCGGCGTCAACCAATACTCGGCAACAAGAGTGCTCGACATACAAGAGTGCTCGGCATACAAGAGTGCTCGACATACCAGACTGCTCGGCATACAAGAGTGCTCGGCATACAAGAGCGCTCGACATCAAGGAGAACTCGGCAACGAGAGCGCTCGGCATCAAGTTGAACCTAGCAACAAGAGTACTCGGCATCCCAAGGTACTCGGCGTAGTACTCGGCGACGGGAGTACTCGGCATCCAAAAGACATTCAGCATGCACAACTACTCAAGGCAACAATGTCGTTCGGCCTGCATGCATTGTTCGTTCAAGGGCTTCAGATAGAGACACGTTCGGCCTCAACTGACAATCATCCTGCACTTCCCACACATCCAGCTTACCGTTCGGCATAAAAGGATTGTTCGGCATCAGAGCGTTCGGCATACCAAGATCGGCATGTAGCGACCACTATACTGGGGCTAGAGTGTTCGACCATCCAGCCCATTTGGGAAGTCCAGCCCATGTTTGCCTATAAATAAAGGGGCAGGGTCACAGTGAAAGGGATCCTTTTTGGGAGAGAGAACACTGGGGAGACTCTGCCATTTTCGAGACTCATCTTCTCTACTTAAACAACTTCATTCAAGCATTTTGATTCACGAATTGTATATGTAATCAACTCTAAGGAAGATCAATAAAGTTTAACCTCAAAGTGGACATAGGCAATTACGTTGAACCACTATAAATTTGGTGTTCTTACTTTCTGCAGTTAGATTAGCATTGTCTTCTATGTTTAATTTACTTTCATCACTTAAATCTTTACACAATCTTTCTCTACGAGGTTAGTGACCAATTTTGGTGCTAACACTTTGGTGCTTTCACTGAGAATTGAATTCTCAGACCTCAAGGATCTGCTTTGAAGCTATTGGATTGAACAAATCCCCCGAAGAAGATCCGACTCACTGATAGGACATCCGTTGATTCTACTCAGAGTTGATACCGATAACTCTACAATGGCAAGACCACGTACCAGGTCAGCTTCTCATAATGCGGATGCCCACGAAACTGCTAGTGTGCAACAAGTAAGACCTAGCAATCAACCAGCGATTCCGAGTGCAGGAATTACCGCTCAAGAACAGACTCCAGTTGTCACCAGAATAGAGTTCAATGACTTGATGAGAGAACTCAGGGAAAGCAGGAGACAACTAGGAGAGCAGATGCAAGCTAACGCCAACCTGATGGCACAACTCACCCAACAGCAGCAACAGAATGCTGGGGGCAATCCCGCTCCTTACTCTTCATCTGACAGTTCAACTTCCTCTGATGAACCTCCCAGGCGCAGACGCTGCAAGACTGACGCTACACGAGCAGAAGCTGCTGTTCAAACAACTAGAGACCGTGACCAAGCAAGAGCTGGAAACTTCAGGACCGGGGTACAGATGGAGGACAGAGGCCCGGATCATCAAAATGCTAACGATGTCAAACCTCAAGACGCACGATTGGCAGACCGCCAGGAGAGGAGGCATCAGCATGGACAGGCGCGTAGAATAGACACTAACCTTCCGCCTTCCATACAGACACCAGATCTGACAGCCATGATCAGGCAGTTGATGAAGGAAAATCAGGGGTTATCGAATGATGATTGGGGAGTGTCAAGAAGTCATACTCCGTTCACGGATGTTGTGTTGCAAGCGGCGTACCCCAGGAAGTTTAGTATGCCTACTATCCCTGCGTATGAAGGGAGGACTGACCCCAGACAGCACGTCATGAGGTACGAATGGATGATGGATTCAGCTAGAGCGAATGATGCCACCAAGTGTAGGTGCTTTCCGATTACTCTATCTGGGATCGCTACTATGTGGTTCACCCGACTTCCTCCGCGATCCGTATCAAATTTCGAGGAGTTGGCAAAGAAGTTTATTGAGCAGTTCAGGATACACACTACGCACCCAAAGGACGTGATGTCTCTGTCAAGCGTAATCCAAAATCCCAGGGAGTCGTTGAAGGAATATTTTCAAAGATTCCACGTTGCAGCAACTGAAGTCAGTAATCCCAACGACCATGCAATTCTAATGGCTGTAATGAGAGGTGTGGATCCAGACTCTGAGTTTGGAGACTGGCTGGCAGGAAAACCTCCGGCTACGCTAGAGCGTTTCTACTCAAAGGCACACCAATTCATAAGAAGAGAGGAAGCTAGGTGGGTATGACGGGATAAGGCGCCAGGACCTGTCCAAGAATCAATAAAGAGTAACATTGCTATGAAGCAGTCTGGAGACAGCTCGGGAAAGGTCCAGGTCAATGTCCAGAACAAGCCTGGGCAACCCAAGGAGTCCGGAGGAAGGAGTCAAGGGAAAAGAAAAGAAGCGGGGAAGTGGACGTCGAGAATTCCAAGCTACAGTGAGTATACTCCGCTGAACGCGCCACTTGAGAACATTTACCTATCCACCTACAATACTTTTCAATACAGAAAGCCACGTCCGAAAGAATCGACCGAGGAACAAAAACGGACTGGGAAATATTGTCGCTTCCATGAGACTTATGGGCACAATACGGAGGAGTGTAGACACCTACACGATGCTATTGAAAAGTTGATCAGGCAGAAGAAATTGCAAGAATTTGTGAAGGATCCTTAGGAAGGAGGACAGGGAACATCCAACCCAGGTCGTGCACCAGCTCCGCGTCATCCCGAGGAGCCTGCCTGAACCGTAGGTAGACTAGTCATAAATACAATTATCGACGGACCTCACCCCGCAGATAAGAATTGGCAAGAGATGGAGCGATATGCAAGTTCCCTGAAGCATGCGGATTTTGAGTGCTGTTCGAACACGGAGGACGGGGCCCCTGCTTAGCAGCAACGCGTAATGACAAACGATATTGTATTTAGAAGTAGAGACGGTGATCAGATAGAGGCTCCGACCATCGACCCCATGGTCATATCTGCAACGATCGGACCAGCATATGTGAAAAGAAATCTGATTGATTGTGGAAGTTCAGTCAACATCATCTTCAAGAAGGCTTACGATCAAATGAAACTGGAAACAAAAGACCTGAAACCGTCCAAGGCTCGTATACACGGCTTTAACGGCGCAGCAACCGACGCCGTGAGGTACGTTGAGTTACCAGTTGAACTGGGGCAAGGCGAGCGTCGGAGGGTGCGAATTCTACCCTTCGTAGTTTTGGATGTGGATTCTCCATATAATGTTTTCTTGGGCCGGCCGGCCCTGGCTGAGTTTAGGGCAGCATTGGCCCCGTGGTGTTTAACTTTGAAGTTCCCAACTGACAAAGGAGTAGGTATTGTTCATGGCGACCAAGCAGCTGGTCGTTCCTGTTATGTGGCTGAGCTCCGAGAAGCCCATCGGAGGGAGAAGGGAAAGGTTGCAGACAATCCCGTCCGCATCCTTAATGCGGATAATTGACAAGTAGTGCTTGAGCCCTGGCTCGGGCATAGTTCTCGGATCTTCGGAGATATAGATCCGAGAGACGACGATGAGAAACCCAGGGAAGAGAAGGCGGCACCGGCTGAATTAACAATTGACATCTCAGTTAGCCGTGACGACCCTTCGTGAATTCTGAAAATCGGATCACAGCTTGGTCCCGAGATGACTGAAGACCTTAGCGACTTCCTCCGGGCGAATCTTGATGTTTTCGCCTGGACGCATTCTGATATGTGTGGGATTTCTCCCGCCATCACGAGTCATATGTTGAACATAGACCCGAAATACGTCCCAGTTAAACAAAAAAGGAGAGGAATGGATCCGGAGAGGTCCGCCGCTCTCGGAGAGGAAGTGGACAAACTCAAAGCAAATGGGTTTGTCCGCGACGCCCTCTACCCTGAGTGGGTATCCAACCCCGTGCTAGTAAAAAAGGCGAATGGGAAATGGAGGACTTGCGTAGATTATTCCGACTTGAACAAAGCATGCCCTAAGGACAGTTTCCCGCTGCCTAGGATCGATCAGTTGGTCGACTCCACCGCAGGACACGAGCTGCTGTCATTCATGGACGCGTACTCAGGGTACAACCAAATCTCGATGCATATTCCGAACTAAGAACACACCAGCTTCATTACAAATGTCAGGCTGTATTGCTATGTAGTGATGCCCTTTGGATTGAAGAACGCAGGAGCAACTTACCAGCGTTTAGTGAATCGAATGTTCAAGGACCAGCTGGGTAGAACGATGGAAGTCTATGTGGATGACATGCTCGTGAAGTCACGACGGTCAAACGACCACATTCGAGACTTGGCTGAGATGTTCGACATACTCAGGTTTTACGGGATGAAGATCAACCCTCTGAAGTGTTCATTCGGCGTTGCATCAGGGAAATTTTTGGGATTCATCATCAATGCTAGGGGAATCGAAGCCAACCCAGAGAAAATCCAAGCTATTCGAGATGTGCAAGCGCCCAGGACTATAAAGCAAGTACAAAGCTTGAACGGAAAAGTAGCTGTGCTAAGTCGATTTATATCTAGGGCAACTGACAAGTGCATCCCATTCTTCGATATCATAAAGAAAGGGAAGAGAAATTTTGAATGGACGTCTAGTTGCGAGGAAGCATTCCGGAATCTGGTGAGGCATCTGGAGAGTCCACCAATGCTAGCAAAACCAGTTGACCACGAGATGTTGTACGTATACTTGGCTGTATCCCCGCATGCGATAAGTGCTGCATTGGTTCGTGAGGAGGATCGAGTCCAGAAGCCGGTGTATTATGTTAGCAAGCGTTTAACAGGGGCAGAGAAGAATTACCCTAAAATCGAGAAATTGGCTTATTGCTTGGTGATTGCATCACGAAAGCTTCGCCCATACTTTCAAGCACATTCAATCGGCGTTTATACCAATCAACCCCTGAGGCAAGTACTCCAACGGCCGAAAACTTCTGGAAGATTGCTAAGATGGAACATCGAGTTGAGCCAATTCGATATCGCATACATACCGCGGAGAGCCATCCGAGGGCAAGCATTAGCGGATTTCATCGCTGAGTTTACCATACCCATCAAACCGGATGACGACGACATCATTCCCCCCGTTCGATGGAAATTATACACTGATGGTGCATCAAACGACCGTTGCTCCGGCGCGAGCGTAGTTCTTATAACTCTGGAAAACCGATCAATCTATTATGCCCTGAAGCTCGACTTCCCGGCTACAAATAATGAAGCCGAATATGAAGCACTGATCGTTGGCTTGAAGCTCATCAGAGAACTCGGAATCGAATCAGTCGAAATCTTTTGTGACTCACAGTTGGTGGTTTACCAAATACGGGGGGACTACCAAGCAAAGGGACGAAAGCTTGCTCCGTACCTCGTTCAGGTCCAAGAGCTACTATCAAATCTTGAGCGTTATGACATTTCACATATCCCGCGCGAACAGAACAAAGAAGCCAACTTATTGGCTAAGTTTGCAAGTACCGGCGATGCGCAACAAATGGGATTGTATCCCGTCGAAGTCTTACATGCCCCGAGCATAGACGGGATGAAAGTCGATCTCGTGTTGGAAACAGAAATCGAGAAGGAATCGTGGATAACCCCATTCAAACTGTACCTAACAATCGGGGCTTTACCAGAAAAAAGAAGCGAAAGACGGTAGGTCCTTCGAAAGGCCGCGCGATACGTAATGCAGGATGGGTCGATGTACCGAAAAGGATTCTCAGTCCCATTTTTGCGATGCATCGCTCATGATGAGACAAAGCGGGTCTTAAGAGAGGTTCACGAAGGGGAATGTGGCGACCATACTGGGGGGCAAACGCTAGCAAAGAAGATCCTCCGCTATGGATATTACTGGCCTACCGTAAATCGGGACGCCGCGGACTACGCAAGAAAATGCGACAAGTGTCAAAGATATGCGAAAATCCAGAGGGCTCCATCAACGGAACTCACACAAATGATTAGTCCCTGGCCATTTGCGATCTGGGGAATCGACATAATCGGCTCTTTGCCTATATCCAAAGGTGGCGCGAAATATGCGATAGTTGCAGTCGACTATTTCACAAAATGGGCTGAGGCAGAACCTTTGGCCACAATCACCTCTAAGAAGGTCATTAACTTCGTTGTACGAAACATTATATGCCGCTTTGGCCTTCCACACACCATCATTACGGACAACGGGACGCAATTTGAAAGCAGAGAGTTCAAAGAGTTCTGTTTAAAATATGGCATCAAGAAGAAGTTCGCCGCCGTGGCACACCCGAAAGCTAACGGGAAAGTCGAGGCCGTCAACAAAATAATCAAGTCCATACTGAAGAAGTGTCTGGAGAAGGTCGGAGGCAAGTGGGTAGATGAACTTCCGACAGCATTATGGGCGTATAGAACTACCCACAAGTCCGCGACCGGCCATACTCCATTCGCCTTGGCATATGGCTCTGAAGCCGTTATACCCGTGGAACTTGAAGTTCCATCACACCGAGTGACATACTATGATCCCAAGACGAACCAGAATCTCTTGTTGGAATCACTGGACTGCATCGATGAAAAGCATAAAGAAGCCAAATTAAGGGCGGCAGCGCATAGGCACCGAGTCAAGCGCTACTACGACGACAGAGTCCGCCCAAGGATCTTTGATGTGGGTGATCTCGTTCTAAAACGAGTTTTCCCGGTACCATCACGTATGAATCCCAGCTGGGAAGGTCCGTACGCCATTGAACGGAAGCTTGGAGAGGGAACATTCAAGCTAGCAACCGTTGATGGCACGACACTCCCCCGAGCATGGAACAATGAACATCTGCGGCACTATTACATTTAGCATGTTTCCTTTCTTGTTTTAAGCACTGTTATTTCCTGCATCTTTCCATTCAATAATAACATAGTTTCTTTTTAAAAAGTTGTAATCGAGCAGTTTAGTTGATTTTCATTAATAAAGGCTTGAAGCCGTACCTTCCATGAATCACTAACGTTTCTATATCTCGTAATTAAATGACGAACTACATTATCTTGTACGACGTACGGACTCGTATAAACGAATACAAATCTCTGAATCCCCAGAGCGCGGAGCGGAGTACTCTAAGTCCCTAGAGCGCGGACTAGAGTATAAACGATTTCAAATCTCCGAATCCCCAGAGCGCGGAGCGGAGTACTCTAAGTCCCCAGAGCGCGGACTAGAGTATAAACGATTTCAAATCTCCGAATCCCCAGAGCGCGGAGCGGAGTACTCTAAGTCCCCAGAGCGCGGACTAGAGTATAAACGATTTCAAATCTCTGAATCCCCAGAGCGTGGAGCGGAGTACTCTAAGTCCCCAGAGCGCGGACTAGAGTATAAACGATTTCAAATCTCCAAATCCCCGGAGTGCGGAGCGGAGTACTCTAAGTCCCCAGAGCGCGGACTAGAGTATAAACGATTTCAAATCTCTGAATCCCCAGAGTGCGGAGCGGAGTACTCTAAGTCCCCAGAGCGCGGACTAGAGTATAAACGATTTCAAATCTCCGAATCCCCGGAGTGCGGAGCGGAGTACTCTAAGTCCCCAGAGCGCGGACTAGAGTATAAACGATTTCAAATCTCCGAATCCCCAGAGTGCGGAGCGGAGTACTCTAAGTCCCCAGAGCGCGGACTAGAGTATAAACGATTTCAAATCTCCGAATCCCCAGAGCGCGGAGCGGAGTACTCTAAGTCCCCAGAGCGCAGACTAGAGTATAAACGATTTCAAATCTCCGAATCCCCAGAGCGTGGAGCGGAGTACTCTAAGTCCCCAGAGCGCGGACTAGAGTATAAACGATTTCAAATCTCTGAATCCCCAGAGCGTGGAGCGGAGTACTCTAAGTCCCCAGAGCGCGGACTAGAGTATAAACGATTTCAAATCTCCGAATCCCCGGAGTGCGGAGCAGAGTACTCTAAGTCCCCAGAGCGTGGACTAGAGTATAAACGATTTCAAATCTCTGAATCCCCAAAGTGCGGAGCGGAGTACTCTAAGTCCCCAGAGCGCGGACTAGAGTATAAACGATTTCAAATCTCCGAATCCCCAAAGCGCGGAGCGGAGTACTCTAAGTCCCCAGAGCGCGGACTAGAGTATAAACGATTTCAAATCTCCGAATCCCCAGAGCGCGGAGTGGAGTACTCTAAGTCCCCAGAGCGCGGACTAGAGTATAAACGATTTCAAATCTCCGAATCCCCAAAGCGCGGAGCGGAGTACTCTAAGTCCCCAGAGCGCGGACTAGAGCATAAACGAATATGAATCTCCGAATCCCCAGAGTGCGGAGCGGAGTACTCTAGGTCCCCAGAGCGCAGACTAAAGTATAAACGAATACGAATCTCCGAATCCCCAGAGTGCGTAGTGGAATACTCTGAGTCCCTGGAGCACGAACTAGAGTATAAACGGTTTCAAGTCTCCAAGTCCCCGGAGCACAGAGTCAGCAAAAAGTCCAAGTACTCGAGAGATGCGGGACGAGAAGTACGCCATGTCCAGAAATGTTTGAACAACACGAGAATGGACCGGGAGATAATGCAACTCATAAGAACTTGAGTTATGGCTACAATTATTCAGCAAACCAAAGAAAGACAAGAGAATCATTCAAACAAAAAGAAACTAAACTTTATTCGATAAGTTCAAAATGGGATTACATGATCACTCCTAAAAAATCCAGACCTGTCTATACAAACTACAAGCTACGGAAGATAAAAGCAATTACAAGACTTAAGCAAGAAGCTCGTTGAACGAGTATATCGATCATTTCTTCGATTTCTTCTTCTTGTCTTCCTTCGTCTTTTCCGATGACTCCTCTCCCTCACGCCTTTTCTTGGACTTCTTGCTTGCTAAGGAAGCGGAGTCAGGAGTAAGAGACGGAACATCTAGCGGCTTGGACCTGCCCGGGAGGATGATTTTCAAAGGTCTGTTCCGCGGGTCGGTAAGTTCCAGGATTCCAGGTTCAACTTTGACCTCGGCCTTTTTCTTCTCCTCTTCGGCAAGGCGGTCCTTCATGCTCATATGCGAGGTATGCTCAGTGGCGCCGGTGATTTCAATTTCATCATCCCCTTCGGCAGGAGATAAAGCGTCGAGCTTATCATCATCCAACGCCCCGATCACCTGAGCATCGGGACCGGGGAGTACTCCCGCGTGGACAGCATCGCTTGTTTTCCCTGCCTCCTCCTTGGCGTCATCGCTCCTCGGAGTTTGCTCAGTGTCAGAACAACCTGCACGAAAACATAAAGAATGAGCGTTAGAACGAGTAGCCACTGCTCAAAAAAGACGGGATCTTTCAACTTCTAGAGAAAGAAGAATTTCCCACCAGGTTCCGGTTGGCTATTGGTGGCGCATGGGGTTTCACCCTCCAGGATAGGTGATAGCACATGAGCACCGAGCCCAGGGTCTTCGGGGTCATAACCAACATGCTGCTCGAATGGATCAAGTGTCGGCCGACTGGCCGATTGGGCAGCAGACTGAGCAGCAATATGAAGAGCAGTAATATTTACCCTAGATGGGCCAGCTTCACCATCTTTCTCTTTTGGAAGGGGAGAGCCTTTGCTGTAAAGTGCTAATGCTGTGGATAAATCCGATGGCTCATTCCCCCTAAGGAACTCCTTCACCAGGGCCTCCTCATCGACCTCTTCGGAGCCTGACTCGATCTTCCTAATCCTTATCAAAGTTTCCCAGGCCTCGGCTAGGGACTCAAGGTAGCCGTCACCCAAGAATGTTAAGTCGCGATGCATGAGGACGCGGGCTCTGTATTCAGCAATCAACGGGTCAAACATGCTTTTGACCTCTTCCCTGTCGGCTTCCGCGGCCGCCTCGAGGCGAGAGTCAATCTCCTCTGCAGCCTTTCTTTTGCCCTCCTCACGGGCCTCATCCTTCATTTTCTCAACCCCAGCAAGTTCGTCATCGAGCTTTGTTTTCAGGAGTCTGGTAGCAATGATCTCATCACAGTATCGTTGTGATTCTTCTTGAGCAGCTACCTTATCCTCCTTCTCCTTGGAGAGTAATTCTTTCAGCTCTTTGACTTGGGTGGCGAGTGCGTCCTCTTCTTTTTGGACAGAGTCTTTTTCTAGGGCGAGGGCACCGCTGCGCTGGACTGCTTCGTCAAGCTCTTTTTTGTGAGCCGCCTCTAAACTAGTAACTGCCTCAGCAGTATCTTTTGCGCTTTGTTCAGCGGCTTCCAGCTTCGACTTATACGAAGCAAGCTCTTCGTCTTGGAGTTTGATGATTTTCTTATCGCTGTCGGCCTCCAGATTCAGACGATCAATCTCGTGTTGACGCTCAACAGATACTTCCGAGATCTTCTCCACCAAGTGCACAAACGTGTCATGTTGAACATAGACGTCGTTATTGCAGGCAATGGCACTCTGTTTCACATGCCCGGGAATATGATGAATGGCCGGGAGGAACTTCAGACCATCGAAGCAAATTTTTGGAAACTTGGCCTTAAGATCGACCATCTTTTCCGCAACAGTTGGGTCCACTGCGGGAATAGGAGGAGGAGGCTTTGAGAATTCCGCTCTTTTCCGTTGCTCTCGGACTTGCCTTGTACTCGATGAACTGGAATGTTGTTCTCAAGGAGCATCAGATTGATAACCCTTCTGTAAAGACTTCTCCCTATCCGGCTCAGTTGGAGGAGGAAGATCACGGGACTGGGAAGATTGAGAGTGTGCCTTCTTGCGGTGAGACGACTCGCGGGGACGATTGTCCCTATCTTCATAATTGCCTCGGTCCCTGCGTCTGCCTGAACCAGAATCCCGTCCAGAGTGATGAAATACAGAAGAGCCCTGAAGACGATCGAGTCCGTGAGAACGCCCCATATCACCTGCAAAGAATAGAGATAACAACGAGTTAAGAAAAGTCCGTGAGATGAGGAAAAACTTGAAGTGTATGATGGAATGCATATGTGCGTGTGTGTCCTAGTGTTCCCCCGACGGACCAGTTCGTTTATCTTTACTAATCGGGGTGTTGTCTCCTTGGACCGGGAGTTGAACTCCCGCATTGCCTCTAGCGGGCGAAGAAAATTTGAGGGCTTCAGGATCATCAAACCCGTAATTAAGTATGTCTTCGGGAATAGAAAGGTTCGATAGACCCCTCAAGGAACTTTCCAGATGCTGCGAAGAAGCCTCTTTCTCAAGCGGGATAGGCGTAACTTTTGAAGTGCCACAAACTTTCTCCTTTTGAACTGTATATTTTAACTTCTTCTTCCCCTTCGAAGGGGAGGATGACGTCTCAATATCTTGAACCTCGATTGCCGGATTCCAAGCGGGACCCACGTTCTCGCCTTGAGTCTCAGGAACATCATCTTCTCTGCGCTCACCTTCTCCGTGCGTATCGGGAGTGCGGCGCGACGACGATCCGGCCTGTTTTTTCCCTTTATCGGACGAAGGTTTGGGAATGGTGACACCTTCTGGAAGGCTGATCCGACGACCAGGGGTTAGCAAGCCAAACCCCGACAGTGATTCATTTGAAATGATAGTCCGGATGTCTCGATCCTTAGCAGGAAGAGCTCTAATGGCTTCAATAGCCTCAGAATATCCTCGGCCTTCCGGACGCGGGTTGATACCTGAAAAGATGAAATGAAAAGTTAGGAAAAGCATGACTCCAATTAAATACGAATAGTGACTCAGCAGAGAGACTTACTGCCTTCAACCCATCTCCTAGCGAAACCAGAAGGGCAGCGCACATAGAACCATTCCTATTTGTACAGGGCGAATTTACTACATGCCCCTGTTAAGATCTGGCATTTGTGGTATGGCTCGAGGACCATAAAGGAAGGACTGTCTTTCCGTCTCTTGAACATATAAATGTATCTGATATCACCGGCGGTTGGAGGTCTGGAGAAGACGGCCATGAAAAGTAAGTAAGTCCCATATAGAAATGCATGGCCGTTCGGGTGCAGCTGCGACGGAGCTATGTCTATGTACTGCAGAACATCCCGGAGAAATAAATTGAACGGAGGCACGCTGCCCATCCAACACATGAACTTGTTGTAGGTAGTGTACCCGACTGGGGGCAGATGAGGACGATCGTGTCTCGAAGGAATTAACACGTCGGCAAAAGGAATCTCATGAATGGAGCATATCCGTCGCAGAGCAGCTTCATTGATCTTCGAGGCTTGTGAATCGATCGGATTGTCTAGTAAGATTGTTGCCTCCAAAGCATCAGGTGCCAAGTTATGAGCAGGAGAAGTCGACGGATTAGAAGTATCAACGGCTCCTTGCCTTGATGACGGCCCAGGTCTGTCGGATATAGTAGCGGAGCTAGATTTTCTCGACATCCCAAATAAATAACGGACCTGGCTAAGTGCTTGAGAGAACTATACTTAAAAAACGTTGAACGTTAGAATTAGCAACACGAGTTTTCCCCCCACGTGGTGTGTGAACTAGTGCAAGCAATTGTGTACAAGCAATAAGATTTCAAAGATATAAAAATGAGCTTCGAATCGTTGCCTTCGAAGACCGTCATCGCTGACCGTCTCAAAGAGCCCGCCTGGTGGTGGTAGCAGTTCCAGATCTAGAAAACATGTAATTTATGAAGTATCCGGCTTAAGTCTAGTTTGACATTTATAACTGTTCGGCATTTAAATGTTGTTCGGAAATTGCATTGTTCGTCCTAAGAATAGATCAGCATATATGTTTGTTCGGTTAAGCCATTGTCAAGTGTTCGGCTAAAGGCCTTGTTCAGCTAAAGGCCTCGTTCGGTTAAGTCATTGTCCAGCTAAAGGCCTAGTTCGGCTAAAGGCCTCGTTCGGTTAAGTCATTGTCCAGTTAAAGGTTCTGTCCGGCATTCAAAATGTTCGGCCTAAGTGCAATGTTCGGTGTTGTTTTGCTCGGTCTAAGTTCTGTTCAGCAATTGTATTGTTCGGCCTAAACATGGTTCGGCATGTCAGTTGCTCAATATTTATGACGTTCGGCATTGATACAGTTCGGCGTCTAAGTGTGTTCGACAACCAGAGTTGGTTCGGCTAAGTTGTTATTCGGCGTTCTAGCGCGTGTTCGACCTTAGTTTATTCAGATGAAATAATGTTCGGCAGCCTCTATCATTCGGCGCATGACAACATACGCCGAACCATAGCTATGCCATCCAACACCCTTACCACCTCCAACGTTTTCCTTCTCCTTCTTTTTTGACTTTGGTTCGACGCGATGGAGCTAAATACAATAGCCACATGTGCAAACACCTCAAATCCTTCCTCCACATCTCGCATTATCGTTCGGCAATGAGGGCAACATGCTCGAAAGCTTTCTACACGACAAACTTGACCATCTCATTTGAAACTTATTCGAGTTATACGAGGAGCAGTACCTAGATTGCAGTTAGGAGCTTAGGAAGGAATGTTCAAGTTGTAAATCTGTTCGACTAGAGAAGGTTAGAAATCTTGGAAGAGTGACAGAAATGAAAAGGTAAAGGAGAAGGGACGGGAAGGACCCGGTTATATAGAGGGAGGTACAAGTTGAAAAGGCTATACCCGGTGGAACCGGTCAATACCAGAGTGATCGGCATTAAAACGAAGTACCGTTCGGCACATGAGGGCTGTCCGGCTTCGAACGTACCGTTCGGCGTCCAAACCACGTTCGTCACGCACCTCCATCACAGGCATGCTCGAGAAAGCATCATCAAGGAAAATTGAACCAGATTCAAAGCGCATCACGTTCGGCCACGCGATACACTTTGGGGGGCAAGTGTTTCCTGGAGATTTGACCAGGCAACTAATGCTCGGCATTAGGTGACACTCAGCATCTCAGAGTGGCCGACATCCAGTGGTGTTCGGCGACGCACTTGACATCCAGGAGTGTTCGGCGGAGCGCACGGCATCCAGTGGGACTCAACATCTCAGGGTGGCCGGCGTCTAGGAGTACTCGACGAAGTACACAGCATCCATAGTGTTCGGCATATAGAGCACTCGGCGTCAACCAATACTCGGCAACAAGAGTGCTCGACATACAAGAGTGCTCGGCATACAAGAGTGCTCGACATACCAGACTGCTCGGCATACAAGAGTGCTCGGCACACAAGAGCGCTCGACATCAAGGAGAACTCGGCAACGAGAGCGCTCGGCATGAAGTTGAACCTGGCAACAAGAGTACTCAGCATCCCAAGGTACTCGGCGTAGTACTCGGCGACGGGAGTACTCGGCATCCAGAAGACATTCAGCATGCACAACTACTTAAGGCAACAATGTCGTTCGGCCTGCATGCATTGTTCGTTCAAGGGCTTCAGATAGAGACACGTTCGGCCTCAACTGACAATCATCCTGCACTTCCCACACATCCAGCGTACCGTTCGGCATAAAAGGATTGTTCGGCATCAGAGCGTTCGGCATACCAGGATCGGCATGCAGCGACCACTGTACTGGGGCTAGAGTGTTCGGCCATCCAGCCCATTTGGGAAGTCTAGCCCATGTTTGCCTATAAATAGAGGGGCAGGGTCACAGTGAAAGGGATCCTTTTTGGGAGAGAGAACACTAGGGAGACTCTGCCATTTTCGAGACTCATCTTCTCTACTTAAACAACTTCATTCAAGCATTTTGATTCACGAATTGTATATGTAATCAACTCTAAGGAAGATCAATAAAGTTTAACCTCAAAGTGGACGTAGGCAATTACGCTGAACCACTATAAATTTGGTGTTCTTACTTTCTGCAGTTAGATTAGCATTGTCTTCTCTGTTTAATTTACTTTCATCACTTAAATCTTTACACAATCTTTCTCTACGAGGTTAGTGACCAATTTTGGTGCTAACACTTGGTTATAGTACTTCAATCAATCAATATAATCATTCTTAGCTATGTATAATTTTAACATAGCTCTGATACCAAATGAAATGACCCTAGTTATTTCACCTAATTTTTACTAGGATTTTTTTTTATATCAATAAATCTCCTAGAGTCATTTAGCCTTTCTACTAAATTATCCAGGATCCTAATTTTTCTACTAATATATTTATATCAGTTCATCAATAAATATATTCACATACATATGAATATGTATGTGACCCTCTTGCTTGGATCAGAGTGTTGTTTAGCAAGAGTGCATCCTGATTGAATTTGAATTTCTAATCAACCAGTACATCCCCCGAATATGTCTGGAAGCTGTATACCGATGGTGCATCGAACGACCGGTGTTCGGGCGTTGGTGTTATGCTCGAAACCCCCGAAGGTCGATCTATATGCTACGCTTTGAAGTTTGACTTTCATGCAACCAATAATGAAGCTGAATATGAAGCCCTCTTAGCTGGCTTAAAACTCGCCAGAGATTTGAAAATCATCGCTATGGAAGTTTATTGTGATTCACAATTGGTTGTGTGTCAAGTACGGGGGGAATATCAGGCAAGAGATCGAAGGTTGGCTGCTTACTTAGCCCGAGTTCAGGAAATACTGAATCAGTTCGATTACTACGCCATCTATTGTATACCTCGGGAGCGCAACCAAAAGGCCGATTCATTGGCAAAGCTAGCCAGCACAGGTGAAGCTCAACAAATGGGACTCGTTCCCGTAGAAACACTATCTTCCCCAAGTATCGACCGGACAGAAATAAAACGAGTATGCGAAACCGTTCTCGAAAAGGATTCATGGATGACCCCACTCAGAAATTACATTGAGCACGGAACCCTGCCGGAGCGCAGGAGTGAAAAGAGACAAGTCCTTCGAAAGGCCTCAAGATTTATCATCCAGAATGGACTCATGTACAGAAGGGGGTGCTCAGTTCCCCTACTCCGGTGTATCGCTCACAATGAAATTAAAAAAGTATTGCGCGATGTGCATGAGGGAGAATGTGGCGATCACACCGGGAGGCAAGCACTTGCCAAGAAAATACTTCGTTACGGATATTACTGGCCTACCGTGAATCGTGATGCGTTGGACTATGCGAAGAAATGTGATAGGTGCCAAAAATATGCCCGAATTCCTAGATCTCCTCCTACTAAGATAACGCAAGTGGTCAGCCCATGGCCGTTCGCAATATGGGGCATCGACATCATCGGTGCTCTACCTTTGGCAGAAGGTGGTGCGAAGTACGCCATCGTCGCAGTTGATTACTTTACAAAGTGGGCTGAAGCCGAAGCTCTCGCTACCATTACAACGAAGAAAGTAATCAACTTTGTGGTTCGTAACATCATCTGTCGATTCGGTCTCCCACACACCATTATTACGGACAACGGAACCCAATTCGACAGTGCTGAATTCAAAGATTTCTGCAAACGATTTCACATCCAAAAGAAATTCTCCGCAGTTGCACAGCCTCAGGCAAACGGACAGGTCGAAGCAGTTAATAAAGTTATAAAATCCATCCTAAAAAAACGACTGGAATAGGTCGGGGGCAAGTGAGTCGATGAACTTCCTATGGCTCTATGGGCTTACCGAACAACCCACAAGACCGCGACCGGCCACACTCCATTCTCTCTTTCTTACGGTTCAGAGGCCGTTATTCCAGTCGAGCTAGAAGTACCTTCTCATTGTGTGACATACTATGATCCAAAGACAAATGCTATATTACTTGCTAAACCTCTCGATCAACTAGATGAGAAGCGTGAAGAAGCTGATTTAAGGGCAGCTGTGCATCGAAGTCGAGTCGCCCGATTGTACAACGCCAAGGTCCGTCCACGAACCTTCGAACTAAGTGATCTCATCTTAAAAAGAATCTATCTGGTTCCTTCGCATATGAAGCCGACATGGGAAGGACCGTATGTTATTGAACGAAGGCGCGGAGATGGCACATTTAAGTTATCGACCGTCGACGGTAGTACCCTGCTAAGAGCTTGGAATAGCGAGAGCCTTCACCGCTATTACACCTGACAGGCTATTTTTATCCATTTAGTTTACTTTCCTTTTCCGCAATTTGTTTATGCATTTCGAAATTATAACTTGTAATAAGGCAACTGACTTTGCCATACTTTCTTATTTCAGCAATAAAATGCAACCACTTTGAGCCAGAGCTGTGATTTACTTGAAATACTTCATATGACCATCACTATGCACGGAGAGCTAAGTCTCATCATACGGTGGGATTTATTCAAATAGAGAGTGACTGCGACGCAACCAATCACTCGCTAAGTGAAACCCGAGCTCGGGGGCAAGCCATCACATCAAAGTCAAAAAAGGATTGATACACGACAATCCTTCATCAACTCCGTACTCCCAGAGCGCGAGTCAGAGTATAAACATCAACTCCGAACTCCCAGAGCGCGAGTTGGAGTATAAACATCAACTCCGAACTCCCAGAGCATGAGTTGGAGTATAAACATCAACTCTGAACTCCCAGAGTGCGAGTCGGAGTATAAACATCAACTCTGTATTCCCAAAGTGCGAAGCGGAGTATAAACATCAACTCCGAACTCCCAGAGCGCGAGTCGGAGTATAAACATCAACTCCGTATTCCCAGAGTGCGAAGCGGAGTATAAACATCAACTCCGAACTCCCAGAGCGCGAGTCGGAGTATAAACATCAACTTTGTATTCCCAAAGTGCGAAGCGGAGTGTAAACATAAACTCTGAACTCCCAGAGCGCGAGTCGGAGTATAAACATCAACTTCGAACTCCCAGAGTGCGAGTCGGAGTATAAACATCAACTCGGAACTCCCAGAGCGCGAGTCAGAGTATAAACATCAACTCCGTATTCCCAGAGTGCGAAGCGGAGTATAAACATCAACTCCGAGTTCCCAGAGTGCGAACCGGAGTATAAACATCAACTCCGAACTCCCAGAGCGCGAGTCGGAGTATAAACATCAACTCCGTATTCCTAGAGTGTGAAGTGGAGTATAAACATCAACTCTGAGTTCCCAGAGTGCGAACCGGAGTATAAACATCAACTCCGAATTCCCAGAGCACGAATTGGAGTATAAACGGCAGCTCTGAACTTCCAGAGTGCAAGTCGGAGCATAGACATCGACTCCGAATTCCCAGAATGCGAAGCAGAGCGTAAACACCAACTTCAATTTCCCGAGGCATGGATCGAAGTATAACTATCAACTCCAAACTCCCGGAGCGCGAGTCAGAGTACAAATGCCAATTCCAAGTCCCCAGATAGTGGACATATGATTGAAACTCAAGCTGGCGTGACCAACCGCCAGTGAACGAATGAGGATCCCCGGAGCGCGGATATGATCATCGACGATCGGACAAGCGTGAATAAACCGCTCAGTCCCCGTTCGTCTCAAACACCCATTCAGCGGCACTAGACCCGGCATGTTCTAAGAAAAGGGCGATCGCTGACTGATGTTTTACAACATACCACCAAGACCGGGGGGCAAGATTAAGCATCAACCATCGACTAAAGCAATGCGACGTCAAAATTCGACTCGCTTCTTGGTCGCAAACCATGTCCACAATACCCGAACTTGGCGAACAGAAATAAACTTTATTCAGAAACTTAAACTTCACAAGTGCATTTCGGACACTGAAACACTTAGACAAATACACAATGACAAAGAAGAGGTCAAAAAAGAAAAGTTTCATTTCTATTGATTATAAAAGAAGTTCGTGTACAAGCTTCCAAAAATTCCTACTAGCAGGGGCCGAACCCGCATCTATACACGGCCAACAAAATGAAAGTCAAAATACACTGGAGAAGCATGTTTAATCATTCTTCTTCCTTGGCTTCCTCCTCGGTGTAGACCCGTTGGAGCCACCGCTAATCTTCCTCTTCGAGCCTTTACTTTTCGGCGGTTGGTCTTCAGGCGAGGGCATTATGTCAACGTCCTCCTACGAACTCGTGTGAATAAGAATGCTCCCTGCGGGCGGAGTCGGAGGAACAGGATCAATTACAGAAGGTGGAAGGGGCACGCTGGTGAGGAAAACAGTACCACTGGGAGATATCATGCTAAGAGGAGTAGGTCCCGGTGCTGCCATCCCACCTCCGAAACTGCCACCATGAGCCACTGCTGCCATTTCAGCGTCGATTTGAGCGAACATCTGCTCTTCAGTTACTGCTCGAGCCCCGCTGAGAGCATCAGCGGTCGGCATTGATGAACTTGCAGCAGGATCAGTTCCACTCATGATAGATGGCAGGTCAGCAAGAGGATCGCCGTGACGACGAAAGAGTTCATCCATTAGCTGCTCGTCAAACATAATTGTACCTCCCTGCAGATTGTCAAGCGGGGTAGCTGTACTCATGGTGATTGCTTCGGTCGCAATAACCTCCTGCGTTTGATATGGCTCTTGAGTAGCAGGAGGCATGGCCGGTGCGGCATCGATCACTGGACAAAGAATGAGAAAACTGTTAGAACTTAACTCGATCGAAGATGTCGATTTAAGAAAGATATGTGGAATGTTCAGAGTACCTTCCTCAGTTTGACTCGTAGGCGGCAGAGCGGCATTAGTGACTTGCGCTGCAGCCGAAGACATCTGCGGTTGATCTGGATTATAAGCAAGGATGGCCTGGGGATCAGCCGCAGACGAGGATTCGGGCTGGATTGACGCAGGAACTTCAAGACTTGCTGCATGGTGGTCAACTCCAGAACCTCTCCCACTTCAAAGTGCTGGGCGCCAAGTCTTTCCTTCTCACGCAGAATCATCGACTCATGGAGAATCTTCTTTTCATCCTCAGTCAGAATGTGATTCTCGAGTTCGAATTCATCCACAGACTCGCCCTGATGCGCCTCCTTCTCCTCCTCGACCAGTCGGCCCCAAGCATTATAGAGATGCGTCGAAAACTCATCGAGCCAGGCTAGACCCCTGTGCCTCAGCACGTTAGCGTTGTAGACAACAAGAAGGTCTTCGATGTCAGCCTCTAGCCTGGACTCGGCCAACTTCACTTTTTCCTCCACCTCAGCCTCCACCTTGTGAACTTTAGCCACGGCCGCATCTCGTTCGTCCCTGAGCAGGACAGCTTGTTCGCACGCCTCCTGGGCTGCATTGTTCGCATCATCTTTTTCCTTGGCCATGTCGGCGAATTTGTTCTTGAGATCATTGAGTTCCTTAACCGCCGCATCCCGCTCAGCGATGACCTTAGTGTTTCGGTGGCCCATCTCCTCCACCAGGGCAACATGTGTCTGCCCCAACCTCTCCATTTCTGCCTTCGCTTCATCGGCCTTTTTTATGGCCTCAATCTCAGATTTCCGAGAAGACTCGGACTCAGCGGTCAGTACCTGAATAATCCGATCCCTTTTTGCGAGCTTGGTCTCCATCTTCTCGAGCGCTTTGGCTCGCTCAAAGTCCACTTTGGAAGCTTTCTCGGAAGCCTTTGCCCACTCTCGGTACTGGGTGTATATGTCGTGAACGAAGTCGTGCACCGTGTTTTCCACCCCTAATGGAATTCTCTTTAAGTGTGGTGGGAAGACATAACCGTCGAAACAGATGTTCAGAAAGTCCTTCCTCATCTGAGCCAATTTCAGGGCCCCTTCTCCTGTAGGGTCAGCTGGGACCTGCTCTGTAATCATGAAGGTCGTGGTCTCGACTCTCTGAAGATGAGTTTTGGACCTAGAAGCATGAGAAGACGGCCTATGACAAGGAGGCTCTGGTGGATTTGAAGTTTGAACAAGAGGAGGAGACGGAAGTCTAGGAGGAGGAGAGCGTGATCTGGATCGATGTCTATACTCTTTGTCACGCCCATACCTGTTTTGGTTAGAGTATTCGTGATCGAGATCCCTATCTGAATCCCTCCTGCGGGAATCATAGTAACCAGAAGCTTTTCGGGCCGAGTGAAGATTCCCAAGCATCGATCCTCTTCCAGACATAGTACCTAAGAATAAGAAACGAAGAAAGAGTTAGCAACTTCTTGAGTTGGTCGATTTACAGTCGTGAATCATGCAGTGTAGTGAAGTGTATGCATGTGCAATCCCCCGACCAACCGGACATGTCGGCCGCACTCGTAGCAAGCGACCCGCTCAGTTCAAGAGCGCTATCAAGCTCCCTCATCCCGGCGTCGTGTTGAGACAACACAAAGTCCGGAATCGGAACATCGGCAAGCCCATCAAAAAGATTCTCTACCGACGGGGGAGAAGCCTCCACAATTCTAATCCCCGGGATGGGCAAAGACACGACCACGGATTTAAATCTCTCGGATTTAGGGCGTTTGTGAGCACCAGCCTTGCCTTTTCTTTTTCCTCCGGAATCTTGGACATCGGAAGAAAGCCCGACCGGGAGCTCGGTATCGGTAGGCGTTCTCTCCGGATCAACTTCCTCGGTTATCACGACTGTGGGCGCTTTGCGCTTCACCCGTCTCTTCGGGACCACTCTATGTGTCCCTTCCAGATGTATGCTCTGCCTCCGTTCTATCAGCCCGACAGTCCTCAAATTTATGTCAGACAGAACCAAGTCGATATGCCTCTCTTCGCCCGGAAACGCTTGAAGAATCCGAACAAGCTCTCTGAAGTATGCGCCGTCTGGACGAGAGATTGCAGCTATAAAAAAGGAAAAGCATGTCAGTTTTGAAGTCAGTTACTAATATCTCAATGATCCAAGAGAGAAATGGCAACACTTACGTCTATCCAAGCACCGCCTAGCAAATCCAGGGGGACACCGAACGTAGAACCATTCGGTTTTATAATTACTTAGCCTTCCCCAGGAGCCCAGTACAATGTGGAAGTTTCTGACCGCTTCCCAGAAGGTGAAAGAAGGGCTGTCTCCATGGCTCTTGACGTTGAATAAATATCTGATTTCGATCGGCTTCGGCGGACGAAAGAGGATCTCCATAAAGAGGACAAAGGTGCTGTTCAACAAGGCATACCCGTTGGGATGTAGCTGAGATGGAGCTATGCCAAGAAACGATAACATCTCCATTATATATTGATTTAAGGGAGGAAGTGTCCCCGCCGTGCAAGCGTGACGGTTGAAAGCAGTAAACCCCTCCGGGGGATTGTGTGGCCTGTCATTTGGCCCAGGAAGTAGCACGTCGTCAAGCGACAAACCATGCCTTAAGCAAATCCGTCCTAGCATATCTTCGGAGATATCCGACGGCACAGAATCTGTTGGATTGAGAATAAACCGAGCACCCGGACGCTCGTCCGGAGCTGGCTCTATAACTTCGGCTTCGATAACCGGTATCTCTATGGTTAGAGGAATAGAACTTGGGAGTTCCGGCTGCTGAGAACTTGAAGGTTCCATGACTAGCTATATAAAAAATCATTGTTAAACTGACAAATAACACACGTGCATCCCCCAGTGTAAAGTGTGTGAGTGTGTGTTGTGCGGTGCAGTACTGTATATCATTTGGAGAAGATCTACAGGATTAAGGAGAGCATGTAAACGATGAGACTTCGGAATTCAATCGAAGGAACCGTCATCGCTGACCGTCACAACCGTGCCATCCAATTATTAGCTATTAGTCCGAGTTAAAATGTGTTATTATTTTAGTAAGTTCTAGTTTCATCGACGAACTTCAATAGGCAATCAGGTGTGCGGTGAAACAATTAAGTCCAGTTAAGCAAATCTGAAGCTTGTCGGAGTTAAGTGGTCAAAGGCACTAGAATTTTCGGTATCGTCGAAATTAAATCAATGGTCAATCATCAAATGTTCAAGTTCAAGACAATCACTCAGGTTCGAGTTCGAATCGTTCGCTAAGGCTTAAGTTCGAATCGATCGTTTGGGGTTGTGCAGTTCGACTCGATCCAAGACCACGTGCTTCGACTCAGTCCAAAGCCACGCACTTCGACTCGCTTCGAAGCCTCTACTTCGACTCGATCCCAAACCACGCGCTTCGACTCGATCCGACTCGATCCAAAGCCTCTGCTTCGACTCGATCAAAAGCTACGTAGTTCGATTCGGTCCCAAACCTTCAGTTCGACTCGATCCCAAGGCACTCCACTTCGAATCATTCCAAGGCCACTATTTCGACTCGATCAAAAGACATACTTTTCGACTCGATCCAGGGCCATCGTTTTGAGTCCATCAGACACAGCCCCTTCGTATCGATCCACAGATTCAAAGCATTCGACTCGATGCGAAGCTCCACCATCGATCGATACGAAGGCCACCGCCTTATCATCTCGAAACCCCTACTCCAGATCCACACGAAGGTGAGGCCAAGGAATTTTTCGATCGATCGCAACTCTGATCGATTTGGTGTTAAGAATCGAGTCTCCTCGTTTACGTGATGGTTTCGCTCAATGGATTACCTAAAATTTGTCAATTGGTTCAAATAATCGAAGGTATGAATCGGTTTGAAGGCAAGAGTTTTTTTTCTTCTTTGTTTTCTCGAGTCTCAGAGCGATACGAAGGCAAGGCAGGATAGCTAAAAGTAAAAAGTGAAAAAATGGCTAAGTACGAAGTATTTATATGGACTCGAAAGCAAAGGTAATAAACGTTTCGTATCCCTGTGGATTCGAACACGCGTTTCGACTCTGTTTCCAGTACATCGATGCAAAGCTCCCCTTCGTATCGCTTGACTTCAACTCCGTCTCCGGTGCAGCAAAACAAGCAGTTCGTAGCCATCAGGGAAGCATACCTCGACTCGCTCCATTTCGACTCGCTTGGTTCACAGCCATCAGGGAAATTTACTTCGACTCGCTCCACTTTGACTCGTTCAGTTCGCGTCCATCATCGAGTCGAACAAGCACTTCGTATCCATCGAACCCTGCGTCTATCGATGCAAAATTCCTGTTCGTATCCATAGTTTCCAACTCCTTCCCTAGAGCATCGATACGAATAGTCAGTTCAAATCCATAAAATCATGGCTTCCAGAGGCTAACTCCACCAACTCGACATACTTACTTCGCATCCAAAAATCCAATGAAGATCATCTTCGTTGTTTCAACCCTTCACATCGATTCAAGAGAGGATCGTTACGACGGAACATTCAAAAGCAACCATCGAGCATTGTTGCAGCGAATTTCACATCGGTTCAGGAGAGGATCGATACGTAATTCAAAAGAAAAATAAACTGACAACAACTCGTGGACGTACAAACGTCAACGAGAGTCAGGTTAACATATATGCATGAATGTCGGACTAATATTCAATATTCCAGATTTTCAGGAATCAGAAACTCATCCAATAACAATTACAACAACAAACGTGTAACTACTGGCATACAGCAATCAGTCGCAACAATGCAGGGTACACCAGTTGACGGTCAACAGTTTACATTATCGAGAAAAAACAGTCGAAGATTACAGCTTTCATCGGAAAGACGATGACTATTCAGAATAAAGATTGCAGCACTTCAAAGCACATCATGTTTTCACAAGACGTACTTTAGGGGGCAAATGTTATCCCGCCTTTTGGCAAGGCCGTGACACCAAGGAATTGACTAGTAACCGACTACGGCCCGTCCTAGAGATCAGTTATGCACAGGCCCACTATGGATATCGATGAATTTTGTCCGAGTTCGGATCGAGCCAAAATTGGTAGGACATGACAAGCTAAGCCATGAGAGTCAACGTTCCAAATCTCAAGTCAATCCGAGTTCGTATGCTCAAGTTATGAATGATACAAAATTGGATGAAAACCAATCACTAGTCGACTCGCTTCGCTCAGATGCCTTCTTCGACTCGCTCCCTTCGACTCACTCCACATCCCTCATATGCCAACTTCGACTCGCTTCGTAACACTCAGAAGTGACACCTTCGACTCGCTTCGCTTAGAGGCCAACTTTGAGTCGTTCAGGTTCGACTCGCTTCACAGCCATCAGAAGTACCTACTTCGACTCGCTTCGCTCAGAGGCCAACTTCGAGTCGTTCAGGTTCGACTCGCTTCACAGCCATCAGAAGTACCTACTTCGACTCGCTTTGCTCAGATGCCTTCTTCGACTCGCTCCATTCGAACCACTGATCGACTCCATCAACTTCGACTCCATTGGCGAAGCCACTGCTCAAACCTCTCAGGATGCTCCATTTTGACTCGCTCGACCAGTGCATACTTCGACTCGCTCGATCTGGGCACACTTCGACTCGCTCAATCGGTGAACATTTCGAATCGCTCGAAATAACATCAAGGGCAGAGTGAGCGCCACGTCACCGAGTTGAAACAGAAGCGAGTCGAAGGAAACAGCCTACCGAAAACCTCATTTCGCATCGATCATATCTTCCAATCTACAAGTCCAAATGCTATGAAATTTTCATAGAAGACTACGTGCATGCCCAAGAATGGCCACGCCAAATTTCGACTCCATTGGATGAAATCTTGATCGATACGAAATCTGTTCGTGTCGATCACGGATCGGACCGAAACTTCACGGGCTTGGGCGTGCGGGCCTGGTCACGTGCCAGGGAGGGTCTCCCGAGATCTGAGCGAAATACCAGCCTCCTACACCTATAAATAGACCCCCAAAGCCAACAGAAAATGGGTTCTGCTTCCTCTTTGAGATCTCCAATGCCCGGACTCCGCTAGATCCAGATCTGAACTCCATTGGTGCTGCTACCAACAAATTTCATTACTGCAAATCATTGTAATTCGCTGTAATTTGTTGAAATCAATTGTAAACATCAAAGGAAGATCAATAAAGCAAACTACTTCATAGTGGACGTAGGCAATACGCCGAACCACTCTAAATTCTTGAGTCTCCCTACATTTTAATTATTCTCATTTCTGAAATTTGGAGTTTTTGTTAGATAATTCCTCTTTTTCCATTTAATTTCTTTACTTTATCTCTTCAAAAACTTCCTAAGAGTGTTGTGCCCAATTTTGGTACAAACAACCATGTTTTTGTCATTTTCGGATGGTGAGGCTCGAGGTAACGATTACCTTACTCATAGCACATTCCACTTTGAATGCCACATTGCCAATCCATAATCACAGAACTGATTTCTACAAATATTTAACTCCTGAGCTCGTATGTCTCAGGAAAGGTTGTTAAGCTAAGAGAAGTTGCCTTCTCCGCCGCCAATCAGATGATGCGTTCATAGAGATCACCAATGTAATTACAATTGCAATGTCAGACATTCATCCATGCAAGTTGTCTAGGAACAGGACAAACCGAAGGCACTCTCCTACCACATCCTGTCGGGAGTTACACCTAGGATTAGTAGCGATTAGTCCTTGCATTGGATATTTCATAACGAAGAGACTACTGCTACAATATGTATATTGGGAATTTATCCCCAAATGATCAACAAGCAGTCCTTTCATACGAAAATCTTAAATATCATATCCATGTCTTCACTCCGAATATGCAAATTGGTTCGTAGTGGTCTTCGGATAGGAATTACCCAAATCGACCCCGATTCCTCCGAACCAATCATCGATTAAAAAGATGTTAAGTTCATATGTGATTATCAATCATCATTCAATTTAATTCATATTTCTATTCATTCATAGATATATCTTAGAGATATATTCATTAAAATATTTCTTTATCTTTTTCAGAGTATATGGAATCATCAAGCCTCATTTATCAAATCCTTTTGGTTAATTTAAACCTTTTTAAATCATGGAATAATTCCAAACCCTTTCATATTTTACTTAGAAAAATATTTCCAATTCATTTCATTTAAATCTTAACAAAGATTTCCTAATTCAAAACTCATAATTTTAATTCGGTTAAAAGCATGTTATCTAGGATGTTAATCCAAATCCAGTAAATGTTAAGTGAGCAGAATCTATAGAAATCATCTAATTCTACTCAATATCAATTCCCGTATTCAATAAATACTATGGGTGGAATAACGGTGAAAGCACCCTTCAAATTCCATGAATAGTATGAATTCCCTCTTCGGGCTTTAACGCCGAGTACAAGAAGATTATCTCCATAAAATTCAAGTTATTTATACTTGGAGAATTATATCCTTTAACTTTGGAAAATTTTGATCCTAGTAAATCAAATTTACTATCCCATCCATCGAACCAGTCCGGATAGCCAGGGAGAGCAGCAAACTGGTTTTCCAAACTCAAGCCTAGACACTACCTCTTTGACACCCATAAGGCGGTCAAGTAATTTGACCGACTCTAAATCATTTAATATTTAACCATTCCATAAATCCTTCAAATCATATTTTAAATACTTTATTAATCATTTGAAAATATTTACAAAAGATTTGGAAAAGAACGGTTGCGCTTAAAACTACATTTCAAAAGTTATAGAAAAGTGTTGCAGAAAGTGTTGCGGAAAGTTTTTTTAAGCTATATTGATGAAAACGACTTTTTTTATCATTTGGAAACTCATTTTTATAACTCAAATCACCTTTAAAACATTTTAAAATATTTTTAGAATTTATTTCATATTTTTAAACAATTTTAAAGAGGTTTAACATTCCATATACACTAATTCATTAAATAAAGGAAAGTGATTTCCTTTGTGCTTATCGACGTGTTTTTCCATGACTTGCATATATATTCAAAATTCATATTAAAAAACCATCATCAATAATCATAATCAAACATATATAACATCTAATAGCATATAATACGATAGTTTAGGAATTTACTCACCTCGGGTTTAAACGACTAACTAAAAATTGGCTATAGCTTTGCTAACTCGAACTTTTAGCTCACGGTCGCTTGGATTATTTCTTCTAGATTGCTCGGCCTATGGATGAGAGGATGGAGGTGATGGAAGCCATTAAAGTAAAGGTGAAGAAGAAGAAGATGGAATGAGATGTGTGAATTTGTGAAGCCTTAGGGTCTTATTTTTAGCCTTAGGAAAATGTGGCAAATTACTAAATTACCCTTAGATATTATCAAAATATCTCTTACACCACATCACTTCAACATCAAATCTTTGTCACCGTACTCAAGTGCATGCATTAATGAGATGTAATGTGATAAGACATATTGCAAAAATATCTTAAGCATGGAATGACATGCATTAATGGTGGATTTGATGTTTGCTTTCCATGTTTTAATGGTGATTAAATGTTACCTTTTCACTTACTTTTTGTAAAAATATCTTAGATATTTTCTTTAGCTTTGATTTGAATAATTGTGATACACATATGTGTGTGTATGTGTATGTGTGTGCATGTACAAACAATGTTGCAACAACTTAAAACAATTTCCATTTGTCAAACCGTTGAGATTTCAGGATCCAATTTCCGGTCATATTTTCAGTTTTTAATTCCAACTATTTATTTATGCAAACAAAACTTGAAAATAAATTTCTTATCATCTTTAACTAATTAAAACAAGTTCATTTAACTTATAAAGCTATATTTAAAATTAATTAAAATATTCCATTTTCAAAGTGGTAAAATTACAGGTCGTTATACATGTGAATTGATTTTAAGGCAATTTAGGTGTTAACAGGCTTTGTATGAGGAAGTTTGATTTTATAGTTATCTAATGTTTAGTATTAAGTACCAGATGCTCTTTATTTTTAGAAATATATATATAGATGTAAATGTATATTTGTATAAATAGTTAAATCTTTAATTATAGTTATAAAGTATATCTAGTCTTGAGTTAAAACTTTATATTAGAATAAAGCTATGAATCTTACTTTAAATGAGATTAGTTTCTAAAGGTAAATGAATGTAGAATTATATACCTATAGTCATATATACATATACATAAACTTATATATATATGTATAATTACATAATTATACTCTTACTTATACATATACCTAAGCATCTATGTAAATATCCTTATATATTATTATGTATATTAAAAGAATAAACTTAAATATATTGTAACATAGATATTAATTAATAATATGATGAAGCTATATTATAAAAATAAGTATTTTAATTTACTTATTAAAAATAAATATGCATGAAATAATCTTATTTGATAAAAAGAATTTTTTTAATAATTTCTTTTGAAATATTAAATCTATCTAATTAATTCAAAAACCATAAAACAATCAAATTTATAAAACTTGAAAACTTAATGAACATTATATTAACAAAAAAACATTAATAAATTTATTAAACTAAGAAGAAACCTAGGTATCTGTTTATTTTCTAAAATATATTGTATATATATAATTTAAATAAAATAAAAAACAGAATATGTCATGAAAAATGGATATGTCGATATATAGAAATTTCATATGTCGACATATGGAACTTTGAAATAGATTTGTCTCCTTAGTTTAAACTTTAAAAATAAAAACTACCTATATGACTAAACTATTTCGTCTCTAGACCCAGTTTCTATCATTTATTGACTATAAAAATTAAAAAAAAACACCATTAATGGATTCAAACATGTCCTGTGGAGTGGTTGGTCCGAGTCTAGAGGCTGGACATAAAACCTGAGCCCGAGGGACCAATGCAGGCTACTAGGGTGAGTTAAAATTCCTCGTGAAAAGACAACATTTGATATCAAGGAGCGTCACCAGGATAGTTGTTTACGTGTATATGAATGTTTATTCTTTTTATTAGAAGCCTATAAACCTTTTGTTCTATATTGAAATTTATATCTTGTATAACTAGTGCATTTGTATATAAGATTTGGTTATATAAATGTTTAAAGTATAATATATTATTAATAAATGGTCATAGTATATGTAATAGAAATTGATTTCAGTATAAAGTAGATGCTAATTTATTTTCTCAAACTAATAATTACTGTAAAAATTATAAAATAATTAAATATTTAACCAAAATCAAAGTCAGAACTGTTTGAACTAAAACATGTGTGTCGATATATAAAAATGTCAACATATAACGCTTAAAGTTCAAAATTTAAAATTTGGTTATTTCAAAGAAAGAAAAGTTAATTAACTAAATGTTTCTTCTATAAATACACATTTAAACATAGAGAAACGTCCATATCATCTTCTCTAAAAATTCTAATTTATTTTCAAAGAAAAATGGATTTATGAAAGAGTGTTTATAAAGAAAATTTAAATGACAACATGGAAGAGATATTACAATCTTTTAAGAAGACTTTCCACGTGATTTTGAGAAATAAAAAACATTTGGAAATGAATCAGTAACAAATAATTCATGAACTTGAAAGGCAACTTGCATCACATTGATGCTTTATATGTTATGTCTTGAGGGAAAAAACTATTTTGTTCCTAAAAAGACTGGTTATAAGTAGATCGATAATGAAGACATGGAAGTGGATATGGAGAATCTCAAAGACTGGGAAAACTATTCATTTGAAGGAATTTTTAGTCCAAACGAAGGACGAGTTAAAGTTCCATCGAAAATACCATGCATTCCATAAAATAATTATTTATTTGTTTTTCCTTTTATTGCTTTGTGTTGGTTTATATTATGTCTCTTCATTAAATGTAATGTCATGTAATGTCTGCTATAAATATACTTATGTACATATGTAAATATATTAATGAAAAGTAGTGTTTTATTGATTTCTGATGACTCTTTAAAATGTTACTTCGAAAAATCGGTAACTCCCCACACACACACATATATAATCTATAATAATCATATAATATTTATCTCTAAGAGCAGAAATATTATAAATCCTTATATAATTCATTTACATAACTTATTCACCCATTTTTGTTGATGACAAATGTGGAGAAGTTATATGAAATATAATAGGTAAAAAGATAAGGGGAGTTGTATAGCGTATATTTAGGGGGTGTTTTTAACTAAACATTATTATTTTTTATAACACAATATTTAATGGTTTTCGTCATCAAAAAGGGAAAGATTTTTAATATCTAAGGTATTGATTTTGATGACAACAACCATATATAAATTGTTACTAATGTTTTCTCGAGATATATAGTATATTTTACGAATATTTAACAGGTTTATACAAGTGATGATCAAATAAAAGCTTGAAGAACTGATCAGTATAAATCAAGAGTTGATCGAGATGTATTTGAAGACTCGTGAGTTTTGAAGAATTCAAGAACAAAAGCACAAAGAAATCAAGACATTTGTGTCAGTATTGTATTGAGTCTTATACCAAATGATAAAGACCTAAGTACATATCTTCGATTATCTTTACTTCAAAAATTATTTTGCACTCAAAATAATTTTTTATTATAAAATCAATTATGGTAGAGTTTTTATAAAGAAATATAGTTTAAAACATTTTCAAAGTGGTTCTGAACATATGTGGATAAATTTGTATATGTCGACATATAGGATTTATGTATGTCGAAATATGGACTGTTGAAGTGTTTTTTTAAAATTTCAAAAGAAGCAACTTTTGGGGCCATCCTTTCGCAAATGGAAGCAACTCTTCAAACTCTATTTAAATGCCTCTGATTTTAAATTTTCAACGACAATTCTAACTACTTTCTTAATCTCTCTCTTCTTTTTCCCATTCTCTTTAAGATTTCAACGAAGTGTTGACAGTTTCTACATCAATTCTCTTTTTGTACATTCATAAAAAAACTAGAGAAGTTCTATATCACTAACCCTCTGATCTTCACTCTATTCTACCCAAAAGCAAAGATATTCCACTACTAAAGGTCTATAGGAAATTGCATCAACAAACTACCTTGAATTATGATCAAAAGATTCGATTTCTTATTGCCCACTAGTGCTACTTGTAAAAGGGTGACCTTAACCACCCGAGTGAATGTTAAGACGAGGTTGTAAAAGAGTTGTCCTACCTCCAGAATCAATGATAGGTGGGTGTTTTGGTTACTTGAGTCTTATTCCAAAGGATGTTTTGGTTACCCGAACCAAATTCCAAAGGATGTTCTAGTTACCCGAGTCAAATTCTAGTAGGTGTTCCTTGCCACCATAGTAAAATTCCAGTAGGTGTTCCTTGCCATCTGAGTCAAAGTCAAGAGGTGTAAAGGGTGTTTTTCCACCTGGCATGATTACTGAAATTCTGTGTGGGGTATAGAACCGGATGTAATATTAGGAAGCCGAACTAGTATAAAATTCTTGATATGTTCTTTATCTTTACTTTTTACTGCATTTACTTACTATTACATGATGATTGTTTTGTTATGATACTATTACATGTGTTTGAATTTTCTATGATGAAGTTAGAAATTTGCAAGTATATTGGTAAAAAGTTTAAATACACTATTCACCCCCTCATTTAGTTTAATTCACCACACATTTAGTGTAAAATAGCCTTAAGATCCATTCCGTTGTAGTATATATTAGGTTATCACGTTTATCATCACTTCATCCACATGCTAGAGCTAGCCATGCACCTAGGTTTGAGCTGGACCTACAATCTTTAATGACGGATGACGTGTCACCATGGAGAACCTTCGAGCCCCCATGTGCTCCAGTTCAAACTAGGCCCGTCTGTTACTATGACACCTCGGAAATTTTATAATAAATTAAAATATTAATAAGGGTAAAAGCATAATTTTACATAAAAGGATGAAATAGTAAATTTTTATAAATGAAGGAATTTAGGGAATCTGGCTTTTCATTGGGTCAAGTAGATTTTTCTAGTCTAAATTCATATATAAGTTGTTAGAAATGGATACCGTATGAAGAAGATATAGAAAGTTTACTGCAGTGTGCATTTTGTATTTTGCACCTATTTTGGAAATAAGTTTAAAAGATTAAAGAAAAAATAAAGAAAACTTATTTGTTAAGAAATAAGTTGAATATGTATAAGTTACCCCAAGGAAAAAAAAAGAAAAGAAAGAGTACATCAGTATATTAAAAAGGGGTACAATTTTATAAATGAACGTTAATAAACAAGAGAAAAGAATATAGTGTAAAGAGATAAAGAGCATTAATTACTCTTTTATGGAACTTATAAAAAAAGAGGATAAGCCAAATATTTTAAAAAGGAAAGAATACAACTATTTTCATATATGTTTTAAAAGTAGGAATACAAGTGTATGCATAAAATTAAATGTTTATTTTGAAAAGAACGACAATGTAACAAAACATGTATAAAAAGGGAAGGATTTTAATAAAAGTTAGAAAAGGGAAGAGTTTATTTATATATAAGAGTACATGAATGAAGAAAGGATTTTTATATAAACAAATCTTCACTTAAATTCCTTTAATAAATAAAAGGCAAACGAATATGCACATACATACATATATATGCGTATACTTTTGAAAACTTGATAACCTAGATATGGAAGTAAAGCACGAGTTAAGTAATTAATCATTGTTAAGATGCATATATATATGACTAAATGATTAAAAATATACATATGTATATGTTTGAATCAATGAATTGATTGATTGATTAGTTGGTTGATTGATTGATTGGTTGATTGAAGGAAGACCTAAATAAATAACTTATTAAGAAGGCATCAAGATTCAACGTATGTAATCGAATGGCATAGATATCTTTACTTGTGAATGAAGTAAATAATCAACGGTTAAAACTAATGTAAATCCCTTATAAATACACAACTAATGAAACCTAATTCTTTCAAGTCATTCATAATAACCAAAATTCTGCTTCAACTCTCTCTCCCTCCACTTGAATTATTTCTTTAATAAAATTAAACAAATCTAAAAGAAGGCAAGCTTCTAGAATCAACTTAGTGCTAATAGAAGAAAATTTCTTAATCAAATTGCAGGGGAAGGGCTTAGGCTATAGGTGAGTGCGCACAAATCTAATAAATTGGTTAACTAAATTAATTTTATGCCTATTTTAATTGAATAGATTGTTTAAAAACCCAAATTAACCATTGAATTGAAATTGAAATGATAAACTGTATACCCTATGATCTACCCTTGATTCTTGTATCTATTAAACTGACATGTGTTATTTATAATTTGCAAACCTTAGATCTAAACTTGCTAAATTAAATTTGTATATGCTCAAACACTAGTTAACTTGTAAGTTTTAAATTGATTTGGCTAAACCCTAAACCCTATAATTTGAATTGAAATTGGATTTTGGAATCGGGGAAATTTTGACACTTGTTATTGGTAAATTGTAACACTAATTCACAAAACCTTAAATTGATTAAAAATTGGAAAATTTATCAAACTGAAATTTTAGGTTAACTAATTAGATTAATCGACGTAAATTAACAATGTTAATTAACAATTAACCGTAAACCAAAAGAAGGTCGAACCATAAAATTTATACATGGACGGTCGACCTGGAATAGCCACGGTCGACCGTTACGTATTAAAACTGATGAGTTGAACCTCGGTCTTAGGCCCAATTAAATAAATGAAAAGTTAATAAACTGGAAAATGAACTGTTTTGGGCCATATTATGTGCACAAGAGAATAAGGAAGTTAGTTTCGTATCAAAGTAGTTCGAGCGAATTTATTTCGTGTAGAGAATAAGATCCAAAAGCTCAGTAAATGAAGGCAATTGGGCGGTCTGTTGGACGGATGTCGAGACTAGACTTAGTAGATGAGGGCAATTTATTCGCGTTAGTTCTAAGGAGTGTTATGTGTGGGTGGGCGCAGCAATGGCGTGAACACTTCTTGAGAGGGTCCTAGTCCCAACTGGAGATTCAAGTACTACATGTTCTACTTCTGCAAACGTGGTATTGATGGACCTGTAGATAAGGAATAGTAGATCCTGATTTGGTCGATCGATAGTGTGAGGATATGACCTGTAGATCTGACCTAGTGAGTTAGATAATTTCCTTAGGTATATAACCTTAGGAATGCACTGAGACACTATATATACACTCTATGACACTTAGAGTAGATTTAGATTTAATTGCACTTAATTATCTTATTAGTCTTATTCTCATTCACCGTACTTTATGTTTGAGCCACCCCTTTTCTTTTCATCTTCCCCCATAACAGGATGATAGGTTAGCAGTGATTAGACGTAGTACGAGGAAGAAAGGAGCTCAATGATGGAGTTCTTATATTATTTGTTGCTTCTATTGTAGTCATCTATTGTAATACATATCTATAGATTTTATATTGTACTTTAAGTAATGTGTATATGTGAAACAAGTATTTTGAAAACTATTTTATTGAGATGTCCATTTTGTATACTTATATTTTAATTCCTTCTGCTGTGAGATCTAAAAGTGTAGAATATCTTAGAACTCCACCGTTTTTATTATGCTATGTAATGCTTTAAAAACCCCACAGCTCGTATTTCTCTGCACGATCCGTGTTAGGAAGTGTGGGTTGTTACATTTGGTATCAGAGCTTAGGTTTAGGATTCTTTAGGATTTAGGTACGTATTGAGAGAACTTACTTGAAAATATTTTGAAAAAAAATGGTTTTTTAAGATGTTTTCAAAAATGTTTTCTGAAAAAAAAAATGTTTTCGGAAAAGTTTTTCAGAAAAGGGTTTTGAAATATATATATATAAGATTTTTCAAAGAGATCCCCAGAGATTTTATCTATATATCAACATTTATTCTATTCGTGCTTATGCTATCTATGGGAAAGTTGAAAATAATTCCTAAACACTGATAGTGAGAATGAGAACAGATTTTAGGAGATAGGATGAACCAAGTATAATTAGGGGAGCTAATTATGATTCTCTGACATGTGTATTAGTACAGAACACCCTATACAAGTGGGCACATAAGGTAGTTGTTGGCATATCCCTTATATAAACAAACAGTTATGGATTAGAATAAATGTTAGGGTTTTAACTATTGAGATAGAAAATAAGCCATTCATGTTTATTTTGGTTTACCCTATAAAGAAAGGCTAGTAGAGGTTTCACTAGCAGTGACAAGTAAATTATGGATTTAAAGATGAATAAAGGAGACTAGTAACATGGGACCCATAAAAATAGAAATACGACGTTGACTGTATAAGGGAAACATGGAAGAGATTTTTTCAGCATTAAGGCAAATTTCCCCAATTAAAGTAGAAACCCTATCTTCATATTGGAAATAGTATATAGACTTATGTTTACTTAAGGGTATGATTGTTCCCTATTAAAGTGGACAATGTATTGGGAAATAGACTTGAGATAACCATCTTTGGAAAGAAGAATGGAAAATTTGTGCATTTAAAGCATAGTTAGGTAGAAGTGGGCTTAAGTGATTAGGTTCTTATTGCCTATTCCAATTTAAGTGATAAACAAATGGAAATGTTTTCTAGAAGTTAGAAATGGTATATATCTGATATCATAAATAGAAAAAAAGTTGATTTCCGATCTTATATAAAATAGTCAGATAAATTTTATGGGATTTGTGTAAAAAACAAAATTAAAGAATTTGATAAAAAGTTATTTTCAATAACCATTGTAAAGCTTTTGTTTTCTTTAGGCACATTGTTGTATTTACCCTCGATGTGCATTTTCCTTTTAGTAAGAGAACTTTTGAAAAGAAAGCAGTAGATGTCTGATATTTTAAAAAGAAAATTAAGTTAGTTTATGATTTTCTATAACATAATCAGACAAACTATATAAAGTTTGTTTAAAATAGGATATTAAAAGGATTTGGTAAAAACAAAATTTTCAATAATTGTTATAAAGCTTTTGTTTTTCCTTTTAGGCACATTGTTACACTTACCTTCAATGTGCACTGTGCTTTTAAACGGTACTTTTGAAAAAAAAGAGTTGGCTTGTGATTTTGCATAAATAGTTAGACAAACTTTAGCGAATTTTTTTAAGAAGTAAAAAGTAAAGAAATTGGTGAAAGGTTTTTTTTCCAATAACTATTGTAGAACTTTTGTTTTGTCTATTATGCAAATTGTTGCACTTATCCCCAATGTGCACTTTGCTTTTAATAATAGAACTTTTAAGCAATAAAATGTAAAAAAATCAAAAGTATGAAAGATCTGACTTTAGAATTCTTTTAATAATTAAGAGATGGTTAATATTTGAAAATGTCTTTAATAGACGTTTCGGTCAAACTTTGATAATAATAAGTAAAAATACCACATTTTCTTTAGAAATACATTTTGTGAAAAAATTATTATTTATGAAAGAAAGTTTTGAAATAGTGAGTTTTATGTATATTTTACTACGTGGAGTTAATCATTTTTGATGATTTAATTAAAGAAAAATATCATGATTTTAGAAAAAAAGAAATGCTTATTAAAAATTAAAAGTGAGTTTTACATTTATAAACTTTCTACTTTTGTGGAAAATAAAGTCAAAAATTGAAAGATTTTAATGTTTTAGGCAACTTATCAGATTTGTGAAAATGGAAAAATCAAAAGTTTTGATTTAAGCGATAAAAAATGAAAAGTGAACTTTACAGTTTTAAAGACTTATTAGCTTGCGTAAACTATTAAAATAGAAGGTTTTAGTTTAAAAAGGTAAGGTAAAAATGTTTTGATTATCACTTAAAATTTAAAAGAAATAAGTTGAAGTTGGATAAATAGGATCAAATAGCCCACTAGGACAGAATTGAGTATGCAATTTGGAAGCATTAATGGTTGAGATAGAGATAAAAGAGCAATATGGGAATTTAGTAACCTTTTCTATTAACTGTCGAATTGGAAGAACATGGTATTAGGTTGAACTACCTCTAGTAGTAAGAGCAAAACGGAACCTTATGTCTCTCTACCCAAGTATGGTTGGAATTGTAAATCTTCGTGTAAGGAATATTGAAGAGTAAGATTTGAGTGAACATATTCCAAGTAAGGAAAGAGTAAGTCAAGATGTTTTAGTTGTATTAAAGGATACTACGGATGCAAGGAGCTATTCAGTTTGAAGTCTAAGAAGGACAAGTAGGGTCTACTTTAATCCTTATTAAGAGTGTGACGTAACAAATAGGAAATTCCTTGATTACACTAGGAAATCTTAAACGGAGCTGTGAGTATAGGCTTGAAAGAATGATATTGATCAGCATCATATATGTGAGGATAAGATACCTATAGGCTACGGACGGTCCAGGTATTATATCATCACCTGTAGGCAATGGGTAGACCATGTGGGCAATAATGGGAAAGTATTTATTTTACACGCGTCATTGGGTTTATATTATAGTAGTTGCATTCATGGATGCCTAGATGTGAATCTTGGAATGGTTGATTTAAATGTAGCATATTCTGGAATAAAGACAATAAGGAGAAAGTATGTAACGAACTTGGCTTTTTAACCCTTAGAACTTGACACTAATACATCCTCGGTATTCATATGTCGAACCACCAAGTACCGGAAAGGCAGATTGTTAGGGGAAAGAAAGTAGAAAGGAAAGATAAGGTGAAACTGAACAAAATGGAATCTCACAACGGAATGGAATAATGTATATATAATCAAGACTTCACAAAATCTGAGACCCTTTTTTTTAATACATATACATATCAAAGTTGGACAGTTATAACACATGTCCTTACAATAGCAGACAAACTACACATAACACGTACACAACGGAAGATATCCAAACTACGAGAGTACATCCAGGGCCTCCATGTAATGACCCGTTATTTTGGACCATTCAAATCGACAATAAATCCACACATGTCAGACTTGAATAATTCAAAACAATAGATTGTTAATTTAAATTTGGCAAAACTCAGCATATACAGTAAATAGATCAATCACGGAATCACAGACACAGAGTAATACAATAATACGCAGCGGAATAAATAAATAAATAGTAGTTCATGAAGCTACTATATAAACATCAGAGTTAGAAATAAAATACAACAGAATATCTCAAATGCAGTGAACTCTTTAGTACAACAGATGACCTCCTTGAACAAATCAACTGGAAAGCTGAAAGCTGAATCGATGGTTGGATCTCCAAACGAAGCTCCAAACTCCAAAGGTGAGTCTCAAATGCTGTATCACTCGGTCTGACCCGAACGTAAAGCAAAAACAAAACACTCGAGTCAGGATTAACATTCTTATATCAATAAATCCAATTCAAGTGAAATATCAATTGAAATACAAGTAACTCAAAGGATGTTTGGGATAACCATCCTCTAAGGACCCGTGGAACTATCTACAATGTAGAAATATACACTATAACACCGTGGTCATTTCAATTAAATTTATACTTCAAACCCAAATATCATTTCATTTCAAAAATATCTATTTTCCAAAATAGTATATATAGGTTAAATAATTTATAAAGTAAAGTATTTATAATTTCCTCAAGTCTCACAAATCGATTCAAATCAACTCAAATTCCAAATTCAAATTTATTCAAAGCTCAATTCATCAATTCAATTCAGTTCTAAATAGACCATTTAAATTTTCAATATATTTCAAAGCTTTAATATTCAACATTTCAAAGTTAAATTTAACAGTTTTATATAGCTCTTGATTTAACTTCATTATTATTTAATCAGGGAATATTCACTTAATAAATTCAATATCATTTAACTAGCCTTAAATTACATTTTTACTAAATATTTCCTTAAATTTATTTAAACGAAATATTCATTAAATTACGTAAATTAAACCCAAGTTATAAATCATATCTTAAATCTCAATTTCAATAAGTTTCAAATCGGTTTAATCAAATAAAATTATCTTTTAAATACAATTTTAACTAAATCCAAATTATCTTCCCAACCTTACTAATTCAAATTATTACCAAAATCTATTTTGAAATATAAATTTTATACTTAAACATATTATATGTATTAAATCCATCTTAATTAAATTAAATATCATTATTAAATCTACATATATCATTACCATTTATATATAATAATTTAAGAATCAAATTTTATTAAAACCATATATTTCTTTCCAAAACCATAGAATTTATTTTCAAAATATTTATATATGGACCAACGGTGTCTGTATATAATTTCCTATTTATGATCAAGTGATACGGATATTTATCATTTCAATCTGTAAATTTAAATACATACGGGTAGATATCATTTCGACCCGTAATCCCAAGTTCAAATCAATTGAAAATCGCTTGGGTTTATCATTTCAACCCATAATGATTTTCTCATATTCTAAAGTCCGTTCGGGTATGTATCATTTCAACCCATAGTGAATTCTATACTAACAGGGAACTTGCAGAGTGATAACAGATATAATAATAACATAACAACAGTAACAGGCATATATCATCAGTGATAAATAACAGATAATGGTGTCAGATGTCACAAGTGAACATATACAGATAATGGCATATATATAGAAATGTAAATATCTAACAACAACATATTTCAATTGTCGTTTCAATTGAAATCAAATTTAATAAATATAAAAACGTTAATCGTGAGTGATTGCTCACCTTTCGAGGCTAGAGAGATTTGAAATGGGTTACGAATCCAAGAGCAAATTTCCAAACGAACAAGATTGGCACGAATTGGACGAACATGGCTGATAAATAGAGATCGATGAAAATAGATCAGAAACTGCTCGATGTAGACCGAAACAAAATATATTATTCTAATATATTATTTTCTTAACCAATATAAATTTTGAAACTCATTAAAATTATATATACATTTTCAAAAATCATAGTTTTAAACTAAACACATATATAAATCAACGTATATACAGTACAAAATCATAAATTTATATAAAATAAATATATTACCACTTAACTTTACAAGTATGTACGTAAGTAACTATATACATATTTATCTATATAGAAGTCTACAAACCAATTTTTTATATAAACCTCATATGTATTTATCTATAAATGTACCCAGAAAAAAAAATCACGTGCACTTATTTATATACGAACAGAATAAAATTTGTAAATTCTAACTTATAAATGCCACAGACGTGAACCATATGTATACCCAGTAGTAAAATATATTTCATACTAACCTATACGTATTATATAGCTAATATAAAATAACTGACACATAAAACTTTATATAAACAAACAGTATACCAAATTTATATCCTACTGTAACCACTATATGTAAACTACAAACCTTACATAAACCAATATATAAACATGTATGCTTATACTCATATCGAAATTTAAGACAACTTATATATTAAATAAGCACTGTTAAAATCAAGTATGCTATATACATAATATATACAAACTGCCATAACTATAAAATATAAATATGTTAAAACCAACTTTCTTTGATTCAAAACCCCCACTTGTTTTGAAAAATCAACTTTCAAAGCAAATACGTACAGTCTTAGTAAATTTATATTATAAGCTATATATATACACCACAGTCAACAACTTTATAGTAAAATATATAACATTTTACTGATTACTAAAACAACTTTACAAACAGTGACAAGTCATTTCAAAAATACAAAACAATTGATATATAAAAAGACAATATTAAATCCTAACACATAAACACCTATACAACAAATCTCTATACATGTTTTATTCAAACCCAGATTCAAGTATACGTGTTTATATATATACAAACAACAATTTACCAATGGCTTATCAGCTGGAAATATACGTGTATATATGTATATATATATAAAACAACATCAAACTAATATAGTTTTCAAATATAACAGACATGCTATAACTATATATATAAATTTTATAAACTAACCCATAATATATAACTTGTATATATACATGTAAAACTGTATAACCTCATCTTTGTTATGAAACTCACATCATAGACTTTCCAAAGTATTAATAAAGTTGTGAATACAACATATTATATAAATATAAACATACCAAAAATGTTAACAAAACATATTTGATATAAATAAACCCATTGCCGAATATATACACTTAAAACAACATTGTATACTTATTAGATAAAGTACGGAAACCGCTTGCAAGCATATGTATAACATAACAATGAGATTATATATTATATAGATTATGATTAAAACTGTTTCAAATATAACATAACTTAAATAATTATTTTAACATATTACGTATAAACCTGATGCTGCAAAGTGAAGTCAGAGATGCGGGAAGACAAGCAAGCTGCTCGAGTAGGGCAGCTCGTATGGGAAGCAAAGGCGGGTCGCTGGAGGCTTTGGTGGATGAGGGAGAAAGCATGGCGTGGGGTTGCGAGGCAAGGCGGCTGAAGCAGCCGGTCAGAGAGGAACGGGCGGCCACGGTTACAAGGCGGAGGAGGTGAGAAGGAGGGTTAAGCGAGGCCAAGTTGTAGGGGAGAGGACATTGAGCGGCTGTGGGATGTGGAAGGAATGGATTCGGCAAGCTGTGGAGAAGTGAAATAGTGAAAAGAAAAAAGAAGATCTGGGTAGAAGAAAATGAGCTACAGGGGACAAACGAAGGAACGGTTATATTTTTTTTTCCAAACGTCAGATGATTTTGAAAAATGAAAAGACTTGGAGCAAAAATATAAAAGACAATGGTATATGAAATGTCATAAGCGAATTTTGGAAAAATAATAATAATTAATGCAAGTGATGTGCGGCTGGCATTTGAAAAGATAAGGGACAAAATTTAAATACGGCTCCGATACGACAAACAGTTTGTTGTATCCACCGCGTACCGAACACCGAATTACTGAAACGAATATACCACAGAGGTCAGCACGACGAGACGATCAAAACGGTATATAGATATCAGTGGTACGATCGTCCGATCAAAAGTCGATATCGGTACAAAAATGCTGCTATTTCGTCGAAAATAAGATCGACGGAGCAATAACAGTCCAAATTTTGATAAACAAAATATGGCGTCGTGCTCAGAAGATGATTTACAAATTTTCTATGTAAAATATTTAGGTTTGGAAAACATTTTAACCATCAATTTTTAACTGATTTAAATTGAGATAAAATAACACAATAAAATAAACTTCAATATTATCAGATGGAAATTTACCAATAGCTATATTGAAATAGACGTATTCCAAATAATAAATTTTTATTTTCGAATTTTATTGTTTAAAATTTCACAAAATTTCAATTAGTTAAATAAATAAAATCACTAAAATTTTGGGTCGTTACACTCTAACTCGACTCCATAGCTCTAAAGCATCTAAAGCTAACCTGGCAAACATGCTCGGTCTGACCTGAGCATTATAAGGAAATAAGGCCCAGGTTAGTCTGGAATACCAGCGTGGGTAAACTCAAATCACAAAAAACTTTATGGATTTATTAACTTGAAAAATCCTTTGAAATCAAAGGTAACTCGTAAGATCTCGCCGCACATAAGCACGAATGGGTTTTACCTTACGATAACCAAAACACTTTTATAGAAAATCCAGTGATATTATAACAATGACTAAGCGTTCAAAGTAAAATATTAAAATAGCTGGAATGCTTGCATCTCACGTTCCAACATATTTGGTATACAACTAAAACCGTAAAGCTCGTATTGGAGAATAGATTCCAACTAATGACTAGGCTACTAGGGCACCGCCCGTCATAGTACACCTCTAGAACAATGTACTAAGATCTTACCTAACGACCCCTGCCAGCACAGGACCTGCCTAACCCTTGGTGGATAGTACCGAATATGTCATCACCCCGGTCGTTCCCAACCGTTTAACTGAGCTCATATGCACAATCGAATCTGGAAATATGAATGGTCATCTAGAAAGGCGATGACATACCCTAATGGGTGTGACCCACATAGCCCTACTGCATCTCCCCTGTTTTAGTCATTCCTGGTTGATGAGGCCTGAGACTACGTTTTACCTTTCTTTAGCACTTTCCACTTGGAATGCTAACACTGCCCTCCAGAAATCAATGCAATGCTAGCATTCATCTATACAAGTTCGTGCTAGGACTGAACGAAACCGAAGGCAATACTTCTATTACATCCATTATGGGGAATCCCTCCCATGGAAAATAGAAAATATCCCTTGCACTTTAAAACTCCATCTTCGATTCCATGCTCTTCAAGATGTCTTCAATACGAAATGTTGAGTTGGATCGAAGTGGTTTTCGAAAAACATATCTGATCCCAGTCTTTTTGAAACAACTTTCGACAGTCCCGGTAAACTCAATCTCGGTTCTTTATGAAATAAACAGGCAAAGATAAGAGTGGAATTCACATTCTAACCGTTAGTGGACGGATTTCCTTATCATTCATCCTAGAAGAACGAAATAAGTTTATACGTACAGTATAGCACCTTCGACGGTAACTATGCCATATGATTCCCGTGTTTCACCTAGATATTTCCAAAGTTACGTTTTTATCCAGATTTGATAGTTGGTTATTTAACTATCAAATAAACAAACATCCAATCATGGTTTAATTTCCATATAGGATCCACTAAGCCTTTATTAATTCTCTTTAATTAATAAAACCATTTTATAAAACTTGATCAAAAGATCTTTTCAAAACACTATTTCCAAACCCCTTACATTTCACTTATACTTGGAAAAATTTATATACTTATCTCAACGGTATAAGTATATTACCAAAAAAATTTACTTTTCATGCCTTGAAAACAAAATTATATACTTATCTTATCGATATAAGTATATTTATAAACTTTTCAAAGTTTTCTTCTTTCCAAATCCCATATTAAATAACCAAACATTTCTTCCAAATAAAACATCTCGCTTATCCTTTATCAATAATTCCCCTTTTTAAAAGCTCATCTCATATTTCAATTAACTTATAACTTTCAAAATAAAATTATAATCACTTTTATAAACCCTTAAGTTAATCTATAAACCTCTTTCCAAATCTCTGAAATGATTTATAAAACTTTTTCCTATTTTTAAAACTCTTTATATAAACCTTTCTATACTCCTTTATAAAATATTCTTTATAAATATCACTTACAAAACATCATTTGTAAAACATCTTAAGAACCCTTTTTGTTAGTAAAAACCCCTTTCTATAAACAAGTTATCATTTATAAATACCTTTATAAGAATTATATAACTTGAAAAACCATTTATAAACCCTTAGCCTCAAATTGATTAAAGAATTAAAGTAAATTCAAAACCATACTTTATAAATTCCAAATGAGGCTTAACAGTCCCAATGATACTAACTTAAGTTACCATTTAATTTCAATTTGATTCCCAAATCACATAACAATTATTTACATAAGCTACCATATAGGTAAATACAGTTCACATCCAATCAGGGAATAACACGTCAATATAACAAATTGGCATATACAAGTCCAAATAACATAACAACAGGATGGCGATTTATCCTGCTAAATAGATGTCCAAACAATTCGATCAATTTATAGTAGAACGGAGATTTATTTTGCTTAACACATGTCCACAAAATCAAATCAATTACACTATAGCAGAATGGTGTTTTGTTCTGCTAATGGATGTCATTTAATTCTCTTAATCATATGGGTTACTTGAGGGTCCGGACAAGAGATCTTTTGATTTGGAATCAGTTCGCTTTAAAAAGAAAATTTATTTAAAACACATTCGTTTCAGTTTTAAATCACCTTTGAAAAGATTTAAATATATTTAATCAACTTAAACCCTAATTAAATCTTAATTAACCCTAATTAAATCAAGATTAAATCATAACTAAATTCTAATTAGTCTTGATGAACTTGATTAAGTACTAATTAACTTCCTAATCCAACTTGGTTAAGGTTAAATCAAATTGTTTAAAAGTTAAACCCTAATTAATCAAATATTAATTAAATGATTTGTTAATTAAATAAATAAATAATTAACCACTAATCTTAATTACTTCTTAAACACATTAATCACTAATTAAAACTTCATTAATTAATTAGCAGCCATTAACTTAACTTAAGTGATGATTAACCACTAATCGCGTTCTTAATTACCAATTAAGTGCCAATTACCTTTTTAATTAACTAATTAATTAATTAATTAAATTACAAACTTAATTACTTTTTAATGTTACTAATTATGTTTGAAAACTTTTTACAAAACAGTTTCAAATTATAAAAATGAAATAGAAATTCAAAACTTTAGTCGAACTGCATCCATAGCGACTATCGCTATGACTGAAGTTCGCTTTAACATATTTTTAAAGCGTAAACACCTCACTGACTTTAACATTTCATGTTTATAAACCTTTTATAAATTTTTACAAACTTTAAACTTAGATATACAAACTTTAAAAACCAATTTAAAACTTTTAATTTAAAAATAAATAAACAAAACATGATTCTATTCGGGTCTCGGATCCGTCGCAATTACATACAAAGTCGCTAACTTTGTTTCTAAACATCATGGCCTTAGTTCACATACATAATCATACATCACATAACATACATAATCCTTACCATATACCACATATATACTCACAAAGATTCATGCTTACTAACTACATAATATCACAACCAAATCACATAACCAAATTGAATGACTAACACTATTCAAATCAATGATTATCAACATCATAACTAACCAATCTTAACACTATATACTCATCACATATAATGTCAACATTTAAGCTAACCTTTATACTAAAAAGTGAGTTAGTTTACTCACCAAACTTCCGCAAAAGATACCCGAACTTAAGCTAAACTTGCCAATGACTCACTAGCTTTGAAGAACGAAGGCTTTAGGTGCTAGCAACCCTCAAAATGGGCTTGGCCCAGGTGTATGTAGGCTTGGCCAGAGGTGTGCGGGTGGATGTAGGGTAGTAGCTTGAAGGTAGAGGAGCTTTGGTTATCATCGATTTCAAGAAAAATGGACGAAAAATGGGTCAAATTTCCACTAATTTTTGAAAAGGTAAATCACAAAATTTTAAAAAGTGGTTAAATTAAAGGTTTTAGTAAATTCTTTCCTCTATCATCTTAAAAAAAGAATCACTTATTTTCGATTAGTTTTGAAGAAGTTATGATCAAAAGAAGAAGGGTAATTTTTGGACTTGAAATTCTGGGTGAAAATTGCTTTGCAAACATTGGGTATTTTGACATAGCTATGGTCGAAATTGGTAAAAGTGGTCAACTAGAATGTTGTAGCCACTGGAATTTCAGGTGATTTAAAAAGAAGAAGATTACTATTTTAGGTGGGAATGAAGAAGTTATGGTTGGAGGAAGAGAAGGTAAGAAAATGAGAAATTCAAGGGCTATTTATAAGCAAGATCTCACACCTCATCATTTTATCAAGTCACATCATCTCTTCTCTTCCTCTCTCATGTCAAATTCCTCCTCTTTCTAGTTATATCACTTAGGTAATGATGACTAATGATGAAAATATCAAGTGATATGACAGGAGATATATATATATATATATAAGTTTATTATTTTTAAACCCATGGGTTGACACATCACTTCTTAAAAATAATTAACATAAGATAATATATTCCTAAGTTGTTATTATATAGTTAATTATCTATTGTATATGTGTGTGTATAGTTCACAAAGACGAACAATGTTTCCGACAACTTTCCGGTGTTGAAAGGTCGAAATTTCGGAAAACGTTCTTCGGTCACATTTTCTGTTTTTCTACGAACTATTTAATTTGGTAAACAAATTTAGAAAACGATTTTACATCATTATTAATTAATTAAAATGAGTTTATTTATCTATAAAAATTCATTTATTTTCTATATAAAATATATATATAATTGCCTAGTTTAAGCGACCAAACCCTGGGTCGTTACATTCTACCCCTTTAAAAGAATTTCGTCCTCGAAATTACACTACAGGAACACCTAATACTATCCATAAGTCTGCATGATGTTCATTGATCATTCATAATAAAATTTGATTCGATCACCACTCGAATACATAACTTCACCTTCGAACTAGTATCGCTTACCCGATTCTCTAGTGCAGACTCTGATTAGGTTCCTTGATTTGGAACCTCTGTTTTCCTTACATAGTTAGATACTATGATAGAAAATTTTGGTCCCATACCAAAAATCCTCATCAAGTTCTCACCGTCAAAAGTCGATTAATAGATCCTTATTTGGAATGGTGTGAAACACCTCAAAGTCATATACTCGAATCTTAGATCAAAATTATATGAGAAGGAGAAATGATCTACGCACAATCTATGCGTTTATCTAATTGGTTTTCCCTAATACCAATTCTATTTCCACAAAAGTTATTTATGAAAACATTTCATAAAACTAATTTAGGTTCAACTTGTACAATACTCCACTACATCCTAAGAGTATATACCCTTATTAGATTTAATCGTTTCATTTTGCATTTATCTTCTTATGAAAACTCAAGATCCAAATACCCGGCTTTTATTTCAAAACTTTTTGAAATAAAAATCTATATTTCAATCATAGAAAATATATATCTATAGCCCGAGTAACTCCAAAATGATACTAAGGGATTGGGTATTGCCAAACAGTATCATGCATTCCATTACAAAATAGAATAAAACTCAAGAGAAGTGCTTACCATCCGAACACATCTCTTCCCCAATTTTAAGTTATTTTCGAGCCACTCGAACTAGTTAACTTAAAAATATTTCTTTATTTCAAAATCTCATTTCTTAAACAATACCATACATTTTCCAATAAAACATTTATCACTAACTTGCTTTGGGTTCGTTCGGGTTGAACTTATTTCGATCGTACAATGATAAAGAGAATAATTTACAAAGTGTGTTACAACGTTCACCTAGGCAAACATCTGATCGTCACTTAGAAGATTATTTCGATCATCACAAAACAATCGAGACTCATTTCCCCTAACCAATCCAAAGGAAGTACTTCCTTCTTAACATTTCCATTTCAAACAATTTTTTTTAGTGTAACCAAACTACTTTCAAATAATACTAGTACCACTTTCCAAAACCTTGAAAATCATTTTTCAAAAGCACTAGGATTTAAGTTCTCAAGTTTTCAACTGAAATTCATTTTATTTAAAAGACACATCTTATTTAGTCCATTTCCAAATATTCTAACCTTTAATAAATACCTTTTAATCGAATCAAATTTTAATCCAATATTAACATTGAACGCCTTATAGTCAAATTGTTAAACTTAATTCACAAGATGTCCGTTTCATGTTTTTCCCTATTCCTATTTACCCAATCCATATCTTAAAAAGGAAACTTCCTATACACACTAACCATAGTCAATGTTCAACTAGACGAACATGATTAACAAGCCTTAAATGATAATAATAACATATTATTATCTCCTAATACCTCAACCAACTATACTATACTATTTTGAAAATCATTCTTAGAATATATAAAATATATTCTGTTAAATTTATTTCATTTACCCAATTTCAAAATAATACTGTGTCGATTAAACTTGTTTAAGCGTTTAGAAAATCCCTATCGATAACGTTAGCCAAAAGCATCAACCAGAATTTTTAAGCCACTCAACAGATCAAACAACATAATATAAAACATTTTTATATCACTAACAAATACACACTCTCATATACACACACACACAAACTCATCCAAGGGTCTCACTTACCTTATCTTTGATGAGTCAAACCCCACCAAAGCCAAGGTTCTCGCTTAACCTTAAGCTCCGATACCAAATGTAACGAACCAGGCTTTTCGACCCTTAGAAGTCGACACTAATACATCCTCGGTATTCATATGTCGAACCACCAAGTGACGGAAAGGCAGATTGTTAAGGAAAAGAAAATAGAAAGGAAAGATAAGGAGAAAATAAACAACATGGAATCTCACAACACAATGTATTAATATATATATATATATACATATATTTATATATATATATAATTAAGACTTTACAAAATCTAAGACCCTTTTTTTAATACATATACATATCAAAGTTGGACAGTTATAACACTTGTCCTTACAACAGCAGACAAACTACACATAACATATATACAACGGAAGATATCCAAAATATGAGAGTACGTTCGGGGCCTCCAACTCGACTCCAAAGCCCCAAAGCATCTAAAGCTAACCTGGCAAACATGCTCGGTCTGACCCGAGCATTATAAGGAAATAACGCCCATATCAGTCTGGAATACCAGTGTGAGTAAACTCAAATCTCAAAAAAAAAGTTATTGATTTATTAACTTGAAAAATCCTTTAAAATCAAAGGTATCTTGTAAGACCTCGCCGCACATAAACACTGACGGGTTTTTACCTTACGATAACCAAAACACTTTTATAGAAAATCCAGTGATATTATAATAATGTCTAAGGGTTCAAAGTAAAATATTAAAATAGCTGGAATGCTTGCATCTCACGTTCCAACATATTTGGTATACAACTGAAACCGTAAAGCTCGTATTAGATAATGGGTTCCAACTAATGACTGGGCTACTGGGGTATCGCCCGTCACAGTACACCTCTAGAACAATGTACCGAGATCGTACCTAACGACCTCTACCAACACAGGACCGGCCTAACCCTTGCTGGATAGTACCGAATATGTCATCACCCCGGTTGTTCCCAACCATTTTACTGAGCTCATATGCATAACTAAATCTGGAAATATGAATGGTCATCTAGAAAGGCAATGACATACCCTAATGGGTGCGACCCACATAGCCCTGCTGCATCTCCCCTATTTTAATCATTCCTAGTTGATGAGGCTTGAGGCTATTTTTTACCGTTCTTTAGCACTTTCCATTTGGAATGCTAACGCAGCCCTCCAGGCATCAATGCAATGCTAGCATTCATACATACAAGTTCGTTCTTGGACTGAATGAAACCGAAGGCAATACTTCTATTACATCCATTACGGGGAATCCCTCCCATGGAAAATAGAAAATAGCCCTTGCACTTTAAAACTCCATCTTTGATTTCATGCTCTTCAAGATGTCTTCAATACGAAACATTGAGTTGGATCGAAGTGGTTTTTGGATAACATATCCGATCCCGGTCTCTTCGAAATAACTTTCGACAGTCTCGGTAAACTCAATCTCGATTCTTTGGTAAATAAATATACAAAGATAAGAGAGTTCACATCCTAACCGTTAGTGGATGGATTTCCTTATCATTCATCCTAGAAGAACGAAACGAGTTTATATGTATAGTATAGCACCTTCGACGGTAACTATCATAAAATTCTCGTGTTTCACCTAGATTATTCCAAAGTTACGTCTTTGTCCAGATTTGCTAGTTGGTTATTTAACTATCAAATAAACAAACATCCAATCATGTTTTAATTTCCATATGGGATCCACTAAACCTTTATTTATTCTTTTTAATTAATAAAACCACTTTATATAACTTGATCAAAAGATCTTTTCAAGACACTATTTCCAAACCCCTTACATTTCCTTTATACTTGGAAAATATTTATATACTTATCTCAACGGTATAAGTATCTTACCAAAACATTTTACGTTTCATGCCTTGAAAACAAAATTATATACTTATCTTATGAGTATAAGTATATTTACAAATGTTTCAAAGTTTTCTTCTTTCCAAATCCCATATTAAATAACCAAACATTTCTTTCAGGTAAAACATCATGCTTATCCTTTATCAAAAATTCCCCTTTTTAAAATCTCGTCTCATATTTCAATTAATTTATAACTTTCAAAATAAATTTATAACCCATTTTTATAAACCCTTAAGATAATTTATAAACCTCTTTCCAAATCTTTGAAATGATTTATAAACCTTTTTTTCTATTTTTAAAACTCTTTATATAAACCTTTCTATACTCCTTTATAAAATATCCTTTATAAATATCATTTACAAAACATCATTTGTAAAACATCTTAAGAATCCTTTTCGTTAGTAAAAACCCCTTTTTGTAAACAAGTTATCATTTATAAATACCTTTATAAGAATTATATAACTTGAAAAACCATTTATAAACCCTTAGCCTCAGATTGATTAAAGAATTAAAGTAAATTCAAAACCATACTTTATAAATTCCAAATGAGGCTTAGTAGTCCCAATGATACCAATTTAAGTTACTATTTAATTTCAATTCGATTCCCAAATAACATAACAATTATTTACATAAGCTACCATATAGGTAAATACAGTTCACTTCCAATCAGGGAATAACACATCAATATAACTAATTGGCATATACAAGTCCAAATAACATAACAACAGGATGGCGATTTATCCTGCTAAATAGATGTCCAAACAATTCGATCAATTTATAGTAGAACGGAGCTTTATTCTGCTTACCACATGTCCACACAATCAAATCAATTACACTATAGCAGAATGGTGTATTGTTCTGCTAACGGATGTCATTTAATTCTCCTAATCATATGGGTTACTTAAGGGTCAGGTCCTTTGATTTAGAATCAGTTCGCTTTAAAAAGAAATTTTTTTTAAAACACATTCGCTTCAATTTTAAATGACCTTTGAAAAGATTTAAATAGATTTAATCAACTTAAACCCTAATTAAATCTTAATTAACCCTAACTAAATCAAGATTAAATCATAACTAAATTCTAACTAGTCTTAATGAACTTGATTAAGTACTAATTAACTTCCTATAGCAACTTGGTAAGGTTAAATCAAATTGTTTAAAAGTTAAATCCTAATTAATCAAATAATAATTAAATGATCCGTTAATTAAATAATAATTAATTAATGATTAATATTAATTAAATAATTATTAATCACTTAGTTACTTCTTAACCACACTAAGCACTAAATAAACTTCATTAATTAATTAGCAGTCTTTAACTTAACTTAAGTGATGATTAACCTCTAATCACCTTCTTAATTACCAATTAAGTGCCAGATACCTTTTAATTAACTAATTAATCAATTAATTAAATAATTAAATTACAAACTTAATTACTTTTTAATATTACTAATTATGTTTGAAAACTTTTTACAAAACAATTTCAAATTAAAAAAATGAAATAGAAATTAAAAACTTTAGTCGAACTGCATCCATAGCGACTATCGCTATGAGTACAGTTCGCTTTAACATTTTTTAAAGCGTAAACACCTCACTAACTTTACCATTTCATGTTTATAAACCTTTTAGAAAGTTTTACAAACTTTAAACTTAGATATAAAAACTTTAAAAACCAATTTAAAACTTGTAACTCGTTTTAAAAAAATAAACAAAACATGATTCCTTTCCGGTCTAGGATCTGTCGCAATTACATACAATGTCGCTAACTTTATTTCTAAACATCATGGCCTTAGTTCACATACATAATCATGCATCACATAACAAACATCATCCTTACCATATACCACATATATACTCACAAAGATTCATGCTTACTAACTACATAATATCACAACCAAATCGCATACCCAAATCCAACGACTAACACTATTCAAATCAATGATTATCAACATCATAACTAACCAATCTTAACACTACATACTCATCACATATAATGTCAACATTTAAGCTAACCTTTATACTAAAAGGTGAGTTAGTTTACTCACCAAACTTCCACAAAAGCTACTCGAACTTAAGCTAAACTTGCCAACGACTCACTAGCTCTGAAGAACGAAGGCTTTAGGTGCTAGCAACCCTCAAAATGGGCTTGGCCCAGGTGTATGTAGGCTTGGCCAGAGGTATGCGGGTGGATGTAGGGTAGTAGCTTGAAGGTAGAGGAGCTTTGGTTATCATCGATTTCAAGAAAAATGGACGGAAAATGGGTTAAATTTCCACTGATTTTTGGAAAAGTAAATCGCAAAATTTAAAAAGTGGTTAAAATAAAGGTTTTAGTAAATTATTTCCTCTATCATTTTAAAAAGTGAATCAGTCATTTTCGATTTGTTTTGAAAAAGTTATGATCGAAAGAAGAAGGGTAATTTTTGGACTTGAAATTCTGGGTGAAAAATTGCTTTGCAAAGATTGGGTATTTTGACATAGCTAACGTCAAAATTGGGAAGCGTGGTCAACTATAATGTTGTAGACACTGGAATTTTAGATTATTTGAAAAAATAGGATCACCATTTGAGGTGGGAATGAAGAAGTTATGGTTGGAGGAAGAGAAGGTAAGAAAATGAGAAATTCAAGGGCTATTTTTAAGCAAGATCTCACACCTCATCATTTTGTCAAGTCACGTCATCTCTTATCTTCCTCTCTCATGTCAAATTCCTCCCCTCTCTAGTTATATCACTTAAGTAATGATGGCTAATGATGAAAATATCAAGTGATATGGCAAGAGATAAATATTATATATATATATATATAAGTTTATTATTTTAAAACCCATAGGTTGTCACATGACTTCTTAAACATAATTAACATACGATAATATTCTTAAGCATATTATTATATAGTTAATTATCTATTGTATATGAGTATATATAGTGCATAAAGACGAACAATGTTTCCAATAAGTTTCCGGTGTTAAAAGGTCGAAATTTCGGAAAACGTTCTTTGGTCACATTTCCTGTTTTTCTACGAACTATTTAATTTGGTAAACAAATTTTGAAAACGATTTTACCACCATTATTAATTTATTAAAATGAATTTATTTATCTATAAAAATTCATTTATTATCTATATAAAATATATATAATTGCCTAGTTTAAGCGACCAAACCCTGGGTCGTGACAAAGTAGTCCCTAAATTAATAAGAACTTTCATAAAAGGAATTGTATGATAAGTTCCAGATTTGTAGACTTACACAACATGAGTAAGAAAAAATATTAAATTGGTCATTACGGTAAATTGTTGGGTAACTGATATGGATTAGTAAATATTAATTGGAAGTTGTTATAAAATGGAGCGGGATTTAGGTAGCATATTAAATCATTGGAATGAAGTATGTAACAATGTAAAGTTCTATAAATTATCTTGTTTTCATACAGTAGTGTATCGTTTGAAATAACAAGGAATATACCCCAAAAGAAAGGGATGTACAAGAGTGTATTTTGTACCGTCTATTTCAATGTTAATGGAAAAGATAATTCCTTGTAATTCCAAACATGATATGAATCCTCTTTTAGATAATTTATGAACAGGTACAGAGTTCACATTTCCTTTTGGGGAAAGATGTAGTTCCAATGCATTAAAATATAGAAATCCTTAAGTGTAAACCAATGAATTTGTCACTGTGCCTATTGGATTAAGATGGCAACACAATATTGAGTTGTATTGACTAAGGGATGGTTGAAATAAAATAGTGGGAAGTTACATTGAAAAAATAAATTTATTAGTTGCATGCTTTAAAAATGCAGAGGATACTTTTACGGAAAATGTGATTTGGAAGGTTTTCATAAAATTGGAAAAAGATGTCGTAGGATTCCTTCCAATCACCCTTTAGATAGAGACCTATGGATGGTGGGAATGGTTGCAAACATGTCAATAGGACATGTTATGGATGATGGATGATGGTGGATGTATTTGGATGTATTATTTGAATTGTTATCTTTCGCATGATTAGGATAAAGTATCATCTAGGTAGCACACACATTCACAATATTTTCTTTTGTTTATTAGATATTATATATATGAACGCTTGGTGGTTGTTTATTTTAATTATGCATTGTGCATATGGATGAAATGGTTGCGCATACATGTAGACTTGCAAGTATGTTTACTTAGGATATTGCATATATTTGGATGCATGGCATGAGGATTTTCATGATAGGAGGTCGACTAGATCAGGAGACCGCCTACCTTTTTCATTAATATAGTTTCACATGTGTTTCACGTTGCATATATATGCATGCATAATTGCATCAGAAAATTTCTAAGGACAAAGGTTGCCAGTTGATGATGGTTGAGTAGATGGTTGTAGCTATTAATTTTTTTGTGTGCAAGTTATATTTTTCCGTCCTTAGAGATTTCAAGGATGAAATCCTTTTAAGGGAGGAGAATGTAACACCCCAGAAATTTTAATAATAAACTAAAATATTAATAAGGGTAAAAACATAATTTTACATAAAATGACGAAATAGTAGATTTCAATAAATGAAGGAATTTGGGTGTAACGACCCAGAATTTTGGTTATTTGAAATTGGAATATTTAATTGATTTTAAATATTTAAAAGTTAATTTTTAACTTGAATTTCAAATATAAAGATTTATTGGATAATTTAATTATCGAATTTAATAATTGAATATTGGTTAAATTATTGAATATTGAGTTCTAATCTTGATAAAAATAATTAAAAGGCATATAAAATTTATATTAATAATAATGAAGATAATAAAAGTTTTAAAATTGAATTTAAAAGTGATCTGTTCAATTTTAAAAATAGCTTGTTTAATTTGACATTTAAAAATGGCCTTCCGGGATATAGTCTCGGAATTCGACGAAACCAGTTCCATTGGATCCGTAATAGTGTATTATTATCGAATTTCAAATTTCATAGCGTTTGGAGTTATCTTTTGGTCGTACGGGATATAAACGCGCTGAATTTATATCGAAAATTTAATATAATAATTGGGTCCAAAAAGCTGTCTCCATACGATCAAATTAGGACTCGAAACCTTTTCCATTACGTTTGGAATAGGGGTATAACATTATAAACGCCTAGCGGCATACCTCGATAGGAGATCGAGATTTTAAGTTACGTAAATGAGACGATTTGGAAATATATATATAAAATCGACTTGACTATACTTCCATCACTGTACCATTCCCCTCTTCAACACGCAACATCTCATCCCTCTTCTATTCAAAAACATCACGCCACAGTTACAGTGAAGCAGAAACAAAGGAAGCTTTGGTTTCAAAATTCAAAAATCAAATTCTACACTTTATTAAAAATCACGAAATTCATTTTAAAATTCGTTTTGAGCATGATCTTCGGCCTGGGTTACTTGTTGGGAGTCACGACACCTATTCGTAGTGATTTGCAGTTAAGTCAAGGGGCTGTTTTAGTTAGGGTTTGGGAAATCTGATAATGGAGTGCTCGATTCGAGTCTTGGATATTGTTTTTGGGTTCGGAGGATCGAATAGCATCTCCAGTCATGTTTTGGTGATGTACGGTGTGAGAAGAGGTTACACGACCTTATGGGGTCAACGAGGTGGAGGTACAAGTCGCGAATTGGTCGAAGAAGCTAGGGTTGTCATGGTTGTGTGGGAATGGAAGCTTGCGTGAAAAGAGAAAGGTTGGCGAAGACGGTTCGTCAAAGGATCGAGCGGATCATCGTATCATAGGGTACATGTTGGGCGTGTTTCCGTCTCCTACCGATCCAACACTCTTCCCACGCAGAGCCGAACCAGTCCTTGTTCCACTGCATGCCGAATCAGAGCAAGGAGGCTCTACCGAACCATCCATTTCCTCGTGACTACCGAACCATCACCCAGGACCAAAGGTGCCGGACCAACCCCTACCGAACCATCACCCAGGACCAAAGGTACCGGACCAACCCCTACCGAACCATCACCCCAGACCAAGGATGCCGAACCACCTCCTACCGAACCAACACACACTCCACCCATTACCGGTCCAAACAGCATACCATCTCCTACCGAACCAACACACACTCCACCCATTACTGGTCCAAACAGCATACCATCTCCTACCGATCGAACCAACACACACTCCACTCACTACCGGACCAACTCCAAACCAGACCAAGGTACTACCACCTAGCACCGAATCACCTACAACCGGTCCACTCTACACTCCAACCATCTCCGAACAAAGCAATGCCGAACCAACGCTACCAGGCCAGATTACATCAGCCCAGGCCCACAAGCAGCTATGTACATCCAAGACCCCTTCCCTCAACCTCACTCTATAAATAGAGGGGCAGGGGTACAACAATGGGGGGAAGGTTTGAGAGCTCAAGCACGGATAGAACTTTCAAACAACTTTCATTTACTTGTATCAAAGCTTTGTACTTGTAATCTGAACAAGAAAGGAGAAATAATATATAAAGTGGACGTAGGCACATTCTAGTTGAACCACTATAAATCTGCGTGTCTTTTACAGTTTAGTCCCTGCTTTTCACATATTTGCATAAATCGCCCAAGTCACTGAGAACCACATAAAATCAATTAAATCATATGACTTTGAGGTGTTTGTCCATTTTTTGTGCAAACATTTTTGGTGCTTTCACTGAGAACTAGAAGCTCGAAGCTTCAGCTTCTTCCACTTAACCTTTTTCCTAACAGCATCGTTCATCGCTTGGAAAACATGCCACCCAAGCAGAAGAAAGATGTTAACAAAGGAAAAAACATTGCAACTAGTAGTCTTCCAGATCCAGTGGACACAGATCAAGTAAATCGTCCCCCTCCAGCAGCAGTACCAAATGAAGGTCGGGCAAATCCGACCACTCCTGCCGTAGAACAGCCTGCAGCAATTACTAGGGCAGATCTAGACAGGGTTGTGGCTGAAGTAACTAACCGCTTCACGTCCCAGCAGGAAGCCTTGGTGGACCATCTCATGTCACGCTTAAGGGATGCTGAAGAGTCCAACCGCAACACTGAGTCATGGGGTGAGTCCCAGTCTGGAGGATCTCAGAGACAACAAAGATCTTCCTTCTTCGAAGGAGCTAACGGCAGAAGCAGCCATGGTAGGAGCCGAGATCGAGCACAGCCCGAAGTTAGGCCTGAGGAAACGCTTGGAACCGAACCCAACGGGGGAGGTACCGGGCGGAGGTCAACTGTAGCTGAGCCGGTCGTACTGCCTAACCATGGAAACGCCAATGAACGGGGCCGAGCTAGAATCCAGCCCGAAGTTGGACCCGAGGAAGTGCTTAGATCAGAACCCAGCAGGGGAAGATCAAGGCAAGGGCCAACTGTAGCTGACCCTAGCATGCTCCCAGAAGACCAAAGGCAGCCACTGGAAAATATGAGGAATGATAGACGGTACCATCCCTACAGGTCATCTGGACGGAATCAATCCCACAGAACAGAACCGAACTCGTTTTTATCTGCTCCAAATTCTGATGAAAGGATGGCACGCTTGTTCGGAGAGTGCGTCCAACGGGATCAAAGAGATCGAGGGATAGGCGCTAGGGTAACCAGCCCTTTTGCCCGCAATATCGAAATTGCTATCACCCCCCAAGAATGGAAGATGCCAACAATGGAAACTTACAATGGAACCTCCGACCCCGTTGTACACTTACAGAGATACATACAGCATATGCTCATGAGTGGAGCAACAGAGGGAGTACTATGCAAATGCTTTCCACTATTCTTAGTAGATCTAGCTACCTCTTGGTTCTGCCATCTACCCCAAGGATCCATCAGCTCGTGGGAGATGTTGAAAGAAAAGTTTATCAGCCAGTTCCGCATTCATGTGGAACAACCTAAGGATGCTTATTCCTTATCCAATATCAAACAGAAACCTGGAGAGAAGCTACAGCAATATTTAACCCGATTCAATGCCGCAGCGGCCGCAGTCCAAGATGCCAATGAGAAGCTTGTCTTAATGGCCCTCTGTAGTGGTGTGCATCCGGATACTAAATTCGCTAGAAGACTAACAAAAGAAAAACCAACTACTTTACCCAATTTCTTCCATGAAGTCGGGAAATATATGAGGCTTGAAGACGCTGCCACTGAGGAGCAGTCAGGACAACAAAATAAGGCAACTCACAGCAACGCGCCCGCTGTAGCAAAGGACATTCGAAGAAATGATTCTAGAGACAATGCTGGGGGCAAGAAGGGAGAAAAGCGCCTAGCCGCCTATATCGGCCAGGACCGAGATTCGACACTTACACTCCTTTGAATGAAACCGTCGAAAAACATCTTCCTTGCCACCCAAGGCGAAGTTAGATACGAACGCCCACCGTACAGGAAGGAATCAGATAACGCACAGAAGTCTGGAAAGTTCTGCCGCTTCCACGAATCTCATGGGCATGATACCAATGAATGCCATCATCTCCGGGACTTGATTGAAGAACACGTCAGAAGGAAGAAACTACAACGCTTTCTTGGGAAGGCCAGCCCTGTCTGACTTCCAAATTGTCCTGGCCCCATATTGCCTAAAGATGAAATTTCCAATGGACAATGGAGTAGGGGAAGTAGAGGGAGACCAGGACGTTGCTCGAGACTGCTATGTAACTGAACTTCGCAACAACCACGGGAAGGATAAAGGGAAGAGTGTAGAGGTTGCCCTTTGCACAAAAAGTTTGGAAGCATAGCAACTAAAGAAAGCCCCTCCTCTTCGATATACCAGCGATCCCTTCAATGAATTAGACCCCAGGGACAGGGAGGAGAAGGCCACTGCCGAGCCTGCAGAGGCTATGGAATTTGTATCTATAGACAAACATGACTCGAGTAGACTATTGAAAATCGGGTCCCAACTAAAAACAGAGTTGAAGGAACAACTCATTGACTTTCTCCGCCACAACTTGGATGTATTTGCATGGTCACATGCTGACATGACCGGAATCTCCCCTGACATAGCATGCCACATACTAAACTTGAGAAGCTAGCATACTGTTTACTAATCACATCACGGAAACTGCGTCACTACTTCCAGTCCCATTCCATCAAAGTTCTGACCGACCAACCACTGAGGCAGGTACTCATCGTCCCGACACTTCTGGGTGACTACTTAAATGGTGCATTGAACTAAGTCAGTATGATATCACCTATCACCCTCGCACCACTATCAAGGGACAAGCCATGGCCGATTTCATTGCAGAATTCACTACCAATGAAAGTAAGGAGCAATCGGAAATAGCAGAAGACATCAAGTGGAATCTCTTCGTGGATGGTGCATCAAACGAACAAGACTCGGGGGCAAGTGTGGTAATAATCACTCCTAGGGGAAATAAGCTGCACTATGCTATAAGGTTGGAGTTCGCTGCCACCAACAATGATGCAGAGTATGAAGCAGTGATAGCTGGATTAGAACTTGCCTTGGAAATCGGAGCCAATTCTTTGTGTCTTCATAGCGATTCTCAACTTATTGTTAATCAAATACTAGGAGAATTCCAGGCTCGAGAAGAACGACTCATAGCATATTTAAAGAAGATCAAGTTACTTCTCAATCGATTAGACCACTACTTAGTCAAACACATCCCTCGGGAAGAGAACCGAGAGGCCGACGAATTGGCAAAGCAAGCAAGCGTGAGAGACGGCGATATTTCCGGAGCAGTAGCCATCTCGAAGCAACTGACCCCAAGTTTTGAGCAAGTGAATCTGATAGCTGCAACCGAAGAAGCAACTTGGACGACTCCCATCCGAGACTACTTACAAAGTGGCACACTACCCAACGGGCGTAACAAAGTCAAGAAAATCTTGAGGAAAGCTTCCCGCTACACAATACAAGAGGACACCCTCTATTGGCGCGGATTCTCTAACCCCCTATTAAGGTGTGTCGCTGGAAGGGAAGTCAAGAAAACCTTATCCAACATTCATCAAGGAAGCTGCGGAGATCACACCGGAGGGCAAACTTTAGCAAAAAAGATACTCCGATATGGATAATTCTGGCCCACCTTAAGCAAGGACGCCTTAGATTTCGTCAGAAAATGTGACAGATGCCAGAAGTTTGCTAAGATTCTGCGGCTACCAACAACTGAGATTACTCAAATGACCAGCCCATGGCCCTTTGCAGTATGGGGAATTGACTTAATCGGTGAACTACCAATGGGCCGAGGCGGGGCCAAATATGCTATAGTGGCAGTCGACTATTTCACTAAATGGGTGGAAGTAGAACCCCTGAATAAAGTATCTTCTGCAAAATTTATTAATTTCTTGATCAAAAATGTTCTGTGCAGGTACGGAGTCCCATTCAAAATCATATCAGACAATGGACTTCAATTTGACAGCGAGGAATTCGCCAACTGGTGCCAAGAGCACGGAATTCACAAAAGCTTCTCATCCGTAGCGTATCCCCAGGAAAACGGACAAGTCAAAGCCGTCAACAAATTTCTGAAAACTATAATAAAAAAGAAACTCAAAAAGTCAAAGGGCGCTTGGGTGGATGAACTCCCTACGGCACTGTGGGCTTGTCGCGCATCTTTCAGAACATCAACAGGGCATACTCCTTTCTCTTTGGCATACGGATCGGAGGCTATGCTCCCAGTTGAAACCATCGTGCCTACCCACCGTAGGATCCACTATAACCCAGAAGAGAACGAAAAACTCCTTCACGTGTCTTTGGATCTAATTGAGGAGAGAAGAAATGATGCAGTCCTCAAAGCAGCAGCCCACAAGCAAAAAGTGGCAGCACAATACAACTCCAAAGTCAAGCATCGTACCTTACAAGAAGGGGATCTTGTCCTCAAGCGAATCTTCCCTCGCCCCGGAGCAGTAGATCCAATCTAGGATGGACCATATGTAATTCATAAAGATCTCCACAATGGAGCTTAAATTTTGTCAACAGTGGACGGGGAGGTGTTCCAGAGGGCATGGAACATCCAACACCTTCGTCGATACTTTACTTAACTTGCACTGCCCATATAAAGCGAATTAACAAAGAGAATCAGTGGACGTAGGCATTTTCGTGCCGAACCACTTTAAAAAACCTTGTCTCTTTTTTAACTTGTTCCTTTATATCTTGGCTGCTTGTTAACTTTATCCTTTTCTGTTGAAAAAAATCTTGTGCAAATAGCATTTCCATTCAAGGCGCTCCACAGCGCGACTTCTCCTGGACAAGACCTGACAGGTACTATACGATTCTATGCCCTCGCCAATGAGACACTTTTGCTCCGGCATCCCTCTATTGCGGGTTAACTCATTGCTCGCGACGGCCCTCAAAGCCAACTGTAATGAGCCGATTATAAGCCACCGAGAAGGCCGACTATAGCCGAGGCAGCTCATTACGGCGTTCGGCTCGCCGGCAACTGTGAACCGACTATAAGCCCCAACATAAGGTGTGGCCAGCCAGGGGCAGTTCACGGTTGACGATCGGCACCCACGCTAGCCGGCCACAGTAAATCGAATAATACCCACGATTACGGGCCATAATGGCCCGGGTAGTTACTGTGTTCGATCTCGGCTCCGATGTGTCTTAAGTGCGGCTGTGGTAAAAAAGAATTAACTCCTCGCGGAGGCGTAAGATGGGTGACAAATGTCTCCAAGACCCACAGCTAGGGAAAGTGACTACAAAGCCCGGTTGCCACGAACTTAAGCACATCGAAGGCCTTCCGTGATTGGAAGTTTTACTATTTCACATATTTCAATTTTATTTAAGAAACTTTTCTCCTATCCTCTATAACAATCCCTGAAGTGTAGGACATAGGACAAGAAACATTCGCTAATGGAAGGAGGTACTCGCGACGAGACACTGGACTGCATTCCATACTCGGTCACACTAGACATCCAAAGCTGCCATCTACAAGCAAAATATAAAGGGCGGTATTTCCTTCTTTCATGTGTAAACACGTGACTATAATTTATTCACACATCACGCTAACATTGCAAGTCACGAAATTGTGTTTTAAACAAGAACTTGACATCAAACACAATTTAATTACCAGAATATGCATAGCTATATTTCTCATACAACATGTCAAAATAGCAAAAACATTCAAAAGACGACAGAATCAGCTTAAGTTAAAGAATTACACGTCAAGAATAGTGTTGTTTATTACAAGTAGCATAATTACAACCTAAGAGTTATGTTACTGTTTTGAGACTAACATATACAACGATGTCAAGTCCACAAAAAGATATCCAGGTCCAATCAAGGAGCCGGCTACGTCGGAGTCTTATCCTTGTCCTGTTGCCCACCTGTCCGGCCAGAGAAAGAATTCATTAGTGATAAGAAACCAAGTTAACGGAAAGACTACAAAGGAAGACTTACCAGCATCTGCTCCTCGATCATCTTGATCATCATCCTCTACTTGGACACCTGCCTCCTCAGCTGCAAGCAACCGCATGCCCTCCTTCACTGCCACCTTCTCCTCCTTGGTAAACTGGGCAGTAACCACATCCATCCTGAGGGCCGTACCCATCTACTAGTGACCTCGGGGTGGGCCCATGACGTCTCGGTTCTAACTGAATTGGGGGCACGATGGGAGATTCTCTTCTGTCCGTAGATCTCTTCTTCTCTGATCGGGTTTCCACTTTGTGAGACATTTATCTGCGAGCGCAGAAAAACACGTTGTTAGAACGAAGGGTGTAGAAATATAAAACAAGCAAGTGTATAACGTCTGGAGTTTAACGTATGGTTCGAAACATAAGCCCATTCGGTAAATCAAGGTCATCATTCATCCGGTACTTGCTCATTCGGTAAATCAAGGTCATCATTCATCCGGTACTTGCTCATTCGGTAAATCAAAAAAAAAAGAGAGAGCCATTCGGCGAGGGAAGGCTAAATCACCTGATTCGGTATTATAACACGGTTCGGCAGTAGGTTTGATTCGGCAAGGAAATCCGATTCGACTATCCCTCTTGGTAAGGAATGAACCATAACTTGAAGCCCCTACTTATAGGCCAATACCAACAACCGGACCGATGGGTTCGGCACACAGAACCGGATAAGAATTCCTCCAAGCTAACTGGCCTCAAACAAAGCGCGACATATGCTAACATATGCCCCACTTTGGGGGGCAAATGTTGGGCGTGTTTCCGTCTCCTATCGATCTAACACTCTTCCCACGCAGAGCCGAACCGGTCCTTGTTCCACTGCATGCCGAATCAGAGAAAGGAGCCTCTACCGAACCATCCCTTTCCTCGTGACTACCGAACCATCACCCAGGACCAAAGGTGCCGGACCAACCCCTACCGAACCATCACCCCTGACCAAGGATGCCGAACCACCTCCTACCGAACCAACACACACTCCACCCATTACCGGTCCAAACAGCATACCATCTCCTACCGAACCAACACACACTCCACTCACTACCGGACCAACTCCAAACCAGACCAAGGTACTACCACCTAGCACCGAATCACCTACAACCGGTCCACTCTACACTCCAACCATCTCCGAACAAAGCAATGCCGAACCAATGCTACCAGGCCAGATTACATCAGCCCAGGCCCACAAGCAGCTATGTACATCCAAGACCCCTGCCCTCAGCCTCACTCTATAAATAGAGGGGCAGGGGTACAACAATGGGGGGAAGGTTTGAGAGCTCAAGCACGGATAGAACTTTCAAACAACTTTCATTTACTTGTATCAAAGCTTTGTACTTGTAATTTGAACAAGAAAGGAGAAATAATATATAAAGTGGACGTAGGCACATTCTAGCTGAACCACTATAAATCTGCGTGTCTTTTACAGTTTAGTCCCTGCTTTTCACATATTTGCATAAATCGCCCAAGTCACTGAGAACCACATAAAATCAATTAAATCATATGACTTTGAGGTGTTTGTCCATTTTTTGTGCAAACAGGTACACATGCACGGAGAGGGGCGTGATTGTCTTCGACATGGAATGAGAGAGGAGAAGATGGCAAATGGGTAAATTTGTTAAAAGTTGGAGTTTGTTTATTTAATTATTATTTTATTTAAAAATGTCGATAACTTATAAAATTTATAACTCGTGCATACGAGGTCCGTTTTGGATGAAACTTTTTACGTTGCGATCGCGGTGACGAGTGCTACGAAATGAAACTAGTTTAGATGGATTTGGAGACTGTCAAAATTTGGGTTAAAATCGGGGGTCGTCCGGTTTTAGTTCCAAACCAGAATGTCTTGGCGGCAACTGAAAATCAATGTGAGTAAATCTCACTTATTTTTGGATTGCTAGTTTAAAATTAAATTGTTGAAAATTTAAATTATTGATTGATTGGGTGATTTGATATTATTATTATCAATTGGGTGTTATGATATATATATATATAGTAGTAGTATATATTAGTAGTAAGATTGATTATTCCCGCCTATTGGAGCGGATGAGACCATATGTGCCACGTATAATAGCGGATGACCTTATATACCGCGATATCCCCCTCGAAGTGGGATTGGTATTTTTATATTGTGCTAACATCTATGGATGCAGGGAAACAGGTTGGAGGGATCCAACTGGATTCCTCAAAAATGTTGAATTAAATTTCATATATATTGATATATGATTTGTTGAGAAATCCGTGATAGATTATTGTATGATTGAATTTATTGGATGCTACGGTAGCATTGATCTGGCTTTTTGGTATTAAAAAAAACCATAAATATGAATATTGAATTTTAAAAAGAAAATAAAAAGGGAAATTGGAAGTAAAATATTTATAGTGAAATTTTGGATTAATTAAAAGTAAATAATTTGGGTAAAATAAATAGTTTAATTTTAAAATTGTACTTGATAATTTCGAAATATAAAAATAGATATTTTGGAATAATGTAAATAAAAGTATTTTAAATAATAAAAATTAAGCGATATTTGTTTAAGTGTAAAAAGATTTTAAAAATCGAGATTTAAAATAGTTTGGGAAATAAAAAGGAAATTTGAAAATAAAATATAAAATTGTTATACTAGATATTAAATAAGAATTTAGATTATGAAATGGAAGTGGAATCGGAATTTAGTGGGGTTTGGAATATAGTTGGGTTATTTAAGAAATTGATTTAAAAATGGAATTTAAATTAGAAATTGATTTATAATCGATTAAGTATTGTAAACCGTTATAAATGGGAAATGAGACTATGGAATTTATAAACAAGGTTTATAAATAAAATGAAGTGATTATTAGTGGATAAATTTAAGTTATAAATTCACGGTGAGGATTTATAAGGAGATGGGTAAATCGGCTTAAAAATAAATGATAGATTTATTTTTAGAAATGTGAAAAAGAGGATTTACGAAATTGCGACGTAAATCAAATTGGTGATAAATCATAGGGATTTATAAATATTAGACTCGCTATATTGGAATTGAAAATTATATTTTTCTAAGAAGTTAAGTTCGTTTTTAAAAGGAGGATTTTTAATTATTATCTAAGTAATTTAAAAAGTGTTTAAGAATATTTCAGAAAAATTAATTATTTAGTTGTTTAAAATTGTTTTAAGTATATTGAATTATTAATTAAGTTAGTTATAGTGAGTTGATATTAAGTTAATTGTTATTTAAGAATTAATTAGTATTATTATTTTAAAAGGATAAATTATTCAATATTAATATTATTTTTATATAATAACTTTTATAAAAGAGTATTTTCCTAAAATAAACTTGGAAATTTATATAGGGATTCGATAAGTATTATTTTGAAAAATTATTTAATAAAGTTTTTGGAAAGTAATGGTATACTTTCATGGCGAAATCGGAGGCAGTGAGTGCCTGCAGTTAAGTTTTGGATTTCTCTAGGATAGAGACGTAACCATTAAGCTATGAATCCATGGTTGATACCGCGTGGTGCTTTCCATATTTATTTTAAAAAAAGGTTTTCAAATATTTTTGAAAAGAATGGTTAGTAAACGTACTTACTTCGATAAGATAAATACATGACTTTTGATAAGAGATTTATTTATTAAAATTAAATTAAAAAGAGATTTAGTGTTTTCAGTGGAAATGGAAATATTTGGTTGAATGGTTGTTTATTTGATAGTTAAATAACCGACTATCAAATCTGGACCCAAAATATAACTTTGGGAATATCTAGAAGAAACACGAGAATTATATGGTACAGTTACTGTTCGAGGTGCTATACTGTACATATAAACCCTTTCGTTCTTCTAGGACGATGATAAGGAAATCTGTCCACTAACGGTTAGGAGGTGATCTCCGATCTTATTTTCATCTGTTTATTTCCTAAAGAACTAGGGTTGAGTTTACCGAAAATATCGAACGTTGTTTCAAAGAGACCGGGATCAGACAAGTTATCCGAAAACAACTTCGATCCAACGAGTACGTTTTTGAAGTGAAAACAAGAGCATGGAGTCGAAGATGGAGCAATGAAGTGCAAGGGCTAATCGCTACTAATCCTGAGGATTTTTCCAAAATGGATGTAGTAGAAATAGTGCTTTCGGTTTCGTTCGGACCCAAATCGGACTTGTATGGATGAATGCTATCAGTACATTGTCATTGGAGGACAATGAGCATTCTAACCGAAAATTCCTTTAAAAGGTAATCGTAGCCTCTAGCCTCATCAACCGGGAATGACTGAAATCAGGGGAGATGCAGCAAGGCTAAGTGGGTCGCACCCAATTAGGGTATGTTAATTAATCACCTTTCTAGATACCCTCAGATATTATTACTATGGTGCGCAGAAGAGCTCGGAAAGGGTGGGAACACCCGGGGTGATAGCACATGCGGTCTACCCAGGTTAGGGGTAGTCCGGTCTTGTGTTGCAGGGGATCCCCGTGGTCCTCGGTACAATATTCAAGATGTGTACTGTGGCAGGTGCTACCCCAGTGCCTAGTCATTCGTATGGAATCCATTCTCCAATACGTACCCTTTACGGTTTTGGTTGTAGAGCCTAGTATGCTGGAATTTAATTAATGTTACAATTTAAGCTATTTAAATAAGTATTTGTACTTAGACACTATTATAATATCAGATGATTTTGATATGAAGTGTTTTGGTTATCGTAAGGTAAAAACCCGTCGTGTTTATGTATGGCGTGGTCTTAAAAGATACCTTTATTTTTCAAAGGGTTTTGATAACTTTAATAATTCAAATTGAGTGTGTTTTCTCACGCTGGTTTTCCAAACTGACTCAGGTGTTATTTTATTATAATGCTCGGGTCGGACCGAGTGTTACAAATATAGGGTAGGATGCTATGGAGCTTAGGAGACGAGCTAGACGATGAAGACGTATCACACGTACTTGATTATATTCTACTGTGTATTGTAGGCTGTATATTCAGCATTTGTGACGACAAGTTATTATAACTGTCCAGTATTGGGTTATTGATGTGTTGTACTCTGATGATGTAATGTATAAATAACAGTTATAGTTCTTTTTTTATAAAGACCAATTGTTATCTATTATATATTGTTCCACTGTGATTGTGAGATTCTATGTTGTTATTTCTATTTTCTTCTTTCTCTTACAATCTGGTATTTCTGGCATTCGATTGCTCGGCATGTAATACAGTGAACGTATTGATGTCGATTTTCGAACATCGAAAATCCGGGCCATGACATTAGGGAATCTGACTTTTCCATTGGATCAAGTAGATTTTTCTAGCCAAAATTCATATATAAGTTGTTAGAAACGGATACCTTATGAAGAAGATACAGAATGTTTACTATAATGTGCATTTTGTGTTTTGCGCCTATTTTGGAAGTATGTTTAAAAGATTAAAAAAAGAATAAAGAAAAGTTATTTGTTAAGAAATAATTTAAATATGTATAACTTACCCCAAGGAAAAAAGAAAAGAAAAGAAAGAGTATATCGATATATTTAAAAAGGGATACAATTTTGTAAATGAACGTTAATAAATACTAGAAAGACATTTAGTTTAAAGAGACAAAGAGCATTAATTACTCTTTTATGGAAGTTATAAAAAAGAGAGGATATAGCCAAATATTTTAAAAAGGAAAGAATACAACCACTTTCATATATATGTGTGTGAAAAGTAGGAATAACAGTGTATGCACAAAATTAAATGTTTATTTTGGAAAGAACGACAGCATAACAAATATGTATAAAAAGGGAAGATATTTAATAAAAGTTACATAAGAAAAGAAAAGAGTTTATTTATATATAAGAGAACATGAATGAATTTTTTTATAAATAAATCTTCACTTGAATTCCTTTTATAAATAAAAGGCTGTGCACGTGCACACACAGAAATACACACACATACACTTTTGAAAACATAATAACTTGGATACGGAATGTAAGTACGAGTTAAGTAATTAATCACTGTTAAGATGCATACATATACATACATACATACATAGATATATGTATATATGACTAAATAATTGACAATATATGTATGTATGTGTATGAATCAATGGATTGGTTGATTGGTTGGTTGATTGATTAATTGATTATAGGAAGATCTAAGTAAATAACTTATTAAGAAGGCGTCCAGGTTCAACATATGTAATCGAATAGCCTAGATATCTTTACTTGTAAATGAAGTAATTAATCAACGGTTAGAACCAATGTAAATCCCCTATAAATACACAACTAATGAAACCTTAATTCTTTCAAGTCATTCACTGTAACCAAAATTCTGCTTCAAGCCTCTCTCCCTCCTCTTCAATTATTTATTAAAAATAAAATTAAACAAATCTAGAAGAAGGCAAGCTTTTAGAATCAACTTAGAGCTAATAGAAGAACATTTCTTAATTAAATTGGAGGGGAAGAGCTTAAACTACAGGTGAGTGAGCACAGATCTAATAATTTGGTTAATTGAATTAAGTTTACGTCTATTTTAATTGACTAGATTGTTTAAAAACCGTAATTAACTTGTTGAATTGAAATTGAATTGATAAACTGTAAACCCTATAATCTACACTTGAATCTTGTATCTGTTAAACCGACATGTTTTATTTCTAATCTGCAAACCCTAGATCTATACTTACTAAATTAAATTTATATATGTTCAAACCCTAATTAACTTGTAAATTTGAAATTGAATTGGCTAAACCTTATAATTTGAATTGAAATTGGATTATGGAATTGGGGAAAATTTGACACTTGTTATTAGTAAATTGTAACCATAATTCACAAACCCTGAAATTGATCAAAAATTGGAAATTTTATTAAATTGGAAATTAGGGTTAACTGGTTAGATTAATCGAAGTAAATTAATAACGTTAATTAACAATAAATCACAAACCAAAAGAAGACCAAACCCTAAACATTAATACAGGTATGGTTGACCTAGAATAGCCACGGTCGACCATAAGCGGTTGACCTGTAGAGGTCTCAAATTGACAATCCAGTACTAAAATTGATGATTTGAACCTTGGCCTTAGGTCCAATAAAATGAATGAAAAGTTAATAGTTAATGAATTGGAATATGAACTGTTCTGGGCTATGTTGTATGTATGAGAGAATAGGGAAGTTAGTTCCCTACCAGGGTAGTTCGGGTGAATTTATTTTGCATAGAAAATAAGATCCAGTAGCTCCATAAACGAAGGCAATTGGGTGGTTCGTTAGGCGAATGTCGAGAATGGACTTAGTAGACGAGGGTGGTTTACTCGCATTAGTTCCAGCGAATGTTATGTATGGATGGGCGCAGCACTGGCAAGAACACTTCTTAAGGGAGGCCCGATCCCAACAGGAGATTCAAATACTGCAAGTTCTACTTGCGAAAATGTTGTATTGGTGGACGCTGGAGCTGGAAAATAAGTGGACATAAGAACCATGACGATGCTAGGTGGGGGCTCGGTACCGGCGGTGATTCGCACGCGGTGAACACCAGATTTGTCAATAAGAGGCATTTTGCCACTACAATCGAGAGATGAGCACGGGCACATACGGTGAGTCACTATGCAAGTTTGTGTACTGTGTTCTCCCTCTCCAAGCATACTGTGAGTAGATAAGGGATAGTGGATCTCGATTTGGCCGATTGATAGTGTGAGGATATGACATGTAGATCTAACCCGGTGAGTTAGATAATTTTTCTTAGGTATATAACATTAGGAATGCATCGACACACTATATATACACTCTATGACACTTAAATTAGATTTAGATTTAATTGCACTTAATCGTCTTATTAATCTTATTATCATTCATCGAACTTTATGCCTGACCCACCCCCTTTCTTTTCATCTTCCCCCACCATAGGATGACAGGTTAGCAGTGATTGGATATAGTACGAGGAAGAAAGGAGCTCAATGATGGAGTTCTCATATTATCTGTGGCTTCTATTGTAGGTATCTATTATATTAAATATCTGTAGAGTTTATATTATATTTTGAGACCAGTGTATATGTAAAACAAGTATTTTGGAAACTGTTTTATTGAGATGTCCATTTTTTATACTTGTACTGTAATTTTGTCCGCTGTGAAATCTGAAAGTGTGGAATGTCTTAGAACTCCACCCTTTTTAGTATGCTCCATAATGCTTTAAAAACCCAACAGCTTGTATTACTCTGCACGATCTGTATCGGGAAGTGCAGGTTGTTATAGTTACTCTATACATGACAGTTTGTCGCCCAGGAGAATCCATAGGCCAAAATGCACTCCACTTAATGCTAATGCCACCGGCCACTTGGTACCTTGCCGACAATTGGCTCTTATCAATGATTAGGTTCGGCCCGTCGCATAACAATATTACTACTTATCATGTCTTAAGCATGGAAATTTTTCTGAATATAATGCAGGAATTCTTTCTGGCCATGTGTCGCTCAGGAGAACCTCGAGCCACTCAGGCTCAAGTCCGTGCTAGGACCGCCCATAAACAAAGCGCATAATGAAGCTCAAATGTCATTTGTTTGTCTCGGCACCTGATGAATGATCAATTTTCTCGATCAATGCTTGCTTCCAAGCCCATTGACCGACCCGGCCTATCAGCTAAAATAGATTGGTAAACCTAGCGCTAGGGACTTTGCTAGCAATCCAAGATACGCTACCCTACCAGTCACAGACAAACAATCAAAGACATCAACTTGTTTCATAAACAATAAGTTTACAATGAAAAGATCTGTCCTTATTCGGTTCAAAAGAATGTGGGGGAACAATGTCGCCCTGTTAGCCTTACAAAGATTTCTAATCACTAACTAGTTGAAAAGAAGAAAAGGAGAGAGAGAAGGAGAAGCGCACCAATAGCATACTTCCGAAGCATGCCAGCCTATGCTCTTATCACCGCCTAGAAAGCACCTTGTCAAGTCGATCGAAGCACCATAGGGACTTCAAACGATCAAGAACTTGTTGAAGAAAAGGGGGTATGCGTGATAGGGTTAGAGGTATAGCCTAGGGGCAAATATGTAATTTGTTACATATATCTAACTCGATAACCAATCTTATTCAAAATAAAAGGTGTTTTCTTTCTATTATATACTTGATATAATGTGTTACATTAATTATTTATTTAAAAATATTTTTAATATATAAAATTCATAAATGGTATGTTTTGTGATAGTAGTTACAATATGTTGTAGTCATAAGGGATTTATCATAATACAATAAACGTGCCTTTTTAAATATTCCTAGTCAAGATGTACCAAGGATGGATATTGATACATCTTTTGAGACTAAAGTATGTAACGCTCTCCAAATGTTGGGCAGTGTATTACTCATGGCTGTTGGAGGCACTAAGGGGTTACATATTGATAATTAATGGAAAACTATGGAATGACTCACTCGATAGTTTTCTGTTGGTTAATAAAACTAAGGTCAAACAGAAAATATCAATATGATAATTTTGCACAATTCCCTCGACTTGAGAATATTGTTGAACTTCAATATGGAAAATCTGCTTATTATGGTTAAATCATGGCACACGTCCATCGAACGACTATAGTTGGGTCAAGTGGAAGCATTGGAAGTGAAGCACTATTCAAGAGAGAATTCATCTCCCCGGTCATATGGGTTAGTATCATGGAGTCAACTTAAGTCAATTTAAAGCCAAAGTGTCTAGCCAAAGCGATACGGTTAAAAATAATTGTTATTATCGAACCAAGGATTTTGTGTTTGCACATACAAAGTCAAAGTGTCTATGTGCATTATCCTGTAAGAACATTTGCTATATAAAGTAAAAATAATCTACATCAATAAATTTGTGCAACTAATAAAAACTGATAAAATATTTATCGGTAAAATATACAACTTAATTGAATTAAGATTGACGTAGAAATATAAAATAAACTCAAAAATAAATCTTTTGCCATGTTGTCATTCCAAAACTCATGTAAGAGCCTAATTCTACAATTACTAAATACCTGATCACTTGAAGGTTTAATTTCCTAAAGACTGTATATTGCCTTTCGAATTTTGAACTTGTAAGCAATATAATAAAATGGATATTTTATCCAGATTCAATCATATACAAAGGTTGTATGGCGAAAAGTCGTTATTTGTAATGTACAAAACTTCGAAGAAATTATTTCATTTAGAATAAGCAAATAAATCATAGTTCAAGATCATGTATTCAATATGATTGATTATAGTAAGGATTTCATTTGAATGGTAAGACCATTTTAAAACGTAAAGCGAATGTATGAAGGTTGATGTTGATGGGGTTAGAAGTATGCCTTAGGGGAAATTATGTAATTGTTATATATGTCTAACTCAATAACCAATCTTGTTCGAAATAAAGGCGTTTTCTTTCTATTATATACTTGACATAATATGTTAAATTAATTTAATTAAAAGTATATTGAATAGAAAATCCATAAGTCGTATGTTTTGTGATGTAGTTACAAAGTGCTGTAGCCCAGAGTAATTTATCACAATGAAAAATTATATCATTTCAAATATTCCTAGTCAAGATGTATCGAGACTGGATATCGATACATCCGTTGAGACTATACTACGTAATACTCTCCAATTGTTGGGCAGCGTAATACTCATGGCTAATGTGGGAACCAAGGGGTTACATACCGATAGTTATTGTATAACTACGGAATGACTCACTCAATAGTCTTCTGTTGGTTAATATAACTAAGGTCAAATAGAAAATATCAATGTGACTGATTTACACAGTTCTCTCGACTTAAAGATACCGTCAATCTTCAATATGAAAGCTCTACTTTGATTATAGTCAAATCATGGCATGGTGTCCATTGAGTGACTATATTTGGGTCAAGTGAAAGTATTGGAAGTGAATCACTATTCAAGTGAGAATTTGTCTCCTCGGTTATATGGGGTTAGTATCACATTCAACTTACGTTAACTCAAAGTCAAAGTCTCTGGCCAGAGCAGTTCGGTTAATACTAATTTTTATTATTGAACCAATGACTTTGTGTTTGGACTATAGAGTTGAATATGGACATATAGAAATTTTGACCATCGCCAAATTTCATAAGTCCAAAGTGATATAGATTTGACGAAGATAATTGGTGTAAATAAATGTCACAATCGGGTAACACTTAACAAAGTAAAATTGGATTTTACCAAAACCAAGTAAGAGATAAATATGGACAAAATCCCACACCACCTGCTAAGTGACATGTGAATGTTAATATTCAAATAGTTCGATATTAACCGCTGACCAAATTTACACATGACGAGTCACACAACTAAAATGATGAAATCTCCTTTGACCAAATGATTTAATTAGTTTATAATTGTTATAAATTAATTTATATTTATAAAATATTAATTATAAAATTTTGATTATTATTTGAGGAATAAATATTGTTAAATATATATAATAGTTATAAATATATTAATCGATATACGATATCGATAAGCGATTAAATTAGATTTCATCAAATAATATTTTCTTTGGGCTTAAATAGGTTTTTAGCCCATCACGATGGATGAAATTTCGACAGTAACATGACATGGGGGCAGCTCAAAATAAGGTTTAGATGCTAGATTTTGGATGGCTTAGGTCAAGGGAGAATTAGTATGGGATGAGATCCACTTTTTCCCCTTTTCTATCCACTATACAAGCAAACCTAAACAAATTTGGTTAGTACTTTTTTGGCTGCCATCTCCATCATATCTTGCTGGCTAAAATTACTACATTAGTGCTCCATCATATCAAGTTCAAATCAACTCAAAGTCGATCGCTATCCGATAGCCAAAGGTCAAAGGCTCAAGGACTAGCAATCTACCAAATCGGAAAAGGTTTCAAAGGAAAGAGTTCACCCTTTCAAGGTGTACTTCAAAGCTTTGGTTCTTAGATATATTTATCAAATTATAGTTTATAATTCTCTAAATAATATTTTATTATGTATATACATACATATATACATATATACATACATATTATATTGTTAGTTAGGTGATGATTCTTATATGAATTAAGGTTGTCATAAATTGGTTTAGTTATATGTATGTATATACTTACAAAAAAACATTTTTTTACATATCAGATTAGTACATCAACATACTATATATATTAATTAATATTTAATTAAATTATATATGTATATATTTTTTGTACCAAAAATGGGCACAACACTCTTCGAAAGTTTTTAAAGAGATAATAATGAAGAAAACAAATTGAAAATGAAGATTATCTAACAAAAACTCCAATAAACAGAATTGTAAATACGCAGACAAGCAATTTAGAGTGGTTCGGCGTGTTGCCTACGTCCACTATGAAGTTTTTATGATTTTATTGATTCTCTTTCAATGATTACAAGTGATTACAGCGAACAATAGCGAATTACAGTTTGGAATTCGAATTCAACAGTAAGAATAAGATGCAAATCTCGATCCGGCAGAGTCTAGGCGCTTGAGAATCAAAAAAGATCCTTCTTCTGTAGGCTCTGGGGCCCTATTTATAGGTGTAGGAGGCTGATATTTTGCTGAAATTTTGGTAGACCACTTCTGGAACGTGAGGGGGCCCACACGCCCACGTCCAGGAAATCTGGGCCCGCTTCGGGATCGATTCGAACTCAATTCGAATCGATCAAAGAAATCATCCAATCGAGCTGAAATTTGGTGTGGACATTCTTCAACATGTACGTAAGCTTCTGTGAAAATTTCATAGCATTTGGACTTATGGATCGTGAGATATCATCGATTCGAAATAGTGTTTTTTGAACTGCTCGCCCCGTTCGAATCGATCGGTTCGTACCCATCTCTTCGAATCCATGCTAGCATGTGACTTTGGGATGACGTGGGGCGCGAACTTCGCATCGATCCGCTTTTTCGCCAGTTTGATCGGGTCGTTCCAAATATCTTGCCGCTTTGACTTGATGGATTCGAAGGCTTCAACCACACCATGGATTCGAACAATATCTCATTCATATCGATCGTGTCTTGCTTGGGTTGATCGATACGAATGACCGCACAGGATGGATTCGAAGTTGATGGTTACGAACCAGATGGTGGTGAGGTCATTTTCCTTTTGATTGATGCGAACGTAATGAATTCGAACATAGGTGCGACTGATGGATGCGAACATAACCCGGCCGATGGATACGAAGGAAGCAACGCCGATGGATATGAAGTTGTGGTTTTCCCCTTCAGCTTGCATCGATCATATCTTGAGCATACGAACCCGGATTGACTTGAAATTTGAAATGATGTCTTTTATGGCTTTGCTTGTCATGTCTTGTCAACTGTAGCCCGATCCGGACTCGGACAAAATTCGTCGATATCCATAGCGAAACAGTGTCTAACCAATCTCTAGGACGAACTGTTCTTGATTCTAGTCAACTTTTTGGTGTCGCGGCCTTGCCAAAAGGCGGGATAACATATATATTATTTAATTACATATATATGGTTTATATTTAATTACAACATTATACTATGGTTAATTGATCATATAATTTTATATATGTAAATTCATAGTAATAGTAATTTTTGATAGAAAATAAAAATAATTTTTTAATTATTATTTATTATTATTATTATTTAATATTATTTAAATCAATATACTACATAAATAATTGTAATAAACCAAAATTTTGGTTATTGAAATTTTAGTATTTAATTAATTTTAAATATTTAAATAATTGGATTTTGAAATTTAATAAGTTGAATTCAAATATAGTGATCGTTCAAATATTTGAATTATGAATTAAATATTAATTAAGTAGATTTAATAATCCTTTTAACTCCTTTTAATTAATAAATAATATTGGTGGATTCAATTTGTAAATTTATTTGAAATAATAAATAGATGGATAAATATCGATAATTAGATCAAAAATATAAAACGATATTTTAATTTGTGAAATTAGCATTCCGGGGCACTATCTTAGATTTTGACAAAACTAGTGTCATTGGATCAGGAATAATAAATTGCTGTATGCCGATGATTTTCATGACGATCGGACATACTGTGTGATCGAGCGAGCTCGAAACACGTAATGATTAATTTTAGAAATTTAAAATATTATAATTTGATTTAAAAAGCTAAATTTGTTTATGATGGAATTAGGTCCTGAAAATAGTTCCATTGAGTTTGGAATAGGGGTTATTATGTGAAATTTTGGACGTGAATAGTGCCGGTTAGAAAATCTATATAAGGACCTCATCCCATTCATTTCGTTCAAACCCTAACGAATTAGTCCTCAACCCTAACTAAGAAAATGATCGGTTGGGCGAGACGAGCACATCGACCAGTTAGATTAAGGTGCGATCACCTATGGTGGCCAAAATTTGGCTCGATGACGTTCAACTTTTGGTGGGTTTTCTGCGGCGGTGGAGGCGAGTCTGAGGGCGACGACATTAGCGATGGGTGATGTGGAGGTGGGGCTTCATGCGGAGAGAAGGTGACGCGTCCGGTCATCTCTAGTGGTGGTTAGGAGGAGATATGCGAAGTCGAGTTTTGGGTTATGGCAGCTTGGAATCGTGAACGAAGGATTATGGAAGGATTAGTTAATAAGTGTAACGACCCAGATTTTTGACACCTGTTATTTGAATAATTAGCTAATTTTAAATATTGAAATATTATTTTTATCAGTCAAATAATGAATTCCGATTTATGGAAATATCTATATATATATATATTCGAGAAGCTATGATTTAAAAGTTTAAATTATAATTTCTGAAAAATATTTAAATAAAAATTCCACCTTTCTATTATAGGATATAATCATTTCACCAGAAGGACAAACTTTGCAGTCCAATTAGTTTCTAGGACACACATTTAAAGAAATTACTTTCAAGACCAAAGTCAGCAGAATAATTACTTTTAAGGACAAAGTCAGCAGTCCAATTACTTTCATGGACATAATTTCATAGGTTTTTAGGCCTTAGAAACTAATTATTTTACGTTTTGTCCTTGAAAGTAATTATTTCAGTTGTGTGTCCTAGAAACTAATTCCACTTGCTAAAGAGGCCCTTGTGGCTAATTGCCGCATATATATATATATATATATATATATATATATATATATATATCTGTGTGTGTATGCACGCGCGCGCGTATATACATAACTTTTGATATAAAATTTATATAAATAAGAATAAATACATGTAAGTGGCTAATTATATTTGTATGTTAGTTATCGGGTATATGTAAAAATTTATATAAGTAATACAAAACTTAGGCATGTTAATATATGTTTGTATATAAGGAAAAAACATGTTCATATGGTAAAACAATCTATGTATATATGTATGAAGTATATATGTATACAAGGGGACATAATGATGAATGCATATCTTCTCAAGCATAAAAAAAGACCAAATCACACACAAATTATCAAATCAGCTAGGAAATCAAATCAAAGTAAATAAACAAGCAATAGCAACCATACATAACAAATTAACAATTTATTCAAATAATCCCGAAATAACCCTATTAACTTACATTTGTTATTATGTAAATTAATACAATTATTCCTAGAATCCTACGGATTAAAGATTATCACATTTATATTTTTACTTGGTGTCCGTCATCAAATTTCTACATCAATCGTACTTATCAATTTTAATGTCACTATTATTTACTCTAATTAACATCGTATTACAGTTCAACAGGTTTAAACAATATATGGCGTCAATTTTTAGAAATTAGCAATTCATTTCAACCAAATTTTAACAATCAACAATTTAATATCCAGATTAATATTAACAACAATTATCACTTGATTATCATAGCATAATAGATTGAGTCGTGAATATAAAATATTCACCTTGCGTGGTTGAAGAAGATGATGGCGAAGCACGAAGACGAATAGACAAAATAGGCCCTAACAAGCACGACGCAAAATGAACGCAACAAACAATGAAGCAAAATAGATTCGATAAGCGGGGAGGAAGCAGCCTACGTTTCCGGATCAATAGCGGGAGCTGTGATAACGCAGCAAAGTTTATTAAAACCCTTGCACTGCTTCTAAAATACATATACTGCTAAAGCTACTGTACATTATAACCATTACGTAAACCAAAACAAAATTCTTAAGCAAAGTCGGAGATGTTGGTACTAAATTATGAAACAAATTTTATGCAACAGTTCCCTACCCAAACCTATACACTACTGGCGCATAAAACTACACATGTTTATATTGTAACTTTTTACTGTACCTTAACTCATATAATATAACAATGCATATATAAAGTTCATAAAGTTATACTGTACCCGCAACCAACTAACCAACAGCCGAAGCCAACTAAATATGTACACTATATTTTCCACTGAACTCTCATATGTGCCTTAATCTAACTAAATATCTATATAATAAACACTTACACTACTGATTTATAAAGTACTTATACACACACTATACATAAACTTGGTAAACCAAACTAACATCACTGACTTTTACATGTATTTGGCTTATTTTCATATATAAATTTTTCAAACGACTGTATATAATCAAAGAGCAAAGTGGTGGCAGTGCTGCAGGGGCCGGTGGGCTGTGTACGCGGGGAGGCGGAGTGGCGTATGGGCTGATGGGGGGGGAAACGTGTGTGGGTTTGCTGGTGGTGGGGTGGCCGAGGGGCGTGGGCGGCTGGTAGGGACGGCCGTGTGGTGTGGGCGGAGCTTGCAGGGGCGGAACTGATGGTGTGGGGCATGCGGCATGCGTGCGTTGGTGGGGTGCGTGCGTGGGGAGTCGGATGGGAGGTGCAGTGGCGGTGAAGGGGATGTTGCATGGGAACATGGGATTTTCTTTGAAGTAAAATGTGGAGAGAGAGGAGGAAGGGAGGAGCTGGGGTGGGGACGTGCGTGAGGTGGTGGGAGGGGTGCATGCATGGGGAGGTTGGAAGCTTTCAGTTTGGAAAAAGTAACAAAATATAAAACGTGAACAAAAGGAAACAAACAAAAAAAAAAAGAGGGGGAAAAAGCACAGGGAGGAACAAAAGAAAATTTGCCGAGAAGAAGAAGAGGAGAAGAAAGGAAAATATAAAGAAGAGAAAATAATACAGAACGTACCCAGTTCCTTCGCAGAGTGAGCTGATGCAGCAATAAATGAATGAGCTGGGGAGTAGTAATAGACAGAGGAAGGATATGGGGGAAAAGAAAGGGGAATATAATTTTTGCAGTGGAGGTGACGTGCCATCACATAGGAGAGCAGAACGCAATTAATGAAGGGTTCAGTGCACAGGTACTGATGTTTTCAAAATGGGGGCTATTTGGGTTCCCAAGGTCAGCTGAATGGTTCTAAACTTAAAATGTTGAAATGTTGTGCACCGGTTTGTGCTGCGTTACAATCTATCGTTTGCAATGCCGAACTCCGATTGACACAAATAAATATACCGTTTTGATCAGCGCGACGAGGCGGACACAACGGTATGAAGATATTGGTGGTTTGACATTGTTTGCGAAGTGGCGAATCTTATTAACCCATTTGCACGAGTGAACATTTTAACTAGCAATTAAAAGCGAAATTTGACGAAACGAAATGCGCCGTTATGATCAGATTATTTTTCTTATGCAACATTGCGAAAAATATTAAAGTTCGGACGATAGAAAATTTACACATAAAATTAAACTAATATGTAAATTTGACGAGCGAAATTTTTTACAATATTTTTCGACGAAATTTGGCGTACGCCTATGTCTATCTAGACGCATCCCAAATGTGAAGTTTGAACGGTAACGGAAATCGTTTGTGAATATTTGAAATTCCTATTACGAGGAATGCAGCAAAACACCGAAGAATAAGATCGACGGAGCTAAAGATATCCGAATTTTGAAAAACGAAAAATGACGCCTTTGTCAGAAAATGATTTAGAATTTTTCTATGTAAAAATATTTAGGTTCGGAAGATAAAAATTTCACGCTTTAAAATGAACTGATGTGCAGTAAAACGCGCACGAAGTTTACTGCGGTATTTTCCGACGAAACTTTACCCATCTCTACAATCATCTAGGCGCAATTTAGAAACAAAGTTTGGACGTTGATTGAAATCGTATGGAAGTTTCACATTTTATATTAAAATAACGGTTCTAAAATTTTTAAATTGGGTCGGAATTTCAGGGTCGTTACATTCTCCCCTACTCAAGACTTTTCGTCCTCGAAAAGGAACAAAGTAAAGAGTGGAAGAACAGATAACAAAGATACAATGGATTCAGAATAGATCATTGAATATAGTAAAGAGTATAGATGGAATTTACCTTCAACAAACAACTCTGGAATAGAATCCCGGATACTCTCCTCGGTTTCCCAAGTGCAATCACGATCGTCGGGACTCCATTGGACTTTGACTAGGCTAACCGACTTCCTTCTAAGTTGCTTTGTATCCCTATCAACAATACGAAGTGGTCTCCTCTCTATATTTAAATCCGGCTCAATATCAACCCCATCTAACTGAGCAATAGGAATGGACATGGATGGATCGTGTACAACTTTCCGAAGATGTGAAACATGGAAGACGTTGTGCACGCCCTCAAACTTCTCCGGTAGTGCAACTCTGTAAGCTAGTGTACCAATTCTCTCAGTGATAGTGAATGGTCCAACAAATCTAGGAGCGAGCTTCCCTCTACGACCAAATCGAATAACATTCTTTAAGGGTGATACCTTAAGGAATACCTTATCCCCAATCAGGAATTCTAAATCTCTTCTACGCCTATCAGCATAGCTCTTCTGTCTATCCTGTGCGGTCTTCATCTTTCTTCTGATTTCATTAACCTTCTCGGATGCTTCTATAATCATATCAGGGCCAAGAATTAATCGATCGCCCGGCTCAATCCAACAAGCTGGCGATTTGCATGGTCGTCCATATAAAGCTTCGAACGGTGCCATATCGATACTTGCCTGAATATAAAGGTGGTTAAATTTTGATTCAAATTTACTTATTCAATTTGAAATTTTATTTACCTGATAACTGTTATTATAAGTGAATTCAACCAAATGAAGATGGTCTTCCCAAGATCCACCGAAGTCAATAATGCAGGCTCGGAGCAGATCTTCTAAAATCTGATTCACCCTTTCAGTTTGGCCATCTGTTTGAGGATGATAAGCTGTGCTCAGATTCAGTTTAGTGCCCAAGACGTCCTGAAATGCCTTCCAGAATTTACTAGTGAATAAAGGGTCTCTATCACATACAATACTAGATGGAACTCCATGAAGTCTGACAATCTCTCTCATATAAGTCTCGGCCAAACTCGAAGCAGTACGAGTGGTCTTAACAGGAATAAAGTGAGCAGATTTGGTCAGCCTATCAACGATCACCCATATACTCTCGTTACCTTTTCTGGTCCTTGGTAATCCATCGATGAAGTCCATGGAAATCTGATCCCATTTCCAACATGGAATTTCTAGGGGTTGAAGTAATCCTGCCGTCTTCCGGTGATCGGCTTTGACTTGCTGGCAAGTGGTGCATCTACTGACATATATAGAAATATCTCTCTTCATCCCACTCCACCAATATAAACGCTTCATATTTCGATACATCTTGGTGACACCAGGATGAAATGAAAGTGATGACTGATGGTTTTCTCTAAGCACTTCTTGTCTCAATCCATCGATATTAGGAACGCAAATACGGTTGTCAATCCTCAGAACTCCGTTACTATCTATCTGTGCTCCTACTTTACTATCAGTATTTCCAACTCTACCCAGGACTAACTCCTTCATGCGATAAAGCAAGGTGTCTTCATATTGCTTAGCTTTTATGCGATCCACAAGAGATGGGGAGATAACAAGCTGAAAGAGCATGCCTTCTACAAAATTACAACATGACAATGCCTTGCTACGGCTCAAAGCATCAGCTACAACATTTGCTTTCCCAGGAGTATAATTGATATCGAGATCATATGCAGCTAAGAATTCAAGCCATCGAACCTGTCTCTGGTTCAAATCCTTCTGAGAAAAGATGTATCTCAAGGACTTATGATCAGTGAATAATTCAAATTTAGTTCCCAAAAGATGGTGCCTCCACAGTTTCAAAGCAAATACAACTGCAAGAAGCTCTAGATCATGAGTTGCATAGTTTACTTCATGGATCTTCAACTGACGGCCAGCATAAGCAACAACCTTTCCATTCTGCATCAAGACAGCGCCTAGACCTTCTCGGCAAGCATCTGTATAGACAGTTAATCCTTCACTTCCATCGATTACCGCAAGAACTGGAGCTGAAGTCAACTTACGCTTCAATTCATTAAAAGCTGATTCACACTTCTCACTCCAAATAAACTTGACATCCTTCCGCGTTAAAGCAGTAAGTGGGGCAGAGATCCGGGCAAAGTGCTCGATAAATCTGCGATAATAACCGGCTAAGCCCAAGAAGCTACGGATGTCAGTAGGAGTTTTGGGAGTCTCCCAATCCTGTAGACAAACTTCAAATCAGAAAGGGATAAGAGGAATTAAATAGAAATAGCGAATAGGATAGAACTTACATTGATTACGGCGATCTTAGCTGGATCGACCGAAATCCCATTTTCAGAAACTATGTGGCCCAGGAATCTCACTTCGTCTCGCCAGAAGTGGCATTTAGAGAATTTGGCCTTAAGTTGATGATTTCGGAGAGTTTCCAGAACATAAGCAAGATGTGTCTCATGCTCCTTCTTGTCTTTGGAGAAGACGAGAATATCATCAATGAAAACAAGAACAAACTTGTTAAGGACATCGCGAAAGACTCGATTCATCAAGTCGACGAAATAAGCAGGTGCGTTGGTCAAACCGAATGGCATAACCAACCATTCATAGAATCCGTTCTCGGTACGGAAGGCTGTTTTATGAATACTATCTTCTGCTACTCTGAGTTGGTGGAACCCAGTGGCAAGATCAAGTTGGGAGAAAACTTTAGCTCCATGGAGCTGATCGAATAAATCATTGATGCGAGGCATCGGATAGAGGTTTTTGAGAGTGCGTTTGTTCAGTTCCCTGTAATCAACACACATGCGAAGAGATCCATCTGATTTGGTGACAAATACAACTGCGGCGCCCCATTCAGAACAACTTCTCCTAATCAAACCCTTAGCGAATAGATCATCAATTTGGGTTTTAAGTTCAGCTTTTTCTTTAGGAGCCATCCTTCTGTGAGGAAGAACTACGGGAGTAGCTCCAGGAATAAGGTCAATGCGAAAATCGATCTCTCGCTTTGGCGGTAGAGATTCGACCTCCCCAAATACATCAGGAAATTTCCGAACGATAGGAGTAGTGCTAAGATCGTCTGGGTGAGCATCAAGAGAGAATATGAAGCTTCCGGCATATTTCTGAGGTGATTTGCATTCGATGACAAGCGGTAGACCCTTGTCATTGACTAGAGAAATAGATCGAGCTTTGCAAGAAATAATAGCATTGAATTTTCTTAACCAATCGGCACCTAACAAGATGTCAAATGCTGCGAATCCCAGTATATAAAAATCCCAAGTGAATCGATATCTTCCATACAAGAGCACAACCTCTTTACAAATTCTGCTGAGGTTGGCAAGTCCTCCAATAGGGTTGGAGACGCATAAGGAAGTAGTAGCAAGAGTAGGTTCTAAGTTGAGCTTATTGCAAAGATCAATAGATATGAAGCTATGAGAAGCACCAGTATCGAATAATACCCTAATAGGTAAATCATGTAATGAAAAAGTACTTCGTAAGGTACCTTGGTCATCCTGAGCAGGCGGTGTAGGAGTGGTGATGGCAAAAACTCCAGATGGTGTGCCACGCTTGTACAGTGGGCAGTCTTTCTTGAAATGACCCGGCTGGAGGCAGACATAGCATAAGTCTTTCCTAGTCGTAGAAGGTGGTGGAACAGCAGCACCGGTAGATGGACAACTATTAGCATAATGGCCCTTCTTATCGCATTTGAAGCAAGTGATATTAGCAAGGTCGATTGGGCTTTTCTGGGCATATCCCAATCCAGTAGTCTTCTGCCAAGATTTCTTTTGTTGATCAAAGTTCATCTTCCTCTTCCCGAGCTGACTAGAGGAGGGCTGAGTAGGAGCGGCCTTGGCAGTAGGCCCCCTAGGCTTTGCCTCATATCTAAGAGCATAGTCAACAAGCTCTGTGAAGGTGCAGTGAGTGTGGCCAGTAAGCAAGTCGTAATACTCTGGTCTAGCTCCCAGAATGAACTTCTCGTTCTTTAGAAGCGGTGTATCAATCAATCCCGGGCCGAACTTGGAGAGTTCGTTGAATTTCCTCTCGTACTCAGAAAAAGTCATACTGCCCTGCTTAAGATCGATAAAAGCTCTATAAAGTTGGGTTTTCCCAGCAGCGGGCATCCATTGTGCCGAGAAAGTATCCCTAATCAAAAGATAGGCAAGATGAATAACATTTCAAGATTAAAAGAAGAATTTAGACTACGGAATCCAATTAAATCTTATACCTAAACTGGGCCCAAGTAATGGTGTTCTCCTCGATACGAGAAGTAACTGATTCCCACCAATCTTGCGCGGCATCCTGAAGTTGCCAGGCAGCAAGCTGACGCTTCTGAGCATCAGTGATCTCCAGACCAGAAAATATCTTCTCTAAACCTTTAAGCCATTGCTGAGCCTCAATAATGTTCTCGGATCCAGAAAACTTAATACCTCCCAGTTGTGTATACTCCTTACTAAGAATGGTGAATTTGACAGGAGCTGGAGCGATGGGTGCAGCCTGAGCAGGACCATGGCCCCTTCCTCCCCTATGGTTTCCTCTGGTACCCATCCTGAAATACCAAAGAGATTGTTAAAACCAAAGGATAGAAAATCATAGAATTTTAAGGAAAGTCTAATTAATGAATCAAAGAAGTTTGAAATGAAAGGATTTGGATATTGAACCGATTCTCCTCATTCTAGGGTATTGCTACCCTATCTCTAATGAGTTTATATATAATCCCAAACTAAGGTTTTTAGGGAAACCGAAGCTCTGATACCAACTGTAACAACCCGCATATTTGGACCATTTAAGTCGACAATAATCCACACATGTCAACTTAAATAATACAAAACACGAATCATTATGGGATTATAAATACATAAATGTAAATGAGAATCAATACAGCATCACAGAACAGTCACAGAATAATGCAGCGGAAAATACATCGTCATAATAGCAGTTCATGAAGCCACTATATAATATACAACAATGTCTTAACATCAAGTGACTAATACCAAAAATGTCCAACAGACTAGGACATCAATACAGGAATATAAATAGACTGATAAAGATAAATGCTAAGCCTTCAGCATCTTCAACCAACCTTGATCAGCAACTGGATAGCTTCAGACTGACCCGAGCATATGCAAAAGAAACACTCGAGTCAGGAATCAAAATCTTATACAATTAAATCAAGTGCAAGGTAATAGTTCATAACTTAAAGATGGGTGAAATAACATCTCTAAGGATCCGATAAACTATCTATATATATACAGTAGAATACGATAGATAGGTAATGCCTAATCAGTAAAGTACGATATTAAAATAGTGTTAAGACATGGCCCATTCCATCCTTAACACGTTTTATTCCCAAGAGCATATACAAGACCGTAGTTTCCCCAAAACCGGAAGTCACCAGAGGGCAATCCATATACTAAGGTACAAATCAAAACGTAGTGGTCGCGAATAGGATAATCAGTATGACAAGGTACATGAGGCGATACCAACTAGGATACTAGTAGTTGCGTGATCCGGACTGATGTTGAGCATAGCAGCTACTATCTCAACACCGCGAAACAACACTCCCAAATCAAGGGGTGCACCCAAATCGAATCACAAAAGTAATAGATATGGTATCGAAGAAGTGCGTCCGCTAGAGGTAGCGAACCTCAATGGCCCGGCGCGGCTCCTGTTTTAGTCATGTTAGGGGTCGTCCAATATCGTTCTCTTTCTTCAGTCAACGCGATCACCAAACCATCCACTTCATTCTGGATCAACACTTCGCGTGTAATAGTTATTAAAGTGGTTTTCGGTATCGACAGAGAGTATGTCCATATCCGATCCCGGACTCTTTAATAACTACGTATTTATTACCCAATGGTCATTTAAGTTAAAGTTTAAAACAAATCAAAGTCCGAAAGTCAAGGTGCAAATTTGACTTCCAAAATTTGACATTTCACGATTCAATTTATTTCGGATATTTAAAATCATATTTCCAAATGAAATCTGTAGTTCAACATTTTAACTAACAATATAGTTAAGTATTCAAGTTCAATTTAATAACTCTCTTATTAAATTTAGTTCAAAATAAATTTATCCAAATTTACCGGTCAATTAAGTTCGAGTCGTTAGATCAAATTCTATTTATCTCAATTCATGTTTACATTCATCGTTACATTAAATATAATCATAAATTTGATTAAATCGATTTCATTAGATTTAAAATCATTTTACATTTAAATTATCGCAAAATTAAATCCATAAAACTTTAGTTAGTTTCGTATTCCATTTTAAGTCAAAATTTCCTAAATCTAAATTATTATTTATGACAAGTTCAAATCTATTTAATTTAAAACTCAGTCTAAATCTAAATCTACCAATTTAATAAATTAAGTTATTAAATTTTAAAACTCACTTGTTTTAAATCTTATTTCAATCAAATTCTCCAATTCATTTTCTTCAATTAAATAGATTTATTAATCCGTTTCAATTCAATCCATTAATTTATTTCAAATAAATCCCTTAATTTATTTCAATTAAATCCATTTATTTATTTCAATTAAATCCATTAAGTCGTTACTTGATTTCCAAACAATTTAATAAGTTCATTTCTTAATTTCAAATAGATTTCAATTTCAAAATAATTTCGTTGACCAATCGGGTTTCTTATTTTTAATTGTCTATCCTAGGCCAAGTTATTTAAGTGGGTATTTATCATTTCAACCCGATATCATTCAATATAAACAAATCATAACAAAGGGAACTTGTAGTGTGATAACTGGGATGGTGTCAAAGTAAATAAACAAGCAATAGCAACCATACATAACAAATTAACAATTTATTCAAATAATCCCGAAATAACCCTATTAACTTACATTTGTTATTATGTAAATTAATACAATTATTCCTAGAATCCTACGGATTAAAGATTATCACATTTATATTTTTACTTGGTGTCCGTCATCAAATTTCTACATCAATCGTACTTATCAATTTTAATGTCACTATTATTTACTCTAATTAACATCGTATTACAGTTCAACAGGTTTAAACAATATATGGCGTCAATTTTTAGAAATTAGCAATTCATTTCAACCAAATTTTAACAATCAACAATTTAATATCCAGATTAATATTAACAACAATTATCACTTGATTATCATAGCATAATAGATTGAGTCGTGAATATAAAATATTCACCTTGCGTGGTTGAAGAAGATGATGGCGAAGCACGAAGACGAATAGACAAAATAGGCCCTAACAAGCACGACGCAAAATGAACGCAACAAACAACGAAGCAAAATAGATTCGATAAGCGGGGAGGAAGCAGCCTACGTTTCCGGATCAATAGCGGGAGCTGTGATAACGCAGCAAAGTTTATTAAAACCCTTGCACTGCTTCTAAAATACATATACTGCTAAAGCTACTGTACATTATAACCATTACGTAAACCAAAACAAAATTCTTAAGCAAAGTCGGAGATGTTGGTACTAAATTATGAAACAAATTTTATGCAACAGTTCCCTACCCAAACCTATACACTACCGGCGCATAAAACTACACATGTTTATATTGTAACTTTTTACTGTACCTTAACTCATATAATATAACAATGCATATATAAAGTTCATAAAGTTATACTGTACCCGCAACCAACTAACCAACAGCCGAAGCCAACTAAATATGTACACTATATTTTCCACTGAACTCTCATATGTGCCTTAATCTAACTAAATATCTATATAATAAACACTTACACTACTGATTTATAAAGTACTTATACACACACTATACATAAACTTGGTAAACCAAACTAACATCACTGACTTTTACATGTATTTGGCTTATTTTCATATATAAATTTTTCAAACGACTGTATATAATCAAAGAGCAAAGTGGTGGCAGTGCTGCAGGGGCCGGTGGGCTGTGTACGCGGGGAGGCGGAGTGGCGTATGGGCTGATGGGGGGGAAACGTGTGTGGGTTTGCTGGTGGTGGGGTGGCCGAGGGGCGTGGGCGGCTGGTAGGGACGACCGTGTGGTGTGGGCGGAGCTTGCAGGGGCGGAACTGATGGTGTGGGGCATGCGGCATGCGTGCGTTGGTGGGGTGCGTGCGTGGGGAGTCGGATGGGAGGTGCAGTGGCGGTGAAGGGGATGTTGCATGGGAACATGGGATTTTCTTTGAAGTAAAATGTGGAGAGAGAGGAGGAAGGGAGGAGCTGGGGTGGGGACGTGCGTGAGGTGGTGGGAGGGGTGCATGCGTGGGGAGGTTGGAAGCTTTCAGTTTGGAAAAAGTAAAAAAATATAAAACGTGAACAAAAGGAAACAAACAAAAAAAAAGAAGAGGGGGAAAAAGCACAGGGAGGAACAAAAGAAAATTTGCCGAGAAGAAGAAGAGGAGAAGAAAGGAAAATATAAAGAAGAGAAAATAATACAGAACGTACCCAGTTCCTTCGCAGAGTGAGCTGATGCAGCAATAAATGAATGAGCTGGGGAGTAGTAATAGACAGAGGAAGGATATGGGGGAAAAGAAAGGGGAATATAATTTTTGCAGTGGAGGTGACGTGCCATCACATAGGAGAGCAGAACGCAATTAATGAAGGGTTCAGTGCACAGGTACTGATGTTTTCAAAATGGGGGCTATTTGGGTTCCCAAGGTCAGCTGAATGGTTCTAAACTTAAAATGTTGAAATGTTGTGCACCGGTTTGTGCTGCGTTACAATCTATCGTTTGCAATGCCGAACTCCGATTGACACAAATAAATATACCGTTTTGATCAGCGCGACGAGGCAGACACAACGGTATGAAGATATTGGTGGTTTGACATTGTTTGCGAAGTGGCGAATCTTATTAACCCATTTGCACGAGTGAACATTTTAACTAGCAATTAAAAGCGAAATTTGACGAAACGAAATGCGCCGTTATGATCAGAATATTTTTCTTATGCAACATTGCGAAAAATATTAAAGTTCGGACGATAGAAAATTTACACATAAAATTAAACTAATATGTAAATTTGACGAGCGAAATTTTTTACAATATTTTTCGACGAAATTTGGCGTACGCCTATGTCTATCTAGACGCATCCCAAATGTGAAGTTTGAACGGTAACGGAAATCGTTTGTGAATATTTGAAATTCCTATTACGGGGAATGCAGCAAAACACCGAAGAATAAGATCGACGGAGCTAAAGATATCCGAATTTTGAACAACGAAAAATGACGCCTTTGTCAGAAAATGATTTAGAATTTTTCTATGTAAAAATATTTAGGTTCGGAAGATAAAAATTTCACGCTTTAAAATGAACTGATGTGCAGTAAAACGCGCACGAAGTTTACTGCGGTATTTTCCGACGAAACTTTACCCATCTCTACAATCATCTATGCGCAATTTAGAAACAAAGTTTGGACGTTGATTGAAATCGTATGGAAGTTTCACATTTTATATTAAAATAACGGTTCTAAAATTTTTAAATTGGGTCGGAATTTCAGGGTCGTTACAGTATACCTATTATGCTGGAATTTAATTAATGTGACAATTTTAGCTATGTGAATAATTTACTTGAAAACCCTAGACATTATTCTAATATCACTGGATTTCCTATCAAAGTGTTTTGGTTATCGTAGGGGAAAAACCCGTCCGTGTTTATGTGCGGCGTGGTCTTACGAGATACCCTTGTTTCCAAATGGTTTTCAATTTAAAGTAATTTAACCGTTTTACTCACACCAGACCCATGTCTGAACCGAAGTTTGTTTTTCTGTTTTTCCTAAACTCTTGGGTACGTAAATTTTTATGAGTAGCCAAGTGATCTAGGTTTGCAATCGACGTATTTGGAGGAGTTGGAGCAAGTGGCTTCAACGTATCTAGCTATTATCTATATTCTGCTATATTGGTGTCTGTGTCTGTATTTTGGACTTGTAATGAATGGGCAGGTCGTTACGACTGTCTAGATATGATGCATGTATTATTATGACTCTGATGAATTGTATTAGTGACTATGTGATATATGTTATGTATGTATATATATATGTATATGTATATGTATATATATATATATATATATTATCCGTTCCGCTGTGAGATGTCACTACAACAAAACAACCATATCACAACCTTTCATTTACAACTAACAAAAATTGAGAGTTGTAATAAGTATTTTTTAACAACTATTTTATTTCAACAGTTGTAATAAGTATTTTGTAACAGCTGTTTTATTTCAGCAGTTGTAATAATGGCACTTATAACAACAATATTTGTATAGCAGTTGTAATATTTATTTATAACAACTGTTTTCAACAGGGGTAACAAATATTACATTTCATCACATAGAGGGCTTTCAATCTCCTCCATTCATTTCTTCGGCCGTCCAAACCTGAAAAAAATACATCGCTCCTTCCTTTTTCTCAAAACCTAAATGCAAGACAAATCTAATCCAGCAAAAATTTTTGTTTTCCCTCCTTGTAATAATTTAGTCGCAGATCCAAAAAGCCTTAAATCATCATCGTCGTCGATCGCAGGCCACCCTATCGCTCCTAGCTAGATCGCTCGTGCTCGCCGCTTGTAGGCGCTCGTGCCATCGCTTATAGGTTTGGTCTTTTTCATTCTTTTCTAATCTGTGGATTTTAATTTCATTTTTCTGGGTTGATTAATTGTACGCGCTCATGCTCATGCTATCGCTCATAGCCCTAAGTCATACGTTTTTTTAAGAGAGGGTGAGAAAGTCATATTAAAAGCAACTAATATCAAGTTGTTGCCAAAAGAAAAACAGCTTGATGTTGTTCAGCATGCCCCATTTAACATGTTTGTGGTTCTCACTTAACTTTGACTGCAAAAACCAATCCTGTTTTGTACATGAATAAAGTATTTTTGCTGTTGAGATCTGATATTCATATATCGTTGTATCTTGTCCTTGATTCCATTGTTTTGTTGACTACTTTATTAAATTTTATTTTAGAATATTGATTGTTTTAATTTTACTTGAGATATGCATTGCAATGTAGCAATAACGTTGGGTTCTTAATGCAAATATAAAAAATGTTATAAAATAACTAAATTGCACCAGCTTGATTAAATCACAGAGCAAGTGTGCGTTGCCGCTTAAATTGCACCAGTTTGGCTGACATGCACATACATATACATCTATGTATGTATGTCCATCTATGTGTAAATTATGTTATCTTTTTCGTATATCTAAAATATGCGGGACAAAAATGTTTTTTATGAAAGAGTTTTTAGTTGATGAAGGTTCTTAGTAACTTAGTTTTACTGGGTTTTCATATTGCTTCTTCTTCTTGCTGTTGTTGTTGCATAATTTTCTCATGAACATGACCATGATTTTCATGTATTTTTTAATATGTTTTTTTTGACTAGTTGAGCCTAGCTAGAACAAAATCAGCTAGAATGTGGAAAGAGGGACATTAATGTGTAATATTTAGAAAAAGAAGAGAGATATTGTACTTAATGAGAGACAATGCCATGACTATCTATATAGCCAGTAACATGCTTTGGTTATGTACAAACATATTAAAGATGGAGATAAATGTAGGTGATGTGGAATGTGACTGCTAGCGCACCATCTCTATAATCCAGCTTCACTAAAATAAACCTGCTATTTTCAACTTGGTAACTTATGTAAACATTACAAAAAGGACTGTATATCATGATTCTCTTCCATAAAAAATGTGACTATGAAATATGATTTATTTATTTTTTACTCTATATAAGCCGTAAAACTAGTTAAAGGAGCAAACCTATGCTGTAGTTACTACTTAACCACCTGCACATGCACTTAACAAGTGATGATCATTTAAATAAATCAGGAATCAACCAAATGAAAATAGCATAGAAAGTCATTGCTATGTAATTAATGTCTGCTTAGGATTCGTCAAGCGAAAGGGACTGATTTACTATTTGCACGTATATGCTGTGGGCAGCGAATATCGAAGGTGTAAGGAGTTGGATTTCTTTGGTGAAATTTCTGGTTTGACTTTTAGCCCTGATACCGAGGCTATTTTTGTCGGTGTATGGGATCAGACTTATGGGAGCCTTTTGCAGTACAATAGACGTAGGAACTCTTCATATTTGGACGGTTTGATTTGTATGTGTCTGAAGTGTTGGTAAAATAAAATAAGTTTATGTTCGAGAAGTGTGTAAGTGGGCAATGCACCGATGAAGTGAAAAACTGAAGTTTGGACAAAACAGAAAAAGGAAAATTGAACAGTGTTGTGAGGTTATAAATTAATGGTAGTAGTAAGCACTGCTGCATCGGATATTAGGTGTTTTCTTCTCATTATTTGACTACATGCTCTACAATATTCTAATACATGTCTGATGTATATACACATTCATTGAGGTAGGTCATTTGGAACAAATTTTAACTTTATATAATATTAAATTTGCTAGGAGTTGATGTAATTTGTGAGCAATTTATGGTGCTTGTTTGAATTTAACATTCTTTTTGCATGCAAATTGGACAGTCGTTAGTTATATAGATCAGTCATGCTCATTTCTAATTCTTATTTGTTACTTACCATTTTCTTTTATTGTTTTAGTTACTAGTTTCTTTCCCACGTGCACCCAATCTGATCGACACAAGATATGGACAAAACATGGATCAATTTTCCAAGGTTTTATAATTTTTGATTAATAATTTCGTACTTATGGCAATTAAGAATTTTTAATTTTAGTTTATTATACCTAATCACAATGAATTTCTCTTATGTAGTCGATGAGCAATAAATACAAGGTCATACGAGCGTTGAATACAATTTCACACATTATGAGTCGAAAGGGATACGCAAGACTAGCAGATGATATGGTAAAAAAATAACTTGTAAAATTCATTTATTATCAGTATCAAAAAAATACCAATATGGTTTAGTATTATTCGTTAAGTTCTTTTTGCAGAAAAAAGAAAGTGGTTGCTCATCAGATATCAGTAGGGAGGATTTGTGGTGCAGAGGCCACACAAAGAAAAATGGAGAACCGCCAAATTCTGTTGTCGCCGATTACATAGTAAGGATGGATAATACATCAAATTATTTTTCCATTTTTCATTTTGACTCCAATTAACCATTTCGCCGATTACATAGTCGAATTTGATATATTTTACTTGACATGTATTTTTGCATTTGTCTCCAGTATTTGAATGTTATATTTAATGTTGCGACAAATGAAAAATGGATATTTTTGAATTTGTAGCCTAAGATAAAAGAGTATAAAAACACTCAAATTTGTTAAGGAACAGTATCAGTGAACGAAGATGAAGTATCGAAGGTTTTTGGTCATAAACACAGAGGTAGAATAAGGGGGCTAGGTTTTGCGGTTACACCAACTCGGTTCAGAGTTCGTATGATTAGTTCAAAAAAAGTACGTGACTTAGAAAATCAAATTACAACCTTGTAAGCTCAAAAGAAAGAGCTCTCCGATTTGTTTATGGCTATAAGTTATAATTGATTCATTGTGTTAACGAGTAATCGATATACGTTTAATTTATTAGTGCATGTATAACTTTTTTGTTTTCAATAGAACATCAATGGTAAACAAAATGTAGCGGAAGAACCAGTGATTCCTCATGGCAATACGCCTTAGGTATTTTCAAAACAATGTCATATTTCATTCGCATGTTTTTGTGTATGACCTTCACAGTTGACAGTATCCCCATGCACTCCAGTTAAGGATCATCTTCTTGAAGTAACCTATGCATCCGTTTTCTTTTACAATTCTATTAGAAAATAGTGTATGATCACTGTATTGATAAGTGATGTCATCTTTGCTTGTTTCTTTGTTGTTTCGCATGAGAGCATGACGACGTGTTATCAGCTCTGCTGAAACCACTCTAAATGCAAAGACATCTCCTTTAGAGGTCAACTTCATTTAAATTGTACATATTATATAAATAGTAATAGTAATAGAGAAATAATAATATATCTATACATATACACATATCACATACATGCAACATCGTTTTAAACTTAGTTTGACCCAGTTCAAAACAGAGTTTAACTCGGTTATTATAATAATTTTCATATAGTCATTTGAGGTGGTTTACATTTATCATGTCTTTATTATAATAATTTATTTTTGGACGTCTAATCCCCTTAAAATTATACTATCCGATTTTGTAGTCATGTCCAACTGTAATATCAAAACTGTTGAAAAAAAACAAATAAAAGGTATTTAGTATAACAAATAAAAAAAGTATTTAATTTCTCGCACTGTAATGTGTTTCACTCCATGTTCACATTCATCAGAAGCAGTAGTAGGCAGTAGCTATCTTATCAACGTCACAGATAGCACAACCTATAAATTTGCCTCCACCAGTTGGCATTTCATCGATCAAAGATAGGAAAGTGCCAGCTTAGGATTTAGTAATGTCGATTCTGACTTGACAAAATCAGCATCAGCGTTGTTATATAGGTTGACCATACAGCCCAGGATAGAGATGGGCTCTTGAAAGTAAACACCTGATAAAGGAGACTTTGAGTTCAGGCGCCTCTTGAGTAAATCTAGAAGCTAAATATATTGAAAAGCAAAAAAAGCAAAAAAATTGGATTCAGCATATAAAAAGATTCATTACATGCTAGATGCAAACAAATGAATTGATGGTTGAAATGCAAGACCATATACAGATCACGCACATTTAACAATTACTTGACTATAGCAAACGACTGTTTCCGTTTAGTACAGATTTATGTGATTAATCAGAATTTCGAATTCAAATACACATAAAATCAGGTCAAACAGAGACTTCCATCATATAATCATGAAGTTGCATAGATATGAATGTAATATAGGATATAGGTAGGTTGTTTATAAAAAAATTAACTAATGTATCTCACCAGTCATCACAACCTTTTACACAAGTTATGTATGTTTGTAACACTTAAAAAGAATCCCAGTTCAAGAATAGGACTTTGTGTTTTTGTTTTTTGTTTACAAAGGTTACATACGCCGGTTCTGCGCAATCATTCTCATTTCCACCATTTTGATTTTCCTTCTTCCCCTTTTTTGCTTTCTTTTGTTTTTTTCCTCCTCATCCATACAAAGAATTTATGTTATGGAGCTATACAAGATTACAAAATTTAAGAAATGAAGTGAAATTTTGAATAGATTTTGAAATTTTGAGACGACTTAAATATGTTACGGTGATAAAAACTAGCATCTGCAATTCTATTACAGAGTCATAATGCACATAAATTATTTTTCTAGTACTAGTATAGCTTGGATGGATTCTAATTCAATGTCCATATCTGGTTAAATTCATCTAAACTTATATTTTTCATTTTTCCGCCTATTCAATATCCATAACAATTGGATGGTGCATAATTTGCAATAAAAGTCAAACGGCCTGAATGAAATTGCTACAACGTCTTTTTTTTTACTCTCCATCAGACAAAGCATGACTTTTCTCTTAATTTTAGTAATCAAGGCATGTGGTCGAAATTGCTACAACGTCTTTTTTACATACGCCTGTTTCTTTGAATTTTTAATCAACTAGCTATAGGATATCTTTGTTGTTACTTGTTGTTTGTTTCATTGAATTTTCGTTCAATTAGTTGTATGAAATTCTATTTGTTTTACTTGCTATTTAAGTTGTGTTTACAGTTTACAGCATCTCGGTATCGCTGTGGACAAACCACGGTTTTATCAACTGGATTTTCCTAGACAGGGTGCAATTATGTTAATTATAGTAGAACAAATATAGGTTGTGACATATTAGATAAATCTAGCTAGGCTTTACATTTTATTAAAATTCAAAATTATGACTAATAAACATTTAGTTGTCCCCATAAATTATTGTGTATTGTTGCTTTTCATGGCAATTGTGTTGCCGCTCTGACCATACTATGAATATTGTGTTTTCTTATTACATTGATCTACGGCCTACGGGGAAAGTTGCTCGTATTATATTAGTTACTACTCATATTCTATTATATTTATTACTGCGTACATTATTCATATATTCAAGTACAGGTTGAATTTTAGTGACGTGTAAATGAAATCAATAATGTCACAAAAGTCAACAAACAAAAAGGAATATATGCGAAAAATGCAGCAAAAAAATGCGCAGATAAAGTAAACATTAAGCAAACTTAGTAAAATATTAGCATAATTGCTCCACCATATGCATGTACAGACCATACTATATTACTACATCAATAAGAAGTGGAATATAGAAATAAACATTTTAAATATCTCAATGTTTAATAGTTCCCTGTGCACAGAAATAAGAACACTCAGGCATTTATGCTTTACTTTGCAGGATGATCATGAATTACTAAATTCTGCCTCATTTATTGCACCTAATTTAAGTTAACATGTACTGTATTGATATACCTTAGCTCCATCAAACCCGTAACTCTATACTGGAATGAGACAATAGCTTTGTTGGCAACCAATTATCTGGTAGTAAACTCACAGATCTAAACTTTTGTCTATATGCAATTGGATTAACTAAGATTAATACAATTGGGTTTTTACTACTCTACACATGGTGGTCTGGTCTTTCCTAAAACATTAATTCTTGCTACTAATTTATGTTGCACACTCCTTTGTAGTTCAAGAATAGCAATAAATATAAGCCAATGAAATGAATAAATTTCATTGCGCTTAAGGGAGCGTTGTTTACAACATGTAAGGAAGCGGTTGTTTACAATATGTAAATTTCAGTAGAATGAATGTTTACAATTCTCATTTTTTTGAATTTATTTCACCATAGTGCTTTATTTTTGCAATCTCATCGGAGTAGCAATAATGTCACAACTAGTGTTAATATACAATTTCAGCAGCAGTTTAGAAAGTGCAAATTATTGAGTTGGCAAAGGACTGTTGTTGCAGAAGCAACAATCGCATCTACCGACCTTACTGTTTTAGTGCATCATGTACCACTAGGAGCAGATGTTTGGAAAGTTTGGGTCGATGCGGTGGTGGATCCTGAAGCTTTTCTATTTAGGTCTACTTTAGATATCTATACGATTGGACAAGCGGTTGGGACTCCTATTGCTTGGCATAAAGAATTTATCTCTTTTGATTAGTAGGTATATGTACTTTTACTGATTTATGTGATGAATTTAGTTATGTTTTTGAACGGAGTTATGAATTCATAAATGGTGTAAACTTGAATTGTTTTTAATGTGAATGGTTCATGTTGTTTCAAGTATTTGAATGATTGTGGTTATTATTAACGAAATATTGGTTTTAATTATAATATCATGAAATTTATGGTTAATAGCAATTGTGAAAAGATGAATGATAGTAATTTGTAACAGTTGTAAAAATATTTGGTGCAACTGTCATCATTAGTTGTAGTACATTCTACTACAACTATTACAAGCTGTTGTAAAATGTTAACGCAACAGGCGAAAATAGTTGTTAAAATATTTATTGCAAGCGTCGTAAACAGTTGTAAATAATTGTTTTACAACTGCGAAAAGCCATTGTAGAAGATTCTATTACAACACTGGTTAGAAGTTGCAAAAGAGTCTTATAACAACCGAGTTTGACTGTTGCGATAAACTTTAATACAAGTGCAAATAGTAGTTGTAAAAAGTCATTTACAACCGCCAAAAGCTGTTGTAAATAAACCTTTTACAACTGCTATTTGCAGTTGCAAAAGAACTTATTACAACTGCTTATGCAACTGTATGTGACAGTTGTAAAATAATCTCGCTCTATTACAAATGCGGATATAAAGACTGGCGGATGCCAGTTGTAGTAGACCTATTACAACTGTTTTTGGCAGTTGTGAAAGGGTATTTTTGTTGTAGTGTGTTGTGATTTTTTTAGCTCTTTCTTTTATCTATTTTCTTTTCTACCTATTTCTTTCTATATTACGACTCGTCTTTCAAAGTGAGAAGGGCGGGCCGTCACAATAAGGTGATTTAGGAAGTGATTTGTAACGAACCAGAATTTCAGTCATTTGAATTCAGAATATTTGATTGATTTTAAATATTGAAAAGTTAATTTTATAAATTAAATAACTTGAATTTCAAATATAGTGGTTTATTTGATAATTAAATTGTTGAATTTAATATTGGAATTGTTTAAATAATTGAATTTTGAATTTAATATGAGTGAAAACGATTTAAAAAGTTGATTTAAATTCTATTTAAACAAGAATGAAGTTAATAAACTTTTAATTTGGATGTAAAAGTGAACAAATAGGAATTGGAAATTACTCGTTTTTTTAACGTGTAAAAATAGTCATTTTTGGCACTGTCCCGGATTTCGACGAAGCTAGTTTCATCGGATCCGTAATAGTGAATTATTATATATTGTAAAATTTCGTGGCAATTAAACGTATCGTTTGGTCATGCGAGTTCGAAACGCGTATAAATTAATTAAAGGAATTTTAATTAATATAATTCGATTTTGAAAGTTAACTTCTATATATGATGGAATTGGCTCCCGATATATATTACATTGTGTTCGGAATAGGGGTATAACATATAGAACGGCAGGTGGCATGCCTCTTTTGGAGTTCGAAAATTTAACAGTGAATAGTGTTTTGGAAATCTTTCTATATAAGGACTTGTGAACTTCCATTTGCAAAACCCTAATTAGAATAAGCAACAGCCGCCACCCTCAAATTTCACGATCCTACGGCCAGCGTTCATTAGTGCCTCTAGAGGTAGAGTTGGGTCTTCGTCCCAACTAAAGAAATGTTCGCGGCGGAGAGGGGAACTCGATCAACAGTTATGATCGCCTAAAGCGAAGCGGAGCAGCGGCGATTGTCGTGCAATGTCATGACTGTTCTTGGCCATTTTCGTGGTGCTCGAGGCATTACAGGTGATCGCACCTATGGCGATGGGGAGCTGGAAGCTTTGGCATCCTTCGACGAGCATGCAGTGGTGCACGGAGGCGTACGGCGGCACTGGCAATCGATCAATATCGCGTGTTCGGTTACGTTATTGCCTAGGTTTGTTCGACCGTGAGGAAGAAGGGGTAACGCATGGCCTGGATTAGAAGTTGAGTTGATCAATGGCTCTGATTGCTTAGGGTATTGAGTTTAAAAATTAATTTTGAAATTAATTATATCGTTCGGTTATTAACTCATAACATGCTCATACAAGGTCCAAATCAAACGCGATGAGTCACGTTGCAATCGTATCGACACAGGCTACGACATGGAGTTTGATTGGACGGATTCGGAGCTGACAAAAATTTGGGTTAAAATTGAACGTTTGTTCAATTTTAATTCAAATTGGGACGTTCCGATGCAACAAAAATCTAGGCGAGTTAATCTCACCTTTTTGCCTACTTAGAAAATTTATATAGTCAATAAATATTATTTATTGGATGTTTGATATTTATTTCTGATCGTTATTGATTTTTTGGATAATATACTAAATTATATTGGTAGTTGGATATATTCCCGCCTCTGGAGCCGATGAGACCCTATTACATTCCCATGTAAGAGCGAATGAACCTTGTTCACGAATCCCGCCTCGAAGCGATTGATTTTTATTTTATTTGATTATATGCTATATTTGATGCAAGGGGACAGGTTGGAGGGATCCAGTAGGATTCCTCACACTGTTGATTTTATTTTCATATATATTGTGAAATGATATGTTGGATGTTAGATTGGATGACATGAACATGATTTTGTTTAATTAGTGATTTAGTAGCACTGGCCTTATTTTGGTATTTTAAAAGTACTATAAAATAGTAATTTGATTTAGAAAGGAATTCTAAAGGGTATTTGAAATTTTATACGTTTAAATAATTTTTCTAAAATAAAAGTTATGATTTTAAGAAATTATAAATATATAGTTTTATAAAATATTTTAAATGAAAATTTTGAAATGTGGATAAAGATTTTTAAATCTTAAATTAAGTTTGTCTTTTATAATAAAAAGAAAATAGGAAATATTGGATACAAATATTATTAATCGTTTTGTATAAAGTGATGTTTTACAAATAAAGTAAAGATTTGTAAAATCATGTTTTGTTAATAAAAGAATGGATTTATAAACGGTGTTATAAATCAAAGGAAATTATTATTATTTAACAAATGGGTGAATAAATCACATAGTGGATTTATTATAAGATATGGAAGTTGGTTTTAGAAAATAGTTGACTCTAATTTGGAAATTGAAAGTGAGAGTGAATTGGGATTGTTGAATGATATTTTATAAATTGAAAGGAAATTATAAAAGGAATTTATTCACCTGGAGACAACATTAAAAACAGATGGTGATTGATGTTTTTAATGAAATTTATGAATAAATGAAATTTATAAAGGAATGAAGTTATAAATGGAGTTCATAAATAAAGAGATTTATAAATATAGCTTTACAAATTTGGAAACGATTATGTGGGAGATTAAGTATGGATTTTTACCAAAGAAGAATATTTATGTTTTAAAAGTTGGTCATTTATACTAATATTGTTTTAAAGTAGGCTACCAATATTTTAAAAAATTGGAAGTTAATTATTTAAATCATTAATATGGTTTGAAATTAAGCATGATTATTTTTCAATATAGTTTTGGAAATTAATTATTTTTATTTATAAAAAGGTTGAAGGTAAGGTTATTAATGGTTATTAAAAATGTATTGAAAATTATAAATTACTATTTGTCAGATGTTTTAATGTTAACACTTATTTATTTATAATGTGTATTATTATAAAATAGTGTTTCAAAGCAAATGGTTATTATTTATTTATAAATGTTTTCGAGATTTATAAATAAGGTTTTATGAACAGATTTGGGCTTATAAGAGAAGTTTATAGAATGTTTTGGAGACTTAAAGGAAAATCGTTTATAATGTATGAAGAGAGCTTTGCAAATGGTTTTAGATAAATATAAAGAAAAACTATAAATGGGCTTATAGGGTTATGAGAAGAACCTTATAAATAGTTGTATGGATTTATAAAAACGGTTTATAAATGACTTAAGAAATAATTTATAAATGGCTTATAAAGTGTTTTAGAAATTTATAATGAGATTTATAAATGATTTTAGAAGTAGATAAAAGGGAAATCTTCCTCAGTGTTTGATAAAGATACTTATACCATTGAGACAAATATATGGATACTCTCTAAGTATTGAAAATATAAGGGTTTATGAATATATCTTTGTAAAAGTATTTTGATACAAGTATTTACAAGATGACTTTAAATAAATGAAGGATTATTGAAAGGGGCTTAGTGTTGCTTGGTGCTTATCGAATGTTGGTTTCCCATAAAATTTAAATCCTTGATTTGAATGTTTGTTTATTCGATAGTTAAGTAACCGACTATCGAATTTGGGATCCAAATGTAACTTTGGAAATATCTAGGAGAAACACGTGAGTTATATGGCACGGTATTCTCCGATGATGTTGTACTATGCGTATAAATCTCGTTTCGTTCTTCCAGGACAAATGATAAGGAAATCCGTCCACTAATGGTTAGGAGGTGATCTCTGCTCTTATCATTGTCTGCTTATTTCCTAAAGAATCAGGGTTGTTACCAAAAACTGTCGAATGTTGTTTCTAAGAGACCGGGATCAGATATGTTATTCGAAAACCACTTCGATCCAACTTATGCATTGGGAAGTGAAGACATCTTGAAGATGATGGGAATTCAGAGATGGAGCTCTCATGTGTTTCGTTTAGTCCCAGAACGAACTTGTATGGACGAATGCAGGCACTGCATAGCTGCTTGGAGGGCAGTGTTAGCATTCCAAGTGGGAAGTGCTATATAAAAGGTAATCGTAGCCTCAAGCCTCATTAACCTAGAATGACTAAAACAGGGGAGATGCTTCAAGGCTATGGGGTTCATTGCCATTAGGGTATGGTCATTACCCAATCTAGATCGATATTATATATCATGTATGCTCGGGGCCCATTTAGGTTGTTGATACCAACCAAGGTGATGACATATTCAGCTCTATCCAGTAAGGGGTAGGGCCGGTCTTGACTCGCAGGGAGTCCATGTGAGGCTCTCGGTGTATTTTATCTAGAGATGCACCATGATGGGCGGTACCCCAGTAGCCCAGTCATTGTATGGAAACCAATCTCCAATACGAGCCATTACGATTTTGATTGTGCCTAACTATGTTGGAATGTGAGATGCAAGCATTTCGGCTATTTTATATATTTACTTTGTACCCTTAGACATTATTATAGTATCACTGGATTTCATATGAAATGTTTTGGTTGTCGTAAGGTAAAAACCCGTCCGTGTTTATGTGAGGCGCGGTCCTACGAGATACCTTTGCTTTCAAAGGTTTTTATAACTTTAAAAATCCAGTTGGGTGTGTTTTCACATGCTGGTTTTCCAGACTCACTCGGGTGTTATTTTATTATAATGCTCGGATCAGACCGAGCATATTGACAGAATGCTTTGGATGCATTGGAGCTCAGGGGAACGAGTTAGAGGTCTTCAAGTCGTATTCTCGTATATGTTTACTTTCTGCTACTTTTTTATTGAAATTATCAGCAATTGTGAGGACGGGATTTTATAACTGTCCAAGCTGATAATTGTGATTGTTGTTGTACTCTGTCAGAAGTATGTATATAACAGTTTCTCTTTTGTAAAGATCATTTATATTATATTATATGTTGTTCCGCTGCGATTGTGAGATTTTGTGTCGATTTAGTTTCTTTCTTCGTCCTTTTCTTCTCTTCTTCTTTTTGCTTTCTTTCCCTTAACTATCCATCTTTCCGTTCGATTTAGGTTGGACATGTGTGGTTTATTGTCAGCTTGAATTGTACGGAAAAGCGGGTCGTTGCATGATTAGTGATATAATTAGTTTTTTAATTTACAAATCTTGTAAAATCAATAACTTGTTCATATTAGGTCCAAATCGAGCGCATTCAGTCGCATTGCACTCCTAGGGGCGATAACGACGTTATGTAATTGGATTGGTAGAATTTGGGGCTTGTAGAAATTTCTGCTAAAATCGAACGTCCATTCAGTTTTAGTTCAGAACGAAACGCTTCGGTGATAAATGGAATCAATGGAAGTTTACTCACCTTTAAATTAGCTATATAATATATCTGATGCTATAAATTTATTACTGAATGCTTGACTGATAGTTTGGATATTGTTATTGTTGTTTGATTGTTTATTTGGTTAAAATCCCATTTTGGAAAACGGATGACATATTAACTTAATTGTTGTGAACCCATATGATTATATATATTATCTGTAACCATTGTTTTGCAGGGAATAATTATAGAGAGACCCTAATGGGTTTCTCGTCAATAATTGTTATTTATTTCCTTATGCTGCTTATATTGATGTTTAGTTATAATTAATCATGATATTCTATTTTAATTGTTTAAGTGTCGTTTTAGCAATTTTCGATATAACATCAATTATTGAATATCATCTTCTAAACCCCTGGTATGTTGTCTTGAGCTTGTATTTTCATAAAATAGATATTTAAATTCATTAATCATTTTGATTGGTGATATTTAAATTAATTAATCATTTCAATTAATGATGTTTAAATTTTATCAAATCATTTTAACTAATGATTTTTAAATTCAATTAATCGTTTTGATTAATGATATTTAAATGAATTAATCATTTTAGTTAATGATATTTGAGTTTAGTAAATCATTTTAATTAATGATGTTTAAAGGTAATTAACCATTTTAAATATTGATATTTGAGTTTAATTAATTATTGTAATTAATGATGTTTTAAATTTAGTTAATCATTTTATGTTTGAATCTAATTTATCATTTTAGTTTATGATATTTGAATTACTTAATATTTTTAATTAATGGTGCTTTAAAAGTTAAGTAATTGATTTAATAAAATTGTTTTAAAGTTAATTAACTGATTTAGTGTATTAAAATCAATGAACTGTAATAAGGTTTAAAAGTTAATTTACTGATTAAATAAAGGTGTATTTGAGATAATTAGTTGTTTAATAAAGATATTTGATTGGTTTATTAGAAGAGATTATAAATTTGATAATATATCTTTTGGGATAATTAATATTGTTTTTTAAGTTTATAAAGATTAATAATGTGATTAATTATCTTTCGAGATAATTAATGTTGGGTTAAATTTATAAAATGGATTTTAAATTTGGTTTATTTTCTTCGAGATAAATTAACATTCTTTTTATTTTATAAAAGTAATTTAAATTTGATTTATTATCTTTTGGGATAATAAATATTGTTTTAAAATTTATAAATAATAGTTTATAAACAAGAAGATCTTTTAAAAAGAATTGTTTCTAATGAAGCTAAGTGTAAATTGTTTGGGTTTATAATAAACAATGTTCTGACATTTGTTTTGACCTTGGTATTAATACACTTAGAAAATATAATTTGTCCCTTTAAAAGAATATTTTAAAGAGTGTTTTTATAGTGTCTTTAAAAGTGGTTTGACATGAAAATCAAGTGCAAGTGAAAACAACTATCTTATCATTTCCGATAGTTGATTTATCGATTATCGATTTTGATTATGCTTTCTTCTTTATATTTCGTCACTATAAGATGATGTGTTGCTCATTTGAGCTTTGTTATCCTTTGTCGGAAATGACTAAACCCAAAGAGCGAGTGGAAACCAAGCTATGTGGGGTTGCTACCATTAGTACATTTTCATATCAACTCTAGATTTGGATTCGGTTTGCGCATTAAGATGTGAAATGCTCAGATTCCCGGTAAGGTTGGCGGGTTCAACTTGGACATGTCCGAGAGGTGTCACAGAGTATATGAGTTTCTCAAGTATATTTCTAGAGGTATACTTTCGGTAAGAGGGGCGCACCCTCCTTGTCATTGTTGGAAAAACTTCTCTTTTCCATTGTTGTTAATTCAAATCTTTGAATTGTTTCCTTAATTGCATTGAGAATTGCCTTATGCTCTTCTCTGTGTTTAATTATTTGTATCCATTCTTTCAAGTTTGGAAATTTGATATTATTTATGCTCATTCATTAAGTATGAGATTTGTTCTTACTAGTACACACACTTTTTATTTGGATTGTTTCTGCTTTTTATTTCCATTTCTTGATTGGATTGTTATTCTGATTTGTTTCCCATTTCTTCATTTTAGATGTTGTTCTTGTGAGGTTAAAACCCATTCTGCATTAGCGGCATGGTCTCATAGAAATTTTATATGTCATAATATTACTTGAGGTTTCTCATTCTGGTTTTTCAGACTGATCCGGGTGTTATTTTATTATAATGCTCGGGTTAGGCCGAGTTTTTCCCAGGTTGGCTTTGGTGATATGAAGTTATTGGAGAAGAGCTGGTGGTTCACCTATCGTAGTGTTTTATTTTCCGATGTATTATATTATATACCTATCAGCAATTGTAAGGTCAGAATTTTATAACTGTCCAGCTGATATGGTTTTTTTAACTCTGATGTACTCAAAATTTTGGAGTAACGGTTTTTACTGTTTTTATTATATTATATGTTGTTAATTCCGCTATGAGATTCTGATTTCCCTGTTCTCTGTTCTCTTCTTTTTATTTTACCCTAACAGTCTGCATTTCCGACGATTGGATGTTTGGCATTTGAATACCGTGAATGTATTCAGTATAGATTTCCGATGGTCGAAAAGGCCGGTCGTTGTAATTTGGTATTACAGTTGAAGGTTAAGCGAGAACTTTGACTTTGTTAGGGTATGGCTCACTAGAGATAGGGTTAGTAATACTCTAGAGTGAGTAACTCACTTGCGACAATGTAAGTGACACCCTAGAATGGATTTGAGAGTATATACGAGAGCATATTTATTAGTGTTATAAAAATGTATTGTGTTAATTGATCTAATGAGTTGTTTATGAATTCTGATTGAGACGTGGAATGCCACGGTATCGATAGGGATTTCTAAACACTTGAACAAGACGAATAGACACGATATTGATTTTTGAAATTTTGGTAAATGAAATATTTACCTCTATTTTTACATATAAATGATTAATTTTCAAATTTATAAATTATTTATAGTGTTTGTTTGTTAATGATAATACTTCTATATTATCATTATTGTTTGATTTGTCATGCTCAGATAATTTAAGAGCATTGACTATTATTTGTTGATTGTTAATCCATGCTCAACTGGTTTATGAGCATATATTGTTTGATAATTGTAAGTACATTAAAACGAACCCCTTGTGAATTTGGTTTCACAATTTGACTATAAGGTGTTCGGAGTAAATGTTATGTTAAAGTAATCTTTTAATAAAGGTTATTTAAAATAATCTAAATGGTAGGATAAGATATTAAGAGAATAAATGTTTGAAAAAAATTTATTATAATAAAAGAGAATTATTATAATATGAAATGATTTTATGTAAAGGTAATTTTATATAAATTTGGTTTATAAAATGTGTTTTAAAAAGAATTTTCAATTTAAACCCCGAAGTTGTTTGAAATAATTTTGAAAGGTTTTTGAAAAAATAATATATACTAGCACTACTTGGAAGTATTTCTAAATAAAAATATTTTGGAAGAGAAATTTTAAATGGAATTCCTTTTCTCTGGGGTAATTCGGGGAAAACATCTCGATTTGTTTTGTGATAATCTGAATACTCTTTTAAGTGACGATCGGGTGTTTGCTTAGGCGAACATTGGAGGGCACTTAGTAAATTATTCTCATTATCATTGTACGATCGAAATGAGTTCAAATCCGAATGAACCTAAAGTGTGTTTTAGTAAATAAATTTTTTGAAGTTATTTCATAAAGAAATATAAGTAGCATGATTTCAAACAGGATTTTGAAGTAAAAATCTAGGTAATTAGTCTTAAGTTTCCATAAAGGAAATTGGTTTAAAATAATGATATGGAGTTAATGGAGAAGAGTTGGAGGTTCACCTATTGTAGTGTTTTATTTTCCCATGTATTATATTGTATACCTATCGGCAATTGTAAGGTCAGAATTTTATAACTGTCCAGCTGATAAGGTTTGTTTTTAACTCTGATGTACTCTATATTTTGGAGTAACAGTTTTTACTGTCTTTATTATATTATATGTTGTCAATTCCGCCGTGAGATTCTGATTTCCCTATTCTTTGTTCTCTTCTTTTTAGTTTACCCTAACAATCTGCATTTACGACGATTGGAGGTCCAACATTTGAATACCGTGAGTGTATTCATTGTCGACTTTCGATGGTCGAAAAGGCGGGTCGTTACAATAATCATATAAAATCAAATATGTTTAGAAAATTAATTTTTAATTTTGTAAAATTATTTTAACATCAGGTAAACTCTCACCCAGAAAATAAAAATTAAAAACATTTTTTTGTTATTATAAAAATTATTATTCATATCGGTTGAAAATCGATAAATTAATTAAACATAAAGTTTAACTGAAATAATTGTGAATTTTTTTTCTAAACTTCAAAATATAACAATTAACATATACATCTTCTTTAATAAAACCATTTAAAAATGCACTTTTAGCATCCCAACATATACATCTTCTTTGATATAACTTAAAATCATTATGATTAGCGAAAGCAACTAAAATTCGTATAGTTTCTAATCTTGCTACGGGTGCAAAGGTTTCATCAAAATCTATTCCTTCTTCTTAACAATAACCTTGTGTAACTAATCGAGCTTTATTTCTCACAACCTCTCCTTATTCATTCATTTTATTTTCATATACCCATTTGGTTCCCACTATGAATTTATCCTCGGGTCTTGGGACTAATTCCCATACATCATTTCTTGTAAATTGGTTCAATTCCTCTTACAAAGCAAGAATCCATGAATCATCAATTGATGCTTCCTTTGGATTTTTAGGTTCAATAGTTGACATAAAAGCAATGTTAATCATTTTATTTAGTTGATTTCTAGTTTTAACAACAGATTCAATATTTCCATGTATATTTTCTTTAGGATGATCTTTCAAGTATCTTATTCTTTTATTTGGATGTGAATTTTCTGAATTATTATTATTTTTCTTTTCGGTAATCTCATTATTATTAATGTCATCTGGGTTATCAATGTTTTCATCTTCATTAATATTTGAATTATAAACTTAACATTTTCATCAAATGAGACATGTAATGTTTCTTCAATAGTATCAGTTCTAGTATTGAAAACTCTATAAGCTTTACTTCTATTTGAATATTCAATAAAGATTCCTTTATCTGATTTTGCATCAAATTTATCCAAATTTTCTTTAGTATTTAAAATAAAACATTTACTACCAAAAACTCTAAAGTATGATACTTTAGGCTTTTTATTATAGAATAATCCATATGGTATTTTCTTAGTTAATGGTCTTATTAAAATTCTAATTAATATATAACATGCAGTACCAACTACTTCAGCCAAAAATATTTTAGGTAAATTATTATCATTTAGCATAGTTCTAGTGCACTCTTGAATCGTCCTATTTTTATGTTCAACCACTCCATTTAGTTGTGGTGTTCTTAGAAATGAAAAATTATGAGTTATACCTTTCTTATTATAGAAATTCTCAAAATTTTCACTTTCGAATTCTCCACCGTGATCACTCTGAATAGTTTTAATTTTACTATTCATTTGATTTTTAATTTGTTTAACAAAGATTTTAAACATTTCAAAAGCATCACTTTTAGGTTTTAAGAAAATTGTCCAAGCAAACCTAGAATAATCATCTACAATTACAAATACATATCTATTGTGATTTATAGATTGTATCTATGAGGGGTCGAATAGATCTAAGTGAAGAAGTTCAAGGGGTTGAAAGAAATCATATCTTTTGATTTAAAAGAACTTTTTCTAAGTTTTCGTAATTGACATGCATCGCATAAATTATTAACTTTGAATTTTATTTTGGGAAGATCTCTAACTAGATCATTTTTAGCAATTTTAGATATCAGTTTGTAATACAAATGACCAAATCTTTTATGTGAAATCCAAGGATCACTTAATTCAGCCAAAAGACATAAATTATCATTTGAGATTTTCATACTTAATATATATGTTTTGTTTCTTAATACCTTCATAGATAATGTTTGACTCATTATCTTCAATGCGACATTTATCTTTTACAAATTTAATTTTGAAACCCTTATCACACAATTGACTAATACTTGTAGATTATGCTTTAAATTCCTAAATAAAAAAACATTAGAAATTATAGAAGTTTTAGAATTACCAACATTGTCGATGATCACATATCCTTTAGAGTTGTCTCCAAAATTTACTGATCCACCATCTTTGTAAACTATATCTTTCAAAATCTCTGGATTTCCAGTCATCTATCCTGAGCATCCACTATCCAATATTGATTTGTCCTTTTTGACTTGTAGAGTTTGATCATCAAGTGTCTTTTCATCAAAAGCCGTGTAACACATCTGTTCCTGCAATTCATACCTTTTTAAAAGATCACGTGATTTTTTATAGTGAATAGATGCAAATTTATGAAAAACCATAATGATGATTTTGCAAATTATCTTTTCAAAAATAGTGTTAAACGTATTATCGAAAATTGCCATTGAAACTTTTTAGAAATCAGATTATGAATACTTTGAAAACCTAGCTCTGATACTACATGTGAGTCAACGGAATAGGGATCTTAAGGCTAAATTAATACTAGAGGGGGGTGAATAGTGTTTAATGGATTATATGAATATTTTTCAAATTCTTTAAGATTCTACCTGGAATAATGTAATTAATAATCAAGAAACAACCATATAATCAAAGCGTAGATAAAAATAAATGCAGTAAAAGTAAAAGGGAATAAACACACTAGGATTTTATACTAGTTCGGAGTTACCCTATATCCAGTCCCGCACAATTCCTTGTACGGATTTTTTTTTAACTAATAAATGCAAATACAATCTCGATTTCAAGGCTACTAGACACACCCCCCAGAAACCCGACCTTTGGGTAGAGTCACTTGATTTCCAAACTACAAGCACACCCACTAGATTTACAAGCTACTAAGCACACCCAATTGATTTTACGGGCTATAATCACACCCACAAGTATAATAGTATGATTTGATAGAGTTTTACAGACTCAAATATTCGATCTTGATTACAATTGATCCTATAACTCTTGAATAGAACTTTGATCTTGGTTTAAGTGAGAGAGATGAGTGAAATCAGATAGTAGATGAAGGAGAATCAAACTAGTGATGATTGAATTTGATTCTGGTTGAATTTCGACAGAGTTTGAGAATATTTTTATTTAGAAAATGAGAGAGTGGATGGAGGAGAGATGAACAAGAAAATTATATTTCAAAATTCATTTCGAAGTCTGGTATATATAGAGGAACAACAGTTATGCCTATTCATGTAGAGATGCGCGATAATACACTTCCATACGTAGATAGAGTATGTCGACATACTCTTCAAAAAATTGAAAAACACTTTAAAAATCTTATTTTGAAAATATGTTGCTTTGTAAAATAATTTCATACTTTATATAATCATTTAAATATAGTTTATATATTAAAACTTTATAAAATAATTTTGAAAGATTTAATAAGAGTATTCAATATAATGTAAATAGTATATATAAAATCAATATGGTTATAAATTATAAGTTAATATCTAAAATCAAAATACAAATATCAAAAATAAACATAAGGAAGATATAAACTAAAATGCCAAAATATAAAATAGATTAAAAAATACTTAAAAACTTAATATAATATCTTCGTAAATATAAAATACCAAGCTGTGACGCCCCACCCCGAGACCCACATTAACAAAGAGTATTACTGGGTAATACTGTCTACTAATGCGGAGAATAGGGTTGGTTAGGAGCGACCATCTATAGCATTGTCTTAAACATCTATTAAATACGTCGATATAATGCTCTAATTTTTTTTCTATCTCAAGTGGATCGACATATCCAATAAATGCTTAATACAAAACTATAGGTGGCTAACGGATCTATCAGAACAAAATACAACAACTAAAATGTATCATTTTGTATTGTACTGGGGATGTATCTGTATACATGTGTATATATTTGTTGTTTGCTGATCTATGATAAATACAAAAGGTTAAGAAATTATCTGAGAAATATTTTGAATAGATGTTTGAAAAGATTGTTTTAAAAACCAAGATATTTGAAAAATATTTCAAACAAAATTATAGAAGGAGAGTGAGATCAGGAAAGTGTTATCAAGGTTTTAACATAAATTCTATGACTCTGTAACTTATCTATAATATCTTAAAATCTTGAACTCTTCAATATTCATGAGTCTTTAATTATCCCACTATTGAAACTCTATATCAGCATCTTGAATCTACTCTTGATACTATACAGTCTTCTTAATCAACACATATCTAATATCATACACTATATACTATATATAACTCGATAAAACATTAGTATTTGTATTTTATATAATGTCTATAGTTGTTATCATCAAAACTAATACCTAAGGTACTAACATCCACTCCTCTGTTATATGGGGTTAGTATCACGGTCAACTCAAGTCAAATCAAACACAAAGTCTCTGGTCATAGCAGTTCGACTAATAATAATTGTTATTATTAAACCAAGGACTTTGTGTTTTGAATATAGTGTTGAATATAGACGATATTAGAATTTTGACCATTACCAAATTCCATATGTTCAAAGTAATATAGTTTTGATGAAGAGAATTGGTGTAAATAAAAGTCATAACCGGGTAACGCTTAACAAAGTGAAATTGGATTTTACCGAAACCAAGTAAGCGATAAATTTAGCCATAATGTCACAACACATGCTAAGTGATGTGTGAACATTAATATTCGAATAGTTTGATATTAATCGCTGACCAAATTTACACCTGACGAGTCACACAACCGAAACAATGAATTCTCCTTTAACCGAATGATTTAATTAGTTTATAATTGTTATAAATTAATTAATACTTATAAAATATTAATTATAAAATTTTGATTATGATTTTAGGAATAAATATTATTAGATATATTTATAATAGTTATAAATGTATTAATCAATATAAGATATCGATAAGTGATTAAACTTGATTTAATTAAATAATATTATCCTTGGGCTTAAATGGGTTTTCAGCCCATCATGATGGGTAAAATTTTCAGCGGCACCATGACATGTGTGGCGGCTCAAAATTGGGTTTAGATGCTTGATTTTGGATGGCTCGGATCAAGGGAGAATTAGTATGGGATGCGATCCACTTTTTCCTCTTTTATATCCACTATATAGGCAAACCTAAACTAATTTGATTAGTATTTTTTGTCTGCCATCTCCACCATATCTTGCTGGTCGAAAATACTCCATTAGTGCTCCATCATATCAAGTCCAAATCAACTCAAAGTCAATCACTATCCGATAGTCAAAGGTCAACGGTTCAAGGACTAGTAATCTACTGAATCGAAAAAGTTTCAAGGGGGAGAGTTCATTCCTTAAGGGTGTACTTTGAGGCTTTAGTTCTTAGGTATGTTTTATCAAATTGTAATTTATAATTCTATGTACGTATGTATGTGTGTGTGTGTATAATTGTTAGTTAGGTGATGATTCTAATATGAATTAATGTTGTCATAAATTAGTTTGGTTATACGTATGTATATACTTATAAAAAAATCATATTTTAACATATCAGATCAATATAGTAGCATAATATACATATTAATTAAAAAAATTGAGAGAAATGTGCGATTCTCAAAAGTAGAGGAGAGCACACATGTGTGTGTGTATGTATATATATATACACATATATATATATATATATATCACTGAAAATAAAGGAGCTGCCAACATGCCTGGCAGGTAACACATATTAATTAACATTTTATTAAATTATATATGTGTGTGTGTGTGTATTATTTAATTACATATATATGGTTTATATTTAATTACAACATTATAATATGGTTTAAATTGATCATATAATTATATATGTACAAATTCATGGTAATAGTAATTTTTGACGAAAAAATAATAATTTATATAATAATTATTATTATTTAATATTATTTAAATCAATATACTACATTAATAAATCATATAATATCAAATATGTTTTGAAAATTATTTTTTTAATTTTTTAAAATTATTTTAACAGCAGTTAAGCATTAGACAAGAAAATTATAATTAAAAACATTTTTTTGTTATTTTTAAAAATTATTATTCAAATCGATCAAAAATTAATAAATTAATTAAAAATAAATTTTAATTGAAAAAATCATGAAATTTTTTTCCAAACTTCGAAATATTATTTGTGATTTAATAGAAATTTAAAATTTTAAAAAGGTTTCTAAAATAATTTTTATTAATATTTTATTTAATTTCAAATGAATATTCAATTAAAATATATTTTAAAATAATAAAAGTAAAAATAATATTTTTCTCTACAGTACACATGATCTGGAATTTGAAAAAATTAATTTTATTACTGAATATATATATATATATATTATAAATATATTTATGTATATTAAAATAAATATAAAATGTTATTTTATTATTATGTATGTACTAGTACATATTTTATTCATAGTTTTATAAAAAACAATTTAAGGAAAATGAGTGATCCTCTATGATTGGAGGAGAGCACTCATGTAATTTTATTCTATACTTAAAAATTGAGCTGTCAACATGCATGCCTGACAAGTAGCAATACCCCTATGCAATATGAAAAAAAACCCAAACCTAGAGAACTAAGATCCGAAATAAAGTACAAGAAAAAACTAACAAAATGAGTTAAACACTAAAGCCGACAAAATCAGGTAGATCCATCTAAATTAGAAAGCATACCTGAATCTGTTAAGAAACTATACAAAAAAGAGTAAGCAAATGATGTGTGTGTGTGTGTACACACACATATATATCCAAAATAAAAAATACTAATCTAAAAATAAAAGACATAGGCCAAGTAATAATGGACACCAAGTAGGGAATAATAAAGAGCATAAACCAAACATTTTAAAAAAATCCTTATAAAGACTAATTTCCTAATGAGTAAAAATCAAACATAAGACAAGCAAATGAACAATAAAATGAATGAAAAATTAACATCAATACGAAAATCCTAATAAGGATGAAGAACTAAAAGATACCCTAAACTGATTAACTAAGGAAGCTAGATTTAATTCAATACAAACATTTCTATTATTAGAAAAGTTATTATTTTTTAATAAGTCAATACAAGATTTTATTTTTTTAGGAAACTCGTTAAAACTTAAATTTTTACTTGGTTTATATTTAGGATTTGAAATCCAATTAAAACTAAATAGAAAAATTACATATATTAAATTATCCAGAACAATATTAATATTATTAAATACTCGTTGATTCCTTTCAAACCAAATATACTAACATATATTTGTGAAAATAGTGTCAAGTAAATCCTATTGTGACTCTTATAATACAATCTAAGAATTTTCCAATATAACTCATAATTAAATATGTAAATTTATATTAAAATTAAATAAATTGAGAGTTTTTACAAGGATAAATCTAGTCATATTACATTCAAAATATAAGTGCATAATATCTTCCATTTTATTATTACAAAAATAACATTTCTTATCGTTAAATATATTCTTCTTTTTTAAGAATTTTATAATTTCCCGTGTAAAATTAACCATATGTGCACTTTGGCTTTAGGTGGAACACTAATTCCAAATGTATTTAAATATTTTTTAATTTAATCCTCAAAAAATTTATGAATTTATAAAATGAATGAGATGTATATTTCTTAATAATATCCCAACACCAAGTTTTAATATCTTTTTCATTATCAAAAGTGCATGATTCAAGTTTAGCACAGAATAAGGTAAATTGTGCCAAAGTATTTCCTATTAGCATACGGTTAAAACTAAATTCCTAAGAAAATTTAAGTTAGGCCTATAAATATCAAAAATTAGTACATTTTTAAAATTGCAAATTTCATATAACTCTCTAATTCCACATTAGGTGTTATCAACCCACCTTTTGGCATACACAAGAAAATTTAACCCAATGGACATCATGATCATCAAGGCAGGAGGCCTGGAGAAACGGTTACCAAGCTCGGAGATCGGCTATAAACGAGACTATGGACGATGGTCAAGCGGATTCGGATCAGATCCCTAATTTTTGTCCTAATCAAGGTGCAATAGGTATGAAGTGATAAGGAAAGCCTCGTGAGGCTACATTTCAAATTTCAAGTCGATCAGAGTTCGTATGCTAGAGTTATGGGCAAAAGAAGAGGGATCAGATCATATTCAGGTCAACAGCACTACTCAACGATGATCACTCCATAACTCAATAAGCACAAGGCGGATTGAAGTGAAACTTTGGAAACAAGAAGAAGGGACCCTAGGGAGTCTACCCTACGGATCGCATAGCATTTAGAGTAAGTTGAAGGGATCGATACCTATCCCTCCATAGGGATCGGCTATAATCAGCCTTAACACCATATTGCAACAAAGATCGGTCAATAACTCAAGTTCTACCAATCCAATTGGCATGAAACTTGAAGGCTATACACAATATAACGTGGAGAAGCTCCTCTAGGGATCGCATGTCATTTGGAGAAGATTGGAGGGATTGGTACCTATCCCTCTAGAGGGATCGGTAGAAATCTGAGTACATGCAACACCACTTCATGGAAAATGCGGTATCTCACAAACCGTAAGTCGAAATGGCATGAAATTTGGAGGGCAAGTAGCTAACATCATTGGAAACCACCCAGAGGGACTACACCCCATTTAAACATACTAATAGGGATCAGTATTGATCCCTATTGTGGGCCCCAATAGGCCTGGAAATTTTTGGATGACCTCGTCTTGGACTCTCGAACTTTATGTCAAAATTTCAGCCCGATCCGTGCACGTCTTCCCCAATGAATACAGCGGGCATGGTGTCAAAATGGATCTTCAATCTAGGCTACACTCTGTCAATTTTATTTTGGGATTTCGGATTGTAACTGTAAACAATCTTCAGTATAATAAAAAGGATTATTTGGGAGTGGACGTAGGCCAAAGTTAGCCAAACCATTATAAATCTTGTCTTCTTTTACTTGCTTTCTAATTGTTTTAATTTTGTTCTTCCTTTATTTCTCTTCATATTTCTGTGATTAGATATTGAAGTTTTTTCATAATTGGTTGTTAGTGGCCAATTTTGACGTCAACATTTTGGTGGTTTCACTGAGAGGACTTGCACCCGCAGATTTGGAACCTTGGTGTAACGACCTGCCTTTTTGGACGGTTTAAATCGATGAGCAGACACACACATCAGACTCAAATCATTCAAAAGGGAAGATTGTTATAGGGTAAATAAGAAAAAGAATAGAACGAAAGAAAAAAGACAAATACAGAATCTCACAGCGGAATGATAAATATAATAATCAAAAAAACAGTTCATGAAGTGGTATGAATATAATAAATAGTGGTATGAATATAATAAGAAAAAAGACAAATACAGATCAGAGTTACATACAACAAGAATAAATAATAAATAAATAATGCAGCGGAATAACATGATGCAGTGGTATGAATATAATAAATAGTAATAGTACAAATCTTCGTCTTCGTCCTCCAGAAAGCAGTCTTCGATACACTAAAAGGTTCAGACTGACCCGAACGAATTGAAAAGACAAAACACTCGAGTCAGAACTAAAATATCTTATGTAAGTTAAATCAACTGTAAATAAATATGAGTGTAATAGCGTCAGAGATTATGAGGTTTGACATCTCCTATCCAGTGTCTAATGTGAGTGCAATAACTTAAGAGATGTTCGGGATTTCCATCTCCTAAGGATCCGTTAAACTATCTACATACATAGTACAATACGCTATTATAATAGTGTCTACAGTAAAGTAAAGTATTAAAATAGCGTTAAGGCATTACACACATCCCCCTTAACACATTTTTATATATTCCCATAGTCTATACAGTACCGTAATTCCTCCGTAAACTGGAGGGCTATCAAAGGGCACTCCATAGGTATGGTACAACCAAACTCGTAGAAGGTGCGCTAGGGCATGTAAACACGGCACTCGAGGCAATGCCAGGGTAGATATACCAAGTGCGGGTCCGGACTGGTGGTAATGCATAACAGCTACTACCGCCCACCTCGGAACACACTCCCATAATCAAAATCAAGGGGTGGCCACCAAGTCATCACAAAGTCATAATATGGTATCGAAGAAGCATGTTCGATAGGAGGAATGACCTCACTTGGCCCGGCGTGGGTTCTGTTTTAGTCACATCTAAGCTGACTCATGGGAGTCAGGGTCACGTAAATACCTCATACAGATGCGTTCGCCAAACCATCCTACTTCATTTTTGGAATCTCCACCATGTACACAGTTGTTAAAGTGGTTTTCGGTATTGGCAAAGAGTATGACAATATCTGATCCCGGTCTCTTTAACAACCAAATGCTTATTTCACACCGGATGGTTCTTTTACATTTCAAAAGTCAATTCACAATTGATATCAAAATATCATATTCTCAAAACCACATCATTTTCGAAATCACATTTACTTCTGAAATTATATCACATATGAAATCATATCACCTTCGAATTCATATTTCCAAAAATAGATTAAATCCTCATTTAAAATCATCATATTCCTCAAATAAGTCATTTAAATCCCTACTTATGTTACAACATCATTTAATCGTATTCTACTTAAAAATCAATGATTTAAATATAAAACTTCCACTTTACACAACCTGAAATTCAGAGAATAGTTTAGATAGTTTAAAATAGTTTAATTAGTTAACATAGTTTTAAATAGATATAAATTAGGTTAAATAGGTTTAAAATAGATTAAATAAATTTAAAATAGATAAAATACTTTAAATAGATTTAAAATATTTCAATTGGTTTAAAATAGATTAAATAGGTTTATTATGGATTAATTAGATTTAAAATAGATTAAATGAATTTAAAATATATTAAATAGAATTAAAATAAATTAAATAGTTTGAAATAAATTAAAATATTTTTAAATCAATTAAAATAGTTTAATATAGTTTAATAAAGTTTAAATGATTTAAAATAGATTAAAATATATTAAAATAGATTAAATATATTAAAATAGATTAAGATATATTGAATAGGTTAATTAGTTTAAAATAGGTTGAATTAGATTAAAATAAATTAAATAGTTCGAATTGATTAAGTTGGTTTAAAATAGATTAACTTATTTTAATAGTTGAAAATCTTAAAATTAGGATTAAAAGAACATTTACAGTTTATATCGAGATAGTAAATTTTGAAATTAACATCATATTTAACCATTTCTTCCATTCCAACATTTCAATAACTTAATTTCGATAAATGTCGTTTATACTTCAACATTTCAATTTAAACCAATTCCAATTTCAACATTTAAAGCTTGGATTTTCGAAAATAATTCAGTTTATATAAATCACGTTTTCTTCAAAATATCATTTAACTAAATTTAAAATTTAAGGTTTTAAAATCGTTTAATTTAACCAATCCGATGTCTGTATATAGTTGTAACAACCCGAGATTCCGCAATCACTTTGTTATCATCAAATGACGATTTGAATTATTGGCTAATCGCTGCGGAAGTTTTAATGGGTTGAATTCTTTTAAAAATTGTGTTGAAATTCTTTTGATAATTCGTTAAAGGGTTGTGGGCTTTCAAATTTAGTTGGGCCGTTCCCTTTTCAATTAATTCGACCCGCCCCTTTTGTTGAGATAAGGGATGTACACGGTCCTCTTTTCTTTCCTGGAGCCAAAACCCTAAAGCTAAATGAGCGAAACAAATGGTGGCTCTGTCTCTCGTTCGTCCCTCTTTCGAAGCTAGGGCTTCTTCAAAACTGAAGACGCCAACCTTTGTGACTCGTTCCATCAATAACCTCAACCTTGCTTTGGCGAGCGACGCTTCTATCTGGTCGAATTCGTCTTCGCTTCGAACAAGTTCGTAGCCCTAAATCGCGAGATGATTTCAGCTGGATTGAAGCTTCAAAGCTTCAACTTTCGACCGAACTGAGGTGAGTTTACTCACATCTATTTCATACTTCAGACGTTGGGTTTTCTTGGCTATTCGATTTCGTTTGAGTATTGGGTTTGATTTTGGGTTGAAATTATTGCAGTTGGTTTTACTCGAACGATTGTCGACTGTGTTCGACTTGGTATTCTCCACTGATACACTGATTTCGTACACTTTGTTTTTGGAGTATTTAGAAACTGCTGCTTTGATACCGGAAAGTGACCCTTTTTCTTTGTAGCTCAAACATTATTTTGAACTGAATATACTTTGTGACCTTGCCTTTGTTCGAACTTAGCACTGCCTGGATTTGAATTTGACTCTGTGATTTTGGCACTGTCGTACTCCATTCTGGTCACGATGATATTTGTATTTCCATATTTTTGTTGTATACTTGTAGTCTGGTTTCACATGATCTTTGCTGAGCACTTGTGTACAAACCAGTTGCTTGTAGTTCATTGATGTCATTTGCTTGCATACTATCTGTCACTTGAACTTGTGGTCTTTGTGCACCTTTCTGGTTTGATGTGCATATGCTTACTGGAACCTGTAGATGATTCACTGTTGTACTCCACTGGTCTTTGCATTTGTACATATGTTATCGTTGAATTTCACTGTTTCACTTCTGGTCTCACTTCACCTCTGTTTCACTCTTTAGCCTCTGTTTACTTGCCGCATTGGGTCATTTATTCCAGTCTTCATGTGCTCTCTGCATACTTGAACTGTCATTGTTTCAGTTGCATGCATTCAGTGACCTTTTGTAGTTGTACAATCATCATTCACTGGTGCATTGTATAACTTGAGCTTGGGTTGTCATTTGGTCTGCATACCTAAGCTTGACACTGTTCACATTTCAAGTTGCTCGGCCCTTGGCGAATATTGTCGAGTCTGATTGTATAGTAGGTGTACACGTGCCTTGTGATCTTCATATATGAGTCTGTTGCATTCATGGACTTAAGTCATTTGAGACATTGGATCTTTGCATTCGGATTATTTGTTGGTGCCTTATTGCATTTGTATTCTTCCATTCGACAATTGGTTGTTTCACTTGAGTGCATATGCAGTATGGAGTCAGTTTCCTTGTCGTGCTTACGTTCTTGAAACTATTTTGACTTCTGGAATTACTTGAGTTTCTTGTTGCAATTTCCAATTGTTGTTGGCTGCTGACCTGTAGCTTCACTTGAGTCAATTTGAACTTGAGCTACCGGCCTTATGCTGGTGTCTTCGTAACATTCTCTATTGATGTACTTCTGGTCTTTGTTTGGATTTGGACTGAGTTTGAGTATTGAGTTGCCTGGTCCTTGCAATTCCATTGTACAATCTTGTAGTTTCTTTGATATTGCAGTCTTCATGATTCGTAGGCTTGAGTTTTACCCATCAAGCTCACTTTGATGTATTTCATAGAGTAACTGGACTGCCTTGAGTCTGGTTCACTCGAGTTGCCTTCCTTGATTTATACTGAACTCGTATACATTCAGTTGGTCATTTGGGGAGTTGAGTTTGCATTTTGTTGTACCTGTACCTGTAGTTGTCCAAACCGATTCTTCCGAAGTTTCAGCCAACCACTTCAAATTCACTTGAGTTGAACCCGAATTCGGGGTTTGACCTTGCGATCATTGTGACTTTCATTGAGCTTTTGTGTATCTCCTGCGATAGTGGCGAGGCAGTACACGCGTGCATGTACTGCAGCCCTATCTGATTTGACAGTTTTAAATTGATGTTCGATTTGTCGAATTGTTTCGTTGGTGAATTTCAATGTTTTGGAGTTGTATTCTGATTTGGATTGTTGATTTATTGTTTAACACTATTTAGTGTTATATATGCCGTTATCCAATTCTCGTATCGAGAGTTGGATATACGAGATTTTTGTGACTGTCGTCTATTTGACTATCTGATTATTATTGCTATTATGCACTAATAACTGAGTTTGAATTAGACTGACCCGTGTATTATTTTCTTTTGAATGTAATACTCGGGTCAGACCCGAGTTATTTCAGGTTGTAGATTTCCTTCTTTGAGTTGCTGTTCAGGATATGAAGACTTTTCACATCTTCTAAAGTTGTCAATGTCATTTTGTAGTAGTCGTGTCATTGTATAGAACGATATGTATTCATGTATATTAGTCGATAATGTACTTGTATATATAACTTCTAGAGTCGACAGTTGTAGTTGTATCATATGTATTGTGTCAACTATGTATTAACTGACATCAGTTATATATATATGAGATTTTTGTTTTTATCTGTGTTCCGCAATTATATTATCTGTGTTATTGTTATATCTAATGTCCTAAACTATTATGAACTATCGTAGTTTGTTTTATATTGATAATTGGATATGTCGATGGGAGTAAATAAATAATAGATGAAAAATAAAAAGTATATACCACTCCTATCGAAATAACCAATATTAGTGTAAGACCAATTACGGATGGTCGCTCCTATCCAGCCTTATTCTTCGTAATAATAGACAGTATTTCTTTTAATACTCTTTGTTATTATGAGCATAGAGGTGGGGCATCACAATAGTTCTCGACCCTATGGTCAAGTAATACGGATATTTATCATTTCAATCCGCAATTTAAAATTTTACAGGTATATATCCTTTCAACCCGAAATCCCAATTTAATTTCAAATACATGAAATCGTACGAGTCTATCATTTCAACCCATAACGACTTCGCCATAATCTATCAGATCGTTCGGGTATGTATCATTTCAACCCATATGGAACTTGCAGTGTTATAACAATATCAAACATAACATCCAGTCATCCAATATCAACAATCAAACATCCATCACAATTTTCATCCAAATCAACCAATAAATAACAATAAATCAACTGATTATCATTAACAGGTATTAAATTAACAATTAAATTCGATATTAAATTAAATGACGATTAAATGCAAAAAGTCATATTTAATTGGAATGATAATTTAAATATACCAAACATCAATCAATCAATTTCTAATCACATCATAAATTTAGTCGAACTAACATAAGGTAATTTAGTAGTTGTGAGTGGGTTAAAGCACTCACTTTTGATTTCAAGATTCAAAATCCAAAATAGGGCTCAAAATTTGATAGTCTCAGAATTTGTACAAATTAGTTCCAGAATGTCCGGAATTCCGATATGATCCCAACGGAGCAAACCGTGCATGAATCCAAACTCGTATGAAAAAGTTATGATTTAATTAGCATTAACGATTTTAAATTAACATTTAATTAACTAAATAAGATAATTAGCTACTAACCCTTCTCTCCCACAATTCACAAGCGATCACGTAAACCCAAAACGCACGCCAAAGCTTCCGACCGCACCTCATCAACGTCGACTTGTCGACGATCTGAACATACCAGCGCATGCGCCTCGAGCCTTTCCTCTTCCACCTCGAAAGCCTCAGAACCCGCCACCCCCTATTGCAACAAAAACCCATGAAAACGTGCGACATTCAAAGGCAGATTTTGGCGAATCCATGATGTCATAGCACGAACAACCGTATGGATTTGAAGAGGAGGTTGAGATCTACAATTTTCATGTTCGGAGTTTTTGAATTCGATGCATGGATTGAGAGGAATCAAGGGGAAAAGTGGAGGCAATTTCGGCCATTGAAATGCAAAGAGGGCGGCAGCTAGGGTTTCAGGAATATTATTTTATTTCTCATTTAGCGTGCTATTTATAGCGTGAGGTCCAAAATGGCCCGAACTCCAAACGAAGCGTGCCGCCTGGCGTTCCTAATGTTTTACCCCCTTTCTGAATGCACTGGAACTAGTTTCGAGGCCTAATTCGATCGTATGAAGAAGTTAGCTATAAAATCAGTTTATTTCAAATTGATTTCAATTGAATTTGATTAAATTGATTTCTACGCGTTTCGAGTCCGTACGATCAAATGACAAGTCTGATCGCTACGAAACTTGAAACTTACCATAATTCACCGTTACGGGTCTGATGAAACTGGTTTCGTCGAAATCCAAGACAGTGGCCAAAATGGCTATTTTCACATTAATTAATAAATTATTATTAAATTGATTAAATCACTTTTAAATTTCAAATTTAGTAACCAACAATTTTCATCAATTTTGATTACTTGGACATTTACAATAATTTAAAACAAATTTACATATCAATTCAGTGTTATATATTACACTAATTACAGTGTTCAATTTCAACTGTAATTAAATACAATTAATTATAATTTAATTCCAATAAATTGATTTAATTTGATTTCAATCCTTTTTATTCAACCAATCATTACTCTATAGTCATAATTAACATTTGTTTAAATTTTATTTCATTAATATTCTTCTTTTATCACCTTTGGCCATATTAGTTGCAATATTTCAATTACATTGAAATTTTTGTCAATTTTATTATAACTTTAAAAATCCCAATAAATCAATTATTTCCCTGTGAATATAATTAACATTTCTATACATTTTATTACATTCACCTTTTATAGTTATCGTCTTCACTCACATTAACGTAACATTTAATTACATTTATTTGTAATTGATTAAATAAATTGGTAACACTAACAATTGTCACCTTTTCTACATTTAATAACATTTGTAAGTTTGTTATCTACACAAAATGCCATAACTACTATCACAACAGTACTTTTATCAATTACAATTAATTACATATTATTTCATTAATTTATACACATTTAAATTATCAATTACTCCTTAATCCAATTTATCAATTAATACACACATCGTTACAATTAATTTATAATCTATAACCAATTGCAACTTTTTAATCAATTTAATTAATTGGAATTATATTTAAAGTGGTTATCAATTCCCTTATATTAATACTATTACATTTCATTCCAGTTATATTCTTATTATTAAATCACAAATTTTTATTTCTTCCAACATTAAATCACAAAACTTTATTAAATTCAATATTTTAATTACCGAAAATTACGGGCCTTTACACCCTCCCCCACTCAAAACTTTTCGTCCTCAAAAAAGAAAGGAAGGAAAAGGAGGAATTAAGTAATCAATATATCTTATTCAAAATATTAAATTTATAAACAATTAATTTACATAATTAAATAATTTAAATAAAATATATCAATTTATAAAAAATTAAATCCTTTATATTCAAGTTAATGAAAGTTTAGAAAACATTCCACAAAAAATTTCTAAGTCCAAAATCCACATAAAATTTCGGTAGAGTCTCCTTTGTACGGAGAGGTCTGGGAGAAATAATAATATCAATAATAACAAAATATATCACATATTTCAAAATAATATATCCCAAACAGTGGGAAAAACAATATAATATCGCTAGAAAACCGTAATCAGAGAACGTACCTATTTGTCGGGCAAACAAATGCTTATTTATGAAACCAAAAGTAGTAGCTATTGTTTCCATAACCTGTATTTCACTTATTCAAACCTAAGAGGTTAATAATTAAGTAAAAGAGAAATATTTAAGTTGTTTCAACTAATACAACAAAACAATCACAACATAACGATAATCATTTGCAAACAACAACACAAACATCATTTTCAACAAAGTAAACAATTATCCATCCATAGCAACCAAAACAAATGATTTGTTCGGGTTCAGAACTTCTAATCATATAAAATGGTAAATAAACTATGAAGTAAACCATACACTCAACAGTCGTAGATAAAACTTTATAGATTATTTATACATCTCTATACAAAATAGAAGTATCCTTTTTGTGACGACCGCACATGACTCCTGCACTAAACATAGAAATAGTGCGCTGAAAAGTGTGCCAGGTAGCCATGGATGATCGTCAGAGGTAAGTTAAAACAGCAGAATCTATCGTATTACTCACAGCGCATGGATAAAATACAATAGAGAAAAATATACATAGTGAAGCTACACAGAACAGAATTGCATCAAATAAGCCTCATCGTAGTTTGATACAAAAATATGAATAGTCAATACATCCAGCCTCACTACATATCACTCAGAGAATATACAAGCAGCGGAACATCCAGTACATATAGTAAGAAAATAATACGCAAGCCTCCAGTTCGTCTTCGTCATCAGCATCGTCGGTAATTAAGAACAACACCTGTCACCTGCTACCTAGTCTGCCCATCCCAAAGTGGATGAACAGCCCAAGGTAATAAGAGTTGAACATAAAACCTTGAGTCAGACAATAGTCTTAGTGAGCGGTAAATTAACTAACAACATACCAAAAGAGCATAAAGGTAAAAGGAATAGGAACCCAACCCTCCCACTCCACCTCTTTCTACAGTGATAGCCTCCCAGACACACTAAGCAGAAGTAAACATAGTAAGGCAAAAATTTAAAGTAAAGCAACTATCACTCGAGTCAAGGTCGATGTTTTCCAAGCACAAACCCCCAAGGCCTAAACCAAGATCAGATAAGCACCCAGAAAATATCGCTCTTGAGACCGAATGACGGTACAACCAAACATCCATGACTCTGGCTATCACTGTTATCATTGCTTCGATACCACCGTTAATTGAATGACCGGCACATTCTTTCAGCCGTCCGTCAAGGGCCAATGGTAACCCCGGTTCTAGACAGAACTCCGCACGTCATCGCAGCCCGTGCCTAGGACTATCGAATCTGCCCAGAGTACTCGACCACCAACTGTAGTCTTTTGGGACTATCGAATCTGCCCAGCGTACTCTTGCTTTGAGCCTGCTAGAACCTTCAACAACGATGAAATCTCAGCCTTCTAGTCATCCTCCTCGACGACTATTCTCATACTAGCTCAAGCGCCTCTCGAGCCAACCATTATCCTCAAACTCGAACCATTTCACCGAGTCATCAACATGCTTGGAATGATCCCGTCTGGATTTAACCAAGGCTATCTCACATCATGCCTCGCTTCATCTCATCATAGCAAAGCCTCATCTCAACATCATCATCAAATCTATCCATATGAGATTTATCATCCGCGTCATATGCCACGAGTAGCTTTTCTTATTCAAGAGCCTTTCCCTTAGCTTTTGAATCATCTTCGACCAACTTGTCCAAATCAAATCATCAGTCAACTAATTTATAACAATCAATCAAGTCAATCATTAATCCAAGTAATCAAGCATTCAAACATGATCTAATAAACAATTATAACAATAATGGCAATCTTGTAAATAAAGAGTCCAAATCTAACAAGCATGAATCATGAGCAATATCTCTACAACTTGATGAATGAACTTGCATAGATTAACATGTAGTAAAATGGATGTCAAATCATCATGAACAATGGATCTATACTTAAGTTTACGAAAATGCATGAAATCACTATTTTAAACACATAATCAAGCCACCAATCCGATATACTCCTTTGGATCCGTGTGAGAGATAACCACCACTCACCAAATCACCTAAATACTTCAAAAGCAACACACTTTAGATCTGGACAGCGAAGGATCTAGCTTGATCCGCTAAAATTCCGCTTCAAACAATGAAATCTCTCTTCGATGGTTGTAGATCTTCAATCTAAGCTCTTGGATCTTCGATTTGATCTTTGATTTGGATGGAAGGAATCACAAGTGTAACAACCCGTATATTTGGACCATTTAAATTGACAATAATCCACACATGTCAACTTAAATAATACAAAACACGAATCATTATGGGATTATGAATACATATATGTAAATGAGAATCAATACAACATCACAGACACAGAATAGTCACAGAATAATGCAGCGGAAAAGTACATCATCATAATAGTAGTTCATGAATCTACTACAGGAATACAATAATGTATCAACATAAAGTGACAAAGAGAAATACAAGATGTTCAATACATAAGTTCATCAAATACTAGAAAGGAAATAACTGATAAAGATAAATGCTAAGTCTTTAGCATCTTCAACCAACCTTGATCAGCAACTGGATAGCTTCAGACTGACCCGAGCATATACAAAAGAAACACTCGAGTCAGGACTCAAAATCTTATACATGATAATTAGGTGCAAATAATAAAGTCCATAACTCAAAGATGAATGTGATACACATCTTTAAGGATCCGATAAACTATCAATATATACAATAGAATACGCTAAATAGGTAAGGTCTAATCAGTAAAGTATGATATCAAAAATAGCGTTAAGTCGTGGCCCATTCCACCCTTAACACATTTTATTCCCAAGAGCATATACAAGACCGTAGTTTCCCCAAAACCGGAAGTCACCAAAGGGCAATCCATATACTAAAGGTACAAAACAAAACGTAGTGGTCGCGAATAGGATAATCAGTATGACAAGGTACATGAGGCGATACCAACTAGGATACTAGTAGTTGCGTGATCCGGACTGATGTTGAGCATAGCAGCTACTATCTCAACACCGTGAAACAACACTCCCAAATCAAGGGATGCACCCAAATCGAATCACAAAGTAATAGATAAGGTATCGAAGAAGTGTGTCCGCTAGAGGTAGCGAACCTCAATGGCCCGGCGCGGCTCCTGTTTTAGTCATGTCAGGGATCATCCAAAATCGTTCTCTTTCTTCAGTCAACGCGTTCTCCAAAATCATCCACTTCGTTCTGGATCAACACTCCGCGTATATTAGTTATTAAAGTGGTTTTCGGTATCGACAGAGAGTATGTCCATATCCGATCCCGGTCTCTTTAATAACTACGCATTAATTACCCGATGGTCATTTAATATTAAAGTTTAAAACAAATCAAAGTCCAAAAGTCAAGTTGCAAGTTTTGACTTTCAAAATTTGACATTTCACAATTTAATTTATTTCGAACACTTAAAATCATACTTCCAAATGGAGTTTTAGTTCAAGTCCTTGAGTTAACAATACTTAAGTATTCAATTTCAATTTAATTCCTATTCCCATTCATCGTTACATTAAATTTAATCAAAACTTTGATTTAATAAATTTCAACAGCTAAATCAACTCCTTAAATTTAGTTGGTTTTACATTCCTTTAGGTCACTTTGTTACTTAATCTCAAATTAAATTTATAACAAATTCCAACTTAATTAAATTTATCCAAATTAGGTTTAATTTCGAATCTAATAAATTCAATTTATTAGATTCTAAAACTTACTTATTCGAATCTTATTTCAATTAAATGTGTCCATCCGTTTATCTAATTAAATAGATTTATTAATCCATTTTAAATTTTCCATTAAGTTATTGCAATTAAGTCCACTTATTAATTCATTACAATTAAATCCCTTAATTTATTACAATTAAGTCCATTAATTATTGCAATTAATCCTATGAATCCAATCCATTGATTTATTTCAACTAAATCCATTTATTCATTACACTTAAATTCATTCGTTTATTACAATTAAATCCATTGATTTATTACAATTAAATATATTCATTTACTACAATTAAATCCGTTCATTTATTACAAATAAATCTATTGTTTTATTACAGTTAAATTCATAAATTACAATTAAGTCCATTCATTTATTACAATTAATCCTATTAATTTAATTCCATTAGATCCTTAAATTTCGTTACTTACTTTCCAACAAATTTTTAAGTTCATTTCTTAATTTCAAATGAATTTCAATTTCAAAATGATTTTGTTGACCAATCGGGTTTCTTATCTTTAATTATCTATCCTAGGCCAAAGTTGTTCAATTTGGGTATTTATCATTTCAACCCAATATAAATAAATACATAAAACAAAGCATAACAAAGGGAACTTGTAGTGTGATAGCTGGGATGGTGTCAAAGTAAATAAACAAGCAATAGCAACCATACATAACAATTTAACCGTTTATTTAAATAATCCCAAAATAATCGTATTTAATTTACATTTGTTATTTATGTAAATTAAATAAAATTATTCCTAGAATCCACACTATCATTTCATGCGGATTAAAGATCATTACATAATAGGTTTTCACTTGGCGTTTGTTATCAAATTATTACAGCAATCATACATTCAATGGTTCAAAGTATAACTGATCCTATTTCTACGTGTCGTTTTATTTAACATTTAAAGGGACAAGTTCACATATATATCTATTTTGAATTTTTTTTTTGACTATCCTATATCAATTCAAATTTCATATTAATTATCACTTATATTAACAACCAAACATCGCATAACAAATTTAATGTCATAATTATTTCACATCTAACTTCAAATCACAATTTAACATCGATTATTTTAACATTCAAATTAATACCAATAACATATATCACTTGATTATCATAGCATAATAGATTGAGTCGTGAATGAAAATATTCACCTTGCGTGGTTGAAGAAGATGACGGTGAAGCACGAAATTGAATAGACTAGAATAGACGACACAAGCACGAATACGAACTATAAATCAAACAAAAGGTTATTCAACAATAGCTTAATACGATGTATATATATATTGATTTGTAAATATACATAAACCATACCAACGACTAGATGCAAATAAGGTGGATAGAAGACTAGATCGCTGAATTTGCCTCAACTGGAACTGCGCGGACAAAGCATAAATGAGTCCATAAGTTACAAATTATACTGATATATAATTTTATTAAAAGAAGAACAAAATAAAATAATATAAAATAAAAGGCGGCGGACGTGGAAGCGGGCTAAGCGGGTTTGACGCGGCGAGTCGGTTGGTCGGGGTAAGGCGGGCTGAGGCGGGCGCGGTCTGGGTTCGGGTCAGGCTGGGTCAGGGTTCGGGTCGGCTGGGCTGGGTTCGGGTCGGGCTGGGCTGCATGGGGCGGTGGGTCGGAGGTGGGGTAGGGTGGCGTGGCGAAGGAAGGCGGCGAAGGGGACGGCGAAGGGGACTGGGCAGGCGAAGGGGACGGCGAAGGGGACTGGGCGGGTTCGGGTGGCTGGGAGCTGGGCAGGCGGAGGGCACTGGGTGGCTCGGCGGTCTGGGCAGGCGCGGAGGTCTGGGCAGGCGCGGAGGGCTGCTGGGGCGGGCGAAGGGTTGCAGGCGGAGGGTTGGGCTGGTGGAGAGGAGTGGGACGGGCGGAGGGCAGGGGAGTTGGGCAAGCAGGTGGAGGCCGGTGGCTGGGGCGGGCGAAGGCGAAGGGGACGGCAGGGCGGGCTGGTGGCTGGCAGAAGGGAGTTGGGCTCGGCGGTAGGGCAGTGGGGCGGATGGGGACGGGGCGGGGCTGGGGTGTAGGCGGTGGCTGGGCAGCAGGCGCGGAGGCGGATGGGGAGGCAGTGGGTGATAGGAGGCTGGGTTCTCTTTTTCTCAACAGTAAAAATAAAATAAAGAAGAGGAGGAAGGAGATGTGAACGAATCGGAAAGGTGAAAATGCAAACAATGAAAAGTGGGATGGTAGTTTATTATATCAACTAGTACAGAAATTGAAAGGCCTCCAATTTATTTGTCTTGGTAACCGAAAGGCTGTTGGGTTTCTGGGCAGCTGAATAGTCAAGGACCCTTAGACTTCTGAACTGAGTAGGTAATTGGGTACCTGTCTGTGCTGCGTAACGGACCAGTTTGCAATCCGTTAAACAATTATAATTCGCAGCGCCGAACTTCGATTGACACAAATAAATATACCATTTTGATCAGCGCGACGAGGAAAATGCAACGGTATAAAGATATCAGTGGTACGAGTAAATTATAAAATTCGAAAATTTTCCATTGTGAAAAAATGCAGCAAAACTGCCGAAAAATAAGATCGACGGAGCTGAAGATGTCCGAAATTTGAAAAACGAAAAATGACATCTTGATCAGAAGATGGTTTAGAATTTTTCTATGTAAAAATATTACGGTTTAGAAGATAAAAAATTTCGCGTTTAAAATGAACTGATGTGAAGTAAACGCGCACGAAAATTTGCTGCGGTATTTTCCGACGAAATTTTTCCCATATCTATAACCATCTAGGCTCAATTTATAAACAAAATTTGGACGCTAATTGAAATCGTAAGAAAGTTCCATCATTTTATGTTAAAATAGTGGATTCAAAAATTTAAAATTGGGTCGGAATTTCAGGGTCGTTACAACAAGATTAGAGTGGAGAAAAGAAGTGAATAAGTGCAGCACTCGAGCTCTCAAAATGGCAGGACTTCGTCGGTTCAAAATCCCGATACCAAAAAGTGAAGAAAAACCGCGTATTTATAGGCAGTTCCTTAAGTCGTCCGCCCCCTTAAGTCGTCCACGACTTAACAAACCCCACGACCTAACGACCTATCACTCACGAGCCTATGAGCGACCTAAAGCATACACGGCCTAACACAGACACTACCTAACGACTTAAGTACCCACGCGACTCAACGACTTAGTACATATACGACCTAACACACATGCACGCGACTTAGCGACTTAACAGCATTGCTGACCTAACGACTTAACCCTTAAGCCCTTACGCGACCTAACTACGTACACGGTCTAAAACGTGCACGACCTTCAGAGACACGCGACCTAACGACTTAGCAGCTTACGCGACTTAACTAAACAAAGTGATCTACCTTAGGTCGCTTACGACCTAACTTTAACACAACACCCCATAAGTCGCTCACGACCCAACTACAACCACTTAACTATCTCCCTTAAGTCGCTCGAACGACCTACCTCCCTTAGGTCATTAACCCGCTTAATTCCTTAGGTCGTTAACTCGCTAACTCCTATACTGCTAATCCTTAAGCCGCTAACTACTAGGTCGTTGCCGCTAATTCTTTTAAGTCATCTAGACCCTTAAGTCGTCTACCCCTTAAGTCGTCAACTTCCTTAGGTCGCTCACCTAAGCCACTAAGTCGCTCCATAACCCAACCTGCTACACGACCTAACTCTGGACGACTTAAACTCTGGTCGACCTAAACTCTGGACGACTTAACAACACTAACAACCTAATAACAACTGTTTTACAATCTTTTGATCCGTAAAAATACGGGTCGTTACATTCTCTCCCCCTTAGGAATTTCGCCCCCGAAATTCCAAACAAACAAAAGCAATCAAAAACTATTCTGCATGCCTACCATCCATAGCAATCAACAAATCATGCATCCAATTACTAGCCTAGCATGCAGAATTCTAAGACTAGAACAAGTTACAATGTCGTGAGATGACACGACACCTTATGGCCATACCTCGAAGAGTTCAGGATGAGCTGCCTTCATCCTCTCTTCCACCTCCCATGTACAGTCGTTAACATCATCACTCCATTGTATCTTGAGCAACCTAACTACCTTCCTCCTAAGCTGTTTCGTGTCAGCTTCCACAACACGAAGCGGCTTACGAGGTCTCTTATCGACTGGATCAATCTCAAAATCTTCACAGCTATCAGCAGAAACCACCGTATTCGAGTCGTGCACATACTTTCGTAGATATGATATGTGAAAAACATTCTGCACACCCATCATCTTTTCTGGTAACTCCAATTTATAGGCGAGCTTTCCAATTCGCTCGATGATCGGAAATGGTCCAACAAATCTCGGAGTCAATTTTCCTTTCTTCCCAAACCGAATAACATTCTTCAGTGGAGAAATCTTCACAAAAACCATATCACCTACGTCGAATTCCAAATCCTTACGACGCTTATCGGCATAACTTTTCTGTCGGTCTTGGGATGCCTTCATTCGTTGCCGAATGATCTCTATGCAATCCGAAGTCTGTCGAATCATTTCTGGCCCAAGTATCGGCTTTTCTCCTGTTTCTAACCAACATGTCGGAGAGTTACACGGTCTTCCATACAATGCTTCATATGGTGCCATACCAATGCTTGACTGGTAACTGTTATTATACGAAAATTCTACCAAATGAAGGTGATCTTCCCATGATCCTCCGAAATCTAAAACACAAGCTCTAAGGAGATCTTCCAAAACTCTTGTAATAACCCGAGTTTTTCTAACACGAAAAACCGGACCATTTGGGTAAAAAGAAGAGGTAGAAGAAGAAGAAAAATAGATAGAAGAAGAAAGAACTAAACAAAATCAGAACCTCACAGTCGCAGCGGATAAAATATAATATATAGAACAGATCTTTTACACAAAATGAAACTATATCTGTTTATATACAATACATCATCATCAGAGTATATCAATACCATCATCAATATCCAGTCAATCAGTCAATACAACAATCACAGCAGCGGAATAATACAAGTACGAGAAATACGTCTCGAACTCCAGCTCCTCTCCTGAGCTCCATAGCAACCTATCCTGTAAAATACTCGGTCTGACCCGAGCATTATAATAAAATAACACCCGAGTCAGTCTGGAATACCAGCGCATCATAAATACATCCAAACTGATTATTAAAGTTTCAAAAATCCTTTGAAACAAGAGCATCTCGTAAGACCACGCCACAAATAAACATGTCGGGTTTTTACCTTACGATAGCTAAAACACTTTTATATTAAAATCCTCTAATATTATAATAGTGTCTATAGAAAGTAAAATAGAATCTAGCTGAAATGCTTGCATCTCACATTTCAACAATAGTTGGGCACAATCAAAACCGTACAGGCTCGTAGGGAGAATGGATTTCCAACGAATGACTAGGCACTGGGGTACCACCTGTCACAGTACGTGGCCTAGATCACAGTACCGAGGAGTACGCCCGCTCCCCTGCAACACAAGGCCGGAACCATCCCTTACTGGATGATCCCGAATAAAATCACCCCACGGTTGGGATCAGCAACCGCACCACTAAGCCGAAATAAAAAGGGACATCTAGACAGGGATGACCTTACCCTCCAGTGGGAGCTACCCACGAAGCCTTGCTGCATAACCCCTGATTTTCAGTCATTCCCGGTTGATGAGGTTCGAGGCTAAACGATACCTTTTAGAGAACATATCCCTTAGAATGCCCATCGTCCGCTGACGATGTTTCGCAAGCATTCGTCCATACCAGTCCGTCCTGGGTTTGAACGGAACCGAAGGCACTATTCCTACTACATCCATTTTGGAAATATCCTCAGGATTAGTAGCGACTAGCCCTTGCTCTTCACTGCTCCACCTTCGACTCCGAACACGTTACACGAAACGTACAAACCGAATCGAAGTGGTTTTCGAGTCTCCAGACCTAGAATCCCGGTATACGGAAACTCGATCCCGGTCTCTTCGAAACGATCGCGCATTTGGCCAATATTGATAGTCGGTGATTTAACTATCAATTAATGTTCACAAACATCCATACACATCCATCACACAATAAATAATCTCCATATTATTTACTTGTCTTTAATATCTTTAAAAGATATATTTTCCAAATTTTCCCAACTCATTTGAAAACAACTTTCCAAAGTTCTTATATTACAAGGTAAATCCTTTACCATATATTCCCAATGGAAATAACCAAGTATAAAACAATTTACATTTAAACAGTTAAAATACCTTATATTGAAATATACTTTAAAATATGAAAATTACTTCTATTTATTTACTTAAATATAAATTTAAAATATTGTGGAGAAAACTAGTTATTTACACATAACTTTGATTTAAGGTAAGATTTTAGTTTAACTAAATTCAAAATAGCGTTATAAGAAGAAAATTGTAAATTTTAACAACTTAAGCTAAAACCAACTTTTTAAATAAATCCATTTGTAAAATAATTGCTAATATACTCCCAAATTATTACGGTATTAAAAATTATAAATTTATTCCTTTAAAAATAACGATTTCTTAAAAATACTTTTAAAACGATTTAAAACTTAACCTTAGTTAAAATAAAATCTTTTTATAAACATTTACTTGGTTTTTCCAGGGAAACACTTTCCATTTAAACATTTCAAAAACTTCCCATTATATTCAAAATCCCAATTTGGCCCAATTTACATTTTTCCTTCAAATCCGATTTCAAATTTTATTCTTTGAAATTCTAAATTTAACAATTCATTTATTTCGTAAACCCAATTTATCCATTTATAATTAAATTCTGTGATTATACTTTATACAACAATGTCACAGAACAACTAAATTTCCAGATTTATCAATCACATCATATAAACAGGTATCACTATCAATTATAAAATAATTGCTACAATTGTGAGGAATCCAGTTGGATCCCTCCAACCTGTTTCTCCCTGCACCCACAAATATTAGCACATCACAATATAAATATCAATCCAGACTGATAATAACAATTTATTCAGCCATCCACACAGATATTTAAATATCAATTATTTATAATGCCTAGCATCCAGATGTGAGTGAGAAAAACTCACTTTGAGTTTCGGCGAGCGTTCGAAATTTAAATTAAACCGGACGATGTCCGATTTAACCCAAATTTCTACTTGCCCGGAATGACTCCGGATCTGCACCATCACGTAGCATGCGTTCCTGCGATTCCAACGCATCCAAAATCGTCCGAATCTGAGATCGTATGAACTCGTTACGATTTTATAACTTTCAAACTATAATTATATAAACAATTATCTTTTCTTTTATTTTTAATTACCAACCAAACGATCTGGCCACACATCACACAGGGAGAAATCACGACCGCAATATCCTTCTCCCTCCTTTCACGTTCGCACGCTCCAGTAAAACAACCCACTTCACGATTTAGGGCAAGGAACCGCTCCACCCACGACGAGCTTGACGATGATCAGGCTCCACTGTTTCGAAGAGCATGCCGCCACACACCCAAAGCTAGGTCGCGGCGAAGCTCGGTGCTCCATCCACCTGGAAATTCGCGAACAAACGCACATCCTTCTCGGTCGAACTGTTGCCAAATCGCTGTGCCAAACTCCATCATAACCGTCCACTTCGAAGATCTCGAAGTCCTCTACGATATTCATGTTGGACGTTTTCGCAAAAGATGAATGGATGGAGAGATTTGAGGGAATAACCAAGGGAACGTTTCGGCCATTGAAAAATTTGAGCGGCGGCTGGAACGTGAGGACTAGGGTTTAAGCAAATAAAATGAATATATATATTATGATTTAATATTATTTTAATCTTGTTAGAATCAATTCACCACTTACGCAAACGAACTTCAAATCTCACGTTCCGACAGGCTATCCTGGGTTTTTCTCGCATTCCGAACACAATGGAACAAGTTTCATAAGCTAATTTGATCGTATGCGCGAGATACGGAATTAAATGATCAATTTAAAATTAAATCGGTTAAATCGATTTCGATGCGTTTCGAGCTGCCACGGTCAAACGACAACTCCGATTGCCACGAAAATTGAAATCCGATAATAACTAACTATTTCGGATCCAATGGAACTGGTTTCGTCGAATTCCGAGACTGTGCCCCGGAAGGCTATTTTAACTCGTCTATTAAATCAGGCGATTTTCTAAAATTATCAGAAATGCTTAAAAATTCACTTTTAAAATTTTATTAACTTAACAATAAATCATATAAAATTTATAAACACATTAAAAATCATTCTGGCTCATTCCAAACTAAAATCTGATTAAATTGCATTTTAATAATATTAAATTCATTTTTAAATTAATATAAAATCCCAAATATTAATTTATCGACTTTTAAATTCATCTAAAAATCCAACATTATTGTTTATAACCAATCGAACCTAAAAATACATTTAAACATCATTTTACAGCTATTTACATCCAGATTCACCTTTTTATCCTAATCCCGAATATTTAATTATTATTCTATTTCAATTGAATTTCTTATTTGAAATTATAACTTATTTTATTGGTTGAACCCGAATCCAACCATTTCAAAATCAATTAAGGACCCACATTGAACATTTAAAACGAATTAAATGTTCAAATTCAATGGCTTAAAAATACGGGATGTTACAACTCTGTTGACTCTCTAGGTCTGACCATCTGTTTGGGGGTGATAAGTTGTACTCAAACACAACTCGGTTCCCAAAACTTCTTGGAAGCTCTTCCAAAATCTACTAGTGAACAATGGGTCTCGATCGCTCACTATACTTTTCGAAATACCATGGAATCGAACTATCCACTTAACATACAACTCAGCCAATTTTGATGCAGTCCTAGTTGATCGAACAGGAATGAATCTTGCACACTTAGTCAAACGATCTACGATGACCCAAATCCCTTCATTTCCCGTTCTTGTCCTAGGTAGCCCATCAATAAAATCCATCGATATTTGCTCCCACTTCCATGTAGGAACTTCTAATGGCTGAAGCAATCCACTGGGCTTCTTTTGCTCAGCTTTTACCAACTGGCAGTTCATGCACTTGGAAATAAAATTTCCAACATCCTTCTTCATACCTTCCCAGTAATAGGTTCTCTTCATATCCCGATACATCTTATTTCCACCTGGATGAATTGTCAGCTTCGAGTGGTGATTTTCCTTCAGAACTTCATTTCTCAATTCATCTATATCGGGAACAACTAGTCGTCCTTGCTTCCGAAGCCAACCCTCTCGATCGACCTCGAATCCTTTATCCTTTTCTAGGTCCAATCCAGATTCCAAATCACGGATAATCTTGACAAGCTTATTGTCTCGCTTTTGGCTCTCGCCAATTCTTTCCACGAGAGTCGGTCTTATCGATAAGTTTGCCAACATCTTAGGTTCCAATTCACATCTGGGCCTGAAGTCAAATCCAGCTAAATACTCGAGACTCTTCCATTCTGAAAACATGGCTCCCAATCCTGCATGTCTTCGACTTAACGCATCTGCCACTGCATTACCCTTTCCCGGAGTATAGGCTATACCAAAATCATATGATGCCAAAAACTCTAGCCATCGTTGCTGCCTAAGATTCAAATCCTTTTGGGAGAAAAGATACTTCAACGACTTATGATCTGTAAACAACTCGAATCGAACTCCCAATAGGTAATGTCTCCACATCTTCAAAGCAAATACAATCACCGCCAACTCCAAATCATGAGTCGGATAATTCCTTTCATGCGGCTTCAGTTGTCGACTTGCATATGCAACAACTCTATTCTTCTGCATCAGCACTGCTCCAAGTCCAGTACCACATGCATCGGTGTAAACCGCAATCTCTTCATTTCCACTTGGAATAGTCAAAACAGGAGCACTTGTCAGTAGCTCTTTCAGGATTCTGAAAGCTTGCTCACACTTAGCATCCCATCTAAATACTTGGTTCTTTTTCGTCAATCCTGTTAATGGTGCAGCTATCTTGGAAAAGTCTTTGATAAATCGGCGATAATATCCTGCTAATCCAAGAAAACTTCTCACATCAGATGTATTCTTAGGTCTAACCCAATCCTGGATTGCTGCCACCTTAGCGGGATCAACCGCTATTCCATTTCCAAAGATAATATGGCCTAAGAACCTCACTTCACTCTTCCAGAAGTGACACTTCGAAAACTTAGCCTTCAGCTGATGTTTCCGTAAGATTTCCAAAACAATACGCAAGTGCGTCTTGTGCTCTTCTTCAGTTCTGGAATAAATCAAAATATCATCCACGAACACTAGTACGAACTTGTTCAACTGATCTTTGAACACTCTATTCATAAGATCCACAAAATATGTTGGTGCATTGGTCAATCCAAACGGCATTACGAGCCACTCAAAGAAACCAGATGGTGTCCTGAAAGCAGTCTTCTGCACACTATCTTTTTCCACTCTTAACTGGTGAAATCCCGTTGCCAAATCCATCTGAGAAAACACCTTGGCTTCGTGAAGCTGATCAAACAAGTCATCTATTCTTGGCAATGGATACTTGTTCTTCTTAGTCACTTTATTCAGCGCACGATAATCCACACACAACCTCAATGATCCATCTGCTTTGGTTGCAAACACAACTGGTGCACCCCATTCGGACACACTACGCCGAATGAATCCTTTCTGTAAAAGATCATCAACCTGCACCTTCAACTCCTGCTGTTCCCTAGGCGCCATCCGCCTAAGAGGCATCACAACAGGTCTGGCTCCTTCAACTAGATCGATACGAAACTCGATCTCTCTATGCGGCGGTAACCCTTTGACCTCATCAAAGACATCCTCAAATCCATTAGCGATTGGCACCGATGACAGTCCATCCCGTGGAACAACCAGCGAATACATGAAGCTCATGAAGACGCCTTCCTCATGCTTACATCGTATCACAACCTTTTGCCCTTCCACATTCTCGACTGTCACCTCCAACCTTTCACAATCAACCTTTTCCGCATACTTCCTAAGCCAGTCCATACCCAAAATAATTCCGAACCCCGCAAAGTTCAGAACAAAACAATCACAAACAAAAGAGCAATCATGACTCGATACAATCAGACCACGGCATAGCATACACAGACAAGACGAACCCCCAACTGGATTAGTCACAACCAATGGCCTATCAACGATATCCGGTTCTAAACCCAACCGGCCTACAAGTTCATTACAAACAAAAGAATGCGACGCCCCAGTATCGAATAACACTCTAACTGGAACACCACAAATGGAAAGAGTACCTTGAACCACCACACTCTTTCCTTTCTCTTCAGCGGTAGGAGCTTTTGAAGATGATGGAACAGCCCCCAAAGCATAAGCTTGCACAATCTGCTTGTCCTTCCGCGGTTCTAGACAATTCTTCTTAATATGCCTCGGCTTGTCACAGTTGTGGCACTTCACCGGCACCTTTGGATTCTTGCAATCTCTGGAGAAATGGCCCTTCTGCTGACAATTGTAGCAGGTCACTTCGCCCTTCGGCTTCTTCTGACCATCCTTACCCTTTTGCTACTGTTGCTTCCTCTTCTTGTTTCCACCCTGCTGTGGTTTAGACTCCTCCTTGGTCACAGCAACAACAGATCCTTCTTTAGGAAACAGATTTTCGTGCCTGAGAGCTTTCTCCACAAGCTTCTCAAATGGATCGTCCAGATGATCCACCAACTGCCTCCCAAGATAAATGTCCAAGCCTGTCACAAACTTCTCGTTCTTCTGATAAGGAGATTCAATATACGACCGGGCATACTTGGACAAAGCTTCAAACTCAGAAACATACTCAAGAACTGGTCTTCCATCTTGCTTGAGCTCTACAAACTTCTTAAACAGAGCAGATTTCTGAGATGTAGAAATGAACTTGGCTTCAAATCTGGCTTGGAATTGCTCCCAAGTAATTTCTTCCTCCGAAGTATCAATGGTGATAGAGTTCCACCAGTCAGAAGCTCTCCCTTGAAGCTTTCTTGATGCGAGCTTCCTTCTAGTTGCATCCTCGATTCCCAAATCACCAAAGATTCTTCTACAAGCATCTATCCATCTCTGGACTTTAATGGTTGACTCTGTTCCCAAGAAAACCTTCCCTCCAAGAGCAGATAGTCTTTACACCGCTTAGCAAAATCCACCGGTCTTGGAGCTTGAACTTGAATTCCAACATCAACTGCTGGCCCCGGAGCTGGCATCCTTCTCATAATCGAAGTCATCATAGCCTCGAACATAGCAGCATAATCAGCAGCCCCCTCAGCAGCACGGCCTTCCCTATCAGCTGGTCTCCCTCTTCGACTCATTCTTAATATCTATAAAAGAAATGATCATCACACCTTGAGAAACAACTACATAAAGAACTCAAATCCTTCTAAGCTACTATATTATATATAGTACTCATCCATCAAAATACAATTACGTCTCTCATACGTAGTTACGTCAACGAGCGTTGGGTAAAATTGATTAACCAAGGCTCTGATACCAAATGTGACGACCGCCCATGACTCCTGCACTAAACATAGAAATAGTGCGCTGAAAAGTGTGCCAGGCAGCCATGGATGATCGTCAGAGGTAAGTTAAAATAGCAGAATCTATCGTATTACTCACAGCGCATGGATAAAATACAATAGAGAAAAATATACATAGTGAAGCTACACAGAACAGAATTGCATCAAATAAGCCTCATCGTAGTTTGATACAAAAATCTGAATAGTCAATACATCCGGCCTCACTACATATCACTCAGAGAATATACAAGCAGCGGAACATCCAGTACATATAGTAAGAAAATAATACGCAAGCCTCCAGCTCGCCTTCGTCATCAGCATCGTCGGTAACTAAGAACAACACCTGTCACCTGCTACCTAGTCTGCCCATCCCAAAGTGGATGAACAACCCAAGGTAATAAGAGTTGAACATAAAACCTTGAGTCAGACAACAGTCTTAGTGAGCGGTAAATTAACTAACAACATACCAAAAGAGCATAAAGGTAAAAGGAATAGGAACCCAACCCTCCCACTCCACCTCTTTCTACAGTGATAGCCTCCCAGACACACTAAGCAGAAGTAAACATAGTAAGGCAAACATTTAAAGTAAAGCAACTATCACTCGAGTCAAGGTCGATGTTTTCCAAGCACAAACCCCCAAGGCCTAAACCAAGATCAGATAAGCACCCAGAAAATATCGCTCTTGAGACCGAATGATGATACAACCAAACATCCATGACTCTGGCTGTCACTATTATCATTGCTTCGATACCACCGTTAATTGAATGACCGGCACATTCTTTCAGTCATCCGTCAAGGGCCAATGGTAACCCCGGTTCTAGACAGAACTCCGCACGTCGTCGCAGCCCGTGCCTAGGACTATCGAATCTGCCCAGAGTACTCGACCACCAACTGTAGTCTTTTGGGACTATCGAATCTGCCCAGTGTACTCTTGCTTTGAGCCTGTTAGAACCTTCAACAACGATGAAATCTCAGCCTTCTAGTCATCCTCCTCGACGACTATTCTCATACTAGCTCAAGCGCCTCTCGAGCCAACCATTATCCTCAAACTCGAACCATTTCACCGAGTCATCAACATGCTTGGAATGATCCCGTATGGATTTAACCAAGGCTATCTCACATCATGCCTCGCTTCATCTCATCATAGCAAAGCCTCATCTCAACATCATCATCAAATCTATCCATATGAGCTTTATCATCCGCGTCATATGCCATGAGCAGCTTTTCTTATTCAAGAGCCTTTCCCTTAGCTTTTGAATCATCTTCGACCAACTTGTCCAAATCAAATCATCAGTCAACTAATTTATAACAATCAATCAAGTCAATCATTAATCCAAGTAATCAAGCATTCAAACATGATCTAATAAACAATTATAATAATAATGGCAATCTTGTAAATAAAGAGTCCAAATCTAACAAGCATGAATCATGAGCAATATCTCTACAACTTGATGAATGAACTTGCATAGATTAACATGTAGTAAAATGGATGTCAAATCATCATGAACAATGGATATATACTTAAGTTTACGAAAATGCATGAAATCACTATTTTAAACACATAATCAAGCCACCAATCCGATATACTCCTTTGGATCCGTGTGAGAGATAACCACCACTCACCAAATCACCTAAATACTTCAAAAGCAACACACTTCAGATCTGGACAGCGAAGGATCTAGTTTGATCTGCCAAAATTCCGCTTCAAACAATGAAATCTCTCTTCGATGGTTGTAGATCTTCAATCTAAGCTCTTGGATCTTCGATTTGATCTTCGATTTGGATGGAAGGAATCACAAGATTAGAGTGGAGAAAAGAAGTGAAGAAGTGCAGCACTCGAGCTCTCAAAATGGCAGGACTTCGTCGCTTCAAAATCCCGATCCCAAAAAGTGAAGAAAAACCGCGTATTTATAGGCAGTTCCTTAAGTCGTCCGCCCCCTTAAGTCGTCCACGACTTAACAAACCCCACGACCTAACGACCTACCACTCACGAGCCTATGCGCGACCTAAAGCATACACGGCCTAACACAGACACTACCTAACGACTTAAGTACCCACGCGACTCAACGACTTAGTACATATACGACCTAACACACATGCACGCGACTTAGCGACTTAACAGCATTGCTGACCTAACGACTTAACCCTTAAGCCCTTACGCGACCTAACTACGTACACGGTCTAAAACGTGCACGACCTTCAGAGACACGCGACCTAACGACTTAGCAGCTTACGCGACTTAACTAAACAAAGTGATCTACCTTAGGTCGCTTACGACCTAACTTTAACACAACACCCCATAAGTCGCTCATGACCCAACTACAACCACTTAACTATCTCCCTTAAGTCGCTCGAACGACCTACCTCCCTTAGGTCGTTAACCCGCTTAATTCCTTAGGTCGTTAACTCGCTAACTCCTATACTGCTAATCCTTAAGCCGCTAACTACTAGGTCGTTGCCGCTAATTCTTTTAAGTCGTCTAAACCCTTAAGTCGTCTACCCCTTAAGTCGTCAACTTCCTTAGGTCGCTCACCTAAGCCACTAAGTCGCTCCATAACCCAACCTGCTACACGACCTAACTCTGGACGACTTAAACTCTGGTCGACCTAAACTCTAGACGACTTAACAACACTAACAACCTAATAACAACTGTTTTACAATCTTTTGATCCGTAAAAATACGGTTCGTTACACTTTCCCAACCAATCCATAAGCCAAACAACAATAATTTCAATGTTATTTAAGTTTGTTTCACATCATTTACTGTTCTTTTCTCATTCATATAACGACTATTTTCTTTAATTTACATTTATCACTTACCAAATTCTTTTCCCATTAAATTACATTCATTTCTTATAAAATTTCATTTCTCATTTATACATACAATGTTATTTTTCTCTTTTCATTACTTACATTTATTGCTTACATAAGCTATTTCCATTCAATTATCTAGATTATCTAGTATTATGTAAGTTTCTTTACACTTTAATTCATCATTAATAAATTTATTTCCTCTCACATTCATTTCTTCCATATATAATATTATTGAATGTTAAATCCATTTCTAACCATTTCAGCATTTCTGAAGTTATAATCATTCAATTATTATGTTACTCGCTTAATTATAAATGACTTCAACATTAACTTAAGTTTATAATCATTCACTTACAGTATTCACCTTTTACTATTCAATCTGATCATAAATAGCTTAAATGTTAACTTAAGATTATAATCATTTTTCTTACATTATTCACTTTTCTATTACATTTGATTAGTAACATTTCAACTATTAACTTTAGTTTATAACAATTTGTAACATTAGAATTTTTATTTATAAAAGTAATTCCATTGAACACTTTCATTTACTAAAGTTTACTTGTACAATATTCTATTACATATTCTTTTTAACATTTTAACTAAAATAATTTGGTAAGTTATATATATATATATTTGTGTGTGTGTGTGTCTTTTAGAATGCAATAGAAAGTTACATAATTTATCATATTTATTTTATTAACAAAATGTTCGAAAGTTACATTTTCTTATTTCCATTTCTTAATTTATAAATGACAACCTTTAATTTCTTTATATTTCGTTAATCTCTTAACATCTAATTTCTTATTTTACATCTTAAGCAGCTTCCAAACATTAAAATAGGTAAGATTTCATTTTTATTACATTAACTGAAATCTACTAATTATCAGAAGGTTTAAGAACTAACTCCGGGTTATATTTCCAAATAATTTTAAAATAATATATATATATTCATGATTTATAGATCAAATCATATTTAAGAATTCAAAATTAAGATTTATTTATCAAAACAAGGTGTAGTAAAACTATGACAACCGTTTACCCACTTTAAAACTCGAAAATGAACGTCGATGATGCGTGCACTCATCACCGAAATTATTTTCCAGCGACAGAGAGAGGAGTACATAACTTAATTTCTTTAAAAATTCCTTTAGTCGTTCCTTTCAAATTATATTGAAATATTTATATCAGAAAATACCTCTAAATAATACTAATATTATATTCCAAAATTCTTTGAAAGCGATTTTTCAAAAATCACGAAACTTAAGTTCTCAAATTCCAATTTATATTCATTTTATTTACAATATCATTATTCAACAAATGTTTATGAAATTTTGACTTTCTATCAAACAACATATAACATCCAACTATACATTTATAAAATTCATTATTTTATATACAAAATATCTAATAGGCAAAGTTATTTCAATTACCTATATTTCAAAATAATATTCTATCGGTCTGTCCTATTAAGTGTTTAGAAATTCCCATCGATGTCATAGCGTCCTATGTACCGACCAGAATTTATAAATACTAAACAGAACAAATTAACACAATACAAAACCTTTTATAACACTAACAAATACGCTCCCTTATATATATACACTCAACGACTCATTCTAGGGTATTACTACCCTATTCTAATGAGTCAGACCCCACAAAGCTAAGGTTATCGCTAAACCAAAGCTCTGATACCAACTGTAATGACCTGCCTTTTTGGACGGTTTAAATCAACGAGCAGACACACACATCGGACTCAAACCATTCAAAAGGGCAGATTGATATGGGGTAAATAAGAAAAAGCAGAGAAAGAAAGAAAAAAAACAAATACAGAATCTCACAGCGGAATGATAAATATAATAATCAAATAAACGGTTCATGAAGCTGTTTACAGATAACATTGATTATACTATTATAATACATATTAGAGTTACATACAACAAGAATAAATAATAAATAAATAATGCAGCGGAATAACATGATGCAGTGGTATGAATATAATAAATAGTAATAGTACAAATCTTCATCTTCGTCCTCCAGAAAGCAGTCTTCGATACACTAAAAGGCTCAGACTGACCCGAGTGAATTGAAAAGACAAAACACTCGAGTCAGAACTAAAAGATCTTATGTAAGTTAAATCAACAGTAAATAAATATGAGTGTAACGGCGTCAGAGATTTTTACGGGGTTTGACATCTCCTATCCAGTGTCTAACGTGAGTGCAATAACTTAAGAGATGTTCGGGATTTCCATCTCCTAAGGATCCGTTAAACTATCTACATACATAGTACAATACACTATTATAATAGTGTCTACAGTAAAGTAAAGTATTAAAATAGCGTTAAGGCATTACTCATATCCCCCTTAACACATTTTTATATATTCCTATAGTCTATACAGTACCGTAATTCCTCCGTAAACTAGAGGGCTATCAAAGGGCACTCCATAGGTATGGTACAAACCAAACTCATAGAAGGCAAGCTAGGGCATGTGAACACGGAACTCGAGGCAATGCCAGGGTAGATATACCAATTGCGGATCCGGACTGGTGGTAATGCATAGCAGCTACTACCGCCCACCTCGGAACACACTCCCATAATCAAAATCAAGGGGTGGCCACCAAATCATCACAAAGTCATATATGGTATAGAAGAAGCATGTATGATAGGAGGAATGACCTCACTTGGCCCGATGTGGCTCCTGTTTTAGTCACATCTAAGCTGACTCACGGGAGTCGGGGTCACGTAAATACCTCATACAGAATCGTTCGCCAAACCATCCTACTTCATTTCTAGAATCTCCACCACGTACACAATTGTTAAAGTGGTTTTCGGTATTGGCAGAGAGTATGACAATATCTGATCCCGGTCTCTTTAACAACCAAATGCTTATTTCACACCGGATGGTTCTTTTACATTTCAAAAGTCAATTCACAATTGATATCAAAATATCATGTTCTCAAAACCATATCATTTTCGAAATCACATTTACTTCCGAAATTATATCACATTTGAAATCATATCACCTTCGAATTGATATTTCCAAAAATAGATTAAATCCTCATTTAAAATCATCATATTCCTCAAATAAGTCATTTAAATACCTACTTATGCACTTGCTCATGATCATGGTTTAAATGATTTAATTTTTTATGAACCCGTAAAAGTCTTTGGTTAGGATAATAAATCTAGTTTATCACTTGTAGTGTAACGACCCGTATTTTACGGATCGAGAAGTTTGTCAAAATCTAGAATTTTAGTGTTGTTGAGCCATTTCAGATTTTTAGGCAGAATTTTTCTAAGTGTTAGGTCGTGGTTGGCGACCTAAGAAGGTGGGGTGACCTAGGAGTTAGGTTGCATGTTAGCTTAGGTCGTGAGGGAAGTTATGTCGTAGGCGACCTAAGGGATGGGTTGGTCGTATGCTGGCTTAGGTCGTAGGGAAGGCTAGGTCGAGTGAGCGACCTAAGAGAGTTAGCGTCTTATAGGATTTGGCAACCTAAGATTAGTTAGCGACCTAAGGGGTTAGGTCGGCAGCGACCTAAGGAACTAGTGTTAATAGTTAGCGACCTAGTATGGTGGAGCGACCTATAGGTTAGCGACCTAAGAGTTAGGTCGTGAGCTCCGTCTTTGGTTAGGTCGCTAGGTCAGTAGTCAGTTAGGTCATATTCTGGCTAAGTGTTAGGTCGCATCCCAGTTGTTCGCGACTTACGTTAGGTCGCGAGGAAAACTTATGTGTTAGGTCGCAAGAGGGCTTAAGTCTTAAGTTGCGGCATTGTTAGGTCGCGTGGGTTGCTAAGTTGTTAGGTCGAAGCCTATGTTTTAAGTCGCGAGCGACCTAGGAGATAGCTGTTAAGTCGTAACCCAGTTATTTGGTAGGTCGCATGGAAGCGCATCTGTTAGGTCGCTTGGGTGCGCTGATGTGCTATGTCGTATCCCCTTAAGTCATAGGTCGTAACCTTGTTAGGTCGTTGAAGCGCCTGGGGAATAAGTCGTTAGGTTGTTAGGCGCTAAGTGTTAAGTCGTAGAGGCTTTAGGTCGGAGGGGTTTTAGGTCGTAGGTCGCAGACGACCTAATTTCGAGCTAGCGACTTAGAGAGATTTCTGCTATAAATAGAGGGGGTTGTTCTCACTTTTTGGGATCCGGATTTGGAAGCGACGAAGTGCTGCCATTTTGAGAGCTCGACTTCTACACTTCTTCACTTCTTTTCTCCACTCTAATCTAGTGCTTCCATCCATCCAAGTTGAAGATCAAATTGAAGATTCAAGAGCTTAGATTGAAGATCTTCATCTTTTCAAGAGAGATTTCTTCGTTTGAAGCGGATTGGCGATAGATCAAGCTCGATCCTTCGCTGTCCAGATCTGAAGCGTGTTGATTTGAGGTTGTTTAGGTGATTTGGTGAGTGGTGATTATCTCTCACACGGATCCAAAGGAGTATATCGGATTGTTGGCTCGTTTTGGTGTTAAAATAGTGATTTCCATGCATTTTCTTCATCCTAAGTGTAGATCCATGTAGATCCATTGTTCATGATGATGTTACTTCCAATTTATCATATGTTAACCTATGCAAGTTCATTCATCAAGTTTGTAGGGATATAATTCATGTTTTCATGCTTATTGGACTTTCAACTCTTTAATTACGAAAATGCCATTATTGTGATAATTGTCCATTTAGATCTTGTTTGAATGTTTGAGTGCTTGGATTAATGTTTGATTTGATTGATTGCTATGAATTAGATGATTGATGGTTTGATTTAGACCAAAGGTGATTCAAAAGCTAAGGGAAAGGCTCTTGAATTGGGAAAGCTGCTCGTGGCATATGTAGTGGGATGATGAAGCTCTTATGCATAGATTTGATGATGTGATGTTGAGATGAGGCTTTGCGAGGATGTGATGAAGCGAGGCAATCATGTGATGAAGACTTGGTCTAATCCAGACGGGATCATTCCAAGCATGTTGATAACTCGGTGATATGATTCGAGTTGAGGATAATGAATGGATATGAGAATAGTCATCGAGGAGGATGACTAGGAGGCTTGGATAGCATCGTTGTTGAAGGTTCTAGCATGCTCTAAGCAAGAGTACGTTTGGGCAGATTCGATAGTCCCAACGGCCAACTGTTGATGGTCGAGTACTCTGGGCAGATTCGATAGTCCTAGGCACGGGCTGCGACGACGTGCGGGAGTTATGTCTAGAACCGGGGTTTCCATTAGCCCTTGACGGACGGCTGAAAGAATGTGCCGGTCCTTCAATTAACGGTGATATCGAAGCAATGATAACAGTGATAGCCAGAGTCATGGATGTTTGGTTGTATCGTCATTCGGACCCAAGAGCGGTATTTTCTGGGTGCTTATCTGATTTAGGCCTTGGTACTTGGAAAACATCGCCCTTGACTCGAATGATTATTACTTTACTTTAAATTGTATGCTCTGCTATGATTGCTTCTGCTTAGTATGTGTCTGGGGCTATCACTGTAGAAAGAGGTGGAGTGGGAGGGTTGTATTCCTATTCCTTTTTTCTTTATGCTCTTTTGGTATGTTGTTAGTTAATTTACTGCTCATTAAGACTGTTGTCTGACTCAAGGCTTTATGTTTTAATTCTTATTGCCTTGGGCTGTTCGTCCATTTTTGGGACGGGCAGACTAGGTAGCAGGTGCTGTTCTCTTCTCACGATGCTGATATCGAAGACGAGCTGGAGGGTTGCATATTATCTTCTTATTATATGTACTGGATGTTCCGCTGTTTGTATTCTCTGAGTGTTATGTAGTGAGGCTTGATGTATTGGCTATTTGGATGCTTGTATTCAACTATTATGGAGTTTTATATGATGTCATTTTGTTCTGTAAAGCTTCACTATACATATGTTCTATTGTATTTTGTCCATGCGCTGTGAGTAATACGATAGATTCTGCTATTTTGATCTACCCTGACAATCGTCCATGGTCGCCTGGCACACTTTACAGCGCATTATCTCTAGATTACGTGCAGGGGTCATGGGCGGTCGTCACATTTGGTATCAGAGCATTGGTTAATCGATTTTACCCAACGCTCGCTGACGTAACTACGTATGAGAGACGTAATTGTATTTTGATGGATGATTACTATATATAATATAGTAGTTTAGCAGTAAGTTAGTCCTTTATGCAGTTGTTTCTCTAGATATTCTAATCATTCCTTTTTATAGATATTGAGAATGAGTCGAAGAGGGAGACCAGCTGCTAGGGAAAGCCGTGCTACTGAGGGGACTGCTGATTATGCAGCCATGTTCGAAGCTATGATGACTTCGATCATGAGAAGGATACCAGTTCCGGGGGCGGCAGTTGATGTTGGAGTTCAAGTCCAAACTCCAAAACCAGTGGATTTTGCTAAGTTGTGCAAGGATTATACTGCTCTTGGAGGGAAGGTTTTCTTGGAAACAGAATCAACTATCGAAGTCCAGAGATGGATAGATGCTTGTAGAAGGATCTTTGGTGATTTGGGGATCGATGATGCAACTAAGAGGAAGTTGGCATCAAGGCAGCTTCAAGGGAGAGCTTCTGATTGGTGGAACTCTATTACCATCAATACTGCGGAGGAAGAGATTACTTGGGAGCAATTCCAAGCTAGATTTGAAGCTAAGTTCATTTCTACAGCTCAGAAGTCTGTTCTGTTCAAGAGGTTTGTGGAGCTCAAGCAAGGTGGAAGATCAGTTCTGGAGTATGTTTCTAAGTTCGAAGCTTTGTCCAAGTATGCCCGGTCGTATATTGAGTCTGCTTATCAGAAGAATGAGAAGTTTGTGACAGGCTTGGACAGTTATCTTGGGAGGCAGTTGGTGGATCATTTGGACGATTCATTTGAGAAGCTTGTGGAGAAAGCTCTCAGGCATGAGAGTCTGTTTCCTAAGGAAGGATCTGTTGTTGCTGTGACTAGGGAAGAGTCTAAACCCCAGTAGGGTGGAAACAAGAAGAGGAAGCAGCAGCAGCAGAAGGGTAAGGATGGCCAGAAGAAGCCGAAAGGCGAGGTGACTTGCTACAATTGTCAGCAGAAGGGCCATTTCTCTAAGGATTGTAAGAATCCGAAGGTGCCAATGAAGTGTCACAACTGTGACAAGCCAGGGCATTTCAGGAAGAATTGTCCAGAACCGAGGAGGGACAAGCAGATTGTGCAGGCTTATGCTTTGGGAGCTGTTCCGTCGTCTTCGAAAGCTCCTACTGCTGAAGAGAAAGGAAAGAGTGTGGTTGTTCAAGGTACTCTTTTCCTATGTGGTGTTCCAGTTAGAGTTCTGTTTGTTACTGGAGCGTCGCATCCGTTTGTTTGTAATGAACTCGTAGGCCGGTTAGATTTGAAGCCGGATATTGTTGATAGGCCATTGGTTGTGACTAATCCAGTTGGGGGTTCGTCTTGTTTGTGTATGTTATGCCGTGGTCTAGTTGTATCGAGTCATGGTTGCTCTTTTGTTTGTGATTGCTTTGTTCTGAACTTTGCGGGGTTCGGAATTATTTTGGGTATGGACTGGCTTAGGAAGTATGCGGCGAAGGTTGATTGCGAGAGGTTGGAAGTGACAGTCGAGAATGTGGAGGGGTGAAAGGTTGTGATACGATGTAAGCATGAGGAAGGCATCTTCATGAGCTTCATGTATTCGCTGGTTGTTCCACGGGATGGACTGTCATCAGTGCCGATCGCTAATGGATTCGAGGATGTCTTTGACGAAGTCAAAGGGTTGCCGCCGCATAGAGAGATCGAGTTTCGGATAGATCTAGTTGAAGGAGCCAGACCTGTTGTGATGCCTCTTAGGCGGATGGCGCCTAGGGAACAGCAAGAGTTGAAGGTGCAAGTTGATGATCTTTTGAAGAAAGGATTCATTCGGCGTAGTGTGTCCGAATGGGGTGCACCAGTTGTATTTGCAACCAAAGCAGATGGATCGCTGAGGTTGTGTGTCGATTATCGTGAGCTGAATAAGGTGACTAAGAAGAACAAGTATCCATTGCCGAGAATAGATGACTTGTTTGATCAGCTTCACGAAGCTAAGGTGTTTTCTCAGATGGATTTGGCAACGGGATTTCACCAGTTGAGAGTAGCTAAGGATAGTGTGCCGAAGACTGCTTTTCGAACACCATCCGGTTTCTTTGAGTGGTTGGTAATGCCGTTTGGATTGACTAACGCACCAACATATTTTGTGGATCTTATGAATAGAGTGTTCAGAGATCAGTTGAACAAGTTCGTACTTGTGTTCGTGGATGATATTCTGATTTATTCCAGAACGGAAGAAGAGCACAAGACGCACTTGTGTATTGTTTTGGAAATCTTGCGGAAACATCAGCTGAAGGCTAAGTTTTCGAAGTGTCACTTCTGGAAGAGTGAAGTGAGGTTCTTAGGCCATGTTATTTCTGGAAGTGGAATAGCGGTTGATCCCGCTAAGGTGGCAGCAATCCAGGATTGGGTTAGACCTAAGAATGCATCAGATATGAGAAGTTTTTTTGGATTAGCAGGATATTATCGACGGTTTATCAAAGACTTCTCCAAGATAGCTGCACCGTTAACAGGATTGACGAAGAAGAACCAAGTGTTCAGTTGGGATGCTAAGTGTGAGCAAGCTTTCGAAATCCTGAAAGAGAGATTGACAAGTGCTCCTGTTTTGACTATTCCAAGTGGGAATGATGAGATGGTGGTTTACACCGACGCATGTGGTACTGGACTTGGAGCAGTGCTGATGCAGAGAGATAAAGTTGTTGCGTATGCCAGTCGACAACTGAAGCCGCATGAAAGGAATTACCCGACTCATGATTTGGAGTTAGCGGCGATTGTATTTGCTCTGAAGATGTGGAGACATTATCTATTGGGAGTTCGATTTGAGTTGTTTACCGATCATAAGTCGTTGAAGTATCTTTTCTCCCAAAAGGATTTGAATCTTCGGCAGCAGCGTTGGCTAGAGTTTTTAGCATCATATGATTTTGGTATAGCTTATACTCCGGGAAAAGGTAACGCAGTGGCAGATGCGTTAAGTCGAAGACATGCAGGATTGGGAGCCATGTTTTCAGAATGGAAGAGTCTTGAGTATTTAGCTGGATTTGACTTCAGGCCTAGATGTGAATTGGAACCTGAGATATTGGCAAACTTATCGATAAGACCTTCTCTTGTGGAAAGGATTGGCAAGAGCCAAAAGCGAGACGATAAGCTTGTCAAGATTATCCGTAATTTGGAATCTGGATTGGATCCAGAAAAGGATAAAGGATTCGAGGTCGATCGAGAGGGTTGGCTTCGAAAGCAAGGACGACTAGTTGTTCCCGACATAGATGAATTGAGGAGTGAAGTTCTGAAGGAAAGTCATCACTCGAAGCTGACAATTCATCCAGGTGGAAATAAGATGTATCGGGATATGAAGAGAACCTACTACTGGGAAGGTATGAAGAAGGATGTTGGAAATTTTATTTCCAAGTGTATGAACTGCCAGTTGGTAAAGGCTGAACAGAAGAAGCCAAGTGGATTGCTTCAGCCATTAGAAGTTCCTACATGGAAGTGGGAGCAGATATCGATGGATTTTATTGATGGACTACCTAGAACAAGAACGGGAAATGAAGGGATTTGGGTCATTATAGATTGTCTGACCAAGAGTGCAAGATTCATTCCTGTTCGATCGACTAGGACTGCATCAAAGTTGGCTGAGTTGTATGTTAAGTGGATAGTTCGATTCCATGGTATTCCGAAGAGTATAGTGAGCGATCGAGACCCATTGTTCACTAGTGGATTTTGGAAGTGCTTCCAGGAAGTTTTGGGAACCGAGTTGAGTTTGAGTACAGCTTATCACCCTCAAACAGATGGTCAGACCGAGAGAGTCAACCGAGTTTTGGAAGATCTTCTTAGAGCATGTGTTTTGGACTTCGGAGGATCATGGGAAGATCACCTTCATTTGGTGGAGTTTGCATACAACAACAGTTACCAGTCAAGTATTGGTATGGCACCATATGAGGCATTATACGGAAGACCGTGTAACTCTCCGACATGTTGGATAGAGACAGGAGAGAAGCTGATGCTTGGGCCAGAGATGATTCGCCAGACTTCAGATTGTATAGAGATCATTCGGCAACGAATGCAGCCCAAGACCGTCAGAAGAGTTATGCCGATAAGCGTCGTAAGGATTTGGAATTCGACGTTGGTGATATGGTTTTTGTGAAGATTTCTCCACTGAAGAATGTTATCCAATTCGGGAGGAAAGGAAAATTGACTCCGAGATTTGTTGGACCATTCCCGATCATCGAGCGAATTGGAAAGCTCGCCTATAGATTGGAGTTACCGGAAAAGATGTCGAGTGTGCACAATGTTTTTCATGTATCATATCTACGGAAGTATGTGCACGACTCGAATTCCGTGGTTTCTGCTGATAGCTGTGAAGATTTCGAAGTTGATCCAGTCGATAGAAGACCTCGTAAGCCGCTTCGTGTTGTGGAAACTGACACGAAACAGCTTAGGAGGAAGGTAGTTAAGTTGCTCAAGATACAATGGAGTGATGATGATAACGACTGTACGTGGGAGGTGGAAGAGAGGATGAAAGCAGCTCATCCTGAACTCTTCAAGGTATGGCCCTAAGGTGTCGTCTCATCTCGCGATATTGTAACTTGTTCTAGTTTTAGAATTCTGTACGCTAAGCTAGAATTGGATGCATGGTTTGTTGATTGCTATGGATGGTAGGCGTACAGAATAGTCTTTGATTGCTATGATTGCTTGGAATTTCGGGGGCGAAATTCCTAAGGGGGAGAGAATGTAACGACCCGTATTTTACGGATCGAGAAGTTTGTCAAAATCTGGAATTTTAGTGTTGTTGAGCCATTTCAGATTTTTAGGCAGAATTTTTCTAAGTGTTAGGTCGTGGTTGGCGACCTAAGAAGGTGGGGTGACCTAGGAGTTAGGTTGCATGTTAGCTTAGGTCGTGAGGGAAGTTATGTCGTAGGCGACCTAAGGGATGGGTTGGTCGTATGCTGGCTTAGGTCGTAGGGAAGGCTAGGTCGAGTGAGCGACCTAAGAGAGTTAGCGTCTTATAGGATTTGGCAACCTAAGATTAGTTAGCGACCTAAGAGGTTAGGTCGGCAGCGACCTAAGGAACTAGTGTTAATAGTTAGCGACCTAGTATGGTGGAGCGACCTATAGGTTAGCGACCTAAGAGTTAGGTCGTGAGCTCCGTCTTTGGTTAGGTCGCTAGGTCAGTAGTCAGTTAGGTCATATTCTGGCTAAGTGTTAGGTCGCATCCCAGTTGTTCGCGACTTACGTTAGGTCGCGAGGAAAACTTATGTGTTAGGTCGCAAGAGGGCTTAAGTCTTAAGTCGCGGCATTGTTAGGTCGCGTGGGTTGCTAAGTTGTTAGGTCGAAGCCTATGTTTTAAGTCGCGAGCGACCTAGGAGATAGCTGTTAAGTTGTAACCTAGTTATTTGGTAGGTCGCATGGAAGCGCATCTGTTAGGTCGCTTGGGTGCGCTGATGTGCTATGTCGTATCCCCTTAAGTCATAGGTAGTAACCTTGTTAGGTCATTGAAGCGCCTGGGGAATAAGTCGTTAGGTTGTTAGGCGCTAAGTGTTAAGTCGTAGAGGCTTTAGGTCGGAGGGGTTTTAGGTCGTAGGTCGCAGACGACCTAATTCCGAGCTAGCGACTTAGAGAGATTTCTGCTATAAATAGAGGGGGTTGTTCTCACTTTTTGGGATCCGGATTTGGAAGCGACGAAGTGCTGCCATTTTGAGAGCTCGACTTCTACACTTCTTCACTTCTTTTCTCCACTCTAATCTAGTGATTCCATCCATCCAAGTTGAAGATCAAATTGAAGATTCAAGAGCTTAGATTGAAGATCTTCATCTTTTCAAGAGAGATTTCTTCGTTTGAAGCGGATTGGCGATAGATCAAGCTCGATCCTTCGCTGTCCAGATCTGAAGCGTGTTGATTTGAGGTTGTTTAGGTGATTTGGTGAGTGGTGATTATCTCTCACACGGATCCAAAGGAGTATATCGGATTGTTGGCTCGTTTTGGTGTTAAAATAGTGATTTCCATGCATTTTCTTCATCCTAAGTGTAGATCCATGTAGATCCATTGTTCATGATGATGTTACATCCAATTTATCATATGTTAACCTATGCAAGTTCATTCATCAAGTTTGTAGGGATATAATTCATGTTTTCATGCTTATTGGACTTTCAACTCTTTAATTACGAAAATGTCATTATTGTGATAATTGTCCATTTAGATCTTGTTTGAATGTTTGAGTGCTTGGATTAATGTTTGATTTGATTGATTGCTATGAATTAGATGATTGATGGTTTGATTTAGACCAAAGGTGATTCAAAAGCTAAGGGAAAGGCTCTTGAATTGGGAAAGCTGCTCGTGGCATATGTAGCGGGATGATGAAGCTCTTATGCATAGATTTGATGATGTGATGTTGAGATGAGGCTTTGCGAGGATGTGATGAAGTGAGGCAATCATGTGATGAAGACTTGGTCTAATCCAGACGGGATCATTCCAAGCATGTTGATAACTCGGTGATATGATTCGAGTTGAGGATAATGAATGGATATGAGAATAGTCGTCGAGGAGGATGACTAGGAGGCTTGGATAGCATCGTTGTTGAAGGTTCTAGCATGCTCTAAGCAAGAGTACGTTTGGGAAGATTCGATAGTCCCAACGGCCAACTGTTGATGGTCGAGTACTCTGGGCAGATTCGATAGTCCTAGGCACGGGCTGCGACGACGTGCGGGAGTTATGTCTAGAACCGGGGTTTCCATTAGCCCTTGACAGACGGCTGAAAGAATGTGCCGGTCATTCAATTAACGGTGATATCAAAGCAATGATAACAGTGATAGCCAGAGTCATGGATGTTTGGTTGTATCGTCATTCGGACCCAAGAGCGGTATTTTCTGGGTGCTTATCTGATTTAGGCCTTGGTACTTGGAAAACATCGCCCTTGACTCGAATGATTATTACTTTACTTTAAATTGTATGCTCTGCTATGATTGCTTCTGCTTAGTATGTGTCTGGGGGCTATCACTGTAGAAAGAGGTGGAGTGGGAGGGTTGTATTCCTATTCCTTTTTCCTTTATGCTCTTTTGGTATGTTGTTAGTTAATTTACTGCTCATTAAGACTGTTGTCTGACTCAAGGCTTTATGTTTTAATTCTTATTGCCTTGGGCTGTTCGTCCATTTTTGGGACGGGCAGACTAGGTAGCAGGTGACAGGTGCTGTTCTCTTCTCACGATGCTGATATCGAAGATGAGCTGGAGGGTTGCATATTATCTTCTTATTATATGTATTGGATGTTCCGCTGTTTGTATTCTCTGAGTGTTATGTAGTGAGGCTTGATGTATTGGCTATTTGGATGCTTGTATTCAACTATTATGGAGTTTTATATGATGTCATTTTGTTCTGTAAAGCTTCACTATACATATGTTCTATTGTATTTTGTCCATGCGCTGTGAGTAATACGATAGATTCTGCTATTTTGATCTACCCTGACAATCGTCCATGGTCGCCTGGCACACTTTACAGCGCATTATCTCTAGATTACGTGCAGGGGTCATGGGCGGTCGTCACATGTAGAATGTTTAATTATTCGAATATATCAAAAGAATTCTTTGATTTCTTCGGTTAATTATTCTAACCAAAATTTATTTATTGGTCACACTCACAATATTTTTTTTTATTCTCAAATTATATCAGAAAGTTTTGCAATTATTGTGGAAATTCCATTTTCCTTGCGATTAGTATCTTATTTAGAAAAAAAAGAAATACCAAAATATCATAATTTACGATCAATTCATTCAATTTTTCCTTTTTTAGAGGACAAATTATTGCATTACACAACCTGAAATTCAGAAAATAGTTTAGATGGTTTAAAATAGTTTAATTAGTTAACATAGTTTTAAATAGATATAAATTAGGTTAAATAGGTTTAAAATAGATTAAATAAATTTAAAATAGATTAAAATAGATAAAATACTTTAAATATATTTAAAATAGTTTAACTAGTTTAAAACAGATTAAATAGGTTTATTATGGATTAATTAGATTTAAAACAGATTAAATGAATTTAAAATAGATTAAATAGAATTAAAATAAATTAAATAGTTTGAAATAAATTAAAATAGTTTTAAATCAATTAAAATAGTTTAATAAAGTTTAAATGATTTAAAATAGATTAAAATATATTAGAATAGATTAAATAAATTAAAATAGATTAAGATAGATTCAATATGTTAATTAGTTTAAAATAGGTTGAATTAGATTAAAATAAATTAAATAGTTTAAACTGATTAAGTTGGTTTAAAATATATCAACTTATTTTAATAGTTGAAAATCTTAAAGTTAGGATTTAAAAGAACATTTACGGTTTATATTGAGATAATAAATTTTGAAATTTACATCATATTTAACCATTTCTTCCATTCCAACATTTCAATAACTTAATTTCGATAAATGTCGTTTATACTTCAATTTCAACTTCAACATTTCAATTTAAACCAATTCCAATTTCAACATTTAAAACTCGGATTTTCAAAAATAATTTAGTTTATATAAATCATGTTTTCTTCAAAATATCATTTAACTAAATTCAAAATTTAAGGTTTTAAAATCGTTTAATTTAACCAATCCGGTGTCCGTATATAATTCTCGACCCTATGGTCAAGTGATACAGATATTTATCATTTCAATCCGTAATTTAAAATTTTACGGGTATATATCCTTTCAACCCGAAATCCCAAAATTTAATTTCAAATACATGAAATCGCTCGAGTCTATCATTTCAACCCATAACGACCTTCTCCCTAATCTATCAGATCATTCGGGTATGTATCATTTCAACCCATAGGGAACTTGTAGTGTTATAACAATATCAAATATAACATCCAATCATCCAATACCAACAATCAAACATCTATCACAATAATCATCCAAATCAACCAATAAATAACAATAAATCAACTGATTATCATTAACAGGTATTAAATTGACAATTAAATTCGATATTAAATTAAATGACGATTAAATGCAATAAAAGTCATATTTAACTGGAATGACAATTTAAATATACCAAACATCAATCAATCAATTTCTAATCACATCATAAATTTAATTTAACTAACATAAGGTAATTCAGTAGTTGTGAGTGGGTTAAAACACTCACTTTTGATTTCAAATCGATTCGAAATCCAAAATAGGGCCCAAAATTCGATAGTCTCAGAATTCGTCCAAACCAGTTTAAGAATGTCCGGAATTCCGATACGATCCCAACAAAGTAAACCGCGCATGAATCCAAGCTCGTATGAAAAATTTATGATTTAATTAGCACTAACAATTTTAAATTAACATTTAATTAACTAAATAAGATAATTAGCTACTAACCCTTCTCTCCCACAATGCACAGGCGATCACGTAAACCCAAAACGCACGCCAAAGCTTCCGACCACACCTCATCAACGTCGACCTGTTGACGATCTGAACGTACCAGCGCGTGCACCTCGAGCCTCTCCTCCTCCACCTTGAAAGCCTCAGAACCCGCCGCCCTCTATTGCCACAAAAACCCATGAAAACATGCGACATTCAAAGGTAGATTTTGGCGAATCCGTGATGTTATAGCATGAATCAACCGTATGGATTTGAAGAGGAGGTTGAGATCTATAACTTTCATGTTGGGAGTTTTTGAATTCGATGCATGGATTGAGTGGAATCAAGGGGAAAAGTGGAGGCAATTTTGGCCATTGAAATGCAAAGTGGGCGGCGGCTAGGGTTTCAGGAATATTATATTATTTCTCATTTAGCGTGCTATTTATAGCGTGAGGTCCAAAATGGCCCAAACTCCAAACGAAGCGTACCGCTTGGCGTTCCTAATGTTTTACCCTCATTCCGAACGCACTGGAACTAATTTCGAGGCCTAATTCGATCGTATGAAGAAGTTAGCTTTAAAATCAGCTTATTTTAAATTGATTTCAATTGAATTTAATTAAATTGATTTCTACGCATTTCGAGTCCGTACGATCAAACGACAAGTTTGATCGCTACGAAACTTGAAACCTTACCATAATTCACCGTTACGGATCCGATGAAACTAGTTTCGTCGAAATCCGAGACAGTGGCCAAAATGGCTATTTTCACGTTAATTAATAAATTATTATTAAATTGATTAAATCACTTTTAAATTTCAAATTTAGTAACCAACAATTTTCATCAATTTTGATTACTTGGACATTTACAATAATTTAAAACAAATTTACATATCAATTCAGTGTTAAATATTACACTAATTACAGTGTTCAATTTCAACTATAATTAAATACAATTAATTATAATTTAATTCCAATAAATTGATTTAATTTGATTTCAATTCTTTTTATTCAACCAATCATTACTCTATAGTCATAGTTAACATTTGTTTAAATTTTATTTCATTAATATTCTTCTTTTATCACCTTTGGCCATATTAGTTGCAATATTTCAATTACATTGAAATTTTGTCAATTTTATTATAACTTTAAAAATCCCAATAAATCAATTATTGCCTTGTGAATATAATTAACATTTCTATACATTTTATTGCATTCACCTTTTACAGCTATCGTCTTCACTCACATTAACGTATCATTTAATTACATTTATTTGTAATTGATTAAATAAATTGGTAACACTAACAATTGTCACCTTTTCTACATTTAATAACATTTGTAAGTTTGTTATCTACACAAAATTCCATAACTACTGTCACAACACTACTTTTATCAATTAAAATTAATTACATACTATTTCATTAATTTATACACATTTAAATTATCAATTACTCCTTAATCTAATTTATCAATTAATACACACATCATTATAATTAATTTACAATCTATAACCAATCATAACTTCTTAATCAATTTAATTAATTGGAATTACATTTAAAGCGGTTATCAATTACCTTAAATTAATACTATTACATTTCATTCCAGTTATATTCTTATTATTAAATCACAAATTTTTATTTCTTCCAACATTAAATCACAAAACTTAATTAAATTCAATATTTTAATTACCGAAAATTACGGGTTGTTACACCTAAATATTTTGATCTAAAAAGTAATGGCTAGGAAATCAACAAGGAGAGTGCTACCAGAAAGGAGCCATCATGGAGGGAGTCAGGAGGCTTCCTCAGGAGCTGGAGCTAATCAAGCATCTATCTACATCGGATGAAATGGAAACGATGATGGATGCTATGCAGGAGAGGATGCTGAAAAGACAGGAGGAGATGATGTAGAATTTACTCTAACAGATTAGATAAGCTGGAGCACAGAATCAAGGAGTTGAAGCAGCAGGAATCGCTGGAAATCAGAATCGGGAACATGAAAATGGAGCCAATAGACAAAGGAATAGAACAGAGCAACCGGGGGCAGTCCCCTGCTATCCCAGAGGGTTTGGCACCGATCCCTCCAAATGTTTCGGTACTGATCCCCAAAGGCTAGGGGGCATGCCCCTGGGTCTGGTTAATCGTGATGCTGGAGGACCTGCGATCGATCCCATGGAGCTTGGTGCGAATCGGAATTTGGATGCTCATTTGGAGGAATACGTTCCAGAATTCCCTCGTAGACTCGGGGGGTGGCTTGGACATGATGATAGGAGACTACCATTGGAAGACAATGACAGGTTTGTAGAGATGATAAGGCGAGATATGCGTGGAGGATTAGTGAACAGGGATTTGGAGGATGTAAATAGAAGTCAATTCGCTCTAAATACCAGGAATGCTAGGAATCCACCAGACTTCAAACTACCAACACTAGAAGCATATGACAGAAAGTTGGATACAACTATGCATATGATGAGGTATATATGGCACATGGAAGTACTGAGGCATTAGAAGAAGTCCTGGCACGATGCTTCCCCTGTACTTAACGGATGTAGCCGCGTTATGGTTCAGACAGTTGGAGAGCGGTTCTATTGGCACATGGATAGAATTGGTCAAAAGATTTATGAAGCAGTTTCGGGTTCACATTACGAGACCTAAGAATGTGATGACATTGACCTCAGTAAAGCAATGTGCAGGAGAATCACTCATGGATTTCTTAACCAGGTTCATTGCGGCAGTTGTTTTGGTGGATCGACCAGATCCATCGATGGTTTTAATGGCGGCAGTGTCAGGAATTGCAGATAATTCAGATTTTAAGATATCACTGATACAAGATCCACCGATAGATCTTGGGTAATTCTACCATGAAGCAGAGAGGTTTCTACGAAAAGAAGATGCGAAAGCTGATAAAAAGGCAACGGAAGTTAATACGGTACAGGGTGAAGAATCGCTCGGTGAAAGCTCGGGAAAGGACCAGGGTAAATGGAACATGGATGATAGCTTTGATGGATCGAAACGACAGAAGAGGGAACCCAAATTCTCTTCTTACTCAGAATTGAATGAAACCCTAGAATGGATATATCTGGGCACTCGAGGGCGCCTTCCATATCGGAGCTCGGTAAGGAGGGAACCCTCCGAACGTGAACATACAACAAGAAAGCGCCGCCTATTCTATGAGCTAGATAGGTATAATACAAATGACTGCAGGCATTTGAAGGATATCATTGAGGAACATGTAAGGAATGGTCAGTTACAAAAATATGTAAGGACTCGGGCTGTGGCGGTGGAACAGGAGCAGCCACCGTCCACCTTGAATGAAAATGGCATTGGATCAAGGCATCATCATCAACTTGTCATCAATTGATCGGGATGGCATGGAATAAGTAGCAAGCTTCATAGTAAGACGGCTAAGTCACTTACACATATACAGGATCAAGGACGGTCCCTAGGCATGTTCTGAGATGATGATAAACCGTAATGCTAGGATTTGTGAAATTTGTTTTTTTCCTTTCTTCGTGTTTACTTCGAACTCTTATTTTTCTGATTTTATTTGATCTCTAGTTTATTGGTTGTATGGACTCTTATTTTATGGACATGGGAATGCTTAAATTTGGATCAATGTAACGGATAACACAGGTTATCGGGTATGGATTATGCCTGGCAAGGGGTAGGTCGCTTTGCTCGAATGCAATGGATCGACCTACTTAGGTCATCGAGTATGGATTGTGCTCGATAAAGATACAGAGAGATAAAGTCATTAGGTATGGACTATGCCTGGCAAGGGGTAGGTCGCTTCGCTCGAACACGATGGATCGGCATGCTCAGGTCGTCGAGTATGGATTGTGCTCGGCAAGGATCTAGTGAGATTGAAGATTTGGATTAGGATAACAACCCAGAGAGATTATGGATTTGTATATCAGCTTCGAACGGCTATGGATTTGGATATGTGCCCGGAGCAGTTTGGGATTTGGCTAACGACCCGATGAGATCGAGGGTTTGGATAAAATGATCTGGAGAGATCATGGATTTGGATTGGCAACGGATTGAATAATATGGCTATTAATGGATTACGGACATCAGATTTTGAGCTTTCCTATCGCAAGGCATGTTTTGGGGGGCAAAGTTTCAACCCGCCTTTTGGCAAAGCAGTACACATGCGAATTTAACTCAACGGACATCATGATCATCAAGGCGGTAGGCCTGGAGAAACGGTTACGAAGCTCGAGATCAGCTATAAACAAGACTATGGACGATGGTCAAGCGGATTCGGATCAGATCCCTAAATTTTTTCCTAATCAAGGCACAATAGGTATGAAGTGATAAGGAAGGCCTCGTAAGGCTACATTTCAAATTTTAAGTCGATCGGAGTTCGTATGCTAGAGTTATGGGCAAAAGAAGAGGGATCAGATCATATTCAGCTCAAGAGTACAACTCAACGATGATTGCTCCATAACTCAATAACCACAAGGCAGATTGAAGTGAAACTTTGGAAACAAGAAAAGGGGAACCTAAGGAGCCTACCCTAGGGATCGCATAGCATTTAGAGCAAGTTGGAGGGATGGTACATATCCCTCCATAGGGATCGGCTATAATCAGCCTTAACACCATATTGCAACAAAGATCGGTCAATAACTCAAGTTCTACTAATCCAATTGGAATGAAACTTGAAGGTTATACGTAATATAACATGGAGAAGCTCCTTTAGGGATCACATGTCATTTGGAGAAGCCTGGAGGGATTGGTACCTATCCCTCTAAAGGGATCGGCAGAAATCAGAGTACAGCAACACCACTTCACGGAAAATGCGATATCTCACAAACCGTAAGTCGAAATGGCACGAAATTTGGAGGGCAAGTAGCTAACAACATGGGGAACCACCCAGAGGGATCGCACTCCATTTGGACACACTAATAGGGAAGGGTACCGATCCCTATTGTGGGCCCCAATACGCTTGGAAATTTTTGGGTGGCCTCCTCTTGGTCTCCCGAACCTTCTATCAAAATTTCAGCCCGATCCGTGCACGTCTTCCGCTATAAATACAGCATACATGACATCAGAAATTGGATCTTCTTTATGCTTCTCTTTATCTTCAACCTAGGCTACATTCTATCAATTTTATTGTGGGATTTCGGATTGTAACTATAACCAAACATCAGTATAATAAAAAGGATTATTTGGGAGTGGACGTAGGCCAGAGTTAGCTTAACCACTATAGATCTTGTCTCCTTTTACTTGCTTTCTAATTATTTTAATTTTTTTCTTCATTTATTTCTCTTCATATTTTTGTGATTGGATTGGATATTGGAGTTTTTGCATAATTGGGTATTGGTAGCCAATTTTGACGCCAATAGGTGGAATAACTAATAACCAACATTCATGCAAAAGGAAGTGTTACTATCATAATGCATAACATTATTAATTCCTAAATTATATATATAAAAATTTGGAATTATCGATTTTCAAAAGTGAGATATATTATTTATATTATTAATAGAAGCGTGATATAAATTAAATGTACCTTTATGCTATTATTTAGTTATTAGTTCTTTCCAAAACAAATTTTCATTACTATCATTAAATTTCCATAACCATTTTCCTAATAAGGATATATTTAAAATTTGTAAATTTATAATTCCTAAACTACCTCATTTTTAGGCTAACAAAGCATATCCCAATTAATAAACACTTAAAGCTACTATTTTTATTATCTCCACTCCATACAAAATCTCTCCTAATTTTATCAATTTTATTAATTACTCATTTTGGGAAAAGATAAAATGACATCTAATAAATGGGTAATGCAAATAAAACTAAGTTAATAAGAACAATCTTACCCGCTCTTGATAAATATTTACCATTCCATTTGGACAATCTTTTATTAATTTTATCAATAATAGTATTCCAATCATCATATTTAAGTTTTTGAGGCATAATTAAAAAACCTAAATATTCTAAAATTCATCATTTTACAACTTAATGTGCATGCAATTTAGTTTTCTATATTATCAATGTCATTTAAAACAAGAACTAAGCTTTTGTCATAATTAATCTTTAAACCAAAAAGAAGTTCAAAACTATATAAAAATAAATTTAAGAGTAATAATATGTTTAGGAAAATGGGACATAAAAATCATAGTATCATTTGCAAATTGGAAAACCGAAAGACCATTACTAGTGATCTCATTACCTATTATATCTAATAACCTATTACTGCTAGCCAATTTAATAATTCTAGTAAAAACATCGGCAGCTAAGTTAAACAATGAAGGTGATAATGGATTACCTTGTCCATGTTCACATTTAGATTGAATCTTATTTCCTAATATACCATTCACCAAAATACTAGACTTACCGATTTTAAGCAATGACATAATCCATCCTACCCATCTAGCATTAAACCCCTAGCCCTTAATATATCTTTAAGAAAAACCCAATCAATGAAATCAAAAGCTTTAGCAAAATCAAGTTTTAAAAGCGCACAAATGATATTATTTGTACAACAATAATTAATATATTCTTGAACTGTTGTTATCCCATTCGTGATATTCCTACCTTAAGAAAAGTTGTTTGAGTATTATCTATTAACCCATTCATTTTAGTATTTAATTTACTAGCTAAAACTTTAGAAATGATTTTAAAAGAACAGTTTAGCAGTGAAATAGGTCTAAAATATTTTAGTTGATTAGCACATAAATTCTTATGTAATAAGATTATATTTGCGAAATTAAACCTACCTAACTATAATGAACCATCGTAAAATTCATTGAACATTTTTATTATATCATCCTTTAACACGTTCCAAAAAGTTTCAAGAATAAAATAGGAAATCCATCCGGACTCGGAGCTTTCTCAATAGGCATATCTTTTATAGCATTCATAATTCCCTCTTCTGTGAATGGATTATCTAACTCTACTAAATCAACCTTAGTATCCTCGGTGTAAAGCATATTCCAGTTAGCTTTAATTCTATGACCATTTGAAGTTCGAAAAATACCTCTATAATAATTAGTAAACTCATTATTAAGTTCTGCTTGGTCAAAAATCTTAGTATCATTAATTAAAATGGAATTAATGGTATTAGTGCGTTTTCTACCATTAGCTTCTTTATGAAAAAAAATTAGTATTCATATCCTCTTCATCTATCCATTAAACTCTAGATCTTTGTTTCCACATCACTTCTTCTTACATAATAATTTATTTAATTCTTCTTTTAAATTTGAAAGCGCATTTTTTGTGAAATATTCAAATTTCTGAATTCTTCAATTTTATTTAAATTTAATATTTCGTTCATTAGTTTTTCCTTTTTTAATGTGAATATTACCAAAAACATCTTTACTCCATTTTTTAAGAAATAACCGTAAATCTCTAAATTTACTAACCAAAACTTTGGCTATGTTTCTTGGAAATCTATAATTGTAAGTATTCATAGAAAGCCATTTTTTCAATTAAGTTTTTAAAAGTACTTTCTAACAACCACATCTTTTTAAATCTAAAGATTCTATTCCCAATATTAAGGTTGGGAGATGATAAGATAATTGGGCAGTGATCCGAATAGATATTCGGAAGCCACAACCTTACAAGCAGGATATTTGTCTTCAATTTCATCACTAATAAAAAAATCCATCTAATAAGGCCAGCGATGGCTTTTCTCTTATTTTACCAAGTAAATTGTCTATTACTTAATATTATCTCAATTAAGTTACAGTTAATAATAAACTATTCAGACTCTTTCATAGCAACAAAATCACCCTTCCTAGGGGATCTTTCACCCAAAAATCTAGTAACATTAAAATCCCCCCTAATCCATGGTCCTGCAGTGAGTGATCTAAATTCTAAACACCATTTGATAGAACCCTATGATTTATTTTTGAATTTGGCCCATAAACATTTGTAATATTAAGAGTAGAATCATCACTAATGTCAGAAAATATTAAATGTATCAAATGATCTTTAATAATAGATTGTAAAAGTCTAATATAATGATCATCCCAACCTAATATAAGTCCTCTACACTACCCTAGCTAGAAGATAGGCCCAATGATCGATATAAAGACCCCCTAGGCACCTATAAATATGATAATCAGGATGATCTGTTGTAGTTTCTTGCAGTAAAACTGTATCAATATTATTATCTTTGAAAAGATATTTAATTTTACTACACTTCCCTAAATCATGTAAACCTCTTATATACCAATTAATGAATCTCATAGTCCAAGCATTCTAACGTGTTCTATGTAACAACCCGCATATTTATCAGTTCTATATTTAAATATTTTATTTAAATATTTTATAGTTAAGTCGGATGTTAGTCCAAAAAGATACTTTTTGCATACGGTCAAATTAGGACTCGAGACCACTCCCATTGAGTTCAAAATGACGTTTGCGATCTTTTTGAGTATACACTTCGACATGTTTGGAGTAAGTGGAAATTTTGTCACTTTTTCCCGCCTTTGACTTTGGTTTGGACTGCACCTTCTTAATTCAGCCCAACCCTCTTCCACACTTTATCAAACATTTCAAGCTTTGTCAAAAATGGTGGTGGGAAAGAGAAATTAAAACTCCAAACTCAAATTCTATTTCAAATCCGAGATTCAACTCCAAATTCAAGTAGGAGATAGTGGATTTAAGCTTTGGATTGTTTCTCCTTGCTTTCAATCTCCATCTTCATCCATTTTAGTGAAAAGGTGAGACTTTTGATCTCACATCTTGCCTATAATTGTCATTGGACTGTTGGGAATGGTTCCCTATCATTTTAGCATGCACATTTGCATTTGGTTTGGATTGGATTGGCGAAAAACCCAAATTTTTAGTGTTTTTGGAGATTTCCTGAGCTTAGGTCGTTCTGCCTCCATAGGTCGCCCAGAACTGTAGCTCGTTCGCGTTGAAAAGTCACGCAGTGTTAGGTCGTTCGCGAGTTAAGCCTTAAGTTGTAGGTCGTTCGCGAGTTAAGCCTTAAGTCATAGGTCGTTTGCGAGTTCCTTAGGTCGCGTGCCCAGTTAGGTCGCGAGTCTATAGGTCGCGTGCCCAGTTAGGTCGCGAGTCTATAGGTCGCGTACATTTTAGGTCGCCACTTTTAGGTCGTGCACCCTCCTTAGGTCGCGAACCTGTTAGGTCGCGCACCCTTCTTTAGGTCGCGAGTTCCTTAGGTCGCTCACCTCCCTTAAGTCGCTCACCATTAGGTCGTATGACCTATAAGTCGCTTGCTCCAGTTAGGTCGCTCGGCTATTTTGTTAGGTCGCTTGGCCATTGTGTTAGGTCGCGTGAACCCTTAGGTCATATGACCTACTTTTCCTTAGGTCGCTTGACCGGCTTGGCTTCAATAGGTCGAACCCCGTATACCTCTGCGTAGGCGATCTTATCTGAAAAAGCATTCAACAGAACTTCCACTTTGATGCATTTTAAGCTGATTTCCTTGGATTTTGTTCACGTCTTTGAATGTGAATTTTTGTGATAGATTGTTTCAACAATCGCTTTATGACTTGTCACTTTAAAGATATATGAAGGTTTCAATACTAGTAGTAAATATTAAAACTCTTTCATCAAAGCGATTTCAACACTATTTTAAATATCAAAAGTTCGTTTTCTCAAACCAATTTCCAATCTACTAATATATACAAGCCTTTACTTCACTCGAATGAGAAATCGACTTAAATGACTTAGTAAAACGAGTGGTATGAAACGCTTGCGTTCACTTTGTCGGTTAGCTCTTGGACTTGTTCGATTGAACCCTTTGGTGACAATTTCCTAGTGAAGATCTACAGTTTGTTCGTAAATATTTAAGTTAAGCAAGTGGTTATGGGACATGAAGCTAAACTCATATATTTACTAGCTTAGTTTAATTCACACTTCTCGTTGATCATGACGATCACTTTATGATTTAGACTAGCAATTGTGTGATGTCTCTTTGTTTGCAAGGTTAGACTAGACCGCATTGGTGTGATTCCGACTCACACATATCTCTTTGTCCGCAAGGTTAGTCTAGACACCATTTGTGTGATTCCACTCACACATACCTTTTTGTTTGCGAGGTTAGGCTAGACACCACTTGTGTGATTCCACTCACACATACCTTTTTGCTTTTTGGTTAGCCTAGACCTCAATCTGTGTGATTCCGACTCACACATATGGGGTAGCTCCCCATGGTCTTCGGACCGTCATGTGGTAGGCCTCTTTCTCTTTTTATGATTTCTGGATTTCTTGTTTTGATTTCTGGATTTTTTTATGTCATTGACTTGTTATGAGTACAAGTTTAGGGTATGATGCCCTCTTTGGATCTTTGAGAAGATTCTTGTGATATTGATCGTTTCTCATCGGTTGATCTCCTGTTGATCATCATTTGCATACTTATAGTAGTATGTCAGTATGGATATTTTATGTTTATGCCATATCTTTTATTTTATATCATGTCATCTGATATTTATAGCTAGACTGATCCGTTTATTATTTTCTTAAATAATACTCGGGCCAGACCGAGATGTTACAGGTGCTTTTGCTTGACTTCCTCCCGGGACTTGCTTCTCTGACTTTTGGCTAACTATTTAGTTTAGCAATTTTTGTTGTATACACTTGAGATATGGACTCATAGTTGTATTCTTTTGGTATAGCATGTGTTGCTATTCTTTTGTATTATTGTGGATCTTTTTGACCACTACTCTGATGTACACTTTCATGTGTTAGTTATATATTCATATCTTCTTCCGCCTTTGTGATATGGATGTCTGTGACTGATTTGTGTTATGTTTATTTCTATGTTTGTTTCCGAAGATTATTTTATAGCCACCGTGTGATAAGCAATTACATGGATGGTCGCTCCTCAACAGCCTTATTCTCCGTGCTAGTTGACAGCACTACATCGTAGTGTTCTTGGCTAGCGTGGGTATTGAGGTAGGGCGTTACATTCTAATTCCTTACTTTTAATATAATCCGCGTCTAACTGAATAGCATCAAAAATAAAACCTAAATTCTTAGCTAAGAAATGCATATCACTAGTAGACAAATTATTCAAAGCACATGAACTATATGTACTACCCAAAAGAAAGTCCATACCTGAGCTAGAGCTATCGGAGGCTCTAGAATCAACTCTAAGAAGATGTGCATTCCACCTTACCGATCTATACTCAATCGAACTAGGAACAAAATCAATACTACTCTCAAAGCTAGCGTTTTTAACTTTTTTCTTCCTCTTTACACTACTGCCAGGATATATGCTATGATTCGTTTGTCTAGAATTGCTACACAAATCTGAATCTGCTATACTACAATTTGACTTCAAACTACTTTTACAGCCAAAGCTTCTCAAATTAGAAAAAACTAAAACCCCTGCATATGAAATGATACTCTCCATCAACTCCTTCACGCTAGTGAATACAATAATTTGTTTGTTATTTAAAACCTCATTAGATCTAAGCCTAATAACTACATCGTCACCAACAGAATCCTACAAACATGAGTGGCCCTGTACCTAATTACTCATCTTACCCTCATCAGAAAAAAATGCCATACCATGTGAGACCCGAAAAGCATATTGTAACGACCCTGAATTTTTGACATTTGAAATCAGGATATTTAATTGATTTTAAATATTTGGAAGTTGGTTTAATTTGAATTTCAAATATCAGAGTTTGTTTGGTAATTAAATTAGTGAATTTAACTTTATGGAATTGGGTAAAATTTTGAATTTGGAGTTTTAAGCTGATTAAAAATATTTTCAAGGCTTAGAAAATTTATATTAACCATACTGAAGATAATAAAAGCTTCAGAATTGAATTTGAAACTGTTTTGTCCAGTTTTGAAATTTATCGTTTAAATCGATATTTAAAAATAGCGTTCCGGGGCACAGTCTCGGAATTTGATGAAACCAGTTTCATTGGATCCATAATATTGTATTATTATCGGATTTCAATTTTCGTAATGTTTGGAGTGATCGTTTGGCCGTACGATAATCAAACGCGCTGAAATTTATATCGAAAATTTAATATTATAACTGGTCCAAAAAGCTATCTTCTCCATACGATCGAATTTGGAGCCGAAACCTTTTCCATTGCGTTCGGAATAGGCGTATAACATTACAAACGCCTAACGGCACGCCTCGATAGGAGGTCGAGATTTTGAGTTGCAGATTTAGAGATAATTTGAATTTAAATTTAAATTGAATATTTATATTAGTCAACTGCAGTTGATATTATTTCACATCAGTTGTGTTTTCATTCACTTCGTATCACTATAGCTCATCTGCAGATCTGCTACACGCAAACATCAATTCCCCCTTTATTTCATTTCATAGCCGAGTGAAATAATTACAGAGCTTCACTTCAAATCAAAATAATGGCCTCTGAAAGGAATCGCGAAAATCATTTTTCATTCAATTCAAAGATAATGGCCGAAGCCTCGTTTAAAAAAATCAAAACAAACGAAATTTCCCTCCTTTCAGAATCGAGATGTGAACGTCTTCCCTCTTCCTCTTTTCTATTCGAATAAATTGTTCTTGCCGTTTGAAATAGCTCTTAAGATCGTTGCTGTGGCCTCACGTTTCTCGTGCTCGACATCGCGAATTCAATAGAGGCGAATAAGGCACTGTTTTGTTTCGATTAGGGCTGGAGTTTCTGGAGTTTCGAATTAGGCTTCGCGTTCAAGTCAATGTGGATGTTCGATTTGCGATTCTGGGTGAGGCATCTTCGAAATTGCTGTGGCGACTTCGTTCGATCAAGATGGAGTATTTTGGGGCGGCAGCTGATGCAGTGCATTCGAGTAGCAATTAGGAAGGATTCGAGCGTCTCGATCTTTGGCGATGACACTCACCAGTCTGGGTCGCGTGAAGCTAGGGCGAAGTCGAAGTCGAACGGTGGAGGAGGTGGTCGTCTGAGTTTGAGTTTTGCAGAGAGGTATATCCAGTTTTTTTTCCTGTTTCATAATAAATTTAGTATTTTATATATATGTTAAACAGAAAAAGAATATAGGTATGAATTTATGAAATTTGATTTGGTAATATATATATATATATATATGTGTGTGTGTGTGTGTGTGTGTATTAAAGGAGAAGTTTACAAATATAGATATATTTCAATTAGAAACCGTTTTAAGGAAATTAGATATATACAGTAAGTTTGTAAAACATTGATTTACATATGTGTATATTATACAATAAAGGAAAGTTATTTTGAAATTAAAATGATTAGTTAAATAAATTTATTTAAAAGAAATTGGTTAAAAATAAAATCATTGGATAATTAAAATTACCAAATGAAAATTTGTTATTCGATTATTTCGAATATTAATAAATTGTATAAATTGTTTATACAAGGTTAAAATTGCAAAGAAAACAAACTGGATTGGAAATGGGATTGCAAAATAAAAGCAAAGGTGAGATCTTCTCACTCAAATGAAAGTTGGATTGCAGTTATTGATTGATTGCCTGATTATGATAGTATATATAGTAGTATATAGCAATATATATATTGGAATATGTATATATTGGAGTTGTTGATTTCCCGCATTATATAGCGGATGAGACCCTATGCGCCGCATAATAGTGGATGATATTTTATAAATCCCATATACCGCGATATTCCACCTCGAAGTGGAATTGGTATTGTGCTAACATATGTGGATGCAGGGAAACGGGTTGGAGGGATCCAACTGGATTCCTCGAATTTTATGAATTTGTTTCATATTTTGTATGAATTTGGTTCATATACTGTGTGATGATTTTTTTATAATCTGTGAATGATTATATTTGTGATTGAATTTGTTAAAGGCTATAATTTAGCCGAATGTATTTTTGGTATCGTTGGATACCAGAAATAAATAAAATTGGGATTTTGAAATTAAAGTTGGAATTTTTTGTAAATTTCTTTTGAAAGAATTTGGTGAAATTTAAAAGAAGGAATTTAGAAGTATAAAGTTGATTTTTGAAATCTTATCGAATTATTTCCAAAATACGGGAAAGGATATTAATAAATGAGTTTTGAATAATATTGTTTAAAAGTTGGAGAATTTCTTGAAAATGGAATCTTAAATAATTTGGAAAGAATAAAGGAATTTATTTAAAAGGTGATAAATTTGTTGAAATCAATTTGAAAATTGATTTGGTATTTGAAAATAAATCTTTGGGGAAATCGATATGAATTTGTATGAAAATAGATTTTTGTGTTGAAATAAATTTGGAAATCAATTTGATAAAATGACTTGGTATTTGGAAATAAATTTAGAAATCAATTTGTAATTGATTTGGTGTTTGAAAGTGAATATTTGAAAAATCGTATATAAGTGGATATTTGGAAATTTAATTTCACAATGGAAATAAATGATATCGGGAATTTTATTCCGCGAGTGAAAATATGATTTGAATTTTTTTTTCCAAAATGATGAAGTGTGAAAAGTGATTTGAAATTGGTTTTCGAAATGTTGAAGTGTGGAAAAATATATATCTTGTGAAGATATTTTGGAAATTTAATAATTTGGGAAAATTATTTAAATTGGTTGATTTTTGTGAATGTTGTTTGATAGTCAAATAACCGACTATCAATATTTGCCTTTGAAATGGCACTTGAATTTGTTTGTAAAACAAACGCTCATTATTCGGTTAAGCCGGGAGAGGACATTGTGTCATATAACCCATTCCGAATAGTGATACATCGTGAATGGACATCATTTGAAGACCGGTGTGAAGACCGGGTATTTTCAAAAATGAAAGGACAACCTGTCGAATGTCTCTGCACCGAGTTGCTCCGGTATAGAGATTTATATCACTCTTCTTGTGATGGGAAGTCCGGACGTGATTAGTGAATACCCGGATTGCAAGGGCTTCTTTGGAAGTGCCTTCGGTTCCGTTCGATCCCGGAACGGACTTGTATGGATGTGTGTCTGACATTACACTTTGAGATGTAAAGCTGGTTTCTATCAAATACATTTCTGTTGGTGGTGGAGAATTTATTCTCTTAGCTTAACACCCTTCTCTGAGACGTATGAGCTCAGAGGTTATGTAGTTGATGGTTACTAGTGATACATTCCCAATTTGGTAATGTGGCATACGAAGTGTTGTTGATCATTTGTTGATCAAAGCATGGCTTTGTGAAAAAGCGTAGCTTTGTGGACGATACTTCGTCGAGCCTCACAACCCGGTAATAGTCGAAACAGGAATGTTGCGGCAAGGTTTTTAGGGGTCGCGCCCTTAGAGTATGTCATTTCCTTCTGGATAAAAGGTGATATCATGGTATGGAGCCCAGATATTTTACCTATGTTGATGCTGCAAATTTATTATACTTTGTGGTTGTTGCTTTGTGGTTGAGGATCCTCGGATAAAGGTCGGTGACGACCGGGGGATAGCATACTTGTGTGTTAGTTACCTAGTTACAGCTGTACAGTGTGAGGTAGCGTCAGTGTGTTAGTTACCTACTTATAGCTGTACAGCGTGAGGTAGCGTCGGCCTTGTGTTTGCAGAGATCCGGTTAGGTTCTCGGGGCGTCTTTCCAGAGGCGTTTCCATTTCGGTGTAAGAAAGTTTCTTTGCCTGACCATTTGTTGGAAAATCCAAAAAACAATACGAGCCCTGTACGGTTTTAGTTGTATAACCTGCTATGGAATGTGGCGGTAACCTGCTATTGAACATAGTAGCTATAGTAAGCATAAGTGCGAAATGTTTATGCTGGCTAAGATTAATATTATACTTTCGAAATGTTTTCTACACTATGCACTAGTAATAATACCCAATGGTTTTGCGTAGTAAGCATGTTTGACTATCATAAGGAGAAATCTCCTCCAATTCTGCGTTTGCATTGTGTGTGTGGCGGGAGGCCTTATGGTAGTTTCATTTTCCAAAAGCATTGCGAAATTCTTTTATTTTCTTTGTGAAAATAACTGTTTTACGATCTCACACCAGTCACCATGACTGACTCGAAGTTTATTGTTCCCTTTCTAAACTCTGGGTGCCCATAATTTTTCACACGGGCATCCTAGAGTTATGTTATCAGGATATTCTGGATATTCTGGAGCTTTGGAGGCAAGCTGGATGGCGAGACGTACTCCCGTACTTGTTTATTTATTCCGCTGTGTATTCTGTATGAGGACAAGTTTATATAACTGTCCATTGTTGTATTGAGTTGTATATTGACTCTGATGATGTATGTATAAACTGATATAGTTCTTTGTTTAAAAGACTAGTGATTATCTATTATATATTGTTCCGCTGCGAATGTGAGATTCTGAGATTGTTTCTGTTTCTGTTTTTCTGTTCTTCTGTCTTCTTCTATCTCTTCTTTTTAACCCTAATGGTTCGGTTTTCCGGCATTCGATTGCACGGCATTTGATACAGTGGACGTATTAATGTCGACTTTCGAGCGTTGAAAAGTCGGAACGTTACACATATTCCTTCAAGAAACTCCAAACCATATCTGCACTGATATATTTGGGCACACTGTCTACTATGCGCGTGTACATGCCTAAGTAGTTAATATCGGTATCGGGTATGTATCGATCAAGTACCGGTATGAGATATTTTAAAATATCATGATAATATCGAATAATATCGGTTAAATATTGGACATGTGTAGAACATGTTATAAACGATAATGTACTATGTTATATTAATGTTAAGTTTCCAAATATTTGGATTAATAATGCCAAATTGTTATCAAAGACCGATTTCATATAGTTTATAGATTACAATGTGTTTTCTAGGATATTCTATTAAATACAAATCATAACATAGGCTCATAAAAATCAAGAAATCCATATAATATGCATCTTTATTATTTTCTTCCTTTTTATACTATATTCTGTGTTTCTGTAGTCATCTAATCATCTTACTTTCCCAATTTTTCCATATTTATAGTTTCTTCGTATTCATTTTCACTTAATTTATCAAATAAGCAATGTTGATTTGATACCAATCACTACTTTAGCTCGTTCTTCATCGATATGTCAAGTATATATCTTTACTGCTCTTCAACTTTAGGTTTTGCTACATGATAATATTTAATAAAATGATTTTTCATAATCTGGCTTACCAACTAGAAGTGATAAACAAAAATTGACAAAAAGAGAAGTAGCTATTTCATGATCTTGTTTTTAGTGGTAAAGCCATTATGGAAAATAAAACATATAAAATATTGGGGTAAGTAGAGTTTTCTTTATTTAAAGACTAATGAAGAAGATTGAAAATGTATGGTTAAAACTAAAAAATTATTGCATTGGGATTTCTAATATGGTATACATATTTTCATTCACCACATATATAAAAACAATTATTGAGAATGCGAAAATATTTATCTGTAAATATATTTTTCCAACACATACTATATTAAACGATAGTCTTAAAATATATAAGGTATTTTACACTAAATATTAGAGCGATATATCGCTAATGATATTTTAAGCGATGTTTTAAAAAAGTATCGGCTTAGGAGAAATATGAGATATATCAGTGATATAACAGCGATATTATCCGATATCAACTATATAGGTACAAGCAAAAGACAAATCACCAACCATATCATCACAAAAGCCTACCATCATATTATCCCTCTCATCAACCATTGCCCCATCGAAGCAGCTAGCCAAAACAACATTATCAACCATGATACTATTTGTGATATCCTTATGCACGTCTGAAACAAGGGACACCCTAATATAACTAGTATCATAATGCACCATTTCCTCATCCAAGAAATAAGATAATGTTATCCTATCATCCATAATTTCCTTTGTATTACCAATGGTCTTGTTTGAATCAACAAAAGAGCAAACCCTCTTATGTATAACCCTGCATACTTTGACAGTATCACAAGGCTCAATTTCAACATCCTCATATGGTAAAACAACATTTGTACACCACTTTAAAGCATTCACATTATCACACAAACACCTGCCTATTACCTCATAATCAATCAAAACTTCTTGCAACATATCGGAGCTCATATCTATATGCACCAAGACTCTTAACCCATCAAAACAATTTGAAGTAGCAATCTCGAAATTCCCCATTTTACAAGGTTTAGCTTTATATATTCTGTTTTTCATGTGAACAAAATCTTTATCAGTCACCCGTGAATGATTAACACTACTTGTATCTACTATGTTAACAGTATCCTGAAGATGGGAATTCGTTCTGCAATGCATAATAATTGGGTCCAATAATAATGGACAAAAAAATGAATTCTCTTCCAACACTTCAAAATTAACATCAACAAGATCAACAGAAACATCCTTTTCAACTGTGACTCCAACAACACCTAACACATCTAACTTTGAAAGGCAATCATCAACAAGATAAACACCATCTGAAAACATGTCAGGATCACTAAATTTTTCTTTAAAATTACGACCTATATTCATAGCATTAATCACATCAAAATGCTTAAACATATCCTCCAAGAGTTCGATGCCTTCATTTCTTTGCAACCACAAATGATCCAACAAAATTCTCTTCAGTTTCATACATTTTAAGACAAAGAAAAATCCATGATCAGTAATCGATGGATTTTTCTTTGCGCCTGAGACTGGATTTAATTTTCTCGAACATTTATCTTTCTTATGTCCACAATTGAAACATCTAATTGGCTCCCTGCAATCTTTAGCAATATGGTAGTAACCCTCACATCGAAAACAAAAACGCTTCTTCTTTCTAGCTTAATTCAATTCTTAAAATTAATATTTCGGTTGAGGACCTGAGGAGACGAACCCAACGAATCTTTAACAACTTGGGCATAAGAACGATAGTGCATTCTGTAAGAACTTGGATCAGTAATATTTGAGAAAGAATTGGAATCGAATTAGGGGGCAGGATTAGCGTAATTTGAGAAAGAAAAGGGAAAAAAGAGAATGAAGAAGATGTCATTATTGTTGTTTGCTGAATGGAATATTTATTTTTTATTTAATATTTAAATAACTTATTTACATTTGAATGGATATATTATAATAATATACATATATATATTATTTTATTTATAAAATTTAATATATATAATCATTATATATATTTACATAAAATTATTTAAACAAACTTAATATGTATACACATAGATATATATACACATACAGACAACATTTATATAAGTAATAGTTTATATATATATATATATATATATATATATATATATATTTGAACAACATATGTTTGCATATCGGATGAGCTAATGTGTTTGTTGCGATGTAAATCCCAACATCTATACATGGGCATGTTATACCTTATACGGGTTGACATATTACACATGCACATACATATATATGTGTATATGATATATATATATATATATGTTATCGCCAAAGTTGGTCACTAACACTCAAATCCAAATGAAAGCACCAAATCACAGTCACATATCATAGATAGAGTGTATGTAGAGAGTATAAATATGAAGAACAGTTAAAATTAAAAAGAAAGCAGTAATAACAGAGGATTTATAGTGGTTCGGCTAACTCCGGCCTACGTCCACTCCAGAAATTTCCTTTCTATTGATATGAGAATCAATTACAATTACAATCCAGAGTTTTCAAAACAATAATGGCAGAGCAGCCTTGATGAAGAAGAAGAAGGGAAATAGAATGAAGATCCCCTTTTTTGAATCCCCACATGCTGTATTTATAGGCAAAATCCGAGTTGCTGGGCTTCCTGAGTGGTCTGGGCCCATCAACACCATAACTGATCAAAAATCATCATTATCGCCGACCCTAAACTCCGAGCATACCGATCCAATCTTGCCCCGGGAGTGACTCAAAGAAAATCCATCCCTGACTCGAAGTAGAATAGTGACTGGCCCAAAGTATACTTCACTTCTTCCAATGCCGACCCCATGTTGAACCTATCACGCCCGACCCGAGCTTCATCCTACATCGACCTGGAGCTGGCATGTCTGCCGATCCCATTGAGGTATTAGGACATGCCGACCCAAGTATAAGCTTATGACGATCCTGAGTTTGTTCCTTGCCGACCCACTCCAATCGCTGATCCACACCACTACCAATCCATACCACTACCGACCCACTTCATCATGACCGAACCACCTTCAATGCCGACCCACTCCAATCACCGATCCATACCACTACTGATCCACTTCATCGTGACCGAACCACCTTCAATGCCGACCTACTCCAATCACCGATCCATACCACTACCGACCCACTTCATCGTGACCGAACCACCTTCAATGCCGACCCACTCCAATAACTGATCCACACCGCTACCATCCATACCACTACCGACCCATACCATTACCGACCCAAAGCATGCCGAACCACTACCTTATGCCGATCCACTCGTGAACTCCTACCGACCCCAAGCAACTTGAAGCACAACTCAACGTGACCCGAAGCAAACTCCACGAAAACTCAAAGCAAACCTAGGAATGACTCGAAGTAAACTCCAAGTGACTCGCTACAACTCGACTTTTGTCGAAACCCATATTTTGAGTATCTCGCGACTTCTGTCCATCGTATATGCCGAACCCCGGCTTCATAATCATGATCATCATCTGTGATTGATTGTCTACCCATCCAGTTGACTCAAACTCATCGTATTCCACTCTCGACAAATGAGTAGTCAATTTAGTTAAATCCACCTGTCCACGGCCTTGCCAAAAGGCGGGTTAACATTTTCCCCCAAAAAATGCCTTGCTATTGGAAGGTGTGTTTTGAATAGCCTCAAATCCGATATCCGAAGTCCATATGTTATCCATAGCCATACCTTCTGATTCATAATCCAATCCATTTCATCCAAGTGCCATTGTCGTACCCTTATCCAAATCTACGACTGCTCCGAGTCGATATCTGATCCCTATCCAGTAACCAAATCCTTATTCGACTCCACATCCATCCGAACCCGATAACCGAGTTATAATCCATCCATATCCAATAACCAATAACCAAATCCATGACCTCTCCGAGTCGATATCCAAATCCGGGATCGCTCCGGATCATAGCCAATCCTTAGCCATTCAAAGCCGAAATCTGAATCCGCAACCTCTTCGGGTTCTTGCCAAGTGCAATCCACACTTGACGACTTGTGTTAAGTAATGCCATTGTGTTCCTGGTTCAGTGTCCCTAAACGTTGAGTAATGTCGTGGCTTAAGTCCTAAGCCGAATCCTGGTCGCTCCGGACCCTTGTCGAGCATAGTCCATACTCGACGACCAGTGATAGTAGCCGATAGATAATAAGGGGCCTAATTCTTAGGCCGAATCCTGGTCTCTCCGAACCATTGCCGAGCATAATCCATGCTCGACAACCTTTTAGCCAAAAAACCAGAGGAAAATCCAATCACAATCCAACCCGAAATCTAAATCAAACCAGAAATCCATATCAAAAATCCAAACCAAAAGATAAACGTCCAAACCGAAATCTAAATCAGAAAACAAACAAAACCAGGAGTTCAAACCAAACTCCAAAACCAAACCAGAAAAAGCAAGTGTCCAAGCCAAAAAAAGGAGAAACGGTTTTCACAAACCAGAGCGTCATGGTTTATCATCATCTCAGAGCATGCCTAGGCGTTGTCTCCATCCCCGTACATGAGTAAATGACTTAGCCGTCTGTCCAGAGTTTACTACTTATTCCTTACCACCCTGACCAGTTGATGACCAACCGACCATCATTCCTGAGCCTCGCACTGTCGTTGTTTGAGGTAGACGGTGGTTGCTCCTGTTCCACCGTCGCATTTCGAGTTTTGACATATTGTCGTAACTGACCATTCCTTACATGCTCCTCGATTATATCCTTTAGATGCTGATAGTTGTTAGTATCATGCCCGTCCAGGTCATGAAAGAGACAGTGCCTTCCTGATGCTCTTTCGCGTTCTGAGGGTTCCCTCCTTACCGGCCTTCGATAAGGAAGGCAATCCCGAGTATCCAAGTATATCTATTCCAATGTCTGATTCAGTCCTGTGTAAGTGGAGAATTTTGGTTCTCCCCAGCGCTTCCTCTTCCCTTTATCTTTATCTTTACCCGAGCTTTCACCGGACGGTTCTCCATCCTTAACCATGTTTACTTCCTTTAACCTCATATCCAAACATGCATCCTCTTGTCGAAGAAATCTCTCAGCTTCGCGAAAGAATTCCCCGAGATCCATTGGTGGGTCTCGTATCAACGATACTTTGAAATCTGAATTATCCCTGACTCCTGACACTGCCGCCATTAGAACCATTGATGGATCCGGTTGATCCATCGAAGCAGCAGCTGCATTAAACCAAGTTAAAAAAGTCCTGAGCGATTATCCCATCTTTTGATTCACCGACGTCGGCGTCATCACATTCTTCGGCCTTTTGATGTGAATTTGAAACTGTTTCAAGAACCTATCCACCAGTTCTGTCCATGTTCTAATAGATCCATCCTCCAGCTGTCTGAACCACATAGCAGCTATATCAGTCAAGTACAGTGGGAAACACCAGGCTATAACCTCCTCTGATGCCCTACCACTTCTATATGCCTTGTGTACCTCATCAAGTGGTCAATGGGATCCGTCTTACCATCGTATACTTCCAGAGTGGGCAGCTTGAAATCGGGTGGATTCCTAGTCATCCTAATGTTACGGGTAAACGGACTTTTGTTTACTCCCTCCAAATCCTTGTTCGTCAGACCTCCGCAAATAGTTTGCCTGATAATCTCAGCTAATCCAGTGTTATCTACCAAGGGTTGCCCCCCATCTCCATTTCCTAACTGCCCTCCAAGTCCTCGAGGGAATTCCGGTACATACTCCTCGTCACACACTCCTGTATTCCTATTGGCGCTGGGTTGCACAGCGTCATCTAGTATCCCTCCATGGATTGGTCCAGCATTACCTGGTGGTGTGCCTCCAAGTCTAGGTCCATCCAGATTGATAGTTGTCTGCTGATTGGGGGCTGCCCCTGCTGAACCACTCCATCTGCTTGCCTATTGAGTCCTTCTGGTCTAACTCCATGGATCTAAGCTCCTATAGCTCATGTTGTTCCTGCCTATCCAAATTGTCTAAGAAGTGTCTGCATCATTTCCTCTTGCCTTTTCATCAACTGCGCCCGCATTGAATCCATCATAATCTGCATCTCATCCCTAGTGATGTAGGCGGATGCCTGATCTGACCCAGCTCCAGAGGAGGCCTCTTGACTTCCTTCTTGATTGCTCCTTTTTGTCACTTGTCTCCTTGTCGATGGCCTAACCATTGCTTCCCAGAATCCGAGTTCCCAAGCCTTTAAATCCAAAATCCAAGCTTTTGAATCCCTTAGTGCTAGCTTTCTCAGTGAAAGCACCAAAATGTTAGCGCCAAAGTTGGTCACTAACACCCAAATCCAGATGAAAGCACCAAATCACAGTCACAGATCATAGATAGAGTGTATGTAGAGAGTATAAATATGAAGAACAGTTAAAATTAAAAAGAAAGCAGTAATAACAAAGGATTTATAGTGGTTCGGCTAACTCCAACCTATATCCACTCTAGAAATTTCCTTTCTATTGATATGAGAATCAACTACAATTACAATCTGGAGTTTTCAAAACAATAATGGCAGAGAAACCTTGATGAAGAAGAAGAAGGAATAGAATGAAGATCACCTTTTCTGAATCCCCACATGTTGTATTTATAGGCAAAATCCGAGTTGCTGGGCTTCCTGAGTGGTCCGGGCCCATCAACACCATAGCCGATCCAAAATCATCATTATGGCCAACCCTAAACTCCGAGCATGTCGATCCAATCTTGCCCCGGGAATGACTCGAAGAAAATCCATCCCTGACTCGAAGTAGAATAGTGACTGGCCCGAAGTAAACTTCACTTATTCCAACGCCGACCCCATGCTGAACCTACCACGGCCGACCCGAGCTTCATCCTACATCGACCTGGAGCTGGCATGTCTGTCGATCCCATTGAGGTATTAGGACATGCCGACCCAAGTATAACCCTATCCTGATCCCGAGTTTATTCCTTGCCAACCCACTCCAACCACCGATCCACACCACTACCAATCCATACCACTACCGACCCACTTCATCATGACCGAACCACCTTCAATGCCGACCCACTCCAATCACTGATCCATACCACTACCGACCCACTTCATCGTGACCGAACCACCTTCAATGCCGACCCACTCCAATCACCGATCCATACCACTACCGACCCACTTCATCGTGACCGAACCACCTTCAATGTCGACCCACTCTAATAACCGATCCACACCGCTACCAATCCATACCACTACCGACCCTTACCACTACCGACCCAAAGCATGCTGAACCACTACCTTATACCGACCCACTCATGAACTCCTACCGACCCCAAGCAACTCGAAGCACAACTCAACGTGACCCGAAGCAAACTCCACGAAAACTCAAAGCAAACCTAGGCATGACTCGAAGTAAACTCCGGGTGACTCGCTACAACTCGACTTTTGTCGAAACCCATATTTCGAGTATCTCGCGACTTCTGTCCATCGTATATGCCGAACCCCGGCTTTATAATCATGATCATCATCCGTAATTGATTGACTACCCATCCAGTTGACTCAAACTCATCGTATTCCAGTCTCGACAAATGAGTAGTCGATTTAGTTAAATCCGCTTGTCCACGGCCTTGCCAAAAGGCGGGTTAACAATATATATATATATATATATATATATGAATATATAAATTAAATAAAATTATAAATTTAAATAAAATAAAAGATTTTATTCAAAGAATATTTAGAAATGTTCTAAACGAATTAGACTTCATAGGCCCAATATAGATCCAATAAGGAATTTTTTTTTGAAATTCACCCATTACTTCCGTTGCGGGCTGGCCTAGTTTCAATAGATGTGACTTATGGTAAAGTTGGGATGAAGAGAGTGAATGGTCACTTTTGCTTCATAATGAAACAACAAAAACGAGAATTGTGAAATAATAATTGACACTTAATATTGGAATGAGAAATATAATTTCTATTCCAAAATGCACTTTTTATATAGAAAAATTTTTCTATGAAATTTAGTCCTTTGAGTTCAAGATGTATTTGATTTGAAAACTCTCGACTGTAAAATGGTTATAGTAAATGGAATAAATAGTCCACATTAAGTGGTTGAATGGATCTCCGCAATTCGTACGCTATTATAGTAATGACGGAAATAGTGAGAGCATGCCATATAACACTTACTGATCGCATCAGGTTACGAAAATTACTTCGTAAAACATACCAAAAATTATTTATGAAATAATTATTATTTTTAACACTGACTAATAAAATAGACATAGTTTTATTTCAATATAAATATTATGAATATTCATTATAATATAAAACTATAATAGTGGCATTTGTAATGCATTGAAAAATACAAAAGCATCTAAATTTATTGCAATTATTTTGGAATTACGGACTAAGCCATAGTTTTGAGAAATAATCTATGATTATAAATCATATGGTACTAGTAAATTATATCCCAAACAATTAAGGGTAAAGCAACCATTCAGTAGGAGCATTATAAGAGTTGATGAACTTTACGGGTTGATACATATAGATGCATGCAATCAAAAATTCCAAAATGATTCCATGTACTTTATTGTATTCACCGATAAATTATCACAGACATAAATATGTGTATAAGATACACATGTGATATGTTAATGATAAGTTTACAGAATATAAAACAGAAGTAAATAAAATAATGTGCGATAGAAAATAAAATGATTCAATTTGATCAAATAAGTGGATATATTGGAAAGAGTTCCGAATATACCTAAAAATGAATAATGATTCAATCTCAAAAGCCACTCCTCTCAATAATACATAATGATGTATCGATAAGGAGTAATCGAACTTTTTTGAACGAAGCACAATTAATTATGAGTGAAGTTGAGTTAACCTTTTTCTGTAAGGTTGTGCACTTAGGAGTAGTACACAAGGTCAAAATTAATTTTATCTAAATGATGGTTTAAAAAATCATATAAGATAAGCATTTATAATAAACCTCAACATATCCTAGGTCAAGGAGTTAATAGGTTGTGCAAGTTAGAAGACTACACATAATGATTGTACGTGAGGGATCTTGAATGAGTCGCCCCAAAAAGAGTTTGGGAACGATTATCATCGGATGACCAATTTATATTTTGAACATAAGTTTTGTAAATTAAAATCAAATCAGTTTAATATAAGGCAATTCATAAAATGTTTATGAATACCTATTCCGTTGCATTGAGAAACAGTTACTGTTTCAAGAAATACCAACTTCATAATGAAGGAATTTCCTTCAGAAATTATTGGTAGAAAAATGGATTTGGACACAATCCAAGGATAAAACTAATTATGAGGAGTGAAATGAAATTAAGCAAACCTTAATGAATACTACATATTAGAATGTCTAATAAATATTCTTGCATATTGAAGAGAAACTACGAGTTTCTTGTTAATGTCGAGAATAAATAATCCTCGGCAGTCAATTAAACCGTTAAGAGTATTGACTCTGCCATATGGTATGATGCACAAATCCGAAAGGATTCCAAGTACATTATCAAAATGTGATTTGATAGTGTACCCAAAGGAATATGATTCATCGGCCTCAAACGTGTCTTCAAGAGAAAAACTAATACGGTTGGAATATAATGAGCAATATTGATAAGAATAAAATCATAATTTTAAATTATTGAAATTAACGTAATAGATTCGTGCTCAAGATAATTCAGATTTTACTCATAAAATTATCGCTTTGGATGATTTTATGTTTTGGTACATATATTTGAAATGGAAAATTCTAGATAATGATTTAGAATAGACTGTTTGCACATAACAACTATAGTGTCTCGAAGTCATCGGGAGTGATGTTGAGTTTATTGGTTTTTGGATATAATCCAAGAAATGATACGAAAGCATCATTCTATAAGCATAAAAAATGAATAAATATTTTGATAGAAATATCGAATAGTTTGATTTTCAATCAAAATGCAAAGGAAGCGTGTGTCCATAAGAACATTGAAGCGTAGAAGGATATTTATAAAATTACAAGTAAACAACATACTACTGATTGTTAATGATGCACTTATGTTAAAATCATTAATTGTCTAGTTGTTTTATACTCGACATTGGATTTGTAAATTATATCTTTTATAATATGTATAAAGGATGTTAGGAATGTCCTAAATGATATGCGAAGACACCATATTAAAGTGTTTAAAATGAAACATGTAAGATGGATTCCTTATGTATTGACAATAGGAATTAGCATGCATTTTGTATTGTCTATGATATTGTATCTTGCTTATGTATTTGATGCAAGAAGCAAATATTAAATACATATTAAGATCACTAAATGGTAGTTTAGAATGTTCTCAAGTATTTACAAAATACTAGAGAATTGCTTAAAGAAACAACGAACTTCTTGTAAAGGAGTGTTCAAACTCGAACTTCATAATTGCTATCGAGTATAATATGTCAATATTAAATTTATGTTCAAACATTAATTAAGAAGCTTAAAGTTGGAATTGTTTCAAACAATAAGTAGTAACTAATTCAACCAAAGGCAATTACAATATAAGAAGTATAAATAAACGCACAAATTTATAATTGAGCCAATGGTGATTCTAAATGTTGAGAATCACATGACATTATTAGATAACTATGTCACGATACAGTTCATAAAAGAACCTAGATGTAACAACCCGGGGTTTCGTACCGATTAATTTTTGCCATTAGACGACTGATTTTGTTAGCTGTTGTTATTTGGAGTTTTTTTAAATCGGTTTGAAATTCGTTAAAAAGTTGTGTGGGCTTTAAAATAATTTTGGCCCACGTTTCCATTCGTTTTGAAGCTGTGACAATATTCAATACCCTATCCTCTCCATTGATTCATTTGAAAACCCTAGCATACGAAAAGAAAAAAAAATGGTGGCGCCCGTTCTTCTCTCGTTCGTTCTGAAAATAGGGCTTTATGAAATCGAGGTCGCCATCTCCGGTAGCTCAATCGCATGGTGATTTGTGTCGCTTTCCTGTCGATCGACGATTCTTCGTTGCGCTCGCGGCTACTTCAATTCGTCGAGACAAAGGTGAGTGGTTTGCCACTCACATCTAATTCATGTCATTTTTGATGATTTCTGGCTTGTTCATATTCGTGACTTTGGTATTTGATTATTTGAATTGTCAAATGTTCATCTTGGCCATTCGATTTTGTTTCGATGTTGATATTTTTTGTGATTTAAATAAATTCGCCTACATTGATATGTACCATTTCAACTATATGGTTTTGGTGAATTTTTGAACTATTTCGACCCCCAGGCCATTACGGCTGAATTGCATCTGACTTTAGTATTGATTTAGAGTATGTGGTTACATGATTTTTTAGTGGCTCACAACTTCAACTTGATTTTTACCAGACTGTGATTTATTACCTGACTTTGATGCTCCGACATTAAGTTGCTTATGAGAGTGTCTGACTTAGTTTGATGTTGATTTCGTGACCATGTTACTTTCTCTGTTTGGTATCAGCTTGATATCTTTTGTGATTGTTGCATTTGGTCTTTAAGCATAACACATTGGATATGTGTTCGGGTTGCTTCACCTGATTTAGTGCCTGAGTCATTTGTTGTTAGTATTGAGCATGTTGTAGTTGCCGGCTAGGCTTTACTGCTGTGTTGTCATATCTTTGGTGCACTCACTAATTTGAGTTTTGCTAGTATAACTCGAGCTTAGTTTGGATTTGATTTTATATATCTTGTTGAGTCCATGGCTCTTCTGCATTGTATATGTTGTATATATATGAACTGTTATGCAGTTTGTATTTGCTGTTTACCCATGTACATGCTTCACTGCACCTTCATCTACCTGTTGTACATGCAGAGTATTGATTGTCTGCACTTTTTCTTGTATCACTTGTGTCACTTCATTTTCGTCACTGGTCTTGCTCCTCTTTGGTCATGACTAGGAATTTAGTTTGAACAGTGGCTTTGTGATTTTAGTCATATATACATGAATGAAGTTGCAATGTTGCTTGATCACTGGCCTTCACTACACTTATATATGCTGGTTGCCTTGAGTACAATGTGTATATGAGTTTAGTTTCAATGGTGATATTGTTTTCAATTGAAGCTGCATTGTAGTTTCATTCATGCTTGAGTTTATAATTGAGTTCACTACACTTGAGTTTGTAGTTTTTGTATTCGAGTCCGGTGCTTGCATTTTTCAGTCTCACAGTTGCATACATGTTGTACCTTAGGTACACATATTTGCTCCTGACCTGTTGCACTATTTTTAGTTGCTGCTGTGTTATGTAGTAACCCAGTTTTATTTGCATTAATCTGGAGTTGTTGTTGCATTCGGTCCTCACTTTAGTCTGGTTCACTCCAGAAAGTTTGTCCATGTGTGATCACTTTTGCACTTTGTCCTAACATGTACATATATGCTTCTTTGTCTCGACTTTACTTCACTTCACTTCACTGTGCATTGTTACAGTTGTTTGAGCATTGCCTTCATGTATTTCATGTAGTCTCATGTATCAGTTCTCGGCCATACTATTGCCTTTGCTATGCCTTGGACTTATCTGTTGGTTTGAGCTGAGTATTTTGATATGTATTCAGTTTCATTTGCATTAATCTGGAGTTGTTTGTTGCATTCAGTCTTCACTTGAATCTGGTTCACTCTGACCTGATCTGGTGCATGTTACATCCATGAACACTTCACTGCGTTCATTTGTGTTGGGCATTTCTTACACTTGTGGCTACCTGGTCGATACTTGCAGTTCACTGAACTGTTGTATCACTTATGCTTTCCATTATTCATGTAGGGGCTGCACTTGTCCTGCCCATTGGTTCATTGTTGTTTGGTTTGGGTTTGAGCATCACTGATCTGATATACATTGGATTTGTTTTTCTAATTACACTTGAGTTGAATCCAGCTGAAACGCTCGGGTTTGACCTTGTGCTCGTGTTGTGATTTTATTTGAATGGAAATTGAGTTGAACCTGACTTTTTCTTGGGTTTGACCCTATGCTCGTTTGTGAACTTTCATTGAGCTTTTGTGTATTTCATCACTATATTGGCGAGGCAGTGCACGCGTGCATGTACTGCAGCCAATTCAAAATTTGTCGTTTTAAATTGATTGATTTCAATTGACGAAATTGTTTCGTGTTGCCAATTCAATATTTTGATATTGTATTTTGCTTTGGTGATTTGATCATTTTGTTGTTGTCTAATTATCTAATTGATAATTAGATTATGAGTTCCTAATTATTTATAATAATTAGATTTTGTTGTTAATTGTCGTTAGGCAATTCTATTGTTTTTTTATTTATTTATATTCATTGATGATCTTTTCATTTATCTCCGTTGATAATTTGAAATTGTTGATTTGTTGTTTAACACTATTACATGTTATATTTACCGTTATCCGATTTCTTATAAAAGGGTCGGATAGACGAGAATTATTGTGAATGTCGTCTATTTGTTATTTCATTATTATTGCTTCTGTGCATTAATAACTGAGTTTGAATTAGACTGACCCGTGTATTATTTTCTTTTGAATTTAATACTCGGGTCAGACCCGAGTTATTTCAGGTTGTAGATTTCCTGCTTTGAGTTGCTGTTTGAGCTATGAAGACTTTTCGTATCTTTTGAAGTGGTCTTCGTCTTTTTGTAGTAGTCAGTGTGTCTGTTTTAAGTTGATATGTATTCATGTATATTAGTCGATAATGTACTTGTATATATAACTTCCAGAGTCGACAGTTGTAGTTGTATCATATGTATTGTGTCAAATGTATTGTAACTAACATCAGTTATTATATATATATGAGACTTTTTGTTTTATCTGTGTTTCGCATTTATATTATCTGTGTTATTATTATATACATTGTCCTAAACTATTATGAACCGTCGTAGTTCGTTTTATACTAGAATTGGGTATGTCGATGGGAGTAAATAAATAAGAGACGAAAAATGAAAAATATATACTACTCCTATCGAGGTAACCAATACTAGTGTAAGGCCAACTACGGATGGCCGCTCCTATCCAGCCTTATTCTTCGTAATAACAGACAGTATTTCTTTTAATACTCTTTGTTATTGTGAGCATAGAGGTGGGGCGTCACAGTTGGTATCAGAGCTTGGGGTTTATGGACATAATATAAAACATAACTTAGATGGAACATATGTTACAACTATTGGTCGGTCTTTTTATTTGTGCTTTGAGTCAAAACTAAAGTTTTGAAATTATGATGAAATTTTTAAATATCTTTATTTAAAAATAAAAGTGAAACAGTGTTTTGTTGATTTGATTAAATTGTGTTCTGTTTATCAGAGTGAGCAGCGGAAACAGTGAAACTGTCTTCGCTGAGTACAACTGATAATCTTTTTGATTTAAAAATCAAAATATGAAATTGAAATAAATTTCATTTGCTGTTTGCATAGCTGTGTTTATTTTGTTTCTTTGAGAATTTCGAGTCCGATTTGAGGATTCGAAGCGATTGCAGTTATGTGATTTTGTTGAGATTTTTGGCTGGTTTTCTTTTATGCTAATCACATGTTGATTTGATTTTAGCTGTTTTAAATTATCTTCATTGAAGATAATAGAGTAATTTCTTTGTGTATATTGTAGTGTGCGTGCAAATATGAATTGCACGTTACTGCATTAATTTTACGTTGAACCGATGCTTGGTTATGAAACGTATTTTGTTGCCGTTATTTTTATAACGGGATTTTTACACCAATGCTAAATTTTTGAAGCACGGTGTTTTGTGGCATTTTTGATGAATGAAAATTCACTGATATTACATTTTGATGCAAATTATTTGATGAGCTTTTGACGTTTAAAAATTACTGTCGCTTTGGCTTCAGTAACCGTCAAATTTTAAAAGTGGATTTTCAAGCGGTTATTCCGCAATGCTGATTTTGAGATTCGTTTTACGATGTTTTGGGAAGTACAATTTCCTTTTTGAAATTGTTACTAATATAGCTGCTTTAACCACGTGATTGGAATATCGTCTTAAAATGAAAATTGTTTATAAATTTTTTAACAGTTTGCGCTTTCAAAAGAATGAGGAAGCGACTTAAACGATTCAGCAAAATCGAGGACTATGACCCCTTTCTTTTACTGTTTCGCTTAACTCCGGACTTGTCCAATTGAGAATGTGAATCATTATTTTTATAAAATAAATAAAATTGTTTTCAGGAATTTTACAGTTTGCGCTTTCAAAAGAATGAGGAAGCGATTTAAACGTTTCAGCAAAATCGAGGACTATGACCCCTTTCTTTTACTGATTCGCTTAATTTCGGACTTGTCCGTTTGAGAATGTAAAATGTATTTTTACAAAATACACAGTTTTGCACTTTCAAGGAAACGATGAAGAGAATCAAACGATTTAGTAAAACACGTGGTATGGGACATGTGCGTTTGCTATTTCGGTTAATTCCGGACTCGTTAATTGAAATATTTGATGTTTTGATGATTCTGATGTTTTGTGTGCTTTCAAGCCACTATGTTGGACCTTCGGGTCATCTGCTGGACCTTCGGGCCATTTTTTGGACCTTCGGGTCATTTGTTGGGCTTTCGAGCCACTCTGCGGACCTTCGGGTCAAATACCAGTACTAGACCTTCGGGTCACTCTGCGGACCTTCGGGTCAATCTGATGGGCGCCAAAATTATGTTGAGTACTTGGTAGGCTTCGGCCGCTCTGAGATGCACATGCGGCGAACTAAAAACTCGCCATCTGATGGAATCGATTTAAGCTTTTATGTTGATTTTCTAGTCTTCTTAATTGATTTCTAGATATTTGTTGTTTCTAATTATCTGCAGGTAATTAGATATCTGATGTTATGAGATTTAATTATCGTTTTTTATAATTAAATATTTGTTGTTTCTGATTATCGCTTGTGATAATTAGATATTTGAGATTTGATTATCGTTTTGATAATCGAATATTTGTTGAATTGAGATTTGATTATCGTTTTTGATAATCGAATATTTGTTGATTTGAGATTTGATTATCGTTTTTGATAATCGAATATTTGTTGATTTGAGATTTGATTATCGTTTTTGATAATCGAATATTTGTTGAATTGAGATTTGATTATCGTTTTTGATAATCGAATATTTGTTGAATTGAGATTTGATTATCGTTTTTGATAATCGAATATTTGTTGATTTGAGATTTGATTATCATTTTTGATAATCGAATATTTGTTGATTTGAGATTTGATTATCGTTTTATAATCGAATATTTGTTGAATTGAGATTTGATTATCGTTTTTGATAATCGAATATTTGTTGAATTGAGATTTGATTATCGTTTTTGATAACCGAATATTTGTTGAATTGAGATTTGATTATCGTTTTTGATAATCGAATATTTGTTGAATTGAGATTTGATTATCGTTTTTGATAATCGAATATTTGTTGAATTGAGATTTGATTATCGTTTTTGATAATTAAATATTCGTTGATTCGAGATTTGATTATCGTTTGTGATAATTAAATATTTGTTGATTTTATTGAATTGCTATTTTCTATCTATCTCTGTTGATAGTTAGAGTTTGCTGATTATGAAGTTGTGTTTTCTAGTTATTGGCTGGATAACTAGATATTTTCATTTTTGCGAATTGTGATTTGTGTTTTCTAATTACCCTTGTTGATAATTAGATTTTGCTGTTCTCTAATTATCGTATCGATAATTAGATATTGATGTTTTGTGATTTCTGTATTCTAATTATCTAATGATAATTGAATATTGCTGATAATTGCATTTATTCAGTTTTGTTGTTTTCTGATTATCTATTTGATAGTTAGATTTTGTTGAAAATTTGTAAATTTCTTGTATGAGACTAAAAGATTTCTTAGGCGTTTGTATTCCCGACTTTTACTTTTCTAACTTAACTAGTTTATGTTAGAAAAATAATTGTTATTGACGACTGTGATTATGAAAATTGCGGGGACGCAATTTTTATAAGGAGGGGAGTCTGTAACAAACCGGGGTTTCGTACCGATTAATTTTCGTCATTAGACGACTGATTTTGTTAGCTGTTGTTATTTGGAGTTTTTTTAAATCGGTTTGAAATTCGTTAAAAAGTTGTGTGGGCTTTAAAATAATTTTGGCCCACGTTTCCATTCGTTTTGAAGCCGTGACAATATTCAATACCCTATCCTCTCCATTGATTCATTTGAAAACCCTAGCATACGAAAAGAAAAAAAATGGTGGCGGCCCGTTCTTCTCTCGTTCGTTCTGAAACTAGGGCTTCATGAAATCGAGGTCGCCATCTCCGGTAGCTCAATCGCATGGTGATTTGTGTCGCTTTCCTGTCGATCGACGATTCTTCGTTGCGCTCGCGGCTACTTCAATTCGTCGAGACAAAGGTGAGTGGTTTGCCACTCATATCTATTTCAAGTCATTTTTGATGATTTCTGACTTGTTCATATTCGTGACTTTGGTATTTTATTATTTGAATTGTCAAATGTTTATCTTGGCCATTCGATTTTGTTTCGATGTTGATATTTTTGTGATTTAAATAAATTCACCTACATTGATATGTACCATTTCAACTATATGGTTTTGGTGAATTTTTGAACTATTTCGACCCCCAGGCCATTACGGCTGAATTGCATCTGACTTTAGTATTGATTTAGAGTATGTGGTTACATGATTTTTTAGTGGCTCACGACTTCAACTTGATTTTTACCAGACTTTGATTTATTACCTGACTTTGATGCTCCGGCATTAAGTTGCTTATGAGAGTGTCTGACTTAGTTTGATGTTGATTTCGTGACCATGTTACTTTCTCTGTTTGGTATCAGCTTGATATCTTTTGTGATTGTTGCATTTGGTCTTTAAGCATAACACATTGGATATGTGTTCGGGTTGCTTCACCTGATTTAGTGCCAGAGTCATTTGTTGTTAGTATTGAGCATGTTGTAATTGTCGGCTAGGCTTTACTGCTGTGTTGTCATATCTTTGGTGCACTCACTAATTTGAGTTTTGCTAGTATAACTCGAGCTTAGTTTGGATTTGATTTTATATATCTTGTTGAGTCCATGGCTCTTCTGCATTGTATATGTTGTATATATATGAACTGTTATGCAGTTTGTATTTGCTGTTTACCCATGTACATGCTTCACTGCACCTTCATCTACCTGTTGTACATGCAGAGTATTGATTGTCTGCACTTTTTCTTGTATCACTTGTGTCACTTCATTTTCGTCACTGGTCTTGCTCCTCTTTGGTCATGACTAGGAATTTAGTTTGAACAGTGGCTTTGTGATTTTAGTCATATATACATGAATGAAGTTGCAATGTTGCTTGATCACTGGCCTTCATTACACTTATATATGCTGGTTGCCTTGAGTACAATGTGTATATGAGTTTAGTTTCAATGGTGATATTGTTTTCAATTGAAGCTGCATTGTAGTTTCATTCATGCTTGAGTTTATAATTGAGTTCACTACACTTGAGTTTGTAGTTTTTGTATTCGAGTCTGGTGCTTGCATTTTTCAGTCTCACAGTTGCATACATGTTATACCTTAGGTACACATATTTGCTCCTGACCTGTTGCACTATTTTTAGTTGCTGCTGTGTTATGTAGTAACCCAGTTTTATTTGCATTAATCTGGAGTTGTTGTTGCATTCGGTCCTCACTTTAGTCTGGTTCACTCTAGAAAGTTTGTCCATGTGTGATCACTTTTGCACTTTGTGCTAACATGTACATATATGCTTCTTTGTCTCGACTTTACTTCACTTCACTTCACTGTGCATTGTTACAGTTGTTTGAGCATTGCCTTCATGTATTTCATGTAGTCTCATGTATCAGTTCTCGGCCATACTATTGCCTTTGCTATGCCTTGGACTTATCTGTTGGTTTGAGCTGGGTATTTTGATATGTATTCAGTTTCATTTGCATTAATCTGCAGTTGTTTGTTGCATTCAGTCTTCACTTGAATCTGGTTCACTCTGACCTAATCTGGTGCATGTTACATCCATGAACACTTCACTGCGTTCATTTGTGTTGGACATTTCTTACACTTGTGGCTACCTGGTCGATACTTGCAGTTCACTGAACTGTTGTATCACTTATGCTTTCCATTATTCATGTAGGTGTTGCACTTGTCCTGCCTATTGGTTCATTGTAGTTTGGTTTGGGCTTGAGCATCACTGATCTGATATACATTGGATTTGTTTTTCTAATTACACTTGAGTTGAATCCAGCTGAAACGCTCGGGTTTGACCTTGTGCTCGTGTTGTGATTTTATTTGAATGGCAATTGAGTTGAACCTGACTTTTTCTTAGGTTTGACCCTGTGCTCGTTTGTGAACTTTCATTGAGCTTTTGTGTATTTCATCACTGTATTGGCGAGGCAGTGCACGCGTGCGTGTACTGCGGCCAATTCAGAATTTGTCGTTTTAAATTGATTGATTTCAATTGATGAAATTGTTTCGTGTTGCCAATTCAATATTTTGATATTGTATTTTGCTTTGGTGATTTGATCATTTTGTTGTTGTCTAATTATCTAATTGATAATTAGATTATGAGTTCCTAATTATTTATAATAATTAGATTTTGTTGTTAATTGCCGTTAGGCAATTCTGTTGTTTTTTTTAATTTATATTCATTGATGATCTTTTCATTTATCTCCGTTGATAATTTGAAATTGTTGATTTGTTGTTTAACACTATTACGTGTTATATTTACCGTTATCCGATTTCTTATAAAAGGGTTAGATAGACGAGAATTATTGTGAATGTCGTCTATTTGTTATTTCATTATTATTTCTTCTGTGCATTAATAACTGAGTTTGAATTAGACTGACCCGTGTATTATTTTCTTTTGAATTTAATACTCGGGTCAGACCCGAGTTATTTCAGGTTGTAGATTTCCTGCTTTGAGTTGCTGTTTGAGCTATGAAGACTTTTCGTATCTTTTGAAGTGGTCTTCGTCTTTTTGTAGTAGTCAGTGTGTCTGTTTTAAGTTGATATGTATTCATGTATATTAGTCGATAATGTACTTGTATATATAACTTCCAGAGTCGACAGTTGTAGTTGAATCATATGTATTGTGTGAAATGTATTGTAACTGACATCAGTTATTATATATATATGAGACTTTTTGTTTTATCTGTGTTCCGCATTTATATTATCTGTGTTATTATTATATACATTGTCCTAAACTATTATGAACCGTCGTAGTTCGTTTTATACTAGAATTGGGTATGTCGATGGGAGTAAATAAATAAGAGACGAAAAATGAAAAATATATACTACTCCTATCGAGGTAACCAATACTAGTGTAAGGCCAACTACGGATGGCCGTTCCTATCCAGCCTTATTCTTCGTAATAACAGACAGTATTTCTTTTAATACTCTTTGTTATTGTGAGCAAGAGGTGGGGCGTCACACTAGAGCTCACTAGAAGTCAAGCAACAATCTCTAAGTAGTTCCACACGATAAAGACAGTTTATCAGCATCAAAGAGAGTTGATTAATAAACTAGATAATTAAAACAACATAGCATGCACATTCATTGAGGGACTGACCTGATTGTTTTTGAGAAAATCAATTGATGAAGTTGGAATAAGATTCCATAACTGACCCCAAGTGCAAGTGGGAGATTGATAGAGTTAGGGGTATGTCATAGGGGCAATTATGTAATTTGTTACATATATCTAACTTGATAACCAATCTTTTTCAAAATAAAAGGCATTTTCTTTCTATTATATACTTGATATAATATGTTATATTAGTTATTTATTTAATTAAAAGTATATTGAATATAGAAAATCCATAAATGGTATGTATTCTGATAGTAGTTATAATGTGTTGTAATTATGTATGATTTATCACAATAAAATAAACATACCATTTTAAATATTCCTAGTCAAGATGTATCGAGGCTGGATATAGATATATCCATTCGGACTAGAGTATGTAATGCTCTCCAAACATTGGGTAGTGTATTACTCATGTCTGTTGGGGCACTAAGGCGTTATGTACTGATGGTTATTGGATAACTATGGAATGACTCACTCGTAGTTTTCTGTTGGTTAATAAAACCAAGGTCAAACTGAAAATATAAATGTGATAATTTTACACAATTCCTTTGACTTAAGAATACCGTCGATCTTTGATGTGGAAACTTCACTTTGATTATAGTTAAATCATGGCACGACATCCATCGAACGACTACAGTTGGGTCAAGTGGAAGCATTGGAAGTGAAACACTATTCAAGAGAGAATTTGTCTCCTTAGTTATATGAGGTTAGTATCACATGGTCAACTTAAGTCAACCTAAAGTCAAAGTCTCTAGCCAGAGAAGTATGGTTAATAATAATTGTTATTATTGAAACAAAGGATTTTGTGTTTGCACTTACAATGTTGAATGTGGACAATGTTGGAATTTTGATCAAAACCAAATTCCACAAGTCATAATGTGATATAGTTTTGATGAAGAGAATTGGCGTAAAAAATCATCTCTACCAGGTACCACTTATGTTAAGTAAAATTGAATTTTACCTAAAAGATGTGTAAGTGATAAATTCAACCAAAATATCACACCACTAGCTAAGGTAATGTGTTGACATTAATCTTCGAGCTGTTCAATATTAGTCGTTGACTGAATTTACACTTTTGAGTCGTATAACCGAAATAATGAATTTTCCGAAAAACTACATGACTTAATTGATTTATAAAATATTTTAAATTAATTAAATTAATTAATATTTAAGAAGTATTAATTATTATTTTATTTAATTAATGTTTGGGAGTTGTTTGTAATTATTTGAATGCATTTATAAAAGTTATATTTGCACGCATTGATATACGGTACCAATGTAACTTTAAACAATTTTAAATAAAAGAAAATTGCATGAATGAATTTGTGGAAATTTTATGCTATTTGATGGCATGTAATTTCAATCATACCATGTGAAAAGAGAGGAGTGGAGAGAGAGAAAATTATGGGAATTGATTACAGAAAGTTTTAACTAAAGAATGAGAAAAGTTTCATTCTTTCAATTAAAACAATTCCACTAATTTATTTCCTATGGACATTCGTTCTTTTTCATTTATTTTTCTCTTCTCTCCTCCTAACCTTCCATGGAAGAAAACAAAATAAAGATTTTCAAAAAAATTCAACTCCAAATCAAATGCAAAAATAAAAAATAATAAAACATAAGTGGTTCATCCATGTCTTGCGAGGATTGGGTATGGATCTTGGAGATCCGATGAGATAACTTCATTCAAGGTGTGATTTTTAGCAACTTCTATAGGTAATTATCCAATCTAATTTATTTACTTTACTTGTGAATTTGGATCTCATATGATTCATGTGCTATTTTATGATTCATCTTATAACAAGTTATTCAAACTCCTTTATCTCTGTCTCTGTTGAAAGTATGTTAATTAAGTTGATTTAATTTAGATCTATTTTTGATATTTATCTTATCTCAAAATATGTTCATTATTATTGTTATGATTTTATCCTCCTTTTTCCCTTTTAATTTGTTGACTTTTTTTGTGTTTTTTAGATTTGTATGTTTCTATCACGAATTTACATATGCCTAACTTGTCCAATTTTTTTTCTAATGCACTAAAAGTTTGTAGATAAAATAAAAAACTAATTTAAATTGAGATCTATTTTATAATTTTATGATATTTACATACATAAATCTAAATAGACAATCGATGTTAACTAATTAACTTGCACCATGAAAATTAATCCCTTTTGTCAAGTGGTTGATATTTTGTGTATGAATATTTTTATCATTGTTTGAAAAAAATTCTTTTAATCTAGATTTATATATGGACTTTTATCTGAATACTAAATCCTTCGTTTCTTTTCAACTTTAAAGTTTTGAGTATTCCCCTTTTAAACTAAAAGCTTAATTTAAACATTAAACTTTAAATTCTAACACACACGCAGATATATGTATGTGTGTGTGTGTGTGTGTGTATATGTATGTATGTATGTATATGTGTGTGTGTATGTATATGTGTGTGTGTGTGTGTTTTTATTTATTTATTTTCAATTCTCAAATGCTTGTATATAAATAATTGTTTCAAATTTAAAACATTAATCGCAATTTTTATATATATATATATATATGTATGTATATGGTAACATACATGTATTGCTCCATCATGAAATCACAAGATGGATATTGTGTAACAAATGTCATATTTAGTTTCAAACATTTCTTAATTAAAACTAAACTCATTATTGGTAATTTTAAATTGAAAATACTATAATATTATCTAACATGTTTCTAATGCATGCGCGTGCACGCACACACACGCACATGCACGCGTGCACACACACACACACACACACATATATATATATTCATACACTACTCCACTTTTGTTATGTAATTAATTAAAATTTTGGACAACAAAGGCATATGTAAATGGGAAATGGGTCTGTTACGCTGTAAATTCCAACACCTACATACGTTCCCATTAACCATGTACATTTCTTTGCTTATTGCACTTACACAGTACTCACTTGAGTACATCTGGATGTATTCACATTTATGTTATGTATAAATTAATTGCTCATTAATGATATTTATCACATCATTCAATTCAATTAAAGACAGAGAAATGAAAGGTTTCTCTCTCCAAATAATGCAAAATCTACCTCAATTAATCGTATTAATTCTAGAGGGAGAAACAAATGGCTTTCTTCTTTATATTAACGAATAATTGCTACACACAGGGGTGTATTTGATACACTCATACATTTAAATTTATATCAAATTCAAACTCTTTCAAAGCTAATAAAATAAAGGATTTTATTTAAACACTTTTTAGATTTGATCTAAAATCTCTTTAGACTTCACAAACCCAATAAATCCAAACAGGAATTTTTTTGAAATCTACATACTTCACCTGCTTCCAACTGGCCCGATTTGAACAGTGCTACCGTCTTTGAAGCCTTCCACATCGAATCTTGTAAGAGACCCTGAAAAGCTTACAAACAATCTCGCTAAGGAGGAGGCTAAGACTTCGGCCATGATATCAAAGGCTAAGGCGACAACCACTACTCTTTCCAACAAGGCGTTGAAGCATCCAAACCGATCAGAGGTTGGGATTGTGATAGCATCAAAGTAAGAAATCCCCTAGCTTCAACTAGATCATTAGCTCCAAACCAATGAGCAATCACCATCGAAAATATGGCCAAAGGGTATAGGTCCAAACCAACGGTAAGATCCATCTCAAGAAGTAAAAATCCAAGCAGTGGTCCGAACTGCAATGAAAAAACACGATTCAGCGCCCTAAGAGCTACCTCCTTCTTGCTAATCCCAATTAAATTTGATAAAATCCCAAGCGCTCAAGAGCGATGGAAGAGAAATAGAAGGACGAAGTTAACTATTTTTACCAATAGAAAACCACGTAAAGTTCGAGTTTGCTAAAGAATCACATGGCAAAAGCTCCATGGGTTCAAATGGGAAGAAGGTGGGGGTATTTATATACCTTTCCCTTCAATCGCAGTCATTATGATCAAAAGGCAAAATTGATTTCAACTGTATAAGCATGATAAGTCCTATGTCACACCACCAGTGTAGGCGAAATGACACATTCCTGCCACGTCTCGAGAAGCACAACTGCTACAGCCAACTGTACAATGCCATGTGGGTAGTACATTAATTACATGGCAGAACCATCAATCAATGGAGTCTTCATGATTTTACAAGCTCACACCTGTTCATGGACACGAACATGAGGGCAAAATATTACTTAATTTTTTTGTAAGTAAGAAGGTAGACTAATCGAGGTATTTTAGCCTTGCATAGTCCGGTACAAGCTGATTTGGTCCAGGTCAACTTGCAAACCAACCACGACTGGGGGTTGGTCGACGGGGTTTCCTATGTATGATGATAACACAAATCCAGCCTAGGTCCGCATCGACTCCTCTGCTCAAATGCACCTCAGCCTTCTATTGGCCAAGCCTCCTCGCACAGCAACCCCGACAACCAGCTTCCTCGTCTAGACAAGGCATGAGTCCAGCTTGACACATCTCTCATCGGCAGATCGACTCTTGTTGGCCCACTTACAACCCAGCTCCAGGCCAGCTCGCTTGCTCATGCATCTCTTCCTCAGCTATCTCCCAACCGGCATAGCTTGAAACTATTTCAAGGGTGGTTCGATATTAATCCAACTTTGATACCACTACCTACAATCGGCAGTCTATCACGTCTCACCCGGCTCGACATGCTCTTGGCTCTTGCCAGTTCCCCATCCTCATTATGGTTTCAGCACACCAGCTCGACGCATCCTGCGACCTAGGAATGCAGGAGCAAAGTGACAAGAGCTCTTCACTAGGCAAACCCTTAGAATTTAGCTGCCTCATTAGTCTTAAGTTTCTCATTTCTCTTATTCTTTTTTATTTTTCTCTTGTATTTCCTTATAATTGTAAGACAGCCATATAGTAAGAGAACTTCATAGTGGATGCAGACAGCTTCGCCGAACCACTTCACCTCTTATGTCATTTACCTTTAAATGCTCTTTTCTCTTTAGTTTTTCATCATTAAGTCTAGTGATTAGCAAGCAACCTTTGCTCTTCAAAACGCATTATCATAACTTTGAGGTTAACCAAAACTATCATCAATAAGAGGATACAGTATGCATCTGCAACCGGTTCCATAATGTACGCTATGCTATGTACAAGACCAAATGTGGCTTATGCATTAGGATGCGTAAGATGATACCAGTTTAATTCTGATGAGAAGCATTGGACTGTTGTAAAATGTATACTTAAGTATTTGAGAAATACTAAGGACTAATTCCTTATATGTGTTAATGAAGACCTCTTTATGAAGGGGTATACATATTCCATTTTTAGGGTGATATCGACGATAGTAAGTCTGTATCAAGTTAAGTTTTTGCATTAAACGGTGGGGCTATCAGTTGGAAAAGTTCCAAATAGGATATAGTAGTTGATTTAGCGATGGAGGTTGAATACATCGGCCTTAACGAAGCATTTAAAGAAGTGGCCCGGATGCGCAAATTTATGGCTGAGCTTGAAGTGATTTCAAACATTGAAAATCCAATGAAATTATTTTGTGACAAAAATGCTATGATACAGATTACAAAGGAACCAATAACTCACAAAAAAATTAAGGCACATTCTTCCTAAGTTTCGCCTTATTAGAGAAGTCATCACTAATAAACAAGTTGTTCCGGTTTGGAAATTTTATAGGACATTAAGCCCTAGTATGGCCGACCATAGGAGAAGGGGTGGTGTTTAAAATGCTTAAATAATGGATTTGAACTGGTAGAAAAGAAAGAGTAAACAAATGAGATTAGATCTCCACTTTTTGCTCTACCTTTATGCTAATTCAAAAGCTTTACCCTCATTCATTTTTGCTACCCTCTGCTACTCATACAAGTCAAAAATACCAAAGGCATATTGCCATTGAATTTCCAAAACAAATTCAAATCAAAATCATTTAAATTAAGTGTGGTGTTCATCTTTAGTCTGCTGTAATTTTGGAGGTGATTTGATCAGATATAAGGAGTTGGTTCTTCATTCAAAGTGCATTTCAAAGGCTATGTGTTTTGGTAATAATTTTAATTTCAATGTTATTTTATAATCATATATGTTGGACATTATATATATGTATTTAGATCCTAATTGTCATGACGAATTTATATATATGTTTATTGTCTAAACTTTTGTTTATATATGCATTCAAAATTATATAAATAAAAAAAATACATCAAACATCATTATAATATTCATATTATTTTTGGCCATACTTCAAAATTTTTAAAATATTTTTTTTTTGAAATTTAAAATGATTTTTAAACGGTTTTAACAATGTTTAATATGATATATGTAATTATATATATAATGGTTTTTTTATGTATTAAATTATTTATAACTAATATATATATATATCTGTGTGTGTGTGTGTGTTTTAAGATTAAAAAAGTTAATTTTCTATTTTCCTATTATAATTATTAATATAAATATAAATTTTAAATCTTTTTAACTAAATAATGTATGTATCGTTTAATATAAAAAACTATGCCAAATCCATACAAATCTGATATAATAATAAAAAAATTAGTTGAAATCTTTTTTGATCGAGCATTAAAAAAGAAAAAAATTAAATTTTAAACAAATATATATTTACTAATCAATAACCTATAAATAAATATATTTTAAATTATAATGTAAAATTCTTTTAAATGTATATTTTGAATTTATAAAATTATATATGTGCGTGTGTATTGTAATTTGAATTTAAATTTCAAAATAGATATTTATTTAGATCTATTTTTTATTTTTAAATTAGCACACGATATTTTAGATATTAATTCAAACTATATTGAATTGGTTAAAATATTTATCTAAAAAAATAACTATAATTATGCATATGTGTGTATATCAAACAAAACTATAACAAGAAATGTATACATAAAAGGACAAATGTGTCCGTTGTGGTGTAAATCTAAGCACTTATAAATGGTCATGTTAACCATGTGCACTTCTTATATATTGCACATGCACTATACACACATACACATATGAGTGTGTTTGATAAATTTATAAAATATAATTCAGTTAAATTAAAATATATTCATTTATAAATAAATAAAATAAACCAAAGATTTTATTTAAAATATTTTAGATTATATTAAAACAAATTAGACTTCATAGGCCCAAATAAAAATCTAAAAATGGATTTTTTTAAATTCACCCATTTAACTCACTATGACCCATCCCAGTTACTTGAGGCATGTATTTTCCTAGGGTTTACAAGCGAAGTTTAGCTCTATAGGTAATTCAAAAAAACCTTAACTATATTACCACTAATCCTATTTGGATTCATTTAAGCATAATAGAAGCATGTTTCTAATCCTTGAAAATATCAATTAAACATTAGATCTGGATCGAATAAGGTAGGATGTAAAAGGGTTGTAATATTACCGACCTAAATTAATAAGATTTAACTGATCATTTCTTCTTTAAAATTGGAAAGATTTTCCATGTACTTGATTTGCTCCTTACTCTCTCTTTTTTTCCTCTAGCAATGGCTGCACATTCCTTTAAAATTGGAAATTTCGACTCAAAACGAAGAGAATCGAAGTAGCTTATGAGATAAGGGTTAATATCATGACCTTTAGGCTCTCCCATGCTTATTTGGTTAATTATTTTGTACATCTTAATAACAAATACCCATAACATTTCAACTTAATAAAATACATATAGTCATGTCGGACATTAATTATACATTTTATTTTATCATTCATATTACTTTTTCTCACATTGAAACTTCATTGATTAACAATATTCCATTTAATTAATAGCCCAAGTGTCCTACACTTTGTTAAACAAGTGTTAATTGAATTATTAATTTCTCTTTAAATTAGATTAATTTAATTAAGTATTTATATAAGATTCTCATAAATTATCCTTCCAAAATATCGGGTGTTACACGTAAATTTTACATTGACGTAGACGTTTTACGTGAGACATAAAGTCACCAAAAACCGGCTACTTAATCCGGTCGAAACTAACTCCAAATCACAAACAGGAATTACAGTTCTAGTCTCCATACAAACAAATGGCTTCTTCATCCGCTTTCTCCAGCATAAAACAAATCTATGTTTGGAGTTTGGACAAATTCAAAAACTGAAAGGTACATAAATCATGCTTTATACTACATAAAATAAAAGCGTTTGAGAATAAGAAAGACTTAATCAAGGGTCAAAACTTACTTTAAGGAGGATTTTGGGGCCGAGTACTGCGAACTTGTTTTACCGGGCAAGTAGGATAATCATCTTAGACTATGTGGACATTTCTAAAGTTCGTGGAATCAGAAAGGGAGTTGGATGGTATGTTGATAAAGAAGTTATTCCTAGCTATGATTTGTTTTAGGATCTAGCTAAACTTGAAGTCATGCAATTTATTAAGGTTTCTAAAGTAAGCTCTATGTACAGTTTAGTCTCGATGGATAGCTGCATTTCGATAACGTGTCCTTTCGTTGTTTAAACATAATTCATGCTTCCATCATTTCTCACTTTCTTGAAAGTGGAGCATCTAATCCGGTATGCGACCGGGTAGGGGCGAGAGCACTAAAGTAATCCTGATTGGACTCGATTAGACAAACGCTGATGACTTCAACGATGTCACGTTTACTCCCGTCGACTAGGAAATCATGCATTAGACTCGTTCTATTATAATCCATCATCCTAATCGAAAACCCAAGTGTAAAGCTACTACTGATCCTTTATCCACTTTTGCTTGTAAGTCTAATCATGTAACCATCAGATGCTTTATGGAAGCCATGGCACATTTGCGGGATATGAGACAACTATTTAATCGAGATATGGCTACTATCGCGCTCCTATTGTCAGACCTCGAAAAAAAAAATTGGTGTTGTCGATGTTTAAGTTAAGTGGTACTAAGTTAATGTTGTAGACTATCCATGTCCTTATTGAGGAGTATCGTCAGAAGCATCGGGTTTAATATGTTTTTTGGATTTATGCATTATCTTTTATTTTTGTATACTAGAAAAATGTCGTATTAATAAATTTTGCAGTACGAAGTAAAAACTTGTTGTTCATTAATAATTAATAATGGAAGATTGTTGTATTTTTTTTATGTAGCTAGTTTAAATTTATTTTGTAACAATCAATAAGTAATATATAATCAATAATAATTATAGGAGTTAACCCGAAAGAAAAACCTGAGATTTTAGTCCAAATGACACAAGTTTTAAAATTTAGTCTGAAGGATAATAGAACGATATATTCATATGACATTACACATATATAATGCTATATTCGTATAGCATTATATATATATATATATATCATTCTGTTAATGTTGTATTTATCTATATTTAATACTATGGAAAATAGCTCTATATAAGTTTTGTGCATGCTATAGGACTATGTGGTTTAGTGGTATGAATAATAGAGTACATTTGACTAATTATGTTCTTCATTAGAACCGCTTGAAATTCGTGTAAACATTGGACTATGTGGTTTAGTGTTATGAATAATATAATACCTCTATATATGTCTATGGTCCAGTTGGTGCATAAATTAAACTCGATGTTATTTATCATATTATTAAATACAGTGATAAATAACATATAGAAAAATGCAATGTTTAAAAGTGACTTATCGTTCGGTGTTTCTCTTATTCGTCATTTAAAACGAAATGAAACGTTGTTTGCGTCAACCTGCAGTTTATAATTTTCTTTATTCAGTTCCTAATATATGTTACATTACCAGATTCGAATCAAATAAAAGTTATTTTGTCAGCTAGAAACATGTCATTTACCACGTCACTGAATTGTTGTAAATATAGTACTAGGGAAAACTCATGCGCAATGAGTGGTGTCTCCTTTTTAGAAGTATTGAAGCGTTACATATGTTTAATTCTATATGAATACATGTGTAATGCTATATATATAGCATTGTACATGTCTAATGCTATATGAATATATCATTCTATTGTCCTTCAGACTAACTTTAAAACTTGTGTCCTTCATGTTAAAATTGGTCTTAGGTTTTTTTTAGACTAATTCCATCTAACGATTATTTATAAAAAATTATTAATTATTAATAGGTACTATTTATGAAATACTTCTGGAAATATATTATTAATCGATCATTAAAAGTAATATAAAGTTACTTACATAAAATAAACAAGAAACTTTTCTCCTTTCCCATCTCAAACCAACTTTTGAACCATTCTTGTTCCAAAACATTATCTACCTCTAAATTATATTCATTCTCTAACTTTAACCCATGTCCTTAAATGTGACGCCCCACCTCTATGCTCACAATAATAAAGAGTATTAAAAGAAATACTGTCTGTTATTACGAAGAATAAGGCTGGATAGGAGCGGTCATCCATAGTTGGCCTTACACTAGTATTGGTTACCTCGATAGGAGTGGTGTACATTTTTCAATTTTCATCTCTTATTTATTTACTCCCATCGACATACCCAATTACCAGTATAAAACGAACTACGATGGTTCATAATAGTTTAGGACAATATATATAATAATAGCACAGATACAAAAAGAATGCGGAACACAGATAACAAAAGTCTCATATATATATATAACTGATGTCAGTTACAATACAATTGACACAGTACATATGATACAACTACAACTGTCGACTCTGGAAGTTATATATACACGTACATTATCAACTAATATACATGAATACATATCATCCTATACTATGACACGACTACTCCAAAAGATGTGAAAAGTCTTCATAGCTCAAACAGCAACTCAAAGCAGGAAATCTACAACCTGAAATAACTCGGGTCTGACCCGAGTATTAAATTCAAAAGAAAATAATACACGGGTCAGTCTAATTCAAACTCAGTTATTAATGCACAGAAGCAATAATAATAAAATATCAAATAGACGACAGTCACAGAAATCTCGTCTATCCAACTCCTCGATAAGAGAATCGGATAACGACAGATATAACACTAAATAGTGTTAAACAACAAATCAGCAGGTCCAAATCATCAACAAAGATAGATAAAAAGGTTATCAATGAAGATGATATGAAAACTCCAGAATTGCCTAAACAGCAATTTACAACAAACTCCAATTATTAAATAAAGAATTAAAATCTCAAAATGATCAATCGAATCAAATTTCTGTGTGGCTGCAGTACACGCACGCGTGCACTGCCTTGCCACACAGTATGTGAAATCATCACAACAGTGAATACTAACAGCAATAAAAATTGTAGAGGTCAATATAAATGAACCAAAACAACTGGCACTAACTCAAATAAAAAAAACGAATTACACACGAGTGCCCAATGAAAGTTTACATTCGAGTACAGGGTCAAACCCAAGTCTTTGAGACTAGATTCAACTCACTGTAAAATCTCAAAAATCAATCTGAAACAATCAAGAACCAACAAACCAAGCTCAACCAATTCAAACAAAAGGAAATAGTGAACAAGTTCACGCTTCAGATCAAAAATACCAATGTAGACAATGCAATAACATACTTACATAAATGTATGTATACTGAAAGCAAACAGAAATGCACAGACACTACAGGTATGAAGACCACAAGGCAATGTACCAGTTCAACTCAAGAGCAACACAACACAACTGTACATAAGCAACAATGCACTGTACATCAAGTGATACAACAATGCAACACTAAGAATACAATGCATCTATACCCTATCTCAATAAAAGTGCATGAAGACTTGAGTGAAACTCAGAGTCAAAACAGTGTACAGGTAAACAAACAATGAAACAACGCTGTCCCAAAGCCACAAGAATAAAACAATGGACAGATAGTTTCCTTTTTAGCAAAGATAGAATGCATCAGGCACCAAGTATAGCCATAGCAGTTCCGAACTACTCAATGACAATTTCATGAAGTCAACGTGTAAACAGCAGTGACAAAAAGGCTACTGCCAAACAAGTTCAGGCATGAAGCCATACGCAATACTACAGCGATGTGTAGATACCTAATAACAACCTGACCGATCAACATAAAACACCAAGTAGCAATTTACAATCAAATTCATGAAGCAGCAGTTTCAAATAAAAGGATCGAACAAGTTCGAATGATTCCACAGTCGAGCAAATACAATTATACATGCATGCATATATATATGTACACACATACATGTCAATATCAAATTAAAAAGTACCAAAGTCAAAATAGTACAAGTGGCCGGAGTCATGAAACGGCATTGAAAATTCACAAACAAGTCAAGTTACAGGTTGCAAATGACTCGAGGCAGTGAACAGGGAAGCCAAAGCATCGAACCACAAATAAGGTTGCAGGTGAAAGTGACCGAAGTCAACAGTTCACTTTTAAATAAATAGCCAAATTCAAACGAACTCACCTAGTGTCATGATAACCAAGGAAACAAGAAATCGAACTCAGTCAAAAATCAGGGTACAACAGTTCCGAACAAAGACAGAAATGTCTTGCATATCATCGCATAAAACAAAGGCAAGTGACCGAGATTAACTAGTGACAATTTCAAATAAACTCAGACGAACAAAAACAAGGAGTTTCAAACCCTAAATTTCACTTGAGTAGGAATTAGATGTGAGTAGAACTCAAAATTGTCAAACCCAAAAATGAACAGCGATTTCCCTTAAGACGAACAACACGAAACAATATAGCCAAAATAGTATGCAGTTCAAAATCACGAACAATGCTGAAAGTATCAAGGAATCAAACAAAATCAGAGATCTCCAACAACAAGACAGAAATCGAACCGTTCAAAGCCAAAATTGCAAAGACCACAAGTAAATAACACGTTCGAATTAGATGTGAGAGGAAAGAGCCACTCACTTTTGTTTCGAGCACGACCAAGCAGGAGCGACTGTGAGCAACTCCAAGAGAAAGCCGATCGACAAAGCTAGGGCCAATTCACTCTTCGATCGACGAGCAACCATCGTTGGCAGCTTCCAATTAGAAGCCCTAACTCGCGAGCACAAGAAGAAGTAGCGAGCCGCCATTATCGTTCTTTCGTTTATTTTTTTTCTAGGGTTCGAATGACCATTGATAAAGGAACGGGTCAAATGAAATAAGAAGGGAACGACATTACATAGAGAATTTTCACAGAATAAAACATGGCCCGAGATTTTCACTTTGAAGCCCATTCAATAATTAACCAATTTTTTTATTAACGAATTTTAACCCAATTAAAACTCTCACTTCAATAAGCTAGCACGTTAACCATTTAATGATGATTATAAATCAATACGAAATCCCGGGTTGTTACAGACTCCCCTCCTTATAAAAATTGTGTCCCCGCAATTTTCATAATCAAAGTCGTCAATAACCATTATCTTTCTAACATAAACTGGTTAAGCTAGAAAAGTAAAAGTCGGGAATACAAACGCCAAAGAAATCTTTTAATTCCATAAAAGAAATTCACAAATTCTCAACAAAGTCTGATTACCAATAGATAATCAGAAAACAACACAACTGAATAAATGCAATCATCAGCAATATTCAATTATCAATTAGATATTCAGAAATACAAATCTCAAAACAGCAAAATCTAATTATCAACAAAAGATGATTAGAAAGCGCAAATCACAATTCGCAAAACTGCAAATATCTAGTTATTCAACAATTTACTAGAAAACACAAACTTCATAATCAGCAAACTCTAACTATCAACAGAGACAGATAGAAAATAGCAATTCAATGTAATCAACATAATCTACAATCAATTAGAGACTATAAAATTTCATAATCAACAAGGTCAACAAACATCCAATTATCTAAACGATAGTCAGAAGACAAAAATCAACAAATATCCAATTATCAAAAACGATAATTAAATCTCAAATCAACAAACATTTAATTATCAAAAATGATAATTAATTCTCAAATCAACAAATACTTAATTATCAAAAACGATAATCAAATCCCAAATCAACAAATATTTAATTACCACAAACGGTAATCAAATTTCGAATCAACAAATATTCGATTATCAAAAACGATAATCAAATCTCAAATCAACTAATATCGATTATCAAAAACGATAATCAAATCTCAAATCAACAAATATTCGATTATCAAAAACGATAATCAAATCTCAAATCAACAAATATTTAATTACCACAAACGGTAATCAAATTTCAAATCAACAAATATTCGATTATCAAAAACGATAATCAAATCTCAAATCAACTAATATTCGATTATCAAAAACGATAACCAAATCTCAAATTAACAAATATTCGATTATCAAAAACGATAATCAAATCTCAAATTAACAAATATTTAATTATCACAAATGATAATCAAATTTCAAATCAACAAATATTTAATTATCTAAAACGATAATCAAATCTCAAATTAACAAATATTTAATTATCACAAATGATAATCAAATTTCAAATCAACAAATATTCGATTATCAAAAACGATAATCAAATCTCAAATTAACAAATATTTAATTATCACAAATGATAATCAAATTTCAAATCAACAAATATTCGATTATCAAAGACGATAATCAAATCTCAAATCAATAAATATTCAATTATCAAAAACGATAATCAAATCTCAAATCAACAAATATTCAATTATCAAAAACGATAATTAAATCTCAAATCAACAAATATTTAATTATCAAAAACGATAATCAAATCTCAAATCAATAAATATTCAATTATCAAAAACGATAATCAAATCTCAAATCAATAAATATTCAATTATCAAAAACGATAATTAAATCTCAAATCAACAAATATTTAATTATCAAAAACGATAATCAAATCTCAAATCAACAAATATTCAATTATCAAAAACGATAATTAAATCTCAAATCAACAAATATTTAATTATCAAAAACGATAATCAAATCTGAAATCAACAAATATTCGATTATCAAAAACGATAATCAGAATCAACAAATATCTAATTATCACAACGATAATTAGAAACAACAAATATCCGATTATCAAAAACGATAATCAGAAATCTCAAATATTTAATTATCGATACGATAATTAAATCTCATAACATCAGATATCTAATTACCTGCAGATAATTAGAAACAACAAATATCTAGAAATCAATTAAGAAGACTAGAAAATCAACATAAAAGGTTGGATCGATCCCATCAGATGGTGAGTTTTTAGTTCGCCGCACGTGCATCTCAGAGTGGCCGAAGACTACCAAGTACTCAACATAATTTTGGCGCCCATCAGATTGACCCGAAGGTCCGCAGAGTGACCTGAAGGTCTAATACTGGTATTTGACCCGAAGGTCCGCAGAGTGGCCCGAAAGCCCAACAAATGACCCGAAGGTCCAACATAGTGGCTCAAAAGCACACAAATCATCAGAATCATCAAAACATCAAATATTTCAATTAACGAGTCCGGAATTAACCGAAATAGCAAACGCACATGTCCCATACCACGTGTTTTACTAAATCGTTTGATTCTCTTCATCTTATCCTTGAAAGTGCAAAATTGTGTATTTTGTAAAAATACATTTTACATTCTCAAACGAACAAGTCCGGAATTAAGCGAATCAGTAAAAGAAAGGGGTCATGGTCCTCGATTTTGCTGAAACGTTTAAGTCGCTTCCTCATTCTTTTGAAAGCGCAAACTGTTAAACTCCTGAAAACAATTTTATTTATTTTATAAAAATTACAATTCACATTCTCAACTGGACAAGTCCGGAGTTAAGCGAAACAGTAAATAAAGGGGTCATAGTCCTCGATTTTGTTGAATCGTTTAAGTCGCTTCCTCATTCTTTTGAAAGCGCAAACTAAAAAAATTTTGTAAAACAATTTTCATTTTTAAAACGATTTTCCAATCACATGATTAAAGCAACAACATCGGTAGCAATTTCGAAAAGAAAATTGCACTTCTCAAAATACTGTAAAAACGGGTCACAAATCAGCATTGCGGTATAACCGCTTGAAAATTCACCTTTAAAATTTGACGGTTACTGAAGTCAAAGTGACAGAAATTTTTAAACGTCAAAACCTCATCAAAATAATTCACACCAAAATATAACACCAGTGAATTTTCATTCATTAAAATTGTCAACAAAACACCGTGCTTCAAAAATATAGCACTGGTGTAAAAATCCCGTTATAAAAATAATGGCAACAAAATACGTTTCATAACCAAGCATCGGTTCAACGTAAATTTAATGCAGTAACGTGCAATTCATATTTGCACGCACACTACAATATAAACAAAGAAATTACTCTATTATCTTCAATGAAGATAATTCAAAACAGCTAAATCTAATCAATATACGATTAGCATAAAAGAAAACCAGCAAAGATCTCAACAAAAATCACATAACTGCAATCGTTTCGAATCCTCAAATCAGATTCGAAATTTTCAAAGAAACAAAATAAACACAGCTATGTAAACGACAAATGAAATTTACTTCAATTTCATATTTTGATTTTTAAATCAAAAAGATTATCAACTGTATTCAGCGAAGATAGTCTCACTGTTTTCGCTGCGCACTCTGATAACAGAACACAAATTATCAATCAACAAAACACAATTCCACTTTTATTTTTAAATAAGGATATTTAAAAATTTCACCAAAATTTCAAAACTTTAGTTTTTGACTCAAAGCACAAATAAAAACACCGACCAATAGTTGTAACACATGTTCCATCTAAGTTATGCTTTATATTATGTCCATAAACCCCAAGCTCTGATACCAACTGTGATGCCCCACCTCTATGCTCACAATAATAAAGAGTATTAAAAGAAATAATGTCTGTTATTACGAAGAATAAGGCTAGATAGGAGCGGCCATCCGTAGTTGGCCTTACACTAGTATTGGTTACCTCGATAGGAGTGGTATACATTTTTCAATTTTCATCTCTTATTTATTTACTCCCATCGACATACCCAATTACCAATATAAACGAACTACGATGGTTCATAATAGTTTAGGACAATATATATAATAATAACACAGATACAAAAAGAATGCGGAACACAGATAACAAAAGTCTCATATATATATAACTGATGTCAGTTACAATACAATTGACACAGTACATATGATACAACTACAACTGTCGACTCTGGAAGTTATATATACACGTACATTATCAACTAATATACATGAATACATATCATCCTATACTATGACACGACTACTCCAAAAGATGTGAAAAGTCTTCATAGCTCAAACAACAACTCAAAGCAGGAAATCTACAACCTGAAATAACTCGGGTCTGACCCGAGTATTAAATTCAAAAGAAAATAATACACGGGTCAGTCTAATTCAAACTCAGTTATTAATGCACAGAAGCAATAATAATAAAATATCAAATAGACGACAGTCACAGAAATCTCGTCTATCCAACTCCTCGATAAGAGAATCGGATAACGACAGATATAACACTAAACAGTGTTAAACAACAAATCAGCAGGTCCAAATCATCAACAAAGATAGATAAAAAGGTTATCAATGAAGATGATATGAAAACTCCAGAATTGCCTAAACAACAATTTACAACAAACTCCAATTATTAAATAAAGAATTAAAATCTCAAAATGATCAATCGAATCAAATTTCTGTGTGGCTGCAGTACACGCACGCGTGCACTGCCTCGCCACACAGTACGTGAAATCATCACAACAGTAAATACTAACAACAATAAAAATTTTAGAGGTCAATATAAATGAACCAAAACAACTGGCACTAACTCAAATAAAAAAACGAATTACACACGAGTGCCCAATGAAAGTTTACATTCGAGTACAAGGTCAAACCCAAGTCTTTGAGACTGGATTCAACTCACTGTAAAATCTCAAAAATCAATTTGAAACAATCAAGAACCAACAAACCAAGCTCAACCAATTCAAACAAAAGGAAACAGTGAACAAGTTCACGCTTCAGATCAAAAATACCAATGTAGACAATGCAATAACATACTTACATAAATGTATGTATACTGAAAGCAAACAGAAATGCACAGACACTACAGGTATGAAGACCACAAGGCAATGTACCAGTTCAACTCAAGAGCAACACAACACAAGTGTACATAAGCAACAATGCACTGTACATTAAGTGATACAATAATGCAACACTAAGAATATAATGCATCTATACCCTATCTCAATAAAAGTGCATGAAGACTTGAGTGAAACTCAAAGTCAAAACAGTGTACAGGTAAACAAACAGTGAAACAACACTGTCCCAAAGCCACAAGAATAAAATAGTGGACATATAGTTTCCTTTTTAGCAAAGATAGAATGCATCAGGCACCAAGTATAGCCATAGCAGTTCCGAACTACTCAATGACAATTTCATGAAGTCAACGTGTAAACAGCAGTGACAAAAAGGCTACTGCCAAACAAGTTCAAGCATGAAGCCATATGCAATACTACAGCGATGTGTAGATACCCAATAACAACCTGACCGATCAACATAAAACACCAAGTAGCAATTTACAATCAAATTCATGAAGCAGCAGTTTCAAATAAAAGGATCGAACAAGTTCGAATGATTCCACAGCCGAGCAAATACAATTATACATGTATGCATATATATATATGTACACACATACATGTCAATATCAAATGAAAAAGTACCAAAGTCAAAATAGTACAAGTGGACGGAGTCATGAAACGGCACTGAAAATTCACAAACAAGTCAAGTTACAGGTTGCAAATGACTCGAGGCAGTGAACAGGGAAGCCAAAGCATCGAACCACAAATAAGGTCGTAGGTGAAAGTGACCGAAGTCAATAGTTCACTTTCAAATAAATAGCCAAATTCAAACGAAATCACCTAGTGTCATGATAACCAAGAAAACAAGAAATCGAACTCAGTCAAAAATCAGGGTACAACAGTTCCGAACAAAGACAGAAATGTCTTGCATATCATCGCATAAAACAAAGGCAAGTGACCGAGATTAACTAGTGACAATTTCAAATAAACTCAGACGAACAAAAACAAGGAGTTTCAAACCCTAAATTTCACTTGAGTAGGAATTATATGTGAGTAGAACTCAAAATTGTCAAACCCAAAAACGAACAGCGATTTCCCTTAAGACGAACAACACGAAGAAATATAGCCAAAATAGTATGCAGTTCAAAATCACGAACAATGCCGAAAGTATCAAGGAATCAAACAAAATCAGAGATCTCCAACAACAAGACAGAAATCGAACCGTTCAAAGCCAAAATCGCAAAGACCACAAGTAAAATAACACGTTCGAATTAGATGTGAGAGGAAAGAGCCACTCACTTTTGTTTCGAGCACGACCAAGCAAGAGCGACTGTGAGCAACTCCAAGAGATAGCCGATCGACAAAGCTAGGGCCAATTCACTATTCGATCGACGAGCAACCATCGTTGGCAGCTTCCAATTAGAAGCCCTAACTCGCGAGCACAAGAAGAAGTAGCGAGCCGCCATTATCGTTCTTTCGTTTACTTTTTTTTCTTCTAGGGTTCGAATGACCATTGATAAAGGAACGGGTCGAATGAAATAAGAAGGGAACGACATTACATAGAGAATTTTCACAGAATAAAACATGGCTCGAGATTTTCACTTTGAAGCCCATTCAACAATTAACCAATTTTTTTATTAACGAATTTTAACCCAATTAAAACTCTCACTTCAATAAGCTAGCACGTTAACCGTTTAATGATGATTATAAATCAATACGAAATCCCGGGTTGTTACATTAAATCCACACACCTTAAGTGTGAAAGAGTGGTTCTACATAATTGTATACATCGAAAATTTGCTGATTTCAATGACATTTGAAGTTTGGTATGACTTTAGGGGGCGTTTGCAGTCAAAACTTCCCCAGTTACCGTTGACGATGCGTCAGACGTGTCGGATGCCCTAGCGTTCCATTTCCCCAACCAAGCTCGTTCGAGCCATTGGATGAGAGGGTAACGTTGGCGTCCGATGCGTCGGACGCGTTAAGCCGTTTCACCTCTAACGGCTCTTCTTCTATATAATTCACCTCCTTCCACTCCCACTTCACACACTTCCAAACCTCTCCTCTGTATTTATTTTCATCGATCCGAAAGGCTATTCATGTATTTTTTATACTTCTGTCTATATTTTTCTCCTACCTACATTCTATATTTTTTTTTCTTCATAATTTTCTCAAATCAGAATGTCAAACCGAAAGGCTCCACATAATTGAATGTCCAACGCTATGCAGATAATGCTAAAATGTGCTGTAGAAGCATATTTTGCTTGTGGTAGTGATAAAAAAAGAGTGCACAAAGCTATAACGGAAAAGTTCAACCGAGTTGGAAAAAACATTATATATTGAATCGATAGACGAAGTTAAAATCCGACATAAATACTATAGTTTTAGAAGAGGATAGGTTAAATGTGAAAGTTTATGCAACAAAACTAGTGTTGGTTGGGATAATCGTAAACAAACTGTTGCAAGCAGCGAGGAATGGTGGAGTAATCGTGTAAAGGTATTTTATACATACATTTTTTGTTTTTGTAATGTTGTATTAATTTTTTTGTTTTACTTGTAGGAATTTGGAATGATTGTTTTGAAATATAAAAAACGACAGATTGAAAAATTTGGAGTTGATGCAACAATTGTTTTAAAGGGCAAATGCAACTAAACAAATCTCGTATATGCCTGCTTATAATCAAGAATCACCGCAATAAACTTCTCTTTCTTCTACACAGACCCAGTTTGATAAAACATTGGCTTTTGATGGGTTTTTAGTCCACTGGATGATACGCAACCTGAACTAATTCCAAATTGAATTCACCAACCAATCCTCAATTGCAACAAATTTCGGTCGTTGGTTCATCTTCTATGCACGTACTAGTTTGAGAAGTCGTGGTGGATAAACTGATGAGAAGCTGCGAATGCATGGTAAACATGTGAAAAAATCTCGTACGAATTCAGATAGTCCAACCACAAACAGCGTAGACTCAACAGAAAATTTTATAAACTACGTAGATATGGTTGCTCACATTCAACGTCTTGGTGAAGCATGAGAATTTGATTTTGGTGAAACGATGATAATTGTTATACAGTCCGATAATAGAGATTTATTCAATGTTTTTAACGACGACTTAGCAAAAAATTGGTTATCGCCACGTAAAAGAGTACCAAATGTATTTGATAAACCAAGCCGGTGTCAACAAATATGATTTTCTATGCATTTTATCGTTGTATTTTTTAAATGTACTTTAATTATTTTGCATGTATTTCAATTTCAGTATTGTTAATTCATTTTAATTAAACGCGTATTACACAACAAAATAATTAGTTAATTACATATCATTTAAATTAAAAATCATATTTTAAATAGAGGAATTTAATTTAAAGGACAAAGATTTATATATTTTTTGCCTCAAGGACACAACCTCAATATTTTTACCACAAGGACAAATATTCTTCTAAAGATTATTCATAAGGACAAACATTTTTCAAAATTATTCATAAGGACAACAAAACTGCTACCAAGCTAAAAACTGATACCTAAAAACTGCTACCGATAACTACAAACTGATACCTAAAAACTACTATCAATGATTAAAAACTGATACCTAAAAAAAGTTGTCCTTCAGGATAAAATATTGAAGGTCTGTCCTTGAGGCAAAAACGTTGAGAAATTTTGTCCTTGACAATAATTTCCTGTTTTAAATACTCCGTTCAAATATCGCGTTCGTAGTACACAAACACATTTATCTGTTCAGTGAACTTTCTCGTTCAAATCTTGGTCTAAATATCCTTTTACCGTCCCCGTGGACCCATAGAAGCATTCCGCAGTTGACTGCTTTTTAAATTAAAAGAATTACGAAAAAAAAAAAATTGGTCAAAATGGCAAGAAGAAGTATGTATGTCAATGACTATTTTATAGCATGCATATTTCGCGAATGTAACTCACGCGTAATGTACAGCTGACGAAATAAACGGGTGTAGTCTTAAATCCAAAATTCCCAAATCGATATAAAGCAAATTTCTTAAAAATATCTACCCAACAGGAATTAATAATAATGAGCGAAGAAGAGAAGAGAATCGCCCACCAGCAATACCAATATGGAACTTTCCAGCAGCCGCCTTATTATCAGCCTTCGGCGCCTTCCAATCAGCCTTCAGCGCCGCCGTCCACGACGGCAGTAGAGTTTCCTCATCCAGTTGTCCCACCTTTTGCTTCTGGAGGCTCGCAGCCACCGCCGTATTATCATCCATCTTATCCTCCTGCGCCTGCTTACTATGCTCATGGCTATCAAGCCATTCCAGGTATTGTTTGTTCACCAATTCATTTGAATTGCTAAGAATTTTTATAAACTGTGATATTTGTTTGTGTGTTGGCTGTCGGTTTGAAATTAGTTTTGAATACTTGATTTTGGAATTGAACTCTATATGTTTGATGATTTGATTTGTGTTGAATTAGCTGCCTCTGCTACATCCTTAGTTAAATGGAGAAACTATATGTAGGCAGGGATGAATAAGAATCAACATGTATTGTATACGTTGAAACTAATAAAGGAAATACTGAATAATAATATTCAGTGTTATGTAATTTCCTTCTTTAGATTTTGGAACTAGAGATTTGTACTAGTTAATTCCATGTTGCGTTTATCCTGCAGTTGCTGAAGGAACACCCGTACTGTTAAGAATGCAGCGCCTTCCATGTTGTGGGATGGGTATGGGCTGGTTTCTGTAAGTGGCTTTTATTTTTTATTAGTTTTCCAGCACATTTTTTAGATTATATTTATTTATATCCTTGTAAACGAGCCTTCTTTTGTCTTTTAATCTATAGGTTTATTATTGGTTTCTTTTTTGCTGCTTTTCCCTGGTATGTTGGAGCCTTCATTCTACTCTTTGTTAGAGTAGATTATAGGGAGAAGCCTGGCCTTGTCGCATGCACAATTGCAGTAAGTATTTCTTAGTGCAGCAGACATTTATATTTCCACTATAATGCATTTGTTGTAGTGCATATCCATTATGCATTTATTTCATAATTTACACATGATCCATTTTGATCCACAGCTTGAAACCATTATATGGTCCTATATATCTCTAAGTGATAAGAAAGCATGTTAAGGATACAATATTGCAATGATTTGTTGCTAGAGCATTTCCACTGTTTAGTTGGAGAACAACTCTGAAAATGACTGAAATTGAATATTCAGTTTCATATCTAAGGCAAGTCCAATATGAAATTCATCACAGGTGTTTGTTGTATTAGGCACCCGTTCAACCAACGCTTATCTATTTTAGTTCTATTTATATATGCGGTCGAACTGTCCAATTGGTACCCAACTTTTTAACATCCTTTAATTAATTTTGGAGGGGCAGCTTAAACCTGAATAACCCTGTTCTCTCTGTTGAAGGAGGACATGCTGTCTTATTCAGTATTCTTTTAAGTTATTTGTTTGCTTCTTTAAGTGAAGTTGACAAGTAATTTACTTCCAGCATTTTCATTAGCACGTCATTTTGGAGAAGTATCTGATTGTCATTTGTAAAAACATGGCACAAGCGGTTTGTTCATTCTCTCAAAAAAATGTATCTGACTATTATTACTGTAACCTGTTAGTTAATGGTGCAAACTCCAATCTTGGAGGCATAATTAACCCGTATCATTGCTTTAAGTAGAAACATGGCAGATAACTTGGCATGTTATTGCATGTGTTTAGAAAATATATTAAGGTGGTGTTGTGTGTGTTTGTCAATGCACAAACTAATTCATATTTAAATCATTTGGTTATTCATATATGACTTGATTATAATGGTTGAGGTAGTCCCGATCTAGAAATGTTTGTCTGAATCCTTGCTATGAAGGAGAAGCTAAGGAGAAGTTTAGAATTAGAAAACAAGAAAAGATCCTGTGTCCCTATTATAGATGCTTTACTAAAAAAGTGTTGCTGATTAAAACATGCAAGTTAGGTCCCACTTTTTTCTTTTTCGTTATACTAATAATTTAAGGGTTTGTTAAAAAAGCATGTAAGAAATATGAAGTTTTGTTTTGACCTTTGTTTATATATATTTTAGAATGCTTAGATTGATGTATAGTATTTAGGAATGGTACAAGATATTTGAAGGGAAAATTATCAGATTCGTAATACAAACGCTCGACCTCTCTTTCGTAATTTTAATATAACTTTGCTAGATCCCCATGTTTCACAATCGTATGCACGCTTCCCTTTGTAGATTTTTTCCCCTATTAGATATGATAGTGGAATTCTGTTTTTGTTTTGCCTTTTTCTTTTGATATTTTTGAATGTATCGATTGATGTATAATTTTTGTAATTGGGAAAATGATACACGATATTTGAAGGGTATTTTTGTCCTTTAATATTTTCTAATTGTTTGCAGTAATTTCAAGAATCCCCATGATAAATTTGAGGTTGAGACAGTCCCCATAAAAAATCAAACATTAAGATTGTAGTAATTTCAAGAATCCTCATGGTAAATTTGAGGTTGAGATAGTCCCCATAAAAATTTGGACATTAAGATTGGTCCCCATGAAATTTACCCTCTCTTATCAATTTTTGATGTCCCTTCAATAGAGCTCTTCTACTACCCCAAACAATTTATTAAAGCCCCCATCAGTTTAAATAGAATTATCAAATCTCACTTTTCAATTTTAACACCTTATTTTATTGTCATTTAAAGATTATCAAGCCCATTGTTGAATTCGTGGAAAATAATGGACATGATTACGATATACCAAAAAAGGGACAAAAATACCGTTCAAATGTCATGTCTTTCTTTTCCATTTACAAAAATTCTACATAGACCTAATTTTTTGAAATATCATAAAGAAAAAAAGGTCAAAACAAAAATAGAATTCCACTATCATCATCATTTGTAGCATTAAATTATATTACAGAAAAACAAATCTACAATGGGGAGCATGCATACAATTTTGAAACAATAGGGGTTCTAATGGAGTTATAATATTATACAAAAGAGAGGTTGAGTGTTTGTATTAAGAATTTGATGATACAATTTTTAAATTAGAAAATTTAACTTCATTATGCAATATGATTTGTGTAATTTAATCAAAGTAGTTAAGGCACAAAGACGCGAGACTTGCGCATTGGGTTTTTTTGTGCGCCTTTATACAAATTTGAGCCTTTTTGGTGAAAAAAAACCACGCAATGAATTACTACTAAAAATGATAAATTTAGTGTTGATAACCATGTTATTTAACTATTTTATTAACTAAATTATAATCCATTCAACTATTTATAAATATTTAAATATTTTATTAACTATAATTCTAATTTTAACTCTTCATAATTCATTCAATCATTTAAATATTTTATTTAACTATTTTATTAACTAAAATTATAATTCATTCAACTATTTATAAATATTTAAATATTTTATTAACTAAAATTCTAATTTTGACTATTTATAATTCATTCACCTACTTAAATATTTTATTAAACTATTTTTTAACTAATAATTAAATTTTAAATCATATTTTATAATTTATTTAACTATTTAAATGTTTTATTTAACTACTTTATTTGGTAAAATTTAAATTTAACCATTTCATCAACTAAAAGGTCTAAAATTCAAAATTTAACTATTTAATTAACTAAAATTTAAACCATATTTATTTAACATAATCTTTAAATTTTAAACTAAATTAATCAAATTTATATAACTATTAATTAAGTAAAAAAAAACATTACCTGTCAGGCTAAAATAGGTTTGGCGACTGGAGGGAATGGCGGCAACATTGGCTAGGTGGCAGCAGACCGTCAATAGTGGCGGCAGTAGTGGTGGCGGCAGCGGCGTCGATGATGGATGGCAGCAGTCATTTTTTTGTTCGAACATTGGAAAACCCTAAAATTGAATATCGACTGTGGTCGACTATTCGAGGCGCGCTTTATTGCTCTTCGGCGCCTCGAAAAAGTCACGCCTTATTTCGCTTTTTGTGTGCCTCCAGTAGTGGAGACGCCTCAACAGCACAAAAAGCACAGCAGCTGTGCCTACGCCGTTCTAGCATCTAGGCGGCGCCTTAACAACTATGAATTTAATTAAACATATTTCAGTCTCTAGATCTTATTTCTCTTTTTATAAAATGTTACAACATAATCAGACTTTATTGTGTCCATCCAATTCGATTGATGTTTAAATCTTTATAGCATAGTAATAGTTGAATATCATTGATTGATCCTACTCAATACATGGTGTATTTTTTTTCAAATGAAGTTGGATGTGTTGGAGGTATTAAGGAATAATTATTTAACTATGAAGAGGAAAACAACCATCAAAACCTTATCAAAAATTGTTTTCTAAATTTTTTACCTCGGGTACTACTACTTGTATTATCAATTTGTCTATAAGCCAGCACAATATTACAGAAAGATACTCAAATTAAAATTTTCATTTACACAACTAAGTTGTCATATTGTACATAGCAAAATAATTTTGCTTTTCAACCTCACTCCGTTTCCTTGTACTTTATTTCATTTTATTTGCATTATTTCAAGTACATGGCATATATAATTTGGAGCTTAAAAACCATCAATCTAACATTGGCTGAGAACTGAGATTTTCTTATGTAATAATCATGATGAGGATTTGATGAAAAGTATGAAATAAAATAAAAACATATATTATAAAAAACACAACTTGATTGCAATTTTAGCACTCTTCATTTTTTTTCATTTCTCATTGTGTTCTAAAATCAACTATAAATAATTCTATCGAATTAGGGTTTTCAACCGAGGATAAAAAATAGAAGACGATAATGGTGGTTAGATGAATAGGAACTAAAGAAGATTATGATATTTGGTTTGATATTAGAGATTTCAATTCTAGTATTAATTGATAGCAAGAAATGAAATATGAACAAATGAGAATTATGTGTGAAAAAGGTCAAGGACCTCTAGCTTAAGTGGTAAGGAGTGTGGCGTTTTAGACATAGGTTCTAAAAGTCACATGAATTCGAGCCCCTGAGACATTAAAAAATAGAGTGAATAAAATATCACTCATATTATAAAAAAATTTACGTGCGAAAAAGGATGCTAAAGAAGGTGAAAGGGAGCTAAGGGTTAGTATCAATGGTATTTAGGTCCAGTATTCTTATAATGTATTTAATCCTGAATTCGTTTGATGCCTCTTATCCAAGTTTTAAACAATGTGATTATGCTATTAAGCATTACCAACTCATAAACAAAACCATATCGCAAATGGAGCATTTTTTGACCTTCCATCATCAATATTCAGTGTTCTTTTAACAAATTCCATTGTTTATATCCTGGTTTGAGTTTCGGTTGGAATCTCGAAACCGATCATTTTGGATCGGATCAGGAAACGACAATCCGAAACTGGCTTCACATTTTAGTTACGGCCATCACAGGAGGAAAGTGATATTTTTAATACTTGAGGAGATGAGAAGATGTAGGTTGACAGGCATACCCAAAAAAAAGATAAAAGAGGATAATGATATTTTTAATACTTGAGGAGATGAGAAGATGTAGGTTGACAGGCATACCCAAAAAAAAGATAAAAGGGGATAATGATATTTTTAATACTTGAGGAGATGAGGAGGCAGGCTGATGAAACCCAAAGGAGGAAAAATTGATAAAAATTTCCCAGCAACCATCGACTTTTGAAGCAATAGGGAGGGAGAAGATGAAAAGAGGTGAAAGGCGATAAAAAGGAGAGAAGAAAAGTGAGAAATAAAATTAAGTAGAAGGGATGAGTGGAAAAAAGTATAGACATGACAACCTAACATATAGCCTGCGGGTCACTTGTCTTTTTTTTTTGGTGTGTAGTATTTAACTGTGATGAAGAGGTGGAGCCTTGGCGCAACGGTGAGCCCGCATGGTGCTCTATGCGTCCAAATTCGAGTTTGAAAACAACCTCTTTGCAATGCGAGAGAAAGACTGCGTACATTATCGACCTCCTCAGAGGCCGCTATCGTGCGGAAGCCTCATGCACTGGGTTCCACCTTTTAGTATTTAACTGCAATACCTATGATTAATACTTTTTCCAGTACTGATGCTATTTTCAAACATTTGAACCACCACAAATAGATAGTACGGAGTGACAGAAAACGTTCTGTAAAAATCAAGGTTCGAGAACTCGGTATTGATCTTGGTTTTGTCCGTTTGGAATTTTCTTAGTTTTAATCAATTTCGAAAGTTTCGGTCCCGGTTTCGATTTTCGGTATTTTTTTAATGAAAATGCAACGATAAAGTTGTAGATAAAATGCAAAATACAGTATTAAAAGAAATAAAGTGCAAATACAATAATATTACATCCAGAAGTTAAATTAAATTAGAATTAATTAAACTAAGCAGTCTAAATTTTACTTAAATCATATCCGAAATCCTAAATAGTTATCCAGCCCAGCCCATATCACCTAAACAATCGATAAACAAATCCAGAGCCCATATCTTCTAAACCTAAAGAACTACCCCATATTTTCTGAATTCAGCCCTCTCTCTCTAAAATTTCAACAGCCCGCTCAAAGTGAGCACTATCTTCTTCTTCTTCAACTAAACTAGAGCTGTAAAAAAAAATGAAACTGTAAAAGAAAATCTCAAGTTTTACTGAAGAATCTCGAATTAAATTAAAGAAGAGGTCCAATTGGTGAAGAAAATCGAATTAGGGCTTGACTTGGTGAAGATCAACTCGGGTTTTACTTTGTAAGTGTTCAAGCTTCCATTTTTGTGGGATTTTTGCTACTTTTCATTTTGATTCTTTCTTTTACCTGTACTGTTTCTTCACGTGCTGAGAATATGAGATGACTAGATTCGATTATTGTAATAATAAAAAATTGATCAGCCCAAAACCAGATTGCTTCACTAGTTCTTAACCGCTGTTGAACGATAACGGTCCGGTACGGTTCAGTACCATCGAAATTTCGATGTACCGATCGATACCTTATACCATTGTAGAAATACAAAATGAATCAAGTGGAAATTAGATACACACCCTTATTTTCTAACATATTCCACCTTCTCTCCCTCACAACAAATTTCACAAAACACTCGAATAATCATTTTAGCGAAAAGTTGCAGTTGGTATTGCAAATATTTGCAGTAAATACTTGCACTTTTTAGTGCAAGTATTTTTTTTTCAGTATTCAAATATTTGCACTTTTCCTGCAAATATTTGCAATTAAAATTGCATTACAATTGTTAGCGCAAATATTTGCAGAAAAAATTGCAAATTTTTAAGGAAATAATTTCACGAGTGTTTCATGGAACTTGTTTTTTTGGAGGGGGAGGAAGTGTATTTTGAAACTTACACAGAATGGTGTTCGACAAAACTTCCATTAACTAAACTATCTGAAGAAAAATGATTGAAAATATCTGACATATATCAAAATGTTCTAAATTTGTACAGTATTTATGTAGATATCTACAATTAATTATAGAAATTAATTACTAAAATGTACTAATATTGTATTTTTATTAAATACTTACTGAAATTCTGAAAGTGAAACCTTCTACGAAACTTATGAAATACAACTGAAATGGATCAAAAATTTCAAAGTGTTAAAAGATCGAAAACGATACAACTGAGGTCTCAAACATTCATTTAAAATAATTTCAGGAGTCCCCATAATAAATCACCTATTGAGCTTGGTTCCCATGTAATTTATCCCTTATCAATTTTTGGTTGTAAGCTCTATCTAATTCTACTTTATTCAGTCACATTTTTTTATATCAGCTTTCAACAGCTTTATATAATTTTATCATCTTTGTCATTAACTTCACCAATCATTCATCAAATTACACACACATATAAACACACACATAACTGTTTTTTCTTGTTTTTTAAAACGAAACCAATTTGCACATTTTGTATATTACATTCTTTTTAACGCAAACTAATTTGTGCCTTTAAATATAGGTTTTTCTTTACTAAATTCAATCCTACTATAAATTTTTTTAGACTTTTAGCAGATGCATCTGAAAAATATTTGGGATCACATATATTTAAAAAGAAAATGCAAACTACTTTGTGTTTCATATATTGCGTTTTGTTAAAACACAAATCAATTTCTGAGTTCATCGTTATTATACAAGTATTTTTTTTTTATTTTTTTTTGTCAAATACTTTTATGTTTTACTATTACCGAATTTCAGATAATTTTGGACAAAGTTTCTAGAAATTATTCACAACTTCCAAAAGGCCAGAGCTAATTTGCATTTTTATTTATTTTAAATAAAATAATAAAATAAAAAATAATAGGGATCTAACTTGCTTGTCCATTAGAATCAATACTTTTCTTCCAATTGTATAAAAAATAAAGACTTGATACTAAAAAGCAATTAAAAAAATCCTTCCTACAAACAAGAAACTTTCTGGCAAATAGCGAATTGTTAAGCGTTCAACTATGAACCCCTTTAAATACTCTTGATAGAAATAATTATAAACCGTGGATACGCATAGTTTCACTTTTATATATGTGCATATAAGGAAATATTAACATGCTTTCTAAGAGCATAACATTATTTCCAGTCAATGGTATATAAATACAACCGTACAACAGAATTGATGGTATAAGCTTTCTTAACGGACTTCTCATGATCTATACGTGAAATTGGTTTTAGTGATTTTGCCCAGGCTCAAACAAGCCCGTATGTTTATTTTTGTTTCAATTATAACTTCATGCATCAGTGTTATAACATATTATTCTTGCTATGCAAGTCTTTTCTTCGTAGTCAGCTGAATACTAAATATTGTGTACAGGCTGTTCTTACCGCAATTGCTATTCTTGTTGGAGCAACAAAGGAAGGAAATGGTGTCTGGGACTTCGGTGATCACTAAATAGACTTACAAAAACAGTGTTATAGTTGTGGTGTATATACATGCATAAAAGATGGCGCTACAAGCTTAAGAAAATATTATTCTGTATCTTTTAATGTAGTATGATGTATTTTCTATTCTTATTTGTAAATTTAAGTCGATTGCATAGCATCTACATGTTATTTTAAGTAAAGATTGTTTTATGTCATCAAGGTTAAGGAGCCAATGTGCATCGATTGGTGACCCCCATGAAACGAGTTAAGTAGCCTAGGTACCATGTTGATTGACCATAGGCATGTCTACTCCTTAAAAGGGGCAAAGAACTGAAAGAGCATAGCCGACATTGGGGTTGGTCACTGATTGCCATGTCAGCGGTCGACCATCCACCAATCCCCAACAATTTCCAAATCAATCGAAGCAACAAGATTATTCCGTATTTATAATGCTAAATAAACTAGTGCAACTATAGCAGTCCATGAGTGATCCACCTATCAAAGCGGGATCTAATATTAGTTGAGTTGTATAACGTTGACGTCAAAAATGGACATCAATGCCGTAGAATTTCATGAAGATTAAACAATGAATGAAATTGGAAACGAAGCATAAGAGGTAAACGAACACACGGATTTTTATAGTGGCTCGGCAATCTTAGTCTACATCCACTTCACACTTTTATTAATCTTTCACTGGATTACAATTACAAAAATATTTGAATTAGCTAGGATCCATTAATACAAGATTCAAGAATAAAAATAGCAGAGCCTTCGGAGCAAGAAGAAGAAGAAGTCCCCTCTTCTGAAGCTATGCTTGCTGTATTTATAGCAGAAGATGCGCATGGATTGGGCTGAAACTTTGCAAGGAAGCTATCTAGGTCCAGAAGGGCCCACCATATCGATCGACCACGTTAATTCGATGATCAATAACAATCGGCATACATATAGTGGATCTTTTTTATTTGCTCCAATCAACCCGCGATCGTTTTTGGAGGATCCCAAGGGCCTTTTGATGTTGCTTCTAAAATATGTGATCATTCTGGGTTGCAGATTGCAATTAATGGATCATTCTTGGTCGAAGATAGAACATACACTGAAATACACCGATCGTTATGTTGAACCTTCCAATAACGATCGGTGTATACCGACCGGCCTTCCTCCCACCTCCATTTTGTGACGCGCGATCGTTATGGTGTGCTCCCTTTGCCACTTTGTTGATGTCCTGAAAGTCTCACATGAATTGGCTTCATGTTTCTCAAGATATTGAATGTTCTCTGATGACTTGAACTGTTTTCTTGATCGTTCTCTGGTCGATCCAAACAACTCATTGTCTCATCCGTAGCTTGTGCATATGAACTTCAATCAACTCCAAACTTGAGATATAACTTCACGGGGCCAGGCTAGCTACTTCATGCTAGCTACACTTCGATTTGGCCCTGGTTCGAATCTGTCCGATTATCGTCTATAGTACTGTATATAACTGACTCTTCAAACTATCGACCATCCGTCCCTAGTCGAATCGATGATATCACTGCTTCGCCAAAATGCAGGATAATATTTGCCCTCCAAAGTACGTCTTGTAAATAACATGACGTGCTTTGAATCGAAAAAAGTCTCAATTGCTGTAAAGAAGTCCATTCAACTTCTTGACTGATTATTATTCCTCTATCGTCTATCAATAGTATAAATCCGAAGTCGTATTCTGTTTGCATGATCACTCCACCTAGAAATGTTTTTTTCCGTATCTTTTTCTTCACTTCCACCGGGATGCCACAAATTCGGTCATGCAGGACCTACAAGCCCTCTTCTATCTGATCCAATCTCGAACTCGGGAGTTCCAGGTTTGATTGCAGTTTCTATTGATTTCAAAAGGCTGAACTTTTAAAGGGATAGTTTGGCTCACATCTTTGTTAAGTTTCAAAATTGAGAAAACATCCTCCCCAAAATAAACTTACATTTCTAGTCGCTATTTTCAAATCCGCATGCGCCAAAAGACCCAAATACCCTTTACGTTTTTAGCATTTCAAACGCGCATAACTTTCTGCATAAACATCTGATCAGCATACCGTTTTTACCAAAAAATCATAAATTTTACAATCTTTAAAATGAGATCCATTGTTGATACAAAAAAAATTATATTTGCAGTAAGGCTGCAATTATTCCATATATTTGTAGACAATTCTACAATTTTTGAAAAACATCAATTTTTCTTCAAATGTCAGCAATTATTCCATATAATTGTAGACTTTTATGAAATTATATGGAATAATTGCCGACTTTTATGCAATTATATGGAATAATTGAAGACTTTTATGCAATTATATGGAATAATTGAAGACTTTTCTGCTATTATTCCGTATAATTGCCGACTTTTCTGCAATTATTTCGTATACTTGTCATTTTCTGCAATTATTCCGTATACTTGCCATTTTCTGCAATTATATGAAATAATCATCAATTTTTCTTCAAATGTCAGCAATTATTCCATATAATTGTCGACTTTTATGAAATTATATGGAATAATTGCAGACTTTTATGCAATTATATGAAATAATTGCAGACTTTTCTACTATTATTTCATATAATTGCAGACTTTTCTGCAATTATTTCATATAATTGCAGACTTTTCTGCAATTATTCCAAGTAATCGCAGAAAAGTGCAACTATACCATATAATTGCAAACTTTTCTGCAATTATATGAAATAATTGCAGACTTTTCTGCTATTATTCCATATAATTGCAGATTTTATTGCAATTAAATGGAATAATTGCAGACTTTTCTGCAATTATTCCAAGTAATCGCAGAAAAGTGCAACTATACCATATAATCGCAGACTTTTCTGCAATTATTGCATATAATTGTTGAATTGTCTGCAATCATACCATATAATTGCAGAAAATTTGAAAAACATCAATTTATAACTTGGCCTGCCGTTGTTTTTACATATGCATAATGACACTCATTTGAAAGATAATTGTTAATTCAAATGAATACACGAAAATATGAAAGAGGGAAAAGCACTTCGTATTATTCAGCCCACTATCTCCTTTTATACAAGGCAACCAGGCCGAGAGAATAAGGCCCAAACAAAATAAAGAAAACAAAAGAAAGCAACAAGTCCAACCGAAATAATATGTACACACAAATACATGAACTGAAATATAGACTATCTACACAATACTCACAACACTCCCCTTCAACTTGGAGCATACAAATTACTCATGCCCAACTTGCTGCATAAGAAATTGATCATATTTCCATGCAAAGGTTTGGTGAAAAGATCAGCCACATGCTCCTCTGACTTCACATAACTGGTACAAACAAGTCCCTGTTGTATTTTCTCTCTAATGAAATGGCAATCCACTTCAATGTGTTTTGTTCTTTCATGGAAGACAGGATTAGATGCTATATAAAGAGCTGCCTGATTATCACACCACAATCTCATAGGCATATCACACTGCAATCCTATTTCATTCATAAAATGCTTAATCCCCATTAATTCACAAATTGTGTTGGCCATTGCCCTATACTCTGACTCGACACTTGATCGAGATACCACACTTTGTTTCTTGCTTTTCCATGAGACCAGATTGCCACCAATCAACACACAAAAACCTAAAATAGATCTTCTATCTAATTTTGAACCAGCCCAATCAGCATCTGCAAATGCCTCAATTCTGCTATGTCCCTGGTTTGTGTATACTATACATTGTCCAACAGTACCCTTCAAGTAGCATAATATTTGCTTTAATGCATTCCAGTGATCAACAATAGGTGAACCCATAAATTGACTAACCATACTGACTGAATAAGCAATATCAGGTCTTGTTGCAACTAAATAATTTAGCTTACCCACTAGTCTTCTATATTTCTCAAGATCTTCAAATAATTCTCCTTCTTTTGTAAAAGATGTATTCACTAACATGAGTGTATTACAAGGCTTAGCACCCAATTTTCCTGTTTCTTTCAACAGATCAAGAACATATTTCCTCTGTGACAAGCATATTCTATCATTACTCCTAAGAACCTCAATGCCTAAAAAATATTTCAACTCCCCCAATTCTTTTGTATGAAACTGTGAATGAATAAATGCTTTGAGAGCAGAAATTCCTTTTTCATCATTACCAGTGATAATAATATCATCTACATATACTATTAACAAAATTAGTGTACCTTTCACCTTCCTGTAAAAGACTAAATGACCAGCTTTGCTCTGTGACAAACCAAATTTGTCACTTGCCTGACTAAATTTACCAAACCATGCTCTCGGGCTTTGCTTCAGACCATATAAACTCTTCTTCAATTTGCATACCTTTCCATGCCCCCCCTGAGCAACAAACCCAGGTGGTTGCTCCATATACACCTCCTCAGCTAGATCCCCATGAAGAAATGCATTTTTGATATCCAGTTGGTGTAATCTCCAGTTATGTTGTGCTGCCAAGGATATGAACACTTTTATTGAAGTCATCTTAGCTACTGGTGAGAAAGTTTCAGAATAGTCAATTCCATATGTTTGAGCATACCCTTTTGCAACCAAACGTGCTTTCAGTCTTTCAAGAGACCCATCTGAGTTCATTTTTACTGAAAATACCCATTTGCAGCCTATTTCCTTTTTATTCTCTGGTAACTGAACTAAATTCCATGTATCATTCTGATCCAATGCACTTATTTCCTCTAGCATAGCATCACACCATCCTTTCTTTGATAAGGCTTCTTCAACTGTCTTTGGAATGGAAATGGAATCCAGTGTAGAAATGTAGGCATAAGATTTTGGGGATATGTTATTGTATGTTACAACAGATGAAATAGGGTAAGTACATTCCCTTTTTCCTTTACGCAATGCAATAGGTAAATCAAGACTTGATACAGGTACATGAGTATCTTCTGGATCAGAAACAGGTAAAGATGGAGTGTTAGTATTCAACTCCTCATTTCCATTGTGATCACTATTCTGTGTGAATACATTAGGATATACCAGAAATTCATCATCTTCTTCTGTTAACTGTTCATCATGGGTCTCTTGAATTGGGGAAATTACTGATGAAGAATAGAAAGGTTCATTTTCAACAAAGTTAACATCAATTGATACAATATACTTGTGAAGACTGGGACAAAAACACTTATATCCTTTTTGAAATCTTGAATACCAACAAATATACATTTCAATGACTTTGGATCTAATTTTGTTAATTGTGGATTGACATCTCTAACAAAACAAGTACATCCAAAGACCCTCGGTTTCACTGGATAAATTAGCTTATTTGGACATAGAACTTGATAAGGTATTTCATAATCTAAGACAGTTGAGGGCATTCTATTAATCAAAAAGCATGAAGTACTTACTGCCTCTGCCTAGAAGCTTTTTGGAACATTCATTTGAAAAAGAAGAACTCTAGCAGTTTCCAACAAGTGTCTATTTTTTCTCTCAGCTACCCCATTTTGTGCTGCTGCGTCTACACATGAGGCTTCGTGAATGATGCCATGCTGTGCCATGTATGAATTAAACTGATTGCTTGTATATTCCTTTGCATTGTCACTCCTCAAGATTTTGATTGATGTATTAAATTGATTCTGTATTTCAGCACAGAAAGTACAAAATATAGAAAACAACTCTGATATATTCTTCATTAAAAACAACCAAGTTACACGTGAGTAATCATCAACAAATGCAACAAAATATCTATACCCTTTCTTAGACATAACTGCTGACGGACCCCAAATATCAGAGTGTACAACTTCAAAAATTGAACTAGATCTTTTATTAACTCTAGGATATAAACTAGCACGATGATGCTTTGCATATTGACAAGACTCACAATGCAATGTAGATAAAGAGCTAAATTGTGGACATAGTTTCTTGAACAAAGACAATGAGGGATGGCCTAGCTGACAATGCATTTGAAATGCAGAAGAAGTTATACTTGAGCAGCTTATAGATTTGGATGGCACAGTATTAAGCACATATAAACATCCACATTCTTTACCTCTACCAATAATCTGCCTCGTCGTTAGATCCTGAAACTCACAGTGATCAGGGAAAAATGATATGCTACATTTCAAATTCTTAGTAATCTGACTCATAGATATCAAATTAAATGATAAGTTTGGCAAATATAAAACTGAACTTAATGGTAAATTTGAATTCACCCTCATTTTCCCAATTCCTTGAACAAATGCTTGTGATCCATCAGCTAATGTAACAGCATGAGTTGACTGCTTATATTGTATATCTGAAATCAAATTACTATTACCTGTCATATGGTCAGTTGCTCCAGAGTCTATGATCCATTTTGGTTGACTTGTAGAATTGGCAATAGTTGAAACTGATGATGTTAATCCCTGATTTGTTGATTCCTTCTTCAATAATTCTTGAAATTTCATATACTGGTCATAATCTTCTGCCGACATGAGAACAGATTTCATATCCTTATTCAACTGTGAATTCTTGTATTGAAGTTTCCTACACTCAAATTTCATATGCCCTGGCTTCTTACAATATGTACAGAATTTTCCCTGATTTGAAGATCTAAACTCCGGAACATTTGGCCTTGGTGAATTGTAATTTGGCCTTGGTGAATTATTCCACGGTGATTTGGTTTGAAATTGAGTTTTCTAATTCTGGTTTCCCTGCACATAACCTCTGTTGCTACTAATCAAAGCACTCTCTACTCTAGTACTTGATACTTGTGCATGAGCAATATCAGAACAAAGAATTCTGCCGAACACTTCTTGTAACGAAGGGATATCTGAACCAGATAAGATCCGAGACTTAGCAGATTCAAATTCTGATGTTAAACTAGCCAAGAAACTCATACTTGCCATTTGTTCTCGTTGTTGCTGCTGAACCTTAACATCTGAACTGATTGGAAGAAGCATGTTGAATTCCTCATATGTCTTCTTGAAGTTCATAAAATAACTCATAAGAGTTTGTTCTTGTTTCTCTGCTCGATAGAATGATTTGCACACATCATACATCCTTGTTAGATTTCCCTTTCCAGAATATAAGAATTCTAAATATTCCATCAGCTCCTTAACAAACTCGCAATGATTGACCAGACCAATTACCTCACTATCAATTGAATTTCTGATTTGTAGAAATAATCGAGCATCAGATCTGAACCACATCAAGTCTTTCTCATCCTTTGAATCTTCCATAGGTGGATCTTCAGTTAAATGGCTATCTTTATCTATACTATGAAGATATAATCGGATCGTCTTACTCCAATTTAAGAAATTCAAATTATTCAACTTATGATTTGTAATTTTGGGCATCAATTGCATCGCATCCATCGCGATCTTGTTCTCCCCAATTCTGGCATTACTTTCTGCATTGCTTTCTCCCATCCTTACTGATTCGAGCTAAAACCATCGTTAGATATGAATCTTGAATTTTCGTGGCTCTAATACCATGTTAATTCAAATGAATACACGAAAATATGAAAGAGGGAAAAGCACTTCGTATTATTCAGCCCACTATCTCCTTTTATACAAGGCAACCAGGCCGAGAGAATAAGGCCCAAACAAAATAAAGAAAACAAAAGAAAGCAACAAGTCCAACCGAAATAATATGTACATACAAATACATGAACTGAAATATAAACTATCTACACAATACTCACAACAATAATAAAATTTGTGATTTAATGGTGAAAACGGTTTGTTAATCTGTCGTTTCTACAAAAAATTATTATGTTTTAAAGATTGATAATTAATGGGGTGCAAATTTTAATTATGGATGTGAGAATAACATCCACATATGAAGAACCAAGTTCAACCATGTAGCAAAGGGGTATTTTAGGGAAGAAAATTGCAGTATTTGAAAATATGGATTATATTTTTTATTTGGGGAAGATGTTTTGTGTATTAAGTTTGATTTTAAGGACGTGTCCCTTATTTTCACACTTTTAAAACTATTCTTGTGCTCATTCATATGCACGTTTATGCTGTTGGCTCCAGGCCGTGTTCGAATGTTCACAGGTCGTTGCCAACTTTTATGATATTCTGAATGTTCGTGCATGTAGTCGAATTTCTACGATCATTCACCATTCCTCTTCTCATTCACCACAATTTTCATTCACTTCATCATTTTTTCATTTTTTTAATATATATCTAAATTTCAAATCATTTTTGATCATGGAATTGAGTGTCGTTGATCAGGTAGTGAAATGATTGCTCTAAGATATAAATAAGTGACAAAAAGGACCAATCGGTATAAAGGTTGGGATGGATCGACACGTGATGGAATGGTTGGCAGATGGATTAAAAATGGATCGGTAAACACATTTCTCTGAGATGGATCGGCACAGTCCTTGGATGTCAGACGATCGGCCTAACCCTTCAAAGTGGAAGCGATCGGCTAAACCTGCCTTCTATATAAGGCCTGAGACTTAGAAGATTTTCTTCACTTGCTCCATCCTTTTCCTTCTGAAGCAAAGATAAAGCACACTCCGCCGCTCCTTCTCGCTGATCCATCATCAAGCACAACAAATTCACTGTCCTTTAATCAATTCGATGATCTCCCTCTTTAGATTTGAACCTAGGTAGCACAATTTCCACACTCGCTCCATTTTTTTTATCGAGACGAGTTTGCCATGGTGACTCGATTTGTCTAGGGGATCACCCCCTTTCTTTTTCCTTACGATCGTATGAGCCTGGAAGTGGTCCACTTTGATGGGAGAATATCGATTTGTTACGATGGTTAATTGATTTCTGAGGAAGATGAGGCAATGGGGATGGAGGAGTTGAAGTGATGGAGATGAACGGGTTTTACGATCGTTCATGGATGATCGATGGAGTTTAGCACCGTTGGAGTTAGTGAATTGTCCGGAGACGATCAGATATGATAACTTGGGAAAGAACAATCGGTGGGTAGGACGATTGGCTAAGGTCGCTTCATGGAATGTTCGACATATAACATGATCCCAGAACGTTCGGTCTTTAGGATACTTTGAACAACTGAACTACACAATACTATAATGATCCGTTTACATTTAATTTAGGTGCCTCCACCCCACATATGAACCATCCTTCTCTTTTCTCACAAAATGGAATAAAAAAGGACTAACTTGAACTAAACAATGAGTTCCGGTTTCTCATACTAGAACAAACATTTGGGCTTGTAGACGACTTGCATATGATGTGAACCTCCTGACCGATAGCAGATTGCCTTAGAACAAATGTAACGAACGAAAACCTTTAACTATCATGTTAAAACACATTTGTAACTTAGACAATAATTAGATTTTTGTTGGCTAACAATTGTCTATGAAAGTCAAGCTGCGTCTCCCTGAACAAATTTTTAAGTCTTGATGCCTCTTCTTGTCTTCAGTTTTTCATAACTCATTATTATACCGAGCAACATTTTATCACACTACACTTACACGCACTATGCACTGGAGGGTACAAGCTGTTTTTTCTAATTACGATTTTTACTAAGTTTAATAGCAAGGGAATCTAGGTGTTTCAGGCACTCCGCAATCATGCCAGCTAGATCTTCTTCACATAGGACTAATTCCGACGTAGAGTCTAGTTCAGCGACTGAATCCGACAGCTTGCCGCTTTGTCATAATTTGTAACAGCCAAAAGGCTCGGGTTCCCAGCTTGATCTTTCCGAGACTGTCCCCGTCTTTCCGTCGGAAGTTATCGAACGGGTGCCCAATACTTTAGAGGATGCAATCATCCTCGAAAATCCTCCTGATTCAGTAGCTTCAAAGATTAAAGAAGACGCTCTCCAGAGGATTTGCATAAGGCATGCGATTCCTTTTGGTGATGTGTTGGTTCCGTCATGAGACGACAGGGCTCATAGACCTCCCGAAGGGTACACAACATGTAACAAATTTATGTGATGGGCGGGATGCATCCCGCCGTTCAATTCATATATCCGGGGGATCTTACACCATCTAAGGATTGCTCCTGCACAACTCCATCCAAACGGCTATGCGCTCCTCAATTGCACTTATATGGTATTCATGGAGTTTCTGCACCGCTCCCCTACTATTGAAGATATCCAATTTATTTTCACTTTTAAATGGCGGACAGGGAGTCTATCATTCACTTTTCTTGAGTCGGCGAAGAGATGTCAGATTTTGACCGGCAATTGGAACAAATTAAGTGCTTTCAAGAGCAAATGGTTCTTCGTTCGCTGCCCGTCCGGCTTCGCTCGATAATGGCTAGAGAGGCGTAAGTGTTTCCCACTAATTTCATAATAAGATAGGAAAATAGCATCCAAGCTGCATTCTGACGATGTTAATCATTTTCAGGTGTCGTTGCCTGGCCTAGCGGTGATATTTACGAAGAGGCAGTTTCAATTTTGAAGAATGCTCCATCCGAGGATAGAAATATTGAATTCTTGCTTAGGACGAACGTCTCATTACCTTTGGCTTGATAGAGGAGGGCCTTAGCGTGGGGTTCACCAAAACCGCCCAGATAACTGGGATCAGATCATGGGTCGCAGCTAGTCAAAGAGATAGTCAATCCGGCCCCGTGGTGCCCCCAGTCACGAGCACCCAAGAGTCTGCTGATATCGACGCTAGAGGACATAGTGAAGATGCTCTTGGCCGCGATGATGATAGACCTTACCTCGGGGTTGGTGTTGGACCCTCACAAGTTTCTCAATCCCCGACCGCGGTTAAAAGGAAAAAGAAAACATTCGCACACAAGCCTCCAAGAAGTCATCTTTCCGACCCAACTAAGTCGTCGATGAATCTACCACTAGATCCTCTATCCGATCTACTAATTCCACATGATCTCGATGCTTATCATTTCACTGACGTGAACATTGGAGGATCAGAGTCATCCGTCAGAATTGGCTCAGAGATTCCTACTTTCGGAGGGGAAGTTACACCGATGAGCAAAGCTCCTGCACCTGGTCTGTCGGGCGGTTGCACTAGGACACTTACACACACTCGCATGTTCAACACTGCACTATACTTAACTGTACTTCCTAATACTCAAAGTTGATTGATATTCGCTTTTCTTTGAAGAAACGATGATGAGGAAGAGGAGCATGTTTGATTCACTACGAGATGTACAACATCAATTATCTGGATCGCGATCCGGCTCCTACGGTGGCAGTCGTGAATATTATGACTCTAGCTATCGCCCCAGCCACGATCAGGGTTATCAAGAGAGATATGACAGCGACAGGCCTGCTCAGGATACTCATAGATCGAGATCCCCTCCTCAAAAAGGTCCTGAAAGACCAGCTGACCGCCGAGACCTACCCATCAATCACCCTCACGAGCCTTCTACCGTTCTAATGCCTTCAAAACCCTTGGTTTTGTCTCAGTCTCAATGGCCGAGCGATCGCCACCGCTGTAGCGAATATACTGCAGTTCACAGGCTTGGCAAGGAAGATACCGAGTTAAAGCTATTTCTGAAAATCTCCCAATTGATCCAAATGTTCGTATGGCGAAACTTCAAGAGGAATTCCCAAACTTATACTTTGATAGATTCTATTTTCCTCCTAATCTGAAGAGGATTTCAGATGATGTTCAAAAAATGACCATTGATTGCGTCATCGATATCCACATGCAATATCGAGAATGGATGAAGGTGCTGAAAAAAATATCAAAAGTTTCCTTCGAGCGCGAGGCAGAAATCGAGAAACTAAAACGATAAGAGGCCTAGGACAAGAGAATTATCGAAGCTCTGACAAATGAACTGGAGGCCTATAGAACTGCCTTAACCAAAGCCGAAGGAAAAGTCGACGCTGCCTTAAAATCTATGGAGGAGATGAAAACTAGCCATCTCGATATGGTTCAAGTATTGCATCACCGGAATCAGGAGATAGCGCTTGAGCGAGACATGGTTCGAAACAACGAGTCTGCGGCCTTGAAGGAAATAGCCAAGCTCAAGGCCAATCTTGAAGATGCGATTAAAGAAAAAGATGATGCTCAAAAGATCGCTCAAGATTCCTGTGAAGAGTTGGTTCGTGTTAGGCTTGAGAGAGATGCGGCTATTGAAAAAGCTAAAGATGTTGACACGCTCATTCAATGCGAGACAGAAACGACCAAAGACAAGGTGAGAGAAGATGCAATGAATGAGCTCGACCCGCTTCTCATTCTCTTCAACGCCAACGTTCTCAAACATAGGAATTTGGCATGGCTTGGCGAAGACTACCCCTACCAGCTTCATCGTGCCTGGGAATTTCTTGTCGTGAAGGAGAAATGACTTCACGGTTCAGAGAATGTCGATAGAACCAAACTCGAAAGTGAAGTGCTATTGGGCGATGAACCCAAAATATTACATGACATTCAGATTTCTCTTTAGAAAGAGTTTGTGACTGCTCCTTCACATGAGGTGGGTGAAGGATCCGGATCGACGCATTCTGACAATGCAACTGAACTGCCCTCGGTGTCTCAAGTCATGACTAGTTCTGTAGCGAGCTCCTCGACCATCACCAGGTACGATCCGGATAAACCGCGCCTATCATTGATCCTCAAGCGTAGTTCTGAAGATGCTTCAGCCCAACCTGGAATTCACACCGAAGAAGGTATTCCGTCGATTTTTCCCTTCTCTCGTAAAGTTGGGATGTTATCAATCAATATTTCTAATCTCTTCACCCTTTTCTTTTTCAGCTTTGGACCCGTCAAGTATTGCTTCTCTCCCTTCTCAAGAAACTCAGCTGGAGTCGCAAACGGCCGCGATAGAGTTTGTTACAGTTACCACTTCGGCCGCCACTCAGAGTGCTCGCAAAGAGGCCTTTGTTTTTTACGATCAATTCATGGAGGCGTTATTCAAGGAGGGAGGCAACCCACACCGTGAAATCCCTTATGACGCAGAAGTGGTGATCACGGGCTCCTTCGATCCCACTGGTGGGCCTAGTATGAAAGAGAGGATTGAGCGAGAGGAGCTCGAAAAAAGAAAGGTGAAGGGCGAGCCAGTTGGACCGGTCCCAAATGAACACCTTCCCCCACTTCAGACGATCCCTCCTGAAGGGATGATTCCTTTGGAAGACGTTCCTTATACTTCTGGTGCTGAAGATGCCCCCATCCCTCATACTTCCAAAGATGATACCGCCTCGGTCCATACAGTTGGGGAAACTCCTTCGAAGAAAAGCCGAGGCGGTAAAGGATCGAAGGGGGGCGAGTAGTAGTTCAGAGGGAGCCACTCCGAAGAAGCGAAAGAGGGATAAGAAATCCAAAGAGTGATCTTCGGACATGCAAATAATTTAAATAACTATTTCTCTTTTTGTTGGTTGTATTCGTTTGGGCACGTCTCTTTGGTTTTGTCTTGTATTTTGCACAATCGGTTTCATGTGAATAAAAATTCTTTTGTTCTTACATATGATTTCTGCATTTACTTGCTTAAATGTCTGAAAAGTAACATTCCTCATTTTATGTACTTGCGACTTGCTATTTGTTGAATCGAACACTGATTTAATTAATCCATCTCAAGGCCTCTCTATGGTCGTGGCCTTGAGTCATTGTAAACACTGGATATGAGTCGCAATGTTAAGCTATCATAGTCACTCCTTGGACGATCACATTTCTACCCCTGGTTTCGGGTCGATAAATGCACTGCGTGGATGGTCGAGTCTCGTCCCAATGGTGTTAATACTCTGACATAATCTCCAAAAGACTTAAAGCCAATCAATGAATGGTCGATTCACATTCATCATATTTATCTCTCGTGCCCTAAGTCTGGGGCATACATTGATAAGTAAGAAGACATGTTATGTTTGCTTCAGCTTTATGCTCTTTCCTATCGAATCGTGGGATCAAGCTTGTGGATAGAAAACTGAGTTGCGCGTATTCTGGTCTTTAGCAGTCTGTATTCCTCCTGTCGATTTCAGGTTGGAATTACTGGAATTGAGAACGGTCAAATCCACTCATCTATCCATGGAGTTTGCATTTCAGTCCGCACTTCGGGGACTTAGAGTTTTCTCGTGGGCAGTCGTATTTTCGCCGAAATTTTATACTCTAGTCTGCGTTCTTGGGACTTAGAGTTTTCTCGTGAGCAGTCGTGTTTTCACCCATGGCATTCGTTTTTCCGCCGGATTATTTATACTCCAGTCCGCGCTCTGGGGACTTAGAGTTTTCTCGTGGGCAGTCGTGTTTCCGCCCGTGGCAGTCGTTTTTCCGCTGGATTGTTTATACTCCGGTCCACGCTCTGGGGACTTAGAGTTTTCTCGTGGGTAGTCATGTTTCCGCCCGTGGCAGTCGTTTTTCTACCAGATTGTTTATACTCCAATCCATGTTCTGGGGACTTAGAGTTTTCTCGTGGGCAGTCGTGTTTCCGCCCATGGCACTCATTTTTCCACCAGATTGTTTATACTCCAGTCCGCGCTCTGGGGACTTAGAGTTTTCTCGTGGGCAGTCGTGTTTCCGCCCATTTGATTTGTACTTCATTTACTGCATCGAGGTAAAATTTGTCGAAGAAACGGTCGAACCACGTCATCCATGGAATGAGATTTTGCCCTCAGCATTCAGGACGAAACTTGGCAAACGGACGGTCAATTCTCATCCACTTGGTGATTGTAGCTCTTCCAGTCAAGTTGAGGAAGGAGGTACGTGATGGATGGTTGGATCACATCCATGCTGGGGTTGGATAATCAAGTCTCGCACAATTTTCTTCGTATTTTTTCTAGCAAACGGAGGTAATGAGTTATTGAGCGGACAGTTAAATCGCATCCGTTTCAGGCTGCAATTGTGTCCATTTGTTGAAATATGTGGTTGATAAGTAGGCAGTCAATTGCGACTACATAAAGTCTAACATGAAGGTTGCTGAATAAACAGCTAGTCACATCCACGTTCTATTGGATTCTGACCTTGTCAAGTTTTTCCATTCCGTGTTTCGATGTTCCAAGTTAGGGGCATATGGCAGCTGATGAACGGTCGAATCACGTTCGTCTTGACAAAAAATTCATAGGTCCTATCACGGTCTGCGGAGGTTGGCTGGTGGCCAACTTTGAGTACCTGGTCACGTGCATCGTTTTAGGAGCAGTTTAGTTAACGTTGGTCGCAGTTCGTAACAAAACTGGAATTGAAATTAAAATAAAATAGTTAAAAGAAGATCGGAATAAATCTTATTGATAAGTGAAGCAGCATCGTGTGCTCGCTATTCCACTTTATCTCTAGCTTCTTTCAGCGGGATATCGACCGTCAATGGTCCAATCGATAATCAGAGTTCTTTATTGATAGGGTTCAGATGTTTCGGTCATCGTCGATCCGGTACGTTCTTAGGCCACATCTACTTGTTATGCTCATGAATAATGTATGCATGTCCAAGATATGCGCAAAGCGAGATGGACTGGTATTGCCGGGGTAGCGATAAATCACTTGGAGGTAGACCCGAGAAAATCTGATAATCGCTTAGAGTCAACCATGGGATTGCTTGGAGTCAACCACGGGATTACTTGGAGTTAGCAAATTCGAAGGCCTGGTAATCGGCGCTTGGGGTTTCTTTGGGGTTTTCATCGAGAAAAGCTTTGTCTTACCCGAGTCCTACTTCGGGCCTGAGCCAGGGTTCCAAAGTCTCGTTTGCCTTTGTACTTGTCAAAATTCACACGCCACTCATTCATGCATGCCTCCCCACAAGAATCAAACACACAATCCCCAGCCTTGAAAAACTCAAAGTATTTTGTCCAAGAAGATCCTAAACTGTCAGTTTAGAAAAGTGAAAGAAGTTCCAATTGTTGCTAGATCGGTCCCGAAGCATAAGACCGTGGATCAACGATCGGCCATGTTTCGTGACCTTGGAACGATCGTACTAGATTGATCGTATATGTGCGACAATAATTCCATCATTAATTGGTGGATAGGCTAATAGAAAATAATCGGGTACAAGGATGAAAGTGGAACGATCGTACTAGATTGGTTATTGGAGCGATCATACAAAAACGATCATATTGGAATGTTCGTATATAATCAATTGATGGGGGGTCTAATTTAAACGATCATACTAAAATGATCGTATAGGGATGATCGGTGAAAATGATCGTGCAGAGGAGGAGATGGCCAAATCCAAGCTATTGGAACAACTAATGTGAACCACCACATGATACGATCGTTTAAGATAATAGGGCGTCTGGATCCGTGATGAATGATGGTTTGTTGAGTGTGCTTAGGTCATGGTCGATAGGCGATCATTCACATATCCTTCAGAAATTAAATATGTATGCACTTTCATCAAACATCCAACTAACTAGCCACCGAGCTCATGATTTTCTTCTTCTGAAGGGAGGTAGACTTGGCTTTCCTGCACCTCCACCATAGTTTCCATCTAGACCACTTTCAAATCTGAGTAGAATAGGAAACTTGTCGATCAAAAGCTGGATCTTTCTCGCGAACATGAAAATTCACCACTAGAAGATGAGATCCAATCGAGTTGAGAATTCATCTCTCAATGAAAGCACCAAAATGTTGACGCCAAAAATGGGCATCAACACCCGTAGAATCTCATGGAGATTAAACAATGAATGAAATTGGAAACAAAGCAGAAGAAGTAAATGAACACACAGATTTTTATAATGGTTTGGCAATCTTGGCCTACATTCACTTTAAAATTTTATTAATCTTTCACTGGATTACAATTACAAGAAAATTTGGATCAGCTAGGATCCATTAATATAAGATTCAAGAATAAAAATGGTAGAGACTTCGTAGCAGGAAGAAGAAGAAGAAGTCCCCTCTTCTGAAGCTATGCTTGCTGTATTTATAGCAGAAGATGCGCATGGATTGGGCTGAAACTTTGCAAGGAAGCTATCTAGGTCCAGAAGGGCCCACCATATCGATCGACCACGTTAATTCGATGATCAATAACAATCGGCATACATATAGTGGATCTTTTTTATTTGCTCCAATCAACCCGCGATCGTTTTTGGAGGATCCCAAGGGCCTTTTGATGTTGCTTCTAAAATATGTGATCATTCTGGGTTGCAGATTGCAATTAATGGATCATTCTTGGTCGAAGATAGAACATACACTGAAATACACCGATCGTTATGTTGAACCTTCCAATAACGATCGGTGTATACCGACCGGCCTTCCTCCCATCTCCATTTTGTGATGCGCGATCATTATGGTGTGTTCCCCTTGCCACTCTATTGTTGTCCTGAAAGTCTCACATGGATTGTCTTCATGGTTCTCAAGATATTGAATGTTCTCTGATGACTTGAACTATTTCCTTAATTGTTCTCTGGTCGATCCAAACAACTCATTATCTCATCCATAGCTTGTGCATATGAACTTCAGTCAACTCCAAACTTGAGATATAACTTCACGGGGAAATGTTAGCTACTTCATGCTAGCTACACTTCGATTTGGCCCTGGTTTGAATTTGTTCGACTATCGTCTATAGTACTGTATATAACTGACTCTTCAAGCTATCGACCATCCGTCCCTAGTCGAATCGATGATATCACGGCTTCGCCAAAAGGCGGGCTAACACATACATATCCAAAATTATAAATTTTGGATAAGCCGCTATATTTTCCCCGACGATTTCCATAGCCGGCGTTCTCTCATTTCTTTATTTTCTCACATCACTTTCACTTTGCAGCAGAGATTTTGCCTAAATAAATTAATTCTTTCCAATATTTTCACCATTTTTCAAATATATGAGGAGATTTATATGTGCCGTTCATGATAGTGAGAGTGATGGGTCCAATCTAGAAGTTGGAGGAATCTAGAAGTTGGGGGCAACAGAGGTGATGGTGGACATAGTGATAGTAGGAGGAGAGACGGAGCAAGGTCGAGTGCTTCTAAAGTACGTAGGGTGGATGTTGGAACCATAATCTCTCGAAGGAGGTGGATGGACATAGTCTCGAAAGATGTTACTTTGGACCTACATATTGATCAGAATTTAAGATAGGACAAGGAGTTTGTGAATTTTCATGTTCTTCCCAACGAACAAGTGCATATTTCCATTCATATCGACATCACTATAAATTAAATTTTATATTCAAATGAACTATTATAAATTTAATTTGACTTAGTCACAATCAATAATAAAACATTTATTAAAATTGACTATAACAAAATAAATCATTTAGTAGAATTGTATTGAATTTAATTAGTTTACTAGTAAAAGAAAATAAACAGTTAGTGTACTTGACATTTAAGAAACTTATTGTTATTTAAGTTTATTGTATCAAAAGGATTTTTTGACTAGGCTATGGAAGTAAAACCTATGGATTTTTGACATCGGTATTTTGTTTGTATAGGGAAATCCTAAAGAGTTAATTATAAAGGACGAGCCGTGATATCATCATAGGCCTAGATTCGATCATCCTCCTATTCCTATTATAGACTTGGGTTGGGATGACAATTTTAGGCATATTGGATTTGATGGAGATGACGATGAGAGCGATATTCCCTACTATGAAAATGACAATGATGACGATAAGGCCGATGATGGGTAGTTTGTCTGTGTAACACCCCGTAAAATTGACGTTCATTAATAAATAATTAATAAGGCTCAGAAATGTAATATGAGAAAATGACAAAATTTGGCCACGAAATTTACATTATTGTATTCGTGGCGATTTTCTGAGCAACTTTCATATTTGAAGTTTCGTGATCGGAAATCAAGTGAAGAAGTTATTAGCATTTGAAGTTTTCAGAATGAAAATAATTAAAAAACGAAATAAGAAAATAACTAATAATAAATACGGGACCTCACGGTCGAGCCCCTTACTTGGGACGGTCAACCGCTAGTGGTCGACTGCTTATATGGGGCGATTGACCGGTTGGGGTTGGTGGCTAGGGTTTGAACCTTGGCCAAGTGACCCGGATTTAATTATTTTAATCTAAGGGTTACGATTGATATGAGCACTTATAAATACAGTCCTAACCCCTTGCTTCTCTTCTCATATTTTCTAATTCAAGCAGTGAAGCTCTGTCATTTTTCCTTCTTCACTATTTGTATTAATTATAAAATATTGTACACACACAAATTTTTTTGGAGAAGAATAGAAAATAAAAGAGAAGAAGCGAATCAACATTGAGAAAGAAAAGACAATTTCAATTATTATAAATCTATGTTCCCCTCAACCCTAAATCTCTTCTCGGATATGCAATTCTAATAGTATGTATATACCTTGTTATATATATTCTTTTGGGTCAGAATGGAAAAAGAGTCAAGTAAATGAATGGATTCAAATTTGGGAGATTAGGAAAGCTAGAAATATGAGTGAGAAATTATAAAATTTATTTATAACACTACAATTTATTTCATTGAATTTTATTTAATTACCATGCATGTATAAGATCTCATGAGTTGTAGGCTTAAAACAAACATATATGATTATTGCCTACATATTCAATAAAATAGGGAATCAGAATAGGAATAACATGTATAGCCTAATTTGGAAATTTGTATTCAGTCCTAAATATTTATTATCGTAGAATGTTTGTAAAGTTTGTTTCAGATTTATAACTGGGTTATAAATTGGATTTCCCTAGTTCACTTGGAATGTGAATTTCTATATTTTAATTTTTATGGAGTGGGTTATAATTTAATTATATCTATTTTCATATAATTTCCATAAATTATCTAATTCCAAAAATATATATAAAAATGCGTCGTTTGAATTAATAAGGAATTACCAAAAAGGAAAGAGACGTGTAAAGTATGGATATTATTCTATGTAGTTTACACTGTTTATTTCAATTAAAGAAGAGAAATAATTTGTTGTAATTTCAAACGAAGTAAGGCTTCACTTTTGGTTAATTTATAGAAAGCTACAATGGTAATCCTTTTTGAAAGGGTAGCTCTAATAAATTAAAACATGGAAAGAAATGTTCTAGTTTAGGAATTAATAGTTAGAAATAGGAAATACACACACGTATAACTACACTTAACGGTTATATATATATATATACATAGCATAATTTACGAGGATATTTGTATTAGTTATTAATAACGTAATAATTATAGGACTAGGAGGTTGAAAAAGAAAGGAATAGTAATTCAAAAATTTATGGATAATAACTACAAATTTAATGGGTAATAAATTTGTAGTTAATAGAGAGTTAAAAGAATTAAATGAGTACTGATTAGAGAATTTAATATGACATTTATGAGGAAATTGAATAGGCATTATAAGTGGATTTTGAAATGGATAAATAAATATAGATTATCGAATTTTGACGTTAATGACCAATTATTGCGAATAATGGACATTTATTAGATATAAGAAGGAAACGAGAAAACCAAAGCCTAAGCATACAAAATAGTAATAATTAAGCACCGAACAAGTAAGTATTAATACTATTAAATATATATGTAGAAGGTAATATAATTTTCATAATATGAAATTATACAGCTTCAATTATACGTTTAGAACGAGTGTGAATTCGTGGGCCTATCCCAACACTTAGGCTTTGGGTGTTTGGTATGGTTTAATGGATTGGAATGTGAGGTCGGTAGAGTTACACAATAGAAGTCTTCCCTTTACCTAGAGGCTACCAATAGTTGTGTACACTTACTACTGATGTGTGACATCTCCAACCATAGGACCCGTGGGGAAGGGATATGCGTTGTGGATAGGTGGGGAAAATATACCGAGTGCTCACCTTGGATTTGAAGTATTAAATGACCCAGTACTTTTAAGGAAATATGATCTACTTCACTTCTTATAAGAGGTATTAAGTAACTGAAATGGGCATTTTCCTTGACTTACTTTGGTTAGTATGAATGGAATGTCAGCCGTGGAAGGTCGACGAGCTGTGTTGGTATTTTTGGATCAGACTTTAGTAGTAGATATGGCATATAGGTTATGACCACCAGCGTCCCGAGCGAGCAGTAGCAAAGACTTGGGTCATGCCCTGACGGATTTTGCTTCCTACTAGCGTAGAATCCTTATAGGCGATGCACAAACCTCAAAGTAGATGGTTAGAAGAAATTTGTTTATCGGAGGTGGGCTAGTTAACCCTTAGATGAGTCTTTCAGATGCGTTAGTAGAATGGCAATTAAACTATAAAATATAAAGCCGTATATAGGGGTCATCGGTCTCTATAGCTAGAACCGATCGACCAACGGTACGTTGCGGAGGACCCGGTTCGGGGACCGAGGTATTAAATGGCCGTTGGGTCTGCTCCTCCCTATTTAAGAAGTATTAAGTGATCGGAGTTTTTGGGTAGTAAAACGGTTATACATATGTACAGATAAGCATATACATATATAGTTATACCTCGAAGGAGGTTAGGCATATCGTACGCGCATACATAGGACTTAACGGATTAGCCGTAAGTAATAGACATGACACTTAAATGGAAATTAATTGGCATAAATTAATGGTATGGGTAAAATATGTAATTTTCCGATCATCAAAACGTTGTTCTGACCCCCTCCTCATTCAACCCACATGATATATTTAAAGAGACAAGATACTGGAGCAAGACGGTTACGGTAGATGGAGAAGTCTTATTATTCATGCTCGGCGTTGACAAGGCAATTAAACATCTAAGGAATAATATTGATTTCAAGCTAGTAGCCTTAGTCAGTATGTATGTTCTATTATATTTTTCAATTCCTCTGTTAGTTTATATTGATCGCTCACTGATATGGTTGTGTTCATTACAGGTTACCAAAAGCAACGATCAGTGCTTATCGATATGGTTGTGTACATTAACCACAACAGGATGATAACCAGATTTTTTATGAAGATGGTGTTAATGTCAAAAATGACACAACACCTAAAGACCTGTAGAAATATTAAAATCTAGCAGAAAGTACATGCAAAAAAGTAAAGAAACATAAGATTTTTTATAGTGGTTCAGCAATCTCTGACCTACGTCCACTTTATTTTTTATTTATTAGAGATTTAAGAGAGATTGAAGTCATAAGTATAAGGAATTGATAGTTTCTTAAGCTCAGAACTGCCAACAATGTCTGCCTTGATGACTATTGTGAAGGGAGTTAGGGGATGAAGAAGGAGAAGTGCCAAAAGTCCTCTCTCGGTTGCAATAGAGTTGGTATTTATAGAGGAAATTGCCAGTTGAGTCAGAAGCTCACAAAGTCCAAGGTCAAACATAAGCTCGAAGGTGTATGAGAACCATGGCTAGCCCAATCATTAATTGAAACCTCTCGGTACCAAGAGGTTTCTCTTGGTACCGAGAGGTTTGTGTTGGTGGAAGTTTCCACCTTATTCTTCCTATGTCCGACCTACTGAGTTCCAAATACTTTTCCTTTGAGATTTAGTTCTTTTAAGGAGGTTCTAGTACCGCTTTTTCTTGCCTACCTTCAGTTAGAAAATCCTTTGAGTTGCTCGTCTATTCTTTGAGAACAGTACTTTATGGAAATCAATTGAGGCAGTGCTTCAAGTACAGGAGGTTCAGGAGGTCTAAGGTGGAAAAGAATCCCCTCAATATTGGGTGGTCCACTTTACTCCATTTCCCTTCAAACTTTTTGAGTATCATCCTTTTGTCCTTCTAACCATGTTTCCAAGTTCGTGAGTTGTTCCATCTTCATTTTTTCCTTCCAATTTTGATTGAAATTTGCTTGGTTAAAAGGTCGATTAACACTTAACCCCCAAAGTACGCCTTATGAATGTGAGATGTGCTTTGCTCGAGAATAAGTTTTAGCAATAGCCGATCTTCAGTAGTTGAGCTTTCTAGCTATCCATCGATTCAAGCTGTGGATAGAGCGTGCCTAGAGACCAATCAAGGTCATATACACATGTAAGCTGTTCGAGATTATTATTATCTTAACTATTCAAAATGGAAAGCAAAGCAAGGGAAACAAACATGTCTCTTGTCTATCCCGATTATGGGATTACCAGTCTCGACCCAAATGCCTGGTCGTGTCTTGATGCATTCACTGCGGATAGTGGCTGCTCTAGCTACACCATCGCAGTTCGATTCCTTATGTATTGTTGTAGCAAGTTACCGCAGACCAATTTTTCTATCAAATCGCAAGAGTGTCTGCACTTATTATTTTCATGTCCATCTAGCTCATGGAATAAGCAAAATTTTCTATACTTATTCTCTCGATCAATTGGTTACCTCTTAGTTGGCCTTCGATAGGAGATCCGCCCCCTAGTATCTAAGTATGTCTTCTTTGGGGTTTCGGTTAGGTCAGAATAAGAAGAGAATTTTGATTCCCTCCCTGGTTGCTTTGGCCCTCCGAAGTTATCTTTAGCCTTCTGCTTTCCTTTATCTTTACCATATCCTGCCTCGGACGATCCTTCGTCATCCAGTGCATTAACAGCGTTATCTGCCTCAACATCCTCTTGACACAGATAACTCTCAATTTATGATAAAACTCCATGAGATCCATCAATGGATCCCTTTACAATGCAACTTTGAAGTCAACCTTGTTTGCGACTCCATACACTGTTGCCATCAGGATTATCGATGGATCTGGCTTATCGATTGTGGTGGCTGCCGTCGCGTTAAATGTTATTAGATAACTTCTCAAGGTCTCTCTAGGTCTTTGCTTTATGCTCGATAGCGTCATCACATTCTTTGGTCAAGAGATATGAACTCTGAACTATCTCAAGAACCTATCTACTAAGTCAGTCCACGTGCTTATGGACCCATTCTTCAGCTGTTCAAACCATATTGCTGCTAAATCTATTAGATATAATGGGAAGCACCACCTCATCACCTCCTTAGAAGCACCCAATACCTCTATGTAACGATACAAGTTTTGCCCGCTCGAAAATCAACATCCATACTTTACATCGTACTCGAATGCCGTAGATTCGACCGTTCAAATCCGAGTCGCCGGAGCTTATAACAACATTAAGTAAATAACACGGCGGAATAAATAAATAATACATTGATATACAATATCTGATACAACAGAGTGATACAATGAATATCAATATACATCAGAGATATGATAACAAAGATATAGCAGCGGAAAAGAAAACGATAACATTAGCAGCGGATAATCTCCATCTTCAAAATGCCAATCCAGATATAGCTCGAACTCCCAATAACAATGCTCAAAGATAAGCAAGTGCAGTCCGATCCAAAGACTGAACTAGCTCCAGAAAATCTACTAAATCTGAATATCTGAAAAACCCAACTCTAGACTGCTCGTGTAGAAAAATTTTGAGCACCCAGAGTTTAGGAAAGAAACAATAAACTCCGGATCAGTCATGGGACTGGTGTGAGCAACTAAAACAGTTTATCTTTAAAAAAAAATAGCAGAGAAGTTTTAAAGTCAATTCGCAATGCTTTTGGAAAATGAAACTACCATAAGACCTCCCACCACACACACAATGCAAACGCAGAATTAGAGGAGATTTCTTCTTATGATAGTCAAAGATGCTTACTACGCGAAATCAAATCATTTTGATATTATTATTAGTGCATAGTGTAGAAAACATTTCGAAAGTAGAATATAAATCTTAGCCAGCATAGACATTCCGAACTATGCCTACTATAGCTACCATCTAAACAGTGGTGACCATCATAAGTAAATGGCAGGTTCTACAACTAATACCGTACACAGTTCGTATTGGAAGATGAATTTCCAACAAATGGTCAGGCTAAGGAACTTCCTATTCCACGAACAGAACGCCTCTGGAATGACGTCCCGAGAAATAACCTAACATTACGGTTAGATCTCTGCCAACACAAGGTCAGGTTACCTCTGCAAAAATAGGTAACTACTGACACGTGTATGCCATCCCCCGATCGTAACCGATCTTCCCGAGGATCCTCGATTTCCAACTACCACAAAGTAATAAACTCGCAGCATCAACATAGGTTAAATATCTGGGCTCCATACCATGATACCACCTCTATCCAGAAGGAATGACATACACTAAGGGGTGCTACTCCCTAGAACCTTGCCGCATCCTTCCTGTTTTGACCATTTCCGGGGTGTGAGGTCCGACGAAGTCTCGTCCACAAAGCTACGCTTTGTCACAAAGCCATGCTTCGGGTCAAACAAATGATCAAAGAAATGATCACAAAGATATAAGATCAAATAAATGATCATATCGCAAATGATCAAACAATGATCATCACACAGCAACACTCAGCATGTCACATTGCCAAATTGGGATATATTGCTGATAAATTTCAACTACATAACCTCTGAGCTCGTACGTCTCAGAGAAGGGTGTTAAACTAAGAGAATAAATTCTCCGCCACCAACAGAAATGTATTTGAAAGAAATCGGCTTTATATCTCAAAGTGTAATGTCAGACATGTAACCATACAAGTCTGTTCTGGGTTCGAACAGAACCGAAGGCACTTCTTACGAAGCCCTTGCAATTCCGGGTAATTTCCAATCACGTCCGGACTTCCCGTCACAAAAAGAGTGATATAAATCTCTATACCGGAGCAACTCAGTGTAGTGACATTCGACAGGTTGTCCTTTCATTTTCGAAAAATATCCGGTCTTCAACACCGGTCTTCAAATGCCATCCATATACGACGTATCACTATTCGCAATGGGTTATATGACCCAAAGGTCTTTTCTCGGCTAACCCGAATAGTGAGCGTAATAATTAAAAATATATGGATATTGGGATTTCAATTAAGTCACAACTTATTACCCAAACTTTTCTTTCAAATGGTTTAAACAATTTACCATTTTAATCTTTTAAATAAAAGATTTAATTCATAAAGTTCACCCAGTTTCACAAAGTTCATTCACAGATTTTCCAAAACAATTTCCATTACAAATTTAATTAATTCGTTAAATCTTTAAATCAAAGATTTAACTTATAGCTTTCAAAACAATTTCATTTCGAATGGTTTACATAAATCATCATTTTAAATCTGTTAAAAATAAACAGATTCAATTCATAGCTTTCAAAAAGAATTCATTCATAATTTGGAAAAACAAATTTTCAATTCAAACTTGAAATTCCTTTACCTAAATTGGAATTTCATTTCTTATCTGAAAGCTTTTATTCTTTGAAAACAAACAGTTTTCATTTTGGAAATCTGATTCATTTATACGAGTTAAAATCCTTGGTTTAAATTCAAATTCCCAACTTATACTTTTAAAATGGTTTAATTCATACAAACACATTTATATCATCTTTAATCCCTAGTTTCAAATCATAGGATTCAATTTCAAACTTGAATTCAAATTTAAATCTAATTATTTAAATTTTCAAAACTCGATTAAGTTATTCAAAATAACTTTTATCTTTGAAATTCCATTTCAAAAGCTTTTCGTATTAAACCCCAATTTCCCAATTTCAAATCAATTGAAATTAAAATTTAAATTTTAAAAACATCAAATTTGAATTATCTGTGACTTAACCGATTTCCACGTGAAATCCAAATTTGTGTGTGTATGGTGTAGTCCAGGGGTTTAACACAATAGTGCAACACAATGAATCATCATAGATCAGAATACAGAAAATATAGTTGATAAGCGGTATTAACTATCACGCTTATCGTTCATACATAGATCACAGATATATAAAAATCACAGATAAGTAAATTACAGATCACAACATAAATCAGGATGTATCACAAAGCATCATATATCAGGGATATCAAATAATTTAACATTCAATAGAATTCAAACATTCACAAGTAAGGTCAATAAATTTTCTGATTTATTCAAATCAGATTAATTTCTTATGAATAAATTACTAATCCTGGTTAATTAATTATTAATAAATTATAAATCATTTTGATTAATTATTCTTTAATCATTTATTAATTAACCATTAACAACAAATTAATTAACATTTAATTTTTTTTTATTTCATCAACCCTTAATTATTAAGAAATTTATTTTTAATTATAAATTTCACCATTTAATTTATTATCTTCAATTAATAAATTAACCTTTAATTAATTACCATTTAATTAATTATCCTTAATTATAAATCAATTAGCTTTAAATTAATTATTCTTAAATTAATTACATTAATAAATAAATTACATTAATTAATTATTCTTTAAATTAATTAACCTTAATTACTTATTAAATCAAACTTAAATTATTAGTTAATTTACCATGATTACTTTTATTAAGTAATTAACTTTCAAGTAATTAATTTCCTTTTTATTCCATTTCTAATTTAAGATTAAAAATAACTTGAGATCTTTCGTAATCAAATTTAATTTAAACGAATTTCAAGATTTCTTAATTTAATGTTTAAGGAAACAATTTATTACATTTAAAGTAACTTATATAAGAAGTTTTAACCAAATTCATTGATTTAAATTTCATAGACTAGGGTTTAAACCCCTTTTAAAACTGTTTAGAAATATACTCTTTTGTTCACAAGTTTTAAACATCATAGAACTACTCGAGACAAACCATAGAATACCCGAGAGCAGCTTCGAGTAACTCGCGTTTCCACCTGCTTCGAGCCCGACCATCATTTTCTCGAGACCATCCTCGAGTTTTTTTTCGTCATTTCCCCGAGTCTTCCTCCCAACTCATCTCACAGTCACCCAGTTATACACGAGTGCACGCAAACGTGCACATCCACGTACACACCACCGCCGATCACCGATGATCTCCACCCTGACCTCAGACGAGTCGACAGCAACCATAGCAACTCCACGAGATCGATCAAACATCTCGATTCACTGTTGAGTCGAATTTGACCCCTAAACCCATTCGCCTGGACACGAATGCCACCAGTAAAACCCACGTCTCCGATGATCCCAGGCTCCAGTCGTATCGCCGTCCTTGCCGTAGCTCCGCCCCGATCCCCTGCATCCCCAAAACAACTCGCGATCGATTCCGATCGCCTCTTGCCATCGCGAAACCCAACAGAAACTTGTCGACATAAACAGGATGTAAAACCCTACTCCGTCCCTCTCTGATCATCACAGCCATTAATAAATTCCCTGAGTATTTTTACCATGATCACCATCCTTCCCTCGACCCTCAGAACAAAGCACAGTGGCCAGTTCGTCACCGATCATCGTCGATTGACCGAAAACCCAAATTCAAACAATTCTTAATTTCACTTTAAATACTATATTAAAAATTTCCAAATTCCTGTTAAAATTCATGATTTGGTATTTCAATTCAGATTATATGATCAGAAACTTAAATTACCATGATTGATTTTCATCGAATATTTAGATCATCACTGTTATCTTGCTTTTCCAGGCTAACTGCTAAGTATAAAATTTTGAAACTATTTTTATATTGCAATTTATACTTAAACGCATATTCTTACTTTTGAAACCAAAGCCTAACTATGATTAGATAAGAAGAATTTTAAATTCCCTCTTTTTTTTTGGTACCTTGTAACTAAACAGAGAAGGTGATGAATCTCACAGCACAGATGGATGGATAGATATGCAGAGCAACTTCAACATATATATATATACAGATTTAAAATAACTCAAGTTTTAAATCACTTGTTTACTCACCAGAGATTTGAAGCAGAGAAGAAGAATAGAAGATAGGAATAAAATCTGGAACTTGTACTTTCATTTCAAATCTGCATCTTTGATTATGTTGAAGCAGGCTTGAATATATAGGCTGAAACAAGATTTTCTTTGATCCTCAGTTTGATTTACTTGATGATGTTGTTTTTAAAAATGAAGTTTTGTTTTGGTTTTAATGGAGCTTCTCACTACATACCTTAACTTGGATGAATGAACTAGAAAGGAAAGGCTGGGATAAAAGGAAAGAAAGTAGACAGGGCATAATAAAATACTTCACTGTAGATGGCAATATTTGTACAGGTTTGCATTATTATATGTCAATACAATATATTTTTGTACAAGGTATTATAATATTTGTTCAACATCAGGTCATGGCTGAGCATGCTTGTTGAGATGTAAGCATTCAATGCTTAAGTCTTTTGATCCTTTGCCATACGTCCTTCCATACTTTATGCAGGCTACTTATTATTTTTCATTTGTTTGCTTTGTACATTGCTTTACAATATCTCTTTTACTTTTAAAATGGTGGCTGCATTAAATTGCTTAAGTCCTTATTCCTCAGCCTACATGCTTAGCTTCATTTGCTTGTACATCTTCTTTTCATATTGTACTCTTGAGTATATATATTTTCTCTTTACTCGGCTGTACACTTGATTTTTGTTTGCTTTGACTTGCTTACACTTGAATTTACATAGTGCTTTTTATTTTCTTGTTTCTTTCCTTACTTGTTTACTTGTATTTGTATTTGTTTGTATATAAATGCAATCCTATATTTGTTTGGTTATAAATATATACTTTATTTACTTTGTTTAATTTGGCAAACTTGTAGATATTTTATTTTAAGTGCACTTTGCCCTTTTGTTTATTTATGTATATATATTCATTGTCATTAATTATCATTATTAAACCATTTATTTAAGATTTAATTTTAAATCCAATATATACAAACATTAAATTTAAATGATCGTTCAAATAAAATTGGGACTCGAGGAAACTAGCTCAAATTTTCCTAATTAAATTTACAATTTTTTATCAAAAATTTATTTAATTACTCAATTAAATTCAAAAATTCATTTAATTATTAATTTAAATAAATTTAAATTTCGGGGTCGTTACACTCTATATGTTGGATGTATCTAATTAGATAAACCGTTGATCTGTTTGTCCATTGAACATTTTCAACATCGGAAGTTTAAAATCGGAAAGATTCCTCGCATTTCGAATGTTAAGGGTAAATGGATTCCTATTTACGTCCTCCAAACTCTGGCTTGGCAGTCCACCTCTCACTATCCTTCTGACCAACTCAGCTATTCGGTTGTTGTCGTCCAATAAAGGTCTTCGTTCAATAGTTGCATTCTGCCCCTCGCTCCTGTGGGGGAACTCCAGTACATACTCCTCTGGCCGTGTGCTTGCATTCAGTTCCGCACCTCTGGCTTCATTCTGCTCCCTGTTCCTACGGGGAAGCTGTGACACATACTCCTCCAGTTACTTTGCACTTGCGTTTTGATTTGCATTTCTGGCTCCATTTACATTCTCTCCCGGCGTTCTAGCTCATCCCAAGCCTGAACCAAAATTTCCCTCAAGTGAATTTCTCTTGGTACCGAGAGGATGGAGGTCGGTACCGCGTAGCCCAGGTCATGGGGGCATTGTTCCAATTTGCTCTGCCTCAACTCTTGGTGCTCCTGCATTTGCCTATGATCCTCGGTTCTTAACACACAGATTTTTATAATGATTCGGCAATCTTGGCCTACATCCACTTCACAATTTTATTAATCTTTCACTGGATTACAATTACAAGAATATTTTGATCAGCTAGGATCCATTAATATAAGATTCAAGAATAAAAATGGTAGAGACTCCGGTGCAGGAAGAAGAAGAAGCCCCCTCTTCTGAAGCTATGCTTGCTGTATTGATAGCAGAAGACACGCATGGATTGGGTTGAAACTTTGTAAGAAAGCTCTCCAGGTCAAGAAGGGCCCACTATATCGATCGACCACGTTAATTCGATGATTAATAACGATCGACATACATATAGCCGATCCTTTTATTTTCTCCAATCAACTCGCGATGGTTTTTGGAGGATCCCAAGGGCCTCTTGATGTTGCTCCTAAAATATGAGATCATTCTAGGTTGCATATTGCAAGTTATGGGTCGTTCTTGGTCGAAGATAGAATATACACTGAAATACACCGATCGTTATATTGAACCTTCCAATAAGGATCGGTGTATATCGATCGGCCTTCCTCCCACCTCCATTTTGTGATGCGCGATCATTTTGGTGTGTTCCCCTTGCCACTCTATTGTTGTCCGAAAAGTCTCACATGGATTGGCTTCATGGTTCTCAAGATATTGAATGTTCTCTGATGACTTGAACTGTTTCCTTAATCGTTCTCTGGTCGATCCAAACAACTCATTATCTCATCCATAGCTTGTGCATACGAACTTCAGTCAACTCCAAACTTGAGATATAAATTCACGGGGCCATGCTAGTTACTTCATGCTAGCTACACTTCGATTTGGCCCTAGTTCGAATTTGTCCGACTATCGTCTATAGTATTGTATATAACTGACTCTTCAAGCTATCGACCATCCGTCCCTAGTCGAATCGATGATATCACGGCTTCGCCAAAAGGCGGGCTAACACATACATATCCGAAATTATAAATTTTAGATAAACCACTATATTTTCCTCGATGATTTCCATAGCCGACGTTCTCTCATTTCTTTATTTTCTCACATCACTTTCACTTTGCAGCAGAGATTTTGCCTAAATAAATTAATTCTTTCCAATATTTTCACCATTTTTCAAATTTATGAGGAGATTTATATGTGTCGTTCATGATAGTGAGAGTGATGGGTCCAATCTAGAAGTTGGGGGCAACAGAGGTGATGGTGGACATAGTGATAGTAGGAGGAGAGACGGAGCAAGGTAGAGTGCTTCTAAAGTACGTGGGGTGGATGATGGAACCACAATCTCTCGAAGGAGGTGGATGGACGTAGTCTCGAAAGATGTTACTTTGGACCTACATATTGATCAGAATTTAAAACCGGACAAGGAGTTTGTGAATTTTCATGTTCTTCCCAATGAACAAGTGCATATTTCCATTCATATCGACATCACTATAAATTAAATTTTATATTCAAATGAACTATTATAAATTTAATTTGACTTAGTCACAATCAATAACAAAACATTTATTAAAATTGACTATAACAAAATAAATCATTTAGTAGAATTGTATTGAATTTAATTAGTTTAATAGTAAAAGAAAATAAACAGTTAGTGTACTTGACATTTAAGAAACTTATTGTTATTTAAGTTTATTGTATCAAAAGGATTTTTTGACTAGGCTATGGAAGTAAAACCTATGGATTTTTGACATCGGTATTTTGTTTGTATAGGGAAATCCTAAAGAGTTAATTATAAAGGACGAGCCGTGATATCATCATAGGCCTAGATTCGATAATCCTCCTATTCCTATTATAGACTTGGGTTGGGATGACAATTTTAGGCATATTGGATTTGATGGAGATGACGATGAGAGCGATATTCCCTACTATGAAATTGACAATGACGACGATAAGGCCGATGATGGGTAGTTTGTGTGTGTAACACCCCGTAAAATTGACGTTCATTAATAAATAATTAATAAGGCTCAGAAATGTAATATGAGAAAATAACGGAATTTGGCCACGAAATTTACATTATTGTATTCGTGGTGATTTTCTGAGCAACTTTCATATTTGAAGTTTCGTGATCGGAAATCAAATGAAGAAGTTATTAGCATTTGAAGTTTTCAGAATGAAAATAATTAAAAAACAGAATAAGAAAATAAATAATAATAAATACGGGACCTCACGGTCGAGCCCCTTACTAGGGCCGGCCAACCGCTAGTGGTCGACTGCTTATATGAGGCGATCGACCGGTTGGGGTTGGCGGCTAGGGTTTGAACCTTGGCCAAATGACCCGGATTTAATTATTTTAGTCTAAGGGTTACGGTTGATATGAGCACTTATAAATACAGGCCTAACCCCTCGCTTCTATTCTCATATTTTCTGATTCAAGTAGTGAAGCTCTATCATTTTCCCTTCTTCACTATTTGTATTAATTATGAAATATTGTACACACACAATTTTTTTTGGAGAAGAGTAGAAAATAAAAGAGAAGAATCGAATCAACATTGCGAAAGAAAAGACAATTTCAATTATTATAAATCTATGTTCCCCTCAACCCTAAATCTCTACTCGGATATGTAATTCTAATAGTATGTATATACCTTGTTATATATATTCTTTTGGGTCAGAATGGAAAAGGAGTCAAGTAAATGAATGGATTCAAATTTGGGAGATTAGGAAAGCTAGAAATATGAGTGAGAAATTATAAAATTTATTTATAACACTACAATTTATTTCATTGAATTTTATTTAATTATCATGCATGTATAAGATCTCATGAGTTATAGGCTTAAAACAAACGTATATGATTATTGCCTACATATTCAATAAAATAGGGAATAAGAATAGGAATAACATGTACAGCCTAATTTGGAAATTTGTATTCAGTCCTAAATATTTATTATCGTAGAATGTTTGTAAAGTTTGTTTCAGATTTATAACTGGGTTATAAATTGGATTTCCCTAGTTCACTTGGAATGTGAATTTCTATATTTTAATTTATATGGAGTGGGTTATAATTTAATTATATCTATTTTCATATAATTTCCATAAATTATCTAATTCCAAAAATATATATAAAAATGCGTCATCTGAATTAATAAGGAATTACCAAAAAGGAAAGAGACGTGTAAAGTATGGATATTATTCTATGTAGTTTACACTGTTTATTTCAATAAAAGAAGAGAAATAATTTGTTGTAATTTCAAACGAAGTAAGGCTTCACTTTTGATTAATTTATAGAAAGCTACATGGTAATCCTTTTTGAAAGGGTAGCTCTGATAAATTAAAACATGGAAAGAAATGTTCTAGTTTAGGAATTAATAGTTAGAAATAGGAAACATACACACGTATAACTACACTTAACGGTTATATATATATATATACATAGCATAATTTACGAGGATATTTGTATTAGTTATTAATAACGTAATAATTATAGGACTAGGAGGTTGAAAAAGAAAGGAATAGTAATTCCAAAATTTATGGACAATAACTACAAATTTAATGGGTAATAAATTTGTAGTTAATAGAGAGTTAAAAGGATTAAACGAGTACTGATTAGAGAATTTAATATGACATCTATGAGGAAATTGAATAGGCATTATAAGTGGATTTTGAAACGGATAAATAAATATAGATTATCCAATTTTGACGTTAATGACCAATTATTGCGAATAATGGACATTTATTAGATATAAGAAGGAAACGAGAAAACCAAAGCCTAAGCATACAAAATAGTAATAATTAAGCACCGAACAAGTAAGTATTAATACTATTAAATATATACGTAGAAGGTAATATAATTTTCATAATATGAAATTATACAGCTTCAATTATACGTTTAGAACAAGTGTAAATTCGTGGGCCTATCCCAACACTTAGGCTTTGGGTGTTTGGTATGGTTTAATGGATTGGAATGTGAGGTCGGGTGAGCTTTGACCACTATATAAATATAAAAATAGTGTAAATAAGGAGGTCTTATAAGGACACTTAACTAGCGATAAAATGTAGGTAAGACTGAATGTTTATAAAATAAATTAGGAAATTAAGTTAGCAACTAGAAATTAAAAATGCAACCCAAAAAATATAGGATTTTGGAAAAAAAATAAATTTTAGCAAGTGGTGGATAGGAAAAGGTTGTTGCAAAAGTACGGTTCACTGTCCCTATGCTTTCGATGCTAAAATTTTTAAATACGCTTGTAGGTAGTTTGTTTTTTTAGAGTAAAAGAAAAGGTTCTCCAAATCTAAGATTAATTGCACAATACTAGGGTCAGTCATATGCATTAACTCATAGATTGAGTCCAGATTACGTTAAAATGTGGCCTGATTTGTTTTAAGGATGAAGCATCAAATGATTTGAAAAATTGTGTTCGAATGATTTTGAATTTTTTTTGTTTAAATGCTTTTAAGAAGTTGTGTTTTCGGAAAATTTTGTTCAAGCGCTTTTAAAAAATGGTGTTTAAATGCTTTTGGGAATTTGATTTTTCAAACTATTTTGCAAGTTTGATTGGAAAAGAAAAGGATTTTGATGGAATGAAATTTTTTTACTTCTCTAGTGCCACATGCTTAACATAGGGTGGATCGACGTGTTAGTGAATGTGAATTTTACTATCTGATAAGGGTGATAGTATACAAAACATAGATAATAACAAGGGAAAAGGCTGTTTTAGCTTTGGAATTTCTGTTTCCATACCTTGTTGATAGTGAAACGAAACTTGGGCTTAGGATAATTAAGTTCTAACATCCAAAAATAAACTTATTTATGCAAATTGTACTTGGAAAAGTTTTGAGGGCAGAAGAGAGGGTTCTAAGGTACAACGGAATAAGTATCCAAAAGATGGGTGGAATTGTAAAATTTTCCATCTAAATTCCTTTTCCAACATAGGAGTATAGATTCAAAATAATTGGATTTTCAAAAAAATTGGATGTTAAAAATTGTGTGTTTACTTTTGGATGGTAGGGATTGGATGTAAAATTGATTGAACCATACTTCTACTATTGGCTCCTACTAGCAGGACTGTGGAAATTATTGTGTCAAAAGGGATTTTTGATTTTTGATAACTTGCATACATTTAGAACTGCAAGTATATCTAGGTTGTTTGCATCATATTTTCAATTTTTTTTAAGAATGCATTCATATAGGAGCATTGATTTAGAATCATTCTGCATGCATATCTTATATGTTGTGATACACCATACACTTGTACATCTTTGGCTGTAATTTGGTTGTACATTAATTGGTTAGATAGCTTAGATTGGTTCTGCGCTATGTTATATGATTCAACCCTTGGGAAATTTTGGGAATGAAATTCTTTTAAGGGAAGAGAATATAACACCCTGTAAAATTGACGTTAATTAATAAATAATTAATAAGGCTCCAAAATGGAATTTGAGCAAATGATGGAATTCGACCATGAAACTTGCGCCATTGTGTTCGTGACGATTTTCTGAGTTACTTTCATATTTGAAGTTTCATGATCGAAGCTCAAACGAAGAAGTTATTAGCGTTTGAAGTTCTCAAAATGAAAATAATTAAAAAACGAAATAAGGAAATAAATGATAATTATTGCAGGACCCTATAGTCAACCCCCTTACTTGGGCTGGTCAACCGCTTATAAAGGGACGGTCGACCTGTTAGGGGTGACGACTGGGGTTCGAACCGCTTATAATTATTTTAATCTAACTGTTACGGTTGATTCGAGCGTCTAAAATACCGGCCTAACCCTCAGTTCTCTTCTCATATGTTCTGATCCAGAGTGAAGCTTTGCTATTTTTCCTTCTCTACTATTTCTATTAATTATAAAATATTTTACACACAGACACAAAAAATTGGAGAAGGATGAAAAATAAAAGAGAAGAAGCGAATCAACGTTGCGAAAGAAAAGGCAATTTCAATTATTATAAATCTATATTCCCCTTAACCTCAAATCTCTTCTCAGATCTGTAATTCTAATAGTATGTATATACCTTATTATACACATTCTTTTGTGTTAGAATGGAAAAGAAGGCAAGTAAAGGAATGGATTCAGATTTGGGAGATTTGGAAAGCTAGAAAGACGAGTGGAAAATTTTATAATTTATTTATAACATTGAAATTTATATCGTTGAATTTATTTAATTATTATATCCGTATAAGATCTGATGTATATATTCAATAAACTAGATAATCGGACTAGGAATAGTATGTACAACCTAATATAGGAATTCGAATTCAGTCCTAAATATTTATTATTGTAGAATGTTTGTAAAATTGTAAAGTTTATTCAAGATTTATGATTAGGTTGTAAATTAGGTTTCCTTAGTTGACTTAGAATGTGAATTTCTATATTATAATTTATTTGAGTGGGGTATAATTTAATTATATCTATTTTCATATAATTTCCATAAATTATCCTATTTCAAAAACATGTATAGAAGTACGTCGTTTGAATTAACAAGGAATATACCAAAAAGGAAAGAGATTTGTAAAGTATGGATATTATTCTTTGCAGTTTACACTGTCTATTTTAATAAAAGAAATAATTCCTTATAATTTCAAACGAAGCAAGGCCTCACTTTTGGTTAATTTATGGAAAGCTAAAATGGTAGTTCTTTTTGAAAGGGTAGCTCTGACAAATTAAAACGTGGAAATAAATGTTCTAGTATAGGAATTAATAGTTAGAAATTGGAGAGCATACATACATACATACATACATACATACATACATATGTCTGTGTGTGTATCACCACACTTAACGATTAAAAATTAAAATATATATGCATAGCGTAATTTATGACGATATTCATATTAGTTATTAGTAACATTATAATTATAGGACTAGGAGATTGAAAAAGGAAGGAATAGTAACTCAAAAATTTATGGACAATAACTACAAATTTGACGGATAATAAATTTGTAGTTAATAGAGAGTTAAAAGAATTAAATGGATACTAATTGGAGAATTTAATATGGAATTTACGGGGAATAGAATAGGCATGATAAATGTATTTTGAAATGAGTAAATAAATATCATTATAGATTATCCAATTTTGACATTATTGACCAATTATTACGGACAATGGACATTTATTAGACATAAGAAGGAAACGAGAAAACCAAAACCTAAGCAAATAAAATAGGAATAATTATGCAGCGAATAAGTAAGTATTAATACTATTAAATATATACGCACAATGCAATATAATTTTCATAGTAGGAAATTATATAGCTTCAATTATACATTTAAAACGAGTGTGAATTAGTGGGCCTAACCCGACACTCAGGCTTTGGGTGTTTTGTTTGGTTTTGTGGGTTGGGATGCGATGTCAGTAGAGTTACGCATCAGAAGTTTGCCCTTTATCTAGAGGTTACCAGCAATTGTATATACTTACTACTGATGCGAGACATCTCCAATTATAAAACCCATAAGGAAGGGATATGCGTGGATAGGTGAGAGAAAATATACTGAGGGTTTGTCTCGGATTTGAAGTATTAAATGGTCTAGTGCTTTTAAGGAAATGAGGTTTGCTTCACTTCCAATAAGGGGTATTAAGTAATGGAAATGGGCATTTTTCTTGACTTACTTAGGTTAGTCTAAACGGGATGTCAGCTGTGGAAGGTCAGTATTTTTGACTGTTCTTTAGTAGTAGGTTTGGCATATAGGCTATGACCAGCAGCGGTCCCGAGCAAACGGAAGCAAAGACTTGGGTTATGCTCTGATGGATTTCGCTTTCTACTAGTATAGAATCTATATGTAAGACGCATAGACCTCAAAATAGATGGTTGGACGAAATTTGTTTATCGGAGGTAGGCTAGTTAACCCTTAGATGAATCTTTGAGATGTAGTAACAGAACAACAATTAAACTATAAATTATAAAGATGTATATAGGGGTCATCGGTCTCTATAGATAGAATCGATCGACCAACGTTACGTTGTAGAGGGCCCGCTTCGAGGACCGAGGTATTAAATGACCACGGGTCTGCCTTCTCCCTATTTAAGAAGTATTAAGTGGCGGGGGTTTTTGGGTAGTGAAACGGTTAGACATATGTGCGGATAAGCATATACATGTATAGTTATACCTCGAAGGAGGTTAGGCATATCGTACATGCATACATAGGACTTAACAGATTAGCCATAAGTAGTAGAGATAACACTTAAATGGAAATCAATCAGCATAAATTAATGGTATGGATAAAGTATGTAATTTTTTAATCACTAGAACATTGTTCTGACCCCTTCCTCATTACAACCCACATGATAGAATTTGAGAGACAAAATACTAAAACAAGATGGGAACGGTAGATGGAGAAGTTTTCTTATTCATGCTCGACGCTGATAAGGCAATTAGACATCCAAGGAATAATATTGATTCCAAGGTAGTAGCCTTAGTCCGTAAGTATGTTCTATTATATCTTTCAATTCCATTGTGAGTTTATATTGTTCACTCTTTGATATGTTTGTGTTTCTTACAGGTTACCAAAATCAACGATCTGTACCCTAATGAACCCGAGATTTAGTCAAAATTCAGGCCAATTAAGGTGTGGGCTATTACAGTATGCATCATTAGACTACTTCTTATTCGATTCTGTATTTTTATGGGGGATTTATTGATTTATATTCAGAGGGTGTGTGTAGACTATTACATTACCTTGTACTGGTTTAACATGATATGTATCTTAGCATCATTTATTTCTTTTATATGTTTGTATTTTATTCGAGGACTATTATTTTTTATACAGTGTATGTGTGGATTATGACATTATCTTGTAATGGTTTATCATGGTATGTAACTCCGCACTATTTGTTTATTTCTATTCAAGGACTATATGTTTTTATTCAGTATATGTGTAGACTATGTCATTACATTGTATTGGTTCATCACAATATATCTCTTTGCTCATTTTTTTAATTTGTCGCACAGTTACGTATTTCTATTCGAGAACTAATTGTTCATACCTAGTGTATTTGTGTACTATGTCATTTATATGTTTATTTTTTTAGAATATGAATTGTATGATTAGTTGTTTACCACATTTTGTACAGTTGTTACTGCTGTATCAACGATGATTACTTCATTTTGTAATTGTTTTAAGCAACTTTTATAAAAAAGGTTCGTACATAATAAAATACAAGACGATGCATTGTTCATTGAAACATTACCTTACGATGATGCATTACACCTTACATAAATTAACAAGATAACAACTAATTGGACCTAATCGTTAACTAAGAGAGTACATACATCACACAATTAAAGATCAGCTTTTCTTCGATCATCCTGAATTTCTAAGCCATAAGTATGCATACGAAGTGAATGTATTTCACTTTCAAGTACGGAAGACATTCTGAAATTAGGATATTTGAAATTGTAGTTCCATTTCGTATTAATGGTCATTGATCCACTACCAAAACCCATATCCATTTGGTATAAAAAGCATCTTAAATGATGATGTCCTATGTCATTACCAGAGCTAATGATATAGTACTAGCTTCTAATCCACATCTACATAGAACTGGAGGTGAATCCACTTCTTGTTCCGTTATCTGTTGACTGAATTGTCATTCTTGTGCCTAGAATCTCATCTTTATTGGCATCCTCGTTGAAATTCGTCACTTCTTTCTTCCTATGTAAGTCTTCCTAGATTTACAAGATCCGTTTCATTTTCTTAGCTGCGATTCTCTATAAAAAAAATTGTATAATTCTAATAAGTTATTCTATAAAAAGGTGAATGTATATAGGCACAATCAGCTAATTGGCATTACAAAAGAGCCTATAGTGTGTTGTTTAGCATGTGATAACGAAAGAAGACAAAGATGAACTAGCACAAGTATGTTTATTTTGCCTAACTAGTTGGATGACAAGTTTACAATCTAACAGTCACATCCTCCCTTTTGAGACCCGAAAGTGAACATCCATGATACTACGGTCGTCATCAAAATTATTTTCAAGCACGAAACGAGATCAGTTTTTTGCTGCTGCATTAAGTAAATAGAGAAGCTAAATAAATCCTTCCATTACAACAATTACCTTTACATATTTATTTTCCAAAACCTGTCTGCGCAGGGGTAAATATAATAAAACATAGATTATAGTGACATGCTTGACATATGAAGACGCTAGCATATTCTCTTAACCAGTTATATATCCTAGTCTTACAATAACGGGATAAATGTGAAATACTAATAACCACCAGCCTCCTGCTACATCATCAGAGCATTATCCATCTTCAGAATGAAAATTAGCTAATCTCATAAATTCACCATACTTAAATGAGTCCGAGTTTATGAGGAAAACAACAATAAAAACATGGTTCGAACATAAAATCTTGTATGAGTAATGCTTCTCCCTAAACATGAAATATAGTGAGACCAAACCACTTAGCAGAACGAGTTTTCCCTCACTAGATCATCAACAATGATTACATTATATCATGAAATTTTAAAATCATCATAACATGAGCATAATCACACAAGCATCATTCTAACCATAAGTATACCTTATACTTGACATCATCCTATGAACCATATCATAAAATCGCCATTTTTAATACAAGTATACCTTATCAACACCTTATGAACCATGGCATACTATTATCATCCATATTCACATGTAGCATCTAGGCTCTTATTTAGGTGTCAAATTATAGATTATTGTTAACTATACTTAATTATTATCACACAAGGTTTATCTATCACTAGTTCATCTTTCTCGAATAACTTTACCAATGAATAGACAGTTATCCACATTGGGAATCACTTTGATTAGAGCCACCCTTACTCTCCTAAGAGATTGAATGTAGGCACCCTGAATACATTCTAACAAGCGTCCTTAATGAATATCCAAAGCTCTCCTAGTCCCAGAATTTTTTTTGTTTCACATTGTCAATTCATTTATTTATTTGGCAATTACATCCATCTTAATGTTATTTACTCACACTAGAGTTATTTTTCTGAGTCAAACTCACTAAACTTCCCAAGTATTAGCCCCCTACATATAATCATTGAATTTATACTTTACTAAGAGCTGGAACTCTGCTATTCAATATCTCCATGAGTGGGCATATTTAAAATTTTGGATTTCTTCATTTATTAATTATGTACCCTACACATTTCATAGACCCTTATATTCAGGTCAAAATTCTTTAATACATTCTGGTAAAACATTTTTTATCTTTCACATTATTTAGATGATACCACATATCATTTCTTAGCTTACCCTAAGCTTAGCCATTTCCATCGATGCAAAAGTTATCACATTTTAAACTTATCATTATTTGCTTTACATCTTTACATTCTCAAGTTCACGCTATAAACTCAAGCTAATCATGGAAGTAGGCTTCCAAATTGCTTCCGCTAATACACTTAATTCAGTTAATGAAAGTATGTAAAATTTGTTAATGCAAATAGTAATACTTGCTACTCAAGTTATGAACCATAAGTTATCGACTTTATGCTATTGGATTTAAGAAAATATAAGTTATTGACTGTATGAACGTTTAGTTATCAAATGTATGAACGTTTAGCTATCGATCTATGAACTGATGGCTATCGACACTATAAGCTCATGGCTGTTGTATGTGCAAACTAATTTCAACCGAACGTACAAGCTATCATCTCTATAACTATCAATGTATCATCTACCATCTCTATAACTATTCAATGTATGAGATATCGTCTCTATAGCTATCGAATTTATGAGTTATTGTTGCTGTAACTACTAAATGTTTGACTTTGAACTCTTGTGTTTATGCAATAATAAGCTATCTTGTATTGAGACTGTGCGAGAATGCAGTGGGGTAAATGTGTAAATTAAAAAAATAATATTCCATTTGGATACATTGGGCCTATAAAGTCTATATTTACTTTGATCTTATGTAAATTTATTTTAAATTATATCAATATTTTATTTATTTATAATAAAGTATTATTATATTAATGTTATGTATAATATATACAGTATAATATGTGTATCATATACACATATGCGTGTACGTGCACATGCAAACATAGATGGTGTAAATTGTTTGACATGCCCATCTATTAGTGCTGGGATCTACACCGCAACAGACATATTAGCCTCTTCATGTACATGTATGCCATTTAATATACGTGTATATATACGTGTACATAATTATATATATATATCATAAAATAGTATTTGTAGTATATATATGTATGTATGTAAATGTGTATATATATATGTGTGTGTATATGATTAATATTATAATATGAAGTAATTTGTATGTTTAATATATATAACTACAAGTTCAAACACAAATTCCAAATCTTAGATCCATATCTGTATAGCTAATAACTAGTAAATTAATATTTAAGCCAATGTATTAATTTAAATAAATAAATATATATATGTATGTATTTTTCAAAACATGGAATTTTTTTCCACTTATATATATACACACACGTAATTATATATATGCACATAGAAGTAATATTTAAGAATTTTATATATAATAAAACATATACATACATACATACATATATATATTAATGTAAATAAATAATTAAAAAATATGTACATGAGTGTATATATACATTCGGGCAGAAAAATAATTTTTTTATATTCTGTTAAATCTTATAGTTTAAAACTTTTTTTTTTATTTTGATTTCCATACGGAAATCATTAAATATTTTAAAAATATAATTTTTTTTCATTTCTGAAGCTTAAACAAACATATACAAATGTTTGTTAAATTAAAGTTACGTTTTACAAATATATAAATATTGTAAAAGCTATATTTTATATTTAAAACAAAATAGATGAAATATACAAAAATAAATATATATGTATACATGTTGATAAACTTTATATAATACATATATATATATATATATTATGTAATGTATATATACTTGTATTTTAAAATCAAACTACTTAAGAATATTATTAAATGTTTTAAATTATTTGCGAAATTAGAGTATGCAATTTTTTTATTATTTTATCATGCCGAATGATATATACAATTATATAATATACGAAATTTTTATTATTTAACAAGCATATATACACTCATATCCATCCAATGTTAACGATAAAGCATATATGAATTTGTGAAAATATACACATAAATAAAACAACATGATGATATAATAGATAATATATAAATGATTTTAATTGGATTATTACCATGTCCAAAGTCTAGATGAAACTCCTTGAGATGTTAAATCTATTTACTCCTTGAATCAGTATCCAAACCTTTAGAGAGTGCTACCAATCTGAATGCTACGACCATCGATCTTCAAATTTGATTTATTTTGTGTCTGTAGAAGCTTGGAAGTGAGGATGAGTGCTAGAATAGGGGTTGACCAATATCTAGTCTAAAGAGGAGCAAATAAAAGTGAAGTCAAGTGAGGGTTAGAGATGAATATATAGGCGAGATCCTAAGGAGTAAAAAGGGGATCTAGATCCAGCTTTTGCTCGTACCAAATCACCTCCTTTTGAATCAAAATTCCACCCTATAACTCCCTGATGTGGCCGGCCACCCTAGGCTCCTATATGGTCCTTAAAACCGCTTCAAGTCCGATCAATAAAAAATGCATTTAAATCTAATTCAAATGCACATCGATATCGTATATCGATGTTTATAACTATTATATACACACTATATAATATTGATCAACACAAATTAAATAAAATTTTATAATTAAGACTTCATAAATATTTATTAATTTAATAAATTTGCAATAATTATAATAAATTAAATTGGGTAGTAATAGGAGTATTCAACCTCTCGGTTGTGTGACCATTAGGTGCAAATTTGGTCTACAATTAATATCGAGTAATTCAAATATTAACGTTCATACGTCACTTAGCAGGGGTATTACATTGTGGCCAGATTTATCGCTTACATAGCTTTGGTAAAATCCAATCTTAGTTTATTTAAGCATACCCTATAGTGATAATTATTTACACTAATTCTCTTCGTCAAAACTATATCATATTATGACTTATGGAATTTGTTAATGGTCAAAATTCCAATATCGTCCATATTCAACTTTGTAGTCCAAACATAAAGTCCTTGGTTCAATAGTAATAATAATAATTAACCGAACTGCTCTGGCCAGAGACTTTGACTTTGAGTTGACTTCAGTTGACCATGATACTAACCCCATATAATGGAGGACATGAATCTCTCTTAAATAATCTCACTTCCAATGCTTCCGCTCGACCCAACTATCATCGTTCCGTGGACGTCATGCCATGATTTAACCATAATCAAAGAAGAGTTTCCATATTGAAGCTCAACAATATTCTCAAGTCGAGGGAATTGTGTAATATTGTCACATTAATTTTTTCTGTTTGACCTTAGTTATATTAACCAACAAAAAACTATTGAGCGGGTCATTCCATAGTTATCCAATATATTAGTACATAACCTCTTAGTGCCCTACCAGCCATGAGTAATACACTGCCTAACATTTGTAGAACATTACATACTCTAGTCTCAATTGATGTATCAGTATCCAGTTTTGATACATCTTGATTAGGAATATTTAAAATGGTATGTTTATTTTATTATGATAAATCACTCATGATTACAACACATTGTAACTACTATCATAAAATATACCATTTATGGCCATGAATAATACACTGCCTAACATTTGTAGAATATTACATACTCTAGTCTCAATTGGTTTATCAGTATCCAGTCTCGATACATCTTGATTAGGAATATTTAAAATGGTATGTTTATTTTATTTATGATAAATCACTCATGATTACAACACATTGTAACTACTATCATAAATTATACCATTAATGAATTTTCTATTAAATAAAATTTTAATTAATTAGTTAATTAATATAACACATTATATCAAGTATATAATAGAAAGAAACACCTTTTATTTCAAACATGATTGGTTATCGAGTTAGATATATGTAACAAATTACATAATTGCCCCTAAGGTATATCCCATAACTCTATCAATCTCCCACTTGCACTTAAGACCAATTATGGAATCTCTATCTCATTCTTTAGATCAATTTGATGAGAATCGATCAAGTTGGACCCTTCGTGAATGGATCTGCTATGTTGTTTTAATTATCTACTTTATCAATCAACTCTCTCTATTGTTGATAAACTACTTTTATCATGTGGAACTATTCGGAATATGTTTCTCGACTTCCAGTGATATCTTATTATTACACTGTTATCATATAATAATGATGTAGTATTCTTAATATTTGGAGTCACCCTAGCTTAATTATAAATTTGTGTATTTATATTTATATACATTATATTTATTTTGGCGTTATTCAAGTCGATGTACTTAACCTTTTCATTAAATCAGCCATAATTTTTTTTGTTTCGTTTGTAACATTTCCAACTTAAAGCTTCTTAATAGATGATAGAACATGAATTTGATATTGAAATATTATACTCAATATCACTTATGAAGTTTGGATCCAAATACTCCTTCATAAGGAGTTCGCTGTTTTGTAAACAATTATCTAGTATTGCATAAATACTTGAGAACACTCTAAACTATCTTTAGTGATCTTAATTTGGATTCAATATTTACTTCAAGAATCAAATACACAAGCAAATTATGATATTGTAGACAATACAACATATACGATAATTCTTATTGCCAATGCGTAAGGAATCCATCTTACATATTCCATATTAATTTTTTTAATAAGGTGCCTTTACATATCATTTGGGACATTCCCAACATTCTTATACTTATTATTATAAAATATATAGTTTACAAATCCAATATCGAGTATTAAACAACAAAACTATTACTAATTTTAACATAAAACATTATTAACAATCAGTAGTATGTTGTTTACGTATAATTTAGAATTATCTATGTACTTTTTAATGGTTCTTTCTTATGGACACACGTTTCCTCTGTATTTTGACTGAAAACCAAACTATTTGATATTTCTATCGTAACACTTGTTCAACTTTGATGCTTGTCTAACGATACTTTCATATGAGTTCTTGGATTCTGTTCGAAAAACCCACAAACTCAATATTACTACCATTGACTTCAAGACACTTTAGTTTTTATATGCAAATAGTCCACTCTAAATCATTATTTAGAATTTTCCATTTCAACACATATGTACCAAAATACAAAGTCATACTGGGCGATAATTTTGTGAGTAAAATTCGAATTAACTTGAGCACATCGAATGTTGAATCTGTTACGTTAATTTCAACAATTTAAATTTACGATGTTATTCTTATCAATGTAGCTCATAATATTCCAACTACATTATCTTTCTCTTAAAGACACATTTGCAGTTGATGGATCATATTCCTTTGGATACAACTATCAAAATCATATTTTGATAAATGATGACGTACTTGGAATCCTTTCAAATTTGTGCATTATACCATATTGCAGAGTCAATACTCTTGATGGTCTAATTGACAATCGAGGATTATCTATTCTCGTCATTGATAAGAAACTCATAGTTTCTCTTCATATGAAAGAATACTTATTAGACATTCTAATGTATTGTGTTCATTTAGGTTTGGTTAATTTCATTTCATCCCATAATCAATTTCATCTTTGGATCGTATCCAAATCAATTTTACTACCAATAATTTCTAAAAGAAACTCCTTCGCTATGGAGTTAGTAATTCTTGAAACAACAATAATGGAATAGGCATTCATAAATATTTTATGAATTGCTTTATATAAAAATGATCTGGTTTTCTTACAAAACTTATGTTCAAAACATAAATTGGTCATCCAATGACAATCATTCCTAAACTCCTTTCAGGCGATTCATACATAATCTCTCACATGCAATTATTACGTGTAGTCTTTCGACTCCCAAAACCTGCCAATTTCTTGGCTTAAGATATGTTGGAGTTTCTTATAAACCCTTATCTTGTATGATTTTTTAAATTGTTCTTTGGATGAAATTAAATTTAACCTCGTGTACGACTCTTAAGTATATGACTTTACAGAAAGAAGTTAACTCAACTTCACTCACCATTAATCATACTTTGTTCAACGATATAATCACTTATTCGATCAAATCGATTGATTATATTTTCTATCGCACGTTATTTTATTTACTTCTGTTTTATATATTCTATGAACTCATCGTTAACATACCACATGTGTATCAAATACACATGTTCATGTTTGTAATATTCTACCGGTGAATACAATGTAGTATGTGGAATCGTTTTGAAACTAATAGAATTTCGATTGCATATATCTATATGTATCAATCCGTAGAGTTCACCAACTCTTATGATGGTCCCACTAAATGGGTGCTTTGCCCTTAATTGTTTGAGATATAATTTACCAGTACCATATGATTCATAATCATATAATCAAAAATCATTTTTCAAAATTGTGGTTTAGTTCATAATGTCAAAATAATTGCAAATAGATTTAGATACTTCTATATTTTCCGATGCATTACAAATACCACCATTAAAGTTTATTTTATAAAGAATATTCATAATATTCATACTAAAATAAAACTATGTCCGTTTTTCAATCAACACTGAAAGTCGGTTATTATTTCATAAATAATGTTTGGTATGTTTTATGAAAACAATTCTCGTAACTTGATGACTAATAAGTGCTATATGGCATGTTCCTACTATTTCCGCCATCACTATAATAGCTTATGAAATACGAAGCACCTTTTAACCACTTAATATCGTCTTTTTATTTCGTTTACTATAACTGGTTTACAGTTTAAAATCTTCATATCAAATATCTTAAATTCAAATAAATAAATTTCATATAAAAAAATTTCATATGCGGAAATACATTTCAAATAGATATCATATTTCATATTCCTTGTTAATTATCTATTATTATTTTATAATTCTCATTTCCGACGTTTCTTTATGAAGAAGATGTGACCTCTCACTCTCTTTATCCCAACCATACCTTAAGTTAAATCCACTCTCATACATTCTCTTTCCTTTCCAAATTGTCAAACCATTCAAATGGAAACCCTGACTACACAATCATAAAGAACTTTATAAAAAAAATGCATTTAGTTATCCTTAACGTTTAAGGATATCGAATAAGTTGCATTTTACATAAACCTATTAAATTAACTTTTCAGTGATCGAATTCTTACATCAATCTTATAACTTTTGGTCTAGTATTACATTTAATATGACAAGATCATCATTGTAATTAATCATATTGAATACACAATCTCACATTATGGTTTACTTTCTTATGTTGACTGAACTAATTTTATAGATATTTTATACATTACAAATAATGACTGTTCACCGTATGACATTTATATATGATCAAATATGGATCAGATATCCATATTCTTGTATTGCTTTTAGAGTTTGATAACTTATAGAAGACAATACAATGTCTCAGATAACTAAATATGTATGTGACTAAGTTATGAATGTATTTAGTAGTGTAAAAGTTAGGCTCCTACATGAGTCTTGAAGTGACAATAGACAAAAGATTTAAGGTACGTATATTTAATATTTCTTTGCGAATTTTTAATTCTGTTCCTTTGTATATTTTAATTGACAAACATTTTATCAATTTTATTAGTTGCACAAATTTATTGATGTAGATTATTTTAATTTATACACAGTAGATGTCCTTACAATATTAGAAAGGTTAAATGTTACCATTTTATTTTTCTAATAAGGCTCCCACTAGTCTTTTATGTTTCTCTAAACCCTAAGATGAAACATAGAAGTATTTCGACTTCACTAATGGGTGTTAGGACTCGTATGCCTTAGGATTTTGGCCTTGAGGAAAGCTCAACAAATATAGGCCCGCATACGATGGATAACTCCTTATCAGTTGCATCACATACAACTCGCATTTTTAGGATCCTTGTTCTATCTCTTCTTTACCTTGATGAAAACTCAACAAATAAAGAGAGGTTATTCACTCATACCTACCATTTCATGATAGCCTAAGTATAATGTACATACCTTGAGGAAAGCTCAAAAAATAAGTGTAGTTATCTTACCTCATCTATCCTATATATTAATAGTACTACACATAACATCCCTATTTTGAGGAAAGCTAAACAATTAAGGAGTATGCAAGTAATCTATTAATATATAAATGGTAAATGACAACTTTATATTAAAGATTCATAATCTTTAATATATTTAATTGAGTGATATAGTTTTTGATGAAGAACATTATATCTAGATTCGGTGTTCCACATAAGGTCATTACGCATAATGGCACTACTATAACCTCCAATCAAGTGATAAAGTTTGTGATGAAGAACATTATATCTAGATTCGGTCTTCCATATAAGATCATTATGGATAATGGAACTTAGTTCGAGAGCCAAGAGTTTGTAGAGTATTGCCGAGATCACAGTATCATCAAGAGTTTTTCTTCAGTAGTCCATCCATAGGAAAATAGGGCCATGGAGGCAGCCAACAAAACTATCAAGGCTTGTTTGAAGAAAAGATTAAACAAGGAAAAAGGCAACTGGGTAAATGAATTGCCTTTCATTTTATGGGCTTATAAAACAAGCTCCAAGTCCTCAATAGGACATACTCCTTTCTCTCTATCTTATAGCTTTAAGGGCATATTCCCTGTCGAGTTAGAAATTACCTCACACCGAAGGTATTATTATAACACACAACAAAATGTAGAGCTCCATGAGGAGTCATTGGATTTGTTGCTCGAACTTTGGGACCAAGCCGCTTTGAGGACCATAGAGTATATTCAGAAGATGACCTGATACTACAACTAGATGGTTCGGACTAGAAAGTTTGAGAAAGGAGACCTTGTTCTTTGAAAGATAGTGCCAAACACAAAGGACCCGATAGATGGACCTTTTGGCCCAAACTGGGAAGGACCCTTAATAATTCATGACTTCATCCTTATGGAAACATATAGATTAAAGAAGCCAGATGGCAATGTAATACCTTGGACTTGGAATGCCAAGCATCTATAACATTACCACAGCATGAGTCTGCTACCTAAATAAAAGCTTTATCAGAATTTTGAAGACAATAATTGACCTCTTAGCCGTGGCTTAGGTATGTCATGCGAAACTATAGTCTTTTAAAGTTTTAAGCATTTCAACCATTCCATCAAATGTTTTAGTCATGATTATTGTCGTGATCAAGTAATATCACACGACTTTTAAAAGCGCCTCGAAATGTTTTAGCCATGATACTTCTCTGATCAAGTAGTATCATGTGAATTTCAAAGCCAAGCTTTTGCCTCTGAACAAGTAAATGATTTCGCCTCTCGGTAATTACTTAATTCTGCCTTCGGGCAAAGTATCGAAGATAAGAATTTACAATTTTTAGCCGTGACCTTGGAGTGTCATACAAGAAATAAACTCTTACTAATTTTTTATTTCAAGCTAAGAAGCATAGTTGTTAGCATTGGACAAATTCCTAATAAGATTAGAAAGTTGGGTAGATCTCTAATGATAGTGAGCCGTGGTTAAGTAGTACCATGCATTGGGTATATTCCCAGTAAGATTAGAAAGTTGGGTAGATTCTCAATGATAGTGAGCCATGGTCAAGTAGTACTATGCATTAGGTGGATTTCCAATAGTACTGAGCTACGATCGATAGTGTCATGCAAAGAGTGAGTCATGGAAAAGACGACCGTGTTGAACGCACCTAGTGAGCCACATCCAGAGTGTTGTGCAAAAGAGTGAGCCATGGCTGAATCATGTCATGCAAAGAGTGAGCCATGGTCGAATAGTACCATGCACGGTGATGTATGGTAAGCCACGTTCCTATAGTAATGTTAAAATATTGGCATTATACCACCACTAATAGTTTTCAAAACCGACACCTATGTAAGACCAGATCTAGACGACTGAAGCATGGTATCGAAGTATTTTTGCCTCTATGCACTAATTTCAATTTCTGAAACCTTCTAGATGAGATTAGATTTCAAATTATTTTCAAAACTCTCTAAATAAGGATAGATCTTTATAAGTTTTCTAGGTAAAGCAAAGCTTCCGAAAGTTTCTCAAAACACTACTTTACCCGAAAGGTCAGGACCTCATGTTAGGAACGGAACAAACAAGCCCAGTATTCAAGCATGATATGACACCATTCTTTCCAAAGACCACCCCATATCACTCATAGGAGGTGAACTTTAGGGAACATGTGTTACACTGTAATTTCTACAAATTACAAATTATGAATATTCGACACAAAAATTCCTTGTCTTGTAGTTTCGAGACCCATCGTTTAGTTTCAAACGAGAGCTTAAGCACTAGACTTAGTATCCGAGAGCGTGTAGTCCAAGAGCATGAGTCAAAGTGTCGACCAAGATCAAGAATATTGTCCAGCCAAGACAAGAAGCCTAACTAAGGGCAGCAGTTGTTGGAACCAAAAGCATTTCAGCAAGTTTTAACAATCAACGGCTCAGATAGCCTAGGCCGAGACCTACGGTCAGAATAAACAAAAGATAACTAAGAAGCCATATATATAAAAGCCTCACATCAGCAATCCGCATCAAAACACACTGAACCAGATGATGACAAGCGTTGAAATCTAAGCCGCACATAGCAAGCGAGTCATTAATCTAAGAGAAAACACCTGCACCAATGAGGGAACCTTAAATTTACTATAAATAGAGGACCACCTGTTACAATAAAGGGGTTGAAAAACAAAATCTCTAACATTCCATTGTCATTCGGTACTTCTTACCCCTTTTAGAAAAGCTTAGGTCAAAAGATCATTAATGGCGGAATTTGTCATGAATATAGTTGTAAATCAAATTGAGCAATAAAGCCAAGAGCGGAATTTTCAGAGTGGATATAGGGATCTTGATCCGTAACCACTATAAATCCTATGTAGCTTTTACCTTTCGACATTTATTTCCTATCTAGTCTCGGTAATCTTTCAATTTCTTTTACATCTTTTCGGAATTAGCTTTCAAAAGATTTGGAATGTTAGCCAGACGAAAAATTTGTCTAACAATATATGCACATAATTATATATATATTATATAATAGTATTTTTAATACATACATACATATATATATTTGTGTGTGTGTATGTAAATATATATGTATATATAGTTAATATTATAATATGAAGTAATTTGTGTATTTAATATATATAACTACAAGTTCAAATTCAAATTCTAAATCTTAGATCTAGATCTGTATAGCTAATATCTAGTACATTCAAATTTAAACTAATGTATTAATTTAAATAAATAATATATATTATTTCGAAACCTGGAAAAATATTTTTTGACTTATATATACACACACGTAATTATATATATGCACGTAGAAGTACTATTTAAGCATTTTATATATAATAAAACACATACACACATATATGTATATATTAATTAATGTAAATAAATAATTAAAATACACACACATGAGTATATATATACACATACACAACCAGCTAGAAAAAATTTTTTCATTTATTTAAATCTTACCGTTAATTTTTTTTATTTTATTTTGATTTCCATACAGCAATGATTAAATATATAAAAAATTAATTTTTTTCCTTTTCGAAAGCTTAAACAAACATATACATAATTTTATTAAATATAGAGTGACATATTACATGCATTTATGGATATATAAATATTGTAAAAGTAATATTTTATATTTAAAACAAACTGTATGATATATATATATATATATATATATATATATATATATGTATGTATGCATGTATACATGTTGATAAAACATATAATTATATTTTATGTAATGTACATATACATGTATTTTAAAATCAAACTAGTTGTAAAAATTATTATATGTTTTAAATTATTTGTGAAATTAAAATATGCTTTTTTATCATCGCCGAATGACACACACACACACAAAAGTTTTGTTATTTAACACACATACATACAATCATATTCATCCAATTTTAACGGCACAACAACATATAAATTCATGATAACATACACATAAATAAAACAACATGATGGTATAATAGATAATGTATAAATATATAAATGAAATAAATTGAAGTATTTTCTTGTCCAAATCCTAGATGAAACACCTTGAGATGTTGAATATGCTTACTCCTTGAATCGGTATCCAAACCTGTAGAGAGTGCTACCAATCTGAATGCTGCAACCATCGATCTTTGAATTTGATTTAATTTGTGTATTTAGAAGCTTGAAAATGAAGAGGTAGGATGGAGTGAGGGTTGGCCAAATCTAGTGTAACGACCCGAATTTTAATCACTTTAATATGGGTATTTAATATATTCTTAAATAATTAATATATGAATTTTAAAACTCAAAATACCCTTTTAAATAATAACAAGTGACGGTGAAAATATTTTTAAATTTTGTTTATAAAAATATTTATTTCAAAAGAAATTTTAAAATGTGACCGAAAAGCTTTTTGAAAATTTTCAATTTTTCACCACTATAAAGTTGTTTAAAATGTTGTAAACACTTTAGTCAACATATTTACACATTTTAAATAACTTAAACATGGATTAGTAAATAAAAAGAGTTTAATAATATAAGTGTACTTATGTAAGAAGATGTGACCATTTTCAAGTTAAAAATCAAATTTAAATAAAAGGAAAACATGAAACATCACTTCATTTCATATCTAAGTACATAATTGGGTATTACACGTTGGTTATAAGTGAGGGTATCTTGGTTTAGGCATGTGTAATTAGGTGGAGAGGATAAGGTGGTGAGGTGGCATCAAAGTAGTGGAGGGAAATAGTACTTGGGGGTAAAAAGGTAATTTCATTCCTTTCATTTCTATAAAAACAAATTTCAATTTTCTCTCTCCTTCCATTCTCATTTCTAAAAAAAATTCAAAAATTTCTTTTTTTTTAAAAGCTTGTAAGATCATTTTAATGGCTTTCATTTTGAATTCTCAAGTTAAAAATCAAATCTTTCTAATTTAAAACCTATTAAATCTTGTTTAAAAAACTTGTTTTATTCCTACCTCGTCTTCTTTTTCAATTTCAAGCCCATATCCACTCTCCTCCACTATGGCCGAGCCTTTCCCCTTATTGGCCGAGCCCCATTTGCATGTATAAAGTGGGAAAAAAAATCATTTTTGCTAAAGGATTTTTAAAGTGCAAAGTAATTTCAAAGTTTAAAAAGGATTTGAAAGGAGTTTGGTGAGTAAGCGTTTATTTTTTCAGAAAGACTTTACTTTTATGTCTTGTATTGTTATATGTGTAATATGATGTTAGTTTAATGGTAAATCTATGATGTTTGGTTGTGTATGTGTTGTATTGGTTATGGTTTGAATTAAATGTGTTGAACATAGCTAAAAGTTTGGTTTGTTATTAAAGTTGTCATCTTGCTTATATATATGATGATGTATATTAATTTGGATGTTAAACTTGGTCATTGGATATGAGTTGAGAAAGTTAGTATCTTTATATGCTAAATGAGATTTGAGATCACTTGGAAAAGATCAAAAGTTGTTTACATGTTTTCAAGTTATTAAAAGATTAAAACTTTATTTAGTTTCAAAATAAAATCTTGTATATATGTTTTCAAGAGAAGTAAAGTTATGAATGAAGTTCGAAGTGAAGTTGCAGTTAGATATAAACAAAATCTAACTTTAACGAGTTGCATTCATAGTGATAGTCGCTATGAATGCAGTTTGGTAAAAGTTAGAGCTTATATTTTAAAATTGATTCTCTTTGAAATGGTTTTGAAAATCTTCTCAAAATATTAAGTAAGTTAAAAAGTTAACAACTTTGGAAAAATAAATAAGAGCTTAATAATTTATTTAATTAATTATAATTAAGTAGTTAATTAGGGTTCAATTATGGATTAAAGTTAATTAATTTTAATTAATTAATTAAGGAAGTTTAATTAATGATTAACTAAGATAAAAGTAATTAGGAAATAATTTTGATAATTAAGTTTAATTATTTAATTAAGTATTATTTAATTAGGGTTAATTAATAATTAATTACTAGTTAGGCATGATTAAATTAATTAATCTAATTGGATTTAACTAAGACTGTAATTAGGAATTAATTAAGTTTAATTAATATTTTAACTAGAGTTAATTATGATTTAATTAGTAATTAAATAAAGATCTAATTATTATTTAATAAAGGTTTAGTTTTAAACTTTATAAATTATTTTTGAGTCAGTTCTTTTTAAAAAGTAAACTGATTTAAACCAAGGGATCTCTTATCTATGCCATTAAGTAGACAATGACTATGAATAAGTTATACTAAACTTGGACATCTATTAGCAAAATAAATCTCCATTCTATTATAACTTAATTGAATTAATTATTTGGACACCTTTTAACAGAATAAATCATCGTTCTGCTATAAATAAACTTAATATATTATTTAGACATCTATTTAACATGACAAGCCACCATCCTACAATTATGTTTTTTGGATATGTATCTACCAGTTTGTTTATATTAACATGTTATTTCCTGATTTGGTTATGGATTGTATTTACATACCCATTGGCTTATGTAAATAAATGTTGCATGACTTGGAAGACAAATTTAAATAATTGTAACTTGATTTAGTACTATTGTGGTCACTAAGCCTCCTTTTAATTTGTAAAAGTTATGGTTTTTAAATTAACTTTAATTCTAAGTGTTTTAAATGATATTTTAGAAATGGAAATTTAAAATGAAGATTTATAAAAGAGTTTATAAATGACTGTGGATATTTATAAAAGAGTTCTATAAATAATTTTCGGATATTCATAAAAGAGTTTTATAAGTGGATTAGAACTTAAGCAAAAGGAGATTACATAAATGGAAATGATTTATTAAAGAAATTTATAAAGGAATTAGAGATGATATTTCCCTTAATTGACCTTCTTAATTATGATGGTGTGGAATTTCCGTTTCATACTTAACACCGAAGGAATAGTGTTTGGTGTTGTTATTATCTCTAATTTAAATAACGTTTGTTTGATCCTTTTAATATAATTTTGAAATAAGGAAGCTTTCACAATTGTTTTATGAATATACTTATGTCAGTGAGATAAGTATATGAATGTTATGATAAACATTTTGAAAAAAGATTTAAATAAATGAAAACTTATTTTGAGGCTTAGTGGTTGCTATGGGAAGATTAAATCTCTGGATTATTGCTTGTTTGTTTATTTGATAGTTAAATAACCGACTATCAAACCTTGGCCTGTTTTAACTCAATAAATATGTTGTGTATATTTGAGTTCCCTAGTGAGGACTCAAATACTTATAGCATACTTTCAAAGAACCAGAATTGAGTAAGCCGGAAATTACCGCTTAGTTTTGGAGACACCGGTTTCGAATAAGTACGATTTATCCAAACCACTCCAAACTAATAATGTTCATGATAGATCATTATGAAATATGCTATGGAGCCATACTATTCTTCCTAAGGGTGATTCTGAAATGGAAGATAGTAATTGAAGAATGTTTGTTCGATCTTGGAACAACTTGTATGGAGGAATGCTGGCATTGCATTTCCGCCTGGATGACTATGTTAGCATTCCAAGATGGTCTACTATGAGGGAAAAGGTAATCATGGCCTCTCAAAGCCTCAAACCTCGGGAATGGCTAAAACAAGGTAGATGCGGCATGGCTATGTAGGTCGCACCCATTGGGGTATGATCATCCCAAGATCTAGTGTCGATATCTCTATGTATGCTTGGGGCCCATTTTTGGTTGTTGATCACAGCCAAGGGTGATCATATTTGGTACCTAGTTCAGGGGTAGGCCGGTCCTGTGTTGGACATAGGTCGAAAGGTTTTAGATCTCATTGTACATTTTATCTAGAGGTGTATAGATTTTCGTAAGGTAGTCCCTTACCTTGCTATTGTTGGATATCCATTCTCCAATAAGCGACTTTGGTTTCTGATTGTATACCTATTATTGATGTCATGTACATGCATCACAGCTACTTGATATATTTACTTTAAACCCTTAGACATTATTATAAGATCACTGGATTTTATAACAAAAATGTTTTGGTTATCGTAAGATGAAAACCTGTTCGTGTTTATCTATGGTGAGGTCTTACGAGACACCAATGATTTCAAAGAATTTTATAAATTATAATAAAATTTCTTATGATTTAAGTTTCTTACATTGGTTTTACCAGACTGACCCGAGTGTTGTTTCCTTATAATGCTTAGGTTAGATCGAGTATGTTTTCAGTTTAGCTTGGATGCTTTGGAGTTCAGGAGACGAGCTGGAGGTCCAAGACGTATCTCTCGTATATTTCTTTATTTCTGCTGTTTGGATGAAATTTGTATCAGTTATGTAGGTATAGATAATTATAACCGTCCATGTAGGAAGTTGTACTATTATGACTCCGATGTACCATTTTGGAAATGACTATGTAAAATTTTATATTGATTATTATATTTGTTCCTTTGTGTTGCTGTGTTCTTTAGTTTCTCCTTGTCTTTCGCCCCGAATAATCTGTCTCTACGACACTTAGATGATCGGGACATAAATACCGTGGATGTATTAGTGTTGACTTCTAAGGGTTGAAAAGGCGGATCGTTACATCAGGTCAAAAGAGGGGCAAATGTAAGTAAAGTCAATTGGTGGTTAGAAATGAATATATAGGCAAGATCCTAAGGAGAAAAAGGGAACCTAGATCCACATTTTGCTCTTACCAAATCACCTCCTTTTGAATCAAAATGCCACCCCATAACTCCCTGATGTGGCAAGCCACCCTAAGGCTCTTATATGGGCCTCAAAACCGCTTTAAGCCTAATCAATAAATGCATATAAGTCTAATTCAAATGCACATCGATATCGTATATCGATACGTGTGTTTATAACTATTATACACACACTAATTAATATTGATCAACATAAACAATTTTTTTTAAATATTATTTAATTTATAAAAATTATAATTAATTAAATTAAGTAGTAATAAGAGTATTCAACTTCTTGGTTGTGTGACTGTTAGATGCAAATTCGTTCAGCGATTAATATTGAACAATTCGAATATTAACGTTCATACGTCACTTAGTAGGTAGTGTGACATTACGTCCAAATTTTTCTCTTACATAGCTTCGGTAAAATCGAGTTTTACTTTATTTGAGCCTTAACCTATAGTGAGAATTATTTACACCAATTCCCTTCGTCAAAACTCTCACATTAGGACTTATGAAATTTGGTATTGGTCAAAATTCCAATATCATCCATATTCAACTTTATAGTCCAAACATAAAGTCCTTTATTTAATAATTTATTATTAACCAAACTGCTATGACTAGAGACTTTGACTTTAAGTTGACTTCAGTTGATAGTGATATGAACCCCATATAACCGAGGAGATGAATTCTCTCTTGAATAGTATCTCGCTTCCAATGCTTCCACTCGATCCAACTATAGTCATTCAATGGATGTCGTGCCATGATGTAACTATAATCAAAGGAGAGTTTCCACATTAAAGATCGATAGTATTCTCAAGTCTAGGGATTTGAGTAATATTGTCACATCGATATTTTCTATTTGGCCATAGTTATATTAGTCAACAAAAAACTATTAAGTCATTCCATATTTATCCAATAACTACAATTGTAACGACCCTGAATTTTTGACCCAATTTAAAATTTTTAAATCCATCATTTTAATATAAAATGTGGAACTTACATACGATTTCAATTAGCGTCCAAACTTTGTCTATAAATTGCGCCTAGATGGCTATAGATATGGGTAAAGTTTCGTCGGAAAATACCGCAGTGAATTTCGTTCGCTTTTGATTGCACATCAGTTCATTTTAAACGCGAAATTTTTTTATCTTCCGAACCTGAATATTTTTAAATAGAAAAATTCTAAATCATCTTCTAACTAATGCGTCATTCTTCGTTTTTCAAAATCCGGACATCTTGGGCTCCGTCGATCTTATTCTTCTGCGTTTTTGCTGCATTCTCCGTAATAGAAAATTTCAAAATTTTATAATTTAATCATACCACTGATATTTATATACTGTTGGATCCGCCTCGTTGCGCTGATCAAAACGTTATATTTATTGGGGTCAATCGGAGTTCGCCGTTGCGAATTATAATTGTTTAACGGATTACAAACTGGTCTGTTACGCAGCACAAACCGGTACCCAATTTTCTGCACTGTTCAGAATTCTAGGAGTCCTTTGACTATTCAGCTACCTAGGGAACCCAATGGACTTTGCAGTTACCAAGGTGATTTAACGGGTGGCTTTTGAAATTCTGAACTACTTTTATAAACTAGCTTTGTCAAAAGAATTCATTGGTTTGCAAAATCTTGTTACTGGTTCGTATTCATTTTCTCTGCTCCCTTTCCTTCTTCTTCTCCAGAGAAATGCTCAGTTCATATTATTTTATTTTTTTTATTTTGAAACCCCCCTACTGCCTTCCAGTCCACCCGCCACCGCCCCGCTACACGCGCCATGCCACCAGCAGCCCAACCGCCTGACCCACGCCCTGACCCGTTCGCCACCACCTGACCCATGCCCTAACTCCGTTTGCCAGCCAGTTCACCCACGCCTGACCCCGTTAGCCGACCTGACCCATGTCCTGACCCGTTCGCCACCACCTGACCCATGCCCTGACTCCGTTCGCCAGCCAGTTCACCCACGCCTGACCCCGTTAGCCGACCTGACCCATGCCTTGACCCACGCCTGACCCCATTAGCCGCCCGTTCGCCACCACCTGACCCAGTTCGCCACCCAGCCCGCTGCCTAGTCCGCCTGCCACCTCGTCCGCTGCCAGTCAGCAACCACAGTCCGACCATCCGCCTCCGCATTCCACCAGCAGCCATCCGAACCTACCACCACAACCCGCGACCACCCACCAGCCTGCACCCGCCTTCTCCGACCACTGCGACATCCCCTGCCCACCGTCACCGCCATGCCTCGCCTTGGCCGCAACCGTATTCCATTTCATTTCCGTTGTGTATATATAAAAATATATACATAAAACTGTTATATCATGTAGCAGTATGTAACGACCCGTAAATTTCAACTGTTTTAATAACGTAATTTGTTGAAATTTTGTGAAATTTTAAACGATAAAAGTTTGAAATATAAATTGGATATTTGGAATGCGTTTAGTTAAATATAGCAAACGGTAAATTTTCGTCCGAAAATATGAAAGTTTATTTCGCGCGTAAATTTACTTCAATTTAATCAGTTAAAAAGCGATGAAAATAAAATGTTTCTGAAACCTAAATATTTTTACACAGAAAAATTCTAAAACATCTTCTGAGCAAGATGTCAGTTTGTCGTTTTTCCAAATTCGGACATCTTTGGCTCCGTCGATCTTATTTTTCAGCGTTTTTCTTGCATTTTCCGCTATTAGAAAATTCGACTTTTTATAATTCAATCATACCACTAATATCTGTATACCGTTTTGATCGTCTCGTCGTGCTGATCTTTGTGGTATATTCAATTCTGTATTTTGAATACCGGTACGCGACGGAAAATAAAACTGTATGTCATACCGGTACCAAAATTGTGACTTTTACTTTCCCAATCCTTCTTGAATCTTTACCGTGCAGCTCAAGCAACTAACCAATTGCATTGAATAGCTTTCAGTTGAAATCAAGGGAATTTAACCGTTACCAGAATTCAAAGCATACCTACTTTTGGGTTTCACATCCGTTCTAAATATCAATCGGTTCCATTCATTTTCGTTTGATTATACCCAGAAGAAATAAAACAAAATAGGGTGTTGTCTTCTCAAACAAACCCATCCTCTTCCTTTCCTGGCATCTCAAAAATTGCACGCCATCAACCCATACCGCCCGCGTCTCCGCCTCTTCCAAACCCACGCCTACCCTCTCCACCTTTCGCCTCACAAATGCCACGTCAGCCTGGCCTTGCTTCCCATGCGACTCACCACCTCCTCATATTTTCGGCTTCACTTCCTCCTCTCCATTGCTGGCCACCAACCCATCATCTCCCCACAAAAAAATCAAAGCGAGGTCAAACCCTACTACCATCATTTTAACCGTAGCCACCCTGACAGTTTTTCCTGACCCAAAGCTAACAGAGACCACCGACCTCTCTTTCCATTACCGCCGTCGATTCTCCGCAACCACAGCCTCACCCCATAGCCGAACCACCGGAACTCTACCGCCTCCTCGACCTTCGCCCGAGCCACCTGTGCACCGCCACCGGCCTTGACCCCACCTCTGTCTCCTTCCTCCTTCCCGAGACCAAGCTCAGCTCCGACCCCGTGGCCTCTTCCTCTGACCTCGACTAGCTTGCGCCTCCTCTCCACACCCAGTACCGAGCTTCCCTTGTTCGCTCGTGCCACCACTGACACCCACGCGCACCTCCTCCATAGCCTTCACCTCGTCCAGAGCCACCACACGCAGCATACACCACCAAATCCAGCGCCGCATATTCCCACTCTCACATGCCGATACTTGCACGTTGGCCTTCATTGACCTTCCAGTCAAATGCCTGGCAGTTTTCCTTCGTGTCGCGTCCATCCATGTATACATGTGAATAGCTTAGGTAACTATTTTTTTATTTTATTGATTTTTGATTATATTAATATATTATATATACATATAACTGTTGTATATTGGTTGTGTAGGCTCTGTTGTCTGTTGTTTATAAATTTAGTACTTGTTTCGATTTTCTTTTTATAATATAGAGGTTATAAAATTCATAAAAATAAAAGTCTACTTGTACATTGTGTTATGTTGGCTTTAGATATGTTTTTAAGTTTGTAGTGTCTGTGTATTTTGTAATAGGCCTGCATGTATAGGAGCATACATATTTATTTTGTAAAGCCTACGATCTTTTGATTTGAAAAAAAATAAAGAAAAAAAAATAAATTGTTTTTGTATATAGTGTACATGTTGTGTATATAATGATTTGCTTTACTATTTAAACTGTAGACTTCTTTATATGTGTAAGTAGTTTATATGTTATATTTTGTATATGGTTACAGTATTGATTTTTAACATATATTGGATGTACATTAAAATACATGGGTTATATTTCGTTATATATAGTAGAATAGTTGGGTCTGTTACTCATGTATTAGTACAATGTGTGTACTGTGATATAAGTAGGGTCATGCATGTTAAGTTTTAAATTTTATGTTTATATGTATCTTAAAAGTAACAATCTGTGTATTGAATAAGAAATAAAGGTATATAGTTAACATAAGCCTGGATTTTTCTTTTGTTTTAAACCTGGTAAAAGAATATAATGAAAATTTTGTGTTGCCTACATCCGTTATATGCCTATTTAAGAAGATATGCATTTATGTACTGGTATATTTGAATAGGCGTCCGTGTAGTATGTATGTATATCTATTTAGAAGGTGAGTCTGCATATGTAATATGTATATTGGTATTTATAGTAATTGTTTTCATAAAATTATATAATCTGTTAGTCATTTAAGTTTTGGTATTAAAAGTAATAATAGTATAATGTATTTATGTTGATATTAATAAATGGGTTTTGGATTTAAATTATGATACTATATATAATTATATATATATAAAAAAAATTCGCTTATACCGTTATCATCGTTGATCTAGCTCTGATTTGATTTCGTCACTTCTAAATTTATCGGCTTCTCTCATCAATTCGTACCAATCTAGCTTGTTTGGAAGTCGTGCTTGCATTCGTAACCAAATCTCAATGTCTACCATCTCTAGCCTCGAAAGGTGAGCACTCACTCACGATTAACGTTATTTTATTTATTAAATTTGATTTCAATTGAAACGACAATTGAAATATGCTGCTGTTAGTTAATTACACTGTTATATATGCTATTACCGTATCAGTTCACCTATGACATCTGACACCATTTTCTGTTAATTATTTATGCGATGATAATACAGTTTGGCTGATAATTGATTTGATTGTTGATGTTTATATTGGACGTTAAATTGTAAATGTTAAATGATAAATAGTATGCAATTGAAATTGATATAGGATAGTTAAATGTTAAATTTGATTAAATGACATTTGTATAATATGACACATTTAACTGTCAAAAATTTATTTACACGTAGGATTTGTTTAATTACATCTTGAACCACTGAATGTAAGTTGTAAATTGATGATGTATGAAATTGAAATTGAATGACAAGTGAAAACCGTAATGTAATAATCTTTAATCTACATGAAATGATAGTGTAGATTCTAGAAATAATTATATTAATTCGTACAAATAACAATGCGAATTAATCCGGTTATTTCGGGATTATTTGAATTGATTATTGGATTGTTATTGATTGTTATTATTGCTTGTTTATTTACTTTGACACCATCCCAGTTATCACACTGCAAGTTCCCTTTGTTATGTTTTGATTTTTTGAATTGAATTGGAATCGGGTTGAAATGATAAATACCCAAATTTAACTTTGACCTTGGATATAGAAAATTAAATAAAACCCGATTGGTCAAATAATTTGATTTAAAAATAAATTAAAGATTTTATTTGAATAAATAATATGGTTTGAAATGAAGTTGAAATGTGAATTTTAATGAAAATAAATGTGAATATTTAATAATCTGAAACAAAATATTAACAATGTAATTGATGAAAGAATGTTGTTTATTTGAGAAATGATTGAATTAAGTTTGAAATGATTTAATAATTAAGTTTGAAATTAAAATTAAGTTTGAAATTATTAAACTTTGGAATTATTTAATAATTAAGTTTTGAATTATTTAATAATTAATTAAGATTGAATTATTTAATGATTAAATTAAATTGAATTTTTGAATAAGTGAATTTTACTTCGTAATAACTGAAATTGAGTTTCTTTATTAATTAAGTTTTGGAAAATTATTTAAGTAAGTAAATAAGTGAAATTGAATTTCTTTAACAAGAAATAAAATGTGATTTATTGAAATTAATGTAAGACTTGAAAGTTAAAGAATTTGATTTGACGAATTTAATTTAATTCAAATTGTAAGTTTTGATATAATGAAGTTGAACTTAAGAAATTGATTTAATGAATTGGAAATTTAATAGAATTGTTTTGAATGATAAATTTACTTAACGAATATTGAATAAAATCGATAAATGAAGTTAAACTGATTTGAATGTTAAATTAAATTAATTTAAATGATTTCGGAATGAACTTATTTACGAACTTGAATCAATATTTGAATTGTTTTAAATAGAAATTGGAATTGAATTATAAGATTTTGAAATGGTAATTTGGAACTTTTGAAACGTAAATTATGGAAATTGATTTGGAAAGACAAATGAATTGTTGGTTTTCGAATTCTATTTGAAATTGAATTGATTTGGTTTTGAAATAAATAAACGACCAATCGGTGTAATAATTACGAAAGTTATTAAAGAGACCGGAATCGGTTATGGACATACTCTCTGTCTAAACCGAAAACCACTTTAATAACTATACGCGGAGTGATGATCCAGAATGAAGTGGTTGGAATGATGTACGTGTTGACTGAAGAAAGAGAACGATGATGGATAGCCTTGACACTTGTGTCAAATTGGAAATGACTAAAACATGAGCTGTGCCGGGCCAATGGAGGATTAGCTACCTCAAGTGGACACACTTCTTCGAACTACTTATACTTGTTGTCGATTGGTGCACCCTTGATTTTGGGAGTGTTGTTTCACGGTGTTGCGGGCGCTGCGGCGTTGCATTCTCACCAGTCCGGATCAGGCGAACGGTAGTATCACTACCTTGGGTATTGCCTCATGTGCCTTGTCATACTTGTATTCAATTTATACGCGACCACTACGATTTTGGTTTGTACCTTTAGTATATGGATTGCCCTCTGGTGACTTCCGGTTTTGGGGAAACTACGGTCTTGTATATGCTTTTGGGAATAAAAATGTGTTAAGGGTGGAATGGGCCATGACTTAACGCGATTTTGATATCTTTATATTACTGATAGACATTATCTACTTATCGTACACTACTACATAGTAGATAGTTTAACGGATCCTTAAAGAATGGTTATTCCAAACATCCTTTGAGTTACTTGTATTTCAATTGCTATTTCACTTGAGTTGGATTTATTAATATAAGAATGTTAATCCTGACTCGAGTGTTTTGTATTTTGCTTTACGCTCGGGTCAGACTGAGTGTACCAGTATTCGAGACTCACCTTTGGAGTTGGAGCTTTGCCTGAAGATCCAGCCATCTATTCTGCTTTCAGTATTCGATGATTCCAGTGATGTATTCTGATTTGTATCTGATGTATCGTGTTACTCTTCCGTTGTATCGGGCTTAACTCGGATGTATCGTATTACTCTTCCGTTGTATCTGTTTTAACTCTGATGTATTTTATATATTCATATAGTAGCTTCATGAACTACTATCTCTTTTATTTCCGCTGCACTTATTACTCTGTGACTGTGTTCTGTGATTATTCATTTATTTACTGTATATGTTCAGTTTTGCCAAATTTAAATTAACAACGCGGTATTTTGAGCAATTCAACTCCGGCATGAGTGTCTACCTATACACTTATAATGGATGCGAATGGTCCAAAATGGCGGGTCGTTATTCCAAACATACAGTGTTTTTGCTGTGTTTTGTTCCAGCTACAGCTTCAGAGAATTAGGTTCTATTTAGCTTGTCGGATCTATCTAGTTTCTTTGTTTGGTATGATTATATATAAAATCTATATATATATATATATATTGTATTGAACAAATTATTAATTAAATTATTTATTTGATTGCAGTTTGTGTTTGTTTTGTGTCGTGCTTGTTAGCGTCTATCTTATCCATCGTCTTCGTGCTTCGTCGTCCAATCTCCTACCACGCAAGGTGAATACTTCATTCACGACTCAATCTATTATGCTATGATAATCATATGATAGATGTTGTTAATATTAATTTGGATGTTAGAATGGTTGATGTTAAAATTGTTCATATAAACTGTTAATTGTTGTACAAGTTTAAATTTAATATTGTTAGAATTTAAAATTGCTAAATTGACGCCATGTATTAAAAAAAAGATTTAACATGTTAAATTGTGATTTGATGTTAGTTTATGGAAAATTTTGTGACGCTATATGTGTTATGTGATGATTGAATTTGGTCGTTAAAATAAGTGATGATTAATATGAAATTGGATTGGATATAAGATAGTCAACAATTTAAAATAGATTATATATGTTGAACTTGACCCCTTTAATGTTAAATAAATCGACACGTAGAAGTAGCGTTAACTACACTTTGAACCATTGAATGTATGATTGATGTAGTAGATTGATAATAGACACCAAGTGTAAAACCACAAGGTAATAATCTTTAATCTGCATGAAATGATAGTGTGGATTCTAGGAATAATTATATTAATTTGCATAAATAACAGATGTAGATTAATATGATTATTTCGGGATTAGTAAATAAATTGTTGAATTGTTATGTATGGTTGCTATTGATTGTTTATTTACTTTGACACCATCCCAGTTATCACACTACAAGTTCCCTTTGCTATGCTTTGTTTTATTTAATGATATTGGGTTGAAATGATAAATACCCAATTGAACAACTTTGGCCTAGGATAGATAATTAAAAATAAGAAACTCGATTGGTCAACAAAAAAAAATCATCTTGGAATTTAAATCTATTTGAAACTAAGGAATGAACTTAACAATTTGTTTGGAAATTAAGTAACGAACTTAATGAATTTAATTGTAATAAATTAATGGATTTAATTGTAATAACTTAATGCATTTAATTGTAATAAATTAATGGATTTAATTGTAATAAATTAATGGATTTAATTGTAATAACTTAATGGATTTAATTATAATAAATTAATGGATTTAATTGTAATAAATTAATGGATTTAATTGTAATAAATTAATGGATTTAATTATAATAAATTAATGGATTTAATTGTAATAAATCAATGAATTTAATTGTAATAAATTAATGGATTTAAGTGAAATAAGTTAATTGATTTAATTGAAATAAATTAATGGATTTAATTGAAACGGGTTAATAAATCTATTTAATTGAATAAAACGACTTGACACATTTAATAGAAATAAGATTTAGAAACAAGCAAGTTTAGAATTTAATAATTTAAAATTTTTAAATTTGAGATTTAAATTTAAACTCGGTTTAATTTAATAGATTTGGAACTTGTTATAAAATTTAATTTGAGATTAAGTAACAAATTGACTTAAGAGGAATACAAACCAACTAAAGTTTTAAGGATTTGATTCGGCTATTGAAATTGATTTAATCGAATTTATGATTAAATTTAATGTAACGATGAATGTAAATATGAATCGAAATGAAAATAATTTGATTTAATGGTTTGAACCAAATTGACCAGTAAATTGAATCCATGGTTTATGAATTAAATTTAATAAGTGGAATTGGATCTTGTAAAATTGGACTTGAATACTTACATATTGTTAACTCAAGGGTTTGAACTAAAAATTTCATTTGGAAATATGATTTTAAATAATTGAAATAAATTGAATTGTGAAATGTCAAATTTTGAAAGTCAAATTTGCAACTTGACTTTTGGACTTTGATTTGTTTAAACTTTAATATTAAATGACCATCGGGTAATTAATGCGTAGTTATTAAAGAGACCGGGATCGGATATGGACATACTCTCTGTCGATACCGAAAACCACTTTAATAACTAATAATATGCGGAGTGATGATCCAGAACGAAGTGGATGGTTTTGGTGAACGCGTTGACTGAAGAAAGAGAACGATTTTGGATGACCCTTGACATGACTAAAACAGGAGCTGCGCCGGGCCATTGAGGATCGCCATCTCTAGCGGACACACTTCTTCGATACCTTATCTATTACTTATGTGATTCGATTTGGGTGCACCCCTTGATTTGGGAGTGTTGTTCCGCGGTGTTGGGATAGTAGCTGCTATGCCCAACATCAGTCCGGATCAGGCAACTACTAGTATCCTAGTTGGTATCGCCTCATGTACCTTGTCATATTGATTATCCTATTCGCGACCACTACGATTTGTTTTGTGTTATACCTATGGGGTACCCTCTGATAACCACCAGTTTACGGTGGGGTTTACGGTGCTGTATAGACTATGGCATTATAAAATGTGTTAAGGGGAATTATGGTAACGCCTTAACACTATTTTGATATCATACTTTACTGATTAGACATTATCTATTTAGCGTATTCTATTGTATATATAGATAGTTTATCGGATCCTTAAAGATGTTTATTACATTCATCTTTGAGTTATGGACTTTATTATTTGCACTTGATTATCCTGTATAAGATTTTAAGTCCCGACTCGAGTGTTTCTTTTGTATATGCTCGGGTCAGTCTGAAGCTATCCAATTGCTGATCAAGGTTGGTTGAAGATGCTGAAGACTTAGCATTTATCTTTATCTGTTTATTTACTTTCCAGTATTTGCTGTACTTTTGTTTTGAACATCTTGTATTTCATCTCAGTCACTTTATGTTGAGACATTGTTGTATTTCCTGTAGTAGCTTCATGAACTACTATTATGATGATGTATTTTTCCACTGCATTATTCTGTGACTGTTCTGTGTCTGCGATGTTGTATTGATTCTCATTTACATTTATGTATTTATAATCCCATAATGATTCGTGTTTTGAATTATTTAAGTTGACATGTGTGGATTATTGTCAATTTAAATGGTCCAAATATACGGGTTGTTACAGTTGGTATCAGAGCATCGGTTTCCCTAAAAACCTTAGTTCGGGATTATATAAACTCATTAGAGATGGGGTAGCAATACCCTAGAATGACGAGAATCGGTTCAATGTCCAAACCTTTCAATTCAAACTTCTTTGATTCGTTGTTTGGACTTCCCTTAGAATTCTACGATTTCTATCCTTGGTTCTAAATCTTTTTGGTATTTCAGGATGAGTACCAGAAGAAACAATAGAGTAGGAAGAGGCAATGGTCCTGCTCTGGCTACACCTGCCGCTCCAGCTCCTGTCAAATTTACCACTCTTAGTAAGGAGTATACACTGCTTGGTGGTATTAAGTTTTCTAGATCCGAGAACATTATAGAGGCTCAACAATGGCTTAAAGGGTTAGAGGAGATATTTTCTGGTTTGGAGATCACTGATGCTCAAAAGCATTAGCTTGCTGCCTGGCAACTTCAAGATGCCGCACAAGATTGGTGGGAATCAGTTACTTCTCGTATCGAGGAGAACACCATCACTTGGGCCCAGTTTAGGTATAAATCCGTTTGGATTTCGTAACATAAATTCTTCTTCAGTCTTTGGAATGTTATTAATCTAGTCCATTTGTTTGATTAGGGATACTTTCTCGGCACAATGGATGCCAGCTGCTGAAAAAACCCAACTTTATAGGGCTTTCATGGATCTTAAGCAAGGCAGTATGACTTTTTCTGAGTATGAGAGGAAATTCAATGAACTCTCAAAATTCGGACCTGGCTTGATCGATACACCACTTCTGAAGAACGAGAAATTCATTTTGGGAGCTAGACCAAAATATTATGACTTGCTTACGGGTCACACCCACTGCACCTTCACGGAGCTTGTTGACTATGCTCTTAGATATGAGGCGAAGCCTAAGGGACTTACTGCAAAGGTCACTCCTACCCAGCCCGGAAAGAGGAAGATGAACTTTGATCAACAAAAGAAAGCTTGGCAGAAGACTACTGGATTGGGATACGTCCAGAAAAGCCCAATCGACCTTGCTAATATCACTTGCTTCAAATGCAATAAGAAGGGTCATTATGCTAATAGCTGTCCATTTACCGGAGCTGCTGTCCCACCACCTTCTATGACTAGGAGAGATTTACGCCATGTCTGCCTCCAGCCGGGACATTTCAAGAAACACTGCCCAATGCATAAGCGTGGCACCACCTCTGGAGTATTTGCTATCACCACACCTACACCCTCTACACCACCCGCCCAGGATGACCAAGGTACCTTACGAAGTATTTTTCATTTACATGCTACACCTGTTAGGGTATTATTCGATACTGGTGCTTCACATAGCTTTATATCAGTAGACCTTTGTAATAAGCTAAAATTTGAACCTACTCTTGCCACTACTTCTTTATGTGTCTCCAATCCTATCGGAGGACCCGCTAACCTCCAAAGTGTTTGCAAGGGAGTTGCACTTATGTATGATTTTTCTCGATTCACTTGGGATTTCTATGTACTTGGATTCCAAGCATTCGACTTTCTTTTAGGAGCTGATTGGTTAAGCAAATTCGATGCTGTTATTTCCTGCAAAACTCGTTCAGTTTCTTTAGTAAGCGACAAGGGTCAACCACTTGTCATTGAATGCAAATCACCTCAGAAATATGCCGGAAGCTTCATATTCTCTCTTGATGCTCATCCGGATGATCTTAATACTACTCCAATTGTTCAAAAATTTCCTGATGTATTTGGAGAGGTCAACTCTCTACCGCCTAAATGGGAAATCGATTTCCGTATTGATCTTATTCCTGGAGCTACTCCCGTAGTTCTCCCACACCGAAGGATGGCTCCTAAAGAAAAAGATGAACTAAAATCCCAAATTGATGATCTATTTGCTAAGGGCTTGATTAGGAGAAGTTGCTCTAAATGGGGCGCCACAGTTGTATTTGTCACCAAATCAGATGGATCTCTTCATATGTGTGTTGATTACCGAGAACTAAACAAACGCACTCTCAAGAATCGTTATCCGATGCCTCGCATCAATGATTTATTCGATCAGCTCCATGGAGCTAAAGTTTTCTCACAACTTGATCTAGCCACTGGGTTCCACCAACTCAGAGTTGCAGAAGATAGTATCCATAAGACAGCTTTCCGTATCGAGAATGGATTCTATGAATGGTTGGTTATGCCATTCGGTTTGACCAACGCACCTGCTTATTTCGTCGACCTGATGAATCGAGTCTTTCGGGATGTCCTTAACAAGTTTGTCCTTGTATTCATTGATGATATTCTTGTCTTCTCCAAAGACGAGAAAGAGCATGAAACACATCTCCGTTATGTTCTAGAAACTCTTCGAAACCATCAGCTTAAAGCCAAGTTCTCTAAATGCCATTTTTGGCGAGACGAAGTAAGATTCCTTGGCCATATTGTTTCTGAAAATGGGATTTCGGTTGATCCAGCTAAGATCGCCATAATCAATGTAAGTTCTATCTTATTCGTTGTTTCTGTTCAAACAATCTTACCTCTTGCTAATTTGAATCAATCAATCTACAGGATTGGGAGACTCCTAAAACTCCTATAGATATCCGTAGTTTCTTGGGCTTAGCCGGTTATTATCGCAGATATATTGAGCACTTTGCCCGTATTTCTGCCCTACTTACTGCTTTAACTCGGAAGGATGTTAAGTTTATTTGGAGTGAGAAGTGTGAATCAGCTTTTAATGAGTTGAAGCGCAAGCTAACTTCAGCCCCTGTTCTTGCGGTAATCGATGAAAGTGAAGGATTAACTGTCTATATAGATGCTTGCCGAGAAGGTTTAGGCACTGTTCTTATGCAGAATGGAAAGGTTATTGCTTATGCAGGTCGTCAGTTGAAGACCCATGAATTAAACTATGCCACACATGATCTTGAGCTTCTTGTAGTTGTATTTGCTTTGAAACTATGGAGGCATCATCTTTTGGGAACAAAATTCGAATTATTCACTGATCATAAGTCCTTGAGGTATATCTTTTCTCAGAAGGATTTGAACCAGAGACAAGTCTGATGGCTCAAATTCTTAGTTGCATATGATCTCGACATTACTTATACTCCAGGGAAAGCAAATGTCGTAGCAGATGCTTTGAGCCGCAGCAAAGCATTGTCTTGTTGCAATCTTGTCGAAGGCATGTTATTTCAGCTCGTTATCTCTCCATCTCTTATGGATCACATCAAAGCTAAACAATATGAGGACACTTTGCTCTATCGCATGAAGGAGTTAGTTTTAGGTAGAGTCGGAAATGCCGACGGTAAAGTGGGAGCACAGATTGATAGTAATGGAGTTCTGAGGATCGACAACCGTATTTGTGTCCCTAATGTCGATGGATTGAGACAAGAAGTGCTTAGAGAGAACCATCAGTAATCACTTTCATTTCATCCTGGTGTCACTAAGATGTATCGTAATATGAAGCGTTTATATTGGTGGAGTGGGATAAAGAGAGATATTTCTATATATGTCAGTAGATGCACCACTTGCCAACATGTCAAGGCCGATCACCAGAGGACTGCCGGATTACTTCAACCTCTAGGGATTGCATGTTGGAAATGGGATCAGATTTCTATGGACTTCATTGATGGATTACCGAGGACCAGAAAAGGTAACGAGAGTATATGGGTGATTGTTGATAGGTTGACCAAATCTGCTCACTTTATTCCGGTTAAGACCACTCGCACTGCTTCGAGTTTGGCTGAGATTTATATGAGAGAGATTGTTAGACTTCATGGGGCTCCATCTAGTATTGTATAAGATCGGGACCCTATATTCACTAGTAAATTCTGGAAGGCATTTCAGGACGTCTTAGGCACTAAAATGAATCTGAGCACAGCTTATCATCCTCAAACAGATGGCCAAACTGAAAGGGTAAATCAGATTTTGGAGGATCTACTCCGAGCTTGCATAATTTATTTTGGTGGATCTTGGGAAGACCATCTCCATTTGGTTGAATTCACTTATAATAACAGTTATTAGGTATGTCAAAATTTCAATTTGAACAAGCAAATTTGAATTGGAATTTAACCACCTTTATAATCAGGCAAGTATCGATATGGCACCGTTCGAAGCTTTATATGGACGGCCATGCAAATCGCCAGCTTGTTGGATTAAGCCTGGAGATCGATTAGTTCTTGGCCCAGATATGATTATGGAGGCATTCGAGAAGGTAAATGAGATCAGAAAGAAGATGAAGACCGCACAGGATAGGCAAAAGAGCTATGCAGATAGGCGTAGAAGAGATTTGGAATTCCAGGTTGGGGATGAGGTATTTCTGAAAGTATCACCTTTGAAGAATGTTATTCGATTTGGTCGTAGAGGGAAGCTTGCTCCTAGATTTGTTGGACCATTTACTATCACCGAGAGAATTGGTACACTAGCTTATAGAGTTGCATTACCAGAAAAGTTTGAGGGCGTGCACAACGTATTCCATGTTTCACATCTTCAGAAAGTCGTGCGTGATCCATCCATGACCATTCCTATTGCTCAGTTAGATGAAGTAGATATTGAGCCTGATTTGACTATCGAAAGAAGACCACTTTGGATAGTCGATCGTGAAACAAAGCAACTAAGAAGGAAGTCTGTAAATCTACTCAAAGTCCAGTGGAGTGCGGATGAGCGAGATTGCACATGGGAAACAGAGGATAGTATTCGGGATTCAAACCCTGAATTACTAATATCAGGTATAAATCCAATTTTCTTAAAAATCTATCTTGACTTTTCTGCTTACTCCATTCTTACTTCACCGTCTCGTTTCTTTTCGAGGACGAAAAGTTTTGAATGGAGGAGAATGTAACGACCCTGAATTTTTGACCCAATTTAAAATTTTTAAATCCATCATTTTAATATAAAATGTGGAACTTACATACGATTTCAATTAGCGTCCAAACTTTGTCTATAAATTGCACCTAGATGGCTATAGATATGGGTAAAGTTTCGTCGGAAAATACCGCAGTGAATTTCGTTCGCTTTTGATTGCACATCAGTTCATTTTAAACGCGAAATTTTTTTATCTTCCGAACCTGAATATTTTTAAATAGAAAAATTCTAAATCATCTTTTAATTAATGCGTCATTCTTCGTTTTTCAAAATCCGGACATCTTGGGCTCCGTCGATCTTATTCTTCTGCGTTTTTGCTGCATTCTCCGTAATAGAAAATTTCAAAATTTTATAATTTAATCATACCACTGATATTTATATACTGTTGGATCCGCCTCGTTGCGCTGATCAAAACGTTATATTTATTGGGGTCAATCGGAGTTCGCCGTTGCGAATTATAATTGTTTAACGGATTACAAACTGGTCTGTTACGCAGCACAAACCGGTACCCAATTTTCTGCACTGTTCAGAATTCTAGGAGTCCTTTGACTATTCAGCTACCTAGGGAACCCAATGGACTTTGCAGTTACAAAGGTGATTTAACGGGTGGCTTTTGAAATTCTGAACTACTTTTATAAACTAGCTTTGTCAAAAGAATTCATTGGTTTGCAAAATCTTGTTACTGGTTCGTATTCATTTTCTCTGCTCCCTTTCCTTCTTCTTCTCCAGAGAAATGCTCAGTTCATATTATTTTATTTTTTTTATTTTGAAACTCCCCTACTGCGTTCCAGTCCACCCGCCACCGCCCCGCTACACGCGCCCTACCACCAGCAGCCCAGCCGCCTGACCCACGCCCTGACCCGTTCGCCACCACCTGACTCCATTTGCCAGCCAGTTCACCCACGCCTGACCCCGTTAGCCGACCTGACCCACGCCCTGACCCGTTCACCACCACCTGACCCATGCTCTGACTCTGTTCGCCAGCCAGTTCACCCACGCCTGACCCCGTTAGCCGACCTGATCCACGCCCTGACCTACGCCCTGAGCCACGCCTGACCCCGTTAGTCGCCCGTTCGCCACCACCTGACCCAGTTTGCCACCCAGCCCGCTGCCCAGTCCGCCTGCCACCTCGTCCGCTGCCAGTCAGCAACCACAGTCCGACCATCCGCCTCCGCTTTCCACCAGCAGCCGTCCGAACCCACCACCACAGCCCACGACCACCCACCAGCCTGCACCCGCCTTCTTCGACCATCGCGACATCCCCTGCCCACCGTCACCGCCGTGCCTCGCCTTGGCCGCAACCGTATTCCATTTCATTTCCGTTGTGTATATATAAAAATATATACATGAAACTGTTATATCATGTAGCAGTATATACTTTTGAAATTTCTGGTTGCTCGCATACAGTGTTTTTGCTGTGTTTTGTTCCAGCTACAGCTTCAGAGAATTAGGCTCTATTCAGCTTGTCGGATCTATCTAGTTTCTTTGTTTGGTATGATTATATATAAAATCTATATATATATTGTATTGAACAAATTATTAATTAAATTATTTATTTGATTGCAGTTTGTGTTTGTTTTGTGTCATGCTTGTTAGCGTCTATCTTATCCATCGTCTTCGTGCTTCGTCGTCCAATCTCCTACCACGCAAGGTGAATACTTCATTCACGACTCAATCTATTATGCTATGATAATCAAGTGATAGATGTTGTTAATATTAATTTGGATGTTAGAATGGTTGATGTTAAAATTGTTCATATAAACTGTTAATTGTTATACAAGTTTAAATTTAATATTGTTAGAATTTAAAATTGCTAAATTGACGCCATGTATTAAAAAAAAAGATTTAACGTGTTAAATTGTGATTTGATGTTAGTTTATGGAAAATTTTGTGATGCTATATGTGTTATGTGATGATTGAATTTGGTCGTTAAAATAAGTGATGATTAATATGAAATTGGATTGGATATAAGATAGTCAACAATTTAAAATAGATTATATATGTTGAACTTGACCCCTTTAATGTTAAATAAATCGACACGTAGAAGTAGTGTTAACTACACTTTGAACCATTGAATGTATGATTGATGTAGTAGATTGATAATAGACACCAAGTGTAAAACCACAAGGTAATAATCTTTAATCTGCATGAAATGATAGTGTGGATTCTAGGAATAATTATATTAATTTGCATAAATAACAAATGTAGATTAATACGATTATTTCGGGATTAGTAAATAAATTGTTGAATTTTTATGTATGGTTGCTATTGATTTTTTATTTACTTTGACACCATCCCAGTTATCACACTGCAAGTTCCCTTTGCTATGCTTTGTTTTATTTAATGATATTGGGTTGAAATGATAAATACCCAATTGAACAACTTTGGCCTAGGATAGATAATTAAAAATAAGAAACCCGATTGGTCAACAAAAAAAAATCATCTTTGAATTTAAATATATTTGAAACTAAAGAATGAACTTAACAATTTGTTTGGAAATTAAGTAACGAACTTAATGAATTTAATTGTAATAAATTAATGGATTTAATTATAATAACTTAATGCATTTAATTGTAATAAATTAATGGATTTAATTGTAATAAATTAATGGATTTAATTGTAATAACTTAATGTATTTAATTGTAATAAATTAATGGATTTAATTGTAATAAATTAATGGATTTAATTGTAATAAATTAATGGATTTAATTGTAATAAATTAATGGATTTAATTGTAATAAATCAATGAATTTAATTGTAATAAATTAATGGATTTAAGTGAAATAAGTTAATTGATTTAATTGAAATAAATTAATGGATTTAATTGAAACGGGTTAATAAATCTATTTAATTGAATAAAACGACTTGACACATTTAATTGAAATAAGATTTAGAAACAAGCAAGTTTAGAATTTAATAATTTAAAATTTGTTAAATTTGAGATTTAAATTTAAACTCGGTTTAATTTAATAGATTTGGAACTTGTTATAAAATTTAATTTGAGATTAAGTAACAAATTGACTTAAGAGGAATACAAACCAACTAAAGTTTTAAGGATTTGATTCGGCTATTGAAATTGATTTAATCGAATTTATGATTAAATTTAATGTAACGATGAATGTAAATATGAATCGAAATGAAAATAATTTGATTTAATGATTTGAACCAAATTGACCAGTAAATTGAATCCATGGTTTATGAATTAAATTTAATAAGTGGAATTGGATCTTGTAAAATTGGACTTGAATACTTACGTATTGTTAACTCAAGGGTTTGAACTAAAAATTTCATTTGGAAATATGATTTTAAATAATTGAAATAAATTGAATTGTGAAATGTCAAATTTTGAAAGTCAAATTTGCAACTTGACTTTTGGACTTTGATTTGTTTAAACTTTAATATTAAATGACCATCGGGTAATTAATGCGTAGTTATTAAAGAGACTGGGATCGGATATGGACATACTCTCTGTCGATACCGAAAACCACTTTAATAACTAATAATACGTGGAGTGTTGATCCAGAACGAAGTGGATGGTTTTGGTGAACGCGTTGACTGAAGAAAGAGAACGATTTTAGATGACCCTTGACATGACTAAAACAGGAGCCACGCCGGGCCATTGAGGATCGCCATCTTTAGCGGACACACTTCTTCGATACCTTATCTATTACTTATGTGATTCGATTTGGGTGCACCCCTTGATTTGGGAGTGTTGTTCCGCGGTGTTGGGATAGTAGCTGCTATGCCCAACATCAGTCCGGATCAGGCAACTACTAGTATCCTAGTTGGTATCGCCTCATGTACCTTGTCATACTGATTATCCTATTCGCGACCACTACGTTTTGTTTGTGTTATACCTATGGGGTACCCTCTGATAACCACCAGTTTACGGTGGGGGTTTACGGTGCTGTATAGACTATGGCATTATAAAATGTGTTAAGGGGAATTATGGTAATGCCTTAACACTATTTTGATATCATACTTTACTGATTAGACATTATCTATTTAGCGTATTCTATTGTATATATAGATAGTTTATCAGATCCTTAAAGATGTTTATTACATTCATCTTTGAGTCGTGGACTTTATTATTTGCACTTGATTATCCTGTATAAGATTTTGAGTCCTGACTCGAGTGTTTCTTTTGTATATGCTCGGGTTAGTCTGAAGCTATCCAGTTGCTGATCAAGGTTGGTTGAAGATGCTGAAGACTTAACATTTATCTTTATCCGTTTATTTCCTTTCCAGTATTTGCTGTACTTGTGTATTGAACATCTTGTATTTCATCTCAGTCACTTTATGTTGAGACATTGTTGTATTTCCTGTAGTAGCTTCATGAACTACTATTATGATGATGTATTTTTCCGCTGCATTATTCTGTGACTGTTCTGTGTCTGCTATGTTGTATTGATTCTCATTTACATTTATGTATTTATAATCCCATAATGATTCGTGTTTTGAATTATTTAAGTTGACATGTATGGATTATTGTCAATTTAAATGGTCCAAATATACGGGTTGTTACAACAATGCATAATCCTTTGGTGCCCCAACAACCATGAGTAATATACTGCCCAAAATTTAGAGAGCGTTACGTATTCTAGTCTCAATGGATGTATTCGTATCCAGTCTCAATACATCTTGACTAGCAATATTTAAAATGATATGTTTATTTTATTGTGATAAATCACTCATATTTACAACACATTGTAACTACTATCACTAAACTTACCATTTGTGGATTTTCTAAATACTTTTAATTAATTAATATAACACATACTATCAAGTATATAATAGAAAGAATACACCTTTTATTTCAACTAAGATTGGTTATTGAGTTATATATATGTAACAAATTACATAATTGTCCCTAGGGCATACCCCTAACTCTATCATTGTTTATGAGCTATCACATTTGTTCGACGATGAGCTATCGTGTTTATGAGCTATTGCGTTTATGAGCTATCAAACTTACGACCTATCGAATGTATCAACTTTACCAATCACACACTTGCTATCAGAGTTACGATGACAAATTTTTTATTGAATGGAAAACTAATATAGTACTTTCATTTTTTGATTTAGTCCTTACACATGTTTTGGTTTTATTCATTACTTTTAGAATTATGGTAGCATTTCAGAAATAAGCCATTATTTTATCCTTTAATTACTCCTTAATTAATTCTTTAATTAAGGAAAAAATTTTCTTTTCTATTTTATTCGTATTAATTCAAAAAATCATAAGAAAATACCAAAAGTTCATAGAAACTTGATTGAAATGTTAAATTCTAATATTTTTAAACATTATTTTATGGCTAAAACTGTCCATTTTTATCTTTAGAAATTCCTGATAAATTATTTTCTCATCCAAAAATTATGATACTTAAAACTCACCTCAGATTCAATATAATAAATAATGTATCAAAATTTCTATTCATTTGGATGCGATATTCATGTTTTACTCTTAAGCTTTTCATTAACTTAACCATTTAACAGCAAAACTCATACAGTGTTGATCCACCATCATCAAAAATATTTATCATCATTATAAATGGAAAATATACATAAGGTTTGGATCTGAACAGATTTGAATGGAAAATAGGGTTAATATTACCACCTAAGTAAAATGCCTGTTTAAAACCTTCTATTTATCCTTAGAAATGAGCTTGAGTTATCCTTGATTAGTTTTCCTTCTCCTTCTCTTGGTAATGGCGGCTTAGTACTAATTTTTAGTTATTTTTGCGAAATGAGAGGATGAAGAGAGTAGTGTATGTTTAAGGGTATAAGGATAAATAATTTGGGTTTGGGCCAAAATTCATTCATTCTTAATCTTATTTATTACTTTACCCCTTATTATACATACCCCTTTCATCCATTTAATCGTCTATGGCTAAATTATGCATAATTATAATTCCTCTTAGTTCAACCCAATTAATTTTTTAAGAGTCTCATGTTTGATTAATTAAATTTTCCCTTGGGATGTTACAATGGGACAGATAGATGATGACAAAATACAATTGGACCACTAGAAATGCGAGTGGACAGACACGAATAGACTACTCAAGTATTTTATTGTAATATTAATTAATTAAGAGCTCTAAATAACTGTATATAAAGAGTTGAGATATTACTCAATATTAAATATGAATTCATTGATAAGGCTATTTTGCTTTAATTCTTCATCCTCTTCATCCTCTAGTGATGATGAATGTAGTAGAGTCGTTAGAAATAACCTTTAGCATTTTAACCACTTGAGCTTATTGCACTGAAACAACAAGAGGATAAAACATTAAGGTAATGCGATAGCATAATAGGTCATATAGATTGTAGAAAGAAACAAGACTATTCGATTGGTCATGCTTGGATAATAGAAGGCAATTTTAATGATGATCCTTGTTTTAGCATGGATAGGTTTAGAAGAAGATATTGCATGTCCTGTAACATATTTGATTGTGAATTGAAGAAGTTGGGAGGGATGAACTTTATTTTACTCAAAGATATAATACATGTGAATTGTTGGGTCCTCATCGCATAAAAAAATCACCAGTGCACTTCGAATGCTAGCTTACAGTGAATTGATGATGGCAAGATAAGTAAGTTAGAATTGGATATTTTACTGGTAAAGAGTGCTTAAAATAATTCTGTAAAATAGTGGTTTTGTAGTTTGGTCGAAAATATCCTAGACCACCTAATCCAAATGACATCCAATGGTTATTGGCGACGCATGAACAAGGAAGATTTCCATGTATGTTAGGTAGCTTAGACTGTATGCATTGGAAAAAATTGTCCAATTACTATGCGAGGATAATACATTGGTCATTATCACAAAGCAACTATGGTTTTGGAAGTTGTATCCCTTTTAAATTTATATATTTAGCATGCATTCTTTAGTTTTCTAGGTTCTTTGAATGATATTAACTTTCTTCATCAAACTTACTTATTTAACAATTTATCTAATGATATTGCACCAACTTGCAATTATATGATAAAGGATATACAACATACAATGGATTATTACCTTATTGATGGAATCTATTCTATGTAGAGAGCAATGGTAAAGGTTTCACAAAAAAAGTAACGAGCGTTAGATCAAGACGTTCATGCAATTGAGTAAAAGTATTGATTTCGAAAAGTTTACTTTTATTAAATTTACCTAATCAATTTTCTATTATTATGAACAAATGTGTAGATTATATTAAATCATATTTAATATAAATATAGTTTTGATTTTTTTTGAATTCATTTTAAATATAGTTATTTGAATATCAGTATCAATAGACTCAACATTTATCCAATATAGAAATAGTGTGTATAGAGATGAGATTAATATATGCATAGTTATTATAATTTATAACTATATATACATACACACATACATATACATACATACATACATACATACATATATTTATATATATTAATAATTACCCAATATGCATATATATTTTAAAGGAACCGGGCTGGTCTGCTGCGGGTGAAATATGTGGATTTTGGTTTTTTTCTATTTGGATCATAGTCGTTTTATGAAGTTTAACGAGTTTTGTTATATAATCTAGTTATTCAATAAAATCACACTTAATTTATTATTCTATATTGATTAATTAATCACATTAATTAATCTAACTAAATGTTTTATTTGAATGTATCATGCATACATTCAATGATATAACAACATATCATAACGATACATAAACATGTGTATAACTATATACATACATACATATAAATATTGGGATTTATATGTATTGTATATACATATAAATTATACATACATATACATATAGCAATTTCAAATGAGTAACGAGAATATGAATGCCTAAGAGTATACTATAATATGTGTATATGATTTGTATACAGATATATAGTACCATATATATATAGTTTAGAAGTATATATACATCTATGTAACATTTTGTTTCCACTTATATATATATTTAATATATATACATATATAAAATTATGAAAACAAATCTGTATAATATAATCAGATAATTTCGAAGTAAGAGAATGCTTGTGTAACAACCTGGAATTTTGGTCATTGGAGTTTGAATATTTAATTAATTTTAAATATTGAGACATTGGTTTTAAAAGTTAATAAATGGAATTCAAAATATAGGGATTATTTAAAAATTTGTAAATTGTGAATTAAATACTTGAATAGTGTTTTTAATATCGGGATCTAATGTGAATATTAATTTATTTGATTTAATGGTCTTAATTAACTTCTTTTTATTTATAAATAGTAAAGTTGAATTCCTTTTGTAAATTTATTTACAGTAATAAATGGTTCAAATAAATTCTTTATATAATGACTCGATTTTTATTGATGTATTTTTTAATTTAATTTATTTAATTTACCCATAAAGTTTAACTTGGAAAATATTGAAATTTTCGTTTGACGATTTATTGTAACAACCCACTATTTTGGACCATTCAAATCGACAATAAAACCACACATGTCAGACTTTAATAATTCAAAACAATAGATTGTAAATAAATTTGGAGCAAATAAAATCAATCATAGAATCACAGACACAGAATATCAGAATAACTTGCAGCGGAAATAAAAATACATAGTGGTTCATGAAGCCACTATAATATACAGTCTCAAAACAGATACAAAATACCATAGTCTGAAAAACAGATACAACAGAAACCTGAATACATAAGTTCACAAATACATAAGCAAAGCTGAATAGGAAAATAACTGAAATGTAAATAGATGAACAGATAGATAGATAAACTCCAGCAAATCTCTAGCTCCAGAAGATGAATCCAAAGCTGTGATACTCAGGCTGACCCGAGCGTGAAGCAAAACACAAAACACTCGAGTTAGGACATACATACTTATAAAATGTAAATCAACTCAAGTGAACTGTAATAGAAATGCATCAATAACTTAAAGGATGCTTGGGATTGCCCATCCTTTAAGGATCCGTTAAACTATCTACTATGTAGTAAGATACGCTATTATAATAATGTCTAAAGTAAAGTAAACTATTTAAAAATAGCATTAAGGCTTTAAATTTTCCACCTTAACACATTTTTAGGTATGCCAATAGTCTATACAGTACCGTAATACCCCATAAACAGGAGCTATCAGAGGATACTCCATAGGTACGACACAAATCAAACTCGTAGTAAAGCACGCTAGGGTAAGTGACACGGCACAACTAGGCAATGCCAGGGTAGATATACCAATTACACTTCCGGGCCGGTGGTAACGCAGAGTCGCAGCAATCGCCCACCTTGAGCCACACTCCCGAATCAAGGGGTGCACCCAATCAATCACAAAGTAATAGAATGGTATACGATGGAATGTGTCCGATCAGAGAAGCTACCTCATTAGCCCGTAAATTGCTCCTGTTTTAGCCACCTTATGCTAACTCACGGGAGTTAGGTCCACGTTTATACCTCAAAATAGAATCGTCGCCACCATCCTACTTCATTCTGGAATCTCCACCACATACACAGTTGTTAAAGTTGTTTTCAGTATCGACAGAGAGTATGTCCATATCTGATCCTAGTCTCTTCAACAACCAATCGTTATTATAACCCGTGGTTATAAATTTCAAAATGGTTTATATTTCAAATCAAAACATATTAATTTTTAAACCACTTAAATTTGATGTCATTATCCTTTCAAAATAAGATTCATTTTCAAGGTTGTAACATTTCCAAAAACATTGTATTTTAGCATTCGTGGCGCTTTGAAAACGTGCAATTTATATAACAACATTTCGAAAATGTTATCTTAATTATAAAATAGTAGCACTTAGAAAACGTTACTGTAGATAATAGTGGTGTTTGGGAAAACAATACATTGTTAGAAATGGTAGCACTTATAAAACGCTACCTTAAAACCATAGCATTCTGGAAATGCTACCAATACTGTTCTAAGTTTTACAATAACATTTTATCTTCAGTTTTTCATCATTTTTAACTTATAAAACTTATCTCACTTTTCAAAATATTTATTTGGATAATCATTTAACTTATGATTTTAATAAAATAAAATTTTATTAATAAAATATCCAATTAACCCATAATTCATTTATTAAGTCAAAATTACATTTAAATTGCTTAACTTTTATTTTAACAAATAACTTGATACTTTATTTACTTTAAAAATATCCATTTTATAAATAAATATTTTATTACCAAGTTAAGCCTAAAATTCCATTTTAAATCAAAATTTCAATTATTAAGTCAAATCACATTTTAAATTTACATTTTAATCATTTATTTACTCAAAGCATTTTAACTTATAGAAAATCACTATAAAATTTATTTAAATCATTTAAATCCAATTTAAGTTAAAATCTCATATATTTTAAATTCCAAATACTTAAAAATTTCAGAAAATATTTATATTGAAAATTAACTACGGGTCTGTATAATATTTTCTAACCTAGGTCAAGTGATTACGGATATATATCATTTCAATCTGAAATATAAAATCCCGGGTTTGATCATTTCAAACCCGCAATCCCAAGTCAAATAAAAATCGCTCGAGCTTATCATTTCATGTAACGACCCGCCATTTTGGACCATTCGCGTCCATTATAAGTGTATAGGTAGACACTCATGCCGGAGTTGAATTGCTCAAAATACCGCGTTGTTAATTTAAATTTGGCAAAACTGAACATATACAGTAAATAGATATAATCACAGATCACAGACACAGAGTAATAAATGCAGCGGAAATAAAAGAGATAGTAGTTCATGAAGCTACTATATGAATATATAAAATACATCATAGTTTACAACAGAAGAGTAATACGATACATCAGATACAAATCAGAATACATCACTGGAATCATCGAATACTGAAAGCAGAATAGATGGCTGGATCTTCAAGCAAAGCTCCAACTCCAATGGTGAGTCTCGAATACTGGATCACTCAGTCTGACCCGAGCGTAAAGCAAAAACACAAGACACTCGAGTCAGGATTAACATTCTTATATTAATAAATCCAACTCAAGTGAAATAGCAATTGAAATACAAGTAACTCAAAGGATGTTTGGAATAACCATCCTTTAAGGATCCGTTAAACTATCTACTAGGTAGTAATGTACGCTAAATAGATAATGTCTATCAGTAATAATAAGATATCAAAATAGGGTTAAGCAGGGCCCATACACCTCTTAACCTGTTTAATTCCCAAAAGCATATACAAGACCGTAGTTTCCCCAAAACCGGAAGTCACCAGAGGGCAATACATATACTAAAGGTACAAATCAAAATCGTAGTGGTCGCGAATAGGATAATCAGTATGACAAGGTACATGAGGCGATACCAACTAGGATACTAGTAGTTGCATGATCCGGACTGATGTTGGGCATAGCAGCTACTATCCCAACACCGCGAAACAACACTCCCAAATCAAGGGGTGCACCCAAATCGAATCACAAAAGTAATAGATAAGGTATCGAAGAAGTGTGTCCGCTAGAGGTAGCGAACCTCAATGGCCCGGCGCGGCTCCTGTTTTAGTCATGTCAGGGGTCATCCAAAATCGTTCTCTTTCTTCAGTCAACGCGTTCACCAAAACCATCCACTTCGTTCTGGATCAACACTCCGCGTATAGTTATTAAAGTGGTTTCGGTTCAGATAGAGAGTATATCCATTACCGATCCCGGTCTCTTTAATAACTTTCGTCATTATTACACCGATTGGTCGTTTATATATTTCAAAAACCAAGTCAATTTCAATTTCAATTTCAATTCGTAAACCAGCATTTCATTTGTCTTTCAAACCATTTCCATAAATTTACATTTCAAAACTTCCAAATTCACAATTTCAAAATCTTATAATTCAATTTCAATTTCGATTTAAAACAATTCAAATATTCATTGCATTTCGTATACAAGTTTCATTCCGAAATCATTTTAATAAATTTTATTTAACATTCAAATCAATTTAAACTCATTTATCGATTCCATTCAATATTCATTAAGTTACTTTATCATTCAAAACAATTTCTATTAAATTTTCAATTCATTAAATCAATTCTTAAGTTCAACTTCATTAAAACAAACTTACAATTTTGAATTAAATTAAATTCGTCAAATCAATTCTCCAATTACAAGTCTTACATTAATTCCAAAAATATCACATTTCATTTTTGTTAAAGAAATCCAATTTCACTTATTTACTTCCTTAAATAATTTTCCAAAACTTAATTAAGAAAGAAACTCAATTTCAATTCTTTACGAAGTAAAATTCACTTATTCAAAAGTTCAATTTTCTTATTTAAGAATTTCCAATTCAATTTAATCATTAAATAATTTAATCTTATTTAAATATTAAATAATTCAAAACTTAATTATTCAATAATTTCAAACTTAATTTTAATTTCAAACTTAATTATTAATTTATTTCAAACTTAATTCAATCATTTCTCAATTTAAACAACATTTTTTACATCGATTACATTGTTAAATATTTTATTTCATATTTTTAAATATTAACATTTTCCTTTCATTAAAATTAAATTTTCAACTTCAATTCAAAACCATAATACTTATTCAAATAAAATCTTCGTTTATTTTTAAATCAAATTATTGACCAATCGGGTTTTATATTTAATTTTCTATCCAAGGTCAAAGTTCAATTTTGGGTATTTATCATTTCAACCCGATTCCAATTCAATTCAAAAATCAAAACATAAAGGGAACTTGCAGTGTGATAACTGAGATGGTGTCAAAGTAAATAAACAAGCAATAACAACAATCAATATCAATCCAATAATCAATTCAAATAATCCCGAAATAACCGTATTAATTCGCATTGTTATTTGTACGAATTAATATAATTATTTCTAGAATCTACACTATCATTTCATGTAGATTAAAGATTATTACACTAATATTTATACGGTTCCTCAATTGTCATTCGATTTCAATTTTAACACTACAACAATTAATCAAATATACGTTCGATGGTTCAAAGTGTAATTATCACTATTCTACATGTCAATTAATTTAATAATTAAAAGGGGTCATATTCAACTAATCAAATTCAACATATATGTCGATTTAAATTTCAATTATCCTTCGTCAAATTTACTTGCATAATATTTATCACTTTATACATTTCAATTTAACATCCAATATAAACAATCAAACAATCAATATCAACCAAACTGAATTATCATTGTATAAATAACAGATAGTGGTGTCAGATGTCACATGTGAACTGATACAGGTAATAACAGTGTAAATAACTAACAGCAACATATTTCAATTGTCGTTTCAATTGAAATCAAATTTAATAAATAAAAGAACGTTAATCGTGAGTGATTGCTCACCTTTCGAGGCTAGAGATATTCGTCAAACGAGTTACGAATCCCAAAGGAAAGCTAGATGGACAAGATTCGATGAAGAACAGACACGACGGACAAAGCTGGACAATAGGAATAAAACGAAAACGAAAACGAATTAGAATCTTCTAGATAGAACAGAACATGTGTTATTATTTCTATGAAATCAATCAAATTTACGACAAGTATTAAAATAATATATATATATATAATTAAAAGTTATTGTTTACATTTAAAACAAATATAATAAAGTATTAACATACAAAGTATGGTTTCAAATCAAAAATGTGAACAACTTCTACAACTTATATACTTACAATCTCTATATATATATAATATTTTACAAAACTATCACTTTTCTTTAAAACATATACATAAACTTACTTAATCATAACTTATAACTATGATATATATTATATAAAATAAGCAACTGCTGCAGCAAATAAACTACGTATATTATACTGTCAAAATTTTAAACCATATAAATTCCTTTCTGACATACTTTCTAAAAGCAAACAACTCAGGCCATCTTTTATACTTTGCAGATCTTATATATATAACCAAAATAACTAGTAAACTAAAGTATAAGCTCCCACGCAAACAACTATATATAACTACACATATAACTTCACAAATGTAAAAGACTTACGGCAAAATGGATAGGGGCGGACAGGGTTGAAAAGCGGAGCATGTGTGAGAAGAAGCTTGGTCGACTGAGAGAGGAGGGAGGAGTGGCTTTACGATGGGGCTCGGTCGGGTGCGCGGAGGAGATTGCTTGGTCAAGTGGTGGAGGGAAGGTCGCGTGAATGGCGGAGTATGGTTTGGCCGAGGCGAAGGTTGGATGGTGACGTGGGTTTGCAGGGAAAATGTTTGCATGCGGTATTTGATAGGGGTGCTCGGAGCTGCACATGAATATGATGTCGAGGCGGGTTCCAGTTGTGGTGGCGTGTGGGCTAGAGGCTGAGGGGATGGCTGCAGTGACGAGGCTGTTGGAGGGGAAAGATGCGGGTTATGGCAGTGGGAGACTCGGCAGCGGAGATCGGAGCTGCTGTGTTGGCGAGGCGGAGCTGGTGATAGACAAGTTGAGGTAACGGATTTCGGCAATGGTGGCCGAGCACAATGGAAAGGTGGACGAGCAGGTCAGGGCACAGCGAGCGAGGTGATGGCCATGGTTTCGATGAAGGATGCGCAGTAATCTCAAAATGGAAGAGAGAACGTGAACTTCTCAGACAAAATAAAGCTATATATATCATATTCTCTTTGTTTTTTTAAGAAGCTATATAATATAAACAACGAACCAGAAAGAAAGCACAGAAAGAAAGTAGGCAATGGTTTGGAAAGAATGGAGGTCAGCCACAAATGAAAAGGCATCAAGTAGTAAATGTAAGAAACCAAAAGTCAGACAAAAATAGAAATGAACGTTCAGTTTTCCAAGAATTGAATACGACTTGCTTTTATTATTACTACTAATGTAAATGGCTATTCATTTCTAGCACGTGAACTTTTATTTGGATAAATGAGTGACAGCTAGCGTGATGAACAAACAACAAAATGAATGGAAAAGGAAACAAAAGATCTCAGCAATGAAAAGACTCAAAACGGTACCGATACGGTTACCGTTTACGCAGATTCCGCTGCGTACCGGACTCCGAAACACACGAATGAGTATACCGTAGAGGTCAGCATGACGAGACGATCAAAACGGTATATAAATATTAGTGGTACGATTAAATTATAAAAATTCGAATTTTTCAACCGGCGGAAAATGCAAGAAAAACGCTGAAAAATAAGATCGACGGAGCCAAAGATGTCCGAATTTGGAAAAACGACAAACTGACATCTTGCTCAGAAGATGGTTTAGAATTTTTCTATGTAAAAATATTTAGGTTTCGGGAACATTTTATTTTCATCGCTTTTTAACTGATTGAATTGAAGTAAATTTACGCGCGAAATAAACTTTCATATTTTCGGACGAAAATTTACCAGTTGCTATATTTAACTAGACGTATTCTAAATATTAAATTTTTATTTCAAAATTTTATCGTTTAAAATTTCACAAAATTTTAACTAATTACGTTATTTAAAACGGTTAAAATTTACGGGTCGTTACACTCTCCCCCACTCAAAACTTTTCATCCCCGAAAAGGAACGAGGTAGGACAATAGAAACAACCAGAAAGAAAAACAGATTTGAAATACAAAATAACAATTAATTTAAACCATATAAATTTAAATTTAAATTAATTGATATTCAATAATTGATTTAATCCATTTGATTTTACCAAAATCGATCTCAACTATTTCTAAATTCATTTTCTTATTATCCCATTATCTTTAATTTACAATTTCTAAAACCATAAATTTGAATAGTCTTTATTATAATCATATTTTCAACAATTTTAAATTCTTCTTTATTCCAAATTACTGTTAAATTTATTCTACTTAATATATCTAATCATATATATTTAACCCATATAAATTAATTTAAACCATAAAAGTTTCGATTTAAATTAATTTATTTTTACTAATTGCTTTCAAATTCAAGGTATTTTCATAAGTTGATCAAATTTCAATTTATTAATTTTTCAAAACAAATTTATTTTTCAATTATCTTATTATTCTATTTATCTCTATTAGCATTTTATAATTAAAATTTAAGTGTATAACATTTATTATAAACACTCGAATTTTATTTATAAATTCAATTTATCTTATATATTATCCAATTACGTATTCAACTTCTGAACGATTTAGGTAAGTTGTATTAGAATGCAGTTGAACAATATACAAATAAAATTTTCCCAATTCAATTATTCGAGTTTAAATATTTATTCCAAATTTTGGTTTTATTTATAATTAAAATCATCTTTTAACGAAATTTAAGAATTAGATTTCCGATTAACTTTAAACAATTTAGAGTTATATATAATATATTTATATCAAATCAAATTAAATTTTAAAATAAGATACTTATATATAGATAAATCAAAATATATTGAAGAAATTCAAATCAAAATATTATTTTCAAACAAAACCGTAGCAAAGCTACAGAATAGTATCTCCACTTCGAAACTCGAAAATGAATGTCGATGATGCGGCCGCCATCACCGAAATTATTTTCCAGCGACAAAGAGAAGAGCACTGATTTCAACATTTAAAAAAAAAAATTCTTTGAAAACGATTTCTATTCAAAAATACTTTCAATAATATATACTTTAAAATTTTAAAACCCAAAGTTCGAAATCACCGGAAACTAATAAATTCTCAAATTTCTGAATTAAATTCATTTCAAATTCCAAATAAATTTATAAACTATATTTATAAATTCCTTTACAACAATAAACGATAATCAAATATTATCATTTCAAACAACCAATTTAATTAACTTATTAAATTCCAGAAAATTTACTTATATTTTTACAATATAATCAACCAAATTTATTTCATTTTCCAAATTTTGAAAATAATATTGTGTCAGTTTGCTCTGTTCAAGTGTTTTGGAAATCCTATCGATAGCGTTGATCAGACGAATCGATCGAAAATCCAAATCAACATCAACAATTCAAACAACACAATATATATTTTTTTAAAACATTTAAATATAATTTTACAAATACAATTCCTCGCTCGACGATACAAGAATAGATTTCAAAGCAAAACAGAGATTCAAATTTGATGGACTCAAATCAAAGAGAAATTTGATTCGAAAATAAGTGTGAAACAGACGATAAGATAATTCAATTACCATAATAGGGAGATGGATGAGTTTATTTAATTCACGGGCAACCTTAACCGGGTTGTCCGTAACTTCAAGAATAAGATCGATGCTGAATTCCGAGGTAAACCAACACTCGATCTCAAGAGATGAAATTCAGGTATAGCATGGAATAGATAGCATCGTAAACCAAGGATACAGAAATCTCCGGTAAATCGATGCCTATTGTAAAGGAGTTTTACTCCTTTACGAATCATTCGAAGATTGGCGAGACCGCCGATCTATTATAGATAACATTCAGAATGGAGTTATGGGGTGCTCCAGAATTTGAAAGGAGACGAATAGTGAGGGACACGAATGAATTTTTTTTTTTGAACCGCAGGGAACGTTCCAAAAAATTCAAAGGAATTGAGACAAAGGAAGAGATTGAAACTCGAATGAGAGTGATTCCGTAAATACATTTACCCTATATGTTAAGTTTTGCCTAGAGCTACCAAAGCTCTGATACCAACTGTAACGACCCGCCATTTTGGACCATTCGCGTCCATTATAAGTGTATAGGTAGACACTCATGCCGGAGTTGAATTGCTCAAAATACCGCTTTGTTAATTTAAATTTGGCAAAACTGAACATATACAGTAAATAGATATAATCACAGATCACAGACACAGAGTAATAAATGCAGCGGAAATAAAAGAGATAGTAGTTCATGAAGCTACTATATGAATATATAAAATACATCATAGTTTACAACAGAAGAGTAATACGATACATCAGATACAAATCAGAATACATCACTGGAATCATCGAATACTGAAAGCAGAATAGATGGCTGGATCTTCAAGCAAAGCTCCAACTCCAATGGTGAGTCTCGAATACTGGATCACTCAGTCTGACCCGAGCATAAAGCAAAAACACAAGACACTCGAGTCAGGATTAACATTCTTATATTAATAAATCCAACTCAAGTGAAATAGCAATTGAAATACAAGTAACTCAAAGGATGTTTGGAATAACCATCCTTTAAGGATCCGTTAAACTATCTACTAGGTAGTAATGTACGCTAAATAGATAATGTCTATCAGTAATAATAAGATATCAAAATAGGGTTAAGCAGGGCCCATACACCTCTTAACCTGTTTAATTCCCAAAAGCATATACAAGACCGTAGTTTCCCCAAAACCGGAAGTCACCAGAGGGCAATACATATACTAAAGGTACAAATCAAAATCGTAGTGGTCGCGAATAGGATAATCAGTATGACAAGGTACATGAGGCGATACCAACTGGGATACTAGTAGTTGCGTGATCCGGACTGATGTTGGGCATAGCAGCTACTATCCCAACACCGCGAAACAACACTCCCAAATCAAGGGGTGCACCCAAATCGAATCACAAAAGTAATAGATAAGGTATCGAAGAAGTGTGTCCGCTAGAGGTAGCGAACCTCAATGGCCCGGCGCGGCTCCTGTTTTAGTCATGTCAGGGGTCATCCAAAATCGTTCTCTTTCTTCAGTCAACGCGTTCACCAAAACCATCCACTTCGTTCTGGATCAACACTCCGCGTATAGTTATTAAAGTGGTTTCGGTTCAGATAGAGAGTATATCCATTACCGATCCCGGTCTCTTTAATAACTTTCGTCATTATTACACCGATTGGTCGTTTATATATTTCAAAAACCAAGTCAATTTCAATTTCAATTTCAATTCGTAAACCAGCATTTCATTTGTCTTTCAAACCATTTCCATAAATTTACATTTCAAAACTTCCAAATTCACAATTTCAAAATCTTATAATTCAATTTCAATTTCGATTTAAAACAATTCAAATATTCATTGCATTTCGTATACAAGTTTCATTCCGAAATCATTTTAATAAATTTTATTTAACATTCAAATCAATTTAAACTCATTTATCGATTCCATTCAATATTCATTAAGTTACTTTATCATTCAAAACAATTTCTATTAAATTTTCAATTCATTAAATCAATTCTTAAGTTCAACTTCATTAAAACAAACTTACAATTTTGAATTAAATTAAATTCGTCAAATCAATTCTCCAATTACAAGTCTTACATTAATTCCAAAAATATCACATTTCATTTTTGTTAAAGAAATCCAATTTCACTTATTTACTTCCTTAAATAATTTTCCAAAACTTAATTAAGAAAGAAACTCAATTTCAATTCTTTACGAAGTAAAATTCACTTATTCAAAAGTTCAATTTTCTTATTTAAGAATTTCCAATTCAATTTAATCATTAAATAATTTAATCTTATTTAAATATTAAATAATTCAAAACTTAATTATTCAATAATTTCAAACTTAATTTTAATTTCAAACTTAATTATTAATTTATTTCAAACTTAATTCAATCATTTCTCAATTTAAACAACATTTTTTACATCGATTACATTGTTAAATATTTTATTTCATATTTTTAAATATTAACATTTTCCTTTCATTAAAATTAAATTTTCAACTTCAATTCAAAACCATAATACTTATTCAAATAAAATCTTCGTTTATTTTTAAATCAAATTATTGACCAATCGGGTTTTATATTTAATTTTCTATCCAAGGTCAAAGTTCAATTTTGGGTATTTATCATTTCAACCCGATTCCAATTCAATTCAAAAATCAAAACATAAAGGGAACTTGCAGTGTGATAACTGAGATGGTGTCAAAGTAAATAAACAAGCAATAACAACAATCAATATCAATCCAATAATCAATTCAAATAATCCCGAAATAACCGTATTAATTCGCATTGTTATTTGTACGAATTAATATAATTATTTCTAGAATCTACACTATCATTTCATGTAGATTAAAGATTATTACACTAATATTTATACGGTTCCTCAATTGTCATTCGATTTCAATTTTAACACTACAACAATTAATCAAATATACGTTCGATGGTTCAAAGTGTAATTATCACTATTCTACATGTCAATTAATTTAATAATTAAAAGGGGTCATATTCAACTAATCAAATTCAACATATATGTCGATTTAAATTTCAATTATCCTTCGTCAAATTTACTTGCATAATATTTATCACTTTATACATTTCAATTTAACATCCAATATAAACAATCAAACAATCAATATCAACCAAACTGAATTATCATTGTATAAATAACAGATAGTGGTGTCAGATGTCACATGTGAACTGATACAGGTAATAACAGTGTAAATAACTAACAGCAACATATTTCAATTGTCGTTTCAATTGAAATCAAATTTAATAAATAAAAGAACGTTAATCGTGAGTGATTTCTCACCTTTCGAGGCTAGAGATATTCGTCAAACGAGTTACGAATCCCAAAGGAAAGCTAGATGGACAAGATTCGATGAAGAACAGACACGACGGACAAAGCTGGACAATAGGAATAAAACGAAAACGAAAACGAATTAGAATCTTCTAGATAGAACAGAACATGTGTTATTATTTCTATGAAATCAATCAAATTTACGACAAGTATTAAAATAATATATATATATATATATAATTAAAAGTTATTGTTTACATTTAAAACAAATATAATAAAGTATTAACATACAAAGTATGGTTTCAAATCAAAAATGTGAACAACTTCTACAACTTATATACTTACAATCTCTATATATATATAATATTTTACAAAACTATCACTTTTCTTTAAAACATATACATAAACTTACTTAATCATAACTTATAACTATGATATATATTATATAAAATAAGCAACTGCTGCAGCAAATAAACTACGTATATTATACTGTCAAAATTTTAAACCATATAAATTCCTTTCTGACATACTTTCTAAAAGCAAACAACTCAGGCCATCTTTTATACTTTGCAGATCTTATATATATAACCAAAATAACTAGTAAACTAAAGTATAAGCTCCCACGCAAACAACTATATATAACTACACATATAACTTCACAAATGTAAAAGACTTACGGCAAAATGGATAGGGGCGGACAGGGTTGAAAAGCGGAGCATGTGTGAGAAGAAGCTTGGTCGACTGAGAGAGGAGGGAGGAGTGGCTTTACGATGGGGCTCGGTCGGGTGCGCGGAGGAGATTGCTTGGTCAAGTGGTGGAGGGAAGGTCGCGTGAATGGCGGAGTATGGTTTGGCCGAGGCGAAGGTTGGATGGTGACGTGGGTTTGCAGGGAAAATGTTTGCATGCGGTATTTGATAGGGGTGCTCGGAGCTGCACATGAATATGATGTCGAGGCGGGTTCCAGTTGTGGTGGCGTGTGGGCTAGAGGCTGAGGGGATGGCTGCAGTGACGAGGCTGTTGGAGGGGAAAGATGTGGGTTATGGCAGTGGGAGACTCGGCAGCGGAGATCGGAGCTGCTGTGTTGGCGAGGCGGAGCTGGTGATAGACAAGTTGAGGTAACGGATTTCGGCAATGGTGGCCGAGCACAATGGAAAGGTGGACGAGCAGGTCAGGGCACAGCGAGCGAGGTGATGGCCATGGTTTCGATGAAGGATGCGCAGTAATCTCAAAATGGAAGATAGAACGTGAACTTCTCAGACAAAATAAAGCTATATATATCATATTCTCTTTGTTTTTTTTAAGAAGCTATATAATATAAACAACGAACCAGAAAGAAAGCACAGAAAGAAAGTAGGCAATGGTTTGGAAAGAATGGAGGTCAGCCACAAATGAAAAGGCATCAAGTAGTAAATGTAAGAAACCAAAAGTCAGACAAAAATAGAAATGAACGTTCAGTTTTCCAAGAATTGAATACGACTTGCTTTTATTATTACTACTAATGTAAATGGCTATTCATTTCTAGCACGTGAACTTTTATTTGGATAAATGAGTGACAGCTAGCGTGATGAACAAACAACAAAATGAATGGAAAAGGAAACAAAAGATCTCAGCAATGAAAAGACTCAAAACGGTACCGATACGGTTACCGTTTACGCATATTCCGCTGCGTACCGGACTCCGAAACGCACGAATGAGTATACCGTAGAGGTCAGCATGACGAGACGATCAAAACGGTATATAAATATTAGTGGTACGATTAAATTATAAAAATTCGAATTTTTCAACCGGCGGAAAATGCAAGAAAAACGCTGAAAAATAAGATCGACGGAGCCAAAGATGTCCGAATTTGGAAAAACGACAAACTGGCATCTTGCTCAGAAGATGGTTTAGAATTTTTCTATGTAAAAATATTTAGGTTTCGGGAACATTTTATTTTCATCGCTTTTTAACTGATTCAATTGAAGTAAATTTACGCGCGAAATAAACTTTCATATTTTCGGACGAAAATTTACCAGTTGCTATATTTAACTAGACGTATTCTAAATATTAAATTTTTATTTCAAAATTTTATCGTTTAAAATTTCACAAAATTTTAACTAATTACGTTATTTAAAATGGTTAAAATTTACGGGTCGTTACATTTCAGCTCATAATGACTTTTCCTTATTCTAAAGTCCGTTCGGGTATGTATCATTTCAACCCATAGTGAGGGAACTTGCAGTGTGAGAAACAGAAATATAAAATAAACAGCATAGCATATCATATCAGGTGATGAAACAGGTATATAATCAGGTTATAACATCATATAATATCATATCACATGCATATATGAAATTTTACTATCAGCATGGCATATCAGTACTACACATTCACATGACTTTGTTTCACAATTTTATAAGTATGAAGTCGAGAGTGATAACTCACCTTCTAAAGCTAGAGATGACAATTCAAGACACACAACCAAACTCCGAAAAGTACGACAAAGCACGAACTAGATTTGAGTGGATGAAGAGCCAAGATTCAAATCTTGTAAACAAACAAAACAACATATATAAGTATTCAATTCAATCACAAAATAATATGAATTAAACAATAAAAAAATATGAACAAAATGAAACAAAGTGGCTTAACCAAAACAAGTGGGTCGGCCACTACACAAATAGGCTTGATCACATGAACATAGCTCGGCCATGATTGGTTTTGGAACACCTATGTTTGGCTAAGGCAAGCAAAAGAGGCATGGCTATGGTATGTGAAGGGATGGTATGCTAAAAGTCATATGGAAGGAAAATGGTCAAGGCAAATGAAGGGTCATGTGCACTTTGGTTCGGCCCTTTGCTAACATGGCTCGGCCTATGGTTCATGGTGTGCTAAGGCATGGATCAAGTGGTGCTATGGGCCAAGCAAAATGGCTACAAGGTTCGACAATAGGTAGATGAAGGGGTAGCAAGGCAAAACGGCAAAGGGGAGGCTAAAGGTCAATGGAAAATGAAAAGTCATGTGCTTTGGGTTCGGCCTATGGCAACATGGCTTGATCCTAGGTGCTAGGCTTGGGTAAGTGGGTCATGGCACATGAAATGGGACGGCTATGGATAGGGGATGGTCATGTCAAGGTAAAGGAGGTGGTGGAATTGGTGGCGGCCAAGGCAAATAGGAAGGGAATGATGTGTAGGCTCGGCTAGGGTTTCAAGTATGCTATGGTGATGGATTCTTAGATCATGGTCACGGCAACACGGGGATGGTGGTGGGATGGTGGAGGCCGGTCATAAGTGGTGGTGAGGAGAAGATGTGGTCGGCTTAGGGATGGGATGGTGATGGCCGAACATACCATAAGAGAAAGAAAAGAGAAAAGAGGAAGAAGGAGAAAAATAAGAAAATGAAAAGGAGAACTTACTGTAAAATTCTTTATTCAGGAAATGCAAATGAGAAGAGAGACGGGAAACAAGTGTTTTGTACGGCTAAAGGAGTGGAAAAGGCATCTCTTCATAATAAAGAAAAGAAACTCAAGTCTCTTGAAATTTCCAAGCCCATTAGTCAAGCCCAAAACAAAAATAAGTTCAACACAACAAAACAAACAAAGTCCAAACCAAAATAAAATAGAAAATAAACATTGAAAATATAGAAAAAATATATACTGAAAAGAATTGCGTGTAAAATGCTGAATTTTATCAGATTTAAAAAGTATAAAACAGAATTTGACAAAACGAAAAGAAGAATGAATATCAGAATCCAATTCAGCATAAAAGAAAAAGATTAGAAATTTAAAATTCAAATTTAAAAATTTCAATTGAAAGTCAAAGTTGGACCAAAGTTGACCAAAAATATAAATTTTCAGAAAATCATTATTTTATTATATTTGGAAAAACAATTATACACAAAATCCAAAAATACATTGGAAAATTCCAATGTTTCAATTTTTAAATGATTAAAAATCAAAGTTTCAAATAAATTAATTTTAAAATATTTGTTAAAAATTATGGGTTGTTACACTCTCCCCCACTCAAAGCTTTTCGTCCTTGAAAAGGAACGAGACACAGAAAACAAAGAAAGATAAGATGAGATAGAATAGCAAATAGTACCTGAAACAAACAATTCTGGATTCAAAGCACGCATGCTCTCCTCCGTCTCCCAGGTACAATCTCGATCATCAGTACTCCACTGTACTTTGACCAGGTTGACAGATTTCCTTCTCAGCTATTTCGTACCTCTATCGACAATACGAAGTGGCTTCTTCTCGATAGTCAGATTAGGCTCAATATCCAAACTCTCGAGAGCAGAAGGCTGGACAATAAGAGATGGATCACGCAGATATCGACGAAGATGCGAAACATGGAATACATTATGCACTACAGAAAACTTCTCGGGCAAATCCAGACGATAAGCCAAAGAACCAATCCTCTCTAAGATGCGGAAAGGACCAATGAACCTAGGAGCAAGCTTCCCTCTACGAACAAACCAAATCACATTCCTTATTGGAGAGACCATAAGGAAAACCAGATCACCAACAAAAAACTCCAAACTCCTCCTATGCCGATCAGTGTACTTCTTCTGCCTATCCTGAGCACTCCTCATCTTCCTCTTAATCTCCTCAACTCTCTCAGAAGCCTCTAGAATCATATCAGGACCAAGAACCAAACGATTACCAGATTCTATCCAGCAGGATGGAGATCTGCAAGGTCAACCGTAAAGAGCAGCAAACAGAAACATTGCAATACTAGCCTGGATTCAAAAGGTGAAATGAGATTGATAAAGGATTAAGACAAGATAAAAATAAAAGATTTGAGATTATACCTGATAACTATTGTTATAGGTGAATTCGACAAGATGGAGATGATCTTCCCAAGATCCTCCATAATCAAGAACACAAGCACGAAGAAGATCCTCTAGAATCTGATTCACTCTTTCCGTTTGACCGTCGGTCTGTGGATGGTAAGTAGTGCTCAGATTCAGATGAGTACCCAAAGATTCCTGAAAAGCTTTCCAAAACTGACTGATAAAGATGGGATCTCGATCACAAACAATATTGATAGGAACACCACAGAAGAAGGAAGGTGAGTGATTAATCATCTTATGAGATTTAAGGCATTAAGACCCAAGTTAAGGGCAGCCATATTACTTTTATAAAACCATATCATGTTTTGTTTAATTTTATTCTCTGAATAAATAAATGTTGATCATGGTTGGTGTTTTGGCTGAGTCTTTGGTTGATGTTTGGATCTATTTTGATTGTTTTGATTAATGCTTTTAAAAGACAAACACCCTGATTACAGAAATGGCTTCTGTAATTTATAATCTAGTTTTATATGGGAATGAGTTAAACATTTTTACTGAGAAATAGGGTACTAATGAAGAATGAAGTAGGCAGTGTGAATAAGGGGATTCATGCTTATGTCTAGTTCATTTTAAAAATGATACGAACAATGCAATATACATACATACATATATATATATATATATATGCTGATTTGTTCAAATCACAAGTTAATATGTTTTTATGGGTTTTTCTCAAAAACCTTACCCTATGTTCACAGTAAAATAAATGTAAGGTTTATATGACTTCACCAGATTTATGTAAGAAATGGGAATATTTCTGAAAATAAATTTATGCAGGTCTTAGAAAATATGATTGAATAAAAATAACCTTAAAATGGGATGTGGTGTTTTACATGAATACTTTGTATGACTGGCTGAAACCCTGAGTGAGTTTAATATTCTATGATTTATGAAAGGAAGAAAAGAATAAGAAGCATTTCAAGAATTAACAAAATTCTCCTGAAAGAAAATGAGAATGGTCTCTAGATTATAAAGATAATCTAGGAGTAGTGCCTTGATCTATTCATCATTAGGTGGATGATGGGTATGTGCATGACTTGTTTAAGTCCTGTAGGCCTCTGTGTAAAGGGTTAACAGAATTGAGCCCCTTTGCAATGCACACATGGTGTTCAATGGCAAGAGTTAAGACTAAATAAATGATAAATGAGGATTGGGAAATTGAGCTATGGAATTAAGGGAGTCAATCCATAGGAGTAAATGTACATATAACTGAATTGTGTTGATGAATGAATACTTGTGTGCATGTATGTTAGTATAAGCTTATATGTATATATATATACTCAGATTTTAGTATAAATCTAAATAAGTATCAAACATATGAGTCTCTGCACAGAGTTTAGTAATTACAAGTTATTTATAAACTATGATTTCACTCACAGCAGAATATATTTTCTGACCCTATTTGTTGCCTTTGCAATCTTTGGGGTGTCTCATTTTCATTGAGGCAGTTCAAAGTGTTGCTGCAAGGAAAGATGCTTGAGTAGCTTGCTTGTATGGATGTTTGAAGAACTTGCTGGTCTTAAAATGCTTTAGAGAAGTAGAAGTTTGATTGTAATAAATAATCTAGGCAAACTCCCTTATGTCTTGTGTATTTCCAGGATTGATACTTGCTTTGTTTTCTTGAAAAAGAACATGTAAAAGAAAAAAAGAAAAAACTTAAGTATTATACGTGCTTGTGAGGTTTTGATTCAAGTAGCAGACTCTGGAAATAATCCAGAGGATTATAATGAAGGAGAACATAGCATATAATCTGATATGTGGATATATTCTCCTTGGCATGCTTGTTATATATCAATTATAAAGATTAAGTTGTTTTTGAATAAATATGTGCCAAAGCATTGAGTGGGTGGGTTGAACATGGTCTTGGCTAACCAGTAAGGCTTGTACATGTCTTGTAATTGATACAAGTACATGCAAAAGCTTGAAGCAATAGTCTTCAGATTTCTAGAGCAAACAAGACCATAGTGTAAGCTAATTCGAAATGCAACTAAATCCTATGACATGTCTAGAACAAGAGTAGGATTATGATATCATAAAACCTGAAAATCATAAGTATACAAGGATTTTAGGAATTGGAAATGGGTAAAATCTGGAACTGACTTCAATATGAAACTGAAGTAGCAAGTCAGAAATAGGGACAAACAATATAAACTCAAACAAGATTGTAGAGTAATTTTGTTAAGTGTTTAAAAATCCAAAACATCACACTCTATATGCTTTTAGCCAGAAATATACAAAGATCTTTCTAAAATCATATTCGACACTATTTCCAATCTAAATATCAAAAATCTGTATGACCTTTAGATTAGTTTACAACTCTATTACTCACATGATCATTACATGCTTCATGAACCTGGATATGTGCATTTTGCTTGACCTGAATTGCTTGTGCATGTTTGTGCATGTTTTGTGCATGTTTATGTTTGAATCCTGAATCTGGGCTAGACTAACCAGAGATCCATAGATCAAACCAAGTTTTAATATGTTTATCATTCTAAAACAACATGTATGAATTTTTGAAGCCCAAAGATCTAAAGCATGGGGTTATAAATCCATAAATTAATCAATCTGGTTTATAGAATAATCTGGAAAATGAAGAAGAGAAATATAGGTGCTAATACTTGAAAAATGTATTAGTCAATCTTGAGTTATTCCAAGATGAAAATACCTGAAAATGTATTAGTTAATCCTGAGTCATTTTAAGGTAGTAACACTTGAATCATGTATTAGTCAGTCTTGAGTCAAATAAAAGATTAAAGTGTAAAAATAGCTATGTGACACAAAACTTTTCAATTATGGAAAATGTTGTGTGATTAAATTTCTTTTCTACTTTAACACTCTAATAGGCAAAGAAACATTTATATATCTTCACATTTATAAATGATATGACTTAATTAAAATACTGATATTTTTATATTAGTAAATTCTGGATCTTGGAAAATTAATTAAAAGAAATGAAAGAGGCAAGAAAAGAAGTGATCCCTTGTTTAAAAAAAACTCAACTAAAAATCAGTAAAATATAGTAGAAGAAAAATAGGTCACTTCAGTATCGTAGTACACTTAGCAGATTATCCATATTAACATTGTGCGGTTGAGGCGAGTCCGGAACCGAGCAAGCCCATGTGTAGATAAATTGCTGTTTGATAATAATTTAATTAGTAAAGCTTCTCCTTTGGGAAAAAGAACACTGTTCGGAAGGAAAGGAATAGAGACTTAGGTTACTGGATTTATTCGGGGGGTTTTAGACTCGATAATCTAGCATATCAAAGAAGTATTCCTTTTCATAGTGAGGGGTATAATAGTCTTTCGTGTATTATATTCACGGAAGAAGTTACACTACTTAAACCTTTTTGTGCATTTTGGATGTCGAACAGGCTCATGGGAGTTTATAGTTTGGCATGCATGCTTCAACCATTATTGGCTACCATGTGTGTTGAAAGAGACTCCTTTGGTGTAATAAAAGTTTCTTATAGTTTGCAATTGTTCTTGTCGGCTTGTTGCCATTTACTGCTGTTTGTTGTTGGCTGACCTGGATTGTTGTTGATTTTGTTCCTTACATTGCATGTCTGATAGTTTGTGTGCTATCCATGGTTTGCTATCGTTTGATCATTGCTTGTTTCTCACTATTGCTTGCCTTGAATGAAAATTAATTGTTTCATTGTTTTGTGTGCTTGTTGTTTGTTATTGGTTAGAATCTGGCATGGAGTTGGTATAGTGATCGATCACTCGATCACATCCGACGAGCACGTATGATCGAATGGGGGGATCCGCATCCTTTGGCTTAGGCCATGGGTAGATATGCTTAATGAAGAGTGCCGATCTTATATTAGTGACCGTATAAGTTGTTGATTGGTTGATCTAGTTTGCCAATATTTTTTATTGATTAGTTTTGATTCTTATTGATTCATTGCTAATGATATTGTGTCGACTTTAACATCTACAACTCTTGTTGAGTTCTATGGAGGTGGAGTAGGCCGTTTGGGCTACTCAACGAAGAGTCACACTTATGAATTTTATTTTGATTTCAAATTAGTTCTAGGTGAGTTGGACTCACTATTACTTCTAAAAGTGACTAAGGATCGTTAATATGAATTATTAACTAAACTATTTACTTGTGCGGAATATAAATATAAAAGTAAAAATAATAAAGTAAACGATAATAGAGTTTTTATACTAGTTCGAACTTCCCGTTCTATGTCAAGCCCAAGACTCCTTTTGGAATTCAATCGAAACCCTCAGTTAACCCGAGGAACAAGTATTACACTGCTTACGCAACCGAACAGGACTTCAACTTCCTAGGCAACAGAATAGGACTTCAACCCCCTGAACAACCGTACATGACTTCAATAATACAGAAAATTATCTGACTAAATGTGCTCTTTTAATAGCACGGATTAGTCTTTAGAGTACACCCTTCCTATAGTCTTCTCCTTTGTGGTATATCGTGTAATTCGTGAAGACATGAAGTTTATTAGATCACCAATGAAGTATTCTAGAATGAACAAGTGATCAGAATGAAGTTTTTAAATATTGAATGCTTAGAGTTCAGATAACAAGATAGACTAGAAATAAGAATAAGAATTGATTCTCAAAACAATGGAATTCATGGCTATTTATAGAGATTAAGAGTTGTATTCGTTTATGAAAGATAACCATGAAAAGATATGGAAGCAATTCTTGAATCAAGAGTTGTTTCTGTTTATTAAAATGAATTGTCTCTTGAAAAACTACCAGTTATGAAGTTTCAGCCGTCTGAACTAAACGTTTCAGCCATATGAATCGATTGAAAATCAAAACAGTAAAGAAATAGTGTCAAAATGGTATAATTCAACCGTATAAATATTCCTAGTCAGTCCGCTGAATGTTCATATTATTTTTTGACCATGCACAGCATTCAGTCGGCTAACAAGGGTCATTCAGCCGGTTGAATGCAGCGTTTTCATGTAGTTTCTTTGAATTGCCAATATTTTTATTTTGAATGCATATATATACCACTTCAGAGAGATTTTAACATCTATCTACATCTAAACTCAGACTCCATGCCTAACAAAAATATTGTAGCAATATTCTGGAATCTGAATCTGGTCTTCATATGTTTTTGACTATTCTCCTACAAACTTGGTAAGTTCATATAATATTTACTTATATAGTTGTTACAATCAAAACACCAAAATTCGAGGTTCAAACATTCTCTCCCCTTTTGATGATGACAACTATGTAAGTTACACAAATAAAAACAGATTTATACTCCCCTTGTCTTGATACCCCCCTATCATTATGACGTATCTTTTTCTCCCCTTTTATCATTGACAAAAAGGAAAACTTAGTAGATAGGAGAAATATTAAAAATATACGCAATGTTGATATGATTAAAAGAATTTGTTTTTTAAAAGACTGAAAATGGACAACTTTGAAATACTGTTCATGGGTAAAGTTGTTGAAAAATAACAATCTTTGGTTCCTATCATGTGTTTTGAGCAACCACTATCAAGTATCCACTATCCTCTTTTCTTAGTTGGCACTTGCAAAAAATATAGAGATGACGTTGGTACCCACTTTTTGTTAGGGTCCTAAGAGTTAGGTCTTAGGAAACCAAACCCAAGAGGGTTTAGAATTCCCTTTATAAGTAAAATTTTATTTTTATGAACTGTATCTATAAAAGTCTTAATATACTTATTTCTAATTAAACAATTGTTTGTCTTTAGAACCCAAATCTTAATAGATTTTGAATGATTAAATTCTTTTAAAATAGGTTTTACAAAAGTATTATCTTTCTTTTTAAAGTTTGTATATAGAGAACTATTACTTTTAGGAATTTTTGTCATCTTATTATATCCTAATCCCTTTTTATTTCAAGTAGCTTGTGAATTTTCAAAAATTCTAGAAAGATTTTTTCTTCCTTTATTAAAATTAGAAATGATTTGGTAACGTTTTCTAATTTTGTTTTCAGACTAGAGATGTCTAGTTCTAATATTTTAATAGTAGATTTTAGTTCATGATTTTCAGAAAAAAGAATTTCATTCTTTTCTTTTTGAGTTTCTATTTCCCTACTTAGTATCGTAAGCTAAGAGGTTGTATTAGAACAATATTCTTGAGCAATTACAAGTTCTTCTTCTAAAATTTTCTTTTCATCATTTAACATATCTACTTCAATTTCAGTTCTATTTAATTTTCCAAGTGTACCTTTTTATTTTCTTTTGATATTCCTTAGTGTATCTAGTAGTTCTGAGTTTACATCCACTTAATCATCAAAGGTAAGATCACTTACATTGTTACTTGTAGCCATAAAGCATACGTTGGCTTGTTCTGTGTCACTATCACTATCACTGTCTGATGAAGAAGAAGATTCTGAATCATCCCATGTAACATAAAATGCTTGCTTCTTCTTATATTTGTCCCTTTTATTCTTGTACCTGTCTTTCTTTCGATCAGGACAGTCCTTTTTTATGTGACCCTTTTTGTGACATTCGTAGCATTCGAGATTTGAAGCTGATGGTTTATTGGTGTTCTTATTATTTCCAAATTTATTGTTCTTTCTAAATTTCAAAAAGCTTTTGAAATTTTTAGCTATAAACGCCATGTCATCTTCATTCGAATTTGATTCTTCCTTTCCTGCTTGTAAATTTACTTCATATGACATTAGATTTCCTATCAACTCTTCTGGTTTTATGGTTGAAATATCATCAGTGTAACAACCCGCATATTTTACGATTGAATATTTAAAAAAAATTATTTAAATATAGAATCATTAATCGGATTAAAGTCCAAAAAGCTACTTTTTGTAAACAGTCGAATTGGGACCCGAGACCACTTCCATTGAGTCCAAAATGGCATTTGCGACTTTTTTAAGTATAAACATCGATATATTTGGAGTAAGTTGAATTTTGCTATTTTCTATTGGGCTTTGGGTTTGGGTTTCATCCCAACTCACTCTATAACCTAGTTCAGCCCTCTCCTCTCCTCTTCACTTACTTTCTATTTTCTTAAAAACCCAAGCACAACTAAAAATGGGGAGAGGAATGAGAAATAAGAAACTACAAGCCCTAGTTTTCATTTGCAAATTCAAGATTTTAACTCCAACATCAAATAAAAGCTTTGGTAAGCTCCCTCTTCATCTTCTCTAACTCATTCTCTCTTCAATTTTAGAAATTTCCTAAACCTAACTTAGGAAATGTTCTCCTTTTGAGCTTAGGTTCAAGTTTCTTGAGTTGAAGTGGTAGAGTGGTTGATCTTCCTTTGCTTTCAAGCTTCTCCTTCATCATTTTTGGGTTTAAAGGTGAGTTTTTGAACTCACATCTATTTCTATAGATATTGTTGTTGTTGGGCATGAATTCCTAACACATATTTATGTTCATTTGCTTTCAATTTGGATTGAATTGGTGAATTGTTCAATTTTTGGTTTTTGGAATCCAATTTTTGTAAAAATCCAATCTTTGATGTTTGAACACGTAGTGGAGCGTTTCAGAGGGCCATACAAGGTTGGGTTGTCGTTTGGCGTAAATCCTCAGTCGAAGTTGCTCATTCGTTCGCTTCCATCCATGTTATCGGATTTACCCCAAAGGGGGCTAGACTGAATGTGCATCTGAAGCAGGTTCAGTCGACTGAACCAGAAATCAAAATTGCTCAGAAGCAGGTTCAGTCGACTGAACCAGTGGTTTAGTCGACTGAACCAGATAGTCAGTCGACTGAACCTGGGGATACGAAATTCGTATCCCTGTGTCAGTCGACTGACCACCTGGTTCAGTCGACTGACCTGATCGTCTCAGCCAAATTAATTATTTTGTTTTTGATTTTCAGTTTATATCAATTCGAGGTTATCCGATTTGTTGTTATCATTATTATCTACTCTGTTGACTTCTTTTTTGTGATTTTTGTGGATATCCATTTTTGATGGATTCGGTATTGATTTCTCTAGATTTGATTCACGTCTTTGAACGTGAATTTTTGATGGTTGATTTTTTCTACAATCATTTTTGTGACTTGTCACTTTAAAATACAAAGGTTTCTATACTAGCAGTAAATATTCAAACTCTTTACAAAGATGATTTCAACTCTATTTTTAATACAAAGCTCGTTTATAAAACCGTTTTCTAATCTATTAGTATATACAAACCTTTACCTCATTCGTATAAGAAAATCTAATTAAACGGCTTAGCAAAACAAGTGGTATGAAACGCTTGCGTTTACTTCGTCGGTTAATTTATGGACTTGTTCGATTGAAAATCTTGTGACAATTTTCGAGTGGAAATCTACAATTTGTTCGTAAATATTTAAGTTAAGCTAGTGGTTATGGGACAAGAAGCTAAACTCATATATTTACTGGCTTAGTGTAATGCACACTTTTTATTGATTGCTGATGATCATTTTGTGATTTAGACTAGTGATGTGCGATGTCTATTTGTCTGCGAGGGAGACTAAACCCCGTTTCTGTGGAACTTTGGTTCAATTTGGGGTAGCGACCCGTGGTCTTTGGACCGTTTGTGGAGCTTCGGCTCAATTTTTATAGTTAGTGACCATGGAATAACATTCCGTTTATGATACACGTGTTGGTGAGTTTTATGCTCCCGTTTGTGTTAGGCCTCCCCCTTTGTGATTTCTGGATTTCTAATTGATGATTTCTAGAATTTGTGTTTCACCAACTTTTGCGATTGGCATTAATACGTTTGTCAATATTTGTAGTTTGGTGAATAAAATAAAGAATATGATATTCTTTTTGGTGCTTTGAGATTTTTGAGATATTGTATGATTTTGTTGTTGTTTAACTCATATTTGTTTTAGTAGGACATTATTGTTATCATACGTTCTTATTATATCTCTGCTTATATCTCATTCCTTTATCTGATATTTATAGTTAGACTGATCCGTTTATTATTTTCTTATTAAATAATACTCGGGTCAGACCGAGATGTTACAGGTGCTTTTGCTTAACTCCTTATCTAGGATCATCTTCTGACTTTTGTCTAACTACACTACATTTGTAGTTTTTGTTGTTATACATTCGAGATATAGACTCTATGATGTATACTTATCCTTTTGTCATGCACTTGTATCTATTCTTTTGTGATATTGTGGACCTTATTTGACCACTACTCTGATGTACACCTTTTTGTGTTATATATTCATATCTTTTTCCGCCTTTGTGATATGAATGTCTGTGACTGTGACTGATTTGTGTTATGTTTATCTCTATATTTGTTTCCGAAGTCCACTTAGCCACTGTGTGGTAGCTTTGAGTTTGTATCGGTATGTCGGATTTCCTCTTGAAATGAAATGCATGTTACTCTATCTGACATATCGGTGCTCGCACAAAGCAATTACACGGATGGTCGCTCCTCAACAGCCTTATTCTTCGTGCTAGTCGACAGCATTACCCAGTAGTGTTCTTGGCTAGCGTGAGCATAGAGGTGGGGCGTCACAGCATGGTATCAGAGCAAAACTTCGGAACAATGTAGAATAATCTAGCAAGGATCATTGTCCTAAGTCTTTCTTAGGAATCGTGCCATAGGATTTCATTCGAGTCTTCGCACCGTTCTATCCTATTTCTTTTTATGATACCTTGTTTTACCCATCAACTTTGTTTGATATTCATTTTGTGAATAACCTTTTTTTCCTCTTCATTCTTTCTTTCTTAGAGAAGAGAAATGGTTAGACCTGGCCGTCCCAGCGCCGGTCAATCTAGTGCTACTCCCCATGATGGAGTATTTATGACTGCTCAACAATTTCTAGATCTTGTGAGAAATGCTCAAGCTACCGGACCTATTCCTGATCCCACACATCCTAAATCTTGGTTTGCATGCTTGTGCAGTGATTACACCAACTTGGGTGGAAAGCCATTCAAAGGATCCGAGAGAATTATAGAATTCCAGGCTTGGCTTCGAGCATGCGACCGCATCTTTTCTCGCATGAATCTTATTGATCTTCATCGAGTCCCAGTGGCTTCAAGTATGCTCCAAGAAAGAGCATTGGACTGGTATGAGCTTTTGATCTCTGAAATTAGTGAAGCGAATCTTACTTGGGAGCAATTCCGGGAAAGGTTCGAGCTGAAATTCGTGCCGGAGGCTAAAAAAGTAACTTTAGCTCGGCGCTTTATCGACCTTGTTCAAGGTGAATCTTCCGTGATGGACTACGTCGCATCTTTTGAATCTCTCTCTAAATATGGGGTTGAATACATTAATACCCCATTGAAGAAAAATCAAAGATTTGTCTATGGCTTGAACAAGAGCCTCAAAAAGCCATTACTTCTGAAATTAGAAGTCTCTTTTGACCAACTTGTTGATATTGCCCTTCGACTCGAAGAGGCTGATAAAGTTAGTGATGCTGAGGTCAAACCAAACATAAAAAAGAAGAGACCTTTTAAATTCAAGCCTAATCCCAACAAGAAGGGAAAGCAAGCAACACCGGTAGCAAATACTCCTACCTCCCACCGTGGAGAATGTTACAATTGTGGTTCTAAGGACCATTATGCAAACAAGTGCCTGAAGCCTCTTTTCTGCCGCTATTGCAAGAGTTCGGGTCATACTTTATCTTTATGTCCCAAACTTCAAGGTAAGAAGGAGGGTAAGCTAAATGTTGTACAAGCCCCTTCTAACACTTCTCGTGGTCAAGGTATTTCTCATTCTATCCTTGATGGTATTATTATATTTCATGATCTTTCTATTCGAGTTCTTTTTCATACGGGTGCATCTCACTCATTTATATCAAAAGAACTTGTTGATGCTTTGTCTTTGGATGTTATTGGCTTGATGACTTCTTTGAGAATTGCGAATCTGGTCAGCGGATCTGCAACACTCAGTTTATTGTGTAAAGATGTCGAAATTATTTTATGTGATTACTCTTTCCAAGCCGATTTGCATGTTATGTGTTACCTTGGTTTCGGAATGATTTTGGGAATGGATTGGCTTAACCGTTATGAAGCCCATATCCTATGTCCAAAGCGGACTATATATCTTCGACATCCTCAATCTGTTAAGCAGATTTTTCTTGTTCTGAAAGATTTAGATTCCAATTCGGGAGCATCCTTGTATTCACTAAATCCTCATGATGATGATAACGATGATGAGGAAGATGTCATTTCCCTCATTCACATTGTTCGTGAATTTCCCGACATATTTGAGCCCGTTCTAGGATTACCACCTAAGCGAGCAATTGAGTTCAGAATTAATCTAATCCCTGGAGCTCTGCCTATTACTCGCCCTCCTTATCGTATGTCCAATAAAGAAAATGAGGAGATGCGTAAACAATTATCTGAATTGGAAGCGAAGCAATTTATTCAATCTAGTTCCTCTCCATGGGGAGCTTCGGCTATTTTTGTGAAATAATCTGATGGTACACTTAGGCTTTGCGTTGATTATCGCAAACTTAATGATCTCACCATCAAGAATAAATATCCCTTGCCTCGGATTGATGATTTATTTGATCAGCTTAGTGGTGCTAAAGTCTTTTCATAGTTAGACTTAGCAACCGGTTTTCATCAGCTCCGTATTACGGAGGATAGCATTCCTTTGACATCATTCCGTACTCGTTATGGATCTTATGAATGGCTTGTTATGCCATTTGGTTTGACGAATGCTCCAGCTTATTTCGTCGACCTTATGAATCGAGTTTTCAAAGACTTCGTCGATCGATTTGTTCTCATCTTTATAGATGATATTCTTATTTATTTAAAAACCGAGGAGGAGCATGAAAATCATCTTCGGATTGTGTTGGAAACTCTTAGGAGCAACCAATTGAAAGCAAAATTTTCTAAATGCCACTTTTGGCAATCTCGTGTGAAATTTTTGGGACATATTATTTCTGAATCCAGAATTTCCGTGGATCCTTCAAAGATTGAAGCGATTCAAAATTGGAAGAGACCGGAGAGTGTGACGGAAATTCGTAGCTTTCTTGGATTGGCGGGCTATTACCATCGGTTCATAAAAGACTTTCCTAAGATTTCCGTACCTCTTACTAATCTTACAAAGAAGGGAGTTAAATACATTTGGTCAAACAAGTGTGAAGCTTCATTTCAAAAATTAAAAGAACTCCTTTCCGATGCTCCTATTCTTGTGATTCCCGATGGGAACCAAGATTTTATTGTTTATACCGATGCTAGTCGTGTTGGTCTGGGAGCCGTTCTCATGCAAAGGGAACGTGTTATCGCTTATGCCTCTAGGCAATTAAAGCCTGCCGAGACTAGATATGCCACTCATGATTTAGAGCTCGCGGCTATTATTTTCGCCCTTAGAATTTGGCGCCATTATCTTTTGGGGGAGAAGTTTGTTCTCTACACCGATCATAAATCATTGAAATATTTATTTTCTCAAAAGGAACTTAATTTGCATCAACAACGTTGGCTCGAGTTCCTTGCATCCTATGATCTTGATATTCTTTATACTCCCGGAAAGGGAAATCGTGTTGCCGATGCCCTTAGTCGTAAGCAACAAGCGGTTGTTTCCATGATGATATCCGAGTGGAATGATCTCGAGACTTTATCCACTTGTGAGATTCGAGATCGTGAATCTGATTTATGTTCATCTCCTGTTTTATGTAGCCTTGAGGTTCATCCTTCTCTTTTAGACCGCATTCTTGAAGCTCAAAAGCATGATCCCGAATTGGTTCTTCTTAGCCAAAGTTGTAGGGATAAAATTGATATTAAAGGTTTGAAAGACTTTGATATTGAATCTCGTGGCGGTATTCGAAAATTTGGTAGACTTATTGTGCTAAATATTATTGATCTTCGTAATGATATTTTAGAAGATTCTCATCGTTCTAAATTTACCATTCATCCCGGTAGTAGTAAAATGTATGCGGATATGAAGCGACTTTATTATTGGGAGGGAATGAAATCTGATATTGCTAACTTTGTTAAGCATTGCATGACTTGCCAACTCATAAAGGCCGAGCATCAAAGGCCCGGTGGGTTATTGCAACCTTTGGAAATTCCAATATGGAAGTGGGATCAAATTTACATGGACTTTATTGACGGTCTTCCCCATTCTCGTTCGGGTCATGATAGCTTATGGGTGATAGTAGATAGACTTACAAAACCCACCCGTTTTATTCCCGTTCGGTCCAATCGGACCGTACCTATTTTGGCTAAGCTCTTTGTCAAAGAGATTGTTAAATTGCATGGAGTTCCTACTTCTATTGTTGGTGATCGTGATCCATTGTTTACTAGTGGATTTTGGAAAGGTCTTCAAAAAGCTTTGGAAACGAAGCTTAATTTTAGCACCGCTTATCATCCTCAGTTCGATGGATAAACCGAGCGGGTGAATCAAACTCTTGAAGATCTTCTTCGTGCATGTGTTCTTGATTTTGGTGGAAGTTGGGAAGATCATATTTCTCTTGTTGAATTTTCCTATAATAACAACTTCCAATCTAGTATTGGTATGGCACCTTTCGAGGCACTTTACGGAAGGCCATGCCGATCTCCTTCGTGTTGGCTTGAAGCCGGTGAGAAGCTGGTTTTAGGTCCAGAATTTATTCGTGATGCAACAGAAAAGATTGACCTTATTCGTCATAGGATGAAAGAAGCTCAAAGTAGACAAAAATCCTATGCTGATAACCGAAGAAGGAAATTAGAATTTTCTGTGGGAGATTTTGTGTTTATTCGTGTTTCACCTATGAAGGGTGTTGTGCGTTTCAGTCGATCGGGAAAATTAGCACCTCGATATATTGGCCCATTTCCCATCATCGAATGCACTGGTTCCGTGGCTTATTACCTTTCATTACCGGCTCAGTTTTCTGCTATTCATGACGTGTTTCATGTTTCTCAACTACGGAAATGCCTTCGAGATTCCGATTCTATTCTTGAGCCCAATGTTATTGAAGAAATTAAAGTTTTGCCTAATTTGACTTATGAGCAACATCCTATCCGTATCATTGCTTCGGAGATTAAACGCCTCTGAAATAAAGATGTTCCTCTTGTTAAAGTTTAGTGGTCCTCAAATCCTAAGGATTGCTCTTGGGAATCCAGAGAATTCATCGAGCGAACACATCCGGACTTGCTCTCTCGTGCTCCTTAAGGTGAACTTCTTATTTCAAATTTATTCTTTTTGTGTTGATATGCTTTTGTTGTTGTTACTTCTTATTTGTTTCTTAAAGATTGCGAGGACGCAATTTCTTTAAGGAGGGGAGTCTGTAACAACCCGCATATTTTACGATTGAATATTTAAAAAAATTATTTAAATATAGAATCGTTAATCGGATTAAAGTCCGAAAAGCTACTTTTTGTAAACAGTCGAATTGGGACTCGAAACTACTTCCATTGAGTCCAAAATGGCATTTGCGACTTTTTTAAGTATAAACATCGATATATTTGGAGTAAGTTGAATTTTGCTATTTTCTATTGGGCTTTGGGTTTGGGTTTCATCCCAACTCACTCTATAACCTAGTTCAGCCCTCTCCTCTCCTCTTCACTTCCTTTCTATTTTCTTAAACACCCAAGCACAACTGAAAATGGGGAGAGGAATGAGAAATTAGAAACTACAAGCCCTAGTTTTCATTTGCAAATTCAAAATTTTAACTCCAACATCAAATAAAAGCTTTGATAAGCTCCCTCTTCATCTTCTCTAACTCATTCTCTCTTTAATTTCAGAAATTTCCTAAACCTAACTTAGGAAATGTTCTCCTTTTGAGCTTAGATTCAAGTTTCTTGAGTTGAAGTGGTAGAGTGGTTGATCTTCCTTTGCTTTCAAGCTTCTCCTTCATCATTTTTGGGTTTAAAAGTGAGTTTTTGAACTCACATCTATTTCTATAGATATTGTTGTTGTTGGGCATGAATTCCTAACACATATTTATGTTCATTTGCTTTCAATTTGGATCAAATTGGTGAATTGTTCAATTTTTGGTTTTTGGAATCCAATTTTTGTAAAAATCCAATCTTTGATGTTCGAACACGTAGTGGAGCATTTCGGAGGGCCATACAAGGCTGGGTTGTCGTTTGGCGTAAATCCGCAGTCGAAGTTGCTCATTCGTTCGCTTCCATCCGTGTTATCGAATTTGCCCCAAAGGGGGCTAGACTGAATGTGCTTCTGAAGCAGGTTCAGTCGACTGAACAAGTGGTTCAGTCGACTGAACCAGACCCAGGAAATTATCTGGGTCTGTATCAGTCGACTGACCATCAGGGTCAGTCGACTGACCCTGGGGATACGAAATTCGTATCCCTGTGTCAGTCGACTGACCACCTGGTTCAGTCGACTGATCGTCTCAGCCAAATTAATTAATTTGTTTTTGATTTCCAGTTTATATCAATTCGAGGTTATCCGATTTGTTGTTATCATTATTATCTACTCTGATGACTTCTTTTTCAGGATTTTTGTGGATATCCATTTTTGATGGATTCGGTATTGATTTCTCTGGATTTGATTCACGTCTTCGAATGTGAATTTTTGATGGTTGATTGTTTCTACAATCATTTTTGTGACTTGTCACTTTAAAATACAAAGGTTTCTATACTAGTAGTAAATATTCAAAATCTTTACAAAGATGGTTTCAACTTTATTTTTAATACAAAGCTCGTTTATAGAACCGTTTTCTAACCTATTAGTATATACAAACCTTTACCTCATTCGTATGAGAAAATCTAATTAAACGGCTTAGCAAAACAAGTGGTATGAAACACTTGCGTTTACTTCGTCGGTTAATTTATGGACTTGTTCGATTGAAAATCTTGTGACAATTTTCAAGTGGAAATCTACAATTTGTTCGTAAATATTTAAGTTAAGCTAGTGGTTATGGGACATGAAGCTAAACTCATATATTTACTGGCTTAGTGTAATTCACACTTTTTATTGATCGATGATGATCATTTTGTGATTTAGACTAGCGATGTGCGATGTCTATTTGGCTGCGAGGGAGACTAAACCCCGTTTCTGTGGAACTTTGGTTAAATTTGGCGGGGTAGCGACCCATGGTCTTCGGACCGTTTGTAGAGCTTCGGCTCAATTTTTATATTTTCAAGTGGAAATCTACAATTTGTTCGTAAATATTTAAGTTAAGCTAGTGGTTATGGGACATGAAGCTAAACTCATATATTTACTGGCTTAGTGTAATTCACACTTTTTATTGATCGATGATGATCATTTTGTGATTTAGACTAGCGATGTGCGATGTCTATTTGGCTGCGAGGGAGACTAAACCCCGTTTCTGTGGAACTTCGGTTAAATTTGGCGGGGTAGCGACCCATGGTCTTCGGACCGTTTGTAGAGCTTCGGCTCAATTTTTATGGTTAGCGACCATGGAATAGCGTTCCGTTTATGATACATGTGTTGGTGAGTTTTATGCTCCCGTTTGTGATAAGCCTCCCCCTTTGTGATTTCTGGATTTCTAATTGATGATTTCTAGAATTTGTGTTTCACCAGCTTTTGCGATTGGCATTAATACGTTTGTCAATATTTGTAGTTTGGTAAATAAAATAAAGAATATGATATTCTTTTTGGTGCTTTGAGATTTTTGAGATATTGTATGATTTTGTTGTTGTTTAAATCATATTTGTTCTAGTACGACATTATTGTTATCATACGTTCTTATTATATCTCTGCTTATATCTCATTCCTTTATCTGATATTTATAGCTAGACCGATCCGTTTATTATTTTCTTATTAAATAATACTCGGGTCAGACCGAGATGTTACAGGTGCTTCTGCTTGACTCCTTATCTAGGATCATCTTCTGACTTTTGTTTAACTACACTACATTTGTAGTTTTTGTTATTATACATTCGAGATATAGACTCTATGATGTATACTTATCCTTTTGTCATGCACTTGTATCTATTCTTTTGTGATATTGTGGATCTTATTTAACCACTACTCTGATGTACACCTTTTTGTGTTATATATTCATATCTTTTTCCGCCTTTGTGATATGAATGTCTGTGACTGATTTGTGTTATGTTTATTTCTATATTTGTTTCCGAAGTCCACTTAGCCACTGTGTGGTAGCTTTGAGTTTGTATCGGTATGTCGGATTTCCTCTTGAAATGAAATGCATGTTACTCTATCTGACATATCGGTGCTCACACAAAGCAATTACACGGATGGTCGCTCCTCAACAGCCTTATTCTTTGTGCTAGTCGACAGCATTACCCAGTAGTGTTCTTGGCTAGCGTGAGCATAGAGGTGGGACGTCACAATTAGCTTCTTCAATTGCCAAGACTTTTCGTTCCCATTCATCCATTAAAGAATTGAGGATTTTTGATCAAAATCTATGTATTTTTCTCCTAACGCCAAAAGTGAATGATATATATCTTGAAACCTAGAATACGTTTCATTTATAATTTCATCTTGCTTTCTAAAATTTTGGAACTGGTTCTTAAGCATAGAAATCTTGCTTTGATTAACTTTGTTAGTACCTTCATGTGTAACTTTAAGTGTATGCCAAATTTCATATGCCAAATTGCACATACTAACTCTGTTAAACTCATTTTTATCTAATGAACAAAACAACATATTCATGGCTTTAGCATTAGCATTAGCAGTAGCAATAGCATCTAATTTTTGTGTGTTAGACCATTATGCATATGGTGTAGTAGGTAAAGTGTATTCATTCTGAGCGATATTCCAAGTATCATATCCATTTGCTTGCATATAAATTCTCATTCTAGTTGACCAATAATTATAGTTTAATCCATTAAACAGTGGTTGTCATGCATTGGATTGACCTTCAATAAAACTTGTGCTAGTGTTATTTTCCATATTATTTGAATATCAAATAACCGTGTTATGGTTATATGGGTACCAATTGAAAGTGACTAAGGATCGTGTAATATGAAATATTAACTAAATTATTTACTTATTCGGAATATAAATATAAAAGTAATAAAGTAAATGACAACATAGATTTTTATACTGGTTCGAACTTCCCGTTCTACGTCCAGTCCTAGACTCCTTCTGGAATTCAATCGAAACCCTCACTTAACCCGGAGGAACATGTATTACACCGCCTAAGCAACCGAACGGGCCTTTAACCGCCTGAGCAATGGAATAGGACTTCAACCCCCTGAGTAACCGAACAAGACTTCAATAATATAGAAAATTATCTGACTAAATGTGCCTTTTAATAGCACAGATAAGTCTTTAGAGTACACCCTTCCTATAGTCTTCTCCTTTGTGGTATATCGTGTAATTCATGAAGACATGAAGTTTATTAGACCACCAATAAAGTATTCTAGAATGAACAAGTGATCATAATGAAGTTTTTAAATATTGAATGCTTAGAGTTAAGATAACAAGATAGACTAGAAATAAGAATAAGAATTGATTCTCAAAACAATGGAATTCATGGCTATTTATAGAGATTAAGAGTTGTATTCGTTCATGAAAGATAGCCATGAAAAGATATGGAAGCAGCTCTTGAATCAAGAGTTGTTTCTGTTCATTAAAATGAATTGTCTCTTCAAAAAACTACCAATTATGAAGATTCAGCCGTCTAAACTAAACGTTTCATCCATCTGAATCGATTGAAAATCAAAATAGTAAAGAAATAGTACCAAAATGGTATAATTCAGCCGTCTAAAATTCCTAGTCAGTCCGTTGAATGTTCATATTATTTTTTGACCATGCACAACATTTAGTCGGCTAACAAGGGTCATTCAACCGGCTGAATGCAGTGTTTTCATGTAGTTTCTTTGAATTGCCAATATTTTTATTTTGAGTGCATATATATACAACTTCGGAGAGATTTTAACATCTATCTACATCTAAACTCAGACTCCATGCCTAACAAAAATATTGTAGCAATATTCTGGAATCTGAATATGGTCTTCATATGTTTTTGAGTATTCTCCTGCAAACTTGGTTAGTTCATATAATATTTACTTATATAGTTGTCATAATCAAAACACCAAAATTCGAGGTTCTAACAACTTCATGTTATATGCATATATATATATATATATATATGTGTGTGTGTGTGTGTGTGTGTGTGTAGGTTTGATCGGAATTTATATATATTGAATTTAAGATTGTTGGGTTAGTTGGGCTTGTGTTCATGTTGGAAACATAATTAACACTAACCATTAGTTGTTTAAGACCCTAGTAACTATGTTTTGAAAATAGTTAGAAGCCATAGAATTGATTTGGGCTAATTGGGTGATCTTTTGTAATGTTATGGTTTACTTTAAGATTAATGATGTAGTGTAATGATGTACACTCCATTAGAAAATATAACTAATCCATTTGAATTGATTTGCTAAAGGATAATAAATTAATTAAGAGTTTTGGGACATCTATACTCCTTGTTGAAGTGGTTAGAGGTCCAATGAGCATTAATTAGTGTTTATAAAATGGTTTGAAGATTTTAATAATGAAGAATAGACTTTATAAAATAGATATAAGATTTTAAAAAATAAATATGAGATTTTATAAAATAAAGGTGGGATTTTATAAAATAGTAAATAGGTGAATACTTGATTTGAATGAAGCAAATGAAATATTTTAAAGAGTTGAGTCGATTTATAAGCTAGAATTGTATTTTTATAAATGGTTTGAGATTTTATAAAATAGTATAAAGAAATTGTTAGTGACTTATAGGACTCTCATTAGAATGATGAAATGATAAAAGAAGTATTCATTAGCTTGTGTTTAAAGTAATGGAGCAAAACATCGGGCTCTAGATTTTTAAAGAGTTACTTTGATTTAAAAGAAAATAAATTAGCCAATTTTGATTTAAAATATGAAGATTTATTCTTGGTATATTGTGTGATTAGAAAAGTATGAAAAGCTGTTTATGGATTTTAAAATATGATGTCGGTAACATATGGACTTTCATATAAAGAGCAGTGCTACCGTTCGAGCTTGGTGCATTAGCACATGAATTCATATGGAGTCACTTGTGTTTATAAGGGTCCGATATTGAATTATCGAATCATAGAAATTTGGGGTAAAATCAAATAGCAGTACACTTGTGTATTAGGGATTCATCTATTAGTACGTCAGCTTTGAGTCTAGATTTTTTTGGACACAGAGTCTCCAGGTGACTTACACCGATCCGACTTAGGCTTTAGCACTGGATTCCCGACGATGAGCATTCAAGATAGATTCTTGAGATGGTCCCTGGGGTTTTCCATGCATGGACTGCATCCACGCAAGGGAGACACAGTTTGGGGGAAATATGTATGGCCAAAAGAGGGACCAAAATGTATACTATGTAACAAATGAACCATGCAAATCATATAAGCTTGTTGGCTTAGGACAGTTTGGGAGAAAGAAGATACTCGATTGTTTGTAGTGACTTGAATAATTTTCTAGGTTATAACCATACTGAGGGGTACTGAGTTGCACTCATTAAATTACTCTTGCTATTATTTTGCGATCGAGGAGAGTGGGCTATGAATATTAATTTTAATTGCTTGTTCCATTAAAATTGTTGCCATGACAATTGGTTGTTTATTTTTATAATGCATTGTTATTGTTGTTTGGATTCATTAATTTGTTATTGCTATTCTTATTTGTTAATTTCATGATAGCATAGGAAGTTGGCATATGTTTAAAGTTTCATGAAAATTTGAAATCTCATGCAACTTAGAAAGTTTACTTTTGGAGATTTCATGGGGGTATGCACATGCTAGTGCATTCATCCATGTTCACACTAGAATTTGCACGTAGATTGATGTTATGTTATCATTTGCATTCATGTTAGAGTTGCTAACGATTCCATTCATTTTGGAATTGCAAATTATATTTAGAAAAGAATTGCAAGTTATGGACATGTTTGAATTGTATGAACGGTTGTCTTGTTGTTCTTGTATACATGTTGCTATGGATGCATGTGCTTGCGATTGCTGTTTGTGATTTTGGTTGCCATGGTTGCTTGGAAGGACTATGGATATTTTGTTGGTGGGGAGGGTTACATCACTCTTGGAGATTTCAAGGGCTAAATCTTTTTAAAGGGGAGAGAATGTAACACCCCATGTTTTCAATGAAAATATTTAAAATGGAAATTTTAAATGCAATTGAACTAGGCTCGGGAACATAGTCCATTGCTTCCGGAGTGTGTCTGAACATATATTTTGATATAAGGTATGGCATGTTTTGAGAAAGTGTGTTTAAGGGCAAAATGGTCGTTTGAGGGTTAGATTTGTGAATTGAGGCTAAATGAACTTGAGTTGGGTACTTAGCATAGTTTGGGCTATGCCATTTCATTTTCCTCTCATTCCCATTCATGTTCATTCCCTTCTCCATCTCAAAACTCATCTTTCCATAGCACTAGAACACAAAAGATTCATCTTGGCACCTGATTAAAATTCTATAAATTCGGGAAAAATCACCTAAATTCTAGTTAGGCAAAGAAGCACCTTCACCGAGAGTTTGGAGGCCAATAACGATGGATTGTCGAAACGCTTAAATTCAAGAGAGCTGGGGATTTGAATTTCGATTGGAATTGGTTGCATTAGCTTGCTTAGGTGAGTAGGAACTTACTTTTACATACTACGACGTATAATTATAGATTTATATGTGTGTATGTTAGTTTATGTGAAGGTGGAATGTTAATAATCTCATTTATAGCTTGTTAGAATTATGAAATGATATATGAGCCATTTATGGGCTTGCACAATGAATGAAAACACGACATTGGAAGTAAGTTGGTTTACTTTAAAATTGTGTGAAATAATGAAAAATGTATATTGTATGTAAACAAAACTTTAAAGTTATTTCAAAGGGTTTAACATGAGTTTTAGTTAAACACAAGTTTCTATAAGAACGTGAATATGGAGACAATGATTTTCAAAAGGATGTGCTTTGAAATAAAGAGGTGGTTTTGACCAAAGTGGTTTATACGAGTCACTTGTATATAATAGTTAACGCTTGTTAACGTACTTATAGTGCAAATGACGATATAAACTAACAAAGATGAATAAAGAGTATATTTTACATTATAGATGTTTGGAGAATATTATATGTTATTTTATAACAAAGGAGATGATTCTTAGTAAAATAGGCAAATTTTCTAAATGGAGATAATGTAAGTAATTGATTTCAAAGTTAGTAATTTTGAAATGAAAGTAAGAAGCTAAAAATGAGTTTAACGTAGTCGTGTATATTCAAAGATGTCAATGGACTTAATTTAGAGAAATATGCGGCTATGTGGACTTTGGATTTAAAATAGGTATGGTTTTGTAGTTATATAAATTGCTTGATGAATGATTTATTTTTTGTTTTTGTTGCTTGTTTGAAGCAATTGGTTGTTAATATAGATTGATTGCTAATACCATTGTTTTAAAATAATAAACGAATCCAGCCAACGTATCTTAATTATACGGAGCCATATATCGAAGACGTTTAAGGGGAAGCACAAATTTAAAAAGTTATGCAAATTTGTGATTTTAAGTCCCAAGATTGAAGAGAATTTTGCCACGTCGCAACGGAAGAATTGACGAGTCATTTGGAGCTACGTATCAAAAGTTATGGACGTTTGAAGGTTGTTTCTTCCCATAATAGGCATCTAGACGTCTGACCCAAAGATTCAGACATCTGAATAAGCCTTAGGAACAAACAACAACATATGTTAGACATCTGACCCAAAACCTTCGACATCTGGTAGATGTTGTAGACGTCTAACAGCCTGCTATTTGAGTTTTATCGATCGATTGAAATTTTAAAATGCGATAACTTTCGCATATAGACTCAGATTGAGCCACCGTTTGAACCAACATTCTTCATTTTTTGAGGGATAAAACTTGAGAACGTTTGATAGGTTTCGAATTACTTTGATTTTGGGGCCTACATGGGACCCATCCCGGCACGTATTCCAAAAACCATAGATTTTGACGTAGACCGGGAGGATATACCGGAGAGTATTATGACATAGGGGCTATGGGTTCAATTTGGAATGCGGTTTGGATTAGTATGGGGTTTTCTTAGAGTTTTCTGATGGGTTTTAGGTCGTGGAGACTAGAGCCGTGCATGGCGATCCTATAAGATTTGTGATGATAGCGAGCTGGGACCTAGAGTTCCCCAGTAGCGAGTCATCCATGATTTTGATGATAGCGGGCTGGGACATAGAGTTCCACAGTAGTGAGTAACCTAGGTTTTTATATGATAATGGGCAGAGTTCCTCAGTAGCGAGTCATATACGATTTATGGTGATGGCGGGCTGAGACATGGAGTTCCTAAGTAGTGAGTCATGTACGATTTTGATGATAGCAGGCTGGGACACAGAGCTCTCCAGTAGCGAGTCATCTACGATTTGGTCTTAGCAGCAGTGACCATAGACATTGTGGCATACCTATTTCGCCTTAGCCGTAGGGACTACACGTGTTAGGGCGTATCTTATCGATCTTAGCATTAGTGATCATTGCTTTAGGATCATAGTGTAGTGGTACTATATAATTAGTAGTTTTGGGCTAGTGTAGTGCAATGAGATATTATGCTAACTTGTTACAGGAGAAGAGCAGGTTATGGTATGATCCTCTACTTTTGAGATGGATTTACTGTACTTGTTTATTGGCAGTTTGGATTTCCCCTGTACCATGTTTGTAGAGAGGGCCGGCTGTGATTTTGTTATTCCTGTCTATTTGTATATAGTTTTAATATATAGTATTTTGAGATAGTTCTCCTTAATCCAGGCTTTATGTCTAACCCGCGTTTTGTCTTTGTCTGCTTATGTCATGACAACTTTTGGGTACTTGATTGAGTAGTTCGGGAGTCAGCTGCTTTGGGGATATGCTAGCAGAGTGCGCAGCTGGAGCCATTTTGGAGGCATGACATCAATTTTTGTTACACACACATACTTGTGATTTTATTGTACATGACATACCAGTTATTTATATATAAGACTGTTGTATGAGATATTTATTCAGGACTCCTTGTTTATTTTGGAGTTAATGTATTCTGACTATTCTGTATTGATATTTATTTATCAGTTGCTTCCATTAGTGTGGTCTTTTATATATCATTATTCTATTCTGTTCATGTATATTCAATATGTTATATGCTGTCATTCAATTGTGAGATCTTATCAATGTCTTGGTTTAGTGTTTTGTTCTACTTTTACCCCGATGATTTGTCTTTTGTGGTATTTGAAGGTCATGCAATGTTGTAAGGTATCGATTTTTGGGTATTACGAAAGGGCGGGTCGTTACATGCCAAGTATGTTGACATATACAGGTTATCTTTTCCATTTTTCTTTATATTTTTCAAAAAATAAAAGTTATTATTTTAGATTTCTGTAAATGAACATATTCTAAGCTCTCTTCTTAATTTAATGAAAGTATTTTGTGCAAATGGTTTTGTTGAAATATCAACTATTTGATTTTCCGTATTTATAAATTCTTGTGTAATAATTTCTTTAGTTAAGTTATCTCTTAGGGAAAGGTGTCTTATATCTATATGTTTTGTTCTGGCAAGATGTGTTTTATTTTTTGATAAATTTATTGCACTTGTATTATCACAATATATTAGTGATTGTTTTAAATTTAAACTGAAATCTCTTAGAGTTTGTTGCATATAGATAAATTATGAATATGCTAATGATGCTAATATATATTCTACCTTTGTAGTGGATAGAGATAAAGATTTTTTGCTTTTTACTAAACCAAGATACAAGTAAGTGTCCTAGAAAGTGACAAGTTCCACTCGTACTTTTTTGGTCAGATTAGCATCCAGCATAATCAGCATTACTATATGAAATTAAGTCAAACGAATCTTCTTTTGGATAAAAGAGTCCATAATCTAATGTATTGTTAACATATCTTAAAATGCGTTTATAGCTTTAAGATGTGCCTCTTAGGTTGCGACTGATATCTTCCATATAGATATACACTATGTGAAACACCCCACACCCCTTAATATACCCAAAAAGGACACATTAAAAGGTATGGTGCGTTGTAGGTATAAATAAAACTAACAGAGACTAAGATTCATAGGATAAAAATGGATAAAAACAGCAGAAACTTAAAATAATAACTTAATTAAAACAAGCTTCATAAATAAGTCAAATACCAAATAACAAATACATGTCTAAAAATCCAATATGTCTCATGAAACAAAAACTCATAGTCTCAAAAATTAGAGTACATAATATCCCTCATAATAAGCCAGTACATAGAAAGAACAAAAGCTAAAAATAAAGGGAATACACAGTAGAATTCTCCTCCAAGAAAACTCCAAGCAGCAGCTATCGACTGACTTCTTCCTTAATTTCCTATGGGGGGAAAAGGGGAAAATAGAGGAGTGGGTCGGACTAAAAGTCTGGTAAATAATAGTAATTACTAGAGTCTTTAAGCAAGATAAATGTAATAGACTCTACAACAGTTCTAGTATATAAAGAGGAAACAAAGTAAATAGGAAAGAGATAAACTAGAAATAAATATGATTTAACTATTGCTTAATTTATAAGATAGGTTAACTTTGATTGCTTGCCCTTGTCCTTGATTTAATTAGGCTGAATTCCTAATCCTGTAATTAGGATGTGACCCTAATTCTACCCTTTTTGATCGGCCTGCTACTCCATAGACCTTATCGTAGACCAGCCACTATATAACTCCCTACACATCAGCCAATGGTATCTACGAAAGATGCACAGAGCAACTACTGTGGATCCAGACGACATATATAGCTCCCTACACAGAAGGCAATGGTGTCTACTAAAGAGACCCATACTAAGCGCTTGGAACTCATAGCTATTACTGAGCACCCGAATGAAAGTCACACGCGTAACTACCACCATGCCCATGCTACATTTTGCTCCACCTATTGGGTCTTCTTATTACCTCCAACGTACAGCATAGCGTGCCCCTCATCTCACTTCAGGCTAATGCGAGATCACCGTGTGTCCATAAAAAAATAGGGAAATGTTGTTGGTACTGGCCCTTCATCCAAACCATATCTAGTTGCGCCCCTTATCCAAATCCCCGTGATTTGGAATTCTATTTGACCAATTACTACCATTCTTAGCATAAGCATGCCCTAGGGAATGCTATTTGGTACAGGTCCTACTTTCATATTTGCTTATTAACTTAGATAAATTATTTAAATAAGCCTTTATTATCATTTTTACTTTCTACGCTTATTAATTTATCCCAAGCTTTAAAATAAGCCCCAGTCTGTTCTTTTCCTTATTATAACCTACGTTATAATCATGCTTATTACTTAACCCAAGGTCTAAGTGTGAAAATAAGCTTCTTTCATCTTTTTACTCTATTTAGTTATAATTCTAGGTTATAACTATGCCAATTATCTTTAATTAGTCCAATTCTAATTATAATTAGGCGTAATTTCAGTCCAATTCTATTATTTATTACAATCTTTATAATTTACATCTTATTTTCTTCATTCAATATTCTTACTTATAAAATCCATATTTGCGTTCAATTTATTCTAATCCATACGCGTAGAAAAGGGGGATGAAGAGAATAGACGCTCGCATAAAATCCAAAACGTCGAAAAAGATGTAAATAAGAAATAAATAACAGTAAATAAACTTAAATACTGTAAATAGACTGTAAATCAATAAAAATCTATGCTTAACAGTAATAAATTATAATTAACAGAAATAATACTAAAATTACTTAAAGGAATAGCTGAAAGGAATACCTGAAAGGAAATAGACTGAAAAATATTAAAAACTGTAAATAACTATTGAAAAAGGCTATTCCAAAAATCGTAATAAAACTACAACTATTGGAAACCCTATTTTTTTAAATTACTTAAAGAAATCTTAAAATAATTACAATCACTCACCTCCGATCCTAAGCTTTTCCTTTGGTCTTCCTGGATCCACTTGGAGTTGTGAAATAATTTAATTTATAACGATTTTCTCCTTTGGAAAAATTATTTCGTTTAGGGTCCTTCATAGAAAGGTGAACCAAATTGGAGAAAACCTAGAATGAGAAAAAGTGTTAGGTCTAGGGGTCTATTTATATATGTAGAAGTGGATCTCGGACCGTTGGATTTGGAGATTGAATAGGATGCAACCACGTCATAGGCTGAATAGGAGCCATCGGATGCAGAAACGGAGGGACCGGATTAAACTAAAGGATGCAAATGACGTCTGTTAGGGGCTCTGGAACGTTCAAACGAACGAAAGTTCGTTCGTTCAAAATTAGCAGAGGCGGGTCGACCGGGCGGTCGACCGCCTTAGTGCCCAGGTCGACCGGCCGGTCGACCTGCCTTATATATATATATTCTTTTTCTATTTCTGCTTATTTTGTTTATTTTATAACTTGGTCATATTAGCTCGGTTTTTGACATTCTATATATGGAAATTGACCAGAAAATTACCACGGACACAATAGTGCAACTTCCGTGGCTTAATTAAAATAATTTCACAAAGTTATTTAATTATTTAGTTAATTAAGGAATTAATTATTACAGGTTAAATTTTGGGTTGTTACATTCTCCCCTCCTTAAGGGATTTCGTCCCCGAAATCTCTAAGGATAAAAGAATGTACCAAATGTTTTCATCCAATTCTACAACCAACTACTCAATCATCAACCATTTATCCATTGTCCTTAAGTTTTTCTAATGCAATTTTATGATACTTATGCAATTAGTGTAGTATAAATGTCCCTAACTAATGCAAAAGATTAGGCGGCCCGCTGATTCAGTTGACCTCCTTTTATGCAATCATGTCCGTGCCATGTATCCAAATAAATGCAAAAATTTCCTAATGATAACTGATAATTCTATATGCGTGCTACAAACATCATCTAAATGCAACAATCATGTGATAAACATCCATTTATAGCAACTATGGAAATAAATTAAAAATGCGCACACATCCATATGCATATGCTCTAGTGTCCTAGTTAGGCCGATCCCTAAAGAATAATAGTGCCTAGTGTATCTATATGCGTCCATAGCTTCCACTAGCAAACACTTGCAATCACTAGCATACATCATTCATAACATGTTCTATTAACATGTTTGCATCAAATCCTACCATCCATAGGTTAAATCCTAAATTCTACCCTCCCAAAGGGTAATAAAGGAAAGAACATATTCAAAACTAAAGATGGAAAAAGGAAACTCTAAAATCTATTATTAAAGAGACATGGATATGAGATACAAATTTTCTCCTAATCAAATTAGTCTTCTCCGAAATCTCTCAAACCCTGTTGGAACCAAAAAGCAACCTTTCCGTAGACTCCAACCAACATGAAGTCGCCTTATACGGCCTTCCCAAAAAGAGCTTCAAAATGTGTCATTCCAATGCGAGCTTGAAAAATACTACCATATGAATCCACTAAAGAAAAATGCTTTTCCCAAGTTCTTCCAAAATCTAGAATACTCATTCTCAACCATACTTGCCTTACTATTCTACTAATTTCATTTTATTGTTCTTCATGAATCAACATTCCTAGGTTCTTACTAGTGTTCTATACACTTTATGGAAACTTCCATTATTACTTCTAAAAGTAATTACTGCTATCTCCTTATACATTTTCCGTTACTCCTAGAAAATGATTCTTATCTACTCCACATTTTAGAGTTTGGTTTGGTATTTATCACCTTGTTTTAAAAACTAAGGTTTCTAAAAAAAATTTAAAACATCAAATCCCAAAATCTTTGTCTTTAAAAGGTTTATCTTTTCAGTTTCTATTAATTTCAAAAATACTTGGTCACTTAATATTATTTCCCAAACCTAGAGGGAAAAAGTTCCAAATTTTTAAGTCTAAAACTTATATCTCTCTTTCTTTTAAAGACTTTTACAGTTTTCTATAAAAATTTGAATTTTCAAATTTTTCTTTTATTAAGTTTTTTTTCAAAAACTTATTTACTTTTTCACCAAAACTATTTCTTTTCAAATATCCTTTAATTGTTTTTATGTGTTTCAAAACATCTTCTTATTATACCTTACGTTCTCATACCTTAATATATTGGAACTACTTTCTCAAATGAGAAATTATTAACACTAAAATCTTCTATGAACCTTTTAAAAGATAATTTCATGTTTATGTGAAATTACAAGGAACTTATTTTATATTTTTTGAAATAGGCTATATAAAATATGGTGCTTTTCATACCTTGTATATCTCTTTCATGTATTCCTTGTAACTTGCACAAAACATTTTTATTAGTTTCATAGAAAATCGTACCATTATTCTTTTCATTCAAATAGGTTAAAATATGTTTAAATTATATTCTTCCATGATAAATATTTTCCAATATCTAACTTACACATTTTCCTTTCAGAAAAGCTCATCTTCAAAACTGTTTTAATATTTCCATAACTGCAAAATCACTTCCTTATACTTATTAATAATAAGTGTACTTTACATACCATTTTGTTTCTATACTTAGAAATTACCTTTAAAAATACATTTTTATTTGGGTTAAAATGGATGTTGCGTAAAACACTGTTACTACAACCCAAAAATACTAGTGTATGGATTCAATTAAATAAATACCCATAAATCTCTTATACCTATGTAAAAATATTTCTCTTGGGAGTCACTTACTATAACAATAGTGTTATAGCCTATGCTCCTCTTATTTTTCACGAAAACATTTATTAGAACAATAAAAGTTGTAATCTTGGTTTTCAATACTTGATACACTCTAAGGTATTTTTTATGTTTAAAATATTTGTTTACTTATAATGAAACTAGTGAGTTATTTATATATACTCCATGATTCTTCAAAAAGAATTCCAATTTTTCATTATATAAAAACCAACTTAAATTTCATACCATTCTTCAAAAACCCCATGTTTATTTTCTGAAAGAAAATATCAACAATGAAAATTTTCAATTCCAACAATTACAAAAAAAATTCAATTTTTTTAAATTTCGAAAATTTCATTTTATCGGGCTTAGCATAAAGTGGGTCTTCCTACTTACTACCCTCGGAGTACTTTTCCTAAACTAAAGACTTTTACTCCTATCTTTCTTGTATACTCATATTTATTCTAAGGCATCACCGTCAAATCCACTTGTATGAGACAATTATAATTTCTGCAATTACCTACACATGAACTTTCTTCTCTGCTTATCTACTAAATTTTATTGTACGTCTCTAACCTTTGCCTACCTCTCTTTGGATTTCCATAATCCCAATCCTAAATGTACAAAACCGTCTCTTAAACTTCTGTCATGTATAGACATTCTCTATGCCCCAATAAACGCACTTCAAAAGTGATACTTCAAGAACTCTGCTCTCAACCAACGAACACGAAGCGTACAAAGAACCCCCTTTAGATGAATAACATGCTCTCCCATACTTCTTGGAAAACACCAAAATGTCGACCACGAATACCACCATAAACTTTATTTTAGGACATCTCTAAAAACATGGTTCATCAAACATATAGAATAAGCTGGGACATTGGTTAGCCCAAAAGTCATGACTAACCACTCAAAGAATCCGTTTGGTGTCCTAAATGCGGTCTTATCAATGTTATCATCAATGACCCTAAGCTGATGAAATCCAGTGGCTAAATCAAGATGAAGAATACTAAAGAGCCAACTAACTGTTGAAAAGATCATCTATCCTAGAGAGTGGATAATGGTTCTTCTTTGTGAGCTTATTCAATTCTCTATAGTCAATGCAAAGTCGAAGAGAACCAATTGCTTTGGTAGCGAAGATGACTGGCGCTCCCTGTTCCGATATGTTTCTTCTTATGAAACCTTTTTCCAAAGCTCATGGATTTGCTTGCTCAATCCCTTCCTTTCCCTAGGTGCCATATGCCCTACGGGTAATGCTACTGGCTAGCCAAATAAATCCCGAAGTCAATCTCTCTCTTACGGGGGTAGTCCCCTAACCTCCTCAAAGATGTCTGGAAAAATCTCGGACGACAGGAACCGAATCTAACTCTGATGATGATGAATCGAGGGAATAAAGGAAGCTCAACATAACTGACCCTTGCAGGTCGTAAGAAATCTCGAGAGTCCTACCGATGCATGTCTCTAGTCTAACGACTCTCCTCTCGCAATCTAATATAGCTCCCTATGTGGATAGCCAATCTATTCCCAAAATCATCCCATACCCCGAAAATCCCAAAATATAGGCGTCATAGTCGAATTCTACGCCTAGGATATAAATTTTCAAACCCCTACAAACCATAGACAAGTGTGTCGATCCTCCTATAGGGTTTGAAACAACAATGAGGTCTACTACTAAAGGGATATCCGAGTGAAAACAATCAAACAAAGAACTCGAAATGAAAGGGTGTGATGTTCCAGAATCGAAAAGAGTCTGAATAGGAAAATCAGAAATAGAAACCAAATTTTCCTATTTTGATCCGGTTCGCTGTTGGAAGGTGTTGCATCCAAAGCCTAAATCTGCACTGTAGGTGCACTCGCTCCCTGCCCCATCTACTTAGGACAAAACTTATTAAGATGGTCAGGTTGTCCACAATTGAAACACCTTCCCTTCATTCCAGGCTTCTTACAATCTCTTGCGTAATAACTAGTCATTCTATAACAGTTATATCTCCCACTTTTCTTGATTCGCTTCTGAGGGCCTTCCCTTTTCCTCTTATCCTTCTTGCCCTTCCACCATGGCTTCTTAGAGCTTGTAGGAACCACCTTAAGCTCTTCTTCCAGCTGCCAAGATATAGGTTAACCACTTTGTCGGTCCTCCAAACCTAACTGCCTAAACTGTCGCTCCATATCTTCCAACCTAGCTTGCGTCTCCTTGAAATCCTTCATGCCAAAAAACGTTCCGCCCCCTATGACAGTGAAGTCCTTTCATAGCTTAGAAAAATCGGCTGGTGTAGGTGGATTAAAGGGATCTCCACCTACTGGTGTTGTATTGGGCGCTTGCCCTTGCACCTCTGGTACCGTAGCTCTACGGGACCAGTCAGCCATACTATGCAAAGAAAAGGAAACTTAGGCTCGAAAGAATTGAAAGAAGGTTGAACTAGACTTTGAGGAGATTTTTTTATAAAAACTCTTTTATACTTAAAAAACTATTTCAAAGAGTTCTTTTCTGAAAAATACATTTAAAACAAATTATTTTGGAAAATACTTTACTTTTAAAATAAATTTTTAGGAATTCTATCATCTAAGGCTCTAATACTAAGTGAAACACCCCCACACCCCTTAATATACCCAAAATGGACACATTAACAGGCGTGGTGCATTGTAGGTATAAATAAAACTAACAGAGACTAAGATTCACAAGAAAAAAAATGGATAAAAACAGCGAAAACATAAAATAATAAATTAATTAAAACAAGCTTCATAAATAAGTCAAATACCAAATACATGTCTAAAAATCCAATATGTCCCATGAAACAAAAACTCATAGTCTCAAAAATCAGAGTACATAATATCCCTCATAATAAGCCAGTACATAGAAAGAACAAAAGCTAAAAATAAAGGGAATACACAGTAGAATTCTCCTCCAAGAAAACTCCAAGCAGCAGCTATCTACTGACTTCTTCCTTGATTGCCTATGGGGGGGGAAAGGGGAAAATAGAGGAGTGGGTCAGACTAAAAGTCTGGTGAATGATAGTAATTACTAGAGTCTTTAAGCAAGATAAAAGTAATAGACTCTACAATAGTTCTAGTATATAAAGTGGAAACAAAGGAAATAGGAAAGAGATAAACTCGAAATAAATATGATTTAACTATTGCTTAATTTATAAGATAGGTTAACTTTGATTGCTTGCACTTGTCCTTGATTTAATTAGGCTGAATTCCTAATCCTGTAATTAGGATGTGACCCTAATTCTACCCTTTTTGATCGGCCTGCTACTCTATAGACCTTACTGTGGACCAGCCACTATATAACTCCCTACACAGCAGCCAATGGTATCTATGAAAGATGAACAGTGCAACTACTATGGATCTGAACGACATGTATAGCTCCCTACACATAAGGCAATGGTGTCTACTAAAGACACCCATACTAAGCGCTTGGAACTCATAGCTATTACTGAGCACCCGAATGGAAGTCGCACGCGTAACTGCCACCTTGCCCATGCTACCTTTTGCTCCACCTATTGGGTCTTCTTATTACCTCCAACATACAGCATAGCGTGCTCCCTCATCTCACTTTAGGCTAATGCGAGATCACCGTGTGTCCATAGAAAAATAAGGGAAATGCTGTTGTTACTGGCCTTTCATCCAAACAATATCTAGTTGCTCCTATCCAAATCCCCATGATTTGGGCTTCTATTTGACCAATTACTACCATTCTTAGCATAAGCGTGCCCTAGGGAATGCTATTGGTACAGGTCCTACTTTCATCTTTGCTTATTAACCTAGATAAATTATTTAAATAAGCCTTTATTATCATTTTTACTTTCTATGCTTATTAATTTATCCCAAGCCTTAAAATAAGCCCCATTCTGTTCTTTTCCTTATTACAACCTACGTTATAATCATGCTTATTACTTAACCCAAGGTCTAAGCGTGAAAATAAGCTTCTTTCATCTTTTTACTCTATTTAGTTATAATTCTAGGTTATAACTATGCCAATTATCTTTAATTAGTCCAATTCTAATTATAATTAGGCGTAATTTCAGTCCAATTCCATTATTTATTACCGTCTTTATAATTTGCATCTTATTTTCTTCATTCAATATTCTTACTTATAAAATCCATATTCGCGTTCAATTTATTCTAATCCATACGCGTAGAAAAGGGGGATGAAGAGAATAGACGCTTGCATAAAATCCAAAACATCGAAAAAGATGTAAATAAGAAATAAATAACAGTAAATAAACTTAAATACTGTAAATAGACCGTGAATTAATAAAAAGCTATGCTTAACAGTAATAAATTATAATTAACAGAAATAATACTAAAATTACTTAAAGGAATAGCTGAAAGGAAATAGACTGAAAAATATTAAAAACTGTAAATAACTATTGAAAAAGGCTATTCCAAAAATTGTAGTAAAACTACAACTATTGAAACCCTATTATTTTAAATTAATTAAAGAAATCTTAAAATAATTACAATCACTCTCCTCCGATCCTAAGCTTTTCCTTTGGTCTTCCCGAATCCACTTGGAGTTGTAAAATAATTTAATTTATAATGATTTTCTCTTTTGGAAAAATTATTCCGTTTAGGATCCTTCCTAGAAAGGTGAACCCAATTGGAGAAAACCTAGAATGACAAAAAGTGTTAGTTCTAGGGGTCTATTTATATATGTAGAAGTGGATCTTGGACCGTTGGATTTGGAGATTGAACAACCATGTTATAGGCTGAATAGGAGCCATCAGATGCAGAAACAGAGGGACCGGATTTAACTAAAGGATGCAAATGACGTCGGTTAGGGGCTATGGAATGTTCGAACGAACGAAAGTTCGTTCGAAATTAGCAGAGGCGGGTCGACCGCCTTGGTGCCCAAGTCGACCTGCCTTATATATACATATATTCTTTTTCTGCTTATTTTGTTTATTTTATAACTTGGTCATATTAGCTCGGTTTTTGACGTTCTATATATGGAAATTAACCAGAAAATTACCACGGATACAATGGTGCAACTTCCGTGGCTTAATTCTGATAATTTCACAAAGTTATTTAATTATTTAGTTAATTAAGGAATTAATTATTACAGGTTAAATTTCAGGCTGTTACACTATGCATGATATCGCATCTACTTGTTGTGATATAAGGTAAAGACCCTATCATACTCTATATAGTTTTTGATCAGTATCTTTAGAATTGTCTTCTGATTAAGTTTATTACTAGTTGTCATGGATGTTGGTTTACCGCTTGTGTTAGAAATTCCAAATCTCTTTTCTATTCTTTAGCATATTTTTGTTGACTTGTAAATATTCCATTATTTAATTATCTAATTTGTAAACCTAAAAAGAATGTTAATTTTTGCATGTGACTCATTTCAAATTCATTAGTCATTATATCAACAAATTCTTTATTTAGTTGTTGACCCAAAAATAATGTCGACTGCATATATTTACATAAGTTGAATATCATTGTTTACTCTTTTTATAAATAATGTAGTATCTACTTTCCTTATTTCAAAATTAGATTATATTAAGTATGATTTGAGTCTTTCATACCAAGCTCTAAGTGCTTGTTTTAAACCTTATAATGCATATTTTAATTTGTAAACATGATTAGAGAGTCTTTCATCATCAAAAAGTGGGAGTTGTTCAACATATACATCATCTTTAATAAAACCATTTAAAAATGCACTTTTGACATCCATTTGAAACAATCTAAAATTATTATGGTTTTCTAAAGTGGATAAAAATTTTATGGCTTTTAATTTGGCTACATGGGCAAAAGTTTCATCAAAGTATATTCCTTCTTCTTGGTTATATCATTGTGCAACTAAATGTGCTTTATTTCTTACCTCTTCTCCTTGTGCATTTAATTTATTTCTATAAACCCATTTATTTCCAATTACAGATTGATTTTATGGTCGTGGAACTAATTTTCAAACATCATTTCGAGTGAACTGATTTGGTTCTTCTTGCCTGGCAAGTATCCATGAATCAACTAATGATGCTCCTTTTGGATTTTTAGGTTTGTTGGTTAGAATAAATGCTACGCTACTCATTTTATTTAGTTGATTTCTAGTTCTTACAACTGATTCTATACTTCCAAGAATATTTTTCTTCGGATGGTCTTTCAAAAATTTCGTTCCTTTATTTGGATTTGAATTATCAGTAGTAGTATTATTATTGTCATTGTTATTGGTTTCATTATTTGTAGTTTCGTTATTCTCACTTGGATTAAGATTTTCTTCCTCATCAGTAATGGGTTACTTTAAAATTATCAACAAATGAAACATGTAAAGTTTTATCAATAGTGTTAGTTTTAGTATTAAAAATCTATAAGCTTACTTCTATTTGAATAATCAATAAAAATACCTTTAGCTGATTTGGCGTCAAATTTATTTAGATTATCTTTTATACTTAATATAAAACATTTGCTAACAAAAAATTAAAATAAGATACTTTAGGCTTTTTATCAAAAAATAATTCATAAGGTGTTTTCTTAATTAATGGTCTTATTAAAATTCTTTTTAAAATATAACATGCTATAACAATTTCTTCAGACCGAATTTTTTAGGTAAATTAAAATCATTTAGCATGGTCCTAGCACATTCTTTTATAATTTTGTTTTTACGTTTGCAACTCAATTTTGTCGAGGAGTTCTAGCAAAAAATGTTATGAATAATTCCTTTCTTATTAAAATAGTTTACAAAATTATCATTCTTGAATTCCCCTCCAAGATCACTACGTATTGTTTTAATTCTAATTCACTTTTGATTTTGAATTCTCTTAGTGAAAATTTTAAACATTTCAAATGCATCACTTTTATGTTTAAGGAATATTGTTAAGTATAACTTGAAAAATCATTAATAATGTAACGACCCGTAATTTTCAATAATTTAAAATATTAAATTAAATAAGTTTTGGAGTTTGATGTTGTGAAAAATTAAAAATTTAAGATTTAATAATAAGAAAATAACTAGAATGAAATGTAATAGTATTAATTTAAGGTAATTTATAACTACTTTAAATGTAATTCCAATTAATTGAAATGATTAAAAAGTTATAATTGGTTATAAATCGTAAATATGGAAATAAATTAAATGTTATATTAATTGGTGAAATAATATGTAATTAATTGAAATTGGTTAATATAGGATAATTAATCAATATGTGAATTTATTAGCTTTTGTTTGTAAATAATAAACTTGGAAATGTGTTTGAATTTAATAATAATTGCTTTAATTATCATTCTATTATTAATCCAGTAAATTAATGTGGAAATCGATAAAAATTCAATATAATTGAAATGTTGCAATTAATATGGTAAAAGATGGCAACTGTAGAATATTGATGTAATAAACGGTAAACCAATGTAACTATGTCCATAAAATAATGATTGATTAAATAATAAGATTGAAACTAAAAAATTAAATCAATTTATTGGAATTTAAATTATAATTAATGGATTTACTGTAATTGAAATTGAACACCGCCATTCGTGCAATATTTAACATTGAACTGAAATGGAAATTTGTTTTAAAATATTGTAAGTGTCTAGGTAATCAAAAATGATAAAATTTGTTAACTTTTAAATTTAATTAAAAAAGTGATTTAATCAATTCAATAATAATTTATTGAATTAACATGAAAATAGCCATTTTATCCACTGTCTCAGATTTCAACGAAATTAATTTCATCGGATCCGTAACGGTGAATTATTGTAGGATTTCAAGTTTAGTAGCGATCAGACTTGACGTTTGATCGTGCGGGCTTGAAACGCGCAGAAATCAATTAAATTGAATTCAATCGAAATAAGCTGATTTTAAAAGCTAACTTCTTCATACGATGGATATGGGACTTGAAACCTGTTCCATTGAATTTAAAAATATCGAAAACATCTATTTTGATATATGTGATGACCCATTTTCGTTTCGGAAGCGAAACGAGTTTTTCGGGTCATTGTTATCGTTTCAGTCCAAATCGATCTGGTCCATCCTTTCTATTTCAGCTCTACTTATATATAGGCTGTTATAAACCCTAATTGTTTCTCATTTCTTAATTCTGTACATACTATTACTTCTGCCAGTTCCTCCTTCTCAAACGACAGAATATGAAAACCTAATCCCCAAATCCAAATTCAAATCAAAATCAATTTCAAAAATTCAAACTCCTCCAAACCCTAACATATTATATATCGTTGGAAAGCTCTCAAAGAGCGCAATCTAGATCTGTAGTTCGCTTTTCGATTTGGGTCTCCGTGTGTCCAGAATTTGATGAATAAACCTCGGCCGTTCATATGTGGTCGTTGGATTTGACGGTGGATATGTGTCTTGGGAGTGATCGGGGGGTTGCGTTGCATAGAGGAGGACCAGAGCTTTGCATCGGTGGGTTCGTGATGGTCAAAAGGTCATGGGGTTCGTCTGAAATCGCCTTGAAGCGAGCGGTGGTGCAGCAGCCATGGGGGGGTGGAGGGTGGAGCTGTCGAATCCTCGGCCATAGGTGCGGCCTGAGGAGTGCTAAGCGATGGCATAGTTCGATCAAGGCCAAGGTGTTGGAGTCGGCGGCAAAATTTGGTCAAAGATGGCGATTGGGTGGCGGCTACAGGCGATCAGGTTTTGAACGAGATTAAGGTTTCTCGTGGATGGCCTGTGACGTGTTAGTGTGGTATTGGTCGTTATTCTTTTTTTTCTAATTTTAATTCTTATTGACGAATGTTCTTATGTTAATAACTTTTGCGTATGAACTCGGATTTGGGTGCGGTTGGTTCAGTTGGGATCGTGTCAAAATTACTGGTATTATGGAACTAGTTTGGACGAATTCTGAGACTGTTCAAATTTGTGCCTTATTTTGGATTTCAAATCGATTTGAAATCAAATGTGAGTGTTTTGCGACACTCACAACAACTAAATTGTCTTATGTTAGTTAAATTGATTTATAATGTGATTAGAAGTTGATTGGTTGTTGTTTGATATATTTAAATTGTTATTCCAGTTAAATATGACTTTTATTTCATTTAATCGCCATTTAATTTAATATTGAAATTAATTTGTAAATTGAATACGTGTTGATGATAATCAGTTAATTTATATATTTATTGATTGATTGAATGGTGATTGTGAAGGATGTTTGATTGTTATTATTGAATGACTAGATGTTATATTTATATTGTTATAACACTGCAAGTTCCCTATGGGTTGAAATGATACATACCCGAACGATTTGATAGATTAGGGAGAAATATTTATGGGTTGAAATGATAGACTCGAGCGATTTTATGGATTTGAATGTTAATTCGAGATTGTGGGTTGAAATGATATATACCCGTAAATTAAAATTATTGCGGATTGAAATGATACATGTCTGATCACTTGACCATAGGGTAGAAAATTATATACGGACACCTGATTGGTTAAATTAAATGATTTTAAATCCTTAATTTTTGAATTCGGTTAAATGATATTTTGAAATAAAATTTGATTTATATAAACTGAATTATAGTCGAAAATGCAAGCTTTAAATGTTGAAATTTGAATTGGTTTAAATTAATTGTTTAAAGTATTTAAATTGAGTTTTTAAAGTTGGATTTGAAGTATAAACGAAATTTTTCGAAATTGAGTTATTGAAACATTTGAAATGTAACTTTGAAATCTATTGAAATTGGAGTAGCTTAAATTGACATTTCAAACATGGATTTGAAATCGATATAGATTTAAATGGTTTATTGAGAATCTGAATTGAAAGATTTGAAATTGTGTTTGTTGATTTGGAAACTGAATATGGTCCAGATGTGTTGAAATGAAAGAAATAGTTTAATTTGATATAAATTTCAAATTTATTATTTTAATATAAACTGTTTAAATTATATTATTTTTAAATCCTGATTATTAAGATTTCAAACTATTAAACTAAGTTAATCTATTTTAAACTACTTTAAACTATTTTAACCAATTTAAACTATTTTAATTTATTTTAATCTATTTTAATCTATTTAATCCAATTTAATCTATTTTAACCAATTTTAAAATAATTAACCCATTTTAATCTATTTTAAATCTATTAAATCTATTTAAACTATCTTAAGTCCATTTAAACTATCTTAAATCCATTTAAACTATTTTAAATCTAGTGAAACTATCTTAAATCCATTTAAACTATTTTTAATCTATTTTAAACTATTTTAGAGTATTTTTAACTTTTTTTAAAAAATTATTTTAAACTATGCTAAACTATTTAAACTATTTAAACTATTTACAACTATTTAAACTATTTTCTAAATTTCTGTAACAACCCACCTTTTTCGAACGGTTTAAATCGGCGATAAACTACACATGTCAAACTCAAACCATTCAAAAGGGAGGATTGTTATGGGGTAAATAAGAAAAAGCAGAGAAAGAAAGAAAAACAAACATAGAATCTCACAGCGGAATGACAAAATATTATAATTAAATGAACAGTTCATGAAGCTGTTTTACAAATAACATTTGATTACACTTTTACAATATAGATCAGAGTTACATACAACAGGAATAAATAAATAAATGCAGCGGAACAACATGATGAAGTGGAATAAATATAATAAAAAATAATAGTATTAAATTTTCGTCTTCGTCCTCCAGAAAAGCAGTCTTCAATATACTGAAAAGCTCAGACTTATACGAGCGAATTGAATGGACAAAACACTCAAGTCAGAGATATTATGTAAGTTAAATCAACTGAAAATAAATATGAGTGTAACGGCGTCAGAGATGTTTACGAGGTTTTACATCTCCTATCCAGTGTCAACGTGAGTGCAATAACTTAAGAGATGTTCGGGATTTCCATCTTCTAAGGATCTGTTAAACTATCTACATACATAGTACAATACGCTATTATAATAGTGTCTACAGTAAAGTATTAAAATAGCATTAAGGCGTTACCCATATCCCCCTTAACCTATTTTATATATTCATGTAGTCTATATAGTACCGTAAGCTCCACCAAACCTGTGGTTTACCCAGAGGGCACTACATAGGTATGGTACAAAACAAACTCTTGGAAGGCGCAATTAGGCATGTGACAAGGCACGCGAGGCAATGCCAAGGGTAGGATACTACCGTTTTGCGGATCCGGACTGGTGGTAATGCATAGCAGCTAATACCGCAAACCTCGAAACACACTCCCAAAATCAAATCGAGGGGTGGCCACCAAATCAATCATAAAATCATAATATGGTATCGAAGAAATGTGTTTGATCGGAGGTGCGACCTCACTTGGGCCGTCATGGCTCCTGTTTAGCCACATCAAGCTGACTCACGGAAGTTAGGGCTACGTTAATACCTCATACAGAATTGTTCACCAAACCATCCTACTTCATTCTAGAATCTCCACCACGTACACAGTTGTTAAAGTGGTTTTTGGTATTGGCAGAGAGTATGAAAATATTCGATCTTGGTCTCTTTAACAACCAAACGCTTATTTCACACGGATGGTTTTTTTACATTCCAAAACCGATTCATAATTGATATCAAAATATCATATTCACAAAATCACTTTCAAGATCATATTCACTTTCGAAATCATATTCACTTTCGAAATCATATTCACTTTTTGAAATCATATCGACAAAATAGGTTAAATCCTCATTTCAAAAATCATCATATTTACTCAAATATGTCATTTCATTAGCAAATATCATTTCAAATCCCAACTTAAGTTATAACATTATTTAACCATATTCGCTTTAAAATCAAGGATTTAAATATAAACACTTTCACTTTACATAGTCTGAAATTTAAAAAATTGTTTAGATAGTTATAAATAGTTTAAATAGCTTAGCATAGTTTAAATTAAATTTTAAATAGATAAAATACTCTAAAATAGTTTAAAATAGATTAAGATAGTTTAAATAGATTTAAGATAGTTTAAATAGATTTAAGATAGATTAAATAGATTTAAGATAGATTAAATAGATTTAAAATAGATTAAATAGATTTAAAATAGATTAAAATGGGTTAATTAGTTTAAAGTAGGTTAAAATAGATTAAATTGGATTAAATAGATTATAATAGATTAAAATAAGTTAAAATACTTTAAATTGATTAAAAATAGTTTAAAATAGATTAAATTAGTTTAATAGTTTGAAAATCTTAATAATCAGGATTTTTAAAATAATGTAATTTTAAACAGTTTATATTGAAATAATAGATTTGAAATTAATATCAAATTAAACTATTCCTTTCATTCAACACATCTGGACCATGTCCAGTTTTCAGATCAACAAACTAAATTTTTGTCTTTTAATTCAAATTCTCATAAAATCATTTCAATTTATATCGATTTCAAACTCATGTTGAACTAAAAATTTAAAGCACTTCAATTTCATAGATTTCAAAGTTTAAAACATTCAAAAATTTTCAATAATTCAATTCAATAAATTTCATTTATATTTCAAATTCTAACTTTGAAATTTCTATTTTTATTCTTCAAGTAATTCATTACCAACTCCAATTTCAACATTTAAAGCTTGGATTTTCAAAATAATTCAGTTTATATAATTCAAAATTTATTTCAAAATATCATTTAACTGAATTCAAAATTTAAGGCTTTAAATTATTTAATTTAACTAATCCGGTGTCCGTATATAATTTTCTACTCTATGGTCAAGTGATACAGATGTATATCATTTCAACCCGTAATAATTTAAATTTACGGGTATAGATCATTTCAACCCCCAGTCCCGAATTAAAATAAAATCCATAAAATCGCCCGGATTTATCATTTCAACCCATAACGATTTTTCCCTAATCTATAGATCGTTTGGGTATGTATTAGTTCAACCCATAGGGATTTTCTAACAATAAACTAAGGGAACTTGCAGTGTTATAACAATATAAATACAACATCCAGTCATCCAATATCAAAAATCAAACATCCATCACAATCACCATTCAATCAGCCAATAAATAACAACAATTGACTGACTATCAATAACAGGTATTAACAGGCAATTAAAAATTTAATATTAAATTAATGACGATAATATTCAATAAAAGTCAGATTTAACTGGAATAACAATTTAAATATACCAAACATCAACCAATCAATTTCTAATTGCATCATAAATTCAATTTAACTAATATAAGATAATCTAGTAGTTATGAGTGGGTCAAGGAACTCACCTTTGGTTTCAAATCGATTTGAAATCCAAAATAAGGCCCAAAATTCAACTGTCTTAGAATGTAACCAAACTAGTTTCAAAATGTCCGAAATTTCGATACGATCACAACGGAGAAAACCGTGTATGAATCCGAGCTCGTATGTAAAAGTTATTAACGTTAGAAGATTGGAAAATTTCGAGTTCGGGTCTTACTTTGGGTCGCCGCCTCAATTACCCGGTGCTTGCTCTGAGTTTTTGTCAAAACGACCAGAGACCCGAGTCATTTGGCTCCTGACCCGAAGTCGCCGCAAAGTTTTTTCCTCTGGAACTCGAAGCGTGACCAGATCCACCTTGTTTGTCATGGAACTCTCTTTGACCCGAAGTCGTGCAGGGTTTTCGCCTCTGGAACCTGAAGCGAACCTCTTCTTGACTCGAAGTAAACCAGGAGCAAACATTTTTTTTTTTGAAATTAGGTTTGCAATTTGGGAATTAGGTTTGATGTTTTATCGTTTGAGAAGGAGGAAGAAGATGTACGTACATAAATAATAAAATGAGAAACAACTAGGGTTTATAACAGCCTATATATAGGCAGGGTTGGATCGAAACGATAACAACGACCCGAAAAGCCCGTTTCGTTTCTGAAACGAAAATAGAACATCCAATATATTGAAATATAGGTTTTCGATATTTTTAAACTCAATGAAACAAGTTTCAAGTCCTAATTCCATTGAATACAGAAGTTAGCTTTTAAAATCAGCTTATTTAAATTGATTTCATTAAATTGATTTCTATGCGTTTCGAGCCCGCACGATCAAACGACAAGTCCTATCGCTATGAAACTTGAAATCCTACAATAATTCACTATTACGGATCCGATGAAACTGGCTTCGTCGAAATCCGTGACAGTGGCTAAAATGGCTATTTTCACGTTAATTAAATAAATTATTATTAAATTGATTAAATCACTTTTTAATTTCAAATTTAATAACTAGCAATTTTTATCATTTTTATTACTAAGTAATTTAAAACCTTTTAAAACAAATTTCCATGTCAAATTCAACCATTAATATTGCGCTAATTACAGCGTTCCAATTTCGATTGCAATAAATTCATTAATTATAATTTAAAACCCAATAAATTGATTCATTTTGATTTCAACCTTTTTATTCAATCAATCATTACTTTATTGACATAGTTCACATTGGTTTACCATTTATTACATGAATATTCTATAGTTACCATCTTAATTCACATTAATTGCAGTATTTAAATAGATTAATTGCAATTGATTTCCAATTAAATTTCAACGAATTAAATAGTGAAACGATAATTAAACAACTGTTACAACTTATGATTTCAAACACATTTCTATGTTTATTGTTAACAAACAAAACTAATAACTTCACGTGCTGATTAATTGTTCTATATTAACCAATTTCAATTTACTACATACAATTTCACCGTTAAATACAATATTTGGTTTATTTCCTTATTTCCAATTCATAACCAATTTTAACTTTACAATCATTCCAATTAAATTGAGATTGCATTAAAATAGTTATCAATTGCCTTAAATTAACATTATTAACATTGCATTCTAGTTATTTTTCTTATTAATAAATCACAAATTTTTATTTCTTCCAATATTAACACCAACATCTTATTAAATTATTATTTTTAGTTATCGAAAATTACAGGTCGTTACAATTTCAGACTATGTAAAGTGGAAGTGTTTATATTTAAATCCCTAATTTTAAAGCGAATATGGTTAAATGATGTTATAACTTAAGTTTGATATGATATTTTTTAGTGAAATGACATATTTGAGTAAATATGATATTTTGAAATGAGGATTTAATTAACCTATCTTATCGATATGCTTTCGAAAGTGAATATAGTTTCAAAATTGATATGGTATGAATTGAATATGATATTTTGATATCAATTATGAATTGATTTTTTGAAATGTAAAAGAACCATCCGGTGTGAAATAAGCGCTTGGTTGTTAAAGAGACCGAGATCGGATATTGTCATACTCTCTGCCAATACCGAAAACCACTTTAACAACTGTGTACGTGGTGGAGATTCTAAAATGAAGTAGGATGGTTTGGCTAACGATTCTATATGAGGTATTTACGTAGCCCTGACTCCCGTGAGTCAGCTTGATGTGGCTAAAACAGAAGCTATACCGGGCCAAGTGAGGTCACACCTTCGATCGGGCACATTTCTTCAATACCATATTATGACTTTGTGATTGATTTAGTGGTCATCCCTCGATTTGATTATGGGAATGTTTTCCGAGGTGGGCGGTAGTAGCTGCTATGCGTTACAACTAGTCCGGATCTGCAAAACGGTAGTATCCTACCCTGGGCATTGCCTCGCGTGCCTTGTCACATGTCTTACCGCGCCCACTACGTTTGTTTTGTACCATACCTATAGAGTGCCCTCTGGGTAAACCACCGGTTTGGTGGAGCTTACGGTACTGTATAGACTACGGGAATATATAAAATGCGTTAAGGGGGATATAGGTCACACCTTAACGCTATTTTAATACTTTACTTTACTATAGACATATTATAATAGCGTATTATACTACATAGTAGATAGTTTAACGGATCCTTAGGAGATGGTAATCCCGAACATCTCTTAAGTTATTGCATGCACGTTAGACACTGGATAGGAGATGTAAAACCCCGTAAACATCTCTGAAGCCGTTGCACTCATATTTAGTTACTGTTGATTTATCTTATATAAGGACTTTTAGTTCTAACTCGAGTGTTTTGTCTTTCAATTCGCTTGGGTCAGTCTGAGCTTTTCAGTATATCGAAGACTGCTTTTCTGGAGAACGAAGACGGAGATTAGTATACTATTATTAATTGTTATATTTATTCCACTGCACCATGTTGTTCCGCTGCATTTATTTATTTATTCCTGTTATATGTAACTCTGATCTATATTGTAAAAGTGTAATCAAATGTTATTTTGTAAAATAGCTTCATGAACTGATTATTTGATTATTATATTTTGCCATTCCACTATGAGATTCTGTGTTTGTTTTCTTTCTTTCTCTACTTTTTCTTATTTACCGCATAACAATCCTCCCTTTTGAATGGTTTGAGTCTGACCTATGTGGTTTATCGTCGATTTAAACCGTCTAAAAAGGTGGGTCGTTACATTTGGTATCAGAGCTTTGGTTTAGCGGTAACCTTAGCTTTATGGGGTCTGAATCATTAGAAATGGAGATCGATGCTATTAATACCAGGATTATTCTGAAACTCGTACTAAATCAGACTAGGGTAGTAATATCCTAGAATGAGTCATTGAGTGTATATATATGAGAGAGCGTATTTGTTAGTGTTATAAAAGGATTTTATATTGTCTCATTTTGTTCTATTTAGTATTTATAAATTTTGATTGGTACATGGGACGCTATGGCATCGATAGGGATTTCTAAACACTTAATAGGGCAGACCGACACAATATTGTTTTGAAATATAGGTAAATGAAATAATTTTGCCTAGTATTATATTTTGTATATAAAAGGATAATTTTATAAATGATATAGTTGGGTGTAATATGTTTGTGGTTAAGTAGTGAAATTTTATAAATATTAATTGAAAATATGATTTACAGATAAAGTAAATAAGAACTGAAAATTTAGAACCTAAGTTCCGGGATTTTGAAATTACTTTCGAAAGATTTTAGAATATAATATTAGTATTATTTGGATGTATTTTCCGATATAAATATTTCAATATGATTTGAAAGAAATGTTTTAAAGGAATTTTGGAAGGAAATAAGTTCAGTACACCCCTCTCTGTCGTTGGAAAATAATTTCGGTGATGAGTGCACGCATCATCGACGTTCATTTTCGAGTTTCAAAGTGGGAAGACTACTGTAGTAGCAATACTACACATTTGTTTTGATAAACAAATCATAAATTTAAATTCCTAAATATGATTTGATCTATAAAAGATATGAATATATATTATTTTAAATGATTTGAAATGTAACCCAAAGTTTAGTTCTTAAAACTTTTTGATAATTAGTAGCTTTCAATTATTTTAATGAAATGAAATCTTGACTATAATAATAATTGGAAACTTCAAAAATGAAAAATAAGAAATTGGAAGCTAAGTGATTAATGAAATATATAAGAAATTAAAATTTTGTAACTTGTAGATATGAGAAAAATAAGAAGATGTAACTATTGAACATTTTGTTAAATAAAATTAATAAGATAAACTTGTGTAACACTCAATTACATTCTAAAAGACATATATATATATATATATATATATATATATAACTTACCAAAATATTAAAAGTTGAAATGTTAATAAGAATATGTGGTAGAATATTATACAAGTGAAACTTTAGTAATGAAGATGTTCAATAGAATTATTCCTATAAATAAGAATAGATGTTACAAAAACGTTATAAACTTAAGTTAATAATTTGAAATGCTAGTAATTATAATTAATAAAAAGGTGAATACTGTAAGTAAATGATTATAAACTTAAATGGTGTTTGAAGCCAATTATAATTAAAGTGAATAGAAAAAAAATGAATACTATATGTGAAAGAAATAAAAGTGAAAAGAAAAAAAAATTAAAGTATGAGTTGCCAATTATAATTATCTTAAGTATTGATTTTGGACAATCTAAATAATTGAATGGAAATAACTTATGTAAGTAAATGGATGTAAAGTAATGAAAATGGCATTGTATGAATAAATGAGAAATGAATTTTTGTAAGTAATGAATGTAAATTAATAAAAATAAGCATTGTATGAATGGATGAAACTGAAGAACAATAAATAATATGAAAGGCGATTAATAAGAATAAACTTACATGACATTTTAATTTATTGGTTGTTTGGCTTATGAGATGATTGGGAAGTGATACTTTAAATTTTTAAGATGTATAAATAATCTATTAAGTTTTATCTAAGACTGTTGAGTGTATGGTATACTTAGTAGTTTATTTATCATTTTATACGATTAAAAGTTTCCGAACACGAAAAAAACCATTTGTTTTGGTTGCTATGGATGGATGGTTGATTTCCTTGATTTCATGTGATGAATGTATGGTTTTGTTTGCAAGTGATTGTTGTTATGTTGTGTTGATTTGTTTTGTTATTAATTGAAACAACTTAATATTTTTCTTTTTACATAACTATTAACTTCTTTGAATTATATAAGTGAAATACAGGTTTATGGAAGCAATAGCTACTGCTTTTGCTTTCATAAATAAGCGTTGTTTGCCCGATAAATATGTACGTTTTCGGATTACGGTTTTATAGCGGCATTATATTGTTTTCCCATGGTTTGGGATATTTTATTTTAATATATATATATATACAGTTATTTTTGATATTATTATTTCTCCCAGACCTCTCCGTACAAAGGAGACTCTACCGAAAGTTTCCATGAATTTTGGACTTAGAAATTTTTTGTGAAAGTGGAAATGTTTTTCAAACTTTTATTGAACTTGAAAATGAAAGGGTTTGATTGTTTATAAATTGATATATTTTATTTAAATTATTTAATTATGAAAATTAATTGTTTATAAATTGAATACTTTGAATAAGATATATTAGTTCCTTCTCTTTTCTTTTCGAGGACGAAAAGTTTTGAGTGGGGGAGAGTGTAACGATCCGTAATTTTTAATAATTTAAATTATTAAATTAAATAAGTTTTGGAGTTTGATGTTGTGAAAAATTAAAAATTTAAGATTTAATAATAAGAAAATAACTAGAATGAAATGTAATAGTATTAATTTAAGGTAATTGATAACTACTTTAAATGCAATTCTAATTAATTGAAATGATTAAAAAGTTTTAATTGGTTATAAATCGTAAATAAGGAAATAAATTAAATATTGTATTAATTGGTGAAATAATATGTAATTAGTTGAAATTGGTTAATATAGGATAATTAATCAATATGTGAATTTATTAGCTTTTGTTTGTAAACAGTAAACTTGGAAATGTGTTTGAATTTGATAATAATTGCTTTAATTATCATTTTGTTATTAATTCGGTAAATTAATGTGGAAATCGATAAAAAATCAATATAATTGAAATGTTGCAATTAATATGGTAAAAGATGGTAACTATAGAATATTAATGTAATAAATGGTAAACCAATGTAACTATGTCCATAAAATAATGATTGAATGAATAATAAGATTGAAATCAAAAAATTAAATCAATTTGTTGGAATTTAAATTATAATTAATGGATTTACTGTAATTGAAACTGAACACCGCCATTAGTGCAATATTTAACATTGAACTGACATGGAAATTTGTTTTAAAATATTGTAAGTTTCTAGGTAATCAAAAATGATAAAATTTGTTAACTTTTAAATTTAAAAAGTGATTTAATCAATTTAATAATAATTTATTGAATTAAAGTGAAAATAGCCATTTTGGCCACTGTCTCGAATTTCGACGAAATCAATTTCATCGGATCCGTAATGGTGAATTATTGTAGGATTTCAAGTTTTGTAGTGATCGGACTTGTCGTTTGATCGTGCAGGCTAGAAGCGCGTAGAAATCAATTAAATTGAATTCAATTGAAATAAGCTGATTTTAAAAGCTAACTTCTTCATACGATGGAATTAGGACTTGAAACCTAATCCATTGAATTTAAAAATATCGAAAACATCTATTTTGATATATGGGATGACCTATTTTCATTTCGGAAGCGAAACGAGCTTTTCGGGTCGTTGTTATCGTTTCAGTCCAAATCGATCTGGTCCATCCTTTCTATTTCAGCTCTGCCTATATATAGGCGGTTATAAACCCCAATTGTTTCTCATTTCTTAATTCTGTACGTACTATTACTTCTACCAATTCCTCCTTCCCGAATGACATAATATGAAAACCTAATCCCCAAATCCAAATTCAAATCAAAATCAATTTCAAAAATTCAAACTCTCCAAACCCTAACATATTATATATCGTTGGAAAGCTCTCGAAGAGCGCAATCTAGATCTGCAGTTCGTTTTTCGAGTTGGGTCTCCATATGTCCAAAATTTGATGAATAAACCTCCGCCGTTCGTATGTGGTTATTGGATTTGACGGTGGATATATGTCCTGGGATCGATCGTGGGGTTTCGTTGCGTAGAGGAGGACCAAAGCTTTGCATCAGTGGGTTCGTGATGGTCAGAAGGTCGTGGGGTTCGTCTGAAATTGCCTTGAAACGAGCGGTGGCGCAGCGGCCATGGGGGAGGGAGGGTGGAGCTGTCGAATCCTCGACCATAAGTGCGACCTGAGGAGTGTTATGCGATGGCATAGTTCGATCGGGGCCAAGGTGTTGGAGTCGACTACGAAATTTGGTCAAAGATGGCAATTGGGTAGCGACTATAGGCGATCGGGTTTTGAACGAGATTAGGGTTTCTCGTGGATGGCCTATGATGTGTCAGTGAGGTATTGGTCGTTATTCTTTTTTTTCTAATTTTAATTTTTTATTGACGAATGTTCTAATGTTAATAACTTTTGCGTATGAACTCGGATTTGGGCAAGGTTGGTTCCGTTGGGATCGTATCAAAATTTCGGGCATTATGGAACTAGATTAGACGAATTCCGAGACTGTTCATATTTGGACTTTATTTTGGATTTCAAATCGATTTGAAATCAACTGTGAGTATTTTGACACACTCACAACTTCTAAATTATCTTATGTTAGTTAAATTGATTTTATGATGTGATTAGAAGTTGATTGGTCGCTGTTTGATATATTTAAATTGTTATTCCAATTAAATATGACTTTTATTTCATTAATTTGCCATTTAATTTAATATTGAAATTAATTTGTAAATTGAATACCTGTTGATGATAATCAGTTAATTTATATATTTATTGGTTGACTGAATGGTGATAGTGATGGATGTTTGATTGTTGATATTGGATGACTGGATGTTATATTTATATTGTTATAACACTGCAAGTTCCCTATGGGTTGAAATGATACATACCCGAACGATCTGATAGATTAGGGAGAAATCGTTATGGGTTGAAATGATAGACTCGAGCGATTTTATGGATTTGAATGTTAATTCGGGATTGCGGGTTGAAATGATATGTACCCGTAAATTAAAATTATTGCGGATTGAAATGATATATGTCTGTATCACTTGACCATAGGGTAGAAAATTATATACGGACACCGGATTGGTTAAATTAAATGATTTTAAATCCTTAAGTTTCGAATTCAGTTAAATGATATTTTGAAATAAAATCCGATTTATATAAACTGAATTATTGTCGAAAATCCAAGCTTTAAATGTTGAAATTTGAATTGGTTTAAATGAATTGTTTAAAGGATTTAAATTGAAATTTTAAAGTTGGATTTGAAGTATAAATGAAATTTTTCAAAATTGAGTTATTGAAACGTTTGTAATGTAACTTTGAAATCTATTGAAATTGGAGTAGCTTAAATTGACAATTCAAACAGGGATTTGAAATCGATATAGATTTAAATGGTTTATTGATAATCTGAATTGAAAGATTTGAGATTGTGTTTGTTGATTTGGAAACTGAAAATAGTCCAGATGTGTTGAAATGAAAGAAATAGTTTAATTTGACATAAATTTCAAATTTATTATTTTAATATAAACTGGTTAAATTATATTATTTTTAAATCCTGATTATTAAGATTTTCAAACTATTAAACTAAGTTAATCTATTTTAAACTACTTTAAACTATTTTAATCAATTTAAACTATTTTAATTTATTTTAATTTATTTTAATCTATTTAATCCAATTTAATATATTTTAACGTATTTTAAACTAATTAACCAATTTTAATCTATTTAATCTATTTTATATCTATTTAATCTATTTTATATCTATTTAAACTATTTTAAATCTATTTAAACTATCTTAAATCCATGTAAACTATTTTAAATCTATTGAAACTATCTTAAATCCATTTAAACTATTTTTAATCTATTTTAGAGTATTTTTAACTATTTTAAAAAAATTATTTTAAACTATGCTAAACTATTTATAACTATCTAAACTATGTTCTAAATTTTAGACCGTGTAAAGTGGAAGTGCTTATATTTAAATCCCTGATTTTAAAGCGAATATGGTTAAATGATGTTACAACTTAAGTTGGGTTTTGAAATGATATTTGCTAATGAAATGACATATTTGAGTAAATATGATGATTTTGAAATGAGGATTTAATTAACTTATTTTATTGATATGATTTCGAAAGTGAATATGGTTTCAAAAGTGATATGGTTTGAATTGAATATGATATTTTAATATCAATTATGAATTGATTTTTTGAAATGTAAAAGAACCATCCCGTGTGAAATAAGCATTAGGTTGTTAAAGAGACCGAGATCAGATATTGTCATACTCTCTGCCAATACCGAAAACCACTTTAACAACTGTGTATGTGGTGGAGATTCCAGAATGAAGTAGGATGGTTTGGCGAAGGATTATGTATGAGGTATTTACGTAGCCCTGAATCCCACGAGTCAGGTTGATGTGGCTAAAACAAGAGCTATACCGGGCCAAGTGAAGTCGCACCTCTGATCGGGCACATTTCTTCGATGCCATATTATGACTTTGTGATTGATTTGATGGCCACCCCTCGATTTGATTATGGGAGTGTGTTCCAAGGTGGGCGGTAGTAGCTGCTATGCGTTACCACCAGTCCGGATCGAAAAACGGTAGTATCCTACCCTGGGCATTGCCTCACGTGCCTTGTCACATGCCTTATCGCGCCCACTACGAGTTTGTTTTGTACCGTACCTATGGAGTGCCCTCTGGGTAAATCACCGATTTGGTGGAGCTTACGATACTGTATAGACTACGGGAATATATAAATTTTGTTAAGGGGGATATGGGTAGCGCCTTAACGCTATTTTAATACTTTACTTTACTGTAGACATATTATAATAGCGTATTGTACTACATAGTAGGTAGTTTAACAAATCCTTAGGAGATGGTAATCCCGAACATCTCTTAAGTTATTGCACACACGTTAGACACTTGATAGGAGATGTAAAACCCCGTAAACATCTCTGAAGCCGTTGCACCTATATTTATTTACTATTGATTTAACTTACATAAGATCTTTTAGTTCTAACTCGAGTGTTTTGTCTTTCAATTCGCTCGGGTCAGTCTGGGCTTTTTAGTATGTCGAAGACTGGATGAAGATGGAGATTTGTATGCTGATATTAATTATTATATTTATTCCACTGCACTATGTTGTTCCGCAACATTTATTTATTTATTTATGTTGTATGTAACTCTGATCTGTATTGTAAAAGTGTAATCAAATGTTATTTTGTAAAACAACTTCATGAACTGTTTATTTTATTATTATATTTTGGCATTCCGCTGTGAGATTATGTGTTTGTTTTCTTTCTTTCTCTGCTTTTTCTTATTTACCCCATAACAATCCTCCCTTTTGAATGGCTTGAGTCTAACGTGTGTGGTTTATCGTCGATTTAAACCGTCCAAAAAGGTGCGTCGTTACAAAAAATTACAAAAAATATCTACTCTGATTTATAAATTGAACTTGTGATGGTTTAAAAAGGTCTAAGTGAAGAAGTTCTAAAGTATGTGTAGTTGAAATCATGTCTTTTGATTTGAATGAACTTTTGCGAAGTTTTCCGAGTTGACAAGCATCACATAGGTTATTGACACTAAAACTCATTTTTGGAAGACCTCTAACAAGTTCATATCTAACTACTTTTGATAAATGTTTATAATTTAAATAACCAAATCATTTATGCCAAATCCAAGGGTTACTAAATTCGACTAAAAAATAGAGGTTATCATTGGACACTTTCATACTCAAAATGTAAATGCTACTTTTTCCAACTCCTTCAAAAATAATTCTAGACTCACTATTTATAAAATAAACCCTTTAAGAGATTATTTTAACTTTCAAAACTGTAACGACCCGATATTTTCAGCCATTCGCATCTGCACATGTCGGACTTGAATTGCTCAAAATACCGAATTGTAAATATACATTTGGCAAAACTCAGAATATACAGTAAATAAATTACAGATCACAGACATAGAGTAATATAACAATGCAGCGGAAGCAAGAAATAGTAGTTCATGAAGCTACTATAAATATATACATCAGAGTTAACAAAGTACAACAGAAGTTACAAGATACAATAGAAGTCTCAATAAGATAATCAAGTATAAATCAGAATACATCACTGGAATCAACTGGATAACTGAAAGCGAAATAGATAGCTGGATCTCCAAGAAGCTCCAACACCAAAGGTGAGTCTCGAATGCTATATCACTCAGTCTGACCCGAGCGTAAAGCAAAACACAAAACACTCGAGTCAGGGCATACATACTTATACAAATGTAAACCAACTCAAGTGAACTGTAATATAAAGGTACAAGTAACTTAAAGAATGTTTGGGATCACCCATTCTTTAAGGATCCGTTAAACTATTTACTATGTTGTAATATTCGCTATTATAATAATGTCTAATAGTAAAATAAACTTACTTTTAAATAGCGTTAAGGCTTTACATTTTCCACCTTAAAACATATATAGTGCCAATAGTCTATACAGTACCGTAATACTCCGTAAACTGGAGCTACCAGAGGATACTCCATAGGTACGACACAAATCAAACTCGTAGTAAAGCTCGATATGGTAGGTAACACGACACAACTAGGCAATGCCAGGGTAGATATACCAATTACGAATTCGGGCTGGTGGTAACGCATAGCAGCCACTACCGCCCACCTCGGAACACACTCCCAAATCAAAAATCGAGGATGGCCATTAAATAAATCACAAAGTAATAGAATAGTATACGATGGAATGTGTCCGATCAGAGGAGCTACCTCATTGGCCCGTCGATCGCTCTTGTTTTAGCCACCTTAAGACAACTCACGGGAGTCAGGTCCACGTTCATACCTCAATAGGATCGTCGCCACCATCCTACTTCATTCTAGAATCTCCACCGCGTACACGGTTGTCAAAGTGTTTTTCGGTATCGACAGAGAGTATGCCCATATCCGATCTCGGTCTCTTTGCCAACCAATCGTTATTATAACCCATGGATATTTATTCCAAAATCATTTATACTTTAAAATCCAAAATATCATATCCATTTCAAAACTAAATACCATATTATTTCATTTCATAGCCAAATCAATATATCATTTCCATTTCAAAAACCAAAGCCATAATATCATTTAAATTCCAAAACCAAATCGATATATCATTTAAATAAAACCCCCATTTCCAAATCACTGAATATTTCCTTGAAATATTCCTTTAAATCATCTTAAACCACCACTTTATAAAGTCACATTCTTAAATCTTCAATTTCCATAAGTTCCAAGTTAATATATTTAAAGACAATTCTTAATTAAATACAATTTCAAAAATCTCACTTTCAAACCATAGTACTTTTCAAAGTTATAACCACTCTGAAACCCAACACTTTGAAACCATAATATTTTAAAATCATAAAAATTTAGAAATGTTATTCTTTGAAAATCATTATACTTAGAAAATCATAACACCTTTAAAATAATATTCATTTAAACCATTTAAATTCAACGTCAAATAATATTCATTTCAAAGTTGTAGCATTTCTAAGTTCATTCATTCAACTATAAAATTTCCAAAACATTGCACTTTCAGCTAACAACATCACTTATAAAGTGTTACGGTACATATATTCGTAATATTTCAAAACATTGTCAAATTAAGAAACAACAGCACTTATAAAGTGCTGTAATAGAAATTTAGTTATTTTCAAACAACTTAGTTTCAAAAACAGTAGCACTTATAAAGTGTTGTAATAGGTATTTGGTTATTTCAGAACTTAGTTAAATTTCAAAAAGGATAGCACTTAACAAATGCCATCTTAAAACCACAGCATTTTATAAATGCTAACTATAAAATTCCAGATTTTATTATAACTTTTCAGAAACATTAAAACTTCAATTTTAGCCATTTTTAACTTATAAAAAAAATCATATTTCATGCTTCAAAACATTCATTTGGATATCATTTAACTTATGATTAAATAAAAAAAAATATCCAATTTAAACCATAATTCATTTATTAAGTCAAAATACACTATTTTACTTAACTTTTATTTTTAACCACTAACCTAACACTTTATTTTAAAATACCCATTTCATAAATAAAACTAAATTTCTATTTATTTACTTAACTTAAAATTTCCATTTGAAAAACCAAATTTCCAATTATCAAGTTAGGTCATAATTAAAGTTACATTTTTCCATTTAAAAATCATAACTATTTATTTTACAAAACATAACAATTCACAAAGAATATTTTATCATAGTTAATATAACAATCAATTTTCTTCTTTTAGATCTATTCATTTAGACATCAATTAACTATGATTTTCTAGTTAAATAAATTTGATTACAAAATGTCCAATTAAAACTGTATTCCATTTTATTAGTTCAAAATACATTATTTATTACATAAAACATGTCTGTTTCATAAAGTACAATTCATAACAATTACTAGGTTAGATTTAAAACTTCCATATTAAGTAAAATTCAATTATTAAGTTATTTATCATCAATAAAGAACCTTAATTTAACTTAAAACCAATTATTAACTTATAAAAATTTAACTTATAGAAAACCAATACACCTTTATAATTTAAAGCATTAAATCAAAATTTAAGTTAAAATTTTATATATCTATAAAACTCAAAATACTTAACAACCTTTTAGGAAATATTATTTAAAAATACTTAATAAATATTAGGAAAATATTATTTAAAATATGACCATGGGCCTGTATAATATTTTCTAACCTAGGTCGAGTGATACGGATATGTATCATTTCAATCCGTAATTTAAAAAGAAAAATCCGGGTTCTATTATTTCAAACCCACAATCCCAAGTCAAATACAATACAATAAAAATCACTCGATCCTATCATTTCTGCTCATAATGATTTTTCCTTATTCTAAAGTCCGTTCGGGTATGTATCATTTCAACCCATAGTGAAAGGGAACTTGCAGTGTGAGATACAGAAAATAAAATAACAGTAGAGCATATAATATCATATCAGGTGATGTAACAAATATATAAGCAGTATATAACATCATATAATCATATCACATGCATATATGAACATAGCATATTAATTTCTTCAATTCACATGTCATTGTTTCAGAATTATATAAGTACGAATGTCTAGAGTGAATAACTCACCTTTTAAAGCTAGAATCAAATTCAAAACCCAGATCCAAACTCAGCAAAGCATGAAAAGGCACGACAAGGCACAACTATATTTTTGAGTGGATGAAGAGTCAGATCCAAATCTTATATGCAAACAAATATCACAACATAATAATATGATTCAACACAAACAAAAGATGGATTAAACGATGAAAATATGAATCAAAGTGTGATAAAATGGCTTCACCTTTTCATGTAGGCTCGGCCATGGTCAAGTGGGCTCGGCCACATCAACATATGGCTCAGCCATGATGGTTGTATGCATGCTAGGCTCGGCCAAAGTGGTGTGTACACATGGCTATGGCTTGGGAAATGAAGAGGTGGAAGTTACATACCATAGGAAGGCAAAAGGTCAAGGGGTTGATGGAGTTTGGGTTCGGCCATAGGACTTGTGTGGCTCGGCCTTGGTTTTGTTTGGGTCAAGTGCATCTCTAGTCACGTCAAGGAGATGATAAGGTCATGGCAAAGAGAGGCATGGGGTTGTATTGAGTGGTGGCCGAGGCTAGGAACAAGAGGAAGGTGGAAATACATGGCTTGTGATGGTTTTGGTCAAGTTTTGTTGGTTGATCTAGATCTAGGGGTCACGACCATGGTTGGAGGATGTGATGGAGAGTGGAGGCCGATCTATGGTGATGGTGGAGAGGAGATGTGGTCGGCAATAGAGGAGCATGAGGTGGAGGCTGAGCCAAGCATGAAGAAAACAAAAGAAAATCAAAATGAAAAAGAGAAGAAGAGGAGGGAAGAGAAGCCATGGAAACTTATAGTATTTTCTCTCTGGATGCAAATGAAAATGAGATGTGGGAAAAATGTTTTTGTACGTGAATTAGTAATAGAGGAGGCAGCTAGGGTTTGAGGTATGAACGACTAAAAGAATAAATGGTAAGAAAATAATAAAGGGGCTTTAATTCCTATTTAATAAAAGAAACTTACTAAAAAAATCTTTCAATCAGAAGAGGCAAATGAGGAAGTGAGATATTGAGAAGATTTTTATGTGATTTGATAGAGTAATGCACGGCCAAACAAGGGTGGGAACGGCTAAAAAGAAATAAAGAGTAGGCAATTAAAAAGGTAAGCAATTAAGACAATATAACGTATGCCCTTTGATTCTTTTCCAAGCCATAAATAAAAGATATAAACAAGTGATAATTCAATAAATAAAATGAATGTCTAGACAAATTAAAAATAGAAAGATAAAATAGAGATGGATATGGGAAAGATATAAAATATATATATAATAAAAGTACAGAAATTTATTGCGTGTAAAACGTTGAAATTATCAAATTTAAAAGGTATAAAACGGAATTTGATGAAACGAAAAGCAGAACAGATATCAGAATTATATTCTGCTTCAAAGAAAAAGAATAAAATTCAAAGATTTAAATTTAAAATTTTCAAATGAAAGTCAAAGTTTGACCAAAGTTGACCAAAATATAAGATTTTCAGAAAATGTTTATTTTATTATATTTGGAAAATAAATTACAAACAAAATCCACAATTACATTGGAAAATTCAAAAATTAGATTTTTAAATGATTTAAAAATCAAAGTTTTCAAAATAAAATTTAATAAAAATATTTACAAAATTATGGGTTGTTACAAAAACATTCCTTTAAGAGATTATTTTAACTTTTAAAATGTAACGTATTTCCCTTTATAAACATCCATACTTTACTTATCAAAATAAATCCTTTTATATTTTATAAAACCATGTTTGATAATCTCATTCCTAATTTATAAAACTCCTTTTTATAAAATCTCTTTATTTATATAATTCCATTTTTAAATCTATTCATTTATAAATCTCATTTATTTATAAAATCCCATTTATAAATATATTCCTTTCTAAATCTTCTTTATTTATAAAATCCAATTTGTAAATCTATTCCTTTCTAAATCTCATTTATTTATAAAATTCCATTTATAAATCTATTCATAAAATATTAATTACATATCAATTTTTAATATTAAAAAAACGTTTATAAATCTATTACTTTATTAATAAAATATTACTTTTATAATTCTTTAATATAAACCATTTCAAAAATATTTGTTTCAAACTATTTCTATCTTTTTTAAAACTGTATTTCATTCATAATAAAAGATGGACTTATCTATTAGTTTTAAAACCTTTATAATACAGTTCGAAAATATCTATTTAGAAATACTTCACAAAATAGTCAAATTAATATTCCAAAAATCATGTTTTTATTTCATTTTAGTAAACTCCTTATAATAATTTATAAATAGTTATTAAAACATGTATTATTCCAAGTATCACCTTAAAAATCATTTCAATTCAAAATCGTTATTTTATAGTATTTCAAAATACTAAAAATAAGGCCCAGTGCTACTATAGCATTAAATAAGGAAAATCATGTTTGTGTCATCAAATAAGGCATCCAACACATCATATATCACAATATATGAAAAGTAAAATCAATAGTTGGAAGAATCCCATTGGATCCCTCCAACATATCCCTCTGTATCACAGCTCATATATATATCAACACACACAGATATATATATATATAGGTAAATAAAATCAGCAGTGGTGAGAAATTCTGCTGGATCCCTCCAACCTATCCCCTTGCATCACATACAGTATATAATCATATAATATGGCCATCCGCTACTAGGAGGGTACATATAAAAGGTCATCCGCTCCAAGAGCGTGAATAAATCCAAACCAACCGATAAAGCAGTAAATCATCCAAACAAGCAGCAAACGGGCATCAATAAAAATATCTACACTTATACAAAATATAAGTGGGCCAAAGAGGTGAGTTAACTCAGTAAAATTCCAGTTGTCGCCGAAGCGTTTTGGTTCCAACTAAAATAGAGCATCACTTAAATTTAGCTTGAAATCCTACAAGCTTCGAATTTAAGGAATCCAACTTGACGACGTAGATATCATCACTACGAATCCAACGCAATTGATCGCTTCCAAATCTGACCTTGTATGAATAAGATACGAATTAATGAACGTTTGAGAAAATTAAATTTATTAATTAACTTAAAGTAAAAAGGTAAGTAACTAAATTACCATTTTCTACCAGGTTAACATCTCCATGCCGAACTTCGACGTGGCCATTCATTTGAAAAACATCGCTGCCTTATGGCTTCAATCGCCGCTGGATTGTTGCAGTTGAACGCCGCGACCATCCTCGACTCAACGTCCATAGCTATGACTCATCATGATTCCGCGATCATCAGAAAAGCGCCCCGAACCGTGCGCCGTTCATCTCCAGATTCACGCCGCCACCAACGATCGTACGCCACCAAACTCCACCAGATTGTAGCCCACACCATCCTTCACAACTTTGCTTCAGGTTTTCTTGCCTAAAGATCAACGACGGTGCCGCAAAACTCAATCAAAGCCGCGACATTCAACTTGACTTTGACACCGCCACGCCTGACCATTCAACGATCGGCCACCATAGATGAACTCCCCTTGCCTACGCACACACTTCTCTAGTTGGAGTCGAGGCCTGAAATAGCTTCGATCATTGTGCAAAATCTCAACCGTTGGATGAAGATGGCTAGGGTTTTACTTTTTAGAAAATAGAGAAAAGTGAGGTTCTTATAAAGAAAATTTTCAAACACATTCACCCTCCAAAATCTCAAACTCCAAATGAGGCGTGTTGCCTAGCGTTCTATACTAAATATCCATATTCCGAACACAATGAAACTAGTATCGGGGCCTAATTCCATCATATACTTAAATTAGCTTTTAAAATCAAATCATATTATGTTAAATTCTTGTAATTAATTCCTACGTGTTTTGAGCTCGCACGACCACACACTATGTCCAATCATCATGAAACTCACTAGCATACAACAATTCACTATTCTGTATCCAATGGCACTGGTTTGTCAAAATCCAAGACATAGCCCTGGAATGATAATTTCACACGTTAATTAAAATGAATTATTACTAAAACTATTTTAATCACTTTTAATTCTAAATTAAAATTTTACACTAACCATTTACTACTTAACTTGAATTTAAATAAGCTTTTGAAATCCATTTATTAAAATTAAATTCAAGATTCAATCATTTAAATAATTTCGATGTTTAAATCACTATTCCAATATTCAAATAACCTTTATACTTAAAATTTAAGCTGTTTGGCTTATAGAAATAATATTTCAATATGTAAAATTAATTAAATATTTGAAATTCAAATGTCTAAAATTCTAGGTTGTTACATACAGTATATATGCAGATTTATTTTCCAACACTTACTTTAAACAGGTAGCAAGCAAACATGAATACTCCCTCAATTTCAAGGCAACGAGATACACCCTTCTGATTTATAAGTTCAGGGTAGACTCTCTTGATTTAATCGGATAACAAGATCACCCACTTGATTTGATCGGGCAATAAGAACACCCACCTAATTTGAATGGGTAACATGCACACCCACTTGATTTGATCGGGCAATAAGAACACCCACCTAATTTGAATGGGTAACATGCACACCCACTTGATTTGAATGGGCAACAGGAACACCCAAATAAATAATTATAGAGAGTTATTGATTCCAAATATAAATAGTTGTACTTTGGATACAGAATATCCTATAACCCATTTGATAGCACTTTGACCTTTGAATTGATGATAGAATACTTTCAAATCAGTAAGTAGATTGTAAAGAATGAATGAAGTAAAGTAAAGATTGAATTTGAGTGCATCTGAAGAATATAGAAAGTGGATTTTGCAAAATATATATTGAGAATTTGGAGTAAGAAGAAAGTAGTTAATAAAATTCATTTTCCAGTCCCCTTTTATATAATGTTTGAAGGGATATGTCTCTTCATAAAGAGATGCAACCAAAAATCAAAACTATTAAAAATCCAAAAGGTATCTCTCCAATGATCTATATGTCGACATACCCTTGTTAATTTTGAAAATCAATAATTCTTTTTTTTATAAAATTCTAATAATCTGTAAAAGTTTAAACATAATTTTTAATTAATTTTAATATATATATATAACAACAACAACATCAACTAAGCCATTATTCCCAAACAAGTTGGGTTCGGCTAGAGATGGAATCCAAACTAAATAACAAAGTCAGTTTAAGAGTTATAACAACAACAACAATAATAAAACCATGATAATAATAATAAGATAAAGTCAAATAAGTAAACTAATAATAATAATAATAATAATAACTAAGTAAAATAAAAATAAAAACAAAAATTAAAATAAAATAAAATAAAAATATAAAAATAAAAATATAAAACCATGATAATAGTAATAATAATACTAATAGTAATAATGGTACTAATAGTAATATTGACCGAAGACCAAACGCTACGTCATAGGCTCCTATTCACTAGTCCTATAATCTAAAACTTATAACACTACCCCTAAACCAACCCTAAGCCAAAAATTCCTAGCTCATGGTTCTGGCACGTGGATCGCTAACTTTCACGCGCTCCTGTCTGACACCAGCTCTTCGGATATATTTCAATCCTTAAGTCCCTTTTTACTACTTCCTCCCATGTCAACCTTGGTCGACCTCTACCTCTCTTTGAGCATTCGACGCGGTCTATAATTCCAACGTGCACAGGTGTGTTGGGAGGCCTCCGTTAGAGATGTCCAAATCATCTTAAGTGGTGTTGGACTAGCTTCTCTTCAATTGGTGCTACTCCAAGTTGGCATTGGGAGGTCTCTTCTTGTATGACCGCAGCTCCATCGCAGCATACAGATCTCTGCTACACTTATCTTCTGGACATGTTGGTTTTTAGTAGGACAATATTCTACACCATACACCATATAACTCTTTATAAAATATTTGTAAAATTATTCTTTAACAAATACAATATTTATATAAAGTAAATAATTTTATAAGAGAGTATTCAAAGAACAGATGATTGCTATCCAAGGACTTTGACAAATTATTCTAATTTTTATTTCCTATGATTTATATTTTTGAACTCATCGTGTCTTTATCTTTAAACTCATGTGCCTTCAAATATCTTGATCATCTATGAATCTTGATCTCTTGTCTTTTTACCGATTAGTCTACAAACTCAATTATTCTATACTTGTATAAATTTATATAATATCCTGCAAACTACTCTATATAACTTGTAAAATCAGCAGTACTTATAATTATATGGCTGTTGTCATCAAAATCAATATATGTGGTATTAATAGTGATGCAGCGAGTTGAGAAGATAAATTCTGTAGTGATAAGAGTGGCGCAGCGGAAGCTTTTAGATTTCTTTCCACCGAGTGCATGTATTTGTTTTTATTGACGTGTGTTATGTAGTGCTAATAGTTAATGTAACGACTGCCTTTCTTATACCAAAAGACGAGCCATTAAGGGTAGAAGAGAGAGAAAGATAAGAAGAAACCACACAAACATAGAATCTCACCACGAATCAGAACAACATATAATAGATAACATAGGATATTACATTGTCATTTCCATAATATTGATATGTCAGAGTCATTACATTATTACTTCAACTGGATGGTTATAACTACCTGTCCATACAAAATACATAGATCATACATAACACAATGGAGTAATATAATAATTAGCTAACGGTGAAGCGACCTGCTCTAGCCCCTTAAAAATGCTTCTGTAAGAAGCCTGGATCACTTGGCTACTTATACAAATTTGAGTACCCAAGAGTTTTAGGAAAAGAAAATAAAACTCCAGGTCAGACATGGATCTGGTGTGAGTAAACTCAAACAACTTAATTTTTACTTTTATAAAACACTTTGAAAATCAAAGGTATCTCGTAAGACCATGCTGCACATAAACATAGATGGGTTTTTACGATGCCCAAAACACTTCCAGTGATATTGTCATAAAGTCAAGGGTTTTCAAATAAATAATTCACATAGCTAAAATTGTTACATTAATTAAATTCCAGCATAATAGGTATACAACTAAGTCCGAAAGCACTTATTAGGAAAATGGTTCCATACAAGGACTGGGCTACTGGGGTACCACCCGTCACAGTGCATCATTAGACAAAATAACACCAAGGTCGAACTTATTGACCCCTGCCAACACAAGACCGGCCTACCCTTTACTATATAGTACCGAATAAGATCACCCCTCGGTTGGAATCAGTAACTATACCTAAGCATAAATGAGTTAATAGTAGGGATTCTAGATAGGGATGACCTTACCCTCGTGGGAGCGACCCACCTAGCCTTGCTGCATCTCTCGTGTTTTAATCATTCCCGGTTGATGAGGCCTGAGGCTACGTTTACCTTTATTATAGCATTGCCACTTAGAATGCTAACATTGCCTTCCTTATGTTGACACAATGTCAGCACTCATCCATACAAGTCATTCAGAAGATGCACGAACCGAAGGTTCTATCTCCACTACATCCGTTTGGAATCACCCTCAGGGTAGTAGCAAATAGCCCTTCCACTCAAAGTCTTCATCTTGGACCTTGCCTTTACTATTTCCAATTTGAACATTTATGTTAGTTCAAAGTGGTTTTCGAATAAAAATTAATATCCAATCCCGGTTTATCCAAACAACATTCGATAATTTTAAGGGGTCAAGTTGTTTATAGTGGACTATTCCACTATCAGGGATATGAACATACGTTTCATATGCTTAGATTATTATGACTCACTTATCGAAATTAACCCCCCTGTATTTATCATATTCACGTAGTGCGGTATTTATGATAAGTACAAGTCGACTTACTTTCAATAAAATATGTCAATGTTTTATTACAACTACTTTAATTCATTTGGTTACTTAATAGCATAGACAAGTGAACCTTGGTTTTTAAAACAATTTACTTAAATAAGATAGTTGGTCAAAATAAATAACCGATAGAGTTTAAAAGGGAACTTTAAAATAAATAAACTTTAATTAAATCATAAGTTTAATATTTAATTAAACTTTAATTAATCATAATTAAATCAAAATCATACTTTAAACCTTAATTAATTTAAAATTATTCATAATTAGAATTTAATTTAAACAACATTCATTTAAGAAATTAAACCCTAATTAAAAGGATAATTAACACTTAATTAAATAATAATTAATTAAATAATTAACTCTAATTAAATAATTAACTATAATTAAATAATTAACTTTAATTAAATAATTAACTAAAGTAAATAAACTTGATTAAATAAAAATTAATTTTCTTTTATCTTAATTAATCATTATTTAATACTTACTTTATTAAAATATTCAACTTAGTTAATAATTTCTTAAACTCTAATTACTTAACCTAATTTGTAACAACCCGCATATTTTACGATTGAATATTTAAATATTTTATTTAAATATAGAATCGTTAATCGGATTGAAGTCCGAAAAGCTACTTTTTGTAAACAGTCGAATTGGGACTCGAGACCACCTCCATTGAGTCCAAAATGGCATTTATAACTTTTTTTAGTATAAACATCGATATGTTTGGAGTAAGTTGAATTTTTGCTATTTTCTATTGGGCTTTGGGTTTGGGTTTCACCCCAACTCACTCTATAACCTAGTTCAGCCCCTCTTCTCTCCTCTTCACTTCATTTCTATTTTCTTAAACACCCAAGCACAACTGAAAATGGGGAGAGGAATGAGAAATTAGAAACTCCAAGCCCTAGTACTCATTTGCAAATCCAAATTCTTGCTCCAAATTTAAAGAGAAGCTAAGGTAAGCATCCTCTTCATCTTCTCCAACTCATTCTCTCTTTAATTTCAGAAATTTCCTCAACCTAACTTAGGAAATGTTATTCTTTTAAGCTTAGATTCAAGCTTCTAGAGTTGAAGTTGAAGAGTAGTTGTTCTTCCTTTGCTTTCAAGCTTCTCATTCGTTGTTTTTGGGTTTAAATGTGAGATTTCTATCTCACATCTATGCCTATAACTATCCTTGATTGTTAGGTATGAATTCCTAACATCTTTACATGTTCATTTTATTTTGATTTGGATTGATTTGGAGAATATTTCAATTGTTGGTGTTTTGAAGTCTTAAAACTCTAAAAATCTTAGCTTTGATGTTTGATCATGCTTTTGGTGGTGAATCGGAAAGCCCATAGGGCAGGGTTGTTGATTGGCATAAACCCCTAGCACCCATTGCTCGTCCGATTGTAATTCGGAAGAGTTTGCTCTTTATTTGGATAGGTTGAAAAACCTTCCCAGTGCTAGTCAGTCGATTGACCCTCTGCAGTCAGTCGACTGGCTGTAGAAACCAGGCAAATCTGGGACTGTCTGTAGAGAACAGAAGTCTCTATTTTCTGCAGTCAGTCGACTGACCCTCTGCAGTCAGTCGACTGACTACAGGAAATGAAACATTCTGGTTTCTGGATCAGTCGACTGACCCCCTGCAGTCAGTCGACTGTCCCCCTGCAGTCAGTCGACTGACCTGCTTGATTTTGCCTATTTTGCCTATTTTACTTGAGATTCCAACTTTTATCGATTCGTGATTATCCGATTTATTGTTATCATTTATTATTGACCTTGATGACTTCTTTTTCGGGATTTTTGAGAATGTCCATTTTAATGGAAGTGGTATCGATTTCTTTGGATTTGATTCACGTCTTCGTATGTGGATTTTGGTGATTGATTGTTTCTACAATCATTTCTGTGATTTGTCACTTTAAAAACATAAAGGTTTTCTATACTAGTAGTAAATATTCAAACTCTTTTACAGAGATGATTTCAACTCTATTTTTAAATATAAAGCTTATTTTCAAAACCGTTTTCAAATCTATTAGTATATACAAACCTTTACCTCATTCGTATGAGAAAATCTAATTAAACGGCTTAGTAAAACAAGTGGTATGAAACGCTTGCGTTTACTTTGTCGGTTAATTTTTGGACTTGTTCGATTGAAATTCTTGTGACAATTTTCGAGTGGAAATTTACAGTTTGTTTGTAAATATTTAAGTTAAGCTAGTGGTTATGGGACATGAAGCTAAACTCTTATATTAACTAGCTTAGTGTAATCGACACTTCTTGATGATCGATGATGATCATTTTATGATTGAGACTAGCGATGTGCGATGTCTCTTTGTCCGCGTGGGGGACTGTACCCCGTTATGTTGAGTTTCGTCTCATTTTCATAGGCTAGCGACCTATGGTTTTATGGAGTTCGGTTCATCGGGCGTTCGTTGTACTACGTTGTTGTTTCGTATTATTTGTGTTCAGGTTCATCGGGCGTTCACTGTACTACGTCGTTGTGTCTGATTATTTAAGTTTGGTTCATCGGGCGTAACGCTGTACTACATCGATGTTCTGATTATTTGAGTTTCTGGTTCCTCGGGCGTTCGCAGTACTACGTCGTGGCACCGGCTCTATGGTTAGCAACCATGGGTTAGCCACCCGCTTGTGATAGGCCTTCTCCCTTTTGTGATTTCTGGATTCTGGTTGTGATTTCTAGAATTTGTGTTTCACCAATCTTCGTGGATTGGCATTGATATGTTTGTCAATATTTGTGTTTTGGTGAATTATTTAAAGAATGTGATTCTTTTTGGTGTATTGAGATGATTCGAGATATTGTATGGTTTTTGTTGTTATATGATGTATACTTGACCTAGTATGACATTTATGTTATCATACATTTTTGGTCATATCTCTTATCCTATATCATTTTATCTGATATTTATAGCTAGACTGATCCGTTTATTATTTTCTTCTTAAATAATACTTGGGTCATACCGAGGTATCTCAGGTGCTCCTGCTTGACTTCTTATCAGGGATTATCATCTGATTCTTTTGGCTAACTACTTTTGATTAGTAGTTTTTGTTATTATACATTTGAGATATAGACTCCTTGATGTATAATTATTCTTTTGTCTAGCACTTGTATCTATTCTTTTGTGTTGTAGTGGATCTTCTTTGACCACTATTTTGATGTACACTTTTATGTGTAATATTCATATCTTTTTTCGCCTTTATGATATGCATATCTGTGACTGATTTGTGTTATGTTTATTTCTATATTTGCTTCCAAGGTCCACTTAGCCATTGTGTGGTAGCTTTGAGTTTGAATCGGTATGTAGGATTTCCTCTTGAAAAGAAATGTAAGTTATAATTTATGACATATCGGTACTCGCACAAAGCAATTACACAGATGGTCGCTCCTCAACAGCCTTATTTTTCATGCTAGTTGACGACATTACTCCGTAGTGTTCTTGGCTAGCGTGAGTATAGAGGTGGGGCGTCACATAATTACTTAATTATTAATTATATAATAATTACCCTACCTAATAAATTAAATTATTAAATAATTATAACTTAGACTTTTTGACTTTCTTAATTTATTTGAAATGAGTTTCCAAAAACAATCCAAAAGAAAACACTTTAAAACTTGAAAACGTGAAATTTTCTGAACTGCATCCATAGCGACTATCACTATAAACGCAGTTCGCTAAAATTATTTTCTAGGTTAAAACTTCACTTTAACTCTAGTTACTACATGTTTGAAAACATAATTGTAAGAGTTTTGAAAACATAAACAAAAGGTAAAAACTCGGAAAAGCATTTCAAAAATCCAAAGCTAGAAAAAGAGCTTTCGTATTTCAAATCGGATCACAAGTCCTTTGCGACTTTCAAGGTGCTAACTTCACAACAAATTCATCACATGCACTTTGTTTTGGTTTCATAAACACGCTACCACCATGTCATAATCAACCATTCACAAATCCATATCCAAACATATTATTTAACAATCAAATCACAAATCCAGGCTCAAACACAAACTTATAATCATATGTCATCACAACAACATGATAATTCAACACAACAACCCATATAATCTCACAACATATAGTTCATCAAATCTAATATTTTTCTTTCCCAAAAACATAAGTTTTACTTACTAAAACTTTTTAAATTCAAGATGAACTTTTGCCAAAACTTGAAAACACTTTAGAAACTTGCAAATTTGGAACTTTTGTTGCTCGAACACTCAAAATGGGCTCGACCAAGTGGCTTTGGGCTCGGCCAAGGCCTTGTAGGGTATGACCATGTGGTTGTAGGGTGGATGGTTGCTTGTAGTTTGGAAGAGAAGTGTTATAGAAGATATAGAATTGATTTTATGAACTAAAGAGTAGATTTTAGCCAAAAGAAGTGATTTTTTTTCTATTTTTAAAAATTATGAAGAGGAAACCATTGATGTTTTGCTTAAGCTCTTAGGAATTTTAAAGTAGAGAAGGAGATTGTAAAATGAGAAAAATGAAAGTTAGGGGTGTATATATAGACTTAGGGAAATTATTTAAAAATTATATAAGTGTTTATATTTTATATATATGTATGCATGCACCATTCTCCTCCCCTCTTCATTTCTGTCCTTTTCAAATACCCCCCCTATCTTGTAGGTATTCATGCCATGCTCTTGTACTTTGTGTTGAAAAAGAGAGTTTCATATATTTTAATATATATACACTTACTTTTGATAAATAAATCTCCTTTTTACCTTATATGTTTATATGTTCAACTGGGCTAATATGTACATGTATATTGTTTGCGCCAAAATTGGTCACAAACACCCAATTGCATATGAAAGCACCAATTCATGATCTCAGGTCACAGTTAGACAAGATGTAGAGGATGTAAATATGAAGAACACTCAAATTTTAAAAGGAAAGTAGTAGAAAGACAGGATATGTAGTGGTTCGGCGTTGTAGCCTACGTCCACTTTGAAGAGTTTGTTGTTTATTGATGATTCTCAACTGGTTTACAATAGTACAATTGATAGTATTCAAGTTACAATTGAGTTCCAGTAGAGTAACAACGTAGTAGAGCCAAAAAAGTCCTTTTTTGTAGGCATATGAGTGCTATTTATAGGTGTAGGTTTGAAATATCTGCCTTTGAACTCAGAATACTCCTACCTTGTTCGTATACAACTTTAAATATGAGTGCTAATTTATAGGTGTAGATCAATCACGCGTCATTTGGGATCGATTGGGATCGATCCCTACCTTGTTCGTATCGATCAAAAATGATGTCCATTAGGGCTGAGATCGATCAAAGACATTGTTGATGTGGTAAGCAAGCTCCTGTGAAAATTTGGTAGCATTTGGACTTGTAGTTCTTGAGATATGATCGATCAAAGATTGGTTTTCAAGTATACTGGTGGTTTCATATCGATCGTTTCACACCAATCATCTTCGTATCGATCGTTATCAATGACATAGAGCGACAATCATGTGTAGATCCATTTTTTATGCTAGTGGACCACTTCTCCTGTTGATAGTGCCTTCTTTGTATCGGTCCCTGGAATTGCTCTTTGTATAGATGGAAAATGATGGCATTCGTTTCGATCTGTTACGTGCTCTTCGTATCGATCATTGGCTCTCTCCTTCGTATCGATCAAGTGAGTGATCGATACGACATATGCTGCTACTGTATGATGGATACGAAGAGAAGTACCTGGCTGGATGGATACGAACTGGATGCTTATGGGTCGATGGATACTAACAGGGCTATTGCAAGGTGATGGATACGAAGTGGTGTGAATGCGAATTTGATGGATAGGAACAAGGTGGACACGAGATTGATTCATGATCTTGACTCGAAGCGGCTGCTTCCTTGACCCGAAGTAAGCCCTCTAGCGACTCGAAGCATGGTGCTCAATGACCCGAAGTAGTCCAATGCCATCCCCTTTGAAGAATGCCTTGCAGTGACCCAAAGCAAACACTACTCTGACCCGAAGTAGGCTGCCTGAAAACCCAAAGCAAACACGAAAGTGACTCGGAGCAAACTCCGAGAAACCCGCTTTTTCCAAAATCCATACTCCAAGTACGTCGCCCCGTTTGTCGACTATGTTATGTCCTGTGCGGTCGATTAGGTTAAATCCGCTTGTATGTTGCCTTGCCAAAAGGAGAGTTAACACATATGTACGTGTACACACCATGTTAAAATGGTTTATATTATGTGCATGTGTGTTTACAATAGTGTTATGATATTTCGAATAACTTTTAACCAATGAAAAACGATATTTTGAAAAATAATGTCCGGTCACATTTTCTATTTCTCTATGAACTATATATATTGGTAAACAAATTTTGAAAAAGATTTTATTATTATTAATTATTATTTAAAGTAGTATTATTTGTTAATAAAAATTTATTTATTAATTATTTAAAAATATAATTAAATATCCATTTACATAGCGATTAAATTCTGGGTCATTACACTCTTCCCCCTTAAAAAAAATTCATCCTGAAATTAGAAATCAAGGAGATAATTCAAGCTATGCAAAAAGCTATATATTCATATCATATAACACATACAAGGACATGTACTAAACATTCATAGAAAACAAACATACATTAAACATACAACCTATGACTAGCTATCCTAACATCAACTTGGGATAGGCTTCTTTCATATGATCCATCGTTTTCCAAGTGCAGTTTCTTGGATCCTCACTCCACTGAATCTTGACTAGTCGCACCACCTTGTTACGCAACCTCTATTCATCCTAATCCACAACATAAACTAGATGTCTAGCCACTGTCAGGTTCTGTTATATTTCCAATTCCTCTTGAACCGATGGCTCCACAATCAAAGATGGGTCATGAACATATTTTCTCAAACGAGACACGTAGAACACATCATAAACTACTGTCAATCTCTCTGGAAACTCAACCCTATAAGCAAGTGATCTGATTGTCTCAAGAATACGGAAAGGTCCAACATACCTTGGAGCTAACTTTCCAACTTTCCTAAATCTAACAGCTCCTCTTATTGGTGAAATCTTTACGAACACCAAGTCTCCAACCACAAATTCCAAATCCCTTCGCCTCTTATCTACATAATTCTTTTGGCGATCGTAGGCTTTCTTCATCCTTTTCTTAATCACTACAACCTTTTCAATAGCCTCTTGGATCATGTATGGTCCAAGAACTAATCTATCTCCCGTCTCAACCCTACATGCTGGTGACGGGCACGGTCTTCCATATAGGGCTTCATAAGGTGCCATACCGATGCTTTCCTGGAAACTATTGTTATAGGAGAACTCAACCAAATGTAAATGCTCCTCCTATGACCCACCAAAATCTAGAATTTACGACCTTAAGAGATCCTCTAGAATCCGATTCACCCGCTTTATCTGTCCGTCTATTTGGGGGTGATATGCTGTGCTTAAGCTCAAGCTTGTTTCAAGAGTTGTTTGCAGTGCTTCCCAAAATTGAATAGTAAATATGAGATCTCGATCACTTACGATACTCATAGGAACTCCATGTAACCTGACTATCTCTCTTATAAAATTTCAGCTAAAGAAGCAGCAGTCCTTGTTGGTTTTGCTGGGATAAAATGTGCGCTCTTCATTAGCCGATGATAACCCATACTCCTTCATTTCCTTTTCTGGTTCTGGGTAAACCATCGATAAAATCAATTGATATCATTTCCCATTTCCAATTAGGTACTTCCAAAGGTTGTAATAATCCAGCCATCTTCTAATGATCACCTTTGATTTGTTGATAGCACGAACACCTACTTACAAAAATAGAGATATCTCTCTTCATTCCTTTCCACCAAAACATCCACTTCATGTCCTTATGCATCTTTGAGACACCTGGATGGATACTCAACTTAGAATAATGGCATTCTAACAAAACTTCAGCCTAAGACCAATGACAATTGGTATACAAATCCGTCGATTCATTCTTAAAACTCCTTGATTGTCAATCTTAAAACTAGTACATTGTCCATTCTCAACCTTCCTGGTGATTGCCACTAAGCTTCTGTCTACTCTTTGCTTGCTCGCTATTCTTTCTAGGAAAGTCGAGGTAACCTCGAAAAGAGTCAAAACAACATTCCTGCTTAAGGCACCTGCCACCACATTAGCGTTTCTTGGCGTATAAAGAATATCTAAGTCATAAGCCGCCAGAAACTCTAACCACCTTTGTTGCCTCAGGTTCAGATCCTTCTAAGTAAAAGATACTTTAGGGATTTATGATCCATGAAGAGCTCGAATTTTTCACCTAATTAAAGAAAGAAAGCTTACTCCTAAAACTCTAAATAATATAAAAAAACTAAGAGGAATAGAAGGATCCTTACCTAGCAAGTAGTGTCTCCACATTTTCAATGCAAAGACAATAACCAGCAACTCTAGGTCATGCGTAATTCTTCTCGCGAGGCTTCAACTGCCTGCTTGCATAAGTAATCACTCTACCACGCTGCATTAAATAAACACATAGTCCAACTCCACATGCATCCGTATAAACCGTGAACCCATTATTTCCATCTGGAATAGCCAAAACTGGTGCACTGGTCAATCTCTTCTTCAATTCTAGAAATGCCTCTTCACACTTTGGAGTCCATACAAACTTCTCCTCCTTCTTAATCAGCTTAGTCAAATGGGAGGAAATCTTAGAATAATCTTGAATAAACCTCCTACAGTATCCAGCTAAACCTAAGAAACTACGAACTTTGGTAGGATTCCGCGGTCGCTTCCATTCCTGAACAGCTTCCACATTCACTGGGTCCACTGAAATACCTTCTCCTATCACAATATGTCCTAAGAATCTCACTTCCGATTGCCAAAAATAGCACTTAGAATATTTCTCATCTAGGACATGCTTCCTCAATGTCTCCAACACCACCTCTATATGATGTTTATGCTTTTCCTAAGATTTGGAGTAGATAAGGATGTCATCGATGAAAACTAACACAAACTTGTTAAGAACATCTCTGAAAACACGGTTCATGAGATTTACAAAATATGTAGGTGCATTGGTTAGCCCAAAAGGCATAACCAACCAGTCAAAGAAATAATCAGGGCCTCAAAAAGCAGTTAAGGGTATACTATCTTTAGCAACCCTCAACTAATGGAATTCAGTAGCTAGATCCATCTGAGAAGACAACATAGCTCTATGAAGTTGATCAAAAAGATCATCGATGCGAGGTAAGGGGTACTTGTTCCTAATGGTCAGCTTATTCAACTCCCTATAATCCATGCACAATCTTAAAGATCCATTAGACTTTGCCCAAACACCACAATAGATCCCTAACTCGAATGACTGGGTCTAATCAATCATCTTCTTAATAGGTTATTGGTTTGCTTTTCTAATTCATTCCACTCTTTCGCGGCCATCCTTCTCTTGGGTTGAACCACAGGCCTTGCACAAGGGACCAAATCAATACAGAACTCTATCTCTCAGTGCGAGGGTAAGCTATTGACTTCTTCAAACACATTGGGAAAATTCTTAAAAACTTCTACATAACTTAACTCATCTTGGGATGATCCCGAGGCATACAAGAAACAACATATATTAATTCTAGGATTCTTGCATGGTATTTTAGCAATTCTTCCTAATTTAGTTTCTAATGACAAATTCCTTTCAGCACAATCTAAAATAGCTCCATATTTTGATAATCAATCCATGCCCAGAATAGTATCAAATCCTTTAAAGTCTAAGGAATACGGGTCGCAAGAAAAGTGATGAGGAAGGTAGGAAATTAGCACATCTTTAAAAATCATACTCAAATGGGTCACTCCACCAATGGGGTTAGACACACACATAGGGTTTTCTACAATGCTGGAAATAAGATGAAATTTATCTACTAATTCTAAAGAGACAAAACTATGAGAGGCACTAGTATCAAATAATGCTTGAACAAAAATACCATTAATCAGTAAGGTACCTTCAAGGGCTCCTTTCCCCTCCACATCTTTTGAAGTCGACCGTTCATTCTTAATGGCGTACACCTTCGGCTGCTGTTCCTTCTTCATGAGTGGACAGTCTTTAATCATATGGCCCGGCTAATGACAATTGAAACAAAGCGACTTCAGGACCATTGGAGAGATAGGTCCAATTTGCTGCTTAGGAGCTTTACGGTTTGGACATGACCTTGAAATATGACCTTTGTTTGCAAAATTAACAATTAATATTCTTGAATCTTTTCCCCTTATTCTCTCCTAGATTGAGCTTCCTTTTATTAGAATTGTTCCCACTTGCATTCCCACCCGTTGGTGCTACAAGAGTAGGCTTCTTCTTTTCCAAGGCCTCATACCTTAGAGCCATATCAACTAAATCCACGAAAGAACCTTTAACGTAAGCAATCATTATCTCATGGTATTCTTTCCTCATACCCAAAACAAACATCTCATTTTTCTTTAATGGGGTGTTGATCAATTCCTGTCCAAAACAAGGTAAGTTGTTGAACTCCGTCTCATATTCTACTACAGATAGATCCTCTTGCTTCAAGTCCATGAAGTTTCGTACATCCTTGTCCTTTCGGTTATTGGCAAGAATTGGTCCTCAAAAACTTTTTTAAATCAGGCCTATGAAAACTCTTCTTTAGGAATGTTTGCAGTAAGGGAGTCCCACCAAGCTGCAGCTCCCTCTTGTAGTTGCCATGCTGCTAATTACCTTTTTGTTCATTAGACAAACCAAGACCTTTAAAAATCTCTTCGCAAGATTGCAACCAGGCTTGCACTTCCATGATAGACTTAGTTTCTTTAAAAAGGTTACCTCCGAGGTTAGTGCAATCCTTGCATAAGGTTGCGAAGTTCACTCTTGGCTGCTCTGGCGCTGCCTTTTTGGTAATCTGAACTCCTCCAAGATTTGGACTCCGACCATTTGTAGTTGAAGTGCTACCTGCTCCCTCCTCGTCTACCTCTATTACTCATGTCTTACTACTTATACATAGTAAGATAATCCTAGAATACTTGGATGAGATAAATCTTGGAAGAAGGGTACTAATCAAACTATTAAGCTAATTTATCTATCAGATACATACATATATATATATATGTATGTATATGTATATGTAAATATGTGTATGTATGTATGTATGTATACGGATAAAAATTACAAATACACACTCTCGAAGTTGAACTCAACCCAAAGCCTATGTGTTCGCTTAACCTAAGCTCTGATACCAAAATTCTAACGACTGCCTTTCTTACACTGAAAGACAAGCTTTTACGGGTAGAAGAGAGAGAAAGATAAAAAGAAACTACAAAAACACAGAATCTCACCACAAATCAGAACAACATATAATAGATAAGATAGGATATTACATTGTCATGTCCATAATATCAATGTTAGTCCATGAGTAGATGGTTTTGATGACAACAACCTTAGAATAAGATTATAAAATATAAATACTAACAATATAGTTTAGATATATACGTATATGCAGGATTTAACCATGCATGTACAAAGAATGAAGACTGTACAGTATAGAGATTCAAGATTACCAAGAGTTCAAGATTTCAAAATAAGTATTGAGTCTAGAATTATGTTAAAACTTCATAATAGCACTGAAATCTTCACTCCATTTTTCTTTTGGGATGGAACCCATTTCTACCTTTTTAGTGGCTTACAAACCCACGACAAGTAGCTTACAAACCTACGACAAGTGGCTTACAAACCCACGAACATCCTGGTTTTGTACAAGTTCTCGAGTCCTGATATGATGAGATATTCTGCAGGAAGAAGCTTGCAAAACTACTTCAAAATGGTTTTCAAAACTACTTCAGAATGATTTTCAAAACTGCTTTTCAAAATGTTTTAGCCTTAAAAATTATCTTTTCAAATGATTTTCAAAAAGATGTTTTAGCCTTAAAATATTCTTGTTTTTAAACTTCGTTTGTTTTAAACTATCTTTTAATTATAATATATTTATACTTAGATTTAAATATAAATTTATAGTAAAATTATATATATATTATTCTCTATATTTATCTATGTATTTTATCTATAGTCAAGTATATTTATAAAGTTTAAATAGTTTTTAATATAAGATAAAGGTTATTTTCAAAGAAAAACAAATCATCAAAAAATGCTTTGGGATGTCGACATGCCCTAGTACCCCATGTCGACATAGTGACAGTTAGATTCAAAAATTTGAATTTCAAAAGAAGTGTCTATTCGCCATAACCTTTCACGAATGAACATGGCTGTTGTTCTTCTATAAATAGGGGTTAGTTTCAACAAATTTTAATACAGATTTTCTGTTTTTTTCACTTCCCTTCTTCTTCCATATTTTCTTATTCAAAATCCTATCATCACTCTGCCGAAATCAACATTGAACCTAACTAGATCATCTCTGGTTTGATTCTCTATCACTATCTCAATAAGATCCAAGTGCTATTTAGAGTTATAGGCTTCTTTGTAATCTATCTAGCGAGAAAAGGTGTGATTGTAGCCTTGGAAATCAATCAAGCGAGAAAAGGTGTGATTGTAGCCTTGGAAATAAATTGGGTGAACTTGTCGCCCATAAATCAAGTATCTCTACCCAGAGTATTGTGATTCTGGAGGGTGTACCTCGTAGCCTTGAAACCGATGGTTGTAATTGTTGAATTGCTTTTGAAAGGAAATCCATACTTAGTTGTGCAGGACTGGATGTAGGGTAACTCCGAACCAGTATAAAATCCGGTGTGTTCTTTCCTTTACTGCTTTTACTTTATTTCTACATCTGTGTTTGTTTCTGTGATTATATCTGTGTTTGAATATTGCATACATTTGTGTTCAAATTAACATAATCTCAAAAGGATTTAGTAATTTCTTTTAAACACTATTCACTCCCCTTCTAGTGTTATTCCTAGCCTTAAGATCCGTAATCCGCATTTCTCACATTTGGTATCAGAGCAAGGTTTTCAAAAGTTTCATAATCTGAATTTTGAAAAGTTTTCTAAATGGCTACCAACACTGGTACTATTTCTAACACTAGTTCATTTGTAGAAGGTCAGTCTACTGCCAGACCACCACTTTTTAATGGTAGTAACTATGCATATTAGGCATGTAGGATGAAAATATATTTACAATCTGTAGGATTAGACACTTGGAATATCACACAAACTGAATATTCTGAACCCACAACTAATTTTGCACAGTGGATGACTGAGCAAATGACTGTTGCACAAAATAATTCTAAAGCAATGAATATTCTGTTTTATTTACTTGATAGGAATGAATTTAATAGAGTGTTAGTTTGTAAGTCTGCATATGAAATATGGAAAACTTTGCAAGTTACTCATGAAGGAACAAGCAAAGTTAAACAGACCAAAATTTCCATGCTCACAAATCAGTTTCAGTTATTTAAAATGAATACTAATGAGTCTATTTCAGATATGTATAGTCGATTTCAGGATATTGTGCATTCTTTAATATCCTTGGGAAAGGAATTTTCGGAAGAAGATCAAGTCCGAAAAATTTTAAATTCTCTCACTCCAAAATGGGATCAAAAGACACTTGCAATTGAAGAGGCAAATGACATCAGTACCTTAAATATAGAAGAATTGATTGGAAATCTAATGTCATTTGAAGTCCGAATGATCGGAAGAAGAGAAAGCAAAGCATCTGAAAAGAAATCAATGGCATTCAATGCATTAACCGACGGATCATACTCAAGCAGTGATAATGATGAAGAGATAGCATTTATGACCAGGAATTTTTGGAAATTCCTGAAATACAAAAAGATGAATAATCTCAAGAGAAACAACTATAAGAATTCTGGAAATCAGAATGCGGTGCCAAACAATGTCAAATGTTTCAACTGTGATGAACCAGGCCATATCAAAAGAGACCATCTGTATCCAGAAAGGCAGAATCCTCCTATAAACAATGAATCAGTAAAGAAACGGAAGCGTGCATTTACTGCTACTCTAGATGACTCAGACTCGTCCTCAAGCGATGATGATCAGAAGACAGATAATTCAAATTTGTGTTTCACGGCAGTTCACGACTTCAACAAATTCAAGGAAACGAATTCAAAAAAAGGTACACATTTATAGTACAATTGATTGAAATTGCATGCTTAGAATTAGATGATTGATTGCTTGATTGATTTTGAATTGATGTGTTGATTGAATTTTAAATTTATTTATTATTATTTTATTATTATTATAATTTTATTATTATTTCATTTTTATTATTTTTTAATAATATCATAATATTTTCTGGAATACTATAATTCTAATAATATTCCAGATATATATATATATATAGACATTAGAATAATAAGTATATATATATATTAGAATACTTAGGAAAAATAAATCATAGAAATTCACAGGCATATGTCGACATGGTCCCTACCCTGATGTCGACATAGGTACCAAAATTTGAATTGAAATGGTTGAATTTCCCTCCACCTTTTCACTTCATTAAATACTCTGAAAAGACATCTTTTGACCAGAGAACATGTCTTTCAAAAATCTATTTATTCACTATCTTTTATCACAACTTTTCACTTTCATTTTCAAATTCAAACTCTCTCTTCAAAACTTCAAGCTCTCTACTCTCTACTTTAATGGCTTCTTCAAGCAACCCCTCCACCATGAGACTTTCCAGAAACTTGAAAGAGCAACTCCTCAATAATCCAGAGGCCATAAAAGCATACATCAATTATGCTAATTATGGAAAAGTCCATCCCGGAAAGTTTGCTATTTTTCAAGATTTTGCTTCTTATGAAATTGATACTCTTTTTGCAAACAATCATATTCTTAGTCTTGTTGATGCTTATCAAAATGATTTTGTTTGTTATCCAAATCTTGTCAAAATTTTCTATGCAAATCTTAATCGAGAATTTTATGAAGGGAATCATGATGAAATTTGGAGTAGTGTCAAAGGCACTAGAATTGTTTTAAATTGTGATCTTTTGGGTACCATTCTCAATTGCAAGAATACGAGAATGGATCTTTCTAGTTTTCAAATCGATGAACATGATCGTGAGACATTTCATCATATTTTTGAAGGAGATGAAAACTTTGAATTTTAAAACCGAAACTTTCGTCCAAAAGCAAGAATTGTTAACCTTCTTTTACAACATACTTTGACCCTCGGGGAATTTTAACAATCCTACCTCAAAAGTTTGCAAAGCTCTTTTTGCTATTTTCGGAAATTATGATATCAATTGGGCACAAGTTGTTTTGGTTGAACTTCGTCCTAAAAATTTTGAAATGGGAGAAAACACTTTATATCATGGAATCTACCTTACTCGGATTTTCAACTATTTTGGAGTAAATCTCAAAGGAGAAGAATTTATTTCAAGAAAAGTTTTTAATATTTCAAACATTTCTCTCATGAAAATCCCATATGTTTTTCAACCTTATGAGAGTCTTGCCGAAAAAGAAGAGCGTTTGGCTCATGAAGAAATGGAAGAGGAAAAGGAAGAAGAAGGGGATGAAATGGAAATAGAAGAAGAAGAAGAAGGTGAAACGTCCCTAGAAAGTATTGAATATCCCTCCAATCCTACCAACAAAACCCTTCTCAAAAACCAAAAGATTATTGTTGAGAATCAACGGGTTCTTAAAAGATCCGTTAGTAAGAAGTTGGACAAAATATCATCCAAGATGAACAAGTTTTTCTCTAAAGTCGGCAAGAAACTTGGATTATCTTCATCTTCATCATCCTCTAACTAGTTCTATATTTTCATATCATGTCGAATTAGTTTTAGTTTGTTTTAATTTGAGTGTTTATGTAGTTGTTTATGATTAATCATTGTATCACTCTTCTATGCAAAGAAATTGAATTTCCTTTCTGCTATCTAGCTTATCTTATCTCTTGAATAAATGTTAGTATATTATATAAATATATATATATATACACAATTATTCACAAAATCAAAATTACCATCAAGTTTCACTGCCTCATGTCGACATTCCCCTCTTTACCATGTCGACATATACTGGTCAGAAATGACACTTCATTTTGAATTTGAAATTTGAATAACTACCATGTGTCTATTCATTTCAAATGAATTTCTACACCTATATATACCCATTTCTTCCAGAATTCATTACTGAATATTATTTCTTATCTATTCTATCTCTCATTCTTCTCACAATTTCAAAAATGGCTAATCCAATTCATAACCTATCCGAGAATCCTGAAGAAACTCTTTATTCATTCAAGAATATTCTCTCGTTCATTCTTCGTAACCAGCGTCACTTAGAATTGAGTCAAATGCAGATGATCAAGGAACAAGAAAGGCATTTCGAGGCAATTCGATGGATGATTTCTTCTTTGCACAAGGATGATAATGAAGCACATCCTCCCGTCTCTCTCACAAATGACAATGAAAATTGGGATGCCATCAAAGCAGACCCTATTTTTGGAGAAGAAGCATGGGTGGAATTTCCTCGTAACATTTAATTTGATTGCTTTATTTAATTTTATTACTTTGTTTGAATTGATTGCTTTGATTGAAATTGTTGTTTTGATTGATTTTATTGACACTTGGTATGGATTGATGAATGTATAAATATACATTGATATATTTATAAGCATTGATTGAATATCATGTCTATAAGTATAGTTATTTCTTAATATACTCTATTATATAGTTTATTAATGCAGGTACTTGAGTACAAAAATGAGGGGGAGTTATATAGTTTAGAGTTTGTTTCTTTTTGTTGATGACAAAGGGGGAGAAATATAAAATAGGAGAGTTAGACATAGATTAAGGGGGAGTTATTAGATTTAGGGGGAGTCATTAGGATAAAAGTAATATTTTATAAACAAAGGTTGTCATCATCAAAAAGGGGGAGATTGTTAGTCCATGAGTTGATGGTTTTGATGACAACAACCTTAGAATAAGATTATAAAATATAAATACTAACAATATAGTTTAGATATATATGTATATGCAGGATTTAACCATGCAGGTACAAAGAACGAGGACTATACAATATAGAGATTCAAGATTATCAAGAGTTCAAGATTTCAAGATAAGTATTGAGTCTAGAATTATGTTAAAACTTCATAATAGCACTGAAATCTTCACTCCATTTTTCTTTTGTGATGGAACCCATTTCTACCTTTTTAGTGGCTTACAAACCCACGACAAGTAGCTTACAAACCTACGACAAGTGGCTTACAAACCCACGAACATCCTGGTTTTGTACAAGTTCTCGAGTCCTGATATGATGAGATATTCTGCAGGAAGAAGCTTGCAAAACTACTTCAAAATGGTTTTCAAAACTACTTCAGAATGATTTTCAAAACTGCTTTTCAAAATGTTTTAGCCTTAAAAATTATCTTTTCAAATGATTTTCAAAAAGATGTTTTAGCCTTAAAATATTCTTGTTTTTAAACTTCGTTTGTTTTAAACTATCTTTTAATTATAATATATTTATACTTAGATTTAAATATAAAATTATAGTAAAATTATATATATATTATTCTTTATATTTATCTATGTATTTTATCTATAGTCAAGTATATTTATAAAGTTTAAATAGTTTTTAATATAAGATAAAGGTTATTTTCAAAGAAGAACAAATCATCAAAAAATGCTTTGGGATGTTGACATGCCCTAGTACCCCATGTCGACATAGTGACAGTTAGATTCAAAAATTTGAATTTCAAAAGAAGTGTCTATTCGCCATAACCTTTCACGAATGGACATGGCTGTTGTTCTTCTATAAATAAGGGTTAGTTTCAACGAATTTTAATACAGATTTTCTATTTTTTTCACTTCTCTTCTTCTTCCACATTTTCTTATTCAAAATCCTATCATCACTCTGCCGAAATCAACATTGAATCTAACTAGATCATCTCTGGTTTGATTCTCTATCACTATCTCAACAAGATCCAAGTGCTATTCAGAGTTATAGGCTTCTTTGTAATCTATCTAGCGAGAAAAGGTGTGATTGTAGCCTTGGAAATCAATCAAGCGAGAAAAGGTGTGATTGTAGCCTTGGAAATCAATTGGGTGAACTTGTCGCCCATAAATCAAGTATCTCTACCCAGAGGATTGTGATTCTGGAGGGTGTACCTCGTAGCCTTGAAACTGAGGGTTGTAATTGTTGAATTGCTTTTGAAAGGAAATTCGTACTTAGTTGTGCGGGACTGGATGCAGGGTAACTCCGAACCAGTATAAAATCCGGTGTGTTCTTTCCTTTACTGCTTTTACTTTATTTCTGCATCTGTGTTTGTTTCTGTGATTATATCTGTGTCTGAATATTGCATACATTTGTGTTCAAATTAACATAATCTCAAAAAGATTTAGTAATTTCTTATAAACACTATTCACCCTCCCTCTAGTGTTAATCCTAACTTTAAGATCCGTAATCCGCATTTCTCATAATTAATACATCAGAGTCATTACATTACAACTTCAACTGGACAGTTATAACTAACCATCCATACATAAATACATAGATCATACATAACACAGCAAAATAAAATAATAACTAGCTAATGGTGAAGCCATTTACTCTAGCTCCTTCAAAATGCTTTTGTAAGAAACGTGAATCACTTGGCTACTCATAAAAATTTGAGTACCCAAGAGTTTAGGGAAAAGAAAAGAAAACTCTGGGTCAAACATTGGTCTAGTGTGAGTAAACTCAAACAACTTAATTTTTTCTTTTATAAAAAATTTTGAAAATCAAAGTTATCTTATAAGACCACGCTGCACATAAACGTGTTCGAGTTTTTACCTTATGATACCCGAAACAGTTTATATAGAAATCCAGTGATAGTATCATAATGTCTAGGGTTTTCAAATAAATGATTCACATAGCCGAAATTGTTACATTAATTAAATTCCGGCATAATAGGTATACAACTAAGACCGAAGGCACTTATTGGGAAAATGGATTCCATACAATGACTAGGCTACTGGGGTACCGCCCGTCATGGTGCATCTCTAGATAAAATAACACCGAGGCCGACCCTATTGACCTCTACTAACACAAAATCGGTCTACCCTTTACTGGATAGTACCGAATAAGATCACCCCTCAGTTGGGATCAACAACCGTACCGAAGCATAAATGAGTTAATAGTAGGGACTCTAGATTGGGATGACCTTACCCTCATAGGAGCGACCCACCCAGCCTTGATACATCTCCCATGTTTTAGTCATTCACGGTTTATGAGGCATGAGGCTACGTTTACCTTTATTATAGCATTGTCACTTAGGATGCTAACGTTGCCTTCCATATGTTGACACAATGTCAACACTCATCCATACAAGTCGTTCGGGAGATGAACGAACCGAAGGCACTATCTCCACTACACCCATTTTGGAATCACCCTTAGGGTTAATAGCAAATAGCCCTTGCACTTTAAAGCCATCATCTTGAACCTTGACTTTACTATTTTCAATTCGAACGTTTACGTTAGTTCGAAGTGGTTTTTGGATAACAACTAATATCTGATCCTGGTCTCTCCAAACAACCGTTCGATAATTTTAAGGGGTCAAGTTGTTTATAATGGACTATTCCACTATCAGGGTGTAAGACTTACATATGAACATACATTTCATATGCTTAGATTATCATGACCCGCTTATCGAAATTAACCCCCTTGTATTCATCACATTCCCGAAGTGCGGTATTTATGATAAATATAAGTCGACTTACTTTCAATAAAACATGCCAATGTTTTATTAAAACTACTTTAATTCATTTGGTTACTTAAGCATGGACAAGAGGTCCTTAGTTTTTAAAACAATTTACTTAAACAAGAAAGTTGGTTAAAATAAATAACCGATAGAGTTTAAAAGGGAACTTTAAAATAAATAAACTTTGATTAAATCATAAGTTTAATATTTAGTTAAACTTTAATTAATCTTAATTAAATCAAAATCATAATTTAAACCTTAATTACTTTAAAATTATTTATAATTAAACTTTAATTTAAATAACAATCATTTAAGAAATTAAACCCTAATTAAGTGGATAATTAACCCTTAATTAAATACTAATTAATTAAATAATTAACTCTAATTAAATAATTAATTCAAGTAAATAAACTTGATTAAATAAAAATTAGTTTTCTTTTATCTTAATTAATCATTATTTAAAACTTATTTAATTAAAATATTTAACTTAGTTAATAATTTCTTTAACTCAAATTACTTAACCTGATTTTTAATTAATTAAATAAATAATAATTAACCTAATTAATAAATTAAATTATTAAATAATTAAAACTTAGACCTTTTGACTTACTTAATTTATTTGAAATGAGTTTTCAAAAACAATCCAAAAAAACACTTTAAAACATGAAATCGTGAAATTTTCCGGACTGCATCCATAGCGACCATCGCTATAAACGCAATTCGCTAGAATTGATTTCTAGGTGAAAACTTCACTTTAAATCTAGCCACTATATGTTAGAAAACACAATTGTAAGATTTTTGAAAACTTACACAAAGGGTAAAAACTTGGAAAAGCATTTCAAAAATCTAAAGCTAGAAAAAGAGCTTTCGTTTTTCAAATTGGATCTCAAGTCCTTTGTGACTTTCAAGGTGCTAACTTCACAACTAATTCATCACATACACTTGGTTTTGGTTTCATAAACACACTACCATCATATCATAACCAACCATTCACATACCCATATCCAAACATATTATTTAACAACCAAATCACAAATCCAAGCTCAAACACAAACTTATAATCACATGTCATCATAACAACATGATAATTCAACATAACAATCCATATAATTTCACAACATATGGTTCATCAAATAAAGTATTTTTCTTTTCCAAAAATGAAAGTTTTACTCACCAAAACTTTTTGAATTCAAGGCGAACTTTTACCAAAACTTGAAAACACTGTAGGAACTTGCAAATTTTGAAATTTTAGTTGCTCGAACATTCAAAATGGGCTCGGCCAAGTGGCTTTGGCTCGACCTAGGCCTTGTAGAGTTCGACCATGGGGTTGTAGGGTGGATGGTTGCTTGTAGTTTGGAAGAGAAGTATTGTAGAAGATGTAGAAATGTTTTTATGAACTAAAGAGGTGATTTTAGACAAAAGAAGTGATATTTGTCTACTTTTATAAATTATGAAAAGGAAGCCATGGATGTTTTGTTTAAGCTCTTAGGAATTTTAAAGTAGAGAAGGAGATTACAAAATGAGAAAAATAAAAGTTGGGGGGGGTATATATATACTTAGGGAAATTATTTAAAAATTATAAAAGTGCTTATATTTTAATATATATGTATGCATGCACCATTTCCCTCCCTCCTTAATTTCCATCCACTTCAAGTACCCCTCCTATCTTGAAACTATTCATGCCATGCTCTAGTACTTTGTGTTGAAAAGGAGAGTTTTATATATTTTAATATATATATATATATATACTTTTGATAAATAAATCTCCATTTTACCTTATATGTTTATATGTTTTAGTGGGTTGATATGTACATGTACACACCATGTTAGAATGGTTTATATTGTGTGCATGTGTGTATACAATAGTGTTATGGTATTTTGAATAACTTTTAATCAATGAAAAATCGATATTTTGGAAAATAATTTCCGGTCACATTTTCTATTTCTCTACGAACTATATATATTGGTAAAACAAATTTTGAAAATGATTTTATTATCATTAGTTATTATTTAAAATAGTTTTATTTGTTAATAAAAATTCATTTAGTAATTATTTGAAAATATTATTAAATATCCATTTAAATAACTATTAAATTCAAGGTCATTACAGTTAAATAAATAAATATATCAGTTGGGCTTGGCTTAGAAAATGGGATTGTGTAGGAGTATTCGCTAAAGTGGGTGAACTCACAAAAGTCTAGATGGAGCCAAAAATATTAAAAGCCAACAATATCTCTGTAACGACCCGTAAATTTAACCAGTTTTTAATAACGTTATTAATTGAAATTTTGTGAAATTTTAAACGATAAAATTTTGAAATATAAATTTGATATTTGGAATGCGTCTAGTTAAACATAGCAACTGGTAAATTTTCGTCCGAAAATACGAAAGTTTATTTCGCGCGTAAATTTACTTCAATTTAATCAGTTAAAAAGCGATGAAAATAAAATGTTTTCGGAACCTAAATATTTTACATAGAAAAATTCTAAATCATCTTCTGAACAAGACGACATTTTTCGTTTTTCAAAATTCGGACTTCTTTGGCTCCGTCGATCTTATTTTTCTGCGTTTTTGCTGCATTCTCCGCTAGTAAAAAAATTCGAATTTTTGTAATTAAATCATATTGCTAATATCTGTATATCGTTTTGATCGTCTCATTGTGTTGATTTCTATGGTATATTCAATTGTCAATTTCGATGACCGGTGTACAGCGGAACCAGTGAAACAATTTCCTATACCGGTACCCATTTTAACTTTTATTTTCGTATGGACTTTATTGTTAACCTGTTGAAATCAACGGTCATAACATTTATTCCAGAATTTAATAGTCGTTTGGCTTTCTCTATTCCCAATACTCCATATATTATTTTCTGGTCCTTTCCTCTACCATCTATTTTCTTTTGTTTGTTACGTTTCTCTACTAGCTCATAGAAAAAGAAAATGGAGAGAGAGAGCTTGCTTATATTTTATATCACCTGAAGCTTCACTTTTTTTTTTCTTTCGCTATCTCTCCTTCCCACTGCAAACGGCCATGGCCGCTCCACCTAATTCACCAAACACTCCGACCTCTCCATCGTGACGCAGATAGCATGCGTGGCCGCCTCCCTCACCGCCTACCCACGGCCATCGTCCTCCACCGTTTAACGGCACCGATCTTCCCACCGCCTTCTTCTAACCGCCTTCAAATTCCTTCCGAGCACAAGTCGCGCACCCCTGGCTCATGCTCACTACTTCTGCCAGTCCAACCCGCCCATTCTTTTCTGCCTGCCCTTCATCTTCCGACCACTTTGTGTTCGCCTTCCCATGAGCTGGATCCGATCCTTAACCTCCTGAGCGTGCTTAAAGTATAACCAGTCTCCTTTATTTCCGGGTATTGTATGTATTCTATTTTTCGTTTACATCAGTACTTTGCTTTCTGACTTTATTAGATATATATTTTATGCATTAGTTAGTAAGCTATGTAAAGGCATGTAGTGTCCGTACTATATGTTTAAGTTTTATAAGAAGCAGTGTTATATGTTTGTACAAGTGAATTTAACTTTGAATATTATATAGGGAATGCCTGTTTAAAATAGTTTCTATGAATGTTTATATATATTGTATTATATATTTTATTATTATATTAAGTTATGCTCTATTTTAAATTTGTGGTCTATTGAGTTTTGCGTGTAAAGTTATAATAGTTTGCGTTATATACAAGCTGCTGTACAAAGGCTGTAGTTTATATTTATATTTTGTGTTATAGATTGTATACACTGATTTGCAGTTATATTATATATATATACACATATATACTATTACGGCATAAGCTTGTTTAAAAATCTGGGATCATAGATCTTGTTTTGGAATTTTATTTTGGCTGGGACATTACTTTTCGCTCTCTAATTTTTATATGAAACATTTTATATACATTGTATCGTCTATGTACAGATCTTAGGAATGCTGGTGTTGTTTTACATACAATATATACATACTTGTTTTGTTTTCAAATGTATGTCTTGGAGTGGTCTTGTAACATAATATATATGTAGACTTAAAAAAAAAAGTTTATTTTAGATGTTAAAATTTGATACTAATTTGAAATTTTATAGATAAATATTGAGAATTTATTTTGGGTTGGGATTTGATAGTGATTTTTAAATAAAATATATATGTATATTAGTCGATTCATATCAACTGATTCTGATCATTTCCATCTATCCCTATTATCAGCTTGACCGTCGAATTCATGCCGATCTAGCTTTGCTTTGTGATTCGAGCTTGGATTCGCAACTCGTACCATTTTTCAAATCTATCCAGCCTCGGAAGGTGAGCAACCACTCACGATTAACGTTCTTTTATTTATTAAATTTAATTTCAATTGAAATGACAAATTGAAATATGCTGCTAATTAGTTATTAACACTATTATATATGCTATTACCTATATCTGTTCTCCTATGACATCTGACACCATTATCTGTCATTTATGCGATGATAATACAATTTGGTTGATAATTGATTGATAGTTGATGTTTATATTGGACGTCAAATTGTTAATGTTAAAGTGATAAATAATATGCAATTGAATTGATATATGATAGTTAACCATTTAAATTAAATCTATATGTTGAATTTGATTAGTTAAATTTTGTATAATATGACCCCTTTAAATGTTAAACTAGTTGACACGTAGAAATTTGGTTAAGTACACCTTGAACCATTTAATGTATGTTGGAAAATTTATGTAGTATGGAATTGAATAATTGATATTAAGTGAAGAACCATTTAAACATTAATGTAATAATCTTTAATTTATATGAAATGATAGTGTAGATTCTAGAAATAGTTATATTAATTTGCACAAACAACAATGTGAATTAATACGATTATTTGGGAATTATTTAAATTGATTATTGGATTGTTATTGATTGTTGCTATTGCTTGTTTATTTACTTTGACACCATCCCAGTTATCACACTGCAAGTTCCCTTTGTTATGTTTTGATTTTTGAATTGAATTGGAATCGGGTTGAAATGATAAATACCCAAATTAAACTTTGACCTAGGATAGAAAATTAAATAAAAACGATTGGTCAAATAATTTGATTTAAAATAAAATAAAGATTTTATTCGAATAAACAATAAGGTTTTGAAATGAAGTTGGAATTTGAATTTTTCAAGAAAGGAATTAAGTTTTAATTTGAATTTTATTCGAATAACAAAAAACCGATTGGAATTAAGTTTTGAAATAATTTAATAATTAAATAAGATTAAATTATTTAATAGTTAAATAAAATTGAATTCTTTGTTAAGTGAAATTGAACTTCTTGAATAAGTGAAATTATGTTTCTTTATTAATTGAGTTGTGAAATTGTAACTAAGTAAATTAATAAGTGAAATTGAATTTCTCTAATAAGAAATAAAATGTGTTTTATTGAAATTAATGTTAGATTTGAAATGTAAAGAATTTGATTTGACGAATTTAATTTAATGAAATTTGTAAGTTTTGATATAATGGAGTCGAACTTAAGTAATTGATTTAATAAATTGGAAATTTAATAAAAATTGTTTTGAATGATAAATTAACTTAACGAATATTGAATGAAATCGATAAATGAATTTAAATTGATTTGAATGTTAAATTAAATTAATTTAAATGATTTCGGAATGAAACTTATATACGAACTTGAATCAAAATTTGAATTGTTTTAAATAAAGATTGAAATTGAATTATAAGATTTGAAATGGTAATTTGGAAGTTTTGAAACGTAAATTATGGAAATTATTTTAGAAAGAAGAATGAAATGTTGGTTTACAAATTTTAATTGAGATTGAAATTGATTTGGTTTTGAAATAAATAAACGACCAATCGGTGTAATAATCACGAAAGTTATTAAAGAGACCGGAATCGGTTAGGGACATACTCACTGTCTAAACCGAAAACCACTTTAATAACTATACGCGGAGTGTGATCCAGAATGAAGTGGTTGGAATGATGTACGTGCTGACTGAAGAAAGAGAACGATAATGGATAGCCTTGACACTTGTGTCAAATTGGAAATGACTAAAACAGGAGTCGTGCCGGACCAAATGGGGGCTAGCTACCTCGAGCGAACACACTTCTTCGAAAACTACTCATTACTTGTTGTCGATTGGTGCACCCTTGATTTTGGAAGTGTTGTTTCGCGGTGTTGCGATCGCTGCGGCGATGCGTTCTCACCAGTCCGGATCAGGCAAACAGTAGTTTCACTACCTTGGGTATTGCCTCATGTGCCTTGTCATACTTGGATCCCTATATACGCGGCCACTACGAATTTGTTTTGCGTTATACCTATGGAGTACTCCCTGATATCCCACTAGTTTACGGTGGAGTTTACAGTGCTGCATAGACTATAACGTTTATATAAAATGTGTTAAGGGGGATAATGGTAACGCCTTAACACTATTTTGATATCTTATATTACTGATAGACATTATCTACTTATTGTACACTACTACATAGGAGATAGTTTAACGGATCCTTAAAGGATGGTTATTCCAAACATCCTTTGAGTTACTTGTATTTCAATTGCTATTTCACTTGAGTTGGATTTATTAATATAAGAATGTTAATCCTAACTCGAGTGTTTTGTGTTTTGCTTTACGCTCGGGTCAGACTGAGTGTACCAGTATTCGAGACTCACCTTTGAAGTTGGAGCTTGCTTGAAGATCCAGCCATCTATTCTGCTTTCAGCATTCGATGATTCAAGTGATATATTCTGATTTGTATCTGATGTATCATGTTACTCTTCCGTTGCATCTGGTTTAACTCTGATGTAACTTATATATTTATATAGTAGCTTCATGAACTACTATCTCTTTTATTTCTGCTGCAATTATTACTCTATGTCTGTGATCTGTGATAATTTATTTACTGTATATGTTCAGTTTTGCCAAATTTAAATTAACAACGCGGTATTTTAAACAATTCAATTCCGGCATGAGTGTCTACCTATACACTTATAATGGATGCGAATGGTCCAAAATAGTGGGTCGTTACAGTTGGTATCAGAGCTTTGGTAGCTCTAGGCAAAACTTAACATATAGGGTAAATGTATTTACAGAATCACTCTCATTCGAGTTTCAATCTCTTCTTTTTGACTCAATTGCTTTTAATTTTGGAACTTTCCTGCGGTTCCAAAATTCATTCGTGTCTCTCAATCTTCGTCTTCTTTCAATTCGGGAGTATCCCATAACTCCACTTCGATTGACCCTTATAATGAATTGGCGGTCTCGCCAAACTTCGAATGATTTGTAAAAAGGTGAAACTCCTTTACAATAGGCATTGATTTACCGGAGATTTCTGTATCCTCGGTTTACGGTGCTATCTATCTCCTGCTATACCTGAATTCTATTTCTTGAGATCGAATGTAAATTTGCCTCGAAATTCTACATCGATCTAATTCTTGAAGTCACGGTCGACCCGGATAAGTTTGCCCGTGATTTATATAAACTCATCCATCTTCTTATTTGTTATTTAAATCATCTTATCTTTTGTTTCAAACTTATCTTCGAATCAAAAATTCTCTTTGATTTGATTTCTATCAAATTTGAATCTCTATCCATGCTTGAAATCCATTTTGCATCGTCGAGCGAGGAAGTGTATTTGTAAATTAATATTAAAATGTTTTGATGTATATTGTGTTGTTTGAGTTGTTGATGTGATTTGGGTTTCCGATCGATTCGTCTGATCAGCGCCATCGATAGGATTTCCAAAACACTTGAACAGAACAAACTGACACAATGTTGTTTTCAAATTTGGTAAACAAAATAGTTTGGATTATTATATTATATATAAATATAAGTTTTCTGAAATTAAATTGTTAATGAATTAGTTGTCAAAAATGATAATATTTGATTTTCATTTATTGTTTTATAAACCACTGACTATTGCATAATATGAATAAATGAATTTATAAAACTTGGATATAATTTGATTTGGAATCTGAAATGAATTTAAATCAAGAATGGGAGAATTTAATTTCCGGTGTTTTCAAACTTTGGGTTTAAATTTTAAAATGCATATTATAAAAGAAATTTCAAATAGAATCCGTTTTCAAAGAATTTTAAATATTGAAATCAGTGCTCTTCTCTTTGTCGCTGGAAAATAATTTCGGTGATGATGGCCGCATCATCGACATTCATTTTCGAGCTTCGAAGTGGAGAAACCATTCTGTAGCTTTGCTACGGTTTTGTTTTGGAAAAATATTTTAATTAGAATTTCTTAAATATGACTTGATTTATATATATATGGGTATATTATTTTAAATTTAATTTGATTTAATATATATAGTATATACATAATTATTTCTAAAGGGTTTGAAATTAAACGGAAATTTAATTCTTAAAAATCCTGTTAAAAGATGTCTTCAATTATAAATAAAGCTAAATTTTGGATAAATATTTAAACTTGAAAAAAAATGAATTTGAAAATTTTATTTGTATAGTACTAAATTGAATTTCAATATAACTTACCTAAATTATTTAGAAGTTAAAATGTAATTGGAATGTACAATAAAGAAAAAATGTCTTTATAAATAAAATCTGAGTGTTTATATTAAATGTTATACACTAAATTTTGATTATAAAGATGTTAATAGAGTTAGATAGGATAATAAGTAAAACTCAATTAATAATGAAATAAATTTATTTTGAAAGAATTAATAAATTGAAATTTGATCAACTTATGAAAATACTTTGAATTTAAAAGCAATTAGTAAATATAAATTAATTTAAATTGAAACTTTTATGGTTTAAATTAATTTATATGAGTTAAATATATGTGATTAGATATATTAAGTAGAATAAATTTAACAATAATTTGGAATAAAGAAGAATTTAAATTGTTGAAATAAAATATGATTATAATAAAAGATTATTCAAATTTATGGTTTTAGAAATTGTAAATTGAAGATAATTGGATAATAAGATAATGAATTTAGAAATAGTTGAGATTGATTTTAGTGAAATCAAATGGATTGAATCAATTATTGAATATCAACTAATTTAAATTTGAATTTATATGAATTAAATTAATGGTTATTTTGTATTTCAAATCTGTTTCCTTTCTGGATGTTTCTATTCTCCTACCTCGTTCCTTTTCGGGGACGAAAAGTTTTGAGTGGGGGAGAGTGTAACGACCCGTAAATTTAACCGGTTTTTAATAACGTTATTAATTGAAATTTTGTGAAATTTTAAACGATAAAATTTTGAAATATAAATTTGATATTTGGAATGCGTCTAGTTAAACATAGCAACTGGTAAATTTTCGTCCGAAAATACGAAAGTTTATTTCGCGCGTAAATTTACTTCAATTTAATCAGTTAAAAAGCGATGAAAATAAAATGTTTTCGGAACCTAAATATTTTACATAGAAAAATTCTAAATCATCTTCTGAACAAGACGTCATTTTTCGTTTTTCAAAATTCGGACTTCTTTGGCTCCGTTGATCTTATTTATCTGCGTTTTTGCTGCATTCTCCGCTAGTAAAAAAATTCGAATTTTTGTAATTAAATCATACTGCTAATATTTGTATATCATTTTGATCGTCTCATTGTGTTGATCTCTATGGTATATTCAATTGTCAATTTCGATGACCGGTGTACAGCGGAACTGGTGAAACAATTTGCTGTACCGGTACCCATTTTAACTTTTATTTTCGTATGGACTTTATTGTTAACCTGTTGAAATCAACAGTCATAACATTTATTCCAGAATTTAATAGTCGTTTGGCTTTCTCTATTCCCAATACTCCATATATTATTATCTGGTCCTTTCCTCTACCATCTATTTTCTTTTGTTTGTTATGTTTCTCTACTGGCTCATAGAAAAAGAAAAAGGAGAGAGAGAGCTTGCTTATATTTTATATCACCTGAAGCTTCACTTTTTTTTCATTCGCTCTCTCCTTCCCACTGCAAACGGCCATGGCTGCTCCACCTAATTCACCAAACACTCCGACCTCTCCATCGTGACGCAGATAGCATGCGTGGTCGCCTCCCTCACCGCCTACCCACGACCATCGTCCTCCAACGTTTAATGGCACTGATCTTCCCACCGTCTTCTTCTAACCGCCTTCAAATTCCGTCCGAGCACAAGTCGCGCACCCCTGGCTCATGCTCACTACTTCAGCCAGTCGAACCCGCCCATTCTTTTCTGCCTGCCCTTCATCTTCCAACCACCTTGTGTCCGCCTTCCCGTGAGCTGGATTCGATCCTTAACCTCCTGAGCGTGCTTCAAGTATAACTAGTCTCCTTTATTTCCGGGTATTGTATGTATTCTATTTTTCGTTTACATCAGTACTTTGCTTTCTGACTTTATTAGATATATTTTTTATGCATTAGTTAGTAAGCTATGTAAAGGCATGTAGTGTCCGTACTATATGTTTAAGTTTTATAAGAAGCAGTGCTATATGTTTGTACAAGTGAATTTAACTTTGAATATTATATAGGGTATGCCTGTTTAAAATAGTTTCTATGAATGTTTATATATATTGTATTATATATTTTATTATTATATTAAGTTATGCTCTATTTTAAATTTGTGGTCTATTGAGTTTTGCGTGTAAAGTTATAATAGTTTGCGTTATATACAAGCTGCTGTACAAAGGCTGTAGTTTATATTTATATTTTGTGTTATAGATTGTATACACTGATTTGCAGTTATATTATATATATATATATACTATTACGGCATAAGCTTGTTTAAAAATCTAGGATCATAGATCTTGTTTTGGAATTTTATTTTGGCTGGGACTTTACTTTTCCCTCTCTAATTTTTATATGAAACATTTTATATACATTGTATCATCTATGAACAAATCTTAGGAATGCTGGTGTTGTTTTACATACAATATATACATACTTGTTTTGTTTTCAAATGTATGTCTTGGAGTGGTCTTGTAACATAACATATATGTAGACTTTAAAAAAAAATTTATTTTAGATGTTAAAATTTGATACTAATTTGAAATTTTATAGATAAATATTGAGAATTTATTTTGGGTTGGGATTTGATAGTGATTTTTAAATAAAATATATATGTATATTAGTCGATTCATATCAACTGATTCTGATCGTTTCCATCTATCCCTATTATCAGCTTGACCGTCGAATTCGTGCCGATCTAGCTTTGCTTTGTGATTCGAGCTTGGATTCGCAACTCGCACCATTTTTCAAATCTATCCAGCCTCGGAAGGTGAGCAACCACTCACGATTAACGTTCTTTTATTTATTAAATTTAATTTCAATTGAAATGACAAATTGAAATATGCTGCTAATTAGTTATTAACACTATTATATATGCTATTACCTGTATCTGTTCTCCTATGACATCTGACACCATTATCTGTCATTTATGCGATGATAATAAAGTTTGGTTGATAATTGATTGATAGTTGATGTTTATATTGGACGTTAAATTGTTAATGTTAAAGTGATAAATAATATGCAATTGAATTGATATATGATAGTTAACCATTTAAATTGAATCTATATGTTGAATTTGATTAGTTAAATTTTGTATAATATGACCCCTTTAAATGTTAAACTAGTTGACATGTAGAAATTTGGTTAAGTACACCTTGAACCATTTAATGTATGTTGGAAAATTTATGTAGTATGGAATTGAATAATTGATATCAAGTGAAGAACCGTTTAAACATTAATGTAATAATCTTTAATCTACATGAAATGATAGTGTAGATTTTAGAAATAGTTATATTAATTTGCACAAACAACAATGTGAATTAATACGATTATTTCGGGATTATTTAAATTGATTATTGGATTGTTATTGATTGTTGTTATTGCTTGTTTATTTACTTTGACACCATCCCAGTTATCACACTACAAGTTCCCTTTGTTATGTTTTGATTTTTGAATTGAATTGGAATCGGGTTGAAATGATAAATACCCAAATTAAACTTTGACCTAGGATAGAAAATTAAATAAAAACCGATTGGTCAAATAATTTGATTTAAAATAAAATAAAGATTTTATTCGAATAAACAATAATGTTTTGAAATGAAGTTGGAATTTGAATTTTTAAAGAAAGGAATTAAGTTTTAATTTGAATTTTATTCGAATAACAAAAAAACCGATTGGAATTAAGTTTTGAAATAATTTAATAATTAAATAAGATTGAATTATTTAATAGTTAAATAAAATTGAATTCTTTGTTAAGTGAAATTGAACTTCTTGAATAAGTGAAATTATGTTTCTTTATTAATTGAGTTGTGAAATTGTAACTAAGTAAATTAATAAGTGAAATTGAATTTCTCTAATAAGAAATAAAAATGTGTTTTATTGAAATTAATGTAAGATTTGAAATGTAAAGAATTTGATTTAATGAATTTAATTTAATGAAATTTGTAAGTTTTGATATAATGGAGTCGAACTTAAGTAATTGATTTAATGAATTGGAAATTTAATAAAAATTGTTTTGAATGATAAATTAACTTAATGAATATTGAATGAAATCGATAAATGAATTTAAATTGATTTGAACGTTAAATTAAATTAATTTAAATGATTTCGGAATGAAACTTATATACGAACTTGAATCAAAATTTGAATTGTTTTAAATAAAGATTGAAATTGAATTATAAGATTTGAAATGGTAATTTGGAAGTTTTGAAACGTAAATTATGGAAATTATTTTAGAAAGAAGAATGAAATGTTGGTTTACAAATTTTAATTGAGATTGAAATTGATTTGGTTTTGAAATAAATAAACGACCAATCGGTGTAATAATCACGAAAGTTATTAAAGAGACCGGAATCGGTTAGGGACATACTCACTGTCTAAACCGAAAACCACTTTAATAACTATACGCGGAGTGTGATCCAGAATAAAGTGGTTGGAATGATGTACGTGCTGACTGAAGAAAGAGAACGATAATGGATAGCCTTGACACTTGTGTCAAATTGGAAATGACTAAAACAGGAGCCGTGCCGGACCAAATGGGGGCTAGCTACCTCGAGCGAACACACTTCTTCGAAAACTACTCATTACTTCTTGTCGATTGGTGCACCCTTGATTTTGGAAGTGTTGTTTCGCGGTGTTGCGATCGCTGTGGCGATGCGTTCTCACCAGTCCGGATCAGGCAAACGGTAGTTTCACTACCTTGGGTATTGCCTCATGTGCCTTGTCATACTTGGATCCCTATATACGCGACCACTACGAATTTGTTTTGCGTTATACCTATGGAGTACTCCCTGATATCCCACTAGTTTACGGTGGAGTTTACAATGCTGCATAGACTATAACGTTTATATAAAATGTGTTAAGGGGGATAATGGTAACGTCTTAACACTATTTTGATATCTTATATTACTGATAGACATTATCTACTTATCGTACACTACTACATAGGAGATAGTTTAACGGATCCTTAAAGGATGGTTATTCCAAACATCCTTTGAGTTACTTGTATTTCAATTGCTATTTCACTTGAGTTGGATTTATTGATATAAGAATGTTAATCATGACTCGAGTGTTTTGTGTTTTGCTTTACGCTCGGGTCAGACTGAGTGTACCAGTATTCGAGACTCACCTTTGAAGTTGGAGCTTGCTTGAAGATCCAGCCATCTATTCTGCTTTCAGCATTCGATGATTCCAGTGATGTATTCTGATTTGTATCTGATGTATCATATTACTCTTCCGTTGTATCTGGTTTAACTTTGATGTAACTTATATATTTATATAGTAGCTTCATGAACTACTATCTCTTTTATTTCCGCTGCAATTATTACTCTATGTCTGTGATCTGTGATTATTTATTTACTGTATATGTTCAGTTTTGCCAAATTTAAATTAACAACGCGGTATTTTGAACAATTCAATTCCGGCATGAGTGTCTACCTATACACTTATAATGGATGCGAATGGTCCAAAATAGCGGTTCGTTACAATCTCCAATACCCAAGGGATAAAAAATTGTTTGTTATATAAAAGAAAATAATAATTATATAAACAAGTAACTAAAATATAAAGAGATATAAATTAAATTGAATGCTTGCTTGTGGATGTGTATGATTGGTTTTGGATGTTTGATTTCTTGATTGCTTATTGCTAGCGATAGATTATTTGGCTATTAACACAACCACCATTAGTATATAAATTTCAAAAAAACATAAGCATGCGAGTTTGAGAAAGTAAGAAAACTATTTATATATTAGTTTACTTGAAAAGGTGTTGGTTGTTAAATTCATGTTAATTTGTCCATTGGATGCTTTAAAATTCTGGTCTAATGTATCGATAGGGATTTCTAAATAATAGGATGAGACATTTCAACACAATGTTCTGAAAAGAGAACAATGCTTTGACAAAAATTACATACAATATTTTGAAAAGGAAAATGTTTTGAGATGAGTTAAATAATAGTTTGAAAATCTTATAGTGGTATTTTGATGTAGAAAGGGAAAGTTTTTTTGAGAAGTGAAAATAGTAATGATAATAGTAGGTGGCAATAAATATATAGAGATAAGCGAGTTGAGATTATTTCATGTGATCTGAATAAATGATATAAGTATTTATTTATAATGAAAAGAATATAAATTAAGGTATGGAATGAAAATGTACGTGTTTCCAATTAAAAGTAATTTGAAAATAAGCATGATATCAAATATTTTGAATAATGAATTAATTTAATATACATATGTATAAAAAAAAGAGGGAAATAGTCTAAATGAAACACCTGAGACCCATTTTTGTCTGAAGGGATAGAGTTTTAAAGTTTAGTCTGAAAGACAACAAAATGATATATTTATATAGCGTTACACATACATAATGCTATATTCATATATATCATTACAAAAAGTTTTAAAATTTTGAAAACTCCTCATATTGCTAAATAAAAAATTATAAGAGAATTCATAAATTTGATCTTGTATAAAATGTCACACTTAAGTGGTTTCCATTTAAAAGTAATTGTATCGACAAAATGACGAAATGTGAAATATAAAAAATTTATAATTTTGCAAAGGTCTACAAAAGTAGCCTAATTTTAGAAATGCATGAATTTTAAGGTATCATTAAGGTATTTGGTTGGCAATAATTATCCTGAATTCATGTATCAGAACTCTACTTTTTATTAAATTCCATAAGTTGATAAAAAAGAAATATCAGTAGGGAGTTCTATGAATATACTAGTTAAAACCAAAGGATATATTTATGTAGAGAAAAAAACTAACTAAAAGTTTAGCGATAAAATAAAATAAAGGATAATTAAAGATGAGACTATGCTACTGTATTTTCATTGTAAGATGATTGAATCGTCAAATAGAAAGCAAAATAAATGAAGAGCCTATGGAGGGTTAAGCCTATTGAGTTATTGCTTTTAGTGATAGTGTAATTATGTCACAGATTCATTGCCTAACTTACATCACTAATTGATCAATTGAATATCATTCTGAGATGTATACAGTCGGCTTGTTGAATAAATGTGTAAAGCTAAATTAATTTTGCACTATATATGTGTAATGCTATATGAATATATCATTATGTTGTCTTTCAGGCTAAATTTTAAAAATTGTGTCCTTCGGACTAAAATTGGCTTAGGGGTTTTCTTTTAGACTAATTCTGTCTGTTAAATATATCATATTTGTGAAAATGGAAAAAGAAAGTAATTATAATGTATGATTATATTATATAGAATATAATGCGGAAAACAAAAATATTGTGTCCGGTGGATCATGAATCCAGATGAATTATAACCAATAATTGTGAAGTGTGGTTTAGGGAAACAAATTTAAAATAAAATAATAATGATTAAGATATCATTTATAAGAAAACTAGAACCATAAGTGTTTTGGGAAAAATATAAGAATAGAGTAAATAATTTGAATTAGATATTTCATGGATAAAGGATTTTGAAGAAAATTTTTATATAAAGAATTTTATGGAAGATTTATGAAATATAAGCAAAAAAATCGAAGGAAATTGGTGTTACTTCATTTTGTGAAAAATATATTTGGTGTAGTTATTTTGAAATTGAAAAGAAATTTTCGAAAGAAAATTAGTTGCACTCATTATAGAGTTGATGAAAGCTTCTTCTTACTATGCAATTATGATGTATGTGTTAAAAATGTTCACTTTGAATTAATGTAATGATGATGTATGTGTTAAAATTGTTCACTTTGAATTAAAAATATGTATTGTATGGTGATTTTGTGAATGTGATTATAAATGAAGTTAAGAATATGTAAAATTTCAAATTATGAGCATGTGAATATGAAACCACTTTTAGTTTTATATGTTTGCACAAAAAATGGACAAACACCTCAAAGTCGTATGATTTAGTAGATTTTTCGTTGTTCTTAGTGATTTGGGTGATTTATGCAAATATATGAAAAGCAGGGGCTAAGTTGTAAAAGACACGCAGATTTATAGTGGTTCAGCCAGAATGTGCCTACGTCCACTTTATATGTTATTTCTCTTTTCTTGTTTAGATTACAAGTACAAAGCTTTGATACAAGTAAAAGAAAGTTGTTTGAAAGTTCTCTCCGAGCTCGAGCTCTCAAAAACTTGTCCCCATTGTTGTACCCCTGCCCCTCTATTTATAGAGTGAGGCTGGGGGTAAGGGTCTTGGATGTATACAGCTGCTGATGGGCCTGGGCTAACGCGATCTGGCCTGGTAGTGTTGGTTCAGAATGTCTTGGTCCGGTGGTAGGTGGTCCGGTAGGAGCTTGGTTCGGTGGCAGCTTGGAGAAGGTTGGTCCGACAGTGAGATTGGTTCGGTAGTGGATTGGTTCGGCAGTGGATTGGTTCGGCATTGCTTGGACCGGAAGGGCTTTGATTCGGTGGTAGGTGACTGGGTTGGTTTGCTGTAGTTTGGAGGGTGACTGGTCCGACTATTCTGGTCCGGTGGTGAGAATTCGCCCAACACTTGCCCCCCAAAGTGGGGCGTATGCTGGCATACGGCCTACTTTGTTTCTTGGTCATCTTCATTCGGCCCCCGAGTACCGGTCCAGTTGGTCCGGTGTCTTTCATCTGCCTATAAGTAGAGGTGTTAAGCCTTCGTCATTCCTTACCGAATGAGATAGCCGAACCAACTAAGTGCAGAATTAAGCTTGACCGAATCAACTGAGTACCGAGTCCTACTTAACTGCCGATCCAGGTGAGTTTTCCTCCGCCGAACGAACTTTTGGGGTTGGACTACCGAATGGGTAAAAGGATTCTAATACTGAATGGACTTTCACACTTGGAATACCGAATGAGCTTCTATATTTGGAATGCCGAATGAGCTCTTGGTTAGGCCTTATTGAATGAATTCGGGGATTCCGAGTGTTGAATGAACCCTCTACCGGATGGAGTTTTATACTTGAATCACTAGTGAAACTCTAGATTACATAGTTTATGTGTCTTAACGATATAATTCCTTGTGTCTACAGACAAATGTCTCAAAGAGTGGAAACCCGATCAGAGAAGAAAAGATCTCAGGACCGAGAAGAGCCTTCCTCAATGCCCCCGGCTCAGCCAGGACCTGTCCGCCACGGGCCCATCCCGCGATCATTAGTGGATGGATACGGTCCTCAGGAACCTCTTAACCTACCTCCTGATTGCTTCCCTAGCTTACTCAAGGGCGAGCAACTCGATGTTATATCTCGCTCTTTCGGGATCGACCGAGCACGCATGCTTTTGCCGAATGCGGGAGTGATGCCGTATGATCCTCCCGAAGGATATTTTGCCTACAGCAGATACCATTGCATGTGTGGTGCCATCCCGCCTCTCAACGCCTGGGTAGTCAGCTTTCTCACATATCTAAAGGTAGCTCCATTCCAGCTTCAGCCCAACTCTTATGCCATTCTGGTGAGTCTCTTCGTCATCTTCCAGAGGAGATATGGGCGTCCTCCTTCCAACCGGGAGATCCGGTATTTGTATAACTTGAGAGGCTACAAGAAGGGGTCTCCCTACATCAGCTTGGAATCGGCCGTAACCTTTAAGCCGGTCCTGGATTTATACTCCAAGTACAGTATGTTCAAGAAGGAATGGTTCTTTGTCAGGGATGATTCTGTTTCTATTCGGCGTTTCACCTCCGGATGTAAGTCAAAGCTCTATTTTTAAATCCCGTTCTGGTTGCAATACTCTTTCTCATGTGTTTTCATTTTTTGCTAGCGACAGGTGGTTTTGCGGTCGTGGAGAATGACCGCCTGGTTCAGACGGCAGCAGAAATAGAAGCTATTACTGGGAGAGATAGGTCGGCTGCCTACCTGATCAGGAACGCTACACTCTCGGAGTACAACTTGATCCTTCCACAGCAGTCCGTGGTCAAGCAGAGGGACACGGCTGAAGAGAAGGCTGCCCAAGCTAAAGAAGGAGCTGCGTCGAAGAGTAGCAAAAGGAGACCCTTTTCGATACCTCCCGCCGCCGGGGGAAAGAAACTCAAGAAGTCTGACGGTCCCTCTCCCAGTACACATCCAGATGTTCAGGAGGAGGAAAATGTGGATGAGGGGAAAGGCGGAGATGAAGGAGGTGAGAGCGGAAGGAAAGGAGGAGGTGATGGTGGCGGCGATGGCACCGGGGCTTTGTCTCCTGGGCAAGTAGGCGAGATGCAAGAGTGGACGGTTGACGCTTTCCGCCAAGCCTTCGAAGGTTTGGAGGAAACGGAGAAGTCCAAGAAAGCTGATAAAGTTGGGACCGGCGTCGATTTATCTTCCGGGAGTGCTTCTATTGAGGCAACTTCTGCGGTTCAAGGTGAATTTATCTCTATTCTTTTTAATTCTCGAATGATGGCTCAATGCATGCTGGTGACACTTGATTTTTACTCCAGGAGCGGGTAAAACGGCCAAGACTTCAGATCTTCGGCACAGGCTTGAACAATACAAACTCCTCAAAGCTTCCGCCAAGCCGACGCCTCCTACTAACCGTCCTGGAGACGTAGTCGGCTATCGTCCCCTTCTTGGAGTTATTGAAGAAGATATACAAAAGAGGAAGAGGAGTCGGTCTACGTTTGGATCTCTTTCTGGCCCTTCGGCCCCACTCCAGCCTATTCATGATATTGAGGAGGAGGACACCGAGCTTATACCTTCTCCCCATCCGTCTGAGAATCCAACCTTCACCCCGATAGATCACCCTGGCTTGGTTCGTAACCCGTTTGCGGGTCATCCTGACCTAGACCCGGCCACTCATGACATCTCCTTCGATGAGGTTACTGGTGAGCATCTTCTCCCTCGCAATCCTATGGTACGGGTGCTTGACGAAGCTAAGTCCCTGGACCTTGAACTGCTTACTACCCGGGTCGTAACTCTGGGGGATGAGGCTAAGGCAAATATTGACCGGGTTGCTGAGGAGACCAGGAAATTGATGGGGCACCATGCCCAACTGGTCAAGGCTGGGGAAGAGATAGGAAGCGCCAATATTCGGCTACGGTTGATGGTTTCCGACCAGGCTAAACAACTTGCCGACCAAGCCATCCAAATCTCCCAGCATGAGGCCGCATCCAGACAATTGAGGGAGACTATTGAAGAGGCCAGTAGGGCGGAGTTGCGGAGGATGGAGGCCGTTTGTAAGGAGCGGATTGACATGGCCATTGCCACAGTGGATGAGGTTCAGCAAGCGGACCTCGAGCGGGTAGAGGAACTATCGGGGAGACTTGAGGCCGTGGAGCTTGCTCAGGCCAAGTCGAAGAAGGAGATGGAGGCGATGAGGAGGTCCCTTCAGGCTGACCGTTCACGGTATCGATCGGAGAGGGATGCTGTTGTTGCAAAGTTGCGGGCTTCTGAGGTCCGAATGAGGGAGTTTGAGGAGAACGAGGGGTTGATGGATGGGATGCTCCAGGATATGTACTTCTGTACTTGGAGGCAGGGTAACTTGTCTTGGATGGATGATTACCCCCGGGTTATGGCTAGGATCTATCTCAGGGCTCTAGAGGAGGCCAAGGCTGAGGCGGATAAGGAGGGTGGTGTGGCCTTCAGGATGGATGTGGTTACCGCCCAGTTTACCAAGGAGGAGAAGGTGGCGGCGAAGGAGGGCATGCGGTTGCTTGCAGCTGAGGAGGCAGGTGTGCAAGTTGAGGATGATGATCAAGATGATCAAGGAGCAGATGCTGGTAAGTCTCCCTTTCTAGTCTTTCCGTTAACTTGGTTGCTTATTACTAATGAATTCTTTCTTTGACCGGACAGGTGGGCAACAGGACAAGGATAAAACTCTGACACAGCCGGCTCCTTGATTGGACCTGGATATCTTTTTGTGGACTTGATATTGTTGTATATGTTAGTCTCAAAACAGTAACGTAACTCTTAGGTTGTAATTATGCTACTTGTAATAAACAACACTATTCTTGACGTGTAATTTTTTAACTTAAGCTGATTCTGTAGTCTTTTGAATGTTTTTGCTATTTTGACATGTTGTATGTGAAATGTAGCTATGCATATTCTTGTAATTAAATTGTGTTTGACGTCAAGTTCTTGTTTAAAACATAATTTCATGACTTGCAATGTTAGCGTGATGTGTGAATAAATTATAGTCACATGTTTACACATAAAAGAAGGAAATACCGCCCTTTATATTTTGCTTGTAGATGGCAGCTTTGAATGTCTTGTGTGACCGAGTATGGAATGCCGTCCAGTGTCTCGTTGCGAGTACCCGCTTCCATTAGCAAATGTCTCTTGTTCTATGTCCTGTACTTTAGGGATTGTTACAGAGGATAGGAGAAAAGTTTCTTAAATAAAATTGAAATATGTGAAACAGTAAAACTTCCAATCACGGAAGGCCTTCGATGTGCTTAAGTTCGTGGCAAACGGGCTTTGTAGTCACTTTCCCTAGCTGTGGGTCTTGGAGACATTTGTCACCCATCTTACGCCTCCGCGGGGAGTTAATTCTTTTTTACCACAGCCACACTTAAGACACATCAGAGCCGAGATCGCGCACAGTAACTACCCGGGCCATTATGGCCCGTAATCGTGGGTATTGTTCGATTTACTGTGGCCGGCTAGCGTGGGTGCCGATCGTCAACCGTGAACTGCCCCTGGCTGGCCACACCTTATGTTGGGGCTTATAGTCGGTTCACAGTTGCCGGCGAGCCGAACGCCGTAATGAGCTGCCTCGGCTATAGTCGGCCTTCTCGGTGGCTTATAATCGGCTCATTACAGTTGGCTTTGAGGGCCGTCGCGAGCAATGAGTTAACCCGAAGCAGAGGGATGCCGGAGCAAAAGTGTCTCATTGGCGAGGGCATAGATTCGTATAGTACCTGTTAGGTCTTGTCCAGGAGAAGTCGCGCTGTGGAGCGCCTTGAGTGAAAATGCTATTTGCACAGGATTTTGTTCAACAGAAAAGGATAAAGTTAACAAGCAGCCAAGTTATGAAGGAACAAGTTAAAAAGAGACAAGTTTTTTAAAGTGGTTCGGCACGAAAATGCCTACGTCCACTGATTCTCGTTGTTAATTCACTTCATATGGGCAGTACAAGTTAAGAAAAGTATCGACGAAGGTGTTGGATGTTCCATGCCCTCTGGAACACCTCCCCGTCCACTGTTGACAAAATATAAGCTCCATTGTGGAGATCTTTATGAATTACATATGGTCCGTCCCAGATTGGATCTAGTGCTCCGAGGCGTGGGAAGATTCGCTTGAGGACAAGATCTCCCTCTTGTAAGCTACGATGCTTGACTTTGGAGTTGTATTGTGCTGCCAATTTTTGCTTGCGAGCTGATGTTTTGAGTGCTGCATCGTTTCTTCTTTCTTCAATTAGGTCCAAAGACATGTGGAGGAGTTCTTCATTTTCTTCTGGGTTATAGTGGATCCTACGGTGGGAAGGCACTATAGTTTCAACTGGGAGCATAGCCTCCGATCCGTATGCCAAAGAGAAAGGAGTATGCCCCGTTGATGTTCTGAAAGATGTGCGATAGGCCCACAGTGCCGTAGGAAGTTCATCCACCCAAGCGCCTTTTTACTTTTCGAGTTTCTTTTTGATTAGAGTTTTGAGAACTTTGTTGACGGCTTCGACTTGTCCGTTTGCCTGGGGATAAGCTACGGATGAGAAGCTTTCGTGAATTCCGTGCCCTTGGCACCAGTTGGCGAACTCCTCGCTGTCCAACTGAAGTCCATCGTCCGATATGATTTTGAATGGGACTCCGTACCTGCATAGAACATTTTTGATCAAGAAGTTAATAATTTTTGCTGAAGATACCTTATTCAGGGGTTCTGCTTCCACCCATTTGGTGAAATAGTCGACTGCTACTATAGCATATTTGGCCCCGCCTCGGCCCATTGGCAGTTCGCCAATCAAGTCAATTCCCCATACTGCAAAGGGCCAATGGCTGTTCATTTGAGTAATCTCAGTTGTTTGTAGCCGCGGAATCTTAGCAAACTTCTGACATCTGTCACATTTTCTGACGAAATCTAAGGCGTCCTTGCTTAAGGTGGGCCAGAAATATCCATATCGGAGTATTTTTTTTTTGCCAAAGTCTGCCCTCAAGTGTGATCTCCGCAGCTTCCTTGATGGATGTTGGATAAGATTTCCTTGGCTTCCCTTGACTTTACCAGCATGTCATCCACATAAACTTTCATAGTTTGTCCTATTAGCCCCGTAAACATCTTGTTGATGAGGCGCTGATAGGTGGCTTCTGCGTTTTTAAGCCCGAAAGGCATTACCTTGTAGCAGTACAATCCCCGGTCAGTGATGAAACTAGTGTGGTCTTGATCGGGAGCATGCATAGGAATTTGGTTATATTCTGAGTATGCGTCCATAAAAGATAAGAGTTCGTGCCCGGCTGTGCTGTCTACAAGCTGATCGATTCGGGGAAGTGGGAAGCAATCCTTCGGGCAGGCGTTATTTAAGTTGGAGAAGTCAATGCATGTTCGCCACTTCCCATTAGCCTTCTTTACTAGTACCGGGTTGGCGATCCATTCTGGGTAGATGGCTTCTCGTATGAAGTCATTGGCAAGTAGATTCTTTACTTCTTCATCGAGGGCTGCTGATCGTTCTGCCCCCATACTTCTCTTTCCTTGTTTTGCGGGCGCCTTGGTAGGATCAATGTTTAGTACATGGCATGCTACGTCGGGGGAGATTCTGGTCATGTCAGCGTGTGACCATGCGAATACATCCAAGTTGTGGCGAAGAAAGTCGATGAGTTGCTCCTTCAACTCTACTTTTAGTTGGGACCCGATTTTCAATAGTCTACCCGAGTCGTGCTTGTCTACATATACAAATTCCATAGCCTCCGCAGGCTCGGCGGTGGCCTCCTCCTCTTTGTCCCTGGGGTCTAATTCATTGAAAGGGTCGCTGGTATATCGAAGAGGAGGGGCTTTCTTTAGTTGCTATGCTTCCAAACTTTTTGTGCAGAGGGCAACCTCTACACTTTTCCCTTTACCCTTCCTGTGGTTGTTGCGAAGTTCAGTCACACAGCAGTCTCGAGCAACGTCCTGGTCTCCTTCTACTTCCCCTACTCCATTGTCCGTTGGAAATTTCATCTTTAGGCACCATGGGGCTAGGACAATTTGGAAGTCAGACAAGGCTGGCCTTCCTAAGAAGGCGTTGTAGGCCGAGTGGTTTTCTATTAGCACAAACGTCTATTTCCGTACAATGGAGCGGGCATGGCTTCCAATTTCAACAAAGAGGTCCAGTTGCCCGAGGGGCATCTTCGCATCTCCAGTGAAACCGTGTAGTGGTTTATTGCAGGGAGATACATCCTTCATTGATAGTTTCATTTTGTCGAATGCATGTTTGAATAGGATATTTACTGAGCTTCCAGTGTCTACTAGAATTCAGAAAACTTCGGCTGGACCGAGCCGGGCAGAGATAACCATGGGATCCATGTGAGGGTATTGCATTCCTTCTAGGTCACGCCTACCGAATGTGATGTCATGATTCTCTTTCCGCTTCGGGTGGCGCTCTTCTATAACAGAATTAACACAGTCATTGTTTCTAAGCGACTTTCCATATCTTTCCATCTCTGCCCAGCTTCTGTCGGCGATGTGCGGTCCTCCCGAGATGGTATGGACCACTATCTTCTCTTGACTAGAGCCGCTAGTGTTGCGATTTCCTCTGCCAATCTCCAGTGAGGGTAGCCTTGGGTTCTCATTGACAGGAGCTGGAGTCCTGTCCTGACCTTTTACATAGCGTTCCAGTTTCTTCCTTCTGATGTGTTCTTCAATCAAGTCTCGGAGATGATGGCACTCATTGGTATCATGCCCATGAGATTTGTGGAAGCAGCAGAACTTTCCAAACTTCTACACGTTATCTGATTCCTTCTTGTATGGTGGGCGTTTGTATCTAACTTCGCCTTGGGTGGCAAGGAAGATGTTTTCAACGGTTTCGTTCAAAGGAGTATAAGTGTCGAATCTTGGTCCTGGCCGATATAGGCGCTTTTCTCCCTTCTTGCCCCCAGCATTGTCTTTGGAATCATTTCTTCGAACGTCCCTTGCCACAACAGGTGCGTTGCTGTGAGTTGCCTTATTTTGTTGTCCTAACTGCCCCTCAACGGCAGCATCCTCAAGCCTCATATATTTCCCGGCTTCAAGGAAAAAATCGGGTAAAGTAGCTGGTTTTTATTTTGTCAACCTTCTAGCAAATTTAGTGTCCGGATGCACACCACTACAGAGGGCCATTAGGATAAGCTTCTCATCGGCATCTTGGACTGCGGCCGCTGCGGCATTGAATCGGGTTAAGTATTGCTGCAGTTTCTCTCCAGGTTTCTGTTTGATACTGGATAAGGAATAAGCGTCCTTGGGTTGTTCCACATGAATGCGGAACTGACTGATAAACTTTTCTTTCAACATTTCCCACGAGCTGATGGATCCCTGGGGTAAATGACAGAACCAGGAGGTAGCGAGATCTGCTAAAAATAGTGGAAAGCATTTGCACAGTACTCCCTCTGTCGCTCCACTCATGAGCATATGTTGTGTGTATCTCTGTAAGTGTACAATGGGGTCGGAGGTCCCTTTGTAGGGTTCCATTGTTGGCATCTTCCATTCTCGGGGGGTGATAGCAATTTCAATATTGCGGGCGAAAGGGCTGGTTACCCTAGCGCCTATCCCTCGATCTCTTTGTTCCCGTTGGACGCACTCTCTGAACAAGCGTGCCATCCTTTCATCAGAATTTGGAGCAGACAGGAATGAGTTCGGTTCTGCTCTATGGGACTGATTCCGTCCGGATGACCTGTAGGGATGGTACCGTCTATCATCCCTGATATTTTCCAATGGCTGTCTTTGGTCTTCTAGGAGCATGCTAGGATCAGCTACAGCTGGCCCTTGCCTCGATCTTCCCCTGATGGGTTCTGATCTAAGCACTTTCTCGGGTCCAACTTCGGGCTGGATTCTAGCTCGGCCCCGTTCACTGGCGTTTCCATGGTTAGGCAGCATGACAGGCTCAGCTACAGTTGACCTCCGCCTGGTACCTCCCCCGTTGGGTTCGTTTCCAAGCGTTTCCTCAGGCCTAACTTCGGGCTGTGCTCGGTCTCGGCTCCTACCATGGCCGCTTCTGTTGTTAGCTCCTTCGAAGAAGGAAGATCTTTGCTGTCTCCGAGACCCTCCGGACTGGGATTCTCCCCATGATTCAGTGTTGCGGTTGGATTCTTCAGCATCCCTTAAGCATGACATGAGATGGTCCACCAAAGCTTCTTGCTAGGATGTGAAGCGGTTAGTCACTTCCACCACAACCCTGTCTAGATCTGCCCCAGTGATTGCTGCCGGCTGTTCCACGGTAGGGGTGGTCAGATTTGCCCGACCTTCATCTGGCCCTGCTGCTGGAAGGGGACGATTCACCTGGTCCATGACCACTGGACCTGGAAGACTGCTGGTTGCGATGTTTTTCCCTTTGTTAACATCTTTCTTCTGCTTGGGAGGCATTCTTTCCAAGCAATGAACGATGCTGTTAGGAAAAAGGTTAAGTGGAAGAAGCTGAAGCTTCGAGCTCCTAGCTCTTAGTGAAAGCACCAAAAATGTTTGCACAAAAAATGGACAAACACCTCAAAGTCGTATGATTTAGTAGATTTTTCATTGTTCTTAGTGATTTGGGTGATTTATGCAAATATATGAAAAGCAGGGGCTAAGCTGTAAAAGACACGCAGATTTATAGTGGTTCAGCCAGAATGTGCCTACGTCCACTTTATATGTTATTTCTCTTTTCTTTTTTAGATTACAAGTACAAAGCTTTGATACAAGTAAAAGAAAGTTGTTTGAAAGTTCTCTCCGTGCTTGAGCTCTCAAAAACTTGTCCCCATTGTTGTACCCCTACCCCTCTATTTATAGAGTGAGGCTGGGGGTAGGGGTCTTGGATGTATACAGCTGCTGATGGGCCTGGGCTAACGCGATCTGGCTGGTAGTGTTGGTTCGGAATGTCTTGGTCCGGTGGTAGGTGGTCCGGTAGTGTCACATCCTGAAATTTTCGACTTTCGAAAATTCGACATCGATACTCACTTTATCGACTGCCGAGAAATCGAGTGCCGGAAACTCCAATAGTGAGGGTTTTAAGAAAAAGAAATAGGAGAAAAGATAGAAGAAGAAGGAAGAAGAACAACAACAGATACAGAACAGAGACAATATCAGAATCTCACATATCGCAGCGGAACAATATACAATAGATAATTACTAGTCTTTTAAAACAAAGAATTATATCAGTTTATACATATATCAATCATCAGAGTCAATATACAACAATGGACAGTTATATAACTTGTCCTCATACAGAATACACAGTGGAATAAATACTATCAGATACAAATACTACGTCTCGTCATCCAGCTTATCTCCAAAGCTCCAGAATATCCAGAATATCCTGATAATATAACTCTAGGCTGCCCGTGTGGAAATTGGTGGGCACCCAGAGTTTAGAAGGGAAACAATAAACTCCGAGTCAGTCATGGTGACTGGTGTGAGATCGTAAAACAGTTATCTTTAAAATAAACAACAGGAAAATTTTAAGGTCAATTTCGCAATGTTTTTGGAAAATGAAACTACCATAAGACCTCCCACCACACACACAATGCAAACGCAGACTTGGAGGAGATTTCTTATTATGATAGTCAAAGATGCTTACTACGAAAAAATCAAATTCTTTTTGATATTATTATTAGTGCATAGTGTAGAAAACAGTTCGAAAGTATAATATTAATCTTAGCCAACATACGACCAGTATCGTATGCCTACTATAGCTACTATGTTCAATAGCAGGTTACCGCCACATTCCATAGCAGGTAATACAACTAAAACCGTACACGTCACGTATTGTTTCTTTGGATTTCCAACAAATGGTCAGGCTAAGGAACTTCCTATCCACGATGGGTACGTCCCTGGAATAGACGACCCGAGAACCTAACGTTACGGTTAGATCTCTGCCAACACAAGGCCGGGTTACCTCTGCAAAAATAGGTAACTACTGACACGCGTATGCCATCCCCCGATCGTCACCGATCTTCCCGAGGATCCCCGATTTCCAACAAACCACAAAGTAATAATAACTGTGCAGTAACCACAGAGGTTAAGTATCTGGGCTCCATACCATGATACCACCTTTATCCAGAAGGAATGACATACACTAAGGGGTGCTACTCCCTAGAACCTTGCCGCATTCTTCCTGTTTCGACCATTTCCGGGGTGTGAGGCTCGACGAAGTCTCGTCCACAAAGCTACGCTTTCTACAAAAAGCCCTGCTTCGGGTCAAACAAAATGATCAACCTATGATCACAAAGATATAAGATCAAATAAATGATCATATCGCAAATGATCAAACACTGATCATTTCACAGCAACACTCAGTATGCCACGTTACCAAATTGGGATATATCGCTGATAAATTTCAACTACATAACCTCTGAGCTCGTACGTCTCAGAGAAGGGTGTTAAGCTAAGAGAATAAATTCTCCGCCACCAACAGAAATGTATTTGAAAGAAATCAGCTTTATATCTCAAATTGTAACGTCAGACACACAATCCATACAAGTCTGTTCCGGGATCGAACAGAACCGAAGGCACTTCTCACGAAGCCCTTGCATTTCCGGATAATTTTCTAATCACGTCAGGACTTCCCGTCACTAAGGGTGATAAAACCTCTAAACCGAGGATCAGTCGGTGTAGAGTAACTCGACGGTAATCCTTCCGTTTTCAAAAATATCCGGTCTTCAACACCGGTCTTCAATTGTGATTCATAACGACGTATCACATATTCGGAATGGGTTATACGACCCCATGGTCCTTTCCCGGTTAACCCGAATAGTGAGCGTTTATTCAAAAATAAGTGTGGCATTCAAATTCATCCAATTCACAACAAATACCTACTCAAGGTAATTATTGATAGTCGGTTATTTAACTATCAATAAAGATGCGCAACATCATCAGATTCCAAATAATTCTCCAAATTTTTTCATCTTTCAAAATATCTTTTACTAGATATATAATTTCCACACTTAACCGTTTGAAAACAATTTCAAATCAATTTCCACAATTCAATTTATCTTTGAAGATAAAATCTCAAAACAGTTCATTTCATATTGGAAAAACATTTCCATACTTATTTAATAATAAGTAATTCACAAATCATTTATTTTCAACACTTGAAAATATTCGATATACTTAAATCAAATTAAGTATACATTCATTCTTTAAGGAAATCGTTTATTATAACAACATTTATTTGAGTCAAAACGAATGTTACGTAAAACATCGTTACAACGACTCAAAATCACTAGTATAGGGATTCGGAATTTAGATAGATATATAAATCCCAATACTATATAAAATATTTCCTTTCGGAAATCATTTACTATAACAACAGTGTTATAGTCCACCATTTCCCTATTTTTTTCGAAAACGTCTATTTCAACAATAAATGTTGAAATCTATGATTTCGATAGTTCACACGTTTAAAACATCTTTTAAAACAATTAACTTCATTTCATAATATCGCTTTCCCAAAACCCTATCCATTTTACTTAAAAATATATTCACTGTCCAAAATCGTGAATATACTTCATTTATCCCAATTCCAATTATTTCTACACATTTTCATTTCAATAGAAATTTGCTACCCCAAAATCGCGAATATATCTACTTTGAAAATCTTCTATATTTAATTTATCAAATTCCATCGCTTTCGAATTTATAAACACGGTTATAAATTCTATTTCTATTTTAATAACAACTTCGACTTATAAATCTTCTTTTATCAACTTCTATATTTAACTTATCAAAATAAGTGACTTTGGGTTTATAAACAACCTTTATAAATTTTAATTCTATTTATAAAAGCTTCAATACCAAATCAATTTCAATATTGATTTCTGAATTTATTTTCAACGTTAAATAAAAGATCCCATACTAATTTCTCAAAAATTCATTTCCAATATCAAATCAATTACAGATTGATTTCTAATTTTATTTATCACTACTAAAATAAATTCCTTATTTTTCTTTCAAATTATTCAATATCCTGTTTTTAAATGGATTCTTCAAATTGAAATCATTTTACATTGATTTCACAACTTATTTCAATTTACCAATTAAATTTTAAACTGAATTTCCAACTTATCTTCTTTTAAATAAATTCCTTTTTAAGAAAATAAATTTCAATCGTTTTCTTTCAATCTATTTTAAAAATCCAAATTTTAAATTAAATTCTTCAATTTATAATCACTACTTTACGAAATCCATTTATTTAATATTTTCACTTGATTCTGGAATTAATTCAATACGATTATAAAAATTCACTTTTTATACTTTAAAATTCCTTTCTTAAAAATTTCTTCAATTTCACAAATTGATTCACTTAGAAATTTTCTACTTGAATTTCAAAAATTCAATTTCGTTTATCTTTGGAATCCAATGATGTCAAACATCCATTCAGCTAAATTTTAGCTTTCAAACAATTTCCAGATATCAATATGATTAATAGCATCACTATAATCATTCACAGATTCATATCACAATAGAAATGAATTAAATAAATGTGAGGGGTCCAGTTGGATCCCTCCAACCTGTTTCCCTGCATCCAAAGATGTTAGCACAATACCAATTCCGCTCCAGTACGGAATTATCGCGGTATATAGGTTTTTATAAATCCGCTTACTAACGGCGCAATAGGGTCTCATCCGCTATACGAGGCGGGAAATCAATCAATCCAATATATACATATGCCAATATGTATATATTGCTATATATATAGATATATCCTAAAATATCTAATATCACAATCAACATAGCAATCAAACAGTCAATAATAACTGTAAAATCAAATTTCCTTCGAGTGAGAAAGATCTCACCTTAGCTTTTAAATTTGCGATCCCCTTTTTCATTCTAACTTGATTTTCTTCATTTAACCTTGTGTAAATAAATTTATACAATTCATCAATATTTGAATTAATCGATAAATTAATTACCATTTATTAATTCAATTTAACTAACAATTAATTTAACTGATAATTAAATTTCAAATCAAATTTCCTATGATAATAATTTTAGTTAGAAATTGATTTAATCTTAACTAATGATTAAATTCTTAATGAAAAAAATATATTTCAAACCAATTTTCTTTAATAATCCTTTACTGGCCAAAATAATTTTAATTAACCAACAAATTCTATTTAAAATTTTTTTTTTTTCCTTTTTAAAACTTATTTAACTAAATTACTGTTAAACATGCTTGTGGATACATAATAATTATTTTTTTAAATTTTCAAAATAATCTACTTAGGGTTTAAAATTCCTAATTATATATATATATATATATCTGCAATAATAACTTTACTGTAAAAATAAATCGATTTATAAAGAAACGATATACCTTATTGACAAGGACCTCCACTACCCACCAGAGTCTCCCCCCATCATCAAGAACCACGCGAGACAGACCAACCACGGCGGCCTCGATTCGCCATCCAATCCTAACTGCATCCACCATTTTCGCGTGCCTCCAGTAGTCGAACGCGAGCCTCACGTGAAATCACCCAATGGCCTAATTGTTGCCGCCGATATCCCCTGTTCGAGTCTCACTCGAACATCAAACCTCCACGCGCGCTCCCAGAGGAGTCCTCCTCCACCACCGCGAGCTCGACTCGAATATCCCCCAAATCGAGTTGCCACTTCACCGTGCCCTAAATCGCCGCCTCCCTAGACAATGTCGCGCGCGTGAATCCTAGCAACATATGCTTGCTCGAGTCACCGCGACTAGCTCGACGAACCCAGCTACACGCCTCGCGACCGAAGTCGCTCGCGAGTTCCTGCCCTCGTGCCTTCCAGCCTGACAGTGCGACGAAGTCGTTTAGCCATTTTTTTATTCATCGAACGATTTTCGTTTGATTTGTGGGAGAACAGAAGTTAAAGGAGGAAGCCATTTTTAATTTCGATCTCTCGTTTTCATTTGAACTGAGAAGGGAGAGGCGTATTTGAAAATGACGAAGGATGGGTTGCGTGAATTTGGGCTGAAACAAAGGAACGTAATTGAAGGCGTGTTTAAAGGAGAGAAACGTGCTGATGTTTGACAATTATTTAAATTTAAATTTAAATTGGATTTGCTTTAAAATTTCGATGCATTTACTCAACGTATGATCACGTATTAACTCTGAAAAATACGAAAATTGAAATCCGGTAATAACTAACTATTACGGATCCAATGGAACTGGTTTCGTCAAATTCCGAGACTGTTTGAAAAATGACTATTTTTAAATATCGGTTGAACGATATAAATTCAAAACTGAACAAAACAGTTCGAAATTAAATTCTGAAGCTTCTATCATCTTCAGTATTATCAATACGAATTTTAAAAGCTTTCAAAATATTTTTCTTCAGCTTAAAATTGTAGATTCAAATTTTTATTTAACTTCAATCGATTAAATTTCATAGTTTAATCGCAAATTTTCAAAGTTATATCTGGGGTTCAAATTAAATTACCGTTCAAATATCTAAAATTAATTAAATATTTCCAATTTAATTCGTTCAAAATTCTGGGTCGTTACAAACTTCCCTCCTTAAAAGAATTTCGTCCTCGAAATTACAAGTTAGGAAAAATGGTCCTTAACTCGTCTACTATCTTTCAACATCTAATAGTTTTATCAATTTATCACAACAAATCTTCTACTAAAGATTCGTTATTTCTTCAACTAACTTTCTAACTTCAATTATGAGTTTTTAAACAACATTGTTTACTTCAAAAATTCAAATTCGAGTTTAAATTCAAATTTTAAACTCTCAAAAATTTCTCAAAAATTTTCTAACACCCTAAATTTTCGAAAAATTTTGCCAGCGTCTCCTTTGCGCGGCTAATACGGTACGACTACAAAACGTCCCTACGGACTCTCAGATTTCAAAAAGAAAAAGAAAAAGCCAAGCGGCTAGACCAGAAATCATCAAAAACTCATATTCGAATTTAAATACATACCTTTTTCGAGCAATTCAAATTATCTTCGAAATCAAAATCCCAATTCATTTACACCTGTATATCCTACTAGCCATAATATCTAGTTACATATATTCAAACCATTTTGCAAATTCTATTACAAAATTTCATTATAAACTACTTATATCATCTTTAGTTCACTATTGAAGTTATATCCATTATCTTCAATTTTACATTTCAAATTTTATTTGAATTCAATTTCACATTTCAATTTCTCATTTGAGTTAAATTTACCATTCAATTCAATTTGAATTCTATTTATCTTCTGAATATTGAATTTATCAATTATCTTTCCTTTTATTCAACTGCACTATTTTTAGATTAGTTTCATTTACTAATCCATCATCACTTTATTCAAATTTGCTTTCAACATTCAGTTTCAATTTTTTTTATTCACTTACAATTGTGAATTCTATTCATTTGAAATTTATTTCTTCTTACTTGAATTTATTTGCGATTCCGAACTATTCTTTTATTTAGTTCACAATTCAAGTCTCAATTTATCTAATTCAACTTCCAATTTTCAGTTTCATTTAATTGATTCACCTGTACTTACAATTTCAAATTGATTCATTCATTCACAATTTTATTTTCATAATTCAATACTCAATTCCAGAGTCTTTTCAACCTTTTCAAAACCATTTTTTTGAAAACAATTCAAATCATTCTTTGAATTTTCAAAACAAAACCCAAATTTTCCCAAACTCTTCCATTTAAAACAATTTGGCAGCAATTCCTCTTTTGGAAACCCGAAAATGAACACCGATAGTGTCGCGATCACCAATCGGAATTATTTTCCAGCGACCGAAAAGAGTTTAGAGCTTTTCATTCTTCAAAACATTTTTCAAACCTTTGAATTCCATTTTCAAATCAAAAAGATTTTTAAACTTTCCAAATCTCCAAAATTTTCAAATTCTTTTCAAAACATTTCCAAATACTTCTCTGGAATTCCATTTTAAATTACAATTCACAATTATAATTTACATTCTTTAATTTCATTTGTATATGAATTTATTTCTTAACTTTGGAGTTATAATTCCAAGTTCTCATTTAATTTCAATAATAATAGTTTAATATTATTACTTCTAGCAACCATGCAACCATATACGGTAATAATTTACAGAAAATCATTTCGTTTCTATACAAAAAAATAGTTTTGGGCAAAATTATTTCATTCACCCTATTTTAAAACAATACTATGTCGTCTTGCCTCGTTTAAGTGTTTAGAAATCCCTATCGATAATATGGCGTCCCACATACCGACCGAAATTCACAAACATCTCAACGGATAAGCAAACACAATATAAAACATTTTTATATTCACTAACAAATACGTGCTCATATCTATTATTACACTCAACTCATTCTAGAGTACTACTGACTCTATCTCTAATGAGTAACACCCAACAGAGCAGGGTTGTCGCTTAACCATATGCTCTGATACCACTTTGTCACATCCTGAAATTTTCGACTTTCGAAAATTCGACATCGATACTCACTTTATCGACTGCCGAGAAATCGAGTGCCGGAAACTCCAATAGTGAGGGTTTTAAGAAAAAGAAATAGGAGAAAAGATAGAAGAAGAAGGAAGAAGAACAACAACAGATACAGAACAGAGACAATATCAGAATCTCACATATCGCAGCGGAACAATATACAATAGATAATTACTAGTCTTTTAAAACAAAGAATTATATCAGTTTATACATATATCAATCATCAGAGTCAAAATACAACAATGGACAGTTATATAACTTGTCCTCATACAGAATACACAGTGGAATAAATACTATCAGATACAAATACTACGTCTCGTCATCCAGCTTATCTCCAAAGCTCCAGAATATCTAGAATATCCTGATAATATAACTCTAGGCTGCCCGTGTGGAAATTGGTGGGCACCCAGAGTTTAGAAGGGAAACAATAAACTCCGAGTCAGTCATGGTGACTGGTGTGAGATCGTAAAACAGTTATCTTTAAAATAAACAACAGGAAAATTTTAAGGTCAATTTCGCAATGTTTTTGGAAAATGAAACTACCATAAGACCTCCCACCACACACACAATGCAAACGCAGACTTGGAGGAGATTTCTTCTTATGATAGTCAAAGATGCTTACTACGAAAAAATCAAATTCTTTTTGATATTATTATTAGTGCATAGTGTAGAAAACAGTTCGAAAGTATAATATTAATCTTAGCCAACATACGACCAGTATCGTATGCCTACTATAGCTACTATGTTCAATAGCAGGTTACCGCCACATTCCATAGCAGGTAATACAACTAAAACCGTACACGTCACGTATTGTTTCTTTGGATTTCCAACAATTGGTCAGGCTAAGGAACTTCCTATCCACGATGGGTACGTCCCTGGAATAGACGACCCGAGAACCTAACGTTACGGTTAGATCTCTGCCAACACAAGGCCGGGTTACCTCTGCAAAAATAGGTAACTACTGACACGCGTATGCCATCCCCCGATCGTCACCGATCTTCCCGAGGATCCCCGATTTCCAACAAACCACAAAGTAATAATAACTGTGCAGTAACCACAGAGGTTAAGTATCTGGGCTCCATACCATGATACCACCTTTATCCAGAAGGAATGACATACACTAAGGGGCGCTACTCCCTAGAACCTTGCCGCATTCTTCCTGTTTCGACCATTTCCGGGGTGTGAGGCTCGACGAAGTCTCGTCCACAAAGCTACGCTTTCTACAAAAAGCCCTGCTTCGGGTCAAACAAAATGATCAACCTATGATCACAAAGATATAAGATCAAATAAATGATCATATCGCAAATGATCAAACACTGATCATTTCACAGCAACACTCAGTATGCCACGTTACCAAATTGGGATATATCGCTGATAAATTTCAACTACATAATCTCTGAGCTCGTACGTCTCAGAGAAGGGTGTTAAGCTAAGAGAATAAATTCTCCGCCACCAACAGAAATGTATTTGAAAGAAATCAGCTTTATATCTCAAATTGTAACGTCAGACACACAATCCATACAAGTCTGTTCCGGGATCGAACAGAACCGAAGGCACTTCTCACGAAGCCCTTGCATTTCCGGATAATTTTCTAATCACGTCAGGACTTCCCGTCACTAAGGGTGATAAAACCTCTAAACCGAGGATCAGTCGGTGTAGAGTAACTCGACGGTAATCCTTCCGTTTTCAAAAATATCCGGTCTTCAACACCGGTCTTCAATTGCGATTCATAACGACGTATCACATATTCGGAATGGGTTATACGACCCCATGGTCCTTTCCCGGTTAACCCGAATAGTGAGCGTTTATTCAAAAATAAGTGTGGCATTCAAATTCATCCAATTCACAACAAATACCTACTCAAGGTAATTATTGATAGTCGGTTATTTAACTATCAATAAAGATGCGCAACATCATCAGATTCCAAATAATTCTCCAAATTTTTTCATCTTTCAAAATATCTTTTACTAGATATATAATTTCCACACTTAACCGTTTGAAAACAATTTCAAATCAATTTCCACAATTCAATTTATCTTTGAAGATAAAATCTCAAAACAGTTCATTTCATATTGGAAAAACATTTCCATACTTATTTAATAATAAGTAATTCACAAATCATTTATTTTCAACACTTGAAAATATTCGATATACTTAAATCAAATTAAGTATACATTCATTCTTTAAGGAAATCGTTTATTATAACAACATTTATTTGAGTCAAAACGAATGTTACGTAAAACATCGTTACAACGACTCAAAATCACTAGTATAGGGATTCGGAATTTAGATAGATATATAAATCCCAATACTATATAAAATATTTCCTTTCGGAAATCATTTACTATAACAACAGTGTTATAGTCCACCATTTCCCTATTTTTTTCGAAAACGTCTATTTCAACAATAAATGTTGAAATCTATGATTTCGATAGTTCACACGTTTAAAACATCTTTTAAAACAATTAACTTCATTTCATAATATCGCTTTCCCAAAACCCTATCCATTTTACTTAAAAATATATTCACTGTCCAAAATCGTGAATATACTTCATTTATCCCAATTCCAATTATTTCTACACATTTTCATTTCAATAGAAATTTGCTACCCCAAAATCGCGAATATATCTACTTTGAAAATCTTCTATATTTAATTTATCAAATTCTGTGACGACCCGGAATTTTTGAGCATTTGAAATAGGAATATTTAATTAATTTTAAATATTCAAAAGATAATTATTAACTTGAATTTCAAATATCATTAATTATTGGATAATTAATTATTAAATTTAATTATCGGGATCGGGTTTGCTACATTACAGCATGATAGGGGGTTCTCGCTTCGCGGTTTGGTGGCGAACGGGAGACTCTTACCCCTACATGTCCCTGAGAGGTAAAGGCCTTGTGAGGGTTGGTTGCGAGTCGAGAGGCTGGCCGTAAAAGCAAATTCGAGGTATCACTGTGTGCCACGGTGGGTCTGGGATGGTTGCAAAGCCTACCGGTCGCCACTGCCTCGGGTCGTCACACGTGGTATCAGAGCATAGGCTAGCGATAACCTTGGCTCTGTTGGGAATTTTGAGAGTACTAATAGATATGAGCGCGTATTTGTTAGTGAATATAAAATGGTTTTATATTGTGTTGGTTGATTTATTGAGTGGCATATGAACCTTCGTCGGCACAGTCTGTACACCTGTATCGAAGGGGTTTCTAAACACTTGAATAGAACAGTTCGACACAATATTGTTTTAAATAGGGTGAATGAAATAATTTTGCCCAAATTATTTTGTATATAAAAGAAATAATTATTTGAAATTATTATAGATATATATTTGGATGCTTGGTTGTTAGAAAATGACAATAATAAGTTAGTCTCATTATTGAGTAGAAATTGAAACTTATAACCTAAGTTGAAGAATAATTTATATAATAAATGGAATTTGAAATATAGACTATAAATGAAATTTATAAATTGAGATAAACTTTATATACAAATGTGAATTACAAATGTGATTTATAATCAAATGAGATAAATTCATAAACAAATGAAATTTGTAAATGTAAATTGTAAATGTGTCTTATAACTTGGAATAAAATGTGATAGAATTCCAGAGTAATGTTTGGATATAAAAAATTGGATGGATTTTTGTTTTGGGAAAGATTTAAATTCCTTTGGATTTAAAATAGTTTCAAAGGTTTTGGGGAAATAATGGTGATATTATTTCATGAATATTTTTGAAATTGAATTCATATCTGGTGGGATTTGGAATTTAAAAATGTTTGAAATGTTTTAAAGTGATAAAAGCATTAAATTCTCTTCCGGTCGCTGGAAAATAATTTCGGTGATGACTGCAGCATCATCGATGTTCATTTTCGAGTTTCTAAAAGAGAAATTGCTACCAAACTGTTTTAAATTGGAAATGATTGTGAACTGGGTTGGTTTTGAAATTCAAAGGGAAAATTGTTTGATAAAAGCAGACTGTTTTGGAAATTTGGATTTGATGTGATTTACCAGATGTGTGTGAGTTATTTATGGATTCAAAATGGTTTTGAAATAAAACCGGGCAATTGGATTCTGGGAATTCTATTTAAAATTTAAATGAATCAACAATATAAAGCATGGAATGAAGTTGATTGAAATAAGAAGGGAATGAAAGTTTAACTCTGGGATTATAATTATGAGATGAAATTAACTCAATGAGTAATATAAGCTGGTAGATAAAAGAGTTAGAGAACTTGAAGGTGAATGAATTGTAAAACTTGTATAAAATTTGTATCCTAGAATTAAAATTTAATTCGAGCATATGAAGGTGAATAAAATATATTTGAATTTAACTTAAGATGAGTTAAATAAAATTGAGAATTGGAATTGAATGAAATGTAAGTAAGTTGAAGTCGAATTGAATTCGATATAAAGGTAATGTAAAATGCTTATAATTGTGTAAAGAAATTCATATTCTTAAGTTCTTAAGTGTAATAATTTGAAATTTGATATGAAGATGGAAATGGACTTAAATGAATAGTCCTAGATCTTAAGTAAGTAAGTTAAAACTTATTAATAGAAATGAAATTGTAATTATCAAATGGAAACGACTAAGATGAGCAATCTTAATAAATCCAAACTTGAATTATAAAATAAATTGAACTTAAGATAATTAAGTGAAGTGATATTAGGAATTAAAAAGAAAGTATTTAATCTTAACTAGTGGAGGAACTAATGAGATAATAAATTAGTTAATGAAATTGAATTGGGAATTAATGAAATTGGAATTAAAATAGTAATGGTTTGGATTTCGAATGGAATCCGAATAAGTGAAAATAAATAAATGGATGGAATTTGATTAAATAAGAATCAAATGAAAGATGGAAATAAAACTTAAAAGGGTTGGTTAAATGGAAAATAAACTTAAGTTATTGACTTAAGTAAATGTTGAATGGAAACTGAACTCAACAGAGGAGTGGTTTAAATAAGTTGAGAAATAGTTATTAAATGAATTAACTTGGATTGTTTTCGAGCTAAATAAAATTCAATTTTTGGAAGTTGGAGATGAATTGAATTTAAGAAAATTATTAGAAATGAAAATCTGAATGAAATGTGGAATAAGTATTTAAATTGGAAATGAAGTAGTAAATTGAAGTAAGTTGAAATTCATATGAAATGGGAGTTCAATTTGAATATACACTTCAGTGGTGAAGTAGTAAATAAATATAAGAAAATTTATATGAACTTAAGAATTGAAGAATGAAATTCTTAAGAAAATTTGTATTGGAGATATACTTAGTAATTTTTGGAATAGAAATATATATATATACTAAGTGAATAGTTGAATGAAGACTAAAACTGAAGCTGTGAAGTGCAAGGGCTAGTCGCTACTAATCCTGAGGATATTTCCAAAATGGATGTAGTAGGAATAGTGCCTTCGGTTCCGTTCAAACCCAGGACGGACTGGTATGGACGAATGCTTGCGAAACATCGTCAGCGGACGATGGGCATTCTAAGGGATATGTTCTCTAAAAGGTATCGTTTAGCCTCGAACCTCATCAACCGGGAATGACTGAAAATCAGGGGTTATGCAGCAAGGCTTCGTGGGTAGCTTCCACTGGAGGGTAAGGTCATCCCTGTCTAGATGTCCCTTTTTATTTCGGCTTAGTGGTGCGGTTGCTGATCCCAACCGTGGGGTGATTTTATTCGGGATCATCCAGTAAGGGATGGTTCCGGCCTTGTGTTGCAGGGGAGCGGGCGTACTCCTCGGTACGGTGATCTAGGCCACGTACTGTGATAGGTGGTACCCCAGTGCCTAGTCATTCGTTGGAAATCCATTCTTCCTTACGTGCCTGTACGGTTTTGATTGTGCCCAACTATTGTTGAAATGTGAGATGCAAGCATTTCAGCTAGATTCTATTTTACTTTCTGTAGACACTATTATAATATCAGAGGATATTGATATAAAGTGTTTTAGCTATCGTAAGGTAAAAACCCGACATGTTTATTTGTGTCGCGGTCTTACGAGATGCTTTTGATTTCAAAGGATTTTTGAAACTTTAAAAATCAATTGAGTGAAATTTTCTCACGCTGGTTTTCCAGACTGACTCGGGTATTGTTTTATATGATGCTCGGGTCAGACCGAGTATTATAGATTACAGGAAATGATGCTATGGAGCTGGATGGCGATACGTACTTCCGTATTTGAGTTATATATTCCGCTGTGTATTCAGATTGTAAGGACAAGTTATGATTACTGTCCAGTTGTATGATATTGATGTGATGTACTATGATGATGTATTTGGATGTATATATATATATACTGATACAGTTTGATTTGTGTAAAGATCTGTTGATATATTATATTTTATTCCGCTGCGTATGAGAGATTCTGTTGTTGTTTTCTATTTTTCTTCTTCTACCTCTTCTTCTTAACTAAAATGGTCCGGTTTTTCTTGTATGAAAAACCCGGGTCGTTACACTTGGTATCAAGCACGTGTGACGACCCGACTTTCCACTCCCGGAAAATCGCATCGACAGTAAGAAAGAAAGGGGTGAGAAGTAGAAAAGAGAAGAAGAGAAAAGAAACAAACACAAATACTCACAGCGGAAACGAACAAAATATATTATATCACATAAATATTACACAGTATCATATACAACACTTATCAGAGTTACACAGATTACACATCACATACTAGACAGTTATAAACATCTGTCTAGTTATTACAACTCAATACAAAACAAAGATCTAAACAAGATCAACACAGCGGAAACTACTATCTATCTACAACGCCGAAGCCTCCTGCTCCATCGCTCCTCCACAATTCGTCAAGGCTAACCTGAATCCCTTGGCTACTCGTAAAAATTTGAGTACCCAAGAGTTTATAAAACAGAAATAAACAACTTGGGTCAGACATGGGTCTGGTGTGAGTAAACGGGTTAAAATTGCTTAACTTCAAAACCTTTTTGAAAGAAAAGGTATCACGTAAGACTCCCCACAAATAAACATGGGTAAGTTTTTACCTTACGCTAACCAAAACATTTGATAGGAAATCTGATTGTATTATAATAGGGTCTAGGGTTTTCAAGTAAAATACAGAAATAGCTGAAATGCTTACATCTCACATTCCAACATAGTTGGGCACAACTAATACGTACGGCACTTATTGGAGTTTGGATTCCATACAATGGCAGGGCTACCGGGGTACCGCCCGTCACAGTACGTGGCCTAGATCACCGTACCGAGGATCACTCCCAATCCCCTGCAACACAAGGCCGGAACATCCCTTACTGGATAATTCCCGCACAAGATACCTCACGGTTGGGATCAGCAACCGCACACACTAAGCCGAAATAAGAAGGGACTTCTAGACAGAGGTAATCTTGTCCTACTTGGGTGCTACCCACTAACCTTGCTGCACCTCCCCTGTTTTAGCCATTCCCGGTTTGTGAGGCTTGAGGTCACGATTACCTTAGAAAAGAACACATCACTTAGAATGCTCATCGTCCACCTGACGATGTGCTGAAAGCATTCAATCCATACAAGTTCGTTCCGGGTTCGAACGAAACCGAAGGCATTATCTCGTTACACTCGTTTTGGAATCACCCTCAGAGTTAACGACAATAACCCTTGCACTCTGAATCTTCATCTTCACTTGATTCACGACCTATCGTTAATTTGGATCGATGTGGTATTCGGGTCTCCAGACCTGGAAATCCGGTATACGGAAACCCGATCCCGGTCTCATCGAAATCCAAAGCGTATCTTTTAAGGCCAAGTTGTTTTAAAGTTAAAACAATTCAATTCATTTATCTATATTCACACAGATAGATAATTCACAATCAACCACAACATCTCATATCACTAAGCAGTATATAACATATATCAGAGAATCACACACAATCATCCAATATCATCCAATCATCCATAAACAGGATTCATTCATTCTTAATTAATTTAATTAATCTTTAATTAAATTAATTACTAACTTTTGATTACTTGGATTACCTTAATCCTGCTTACTTAACATTAATTAATTACAAATTAATTACTTAATCATCTCTTAATTACCTACCTTAATTAATCTTCCTTGATTAATTAATTCTTAAGTACAATTAAGTAATTTCTTAATTAATTACACAAATTAATTATCCTTAACCATTTACAGTAACTAACCTTTAATTACTCTCATTTATTAATTATTATTTTATTAATCAATGATTCTTAACTAATTACTTCCATTAATTAATTAACTATAATTACATTAATCCTTAATTAATTACATTAATTAATCATACTTTAATTAATCACTTCCATTAATCAACCTTGATTAATTTCATTACTTATATTAATAAATGATCCTCTAATTACTTCATTAATTAATTTCCTTCTAATTAATTAAATAATTAATCTTTAATTAACCACATTCATTAATTAACCTTACTTAATCATAAACAGTAATTAACCATCCTATAATTACTTATCTTAATTAATTAACTCCTTAATTAATTATATTAATCCTCAATTAATTAATCCCTTAATTAATTACACTAAGTAATTAATCCTTAATTAATTATCATTTAATTTAAAAAAAATTTACAATAAGTGATTATCCTTAATCACTTAATCAAATTTAATCATTTAATTAATCATCCTTAATTACTTTCATTAAGTAATTATCTTTAAGTAATTAATCAACTTTAGTTACTTACATTAATTAATCTTAATTAATTAATTTATTCTTTAATTAATTACTTTAAAGAATTAATCTTTAATTATTAATTAATTATCTCTAATCATTAATCAACGATCCTTAATTACAAATTAATTAACCTCTTAATTAATTAATTTATAATCCTTAACTATTAATCAATTAATTCTTAATTCTTAATCAAAAATTAATTTAATTAATTATACTTTAATTGCTTCATTAATTATCAAAATCTTAATTTTCTTTAAGATAAATCTTTATTAATTGCCTAATCACATTGAAAAACATTTACCCTTTAATTATAATTTAATTATAAAATTAAGTGTTCAAATATCTTAAAGTTTATTTTAAACAAACTTAAGTTAAACTGACAAATAATTTCTTAATTAAAGGTTCAAGAAGCATTGATAAAGGAAAAGAATTTATTTAAGAAAAGATTTTAAAACAAATTCCACTTTAAGTTTTCAAAACTTTTAAATCATGATTAAAACTTCTGCTCCTCTCCTGCTTTAGCCATTCCCGGTTTGTGAGGCTTGAGGTCACGATTACCTTAGAAAAGAACACATCACTTAGAATGCTCATCGTCCAGTTAATTAATTACTTAAGATTAATTAATGTAAGTAACTAAAGTTGATTAATTACTTAAAGATAATTACTTAATGAAAGTAATTAAGGATGATTAATTAAATGATTAAATTTGATTAAGTGATTAAGGATAATCACTTATTGTAAATTTTTTTTAAATTAAATGATAATTAATTAAGGATTAATTACTTAGTGTAATTAATTAAGGGATTAATTAATTGAGGATTAATATAATTAATTAAGGAGTTAATTAATTAAGATAAGTAATTATAGGATGGTTAATTACTGTTTATGATTAAGTAAGGTTAATTAATGAATGTGGTTAATTAAAGATTAATTATTTAATTAATTAGAAGGAAATTAATTAATGAAGTAATTAGAGGATCATTTATTAATATAAGTAATGAAATTAATCAAGGTTGATTAATGGAAGTGATTAATTAAAGTATGATTAATTAATGTAATTAATTAAGGATTAATGTAATTATAGTTAATTAATTAATGGAAGTAATTAGTTAAGAATCATTGATTAATAAAATAATAATTAATAAATGAGAGTAATTAAAGGTTAGTTACTGTAAATGGTTAAGGATAATTAATTTGTGTAATTAATTAAGAAATTACTTAATTGTACTTAAGAATTAATTAATCAAGGAAGATTAATTAAGGTAGGTAATTAAGAGATGATTAAGTAATTAATTTGTAATTAATTAAGGTTAAGATTAAATTCCTCTTCTTCTAATCCTTTTTAGAATTTGAGATTTAAACAAAAAGTGATTAGATTAACCAGATCTTAGTTTTAAAAATACTGTTAAGCATAGTTCATAAGTACTTTTAACATGGAAGTATGAATTACAGTAAAATTTCAAAAGTATGACAAAAAATGGAGGCTTCGGCGTTGTAGATAGATAGTAGTTTCCGCTGTGTTGATCTTGTTTAGATCTTTGTTTTGTATTGAGTTGTAATAACTAGACAGATGTTTATAACTGTCTAGTATGTGATGTGTAATCTGTGTAACTCTGATAAGTGTTGTATATGATACTGTGTAATATTTATGTGATATAATATATTTTGTTCGTTTCCGCTGTGAGTATTTGTGTTTGTTTCTTTTCTCTTCTTCTCTTTTCTACTTCTCACCCCTTTCTTTCTTACTGTCGATGCGATTTTCCGGGAGTGGAAAGTCGGGTCGTCACACGTGGTATTCGGGTAGGACCCGATGTGGGGGAGAAAACCCAGTTTTTGTAAAAAGTTTTAAAAATAGAATTTTGAAATTTAAACAAATTTTATTTTTGATTAAGAATTTCTACAAGAAATTAGGCTAATTACGTAAGATATACGTATATTATTTTATTCGCATAGCTATTTGGTCCAGATGTCGAACACAGAATTTCGAGATAGTTTTATCGATCCGAATCAGGATTTTTCACTCGATTTTCGACGGCGAGCCTGGATATGGGTTGTTGATTGATTCTGGATATTCTCTATCATAGTTTGTGACTATGCAAGGAGAATGACGGTTTCTGATCGAGAAACCAGATCTAAGTCCGCACTAAGAAGTCGGGTGGACGATACTAGTTCGGAAGTGAAATTGTGTGATCGATTGAGCGATCGAATGTGATATTGCGTACGAATGATATATGTGCATCGTACGGGCTTAAGTAAAACAAATATTGAAAATTTGTAAAGAAAAGTATAAAATGACTTTGGGATTGTGATTGAATATTATTGCTTAGTAGGATATACAGGTGTATAAAAGCAAAGGATAAATTGGGATTTTTGATTTAGAAGATAAAATTTAATGGCCGACAAAAAGGTATGTATTTGAATTTCTATATGAAATTTGATTGGGTTTTTGATCCAGCCACTTGGCTTTTTGTTTTCTTTTTGAGATTGGGAGGCCGTAGAGCCATTTTGTAGTTGTACCGAGCTAGCCACGCAAAGGAGACGCTGGCGAAATTTTTCGGAAATTTAGGGAGTTAGAAAAATTTTTGAGAAATTTTGATAAGTTAAAATTTGAATTCAAATTTAAATTTGAATGGATAAGTAGGTGATATGGGTTGAACTTATGAATAAGTTTGGGAAGTTAAAAGATGATTAGTGTATCATTAATAAAAGATTGTTATGGAAAGTTGTTAAAACTATTTGGATGGGAAAAAGAACGGGTATCGAATCATTTCTCTTAACTGGTAATTTCGGGGACGAAATTCTTTTAAGGGGGAAGGAATGTGACGACCCGGAATTTTTGTATATTTGAAATGTGAATATTTAATCTATTTTAAATATCCGAAGGTTAAATTTTAACTTTAATTTCAAATATACAGTATTTATTTGGATAATTAATTATTAAATTTAATTATCGGGATTGGGTAAAATATTGAATCTTGATTTTAAGCCTGTTAAAAAAAATAGTTCAAAGGTTCAGAAAATTTATATTGTTAATACTGAAGATGATAGAACTTTTAAAATGGAATTTTAAAGAGTTTTGTTCAGTTTTAAAAATATATCGTTGAAATTGAATTTAAAAATAGCCGTCCGAGGCACAGTCTCGGAATGCGACGAAACCAGTTCCATTGGATCCGTAATATTGTATTATTATTGGATTTCAATTTTCGTAGTATTGGAGTTGTCGTGTGATCGTACGAAATATAAACGCGTTGAAATTTAATCGGAAATTTAATATTTTAACTGGTCAATATATCTTCCATCAGTGCTTTTTACTTTCATTTCTCAACACCTATAGCAAGCATGCAGACACGCAAGGCAGTTCATTAACACGTGTCCTACCTAATAAACACGCGTCTCCCCCTCGGTTGTTCCTTTCAATTGAAGCTATCTCGTTCGAAAAGAAAAAGAGAGGCTGCCTTCGTTCGTTTTCCCTTTACCTCCCTCTATTCTCAAATTAATTCTAATAAAATCTGTTCTCTTCAAAATCACAGTTCAATAGCAATCTCCATGTCGTGATGCTTGAACCCGTGAAAACTAGGGTTCCATAAATTAACGCCTTCGAGAAAAATCATCGCTGCCTACTCAGATATTCCATCAGCCATCGTTGGCTCATCCTTGCCCTACGCGATATTTTCTGCTGCTGTTTCGAAGCCCTGCTACAGTCCCTTTTTACTGCCACTGCTAATTGATTTGAAGTGAGTGCGATAGGAAAGGGAAGTTGAAATCGCAATACAAGTGGGGTCGCCGTTCGATCGATCGCGAGGCAAGGGTCGTGGGGTTCCTCGTCTTCATCAAATCGCGTGGCCAAGGCGAGGCGCTCACGCATGCGTGGGAGGCCGCGACCAGCAGGGAAGGGTTCGTCTGGAGAGAGAGTCGACGAGAGGCTAGGGTTCAACTCGAGCCGAGTGGAGCGTGATGGTAGTCTGGGTGCGTGGATGGCTCGAACTCGAGCTTGGTAAGAGAGGTATTCGAGTTTTTCTCTGATCTATTTCGATTTAATGAGTATATTTTATCAGAGGGAAAAAAATAAAGATTATCTTTATAAAATAAATGCATATTGTTTCAAGTTATATATATACAGTAAAGGAGATTTCTGCTTTGATATTTTCAGAAAAAAATAATAATAATATATCCATTTGTTTTAAACTGGATAGAACAGTGAAATGAAATTAGGAGAAATATAGATAGACAAGATTAAAATATACAGTAAGCTATATTTGATAATAATTTTCAGTCTAAAGGATTTTACCTGTATATACATACCTATTCTACTTTAAATATACCCAGGATAAACCGAAATAGGGATACGTAAGGTTTTGGGAAACATAGAAAAGGAAAATGATAAAGACCTTATTTAAGTAATGAATTTGTTTACTTAACTTATTTAATCATTCTAGAAATTTAATGGAAAATTAGTTTGAACTTAAGTATTAGTTAATTAAATTTATATAAATGAATATTCGGTTTATTCGAATATTAATAAAATCATATAAATATGTATCCAAGGTCTGGCATCGTGAAGAGGACTATTGATTTGGGTTGAATTGCAAAATAGAAGAGGCAAGCTGGATTGGGGATGGGAAGCAAATAAAATAAAAGTGAGTTAATCTCACTCAGTTAGATTTAAATTTAAATGGCTAAATTTAAATAATTGATTGGATGATTGCATTGATTGATGTGCTATACTATATATAGTAGTATATAGCAATATATACATATTGGCATATGTATATATTTGAGTTGTTGATATTCCCGCATTTATATAGCGGATGAGACCCTATGCGCCGCATAATAGCGGATGATTTATATAAATCCCATATACCGCGATATTCCATTTTGAAGTGGAATTGGTATTGTGCTAACGTTTGTGGATGCAGGGAAACAGGTTGGAGGGATCCAACTGGATTCCTCAAAATTATTTAGATTATTTAATATCCTGTTCTATGAATATTGATATCCTGTGATGATTTTATTGATGATTGAAATATTGGATGATATGGTTGGATTGAATATTTCAATAAAAGGAGTTATCAAAATATATTGAATTGGATTTTGAATGAAATAAACGAGTAAAATTTAAGTAAATAATTCAAGTGAATTGGAATAAGGGAATTTCGAAATAACAAGGGAAATATTAACTTTAAACTAAAGTGATATTAAATTTAAAGAATAAAGGATTTATTTTGAATGTAAGGATTAAATTTAATTAAAGGCTAAAGAAGGAATTTTGGAAGTTTAAAATTGGTATTTTCAGTTAAAAAGGGTTTTAACTCAAATAAAGGAATAAATCTAAAAGTTAATGTATTTTGAAATAAATGAAGTAGTAAAGGAAATTTATTTCAAAGTAAAGTAAAGTAAATTGGAAAATCAATTGGAAATTGATTTAGTTGTTTAAAATTGGAATTTTAAAAGAGAAGTGAGATTTTGGAGATATAAACTGGGTTTATAAAGTAAAATAAAATATCAGTGGATATTTGAATATAAATTCAAGATGGGGATTTATAAAAAGATATGGTTTGGTTTAAAAATAAATGTTGGTTTATTTTTAAAAGATGGAAATGAGAAGTGTATTTCTCTGGATAGCCAAGTACGTTTTCAAAGAAATTTTAAATATAAGTTAAAAGTTTTAAGTATGTTTTAAAAAGCATGTTTTAGAAAATTGATCATTTCTAAAGTAAGTATTTTCAAAAATATATTATTGTAGTAATTATATAAAAGTGATTTGGTATTATATTTTAAAAAGAGAAATTTAGTTTATATTTGTAAAGTGGTTTCATTTTAAATATTTCTTAAGTATATATTTTTAAGGTATTAAAGTAGTTTTTAAATTTCAATATTATTAAGTATATTTATAGTAAAGTGTTTTAAGATTTATTTTAAATCTAAGTGTTTTGTACTTGGTGTTTCAGAGGAAATAAATATTTGGAAATATATTCCGTAAGCGGAAACTGTTTGAAATTGTTTTCAAAAGGAGTTTGAAAATTGGAATTATATCTTGGAAAGATATTTGGGCAAATAAATAATGTGGGAAATTATTTAATTGTGTGATGGTTGCTATGGATGTGAATTGATAGTTAAATAACCGACTATCAATATTGGCCAATGCGCTGATAGTTTCGAAGAGACCGGGATCGAGTTTCCGTTTACCGGGATTCTAGGTCTGGAGACTCGAATACCACTTCGATTCGGTTTGTACGTTTCGGGTAACGTGTTCGAAGTCGAAGATGGAGCAGTGAAGTACAAGGGCTAGTCGCTACTAATCCTGAGGATATTTCCAAAATGGATGTAGTAGGAGTAGTGCCTTCGGTTCCGTTCAAACCCAGGACGGACTGGTATGGACGAATGCTTGCGAAACATCGTCAGCGGACGATGGGCATTCTAAGGGATATGTTCTGAAAAGGTATCGTTTAGCCTCGAACCTCATCAACCGGGAATGACTGAAAATCAGGGGTTATGCAGCAAGGCTTCGTGGGTAGCTTCCACTGGAGGGTAAGGTCATCCCTGTCTAGATGTCCCTTTTTATTTCGGCTTAGTGGTGCGGTTGCTGATCCCAACCGTGGGGTGATTTTATTCGGGATCATCCAGTAAGGGATGGTTCCGGCCTTGTGTTGCAGGGGAGCGGGCGTACTCCTCGGTACTGTGATCTAGGCCACGTACTGTGACAGGTGGTACCCCAGTGCCTAGTCATTCGTTGGAAATCCATTCTCCCTACGTGCCTGTACGGTTTTGATTGTGCCCAACTATTGCTGAAACGTGAGATGCAAGCATTTCAGCTAGATTCTAGTTTACTTTCTGTAGACACTATTATAATATCAGAGGATTTTGATATAAAGTGTTTTAGCTATCGTAAGGTAAAAACCCGACATGTTTATTTGTGGCGTGGTCTTACGAGATGCTTTTGTTTTCAAAGGATTTTTGGGAAACTTTAAAAATCAATTGAGTGTGATTTTCTCACGCTGGTTTTCCAGACTGACTCGGGTATTGTTTTATATGATGCTCGGGTCAGACCGAGTATTATTAGGTTACAGGATATGATGATATGGAGCTCAGGAGACGAGCTGGATGACGATACGTACTCTCGTACTTGTTATTATTTTTCCGCTGTGTATTCAGTTGTATGATATTGATGTGATGTACTCTGATGATGTATTTGGATGTATATATATATACAGATACAGTTTGATTTGTGTAAAGATCTGTTGATATATATATTATATTTTATTCCGCTGCGTATGTGAGATTCTGCTGTTGTTTTCTATTTTTCTTCTTCTACCTCTTCTTCTTAACTAAAATGGTCCGGTTTTTCGTGTTAGAAAAACTCGGGTTGTTACAGTGGTAAAACCGGAAATGGCTAAAACAGGGGAGGTGCAGCAAGGCTTCGTGGGTAGCACCCACTGAGAGTAAGGTCATCCCTGTCTAGAGAAGTTCCTTTTATTTCGGCTTAGTGGTGCAGTTGGCGACGGCCATCTGTGGGGTGATTTTATTCGGGATTATCCAGTAAGGGATGGTTCCGGCTTTGTGTTGCAGGGGATTGGGAGTGATCCTCGGTACGGTGATCTAGGCCCCGTACTGTGATGAGCGGTACCCCGGTAGCTCTGCCATTGTATGGAATCCAAACTCCAATAAGTGCCGTACGTATTAGTTGTGCCCAACTATGTTGGAATGTGAGATGTAAGCATTTCAGCTATTTCTGTATTTTACTTGAAAACCCTAGACCATATTATAATAAAATCAGATTTCCTATCAAATGTTTTGGTTAGCGTAAGGTAAAAACTTACCCATGTTTATTTGTGGGGAGTCTTACGTGATACCTTTTCTTTCTAAAGGTTTTGAAGTTAAGCAAGTTTAACCTGTTACTCACACCAGACCCATGTCTGACCCAAGTGTTTATTTCTGTTTTATAAACTCTTGGGTACTCAAATTTTTACGAGTAGCCAAGGGATTCAGGTTTAGCTTTGACGAATATTCTGGAGGAGCAATGGAGCAGGAGGCTTCGGCGTTCGTAGATATAGTATTCCGCTGTGTTGATATCTGTGATAGTGTCTTGTCTTGTATTTGAGTTGTAATGTCTAGACAGATGTTTATAACTGTCTAGTATGTGATGTATATGTTGTGTAACTCTGATAAGTGTTGTATACTATGTAATAGTTTATGTTATTAATATAATTTATTCGTTCCGCTGTGAGATCGTTGTTGTTGTTTCTTTCTTTCTTCTCTTCTTTTCTATTTTCTACCCCTTTCTTTCTTATTAATGACGCGTCATTCTGTGGAATGAATGGCGGGTCGTTACAGTTGGTATATGCACGTTTGGGCATCTGGGTACGATTGTGATTGGGGAAGACGAGTTGAACTCGGGGCTGTCTCGTGCGTTTTGTTTTTCGACTCGAAGCAGATGTGCGTGGGTTTACTCGAAGTAGACTCGGGGAAATGTAGGGGTTAGCTCGGGGTTTTTGGTGATGTTATGTTATCTGGAGTAAAAGTTCTAATACCAGATTTTTAAAGTATGTAAATAATTTGTTTTAAAAGCATAATGGTTTCAAGTTTAAAAACAAATAAAAACCCAGTTTTAAAATGATAAAAGCTTTAAGTTATTTAAATAATTTGTTTTCAAAGGAAAAACATTTAAACAAGTTTAAATGTGTATTTGAAATAATATTTAACTAAGTTTTTAAATACATTTAAAGTAAATAAGCTTTAGAAAAATGTTAAATTTAAGAATAGGAAATTATTAACTAGTTTGAATAAGTTTCATAATTTTTAAGATTTATTTTGTTTAAATGAAATTTTATATCGTCTATTATATAATTGATTTGCAAAACATTTCAAATGGAAGTATAAAGATATAACTAAGTTTTGAATAAAGATAATGAAATTGTTTTTAAAATTATTTAAGTTGTGATTAATCAAGAATATTTAATTAGTGAATTAATTAAAAGATTCATCACTTAATAAAATTTATTAGTATAATTAATTGAAGATGAGATTAATTAAAGATATTACTTAGAGTAAGTAATTAGTGGATAGTTAATAATGGAACATTAACTAGTGAATAAGAAGTGATTAATTTAGGTAATTAAATTTACTTAATTAATTAAGGTAATTAATTAAGGATAAACTTTGAATTTAATTAAGTGTTAATTACTTAATATAATTAATTAAGTGAATTACTTAGTGTAGGTAATTAAAGTGTAATTACTAAATGTAATTAATAAAAAAAGAATAATAATTATTTTTTTTTTTTTTTTTTTTTTTTTGAAGTAATTAATGGAAGGTAATTAAAGATTAATTACTTAGATGATTAATTAAGGATAATTAATGTGATAAGTTAAGGTTAATTAATTAATAGATATGATTAATTAAAGTTAAATTAATTAATGTTATTAATTAATAGAGGTGATTAATAAAAGTATAATTACTTAATTTAAAAGTAATTAGTGGATAATTAATGAAAGTAATTTGTGGATGATTACTTAATGGAAATGATTTGAGGTTAATTAATGGAAGTAATTAGGAAATAATTACTTAGTATAATTAATAAATTAAGGTTTAATTAATTAAAGGTAAGTGATTAATAGTAAATTGATTTCTGTAATTAACTAAAGGATAATTATATAATCTAATTAATTTAAATAGGATAATTAATTAAAAATAATTAAGGATTTTTAATTAATATAATTAATGATGTAATTAAGATTGATTAATTAAGTAATAATTAATAAATGAAGTAATTAATCAATATAATTAATTAAGGATTAATGTAATTAATCATAGTTGATTAACTTAATTAATTTTAGTTAATTAATTAATGATATAATTAAAGGTTAATTACTATAAGTGGTTAATAATAATTAATTTGATTAATTAATTAAAGATAAATTACTTGGATGTAATTAAAAGATAATTAATCAAAGATGATTAATTGAAATGAATTATTAGAGGATAATTAATTAATTGATTGTAATTAATTAATGGTTAAGTAAGAAGGATTATAAAATAAAGTAATTAATTTAATTCACTTTAAATTAATTAGAGATGATATAAATCATTACTTATGAATGGGTGTTAGTATTGAATACTTGGCATTGATTGATATCTCTGATGAGATATATGCTGTGTGATATGGATGTTAGTTGAATTGTATGGATTATCTGATAATGTTGATTATCTGTTGTGAATTATCTTTCTTTGTGTATAAAGATAATGAATTGAATTTGTTTTAACCTTTAAAACAACTTGGCCTTAAAAGATACGCTTGGATTTCGATGAGACCGGGATCGGGTTTCCGTATACCGGATTTCCAGGTCTGGAGACCCGAATACCACATCGATCCAAATTAACGATAGGTCGTGAATCAAGTGAAGATGAAGATTCAGAGTGCAAGGGTTATTGTCGTTAACTCTGAGGGTGATTCCAAAATGAGTGTAACGAGATAATGCCTTCGGTTTCGTTCGAACCCGGAACGAACTTGTATGGACTGAATGCTTTCAGAACATCGTCAGGTGGACGATGAGCATTCTAAGTGATGTGTTATTTTCTAAGGTAATCGTGACCTCAAGCCTCACAAACCGGGAATGGCTAAAACAGGGGAGGTGCAGCAAGGTTAGTGGGTAGCACCCAAGTAGGACAAGATTACCTCTGTCTAGAAGTCCCTTCTTATTTCGGCTTAGTGGTGCGGTTGCTGATCCCAACCGTGAGGTATCTTGTGCGGGAATTATCCAGTAAGGGATGTTCCGGCCTTGTGTTGTAGGGGATTGGGAGTGATCCTCGGTACGGTGATCTAGGCCACGTACTGTGACGGGCGGTACCCCAGTAGCCCTGCCATTGTATGGAATCCAAACTCCAATAAGTGCCGTACGTATTAGTTGTGCCCAACTATGTTGGAATGTGAGATGTAAGCATTTCAGCTATTTCTGTATTTTACTTGAAAACCCTAGACCCTATTATAATATAACTGGATTTCCTATCAAATGTTTTGGTTAGCGTAAGGTAAAAACTTTTCCATGTTTATGTGTGGGAAGTCTTACGTGATACCTTTGTTTTGAAAAGGTTTTGAAGTTAAACAATTTTAACCCGTTTACTCACACCAGACCCATGTCTGACCCAAGTTGTTTATTTCTGTTTTATAAACTCTTGGGTACTCAAATTTTTACGAGTAGCCAAGGGATTCAGGTTAGCCTTGACGAATTGTGGAGGAGCAATGGAGCAGGAGGCTTCGGCGTTGTAGATAGATAGTAGTTTCCGCTGTGTTGATCTTGTTTAGATCTTTGTTTTGTATTGAGTTGTAATAACTAGACAGATGTTTATAACTGTCTAGTATGTGATGTGTAATCTGTGTAACTCTGATAAGTGTTGTATATGATACTGTGTAATATTTATGTGATATAATATATTTTGTTCGTTTCCGCTGTGAGTATTTGTGTTTGTTTCTTTTCTCTTCTTCTCTTTTCTACTTCTCACCCCTTTCTTTCTTATTAGCGATACGACTTTCTATGGAGAGAAAGTCGTGGTCGTTACAGTTGGTATACTTGTGTTGTATAATAGACAGAAGTTTATAACTGTCTATTCTGTGATGTATAAATTGTGTACTCTGATGTATATGATACTATGTAATATCTTATGTGATAATATATTTCTCGTTCCGCTGTGAGATTTCTGATGTATTGTTGTTCTCTTTTCTTTTCTTTTCTTCTTCTATCCCTTTCTTTCTTCATAACGATGCGTCTTTCTGGGCAAAGAAAGTCGGGTCGTCACAGTTGGTATCAGAGCATAGGTTGAGTGAATACCTAGCTCTGGAGTGATTTCTATCTATCTTGAGAAAGCGTATTTGTAATTTTTATATAACTATATATATATTTATTTCTACCTATTTGTTGGGTTACCTGTTCGGGTTTTCCCAATATAAGATATAAAGATAGATAAGGTAGTGGTGTGTGTATAACACAACTACCAATGATTGGAGTTTGAATGTTGAGGTTGGAAATGTATCTGTCAAGACTGTAGTCCTAATACCGTCTCAAGTGAGTTTGATATGATGTGAGGATTTCATTGATCTCTGAAGGAAACCTGTTAAGGTTCGGAGTCCATCATTGTAGGGTAAGTTGGATCGCGCTCGTGTGAGCAGATTTTTGAGAGTTTGGATCTGTCAAATGAGCAGAAGCAAGTGATGGTAGCTTGACAACCTCAAGGAAGTAGTAGTTGTGTGATGAGACGCACTGACTGAATGTTTCCGAAAATGTTTTCTTTGGAGCAAGTTTAAGGAAGTGTGAATGCTTCGGTGATTGTGGCTGAGTTCAGCATGGTGTTTCTGTTTGGTTTGGGGTTCGAGTTTCTCGAAGAGCTTTGGATAAGGAAGTCTTTGGCATCTGTGGCAGCGTTGCAGCTCGGAAGTGTTTTGTGTTCCAGTAAGAAGATCTTTTGGCTTTGCAGTTTTCTAGAGTTGGAGTTCAGAAGCAGCAGAGTGGATCCAGTTCTTCGATAGATGGGTTAGTCAAGAATAAGCTGTTCTGAGTGGTTAAGAGAGAACAGTTTATTTGGAATTAAGCTGAGTGAATCGCAAAAGTGACTTGCGATAGTGAATATTCTCTTGAGTTATCTGAGACTTTCTGGATATCTTCAATTATAAAAATAAAACTTTTAAAAGAAAATAAAATAAAAACCAATTAGATTTTAACTAAATAATATATAGAAGATCAAGTAAAACCAATGCAAGTAGCAGATCTGTTCAAATCAAGTCCAGTTTCAAAGCTTTTTCTCTGATCTTCAATAACCTGTGAGTAAACTCCATTTTAAAAACAGTTTTAAATCTGCACTATGTTGTTATGTGTGATAAATATGTGGTAATATGGTATACAATGTTTCATGAATGATTAGTATGAATGCATATATATACATAATGGTATATCTGTGAATTGTCTGTAGATAGGTTCAAATGTTGTTCCTGGTTTTCAAACTGGTGAATAATCAAACTATGCCTGTTTAATTGTTGAATGTGATGGATATATGAAAGAATGATGTGATAAATTGTTTGCATGAGTGAAAATTAGGCTGCATGTTATAAATATGAAGTTGATAAGTTGTGCATGTCTGTATACATATATATCTCTCTCTGTTTTTGAATTCACAGGCTAATAACAAGTGTAAAATCAATTCCTTTCTCTCTAATAAATTTTAGGCTATGATCTATAAATGAAAAATGTTTATAATAAGGTACTTTCATTTTTAAAAATAATTCCAAGTGGAAATATTTAGGAAATATTTAGAAAATGGAATTACAGTAAAATATGATTCAAAACAGGAAAATCAATGATCACGAATTCAAGTTTGGATTTCGTAAATTGATTTATATTGGAAAACTATGATTTTTGATAAACATTTCGAGATTTTTAAGCTCGTATATGTTGAGATATCTTTAGTTGTTCAGATTTGGGGTTATTGGCAAATTCCGATGATTGGTATGGTGGATGGGATCGAGATCTTTGTCGAGGTTAGCTGGAGTGTTATCGATAGCTGGAAAAATAGGTTTGTAATTTATTAATGGCCGTAGTGACTGGGGTAGGGCGAAGTAGGGTTTTAGCTTGAAATGTTGCTCGGCTCGATTGTCGTGACATTGAGACTGGAATATCTGATCGGAGGCGATCGCGAGTGGAAGAATGGTGAAGTAGTGATGCTACGGTGCTCTGGAAGGAATACTGGAGCTTCCAGTCAACTTGATCGACGGCGGCGAAGCGATTTCTTCGACACTGGAGTTGGGTTCCAGTTTTAACTCGTGCTCGAGAGGCTCGTTTTTGGTTCGTAGAGATTCTCGTCGATCTGGGTATGGAGTAGTGATCGCGTGGGTTCGTGGAGTCGAAGAGGAGCATCGCGACGATCATCTGTGGTCGGAGACGTTGGTGCAAGTGCACCACGTGCACGTGAACACGATTGGGTATACTGGAGTTCGAAAGTTTGGGGAAGAAGAGTGAAGCTCGAGACGGTCTCGTGATTTTCGAGTGAAAACTCGAAGTGGATGATGTTGCCAAGGGACTCGGGAAAGACTCGGGGTTTTTAGGGGTTTACTCGGGTTGTTTTGATTCCAGTAGCCTGGGTTTGAGATTTTAAAAGAAAATCATATTTGGGTTTTAAAATTTAAAGAATAAACAAGTTTTCAAGTATTTGGTAAATTTGGAAATAATTTATAAATGCTTTATCTCTAAGTAAGATTATTATTATGATTTGTAAATAATTTACTTTGAATAATAAGATTTAAAATAATTCAAATAATTTATTTATAAGGATAATAAGGTTAAATTAGTATTAATATGAATTTAAGAATACTTAATTTAAATAGAATTTAAGTAAAGTTTAATTAAGAATAATGGTTTCATAATTAATTAAGGATTTTTTTAAATAAAGAATGTTAATTAATTAATTGTTTAATTAATTTTAAATAATTAGTTAATTATTTATTTAATTTTAAATAATCACTTAATTATGGATTAATTAAGTGTAATTACTTAATAAAGTAATTATTGGTTAATTATTGAATGAAATTTCTTATGGAAGTAATTAATAGGATAATTACTCATGGGGTAATTAATTAAAGTGATAAAAGGGTAATCACTTGATGTTATTAATCTAAGAAGTTGATTTATATAATTGTTGAGATTTATTAATTATGGAGTAGTTAATTAAATAAATGAATTAAGGATTATTTAGTAATAGAATTACTTATTTGTTAAGTAATTAATTAAGAAAGTAATCAAGATTATTAATGGAAGTAATTAAAAGATAATTACTTATGTAAGTAATTAATTAAGGATTATTTGTTAATTTAAATTGATTAATAATTACTTAATGAAGTAATTAAAGATTAATTAATTAGATTAATTAATCAAGGTTAATATAATTAATTAAGAAGTAATTAATTAAGATAAGCAATTACAAATTGTTAATTACCGTTTATGATTAATTAAGACTAATTAATGAAGTGGTTGATTAAAATTAATTATTTAATTAATTAAAAGGTTAATTAATTAGTAAGGATTATTTAATTAATGAGTTAATCAAGTTTGATTAATAAAAGAAATTAATTTAAGTATGATTAATTAATTATAATTAATTGAGGATTAATATAATTAATTATAGTTAATAAATTAATGAAGGTTCATTAATTATTGTAATTAATGATAGTAATTAAAGGTAATTTTAATTACTGTATATGGTTAAGGCTAATTACTTGAATGTAATTAAAGTATAATTAATCCAGAAAGATTAATTAAGGAAGTTCATTAAGAGATGATTAATTAATTAATGATAGTAAGCAGGATTAAGATAATCCAAATAATTAAAGAATAGTAATTAATTTAATTAAAGGTTAATTAAATTGATTTGGAGTTAATCAATTCTGTTTATGGATGATTGATTGATATTGGATGATTGATATTGGGTGATTGGTTGATACTGGATGATTTGGATATGATATCTATAAGCTGCTTTGTGAGATGAATGTTGATATGAATTATCTATTGTGATAATGTTATTTATCTATCTGTTTATATCATCCTAAATATAAGTTTTAAATGTTTAAACCTTTAAACAACTTGGCCTTAAAAGATACGTTTTGGATTTCGATGAGACCGGGATCGGGTTTCCGTATACCGGAATTCCAGGTCTGGAGACCCGAATACCACATCGATCCAAATTAACGATAGGTCGTGAATCTCAAGTGAAGATGAAGATTCAGAGTGCAAGGGTTATTGTCGTTAACTCTGAGGGTGATTCCAAAACGAGTGTAACGAGATAATGCCTTCGGTTTCGTTCAAACCCGGAACGAACTTGTATGGATTGAATGCTTTCAGCACATCGTCAGGCGGACGATGAGCATTCTAAGTGATATGTTCTGATTAAAGGTAATCGTAACCTCAAGCCTCATCAATCGGAAATGGCTAAAACAGGGGAGGTGCAGCAAGGCTTCGTGGGTAGCACCCACTGAGAGCAAGATAGATCCCTGTCTAGAGGTCCCTTTTCTTTTATTCGGCTTAGTGTGTGGTTGGTCGCGCCAACCACGGGATTGTCTTGTTCGGAATTATCCAGTAAGGGATGGTTCCGGCTTTGTGTTGCAGGGGAGCGGGCGTACTCCTCGGTACGGTGATCTAGGCCACGTACTGTGACGGGCGGTACCCCAGTAGCCCTGCCATTGTATGGAATCCAAACTCCAATAAGTGCCGTACGTATTAGTTGTGCCCAACTATGTTGGAATGTGAGATGTAAGCATTTCAGCTATTTCTGTATTTTACTTGAAAACCCTAGACCCTATTATAATACAATCGGATTTCCTATCAAACGTTTTAGTTAGCGTAAGGTAAAAACTTACCCATGTTTATTTGTGGGGAGTCTTACGTGATACTTTTGTTTTCAAAAGTTTTCAAAGTTAAGCAATCTAACCGTTTACTCACACCAGACCCATGTCTGACCCAAGTGTTTATTTTCTGTTTTATTAAACTCTTGGGTACTCAATATTGTATTGAGTAGTCGAGGGATTCAGGTTAGCTTTGACGAATTCTGGAGGAGATTTGGAGCAGGAGGCTTCACCGTGTAGATATATGATGATTCCGCTGTGTATATGTTGTGTCTGTATCTGTGATACTTGAGTTGTATGAATTAGACAGATGTTTATAACTGTCTAATATGTGTTGTATAAGTTGTGTAACTCTGATGTATATGATACTATGTAATATTTTATATGATATATTATATTTCATTCGTTCCGCTGTGAGTTTCTGATGTTGTTGTTCTTTCTTCTTTTCTTTCTTTTCTTCTTCTATCCCTTTCTTTCTTAATTCACGATACGTCTTTCTGGGCATAGAAAGCCGGGTCGTGACAGTATGTAACGACCCGACTTCCTATGCCCAGAAAGTCGCATCATTATGAAGAAAGAAAGGGGTAGAAAATAGAAAAGAAGAGAAGAAAGAAAGAAACAACAACAACGATCTCACAGCGGAATGAATAAATTATATTAATAACATAAACAATTACATAGTATACAACACTTATCAGAGTTTACACAACTATACAACACATACTAGACAGTTATAAACATCTGTCTAGATATTACAACTCAAATTTTTACGAGTAGCCAAGGGATTCAGGTTTAGCTTTGACGAATTGTGGAGGAGCAATGGAGCAGGAGGCTTCGGCGTATCTTTGGGGTTTAACTCGAGTGTTTGGTGGGTAATAGCTAAAGTTTTAAGTTGCAAATTTATCTAAGTTTTGGTAATAATGGGGAAGAAGGGAGAAGACTCGGGGGTTGTTGCGAGTAGTATTCGGGTAGGACCCGATGTGGGGGAGAAAACCCAGTTTTTGTAAAAAGTTTTAAAAATAGAATTTTGAAATTTAAACAAATTTTATTAAAACTCTCTATAAAAACATTACTTTATTAAAATCAAATGGGTTCTTAACATTTGATAAGAAGGTTTTAAAATTTATTTAATCTAAAATTTGTTTTAAGTAAATTTTTAAGGATAAAGGGGATTTTAAAAAGGTAAAAGGTATTTAAGATAATTTTTATCTTAAGTTAAAGATGTTTTATTTTCTTTGAATTTGTTAAGTTAATTAGGAAATTTAATATAATTAATTAATTTAATTAGTTAAGAATAAAGGTTATTTAAGTTAAAAATAATTAATTTATTTAATAAATTAATGATTATGATTGATTAACGGATAATTAGAGAATTAATGAATTAGAAATTTATTAATTAAGAAATTGAAGGTTGATTTAATTGAAATTAAGAAGTACTTAGTTGTAATTAAGTTTATTGATTAATAATTTGGTTTTGTTAATTAATTAGTGAATAAGAAATAATTAATCTATAGAGATTAATTAAGGATAAATTAATTTGTTATTAAATCTTATAAATTGATAATTAAGGTTTATTAATTGATAATTAATAGAGTAGTTAATCTGTAATTAAAGACTAATTAATTTGTTTAAAAGTAGTTAAGGAATGAATTACCCCATTATAATTAATCAAATGAATGTGATTAGTTCAAGAAAATTAATTGTTAATTAATTAAAGATAATTTCTTAGTGTAAGTAATTAGTGTGTAATTACTAAATGTAATTAATTAAAAAGGGTAATTACTTTATGGAAGTAATTAATGAAGGATAATTAAGGATTAATTACTTAGATAATTAATTAAGGATAATTAATGTGATAAGTTAAGGTTAATTAATTAATAAATGTGATTTATTAAAGTTAAATTAATTAATGTGATTAATTAATAGAGGTGATTAATAAAAGGATAATTACTTAATTTAAAAGTAATTAGGGGATAATTAATGAAAGTAATTTGTGAATAATTACTTAATGGAAATGATTGAGAGTAATTAATGGGAGTAATCAAGGAATAATTACTTAGTATAATTAATTAATTAATTAAGGTTTAATTAATTAAAGGTAAGTGATTAATAATTAATTGATTTCTGTAATTAATTAAAGAATAATTACTTAATGTAATTAATTTGAATAGGATAATTAATTAAGAGTAATTAAGGATTATTAATTAATATAATTAATAATGTAATTAAGTTTGATTAATTAAGATTAATTAATCAATAATAAGTAATTATAGAATAATTAATTAATGTAATTAATTAAGGATAAATGTAATTAATTATAGTTAATTAGTTTATGAAGTAATTAAAGATTAATTACTGTAATGGTTTAAGATAATTAATTTGTGAAATTAATTAAGAATTAATTACTTAAAGTAATTAAGGATAACTAATCAGTATTTATTAATTAAGATTTGATATTTAGAGTATGATTAATTAATTGGTTTAATTAATGATTAAGTAAGAAGGATTTATAGAATGAAGTAATTAATTTAATTCACTTTAAATTAATTAGAGATGTTATAAATCATTTCTTAGGAATGGGTGAAAGATATTGAATTCTTTGCATTGTTTGATATCTCTGATGAGATAAGTGTTGATCTATGATATGGATGTTTAGTTGAATTGAAATGATAATGTGAATTATCTGTTTGTGATAATGTGATTCATCTATCTGTTTATATCATTCAGAATATAAGTTTAAATGTTAAACCTTTAAACAACTTGGCCTTAAAAGATACGTTTTGGATTTCGATGAGACCGGGATCGGGTTTCCGTATACCGGTATTCCAGGTCTGGAGACCCGAATACCACATCGATCCAAATTAACGATAGGTCGTGAATCTCAAGTGAAGATGAAGATTCAGAGTGCAAGGGTTATTGTCGTTAACTCTGAGGGTGATTCCAAAACGAGTGTAACGAGATAATGCCTTCGGTTTCGTTCGAACCCGGAACGAACTTATATGGATTGAATGCTTTCAGCACATCGTCAGGCGTAAAAATATATAAGAGTTAACAAAAATGGTTTGTTTTGTTTCTTTTTAAATATCACTTGATAATATAATCTCTTATATAAATTATTTAAATATCAAATATGTTAATTTCATATAATAAGTATAATGTATTATTTTTATTAATATGAATGGATTTTAAAGAATATGAAATTGTTATTTAATTGAATAAGTAATTGTATATGAATATATTTATAACTTGACTTTTAAATGGAATCTTAGGATTTAATTAAAATTGAATTTGAAATTAAGTTTTGAAATTCAATAGAATAAATATTTAAATTTGTTGTAGAGTTTAGAAAATTGTATAAACTTTTAGTTATAAATAAATTTAGTTTTCTTTCTTTAAAAAGTAATTTGTATATATATAGATAAGTATTTTATAAATAAGAAAAGCCATTTTATATACTTCTAAAATAAATAAATATGTAAAAATTACTTAAGAGACATGTGTTATTTTCTAAAGTCATTGTTTTAACATGTGTAATTTAAGTAACCAATGTTTATGACAAGTGTCTTCATTTATTTTATTTTCTTTTATTTTTATTTATTTAGCATAAATTCTCCTATTTACACATATGCATTTCTTTACTTCATCTTTTTCCTTCTCAAAAACAAGATAAACTCAAATCTTTCCTCTAGAACAAATCTGATCAGTAACCATTTCTCAAACAAAATGTGATCATGTTCAAATCTGATTTTCAAATACTCAAACTCCTCACAAAACTACAATTTCAAAGCCTGCATGTTTAATCTGAACATCTGCAACTCAGTTTTAAATTTCAAAAAGCATACAAATCATTTATTTTCTTCAATCTATGAAGTATCCTCAAAATCAAAAGCCTGTAAATCTTCCTCAAACCAGAAATTCAAGAAAAATCAAACCCTGTAATACATTTCAAAATCAAAAGTCTTCTGTCTGCATTTTTCAAAAAAACCTGGAAACATCTCAGAGCTACCTGCATTCAATTGCAATCTGGAAGCCAGCATACATATAATTTAAATCAAGTTTAAAGCCAGCAATGCAAGTTTATATTCAAAAGTAAAAAGGAATCTGGATTTGTTCAAGTCTGCATGCAAGTCTAAAACAACAATATCACAAGTTTTATCAAAAGCAAAGAAGATTTGGCATTATATTTTCAAGTCTTCAAAACAGTTTTCAAAATCAAGGCTCTGTCCTCATTTGTTTCAGGTGAGTAACATCATAAATTTAAAGCTTTAAGAATATGTTAATGTTGCATGTTCGTCTCTAAGAACAAGTATGTTTGTGAAAATATTTAAATCTCTGTGTGCCTGTATATGAATGTTTGGTGTGCATTGCTGTGTGACTGTGTTCCCTCTGTTTTTAGTTCCAGGCTGAGATTTTCAAATCAAAATCTCTAACTCTTGATAAAATCTTGTAAAGACCTAAAGTATTGAATAAAATTGGGTGTTGAATCATGGCTGTAAGTCTAAAAATATGTTTAAGTCAAAATAATTTATATTGTACTGAAATTTATTCATTTCCAGAGACAATATAAATTGTCTATCATTATCTTTCTATGTGTAACGACCACGACTTTCTCTCCATAGAAAGTCGTATCGCTAATAAGAAAGAAAGGGGTGAGAAGTAGAAAAGAGAAGAAGAGAAAAGAAACAAACACAAATACTCACAGCGGAAACGAACAAAATATATTATATCACATAAATATTACACAGTATCATATACAACACTTATCAGAGTTACACAGATTACACATCACATACTAGACAGTTATAAACATCTGTCTAGTTATTACAACTCAATACAAAACAAAGATCTAAACAAGATCAACACAGCGGAAACTACTATCTATCTACAACGCCGAAGCCTCCTGCTCCATTGCTCCTCCACAATTCGTCAAGGCTAACCTGAATCCCTTGGCTACTCGTAAAAATTTGAGTACCCAAGAGTTTATAAAACAGAAATAAACAACTTGGGTCAGACATGGGTCTGGTGTGAGTAAACGGGTTAAAATTGTTTAACTTCAAAACCTTTTCAAAACAAAGGTATCACGTAAGACTTCCCACACATAAACATGGAAAAGTTTTTACCTTACGCTAACCAAAACATTTGATAGGAAATCCAGTTATATTATAATAGGGTCTAGGGTTTTCAAGTAAAATACAGAAATAGCTGAAATGCTTACATCTCACATTCCAACATAGTTGGGCACAACTAATACGTACGGCACTTATTGGAGTTTGGATTCCATACAATGGCAGGGCTACTGGGGTACCGCCCGTCACAGTACGTGGCCTAGATCACCGTACCGAGGATCACTCCCAATCCCCTACAACACAAGGCCGGAACATCCCTTACTGGATAATTCCCGCACAAGATACCTCACGGTTGGGATCAGCAACCGCACCACTAAGCCGAAATAAGAAGGGACTGATAATTAAATTGATTTGGTAATTTTCCCTTATAATTTTAATTTAAATTGGTAACTTAATCTTTTAAAAGCTAATAAAATATTATTCTATATATATTTTATATATTGTGGATAGAGAGATCTTTTGTTTTAATTAAAAGATGAATTTTTCAAATTGTAATATATATGTATGTATATATTGTGATCTAAAGCTTTGTTTTAAAATTAATATTTTTCCAAAAATTACTTTAAGATTTATTCAATTGTTTTCAAAATATAAGATAATTGTTTATTTTAAATATGATAGTTTAAATAAAGTTTTATTTTGTATTCTTTAAAGTGTTTAAAATTTAATAAAGGTTTTAATTTGTTTCTTTTAATAAGTATAAGACTAAAATGGTTTATAAATTTATATATTAAAATTTAAAATAAACTTTCTTTTAAAAATTATCTCTTAAACAATAAAAATAATTATTTTGGAGTTAAAGATATATGTATAAGAATTTATTTGAACTAGGATTTGTTTTATAATATTTTTTCTCTAAAAGTAATTATATATATACATATATACTAAGATAATGTTATTAATTAATTAAAGTAAGTATGAAAGGTAAGATATTAACCTTTAAATTAAATAATTTTTTTTTTATTTACTTAGGACATGTGTTAATATCTTAACACATGGTAATAACATTTGTAAGAAAACTAAATATGCCTTAACAATTGTATACACATGCAATAAAACAAATGGCAACACCTTGTTAAAAGAAATTTAAGTATATATAAAAATGTTGTATTAAGGAGAAGCCTGGAATTTCTTTTCAGATCGAAACATTTTTACTTTCTCAAATCTTTCTCTCTTCTTCTTCTAAACATAAAAAAAAACTGAAAATCAAAATACAAAACTCAAACAACAGTTTCTTTCAAGCTTCATTTCAACTAAGCCTAGTCAAGTAAAGATAGATCAGATTCAACATTAAACGAGCATGCAAGGATTTCAACAACAAAGAGAAATCAAAAGTATTGCCAGAAACAAAATCAAATACAAGTTCTTTACTGCAAAATCAAACCAGAAATTAGAAATCTGCAATATTCAAACCTACTGCAACTAAAATGGATGATCCCATACAAGTTTCAGCAGCTTTAAATCAAAGATTTCAAACATGCAAAGGGATTTCAATAGCTAGCACTCAAAACATCTTATCCAGAACCTAGAAGTATTAATACTGCTGTGCTCTGCAAATTAAATAAGGTGAGTAAACAATTTTGTTTTAAAAACAGTTAAATTATGAATGGCTCTAATGCATGTGTTGATCTGTTAATTGATATTATTGTTGCGTGAAAATCTTTCAGTTGTATATGGATTGATATGTATGTGTGTAAGTATGTCTGCATATTTTTACATCTTGTTTTCTGTTTTAACAAGAGAGTAAACAAAACCTTTAAAAACTTAAATAGGTTTGTAAAAGTTTAGTGCATGTGATAACCAGATGAATAATATTTTCATGTATGAAGTGTGTGTGAATATATAAATGTAGATGTATGCCTGTATATGCCTGTAGATAAGCATAGATAAGCCTCTGTTCTTGTTCAGGCTTCAGTTTTGGTAGAAAAATTCTTATCTTCATTTACATTTAATTTTAGGCTTGAGCATGTAAATGAAAAAGTTTTCTAACAGTACAATTCAAATTTTAAAATAAATTCAAGGGTATGCAATTATTATTTAACTCAAATTTTAAAATTTACAGTGAAAATCAAGAAATGGGTAAAAATCAAACTTGTTAATTTTAATGTTTGATTATGCAAGCTGAATCGTTGTACCAAATCATGAATTTAGATATAAGAATTGGAATTTCTAGTTTGGAATTCAAGGAGATATTCAGTGTTGATTGTTTTTGGGATTTTTGGCATTTGCCGATGTTCAACTCAATAATTTGGATTGAAATCTTGGTTGAAGCTAGCTTATGAATTGTTGATGAAAGGAAAATTGTAGTTGGAATTTTCTGTTAGACGAATTGCTCGAATTCGATTGAACTAGGGCTTGGTGACCGGTTTTTGTTGAGGTGGTTGTCGAGCTTCGCACGATGACGATGGTGTACCGGAGTCGACCGCACGTGGTTCTGGAGGCACTGGGGAGTGAGGCGGAGCTAGGGTTGTGATGGCGAGATTTATCGTGGCATAGATCATCGGAGAGGTGAGTTTTCTGGTGACGTTCGTTCCCAGGCTGTTGGGTTTAGGGGTCGATTCGTTGTTCGATCGAATGGAGGTTTTCTGGGTTGTCGATGTTGTTGCCGCGGTCGAGAGCGATGTATTGGAGACCGGAGTGAGGATCGTCGGCGGCCAGGGGCGTCGTGCACGTGCACGTGTACATTTGTGTGCACGTTCGTGTAACAGAGGGATCGACGTTTTGGGGAAGAAGGAAGAGACTCGGGATAGCTTTCGCGTTTTAGGGTAGGCGACTCGAAGCAGATGAAAAGGCGAGTGACTCGAAGCTAGCTCGGGAAAGAAACGTGTTTGGCTCGGGTAATTTTAGTATACCAGGTTATTAAAGAATGTACTCAAGCATTTCAAATGTTTCAAAGTTTAAAGTAAAGTAAAAACAAGTTTTCCAATTAAAGTTATTTTCAAAGAAAATTATAAAGAAATGTTTAAAATAGATTTCAAGTTTTATTTTGAATGGATAAGTTTAGAAAATATAATAATTAAGATTTCAAAGATAAATATCCGTTTAATTTATTAAATATGTTTAACTGGGTTTTAAATATATCAAAAATTTAATGTTTAAATTGTTTGTTTCTTAAGTAAGATTTATATTTCAAATATATAATTGATTGTAAATTGGTTTTAAATAAGTTAATAATTGGAATAAGTAATTAAATTAAATAAAGAGTTTATTCTTAATCAGTTAAGTTGAGATTAATTAAGGATAATTAATGTAAGGTTAATTACTTAATTGTAATTAAGGAAAATTACTTAATGAAGTAATTAGTAGAAATAAATTAATTAAAGATTAAGTGATGATTAATTAATTAGTCTAATTAGTTAAGATAATCATTTATGATTAATTAAGTGTAATTACTTAGTCAAGTAATTAATGGATAATTACTGAATGTAATTAAGGAAAGAGTAATTAATTATGAAAGTAATTAAATGGAAGTGAATAAGGGTTAATCACTTAATGTTATTAATTAAAGGATTTATTAATAAAATTAATTAAAAAGTTAATTAATTAATTAATTAATTAAAGAGTAATTAATTAATTAAAGAGTTAAGGTTAATTAATAATGTGATTAATTATTTGCTAAGGTGATTAATTAAATGAGTAATTAATTAATGGAAGTAATCAAAGGATTAATATAATTAATTAAGGAGTTAATTAATTAAGGTAAGTAATTACAGGATGGTTAATTACTGTTTATGATTAATTAAGGTTAATTAATGGATGTAGTTAATTAAAGATTAATTATTTAATTAACTAGAAGGTAATTAATTAATGAAGTAATTGGAGGATTATTAATTAATATAATTAATAAAGTTAATCAAGTTTGATTAATAAAAGAAATTAATTTAAGTATGATTAATTAATTATAATTAATTGAGGATTAATATAATTAATTATAGTTAATAAATTAATGAAGGTTCATTAATTATTGTAATTAATGATAGTAATTAAAGGTAATTTTAATTACTGTATATGGTTAAGGCTAATTACTTGAATGTAATTAAAGTATAATTAATCCAGAAAGATTAATTAAGGAAGTTCATTAAGAGATGATTAATTAATTAATGATAGTAAGCAGGATTAAGATAATCCAAATAATTAAAGAATAGTAATTAATTTAATTAAAGGTTAATTAAATTGATTTGGAGTTAATCAATTCTGTTTATGGATGATTGATTGATATTGGATGATTGATATTGGGTGATTGGTTGATACTGGATGATTTGGATATGATATCTATAAGCTGCTTTGTGAGATGAATGTTGATATGAATTATCTATTGTGATAATGTTATTTATCTATCTGTTTATATCATCCTAAATATAAGTTTTAAATGTTTAAACCTTTAAACAACTTGGCCTTAAAAGATACGTTTTGGATTTCGATGAGACCGGGATCGGGTTTCCGTATACCGGAATTCCAGGTCTGGAGACCCGAATACCACATCGATCCAAATTAACGATAGGTCGTGAATCTCAAGTGAAGATGAAGATTCAGAGTGCAAGGGTTATTGTCGTTAACTCTGAGGGTGATTCCAAAACGAGTGTAACGAGATAATGCCTTCGGTTTCGTTCGAACCCGGAACGAACTTGTATGGATTGAATGCTTTCAGCACATCGTCAGGCGGACGATGAGCATTCTAAGTGATATGTTCTGATTAAAGGTAATCGTAACCTCAAGCCTCATCAACCGGGAATGGCTAAAACAGGGGAGGTGCAGCAAGGCTTCGTGGGTAGCACCCACTGAGAGCAAGATAGATCCCTGTCTAGAGGTCCCTTTTCTTTTATTCGGCTTAGTGTGTGGTTGGTCGCGCCAACCACGGGATTGTCTTGTTCGGAATTATCCAGTAAGGGATGGTTCCGGCTTTGTGTTGCAGGGGAGCGGGCGTACTCCTCGGTACGGTGATCTAGGCCACGTACTGTGACGGGCGGTACCCCAGTAGCCCTGCCATTGTATGGAATCCAAACTCCAATAAGTGCCGTACGTATTAGTTGTGCCCAACTATGTTGGAATGTGAGATGTAAGCATTTCAGCTATTTCTGTATTTTACTTGGAAACCCTAGACCCTATTATAATATAACTGGATTTCCTATCAAATGTTTTAGTTAGCGTAAGGTAAAAACTTACCCATGTTTATGTGTGGGGAGTCTTACGTGATACTTTTGTTTTCAAAGGTTTTCAAAGTTAAGCAATTTAAACCGTTTACTCACACCAGACCCATGTCTGACCCAAGTGTTTATTTTCTGTTTTATTAAACTCTTGGGTACTCAAATTTGTATGAGTAGTCAAGGGGATTCAGGTTAGTCTTGACGAATTCTGGAGGAGCTGTGGAGCAGGAGGCTTCAGCGTGTAGATATATAGAGTTTCCGCTGTGTATGATGTATCGTATTTATGTAGTTGTGTTGTATAATAGACAGAAGTTTATAACTGTCTATATTGTGATGTATAAATCGTGTACTCTGATGTATATGATACTATGTAATATCTTATGTGATAATATATTTCTCGTTCCGCTGTGAGATTTCTGATGTGTTGTTGTTCTCTCTTCTTTTCTTTTCTTCTTCTATCCCTTTCTTTCTTCATAACGATGCGTCTTTCTGGGCAAAGAAAGCCGGGTCGTTACAGTTTGTAAATAAAAGTGCACAGCTTGAATTGAAATGCAGTTGCAATGCAGAAATGACTTCATCTCAGGTTTGAAAATGATGAATGTGGGCTTCAGATTTTTGATTTGCATGTTACAGAAATTGGAAATACCTTTTGTGCTTGGTTTGAAAATACTTTGAACTTGAAAATGAGGTTGTATGTAGGAAAACAATTTCAGATTGAAGAAAAATGACGTAGAGGATTCAGTTTTGAGGATGATGAATGCAAGCTTGTTTTGTTTTTGAAAATAAGTTTACAGGGAATTGATTTGCATTTGATATGAGGAGTTTGATTTAAATCTGAAAATTTATCAAGGATTTCAGGGAAATTTCTGGGTTTGAAGAGATGAAAAACTGCAGTTTGAAATATGTTACAGGAATCTTGTTTGAAGATGGTTACTGATTTGGTTTTGAAAAAAAATGGATTTGCAAATTTTTTCAGATTTGTGATTTGGAGATGGTTTAAAATGGAATGTTTATCTCAGCTGAAAGTTCTTTGTTTTAGAATTGAAAAATGAGAAAAAAGGAAAGGAAAGAAAGAATGCATGAGTTTATATAACTATATATATACAAGAAAACATCATTCAACTTAGAACTTCCACAAACAACATATCAATTCAAGTTTATTTTCATGCTAAAACATCCATGCAATCCAACATTATCTCACACATTCACATGCATCCAAATTATATCTCAGATTTGAACTGTTTTTTTTTTTTTTAAGAGTTTACTCACCAGTTTTAAAAGGCAGAGAACAGAGCTACAAATCTGAAGAGCTTTTTCTTTTGAAAACTGATTTGCTTGCTATAAAACTTGCATGCATGCTCTATTATCTTGTATTGTTGAGATGTTGTTTTAGATTCCAGTCTGGTTCAGAAAGATGTCGACCTGCACAAATTCAATCTCGACTTCGTTATGTCGATCTAGGCGCTGGAATTGATCGTGGTGGTCGTAGTCGATGTTCTGGTAGTGGCAGCGGTGATCGAAACGGCTCTGATCACATGTGCACGTGCACGAATATCCTCATGTATCTGGTTTGTTTGGTAGTTTGGGGAAGAAAAGTGTAACTCGGGTAGAACGCGAGAAAAAGAGGATTTGGCTCGGAGTCGATGTGGTGGGTGGAAACTCGAAGTAAGAAACGAGAGGGATACGGGTTGAACCCGAAGCAGGAGAGGAGCAGAAGTTTTAATCATGATTTAAAAGTTTTGAAAACTTAAAGTGGAATTTGTTTTAAAATCTTTTCTTAAATAAATTCTTTTCCTTTATCAATGCTTCTTGAACCTTTAATTAAGAAATTATTTGTCAGTTTAACTTAAGTTTGTTTAAAATAAACTTTAAGATATTTGAACACTTAATTTTATAATTAAATTATAATTAAAGGGTAAATGTTTTTCAATGTGATTAGGCAATTAATAAAGATTTATCTTAAAGAAAATTAAGATTTTGATAATTAATGAAGCAATTAAAGTATAATTAATTAAATTAATTTTTGATTAAGAATTAAGAATTAATTGATTAATAGTTAAGGATTATAAATTAATTAATTAAGAGGTTAATTAATTTGTAATTAAGGATCGTTGATTAATGATTAGAGATAATTAATTAATAATTAAAGATTAATTCTTTAAAGTAATTAATTAAAGAATAAATTAATTAATTAAGATTAATTAATGTAAGTAACTAAAGTTGATTAATTACTTAAAGATAATTACTTAATGAAAGTAATTAAGGATGATTAATTAAATGATTAAATTTGATTAAGTGATTAAGGATAATCACTTATTGTAAATTTTTTTTAAATTAAATGATAATTAATTAAGGATTAATTACTTAGTGTAATTAATTAAGGGATTAATTAATTGAGGATTAATATAATTAATTAAGGAGTTAATTAATTAAGATAAGTAATTATAGGATGGTTAATTACTGTTTATGATTAAGTAAGGTTAATTAATGAATGTGGTTAATTAAAGATTAATTATTTAATTAATTAGAAGGAAATTAATTAATGAAGTAATTAGAGGATCATTTATTAATATAAGTAATGAAATTAATCAAGGTTGATTAATGGAAGTGATTAATTAAAGTATGATTAATTAATGTAATTAATTAAGGATTAATGTAATTATAGTTAATTAATTAATGGAAGTAATTAGTTAAGAATCATTGATTAATAAAATAATAATTAATAAATGAGAGTAATTAAAGGTTAGTTACTGTAAATGGTTAAGGATAATTAATTTGTGTAATTAATTAAGAAATTACTTAATTGTACTTAAGAATTAATTAATCAAGGAAGATTAATTAAGGTAGGTAATTAAGAGATGATTAAGTAATTAATTTGTAATTAATTAATGTTAAGTAAGCAGGATTAAGGTAATCCAAGTAATCAAAAGTTAGTAATTAATTTAATTAAAGATTAATTAAATTAATTAAGAATGAATGAATCCTGTTTATGGATGATTGGATGATATTGGATGATTGTGTGTGATTCTCTGATATATGTTATATACTGCTTAGTGATATGAGATGTTGTGGTTGATTGTGAATTATCTATCTGTGTGAATATAGATAAATGAATTGAATTGTTTTAACTTTAAAACAACTTGGCCTTAAAAGATACGCTTTGGATTTCGATGAGACCGGGATCGGGTTTCCGTATACCGGATTTCCAGGTCTGGAGACCCGAATACCACATCGATCCAAATTAACGATAGGTCGTGAATCAAGTGAAGATGAAGATTCAGAGTGCAAGGGTTATTGTCGTTAACTCTGAGGGTGATTCCAAAACGAGTGTAACGAGATAATGCCTTCGGTTTCGTTCGAACCCGGAACGAACTTGTATGGATTGAATGCTTTCAGCACATCGTCAGGTGGACGATGAGCATTCTAAGTGATGTGTTCTTTTCTAAGGTAATCGTGACCTCAAGCCTCACAAACCGGGAATGGCTAAAACAGGGGAGGTGCAGCAAGGTTAGTGGGTAGCACCCAAGTAGGACAAGATTACCTCTGTCTAGAAGTCCCTTCTTATTTCGGCTTAGTGTGTGCGGTTGCTGATCCCAACCGTGAGGTATCTTGTGCGGGAATTATCCAGTAAGGGATGTTCCGGCCTTGTGTTGTAGGGGATTGGGAGTGATCCTCGGTACGGTGATCTAGGCCACGTACTGTGACGGGCGGTACCCCAGTAGCCCTGCCATTGTATGGAATCCAAACTCCAATAAGTGCCGTACGTATTAGTTGTGCCCAACTATGTTGGAATGTGAGATGTAAGCATTTCAGCTATTTCTGTATTTTACTTGAAAACCCTAGACCCTATTATAATATAACTGGATTTCCTATCAAATGTTTTGGTTAGCGTAAGGTAAAAACTTTTCCATGTTTATGTGTGGGAAGTCTTACGTGATACCTTTGTTTTGAAAAGGTTTTGAAGTTAAACAATTTTAACCCGTTTACTCACACCAGACCCATGTCTGACCCAAGTTGTTTATTTCTGTTTTATAAACTCTTGGGTACTCAAATTTTTACGAGTAGCCAAGGGATTCAGGTTAGCCTTGACGAATTGTGGAGGAGCAATGGAGCAGGAGGCTTCGGCGTTGTAGATAGATAGTAGTTTCCGCTGTGTTGATCTTGTTTAGATCTTTGTTTTGTATTGAGTTGTAATAACTAGACAGATGTTTATAACTGTCTAGTATGTGATGTGTAATCTGTGTAACTCTGATAAGTGTTGTATATGATACTGTGTAATATTTATGTGATATAATATATTTTGTTCGTTTCCGCTGTGAGTATTTGTGTTTGTTTCTTTTCTCTTCTTCTCTTTTCTACTTCTCACCCCTTTCTTTCTTACTGTCGATGCGATTTTCCGGGAGTGGAAAGTCGGGTCGTCACACGTGGTATCAGCGAAGGTTAAGCTGATCGGAATGGGTGTAGGCAGCCCAGGATTGTCAGAAGAGTTCTATGGATAAGAAACGGAGGAATTTGGAATTCGGAGTTGGAGACTTTGTTGTTATTTTCTCCGGTCAAAGGAGAAATAAGATTGGGTAAGACTGTAAGGTTAACTCCAATGAGTATTGGATTCTTCTGAGTTTTTGTAAGGATAAGAGTTTGGTCTACTTGATTGAATTGTCAGTTTGGATAACTGGGATTCGGAGTATATCGCGTATCTTTGAGGAAGTACGTGTTTGATCTATCTCTGGTTTTAGAACCAGCAATTCAGGAGGATTTGGTAGTTGAATTGATCTTGTCTGTGGTCTGATATCTTGTTCAGATTGTAGATCTAGATGAGTAGGAGCTCAGTAGCTTAGTAGTATAGCTAGTTCTGGATTTAGTAGAGCGAGTATTCCGGTATCTGTACCTGGGAAACTCGGGAATAAATTTAGGAAGCTTATCCAGATCTATGTCCGGATAGCTAGAATTGTTTGTTTGTTTGAATTGGTTGTTTGGATGAAATTGTTTGCTTGGTTGTGTATGGCTGATATGTATGCCTAAATTGGTTAAAATAAAATAAAAACTTTAGATTATCTTTTGTTTTAAATTTCGAGGACGAAATTCTTTTAAGGGGGAAGGAATGTGATATCCCGGGATTTCGGAGAATTTAAAATGAGATAATCTTTTAAATTAATTGGTAAAGTAGTTATTTTCAAACAATTTAATAATGAGTTGTTTTTAAATATAGATATAAATAGATTTTAAATAGACATATTATTTCAAATTTAATAAGGGTTGTTTAAAATGTATATATATATATATATATATATCTGTGTATTTAAATTTATTTTAAATAGGATAATTATTGACAATTAATAATGTGATTATTTAAATCTAATATATATTTATTTGAATTGATTTTTAATTTGGATTTTAAATTGACTTTGAAATTGAATTTAAAAATTGAATTTAAAGATTTATATATATCTTAAAATGAAATAATAATATAGTTTGAATTTAAAATATATGAATAAAAGTTTTTATTTAAAAATAAGATTTGTTTTGTATTATTCTCTTTAAAGAAATATATTTATAGAAATTGGAAGAGTATTTATTTAATAGGAATAAATACAAAAGCTTTTAAATTAGCATTTAAAAATGAGCTTAAAATATTTTATATGGTTTTTATTTAAATCATAATTGGTTTATATTCTATTTTCTTTAAACATTGTATTTATGTAAAAATTTAGAAAGCATTTATTAAAGTACAAATGTATTTATTAATTAGGAAATAAATATAAAAAGTTTTTAAAATCTTTTAAAAATAAATAAAAATACTTAATGACAAGTGTTAGAATAATAGAGCTTGTAAGTATATGTGTTAAATGAATAAGTAGAGTATGAGACAAGTGTCATCTTTTTATTTTCATTTTCTTTAATTTTAATAAATCCTAAATGAACTCTATATAAACTCCTATCTTCCTTTCCATTTTCTTTTGCTATCTCCTCATTTTCTAAACTCAAGAGAACAAATCCGTAAAACTTTCCTCTAACCAGAAATTCAAGCAAAGTAAACAACTCCCTGTAATTCATCTCCTCATCTTAAATCAAAATCAAGATTTGCAAACCATTTTTCAAATGAGAGCCTGCATTCTTCAAGCCTGAAAACAAAGTTTGCAAGTTTCAAATTAATATTACAACCTGGAATCAAGTCTGGATCAACTCATCATCATCCAATTCAACTGAGCACTCCAGTTTTAAAGAAATCAAGTCTTGAATCAACATGTTTCCAGTTTCAAAATATTTCAGAGAACAAAAGCAAATCTTTCCCAGTTTTCAAAAGAATCAAGCTTCCAATTTAAAAGTTCTCTGGCTTCTCTGTTTAAATTGGTGAGTAAACATCTACTTAAAATCCTAAGTAAGGTAAATCTGTTATATGTGAACTGTATAGATTTATTATGTTTGCATGACTATATAAGTGATTACAGTTTAAATAAAAAAAAAAATATATCAGAGAATCTCAGTTTTAAAAATTCTGTTCAACATCAAACAAAAATTAACAAATTTAAACATTGTTGGATGATCTGATGTATGTTGAAATACTTAAATCTATGATGTGATATAATGCTTGCATGTGGTTTAGATTTGAATTAAATGAATATATGTAAATGTATGTATGCATGTTTGATACAGGGATATACCCTTTGTTGTTTTACAGGTTCAAAAATCTTTCTCAAATCTAAATCCCATTCCCTGATTTGTTTTAGGATTTGTTATACAAACAAAAATAGTTAGATTATAAGATCTTGTAGAAGTTATGTTTTGAAGATTAAATGCATGGATGAAATTTTATGTAGCCTGGGTGTACATGTTGGAGTACTGTGTACATGTTATCTGTTTTGATTAACAGGCTCGAAACCAATTCAAACATCAAATTCTCATCACTCAATCCCTATTAGATTGTGATCTTTAAAGAAATTGTGTTCGTATTAACTAAATATTATTTTTAAAAATAATTATAAGTGAAATTAGTGAATGTTTCACTGGGAAATTAGAAATTACAGTGCAAATGAAATAGTACAGGGAAATCGACTATCTTAATTTAAATTTTTACCCTTATAATCAGATTCGATATTGAAAACTATGATTTTTAATAATAACTTCATGATTTTTAAGTTAGTAACTTAAGTGAAATTATAGGATGAACGGAAATTGAGTTTTCTTTGATTTCTGGTGATCGGGGGTGGTTGGGTGATCGGGGTCTTGGCTTTAGCAAGTCTGGTGATCGTAGAGGTCGGCAAAAATAGTCGTAGTGGTTCTGGTTCATCATGGTGATAAGGATTGATTAATATAGGGTTTAAGGTAAAGTTTGAGATAGTTGGGTTCTCGTGGTTGCTGCATCGTCGTGGTCGAACTAAGTATGATCGCAGGTAGGGGGATCGATGCTGGAGGTTGAGACGAAGCTTTGGTCAAGATGGCGAGGATGATCGTGGACGAGATCATCGACAATTTGATGATTTCCGATCTCGTTTGGTTTCAGATTTTTGGTCGAGAGGCTTCATTTTGATTTGTTGTTGAAATCGTTGATCTGAGTGGACGAATGGGTCATCGGGGTTGACGTCGACTTGTCGAGAGTCGGAGAGTTGGTCGGAGGTGAGACGTTCGAACGTGCACGTGCACGTATACGTTTTGGTGACAGGTGAAATTTTGGGTTGGGGAAGAAGATAAGTTCTCGGGTTGGTCTCGAGATTTTAAGAGTGCGACTCGAAGTAGAAGTCGACTCGAAGGGGACTCGAGAAATTTTGGTTTGTGCTCGGGTTGTCTTCGTGATTTTAAGAGAGAACATGGTTTCAGGTTTTTAAAATTTGAAAGCAAATTATTTACCTGATTTGAAAACAAAAGAAATGCGAGACAAAGATTTCAATGCAAAGAAAATCAAAGCTTTAATGTTTAAGGAAAATGATATAAAATCAAAGTTAATTAAGAAATAAGTTTTTATAAAGTAAGTTTTTGAATTAAAATTTGAATCTAGTTTTTAAAACTAATTACTGATAAATGTTTAAGTTATTTTTAAAAGTTATGTTTTGATAAATTTTAATTTATCAAGTTAGGATGATTATTTTATTTTAAAACTTAATTATTGATTTAATTAGGTATAGCTAACTATTAAAATATATGGTTTAAAAGCATAAATGTTAATAAAGGTATTATTAAGATAATGTTTGATCTTAGGATAATTAAGGTTTTAATAAGTGAGATTTATTAAGATAATTAAGGAAATTTAAATATAATTTATTTATTTAATTAAGGATAAAGGATTAATTAAGATAAATAAATTAATTAATTAAGATTGATTAATTTGTAATTAGAAGTTAATTAATTAATTAATTAGAGAATTAATTAGCTGATAATTAAGAAGTACTTAATTTGTAGTTAAGTTTTATTAATTTATAATTAGGTTTTATTAATTAATAATTAAGAGATAATTAATATATAAAGATTAATTAAGGATTAATTAACTGATAATTAAGGATTAATTAATTTGTTATTAAATTTTATTAATTGATAATTAAGGTTTATTAATTAATAATTAAGAAAAATTAATTTGTAATTAAGGTTAATTAATTGGTTTAAAAAGTAATTAAGGAATGAATTACTCAATTATAAATAATAAATGGATGTGATTAATTTAAGTTAATTAATTTGTAAATTAATTAAAGATAATCTGATGCTGATTAAGTATAAATACTTAATGAAATTTATAAGTGTAATTACTGTAAGTAATTAATATATAATTACAAGATGTAATTAATTAAAGGATAATTACTTAGAAGAAGTAATTAAGGATTTATTTCTTGGTGTAATTAATTAATGGATTAATATAATTAATTAAGGAGTTAATTAATTAGGGTAATTAATTATAGGATGATAATTACTATTTATGATTAATTAAGGTGGATTAATAGAAATGATTAATTAAAGTTTAATTAATTAAAGTAATTAATTAAAGGTCAATGTAATTAATTATAGTTAATGGAAGTAATTAATTAAGGATCATTAATTAATGTAATTAATGAAAGTAATTAAAGATTAATTACTGTTAATGAATAAGAATAATTAATTTGTAAAATTAATTAAAGGATAAATACTTTATGTAATTAATGAATAATTAATCAAGAGTGATTAATATTTAATGATTAATTAATTAAATGGATTGTAATTAATTAATGGTTGATTAAGCAAGGTTAGGAATTAATTCTTAAGTAATTAATTTAATTTAAATTGATTAAATTGATTATAATAGAGATTAATAAATGGTTGCTTATGAATGATGGTTGAGTAGAATGTCTGGTTTGGTTGATATCTATTGGATGATATACTATGATATATCTGTGATAAATGTGTGATATTTATCTATGTTAATGTTGTATGAATTCAAGTATTGAATTGAATTGTTTAAACCTTTAAACAACTTGGCCTTAAAAGATACGTTTTGGATTTCGATGAGACCGGGATCGGGTTTCCGTATACCGGATTTCCAGGTCTGGAGACCCGAATACCACATCGATCCAAATTAACGATAAGTCGTGAATCTCAAGTGAAGATGAAGATTCAGAGTGCAAGGGTTATTGTCGTTAACTCTGAGGGTGATTCCAAAACGAGTGTAACGAGATAATGCCTTCGGTTTCGTTCGAACCCAGAACGAACTTGTATGGATTGAATGCTTTCAGCACATCGTCAGGTGGACGATGAGCATTCTAAGTGATGTGTTCTGATTAAAGGTAATCGTAGCCTCAAGCCTCATCAAACCGGGAATGGCTAAAACAGGGGAGGTGCAGCAAGGTTAGTGGGTAGCACCCAAGTAGTATAAGATTCCCCTGTCTAGAGTCCCTTTTTATTTCGGCTGTGTGGGCGGTTGCTGGCTCCAACCGCGGGGTTTCTTATGCGGGAATTATCCAGTAAGGGATGTTCCGGCCTTGTGTTGCAGGGGATTGGGAGTGATCCTCGGTACGTTGATCTAGGCCACGTACTGTGACGAGCGGTACCCCGGTAGCTCTGCCATTGTATGGAATCCACAATCCAATAAGTGCCGTACGTATTAGTTGTGCCCAACTATGTTGGAACGTGAGATGTAAGCATTCCAGCTATTTCTGTATTTTACTTGAAAACCCTAGACCTATTATAATATAACTGGATTTCCTATCAAATGTTTTGGTTAGCGTAAGGTAAAAACTTACCCATGTTTATTTGTGGGGAGTCTTACGTGATACCTTTGTTTTCAAAAGGTTTTGAAGTTAAGCAATTTAAACCGTTTACTCACACCAGACCCATGTCTGACCCAAGTGTTTATTTTCTGTTTTATTAAACCTTGGGTACTCAAATTTTTACGAGTAGCCAAGGGATTCAGGTTTGCTTTGACGAATCTTTGGAGGAGCAATGGAGCAGGAGGCTTCAGCATTCGTAGATATAGTGTTCCGCTGTGTTAGTCTGTATGAGTCATTTGTTGAGTTGTATTTGGGTTGTAATGACTAGACAGATGTTTATAACTGTCTAGTATGTGTTGTATAAGCTGTGTATCTCTGATGTATATGATATAATGTAATATCTTATTTGATTAATATAATTTATTCGTTCCGCTGTTTAGATTCTGATGTGTTTCTTTCTTTCTTCTCTATCTTATCTCTTTTCTATCCCTTTCTTTCTTCTTGATGATACGACTTTTTGTGGAGAAAAAGCCGGGTCGTCACAGTTGGTATCAATGATTAATTATATTTTAATTACATTTAAGTAATTACCTTAATTAATTTTCCAAATTAATCATTCTTAACCAAATACAGTAATTTAACCTTTAATTACTTCATTAATTAATTAAATATAATTAATTACTTTAATCCTTAATTAATTACAATTAATCACTTATCATTTGATTAATTAAAGTGGATAATTAGAGAATGATTAATTAATTTATTTGTAATTAACTAATGATTATATAAGTAAGATTTTAAATGAAGTAATTAATTTAATTTATTTTAAATTAATTAAGAGATGAAGTAATTAATTTAATTCACTTTAAATTAATTAAAGATAGAGATAGTTAATTTAATTCATTTTAAATTAATTATGTTGTGATTAAGTAAATCATTGCTTATATAAGAATGGATGACATTAATTTTCTTGAATGGATGTAATCTCAGAAATGAGATTGAATGTATTTCATTGTTTGATATCTCTGATGAGATATGATTGATATATGATATGGATATTTGGTTGAATTATAATGATAATGTGAATTATCTGTTTGGGATGATAATGTAGATTATCTATTGAATTATCTATCTTTGTGTATATAGATAAGAATTGAATTGTTTTAACCTTAAAACAACTTGGCCCTTAAAAGATACGTTTTGGATTTCGATGAGACCGGGATCGGGTTTCCGTATACCGGATTTCCAGGTCTGGAGACCCGAATACCACATCGATCCAAATTAACGATAGGTCGTGAATCTCAAGTGAAGATGAAGATTTAGAGTGCAAGGGTTATTGTCGTTAACTCTGAGGGTGATTCCAAAACGAGTGTAACGAGATAATGCCTTCGGTTTCGTTCGAACCCGGAACGAACTTGTATGGATTGAATGCTTTCAGCACATCGTCAGGCGGACGATGAGCATTCTAAGTGATATGTTCTGATTAAAGGTAATCGTAACCTCAAGCCTCATCAACCGGGAATGGCTAAAACAGGGGAGGTGCAGCAAGGCTTCGTGGGTAGCACCCACTGAGAGCAAGATAGATCCCTGTCTAGAGGTCCCTTTTCTTTTCATTCGGCTTAGTGTGTGGTTGGTCGCGCCAACTACGGGGTTGTCTTGTTCGGGATTATCCAGTAAGGGATGGTTCCGGCTTTGTGTTGCAGGGGAGCGGGCGTACTCCTCGGTACGGTGATCTAGGCCACGTACTGTGACGGGCGGTACCCCAGTAGCCCTGCCATTGTATGGAATCCAAACTCCAATAAGTGCCGTACGTATTAGTTGTGCCCAACTATGTTGGAATGTGAGATGTAAGCATTTCAGCTATTTCTGTATTTTACTTGAAAACCCTAGACCCTATTATAATACAATCGGATTTCCTATCAAATGTTTTAGTTAGCGTAAGGTAAAAACTTACCCATGTTTATTTGTGGGGAGTCTTACGTGATACTTTTGTTTTCAAAGGTTTTCAAAGTTAAGCAATCTAACCGTTTACTCACACCAGACCCATGTCTGACCCAAGTGTTTATTTTCTGTTTTATTAAACTCTTGGGTACTCAATATTGTATTGAGTAGTCGAGGGATTCAGGTTAGCTTTGACGAATTCTGAAGGAGATTTGGAGCAGGTGGCTTCAGCGTGTAGATATATTATGGTGTTTCCGCTGTGTTTGTATTGAGTCTGTATCTCTGTGATGTTTGAGATGTATGATAGACAGGTGTTTATAACTGTCTAATATGAGATGTATAAGTTGTATAACTCTGATGTATATGATACTATGTAATATTTTATGTGATATATTATATTTCATTCGTTCCGTTGTGAGTATCTGATGTTGTTGTTCTTTCTTCTTTCCTTTCTTTTCTTCTTCTATCCCTTTCTTTCATAATTAACGATGCGACTTTCGGTGGAGAAAAAGTCGGGTTGTTACATCTTAAATGATATAACTGATAATCAATTGAAATTTCCAGAGACAATATAAATCTCTGTGTGAAATGGGATAGTTGTGAATAAGGGGATAACAATCAAAAAGGAATGTGAATAAAAGAGAATTGATATAACTGATAATCAATTGAAATTAATACGTAAGGTGTACGTATATTATTTATTCGCATAGCTACTTGATCCGGATTCGAACACAGAATTTCGGGATAGATATATCGATCCGAATCAGGATTTTTCACTCGATTTTCGACGGCGAGCCTGGATATGGATTGTTGATTGATTCTGGAAATTCTCTATCATAGTTGGTGGCTATGCAAGGAGAAGGACGGTTTCTGATCAAGAAACCAGATCTGAGTCCGCACTAGGAAGTCGGGTGGACGATACTAGTTCGGAAGTGGAATTGTGTGATCGATTGAGCGATCGAATATGATATTGCGTACGGATGATATATGTGCATCGTACGAGCTTAAGTAAAACAAATGTTGAAAATTTGTAAAGAAAAGTATAAAATGACTTTGGGATTGTGAATGGATATTATTGCTTAATAGGATATACAGGTATATAAAAGCAATGGATAAATTGGGATTTTTGATTTTAGAAGATAAAATTTAATGGCCCGACAAAAGGTATGTATTTGAATTTCTATATGAAATTTGATTGGGTTTTGGATCCAGCCACTTGGCTTTTTGTTTTCTTTTTGAGATTGGGAGGCCGTAGAGCCATTTTGTAGTAGTACCGAGCTAGCCGCGCAAAGGAGACGCTGGCGAAATTTTTCGGAAATTTAGGGAGTTAGAAAAATTTTGGAAAATTTTGATAAGTTAAAATTTGAATTCAAATTTAAATTTGAATGGATAAGTAGGTGGTATGGGTTGAACTTATGAATAAGTTTGGGAAGTTAAAAGATGATTAGTGTATCATTAATAAAAGATTGTTTGGGTATTGTTAAAACTATTTGAATTTGGAAAATAGTTAACGGGAATTTGAATCATTCTTCCTAACCGGTAATTTCGGGGACGAAATTCTTTTAAGGGGGGAGGAATGTGACGACCCGGAATTTTTGAGCATTTGAAATAGGAATATTTAATTAATTTTAAATATTCAAAAGATAATTATTAACTTGAATTTCAAATATCATTAATTATTGGATAATTAATTATTAAATTTAATTATCGGGATCGGGTTTGCTACATTACAGCATGATAGGGGGTTCTCGCTTCGCGGTTTGGTGGCGAACGGGAGACTCTTACCCCTACATGTCCCTGAGAGGTAAAGGCCTTGTGAGGGTTGGTTGCGAGTCGAGAGGCTGGCCGTAAAAGCAAATTCGAGGTATCACTGTGTGCCACGGTGGGTCTGGGATGGTTGCAAAGCCTACCGGTCGCCACTGCCTCGGGTCGTTACAAATTCCATCGCTTTCGAATTTATAAACACGGTTATAAATTCTATTTCTATTTTAATAACAACTTCGACTTATAAATCTTCTTTTATCAACTTCTATATTTAACTTATCAAAATAAGTGACTTTGGGTTTATAAACAACCTTTATAAATTTTAATTCTATTTATAAAAGCTTCAATACCAAATCAATTTCAATATTGATTTCTGAATTTATTTTCAACGTTAAATAAAAGATCCCATACTAATTTCTCAAAAATTCATTTCCAATATCAAATCAATTACAGATTGATTTCTAATTTTATTTATCACTACTAAAATAAATTCCTTATTTTTCTTTCAAATTATTCAATATCCTGTTTTTAAATGGATTCTTCAAATTGAAATCATTTTACATTGATTTCACAACTTATTTCAATTTACCAATTAAATTTTAAACTGAATTTCCAACTTATCTTCTTTTAAATAAATTCCTTTTTAAGAAAATAAATTTCAATCGTTTTCTTTCAATCTATTTTAAAAATCCAAATTTTAAATTAAATTCTTCAATTTATAATCACTACTTTACGAAATCCATTTATTTAATATTTTCACTTGATTCTGGAATTAATTCAATACGATTATAAAAATTCACTTTTTATACTTTAAAATTCCTTTCTTAAAAATTTCTTCAATTTCACAAATTGATTCACTTAGAAATTTTCTACTTGAATTTCAAAAATTCAATTTCGTTTATCTTTGGAATCCAATGATGTCAAACATCCATTCAGCTAAATTTTAGCTTTCAAACAATTTCCAGATATCAATATGATTAATAGCATCACTATAATCATTCACAGATTCATATCACAATAGAAATGAATTAAATAAATGTGAGGGGTCCAGTTGGATCCCTCCAACCTGTTTCCCTGCATCCAAAGATGTTAGCACAATACCAATTCCGCTCCAGTACGGAATTATCGCGGTATATAGGTTTTTATAAATCCGCTTACTAACGGCGCAATAGGGTCTCATCCGCTATACGAGGCGGGAAATCAATCAATCCAATATATACATATGCCAATATGTATATATTGCTATATATATATAGATATATCCTAAAATATCTAATATCACAATCAACATAGCAATCAAACAGTCAATAATAACTGTAAAATCAAATTTCCTTCGAGTGAGAAAGATCTCACCTTAGCTTTTAAATTTGCGATCCCCTTTTTCATTCTAACTTGATTTTCTTCATTTAACCTTGTGTAAATAAATTTATACAATTCATCAATATTTGAATTAATCGATAAATTAATTACCATTTATTAATTCAATTTAACTAACAATTAATTTAACTGATAATTAAATTTCAAATCAAATTTCCTATGATAATAATTTTAGTTAGAAATTGATTTAATCTTAACTAATGATTAAATTCTTAATGAAAAAAATATATTTCAAACCAATTTTCTTTAATAATCCTTTACTGGCCAAAATAATTTTAATTAACCAACAAATTCTATTTAAAAAATTTTTTTTCCTTTTTAAAACTTATTTAACTAAATTACTGTTAAACATGCTTGTGGATACATAATAATTATTTTTTTAAATTTTCAAAATAATCTACTTAGGGTTTAAAATTCCTAATTATATATATATATATATCTGCAATAATAACTTTACTGTAAAAATAAATCGATTTATAAAGAAACGATATACCTTATTGACAAGGACCTCCACTACCCACCAGAGTCTCCCCCCATCATCAAGAACCACGCGAGACAGACCAACCACGGCGGCCTTGATTCGCCATCCAATCCTAACTGCATCCACCATTTTCGCGTGCCTCCAGTAGTCGAACGCGAGCCTCACGTGAAATCACCCAATGGCCTAATTGTTGCCGCCGATATCCCCTGTTCGAGTCTCACTCGAACATCAAACCTCCACGCGCGCTCCCAGAGGAGTCCTCCTCCACCACCGCGAGCTCGACTCGAATATCCCCCAAATCGAGTTGCCACTTCACCGTGCCCTAAATCGCCGCCTCCCTAGACAATGTCGCGCGCGTGAATCCTAGCAACATCTGCTTGCTCGAGTCACCGCGACTAGCTCGACGAACCCAGCTACACGCCTCGCGACCGAAGTCGCTTGCGAGTTCCTGCCCTCGTGCCTTCCAGCCTGACAGTGCGACGAAGTCGTTTAGCCATTTTTTTATTCATCGAACGATTTTCGTTTGATTTGTGGGAGAACAGAAGTTAAAGGAGGAAGCCATTTTTAATTTCGATCTCTCGTTTTCATTTGAACTGAGAAGGGAGAGGCGTATTTGAAAATGACGAAGGATGGGTTGCGTGAATTTGGGCTGAAACAAAGGAACGTAATTGAAGGCGTGTTTAAAGGAGAGAAACGTGCTGATGTTTGACAATTATTTAAATTTAAATTGGATTTGCTTTAAAATTTCGATGCATTTACTCAACGTATGATCACGTATTAACTCTGAAAAATACGAAAATTGAAATCCGGTAATAACTAACTATTACGGATCCAATGGAACTGGTTTCGTCAAATTCCGAGACTGTTTGAAAAATGACTATTTTTAAATATCGGTTGAACGATATAAATTCAAAACTGAACAAAACAGTTCGAAATTAAATTCTGAAGCTTCTATCATCTTCAGTATTATCAATACGAATTTTAAAAGCTTTCGAAATATTTTTCTTCAGCTTAAAATTGTAGATTCAAATTTTTATTTAACTTCAATCGATTAAATTTCATAGTTTAATCGCAAATTTTCAAAGTTATATCGGGGGTTCAAATTAAATTACCGTTCAAATATCTAAAATTAATTAAATATTTCCAATTTAATTCGTTCAAAATTCTGGGTCGTTACAGGTAGGAGCTTGGTTCGATGGCAGCTTGGAGAAGGTTGGTCCGGTAGTGAGATTGGTTCGGCAGTGGATTGGTTCGGCAGTGGATTGGTTCGGCATTGCTTGGACCGGAAGGGCTTTGATTCGGTGGTAGGTGACTGGGTTGGTTTGCTGTAGTTTGGAGGGTGACTGGTCCGGCTATTCTGGTCCGGTGGTGAGAATTCACCCAACACTATACGTACAAATTGTTCCTAAAAGATTGGGTTCTTGGTGTTTGTGATTTTTGTGATTATTTGAAAAAATAGATTGAAAGGAAAACAACCTTGACAAAGTGTGTTTGATCAAAATTAGATAGTTTCAAAAGTTAAAATTTTTATTTGGTTGCATTAAAACTTTGGGACAAAGATGTGAAGTTTTAAATTTTGAAGTGTTGTATTAAAATAGCCATAACTTTTGATTCTATGCTTGGAATCGGTTGGTTTTTCTTTAGATTGAAAGATATTTCGTTAAGGAAAAGCTTTTATGCATATCACTTTTCTGATTTAAAGTTTGCCAGTGCTAAAATGTGTTTAAAAACGAATCAACAAAAAATTAGTCTGCGCTTGAATTTCTAAGTTAAAACGCTGTAATGTAGATCATAACTTTTAAGCCACTTATCTATTTTTGACAATTCAAAGCTCGTTGGAAATTTTAGATAATATGAAACAACATTTATTTTAAATGTTTTACGAAAATTTGAGGTTCAATAGGTGAAAATAGCAGCTTAAAGAAGTGAGCCTGCGATACAAAAAGGCGTTTTAGATTTTGTAATGCTTAGAAAAACCGCCATAAATTTTTATGTACTTCATATTTCCAAGATTCGAAAGACGTTTTGTAAGCCTAATTAATTATGATATAACTTTACTTTTGGAAACATTAAATAATTTTGTGTTTTTTAGCACCTTAAAGTTAGTTGGAAAGTGGTTTAACTTAGAAGGCAAGGTTGTTCTTTTGTTATATGGAAGTCATGCTTATTAAATCTTTTTATATGAGACCTTATGTGTTTGAATTGAGTAGAGCATAGCTACACAAAGACAATATAGGTTGGATTTTAGTGCACGCTCGCTTTTGCTCACATAAAAATGAAACAAACTCACTTAAAATGTAATCTACGGTATGTTTTTAGGTACATAGTATTAGATATATATTATATTGTGTTGTTTTCTCTGTTATATCTGAGCCACCACGCAGTGAGTTAAATAGGTAAATTTCAAAAAAAATACCATTTGAATCTTACTGAGCCTATAAAGTCTAGATTTATTTTAGATTTGATCTGAATTAATTTTAAATAAAATCATTATTCAATTTAATTTGTAAATAAAGTTTTATTTTGATATTATATTTATATAATATATAATATAAACATGTGCATCATATACACATGTGTGTGTACGTGCATATGTGACAAACACAGAGTATATGGCTTAACATGCCTGTATATAAGCACTGAGTTTTGCACCGCAATGGACATGCTAGCCCCTCCGTATACATATATGTTGTTTATTATATATAGTTTAATGTGATATAAAAATATCTTTTATAATAGAATAAATATAAATAAATAAATATAATATTGTATAATATTTATATTTGTGAATGTTAAATATTAATAATTATAAACTAAAAGTTAAATTCAAATTTGAAATTTCAGATCTAGGTCTAGATATAAAATATTTTCTAATTTCAAAAATTAAATAAACAAATAATGTTTCGATAAAATAATATATATATACACACACACTCACACGAAGTTTTTTCTAGGAATGTATATATATAAATTAATATATAGATTTCAGATATAAAATAACATTATATATATAATATAAATGAATAATATATATATATATATATATATATTTGGCCAAAAATATGTTTGACAAAATCTAATTTTTTGATAAGTTCCTTATGGTTTTTGAAAGTTTGTTGTTTTTTATTTAAATCATTTCCGTACAGAAATGTTTAAATAAAATAATTTCATAACTATAAGAATAATTAATTTATATCAAAAAATATATACACACACATACATATTTTATAACGTAAATATTTATATTATATTAAAGTAACGTCTTATATTTTAAAATAAATAATATGTTTATATTTATTTATGTTTTTAAACAATAATATATATATATATAATTTATTTTTCGAAATGACTACATGTATATAATATAATAAAATTTAATATATGACACGCGCACACACATTTATACATTAAAAATCAAATTTAGTTTCAAAATCCCTTTTGAAATTATTATTTAATTTGAATTTATTTTATTTTCTTTACTGGCCAAAAACTCTCTCTGTGTGTGTATGTCTATATATATATTATTTAATCATAATAACATATATGCATATTCACATCCAATCTTGACAACACATATAGGAATTCATAATATTATTATCTAATCTAAGCACATATGATTGAATATAATTATCAAAAAAACATATATAATTGTATATAGATAAATTACCTTGACTTTAGCTTAATCAGTACATGTGGAATGCAGAATCAATCGACTCCTCTTGAATTTAAATTCAAATATTTCCAGAAAGAGCTACCAGATAGAATGTACTATGCACCGATATCCTGTTTTAATTGAATTTGTGTTGGTGCTTGAAATAATAAAGGAAGAGGGGAGAGGGGTTTGGCCTAATATAGATGTTGGAGATGGTAAAAAGAGTGAAAAAATGAGGGGTTAAGGATGTTTAAATTATGGAGAAAGAGAGGAGCAAAAGATGGATTCGGATACATAAATATCTCTACCAATTCAAACACTTTTTGAATAAAATCCAACCAGTTTTGTAACAACCCGCATATTTATCGATTGTATATTTAAATATTTTATTTAAATATTTCATAGTTAGTCGGATTTTTGTCCGAAAAGCTACTTTTTGCAAACAGTCGAATTAGGACTCGAGACCACTTCAATTGAGTTCAAAATGTCGTTTGCAACCTTTTTGAGTATAAGCTTCGATATGTTTGGAGTTAGTAGAATTTTGCTACCTTTTCACTTAGGGCTTTGAGTTTGGGTTCAGCCCATTTGCCCAATTGTGGTTTTATCAATCCAACTCCACTCCAACTCTTCATTACTTCATTTCTAATTCCTAATACTCAAGCTTTAGCAACAATGGTGGGAGAGATGGGAAATGGAAATTTCTAAGCCCTAATTTCATTTGCAAATTCATGCTCTTGCTCCAAATTCAAGAAGAAGCTTTTGGTAAGCCTCCTCTTCTTCTTCCCCAACTCGTTCTCCTTTCAATTTCAGAAATTTCCTAAACCTAATTTAGGAAATGTTTCTCTTTTAAGCTTAGATTCAAGCTTGTTGAGTTGGAATTGAAGAGTGATTGTCCTTGCCATTGCTCTATAGCTTCTTCTTCATTGATTTTGTGAAAAGGTGAGATTTTTTTATCTCACATCTTTGTCTATAACTATCTTTGATGTTAGGTATGAATTCCTAACACTTGTTCATGATCATTTGCTTTTGGTTTGAATTGATTTGGTGAACATTTCAGTTTTTGGTGTTTTGAAGCCAAAACTTTGAAAATCCTTGTTTTGATTTGTGAACATGTTTTTGGCGGTGTATCGAAGAGCTTATAGAGCTGGGTTGCCGATTGGCGTAAACCCCTAGCGCCCATCGCTCGACTGTTCACCAATAGTTTTGGATTTTGCCCCTTGGGGGCTAGGCTGAGAATACTAGAATTTCCAGTATCGGTCGACCGACCACTCTGGGTCAGTCGACCGAGCCTGGAAACAGAAAGTTTCCAGGCAGTGGAATACTGGAATTTCCAGTATCGGTCGACCGACCACTCTGGGTCAGTCGACCGAGCCTGGAAACAGAAAGTTTCCAAGCAATGGAATACTGGAATTTCCATTATCAGTCGATCGACCACTCTGGGTCAGTCGACCGAGCCTGGAAACAGAAAGTTTCCAGGCAGTGGAATACTGGAATTTCCAGTATCGGTTGACCGACCACTCTGGGTCAGTCGACCGAGCCTGGAAACAGAAAGTTTCCAGGCATGATTCAGTTGACTGACCACCCTGGCCCAGTCGACTGAATCTGCCGTCTCTGCCTATTTTGCCTTTTGTGTTTGAGTTTCCAACTTTTATCGATTCGTGATGATCCCATTTGTTGTTATCATTTATTATGACTTTGATGACTCCTTTTTCGGGATTTTTGAATATCCATTTTGATGGATTCTTTATCGGTTTAATTGGATTTGATTCACGTCTTCGAATGTGAATTTTAATGATCGATTGTTTCTACAATCATTTCTATGACTTGTCACTTTAAAAATACAAAGGTTTCTATACTAGTAGTAAATACTCAAACTCTTTTACTAAAATGATTTCAACTCTATTTTTAATACAAAGTTCGTTTATAAAACCGTTTTCTAATCTATTAGTATATACAAACCTTTACCTCATTCATATGAGAAAATATAATTAAACGGCTTAGCAAAACAAGTGGTATGAAACGCTTGCGTTTACTTCGTCGGTTAATTCTTTGACTTGTTCGATTGAAACTCTTGTGACAATTTTCGAGTGGAAATCTACAATTTGTTCGTAAATATTTAAGTTAAGCTAGTGGTTATGGGACATGAAGCTAAACTCTTATATTTACTAGCTTACTGTAATCGACACTTCTTGATGATCGATGATGATCATTTTATGGTTTAGACTAGCAATGTGCAATGTCTCTTTATCCACATGGGGGACTGTACTCGTTTTATTGAGATTCGTCTCATTTCTTTATGGGCTAGCGACCCTTTTAATGTGTTTTGATTCATTGGATGTACCATTTGTACTGCGTCGATGTTCCGAATTGTTTATGATACACGTGTTGGTGAGTTTTCATGCTCCCGCTTGGGATTGGCCATCCTTTTCTTGTGATTTCTGGATTTCTAATTATTGATTTCTGGAATTTATGTTTCACCACCTTTTTCAGTTAGCATTGATATGTATGTCATTTATTGTGGCTTGGTGAATTAAATTAAGAATATGACATTCTTTTTAATCTTTGAGAAGATTCTTGTGATATTGATTAATCTCTGGATTGATTTTCGATTAGATACTTATCACAGTATGGCTTTATGGTTATCATTCGTTTTCGTCATATCTCTTATTCTATATCACTTTATCTTATATTTATAGCTAGACTGATCCGTTTATTATTTTCTTCTTAAATAATACTTGGGTCAGACTGAGATTTTACAGGTGCTTCCTCATGACTTCTTATCTGGGACTATCATCTGACTTTTGGCTAACTACTTTAGTATTGTAGTTTTTGGTTGTATACATTCGATATATTGACTCATTGATGTATACATATTCTGTTGTCTAGCACTTGTATCTATTCTTTTTGATATTGTGGATCTTGTTTGACCACTACTCTGATGTACACTTTCATGTGTTATATTCATATCTATTTCCGCCTTTGTGATATGAATTGTCTGTGACTGATTTGCGTTATGTTTATTTCTATATTTGTTTCCGAAGTATATACACATAGCCACCATGTAGTAGCTTTGAGTTTGTATTGGTATGTCGGATTTCCTCTTGAGATGAAAAGTTATATTTTTATTTGGCATATCGGTACTCGCACAAAGCAATTACATGGATGGTCGCTTCTCAACAGCCTTATTCTCCGCGCTAGTCGACGGCATTACCCCGTAGTGTCCTTGGCTAGCGTGGGCATAGAGGTGGGGCGTCACAGCATGGTATCAGAGCTAAACTTCGGAACAATATAGAATAATTTTATAAGGATCATGTCCTAAGTCTTTCTTAGGAGTCGTGCTTTAGGAATTTATTCGAGTCAATTGGACCCGTTCTATCCTATTTTCTTTTATGATTCCTTGTTTTATCAATCATGATTGTTTGATATTCATTCTGAGAATAACTTTTTTTCTTCTTTCTTTCTTAAAGAAGAGAAATGGTTAGATCTGGCCGTACCAACGTCGGTCAATCCAGTGCTACTCCTCAGGAGGGAGTATTTATGTCTGCCCAGTAGCTTCTAGATCTTGTTAAGAATGCTCAAGCTATCAGACCCATTCCAAAGCTTACTCATCCTAGATCCGGTTTTGCACGCTTGTGTAGAGATTATACCGATTTGGGTGGAAGGCCATTCCGGGGATCTGAGAGTGTCATTGAAATCCAAGTTGGGCTTAGATCATGCGACCGCATCTTTCTCGCATGAATCTTGTTGATCTCCACCGAGTCCAAGTGGCTTCAAGCATGCTCCAAGAAAGAGCATTGGATTGGTATGAGCTTCTTATTTCTAAAATCGTTGAAGCGGATCTCACTTGGGAGCAATTTCGGGAAAGGTTCGAATTGAAATTTGTGCCGGAGGCTGAAAAGGTAACTTTGGCCCGGCGTTTTATCGACCTTGTTCAAGGTGAATCTTCTGTGGCAGATTATGTCGCATCTTTCGAATCTCTATCAAAATATGGGGTCGAATATATTAATACCCCATTGAAGAAAAATCAGAGATTCGTTTATGGCTTGAACAAGAATCTCAAGAAGCCATTACTTCTGAAATTGGAAGTTTCTTTCGATCAGCTTATAGATATCGCTCTTCGACTTGAAGAGGCCGATAGAGAAATTGATGTTGAAGTTGTGCGTGCCAGACAAAACTTCAACAATAACTTGAGGAGGCCTATTAAGTTCAAAGGCCCCAATCCCAATCCCAACAAGAAAGAGAAGCAAGAAACTTCGATAGTAAAATCTCCTACCTCTAGTCGTGGACGATGCAACAATTGTGGCCTTACGGACCACTATGCAAATTAGTGCCCGAAACCATTTTTTGTCGTTATTGAAAAAGTACGGGCCATCTTATATCTACATGTCCCATACTCCAAAGTAGGAGAGAGGGAGAGTTGAATGTCGTGCAAGCTTCTAGTGACATTTCTCTTGGTCAAGGTAATTCTCTTTCTATCTTTGATGACATTTATTTTGTTATCATCTTATTCGAGTTCTTTTTGATATGGGTTTCATCTCATTATTTTTAATATCAAAAGAACTTGTGATTCTTTTTCTTTAAACATTTCTGGGCTTGATGACTTCCTTAAGGATTGCGAATCCGGATTGGTGGATCCGCAACACTCAATATGCTTTTTATTAATGTCGAAATTTATTTTATGTGATTTTTCTTTCCGAGCCGATTTTTACTTATGCTTCAGAATTGACTTTTGTAAGGATTGGCTTAATTATTATAAAGCCATATCCTTTGTCCCATGTGGATTAGTCATCTTCGACATTTTCAATCTGTTAAGCAGATTTCTGTTTTTCCTTTGTGATTTTGATTCCAATTTGATGGCATCATTTTATTCTTTAAGCTCACATAATGAGGAAAGTGTTATTTCTCTCATTCATGTAGTTTGAGAATTTTTCGGTATTTTTGAGTTTGTCTTAGGATTATCACCTAAGCAATCTTTTGAGCGGTATTAAGGTCTTTTTAGCTCGACCTTGCCACTGATTTTCATTTGCTACGAGTTGCGGGAGTTAGCATTCCATTTACCGCATTCCGCACTCGTTATGAAACTTATGAATGACTTATTATGTCATTCAGTTTGTCCAGCTTAATTCATCCATTTTATAAATTGAGTATTCTATGAATATTTCGATGAGACCATTCTTGTATTTATTGATTTTGGATGAAAACAACAACTTCAAATTTTGCAAATCTTTTTCATAAGATTTATTTATAAGTACAATTTGATTTTTGCTCTTAAACGAGCAAAGAATATTCTTAAAGGTTTTTAAGAAATATGTTTATCATATAGAAGATGATTTTGTGATTGTATTGCCCATTGAGTGCTTTAAGAATTCTGGTCGATGCGCTTGATCAACGTTATCGATAAGAATCTCCTAAACACTTTGATGAGACAGTCAGACAAAATATATTGACTTGTAAAATAAAAGTTTTTCTAAAAAGATTATTACATAAAGATAATTGTAATTTTAAAAGTTTTAGCTTTTCGGAAAAGAAGATTATTTAAAAGAACTCTTTTCCGATACTCTTATTCTTGTGATTCCCGAAGGGAACCAAGACTTTATCTTTTGTACCAATGCTAATTGTATTGGTTTGGATGCCGTTCTCTTGCAAAAGAGAACGTGCTATCACTTGTGCTTCTAAATCATTAAAGCCGATCGAGACTAGGTATGCCACTCATGATCTAGTGCTCGCGGCTATTGTTTTCGCTTTTAGAGTTTGGCATCATCATTTTTGGGGGAGAAATTTGTTCTCCACCTCGATCATAAATCTTTGGAATATTTATTTTCTCATAAGGAACTTAAAGTTGGTTCGAGTTCCTTACATCTTATGATCTTGATATTCTTTATACTCCCGAAAGGGGGAAATCGTGTTGCCAATGCGCTTAGTTGCAAGCAACAAGTGGTTGTTTCTTTGATGATGTCCAAAAGGAATAATCTTTTTACCAAGTTCATTGGACATTTCGATGTACTTCGTTTTAGTGAGCTTCGTCTCATTTTTCTTTTATGGACTAGCGTCCGATGTTCTTTTATGGCCTTCGGTTCATTGGACGTACCGTTTTTGTACTACGTCGGTGTTCCGAATTATTTGAGTTTCCGTTCATCGGCGTACCGTTATTGTATTACGTCGATGTTCGGAGTTATTCGTGTTTCCAGTTTCTCGGGTGTATTGTTATTGTACTACGCCGTTGCCCCGGCTCAATTTTCTGCTATTCTTGACGTTTTCCACATCTTTTAATTATGGAAATGATTTTAGGTTTTCGATTATTATTCTTGAGCCTGGTGTTATAGTAGGGATTGAAGTTTCACCAGATTTGACTTTTGAGCAACATTCTATTCGCATCATTTCTTCGGGGGTTGAGTGCCTTTGAAATAAAGATGTTCTTTTTGTGAAAGTCCGGTGGTTCTCAAATCCTAAGGATTCCTCTTGGGAATCCAGAGAATTCATCGAGCGAACACGTTCGGGCTAACTCTTTCGTGCTCTTTATGGTGAACTTCTTATTTCAAATTTTCCTTTTTGTTGATATGCTTCTATGGTTGTTACTCTTTATTTTCTTCTTAAGTATTGCGAGGACGCAATTTCTTTAAGGAGGGAAGTCCGTAACAACCCGCATATTTATCGATTGTATATTTAAATATTTTTTTTAAATATTTCATCGTTAGTCGGATTTTTGACCGAAAAGCTACTTTTTGCAAACAGTCGAATTAGGACTCGAGACCACTTCCATTGAGTTCAAAATGCGTTTGCAACCTTTTTGAGTATAAGCTTCGATATGTTTGGAGTTAGTAGAATATTGCTACTTTTTCACTTAGGGCTTTGGGTTTGGGTTCAGCCCATTTGCCCAATTGTGGTTTTATCAACCCAACTCCACTCCAACTCTTCATTACTTCATTTCTAATTCCTAATACTCAAGCTTTAGCAACAATGGTGGGAGAGATGGGAAATGGAAATTCCTAAGCCCTAATTTCATTTGCAAATTCATGCACTTGCTCCAAATTCAAGAAGAAGCTTTTGGTAAGCCTCCTCTTCTTCTTCCCCAACTCGTTCTCCTTTCAATTTCAGAAATTTCCTAAACCTAATTTAGGAAATTTTTCTCTTTTAACCTTAGATTCAAGCTTGTTGAGTTGGAATTGAAGAGTGATTGTCCTTGCCATTGCTCTATAGCTTCTTCTTCATTGATTTTGTGAAAAGGTGAGATTTTTTTATCACATCTTTGTCTATAACTATCTTTGATGTTAGGTATGAATTCCTAACACTTGTTCATGATCATTTGCTTTTGGTTTGAATTGATTTGGTGAACATTTCAGTTTTTGGTGTTTTGAAGCCAAAACTTTGAAAATCCTTGTTTTGATTTGTGAACATGTTTTTGGTGGCGTATCGAAGAGCTTATAGGGTTGGGTTGCCGATTGGCGTAAACCCCTAGCGCCCATCACTCGACCGTTCGCCAATTGTTTTGGATTTTGCCCCTTGGGGGCTAGGCTGAGAATACTGGAATTTCCAGTATCGGTCGACCGACCACTCTGGGTCAGTCGACCGAACCTGGAAACAGAAAGTTTCCAGGCAGTGGAATACTGGAATTTCCAGTATCGGTCGACCGACCACTCTGGGTCAGTCGACCGAGCCTGGAAACAGAAAGTTTCCAAGAAGTGGAATACTGGAATTTCCAGTATCGGTCGACCGACAACTCTGTGTCAGTCGACCGAGCCTGGAAACAAAAAGTCTCCAAGCAGTGGAATACTGGAATTTCCAGTATCGGTCGACCGACCACTCTGGGTCAGTCGACCGAGCCTGGAAACAGAAAGTTTCCAGGCATGATTCAGTCGACTGACCACCCTGGCCCAGTCGACTGAATCTGCCGTCTCTGCCTATTTTGCCTTTTGTGTTTGAGTTTCCAACTTTTATCGATTCGTGATGATCCCATTTGTTGTTATCATTTATTGTGACTTTAATGACTCCTTTTTTGGAATTTTTGAATATCCATTTCGATGGATTATTTATCGGTTTAATTGGATTTGATTCACGTCTTCGAATGTGAATTTTAATGATCGATTGTTTCTACAATCATTTCTATGACTTGTCATTTTAAAAATACAAAGGTTTCTATACTAGTAGTGAATATTCAAACTCTTTTACTAAAATGATTTCAACTCTATTTTTAATACAAAGATCGTTTATAAAACCGTTTTCTAATCTATTAATATATACAAACCTTTACCTCATTCGTATGAGAAAATATAATTAAACGGCTTAGCAAAACAAGTGGTATGAAACGCTTGCGTTTACTTCGTCGGTTAATTCTTTGACTTGTTCGATTGAAACTCTTGTGACAATTTTCGAGTGGAAATCTACAATTTGTTCATAAATATTTATGTTAAGCTAGTGGTTATGGGACATGAAGCTAAACTCTTATATTTACTATCTTACTGTAATCGACACTTCTTGATGATCGATGATGATCATTTTATGGTTTAGACTAGCAATGTTTGATGTCTCTTTGTCCAAATGGGGGACTGTACTTCGTTTTATTAAGCTTCGTCTCATTTCTTTGTGGGCTAGCGACCCATGTTCTTTTAATGTGTTTCGATTCATTGGATGTACCGTTTGTACTACATCGATGTCTCAGCTTTTTGATTCATTGGACGTACCGTTGCACTGCGTCGATGTTCAGAATTATTATGTGTTTCGATTCATTGGATGTACCGTTTGTACTACATCGATGTCTCGGATTTTCGATTCATTGGACGTACCATTGTACTGCGTCGATGTTCCGAATTGTTTTGTGTTTCGATTCATTGGATGTACCGTTTGTACTACATCGATGTCTCGGCTTTTCAATTCATTGGACGTACCGTTTGTACTACGTCGATGTTCCGAATTGTTTTGTGTTTCGATTCATTGGATGTACCGTTTGTACTACATCGATGTCTCGGCTTTTCGATTCATTGGACGTACCGTTTGTACTGTGTCAATGTTCTGAATTGTTTTGTGTTTCGATTCATTGGATGTACCGTTTGTACTACATCGATGTCTCGGCTTTTCGATTCATCGGACGTACCGTTTGTACTGTATCGATGTTCCGAATTATTTGTGATACACGTGTTGGTGAGTTTTCATGCTCCCGCTTGGGATTGGCCATCCTTTTCATGTGATTTCTGTATTTCAAATTATTGATTTCTGAAATTTATGTTTCACGACCTTTTTCAGTTAGCATTGATATGTATGTCATTTATTGTGGCTTGGTGAATTAAATTAAGAATATGACATTCTTTTTAATCTTTGAGAAGATTCTTGTGATATTGATTAATCTCTGGATTGATTTTCGATTAGATACTTATCACAGTATGGCTTTATGGTTATCATACGTTTTTGTCATATCTCTTTTTCTATATCACTTTATCTGATACTTATAGCTAGACTGATCCGTTTATTATTCTTCTTAAATAATACTCGGGTTAGACTGAGATTTTACAGGTGCTTCCTCATGACTTCTTAGCTGGGACTATCATCTGACTTTTGGCTAAATACTTTAGTATTGTAGTTTTTGGTTGTATACATTCGATATATTGACTCATTGATGTATACATATTCTGTTGTCTAGCACTTGTATCTATTCTTTTTGATATTGTGGATCTTGTTTGACCACTACTCTGATGTACACTTTCATGTGTTATATTCATATCTATTTCCGCCTTTGTGATATGAATTGTCTGTGACTGATTTGCGTTATGTTTATTTCTATATTTGTTTCCGAAGTATATATACATAGCCACCGTGTAGTAGCTTTGAGTTTGTATCGGTATGTCGGATTTCCTCTTGAGATGAAAAGTTATATTTTTATCTGGCATATCGGTACTCGTAGAAAGCAATTACATGGATGGTCGCTCCTCAACAGCCTTATTCTCCGCGCTAGTCGACGACATTACCCCGTAGTGTCCTTGGCTAGCATGGGCATAGAGGTGGGGCGTCATAAGTTTCCTCCTACATCTATAGCTGGCTTATCAGGTCCCTTTATGGGCCTCCTAATCACTTCAAGTTCGATCAAATAAAATACATTTAAATCTAATTTAAACATGCATCCTTATATTATATCGATACGTGTGTATACAACTTTTATATACGTACTATTTTTAACAAAAATAAAATAAAAATTTATAACTAATGTATCATAAATATGAATTAACTTAATTAATGTATAACGACTATAATTTAATTAAATCAGGTGGTAGTCGGAGTATTAAACATTTTGGTTGTGTAACTCTTAGGTGTAAATTCCTTCAGCGATTAATATCGACCAATTCGAATATTAATGTTTGCACATTATCTTAGTTAGTGATATGACATTATGGTCAAATTTATCACTTATATAGCTTCAGTAAAATACAATTTTACTTATTTTAAGTGTTATCTGGTAGTGATAATTATTTACACTAATTCTCTTTGTTAAAACCGTATCACATTAGGACTTATGGAATTTGGTAATGGTTAAAATTCCAATATCGTCCATATTCAACTTTATAGTCCAAGCGTAATGTCCTTGGTTCAATAGTAACAATTATTATTAACTGAATTGCTTTAGAAGAGACTTTTGCTTTAATTTAACTTCAGTTGACCGTGAAACTAACCTCATATAACTAGGAGAAGAATTTTGTATTGAATAGTATTTCACTTCCAATGCTTCTACTCGACCCAACTATAGTCGTTTAATGGACATCATGTCATGATTTAACTATAATCAAAGCGGAATTTCCATATTGAAGATCGACAGTATTCTGAAGCTGAGAGAATTGTGTAATATTGACTCATCGATATTTTCTATTCGACCTTAGTTATATTAACCAATAGAAAACTATCAAGTGAGTCATTCCATAGTTATCCAATAACTATCAATACATAGCCCCTTGGTGGCCCCAGCAGCCATGAGTAATACACTACCCATCATTTGATGAGCTTTGCGTACTCAGTCTTAATGGATGCATCAATATACAATCTTGATACATTTGTCTAGGAATATTTAAAACAATGCGCTTATTATATTGTGATATATTGCTCATGATTACTACACCTTCTAATTACTATTAGAAAACACACCATTTATGGATTTTCTATTAAATATACTTAAATTAAACAATTAATTAGTTATAACACAATATAACATGTATATGATAGAAAGAAACACCTTTTATTTCAAATGAGATTTAATTTTGAGTTAATAATTTACAGTAAATTACAAAATTGTTCTTAGGACATACCCTTAACTCTATCAATCTCTCACTTGCATTTGGGGCCAATTATGGAATCTTTATCTCATCCCTTCAACCAGTTTGATGAGGATTGATCGAGCCAGTCCCTTTATGAATGATCTACTATGTTGTTTTAATTATCTACTCTTTCAATCAACTTTCTCTGACGTTGATAAACTACCTTTATTATGTTAAACTATTCGGAGTATGTTTCTCAACTTCTAGTGAGCTCTTATCATTACATTATTAGAATATAACAATAATGTATTATTCTCAATACTTGGAATCACCCCTAGCTCATTTATAAATTTGCGCATTTATATTTATACATTGCTTTTATTGTGGCACTATTCAAGATGATGTACTTAGCCTTTTCATTGAATCAGCCACAATGTTTTGTTTGGAACATTTCCAACTTAAAGCTTCTCAATTAAGGTTTGAACATGAATTTAATATTGACATATTATACCCAATAGAACATATGATGTTCAAGCCCGAACAAACCTTCATAAGGAGTTCGTTGTTTCTGTAAACAGTTCTCTAGTATTCCATAAATACTCGATATCACTCTAAACTACCATTGAGTGATCTTAATTTGGATTTGATATTTGCTTCATGCATCAAATACATAAGAAAATTACGACATTGAAGGCAACACAACATATATGATAACGCCTATCCCTAGTGCATAAGAAATCCATCTTACATGTTCCATATTAAACATTTTAATAACATATCTTTGCATATCGTTTGGACATTCCAACATCCTTTATACTTATTATAAAAGATATAACTTACAAACCAATATTAAATATTAAACAACCAAACTAGAACTGATTTTAACATAAGTACATCTTAATAATCAATGGTATGTTGTTTACTTATAGTTAAAAATATTTATGTTCCTTTTAATGTTCTTTCCTGTAGACACGACTTCCTTTGCGTTTTGACTAAAATTCAAACTATTCGATATCTATACAAACATTATTCAACTTTGAAGCTTTTTGAACGATACTTTCATATCCGTTTTTGGATCGAATCCTAAAACCCACAAACTCAATATCGCTTCCACTAACTTCGAGACACTTTGGTAGTTATGTGCAAACAGTTTATTCTAAATCATTATTTAGAATTCATTGTTACAGCATATATGTATCAAAATGCAAAGTCGTACTAGGAGATAATTTTTTGAATAAAATCCTAAATAAATTGAGCACATTGAATGATAAATCTGTTATGATAATTTCAACAATTTGAAATTTATGATTTTATTCTTATCAACGTTGTTGATTATATTCCAACTACATCGATCTTTCTTTTGAGGACACACTTACAACCAATGGATCATATCATTTTGAGTAAAACTATCAAAATCATATTTTAATAATGTACTTGGAACCCTTTTGGATTTGTGGATTATACCATATGGCGTAGTCAATACTCTTAATGGTTTAATTGACAACTGAGAATTATATATTCTTGACATTAATAAAAAACTCATAGTTTATCTATAATGTGCGGAAATACTTATTAAACACTCCAATGCGTTGTGTTCATTTCAGTTTGTTTAATTTCATTTTATGCCACGTAATCAATTTCATCTTTGGATCATATCCAAATCCTCTTTACTACCAATAATTTAAAAAAAACTTCTTTTCTACGAAGTTGGTATTTATGAAAATAACAATAGCTTCTTGGTGCAACGAAATAGGTATCCATAAAAACTTTATGAATTGCCTTATATAAAAATAATTTGGTTTTAGTTTTAAATATTTAAATTCAAAACGTAAATTGGTCATCCATTGATGATCGTTCCCAAACTTCTTCTAGGGTGATTCATATTAGATCCCTTATGATCAATAATTATGTGTAGCCTTTCAACTCACACCACTTGTCAACTCCTTGACCTAGGATATGTTGGAGTTTATTATAAACCCTTGTCTCGTATGATTTTGTAAACTATTCTTTAAATGAAATTAATTATAATCTCGTGTACTACTTTCAAATACTCGACCTTATAAAAAAAAGTAAACTCAATTTCACTCGTCATCAATCATACTTTGTTCAACAAAGTTCGATTACTCATTATCGATACATCATTATGTATCATAAGGAGGATTGACTTTTGAGATTGAATCTTTATTCATTTTTAGGTAGGTTCAGAACTCCTTTTAATATACTCACATATTCGATCAAATCAAATCATTTTATTTTCTATTGCACATAATTTAATTTACTTCAGTTTTACAATCTATGAACTTATTTGTGATGCCCCACTCCAAGACCCGCATTAGCAAAGAGTATTACTAGGTAACACCGTCTGCTAATACGAAGAATAGAGCTGGATAGAAGCGACCATCTATAGCCTTGTCTTAATTATCTTTTGAATACGCTGACAATTGCCATACATTTTTTTCTTCTTTCTCAAATGGATCGACATATCCAATAATTACTTAATACAAAGCCATAGGTGGCTGAAGGATCTATCAGAACAAAATATAACAACTCAAATGTAATACACATCATAGAACAGTCGATCATCACATACATTTACACATATATAGATACATTACAGAGTATATAAAATGATACATGTCAAGTGGTAAAGCAAACCACAATATACAGGCGAGTCAAAAGAATACATATCAGAGTTACAGCCAAAAAGGACTACACAAAAAGCTATAACAAAAAGGAGCTAGCAGAATAGTCCATGCGAAAGCAAAATAGGCTAAGTCCAATGTACCTAACCTGAAACATCTCGGTCTGACCCGAGTATAAAATACACGGGTCAGTCTAGCTAAACAAATCAGTTAGATAAACTAAATGATAATGAACATACAAGGTCATAAAGTACCACAAATATCTCCAAAAGAGATAACCAGATCATTTAACAAAAGATGAATCATAACAAGCCTCATATCATCGACAACTCAAATAAACAAAGGATGTGAATATCCCAAAACAAGCCAAAAAGGCAAATAACAAATACCAATAAAGGTAACACAAGTTTCCATAAGGTAATCGCTATATATCGTGTGGTTCTAAGGACCTACACCGAAAGGCGATACACTAGGGAAATATAATTGTCAAAAAAAAAAAGATGCTCGAGCTCAGTACTGTATAACAAGGATCCACAAGCCCGAAGGCAACAAACCCGAATATCTCTCGAGCGGTGACGAATGACCAACTCCAAAAGCGATACTATAGGGCAACAAACCCAAAGGCACAAACTCGAAGGTACAAGCCCGAAGGCAACATACTCGAAGGTACATACCCGAATATCTCTCGAGCGATGACGAATGACCAACTCCAAAAGCGATACTATAAGGCAACAAACTGGCAGAATGTGTCACAACTCTCAGAAAGGAACCCGAAAAATGATTACGTAACTCCCATACCACACGTTCGCACTAAACGGTTTACTAACCGTTATTCAATTTCACACTCAAAGCAGTACAAAGTTCACCTCATCTCATCAGTAAACCAGACCCAAAGGTCAAAACGGTCAAATGAATAGATTAGGAATTAACTGAAAAGATAAACACACATGTTCATAGCATGCGTTTTATTTAATCATTTAATTCTCCTCCCTCTTCGCTCGAAGTGCAAAATTGTGTGTTTTATATAGAAATTATAAGTTGGAGAAACGAGCTTTTAATACAATTTAAAAAGATCACTTTATAAAAACCCGTGTACGAAATCTAAAAAGAATCATCAAAGTCAAAAATGCGATAACAACTCATTGGATGGACAAAAATCGATAAAAAATGGAAATTCAGTCTAAAATAGGCAAAAATAGGCAGTTCCAAACGTCTGATTTAGAATCCAGACGTCTGGATTTATTCTATGGAAATTCAAAAACCTTCTAGACGTTTGGAGGGTGGCTTCAGACGTCTGACTTGTTGCATCAGACGTCTGAAAGGTGGTATCAGACGTCTGACACAATGTTTCAAACGTCTGAGAGGTTGTTTCAGACGTCTGACTTTGTTTTTTGCCATTTCTATAAATTTCTGTCGTATATTTTTGTGTTCCAGGTTTAAAACCAGACGTTTGAACTTGCATTTCAGACGTCTGAAGACCTGGTCTGGGCAACAATTTTCCTAGGCCTTGATGGCCAAAACAAATGGGAAGCTATCGGACGAGCAACGAAGACTAGGGGATTACACCAAACGATAACCCAGTCTTATAGGCTCCTCGATACACCCCAAACAACATGTCCAAATATCCATAATAGGATCTTTAAAGATTTTATCTCCAAAACACAAAAATTTGGAGAATTCACCATATCAATCCAAATCAAAAGCAAATGAACATGAATAGATGTTAGGAATTCATACCTAACAACAACGAAAGCTATAGACGTAGATGTGAGTTCAAAAACTCACCTTTTAACTCAAAAACAATGATGAGAAGCTCAAACACAAAGAAAAGATCAACCACTCTTCACTTCAACCCTACAAGTTCCAATCTAAGATCAAAAACAAATATTTCCTAAATTAGGTTATAGGAAATTTCTGAAATTGAAGAGAGATTGAGATGGAGAAGGTGAAAAGGAGGCTTACTTAAGCTTCTCTTTGATTTTTGAGCAAGAATTTGAGTTTGCAAAGGAAACTAGGGCTTAGGAATTTCTAATTCCTTTTCTCTTCCCCCATTTCTAAAGCTTGAAGTGTTAGGAAATGATAGAATGAATAAAGAGGTGAGGGGGTGGAGTTAGGATATAAGATGAGTTGGGTTAGTGGGCTGAACCCAAACCCAAACCCAAAGCCCTAATAGAAAATAGCAAAATTCTACTCAACTCCAAACATATCGATGCTTATACTCAAAAAGATCGTAAACGCCATTTTGGACTCAATGGAAGTGGTCCCGAGTCCTAATTCGACCGTTTGCAAAAAGTGACATTTCAGACTTAAATCCGACTAACGATGCTATATTTAAATAAAACATTTAAATATACAATCGTAAAATATGCGGGTTGTTACAAATCTCCCCTCCTTAACAAAATTGCATCCGTGCAATTCCTAGAGAAGAATTTGTAACAACTACATACTTACATCACCCAAAAAGGAAAGAAAAATAAGCTTGAGATAAAGAGATATTCTCACCATTGCTAAGCAAAGATAGAAAACCCGGATAGGATCGCTCGATAAACTCTCTGGTTTCCCAAGTACAGTCATTGGGACTAACGGACCATTGAACTTTAATGAGCGGCACTTCCTTATTTTGAAGGTGTCTCACCTCCAAGGCAAGTACGCGAATAGGCTGCTGTACTATAGATAAGTCTGGTGAGATCTCAAGCCCTTGCAAATCAGGAGAATCGATAACAGAATCTGATTCTCGAAGACACTTCCGAAGCTGAGAGACATGAAACACGTCGTGAACACCGGATATATGAGCTGGAAGTGAAACTCTATAAGCCACAGGGCCAATACGTTCAGTAATAGGAAATGGTCCTACAAAGCGAGGAGCCAATTTCCCTGTCGTACCGAAGCGCATAACCCCTTTCAAAGGAGAAACACGAATAAAGACGAGATCATCAACCGAGAACTCGAGAGGCTTCCTACGGTTATCCGCGTAGGATTTCTTGCGGCTCTATGCCTATTTCATTCTTTGACGAATAAGATCAATCTTCTCAGAAGAATCATGAACAAAATCTGGGCCAAGAATAAGCTTCTCCCCAGATTCCAACCAACATGAACGTGATCGACATGGCCTTCTGTATAAGGCTTCGAAAGGAGCCATACCGATACTGGACTGAAAACTATTGTTGTAGGAGAACTCTTCAAGGGGTAGATGATCCTCCCAACCACCTCCGAAATCGAGAATACAAATACGAAGGAGATCTTCTTAGATACGATTCACTCGTTCGGTCTGTCCATCAGACTGTGGATGATAAGCTGTGCTGAAATTAATCTTTGTTCCCAAAGCTTGCTGAAGACTCTGCCAGAAATTACTTGTGAATAAAGGATCACGGTCACTCACAATCGAACTAGGAACACCGTGAAGTCTCATGATTTCCTTGATATATAACTTAGCCAAAAGAGAAGCAATCCTATTAGATTTAATAGGAACAAAATGAGCTGATTTGGTGAGGCGATCAACAATAACCCAAATGCTAGAATGGCCCGATCTCGTACGAGGTAGGCCATCAATGAAATCCATCGAAATTCGATCCCATTTCCATAATGGAATCTCTAGAGGCTGAAGGAGACCAGAAGGGCGCTGATGTTCGGCTTTAATACGTTGACAAGTCAAGAAATTACTCACATAACTCGCCACATCACGCTTCATGCCTTCCCAATAATAAAGGCGATGCATATCGGCATACATCTTACTACTGCCAGGATGAACGGTATACTTAGAACGATGACAATCATCAAGAATGTCATGCCTAACTGCAGAATCAGAAGGCACAACAAGACAGTTCTTCTTGCGAAGACACCCATGAAAATCAATGCTGAAATCTCGCAACGCCTCATCACGGGATTCAATCTCACAAAGCTGAATAAGATGCACAAGATCAGGATCACGCCGCTAAGCTTTGGCAATACGATCAAATAGAGAGGATCGAGCTTCCAAACTAAATAATACTATCGGATAATCAAAGGATGGAGCTCGATCACGAATATCACAAAAAGATAGAGTCTCAAGAATATCCCATTCGGTAAGCATTATAGAAACGACAGCCGAATGTCTGCGACTAAGCGCATCAGCAACACGATTACCCTTACCATGGGTAAACTGGATATCAAAGTCATAGGAAGCAAGAAACTCGAGCCAATGTTGTTGCCTCATATTGAGTTCCTTCTGAGTGAACAAATACTTCATGGATTTATGATCGGTATAGAGAATGAAGCGCTCGCCTAATAAATAGTGTCGCCAAATCTTCAAGGTGAAGACAATGGCGACTAACTCAAGATCATGAGTGGCATAGCGAACTTCATTCGAACGCAATTGCCTAGAAGCATAAGCAACTACTTGATCCTTCTGCATAAGCACAGCACCGAGACCACTACCACAAGCATCCGTTTAGACAACAAGATCATGATTCCCCTCGGGAACCACAAGAATAGGAGCATTAGTGAGAAGTTCCTTTAATGTCTGAAAGGAAGCTGCACACTTGTCGGACCAAATATAACGAATGCCTTTCTAAGTAAGGCTGGTGAGAGGAAGCACAACACGGGAAAAATCCTTAATGAACCAACGGTAATAACCCGCCAATCCAAGGAAACTACGAATCTCATGAACATTCTCGGGCCTCTTCCAATTCTGGATAGCTTCGATCTTTGAGGGATCGACAGAAATGCCGTCGGAAGATACAACATGGCCTAAGAACTTAACCTTATTCTCCTAAAAATGGCACTTGGAGAATTTGGATTTAATCTGATGGTGACGAAGAGTACTCAAGACAATTCTCAAGTGATTAGCATGCTCATCTTCAGACTTAGAATAAACAAGAATGTCATCAATGAAAACAAGGACGAACTTATCAAGATATTCCCAGAATACTCGATTCATAAGATCAACAAAGAAAGCATTGGCATTCGTCAAACCGAACGGCATAACGAGCCACTTGAAAGAACCATATCGAGTGCGGAAAGCTGTAAGAGGTATGCTATCTTCCGGGACTCTGAGCTGGTGAAAACCAGTGGCAAGGTCGAGCTGAGAGAAGACCTTAGCGCCACTCAATAGATCGAACATATCATCGATCCTAGGCAATGGATACCTATTCCTGATGGTTAACTCGTTAAGCTTGCGATAGTCGATGCAGAGCCTAAGAGTTCCACCGGACTTCTTCACAAAGACGACCGCGGTACCCCACTGTGAAAAACTGGACTGAATCAACTATTCGGACTAAAGCTCTAAAAGCTGCTTCTTGAGTTCCTCATTTTCTTTTGTAGACATCCTCAAGGGAGGACGGCCAACTGGCTGCACGCCTGGAATGAGATCAATGCGGAACTCGATCGCCCGCTTGGGTGGCAAACCCAAAACCGGCTCAAAAACATCAGAGAAGTCACAAACAATAGGAATACAAGATATATCATCATCATCTCGCAAGTCAAGAGAATATAAAGCCATTTCAGAATTATCCACATTCCGAAGAACAAGTGATAGCTGAGTAGACGAATCTGGGTGTCGAAGATATAAATTTTTTTCAGAACAAATAATCCTGGCATTGTATCTCACTAGCCAGTCCATACCCAAAATCATATCAAATCTTAGATAGGAAATAATGTGCAGATTCGCACGAAAAGAAAAGCCACATAAAACAATCTCAACATCATCACAAAGCATGCTAAGGGTTGCGGATCCCCCAATAGGATTCGCAATCCTAAACGAAGTAACCATACAAGAAACATTCAAAGACAAATCATCGACGAGCTTTTTCAGTACGAAAGAATGTGAAGCACCCGTATCGAAAAGAACTCAAATACTACGGTGATGAAATAAAATAGAACCTTCCAAAATAGATGGAGATATACCTCTGGGCTGAGAAGAACCTCCAGAAGCCTTAGCAACATAAAGCTTGCCAGACTTGGCATTAGCAAGAACAGTAGGGCAGGAGGAAACATGATGACCTTCCTTCTTGCAATAACGGCAGAAGAGAGGCTTAGGACAAGCTCGAATCATATGATCAGGAGAACCACAATTGAAACACTTACGAATGGAAGGTGTTCCAGCAGATTGAGAGTTAGAACCAGATTCAACGGGCTTTTTCTTCTTGGAAGGGAAAAATTCCCGCTTATGAAATGGAAACTTCTTCTTATTGGGGTTCTTGTGAACCTCAACATCATCACCACTATCACACTCCTTCTCGATGGCTTCGAGATGAAGTGCCGAGTCAACCAACTCCTCAAAAGAAAGCTTAAGCTGAAGCATTAAAGACTTCTTAAGATATTTCTTAAGACTAGAGACAAACTTCGTATTCTTCTTATAAGAGGTGCTAATGAATTCAAGACCATACTTAGATAAGGCCTCGAATGATGCAACATATTCAGAGATGGAGGACTTCCCTTGCTTCAACTCAAGGAAGCGACGGGTTAATAAAACTTTCTTAGATTCAAGAACGAAATTGAGTTCGAATCGTTCCCGAAACTGAGTCCAAGAAAGAACCGACTCATCAAGTTCGGCTACAAGAAGCTCATACCAATCAAGGCCACGCTCTTGCAATAAGCTTGAAGTTACAAGAACTCGATCGTGGTCAGAAAGATCCATGCGAGAGAAGATACGCTCGCATGTGCGAATCCAAGCTTGGACCTCAAGAACGGACTCGGAGCCTTTGAATGGCTTTCCTCCAAGATGAGAAAAATCAGTGCACAGGCGTGTAAAGGCAGACTTGCATAGAGGAGATGCTCGAGTAGTAGCTGGAGGCTGAGTGCTCCTAAATAACTCCAAAAAATGCTCGGCAGACATGTAAACGCTGTCCGGATGCGAGCCGCTGGATTGCCCAGTATCCGAGCGTCGTCCTCTGCCTCTTCCAGCCATTAGCTGAAAGCCAAGATAAGAAAAAGATTATTCACAAGGTAGATATCATTAATTCAAATATGGAATACTACTGAATAAAATGCATTCCTAGACGTATTCCCAAAATTCTATCTACCCCAAAGGCATGGAAAGAATAAAGGCACAATGATTCAAAGATTCGTAACATTCGTACTACACTTTGATGTACCGTAATATGTGTCTCTATTCTATGTTTATCATATTTTTTTCTGAACTCAACTCTGATATCAAGCTGTGACGCCTCACTCCGAGACCCACATTAGCAAAGAGTATTACTAGGTAACACCGTCTGCTAATACGGAGAATAGAGCTGGATAGGAGCGACCATCTATAGCCTTGTCTTAATTATCTTTTGAATACGCTGACAATTTCCATACATTTTTTTCTTCTTTCTCAAATGGATCGACATATCCAATAATTACTTAATACAAAGCCATAGGTGGCTGAAGGATCTATCAGAACAAAATATAACAACTCAAATGTAATACACATCGCAGAACAGTCGATCATCACATACATTTACACATATATAGATACATTACAGAGTATATAAAATGATACATGTCAAGTGGTAAAGCAAACCACAATATACAGGTGAGTCAAAAGAATACATATCAGAGTTACAGCCAAAAAGGACTACATAAAAAGCTATAACAAAAAGGAGCTAGCAGAATAGTCCATGCAGAAGTAAAATAGGCTAAGTCCAATGTACCTAACCTGAAACATCTCGGTCTGACTCGAGTATAAAATACACGGGTCAGTCTAGCTAAACAAATCAGTTAGATAAACTAAATGATAATGAACATACAAGGTCATAAAGTACCACAAATATCTCCAAAAGAGATAACCAGATCATTTAACAAAAGATGAATCATAACAAGCCTCATATCATCGGCAACTCAAATAAACAAAGGATATGAATATCCCAAAACAAGCCAAAAAGGCAAATAACAAATACCAATAAAGGTAACACAAGTTTCCACAAGGTAATCGCTATATATCGTGTGGTTCTAAGGACCTACACCGAAAGGCGATACACTAGGGAAATATAATTGTCAAAAAAACAAAAGATGCTCGAGCTTAGTACTGTATAATAAGGATCCACAAGCCCGAAGGCAACAAACCCGAATATCTCTCGAGCGGTGATGAATGACCAACTCCAAAAGCGATACTATAGGGCAACAAACCCGAAGGTACAAGCCCGAAGGCAACATACCCGAAGGTACAAACCCGAATATCTCTCGAGCGATGACGAATGACCAACTCCAAAAGCGATACTATAGGGCAACAAACCGTAGTGGCGAAGGTCCGGAGGCCCAGTACTGGACACCACTAACAGGTATAATGTGTCACAACTCTCAGAAAGGAACCCGAAAAATGTTAACGTGTGTCCCATACCACACGTTCGCACTAAACGGTTTACTAACCGTTAGTCAATTTCACACTCAAAGCAGTACAAAGTTAACCTCATCTCATCGGTAAACCAGACCCAAAGGTCAAAACGGTCAAACGAATAGATTAGGAATTAACTGAAAAGATAAACACACGTGTTCATAGCACGCGTTTTATTTAATCATTTAATTCTCCTCCTTCTTCGCTCGAAATGCAAAATTGTGTGTTTTATATAGAAATTATAAGTTGGAGAAACGAGCTTTTAATACAATTTAAAAAGATCACTTTATAAAAACCCATGTACGAAATCTAAAAAGAATCATCAAAGTCAAAAATGCGATAACAACTCATTGGATCGACAAGAATCGATAAAAAATGGAAATTCACTCTAAAATAGGCAAAAATAGGCAGTTCCAGACATCTGATTTAGAATCCAGACATCTGGATTTATTCTCTGGAAATTCAGAAACCTTCTAGACGTCTGGAGGGTGGCTTCAGACATCTGACATGTTACATCAGATGTTTGAAAGGTGGTATCAGACATCTGACACAATGTTTCAGATGTTTGAGAGGTTGTTTTAGACGTCTGACTTTGTTTTCTGCCATTTTTATAAATTTCTGCCGTATATTTTTGTGTTCCAGGTTTAAAACCAGACGTCTGAACTTGCATTTCAGATGTTTGAAGACCTGGTCTGGGCAACAATTTGCCTAGGCCTTGATGGCCAAAACAAATGGGAAGCTATCGGACGAGCAACGAAGACTAGGGGATTACGCTAAACGACAACCCAGTCTTATAGGCTCTTCGATACATCCCAAACAACATGTCCAAATATCCACAATAGGATCTTTAAAGATTTTATCTCCAAAACACCAAAATTTGGAGAATTCACCATATCAATCCAAATCAAAATCAAATGAACATGAATAGATGTTAGGAATTCATACCTAACAACAACGAAAGCTATAGACGTAGATGTGAGTTCAAAAACTCACCTTTTAACTTAAAAACAATGATGAGAAGCTCAAACACAAAGAAAAGATCAACCACTCTTCACTTCAACCCTACAAGTTCCAATCTAAGATCAAAAACAAATATTTCCTAAATTAGGTTATAGGAAATTTCTGAAATTGAAGAGAGATTGAGATGGAGAAGGTGAAAAGGAGGCTTACTTAAGCTTCTCTTTGATTTTTGAGCAAGAATTTGAGTTTGCAAAGGAAACTAGGGCTTAGGAATTTCTAATTCCTTTTCTCTTCCCCCATTTCTAAAGCTTGAAGTGTTAGGAAATGATAGAATGAATAAAGAGGTGAGGGGGTGGAGTTAGGATATAAGATGAGTTGGGTTAGTGGGCTGAACCCAAACCCAAACCCAAAGCCCTAATAGAAAATAGCAAAATTCTACTCAACTCCAAACATATCGATGCTTATACTCAAAAAGATTGCAAACGCCATTTTGGACTCAATGGAAGTGGTCCCGAGTCCTAATTCGACCGTTTGCAAAAAGTGATATTTCGAACTTAAATCCGACTAACGACATTATATTTAAATAAAACATTTAAATATACAATCGTAAAATATGCGGGTTGTTACATTATTATAAACATGCTACATATGTATCAAATACTATAACACCCCTAGTTTTGTTTAATATTATTCAGGAGATTTAATTGGATAAATCAAATAGAATGATGTGATGTGTGGGGATAAAGAGAATGAGATTTGATAATTAATCAGATCGGGCTTGAATTAACCAATTAATAAGATTGATTTAAACATAGAAGGGAATGGAATTAATGAGAGGGGAAAAGTGGGAAGAGTTCTTTATTTCATTCCGAAAACTCTTTCCTCCCTTATTTATTCTCAGTTTCATTTTATAAACTCCAAAAAAAATATGAGAGCCCGGCCATCACCAAAAAGAGGAAATCTAAAGCATTCAAAGGAAAAGCTTAGAGAAATTATTCAACAATAAATCTCGATCTCTCTTATTCAATCTAAGGTGAATAATAATATCCATCTCATTTATTTATGCTTTTTTTCGAATCTACATTTGATTTCTGAATTATTTTGATAATATGTCATGCTTGGATGGTTTATATCATTGTTTGATTGAATAATGATTATTGGAATTATTATTATGGGTTTTAAAGGTAAAAATATAATTTTTGATCTCCATTTGACTCAAAATTTGAATATGTTGTGTAAAACGTTATTTTAGAGATCGGATTTTAATTTCATAATTTTCAAAGTTTAAATATTTTATGAATTTCTTAAGATGAAAAAGGAGTTTATTTTGGGTTTTAATTATTAAAAATAATTAAATAAACATTTTGGCCCCGAAATTTGTGTATGTAAAAGAAGATTAGAATTCTGATTTTGGGTGATTTTTTGGGATTTTTCCAACACAGTTATGATTTTCTATGAATTATTTACGGTTGAAAGGCTATTATTTAATATTAATTAATGGTGTTACTTACAAGGGTTTGCTAATTATTTTAGGAAGGTAAAACGTAATCTTCCAGTAAATTTTAGAAAAGAATATAAAAAGTAATTTGTTAACCAATCATATTTTGATAAGAGGCAAGAGTTAGTGAAAAGATTCGTCTTTAAAAGAGAACAAATCTATTTTATATTTATTTATAGAAATTCCATAGTGCTAAATCTGGAGGTCGATACCCTTCTCCTTACCCTCAACGTCTATGAAAGTTGATACCTACAATAATTATCTGATAGTTATATGAGGTATTGAATTTATAAATTCGATATCTATTTGGGTGATGCATGCGATAACTACTTTGTAGATATGTCATATATCAGCTCTTATAGAGATTCAACACCAAGTAATTGAGGGGTTCGGTATCTCTAGTTTGTAAAGAGTCAACATCATATGGTTTTGTGAGTCGACACCATACTTTTAAAAAGTTCGGTACCTCTTTTGTTTATGGGTTTGACACTTTAAAGATTTTAAAGAACCGACACCAACGAGTTTTAGGGGCATGGTACCCCAAATTTTTAAGGGTTCAATAACCTTAAGTGTTTTGCTCGGAACCTCTTGACTCCTATATTTTCAATACCAATGTTTGCGACATAGTAGCCGTATGTTTATAAACTCGGTATCTTTGTTTTATAGGGTCGAAAGCCTTATGATATGCAAACCAAAAAACTATGTTTTAAAGGTACGATAATATTTGTATTATAGAAATTCAATAACCATATATCTTTGGCATTATAGCCATATGTTTTAGAGACTCGATATAGAGGCTCGATATCCTATTTTAGTAGCATGTATGCCATATGTTTATAAATTGAATAGCTTTATTTAGTGGCTCGATGAGCGATATGTTTTAGACGCTCCATAACATCATTTGATACAGAATAATTAAAAGAAGCTAATTAAAGATGATCGTATTTTAGCATATGATTCTGGCTAAGTAAAGGGGCTATGTTTTCCTTATTTTAAAGAATGACTTTAAGGGATAAATGTTTTGTAAAGATAAATATTTTCAAGGTAATAAAATGGTTTTTTAGCCCAAGTTTTACAAAGATTTTGCCAAGAACAATATTACTTGAATTAAGTAATTTTATAATGCCAATAATTGTTTATTGAACATATTTGAATCAATAATGTTATATGTTCTTATTACCATACGATCGGTTATATTTATATGATTTAAATTGTCATGCTCACATCATCATGACCTAAGATTTTATCTTAGAGTGTAAGGGCATAAATTACCATTTAGATTGACCCATTACTGAGTATAGTCAGACTAAACTCTTGAGTGAGTAGAATTGCATACAAGAGATTAGATAGATCAAATTTGTGTTAGGATGCCTCGAACTGACCAAAAGAATGCTTGTTTCTGTAATAGCTAGAAATTTTCAACCATTCGCATCCATACATGTCGGATTTGAATTGCTCAAAATATCAATTGTTAATTTAAATTCGGCAAAACTCAACATATACAGTAAATAAATAATCATAGAATCACAGACACAGAGTAATATAAAAATAATGCAGCGGAAACACAAGAATAGTAGTTCATAAAGCTACCATATATATATAACAGAGTTAAACAAGATACAACAGAAGTCTCAAATACATATATGTCTCAATACAATACTCAAATACAAGAACTGAATACATCATTGGAATCAAATGAATAACTGAAAGTAGAATCGATAGATGGATCTCCAAGCGAAGCTCCAACTCCAAGGTGAATCTCGAATGCTGTATCACTTAGTCTGACCCGAGCGTAAAGAAAAACACAAAACACTCGAGTCAGGATTAACATTCTTATATCAATAAATCCAACTCAAGTGAAATATCAACTGAAATACAGTAACTTAAAGGATATTTGGGATAACCATCCTCTAAGGATCCGTTAAACTATCTACTATGTAGTACAATACGCTATTATAGTATGTCTAAAGTAAAGTATACTATTTAAAAATAGCGTTAAGGCTTTACATTTTCCACCTTAACACATTTTTAGGTATGCCAATAGTCTATACAGTACCGTAATACCTCGTAAACTGGGGCTACCAGAGGATACTCCATAGGTACGACACAAATCAAACTCGTAGTAAAGCACGCTAGGGTAGGTGACACGGCACAACTAGGCAATGCCAGGGTAGATATACCAATTACACTTCTGTGCCGGTGGTAACGCAGAGCTGCAGCAATCGCCCACCTCGAGCCACACTCCTGAATCAAGCGTGCGCACCAAATCAATCACAAAGCAATAGAATGGCATACGATGGAGTGTGTCCGATAAGAGGAGCTACCTCATTAGCCCGTCGATTTCTCATGTTTTAGCCACCTTATGCCAACTCACGGGAGTTGGGTCCACGTATATACCTCATATAGGATCGTCGCCACCATCCTACTTCATTCTGGAATCTCCACTGCGTACACAGTTGTTAAAGTGGTTTTCCGTATCGACAGAGAGTATGCCCATATCCGATCCCGGTCTCTTTAACAACCAAAGGTTATTATAACACCGCGGTCATTTCAAAATAGTTTATACTTCAAAACCAAATTATCATTTTCATTTCAAAACCAAATCAAAACGATATCATTTTAACTTCAAATATATCCATTTCCAAAATCATAATACTTCCAAAGTTATAACACTTCCGAAACCAAAACACTTTGAAATCATAATATTTTGGAAAACCTTAACTTTGAAATCATAACTTCCACCCTTAAACAGTTTAGATATTAATAATAGTATATAATAAAATAGTTTATAAAATAAAAATAGTTTATATAAAATAGTTATAAGTTAAAATAGTTTATAATAAAATAATTTATATTGAAAATAATTTATATTAAAATAGTTTATACTAAAATAATTTATGAAGTAAAATATAAATAGTTTTAGATATAGTTTAAAAATACTTTATATAATAAAATAGCTTCCTCAAATTTCACAAATTGATTCAAAAATCAACTCGAATTCAAAAATTCAAATTTAATCAAATCTTAAATCATCAATTTCAATTTGATTCGGTTTCTCAATAAACCATTTCAAATTATCGATTTCAAATACATATTTGAACCATAAAATAAGCTATTTCAATTTCAATATATTTCAAAGCTTAAATATTCAACATTTTCAAATTAATTCGATAATTTCATATATATATATATATATATATATATATATAATTCACTTTACTATTATTTAGTTTTGAATTATTTACTTAATCATTTCAATGACATCTAAATACAACTTCATTTGCAAATTTAAATAAACAAAATATCCCATTTGAATTCATATAAGTTTGAAATATTCATTTAAGTCACTTTTAATCAAATTCAAGTTACAAAACATATCTTTAAAATTTCAAATTTAATAAATTTCAAATCAAACTTATTTAAGTAAAATTCTTAAATGAATATAATTTCAAATCAATTTCAAATTTATCTTCCAACCTGAATCATTATAAACTCTATGTTTGAAAATATATATATATATATATATATATTAAATAAATACTTAAACATATTATATATCGACTTTATTAAATCAACTTTAATAAATCTTTAAAAATCAATATTTAGTAAAACCATATATTTCTTTTCAAAACCATAGAAATCATTTTCAAAACATTTATATATAGACCAACGGTGTTTGTATATAATTCTCTACCCTATGGTCAAGTGATACGGATATTTATCATTTCAATCCGGAATTTAAATATATACGGGTATATATCTTTTCAACCCGCAATCTCAAATTCAATTCAATGAAAATCGCTTGGGTTTATCATTACAACCCATAACGATTTTCTCCTATTCTACAGATCATTCGGGTATGTATCATTTCAACCCATAGTGAATTCTATACTAACATGGAACTTGCAAAGTGATAACAAATATGATAATAATATAACAGGCATATATCATCGATATGAATAACAGATAATGGTGGCAGATGTCATAGGTGAACAGATACAGATAATGGCATATATAACAATGTAAATAACTAACAGCAGCATATTTCAATTGTCATTTCAATTGAAATCAAATTAAATAAATATAAGAACATTAATCGTGAGTGATCGCTCACCTTTCGAGGCTAGAGAGAACAGGTGATGACACGGATACGAACACAGATACAGACATTGAAATTGAGTTATGAATCCAAGCATGAATTCGATGATCAAATTTGATAACAAGGAATATACGAAATCAAATCAGAACTGGATCGATGAAGATAATTGATATGAGCAAACTTATGTATATAACTATATATAAAATCATAGTCTAAATTCAAACATATATGTTAAAATAAGATATACATATTTAATTTCAAATCAAAACTTAACCTTAATATCAAAAATAAAATCTATATATATATGGAAAACCGAATTCATATATACTTACACAAAAATAAACCTTTATGGTATATTTGGAAAAATCAAACATTAACAAAAATCAAAATCTATATCATTACTCTAATCAATACAAATAATATATAATATAATAAAATCTTATACATTCTAACTGTATAAATATTTATAACTAACATGAATAACTAGTATACTATAAACAACTACACTTAAACTTGCATAAAAAATACTTTTATATTATAACATTGTAAACCAGACCTTATCTATATATTATATTTTAAATTTCAAATCAAGACATATACTTTTCTCAAATTCCCTTTAAATTTATAAAACACATATTTTCTTTTCAAAAGATTTGCAAATATTAACATCAATATTCTTCCAAGCAATATTAATTATTTATACTAAATATATTTATACTTCAGGCAAATATGTAGACTCAATATATAAACTCTATATAACTGACGTGAACTTTGCATATAACCAACATATTATAATAGTAAACAAAAGATAAAGTAGATGATACCTCTCATATAATATATGTTGTAACTATTTATAACATACACCTATGCAGTGGACCCATATCATACTCATATATTAATCAAAAGAGTGTTGTACCATACATATATACTATTTTGTATAATAATGAACAATGAAATGAACATATTATCTAACAGTTTATCATAGATATAAACATGTCACCAATGTATATATAGAATCAGCAAGTAAAAGTTATAACCATATATATAACAAAACTTCAATATTTTGAACATCTTATGCATATATCCTATCATACGTATTATATATATAGCTAATATATAGCACACAGTGCAGACAACAAAACTAAGATGCGGCATAGATTATCAAGCAATATATATATACCTTCATATATATATATATATATACACACACACGAGTTCGAGTAGGCATGGAGCAGAGGCGAATTATTGCGGTTGAGGTGGAAGCTCGGGTTGGTCTGGCGTAAGGTGATGGGGATGGCAGTCAGACTAGGAGGCGGCAAGTGGAGGTTGTGGCTCTTCGCCCAAGGTGGAAGCTGCGATGCGGAAGGAAGACTGAGGCAGCACGTGGAGCTCGGGTTCGGTGGGTCGTTCAGGGGAAGGGGGCGGAGGTAAAGGTGCCGGGGTGGTTGTGGTTAGAGGAAGGGAGGTTGGGTTTGATGGTAAAGGTAGTAATAGTAAAATATTTGAAGAAGAAGAAGAATGGGCTACAGTGAACAGTGATATATAAACAAGATTTCTCAAAAGCAACCTGAACCTATGTAAATTCCAAAAAAAAAGAAAATGAAACAGTGCTCGAAATGAAAGGACGATGGGAATATTAAAAGGCCATATGGATTTCAAAAATTATCACAAAGGAAACGGCTGCTATATGGCTGGCAAGTGAAAAGGACAAGGAACAAAATTTAAATACGGCTCTGATACGACAAACAGTTTGTCGTATCCACCACGTACCGAACACCGAATTACTGAAACGAATATACTACGGAGGTCAGCATGACGAGACGATCAAAATGGTATATAGATATCAATGGTACGATCATCCGATCAAAAGTCGATAATCGGTACCGAAAATGCTGCCAATCTGTCGAAAATAAGATAAACGGAGCTGGAGAAGTCCAAATTTGGCAAAACAAAATATGAAGTCTCACTCAGAAGATGATTTACAAATTTTCTATAGAAAAATATTCAAGTTTAGAAAACATTTTATTATCATCAAATATTAACTGATTTAAATTTAAATAAAATTACATAAGAAAATAAACTTCCATATTATCTGATGAAAATTTACCATTTGCTATGTTTAAGTAGACGTATTCCAAATATCAAATTTTTATTTCAACATTTAATAATTTAAAATTTCACAAAAATTCAATTAATAACGTTATTAAAACAGTTAAAATTTACGGGTCGTTACACTCTCCCCCACTCAAAACTTTTCGTCCCCGAAAAGGAACGAGGCAGGAGAATAGAAACAACCAGAAGAAAATAGATTGAAAAACAAAATAAAACCATTTATTTAAAACCATATAAATTTCAATTTACATTAATTAATACTCAATAATCGATTTTAAATTCAAGGTATTTCAATAAGTTGATTTAATTCCAATTTATTAATAATTGGTACAAAAGGTTCCTTTCAAAACAAAGTTTTATTTAATTTGTCTCATTTACTATTCAATCAACTTATTATTCTATTTGTCTCAATTAACATTTTTACAATTAAAATTAAGTGTAAAACATTTATTATAACCACTCAAATTTATTTATAAATTCTTTTAACATCATTTTCATTTGTATATTATCCAACTACATATCCAACTTTTGAATGGTTAAGGTAAGTTATATTAGAATGTAATTGGGTATTATATAAGTAAACTTTTCCAATTCAATTATCTCAAGTTCAAATATTTATCCAAAAATTTTGGCTTTATTTTTTACTTAAAATCACCTTTAACATAAATTTAAGAATTTGATTTCCGATTATCTTCAAACCATTTCATAGATAAATATATATATACACAGACCATATATACCAAATCAAATATAAAATCATATATATATATTGTAATTTAAATCATACTTTATGAAATTCAAATCAAATTTAACTTCCAAAACAAAAGTGTAGCAATGCTACAGGATGGTCTCTCTACTCTGAAACTCGAAAATGAAAGTCAATGATGTTGCAGTCATCACCGAAATTATTTTCCAGCGACAAAAGAGAAAATACTGATTTTTAAACATTTAAAATTCTTCGAAAACCATTTCTATTCGAAAATACTTTAAATAATATACACTTTAAAACCAAAGTTTGAAATCACCGGAAATTAAATTCCCAAATTCTTGATTTAAATTCATTTCAATTCCAAATCAATTTATAAACCATGTTTATAAATTCATTTATAGAACAATAAATGATAATCAAATATTATCATTTCAAACAACTGATTTAATTAACTTATTAAATTCCAGAAAATTTTACTTATATATATTTATAATATAATCATACAATTTATTTCATTTACCAAATTTGAAAATAATATTGTGTCAGTTTGCTCTGTTCAAGTGTTTTGGAATTCCTATCGATAGCGTTGATCAGACGAATCGCTCGAGACCCTAAATCAACATCAACAACTCAAACAACACAATATATAAAACATTTTTATATTAGTACAAATACATTTCCTCACTCGATGATTCTAGAAAATGAATTTCAAAATAAGGATAGAGATTCAAATTAGAGAGATTCTAATCAAAAGAATTCAAACTAGAAGATAGGCTCGATAGGGAGATAAGATGATTGAATTTCAAACAAGGAAGATGGATAGACTTATATGAATCCCGGGCAACCTTAACCGGGTCAACCGTGACTTTAAAATAAGATCGAGGTAGAATTCTGGAGCAAATCGACATTCGATTGCCAGAGATAGAATTCGGTTATAACAGGAGATAGCAACATCTAAACCGAGGATACATAAATCTTCGGTGAGTCAATGCCTATTGTAAAGGAGTTTCACCCCTTTACAAACCATTCGGTGGAGCTATGGGATACTCCGGAATCAAAAGAATTTTGATAGGGGATGAAGTGACCCTCTACTTATTCATTTATTTTTGATGAATTTTCTGTTGAGTTTTTTTTCTACATATATAGATATATGCTTCAATGGATCACTTCCCTTTTCACACTTTTCCCAAGATCCCTTATTTGACCAATATAAAAATATCAGTATATTAAATTAGATTAGATCATATATATATATGAAGATATATAGATGACTCTTTGCCTATCAGAGTAATTGAAGTTGGCAAAGAAATTTAGTCACACCTTATTTCTCTTGTTCCAGAGTTTTTGGTGTCACATAGCCCCTCTTTTCTTGATTTTTCTTACTTAAATCTCAAGCTTGATTATAAGATCAAGTAATATCATTTTTCTTATTTTTCTTGCTTTACTTCTCAGTTGTGTAATTCCTGGATCTAAAGCCATATATATTTAGATTCTAGGATTTTTTTTTAATTTGTTATTAATTGTTCTATGCTAAAATAAGGGGGTGTTTAAAATAGCTCATTCCTTCTAGTTTAACCCGGGGTTCATAATTCCTAATTACACAAATTTGTGTATTAGATAAGGATACTCATATATCAATTTTGTTAGTATGCAAGAATCATGTGAGTGATCAAGGAACAGATTGGGTAGAAGACCAAGCAGAGAAAACACACCCATTTAGGCAGAGAACAAATGCATCACACATACTTTACTAAGACTTAGCATATATTTGGAGACAAAATGATTTTGGCTAAGTTACAACCCAAATTAATACAGATTCTCAGGTGAACTTATCTGGTAGATAACTAATGTTCTTTTATTACCAAATAGTAATATCTAGGGTGTTGTTAAATGATGGGCATGCCTACTGCAAACAGGGCTACTAATTATTTAATCAGCCTCAAGTTGATCATGACCTAATGCATCCAGACTTGAGTCATGCACCTAGATAGTGAGATAAGTTGAACATAGTGCTGTGAGAACTATAGGTAATATAAAAATGCATATGAACCTACTTCACAAATCAATGCAAGCTTCTACTGTAAATTTAAATGCCTAACTAAGAATTAGAGGTTTCATTTTCAGGCTTGACATATACTTATATCAATTATAAGCCACGATCATGCATTTCTGATTAACTCAGTTTTTGGTTCAACTCAGACTTTAAAATATTTACAAAATGTCTATATTCCTCTCTTTCTATAGTTATTTCTACTTTGCCATTTTGAAAACTAATCAGACATTGCCAAGGGAAACATGGTCACATATCAAGTTATGTGGCATGATCCTCTGTATCATACTTCACCAGATATCATCCAGATCAGTCATTTAAAATAGAAACCAATAACCACATATTTGTAATACAAAAGTTTCTACATATTCTTTACTCAGAAAGATAAGCACATATCAATCCAGAAAATACTTAAACATAATGAAGTTTTGCTTAGCCTAATTATTACAATATTTCTGCCAAATTCCTTAAGTACTCTAAATGCAAGTAGGTCTTCAGGTATCCATGCTAACAAGATTCTTATGCTTCCTTTCCTGCAGCAACATCTAGAGCTGCCTCAACAAAAATGAGACACCCCAAATGTTACAAAGCAACAAATAGGGTCAGAAATAAATTTCTGGTATGAGTGAAATCACATGTTAAACATTTTGTAAATTCTTAATGCTACATAGAAAACATATCAATTTAATGAGAACTCAATTCATCCTAAAATCTGAGTATTGGTGAACTTGTCTATCAATCATACACTCAAACAACCATGCATTCATTCCATCCAGATTTTCATATACATACTACTATGAAATTATTTCCAATTCCATAGCCTGACTGATCAATCTCATTTCATTTCTCTTTATATTTTGTAATTGGTCTAACTCCTTGCCATTGAACACTATGTGTGCATTGGAGAGGGGCTCAGTTCTATTATCCCTTTCCACAGAGGCCTACAGGACTTTAGCAAGTCATGCACATACCCATCATCCTCCTGATGATGAGCAGATCAAGGCACCATTCCTAAATTACTTTTATAATTTAGAGACCATACTTATTTATCTTCTGGGGATTTTATTATCACTTGAAATGCTTTGCATTCTTTTCCTTTTCTCTCAAGAATCAATAGTTTAAGAAACTCCATCAGGGGTTTTAATTAGACATAACAAGCTTTCATGCACAAATACCAAATCCCATCCCAAGGTTAATTTATTCAAATCATGTTTCTGAAATTTATATATATATACATATAAATCTATAGAAGTTTTCCTATATCTCACATAAATATGATGAAACCATATCCTATCTATTTATTTTTATTGAGAACATAGGACATGATTTTTCCTTTAAGATAAACCCATAAAACATATTAACTTATAGTAGGAACAACTCATCACCTATACATGATACTGCATTGTTCATGTCATTTTAATATAGACTAGGCATAAGCATAAATCTCATTATTCATGCTGCCTGCTATTTTTCCTTTGATATCCCATTTCTCAGTATAATATTCAGTTTATTTCTCATATAAAACTGGGTCATTAAATCTACTTCTATTATCTAAGTGCATGTTTGATTACTTAAATTTTAAAACAAAAGACTGAAACCATCTTAACAAACAAAGACAGATCAAAACTCCAACCTAAAGTTCAATCAAAACATCACCCATAATTAGCATGCATTTATTCAGAGAATAAAATCAAACTAAAAATCATAATAAAATTTTATATATGAAAATAACTTGGCTGCCCTTAATATGGGTCTTAGTGCCATAAATCCCAAAGTGATTACCACTCACCTTCCTTTGCTTCTCTCCGGGAATGCTCAGGTCTGAAGGTAATGTGAGTTATTTTATTTTAATTTTTGTTTTCTCTCCTTGGACAACTATTGCTCCTCCCTTGATTTAAATCATTCTGTTAGGGTTTAAATGGAGGGAAAAACCCATTCTATCCCTACCTTACTCACGGATTAATGTATGCATTTTTATGGCTAAAAGTGCCATTTTCTCTTGGTTTCTATTTTCAGTAAAACAGTTACCTCATTACTTTTCTGTGCACATGCTATTTGCATGATTTCCTTGCACATCATTTTTATGTGACTCAGCCCTACATTTCTTTTGCAAGCTTTATTTTTGGCTAACAAATTTTTGTCATCTATCTTGATTTATTTTAAAATACATTCATACCTATAAATATTACCAGACTAGTTGGTATGCATTTCAGTTGCTAAAAGGAATTATTCCATTGTCCAAATACTTTTCTGGACATATATATTTATAGCATTCATAAGATATGTGTATTTAAAACTCATTCATGCCTTAGTTAATTTTTTTTTTCTTTTCTTCTCATTATTTGTTGAAATGTTTTATTCCCTTTTGATATTCATTTTCAAATTATTTTATTCTTCAATTATTTTCTGTTAACCAATTTATCATATATATATATATATTATTTAATTTTTATCTAAAAATTTTTTGGGTCTCCACATACTCTCCTCCTAAAAGGAATTGTGTCCCACAATTATAAATATATCTCTCTTTTCCACTGTGCAAGAGTTTTACTCTTTATTTAAGCAATTTAAAAAAAACTTATGCATCCAGAACTAATCAAATATATATATGTTTAAATAGTACTTACATTTATTATAGTTTCAGGCATACCTTTATGCATAAAATAGACTAGGATATTTATCCTTCATCCTATCTTCAGCCTCCCAAGTGCAATCATTTCCATCTAGACTCCACTGTATTTTAACCAAATTTATTATTTTGTTTCTCAATTTCTTCTCCTCTCTAGCCACTATGCCTACTGGTTCCTTCTTATAAACCAGGTTTTCTTGAATTTCAACATGTGTAGGGGATTCAAGAATAGTTTCCTTGTTATGCACCCATTTTCTTAATTGAGATACATGAAATACATCATGTATGTTGCTCAATTCCTCTGGCAACTTTAATTTATAAGCCAAAGTTCCTATCCTTTGAATAATTTCGTATGGGCCTATATACCTTGGTGATAGCTTTCCAGCTTTGCCAAACCTTAGTATTTTCCTCATGGGTGAAACTTTGAGAAATACATAATCCCCCACTTCAAACTCTACTGGCCTCCTTCTTTTGTCTGCATATGCTTTCTGTCTTTCTTGTGCCACTCTCATTCTTTGCCTCACTAATTCAATTCTTGCAGAGGTTTCCTTCACATGTTCTGGTCCAAGCAATACTCTTTCACCTGCCTCCATCCAACATGCAGGAGATAAGCAAGGCCTTCCATACAAAGCCTCAAATGGAGCCATACCTATGGTGGTCTGGTAACTATTATTATAAGCAAACTCAGCTAAATAAAGGTGATCTTCCCAGTTGCCACCAAAATCAAGTATGCATGCTCTAAGTAAGTCTTCTAAAACTTTATTAACAATTTCAGTTTGCCCATCAGTTTGTGGGTGGTAGGCTGTGCTTAGACTTAGTTCTGTTCCCATGGCTTCTTGAAAGCTACTCCAAAATCTTGAGGTAAACAAGGTGTCTCTGTCACTAATGATGGTCTTAGGAATACCATGTAATCTCACTATCTCTTTTACAAACAACTGAGCTAGCTTATGAGCATTTCTGCTGGAACTTATAGGGATGAAGTGTGCTGTCTTTGTAAGCCTATCAACCACCACCCAAACACTATCATTGCCTTTTCTTGTTCTTGGCAAACCATCCACAAAATCCATTGAAATGCTTTCCCACTTCCAGGTAGGCACTTCCAAAGGCTGCAGTAAGCCTGAGGGTCTTTGATAATCTGCTTTAACTAGTTGGCATGTTAAACAATTTGCCACATATTTTGCCACTGCTCCTTTCATCCCTGGCCACCAGTAATTTCTCTTGAGATCATGGTACATTTTTGTACCACCTGGGTGTATTGTATATTTTGTTTTGTGATGTTCATCCATAACTTCTTGCTTCAGTTCCTCCATATTTGGTATGTAGAGTCTCCCCTTTTTCCTTAAGTAGCCTTTTTCATCTACTTCATAATTTTCCACTGTCATGCCTTGTGACATCATATCTTTCTTCTCCTTTAAATCTGTGTCTTGATCCTGCATTTTTCCTATTTTATCAACCAAAGTTGACCTTAAAGAAATGAGGCTTAGTTTTCCATATTCAGTCATATCACTGTGTGTTTTATCTGATACCCCCATCCCTTCTTTTACTTCTACTTCACTGAGGATTGTCAAATCCTTGAATTCAGTCATCATTAAGTTTGCCAATTTTGCTTGATGCCTGCTCAATGCATCTGCCACTTTGTTAGCTTTTCCAGGGGTATATAATATATCAAGATCATAGGCAGCTAGAAATTACACCCACCTATATTGCCTCATGTTCAAGTCTTTTTGAGAAAATAAATATTTAAGTGACTTATGATCTGTAAACAATTCAAACTTAGCACCTAATAAATAGTGTCTCCATAGTTTCAATGCATATACTACAGCAGCTAGTTCTAAATCATGTGTAGCATACCTAGTTTCATTTGGCTTGAGTTGCCTTGATGCATATGCTATGACTTTACCATGTTGCATGAGCACTGCCCCTAATCCAGATCCACTAGCATCTGTATAAACCACTAGCCCTTCATTACCCTCTGGCACTTGCAAAACTGGAGCTTCCACCAGTGCTTTCTTTAGTGATGAAAAAGCTTGTTCACACCTCTCTGTCCACACATAGGGTTGCTCCTTTTTAGTTAACTTGGTCAATGGAATGGCTATTCTTGCAAAGTCTTTTATAAACCTTCTATAGTAGCCTGCCATTCCTAAAAATGATCTCACCTCAGTCACTGATTTGGGTCTATCCCATGACTGCACTGCTATCACCTTAGTTGGATCTACACTAACTCCTTGTTGTGATACAATATGCCCCAAAAACTTTACTTCATTTTGCCAAAATGTACATTTAGAGAATTAGGCCTTTAAATCATGTGTCCTCAGTCTAGACAAAACCAGATGCAAATGTTTTACATGATCTTCTTCTGATTTTGAAAACACTAATATGTCATCAATGAAAACAACCACAAATTTGTCTAGAAAGTCTCTAAATGTCCTATTCATTAAATCTACAAAATAGGATGGTGCATTTGTCAATCCAAAAGGCATTACCAAGAATTCATTTAAGCCATACCTTGTATTAAAAGCAGTGTATTTAATGCTCTCCTCTTCAACCTTCATTTGGTGAAATCCAGAGGCTAAATCCAGTCTTGAGAAAATCCTTGCTCCATTCAATTGATCGAATAGATCATCAATTCTGGGGAGTGGGTATTTGTTCTTGATGGTGACCTTATTTAGTTCTCTATAATCAATACACATTCTTAGTGTACCATCATGCTTTTTCACAAATACAACTGGAGAACCCCAGTTTGAACTACTAGGCCTTATGAAGCCTTTTTGCTCTAATTCCTCCAACTGTTGCTTTAATTCTACTAATTCCTTTGGACCCATTCTAGTAGGCTTTTTGATGATAGGACTTGATCCTGGGATCAGCCTTATCTGAAATTCCACTGGTCTATTTTTTGGAATTCCCACAACTTCCCCAAAAACATCTGGATATTCATTCACTACTTTTTGGTCTTTTAAGGTCACTTCCTTTTCAGTCATACTCCATATTTGATTAAGACAATTTGTTTTGGCTACTTCACTCATGACTATGATGTTTTTACCATTTTCTGTTTTCAAAGAAATTGTAAAATTTTCTAAATTCAAAATTGCTTTGAATTTATTCAACCAATCTACTCCTAGAATAATTCCTATTCCAGGATATTTTAACACAAACAAGTCAGATTTAAACATATTTCCTCCTATGTTTAATTCTACTCCCAAACATTTTAATCCAAGCAGACAAGAACTACCTAGTGGGCTTTGAATAAACAAGGGTTTTTCAACTGTATTGTATGTGAGAGCTAATTTATCCACTATGTCTTGTGATATCAGAGAATGTGTAGCTCCAGTGTCATATATAACTGTGATTGGGTAATTTTTAATTAGAAGTATACCTTCCAATTGTCCAAAGCTTCCTACTGCATTTGCCTTAGCCTTGGCTTCCAGTGCTCCTACCCTTGCCCCTTTCTTGAATTCTGGGCAGTTCCTCTTAATGTGACCTTCTTTCCCACAGTTGTAGCAGCTGAATGGTGCTTTCTTAGCTGCTTGACACCTATTGCTCATGTGTCCTTCCTTGCCACAATTGTAGCAGGTAACCTTCTTCTTAACCTCCCCAGTGGCTGCTCCTTCAACTTTCTTGTCTACATTCTTCTTGTCATAAGGATGTGCTCTATTCTTCCCTTTTTTTGATTGTTAGTTCTCATGTTTCTGAACTTTTCCCTTGCATTGTCATGTTGTTCAAAAGAAAGAGTGAGATCTATGACTTGATCAAATGTTCTGTCTTTATATGGTAGCATTGCTCTACTTAAACCAGCATTGAGTCCCTGAATGAACCTTGAATTCTTTGATTCTTCATTCCCTATGAGCATAGTTCCATACTTGGACAAACTCTCAAATTTTTGAGTGTATTCAGTCACACTCATTGGTCCTTGCCTCAACCTTATAAATTCCTCAAGCAATGTTGCCTTAGCTGTTGCTGGAACAAACCTTGCCTCAAGCATCTCCTTGAATTGATTCCATGTTATTTCATCTTCTGGCCTTCCTGTGATAATTACTTCCCACCAATCTAGTGCTGCTCCTTTGAGCCTTCTTGAAGCTATCTGCCTTTTCCTTTGATCATTAATTTGCATATCTGCAAATATTCTTTCTAAAGTTCTCAACCATGTCTGCACACCCATAACCCCTTCAGTGCCTTCAAAGTCCTTGCCTCCTAGGTTTGAGAATGTCTTCAATAGCTTAGATAATTCCTCATGAGGATTCTCTTCCCTGTGCACTGCTCCTTCTCTAAAGGCCCTCACCAAATCTTGCAAATTAACCATTGGTGTGGTATTGGAGGGTCCTACTCCATGACTTAGTGGTCTTCCTACCATGATTTGCTATACAATTTTTACATAGCTAGTTAGATTAATTTGTAAGTTAATTATTTCAGTAATCTCATTTATACTGAAAATAGTGTTATGTATTTAGTCTCATAAGATTTTATTTTAATAAGAGAATCTGATTTTTATTTCTGCTATGTTTAATAACATAGCTCTGATACCAATTGAAGTGACCCTCTACTTATTCATTTATTTTTGATGAATTTTTTGTTGAGTTTTTTTTTTCTACATATATAGATATATGCTTCAATGGATCACTTCCCTTTTCACACTTTTCCCAAGATCCCTTATTTGACCAATATAAAAATATCAGTATATTAAATTAGATTAGATCATATATATATATGAAGATATATAGATGACTCTTTGCCTATCAGAGTAATTGAAGTTGGCAAAGAAATTTAGTCACACCTTATTTCTCTTGTTCCAGAGTTTTTGGTGTCACATAGCCCCTCTTTTCTTGATTTTTCTTACTTAAATCTCAAGCTTGATTATAAGATCAAGTAATATCATTTTTCTTATTTTTCTTGCTTTACTTCTCAGTTGTGTAATTCCTGGATCTAAAGCCATATATATTTAGATTCTGGGATTTTTTTTTTAATTTGTTATTAATTGTTCTATGCTAAAATAAGGGGGTGTTTAAAATAGCTCATTCCTTCTAGTTTAACCCAGGGTTCATAATTCCTAATTACACAAATTTGTGTATTAGATAAGGATACTCATATATCAATTTTGTTAGTATGCAAGAATCATGTGAGTGATCAAGGAACAGATTGGGTAGAAGACCAAGCAGAGAAAACACACCCATTTAGGCAGAGAACAAATGCATCACACATACTTTACTAAGACTTAGCATATATTTGGAGACAAAATGATTTTGGCTAAGTTACAACCCAAATTAATACAGATTCTCAGGTGAACTTATCTGGTAGATAACTAATGTTCTTTTATTACCAAATAGTAATATCTAGGGTGTTGTTAAATGATGGGCATGCCTACTGCAAACAGGGCTACTAATTATTTAATCAGCCTCAAGTTGATCATGACCTAATGCATCCAGACTTGAGTCATGCACCTAGATAGTGAGATAAGTTGAACATAGTGCTGTGAGAACTATAGGTAATATAAAAATGCATATGAACCTACTTCACAAATCAATGCAAGCTTCTAATGTAAATTTAAATGCCTAACTAAGAATTAGAGGTTTCATTTTCAGGCTTGACATATACTTATATCAATTATAAGCCATGATCATGCATTTCTGATTAACTCAGTTTTTGGTTCAACTCAGACTTTAAAATATTTACAGAATGTCTATATTCCTCTCTTTCTATAATTATTTCTACTTTGCCATTTTGAAAACTAATCAGACATTGCCAAGGGAAACATGGTCACATATCAAGTTATGTGGCATGATCCTCTGTATCATACTTCACCAGATATCATCCAGATCAGTCATTTAAAACAGAAACCAATAACCACATATTTGTAATACAAAAGTTTCTACATATTCTTTACTCAGAAAGATAAGCACATATCAATCCAGAAAATACTTAAACATAATGAAGTTTTGCTTAGCCTAATTATTACAATATTTCTGCCAAATTCCTTAAGTACTCTAAATGCAAGTAGGTCTTCAGGTATCCATGCTAACAAGATTCTTATGCTTCCTTTCCTGCAGCAACATCTAGAGCTGCCTCAACAAAAATGAGACACCCCAAATGTTACAAAGCAACAAATAGGGTCAGAAATAAATTTCTGGTATGAGTGAAATCACATGTTAAACATTTTGTAAATTCTTAATGCTACATAAAAAACATATCAATTTAATGAGAACTCAATTCATCCTAAAATCTGAGTATTGGTGAACTTGTCTATCAATCATACACTCAAACAACCATGCATTCATTCCATCCAGATTTTCATATACATACTACTATGAAATTATTTCCAATTCCATAGCCTGACTGATCAATCTCATTTCATTTCTCTTTATATTTTGTAATTGGTCTAACTCCTTGCCATTGAACACTATGTGTGCATTGGAGAGGGGCTCAGTTCTGTTATCCCTTTCCACAGAGGCCTACAGGACTTTAGCAAGTCATGCACATACCCATCATCCTCCTGATGATGAGCAGATCAAGGCACCATTCCTAAATTACTTTTATAATTTAGAGACCATACTTATTTATCTTCTGGGGATTTTATTATCACTTGAAATGCTTTGCATTCTTTTCCTTTTCTCTCAAGAATCAATAGTTTAAGAAACTCCATCAGGGGTTTTAATTAGACATAACAAGCTTTCATGCACAAATACCAAATCCCATCCCAAGGTTAATTTATTCAAATCATGTTTCTGAAATTTATATATATACACATATAAATCTATAGAAGTTTTCCTATATCTCACATAAATATGATGAAACCATATCCTATCTATTTATTTTTATTGAGAACATTGGACATGATTTTTCCTTTAAGATAAACCCATAAAACATATTAACTTATAGTAGGAACAACTCATCACCTATACATGATACTGCATTGTTCATGTCATTTTAATATAGACTAGGCATAAGCATAAATCTCATTATTCATGCTGCCTGCTATTTTTCCTTTGATATCCCATTTCTCAGTATAATATTCAGTTTATTTCTCATATAAAACTGGGCCATTAAATCTACTTCTATTATCTAAGTGCATGTTTGATTACTTACATTTTAAAACAAAAGACTGAAACCATCTTAACAAACAAAGACAGATCAAAACTCCAACCAAAAGTTCAATCAAAACATCACCCATAATTAGCATGCATTTATTCAGAGAATAAAATCAAACTAAAAATCATAATAAAATTTTATATATGAAAATAACTTGGCTGCCCTTAATATGGGTCTTAGTGCCATAAATCCCAAAGTGATTACCACTCACCTTCCTTTGCTTCTCTCCGGGAATGCTCAGGTCTGAAGGTAATGTGAGTTATTTTATTTTAATTTTTGTTTTCTCTCCTTGGACAACTATTGCTCCTCCCTTGATTTAAATCATTCTGTTAGGGTTTAAATGGAGGGAAAAACCCATTCTATCCCTACCTTACTCAGGGATTAATGTATGCATTTTTATGGCTAAAAGTGCCATTTTCTCTTGGTTTCTATTTTCAGTAAAACAGTTACCTCATTACTTTTCTGTGCACATGCTATTTGCATGATTTCCTTGCACATCATTTTTATGTGACTCAGCCCTACATTTCTTTTGCAAGCTTTATTTTTGGCTAACAAATTTTTGTCATCTATCTTGATTTATTTTAAAATACATTCATACCTATAAATATTACCAGACTAGTTGGTATGCATTTCAGTTGCTAAAAGGAATTATTCCATTGTCCAAATACTTTTCTGGACATATATATTTATAGCATTCATAAGATATGTGTATTTAAAACTCATTCATGCCTTAGTTAATTTTTTTTTCTTTTCTTCTCATTATTTGTTGAAATGTTTTATTCCCTTTTGATATTCATTTTCAAATTATTTTATTCTTCAATTATTTTCTATTAACCAATTTATCATATATATATATATATTATTTAATTTTTATCTCAAAATTTTTTGGGTCTCCACAGGGGAAGACAAGATTGGATTTTGGAACCGAAGGGAACGTTCCAAAGTTCAAAGGAAACCAGGTCAAAAGGAAGAAATTCAAGCTCGAACGAAAGTGATTCTGTAATCAAATTTACTACATATGTTAAGTTTTGCGTAAAACCAAAGCTCTGATACCACATGTAACATCCTGAAATTTTCAACCATTTGCATCCATACATGTCAGATTCGAATTGCTCAAAATATCATATTGTTAATTTAAATTCGGCAAAACTCAACATATACAGTAAATAAATAATCATAGAATCACAGACACAGAGTAATATAAAAATAATGCAGCGGAAACACAAGAATAGTAGTTCATGAAGCTACCATATATATATAACAGAGTTAAACAAGATACAATAGAAGTCTCGAATACATAGATGTCTCAATATAATAGTCAAATACAAGATCTGAATAAATCACTAGAATCAACTGAATAACTAAAAGCAGAATTGATAGATGGATCTCCAACCGAAACTCCAACTCCAAGGTGAGTCTCGAATGCTGTATCACTCAGTCTGACCCGAGCGTAAAGCAAAATACAAAATGCTCGAGTCAGGATTAACATTCTTATATCAATAAATCCAACTCAAGTGAAATATCAACTGAAATACAGTAACTTAAAGGATGTTTGGGATAACCATCCTCTAAGGATCCGTTAAACTATCTACTATGTAGTACAATACGCCATTATAGTATGTCTAAAGTAAAGTATACTATTTAAAAATAGCGTTAAGGCTTTACATTTTCCACCTTAACACATTTTTAGGTATGCTAATAGTCTATACAGTACCGTAATATCCCGTAAATTGGGGCTACCAGAGGATACTCCATAGGTACGACACAAATCAAACTCGTAGTAAAGCACGCTAGGGTAGGTGACACGGCACAACTAGGCAATGGCAGGGTAGATATACCAATTACACTTTCGGGCCGGTGGTAACGCAGAGCCGCAGCAATCGCCCACCTCGAGCCACACTCTCGAATCAAGGGTGCGCACCAAATCAATCACAAAGTAATATAATGGCATACGATGGAGTGTGTCCGATAAGAGGAGCTACCTCATTAGCCCGTCGATTGCTCCTGTTTTAGCCACCTTATGCCAACTCACGGGAGTTGGGTCCACGTATATACCTCATATAGGATCGTCGCCACCATCCTACTTCATTTTGGAATCTCCACCGCGTACATAGTTTTAAAGTGGTTTTCGGTACCGATAGAGAGTATACCCATATCCGATCCCGGTCTCTTTAACAACCAAAGATTATTATAACACCGCGGTCATTTCAAAATAGTTTATACTTCAAAACCAAATTATCATTTTCATTTCAAAACCAAATCAAAATGATATCATTTTAACTTCAAATATATCCATTTCCAAAATCATAATACTTCCAAAGTTATAACACTTCCGAAACCAAAACACTTTGAAATCATAATATTTTGGAAAACCTTAACTTTGAAATCATAACTTCCACCCTTAAACAGTTTAGATATTAATAATAGTATATAATAAAATAGTTTATAAAATAAAAATAGTTTATATAAAATAGTTATAAGTTAAAATAGTTTATAATAAAATAATTTATATTGAAAATAATTTATATTAAAATAGTTTATATTAAAATAATTTATAAAGTAAAATATAAATAGTTTTAGATATAGTTAAAAAATACTTTATATAATAAAATAACTTCCTCAAATTTCACAAATTGATTCAAAAATCAACTCGAATTCAAAAATTCAAATTTAATCAAATCTTAAATCATCAATTTCAATTCGATTCGGTTTCTCAATAAACCATTTCAAATTATCGATTTCAAATACATATTTGAACCATAAAATAAGCCATTTCAATTTCAACATATTTCAAAACTTAAATATTCAATATTTTCAAACTAAATTCGATAATTTCATATATATATATATATATATCAAATTCACTTTACTATTATTTAGTTTTGAATTATTTACTTAATCATTTCAATGACATCTAAATACAACTTCAATTTGCAAATTTAAATAAACAAAATATCCCATTTGAATTTATATAAGTTTGAAATATTCATTTAAGTCACTTTTAATCAAATTCAAGTTATAAAACATATCTTTAAAATTTCAAATTTAATAAATTTCAAATCAAACTTATTTAAGTAAAATTCTTAAATGAATATAATTTCAAATCAATTTCAAATTTATCTTCCAACCTGAATCATTATAAACTCTATGTTTGAAAATATATATATATATTAAATAAATACTTAAACATATTAAATATCGAATTTATTAAATCAACTTTAATAAATCTTTAAAAATCAATATTTATTAAAACCATATATTTCTTTTCAAAACCATAGAAATCATTTTCAGAACATTTATATATAGACCAACGGTGTCTGTATATAATTCTCTACCCTATGGTCAAGTGATACAGATATTTATCATTTCAATCTGCAATTTAAATATATACGGGTATATATCTTTTCAACCCGCAATCTCAAATTCAATTCAATGAAAATCGCTTGGGTTTATCATTTCAACCCATAACGATTTTCTCTTATTCTACAGATCATTCGGGTATGTATCATTTCAACCCATAGTGAATTCTATACTAACAGGGAACTTGCAGAGCGATAATAGATATGATAATAATATAACAGGCATATATCATCGATTTGAATAACAGATAATGGTGTCAGATGTCACAGGTGAACAGATACAGATAATGGCATATATAATAATGTAAATAACTAACAGCAGCATATTTCAGTTGTCGTTTCAATTGAAATCAAATTAAATAAATATAAGAACATTAATCGTGAGTGATCGCTCACCTTTCGAGGCTAGAGAGAACAGAAGATGACACCGATACAAACATAGATACGGACACTGAAATTGAGTTATGAATCCAAGCATGAATTCGATGATCAAATCAGATAACAAGGTATATACGAAATCAAATTAGAACTGGATCGAAGGAGATAATTGATATGAGCGAGCTTATGTATATAACTATATATAAAATCATAGTCTAAATTCAAACATATATGTTAAAATAAGATATACATATTTAATTTCAAATCAAAACTTAACTTTAATATCAAAAATAAAATCTCTATATATATGGAAAACCGAATTCACATATACTTACACAAAAATAAACCTTTATGGTATATTTGGAAAAATCAAACATTAACAAAAATCAAAATCTATATCATTACTCTAATCAATACAGATAATAGATAATATAATAAAATCTTATACATTCTAACTGTATAAATATTTATAACTAACATGAATAACTAGTATACTATAAACAACTACACTTGAACTTGCATAAAAAAATACTTTTATACTATAACATTGTAAACCAGACCTTATCTATATATTATATTTTAAATTTCAAATCAAGACATATACTTTTCTCAAATTCCCTTTAAATTTATAAAACCCACATTTTCTTTTCAAAAGATTTGCAAATATTAACAACAATATTCTTCCAGGCAGTATCAATTATATATACTAAATATATTTATACTTCAGGCAAATATGTAGACTCAATATATAAACTCTATATAACTGACGTGAACTTTGCATATAACCAACATATTATAATAGTAAACAAAAGATAAAGTAGACGATACCTCTCATATAATATATGTTGTAACTATTTATAACATACACCTATGTAGTGGACCCAGATCATACTCATATATTAATCAAAAGAGTGTTGTACCATACATATATACTATTTTGTATAATAATGAACAATGAAATGAACATATTATCTAGCAGTTTATCATAGATATAAACATGTCACCAATGTATATATAGAATCAGCAAGTAAAAGTTATAACCATATATATAACAAAACTTCAATACTTTGAACATCTTATGCATATATCCTATCATACATATTATATATATAGCTAATATATAACACACAGTGCAGACAACAAAACTAAGATGCGGCATAGATTATCAAGCAATATATATACCTTCATATCTATATAACAAAATAGAGCAGGTTTAACGGAAAAGACAAAGATGGGATGAGATTTATTGTTGATAAAGTTATCAAATGGCTAATATTTATCCACATAGGAAATATAACTAACGGCGTTAACGTTGTTCCTCCACGTCTCTGGTTATCCACGAACCACGATTTGTTCAAACTTACTCTTTCGGTTTTTTCTTCCCAAGTTAGCAGATCACTCTAATTTCTTCAATTACCAACCTCTCCAAAAATCCTCATTCCTCCTCCCACAATTTTCTTCTTCGCTTTATATTTCCTCAAAACCTAATTTTGGATCTACCGAAAACAGATGATAATGGTGAAAGAAGTGCTTTTTTCTTTCTGTTCGTTTCCTCCAGGTTTCATGGGTATTTTATTTTACTCATATCTTTTTTTATAATTTGATTCAAAGGTTTCATCGATTTCTTATGGTTATTTTGATTTTCTGTTACGTGCCAACTACTAACTAATTAGAGCTTGAATTGCATAGAATTGAAATAGTGGAACTCATACTAGATCACTGCCAGATTACCATGATCCAGTTTACCTCTTTAATTTGCACATGCCATTCATTTCCATATTACTAATCACGATTCCTTCAAACCGCCATTATTGTTGTCCACCTCATATTAAATCAGATCACTGAAACTCTAAATTTCTTTTTCTACCGCCATTATTGTTGTCCACCTCATATTAAATCAGTTCGCTGAAACTCTAAATTTCTTTTTCTACTTCTTCCATCTCCGATAGCTTTGGATTTTGTGGTAATTTGTCGCTTAACAGTGTTTTCATTCAGTTTTAGCACCTTTGAACGATCAGTTGTGGTTCTTATTATCTAATCATTTAGCTAATTATATGAATTTAAACTGAAAATGCTTTCCTTCATTTGATGAATTTCAGGGATTGATCGTTAGTTCTTTTAGGGAGGAATGGTTACTACATTCTTCACATTTACGAGGATGGAAATGGAAGTATTGGATTAATCACTATTAAGTTTTGAAGGTCATGAATTGATATTTGTCAACTCAGGTAATGAATTCAAATGGATATGACTACATGAGTGCATGTGATGTACTCTTGCAGTGTACTCTTTGTTTGATTTTATCTCTATATTCACATTCATGTAAATTAAACTTAGCTAGGTTTACAAAAAGCAGTGTATTTTTTTTAATGCTAACTATGATCAATTTTTATGTATATCCATTTGAATTTCCCGTGTTCTATCGATATGAGCTCAACAATATTCCAAATACAAATTATTGTAGATACTAACAAATCAGTTTTTATGTAGTCATATCCATTTGAATTTCCCGTGTTCTATCTTTTAAGATGTAATACTGACAATCTCATCATATATTTAATAATTAACTAATATTGGGTTGATTGAACATCTGAAACTTGTGGATAAATGGGTTCTACATTCTTTAATTTTTTGTGGACAAAGATGAAAGAAGTAGAGAGAGAAAATTCCCAGTTTAAGTTCCATGTAATTATTTTCCACAATAATTTATTATATCATCACCATTTTCATTGAATAAATAATTTAGACTGTACATGTTTTCGTACTTTACATCAATAGATTACTAAAATAGAGGGTCTCCTTAGTCCAATATTAAATTTATCTTAGACATCTAGAAAATAATCAATGCAATTTTTTCGTATCTTATACATATGACTTCATGTAGGTGTTATTTTAATGCAAGAAGACTCCCATAACAGGCAAATAGTATCTTATGGATGCTTAAACATTTCCAAGTACACGGTGATATTGGAAAATTACTGTTTATCGTTTGCTTATCCTTTAAACAAAATATGATATCTATGCCATTTTCTCTCATATATTAATGATTACTTTTTGTAGAACTTAATGCCGAAAAATTTAGCCCATACTATTGTCTGTCCTAATTGATGAACAATCAAAAATATTGTTTAATTTTTTTTTATATAAAAAATAAATATATAAAACCAAAAAGGAGGAGAAAGCCTTCCTTCGTAGGCGTACAAAAGAAGGCGAAGCATATGAAGAACATATACCTCCCAATAGAGACAGCAAAAAGTAAAAACAAGAAATAAAACAATCCACAGACTCAAAGCAGCCATGAAGGCTCAGACAATCTCTCAATAACATGACAACAGCCCGCATACCCTCACGCCTGCCACAACCAAAAGGTGTAGGCCAGTCCAACCAACACGCCACCAAAATGACAGCAGCAGCAAAACCAATCTCAGAATGATCCAACGGATCAGCAGCAGCAAAACCAATCTCAGAATGATCCAACGGATCTGCGAATCTGCCAGCACCATCGAGCTCCGGCAAGGCCACCGCCCAAAGGTGTAGACAGAAATAAGAATAAAAGACAAACGGTATAGAAGCTAGATCCCTCAACCACAGGAGTAAGGACAGACTGCTTAGCGGAAGAAAACCCAAACGCGCAGACAGAACTGACAACAGAAATCACCAGTGAAACAAGCCTAACCAAGAGCCGGACCAAGAAGACGGCCAAAAACCTGAAACTAAAACAATAATCCGATTAAATTAAAAACGGGGGGGGGGGGACGGGTAGGGATGGGTTGGAGAAATTCACTACCCGACGGCAGAGAACTAACCGACTCCCAGTCTAGCAGCAGTAGAAGAACAGGAAATCGACAGAAGTCCCACTAGCCGCCCAGAGCGGTGGCTCATGGGACCCTTGTAGGGTCTACCCCAGAAAGCCAGGAAGACGTCACTCCTCACTCGATGGATAATGGACAGCGGATCCATAGAGCTGCTCTCGAAGGTAGCCTTATTCCTCGCACACCAGACGTGCCAGCAAATGAGACAAGGAATCAACCGGAACACGATAGACCGAAGCGATTTCCCAGAACTCCCAGCCCACCAGGAGTTCAGAAGGTCGAGAAGAGATCTCGCAGTACTTCGAACACCGATTAGATTTCCGAAGTAATTCCAGCAAGCGCTGGCCGAGAAACCACCGAAAAACAAATGGTTCAAGGATTCCGTATCACCGTTTCCACAGCATCTACAGCGAGAAACAGTAGGAATGCCGATCTGTTGAAGATTCTCATCCAGTGGCAAACCATCATGTATCAAGCTCCACATAAATAGAGAGACCTTGGGCGGAATGCGAGAATCCCAAATAAAAGAAAATTCAGGGGGATGGGGGAAGGAATTCTGATGGAGGACCAGGCTTTCAGAATCGAAAAGGAAGAGCCATCCCATCCTGACAAACCGCCGTGAGAATCAGAAAGAAGCTAGAAAGTTGGAAGGATACCGTAGAAGAAACCATGTATGTAAGGAATCATAATGATGGAAGTTGTTAGCAATTTATTTATGGCATGAAATGGTTGGTGTTTAATTAAACACATTCATACTAAGAAGTATACAGTAGATGTGATATAAACCGTGTATCATATTTTCTCAAAAGTTTAATTATTGTCCATGTTTGATTTATTCGGCTATGTAAAAAAGAAAACGGACACCATTAATTTCCTATATCGATTGTTATATCAGTTTCAAATATTACCTTTATGATAAGAAATTTTTTTCTATCTATATGGTTTGTATTAATAGCATTGATATATCTCTTGGCAATATACATTATTTAAAACCATTGTTTTCATTTCATAAATGATCCAATAAAATCATTTTATGTTTTTTTTAATCTCAAATGGTATCCTCTCTTGTCAATTTTGTATTAACTAATTGAAATCTCAAATCTACATTCATTGCCATAGAAATATCATGGGACGTGAGTGTTGAATTCACCATTGTTGCACTCATGTTTTGGTGGTTGACATGCATTTGAAGTATGTTGATATTTATGTAAAAAATAATTTTGCTCTATACAAAGCCATATGAATAAGTTCTTAATTAACATTTACTCCCATAAAATGGATATTTATTACTTCCTCGGCTTAATACAAATTGATTAATTGCTATTTTTATGACTTGAAATTAAAATGGAAACAAATCAATGTGAAAACAATGTCATAAAACCATGTTCGCATGCCTATTCTTTTATGTCATTACAAAATATTTAATTAGTACCATATACTATTCTCTGTTATAGATACTGAACAACCAAAAATTTTGCCTGATACAAAAATATGAAAGATCAAAGGATTCTTTCGATTCCTATATTAAGAAATAAGCATGTATAAAGAGGGAATATTTTTAATTATACTGCAAGGTTAATTATACATTTATGGTATGTGACATTAAACATATTAACAAATGCACTGAATAGTCAAAAAGACATCATACCAAAATCAAGGCATGTCAAAAGGTGGACTTTTATTCGAAGTGGTTCTTTATTTGATCTGCATTGCACTGTGTAAAATTTGAGAAGTGTTGGGGTTTTTTTTTTGTTAAATAATAATTTTCCCATAATAGTTTTGTGGTTTTATAATATGTTGTTAAGAGTCTTAGAGATAAACATGATATTTAGAAATATAACGGACAACTAAACTCATTGATATTCATAAAATATTGATTATCTTTTGTGACATATATAGATGAATATATATAATTCTTTCTTAACTTGTGAGACTAATCCAAGCATGATAATGAAACCAAATGGTTTCGCTAAAATGAAATTTTCCGTAAGTGCCGATATAGCGACTATCGCTATACGGGCATTTCGGGAAACAAGTTTATGTCATTTGCAATACAACCAAACATCATATAGCAAGGGTATGAGCATACATACATGGTAATTTACAATGATTCAACATGTAACAAGCATTTACTAACAAGGGAATTAGTTTTAACTTCTAAATTCTCATATAACTTATGATTTATTTACTAACTTTCCATAGCGACTAATTTTCAAGGCAACAAACCAATCCAACAACCAAACCATTATTACAATTATACAACAAGCATTCTATAACTACAATTATTAACATGAATATAGTTTTAAACTTTAGGGTTCAAAGATCGAAGCTTTACTCACCAAAGTGCACTAAATCTATACTAAACTTCCACCGAACTTGAATACGATCCTAACACGTCGACTAGTCTTGAAAATATGGACTTTTGTGCTTGAGGAGGGTCAATTTGGGTTCGGCCTAGGGTTTATGGGGCTCGGCCTTGGTTGTTCAAGGGGGATGTGGGGTTTTGTTTAGTAGAGAATTGTTTTGGAAGTGAAGTAAGGAGTTTAGCTTGATTTTTAGAAGTGTATTCACTAGTTCTTGCCTAGGAATTTCTTTTGGAAACAATGGAAGAATTTTTGAACATGAAGAGAAGGGAAATGAAGAAGTAAATGATAATGTAAAGTGGAAATGTGTGGAGGTAAGGGGTATTTATAAGTAAGGGAATGAAGAGGCACGGAACCTGTAGAACATTTCACAGCGCACAAACTAAATATATTATAATAACATAGATGTAAAACATGCAAGACAGTAATATAAATAGGTGAACCATAAATGAGAACAACTGTGTGCATTAGGATCACAGACTGTATAAGAATTGAAATAAAGAGTTTATACATCCTAAATCTCCAAAATAAAATCTATAATTGTCTCTCAAAATACAAGTACAGACATAGCTTGGCAGTACTGAACTACGTAACATAAGCGATAGTAAGCTCCAACGTATAGATGTATGAAGCATAGCCTCCTACTCCTACTCCGCACAGCTCCATGCGCTATCCAGACCTATTATCCCTAATCTACACATTTAAGATTATCCAGGATAATAAGAAGAAAAACGTAAAACCTCGGGTCAGACAAAGTCTTGTGTGAGCAATACATCATCTAAAAATACAATAAAATCATATATATAGTAAATAGGGTATGAACAACCATACCTGACTTGTCCCTGCATCCAAAGAGTTAGCACATAAACATAGTATATGCTAAACTAATATCAAAGTGGAAAATATAGGGTACATGGGTATCACATCACATATCAAAACACAAAGCAAACATAGCATCCATTACACAACCTCTCATCTCTCACTCAAGTGCTTCAGAGATATGATAACTCTCATAGATGCTCAACTCATTACCCACTCAGATGGAAAGGGACTGGATGCACACAGTTGTCCATAATATGAGTATACGCAGACTACCTTGGGTACATGCAGGCTACCCTATCCTAACAATGAGAATCACAACCATAGAGTCATCCATCAATCCCTTAGCACATATACCGATAATAGAACTACCTCACAGATGCTTAACTTATTACCATGTAGATGGATAAGGATTGGACACAGGCAGGCATCCAAACACATTGGTACACACAGATTGCCTTGGGTATACGTAGACTACCCTATCCCATTCACGATCATCACAACCTCATGTTCTACTCTATGAGCTATCACGCAGAACTTGTCCTTTCGGTCTATCACTAGATGCCATAGTTACTCGCTATATCGAGCTGTCGAAGTCGTCGCACTCTATTGGCTGACATTCCAAGGTGATCTTGAGCTATCCTGAAGTCATCCATCCTTGCTCCAAACCAGCTCTCAAAACCACCAAGCAAACCCCAAGTTCGCCCTGAAGCACACAACCACCATGCCTGAAGCCAATAGCTAGAAACCTCATTCCCAACTCTGTTCGATGTCTCCTCTGGTCGAACCAAAATCCACCAAACAACATTTCATGTTTGGCTCCTCATCACCAAACTAACAATTACCGAACATGATTTCCTATCTGGTCCTTCACTAGCTGAACCAACCACCTACCAAACATGATTCCTATTCGGTCTTTCCCCAACCGAGCCAACATCTACCGGATAGGATTTCCTATTCGGTCCTTTACCTTTCGACCCAACCCATTTACTAGACTCAAGCTACCACCGGACCATCTTAGACCCGATCCAACACCTTCTCTTCTCGAAGTCAACAATCGAGCAATCCAACATCGGACCAAGCCCCACCGAAGTATCTCATATCAGACCAAGCTCTACCGGACCAAGCTCTACCAAGGTAGAAACTGTAGCTCCATCAACATATCATTGTCGCGTCGATTTCATCGCTACACTCAACATTTCGACCCTCATGTATCGCCCATGCAATGATATGACTCCAAACACTTTAGATCCTATCCATCGAAGTCTGATTTCTCGGTTCGTACCTCTAATTCGCACTGATGAGAATTTTCAACAATACTAGCATACAAACAAACACTGTACATACGCCAAACAACATTCAAACATGCAAATCACACAAATGATCATAGAAATCATCATACAAGGTGTATACAACGTAGCCTAACATCTATCAAGGCAATCACATACTCAAATAACATGTCCAGAACACCAAAAATCCATTTATTCATGTTTTTACTACAAGTTAGATTTAAAAGAGCATTAAAACTTAATTTTGAGTCTAAAAATGGTTCTAAAATATGTTAAAACCTATAGACACATATATAGTAAGGTGAGAGATGGTAAACCACTCACCAAAACCTTCTAAATCCAAGTTTTGCACGCAAATCGAGGTAAACTTGAAAATCAACAGCCAAGCCCCATGTTTTACTCCCAAAAAAATTTAGATTTGAAGATCTCTAATGAATCCTCTTGCTAACCTACCATTAACATATGATTTAGACTTGATTTGGAAGAGAAAAGAGAAGGTTTTGGGTGGAGAATAGGTTAATGGAGGCTTAAATCAATTTGGGAGATGGTAAAAATGGTTTGGGGATGTTTGTTTTGGTATAGGTGTAAAACCCGAAATGGGTTAATTGGTCTATCCCCAAATTCACTAATTACCCACTAAGGTGCTCTAGGAACTGCCAATCTTCAAATAGCCATACCTCATAGCTAGAAAGTCTAAATCAGTATTATGACCACTCTTTGGAAAGAGGAATATCATATCTTTCAAATTGAAGTTGTTTCGGATGCTAATTCAACTTCTATCAAAAGATATAGCCGTTACAAGTTTTCAGGGTTAAAATCATCCAGAAAAATTCTAAATTTAGGAAGTGTCACTAGTAGGTATTTTTTAAAGTTAGGGAGTCATAAGACCTCATATAAATTTAAAAATAATATTTTATGATACTCCGATGCATAAAATATGGATCATTACACTCTCTCCCTTTTCGAATTTCATCCCCAAAAATCCCCAACACAAGTAAGGTAAAATCAAACATAGCTACCCTACATGTCTAACATCCACGAGCAAAAATATCATACATCAAACATGCACACAGAAGTATGTAGTGATATCTACGCCGACTCTAGCATGCAGGATACTAAACTACCATATGTGATACCGAGAGTGAAAGTAAATGCGATAAACAGAAGTCTCACTAAGTAAAGAGCTCTGGATAAGCTGTCCTCATGCTCTCCTCGGTCTCCCAAGTACAATCGCTTTCGTTCTCACCCCACTGAACCTTCACCATCTCTATCGTCTTCCTCCTAAGCTGCTCTGTATCACGTCTGATGATACGAATAGGCCTACGAGATCCCGATGCTTTTTGTTCCATCTACCATCAAGCTAATCCGATTCAACTATCATGTCTGAGCCATGCACAAAATTCCATAAGTGAGAGACATGGAACAAATTGGGCATGCTAGCCATCTTCTGAGGTAAGTCAACTATGTAGGCCAAGTTCTCAATCCTCTCAAGCATCGGAAAAGGACCAACGAATCTTAGTGCCAACTACCCCTTAGTACCGAATCGAACAGTATTCTTAAGTGGAGAATCTAGACAAATATCATATAACTGACAGAGAACTCTAAATCACGTCTTCTCTTATCAGTGTAGCTTTTCCACCTATCTTGAGCAGCTTTCATTCGTTGTCGAATGATTTCGATCTTCTCTAAAGTATCTCTAATAATATCTGGCCCAAGTATCAGTTTCTCGCCTACTTTCCACCAACATGAAGGAGCATTGCATGGTCGGCCATATAATGCCTTAAATGGTTCCATACAGATGCTGGACTGATAATTGTGTTGTATGAGAACTCTACTACGTGTAAGTGATCGTCCCATGAGCCGCTGAAATCGAAAATGCAAGCTCAGAAGAGATCCTCCAAGATACGATTCACCCTCTCGGTCTACCCACCTGTTTGTGGATGGTAAGCTGTATTGAGATGCAGCTCAGTTCCCAATGCCTCTTGTAAGCTCTTCCAAAACCCGCAAGTGATCAAATGGTCTCTGTCACTTACAATGCTCTTTGGAACATCGTGGAATCGCACAATCCACTTCATATACAACTCGGCCAATTTAGATGTTGTTCTACTAGACTTAATAGTTACGAATCAGGCACTCTCTGTCAATCTACCGACTATGACCCACATTCTGTCATACCCTCCTTCGGTCCTTGGAAATCCATCAATGAAGTCCATTGAAACTTGTTTCCACTTCCACTTGGGAACCTCGAGCGGTTACAGCAAATCGTTGGCTTCTTCTGCTTTGCCTTTACCAATTCTCTGTTCATGCACTTCGAGGTGAATTCCCCAACATCCTTTTTCATTCCTTCCTAATAAAATGTCTATCACATATCGTGGTATATTTTATTGCCATTGGGATGTATAGTCAATCTTGAATGATGACACTCACGTAGCACCTCATCCCTCAACCCATCGACATTAGGAACAAATAGTCTCTTGTCCATCATAGTCGTGCCCGTACTACTTCATCTCTTTAGACTCTAGCCCACCCTCTATCTTTACCATGATCTCTGCTAGTCTAGCATCTCGACTCTGACTATTACTGATCCTCTCAATCGGGGTAGGTCTGATCGTCAGACTAGCCAACACTTCCAGCTCTAGCTCACATCGAGGTCTAAAATCATAGCTTGCGATAAACTCCAATTGCTTCCACTCTAGAAACATCACTCCCAAGCTAGCATATCTCCTACTCAATGCATCGGCAACTGCATTTCCCTTACCTAGCATATAGGAAATATCAAAGTCATAGAAGGTTAGAAACTCTATCCATCGTTGTTGATGAAGGTTAAGATCCTTTTGGAAGAATGGGTACTTCAATGACTTGCGGCCTGTATATAACTCAAACCTCTCCCCAAGTAAATAATATCTCCATATCTTCAAAGCAAATACTATCACTGCCAACTCCAAACCGAGAGTTGGATACTTCTTCCCGTGCGATTTCAGCTGTCAACTAGCGTAGGCAACAACCTTTCCCCTCTGCATAAACACTACACCTAGTCTAGTACCATATGCATATGTGTATCTATCATCTCCTCATTCCCCCTTGAAATGACTAACACTAATGCTCTTGTCAACCTCTCCTTCAGACTCACGAATTCATGCTTGTACCTTGCATCGCAAATAAATGTCTGATTCTTCTTCGTCAAGTTGGTTAACGACACTGCTACCTTAGAGCCATGCTTGTACCTTGCATCGCAAATAAATGTCTGATTCTTCTTCGCCAAGTTGGTTAACGACACTGCTACCTTAGAGAAATCATGGATAAAACGTCTATAGTATTCCACTATTCCAAGGAAACTTATCATGCATATAGCAGTGTTACAATCCCAAATTTTAACGACTGAATATTTAAATGATTTATTTAAATATTTAATCGCTAATCGATGGAATACCTGTTATATTCGGTTTTTCAAAGACCAACTAATTGGGTCTCGAGGCACCAGTAGTTGAGACCGCTTTTCCATCATGAGAAAAATGAGTACAAACTTGACTATGTTTGGAGTTGATAAATTTCAGGGATGAATAGTGTCAAATGTAGAGGATTTGGGCTAAAGCCCATAAGCTGGCCTAAAAGTTAGCTAAACCTCTTCATAATTCCCTTTCACTTTTCATTCTACATTACTTTCCTCTTTCGCTTCTCTAATCTTTCCCTAATCCTCTCTTATTCCTTTTTCTTTAATTAGTAAATCCTAGCCAAAGTAAATTTTCTAAATTTAAATAAAAATCACCATAATTGCTCTCTTCTCATTCTCTACAAAACCCATCAAGGGATTAGCACGGAGTGGAGTTTAGAGCTTACTCTCGAAGTTAAAGGGAAGCATGAATTGGATTTTGGTGATTTGGAGCTTGGTTTGGAGAAGAAGAGGTGAGTGAGATGATTCTCCTACTTAACTTCATATATTTTCTTTAGTAATGATTATGAAGTTATGTGATATGATTTGGAGAATTCTATGTTATGATTTAGACTTGTATTCATGTTATAAACATGATTCTATAGCTAATTATTTGTTTGAAACCTTACTATCATGTTTGGAAAAGTTAGTAAGCTAAAAATTGGGTTTGGGGTTAATTGGATGATTTTGTGTGATGTTATGATTTGATTGTGATTAATTCTGTAATATAATGATGTGCATGTCATTAGGAAGCTTTAATTAAACTATTTGGTGAGTTTTACGAAACTTAGTAAGCTAATTAAATGAGTTAGGAGCTCTACACTTATTATTAAAGTGATTAGAGGCTTAATGAAGCTTAATTAGTATTTATAAATATTATTCAACAGAAGTAATGGTTTCATAAAATAAGGGAATATTTTATAAAATGAAGTTAGTAAGCTAACTAAGCAAGTCAAGAGCTGTATATTTATTATTAAAGTAATTAGAGGCTTAACGAAGCTTAAATAGTACATATAAATATTATTCAAGTAAAGAAATAATTTTATAAGTGAAAGACATATTTTATAAAATAGGATGAGATTTTATAAAATAGTAATAATGATATATTTTACAAAATAGAACGAGATTTGATAAAATAGCGATAATGATATATTTTACAAAATATATGAGATTTTATAAAATAGTGATAATGATATATTTTGTAAAATAGAATGAGATTTTATGAAATAGTGATGCTGAAATTTTATAGAATAAAATGTGATTTCATAAAATAGTGATAAGGTATATTTTGTAAAAGTATGAGATTTTATAAAATAATATAAAGGAAGTATTTTATAAAAGTATGAGGTTTTATAAAATAGTAAGAAGGAATTATTTTCTAAAGTGGTTATAAGGTTTTATAAAATAATTATAAGATGAATACTTAATTGTTGATGAAGAAAATAATTATTATAAGAGCTTAAAAATATTTATTAGCTAGTCTTGTATTGTATAAAATAATGGAACGATTTTCTAAATAGTAGAAACATAGATTTTAATTTTATAGAAAAAATATGATAAATAAAAGTAAGATTTGATTATTAAGCAATCAAATTGTTATTTAAATATATGTGTATGTATATGTATATACATAAGTATACGTATACATGTATTTAAAGCTATACAATAATCAATACAATTCAAGTATTGTAGTTAAAATCATTGAATGGTTTGGATTGTGGATAATCATTGTTTATTTGTGTGATTAGTTATATATATGCATGGAAATATCCATATGTGTATATAAACACATTATGAGTAGTCTGGTGTAGCCATAATGACTACAGGTGTGCTGAGCTGCGTAAGAGAATACCGGGTCAAGCGATCGCTCTGGTGAAGCTTGAAACGTGATTTGTGTTGTGTAAGTGTGTTTGTGCATGTGTGTGTGTATTAATGTGCATAAATAAGAGCATTAGCATATGTGCAGGCACCGCATGAAGCAAGTTGGTCAATTGAGTTCAATTTGGCATGCTAGAGGAGGCCAGGTTGAAAGAATAGCCCCATGGAACTCTAAGCGTAAAAGAGTGTTTTTCATATTGAAATCGGTTTTTGAATACTTAAGAGACCACTTTCAAAACATAAACCAATGAACTCCGAAAGAGGTCCATTGCGATGAAGGCAGACTACGGGAGATAAGCGACTCATCGGGTGAAGCGACATGAGAAGGCGGGGCTCGAATAAGCGACTCGAAGGCTTCCGGCCTAGGCTTTGCTGCTTAAGAAAGGCTGCCATCGGTGGACCAATAATGCACTTTCCTGGGTAGTGCAGCCCAGATAAGGTGCAATTTGATAGGGGTTTCTCCTCGGATCCAGATGAGAGCGACGTGAGGCTTCAGCATGACTTCAAGAAGGCTTCGGGCTACTCGGGAAAGTGGAATGCAAGGAAGGTTAGGGATTCAGATGTAATGTATAGTGATACATATGCGATTAATGATGATCAGACACAATATCAATGTAGCGATTGGTTAAATAGTCACTTTTGGTGAGCGTGTATGATTGAGCGGAGTTAGTCCATGTCCCTTGGCTTTGACTTTGGCGTAGATATGTTTGATAATTAGTAGTGGCCTTATGTTAGTGGCTGTGCAAATTATGGGTCTTGTAATAGAGACCATCCGTGTAGATAAACGATGATAAGATATCGGTCTTCATTTGTGATACGCATATTTGATTACGGATGTTATATTTGGTGTGTACATATATTTATATGACATCCATGTTCCTTTGTTGTCCCGACGGCGTATTACACAAGACACGACTGGCGTTCTCTTCTTTAATAAGAGTTGTACACAAGTTACTTGAGAAATCCATGATGACTAGAAAGGGGGAAGGATGACGATCATCCACGAGTGAACTAGATGTCGCCAAAGCTCAACGTAGAGGGTATGATGTGGTTCACATAGGATGACGATCATCTAGGAGTGGACTGGAGGTCACCAAAGCTCAATGCAGAGGGTACGGTGTGGTTTACGTAGATTCCAAGTAAATAGAGTAGGTCATTAATCACAAAAGCTTACTTTAAAGGGTACAGTGAGATCTATGGAGACCTATCACTTAGGATGCGGCTCAGGGTCTATAGTGCAGTTAGGTACCGACTCTATTTATATGGAATCCTCAAAGGGAATCATTGGATCATGATAGATGTCCTTAGTGGACTTCACTAATCAGTAATGACGAGTATCAATTTGTATTCTTTGGTTGTCTTTCATTGCTATATTGTGTGTATTGTTAGTTGGCTGATGTTATTATTGTTGTATTTGTTATCATTTTGTATTTCACGATAGACATATATTATGATTACCCTGTCTTTGTATGTTGGGTTACATGAATCATGATATACTGTTACGTATTAGTCACATTATATTAGTTGTGCGAACTCATTAATTACAGGAGAAGAACAAGTTATGGTGTGACTCCTTACATTTGTGGTGGATTTACTTTACTTGTGTATAAACTGTATGGATTACCCCTATGGCACGTTTGTGGAGAGGACCGGATGTGCCTTAGCCGTTCCTGTTCTATTTATATATAGTTTTGATATACATTATTTTGAGATAGTTCCCATCACACCATCCTATATGTCTGACCCACATCTTATCTTTGTCTATTTATGTCATGACAACTCTCGGGTACTCGATTGAGTAGTTTGGGAGTTAGGTGCTTTTAGGGATATGTTATTAGAGTAGTGCAGCTGGACCTTTGGAGGCGAAGACGATTCCAAGATATTTATCTACTTGATATTGTAGTAGAACATGACAGGTGTTATTTGTATATGAGAGTTATTGTATAAGATATTTTATCCCGACTCTCTATATTGATATTTATTTATCAGTTACTTCCACCAATGTAGACTCCTATATATTGTTCATCCTATTTCATTCATGTATATTCAGTATATTATATGTATATCATTCTGATGTAAGTTTGCATCATTGTGCCTTGATAGTGTTTTGTTTCTTCTTCTTTCTTTCTTTTCCCGATAAGTTGTCTTTTGTGGTATTTGAAAGTTGGACGTTGATGTGAGACGTTGATTTTTGGGTGTTACGAAGGGCGGGTTGTTACAAACGGTCTTAGGTTGATCCCAGTCCAGTACTGCTGCCACTTTTGTAGGATCTACAGCAATACCCTATCAAAAACAACATGACAAAAAAATCGCACTTCCCTCCTCTAAAAGTGACATTTTGAAAACTTCGCCTTCAGTTGGTGCTTCCTCAATACCTCGAGCACAATTCTCAAATGCTCCTTGTGTTCTTCCTTCTTCCTTGAATAAACAAGGATACTGTCCACAAACACAAGTACAAACTTATTTAGCGGATCCTTGAAAACATGGTTCATAAGATCAAAAAATAATGGCGGTTTGTTGGTTAGCCTTAACGGCATAACCAACCACTCATAGAATCCAAATGGCATACGAATTGCTATGACCGACACACTCTCCTTTGCTACTCTTAGTTGATGAAACCCCATCGCAAGGTCCAACTGAGAGAACACCTTCGCACCATAGAGCTGATCGAACAAGTCATCATACGTGGAAGTGGATACTTGTTTTCTTCATCACCTTATTCAACTCATGGTAATCTACAAAGAATCTCAAAGAGCTGTCCATCTTGGTGGAAAATACTACACGTCTTCCGCACTCAGATATGCTCCTATGAATAAACCCTCGCCTCAACAGGTCATTCACTTGCACCTCCAACTCCTTCTGCTCCCTGGGTGCTATATGCCTCAAAGGCATAACTATTGGACTGGCATCCTTCACTAAGTCTATGCGAAACTCAATCTCTCAATGTGGCGGTAATCAAGTCACCTCCTTGAACACTTCCAGATACTCTCTCATGATAGGCACAAATGACAACTCATCCTATGGAATATCAAGCATATATAGAAAGCTAACCATAACTTCATCCTCTAGCAGATAGCCAATCACTACCGTCTGCCCCCCCACAGCCCTAATCATCACCAACAGTCTCTCGCTATCCACCGCTACCGCAGACCTCCTCAGCCAGTCCATTCCTAGAATAATACTTGGAGTACTCAACGAAGCTAAAACAGCATTCAAAGCGTAAGCAGACACAACTTGCTTATTTCTCGATGGCTCCGGATAATCCGTCTTGATATTTCATGGCTTGTTGTAGTCGAAACGTCCTTTGCTCTCATTTCTACAATCTTTGCTAAGATTGCCCTTCTCTCCACAATTTTAGCAAGTAGGCTCCCACTTGCCCTTCTTCTTATTGTCCCACTTCCTCTCGCCTCGCCCGCCAGCTTGTGGCTTTGGCTCATCCTTAGGAGCAACAACCGACTTAGGCTTAGGATACAGAATCTCATGTCGAAGAGCCTTCTCCACCAGCCCCTCAAAGGTCTCTTTGATATAACTCACTAGTTTCTCCTCAAGATAATTGTCCAAGCCCATAATGAATTTCTCATTCTTCTTGAGCGGAGTATCGATAAATGATAGACCGTACTTCGATAGCTTGTCAAACTCAGCCACGTACTCTGACACAGACATATCCCCTTCTCTCAAGTTGGTAAACTTTCGAAAAAGCATCAATTTCTGAGCGGTCGGTATATACTTCTCTTCAAACCTTGCCTTAAGTTGCTCCTAAGTAATCTTGTCCTCGGGAGTCGTAATCTTGATGGCTTCCCACCATCCTATAGCTCATCCTTGAAGCTGTGTAGAGGAAAACTTCAAGTTCATCGCATCCTTCAACTCTATATCCTCAAAGATACATTCATAAGCGTCCAACAAATCCTACACTTCGACGGTTGATTATATTCCAAGAAACGGTCTGCCTTCCAGAATAGAGTAGTTCTTGCTCAGTTTGGAAAAGTCAACCCTCGGCACTTGCACTGGAGCACCACCACCAAATCTACAGTAGGAGCAACATGGGCATTTTGAACCATATTTTGCACCACCTCAGCGAACATTTTCTGCAAGTCAAGGTTAGCAGCCCTTAATCGCGCCTCCTCCTCGACTCCAGAATGGAGTTCCTACCAGCATTCCTCGTTAGCCAACTCATTCTTACAAGTTGTAACAAGAATGAATAGTCTCTATAAAGGGAATAAGTGGTGTCTATGAATGCTCTATGACTTATACACTACTATATAGTTTTGAAAACCAAAATATAACAAGTAATTCTCTCATATATCGCTCGATCCACTCTAGGGTGATGCTCCTTCCTTATCTCTAATGGATCCAAGTATCAACTTAGGTCGTCTATGCAACCTAAGCTCTGATACTAAATGTGACGATCGCCCTAAATCTTCGGTACCCAATATACCTATATAGAGCACTGTGAAGGTACTCGGTCGATGCAGGATGGAAGCCAAGTGTGCAAGGTAATAAAAATCCAAGAACGGAACCTATAGAACATCTCACAGTGTACATATAAAATATAATATAATAACATATATGTAAAATAGGAAAGATGGTAATCTAATCAAGTGACCAATAAATAAGAATATTAGAGTGCATTAGGTTCACAGACTATATAAAAACTGAAATAAAGAGTTTATACATCCCAGTTCTCCAAAATAAACTCTATAACTATCTCTTAATATACAAGTACTGACATAGCTCTACAGTACTGAATAGCAAAACATAAGCGATAGTAAGCTCCAAAGTATAGATATATGAAAGCGTAGCCTCTTGCTCCTACTCTGTAAAGCTCTACACATTAAAGAGTACCCGAAATAATAAGAAGTAAAGCATAAAATCTCGAATTAGATAGCAGTTTGATATGAGCGATACATCATTTCAAAATACTACAAAATCCTATATAGTAAATAATGTATAATGTATGAATAACCATACCTGACCTATCCCTGCATCCAAAGAGTTAGCACATAAATACAGTATATGCTAAACTACTATCACAAGTGGAAAATATGGGGTACAGGGGCATTACACAGCATATCAAACAAATAACAAACATATCATCCATTACACAGCCTCGCATCTCTCACTCAAATATTTCAAATACATGGTAACTTATATAGATGCTCAACTCATTGCCCACTTAAATGGTAAGGGACTGGACAGACATAGATGTTTATAATATGGGTACACGCAAGTTACCCTGGGTACACGTAGGCTAGCTTGCCCAACAATGAGCACCATAACCAAAGAGTCATCCATCGATCCCTTATCACATGTACCGATAGTAGAACTACCTCACATATGCTCAACTCATGCCCAAGTAGATGACTATGAACTAGACACACGCAGACCTCCAAACACATGGATACATGTAGACTACCCTGGGTACATGCAGACTACCATGTCCCACTCATGCGCATCACAACCTCATGTTATACTCTACGAGCTATCACGCGAAACTTGTCCTTTCGGTCCATCGCCAAATGCCATAGTCACTCACCACATCTAGTCGTCAAAGTCATCGCACTCTATTAGTTTCCATTCCAAGGTCATCTTAAGCTATCCCAAAGTCAACCATCCCTGCTCAAAACCAGCTCTCATAACCACCAAGCAAACCCTAAGTTCGCCCCGAAGCACACAACCGCCATTCCCAAAGCCAATAGCCAAAAACCTCATTCCCAACTATGTCCGATTTCTCCTCTAACCGAACCAAAATCCACTGAACAACATTTCCTCTCTAACTCCTCATCGCTAAACCAACAACTACCGGACATGATTTCTTGTCCGGTCCTTCACTAGCCGAACCAACCACCTACCAAATAAGATTTCCTATCCATCCTTTCCCCTGTCGAGCCAACATCTACCAGACATGATTTCTTGTCTCGTCCTTCACTTGTCAAGCCAAGCCATCCGCCATATTCAAGCTATCATCGGACCGTCTTGGACCCGAGGCAACACCTTCTTTTCCTGAAGCCAACAATCGAGCCATCTAACATTGGACCAAGCCGCACCGAACTATCTCATATCAGGTCAAACTCTACCAAACCAGAAACTGTAGCCCTTCAGCACATCAACATCGCGTCGATTCCATTTCTACACTCAACACTTTGAACCTCATGCATCGCCTATACAATGATATGATCCCAAATGCTCTAGAGCATATCCATCAAAGTCCGGTTTCATGGTTCCTACCTCTAGTTCGCTCCGATGAGCGTTTTCAACCATACAAGCATATAAACAAACACTGTACATACATCAAACAATATTCAAACATGCAAAGCACACAAGCAACCATAGAAATCATCATACAAAGTGTATACAACATAACCTAACATCTATCACGGCAATCACATACCCAAATAACATGTCTAGAACCATTTATTCACGTTTTTACTCCAAGCTGGGTTTTAAAACAGCATTAAAACTTAATTTTGACTTTTAAGATGGATCCAAAAGATGTTAAAACCTATATATACATATATAGCAAGGTGAGAGATGATAAATCACTCACCAAAACCTTCAAAATCCAAGTTTTGCATGTAAATCAAGGCAAATTCGAAAATCAACAGTCAAGCCCCAAGTTTTCTTTCCTGAAAATATATGTTTGAAGATCTCTAATGAATCCCCTTGCTAACCTACCTTTAGTATATGATTTAGACTTGATTTGGAGGATAAAAGAGAAGGTTTTGGGTGGAGAATGAGTTAACGAAAGCTTAGACCTACTTGGGAGATGGTAAAAATGATTTGGAGATGTTTGTGTCAACCAATATAGCTGTAAAACCCGAAATTGGTTAATGGGCCTATCCCCAAACTCACTAATTAGCCATTAAGCTGCTCTAACATTTATCAATCCTCAAGTAGCAACATCTCCTAGCTAAAAAGTCCAAATCGCTATTATGACCACTCTACGAAAAGGGAAATAATCAGATCTTTTCAATGGAAGTGGTCTCGGATGCAAATTCGGCTTTTGTCAAAAGTTATAGCCGTTAAAAATTTTAAAGGTAAATTTGTTTGGAAAAATTCTAAATATAGAAGATGTCACTAGTAAGCATTTCATAAAGTTATAGAGTAACATGACCTCATATGAATTTAAAGATAATATTTGACAATCCTCCGATACGTAAAATATAGGGTCGTTACAAGATTATTTACACATACCTACCATTTTACGACATCCTAAGTATAATGCACATACCTTGAGGAAAGCTCGACAAATATATGCATGTATCTTACTTTTTCTATTCTATATACTAATAGTACTACACATAACATTCCTAGCTTGAGGAAAGCTTGATAGCTAATGTGTACATAAGTAATCTATTAATATATAAATGGTAGAGGACAAAAATTACGTTAAATATTCATAATCTTGAATATATCTAATTGAGTGATATCGACTTATGGAATAATTTATTTATTATGAAATGCCCTTGTGATTCAAGTGTTGGACATATCTAAAATCATGGTATACATACTATATGTATGTATTTATTCCTCAAGTTTAATTGGGCTTCTTACTGTTTCTCCTTTTATTATACATTTATATCATATAAGTTTAATTTTGTGAAATTTTTTATAATTTAATTAACTTATATAATAATCTTATGTATAATCTTATATCAATTTTATCAATCAAATCTTATTTAACTAATTCAATTAATTAATTAACATTTTAATTTATTCATTTAACCGATTCAAATTAAATATGCGTGCTATAACATTTATGTTATATATGTATATATCGTATATATGTATTATGTTATTTATTAATTAAAATTTAATAACCAATTTAATTAAAACAATTTTAATTAATTATAATTAATTTTGAAAACTATATATACATATATATATATATATATATATTACCTTAACATTTTAAGATAATGTTACATATACCAATATATATGTTATTTAATTTAGTTACTTAACTTTTAATTAATTATACATTTAATTAATATAATTAAATATTAATAATTTTTGGAAATAATTATTTTATTTTTAAAATAATTTTGAAATTATTTTATATCATTTATAAAATCATTACTTATTTTAAATTCAACCCATTAAATTTAAACTATTATTTTTACTTATTTTAAATTTAACCTTTTAAATTTAAAATTTTATTTCAATTTCAAAATAGATTTAAAAATTAACGCAAAGCCCAAAACAGTTTGGACTTTTATATTAGGGATAACCTTTGGGCTTACCACATCTTTCGGACCAAGTCAGTAGCCACATAAGGCAGAGTACTTGATTACCCAAACCCAATCTCAAACACAACTTTTTTAGACATCCTATTATATGGGTAGCCTTTAATAAGTTAGTCCTAATACTATTACTTCATACTACATAGAGTATTGGACTCTAATACCATTGTTGGATCAGCGCCAACACACAACATGTTAAATGAGTAAATTTCAATTTTTTAAACCATTTTGGATCATATTGGGCCTATGAAGTCTAGATTTGTTTTAGATTGATCTGAGTTAATTTTAAATAAAATCATTACTTTATTTTATTTGTAAATAAAGTTTTATGTTATTATTATATTTATACCATATAACAAAAACATGTGTATCATATACATATGTGTATACGTGTCATGCAACATATACAGTGTACATGGTTTAACCTTCCCATATATAAGCACTGAGATTTACACTGCAAGGATATGTTAGTCCCTCCATATACATATGCATTGTCTGTTATATATATATATAGTAACGATCCACCTTTCTTACCATCGAAGACGACACTTAATACATCCTCGGTATTCGTGTGCCGATCATTTAGTCGTCCGAAAGACAGGTCATTAGGGGTGAAAGAAAGAAAGATAGAATAGAAGAAACTAAACAATACAGAATCTCACAAAGCAACGGAACAATATATATTACAAAGTCATTTCAAAATGTTGCATTAGAGTCATACTAATACAAATTCTACCGTAGGACAATTATAACAGCTTGTCCCTACCTAACAGATATAATATACATATAATACAGCGGAAATAAGAAAAATAACTAGCTATTAATAAATCCACCTGCTCCAAGCTCCTCCAAGGTAAATCTGCAGAAAAACCTAAACTACTTGGCTGCCCATTCCAATTTGAGCACCCAAGAGTTTAGGAAAAGAGAAAATAAACTCAGGGTCAGACTTGGGTCTGGTGTGAGTAAAACATAAGTCTTTAACTTTATAAAAACCTTTAAATCAAAAGGCATCTCATAAGACCATGCCGCACATAAACACGAACGGGTTTTTACCTTACGATAACCAAAACATTTCTATAGAAAATCCATTGAAATTATAATAATGTCTACGGGTCAAAGTAAAATATGAATATAGATAAATGCTTGCATCTCACATTTCAACATAGTTGGATACATCTAAAATCATAAAGGCATGTATTAGAGAATGGATTCCATACCATGACAAGGTAAGGAACTACCTTATGATGGTACATCTCTAGATAAAATGCACTGGAGTCTGACAAGAACATCTTGTACCTTTGCCACATAAGACTGGCCTACCACTTGACTAGTAGTACCGAATATGATCACCCTATGTTGGGCCTCGAAGCATACATGAGTAGATAGTAATCGATCTAGATTTGGGCTGACCATACCTTGATGGGAGTGACACACATGGCCCTGTTGCATGCTCGATTTTTGTCATTTCTCGGTTGAAGAGGCTTGAGGCTACGTTTTACCTTCCATATAGCACTTCCCACTTGGAATGCTAACACTGCCCTCCAGGCAACAATGTAATGGCATTTTTCATCCATACAAGTTGTCTAGGAGATGGACAAACCGAAGGAATAACTTCTACTACATTCATTTTGGAATCACCCTCATGATTATTAGTAAGAAGCTCTTGCACTTCAAAGAGCTCTGTCTTCAATTCCATTATCTTTAAGATGTCTTCACATCGAAATGCTTGTGTTGGATCGATGTTGTTTTCAGGTGACATATCCGATCCTGGTCTCTCCGAAACAACATTCAATAGTTTCCGGTAAACTCAACCCCGGTTCTTTAGGAAATAAACAGTCAAAGATAAGAGCAGAGATCACCTCCTAACCGTTAGTGGACGGATTTCCTTATCATCTATCCTAGGAGAATGAAACGAGATTTATACACACAGTATAGCATCATCAGAGATGACCGTGACATATAACTCATGTGTTTTTCCTAGATATTTCCAAAGTTACATTTTGGGTCCATATTTTATAGTCGGTTATTTAACTACCAATAAACAAACAACAACCAATTCCATTTGAGATTTATTTATCCATAACAACCACTAAGCCTCCAAACAAATCTTTATTTAATAAATCTCTTTTCAAATATTTGTCTAGAACATTCATATACTTATCTCTCTAACGTAAGTATATTCATAAAACATTTATGAATAACTTCTTACTTCCAAATCATGTTAAAAAGGATTAAGCAAATGTTGTTTAAATTGGAGGTAAGGACAACCCTAAACACTATCCCCTTGATGTTAAGTGTGGAACGGATGTTCCATGCTACCATTTTTAAAAAGTTAGTTTAGAGAAACCCAAATCTCAATTCTTTTTTATATTTTTTTCGATAATTCCTTTTTAATCAAATCTATTTCATTATGAAATCTCTTTTACTTGAAATCCAAATTCATTTCAAAATGCTTTCCAAAATCCCAAATTCATTTATAAAACCTTTTTATAAATATTCAAAATCATTTATATAAATTCTTATAAATATCCAAACCTTATTATAAACTCCCTTTATAAATATCCAAATCATTTTCTAAAACTTCTTTTATAAATACCCAAATCATTTGTAAACTTTTCTTGTTCAAACAACTTCCAAAATAACCTTAAATCAATTAGGTTCCTTTGATAAGCAAATCCATTTTATAAATCTCCCTTATTTATGAAATCTTCTTTTCTTAAAAACTCAAATCCATTTACCCAAAAAATCTTTATAAATTTCCAAACTCCTTTATAAAACTCTTTATAAAAATTCCTTTTTATAATATGGAAAACCATTCCCATTAGTTAAAAACATCTTTAGTAAAACCATTTGTCAAATCATTCTTTAAATTCTTGTTCAAATTGAAATAACTTTGAAACCATTTCAAAAAGAAAATAAAATATTTATCCTTACAAAATCAAACGGAGGCTTAATGACCACAATGGTGCTTTTAATTTGGTTTTACTTATCCAGTCGAACATGACATCAAATAACAACAGGTATATAAGGGATCAATACATAACCATCAATCAACTTAAGTAAATGTCAAAGTTAATCGTAATAGCAGAATGGTGTTTTATTCTGCTAATAGATGTCAATTAGTTTTTCCTAATCATATGGGGTTACTTAAGAGTAAGTGACATAGAAATCCCTTGATTTAAAACAAATTTGAAAAGAAAAAAGTTTAAAACAAAACTATTTACTTAAACTCAAAGAGATTTTAAAATAAATTAAAACCCTTGTAAATAAGAACCAAATCCTTGTTAAATAGCAATTAAACTCTAATTAAAGGTAATTAAACCTTATTAAAATATAATTTACTTTAATTAAAGATTAATTAAATAAAACCTCTTTATAAAGTAATAATTAATTAATAATTATCTTAAATAAATAATTAAATAATAACTAATTAATACTTAGTTAATAATTAAATAATAATTAACTTTAATTAAGTAACAAATCATGATTAACTTAATTTACTAACATTTACGTTTAAAAACCATTATTAACAAATGATTAAGTACTAATTACCTTTAGTGATTAATTAATCAATTAAATAATAATTAAATAAAACTAATTAAATAATTAAATAATTGTTCTCTAATTACTAAATTAAAGTTAGAAAACATTTTCTAAAAATATTTGAAGTTAAAACAAGTTTAGAATATAAAAATAGTTAGATTTTTCGAACTGCGCGTATAGCAACGGTCGCTATATGGACCCGTAATTTCAAAAACTTGGAATTTCCTTTTTCTAATTCTTAAAACTTCCCGTTTGAACTCTTATCCTCTTTGAAACATGAAGATAAACTTTTTAAAATCAAATCAAAGTTCTAAACTTGGAAACTTGTCACTTTGAAACAAAAATCAAACTTTCGACAAAAAGCGGATTTCTACATCGCTTTTGGTTAGCGAATCACTACCTTTGTGTCATGAACCCACATACAAAAAATACAATATTCAATCACAATACCACATCATAACATTATAGCACAATCATAAGCAAGAATACTACTTCACAAATACTAACCAACTTTTCCAATATTCAAGATATAATCTTTATCGCCTACTCAAACTTCGGCATAAGCAATCAACTCCAAATCAACATATATATACATGCATACACAACATATAACATTACCACATACTTAAGCAACATTTTAACTCATAAATTTTACAACTTTAAAAAAGTAAGTAATTTGAGTTTTAAAAACACGAACTTTACTCACCAAACTTTCACTAAATCAAGGCAAACTTCTACCGAACTTGAATATACTCCTAGCAAACCACCTTAACTTGAAAATATGATTTGGTGTGGCCTTGGAGGGACAAGTTTGGCTTGGCCTTTGCTAGTATTGGGCCGGCCTAACTAGGGTTTGGGGGTATGTGGGGTTTTTTTTGGAGGGTAGTGGTGGTATAAGTGTAGTGGAGTGCTTTAAGCTAGTTTGTAAAGTGTATACACAAGAATTTGACTTAAGAATTTTTGTTTGGAAGCTGTGGAAATAAGAGTATGCAAAAAGAGTGTTAGGAAAATGGAAATGAAGAAATGAGAGTGTAAAGTGAATGACATGAGAAGGTTGAGGTATTTATAAGCATAGAAAATTAGAAATTACTAAAATATCCTTTGTATAAAATAATATATATGCATGCCATGCACATGACAACCACCATACCTCCCTCTCATCACTTGTACACGTTACCCCCCTTCCATGCCTTGAACCATGCTAGAGCTTCATGTGTGTGTGCTAAAGATATGGAGATGATTTGTATAAATATAAGTGTGTTTATATGTATATATACACCTTTTATAACATAATTTGTCACATCCATGCTTAGGCATAAATATATATAAGTTAATATACATAAGTATGCTTAATTAATACTAATACTAACATATATAAATGTGTGCATGTTGCACCAAGTGTGCACAACATTCCGACGACTTTCGGGTGTCGAAAAGTCAAAATTTTGGAAAATGTTCTTCGATCACATTTTCTATTTTTATTTGAACTATCTATATTGGTAAAAAAATTAAAACTATTTTACCATCATTATTAAATAATTAAAATAGGTTTATTTGCTAATAAAAATCCATTTATTGATTATATAAAATATATTTAAATAGCCTATTTCAAAGTGGAAAAATCTTGGGTCGTTACAAGTCTATTTTACCATCATTTATTATTATTTAAAAGAATTATATTTTAATTATAAAAACTATTATTTTAATATTCAATATTTATTAAATATTCGCAAATCAAGGCGGTAAAATTCCCGGTCGTTATATATATATATATATATATATATATAGTTTAATGTGATTTAAAATATATTTTATAATATTGTGTGTGCATATATAACATTGTAAAATAGTTATATTTGTAAATGCAAATATTAATAATTATAAATTTAAAGTTAAACTCAAATTTCAAAATTTAAATTTTGGATCTAGATCTAGGTTTCAAAATATTTTCTAATTTTAAAAATTAAATCGACGAATAATATTTTGATAAAATAGAATATATATATATATATAATTATATGAAATAGTTTTTCGGCAATGTGTGTGTGTATTAATATTTAAATTTTGAATATGAAATAACATTATATATATATAACATCAATAAATAATATATATATTAATTTATATATTTTTTGGCCTAAAATCTATTTGACAAATTTTTTTTTTTAATTCATTCCTGTTTTTTAATTTTTTATTAAAGCCATTTTGTATGGAAATGTTTAAAGAAAATAAATTTTGTTTCAGAATTTCATAATAATAAGTATAATTAGTTTATACTAATATACATATAAATATACACACACATACATATTTTATAATATATATTATATTAAAGTAACATCTTATATTTTAGAATCACTAATATTTTTATATTTACTTTTTCTTTTAAATTATATATATATATATATAATTTATTTTTGGAAATGATTACCTACATATAATTTAACAAAAGTTTATATATAACTTACTTCTATATTTATACATTAAAATTCAAATTTTGTTTCAAAATCCCATTTAAAATTATTATTTAATTCAATGTTTTTCTTTGTTGGCCAAGAACTATATATGCGTGTGTGTGTGTATAATTTTTTTTATTTAATCACAATAACATATATACATATTCACATCTAATGTTAACAGCACACATATACAACGATTTATGATATTGTAATATAATGTAAGCTCATATGATTCAATAAATATGATAATGTAATATAAATCTAAGCATAAATAGATAAGTTAACTTGACTATAGCCTAATTGGTACATGTTGAATGCTAAATCGATTGGCTTCGCTTAAATTTGAATTCAAATCCTTCTCGAAAGAGCTACCAGACTGAAAGTACTATACACTGATGTTGTTTTAATTGAATTTATGTTGTTTGATGCTTGAAATAATGGGGGAAAGGAGGAGAGGGCTTGGTCCTGATATGGATGTAGGAGATGCCAAAAACAGCGAGACAAATGAGGGTTAAGGATGTTTAAATTTCGAGAAAGAGAGGAGCAAAAAGTGGATTCAGATGCATAAATATTCCTACCAATTCAAACACATTTTGAATCAAATCCAACCAGTTTCCTCCTACATATATGGTCAGCCATATCGGTTCTCTTTATGGGCCTCCCAATCACTTCAAGCCTCATCAAATAAAATACATTTAAATCTAATTTAAACATACATCGGTATCATATATCGATACGTATGTATACAATGCTATTTTCAATAAAAATCAATTAAAATTTTATAATAAATATCTAATAAATATTAATTAATTTAATAAATTTATAACAATTATAATTTAATTAAATCAGGTGGTAGTCGGAGTATTAAACATTTCAGTTGTGTGACTCTTAGGTGTAAATTCGATCAACGATTAATACCGACCAATTCGAATATTAGTGTCTACACGTTCCCTTAGCTAGTGTGTGACATTATGGCTAAATTTATCGCTTGCATAGCTTCAGTAGAATCTAATTTTACTTATTTTAAGTTTTACCTAGTAGTGATAATTATTTACACCAATTTTCTTTTTCAAAACTTTATCATATTAGGACTTATGGAATTTGGTAATTGTCAAAATTCCAATATCATCCATATTCAATTTTATAGTCCAAAAACAAATTCATTCATTTAATAATAACAATTATTAGCCTAATTACTCTGGCTAAAGACTTTGACTTTGAATTGACTTCAGTTAACTGTGATACTAACCTTATATAACTAAGGAGACAAATTCTCCATTGAAATTTTTTTCACTTCCAATGCTTCCACTCGACCTAACTATAGTTGTTTGATGGACGTCGTGCCATGATTTAACTATAATCAAAGCGAAGTTTCCACATTGAAGCTCAACAGTATTCTCAAGTTGAGTGAATTGTGTAATATTGTCTCATCGATATTTTCTGTTTAATCTTAGTTATATTAACCAATATAAAACTATTGAGTTAGTCATTCCATATTTATCCAATAACTATCAGTATGTAACCCCTTGGTGCCTCCTAGCAACTATGAGCAATACACTGCCCAACATTTGGAGAGTGTTACGTACTCTAGTCTCAACGGATGCATCGATATCCAACCTCGATCCATCTAGAGTGGAAATATTTAAAATGATGTATTTATTATATTGTGATGTATTGCTCATGATTACAACACCTTGTAATTACTATCACAAAATACACCATTTGTGGATTTTCTATTAAACATACTTTAATTAATTAATTATAACTCGTTATAACAAGTAAATGACAGAAAGAAAAATACCTTTATTTCGAACGAGATTATATTACAGAGTTAATAATTTTCAATAAATTATAGAATTTCCTCTAGGGCATACCCCTAACTCTATCATCTCAGTGTTCAAGGTGCTTCATCGTAGGGATCACTCTTTAGAGATGTATAATATGTAGTCTTGTGTATTGTGAATTTTTGGAACATTCTTCGTACGAAGGTGTCTCTATCAAAAATTTCAGCGCTTGAAATAATTTTTTCTCATAATTGTGTCGTATGCGAAAATAGAAAGTCATTAACTGCGTCTATTTAAATTCAAAGCATAGGATAAGATAATGAAGAGGAAGTTTGGTCTTTTTTTAGGAAAGCTACAGAGAGGATCAAGTTGGTTTTGTGAGCGATAAAATGAGAGGCTTAATCGACGAAAAATCGAGATGGAAGATAAAGAAAGTATTCTTCTTGAATAAAATTGCAATGATGCAATTTTCTCAAAGGGAAGGTCTACAACAACCCGACTTTCTATGTTGTAATAAATGATTTTAATTAAAATGAAATATTCAAGTTCAGTTTTTGCATAAATTTTATTTTTAAAAATATATTTTATCGATTTAATGTTAACTGATAAATGAATTTTCATTTTAATAAATTGAATTGATTAATAAAATTCTTTTTAGGAAATATATTGAACTCGAATAAAATAATTACAATAAATATAAAATATTATATATTGTAAATAATTTTCATATGGTTGAAATATATGAAAAGAGAAATTCTATTTAACGTTAATAAAATGAATAAATAAACGAAGATAAATAATTTATGAATTCAAATATTTTATAAAAATTATCTAATATTCTTTGTAAAAGATATAATAGTTCAATTTAAATTTGAAGTAAATTTATACATAAAATAAAGTATTTTTTTAAAATTAAACAGATGAAAGAGGCTTAATTGTAAGACAGTGCTCTTGTGCATTTTTTCAACCATCTATCCTCTTTTAGACTATTCTTTCAACCTATTACCCACACAAATCAAACTCGCTTCCTTTTCATCCCTAGCCCCCTTGCGCACAAAATAACATGCTTGCTGTTACAAAAATAAATAATAATTTGACGTAGAAAGAAAAGAAAAAAGTCATGTGATGTTGTAGCATGTCAAAGGCAGGAAGATAGAGCATGATGGGAGCTAGTTGTGTGCTTCAGTGATGGCGAAGATGTCAAAGGGGCGGCATGATGGGGGATGTTGGGCTTGTGTGTGCGATAGCAGAAGTAGGGGCATCTATGGGGCCTCGTGTTGTGATGTCGCCCTCGGCTCATGGCTAGGCTAGGGTTGGGGTGGAAATGGCACGCTCGGTCAATGGTGATGTAGTGAACTAATGCCATAGAAAGGGGGTGGCAAGAGATAATTAGAGGCTAAAGTGAGGTGATTAAATGTGTTTACTCACATGAATGATCTAGTAAAGGATTCCCTTTGCATGCTTTTAAATTGATTGGTGCAATAATGAATTAAATTGGGTATGGATTATTTGGTTGAAATAGTACCATGGTTTACTTGTTGCTAAGTTGAATTTTTGGTTATATATTGATGTTGATTCTTCGATACTTATATTAAAGTTGTTATATGGTATGATTTTGACTAGAATTTCTATCTAGAATTGATTAAAAGGGGGAAGTTAATTTAAATGCCTTGGAAATATTTATTTAACTTTCTTTGAAGTATACATGTTATTTTTGAAAGAGGAGATTTTGGAATTTAATTATATAAATGATTTGATAAAAAAAGTTAAAGAGATTTGTTGTGCTAAATTTAAATTTGTTGATTTGAAAATAAAGAGAAGAGGAAAAAGTTTTTGAAGTAAATATTTTAAATCCATGAAATTTAAATTATCTTTGGAAATTGAAATTTTTGTATTAATTTATAAATAGAAATAAAGTTTTATGTTTAAAGCTATATTTTGTATAAATTAATTTTGAAGATATCAAGTTTAAATAAAACTATAAGTAAATTTATGAATATATTCGTTTTCTTATGATTGTAAGAGATTGCATAAAGAAACTTTATGTTATAAAGATGATTTAAAATTTATTTTCCAAATCGATGGAATTAATTTATGGCAGTTGAATAAATGTGAAGTTTTATAAAAAATATTTTTGAGATAAATAAGGGGTTTTATATGAGATTTATTTATGGTATAGTAAAACTTTTTTAATATGAATCATTTTTTAAAGGAAAAGAGAAGTTTTGACTTTTATATAGTAAGAATTCCCATTTGGAGAAAAATCCTTTTAGTATTATTTTAAATAAGGAAAGGAAAATTTTAATTTGATAAATTATTCCTCAAAAGTGGTTTAAAAGTGCTTGGAAGTAAATAAAGATTTAAAATATTGATTTTTAAATTTAATATTAGAGAATTTGAAATATTTGGAGTTGAGATTTAGTAATAACGAGCGGTATGGGACATTTAGTAATATTTTTTGGTTATTCTTTTGACTCATCGTATAGAATATTGTGTTGTTGTATTAAGTGTAATTTATGAACGTTGAATAAATGAGCAAATAATACCATATGGTATGGACGCCTATGTTGATATTCATTTGGTTACTTTCTATAAGTAAATGTCACTTATTTTTATTTGTGTAGGTTAATGTCTAGAGGTATGCTTTCTTGTGTTCTTACCAGGCGTGTTGTATGCTTGCCATGTGTTATTGTACACTGGTTGGCTGTGTGCCTTATGACCAATTATGTATGTGTATTAGTTTTGTGCCTATTGGTGCTGTGTATTGTTTATCTAGAAAACTAGTGACGAGCCTAGTTGGCTGATCGTGGGGTCGCTCCCCAAATCCATGGCATCACTATTATACATATTGTGTGTTGATATCTGGCTGTATGCAAATATACTCAGATGTCACACTAGACAAACGGTCTTTTACCATTGGGCAGTAGGCTCGTGATCACGGCGTGCTAGTGGATAAAAATGTCATGATGATCGAAAGTAAAGTAAGACTGTGGAGTGTGTTGTGTGTTGTGTGTTATGACTTCTGGAGCAGTGATATGTGTTGTTGTCTCCCATCTGGAATAAATACAATTATATGGACACATTATGTTATTTATTTACCTCTTATAAACATCTATATGGGGACGGGAGCCTCTTAACCCACAGGATTTTCTATATGCTCTCCTATGGGGCATGAATTGTTGTGTGCTCGTCTTCCTATAGATTATACTCATTTATTTCACCTAGCTTTGACACTTATTCAGTTGGCGTTGGTTATTTGGATGTTGTATTGGGTGATAATGCTATGTGCTAGGCTTTTTCTAACCTTGTATATTAATATGGGTGATGATGTGCATGGTTTGAGAAATGATTGGTACATTTGAGATGTTGTATGCCTCTTTGAGTTTCACTTATTATACCATGCCAGTTGTCATTATATATTGATATCCATATTCTAAACACAGTCCGGCCCATGCGTTATTTATACAATATTTGGGTTTGTCTGAGACATTTCAGGCTCAGGGACGAAGTGATAGCTTGTGATTGTTGGCCAAGGAGGCTAGTTACTAATAGAGATGAGTTCCATATATGTATTTATGCAGCTTCATGTATGTATATGTTGGGATGTATGTATTGGAGATATGTTGTATAATTATAAGGATGATTGGTATTTGACTCTTTGTAGACCCGCTTAGACTTGCATATTTCATCTATTATATTTTATTGTTGCCTTTATGACTCCATGTTCTCTGTTAATGATTTTATATTGTGTATTATTCTAACATGGAAACTCACGTGTTTATTTCTTTGTGCCTACATCGAGTATGCATAGATGAGTAGTTTATGATTTTTAAAATACATACTGATGTTAGTCCAAGGGAGTATTTACATGTGACATCCCAGTATCGCTTCGTTCTCTATATTATCAAATAGTATACCTAGTAAAACTCTTTGGTAGTATGGGTATAGAAGTGGAGTGCTATAGTTGGGTCCAAGTTGAAGCATTGGAAGTGAAACATTATTTAATAGAGAATTCATTTTCTCGGTTGTATGAGGTTAGTGTCACAATCAACGATAGTCAACTCATAGTTAAAATCTATAGACAGAGTAGTATGGTAGATAATAAATGTTATTAATAAACCAAGAAATTTATTTATGGGCTAGTCAAGTTGAACGTGGATAGTATTAAAGTTTTGACCAGTGGTAAACTTCATATGTCCTATAGTGGTATAGTATTGACGAAGAGAATGTGTGATTTATTATCACTATTGATACCACTTAAGCTAATATAAAATATGATTCTACCAAAAGGAGTTGTAAGCGATGAATTTGACCAACTGGTCACATCATACATATGAATGTTAATATTTGAATTGTTCAATACTAATCACTGACTGAATATAGACCTCCAAATCTCACAACTACATTTATTAATTTTTCAAAAAACCATATGATTTAATTAATTTAGCGTGTTATAAATAATTTAAATTAATTAAGTTTAAAGAAATATGAATATTAATGTATTTGACGTTTAGGGTGTTATTAGTAATTATTTGATGTGTATATAAAGTTATATTTGCATGTATCGATATATATATATATATACCTCAATTGGCTTAAAATATAATTAATTGCTTAATGGGCTTGGGGACTTTTTGGACCCTTTAGGGAGCCAATTATGGTTGGTCATTGTGACGACCCGACTTTCCTAGCCCAGAAAGACGCATCATCTTGAAGAAAGAAAGGGTTAGAAAAGAGAAAAGATAGAGAAGAAAGAAGAAACAACATCAGAATCTAAACAGCGGAACAAATAAATTATATTAATCACATAAATATTTCATAGTATATACATCAGATATACACAGCTTATACAACACATACTAAACAGTTATAAATACCTGTCTAGTTACTACAACTTCAAATACAACTCAAACAAATGACTCAGAGATCAACATAGCGGAACCATTTATATATCTACAAACGCTGAAGCCTCCTGCTCCATTTACTCCTTCAGAATTCGTCAAAGCAAACCTAAATCCCTTGGCTACTCGTAAAAATTTGAGTACCCAAGAGTTTATAAAACAGAAAATAAACACTTGGGTCAGACATGGGTCTGGTGTGAGTAAACGGTTAAAGTTGCTTAACTTCAAAATCTTTTGAAAACAAAAGTATCACGTAAGACTTCCCACACATAAACATGGAAAAGTTTTTACCTTACGCTAACCAAAACTTTGATAGGAAATCCGGTTATATTATAATAGGGTCTAGGGTTTTCAAGTAAAATACAGAAATAGCTGGAATGCTTACATCTCACGTTCCAACATAGTTGGGCACAACTAAATCGTACGGCGCTTATTGGAGATTGGATTCCATACAATGGCAGGGCTACTGGGGTACCGCCCGTCACAGTACGTGGCCTAGATCAACGTACCGAGGATCACGCCCAATCCCCTACAACACAAAGCCGGAGCTATCCCTTACTGGATAGTCCGAATAAGACAACCCCGCGGTTGTGGCCAAACAACCGCCCACACAGCCGAAATAAAAAGGGACTCTAGACGGGGGAAATCTTATCCTACTGAGGTGCTACCCACTTAACCTTGCGTGCACCTCCCCTGTTTTAGCCATTCCCGGTTGATGAGGCTTGAGGCTACGATTACCTTTAATCAGAACACATCACTTAGAATGCTCATCGTCCACCTGACGATGTTCTAAAAGCATTCAATCCATACAAGTTCATTCCGGGTTCGAACGAAACCGAAGGCATTATCTCGTTACACTCATTTTGGAATCACCCTTAGAGTTAACGACAATAACCCTTGCACTCTGAATCTTCATCTTTACTTGAGATTCACGACCTATCGTTAATTTGGATTGATGTGGTATTCGGATATCCAAATCTGGAAACCCGATCCCGGCCTCATCAAAATCCAAATCGCCATCTTTTAGGTCCAAGTTGTTTAAGGTTTAAACAATTTAATTCAATTCAATACTTGAATTCACATAGCATTTAACACAGATAAATATCACACATTTATCACAGATATATCCAATATCATATCACAGAATATCACAGCATATCATCCAATAGATATCATCCAATTCAGATATTCTACACAACAATCATCCATAAGCAATAATTATTAACCCTATGATATAATTAATTTAATCTATTTAAATTAAATTAATTACTTAAGAATTAATCATCTAACCCTGCTTAATTTACCATTATTTAATTACAAACAAATTAATTAATCATTACTTTAATTAATCATTCCCTTAATTAATCATCCTTGATTAATTATCCTTTAGTACTTTATCAATCAATTAATTAATTTCTAATTAATTAATTACTCATTAATATTAATCATCCTTGATTAATTATTCTTTAGTACTTTATCAATCAATTAATTAATTTCTAATAACAGATTAATTATCCTTCAATTATCAATTAATAAACCTTAATTATTAATTAATCTCCTTCAATACAAAGTAATCAATCCTTAATTACTTTTATAATCAATTAATTAACCTTTAATTAATCGATTAATTATCCATTAACTATTAATTTATAACCTTAATTATTAATTAACAACCTTAATTACAAATTAATTAATCCATAATTACCAATTAATCAATTCTTAAATAGCATTTGATTAATCCTTAATTACCCTTGATTAATATTTAATTACCCTTTTGATTAATCCTTAATTACCTTTGATTAATTAATTTATTAATCTTTAATTATATATTAATCATCTTATTAAATAAAACCTAATTATAATTACAGATTGAGCACTTCTTAATTTCTAGTTAATTAATCTTTATTACTTAATTAACACTCTCTAATTACTTAATTAATCAATCTTAATTACTAAATTGATTAATTCTTAATTACACTTAATTACTCAGTTAATTAATCTCTAATCATTAATTAACCAATCTTAATTATCTAATTAATAATTCTTAATTTCAAATTAATTAACCTTTAGTTAATTAATTTATAACCCTTAAATTATAAATTCTTAATCATTAATTAATTGAAAAAATTAATTACTCTTAATTAATTACTTAATTAATCCCTTATAATTTATTAATTAAATTAAGTAATTATACTTAATCTCCTTAATTAACTTAATTAATCTCACTCATTTAAAATCTTAATTATCTTTAAGATAAAACATTATCTTATTAATGCCTTTATTAACATTAACCTATTTAAACCAATTTCTCTTCATAATTAACATTCCTTAATTAAATCATTAATTAAGTTTTCAAAAATAAAATAATCATTAACTTGATAAATTAAAGTTAATAAGACTTCCTTTAAATACTTTAAACATTATCACGTAGTAATTTTAAAACTAATTCCAACTTAAATTTTAAAATTACTTTTATAAAAATCTTAAAATTTCATTTTTAACTTAAGTTTAAAATCATTTTAAACTATACTTAACCAACTTTAAAATTAAACAAATTTGTACCTCTTAACTAAATTGTTTAAAGGAAACAATTATATATATAAAGTAAATTTATATAAGGAAGTTTAAACTAATTTATTTTTAAATTTCAAAAACCTTGTTTTTTTAGAACCTATTTAAAACTGGTTTAGATTTACTTCGGGTCATACCCGAGACTTACCCGGTAGCTACCCCGAGTTCTCTCAAACACTCACCTGCTTCGAGACATTCCTTCACTCGCACGAGAACCCACCCGAGCTGCTCAACTCCCAGACACAACGTGCATGTGGTGCACATACACCATCGACTCTGACCACCGATGATCATCGCGGCGGCTCACGACAACTACCCAAACCTGCGCAACCACTCACGATAACCCAGATCGAGCAAAACCCATTCGAGTCGAAAACCAAGCATTCTCGACCAAGCCTGGAAACCACCATCGCCAGAAAACCCTTCGAACTCGACGATGCCGACCACGTGCGACCACGAATCTCTGCCCACAGGTTCGCCGACCAACCCTTCATCTTTTCCCCCCAGTCCGATAGGCTCTGATCATCCAGAGATGCCGCAACAACCTAGTTCCAGACCTCGACCCATTTTAGGGTTTAAACCCTATTCCGACCAATTATCACCGCCACGGTGCACTATTTACCCACTTGACAATTTTGCCGCGACCACCAAGCTTCCTCCTACCTCCAGTAGAAACCCCGACCACCCCGAGTTCACCCATCACCAGGAATTGCTCAAAGTCCACTTTCTGATCAACTTCGAAATGCTCATTCGAAACCCAACTAAAAATTATGATTTTCATTTTTAAAAATCTTAGTTTTCAAAGAAGATTCAGGTTATATACATGAATCAGCAAACCATGATGATTGATTTTAACATGTTCTTAAGTTTTCCACTGTTCTTCTTGATTTCCAGAAAATCTAAAACTTATTTCACATAAACATATTTTTAAAATTTTGATTATGCTTAAACAAAGATAACTTGTTTAAATTCCTCAGCCTATAAGAGATTGTATGAAGAGAACTTGATTTTTTTGTTCAAGATTTAGCCTGTCAGTATAAAAACAGAGACATGCATAGGTTTACAGATATGCACACTTATAAATCTACATATTTATAACATGCAAGCCAAAATTACACACATGCAAACAATTATCACATCACCTACTTACTAAATACATCACAAACAACTATTTAAAACAAATGTTAGTTGTTTACTCACAAGTTTAAAGCAGAGGACAGAGAACATATTTTCTAGTCTGTGAATACAAATATCAAAGGAAGATCATCCTACACACAGATGTTCATAGCAGTTTAATCCATATTCCAGATAAAAACATTTATGCAACCATATTACAACATTCTTATACATATTTATCACATGCATCAACATAAGAACAGGTTTAAAACTGTTTTTAAAAGAAAATTTACTCACCAGAAAATGTTGAACAGAGAAACAGGTTTTGTTCTTTATTTGATCTGGAAATTTATTGATTTTGAAAACTGATCTGCTTGATTTCTGGAATTTGAAAAACTGAAACTTTGAAAACTTTGAATTGCAGAGATGATTTAAGACTTTGATTGGTTTTACTGGAAAATACTTGATGTTGCTTTGAGAAAGTTGAAGCTTGAGTTACAGGGCTGGTTATTTTTGTTTGAGGAATGAACTTCAGGTTTGAGTTGTTAAAATGTTTGAGTTTGATCTGGTGATTGTTTTACAGTTTAGATTTTGAGTTTTTCTTTGTTTTAGGAATGATAATAGGAAAAGAATTGAAGAGAGGAGATATATGTTTATATAGACTAAATTATGATTTATTAAAATAAAAGAAAATAAAAATAAAAATTGACACTTGTCTTTACTCATTTTAATTAACTTACACATGTACTTACAAGCTCTATTATCCTAACACTTGTAATTATCATTTTTATATTATTTTAAAAAGATTTTAAAAGCTTTTATAATAAATTTCCTAATTAATAAATACCTTTCTAAATTAATAAATGCCTTCCTATGTTATAAATAAATGAAACCTTTAAAAGAAAATAAAATAAAAACCCATTTATATTCTAATAAAATCATATATAATATATTTAATCCATTTTTAAATGATAATATAAAACTTTTGTATTTATTTTACAATTTAATAAACACTATCTTGATTTTTATAAATAAATTCCTTTAAGGAAAATAAATCTTATTTTAAATAAAAACTTATTCATATATTTTAAATTCAAAATATTTAAAATCATTATCTTTAAAGATTCAAATTTAAATCCAATTCAAATTCAAATTCAATTTAAAAATCCAATTTAAAATCAATTCAAATAAATATAGATATCCATTTTAAACAAACACATTATTAATTGTCAATAATTATCCTATTTAAAATCAATTTAAATACACATATATATACATTTAAACAACACTTATTAAATTTGAAATAATATGTCTATTTAAAATCTATTTATATTAAAAATAACTCATTATTAAATTGTTTGAAAATAACAACTTTTACCAATTTTAATTAATTAATTAAGAGATTATCACATTTTAAATTCCTTGAAATTCTGGGATATCACAGTCATAGAAGGAGAATCATGGTCTAGATATTTGATTTAGATTTAATTGGAATTAATAAAGAAGCTTTTAAATTAGAGGAATGAGAAAGGTTTTAATTCTCTCTATAAAAATGAAATCTCCCTCATTAATTCATTTTTTCAAAGATTCTTTATTCCTATCCTCTCTATTGGTCATCATTTCCATTCCTTACCTCCCCATGGTCGAAATGTTTCACTAAAATAACATCAAATAAAATAAAACAAAGTGGTTCATTCGATTTTAGCATGATTTGCTACTGATTCAAGGATTTCTAGAAGTTGATTCACAAATCGAAGTATCACGATGGGATGAATTTATAAAGGTAAATATATATTTATTTTATATGTTTTTACATGATCACACCTGATCCAAATTTGTTTATGTAACATATAATTAGTTACCATTGAATTTTATTGAAGATTGACTTATCATACATATGTTTTTATAAGTAAAATTCAAAAACAGGAAAACCAAACCTAAAACTTTGATTTATTTAATTTGTTTTATGCATTTGTGAATTAATCTTTTCGAATTTTTTAAACATATTATTGAATGGCTTAATAATATTTTACATATAATGATCATTTACTTTCGCTGTTATCAAGCATGTATGCTAAGGTAAATGCCTTGAATGTGTTTTAAATTGTGATATTTTGTTGTTTATTTGGTCAAAAAAAATTAAAATTTATATTGTTAATTATTTTGGATTATTATATATATTTATATAAACTTTATTTATAGTTATATGGAAGTTTATTTATATTATATAGTAAGTATAATGTTATTTTATTTATAAGACTAAAATTAAACACATATTTATTTAATAGTATGTTAATCTATTTGTATATATACTCTTTTGATCATTTTATGCAAATTACAATTTGTGTAATAATAAATTGTAACGACCCGCAAATTCATCATTTTAGAAAAATATTCAAATATAAGATTTTTTAACATAAATGATAATGTTTTCAACAATAAATAATATTGGTAATCCTATAAATACTTTGGAAGATATATCGATAAAATGATCGAAAACTATTTTATCAATAAACAGTTCTTAGACCATCCGACATCATGCAAAGAGCTGGATACATATACTCATTTATGTATACGAGTGAGAATATGTAATAAAATTATTTATTTTATTTTTGAAATTTAAATCCCTTTATGCATCATTAATGATATCACTATTTTGGAATAAATGATTTTTGAATTTAAATTGAGTTTAAATGATTTAATAGTTATTTTAATTATTAAATAAGCCCTGTTAATTATCATATAATGACAGAAATATTATTATCAAACTTTTTTTACAAATATATATGTTAAATAAGAAGTGAAAATATGATTGAAAATCGAAATCAAAATTCGTAATGATTTAACGTAGAAAAGTCATGCAACGTTGTGAGTCATTGTGACACACATATGCACATATACATGTGCACATACATATACATGCTCATACATGTCACATGCACATATATACGTACATATAACCTATATAAACATATATATATATATGTAATATATATATATATATATATATATATATATATATTACAAAATATCTAAGATATTTTCCTAAACTTAATCCTTATGCAATCCAAAGTCAACCTCTTACACCCAAAGTACAAGCACATAGAGTGGCCACATGGGGGGATGTCCTGCCGTGCATGGTGATGGAGGAGAAGGGTGTGGTGGTGATGAAATGGTGATGTGTATGCACATAAATATCATGATATTTTCCAAACCTTAAGCCTACAAATACATGCACATACTCTTTCATATTTTCACACATTCTTCTACTTCTTCTTCTTCATTCTAAGCTATTTTAATGGCTTCCTAAGTCATAGCAAAGTTATGCCAAAATATCTCCAAAAAGAAATAAAATTATATACACATATATACAAGGTCAAATCGCCTCAAAACACTAGCCAATCACTTCCACTACCCTTCTACAACCCACGACCACCACCTCCTACCACCCAAGGCCAAGCCTTTCCTCTTTTCCAAGCAAGGCCATGAGCACCCAAGCACCAAAGGCCAAGGCTGAGCCAATCTAGGAGCTTTAGTGCAAGCTTAGCAAGCTAAATTTTCCGAATAGCGGAGCTATAGTCGTTTTGAAGTTAGTTCGGTTAAATCTAAGGTGATAAACTCTATTTATATTATGATATTTCATATGAATATATGTTTGGTTATGCTTGGTTGTCATAATTGTGAACCATGTTTGTATATAATAATATGTTTGTTTGGACATGTAAACAATTCACGTTTAATACACGTCGGATATCATAGAGCAAAATCACTTTCCTTTAATAAATGAAATGGTGTATATGAGATTGTTAAACCTCTTTAAAATGGTTTAAAATGGTTTATAAATGTTTTATAAACACTAAAACCCATATTGGTGAAGTTTGGACAAGTTATGAAAGTTGATTCAAAAATAGGCGTGTCGTGTAACAGTAGTTTGCGATTTCGCACCGTAAAAGTTTAAATCTATTTATACAATGGAATTGGAGTTGGAATTCTTTAGAATAAGAATTTTCCAAACTCTTATAATCATAGTTTTCAAAAAAATAAAAGGGTCAAGATTTTGTTTAGTAGATTTTGAAATATGAGCAAATCAAGTTTTCAAAATAGTCGTGCTTTGGTAGTTCACAAACTAAAACGATAAATTCCTTAAAATTGATATTTTTAATTATATAAAAATATGGAATAAATTCTATAAATATATTAAATTGTTTTAAAAGAGATTTGAGTTATAAAAATGAATTTCTAAATGATAGAAAAGTCGTTTTGATCAAATAAGCCTTAAAAGCACTATTCGCAACACTTTTTGGCAACACTTTAATAACTTTTGAAATATGGCTTTAAACTTAAGTATTCTTTCCCAAATCTTTTATAAATGTTTTCAAATAAATATTTTAGTATTTTAAAGATAATATGGAGGTTTTATAATTTATTTTAAAGAGTTTAAATAAAAGATTTAAAGAAAAGCTGTTATAAATATGTGATTTAATCTTGGCTCTAAAAGCCGATGAGTAGACTGGATTTTTCTAATCGTGAGATCTAGATGTGAGGTTCTTAAACTAAGGAGATGTTCAAGAGCAACCAGTGCCCTAGCTAACCTGGCCTCTTTCTTGGGCGAGGGAAAGATAAGGTCAAAATGTCGAAAACGAGGCAAGTATAAAAGATGTAACTTTTTCAAATTTAATACAACTTGGATTGTATAGAAATAATCTTCTTACACTTAGTATTGAATTCTGAGGAGGGAACCCATACTATCCATATGAATTTAAGAAGGCAATTCCACCGTTATTCGACGGATAGTAAAGGTTGAATATGGAAATTGATATTGAGTAGAATTAGTATAATTTCTGTCGACCCTTTTTACTCAATAAGATTTTGCAATGTGATTTATAAGAAATGATTTTGATTTGGTCTTTCCAAAGTTAAAGAGAGGTTTAATGATTCTATATTTACTGGAAAAGAATATAATTTAAAGATTTATACCTCTAAAAGAGATTTTATTTGATAAAAGATATTAATAAATGAAATGATAATCACCCTCAAACTTAACATCTTTTATCGATGATTGATTTGAAAGAACCGGGATCAGATTTGGGTGATTCCTATTCGAAAACCACTTCAAACCAATTTACGCGTTCAAAGATGAAGATATGGAATGATAATAAATTTGAAGATGGAATGTAGGGCTGCTTGTCACTGACCCTCGAGGGAAGTTTCCCATATCATATATATATGTGGCAGTAGTATCTTCATTAGATCTTTAATACAAGGGTTGATTGCTACAATTCCTAGGGGTGATTCCTGATAGGATGTAGTACGAGAGTTCCTTCGGTTTATCCTATTCCTGGACAAGTTGTCTGGATGAATGTTCGACATTGCATTTCTAAAATACACGTACATTGATTTTTACAAACGTACATCCTTTTAGTGGTGTAGTGCAACTCTCCTATACTTAACACCCTTCTCTGAGACGTACGAGCTCAGAGGTTATACATTTGTGGAAATCAATAGTGTGTGATGGAATTGGCAATGTGGCACTCAAAGTGGAATGTGCTATGTGAAAGGTAACCATTATCTCGGGCCTCATCACCCGAAAATGGCTTAAATAGGGCATGCCGTAAGGTTATGTGGTTCGCCCATTAGGGTATGGTCATCACCTTTCCAGATTACTCTCTATGTATCAAGTATGTTGTGTATGCTATGGGACCCCGGATAGATTGGTTACGACCGGGGTGATGTCATATTCGGTGTCTTCCACTATATGGGTCTGCGGGTAGGCCGATATTGCCAGGTATAGAGGTTTCAAAGGCATTGATCCTTGATACATCCCTTTAGAGATGTACTTTACGAAAGGTAGTTCCTTATCTGCCATTGTATGGAACTCCATTCTCCAATAAGTGACTTTGGACTTGACTGTAGAACCTATTATGCTGGAATTTAATCAATGTAACAATTTCGGCTAAGATTATATAAGTTTACTTGAAATGTGTTTTCAAAAGAATGTCATTAAAAATAATATTACCAGATTTTGCATAGTAAAGATTTTGGTTATCAAAAGGTAAAAACATGTTCTGTGTTTATGTGCGTTGTAGTATTATGAGATACCCTTTGTTTCCAAAATATCTGTATTTGAGTTTCTAATACCAGTCCCATGACTAACCCGGAGTTTATTTTCATTTTGCCTTAAACTCTGGTTGTCCTATTTTTTGGGCAACCATGTAGTTAGGTAACTTGGAGTAGGTTGGAAGGAGCATGGAGCATGAGGTTGGAGGGTCCTATGTAGACAGTCATCTATTTCTGTTTCCGTTGTATTATGTATTATGTATTATGTATCTACTAGCACTTTTGAGGATAGACATTTATAACTATCCAGGCTGGATTAGTACTTACCAGAACTCTGATGGAGCAATTTTGAGTGATTGCATGTACTACTCATATGTATAATTAAATGTTGAATATGATGTGAGATTCTATTTTTTTTCTTCTACCTTTATTTTCTTTTACCCTATGATAATCTGCCTCTCTAGCACTTGGATTTGCAGCACGTGAATACCGAGAATGTATTAGTGTCGATTTCTGAGGGTCGAGGAGGTGGGTTGTCGCATAAATCAATTATTCACTTATTTTACGCTACAATTAAATGTGGTATATATAAATTACACTATATGATTTGAATCAAATTTTAATTAGGAGTTTAGAAGAGAGGAAGGTAGAAGGACATTTCTTTTTTTAGATGCTAATTACATATTTCCTTAACCAAAGAAATAAATTTGAAATTTTTTCATTGATTATTCCTTGATTAATATTTATCTAAATTTAATTTATATAGCTATATATTACATACACATAAAAATTTATAAAATATATTTATATATGGTACTGTAAATATATACACACATAAATTATATACACATATTATAGTATATTTAAACTTATATATAGACACACACACACACATATTTAGGCATTTATATTACTGATATTCATATGAAATTATCCTATGCATATGTAAGTATAGTATATATGTACATATAATAAATATAAATATAAATATTTATATGTGTGTGTATAGTTATGCACATGTTTATATATTATCATACTATCATGTCATGTTATGAATATGTGAGATATATTTAAAATAATCATTGAATAAAATCAATTAATGTGATTAATTGGTTAAATATAAAATATTTTAAATATAATATGAATTTATTTAAATAGATAGATTGGATCTAATACTAGTTAATAGACTTCATAGACCCATCAAGATCCAATTAGGAATTATTTTAAAGTTTAACTATTTTACCCATTGCAAAAAAGGACAGACCCAACAATGGTTTCAAAGCCTGGTCTATGCAATCTAATTAGTTAGCATTTTTGGCCAACTAATAAACTTTTCTATTTGATGAGTGTCTAGAATAGTAGTGTTTAAGCTTGAGGGTTGGATAAAAATTATTCTCCCCTCCCTAGGTACTAGCCTGGCTCAACGGGAAAAGTAGGTCAAAAAGGTTGGGTCAAATTTAAGGTGTAGATTTGATTGGGGTCTTGGACTAATTTTCAAATTAAGATTTGGAAATTTAAATATATTTTAAATTGAAATGTTAAGTTTAAAATATAAAATGGAAATTTATAAAATAAATTTGAAAAATTTCAATATTGTTTTGAAAAATTAATTAAATAATTTTTGAAATTTTTATAAATATTTAACTATGATTAAAATAATTCATTAAAAGTTAACTAATTTATATATATAAGTTGATGTATATGTTATTATAAAGATTAAGTTGAATTTTAATCATAAAATTGTTTAAGGTAGATTAAATAAAGTTTTGAAATTTATTAAAATATTTAATAAAAATGTTTGATTAAATAAATAATTTATATGATAAATAATTAATTAAATATTAACCAATTAAAAATATATATTGATATATATATAAACTATAATGGTTATAGTTTAATACTTTAAAATGTTTTAATTTTCTTAAAATTGTTTTGAGAAATTACACTAAATAATATTTTGAAATTTATTAAATATTTGATTAAACAATCAATTAACTGAATATTATATATATATATAACTATAAAGGCTACAGTTAAATATTCTTCTTAAATAGTTAAGATGAATAAAATAAAATTTTTGAAATTTAAAAAAATTAATTAAATTAGTTAATTTTATTAGGAATTTAAATTAATTAAATATGATTTAATTGATAAGATAAATACAAATATTATATAAGTTAATTAAATTAATATAGTTACAAAAAAATTGAACTTTTACTAATAGTATGTGTAATTAAAATATAGGTGGAACCGAAATAAACCCAAAATAGATTTTTGGAATAAATACACACGTATGATGGGTGTACCATGATTTCGGATGTATCCAACATTTGAATCATGAGGATATTTGATAAGAAATACATTACTCCTTAAATCGATATCACTCAAAATATATTAAGGATTATGAACCTTTAATATAGTTGCCCTCTATCATTTTTATGCTAGTAGATTACTTGCATACGCAGTAGTTGTTGAGCAAACTCAAGCTAGAGTTGTTTTGTGTAGTGCTACCATTATATTGCCTGGATGAGGTAAGATACTTGCTTGTATTTGTTGAGCAAAATCAAGGTGGATGGGTTATATTTAGCCCATCGAGAAATGATAGGTAAGAGTGAATAATCTTCCTTGATTTGTTGAGAAATATCAAGGTCAAAATCGAGATTAGGGGAAAGACCATGGTTAGGAGTTATATATGATATAACCAATAAGGAGTTATTCATCGCTTATGGGCCTATGATTTGTTAAGCAAACTCAAGGTCAGAAACCCAAGACAAGCGAGTCCTAACACTTACTAGAGAAATCAAATAATTTCTATGTTTCTCTTAGGGTTTTGAGAAATATAAAAATCATATGGGAGCCTTATTAGAAAAAAAATGATGATATTTAACCATCCTAATATTGTAAAAACATATATTATATAAAATTATAATTATCTACTTTAATAAATTTGTGCAACTAATCTAGTTGATAAAATTGTTTATCAATTGAAATATAAGAATGAACTGAATTAAGATTGGCAAAGAAATATAAGTATACTTTACAATAAATCATATGGCATGGTATTGCTTCAAGACCCATGCAAGAGTCAAATTATACAACTGTTAAATATATTTGCACCTTAGTCGCTTAAATGCTTATTTTCCTAAGACTATGTATTATCTTCTATGAGTTTTGAATTCCAAAGCAATACAAAATTATAGATAGCTGATCCATATTCAAGCACATACAAAAGTTGTATGTTGAATGATCACATTCGTAATATATGAAATGTCGATGAAGTTGGTTCATTTGAAATAAGCAAGTAAACCATAATGCAAGATCATGTGGTCAGTATGATTGAATATAATGAGTATCTTGTTGCGTTTGAAGCAACACATACCAATTATAACTAGACGGACCTAGGAACTCGATCACCAAATGTTTATTCTTTCAGTACTTTGGTGCAACTTATAAATATCCATAAATGTTGAGGAGATCGAATGCATTTTTGTACATAATTCGGTGCAATAATGTAGTAAGGGTTTCCTTTTGAATGATTGGACCATTTGGAAAGGAAAGCGAACATCTAAGAATGGATGTAACATAGGCACAGTTCGGATAAAGAGAGTGAATGACCGTCTATGCTTTATGAGAAAACATCAAACACAGAAGTTGTATTAAATACTACTAGATACTTTTTATGTAATGAAAATTATGATTTATATTCCAAGCGTACTTTATAGAAATTTGTTTTCGGTAAATGTTATTTCTTTAATTTCATGATATTTGATCTGAAATTCTTGATTGTAAACTAGTTATAGTAGATGAAATAAATAGCCCATAATAAGTGGTTGAATGGAGCTTCATATTATTTCATGTATTATTGTTGTAATGGCAGAAATAGTGAGAGCATACCATATGATGCCTACTAGTGGATGCATCATGTTATGAAAGATTGGATTCATATATATATACCTAATATTATTTATAAAATAACAACTATTTTCAATATTGACTGAAAATTGATATAGTTTTATTTTAATAGGAATATTATGGATATTCTATATAAAATAAATCTATTATAATAACGGTATTTCTTTTCATAATAATAGTGATGCATGACTATATATAATAGAAGTATCTAAAAATTTCTGCAATTATTTTAGGATTATGGGAAATAATTCTTTAATCGTATGACTATGAATTATGTGATACTCATGAATTGTATCTCAAAAGATTAAGGAGAAAGCACTTTATTTAGTTAGAGTGAATTGTATCACATTCCCATGGGTGCTACATATCAGAGTTTGGAGGAGATGGTATTGGTGAATACCGTTTCTGAAGAAGTTGGTAAGGAAGAGCCATGGAAGAAGGGCAATATGAGAATCCGCAAGAAAATCACAAAGAAGTGGGTGTTAAAGGAGAGCAAGGAAAGTTTAAAAAGGAAAAGGTGATATGTAAGAAAGGCAACAAGAAGGGTCATATTGTCAAGAACTGCATGCTAATATGGGAAAGATAAAGTGCTACAACTAAAATTAGTTTAAGCATATGAAGCTTGAGGGCCTAGTGTTAGGCAAGGGTGGACTAGTCATGTAAGCGTATGCACTTGAGGTGGTTCCTAGTGCTACTTGACCACCCTCAGTGGTCGATAAAGTAAAGAAAATCATTATAAAAGGTATGTTACTTATTTCTAATTTTCCGATTCGTACTTATTCAATGCTGGAGCATTTTACACATTCATATCTAGTAGCTTAGTAGATAATTTGCAGTTAGAAACTCATATTATGCATGATTCTATAGTAGTGTCAAATCATGTTAGGGGATCAACCTACTTACTTATGATTTGCCAAAATTTGAAATTATCTATATATAGTGCGGTATTTATATGTGATGCGTATGTACTTAGTTTCTCACAGTTTAATTGATATTGGGAATGGATTGGATGTCTCGCTCTGGAGCAATGTCGGATTGTGATAATAGAGTGATTCGGATGAGGAGCAGTGGAGGGCAAGACTTAGATGTATACTATGAGCCTGATAGCTATATGATGTTGAGTTACTTGTATTCACCGGACTTATCACACGACTAGTTAGCTTGTGTCTCTATTATTCATGAATTCCTAGATGTATTTGCTGAAGTTTTAGGTTTACCACCCTAAAGAGAAATATATTTTTGTATTGATCTTGAGAAGGAAGCAATACCTTAAGTTATACCACTTAGGCATATGGATCTGAAAGAAATAATCGAGTTTGATAAGAAAATTTCTAAATTATTACAGAAAGGGTTTATTCGTAGAAGTGTTTTAAAGTGGAGAGCAACAGTAGTCTTTACCACTAAGGTGGAGGATTCTTTGCGGATGTGCATCGATCATGAAGATTTGAATAAGCCAATAAAGAAGAATCAGTACACATTGCCTCGCATATATGATTTGTTTAATCAATTAGTGGGAGCAAAGATTATCAACTTAACTTGCCATTGGTTTTCATTAGTTGAGTTGTAAGTGATACTATTGCTACACTACTTTTATACATCAGATAGACTATTAGAGTGGTTGGTCACACTATTCGGACTAAATACTGCTCCAAATTATTTTGTTGATTTAATAAGTAGAGTTTGCATAAGTAGTTAAATAAGTTTGTAGCTATTTTTGTCGATGATATTCTTTTTTATTCGAAGAGCGAGGAAGAGAATAAGTAGAACTTGAGAATTGTACTTATTAAGGAGACACTAGCTGAAGGAAAAATTCCTCAAGTGTCATTTCTAGAAAAGAGAGGTTCACTTTCTAAGCCATGTTGTTTCTGAGCAAGGGTTATTTGTAGATCTGAGCAAAGTGGTGGTTGTATATGATTGGCGAGGGTTAAAGAATGCTACGGAGATTCGAAGCTTTCATGATTTAGCTGGATACTAAGTTTATTGAGGATTTTGCTAAATTTTTAGCATCGTTGACTCGACTTACTAAGAAGAATGAGGTTTTCTCATGGAATATAGAGTGTGGGCATGCATTCATTAGATTGAAAGAGTTATTGACTAGCACACATGTATTAATGATTCTAGATGGCACTAAGCCTTTCACTGTATATATCGACTCTTGCAATACTGGACCGGGAGCTATATTGATCCAGGAAGATGTATTAGTAGCTTATGCTAGCAGATAATCAAGGACGCACTAGATAAATTATACTAATCATGACCATGAGTTGTCAACAGTTGTTTTTGCACTTAAGTCTTGGATACATTATTCTTAGTAGAGAGGTCTGAGTTGTATATGGATCGTAAATCTATCAAATATTTAGCTTCTTTAAAGGATCTGAATCTGAGACTGCTAAGATGGATGAAAGTTTCTAGCATTGCCTGACTTCGGTATTTCGTACATTCTAGGTAAAAGAAATGTAGTGGCAGATGCTTTTGAGTAGGAAGAATGTAATTCCAAGTTCCATGTTGTTAGAGTGGAGATAGTTAGAGTTTATTTCTAGATTTTATTTCATATCATCATCAAAGTTAGTTCCTAGCCTGTTGGCAGCTTTAGAGATTTGACCCGCGCTTATAGATCGCATTGGTTTTAGTTAAAGAAGTGATTAGGCATTAGCAGGTATCCTAGACCAATTAGAAAAAGGAGAGAAGGGTTCTCATTTAGACAGATACACTATTGACTAGAGGGGATACCTATGACATGATAGTATATTGTAAGTGTCGAAAGCTGGAGAGGTGATTGATGAATTTTTATCCAAGTTTCATCATTCTAGGATGACTACTCATCTCGATGGACAAAAGATGTAGATGGATATGAAGAAGGCACTTTATTAGCCGAAGATGAGGAGACAAGTGACAAAGTATGTTGCTAGATGTTTGACTTGTCAGTGAGTAAAGGACGAGTAGAAAAAGAAAGTGGACTGTTACTCCCCTAGATGTCTCATCGTGGAAGGGGGAGCATATGTCGATGGATTTTGTAGATGGCTTACCTAGGAGAAGAAGGGGAAATGAGAGTAGTTGGGTCATTGTTGATCGTTTAATTAAATGCGCATTTCATTGTCGTACAGAGTAGGAGGACAACGATGTTATTGGCTGCATTATATATGAGAGAGGTAATTAGATTGCATGGAGTTCGAGTGAGTGTAGTCAATGACAGGACTCAACTTTTTATTAGCAAGTTTTGGAGGAGTCTTCTAGATGCTTTAGGGTTAAGTTGAACCTCTGCACTGCCTATCACACATAAACAGACGGAAAGACTAAGATGGTAGATAGGGTATGGGAGGATTTACTAAGAGCATGCTTTGTTGATCTTGGAGGAGCTTGGGAAGATCATTTACCGTTGGTGGAGTTTACCTTTAATAATAATTATCAGGCCATTGGCATGGACCGTTCGAGGCTTTGTATGGACGGCCATGAAAGTCCCTACCTTCTTAATATGCAATTTATAGAGTTATACTTGAATCAAACATGACAAGAGACACTTCTAAAAAAGTGAAGTTGATACGAAAGAGAATGAAGACCGCGCAAAATAAGCAGAAATCATATGCTGATACGAGGCAAACAAAGCTGGAGTTCGCAATAGGCGATATGATATTTATGAAAGTCTCACCATTGAAGTATGTTATGTGATTTGGTAATTCAAGAAAGCTAGTATCGCTTTTTATTGGGCCTTTTCGATATTAGAGAGAGTGGGGAAGTTAGCTTATTGAATGGATCTTCCCAAAAAATTTGGCGGGCGTTCATAATGTTTTTCATTTGTCACATCTACGAAAATATGTTCATGATTTAGTTGTTATAGTCGAGCCGGATTAGATAGAGGATGTTAAAGTGTAGTCGGAGACTATAGCACCCTGTGGACCTATTCATATAGTAGAGCATGAGTGAAAAGGCTTCGAAATAAAGAGGTTAAGTTGATCCGAGTACAGTGGAGAAACGATATAGCAGAGAGTACTTAGGAGCCAAAGGATAAGATCCGTGCTTCGCATCCCAAACTCCTTACTGGTATGCTTACATCTTATTATTTGGATCACTTAAGTTTGGTCGATTTCTTTTCGATGATTGATTACTTTGCATGGCTATCTGGATTATGTGGATGTATGGTTGTGTGCAAGGTTACTAGGATTATGTTGTGGCCGAAGCTAGGACTGGTTACCTAGGAAATTTTATGATGTACCGATGCTTTGAAGTGATGAGATGTGTGTTTTGCATTCATATAGATGTTGTATGTTGTATGTATATATTAGGATTCTTTTCATTCATGTCTATATTCCATAATGTTCACATACATATAGGAGGCCACTAGTGGCATCTTTGTATATTGATATCATAACATATTTGTCGTTTATACTCTTACCTATATGTTGGTTGCACACATGTATATTTTGTTGGACTTTTGATGGATTGTATATGTATATGTATATGTATATGTATGCCATGTGAATGTATATATGGATGTATATTATGTGTATGCTTGCTTAGTATACGTTGAAACTCTAGAAATCGAGTTGCATTGTCCATCCTTTAGGAATTTAGGGATTAAATTCATTTAAAGGTTGGTGCACTATAACTGCCCATAAATTTTAATAATAAAATAAATATTTAATGAATGGTAAAATGGTAATTATGATAAAAAGGCAAATTAGAATCTTTATAAATGACTAAAGTAAGCAATGAAACTTGTACCATTGTGTAGAGCGTATTTCTTTAGTCAAGTTTCACTAAAAACATCTAAATTGGATACACGGATTAAAATGTATGATTAAAATTGTAAATTGGTTTGGAATGGGCTACGAAGGGTTTAAGCCCAATTAGTATAGAGATGGGATAATATAACTAGCACAACCTAATGAGAAAGTATGTCCAATTACTTTCTTCATCTCATTTCTCTTCTCAACACAATATATCATTAATTTAAGAACCCTATATCTAAAATTCCTTAACCAAATTTCTATCAAATTCAACAAAATTTGGGTCTAAGGATATTAGGACGAGAAGAGCAAAAAAGAGATACCAAAATCAAGTGATTTGGTTGCACAAATGTATATTTCATCTTGATTTTGGTACATTGGTCAATTAGTGAATGGGAATCTATTTACTTTGTTACATAGTATCATATATGCTTTTATTTCATCTTTATGGCCAATGTTAGATTAATTACCATAGTTGATATGAATTAATCATGGATATATGTTGAATTGAAACATTGACATTTGATATTTGGATTCAGAAATGATAATTGGACATTGATTTTGAAATATGACCTTTATTTAATGAAGGAAGAAGAAGATGATTAAGATTTATATGTAATATATATATAACTGTGTATGCACGCGCGCATGTGTGTAAGAGAGAACCATAAGAAAATGTTAACCAACATAATATAGATGGATAACATATGTTTAATGATATAAATTTTTTAATAGAATGATTAAATTATGTTTTTGATAGGATTAAACACAATGGTAACTATAAAGAATGATGTGACAAGGGATGAACTATACTAATAACGAAATTATTGAAGATGGTGATAAAGAAGAAGGAGTTAGAGTACTAATAAGATAATCTAGAAAAAACAACTATATAAGTTGAATTACTTCCCTGTAATGTATTTAAAGGTATAAATGTTGTTAAGATGAAGATGGATAAGTCATTAAGTGAAAATACAATAAGCAGTGGAAATGCACGTTTAATAATAGTTCATATGCTTAAATTAAAAAGTTAAACACATGAAATTTAACAATGAAAATCTGAATAGAATATGTTCATTTTTAGAACATTTTCAGACATTTGAAATTGTGGTTCGATCATCTAAAATGTTGATTCGAGCGTCTAAATCAAGGGATCAGACGTCTGAAGAGATGATGGTATTTTTCATCGATAAGTCAAACATCTGAAATGTATAACCATATGCCCAAATTGAACTCAAACGTCTAAATCATTTAACAAGACGTCTGAACAACTGTGATATGTGTAAATTGAACCTGGACCCATATTGACCGATATGAATGTTTAAGAGTGTTTTAACTCAATCAGATAACAATGCTAAGACGTTGAATGATGTATATGTATATGTATATATATAGAGCAATACATAAGTTGATGATTCTTCTGAAAATGTATCGATGCAAGTAATTTGAAATGAGAAGATGTTTGTTATGATTGATGTAAGATGAGTTGGTACTAAATGTGGTCAGATTCTATCACACACAGTGTTAATCCAGAGGAGATAGCGATATCTATCTAGTTCGTTTTAGTGTCAGTACCAGAGTCTTCGTTTTTGTAGATCGACCATAGTAGGGTCATGGTACGACATACAGCTGACCCTTCTTACAAAGCATATGGTAACAAATAAATAAAGCTGCTATGGCACATTAATATCGTAAAGCATATCAGTAAGAAAATAAAAATGCTAGGGTAATATTGTAAAGTGTACCAGTAGGGAAATAAATCTACTAAGGTACGTCAATATTGTAAAGTGTATCAGTAGAGAAATAAATCTGTTAAGGTACATTAATATTGTAAAGCATATCAACAAGAAAATAAAGAAAACAAGATACATTAAATTGTTGTAAAGCAAATCAATCCTAAAGCTATATGATGCTTTTGTTATATGTTATGGTTATAGGAATGATACCATTGAAATGCTATAAAGGATAGTGTGACGACCCGCACTCAGCACCCTCTGAATCCGACACCAAACCACGCGTGTCCAACCCAAAGCGCACCAATTGCAGATAATCAAGAGAAAGAAAAGAGAGGGTGAGAAGAAAGAGAGAAGAAAGAGGGAGAGAAGAGAAGAAGAGGAGAGAAGCAAAACCAAAACAATACAGAATCTCACATCGCAACAGAATAACATATAATATAGATTAATAATCTTTACAAAAAGAAACAGTAATATACATAAATCAATATCAGAGTACACAATAAGTAATCATCAGCTTGGACAGTTATAACAACATGTTCTCACAAATGCTGATAATTTACAACAACAACAACAATACAAAGCAATGCAGCAGAATAATAAACAGATACATGTATATGACATGAAGATCTCTAGCTCGCCTGCTAAAGCTTCAAAAGCACCAAATCTGGAAATGTAAATATACTCGGTCTAACCCGAGCATCGAAAGGGAAGAACGACCGGATCAGTCTGGTAAACCAGCGTGAGAAAAATAAATCTCAACTGAATTTATTAAGTTATCAAAAACTTTTCCTTTATCAAAACAAAAGGTATCTCGTAAGACCACGTCCACACATAAACACAGACGGGTTTTTCCCTTACGATAACCAAAACCTTTTCAAATCAAATCATGTAATATTATAATAGTGTCTATTATACAAATAATAATCAACATAGCTGAAATTGTTACCATTATTAAATTCCAGAAATATTAGGATTTACAAAACAAAATGACAGGCACGTAGTGGATTTTGGATTCCATACAAATGACTAGGTAAATAGACTACCTTTCCAAAAACTCGGTACACCTCTAGAGGGATGTACCTAGGGTCCAGATACTGGGCGTCTAAACCAACACAAGACTGGCCCACCCATCCTTGGATAGTACCGAATATGTCATCACTCCAGTCGTTACCGACCTAAAATCCATGGCCACAAGCATACATAAAAAATAATCAGATACACGACGTCATAGCGTGTAAAGATATATCTAGAAGAGTGATGACATCTTCTAATGGGAGCAACCCATTTTAGCCTTGCTGCTTCTATCCCTGTTTCAGTCATTTTTCGGGGAGTGAGGCCAAAGAGGTATTGATCACCTTTCACATATCACATATCTCATCATCTTTGAATGCCACATTGCCATTTCCATTGACTATTAATTGCCTTCATAAAAATACAACCCTTGAGCTCGTACGTCTCAAGGAGGGTGTTAAGCTTAGAGAAGTTGCCTTCTCTGCCACCACATGATGTACATTTGTAAAAGCCAATGTACGTAATCTTAGAAATGCAATGTCAAACACTCGTCCATACAAGTTGTCTAGGAACAGGACAAACCGAAGGTACTTTCCTACAACATCCTGTCGGGAAATCCCTAGGATTAGTAGCGAATAGTCCTTGCATTGGATATTTCATAACGAAGAGACTACTGCTACTATATGTATATTGGGATTTTAACCCCAAATGATCAACAAGCAGTCCTTCACTATAAAAATCCTAAATATCAATATCATCGACCAACCTGCACAATCGTTGTATAAATGTTGGTTCGAAGTGGTTTTCAGATAAATCTGATCCCGATCTCTTCACACCAACAACGCAAAAGCGTTTCTCAACCTCACACAGAAACTAAGTCTCATAGACTTATCACGTCTCCAACTTTCAACTTGCTATCCTTCGGCCAAGAAAGAAGCTCGATGGATTGGAGTAATCACTGCGCACTACACGAATCAACATTCTAAACACAAACGATAATCAAGCCTACACAGTCAGTTACATACTAAGTGTACGACTAATTAGTTTCCCTATCAAGTTGAGGAACTAAAATGGCCAAATTTGATAGTCGGTTATTTAACTATCAAAGCAACTAATAAGATCTAGCACATAAGTAGTCACTGGGCCTGATTTTTATTAATCGTTTCTAAATCAAATCACTTTTCAATTATTCGCTTCAAAATATCTTTTAAAAAGATACTATTCACAACCATTTCACTTATTGGATATTTGGAAAACATTTCCGTATACTTATTTTAATAATAAGTAAATTTACAAATTATCTTATTTTCAAACCATTTAAACTCCTCTTTTATAATATCACTTTCCAAAATATCCATTTTATTTAAAGGATTATTCACTGTCAATAATCGTGAATATAACTCCTTTATCTAATTCATTACTTATACACTTTTAATTTAAAGGATTATTCACTGTCCAAAATCGTGAATATAATTCTCTTACCAAATTCATACTTCTACACATTTAATTTAAAGGATTATTCACTATCCAAAATCATGAATATAATTCCTTTAATAAACTTGCATATTTAATTATCAAATTAAATTGATTTCAGATTTATAAAACAATGTTTATAAATTCCGTTTATATTTTATAAACTTCCATATACAAAATTCCTTTACTAACAAATTCCATTTATATCTCATTTATAAGTCAAAATCCAATTATAAGTTAATTTACTTATAAATCTCTTTTATTTACAAATTCATTCTTTTGTAATCTATTTATAAAGCCCATTATAAATTCATTTCTAAATTTTACTTGCAAATCCATTTACAAATTTGATTACAAATCCATTTCTTATATTTATAAAGCACCATTTATAATTCCACTACTTTTATTTATAAAATATCAATTTTTATAAATCTTATATATAAACCATTTAAAATAAGTTCAAAATTCTCAATTTAACTTATTTTAACAATTTTATAAATCTTATTAATAAACCATCTAAAATAAATTCAAAATTCTCATTTTAACTTATTTTAACAAAATAGTTAACTTTATATTCCAAAAATCATATTTGAGTATATTTCACAAAGCCATAATTTTTATAACATAAAAATTATAACTTTTTATTTTATTTAAAATAAATCTATTTCATTAATCATTCAAAAATTATATATTTTCAAAATCACTTTAAAATACCTTTTAAATTGAAATCATCATTTTAATATTTTAAATTCCAAAATATAGCCCAATGCTGCCAAAGTACTAGATAAAGAGATTCATATCAATCATATCAATCATGACATCCAAACATCATATATCACATGATAATATCATATATAACAATATTTGTAAATAAAAATCAACCACGGTGAGGAATCTAGTTGGATCCCTCCAACCTGTCACCTGCAACAAATATATATATATATATATATGAGAAAATATGTACAATGTCCGCTTCGAGGCAGACGTGCGTACAAAAGGTCTTCCGCTCATACACGGGAACGTATAGGGTCTCATCCGCTAAAATATGCGGTAATATATACAAACCAATCAATATATATATATAATATGTCATATATCATCCAAACAATCATCAATCGTCATAAATAAAATTTATTCTCACTTATATAAATATATAAGAGAGTCAGAAAGAGTGAGTTATACTCACTTTGGTTGCAGTCGTCACGATAGCGATTTATTTCAATTAAAATTAAACATGCATTTAATTTTAACCAAAATTTTCACTTGCTCCAAATCCATCCTAACCCAGCTCTAAAATGTAGTGCTCGACAGTACGAACCCAATGCAATTCATTTCATGCGATTTCGACCTCGTATGAAGAAGTTATTGCATTTAGAAGATTACACGAATTAAATTATAATTAATTTACAATTTCTTTTTAAAAAAAACCTTCAATGAATCCAGGCCGTCCATCTCAGATCCAATAGCTCCCTGCCCTTTTCTTCTCCCTCACAAACACGTATACTTCCCATGTTGAGAAACCATAGCCGCCATTCGTTCCTCAATTATCGAGCCTCCAGCGTTCGTCGAGATGACGATCAGACAACGCCAAACGGAGTGCCAAGCTCCACTCCTCCACCACCGTGAGCCTCGTCGAGCTCAGCCCTATATTTTGCTTTGAAAATCCCCATGAACGGCAGCCAAACGTGAGCCAATTCCTCCCTCCTCGTTGCACCAATCTTGATCACCACCGTTCAGATTATAGAGAAGGACGTGCTCTACGATTTTGCTTTAGAACTCGAAGGCTAATTCTTTATGGATTTAGAGATAATCGGGGAAGAAGAAGGCGCGTTTCTACCATTGAAAGTAATATGGTGGCTAGGGTTTGAATAGATTAGGGTTTTGCAAATAGAAAATCTTATGGCCTTATATAGAATTTTCGCGCACTATTCATCTGAAAAATTTTCGAACTCCAAACGAAGCATGCCGCCAGGCGTTTATAATGTTTTACCCCTATTCCGAACACAATGGAATATATATCGAAGGCCAATTCCATCATATTTGGAAGATAGGTTTTCGAATCGAATTATTTTAATTAAAATTTACTTAAATAAATTTCTACGTGTTTCAGCTTCGCCCGACCAAACCGTAAGTCCGATTGACACGAAATTTGAAATCCTATAATAATTCACTATTACGGATCCAATGAAACTAGTTTCGTCAAAATCCGAGACAGTGTGAAAAATGACTATTTTTACACCTTAATTAAATATTAAAATTTCCAATTTATGTAAATTAACTTTTAATTCAATTTTAAAAGTTTACTAACGTTATTATAACTCAAATAGAATTTAAAACAATGTTATAAATTATTTTCATTCACATTAAATTTAAATTTCAATTATTTTTGCAATTTCAATCATTCAATTAATAATATAATTTTCCAAATAAATCACTATATTCGAAATATAAGTTATTTAACTTGTAAAATTTACTTTCAAATATTTAAAATTCGAATGAATGAAAAACTGGGTCGTTACATTCTTCCCCCCTTAAAAGAATTTCGTCCCCGAAATTACTACGTAAGAAAAATACCCAAAATCCCATTAGCTTTTCAAAATCAACTAGCTAAAATAGATTACCAATTCTTTTAAGTGCTTAACTTTTCCAAAAATCATTTAGTTGTAACTTTTTAATAAAGACTTCTCTAAGTTTCCAAATTCCTTTATAATTATTAACTAATACCATTTCAAAAGTCAACTTATATCATTTCAAAAACCAACAAATCTCATTTCAAATTATAACTCAAAAATCAAAACTTTTTAAGTTATCAAAACAAAATTCAAAATTTCCAAAAAAATTTTAACGTCTTAAATTTTCAAAAAAATTCGCCAAAGCCTTCTTTGCTCGGTTCGATCCGAAAAAATCACAGTATATACAATATCACAAATATACATCTCATCTTCGAGGATGAGGCATCCCGTAGGGAAAAAATATAAAAGTACGATATGTAATCCGAGATATGTACCTTATATATTATTTAGCGAGCATATACGACTAATATAGCGCGAAAGCGAGCTCCAAAGGGGAAGCAACGTCGTTCGCACCTACTAAACACTCAATCAACCAATGAGAAACATATATATATAAAGTAATATCAACATTTATAACATATACTATACAACTATCATATGGAAATGAAACATATGCAACATAAGAAACCATCAAACTACCATCCATCCAATATAACCAAATCAATATTCATTCCAAATTTTATTAACATTCGCTTGATTTGGTTTTCAATTTATTCACATTCAATTAGATTCGATTAATTTACACATTCAATTAGTTTACATTCACTAATTTACATTCAATCCATTTTTAAATTTATTTACATTCAACTTCATTTACATTTACATCCATTACTTGGTATATTTCTTATAATACTAATAACGCTTATGATTTATTTCCTAAATCACTTACTTAAGTTCAATTTACATTTTTATACAACATTTCTAATATTTATTATTAATCCACAACTTAAGTTTATTTCCAGTTTTATCCAACAACATTTCAGCTTATGTTCAATTCATTTATATACTTAAGTTGAATGTCATTTATTAACTCAAGTTCATATCCAACAACATTTCAGTTTATTTCCAGTTTTATCCAACAACATTTCTTCACCTAGCTCATTTAATTCATTTAACTTAAGTCAATCTTCATTTATCTAATTCATTTTGAATATCAAATTCAACTTCATTTAATATTACTTAAGTTAAATTTCTTTTCAAAGTTCATTTTATTTATTAACTTAAGTTCTAACTTATAATTCAAATTTAGATTTCATTTCTTAACACTCTTATTCAATAAAATAGAAATTTGTTTTTCTTACTATCTCTCAAATTATAAGTTATAACCTTCTTTACTTAAGATTCATGAATATTTACTTAAGTCTACTTCCATTCACACTTTATAATTTCAAATCATAGTTATATAATCACTTACCACTCAAGTTTATATTTAATTTTATTTGATTCATTTCAAATATCTATCTTATTCATTCCAAATCCAATTCAATTTCATTTATTTAACTTTTCTTAAGTTTAAACTTCAATCAATATAATTCATTTTACTAATTCAATATATTTAACTTCACTTAAGTTAAAATTTTAATTTCATATCTCAAATTGAATTTTCTTATTTATACTAATCCCAATTATAAGTTCAAAACTTATTTTCTTACAAATCAAACCATACTTGGATTTTAAATTCAAATTTGTTTATTACAACAAAACTTAAATTTTCAATTTACTATTGGTAGTAAATCCATCACACAGAAACTCAAAAATGATACTGATGATGCTGTAGTCATCACCCTTATTATTTTCCAGCAACGATAGTGAATTCAGTGCTTTTTACTCCTTTTAAATTCTTTTATTTATAAACCCATTTACAAATTTTTACTTATATAATTTCACTATTTTTACCTCACTTATATAAGATTCATTCAAATTTCTTTATCTTATTTAGATTTATAATAATAACAACTTTTTATTAAACACAATAATTAATAACAAATGATAATAATCAAATATTACCATTCATTAACAACCAACAATCAGTATATAATTATATATAAAATATAATCGAGGTAAAATTATTTCATTCACCCAATTTCAAAAACAATATTGTGTCTGTTTGCTTGCTCAAGTGTTTTGGAGACCCAACCGATGACGTTAGCTAGATGCATCGACCAGAACCCAAAATTCAAACTTAACAAAACAAACAACCCAATATAAAACATTTTTATATAACTAACAAATACGCGCTTGTATATATAATATACTCAAACTCAATCTAGGGTATTACTGACCCTATCTATACCGAGTACACATCAAAGCCTAGGAATATAATAAACCTAAGCTCTGATACCACGCTGTGATGACCCACACTCAGCACCCTCTGAATTTGACACCAAACCACGTGTGTCCGACCCAAAGCGCACCAATTGCAGATAATCAAGAGAAAGAAAAGAGAGGGTGAGAAGAAAGAGAGAAGAAAGAGGGAGAGAAGAGAAGAAGAAGAAGAAGAGAGAAGCAAAACCAAAATAATACATAATCTCACATCGCGACGGAATAACATATAATATAGATTAATAATCTTTACAAAGAGAAACTGTAATATACATAAATCAATATCAGAGTTCACAATAAGTAATCATCAGCTTGGACAGTTATAACAACCTATCCTCACAAATGCTGATAATTTACAACAACAACAATGCAAAGCAATGCAGCGGAATAATAAACAGATACATGTATACGACATGAAGATCTCCAGCTCACCTACTGAAGCTCCAAAAGCACCAAATCTGAACCTGTAAATATACATAGTCTGACCCGAGCATTGAAATGGAAAAATGCCCGGATCAGTCTGGTAAACCAACATGAGAAAAACACATCTCAACTAAATTTATTAAGTTATCAAAAACTTTTCCTTTATCAAAACAAAAGGTATCTCGTAAGACCACGTCCACACATAAACACAGACGGGTTTTCCCCTTATGATAACCAAAACCTTTTCATATCAAATCATGTCATATTATAATAGTGTCTATTATACAAATAATAATCAACATAGCTGAAATTGTTACCATTATTAAATTCTAGCAATACTAGGCTCTACAAAACAAAATGGCAGGCACGTAGTGGATTGTGGATTCCATACAAATGACTAAGTAAAGGGACTACCTTTCTGAAAATTCAGTACACCTCTAGAGGGATGTACCTAGGGTCTAGATACTGGACCCCTAGACCAACACAAGGCCGGCCTACCCATCCCTGGATAGTGCCGAATATGTCATCACTTCGGTCGTTACCGACCTAAAATCCGTGGCCACAAGCATACATCAACAATAATCAGATACACGACATCATAGCATGTAAATATATATCTAGAAGAGTGATGACATCTCCTAATGGGAGCGACCCATTTTAGCCTTGCTGCTTCTATCCCTGTTTCAGTCATTTTCTAGGGAGTGAGGCCAAAGAGGTATCGATTACCTTTCACATATCACATATGACATATCACATCATCATTGAATGCCACATTGCCATTTCCGTTGACTACTAATTACCTTCCACAAAAATACAACCCTTGAGCTCATACATCTCAAGGAGGGTGTTAAGCTAAGAGAAGTTGTCTTCTCCGCCACCACATGATGTACATTTGTAAAAGCCAATGTACGTAATCTTAGAAATGCAATGTCAAACACTCGTCCATACAAGTTGTCTAGGAACAGAACAAACTGAAGGTACTTTCCTACCACATCCTATCGGGAAATCCCTAGGATTAGTAGCGAATAGTCCTTGCATTGGATATTTCATAACGAAGAGACTACTGCTACTATATGTATATTGGGATTTTAACCCCAAATGATCAACAAGCAGTCCTTCACTATGAAAATCCTAAATATCAATATCATTGACCAACCTGCACAATCATCGTATAAATGTTGGTCCGAAGTGGTTTTCAAATAAATCTGATCCCGGTCTCTTCGGACCAACAACGCAAAAGCGTTTCTCAACCTTATACAGTAACTAAGGCTATGTTTGGTTTACCGTTTTTAGTTTTGAGTTTTCGTCCATACAAAAATACGCACGACGCATGTATATTATGAAAAATGACCATTTTAGAAAACGAATTTAACACACAAAATAGAAAACAACTTTTTTTCATTTTTCGTGTTTTGAGAAAAACGGAAGCACGAGCAACAATTCATCCTTCTGTCGTTCCTCCATCCACTTCGTGGTCCCCTCCAATCTTCCGTTCATCCCTTCCGACCTCCCTTCATTCTTCTCATATTTTGTAACTAATGTTGAAAACTCAAAACATAAAATACAAAATAAACCAAACGAAGCCTAAGTCTTATAGACTTTTCACATCTCCAACTTTTAACTTGCTATCCTTCGGCCAAGAAGGAAGCTCGATGGATTGGAGTAATTACTCCGCACTACACGAATCAACATTCTCAACAAAAACGATAATCAAGCCTGCACAGTCAGTTACGTACTAAGTGTACGACTAATTAGTTTCCCCATCAAGTTGAGGAACTAAAATGGCCAAATTTGATAGTCGGTTATTAAACTATCAAAGAAACAAATAAGATCTTGCACATAAGTAGTCACTGGGCCTAATTTTTGTTAATCGTTTCTAAACCAAATCACTTTCCAATTATTCACTTCAAAATATCTTTTAAAAAGATAATATTCACAACCATTTCACTTATTAGATATTTGGAAAACATTTCCGTATACTTATTTTAATAATAAGTAAATTTACAAATCATCTTATTTTCAAACCATTTAAACTCCATTTTTATAATATCACTTTCCAAAATATCCATTTTATTTAAAGGATTATTCACTGTCCAAAATCATGAATATAACTCCTTTATCTAATTCATTACTTATACACTTTTAATTTAAAGGATTATTCACTATCCAAAATCGTGAATATAATTCTCTTACCAAATTCATACTTCTACACATTTAATTTAAAGGATTATTCACTATCCAAAATCGTGAATATAATTCCTTTAATAAACTTGCATATTTAATTATCAAATTAAATTGATTTTAGATTTATAAAACAATGTTTATAAATTCCATTTATATTTTATAAACTTCCATATACAAAATTCCTTTACTAACAAATTCCATTTATATCTCATTTATAAGTCAAAATTCAAATATAAGTTAATTTACTTATAAATCTCTTTTATTTACAAATTCATTCTTTTGTAATCTATTTATAAAGCCCATCATAAATTCATTTCTAAATATTACTTGCAAATCCATTTACAAATTTGATTACAAATCCATTTCTTATACACCGTTTATAATTCCACTACTTTTATTTATAAAATATCAATTTTATAAGTCTTATATATAAACCATTTATAATAAGTTCAAAATTGTCAATTTAGCTTATTTTAACAATTTTATAAATCTTATTAATAAACCATCTAAATGAAATTCAAATTTTTCATTTTAACTTATTTTAACAAAATAGTTAACTTCATATTCCAAAAATCATATTTGAGTATATTTCACAAAGCCATAATTTTTATAACATAAAAATTATAACTTTTTATTTTAATTAAAATAAATTCATTTCATTAATTGTTTGTACCAAAAATGGGCACAACACACTTCGAAAGTTTTTGAAGAGATAAAAATGAAGAATAGAAATGTAAAATGTGGGTTATCTGACAAAAACTCCAAAAACTAACATGTAAATGCAGTGACACACAACAATTTAGAGTGGTTCTGCGTGTTGCCTACGTCCACTATGAAGTTTGATGACTTTATTGATATCCTCTGGATGATTACAATTGATTGCAGCGGATTACAACGAATTAAAGTTATGAAATTCGAGTACAACAGCAGTAATGGAGTATAAAATTGAATCCAGCAGAGTCTGGGCGTTGGAGCATCCAAAAAGATCCCTCTTCTGTAGGCCCTGGAGCCCCATTAATAGGCGTAGGAGGCTGATACTTTGCTCTGATCTCGAGAGACTTTTCCTGGCACGTGAGTGGGCCCACGCGACCTGTAACGACCCGATATTTTCAACCATTCGCGTCCGCACATGTCGGACTTGAATTGCTCAAAATACCGTGTTGTAAATAAAATTTGGCAAATCTCAGAATATGTAGAAAATAAATATAATCACAGATCACAGACACAGAGTAAAATAATGCAACGGAAGTAAAAGAAATATTAGTTCATGAAGCTACTATATAAATATATCAGAGTTACATAAGATATAACAGAAGAAATAAAATACAACAGAAGTCTCAATATGATAACCAAGTACAAGCTGAACAGAACAACAGAACTGAAATAGATAGGACAAGACAAGCAGATAATCTCCAGCGATTCAAATCTCCAAGATAGCGGAAATCCAAATCTGTGAATAACTCAAGCTGACCCGAGCGTAAATAAAAATACAAACACTCGAGTCAGGACATACATACTTATACAATATAAACCAACTCAAGTGAACTATAATAAAGGTCCAAGTAACTTAGAAGATGCTTGGGACCGCCCATCCTCTAAGGATCCGTTAAACTATTTACTATATAGTAATATACGCTATATACAGTAGTGTCTAATCAGTAAAGTATAATCATATAGAAAATAGCGTTAAGGGGATGGTGAACCTTAACGCAGTCGGATCTTTAAACCAAAATCGTAGTGGGCTCGATATGGTAGGTGACACGGCACACAAGGCAATGCCAGGGTAGATATACCAATTACGGATCCGGACTGGTGGTGACGCATAACAGCCACTACCGCCCACCTCGAACAACACTCCCAAATCAAGGGTGCGCACCAAATCAATCACAAGTAATATAATGGTATCGAAGAAGTGTGTCCGATCAGAGGTGCTACCTCCTTGATCCGTCAATCGCTCCTGTTTTAGCCACCTTATGCCAACTCACGGGAGTTGGGTCCACGTATATACCTTAGGATCGTCGCCACCATCCTACTTCATTCTGGAAACTCCACCGCATACACAGTTGTCAAAGTGGTTTTCGGTATCGATAGAGAGTATGTCCATATCCGATCCCGGTCTCTTTAACAACCAATCGTTATTATAACCCATGGTTATAATTTTAAAACAGTTTATACTTCAAAATAGAATATCATTTCAAATCCAAATCTTTATCAAAATAAAGATTAAATCAATTCCAAACCATTTCAATATATTTAAAATATCATATCATTTCAAAACTTCATCTCAAATCATTTCAATATATCAAAATATTATATCTTTTCAAACTTCATTTCAAATCATTTTAATATATCAAAATATCATTTGAGTTCAAATCTAAATATTAAACTTTAAATACTTTTAAATTTAAAGATATCATTCATTTACTATGATTTCAAGTCACCTTTTAAATAGTTTATATTCCAACAAATTAATTCATTTAAACCATTTAAAAGTGTAATTATTATACTTTCAAATCAAGTATTAAAATTTCCAAAGTTTCAATTCAATTCAATCATTTATTTCAATTAAATTTCCATAGACCATTTCAAATCTTATAAATTTCAAATATAGATTTAATCCACAAAATAACTATTCCAATTTATAAAATAATTCCAAGCTTTATTATCTATATTTCTCAAGTCTAATATCTTTTAAATAGATTCAAATTACAAGTAAACCAAATGTTATTCAAACTAATATAAACTTCAATTATTTATTCCAAGATTTAATATCATTTCAAATTCATTTCAAAATATCAAAATATCATTTCAAAACATCATCTATTTGATTTAAATTTAAATACCGTTTAATCATATTTCAAAATAGTTGTATTTCCAAAATCAACTATTCCATTTAAATCATTTAAAGTCAATTCATTATATTTAATAATTAAATATTAAATTTCCAAAATTTAATCTTTTTCAAAGATCATTTATTCATTTGAATTTATTAAACAAAGAAAATTCAACTTTCGCAGCACTTAGAAAATGCTACGAAATGTTATGTTTAAAAACAGTTCATTAACAAAAGACGGCATTTAAAATGCAGTATTATCTTAATTTAGTTTCAATTAAAATTTTAGTTAAATTTAACAACTATAGCACTAACAAAGTGCTATAATAACCCTTAGTTCAAATTTACTATTTGGTTCATTTAAAACAACTACAGCATTTTCCAATGCTGTAATATCTTTACATTACATTTCAAAATGCTGTCAAATCAAATTCAGAGTTTTATTTACAATTTCACACATATTTAACTTTTAATATAAATCATTTTAACTTATAAAATCATATTTCCATAAAAAAATCAAATTAAATAACCATTAAATTTTCATTTCTTTAATTAAATTCTTAACTTAACAACTAAGTTATATTTCCAAAATATAACTTATTTCCATTTATTTTACTTAATTAAAAATTCATTTTTAAACAAATTTCACAAAATTCAATTTAAGTTATATTTCCAAATTCAGCTCAAATATTCATTTATTTCATATTTTAATTTATACAAAATCATTAACGCTTTTAAAAATTATTATTACTTAATAAATTCATTAAATTCATCTTTTAAATCAAATTTGTCATATTTTCTTACTTTACATAAATTCCAGTTATAAACAAAATCACAAATTCCAAAATTAACTTATATTTCAAATTCTACTTCACCATTTACTTAATTCACTTATTTAATTTTTATAAAATCACAAATATTTAATAGAAATCATTTAAAATTTAAATCAAAATATCATAATATTTACATTTTTAAAATATTTTAAAATTTTCAGAAAAATATATAAACCACGGGTCTGTATATAATTTTCTAGCCTAGGTCAAGTGATACGGATATGTATCATTTCAATCCGCAGTTTACAAAGAAAAACCAGGTTTTATCATTTCAAACCCGCAATCCCAAGTAATATAAATAAATAAATAAAAAGTCGCTCAGGCTTATCATTTCAGCCCATAACGATCTTTCCCTATTCTAAAGTCCGTTCGGGTATGTATCATTTCAACCCATAGTGAACCTAATCTACAGGGAATTTGCAGTGTGATAAACTGATAAAATGAACATAATAACATCATATAACAGTAATAGATGATATAACATAAGTAATAACAGGGTTAAACATTATATGATCATAATATAACAATTATAACAGGATGATATAATTTTACAGATTCAAAAGGTGTCAGTTTACTAGTTATATAAGTACACATCGTCTGGTGAGAATTACTCACTTGTTCAAGCTGGAGATGACAACCACAAACACACAATAAAGATTTCCAGAGGCACGAAAGCATGACAATGATTTGAGATTGGGAGAGCCAAAGCTATATCCCTTGAAAACATTACACAAAACAAATATATAAAACATAAGTTTCAAAACAGGATGCCACTAAACAATGTTAGGAACAACTGCATAAAACAAAACCAAAGTGTTTGCACTTGCTTTCTACCATCTATGCTTCAGCTCCAGATCTGAAATGGATGGCTAAGGGTTGGGTTTGGATCAAGTTTTGGGTTCCATAGGGTCGGTCTAGCATGCGTTAACAAAGTGGTGAAGTCTAGGTGCAAAAACTAGGTGTTCAAGGCTAAACAATGCAACATAACCTCACATCTTTGGCACAAATAGGTTCGGCCAGAAGTCATGGGTCACGGCCAGTGGGTGCTGGTGATGGTGGATGATGTGGCAGAGGGTGGAGGTCAGGTCAGAGGTGGTGGTGGTGGTGGTAGTGGTGGTAAATGGTGGTAGAAGGTGGTGCTAACAATCTAGGCTCGGCTAGTGTAATATGTGGTGGTTTTTGTTGATTTTGGTGGTGCTCCTTGCCATGGATGTGCTTGGCCTGCCTTGGTGGTGTAGTAGGGTGGGTAATGATCAGAGAAAGGGGGTGGTGGAAGTCGGACCAGATCTGGTTGAGGAGGAGTGGAGCTATGAAGGTAGAGAACATATGCAAAATCAATAGAAAAACTAGAAAACAAAGGAAGAAGAAGATGAAATTTACCCAAACCTTTTCTCAATGATGTCCGTGAGTTTTTTCTTGAGAAATGGATGAAATTTTCATGAAAAAGAGAAGAGAATTCAGCTGAAAATAATAGAGAAGGGTACGGCCAAAAATCATAAAGAATGGAGTTGAGAAAAATAAAGGTCGTAAGATGGAAAGGCTTAGGAATTCCAAAAGTTTAAAACTCTTCAAATTTCCTCTATTTTCCTTTTAATTTTTAAATAACTGAAATATATATATAAACTCAGATAAAATATGAAAATTTAGTAAATAAACAAAAATAAATAAATTAATTATTAATTATATATAATTTAATTAAGTAAAACAGCAAAAATTGCAACTAGTCTTGAAAATATGAAAAATAAATGCAATGAACTTTGGAAAAATTTTATGTACTTGAAAAGTATTTATATAAAAAGATAAGAACACAAAATAAAAATGAATTCACAAAATAAATAAATAAATTTTAATTAAATAAAATTTTAATGAAGAAAATAGCAGAAAAATGGAAACTAGGCTTTATAAATTGAAATAAATTCAAGTAAACTTTGGAAAAATTATATTATCACTTTAAAAATAATAAAAGATAAAAGTATACATAAAAAAACATATTAACACATATTAAAAATAAAATATGACAAAGAAAATATAATTTATACAATTTAAAATAACAAAATTGCAGAATAAAACAAATTGCACTCAATATTGAAATATACATAACTGTTATAGTTTAACTCCGTTTTCAACGAAACAAAAAGCAGTGTTCAAGTTATTACATCTATTTTCATAATAAAAGATAAAATTTAAGATTTTATATAATTTAAATTTGAAGTTTAAAAGTCAAAGATTGAACAGTTTGACCAGAATTTCACTTTTCAGTAAAATAACCAATTTATACAAGTTTGAAGTTATAGTTCACATTTATTTTCAAAAATGAAATGTTTGAAATCAAACAAGTTTAAAAATAATTTCAAATTAAAATAAAGTTTTTAAATCAAGAATTTCAATTTAACAGAAATAAAAATAAAATAAAATAAGCCTAAAATGTAGGGTTGTTACACGACCGAGCCCATAAAGTTTCGGCTCGATCTGTGATCGATACGAACGAATTTCATATCGATTAAGATTTGATCTAATCAAATTGAAACTTGGCATAAGTCATCCTTATGTTGTACGTAAGCTCCTATGAAAATTTCATAGTATTTAGACTTGTGGATTGTAAGATATGATCGATGCAAGATTGCGTTTCCTTTAGTCTGTCTAATTCGAATCGGTCGTTTTGAATTGATCAACGCACGTGACCAGGGGATGACGTGGTGCGTGATTTATGGATCGATCCACTTTCGACGCCGAGTTGACCGAGTCGTTTCTAGAGATCTCGCCTCGTTCGTATCGAAGGTTGTTGTCATACTCGAATGGATGGGAGTTGTATCATTCGTATCGATGGATCTCCCCTCGTTCGTATCGATCCAAATGTACGGCATGCATTGGTTGTAAGGTTTTGTTCGCATCGATAGATCGAAGCGCACTTTGTATCGATAGGAAACGTTGATTTCGCATCGATCCGTGGTCGATTGATGCGAAACATGTGTAGAGCCCAATCGATACGAAATGTGGATTCGTATCCATCAATGGATACGAAGTGGACTTTGCTTTATCGGTACGAACCAGAGAAAGACTGATCGATGCGAAGTGGACCATAGTCGATCGATAGAACCAAGGCTCTAAGATGGATTCGTAGGCGATCGATACGAACCGAGGCTCTAAGATGGATTCGAAGGCGATCGATACGAGCCGAGGCTTGACGGTGGATAAAAACCAGATCGATTCGAACAGAGGCTTATCGATGGATTCGAAATGGGGTTATTTCCTTCTACTTGCATCGATAATATCTTGAGCATACGAACTCGGATTGACTTGAAATTTTGAACGTTGGCTTCCACGGCTTCACTTGTCGTATCTTGACAATTGTAGCCTGATCCAGATTTGGAAAAAATTCACCGACATCCATAGCGAACCTGTGCGTACTCGATATTCTGGAAGAGCGATCCTTGGTTTGCTGCCAATTCCTTGATATCTCGGCCTTGCCAAAAGGCGGGATAACATTAATCATTTAAAAATTATATATTTTCAAAATCACTTTAAAATCCCTTTTAAATTGAAATCATCATTTTAATATTTTATTCCAAAATATAGCCCAATGTTGCCAAAGTACTAGATAAAGGGATTCACATCAATCATATCAATCATGACATCCAAACATCATATATCACATGATAATAGCATATATAACAATATTTGTAAAAAAATCAACCACGGTGAGGAATCCAGTTGGAACCCTTCAACCTGTCACCTGCAACAAATATACATATGAGAAAATATGTACAATGTCCGCTTCGAGGCAGACGCGCGTACAAAAGGCGCTCATACACGGGAACGTATAGGATCTCATCCGCTAAAATATAAGGTAATATATCCAAACCAATCAATATCTCATCCAAACAATTATCAATCATCATAAATAAAATTTATTCTCACTTATATAAAAATATAAGCGAGTCAGAAAGAGTGAGTCACTTTGGTTGCAGTCGTCGCGATAGCGATTTATTTCAATTAAAATTAACTAAAATTAAACAGGTGTTTAATTTTAACCAAAATTTTTACTAGCTCCAAATCCATCCCAATCCAGCTCTAAAATGTAGTGCTCGACAATACGAACCCAATGCAATTCTTTTCGTACGATTTCGACCTTGTATGAAGAATTTATTGCATTTAGAAGATTACATGAATTAAATTATAATTGATTTATAATTTTTTTTAAACCTTCAATGAATCCAAGCCGTCCATCTCAGATCCAACCGCTCCCTGCCCTTTTCTTCTCCCTCGCGAACGTGTATACTTCCCAGGTTGAGAAACCCATAGCCACCATTCATTCCTCAATTATCGAGACTCCTACGTTCGTCGAGACGACGATCAGACAACGCCAAACGGATCGCCAGGCTCCACTCCTCCACCGCCGTGAGCCTCGTCGAGCTCGGCCCTATATTTTGCTTCGAAAATCCCCATGAACGGCAACCAAATGCGAGCCAATTCCTCCCCCTCGTTGCGCCAATCACGATCACAACCGTTCAGATTATAGAGGAGGACGTGCTTTACGATTTTGCTTTAGAACTCGAAGGCTAATTCTTTACGGATTTAGAGATAATCGGGGAAGAAGAAGGCGCGTTTCTGGCCATTGAAAGTAAAATGGCGGCTAGGGTTTGAATAGATTAGGGTTTTGAAAATAGAAAATCTTGTGGCCTTATATAGAAAATTTTCACGCACTATTCATCCGAAAAATTTTCTAACTCCAAACAAAGCGTGACGCCAGGTGTTTGTAATGTTTTATCCTTATTCCGAACACAATGGAATATATATCGGAGGCCAATTCCATCATATTTGAAAGATAGGTTTTCGAATCGAATTATTTTAATTAAAATTTACTTAAATAAATTTCTACGCGTTTCAGCTTCGCACGACCAAACCGTAAGTCCGATTGATACGAAATTTAAACTCCTATAATAATTCCCTATTACGGATCCAATGAAACTAGTTTCGTCAAAATCTGAGACAGTGTGAGAAATGACTATTTTTACACGTTAATTAAATATTAAAATTTCCAATTTCTGTAAATTAACTTTTAATTCAATTTTAAAAGTTTACTAACATCATTCTAACTCAAATAGAATTTAAAACAACGTTATAAATTATTTTCATTCACATTAAATTCAAATTTCAACTATTTCTACAATTTCAATTATTTAATTAACAATTTAATTATCCAAATAAATCACTATATTCGAAATATAAGTTATTTAACCTGTAAAATTTACTTTCGAATATTTAAAATCAATTAAATATTTAAAATTCGAATGACTGAAAAACTGGGTCGTTACAGATAGACTAAACTGATAATGATAAATAACCCTAAAGATGATAATTGTAGAAGTAGTCCATGAAAAAATTTTATTAGCATGTTAGTATCATATACTTTAATATATGTTCTCACTCACTAGGCTTATGTCTTACCATTTTTATGTTTCTAATTTTTGTATCTATCTATGAAAGGTTGACAGGGGTTTAGAGAGTGCTTGAGGTGAGTAGATAATAATGGAGGCTTAATGGTGCTATATTGTTTATATTGCCTATTTAGCTATCTATTATTTCAATGCCTTGTAATTATGTTGAACTACGCACTCTAAAATTTATTGTTCAAATGATTCAGATAGTTCTCTTATGTTATATTATATTTTATTTCCTTACGTTGTGAGTTCTGAAAGTTTAGTTAAAAGTAGATATCACTATATACCCTTTCTATTACATTTCACTCTAATGATCCAATGTTCATGGTCTTTATGATTTGAGCATTGATTGGGACGTAAAATCAAAAGGTCATGGTTGGGGGGTTGTAACACTCATGCTCTAGCAATAGGTGGCAAACAATGTATAATGGCTAACTTGAACCATCGTGCTCCAACACAAACGTCTGCTCCGACCGAGGACCTCATTGAACGTATGGTCTATGTCGTAGACCAGTGTGAATTAGAGCTCAACGCAAGGAGTGACAATGATGACTCCTTGGATTATTGCATGGGGAACATATACTTAGATGGTGGACTAGAAACAGGACTTGAACAATCATTATTGGCAAAGATGACTCCAACAAGGTCATCCAGATCAGCATGGAATTGGCCCCGAAGGTGAGAGTGGAGTTAGTATAGTTCCTCAACCAAAGCACCAAAGTGTTTTCTTCAGGGTATGTTGATATGTTCAACATAGATCAATCTGTTGTTTGCCACACCAATATTAACACTATACCTCACCCTGTCCATCAAAAAAGAAGACCACTTACCATAGAGAGATATATGGTGTTAAAAGAAAAGCTAAAGAAGCTTCTCGGTAACATGCTCATCCGAGAATCTGAATACCCTGTATGGGTCACTAATCCAATACTAGTTTGGAAATCCAACGAGACTTGGAGAACTTACATTAATTTCTTTGAGCACAATAAAGATTGTCCAAAGGATAGCTTTCCTCTACCGCACATGGACCTACTCGTGGAATCAACCAATGAATACGAATTACTAACATTTATGGATGCCTATTATAGGTACAATCAAATTTCCATTTATAGTCTCGATCTAGAACACACATCATTTATAACCAAAATGGGACTCTACTATTATAAGGAGATTCCCTTTCATCTCCAAAATGCTAGGCCATCTTATCAATGACTCATCAATAAGATGTTCATAGAACAAATCGAAAGGTCAATAGAAGTCTACAACGATGATATGCTGGTTAAATCTGAGAAAGTCGGGGACAGGTATGGAATCTTTTCAAAAAAAATTGCATACTCCACATGTAACAGCCCTTATTTTCGAACTCGTAATATCATATGAATTGAATTAGAATAGAAGTGTTTGAATTCAAATTTTGTAATTTTTATTTTTGAAATCAAGTTATTATTAAATAAAATCTATTTAATAAAGAATTTTGTTATAGAAAAATTGAATTAGTCGGTAAATTTCATTTTGGATAATATATTTTAATTCAAATAAAAGGTGTTAATAAATATAAAATATTTTTAACTGCAAATAATAATTATATATATATATATAATTGAAATAGATGAAAAGAAGTTTTAAATTGATATTTATTTAAATCAATAAGTCAGTGGATATGAATAGTTCTATTTATATCAATATAGTGAATAATTACATATAATTGAAAAATATTGGATTGAATGAAGCTGTATAGTTATCGAAGTTTATATTTTGTAAAATGAAGTGTAAATCAGTTTCAACTAAATTGAAATATACTTTTAAATAAAGTATAAGGATTTTTAAACAAAAATGAATTAAAAAGAGAAATACATCATTTATGCACTTCAAGGCCCAAAGCCCACACCTCTCTTTATTTTTCTTCCCAACCCAAGTATGTTCTCTTTCTTCCAAGTACCGTTTTCCAGCCCTAGCCCCAAATGAAAAAAAAATCGATGAACAATGTGTGGCCGACTTTCGACGATGGGTGATGTCGAGTCGGCGACCGTGCGTGTAGAGGAGGCAACGACGATTAGGCGCCACCGCAAGGCTGGAGCTCGTGCGTTAGCATCAGCTGCGAACGTGGAGGCTTATAGCCAGGTCGATAGTGAAGGGGGCAGGAGCGATGCACGTTAGGGCATGCGGCTGGCAGCAGGTGCAAAGTCATGGCAGTGGGAGGAGTGGCTTCGCTCGAGGTCATTGCTGTTAATGGAAGTGGGTAGGTGCGACTTCGGGCAACGGGAATAGTCGACATGGCAAGCGCAAGGCAGTGATGAAAAGGAGCATATTGACAGAGATGGGCTGTTCATAGGGTTGCTGATTTGGGCGAAATTCAAACATCGTCTTAGGTGAGTTATTCTTAACTCACAATTCTATCTCTATACATTGATAGATTTCATTTGCATTCCCTTGTTGATTGATTGTGTGAAAACTTATATTTTGAATGGTTGAAACGGTTGAAATTTAGTTGCATGCTCTGGATTGTATTGTACGTCGTATGTTTGGGTTGATAATTAAGTGGATGTGATGAATTGAATTGTTGTAAGGATCGATAGTGTAAAATTTACAAACGTAATTCTGTCTGTTTGTGAATTTTAAATTTTTATAGTATAGCGATACTTGTATATCATCGTGTGATCGAAGTTTGCCGGAAAGCAACTCAGATTGATAAATAATTTCTTATTTGGAATGACATTTTTATAGAGGGTTGTGGGCTCTAAATATTGACTTTGGATGAATTTATTGTTGAATAGTTTAAATGTTATTAAAAGAGTCTTAAAATGAGATTTTATCCATTTTGATCCTTATTGGAAATTAATTTATAAAATATAATTAAATTATACTATAATCTTAGTTTAGTTCTAAAAAATTCTATTTAAAGCTTTTAAAAATGATTGATATTTAATTATAAAAACCTTATTTTAATTATATAATTATGGAAATGTTTTAGAGGAAAAGAATAAAATATAATATTATTTTATAAAAGCTATTATGAAAGTAACAATTTTTAATTTAAGTGGTTTTTGTTATAAAAGAGATTTAAATAATTTTGAAAGAGTTTCAAAAGCTTTTGTAAATAAGCAACTCTTCTTTAAAATGAGTTAATGGATTTAAAAGTGATTTTGGGAAAAAAATTATCTTTATAAATATATATAATTAATTTAAGACTCTTTTATTTTATTAATTATGGATTTGAGATTTTATTGGATTTCATGCTTTTCTATGAAACAAAGAATTTTAATAAACGATTGAATTGTCGGATTGGTATGGGACATTTCGAATAATTATTCCATTTATTATTATAATTTGTTAAATAGATTTTTAATGAAAATTACTAGCTTTTAGTAAATACTTGAATTTACTATCTGGTATGAGACAGTTAGTTAAATTCTTGTGATTACTGAAGTGGTAGTAATTAACACTTTAGAGTTGTATTATCTTGGGGTGTTAGGATTTTATTTGAGATCGATAGATCCTCGAGAGACGATGACTTAATTTTCATCGACCTGAGAGTCGATTCATTTTTAGATTTGGGTAGGCAGACCTATTTCTTGGGGTTAGGTCTGTTCTGGTATAACATAGCTGTCCTTTTGTTGCTTAGACAGATGTTATATTGCAACCCTATCTGTTTATTTCACAGCTGTACAATGTTTACCTATTTATATTTGTTAGGTAAATTCACATAGTTTTGTCATAAACACGACTGCCGATTTCTTATCGTTAGGAGTCGAGGTTTTTACATGATAGTCTATTTCTTTTCGTTAGACCATTGCGCTATGTGGCGGGGTTTATTTATTTTAGTTAGACCACGTGTCGCACTATATCATACTGATAGTTTACTACCATAATTATTTCATTAATGATGATTATTTCTTCAAAGATTTTGAAATAGATATTTTAGTATCTTTTGGTTCTAAAGAATTTTGAATCGTTATCACCATATTTTGATGATAGTCTATTGAGACTTGAAATGGATTTGTGAAATGGTGATTTTGGATTGATATGCTTTTTACATTTATTTCATTTTAGGCATATTTGGAGATGACTTATTTTAATGGTTAAGCCATAAATGGATTTATGAAATAGTCATTTTAATGGATATGCCATATTCTGATCATTTGTTCTGGCATGTTTTATTATGACTTAGTTATTGTAAGTTGTATGTTTATGATATCACTATCTCACATTATATTAGATATAGTCTGACCCGTTTATTTCTATAATACTCGGGTCAGGCCGAGACTCTACAGATACACAGACTAGTTGACTTTTGGATTTTTGGCTAGCATTGAAGTAGACTATTTTGATCGGTTTAGTTTACTTCATACTTGTATATATTGACAGTTAGGAGTTTATGTCATATATATTATTTAGCAGTGACTTTGTACCTGATACAACACTTTGGATATGATGTATATATTTATATGGTTCTAGTATTGATATTTTATAAACCCACATTCTATCATGTATTTGATGTATATTATTCTGTTATGATCTGTGATTCTGATTCTGATTTATCTATATTATATACTTTTCTAAATATTTTTAATCGGTGTGTTTATTACTTCATATTAATACTGCACACGTCAAATTTTCAGTTCAGATCCTCAAAAAGGTAAATAAGATGTGTTAGTGTTAGTATAAAGATATATTCACATTCGATCGCCCTTAAGCAACCGTATTCTCCGGATTAGCATACGACATTATTCATAATGTTCTTTGCTAAACTAGGCATAGCGGTGGGGTTGTTACACCACAAATATTACATGAAGCTAAATCTCAAGAAATGCTCTTTTGTTGTTCGCCCTAGCAAATTCTTAGGGTACGTGGGGAGCGCCAGATGAATTGAAGCAAATCTCAACAAGATTCAAGCCTTGAAAGTAACGGGGATACTTGCACTGTCAAGCAAGTACAAAGACTTAATGGAATGGTCATCATACTAAATCACTTCATATCTCGGGCCATTGGCCTGTGCATCCCTTTCTTTAACATCATAAAGAAAGGGAAGTCACTCACATGGACTAACGAATGAACTAAGGCATTTGAAGAACTAAAGCATCATTTGGAAACACTAGTTGTCCTATCCAAGCACGTAGACGGGGAATACCTTTACATGTACCTTGCAGTCACTAACCATGCGATCGGTGCCACCATAGTACAGGACGAAGAATGAGTCAATGACCAATCTACTACGTCGGTAAAATCTTCTTATGCTCAGAAACAAGGTACTCAGAGTTGGATAGGCTGGCTTTATGCTTATTCATGACTACCCACAAACTCCGCCTGTTTTTGTAATCCTATCTCATTAAGGTCCTCACTGATCAACCTTTGAAACAAGTATTAAGCCAGCCCAACACTACATGTGACATCCTAAAGTTTTGAAGTGGGCAGTGGAACTTGGTTAGCATTGCATCACCGTCCATTCTTGCACTTCCATCAAAGGTTAAGCCTTGGTCGATTTATTATAGAATGCTTTAACCTGGACAGCGGTAGTGAAGAGGCACCTGACAAACAGTGCTCAAAGTAGCTATATGCTATGGGGCATCCAATGAAAATGGGGTGTGGTCAACAATCGTCCTAGTTACCCCAAAACGGACAAGACATTTGCTTTGCCATAAGTTTGAATTCGAAAGCAACCAATGATGAGCTGAGTACAAAGCCATTAGGACCGGTCTTAGGATTGAAAATTAACTGAAAATTTAAGCAATCCATGTATACAGTGATTTCTCGCTTTCATCAATCAAATCAGTAAATGGTTTCAACTGAAGGGAAAAACTTTGGCCTTATATTTAGCTAAACCAAGAAGCTCATCAGCACCTTCTTCGATTTCAAGCTAGAACAAATATCCAATTAAAAGAATGCCAAGGCCGACCATTTGGCCAAGGCAGCAAGCAATCCGAAGGTGGCCAACCCATGGGTCCGACTGGAGATCTATGAGCCTTGAGCTTCAAATAGAGGGAAACTGCCATGGAAATAAATGACAAACAACAAGATAGTTGAGTGATTCCGATCTTGAAATATTTGGTGAAAGGGGAAGTACTCATCGAATGAAAGGAAGCCAAGAACATCCTTCGTCAGGTGCCTAGCTACATGATTATGGATGGCAAAGTCTACTAAAGAGGTTACTCCAACCCACTATAGCATTGCATCATAAAAGCAGAAGTCGACCAAATCCTTAAAGAGTTACATAAGGGCTTCTACAGGGACCATGTTGGAGCAAAAGCCAAGCCAAGAAGGCTTCTTGGTAGGGATAATACTGGCTGACAATTATCAAACACTCATTGGAATACATTAAGAAATGTGACAGCTACCAACTATTTTTCAAGATCCCCAAATCCTTCCTAATATTATTAACTCTCGTGACTTCCCCATAACCATTCGACACATGGGGATCGACCTTATCAGGAAGCTCCTAAACGCAAAGGGAGGAAACAACCACACCATGATAATCGTCGGCTACTTCACCAAATAGGTCGAAGAAGAACCCTTCAATGGCATCACCGTGCCATAAATCCTCAACTTCATCATTAAGAACATCATATACCGCTTTGGACTGCTAAAGAAGATCATTACCAACAACGACACTTAATTTAAGAGCAGTTAATTCCTTGACTTTTGTGAAAGTAATGGAATCGAGAAGTGCTTCTCCTTCGTTACCCATCCTAAAGGAAATGGATAGGTAGAGGCCATCAAAAAAAATATTAAATCAACCTTAAAGTAAATCAAAGGGGAGTTGGGTCAAAGCCCTACCACTTGTACTATGTTCATACAGGACCTCAAACCGAACCTCAACCGGGTATTCGCCACTATCATTAGCCTTTGGGTATGAAGCAATGCTTTCATAGAGGTGGATGTACCCTCGCCCAAACGCTTCACTCACAACGCCGTACAAAATGAAGAATTATTGCGACTATGTCTCGGTGCTCTTGACAAGCGGAGAGCGTAAGTAGAACTATAGATAGAATCTTATAAAAGAAAGGTTGCTAGGAACTACAACGCTAGAGTTAAATAATGGAACTTCATTGTAGATAACCCCATCCATTAATGAGTCTTTGCCAACACAAAGAACCCAACCGATGAGGTTATGGGACCTAATTGGGAGGGGACATATGCAGTCAACGCCACCTTGTCTAGTGGAGCATATCCTCTCATCCATCCAAATGACACAAATATTATTTGAATGTGGAATCAAAATCACCTCTGGGCCTGCTATATTTTATAACTCCTTATAGGTCGAAATTATAAGTAATTCAAAAATATGAACTCCATGCTACATGGCGATCAACTATTATATTGTTACTCTTTTTTGTGAAATAAAAAGCATGCTTCAATCTTAAAACTTTCGACCCTCCTTAAGATGAAAATATGAGCATCCACCTTGAATGGGTATAAATGTATAGTGCCTTTACCTGTGTCGGGTGCAAGGCCAAGGCAACAAACCTTCGTGAGGGTGTAAGAGCTCAACTTTCGCTTGTGCTAAAGAAGCACATTACCACCCTATGAGGATGTGAAAACCAAACAATGCTCACATATGTGTCGGGGACATCGGCGCATAGATGGCTTGACCACTTATGTCATGGTCCCGACTAATGCATTCGTGGTGTCCCGTAGCGTGACGAGTGTGAGTCAATCAATGCTCACATTTGTGTTGGGGAAATCGACACATAGATGGCAAGTTACCCACATTGTGGTCCCAATTCATGCATCTGTGGGGTATCACTTCATGAGGATGCGTGAGCCAAATAACGCTTCAATTCATATAGAAGCATTGACAAAATGATGGCGCAACCACTATAGTCATGGCCTGATTCATTTGTCCATGATGCTTCCCATTCCCCTAAGAGCAAAGCAGGGTTTTGGTGTAAAGATAGAGTAATTACTCATGTAGTTGTATTGATTCTTGCATCCATAGCAGTACTAACTCAACCGAGTTGGAGTGGCCCAACCTCGATGAGGCTAGGTCACTAACAAACCCCACCATGACAAGGCTCAACATCAAGGTACAAACTTCTTACGTAGTTTAACCGACTAATAATTGTGAAATGTTTTTGAGTCCAAAAGAAATTACCCAAATAACGGTATATCCGGCCACTTGGGGGCATGTAAACAAGTTGGCAACCTTGCTTATTAATACTCAATGAGCCAGAGATAGAAAAAAAACTACAAGGCTAAGTTTTAACCCCCTCTAAGTCTGCTAAAATTCCTATTAAGTACTCACATCATTACACAAGTAATGCATGAGCCAAATCACAAACACCCTGCTTAATTCTTATGCTAAGTTTTAAAATGGAAAAAATTTATAACTAAATTTTTTGAATGATGAAACACTGAGCGCCACACATGTTATCCACCATAAATACACATATAGCACAAACACAAACACATGCATATATATACAACCAAATAAATATCATAATGCACACAACAATTGAACAATTTTTTTTGCCATTAACAATTAAAGTCAATTGTACAAAAAGGGGTTGTGCTTGCTATAAATAAATTTACAAAAAATCCTAGTTATTACAAAATGAAGGCTAACGACATTCAATGACGTGATAGTCATCATTGTGTGTTATTTTCTGGGAACCTCTAAAGGTGAAGAGCTAATGGTTGCCATTAGCAAGGATCTTTGTTCAAGCTCCAGGACATGGGGAAGGGAGTAGCCATCATTAATCATATTCATTATCACCTCCTATCAGACCACACCAAGTTGTTCGGCATTAAGGAAGTCAATGGCACACAAAGATGGAAGTTAGTGGAGATGATCATATTCAACATGGTAGTCTACTGGTTGTTCCACTTTGCCTCCAACTTGTCCACAACTTCCTTGCTGACCTTGGTAGTTATGCAGTTTTGATGCTGAAGAATGCGTTCTGGAGATCACCAACCTCCTTCACCCTCTCATCTAGTTAAGCCTTCAAATGTTGCATATCACACTCCAGCCCCTCGCAATTGAAGTCTCCTCCCTTAGTGCTTTCTCGATCGCATTCCTGGTCTCTTTATCAAGTGCCTAGGCCGCCACCTCGACATCCATTGCCGTTGTCGCTTCTCTTTGCTTTGTCTCTACCTCTCCAAATCTATTTTAATCCCTTTCCGACCTCTTTTCTTCCTACATCCATGCCTTAACCATGGTATGCTTCTTCAGCATAATCATCTCTTGACGAATATAGAAAGCGCAGGCCCTAGCCTTGAAGGTAACAATAAGCAACAAAAGAGAAGTAAAACTATTTATAGATGGATTCGAAAGGGAACTCACCAGGAAACCTTCTTGGATGTTGGACCACCTCAAAATCATTGGTTGGCCACTACAACATTGGTTAGAAAGCCTGCTTTATCACATTGATGGTAGTCCTAGCAAGCATCCATAGCAACCCATTCAAACCTACCTCTTCCATCACCTAATTAATAATAAGATAAGTCATCCCAATTCGACCAACTCTTTCCTAACTACCTAAAAGCACTAGCAAATTATATCAAAGCACAACATATAAACATGAAATATCATTCATATACATCCATATAATTCATCAAAATAAGAAAATCAAGCAAATCCTATTCTAGATCTAGCTTTTACACTAAAATGCTAATATGATCAAAAGGGGTTGCAAAACCATTTAAAAAACCTTTTTAATTTTGGCCATAAACATGTATAAGGGTGTGATTAAAGTTAGAAAATGTTTTATCATCAAAATCTTGTTAAAACATCAAATATCTCTATATTAACATGCATAGGATAGTGAGAGGTTAAGAACCACTCATCAAATACCCAAAATTACCACTTTGATCATAGGATCCAAGATGAACAACAAAGAATCTAAATTTGCAAGCAGTAAAATGATAGATTTACAAATCCCTTTAATAATTACCCTTCTAATGATGATTTATGCTAAGATTAGCAGAAGAAAGGCAAGCTTTTTGATGAAATTAGGATTAATGGAACTTTAAAAAAAATTGAGGAAGACTGAAATGATTTAGGTCAGTCCCTATAGCCTCCCCTAGCACAATTCTCAAAATTCATTAGTGAACCTAAGTATGGGCTTAGTTAATTACCATCAAGTGATGAAGGAACCATCATCAAGATCAATGAAATATCAAAACAAACTACATAGAACATCTCAAAATTAAGTAGCAAGGTGACTGCAAAAGGGTTCGACCTCCCTGGAGTTAATTACAGAGGTCGGTACCGACATAAGAGGTTGGTACCAACATCTCTGGTTAATCCAGACGAGGTCGTGATTTCGTACACTCTTCTAGGTCGACTTCTACACTCTGCTACAACTATTCATTTGGCTCAATATGAATGCTACCCTTATAAATACAAATCATAGAGCAACCAAGAAAGGGGGATTCTATTATCCTATATAGGAACTTTATCCCTTCTTTAACTATTTCCTCCACACCATAGTCACAAAGGCAGCAACAATAGGCAATTCTAGGACTTAGAACTTGTGTAACCCTTGTACTTATGATTCTCTCTCTCATAATCTTCTAAAACCAGATCAATCAACTATAAAGTGGACGTAGGCTTAGTTAATAGTGGAACCACTATAAAAACTTCTGTGTGTTCTTATCCAGTTGCTACTTTTTCTTTTACTTTTATTTAAACTGGTGTTTTCACATTCTACTTTAGGATGTTGATCCATTTTTTTGGTTAACACATACGACCTCAAATGGAAAAAATAAAAATATTTTACGATCCCCTGATATGTAAAATATGATTCGTTACACTCCCCCTAGTAATTTCGCCCCCGAAATTCCCAAAAAAAGCAAAAAATAATCAACCATTGTTGTCGCGCATGCCTAACAATCATATGCAACCATTAAACATACCATACAAGCAACACACAATCAATAGTATAGATAAACCTATCCTAGCATGCGAGGTGCTAAACTATCCTATATGATAACAAAGGTGAAAGTAAATACAATAAATTGTAGGCCATATCATGCAAAGAGCTTCAGATATGCAGCCCTCATGCTCTCCACGGTTTCCTACGTGCAATCACTTTCACTTTTGCCCCATTGAACCTTCACTAACTCTACCATCTTCCTCCTAAGCTGTTTCGTATCGTGTCCAAGAATATGAACCAACATACGAGGTCTTGAAGCTTCTTGTTCAATCTCGATATCATCAAGTTGATTCGGTGTAATTGTCATGATTGACTTGTGCACAAACTTCCGCAAGTAAGAGACATGGAGGATGTTGTGCATGCCCACTATCTTTTGAGGTAAGTTGATCTTATATGCTAGGTTCCCAATCCTCTCTGTTATCAGAGAAGGACCTACGAATCTCGACGCCAACTTCCCCTTAATACCAAATTGAATGACATCCTTTAATGGAAAAATCTTCACAAACACCATATCGCCAATAGAGAAATCCAAATCTTTATGTCTCCTATCATCGTAGCTCTTCTTCTTATCTTTAGCAGCTTTCATCCGTTGCCAAATGATCTCGATCTTCTCCGAAGTTTCTCTAATCATATCTAGCCCAAGTATCAAATTCTTTCCCACTTCCCACCAATATAAAGGAGCTTTACACGGTCAGCCATACAATGTTTCATATGGTGCCATACCGATATTAGACTGCTAGGTACTATTGTATGCAAACTCTACCAAATGCAAATGATCATCCCACGAGCCTCCAAAATTGAGTATGTCTTTTACTATTGATAAAGGAACATCACTCCCAAACTGGCATGTCTTTTACTCAATGCATCGATGATAGCATTACCCTTACTGTGCATATAGAAAATGTCAAAGTCATAGGAGGCCAAGTCCAACCATCGCTGCTGGGGAAGGTCGAGATTCTTTTAGGAGAAAAAGTGCTTCAAGGATTTGTGGTCCATGAAAATCTCAAAAGTTTCTCCATACCTATGTAGTTAATATTGGATAATATCGCTGATACATCATCAATATATCTCATATCACTCCTAAGTTGATACTTTCTTTCAAAATATTATTTAAAACGTCGTTACCGATATACCACTTCGCTATTTAGTGTAAAATACCCAATAATTTTTAAGAATAATGTTCATTATTGTATGTGTTAAAGAATATGTATTTACAAATAATATCTTGACATTCTCAATATTTGTTTTTTGTATATGGTGAGTGACAATATCTATACCATATTAAAAATCCAAATGCACTAATTTTTTATTTTAACCATATGGCTTTAGTCTTCTTCATTAGTCTTTTGGTAAAGAAAACTCTACTTATTCCATTATTTTATATGTTTTATTTTTTGTGAAAACTTTAGCACTAAAAACAAGATCATGAAAGAGCTACTTCCTTTTTTGTTAATTTTTGTTCACCATTTCTAATTGGTAAGTTAGCTTATGAACATTCATTTTATTATTCATTTTAGTGCACCAAGAACTAAAAGTTGAAGAGTAATAAAGTTATATTTTTAACATATCAATAAGGAATGAGCTAAAGTATTAACTGGTATCAAATCAGCATTGCTTATTCGATAAATTAAGTGAAAAAGAAAACGTCGAAACTACAAATATGAAAAAATTAGGAAAGTAATATAGATGATTAGATGATTGAAGAAATAATGAATATAGTATAAAAATAAAGAAAATAATAAAAATGTACAGTATATGAATTTCTTGGTTTTTATAAGCATGTATTATGATTTCTATTTAATAGAATACCTTGGTAAACGATTATAATATGTAAACTATATGCAATCGGTATTTGATAGTAATTTGGCATTTTATCCAAATATTTGAAAACTTAACATCAATATAATATTATAATATAATACAATATCGTTTATAACATGTTCTAGATATGTTCGATATTTTACCGATGTTATCCAATAATATCACGATATTTTAAAATATCTCATATTAATACTTGACCGATATGTACTCGATACCGATATTGACTACATAGCTCCTAATAGACAATGCCTCCAAATTTTCAAAGCAAACACTATCGCCTCTAACTTTAAATCGTGAGTTGGATACTTCTTTTCATGTGGTTTCAGTTGTCGACTAGCGTAGGCGACAACCTTTCCCCTCTTCATCAACACTTCACCTAGTCTAGTACCACAGGCGTCTGTGTATACTGTAAGCTCTTCATTCCCACTTAAAATGGTTAATGCTGGTCCAATCATCAATCTCTCCTTCGGACTTACAAATGCATGCTCGCACTTCGCGTCCCAAACAAAAGTCTGATTCTTCTTCATTAAATTGGTCAACAATCTAGCTACCTTTGAGAATTCCTTGATAAAACGTTTATAATATCCCACCAATCCTAGAAAGCTCCTCACTTTAGTAGCGTTCTTGGGTTGGTTCCAATCCTGAATCGCTTCCACCTTGGCAGGATCTACTATGATGCCCAGCTCAAAGACGACATGACCCAAGAAGTCACTTTCCTCCACTAGAAGTGACACTTCAAAAATTTCGCTTTCAACTTATGGTTCCTCAAACCTTGAAGCACAATCCTCAAGTGCGTCTTATGTTCCTCCTCTGTCCTAGAATAGACCAAAATAAAATCCATGAACAGAAGCACAAACTTGTTAAACTAATCCCTGAAGACATAATTCATGAGATCAACAAAGTATGTCGAAGCATTGTTTAGCCTGGATGGCATAACCGACCACTCATGGAAACCAGTCGACATATGAAACACAGTGATCGGCACACTCTTCTTCACTACTCTTAATTGGTAAAATCATGTCGGTAGATCTAACTAAGAGAACATCATCGCATAATGGAGCTAATCGACCAAGTCATCAATACGCAGGAGTGGATACTTGTTCTTCCTCGTCATCTTATTCAGCTCATGATAATCTACACACAACCTCAGAAATTCATCTGCCTTAGTGGAAAATACTACAGGTGTGCCCTACTTAGATATGCTCCTATAAATGATCCCATGCGTTAACAGGTCATTCACTTGCACTGTCAACTCCTTTTGCTCTTTGGGTGCCATACGAAGCAAATGCATAACTATCGGTTTGGCATCCTTTACTAAGTCTATATGGAACTCAATCTCTCTATGTGTGTAGTGGTAATTTGATCACCTCATCAAAAACATCCAGATAATCCTTCACGATAGGCATAGGCGACAACTAATCCTATGGAACCTTGAGCGAATATAGAAATCTAACCATAACCCATCCCCTGCAGGCAACCATCACTACCGTCTACCCCTCCATGGCCCCAATCATCGCCAACAACCTCTCACAATCCACCATTACCGCATTCTTCCTTAGCCAACCCATCGCCAAGATTATCCCAAACCAATAAAATTCAAAACAAAGCAATCACAAACAAATGAGCATATATGAATCGATAAGACCAAACCATGAAAAACTATACACTGGCTAGTGGAGCCTCCAATAGGATTCATCACAATCAAAAGTCGGTCAACTATTTTGGTTTTAATCCCAGTCTATATACTAGATCACTAGATATAAAGGAATGTAAAGCACGAATGCCGAACAAAACCCATATAGGAACATCATAAATAGAAAGCATACCTTGAATAACGACACCCTTCCCTTTCTCCTTTTCCGAAGGAGCACTCGACGAAGTTAGGACAGCATCTAAAGTATACGCCTTTACCACCCACTTTTGCTTCATTGGCTCAGGACAATTCTTTTGAATATGCCTCATCTTGTTGCAGTTGTAGCACTTCCTTCCTCCAGCCTTATAGTATTTAATAAGGTGACCCTTCTTCCCTACAGTTGTAGCAAGTAGGCTCCCACTTGCCCTTCTTTTGACCACCTTTTCCATATAGTTGTTTTCTCTTAACATTCCATTTCTTCTTGCCACCACTGTCTTGCTGCGACTTTGACACTTCCTTGATAGTAACAGCTGATTTGAACTTGGAATACAAAATCTTGTAGCAAAGAGCTTTCTCGACAAGTTTCTCAAATGGCTCATCAATATAACTCGCCAATTTCTCCCTTAAATATTCATCCAAACCAATCAAAAGCTTCTCATTCCTCCTTAATGGAGTGTCGATGAAAAAGGTCCCATATTTTGACAAAGCATCGAATTCAGCAACATACTTGGAGATAAACATGTCTCCTAGGTTCAAATCAGCAAACTTCCTGAGTAGCATCAACTTTTGAGCAGCCGGAATGAACTTTTCCTCAAATCAGGTTTTGAACCGGTCCTATGTAAACTAATCGTTGGGTGTAGGAATTCTAGTAGCGTTCCACTAGTTTATGGCCTTCTCTTATAGCTGTCAAGAAGCCAACCTCCTCTTCGTCCAATTCAAGGTCATCAAAGATTCTTTCTCAAGTGTCCAACCAATCTGGTCTTCCATAACTAATTCCATTCCTTGGAACAGTTTGCCGCCAAAACTAGAAAAATCCTTATTCAACTTATCGGAATCAGAAATGGGTTCTTGCACCTGAGCACCATTACCTATATCAACATTCAGAGCAGCCACTTGGGTTTTGCAGCATGTTTTCCATCATCGCATTGAACATCGCCTGCAAATTAAGGTCAGCAGCCCTCGAACCCGCTCCTTCTTCAAATCTAGAGACAAAGTTTCTCACTATATTTCTTATATGTTGTCTCATTCTTAATCTGTAACAAGAATAATCAGTCTCTCATAAAAGAAAACTGCATCCATAGTGCTCATGTGTGCATGCGACTTATATATTATCTAAACTAGTATATAATTTTTAAAAACCAAAATATATAACAAGTACGCACTCTCTCATATATATATCTCTTGATCTAGTCAAGGGTGGTAACTCCTTCCTTATCTCTACTGAACGACGGTATCAACTCAGGTTAATCATGTAACCTAAGCTCTAATATCAAATGTGACGACCACCATACAACATCGGCACCAAATATAACTAAATAGTGAATTGCTACCATGCCCGACCAATGTAGGATGACTACCAAGGACTAAAGAAGTAAAAACATCATAGAAACTATTGTATATCTCACAACATATGGAATAAAATACAATATACATTGCAGATATAAAAGAGGAGAGAAAGTAATAACTAAGTCAACCAAATATCATAGCACAAATCCACAGAGTTATACAATATAGTAATAAAGTTTATACAAAGCAGAAATAAACTCAAATAAATGTCTCATAATAATAACCAAACACTGTCCAAGCTCCATAGTGTTGCACAATGTAATAAGCATATTTTCCATATATAATATGAGAAGCTCCATCATGCTCGTCCTCTGCACTGCACTTTGTCCCACCTAGACCTGCTATCTAGTCTACTCATTTAAGAGTAACTGAGATAATAAGAACCAAAGCATTAAAAATCGAGTCGGACAATGGTCTAGTGTGATCGGTAAATGAATCTCAAAATACTATACACATCGATATAGTAAGGAACAAGGCGCAAGAACAATAATGACATGTCCATGCATCCAAAGAGTTAGAATATAACATCTATAATATGCTACTCTACCATCAAAATGTACTACGTCCTAAGTACGGCATCGGGTGTCTAGGTATCCATATCCTAAATACCTACATCAAGTGACATCTCTAGAGTGATAGACTACGAGGAAACAATCAAAGCAAACATAACATCCATCAAACGGTGCTCACTATCACTCAATATGCTTGGATATAACACAACTCTTATGGAAAGATCATAAGCAAGAGACCCGATCAAATCTTGGTTCCATGGTGCTTAATCCATGCAATTTCGTACGACCAGAAAATACACCCACAGTCATAAGGTCCAAAGTAATCTATATTCAAAAGATCTGGACACAGTCATAATCCAGGTGGGCGTCCCCACGTACCCTTCTGCACTAGCATATAGGAAACCTCTGAGTGTCTATGATCTCTTTGCACACCCCTTCATAATGGAACACGGTCATAATTCCATTATATCCATGTCCATAGTGGAATGCAGTCATAATTCCACTCATGAGCTCTCCTCATTGAACCGCCCTTTAGATCATCACTTCGGCTGAAGTCATTAAGCCACTATTACTGGAACCTAACTCCATCCACTATCGGTTTACCATTATTGCGGTATCGAAGCTATCATGTCGAAGCACTATAATATCGCTTTGTTTCTTAACCATCAGTCTGCATCATGCTATCACATCACCATCAAATGACAAATGAATGAACACATCCGGCATGACCTAAGAATCCTGTACTTTAACTTCCAAAAGTCTCACACCAACCTAACCAAAATATTGTAGTTGGCGCTGATCCAATCTACTCAATGGCGAGTTGATTCCTTCACTGAATCTTAGTCCTTATTCTTCCATGAAGTCCTACTCCTCTAACGCTCCAACTTCCAAGCAGTCGAGCCCTTCCAATCCCCGAGAAAATTACTTGGTGCTGAGTACCTAACTTAACCAAAATTTCCAACTTTTTGTATTTGCTTCATCCCTTGGTGTTCTCTCTAAGCAAGCTTGAGGCATCCCCATATTCTCCCCAAGCAAGCTTGAAGCACATCCATAAATAAACTCCACCGACTTGATCACTTGGCCTTCAACCCCAATCCTGAATTGAAGCCAAGCTCGAAGCACCTAGGCTTGAAGCAAAATACCACCGAGCTGAATCTCCTACCGACCAAAAATCTACTCATCATGAGTAGAATCCACTGATCAAAATTTAACGTGACTTGAATCGTAGGCTCCCCTCATCCTCCAAAGCCCCCTCTCTAAGTTTCATCTAACTCTGACCACTTTTGCCATCGATTTTTCCAATTCGACCACCTATTTCCTAATTACCTAAAATCACTAGCAGACCATATCAAAGCACCAGATACAAACATGAAATATCATTCATATACAACCACACACACATAATATTCATCAAAATATGAAAATCAAGAAAATTCTATTCTAGGTCTAACTTTTACACTACATGCCAATATAAACAAAAGGGGTTGCAAAACCATTTAAAAAACCATTTTAATTTTGGCCATAAACATGTATATAGGTGTGATTAAAGATAGAAAACATTTTATCATCAAAATCATGTTATAAACATCAAATTTAACTATATTAACATGCATAGGATAGTGAAAGGTCAAGAACCACTCACCAAATACCCAAAATTACCACTTTGATCCTTGGATCTAAGATGAACAGCCAAGAATCTGAATTTGCAAGCAACAAAATGATTGATCTACAAATTCCTTCACTAATTACCTTTCTAGCGATGATTTGAAGCTAAGATTGGTAGGAAAAAGATGAGCTTTTTGATGAAATTAGGTTTAATGAAGGTTTAGAACTATTTTGGGGAAGATGGAAATGATTTAGGTCAGTCCCTACAACCTCCCTTAGCACAATTCCCCAAATTCATTAGTGGACCTAAGTATGGACTTAGTTAATTACCTACTAATGTTGGCCAGCAGCAGTAAAAACTTAAAACCACAATAACTTTCAAACATTAAGTCTGTTTTACTATTATGACCAATCATGGAAGGAGATACCATCATCCTGAAGTAATGGAAGTGGTTTTGAACCCTAACTCTAGTCCTATCAAAAGTTATAGTCTATACAAGTTTTTTAGGGTCAAAGTGATCACATAGAAATTTAACAAAAATCACTGATGTGGAAAATGTCACTAAGGGTCATTTTCTAAAATTATAGAGTCATATGACCTCATATGAATAAAATAAAAATATTTTACGATTCTCCGATACGTAAAATATGGGTTGTTACAGTAACTATCTTAATCTTTCCTCATTTTACATTTTTGAACATGATTCTATTGAATTACCTTTGCTAAATTCTACTCTTATTCATAATTCCGAGGTTGGCTAGAAATCTAGTCAACAGACTCCTATCCACAATTGAGGAGAAAGAGCGTATGAGATGGATCCCTTATGCATTAGCAATAGGATCCATCATATATGTTATGTCATGCTAGACTTGATATCAATTATACACTAAATTTAGTAAGTATATATAAGTCAAATCCAAGAGGAAGTCACTAAATAGCCAATAAGATTATTCTTAAGTATTAACCGAATTCTTGTTTCGATGAAAAAACTAAACTCCTATAAAGGAAAATCTAGACACAAGCTTTAATTATGATAATAATGAGAGTGAGTCAATTTTGAAGTTTTTGTTCACCTTAAATTATGGGTAGTACATTGGAAAAGTACGACGAAAAAAGTTAAGGCATATTCAACTATAGAGGTTGAGTACATCACCTTAATGCTAGAAAGGAAGTAGTATGTATACGCAAATTCATAAGAGAGTTAATAAGAGTTCAATTATTCAGAACCAAATAATTATGTATTGTGATAATAGTATTGCAAAAGAAACCAAGAAATTGAGACATGCTTTCCATATGTACTACATGATAAATTTGTTTATCAGTTACGAAGAAATGGTCATCAAATAAGTATATATAAAGAATAATACTAAAAAACTATTCTTAAGGCCCTTCTTCAGTTTTCTCTACTCTTAAGGCCCTTCTTCAGTTTTCTCTAGGAAGACCAAGAATGAGTGTAGGATACCATAATTGGTCCCAATTACAATAGGGAGACTAATAGAGTTAAAGTACGTCATATGGGCAATTATGTAATTTGACTGCGTAGCTTAATTCTTATGAGAAATTTTATTTGAAATAGAAGTATGTTTTTAGTTTTATTTCTATTATATGTAAATATACATAATGTTAAGAGTACTTGTTATATGCAAGTCCAATTTAAAGTTAGAGAAGGGTTCACTTAAAAATAAAGCTATTAGTTCAAAATGCAAGTAATCTATAGGATTGTATATGTAACTTGTTTTAGATGTATATCCTTTGTGTGCGTGTGTACAAGAGTCAGCCAAAAGAGAAATAGTTTCGAGTTTAAATTTAATTTATATTAATATATGTGTGTGAATAGTAATATACAATATGTACATTATATAAATCCAATAATATTTTCTAAAATACTTTAAGTTTAATTTTTGTTAAAATCATTAATATAATTTTGGAGTTCTAATGTATATATATAGTTTTAAGTCAATATTGAATTAGTTTTATATAATAATAATAATATATTAAATGTAAGTATAATATAAAAACTAATTTTTAAGTTTTTGCTAAAAAATGAAAAATTATTTTAATTATTTAATATAATTTGTTTATAATAATATAATATATAGTCCAACACCATGTCCTAGTGGTTAAACTCTTCGACTTAGGTTCGAGAGATCATAGGTTCGAAACTTGCTTAGAGTGATTCGAACCGCTGGATGTATATGATAAAGTTAAGAGTGTGTCCTAGGGGCAATTATGTAAATAATTATATAAATTTTACTTTATAAACAATCTTATTCGATATAAAGTATACTTTTTGTTTTATTTTCTTTCATATGTTTTATTATATAGAGATAAAAATAATGAATTAATTACACTAAAATATATAAGTAGAAAAACGTTAAGGGAAATATTTAATCAATTGAAATTATGAATGTGTTTGTAACCATGAGTATTGAATAATATATAAACACTAACTCCTTAAATGTTCCAAGTTTAGACGTATCATTAAAAGAATATCGACACATGATTGAGACAAATGTACATAATGCTCTTCATATGATGAACAGTGAATTACTGTAACAACCCGGGGTTTGCATTACCAATTAATAAATAAAAGTTAGGATTTTTATTTATTGTAATGAAGCATAAAAGGATTTGGAATAAAAAAAATTATTTGAAAAAGGCTATTTTAATTAAATGGGAAATATGGGATTTTAAAATGAGGATAAAATGTTATTTTTGGAGAGTTAAATATTTTAGGAGAGATTTTTAAAATGGGTTTGGATAAGAAAAATGAGTTTTATAAACATAGATGAACACTTAGACTAATTTTTGGAAATATGTAAATAACTCTCTTCTTATTGGGTTACTAAACCCTAACCAAATAACCCACCCTAAACCCCCTCTATAAATTATCTCAAACTCTCATAACCTCATTCATTCAATCCTAATCAAAACCCTAATCATTTCCTAAAGCTTTCATAAAAAAATGGCCTCTATCTTCATCTCCTTCTAGTTTTAGCTTATGCAAGTCATTCTATGCAAAGGTAATGCAAATACCCACCTCAAATCCATTCTTATATCTTTTTAATTTCTGAAATTTATTTGGTAACACATGTTTTATGTGTTTTTTTGATCTTATAGCCTCCTAATCATCTTTTGCTAACTTGGGTTGATGCTATAGTAGTCTTTGTTGCTTTCTAGAGAGGTATATTGCTAAAAACCTCTTCTAATATGTGTTTAATCATCTCTTGATTTCAGTAATCATTTAGTAACACATGTTTTGTTATGTAACATGTGAATCATAGCTCTTTGATCATCTTTGCTTTCATTTTGGGTGTGCACATAAGGTGCTTGTGATATTGCTTCATAAGGTAATGCTAAGCTTTGGCCTTTAATATAGTGTAGTAATCATCATATGGAAATTAGTGATTGATATTGGTGAAATTTTATGTCAAAACTTAAAAAAAAAACCCCAAATCATCAAAAAACAGCAATTAGTGTTAGCTGGAATGTTTCATCCTGAAAACAGGCTGAAACAGTGTTCTGGGTGCACCAGGGCAGGCCTGGGTTGCACCCAGGCGCAGCAGGCTAGTCCAGTTGGCTGGCGCGCTATTTCCCCCCCCCCCAGCCCGCATGGGCTGGGGCTAATCCCCCAGCCCAGGCGGGCTGGGGCTTACTGACCCCAGCCCGCGTGGGCAGGGGCTAATCCCCCAGCCCAGGTGGGCTGGGGCTTAACTGACCCCAGCCCGCGTGGGCTGGGGCTTACTGACCCCAGCCCGTGTGGGGTGGGGCTAATCCCCCAGCCCAGGCGGGCTGAAGCTTAACTGACCCCAGCCCGCGTGGGCTGGGGCTAATCCCCCAGCCCAGGCGGGCTGGGGCTTACTGACCCCAGCCCGCGTGGGCTGGGGCTAATCCCCCAGCCCAGGCGGGCTGGGGCTTAACTGACCCCAGCCCTCGTGGGATGGGGCTAATTCCCCCAGCCCAGGCGGGCTGGGGCCTGAATGAACCCCAGCCCGCATGGGCTGGGGCTTCCCAAGCCCAAGCGGGCTGAGGGCTGATTAATTCACCCCAGCCCGCTTGGGCAGGGGGTTTGTATCTCATCCCCAGCCCAAGCGGGCTGGGTTTGCGATGCCACCACGATCGCATCCAAAGTCGGAATTCAAAGTTTTTGGTCTCGTTGGAAAGGTGGAGTTTCGAACTCCATCTCTGGAAAATTTGGGCAACATCGGAGTTCGTTTGATACTTCGAATTTCGTGTCGAAGTTGAACTCTGGTCGTTGTTGGTAAACAGTGTGAATCTTGTTCTGGGTCCAACTTTGAGACGTCGCTGCCACTTAGTCTCAACTCGGAATCCAGAAATTATTTTTTTCGTCTTAAGTAGGGATGTTGGACTACATGCCTACAAATTTTCATGACAGTTTGACACAGTTTGCTGGTCCAAATAAATTGCCGAACTTGGGTTCGCAGCTGTTTTTGAATGTTTTCAAACACTTAGAATATTTTTGATGAATTTCTGGTTTTCGTCGATTTCTTCGAGATTGTTCTCTAGATTTCGCACACGGGTTTTATAAATGATTTTAAAATGATTTTTTTACTCAAATTGGCCTTTGAAAAATATTATTAAATATTATTTTTAATTATTAAATTAATTACTCCATAATAGGAGAGTTTTCAAAGACCGCTTTAAAGTGATTTCAAAATCAATTATAAAACCGTTTCGCACCATTATTTTCTATAATAAAAATCTCACACTCACTTTTTAGCACGTCGAGCGAAGTGGAAAGGTTCTTAAATGGTTAGGAAATCTCCGGCCTATGGAACCGTGTGTATTTTCTTTCCGGTTAATCCCCGACCTATTCGATTGATCGTTTTGACCTTTGGGTCTAGTTTATCGATGATACGAGGTGGACTTTTTATTGTTTGGAGTGTGAGCTTGCTATTGGTTAGTAAACCGTTTAGTGCGAACGTGGGGTATGGGACTCATTGTTAACACTTTACAGGTTCCTCTCCAAGAAGTTTGTGACACATTAGCCTCTAGGCAGCCAGTACTGGACCTCTGGGTCACCACGCCTCTGGGCAACCATCTCTGGACACCTGTTCTATGGAGCAGTTTCTTTTTCGGCATGTGCCTCTGGGCCTTTATCCTTCTGGGAAGGATCTCGCCGTCTCGCGCGTTCCGCATCTGTGCGAGTGATCGATCACAACTCTACAGTACTTGGCAATAACGACTCTGGTCGGTGCACGTGCTATACTTGTATTATATAATGATTTCTATATCCATTCGAGTACCGCCATTCGGTGTTGGTTCTATGGAACCATACGATGTAAGTGCGATTACCTTGTGGATCCACAGTGTCTCTGGACACTGCTTTTCAGTGTTTGATTTCATTGACTTTTCAATATATTTCCCATTGCGCTTTGGAGCATCGATATTTGCTTGGGCATTGATTACAGACTCTGGTCACTCTTGGGATTATTGCTTATGGGCAACTTTATATAGCTTTGGCTACGCCAATGATATGAGGCGATTTTATTTAACACTTTGGTGCTGATTTACTCTTTGGAGATTTTTACTGTTGATTGATGATTAGGGACCGTCATTATATTCATGTGGTACAAAATACTCTTCTCTTAGGAAAAGTACTGTTACATTTATGTACCGTATTATTATATATCTCAGTTATTACTGATTGTTTAGCTAGCCTGACCCGAGTGTTTTTCGCTCGGGTCAGACCGAGTTGTTTCAGGTTAGGTCTCTGGACTTAGCTTCTGTGCTTCCGCTTGGACATTATCTGCTATGCTGATAGATAGCGCTTTTATTTGTCCACTATTCCGCTACTCTGTTATTATTCAGACTTTGATATGTACATATTTTTGACTCACATTTGTGAGCGGTGGCTTTGTACCCACTTGTAGTATTTGGATCTGTATTGACGATGTATTGTTCTGGGATTTTATATCTGTTATGTGATTCTGTTCTGTGATGCTATTTCATTATGTTATTATGCTTTGTCCTGATAGATCTTTATCCATTTGTAATTTCATTATAAGTATTTACCGAATATGTCGAACCACCTGATTGAGAAAAATTTAAATAGATACCACTTTTCGACGTATTCGGTAGATAGTTATAGCTTGATTACAAATGGTTGCTTCCACTATACTCTATTCTCCGCTTTAACAGACAGTATTACTCCCGTAATACTCTTTGTTACAGTGGGTCTCGGAGTGGGGCGTTACAGTTTGGTATCAGAGCTGGTTTTAGGAATAAGCATAATAAACACAGAACAGATACACTTAGTACAATACATCTTAATTAGATCCGAATTAAATCAAATCCCTTCCTTATGTTTATTGATAGGTAAGTTAGGAATATGTATAGGAATCCGTTATATTCCGTAGTATTCCTTAATTAATTATCTATACGTAGCATGGATTGGCTCGTTCAGCACGACGCCAAAATTATTTGTTCGGAGCGGATATTATTAATTCATCACCTTGACTCGTCCTCTCCGTTGGCTATTGTTCTTCAAGATGTTGGGATTTCTGATGTTACTTTATTTTCTCTAGATTCACGAGATGATGAGGTAGACATATCTCGTATTCCAGTTGTTCGGGATTTCCCCGATATATTCGAGCCAGTATCAGGCCTACCGCCAAAGCGGGCCATTGAGTTCTGCATCGATCTCATTCCAGGCTCTCATCCAGTTGGGCGTCCTCCTACGAGAATGTCCACTAAGGAGAATGAGGAACTGAGGAAGCAGTTAGTTGAGCTTGAAGCAAAGCAGTTCATTCATTCCAGTTCTTTGCCATGGGGTGCTGCTGTGGTCTTCGTTAAGAAGGCCGATGGCTCTCTTAGGCTTTGCATTGACTATCGCAAGCTTAATGAGTTGACCATCAGAAATCGTTATCCATTGCCACGGATAGACGACATGTTTGACCAATTGAGCGGTGCGAAGGTCTTCTCTCAGCTCGACCTCGCCACCGGATTCCATCAGCTACGAGTCGCAGAAGACAACATTCCTCTTACACCATTTCGCACTCATTATGGTTCTTTTGAGTGGTTGGTCATGCCGTTCGGCTTGACGAACGCTCCGGCTTTCTTCATCGATCTTATGAATCGAGTATTCCGGGAATACATCGATAGATTCGTTCTGGTTTTCATCGACGATATTCTTATTTATTCTAGATCCGAGACAGAGCATGCTCATCATTTGTGGATCGTCTTGGATACTCTTCGTCAGCATCAGCTTAGGGCCAAGCTCTCCAAGTGCCATTTTTGGGAGAGCAAGGTCAAGTTCTTGGGCCATATTGTATCATCTGAGGGTATTGCTGTCGATCCTTCCAAGATCGAAGCTATTCAGAATTGGAAGTAGCCTGAGAACGTTCATGATATTCGCAGTTTCCTTGGTCTGGCGGGTTATTACCGTCGATTTATCAAGGATTTCTCTCGTGTTGCACTTCCCCTGACGACTCTGACTCGTAAGGGTGTTCGCTTTATTTGGTCTGATAAGTGTGAAGCTTCCTTTCAGCGACTGAAGGAACTTCTCACTCATGCTCCTATTCTAGTGGTTCCTGAGAGTAACCAGGATCTTGTTGTTTACACCGACGCTTGTGGTAGCAGCCTCGGTGCTGTGCTTATACAGAAGGATCGGGTAGTTGCTTATGCTTCTAGGCAGCTACGTCCGAATGAGGTTCGCTATCCGACTCATGATCTTGAGTTGGCAGCTATCGTCTTTGCTTTGAAGACGTGGCGTCACTTTCTATTAGGCGAACGCTTCATTCTTTACACCGATCACAAGTCGCTGAAGTATTTATTCAGTCAGAAGGATCTCAATATGAGGCAGCAGTGATGGCTTGAGTTTCTCGCCTCATATGACTTAGACATTCAGTATACCCCTGGCAAGGGTAATTGTGTGGCTGATGCACTCAGTCGCAAACACTCGGCAGTAGTTTCTATGATGATAGCCGAGTGGGATATTCTTGAGACTCTTTCTATGTGTGATATTAGATATCGAGCTCCATCTTCTGATTCTCCGGTCTTATTATTCAGCTTGGAAGCTCGTCCTATCTTATTGGATCGCATTGCCCATGCTTAGCGGTAGGATCCAGAATTATTGCATCTTATTCATCTCCTTGAGTCGGGATCCAATGATGAGACATTGTTGGATTATTATATTAATTCTCATCGGTGTCTTCGCAGGAAGAACTGTATTTTGGTACCATCTGATTTATCACTTAGGCATGACATTCTGGACGAGTGTCATCGCACTAAGTACACTATACATCCCGGGTCGAGTAAGATGTATGCCGACATGTGTCGCCTATTTTATTGGGAGGGCATGAAGAGTGATGTTGCAAGTTATGTAAGCCATTGCATGACTTGTCAATAGATCAAGGCCGAACACCAGCGTCCATCCGGTCCTCTTCAGCCGCTAGAGATTCCATTGTGGAAATGAGATCAGATATCCATGGATTTTATTGACGGTCTGCCTCGATCGAGGTCAGGCCATACTTCTATTTGGGTCATCGTCGATCGCTTGACCAAATCAGCTCATTTCATTCCTATTAAGTCCACTCGGACTGCTCCTCAGCTTGCCAAGCTATATGTGAAGGAAGTCGTTCGACTACATGGCATTCCTAGCTCTATCGTCTATGATCGAGACACTATCTTTACAAGTCACTTCTGGAAGTGCCTACAGTCAGCTTTGGGCTCAAAGCTGAATTTCTCGACTGCTTATCATCCTCAGACTGACGGTTAGACGGAGAGGGTGAATCGTGTTTTAGAGGATCTTTTGCGCTGTTGTATTCTGGATTTCGGAGGTAGTTGGAAGGATCACTTACCGCTTGTAGAGTTCTCCTACAACAACAGCTTTCAGTCCAGTATTGGCATGGCTCCTTTCGAGGCTCTTTACGGAAGGCCATGTCGTTCTCCTGCGTGTTGGTTAGAATCTGGCGAGAAGCTCCTTCTTGGTCCAGATTCAGTTCGGGAATCTTCTGAGAAGATTATTCTTATTCGTCAGAGAATGAAAGAGGCGCAGAACCGTCAGAAATCCTACGCGGACAACCGTAGGAAGCCTCTTGAGTTCTCCATTGGTGATCATGTCTTTATTCGGGTCTCTCCCATGAAGGGGGTTGTGCATTTCAGCTCTACAGGGAAGTTGGCTCCTCGCTATGTTGGACCATTTCCTATTACGGAACGCATCGGCCCCGTTGCTTATCGTGTGGCTCTACCTGCTCACTTCTCTGGAATACACGACGTGTTCCATGTTTCCCAGCTTCGCATGTGCGTCCGCGATCCTGATTCTATCATTGAGTCGCATGCTGTGCCTGATTTAGAGATCTTACCTGATTTATCTTTGGAGCAGCAACCTCTTCGTGTGCTTGATTCGGAGGTTAGACGCCTTCGCAACAAAGAGGTTCCACTCGTGAAGATTCAATGGTCACCGAATCCTAAGGACTGCACTTGGGAGACCAGAGAATCTATCGAACGCTCTTATCCTGGCTTTCTCCCATCTTCTTCTGCAGGTGAGAATTCTCTATTTTATCACTATCACTACTTTTGTGGATTTGACGTTATAGACGACATCTATCTTAAGGAATTGCGGGGACGCAATTTTCTTAAGGGGGGGAGTCTGTAACAACCCGGGGTTTGCATTATCAATTAATAAATAAAAGTTAGGATTTTTATTTATTGTAATGAAGCATAAAAGGATTTGGAATAACAAAATTTATTTGAAAAAGGTTATTTTAATTAAATGGGAAATATGGGATTTTAAAATGAGGATAAAATTTTATTTTTGGAGAGTTAAATATTTTAGGAGAGATTTTTAAAACGGGTTTGGATAAGAAAAATGAGTTTTATAAACATATATGAACACTTAGACTAATTTTTGGAAATATGTAAATAACTCTCTTCTTATTGGGTTACTAAACCCTAACCCAATAACCCACCCTAAACCCCCTCTATAAATTATCTCAAACTCTCATAACCTCATTCATTCAACCCTAATCAAAATCCTAATCATTTCCTAAAGCTTTCATAACAAAAATGGCCTCTATCTTCATCTCCTTCTAGTTTTAGCTTATGCAAGTCATTCTATGCAAAGGTAATGCAAATACCCACCTCAAATCCATTCTTATATCTTTTTAATTTCTGAAATTTATTTGGTAACACATGTTTTATGTGTTTTTTTGATCGTATAGCCTCCTAATCATCTTTTGCTAACTTGGGTTGATGCTATAGTAGTCTTTGTTGCTTTCTAGAGAGGTATATTGCTAAAAACCTCTTCTAATATGTGTTTAATCATCTCTTGATTTCAGTAATCATTTAGTAACACATGTTTTGTTATGTAACATGTGAATCATAGCTCTTTGATCATCTTTGCTTTCATTTTGGGTGTGCACATAAGGTGCTTGTGATATTGCTTCATAAGGTAATGCTAAGCTTTGGCCTTTAATATAGTGTAGTAATCATCATATGGAAATTAGTGATTGATATTGGTGAAATTTTATGTCAAAAACTTGAAAAAAAAACACCCCAAATCACCAAAAAACAATTAGTGTTGGCTGGAATGTTTCAGCCTGAAAACAGCTGAAACAGTGTTCTAGGTGCACCAGGGCAGGCCTGGGTTGCACCCAGGCGCAGCAGGCTAGCCCAGTTAGCTAGCCGGTAGCAGGCCAGCCCATAGTGGGCTGGCGCTATTCCCCCCCCCCCCTAGCCCGCATGGGCTGGGGCTAATCCCTCAGCCCAGGCGGGCTGGGGCTTAACTGACCCCAGCTCGCGTGGGCTGGGGCTAATCCCCCAGCCCAGGCGGGCTGGGGCTTAACTGACCCCAGCCCGCGTGGGCTGGGGCTAATTCCCCAGCCCAGGTGGACTGGGGCTTACTGACCCCAGCCCGTGTGGGCTGGGGCTAATCCCCCAGCCCAGGCGGGCTGGGGCTTAACTGACCCCAGCCCGCGTGGGCTGGGGCTAATTCCCCCAGCCCAAGCGGGCTAGGGCTTACTGACCCCAGCCCGCGTGGGCTGGGGATAATTCCCCCAGCCCAAGCGGGCTGGGGCCTGAATGAACCCCAGCCCGCATGGGCTAGGGCTTCCCTAGCCTAAGCAGGCTGGGGGCTGATTAATTCACCCCAGCCCGCTTGGACTGAGGGTTTGTATCTCATCCCCAGCCCAAGCGGGCTGGGTTCGCGATGCCGCCACGATCGCATCCGAAGTTGGAATTCGACGTTTTTGGTCTCGTTGGATAGATGGAGTTTCGAACTCCATCTTTGGAAATTTTGGGCAACATCGAAGTTCGTTTGGTACTTCGAATTTCGTGTCGAAGTTGAACTCTGGTCGTTGTTGGTAAACAGTGTGAATCTTGTTCTGGGTCCAACTTTGAGACGTCGCTGCCACTTAGTCTCAACTCGGAATCCAAAAATTCTTTTTTTCATCTTAAGTAGGGACGTTGGACTACATGCCTACAAATTTTCATGATAGTTGGACACAGTTTGCTGGTCCAAATAAATTGCCGAACTTGGGTTCGCAGCTGTTTTTGAATGTTTTCAAACACTTAGAATATTTTTGATGAATTTCTGGTTTTCGTCGATTTCTTCGAGATTGTTCTCTAGATTTCGCACACGGGTTTTATAAATGATTTTAAAATGATTTTTTTTACTCAAATTGGCCTTTGAAAAATATTATTAAATATTATTTTTAATTATTAAATTAATTACTCCATAATAGGAGAGTTTTCAAAGACCGCTTTAAAGTGATTTCAAAATCAATTATAAAACCGTTTCGCACCATTATTTTCTATAATAAAAATCTCACACTTACTTTTTAGCACGTCGAGCGAAGTGGAAAGGTGCTTAAACGGTTAGGAAATCTCCGGCCTATGGAACCGTGTGTATTTTCTTTCCGGTTAATCCCCGACCTATTCGATTGATCGTTTTGACCTTTGGGTCTAGTTTACCGATGATACGAGGAGGACTTTTTATTGTTTGGAGTGTGAGCTTGCTATTGGTTAGTAAACCGTTTAGTGCGAACGTGGGGTATGAGACTCATTGTTAACACTTTACGGGTTCCTCTCCAAGAAGTTTATGACACATTAGCCTCTGGGCGGCCAGTACTGGACCTCTGGGTCACCACGCCTCTGGGCAACCGTCTCTGGACACCTGTTCTATGGAGCAGTTTCTTTTTCGGCATGTGCCTCTAGGCCTTTATCCTTCTGGGAAGGATCTCGCCATCTCGCGCGTTCCGCATCTGTGCGAGTGATCGATCACAACTCTACAGTACTTGGCAATAACGACTCTGGTCGGTGCACGTGCTATACTTGTATTATCTGATGATTTCTATATCCATTCGAGTACCGTCATTCGGTGTTGGTTCTATGGAACCATACGATGTAAGTGCGATTACCTTGTGGATCCACAGTGTCTCTGGACACTGCTTTTCAGTGTTTGATTTCATTGACTTTTCAGTATATTTCCCATTGCTCTTTGGAGCATCGATATTTGCTTGGGCATTGATTACAGACTCTGGTCACTCTTGGGATTATTGCTTATGGGCAACTTTATATAGCTTTGGCTACGCCAATGATATGAGGCGATTTTATTTAACACTTTGGTGTTGATTTACTCTTTGGAGATTTTTACTGTTGATTGATGATTAGGGACCGTCATTATATTCATGTGGTACAAAATACTCTTCTCTTAGGAAAAGTACTGTTACATTTATGTACCGTATTATTATATATCTCAGTTATTACTGATTGTTTAGCTAGCCTGACCCGAGTGTTTTTCGCTCGGGTCAGACCGAGTTGTTTCAGGTTAGGTCTCTGGACTTAGCTTCTGTGCTTCCGCTTGGACATTATCTGCTATGCTGATAGATAGCGCTTTTATTTGTCCACTATTCCGCTACTCTGTTATTATTCAGACTTTGATATGTACATATTTTTGACTCACATGTGTATGGTCATATCAAAGATTTGGAAAGGGTAATCTCCTTTCTGCTACTCTTACCGATGAATTCAAGGCAGTGCAACTTCTTATGCATGATAATCCTTTTGATGCAGATATTTCTCTCAAAGAACACAACTTATCTGACCAGCTTAAGGAGGCTATCAGGATGGAATCTGATATGTTTAGGTTGAAGAATAGAAACAATTGGCTTGTAGGAGGTGATAGGAATTCCAAAAAAATTCATAACTCCATTAAGTTGAAGAAGTCTTGCACTATTATACACTCTATTAAAGATCAAAATGGATTTCTATGCACCACTAAGTCTGATATTAAAAAGGCTTTTCTGTCTTTTTATACTGACTTATTTACTTCACCTCATCTTCCATCCGACCTCTCTTTTCTCTCTAGTTTTAGATTGAATGTTACTACACATGATCAGGCACATTCTTTAATTCAACAGATTAGTTATGATGAGATATATTCTTTTATCAAAGACATGAAGTCCTCCAGTTCTGCTGGTCCTGATGGTTTCACTGCTCATTTTTTTCCAAACTGCTTGGTCTATTATCAAGGATGATTTTTGCAAAGCTATATTACATTTTTTTAAACTAATATCATGTTGAATGGAATAAATCATACTAGACTAGCCCTCATTCCTAAGTTTGAGCTGCCTCAAGATGTCACTCAATTTAGGCCTATTGCATGTTGTAATGTTATTTATAAATGCATTGCCAAAATTATTTCTTCCCGCATGAAAAAGTGTATGAATGAAATTATTTCTAACAACCAAAATGGTTTCTTACTTGGCAGATCCATCACTGAAAACATCATATTATATCTGGAGCTTATGAGAGGTTATAATAGAGCTAATCTTTCTCCTATATGCTTTCTTAAATTAGATATTCAAAAAGCATATGATACTGTTAGGTGGGAGGCAATCATTTTTATATTGTCCAAAATGAATTTTCCTTTGCCTTTTTTGGCTTGGCTACACACTTGCATAGCTTATGTTCATGTTTCTTTATCTTTGAATGGAGATATGTTTGGTTATTTTAAGACTCAACATGGTATTAGACAAGGAGACCCCATCTCCTCTAGTCTTTTCATTGCAATTATGGAACTTTTAACTAATATGATCAATCAACAGATTTTAATTAAGAGTATTGCCATACATCCTAGGTGCAAAGAGCATGCCATTTCAACTTTGATGTTTGTCGATGATTTGTTACTTTTCACTAAACCTACTCATGAATCCATAACAAACATTTTCAAAACCTTAGATTCTTTTGCTGCTATGACTGGTCTTTCCATCAATAAGGGAAAATCGTATATCAAAATTGCTGGACTTAACTCAGAGGAGGCAAAATACATTACTCATCTCTCTGGTCTTCACCAACTACAGTCTAATTCTATATATCTTGGGGCTCCTTTGTGTTCTGCAAGAATCTCTAGTGCTCAGTGGCTACCTTTATTCGATAAGATCACTGAAAAGCTCATCATATGCCAACTAAGAAACTTTCTCAGGCGGCCAGACTAGTTATTATAAAAAGCATTGCCATTGCTATGTGTATATATAATTTCAGGATTTTCATAATTCCCAACAAGCTTATCTCAATGCTTAATAAAGCTTTTAACCATTTTATATGGCATGGGGATATATACTCTAAAAAATTAATTCCTATTGCTTACAAGAAAGTTCAACTTCCTCATAGAGCTGGTGGTCTAAATATTATTGATTTAAAGCTATGGAATCAAGCTGCTATCTCACATTATTTAGACAGACTTTTAAGTGGTAAGTTTTCTTTATGGGATTCATGGACTAGACATTATTATCTTAAGCATGATTCATTTTGGACAATGGACATTCCTATTGATGCTAGATTTCTATGGAGAAGTATCCTTAAGTATAGACCTCTCTTCCTTCCTATGGTTAAATGCAGCACTTTCAACTCTTTCTGGCATTCTCCTTGGAGTTATCCTAGTCTAATTCTGTCCTCAGTGATTAGTTATAGCATTAGAGCTAATTCTGGCATTCCTGAATCGGCTTTAGCTAGTGATTACATTCATAACAATGTTGTTAATTTGCTTCATGCAAGCTCTGTCAGTCTCAGGTTGCTGTGGAGTAGTACTTTAGCAAATTTTAAGAATGACGTTCTTGATGGTTATCATTGGAATAACTTACACCACCACTCAATATCATATGCTTATAAGAATCTAATAAGTCATCAAAATCTTCCTGTTTTCCCATGGTCCTCTAGAATTTGGAACTCTGGTTCTAAGCCTAAAGAGAACTTGCTTCTTTGGAAATTTATCAAGAATGCAATGCATACTCGTGATAATCTCCTTAGGAAGCAAATTATTTCTGATGATCAATGTGTACTTTGTTCTTGTGCTATTGAGAGCTATGGTCATCTTTTTTTGCATGTAAATACTCTTTCAAGCTTTGGAGAAATGTTCTTGCTCATTATAAAGCTAAGCACTCCTTTAGAAATCACGTTGCTGAGTGGTTGAGGATATATAAAGCGACTCAGTGGAGATCAAATTAATCGATGCGCCTGCTGAAGCTCCTGAAGAAAGTTATTAGTGTAACGACCCATAAATTTTCGATAATTAAATATGTTAATTTGATAAGATTTTGATAATTTAATATTGAAGAAATAAAATTCGTAATTCAATAACATAATAAAAACTAAAATGAAATGTAACAAGGTTAATTAAAGTTAATTATTAACTATTTGAATGAAATTACAATTTATGGAATTAGTGTAAATGTTATACTAGGCTATAAATTGAATATAAGAAAATAGACTTAAACATTGAATTAATTAATGAATTTAAAATATAATAAATGGTAATTGAATAAAATCAATGTTCTGTAAGTAATTATAATATTTGTTTGAAAGTAATAAACTTAAATGTAATTAAAGGTTAATGGTAACAATTGTTATAAGTTACCTATTTGTTCAGTTCATAAAATTTAATTTGAAATCAATTGCAGTTAATTAACTTAATTAGTGTAGTTAGTGTAGATTAAATTAGTAATTGGAGAATGTTAATTCAATAAGAAGTAACCAATATAAATTCTATTCATAATATGGCAATTGATTGAATAAAAATAATTGAAATTCAAGTTTGATTAATTTATTGGATTTTAAGCTGTAATAATTGGATTAATTGCAATTAAAGGAAATTAAATATTTAAATATTACATTAATTGAAATTAAGATGAAATTGGGAAACATCAATGTGCTAAGAGATAAACCAATGTTAGTTATACCCTTATTGTAATAAAAGACTTGAATAACAATGATTAAAAATTTAATACATGGATTTTTAAATTTTGATTTATAATTTCTGAATTTAATGAAATTGAAATTTAACACTAAAATTGATAAGTTTATCAACTTTAAATTGACATCTAAGTTTGTTTAAATTATTGTAAATGGTTAAGAAATCAAAAATTATAGAAGTTGCAAATTTTTAAATTTAAACTGAAAATTTGATTTAATTAATTTAATATTAATTTATTTAATTAACTGAAATATAGCCATTTTGGCCACTAACTCGGATTTCGACAAAACCAGTTTCATCGGATCCGTAATGGTGAATTATTGTAGGATTTCAAGTTTCGTAACGATCAGACTTGTCGTTTGATAGTACGGGCTCGAAATACCCAAAAATCAATTTAATTGAAATCAATTTGAAATAAGCTGATTCTATCATAACTTCTTTATGCGATGGAATTTGGGCTTGAAACTAGTTCCATTGATTTTAAAATTATTGAAAGCATCTATTTTGATATATGGGTTGACCCAATTTCGTTTCGGAGGCAGAACGAGCTCTTTGGGTCGATATCGTTCAATCAAATCTAATCCGTTCTTTCTATTTTCAACCCTAACTATAAACAACCCGTTATAAACCCTAGCCACTCTTATTCTCATTTGTCTGTACATACATCTCCTCCTTAGCTCCTCCTTCTCAATGGCAGACAAACAAATTCCCAATTCAATTGCAAATCAAAAACCAAATCAAAATTTCAAACTCCACAAACTATATCGAACTATATATCGATCTGAAGCTCTCGACGAGCGCATCTCGGATTTGAAATTCGTTTTCTAATTCAAACCACTGTTCATCCATAAATTGAACATATATTCTCGGTCGTTTATTTCGTCGCGATCGACTGCGGCTGATCGACAAATCGAAGCTGCAGTATTGAGGAGAGAGCTGACTGGAGATCATCGGTATAGTTGGCTCGTCAAATCAACGGCTGGATTGGCCTCAAAAATTCGAATAGGGTTTATATAGGAAACGGCGGCTGCTGGCATCGATCTCGGGATTTGGCATCGGCGATTCATCGCTGGCGATGGAAGGAGGTGGGGCGAGCTCGGCCAGGTGCTCCGGCCAAGTGATGGCAGCGACGAGGTGGCGCGATCGATGGCGTAGATGGCGGTGTGTTCATGTTAGGGTTTGGCTGCCGTATCGTGTATGGAGATAAGGGAGTGGCGATGTGGCTTACTCCGGTTGGTCTCTCTGTTTTTCTTTTTTCTTTTCTTTCTTCGTTTTCTTTTTATTTAAATCTTGATTTCAAAATCTTCTAACTCGTATAACTTTTACATACGAGGTCTGTTTCACTCGCGGTTTCTTCTTCTAGGATCGTATTGGAATTCCAGATATTTTGACGTAGGTTTGGACGAATTTGGAGACTATTTGAATTTTGGGTTTAAATTGGATTTAAATTCAAAGGTGAGTATTTTAACCCACTCACAACTTCTAAAATTTCTTATGTTTGTTAAATTAAATTTATGATGTGAATAGAAATTTATTTATGACTGTTTTGGTATATTTTAAATCATCATCTCAGTTAATTTGAATTTATTTGAATTAAATCGTTATTTAATTTATTTTTGAATATAAATTGCCAGTTAAATATCTGTTATTGATTATCAGTTCTATATTGATATTTATTGATTGATTTGGATGATGGTTGTAATGGATGATGATTGTTAATATTGGTTGAATGGATGTTGTATTTTATACCGTTATAAACTGCAAGTTCGTTATGGATTTTATTTATTTATTTTGGGATTAAGGTTTGAAATGATATACAACCATAAAATGTTTAAATTGAGGATTGAAATGATAAATATCCATATCACTTGACCCTAGGGTAGAGAATTATATACGGACATCGGATTGGTTAAATTAAATGATTTTAAATCCATAATTTTCGAATTTAACAAAAGGATATTTTGAAATAAAATTTGATTTATATAAATTGAAGTATTATTGGAAAATCAAGTTTTGCGTTGAAATGTGAATTGGTTTAAAAAGGAATTTCTTTAAGAAATTAAATTGGAAGTTTGAAGTTAAACTTTAAGTATAAATGAAATTCTATCGAAATTGAGTTATTGAATTTGTTTGAAAATAACTTTGAAATATTTTGAGATTGGAGTAATCCGTATTGATAGTTTGGACATGGATTGAAACATATGGAATTCGATAGTTTATTGAAATTTGGTTTGTCGATTTGGAAGTTTGAAATGGTCCAAATATGTTGAAATGAAATGAATAGTTTAATTTGATATTAATTTCAAACTCATATTTTAATATAAACTGTTTTAAAGATATATTATTTAAAATTTCTAATTATTAAGATTTTCAAATTTATTAAACTATTTAACCAATATTAACTATATAAATTATTTTAATCTATTTTAAACCAATTCAATTTATTTTAAACAAATTAAACAATTTTAATTTAATTCAAATATGATTAATCTATTTTAAAGTTATTTAATCTATTTTAAATTATATTTCATCTAAATATAATCTATTTAACTATTTTAAATCAATTTAAAATATTTTACCTATAAATAAACTATTCTAGAGCATTTTAACTAGTTATAACTATTTAAACAAATCTTTGAATTTCCAAACTAAGTACGTGGAAGAGTTTATATTCATTTCAACTTGGTTTAAAAGAGAATAAAGCTAAATGATGTTATAACTTAAGTTGGAATTTTTGAATGTTATAATAAATTGAAATGATGATTTTGAAGCAAGGACTTAACCTGTTTTGGGAAATATGATTTTGGAAGAACTTACGATTTTTGAAACGATATGATATAATTTTAAGAATACGATATTTCGATATAAACTGGAAATATGACTTTTGAAAGGAAATATAATTTTGAACTATGATTTCAAATGTGATATGATTTCAAATGTGATATGATTTCGAAAGTAAGTAATGATTTCGAATATGATATTTTGATATCAATTATGAAACAATTTTGGAAATGTAATAGAACCATCCGGTGTGTAATAAGCGATTGGTTGTTAAAGAGATCGGGATCAGATATGGGCATACTCTCTGTCGATACCGAAAACCACTTTGACAACTGTGTACGCAGTGGAGATTCCAGAATGAAGAAGGATGGTGGCGACGATCCTAAAGGTATATCTACGTGGACCTAACTCCCGTGAGTTAGCACAAGGTGGCTAAAACAGGAGCGATTCCAGGCCAATGAGGTAGCTCCTCTGACCGGACACATTCCATCGATACTATATTCCGACTTGCGATTTATTTGGTGGCCACCCTTCGATTTTACTCGGGAGTGTGTTTCGTGGTGGGCGGTAGTGGCTGCTATGCGTTACCACCAGTCCGGATGCGTAATTGGTATATCTATCCTGGCATTGCCTAGTTGTGCCGTGTCATCTACCCTAGCGCGCCTTATACAAGTTTGTTTTATGTCGTACCTACGTGGTATCCTTTGGCGGCTCCAGTTTACAGTGAGCTACGGTACTGTATAGACTATTGGCATACCCTAAAAATGTGTTAAGGTGGAAAATGTAAAGCCTTAACGCTATTTTTAAATAGCATGCTTTACTTTAGACATATTATAATAGCGTATTGTACTACATAGTAGATAGTTTAACGGATCCTTAGGAGATGTGAATCTCGAACATCTCTTAAGTTACTGCACTCACGTTAGACACTGGATAGGAGATGTCAAAACCCGTAAACATCTCCGACACCGTTTACACTCATATTTATTTACCGTTGATTTAACTCACATAAGATCTTTTAGTTCTGACTCGAGTGTTTTGTCTTTTCAATTCGCTCAGGTCAGCCTGAGCATTTCAGGATTTGAAGACCTTATTTCGGGAGGACGAAGACGAAGATTGTATTATTATTATTTACTATATTATTCCACTACATCATACTGTTCCGCTGCAATATTTGTTTATCTCTGATATGTGTAACTCTGATTCTATATTGTATAAATATAATCAAATGTTTTGTAAACAGCTTCAGGAACTGTTATTTGATTATTATATTTTGTCATTCCGCTGCGAGATTCTGTTTTTTTTTCTTTCTCTTTTCTTATTCACCCCCAAATAACAATTCGCCCTTCTGTATGGTTTGAGTTGGCACGTGTGTCTGCTTAAAGCGTACAAAAAGGCGGGATGTTACAGTTGGTATCAGAGCTTTGGTTTAGCGATAACCTTGGCTTTGTGGGGTCTGACTCTTTATTAATAGGGTAGTAAAACCCTATGATGAGTCGCTGAGTGTATATATATGAGAGAGCGTATTTGTTAGTGTTATAAAAGGTTGTATATTGTGTTAATTTGTTCTGTTTTGTATTTATAAATTCTGGTTGGTGCATAGGACGCTATGACAGCGATAGGGATTTCTAAACGCTTAATAGGACAGACCGACACAGTATTTGTTTTGAAATGTTAGGTAAATGAAATAATTTTACCTATTGTATATTTTATGTATAAAATGATAATTTATAAATGATGTATATTTGGTTGTAATTATTGGTTGTTAGGTAGTGAAATTAATAAATATTGGTTGAAAATAAAATTTGTAAATAAATTTAATATAAATTGGAAATTTTGAACTTAAGTTCCGGGGTTTTGAAAATTTCTATTGTATGATTTTGGAGTATAATAATATTATTATTATTAAAAGTATTTTCTGATATAAATATTTCAATATAATTTGAAAGAATTGTTTTAAAGAAATTTTGGAAAGAAATAAGTTCTGTACTCCCCTCTCTGTCGTTGGAAAATAATTTCGGTGATGAGTGTACGCATCATCGACGTTCATTTTCGAGTTTCAAAGTGGGAAGGCCATTGTAGTAGTTTTACTACAGATCTATTTTGATAAACAAATAATTTTTTTTAAGTTTAAATATGATTGGATATAAAAGTTATGTGTGTGTGTGTATATATATATATGTATGTATATATTATTTTAAATGATTTGAAACGGAACCCAACATTTAGTTCTTAAATTTATATAAATTAGAGGTTTTAATTATTGAAAATGAAATGAAATTTTTAACTATTTAATAATTGAAACTTCTAAATGAAAATTATATGCTAAGTTATTACTGAAATATACAAGGAAATTGAAGTTTGTAACTTGTGAACGAAAAGAATATGAAAATAAGAAATGATAATTATTGAACCTTAAGTTAATTAAAATAAGTAAGTCAAACTTGTGTAACTTTCAATTGCATTCTTAAAGACATATATATAACTTATCAATTATAAAAAAAAGTTGAAATGTTAAAAGAATATGTAATGGAAATTTTTACAAGTAAAACTTATGTAATGGAAATTTTCAATGAAATTTACTTTTATAAATAAGAAATTTGATATGAAAATAGTTATAAAGTTGAGTTAAAATTGTAATCCTACTAATTAAATGAAATAGAAAATGAGTACTATAAGTAAAGGATTTTGAACCTAAGTTAATATTGAAACTATTTATAATTAAAGTAAATAATAAAACGAATGTAATGCAATAAAAGAAATTGGCATTATATGAATAAATGAAAATGAATTTTGTAAGAAATAAAGGAAAAATAAATGAAATAAACACTGAATGAATGAATGGGAATAAAATTTTGTAAGAGATAAATGTAAGTTAAAGAAATAATCCTTGTATGAATGAAAAGAATAAAAACTGTAAATGTTGTGAAGGGAATTTAATAAGAATAACTCAAGTACATTGTAAATTATTGTTGTTTTGGTTTATGGGTTGTTTGGGATATGATACTTCTAATTGTTTAAGATGCATGAATTATCTATTGAGTTTTATCTAGGACTGTTGAGTAAATGGTATACTTGGTAGTTATTTGTCATTCTATATGATTAAAAGTGTCTTAACCCGAACAAACTATTTGCTTTGGTTGATATGGATGGATAATTGATTTGTATTGATTTCATATGATGATTGTATGCTGTGGTTGCAAGTGATTGTTTGTTTTATATTGATTTGTTTGTTAGTGGTTGAAACAACTTTAAATATTTCATTTTATATAATTATTAACTCCTTGGGATTATATAAGTGAAATACAGGTTATGGAAGCAATTGCTACTGCTTTTGGTTTCATAAATTAAGCATTAATTGTCCAACAAATAGGTACGTTTTCGGATTACGGTTTCCTAGCGGTATTATAATATTTTTCCCGTTGTTGGGATATATTATTTTGAGATATTATGATATATATGGGGCATTTCACCAGAAGGACAAACTTTGTAGTCCAATTAGTTTCTAGGACACACATCCACAGAAATTAATTTCAAGGCCAAAGTCAGCAGAATAATTACTTTTAAGGACAAAGTCAGCAGTCCAATTACTTTCAAGGACATAATTTCATAGGTTTTTTGGCCTTAGAAACTAATTATTTTGCATTTTGTCCTTAAATGTAATTATTTCAGCTGTGTGTCCTAGAAACTAATTGCACTTGCTAGAGAGGCCCTTGTGGCTAATTTCCACGATATATATTATTATATTTGATATTATATTTTCTCCCGAGCCTCTCCGTACAAAGGAGACTCTACCGAAATTTTTCGTGAATTTTGGACTTAGAAAATTTTGTGAAATATTTTTCCAAACTTTTATTTACTTGAATATAAAGGGATTTAATTGTATAAATTGATATATTTTATTTAAATTAATTAATTTTGTAAATTGATTTGTTATAAATTTAATATTTTGAATAAGATATATTGATTTCTAAATTCTTCTTTTCCCTCCTTTTCCTTTTCGGGGATGAAAAGTTTTGAGTGGGGGAGAGTGTAATGACCCGTAAATTTTTGATAATTAAATTTGTTAATTTGATAAGATTATGGTAATTTAATATTGAAGAAATAAAATTCGTAATTCAATAACGTAATAAATACTAAAATGAAATGTAACAAGGTTAATTAAAGTTAATTATTAACTATTTGAATGTAATTACAATTTATGGAATTAGTGTAAATGTTATACTAGGTAATAAATTAAATATAAGAAAACAGACATAAACATTGAATTAATTAATGAATTTAAAATATAATAAATGGTAATTGAATAAAATCAATGTTCTGTAAGTAATTATAATATTTGTTTGAAAGTAATAAACTTAAATGTAATTAAAGGTTAATGGTAACAATTGTTATAAGTTACCTATTTGTTTAGTTCATAAAATTTAATTTGAAATCAATTACAGTTAATTGACTTAATTAGTGTAGTTAGTGTAGATTAAATTAGTAATTGGAGAATGTTAATTCAATAAGGAGTAACCAATGTAAATTCTATTCATAATATGGAAATTGATTGAATAAAAATAATTGAAATTCAAGTTTGATTAATTTATTGGATTTTAAGCTTTAATAATTGGATTAATTGCAATTAAAGGAAATTAAATATTTAAATATTACATTAATTGAAATTAAGATGAAATTGGGAAACATCAATGTGCTAAGAGATAAACCAATGTTAGTTATACCCTTATTGTAATAAAAGACTTGAATAACAATGATTAAAAATTTAATACAAGGATTTTGGAATTTTGATTTATAATTTCTGAATTTAATGAAATTGAAATTTAACACTGAAATTGATAGATTTATCAACTTTAAATTGACATCTAAATTTGTTTAAATTATTGTAAATGGTTAAGAAATCAAAAATGATAGAAGTTGTAAATTTTTAAATTTAAACTGAAAATTTGATTTAATTTATTTAATATTAATTTATTTATTTAACTGAAATATAGCCATTTTGGCCACTGACTCGGATTTTGACGAAACCAGTTTCATCGGATCCGTAACGGTGAATTATTGTAGGATTTCAAGTTTCGTAATGATTGGACTTGTCATTTGATCGTATGGGCTCGAAACGCCCAGAAATCAATTGAAATCAATTTGAAATAAGCTAATTATATCATAACTTCTTTATACGATGGAATTTGGGCTCGAAACCAGTTCCATTGGTTTTAAAATTATTGAAAGCATCTATTTTGATATATGGGTTGACCCAATTTCGTTTCAGAGGTAGAACGAGCTCTTTGGGTCGATATCGTTCAATCAAATCTGATCCGTTCTTTCTATTTTCAACCCTACCTATAAATAACTTGTTATAAACCCAAGCCACTCTTATTCTCATTTGTCTATACATACATCTCCTCCTCAGCTCCTCCTTCTCAATGGCACACAAACAAATTCCCAATTCAATGGCAAATCAAAAACCAAATCAAAATTTCAAACTCCACAAACTATATCGAACTATATATCGATCTGAAGCTCTCGACGAGCGCATCTCAGATTTGAAATTCATTTTCCAATTCGAACCACTATTCATCCAGAAATTGAACATCTATTCTCGGCCGTTTATTTCGTCGCGATCGACTGCGGCTGATCGATGAATCGAAGCTGCAGTATTGAGGAGAGAGCTGACTGGAGATCATCGGTGTAGTTGGCTCGTCGAATCAAAGGTTGGATTGGCCTCAAAAATTCGAATAGGGTTTATATAGGAAACGTCGCTGGCGATGGAAGGAGGTGGGGCGAGCTCGGCCAGGTGCTCCGGCCAAGTGATGGCAGCGACGAGGTGGCGCGATCGATGGCGTAGATGGCGGCGGGTTCATGTTAGGATTTGGCTGCAGTATCGTGTATGGAGATAAGGGAGTGGCGACGTGGCTTATTCCGATTGGTCTCTCTGTTTTTTTTCCTTTTCTTTCTTCTTTTTCTTTTTATTTAAATCTTGATTTCAAAATCTTCTAACTCGTATAACTTTTACATACGAGGTCCGTTTCACGCGCAGCTTCTTCCGTTGGGATCGTATTGGAATTATGGATATTTTGACGCTAGTTTGGACAAATTCGGAGACTTTCTTAATTTTGGGTTTAAATTGGATTTAAATTCAAAGGTGAGTGTTTTAACCCACTCACAACTTCTAAAATTTCTTACGTTTGTTAAATTAAATTTATGATGTGACTAGAAATTTATTTATGACTGTTTGGTATATTTTAAATCATCATCTCGGTGAATTTGAATTTATTTGAATTAAATCGTTACTTAATTTATTTTTGAATATAAATTGCTAGTTAAATATCTGTTATTGATTATCAGTTCTATATTGATATTTATTGATTGATTTGGATGATGGTTGTAATGGATGATGATTGTTGATATTGGTTGAATGGATGTTGTATTTTATACCGTTATAAACTGCAAGTTCGTTATGGATTTTATTTATTTACTTCGAGATTGCGGTTTGAAATGATATATAACCGTAAATGTTTAAATTGAGGATTTAAATGATAAATATCTGTATCACTTGACCTTAGGGTAGAGAATTATATACGGACGCCGGATTGGTTAAATTAAATGATTTTAAATCCAGAATTTTCGAATTTAACAAAAGGATATTTTGAAATAAAATTTGATTTATATAAATTGAAGTATTATTGGAAAATCAAGTTTTGCGTTGAAATGTGAATTGGTTTAAAAAGGAATTTCTTTAAGAAATTAAATTGGAAGTTTGAAGTTAAACTTTAAGTATAAATTAAATTCTATCGAAATTGAGTTATTGAATTTGTTTGAAAATAACTTTGAAATATTTTGAGATTGGAGTAATCCGCATTGATATTTTGGACATGGATTGAAACGATATGGAATTCGATAGTTTATTGAAATTTGGTTTGTCGATTTGGAAATTTGAAATGGTCCAAATATGTTGAAATGAAATGAATAGTTTTATTTGATATTAATTTCAAACACATATTTTAATATAAACTGTTTTAAGATATATTATTTAAAATTTCTAATTATTAAGATTTTCAAATTTATTAAACTATTTAACCAATATTAACTATATAAATTATTTTAATCTATTTTAAACCCATTCAATTTATTTTAAACAAATTAAACCATTTTAATTTAATTTGAATATGATTAATCTATTTTAAAGTTATTTAATCTATTTTAAATTATATTTAATCTAAATTTTATCTATTTAACTATTTTAAATCAATTTAAAATATTTTTACCTATAATTAAACTATTCTAGAGCATTTTAACTATTTATAACTATTTAACAAATCTTTGAATTTCCAAACTAAGTACGTGGAAGAGTTTATATTCATTTCAACTTGGTTTAAAAGAGAATAAAGCTAAATGATGTTATAACTTAAGTTGGAATTTTTGAATGTTATAATAAATTGAAATGATGATTTTGAAACAAGGACTTAACCTGTTTTGGGAAATATGATTTTGGAAGAACTTATGATTTTTGAAACGATATGATATAATTTTGAGAATACGATATTTCGATATAAACTGGAAATATGACTTTTGAAAGGAAATTTAATTTCGAACTATGATTTCAAATGTGATATGATTTCGAAAGTAAGTAATGATTTCGAAAGTGATATGGTTTGAATCGAATATGATATTTTGATATCAATTATGAAACGATTTTGGAAATGTAATAGAACCATCCGATGTGTAATAAGCGATTGGTTGTTAAAGAGATCGGGATCGGATATGGGCATACTCTCTGTCGATACCAAAAACCACTTTGACAACTGTGTACGCAGTGGAGATTCCAGAATGAAGAAGGATGATGGCGACGATCCTAAAGGTATATCTACGTGGACCTAACTCCCATGAGTTAGCATAAGGTGGCTAAAACAGGAGCGATTCCAGGCCAATGAGGAAGCTCCTCTGACCGGACACATTCCATCGATACTATATTCCGACTTGCGATTTATTTGGTGGCCACCCTTCAATTTTACTCGAGAGTGTGTTTCGTGGTGGGCGGTAGTGGCTGCTATACGTTACCACCAGTCCGGATGCGTAATTGGTATATCTACCCTGGCATTGCCTAGTTGTGCCGTGTCATCTACCCTAGCGCGCCTTCTACGAGTTTGTTTTATGTCGTACCTATGTGGTATCCTGGCGGCTCCAGTTTACGGTGAGCTACGGTACTGTATAGACTATCGGCATACCCTAAAATGTGTTAAGGTGGAAAATGTAAAGCCTTAACGCTATTTTTAAATAGCATACTTTACTTTAGACATATTATAATAGCGTATTGTACTACATAGTGGATAGTTTAACGGATCCTTAGGAGATGTGAATCCCGAACATCTCTTAAGTTACTGCACTCACGTTAGACACTGGATAGGAGATGTCAAAACCCGTAAACATCTCCGACACCGTTTACACTCATATTTATTTACCGTTGATTTAACTCACATAAGATCTTTTAGTTCTGACTCGAGTGTTTTATCTTTTCAATTCGCTCGGGATAGCCTGAGCATTTTAGGATTTGAAGACCTTATTTCCGGAGGACGGAGACGAAGATTGTATTATTGTTATTTACTATATTATTCCACTGCATCATACTGTTCCTCTATAATATTTGTTTATCTCTGATATGTGTAACTCTGATTCTGTATTGTATAAGTATAATCAAATGTTTTGTAAACAGCTTCATGAATTGTTATTTGATTATTATATTTTGTCATTCCGCTGTGAGATTCTGTTTTTTTATTTCTTTCTCTTTTCTTATTCACCCCAAATAACAATTCACCCTTCTGTATGATTTGAGTTGGCACGTGTGTCTGCTTAAAGTGTACAAAAAGGCGGGATGTTACAATTAGCGTGTTGTGGGAAGAAAGGAATGCCAGGGTGTTTGCTAACGCTCGTTTATCAAGTTTAATTTTATTCTAGAAGGTGTTTCTTTGAGAGGCTCGGGTTAGGTTTAAATATGTTATTTTGGCGTATTTATTTCTAATCGCAATTTTCTTTTTTTGTCGTTCTCGTTGCCATTTTATTTTCCTTTGTTTTTTTAATTATGGGGCGTGTGTTGTACTTTGCTTTCTCTTGCTTAATAAATAGTGGACGGCCACTATAAAACTGGCTAGCCTTTTAAAAAAAATATTTTTGGATTATTGCCCAATTTGTGCTATGTTGTATATTTTCCATAGTTTAATTTGTGTGAAAAACATCCGTTTGATTTTTATAGATTTGTTTACTTTTTCCACTTTTCATTCAAAAAGCGACGTTAGATTTAACAAGGAATACTCACAAACAAAAAGGGAAGAGATGTGTAAAGTACAGATTCTCTGTAGTTTACACTGTCTATTCCAATTAAAAAGAAACCAATTCCTTGAAATTTCATACGGAGTCAATCTTTCCTTTTTGTGTTAAACCAATTTATGGAACTCATAGCGGAAAATCTTCTTAAGGAATTTAGTTACAGCAAATTAAATATGGAAAGCATATTCTAGTTACATATTTATGACTAGAATATATTTGGTTATGAATTGGTAGTTCTATTAGGCGGTTTATACGTGTTTATTGTGTTAATAAAGAAGAACATCGTTTATTCGTTCGTTATTTATGTGTAACGTTCATTGGTTATTATTATATTTAGGGAAGTGAATAGTTAGAATTAGAAAATGTAGTAATTCATATTAATGGAAAATAAATTAGGAATTCCTATTAATTAATTAATAGGAAATGAAAGATTGTAATCTAAGTTAATGGGCAATTAATTAAAAAAAATGGACAGTATTAAATTAAGGGTTACATTAATAGAGACAAATGGATTAATAGGACTGATAAAATGGAATAGATGTAAAAAGGTTACTAATTTGAAATTAGTAATCATACATAAAATATCTTAGGAAATGTCTGCTAGGATTTTATGGACAAATTGACATTTATGTGCATTAAAAGGGGATTTATGGGTAAATAAGTATTTAAGGTAAATCTTATTGCCTAAAATAAAAAGCGAACTAGTAAGCTAAGTCCAATGTCAACCTAAGATGGTATAAGTAAAGACTTAGAATGGTTAATTGGACTTAGTAGGTTAGTGATGCGAGATTTGTAGAGTCACTCAATGGAAAACTGCTCTTCACTTTGAAGCTACTAGCAGTCGGGTGCACTTACTACTGATGTAAGATATCATTAATCCTAAGACCCATGATGACATGAGAGATTGGACCTAATTTCTTAATTGAAAAGTATCAAATGGTCCAAATCTGGAATTAGGAAGTAGTGAGAGATATCTCTAAAAAGGTTTACTTCAATATTGAGGTATTAAGTGGCTATCTTAGGGTCCGCCTCCCTACCGAAAGAAGTTACCTAATGAGATTCCATATATATAATTAAGAGTGATGATGGATATCTCAGGAAGGGTTCACTTCTAGTTTGAGGTACTAAGTTACAGATCTAGGGCTCGCCTCTCTCCTATAAAAAAAGTACTAAGTAGCCTAATGAGATTTCCAAGCAATGTCGGCTAGATAGTACCGGAGAGGAGTGCGCCTTGGGGTTAGGTATTAAATGGCAAAGGCCTAACTATAAATAGGAGTTAAATAGTCAGAGGTCATATAGTCCTTGTTAATAAGTATTAAGTGGCTTGGGTATAGTCTCTTACATTGCTAAGACTTTAATAACGATAGATGCGCTAGTGGTATGGCTATTATAAATTATAAGGCCATATATAGTGGTCAAAAGTCTATGTGGTTAGGACCAATAGACCAATAATGATGACACTAGAAGTCCACCTTGGGAATGGGTCTTAAATGACAGAGTCTACCATGATTGAGGTCTTAAATGGAAAAGTATACCTATTTCTCTTTTAAAAGTATTATGTGGCAATAATAGAAGCCCGCTTCATATTTAGAAGTATTATGTGGAAAACGGGTATGGAAGTATTGGGTGGTTGATAAGGCTTCGTCGGTATTTTGTACCTTGGGAATGGGTAGGTAGTAATCATGTGTGCAATGCAAGGTTACATTAGAATTCCTAACCTTAATAGACATAACAATTAAATGGAAACCAATCGGTACAAATTTATGTTATGGACAGCTTATAGATTTTCTAGTCACCAGAACGTTGTTCTGAACCCCTCCTCATTACAACCTACAGGGTAGATTTAGAGGGACATGTCATTGGAGCTAGATGTGTTTTATTGTTAGAGAAGTCTTATTTTTTCTCATGCTCAATGCTGATGTGACAATCTGTTATCCAAGTAATACCATTAATTCCAAGGTAGTAGTTATAATTAGTATTCTTATCCTATTTTTTTTTTCCGCTGTGAGTTTAGATTTCTATCAACCTCTGATAATGCCCATGCTTATTTATAGGTAACAAATCTAACGATCTGTGCTTTGATGGACTTGGGTTTCGATTTTTTCCAAAATTTAGGCCCACTAAGGTATGGGTTATTGCGGGTTGAGATCCCAATCAAACTAGAACATTTATAGCACATTTTAGGGGGTTCAATCAACTGGTAATGGGTAACCAATCGACTGAATTGTTGTACAGTCGACTGGTTATCTTATTCGGTCGATGGTTCGATTGTTCATTGCCTAGTTCGGCTAAAATTTTGAAAGCGATAACTTTCGCATATGGATTCAAATTGAGACCCAATATGGGCTTGTATTCATCATTTTCCAAGAGACACAATCCGTGGAATTTAGTGCATTTTGTAGTATTTGATCTCAAGGCCCAAGTAGGACCCAATCCGACATGTACTCTAAAATGGACATTCAAAGAGAGACCAGGAGGACATACTGATGTTATTGGATGACAAGAATGTAATAAATGATGCTTAAGATGCATTTTGGTCGTATGATGATTATTACAGAGTCATCTGGTGATTTTTGAGACCGTACGACTAGAATATTATGAAATACAGCTTCGTACAATATTGCCTACGGAATGAGCCTTTGTTTCTAGGCTACGGCCTTAGGATATGTTATTTGTAGGTCATTTATGGCATGAATGTTTCTTGTTGTGCTAGTTGCGCATCTTCGAGCAGCATTGACACGCTAATAGAAGATGTAGTATCTCGGTAGCATAGGACTATGGACCTTAAACTATACTGTAGCAAGGATTATATGTCCCCGGATTACTTGTTAGTACTTATGATAAAAAAATGGAAGCAATTAGCATATATACACCGATTTGGGTTCGATGCGACTGTAGAGAGGACAATGCGTTGAAGCATCATAGTTTTGGTTTTATATTAGTAACCATGCATGGTGGATTTTTGCCTTATCGAGAGACCGATGACCCACTAGCCTAGTGTATGATGTTTAGGTCATGGTTGGTGTCGTGATTACTAGTTTATTGTAATATTATCATATAGCATAGTACTATAGTAGAATGTTCAAACTTGTTGGATGTTGTGCAATTAAAGCGCTCGGCAGATTCAATGCGGCGGAAGTGCAAAAATTTATAGCGGGGATACAGCGAGGATATAGCGGATGACTCTAAAATAGCATATAAAACTCATACTTAATGTTTTTACAAATATACAAATGATAATTAAATGAAAAATTAACATTCAGTTGAATTATAATTAATACATAAATAATTTTAAATAAAAACCTATGCGAATATACTGTAAATAAACGTAAAACTGTTATATAACATAATTGAATTTAGTAGAATAATAGAGTATTTTCATTTCTAAAATTTTATTAAAAATTCAATTAAATATATTAATTTTATATTTTTTATAATGTATATATGTCATTTTTCAATTCATTTCTTTTAAAGAAGATATAGCAGAAATAGCGGAATATAGCGGGAATGACGGGATATAGCAGAAATAGCGGGGCTTAAGCGGAAAGGCTATATTTGGGGCTATATGGAAAAATCGTAGCGGTAGAAATCCGCTATGAGATATAGCAGGGTTATAGCGGGGTAATAGCGGGGCATTAACTGCACAGGGTCACTTGGATGCAGGTTGAGATATGGTTTTATTACCTCTAGTATTACTATTTGGTATTATTCATGATATAGTAGCATATTGGTAATCATGAAAATTAATGAATTTTCCTTTTCACCTGACTTATGTCTGACCCACTCTATGTTATCTCTTTTGTTATCTATTCTTTGAGCAGGTTGACTAAAAATGGGGGTCTCTACGAATTGGAGGCGATTCATAGAGCAATAGCTGTTTTATCGCTGTGTTTATATCTATCCAGTTATCCTTTGGGATATTGATATGTAGATTATATATATTTTGAGACATTTTTATGTGATATTTTATATACCATTTACACGTCGTATTATGATGATTAAATCTTATGTCTCTCGATATGATATGCTTTAGTCCATTACATGTTTATGTTGATATTGTATTTTATTCCTTTCACTATGTGGCTTAGAAAAATTATAGTTGTGATAGATATACTTGGTGTTATTGTTAATGTTTAATATTCAACCCTTAATAGAATGTCATCTATGGCATTACTGGAAATTTGTTTTATGCATGGATTATGGGTGTTACGGAGGACGGGTCGTTACAATACTATTAATCATAAGTTGCTAGGCCTTACTATGGTTATGGTTAAAAGCATGGCATGGCGACCTTGTTACAACCATAGTTAGGTACACATTGAACTACTTGGACTGAAACACTACCCATGCGAGGATTCGCCTCCTTTTTTGCAGAAGGTTAGTGTCACCGTAATGCGCAATCAACTTAAAGTCAAAATCTCTGGTTAAAGTAAATCAATTAATTAATAAATGTTATAGGATTGAACCAAGGACTTTAAAGCGGTAAATGTAATTAAATATATATATTTCAAGCTTTTGAGGTCAGACCAAAATCCAAATATCTAAATGATACACTAATGATGAAAAGAATATTTGTACAAATTATCATTGCTAGGTGAGCTTATTATAGATTAGAAGTTGGATTTCGCCTAAATGATATGTAATCCCTAAACTTATGCCCGGTAATATACTTCAGCAATGTTTGTACAAACTTCAGTGTTTAAATTTTTTACATATTGTCATAGGATTGAGTGCACACGGGAGAGTTAACACAACCGAGTTATTGATTATTTCCAAATTCGACCAATGAAAAATTAATTTTTAAATGTTATAAATAAAAATTAAAATTAAATATAAACGTTGTATTAAATTTAGTGGCATTTAAATAATTTATTTAAAGCCTGAAAAATTATATAAAATGATACATAAAAGTTGTATGATGATTTGATTGACGAATAGACTTCGTTAAGCAAAATGCATTAGTTTCATATATAGATATATAATTTTAATATATCCATAACCAGCCCATGATCAATTGAGTTGCATCACCTCTTATATGTATATATGCATATATATATACATATAAATACATATAAAAGATTGGTTTTTTCCTATCTCCGGGCCATCCACACAACTCAAATCATTATTCGCCATTATCATCAACATAGCTCCAGTCATAGGAAAGTAGTCTCTTCATTCATGCTTAACGTACTTCTTAGTGCCCTGACACCTTCATGCTTTATCTCCTTTTAGTAGCTATGCCTCCTGCACTCGCTTTCCTCATAACAGCACTCAGTTCTACCTGGGTCGTGATCTCTTTTGCGTTTATACACATGACTTTGATGCACAGTTCACTACAGTGTCTTTTGGCAAATAATTCTTGTGACATCACTCTCTCTAGTGCCCCAGGTTCTAGTATGCTTGCATCTTTACATACGGATCTTCATCAAGCAGATCTTCAACTTTCTCTTTCAGGCCAGCTATTCCTCTGAAATGTCGGAATTCCTTCAGGAATACTTTTAAGTCGGCTGCATCCAGACATGCATGCTTGTTCGCTGAGTGCACTGTATCTAGCAATGCTTCATGCAAGCTTACTTCCCGCATGGCACCTATCTAACTTGCATGCTTGTCAGCTGCACCCTACTAAAGTTAGCTTGTACATGCCTAATGTAAACAATGTTTCCTACTTCTCCTTCAAAAATAGTTGGCTTCCTCAACTTCTATTTGGCAGTGTGTATTTATTACATCCAAACCACCCTTGAAACGGCAAGCAGCGGTTCATTTTTGGCTTCAGCTCTTGCACGTAATCCATTTCCTCTTGCTTATATGTACACAATGAAGTTTGCACACTTCAACAACATGGTTCTCAACCTTTTAACAACGGCAACTCCTAGCACACAACAGCAACAACTTCATGCAACAATAGTAAATCCATGCAACGGCTTACCTCAACTCCCTTACGCAATCCAGCTTGCCATAAGCACTCTCGCCTTTCTAGTGATTCTTTATCTAGTAACTTAACTTGTAATTATAACCTTTTGCTAGTTCTTACCTATATGTTTTTGTTGATCATTAAAGTGATGCTCCTTACATATTTGTAATGTATATTCCCCATCAAACATTTATATGGTTGTTGGTTTTATAGTTAATAAAATTCCAAGTGCTCTCCTCATAAGAGGACCACTCTTTCATTAAAAAAAATCAGTGAATAATATTTTACTAAATTATTTAAATAATTTTAAGGTTACATGATTAATTCTAATAAAAGGAGTTAAATCTAAAATATTAGAGACCTGAGGGGTTTTCGTAAATTTTTATAGAAATTTAAAATGAAGGTATTTGAAATCAAAAATAATAATTTTGTAATGCACTATACGGATGAATTTATTAAGACAAATAAATTATAAATTGAATTTGTTATTATTGTTTATGTATATATCGTATGTTATATGGCTTTTCTATCTTACTATAATGAAAAAATAATTTTACCATTTTTGTTAATGCATATGGTGTACATTGACATTTTCATATTTTCGTAATTTAGTAGATGAATTAACGAATATCATTTAATTGTATTTACCTAATTAGTTTAAATTTAAGATTACATAATTAATTTAACTATATGGACCAAAACATAAAATATAAGAAGAAAGGTGAGGTGAGATTTGTAAATAATCGTGGAAATTTTAGATGTAGGTATTTGAAGTTAAAAGTAGAATTTTACAATGCAATGTAGGATAGATTTGTTGAGATAAATGAATTACAAATTAAACTTATTATTAGTGTTTTATGTGATCTATATACCATAATTGAATAATAAAAATTAGTTTTACAATATTATTGGTAAATAGTTGTGGGTTGCGGAATTACGAATCTTAAGGCTAATTAAACACTAGAGAGGTTGAATAGTGTTTTCTAATTTTTATGAATCTTTTTAAAATTCTTTCAAGATTTTATTAATCAACACAGAATGAACAATCATAGATGTAAACACATATAAGTATAAATGCAGTAAAGTAAAAAGAAGAGAATTAGAGAATCACACTAAAGATTCTGGTTTGAATTTGAGAAGTTTTGAATAAATTTTCACTTGAAATTTTGGCGAGTAAGAGGGGAGAAGATAATAAGAAAGTAGTCATCAAAAAATTCGTTTGACACCCCCTATATATAGAGAATAAACTGACATGTCCATTCGTGAAGAATTACAACGAATAAACACTTTATTTCAAAATCTGAATTTCAAATTAGCGGCATGTATGTCAACGTATCATCTACCTAGTATTTTGAAAACTTATTTATTTTAAAATGTTTTGAAAATCTTATGCTTTGTAAAATATTTTGATACTTTATAAAATAATTTAAACATGGTTTATAAACATTTCAAACTTTGAAAAACATCTATAAAATATTTTTAAATATATTTTGGTTTTAAAAATAAAGGATAAGAAAATGAGAAGATGGAGATCAAAGATTGCTACCAGGGACTTTAACAATATTCTATAACTCTATGCACTACCTAGTCTTGAGATCTTCATATCTTGATATTTATACTCATGAGTCTTCTGTCCATTTTTCGAGTCTCTATACAGTAAATTCTTCGATTTAATACTTATATAATATCCTGCACTATATTCTATATATGTAACAACCCTAGATTTTGTATATTATTTTAATTTTGAAATTATTTTTATTTTAAATTATTTTAAACTTGTTCTATTTCAAACATTTCATTTTTAAATATAAATGTTGATTATTAAGCGATTTATAGTTCAAACTAGTATAAAATGGATATTTCACTGAAAAGTGAATTTCTATTCAAACTGGTCAAACTTTGACTTTTGAACCTTAAATTTAAATATTTCAAATTCTTAAAAAAAATTTCTTTTATTATGAAAATAGATTTAATTCCATGAATACTGCTTTTCGTTTCATTGAAAACGGACTTATATTGTAGAAGATATGTAATTTTCAATTTTGTGTATAAACTGTTTGTTTTGCAATATTATTTATTTTAAATCATATAACTTTTATTTTTATTGTCATATTTTGTTTTAATATGTGTTAATAGGCTATTTTATGTCTTTTAATATTTTTAAAATGATAATATAATTTTTCTAAAGTATACTTGAATTTATTTCAATTTATAAAGGCTGTTTCTATTTTTCTGCTATTTTCTTCATCTAAACTATATTTAAATTAAAATTTATTTATTTATTTTTGTGAATTCATTTTATTTTGTGTTCTTATCTTTATTTATAAATATTTTTAAGTACATAAAAAGTTTCCATAGTTCATTGCATTTATTTTCCATATTTTCAAGACTAGTTGCAATTTTTACTGTTTTATTTAATTAAATTATATATATTTAATATTTATTTTTTTGTTTATTTAATAAATTTTCATATTTTTATCTGAGTTTATATTTATATTTCAGTTATATAAAATTAAAATAAAATAAGTGGAAATTTGAAAGGACTTAAGTTGTAAATTGTGTGACTTTTCATTAACCAAACCCTTCATTTTTCCATAACGGCTCATTTATTCTTTTGTAGCCGTGTATTCCTTATTGTCTTCACGTGAAAGACTTCCCATTCATTCACAATTCACGGCCAAAAACATTTCTGAAGTTGTTTGGGTAGTGGCTTCATCTTCTCTACCTTTCTCTTCTTCATTTCCTATTAAATTTTCCATTGTTTTGCTTGATTCTTCCATAGCTTTGCTCGGCTAAACCCTCCACCATCCTCTCTACCTTCAGCCCCACCACCATCTACAGCAGCACCTCCTCCTCCTCCACTGACCATGACCAATCCGTGCCCATCCATTGAAGTTAGCACCACAAAATTGCACAAAAACCCTTCCAAACAATGCCTAGACCACATATGCTTCACCACCACCTTCATCTATCACCTTGGCCACCCCTTGAACCACCACCACCAGCAACTACATGACTTTTGGCTGCTACTGCACCATCACTCTCCACTGTCCAGATCTGACCTAAGCATGACCGAGCCCATGGGATGACCATGCCAAGCCAAAAGTTGAACCAAACCTCGCCTATTTGCCTTGACCTATTGTATACTTCACTTTGCAACTCTCCTACCTCTTCACACTTATGTAGCCATGAATTTTGATGCCATAACCTGAGATTATGTCCAGCTATGGCTGAGCAAAAGATCCCCTTGGTCAAGCTCTTGAATGGTTAAAGAAAGGTCGAATCACTTTGCCCTTTGTTGCTTTTTATTTCAAGTCATTTCGATATTGTTTTGTGTTACATATTTATGTATACATTGTCTTGTTTTGTTTATATGTATACAAGGCAATTATATTTGGCTCTCCACTCTCAAATCATGGTAGTGTTGTCATGCCTTCGTTGTGTCTGTATCGTGTGCTTTGGTGTCGATCTCCAGCTTGTGACAAGTGAGTAATTCTCACCAGACGATGTGTACTTATATAACTAGTAAACTGACACCATTTGAATCTGTAAAATTTTATCATCATGTTATAACTGTTACATTATGATCATATAATGGTTACCCCTGTTTATACATATGTTATATCATCTATTACTGTTATATGATGTTATTCTGTTCATTTTATCAGTTTATCACACTGCAAGTTCCCTATAGATTAGGTTCACCATGGGTTGAAATGATACATACCCGAACGGACTTTAGAATAGGGAAAAATCGTTATGGGCTGAAATGATAGGCCTGAACGGTTTTTATTTATTTTATTTAACTTGGGATTGCGGGTTTGAAATGATAGAACCCGGATTTTTCTTTTTAAACTGCGGATTGAAATGATACATATCTGTATCACTTGACCTAGGTTAGAAAACTGTATACAGGCCCGTGGTTATTTTATAAAGTGTTTTGGATATTTTAAGTATTTTAAAAATATAAATTTATGAAATTTAATTTAAATAGATTTTGAAATGTTTTAAAATAAAGAAATTATGATTTTTCTATGAGTTAAAAATGTAATTACTGAATGGTTATATTGGATTATTGAAATATAACTTAAGTTTGGAATTTGGAATTTTGGTTAAAATGATATTTAAGTTATATGAATAAAAATGGAAATTTAATTTATATTTGGAAAATGGTAAATATGATAATTTGATTTAAATTTGAATCTAAGTGATTTATTAAAGTATTATTAATTTTTCTATGAATTTAAGTGGTTAAATAAATGAATGCTTAAATTGTAATTTTAAAATATAACTTGACTGGGAAATGTAAATTTGGTTTTAATTAAAGGTTTAAATTAATTAAATAAAATTGGAAATTTAGTTAAATTTGTGAAATGGTAATTTAAATTTGAAGTGTTAAGTTTATTTGTTGAAAGTGAAGAAAAGGAAATTATACACTTGAACTAATAAGTGGAATTATTGAAATTTGGATTTATTTATAAGAAATTGGTTTAATAAAAATCAAAATGTTTAATGATATGTTAATGAACATTTTTAATGTTAAATTATGATTTTTAAAATGTTTAAAGAGTTTAAAATGAAGTTATTTAATTACTGGAAATACACTAAAAAGCTGGAAATCACTTTTAATAGCATTCAGAAATGCTATGGTTCTGAATTACACTTAAAATTGAATAAGGGCTACTACAGCATTTCTGAAATGCTGCAGTTGCTGCAGTTGAACTAATAGGCAAAAACTTAACTCAGGTCTATTATAGCATTCTCTGGAAATGTTGTAGTAGTCTGAAGTCTTTGTTAAAATCAAATAAAACCTTTGTTTTGAAATCTGAGCTACCGCAGCAATTCTGGAAATGCTGTCCTTGCTGTTTAAAACTAATTTTTCAACTAGAAATGAGATATAACAGCAGTTTTTAAGTGCTGTCTTTGCTGAATTAAAATGTTTCAAATATAACTTATAACAGCTTTTCTAAATGCTGTGAAAGGCTGAAATTTTAATAATTAGGGGTTTTGACTTAGCAAATGAACTCAAAATGTTTTGAAACTTTGAAAATTGAATACTTGACTTGAAAGTATAATAATTACACTTTTTAATAGTTTAAATGAATTATTTTGATTGAAATATAAACTATTTAAAAGGTGACTTGAAATGATAATAAATGAATGATATCTTTGAATTTAAAAAAGGTATTTAAAGTTGAATACTTGGATTTGAACTCAAATGATGATTTGAAATGAAGTTTTGGAAAGATTTGATATTTTGATATATTAAAATGATTTGAAATGAAGTTTTGGAATGATTTGATATTTTGATATATTAAAATGATTTGAAATGAAGTTTTGGAAAGATATGATATTTTGATATATTAAAATGATTTGAAATGAAGTTTGGAAAGATATGATATTTTGATATATTAAAATGATTTGAAATGAAGTTTGGAAAGATATGATATTTTGATATATTGAAATGAATTGAAATGAAGTTTTGGAAAGATATGATATGTTAGTATATTGAAATGGTTTGGAATTGATTTAATCTTTATTTTGATAAAGATTTGGATTTGAAATGATATTCTATTTTGAAGTATAAAATATTATTTCAAAATTATAACCATGGGTTATAATAACGATTGGTTGTTAAAGAGACCGGGATCGGATATGGACATACTCTCTGTCGATACCGAAAACCACTTTGACAACTGTGTACGCGGTGGAGTTCCAAAATGAAGTAGGATGGTGGCGACGATCCTAAGGTATATACGTGGACCCAACTCCCATGAGTTGGCATAAGGTGGCTAAAACAGGAGCGATTGACGGACCAAGGAGGTAGCACCTCTGATCGGACACACTTCTTCGATACCATTCTATTACTTGTGATTGATTTGGTGCGCACCCTTGATTCGAGAGTGTTGTTCGAGATGGGCGGTAGTGGTTGCTATGCGTCACCACCAGTCCGGATGCGTAATTGGTATATCTACCCTGGCATTGCCTTGTGTGCCGTGTCACCTACCATATCGAGCTTTACTACGAGTTTCTATTTGTGTCGTACCTATGGAGTATCTTCTCATAGCCTTGCGAGGTATGCAGGTACTGTGTAGACTATTGGCATATTACGTGTTAAGGTGGAAAATGTAAAGCCTTAACGCTATTTAAAAGTATGTTTATTTTATGATTAGACATTATTATAATAGCGAATATTACTACATAGTAGATAGTTTAACGGATCCTTAAAGAATGGGCGATCCCAAGCATTCTTTAAGTTACTTGTACCTTTATTATAGTTCACTTGAGTTGGTTTACATTGTATAAGTATGTATGTCCTGACTCGAGTGTTTGTATTTTTATTTACGCTCGGGTCAGCCTGAGTATTCACAGATTTGGATTCCACTTTCTGGAGATTGGAATCGCTGGAGATTATCTGCTTATCTAGTTTTATCTATCTCAGTTCTGTTGTTCTATTCAGCTTGTACTTGGTTATCCTATTGAGACTTCTGTTGTACTTTATTTTCTCTTGTTGTATCTTATGTAACTCTGATATATTTATATAGTAGCTTCATGAACTACTATCTCTTTTACTTCCGCTGCATTATTTTACTCTGTGTTTGTGATCTGTGATTATATTTATTTACTGTATATTCTGAGATTTGCCAAATTTTTATTTTCAACGCGGTATTTTGAGCAATTTAATTCCGGCATGAGTGTCTACCTATACACTTATAATGGATGCGAATGGTTGAAAATATCGGGTCGTCACAATATAACTTGACAAAAACATAGTATCCATATTTTATATGAATGTGTTATTGTACTAAACTGGTTATCATTAAAATCAATAATTAAGGTATTAGATTCTCTCTCTTTTTGATGATGACAACCATTAATATCTTGTATATATAAAATATGATATAATTACCACTGAGTTGGACAACTCCCCTTGAATTAGTGTGTGTGTGTGTGTATTATTTTTTTCTCTCCCTTTGTCATCAACAGAAATGAATGAAAAGCTAACAAAAACTAAGGAAAAAAACTTAATAAAAAAACTCCCATTAACTAATATATGATGATATATGATTCAAAATCAATAATCTAAGTTTATAGTGATATATACGATTATATATGATAAAGTAAATTTTATTAATGTAATTTCAAACCATACAATTTCAATATGTTCAAGTCAGTCTAACTAAATCATACAAACAATCCAAACCAATCAAATTTAATCCAAATACACACCAAGTTATTCAAACCAAATCCTAAGAGTATTTATATATATTTACATATTAAATCCAACCCTAATAACTAGACATTCCGTGGAACTTTAACCCAACAATCGGACCCAAAGATTGGATCTGCTTTAATGGCATTCCAATCTTCATTATCTTTGTTAATAGTACACTCTGGGTTGTTGGATGGTTCATCTTTGATTAAATAAGAAATCATCCACTGGATCATATCAAAATGCTTTTCTTATTTCTTTATCATCTGCATTTGACTTAATTCTAAGCGCCTTTGATTTCATAGGATAAAGGAGAGAATATCCTTGAAGATTAAAGAGTTTGTTCAAGATTTTCACATAATTTTTTATGTGGAGAAGACATATTTGTAAAAATATGTTTGAGAATGAAAATAGAGTATAGAATAAAATGATAAATTGAGTTTTCTGGAAGAAATAGACTTATATAAGAGTATAAAGTCATTTGGAATGTATGGATGGATGGCGGTTATTTTTATATTGAAATTTAAAATTTTTACTTTCTAGCTATTATACGTCGACATATCAAATGCATGTGTGTCGACATACATGCCTATATTTTCAAAATTGAAGTATTTGTTGTAGATTTTGTTTTTATCTTATACTATTATATATTTATAACTTCTAGAGACTAACAAACAATATAGAACAGTAATAGATACTTTTCATTACTTCGAATTTGAAGGATATATGGATTTCATTCGAAATAAAGGAAAATACATAAGAACAACATGAATTTTAAACTAAAAACACAAAATACAAAGCTAGATAACACAAGTAAACAACTAGATAGATTTAGAAGGATATGAATGATGACGATGAAAAGCCACCAAGTTTGTGAATGATCTTTCCATTGTATTTATCCACTTTGTTGGAAAGAGAAGTGAAATTCTTACTAAATGATCGCTTAAGCTTCTTTTGGTTCTTAAAAAGCTTTTATTGGTTTCTAATGATCTCTTTGTTGGAGTGATGGATTGGTTTGTCAAAACTTTCTAAGGAAGTTTCCATTCTTCCTCCTCCTCTTCCTCTTCTTCTTCCACTTCTATTTCATCTCCTTCTTCCTCCTCTTCTTGTTGAATCTCTTATTCTTCTTCCCATGTCAACCTTTGCTCTTTTTCGAAAAGAGCCTCATAAGGTTCAAAAAATGGTGGAATGTGCATAAGAGAGATATTTGCTTTGTCGAAAACTTTTCAAGGAATGGATTTTTCTCCACTTAAATCCACACCAAAATATAAGAAAATTCTATGGAGATACATACCATGAAAGAGTGTGTTCTCATATCTAGAAATGTTCTTTTGAATACAGTCATCTAAAATGACTTGTACCCAATTTATGTTGTAATGACAATAAATAGCAAAATGATATTAAAAAACCTTTTGGGTAGGGTTATTATAATTACCCCTCCTTGGAGTAATACTTCGTTGAAAAATGAGACTCATAAATCTCGTTTTGGACGAAGATTTTTGTGTTTAAATTCAAATTCATCATCATTTTCGAAATGATCGTGAAAAACTTCACAGTTTTGAACATCAATTTGAAAAGTGGAGAGGTCAATTCCATTAGACTTACAACCAAGAATATGACCCAAAAGTTCACGATTTAAAACTATTTAGGTGCCATTAACGCTACTCCAAACTTGACCTTCTTCTCCTTGATAAAATTTTCCATTTAAATTTGCATTAAATATTTTAACCAAATTGGAGTAACAAACAAAATCAATTTTAGAAGATTCAATCAAAATAAGAATATTATTTTCAAAACAGAGATTGTGTAAACCATAAAAAGAAAATTCTATTTAGCAAACCTTCCAGAGAAACTTTTCCGAAAGTAAAATAAACTTTTCTGGAAGTATATTCCATCCTCAATTGCATCTTTCTCATTGAAGAGAAAGCCTTCTGTTTTCATAGAAAGCCTAATGGTTTTTGGGTTTTGACTAGAGGAAGTCATTTTTGAGTTTTTGAAGAGATATAAGAGTGAAATGATATTTGAATTTTGAAATAAAGAGATTGAAATGATAGGATAGAGATGGAGTATATAAGTAGAGAATTGTAACGACCCGATATTTTGGACCATTTGCATCCGCACATGTCGAACTTGAATAATTCAAAATACCGAATTGTTAATTTAAATTTGGCAAAACTGAACATATACAGTAAATAAAATAATCACAGATCACAGATACAGAGTAATAATTTGCAGCGGAAACAAAAGATAGTAGTTCATGAAGCTACTATATACATATCAGAGTTAAATAAGGTACAATAGATGTCTCGAATACAATATCAGAATACATCACTGGAATCAACTGAATATCTGAAAGCTGGATAGATAGCTGGATCTCCAAGCAAAGCTCCAACTCCAAAGGTGAGTCTCGAATACTGGTACACTCAGTCTGACCCGAGCGTAAAGCAAAACACAAAACACTCGAGTCAGGATTAACATTCTCATATCAATAAATCCAACTCAAGTGAAATAGCAATTGAAATACAAGTAACTCAAAGGATGTTTGGAATAACCATCCTTTAAGGATCCGTTAAACTATCTATTATGTAGTAGTGTACGATAAGTAGACAATGCCTATCAGTAACATAAAATATCAAAATAGTGTTAAGGCGTTACCATTATCCCCCTTAACACATTTTATATAAGCGTTATAGTCTATACAGCACTGTAAACTCCACCGTAAATAAGTGGGATATCAGGGAGTACTCCATAGGTATAACACAAAACAAATCGTAGTGGTCGCGTATATAGGGATCCAAGTATGACAAGGCACATGAGGCAATACCCAAGGTAGTGAAACTACTGTTTGCCTGATCCGGACTGGTGAGAACGCATCGCCGCAGCGATCGCAACACCGCGAAACAACACTCCCAAAATCAAGGGTGCACCAATCGACAACAAGTAATGAGTAGTTTTCGAAGAAGTGTGTTCGCTCGAGGTAGCTAGCCCCCATTTGGCCCGGCATGGCTCCTGTTTTAGTCATTTCCAATTTGACACAAGTGTCAAGGCTATCCATTATCGTTCTCTTTCTTCAATCATCACGTACATCATTCCAACCACTTCATTCTGGATCACACTCTGCATATAGTTATTAAAGTGGTTTTCGGTTTAGACAGTGAGTATGTCCTTAACCGATTCTGGTCTCTTTAATAACCTTCGTAATTATTACACTGATTGGTCGTTTAATAAATTTCAAAACCAAATCAATTACAATTTCAATTAGAATTTGTAAATCAACATTTCATTTGTCTTTCTAAACCAATTTCCAAAAATTTATGTTTTAAAACTTCCACATTCATAATTTCAAAATCTTATAATTCAATTTCAATTTCTTTTTAAAACAATTCAAATATTGATTCAAGTTCGGATACAAGTTTCATTTCGAAATCATTTTAATTAATTTAATTTAACATTCAAATCAATTTAAATTCATTGATCGATTTCATTTAATATTCGTTAAGTAAATTTGTCATTCAAAATAATTTCTATTTAATTTCCAATTTATTAAATCAATTACTTAAGTTCAACTTCCATATATCAAAACTTCAAATTGAATTAAATTAGATTCATCAAATCAAATTCTTTACATTTAAAATCTTACATTAATTTCAATAAATCACATTTTATTTCTTGTTAAAGAAATTCAATTTCACTTATTTATTTACTTATTTATAATTGCAAAACTCAATTAATAAAGAAACTTAATTTCACTTATTCAAGAAGTTCAATTTCACTTAATAAAAAATTCAATTCAATTTAATTATTAAATAATTCAATCTTATTTAATTATTAAATAATTTCAAAACTTTAATTATTAACTAATTTCAAACTTAATTATTAATAATTCCAAATTTTATTATTAAATAATTAATTTTGAAACAACATTCTTTCAACAACTACTATGTTAATATTTTGTTTCGGATTATTACATATTAACATTTTCCTTCCATAAAAATTCAAATTCCAACTTCATTTAAAACCTTATTATTTATTCAAATAAAATCTTCATTTTATTTTTAAATCAAATTATTGACCAATCGGGTTTTATTTAATTCTCTATCCTAAGTCAAAGTTTTTATTTTGGGTATTTATCATTTCAACCCGATTCCAATTCACTTCAAATCAAAACATAGCAAAGGGAACTTGCAGTGTGATAACTGGAATGGTGTCAAAGTAAATAAACAAGCAATAACAACAATCAATAACAATCCAATAGTTAATTCAAACAATCCCGAAATAATCGTATTAATTCACATTGTTGTTTGTGCAAATTAATATAATTATTTCTAGAATCTACACTATCATTTCATGTAGGTTAAAGATTATTACATTAATATTTAAACGGTTCTTCACTTGATATCAATTATTCAATTCCATACTACAAAAATTTTCCAACATACATTAAATGGTTCAAGGTGTATTTAACCAAATTTCTACGTGTCAACTAGTTTAACATTTAAAGGGGGTCATATTATACAAAATTTAACTAATCAAATTCAACATATAGATTCAATTTATATGGTTAACTATCATATATCAATTCAATTGCATATTATTTATCACTTTAACATTAACAATTTAACGTCCAATATAAACATCAACAATCAATCAATTATCAACCAAACTGTAATATCATCGCATAAATGACAAATAATGGTGTCAGATGTCATAGGTGAACAGATACAGGTAATAACATATATAACAGTGTAAATAACTAATAGCAGCATATTTCAATTTGTCATTTCAATTGAAATCAAATTTAATAAATAAAAGAACGTTAATCGTGAGTGATTGCTCACCTTTCGAGGCTAGGGAGCGAGAATAGACAACAAAGTTGAGTTACGCATTGCAAGCACGACTTCCGAAATAAACTAGATTGGCACGAATCGACGAGCAAAGCTGTTAAATAGGAATTGCCGAAATCAAATCAAAACATTCAACATAGCAACAAATAAAAAAAACATGTCCTGCGTCAAAGTTTAACAATATAATTTTATGTGCTACCGAGATCGAAATGATCTGAAATTTGGTATGAATAAAGATCAAAACTTGTATTTCAAACTGCAAATGAATTACTTGATTTGGACAAGAGACGAGAAAAGTTACGATGTCACGAACATAGACTCAGGCCATGTTGCGACTGTCAAATGTTCAGATCTGAAAACCCCTCTGGGTCTGACTTTCAGGTAAGAAACAGAGTATCAAATGACCTCGCTTGAAGCTGAAAATTTGTAAACATAAAATACAAAACTCAATCTTTCCAACAAAAAAAGAATCACTGTATTCCGACGTAATACGGAAAAGATACGGTGCGTCAAACATGAACTCAGGTCGTGTTTGCAGCAGTATAAAATAATTTCAAGTACAAAAGAACAGCTGCCTGGGTCAAACTTCCAGATCCTCGACCACTAATCAAACGATGTCGGATTTTGCTGAAATTTGACAGGCATAAACTAGGTAACTTCGACTCTTTTTTAAAAATAGAATCAACCCATTCCGATAAAATATGAGTGAGATATGATATCGTGAATATGAAGTCTAACTGCTGTTTTATTTTATTTTATTATTATTATTATTTTTTAACAAAAGCACAAATAAAATCCTTATATATATATGACATATGTTCAAAAACCAATATAAAAATTTCCGGAGAAGCAAAAGAGCTGTTAAATAACAACATACTCATCCATACTTGCTTTCAAAACTACCATTTGATTTATATAAATAAACTCAGCCAGATCAAAATAGATGTAAACAAACATATTTATATAACTGCTTTTGTAAAACAATATATCATCACACTATACATAACATGTACATAAACTTCTGTACCAATTGTATTTAACAATATTTAATATAAAATAATACAAACTTACTCTACTATTATACCTATACTTTAAGCAAATCAAAATCGAACAGATTTCATATATATATGAACATAAATAGATAAAATATGTACAACAGCGTATTATAAAAAAAAATCTTACCAAATTTTAGATATAAACCGAATATATATAGTATAAAGTACAACCTCGATTACCAAACTCATAAGGTGAACAAACATCCACATATATAATATACATACAACTACGTATGTTGCTATTTACCATTTATATACATGCAACTATTAACAGAAAAATATAAAACGTATTATATATATGCATTCCAAACTATTACTAGTTATTAAAACAGATATGGATCAATATATCTCCAGTTTGAAACTTGTATAAAACTTTACAGGAAAAATATCTTATACTAAAGTATTGTAAGCCAGACCTCATATTCACTCTCATATTTAAGCGGTAAGATATAAAAACAAAAGAAACAAAACAGTTTGGAAATATACACTAATTTATAACTATAGCTTATACCTATTATATTACATAAAATATATAGACAATATAAATAAACTATAGATAGAACCATGCGTACCATATAACATATGATATGTATACAACGGTTATAAGAAATACTTATACAACTCACATTAAGGCACAGGGAGGAAGGGCATGCAAGGAGAGGGTCTCAGTGTTTTGTTGGCGAGTTGTGTGGTTCGGGATAGGTGGCCAAGACGGTAGAGAGTGGAGAAGCAGAGGCCGTCAGGGTGATTGCCTGTGTGGTTGATGAGACGTGGAGGCCAAGGGTTGAGATGGTGGTGTGTGTTCTAGGATAGGAGGCGTGGAGTGCGGAAGGTTGCGAGGCAGTGCTTGGCTGCGCCGGAGTTGTCTGACCACGAAGAGGAGGCGGGTGAGTATGGGTAAGGCTGAAGGTGGCTTCGACGGAGCAGGCGGTGGCGGAATGGGCGAGATATGGTGGCTGCGGCTAACAAGGTGGAGGTTGGTGTGTAGGGGCGGACGGGTGATGGCTGTCACTGTGACGTGGCAGTTTGGGCGAGGTGTGGGTTGAAGGGGCGAGGCGGATGTGGAAGCTCGGATCTGAGAGGGAAAGGTGGTCTGTGCATTTGCAGGGAAAAGAATGAGGCTAGAAGATTGAAAAGGGAGAGGGAAGGTTAGGTAGAAAAATGAGAGAGGAAGAGATCTGCAAATGGAAGAGTGGAAATCAAGAATGAAGCACCGGTTACAGTGAAAAGTGGAAATAGAAGAGTCACGGCTATTCGATTCTAGGGTGGAATATTGAACGACCACAACAAAAAGAAACGGAACTGATACCGGTTTCACGAATTTCGCTGTGAACCGGACTTCAAAACGCAGAAATAAATATACCGTAGAGATCAGCATGACGAGGCGATCAAAAAGGTATACAGATATCAGTAGTAGGATTGAATTATAAAAATTCGAATTTTTCTACTGGCGGAAAATGCAAGAAAACGCAGAAAAATAAGATCGACGGAGCTAAAAAAGTCCGAATTTTGAAAAACAAAAAATGATGTTTGCTCAGAAGATGGTTTAGAATTTTTCTATGTAAAAATATTTAAGTTCCGAAAACATTTTATTTTCATCGCTTTTGAACTGATTAAATTGAAGTAAATTTACGCGCGAAATAAACTTTCATATTTTCGGACGAAAATTTACCAGTTGCTATGTTTAACTAGACGCATTTCAAATAATAAATTTTTATTTCAAAATTTTATTGTTTAAAATTTCACAAAATTTCGACTAATTATGTTATTAAAACAGTTAAATTTTACGGGTCGTTACAAGAACCAAAAGACATATTCTCTGATCAAAAAGACATTTTTCCAGAACATAGGAGTAAAAGTAAAAAGAGAGGAAAGTTTGAAATTTGAATTTTGAATTCAAATTTCAACTTTCAGTTTTGTAGCATGTATGTCGACATATGTCATGAGGGTATGTCGACATATAGCACGAAATTTCCAAAAATAAAACTATACTAATATATTCCTTTATATATATTTATATACTTATATTCATCCAATATTATTATTAATCTATATGTTATTTTTATCAATCAAAAGCAACCAAAAAAGTAAAGCGTGCCTATTTTGCTATTTTTTGTTGATCAGTTTTGACTAATTGGTTATTGCCATGAAACACATATTCACATTTTCAGTATCAGGTTCATTGTCGCTAGGGGAAGTGTCTGAATCATCCAAAGTTGCTGTATAAGCTCTTTTTCTTTTTCTGGATGAATCATTTGCTGGTGAGATCTTTGCTTTATTCAGATGCAGCCAGTCTCTTTGAAAATGACCAGGTTCATCACAGTTGAAGCATCTGATCGCAGTTCCAATTCCATTGGTCTTGTTTTTAGGTTTTCGAAAGTTGATCATTTTTCTATGCTTCAGAAATTTTCTGAAATTTCTGGTCATGAAAGCAATTTCTTCGTCATTATCATCGTCAGGGTCCTGATCGTCATTTACTGCATTGAAAGCGTCGGATTTCTTTTCTATTGCCTTACTTTCCCTTCTACCCTGCATATGTGCTTCATAGGACATTAAATTTTCTATTAACTCTTTAGTTTTTAGAGTACTACTATCATTAGCCTCTTCTATTACTATTGTCTTTTGATCCCACTTTAAAGAGAGTGAATTGAGGAATTTTCTAACTTGATCATCTTCAGATAAGTTTTTCCCTAGTGGAACTAATGAATGCACTATATCTTGAAATTTACAGTACATATCAGAAATGGACTCATTTGGATTCATTTTAAATAATTGAAACTGATTAATTAATATGGAAATTTTAGTATGTTTCACTTTACTAGTGTCCTCGAGTGTAACTTATAGTGTCCTCCAAATTTCATATGTAGACTTCCAAATAGACACTTTATTAGACTCATTTTTATCTAGTGAACAAAATAGAATATTCATGGCTTTAGAATTATTCTGTGCAAGTGCCTTTTGATCAACAGTCCATTGGGAAAAATTAGTTTGTGGTTTAGTTTACTCATTTTGTGTAACATTCCAAATATCAAAACCATTAGGTTGTAAATAGATATTCATCCTACATGACCAATAAGTGTAATTACTGCCATTAAAAAGTGGGGATCTAGCAGTAGATTGTCATTCGACAAAAGTGTTAACAAATGTACTAACAGTGTTGTTAGCTATTAAAACTTTTCAAAAATCAAATTAAGAGTTTTTGAAAACCTAGTGCTTCGATACTTAGTGTGAGTTGCGGAATTATTAATCTTAAGAGTAATTAAACACTAGAGGGGGTGAATAATGTTTTCTAATTTTTATGAATCTTTTTAAAACTCTTTTAAGATTATTATTAATCAACGCATAACGAGCAATCATAGATGCAAACACGGATAAGTATAAATGTAGTAAAGTAAAAAGAAGAAAATTAGAGAGATCGCATCAGAGATTTTTATACTAGTTCGGAGTTATCCTACATCCAGTCTCATACAATTGCTTATACAGATTTCTTTTTAAATGCCAATCTTTAGACGACCAGAAGGCAAATCCAATACAATCTCGATTTCAAAACTACAAGACACATCCTCCAAATTTCCCGAGCTCTGTGTACACTCACTTGATTTAGACGGGACACAAGTGCACTCACTTGGATTTCCGAGACACCAAGCACACCCAATTGATTTGAACGGGCTATAATCACATCCACGCAAATACAACTAGAGTTTGATGGTTTTCCCAATGACAATTTCTTGATCTTTGGCTATAATTGATCATATAGCCTCTAGGACAGCACTTTGACCTTTGATTAAGAGAGAGAAAGGGAGATGATTGAAATCAGAGAGTAATAGTAAAGAATCAATACAATGAAGATTGAATTGATTTTGGTTTGAATTTGAGAAGTTTTGAATCAATTTTCACTTGAAATTTTGGCAGAGTAAGAGGAGAGAAGATAATTAGAAAGTAGTTATTAAAAAATTCATTTGAAACCCCCTATATATGAAGAATAAATAGATATGTCCATTAGTCCATTTGCAAAGAATTACGATGAATAGACACTTCATTTCAAAACTTGAATTTCAAATTAGTCCATTTGCAAAGAATTACGATGAATAGACACTTCATTTAAAAACTTGAATTTCAAATTAGCGGCATGTAAGTCGACATATCATCTGCCTATATATCGATATAGGCTAGTGTATTTTGAAATCTTGTTTATTTTAAAATATTTTGAAAATCTTATGCTTTTTAAAATATTTTGATACTTTGTAAAATAATTTAAACATAGTTTATAAACATTTTAAACTTTGAAAAACATTTATAAAATATTTTCAAATATATTTTTAAAATATATTTTGGTTTTAAAAATAAAGGATAAGAAAATGAGAAGATAGAGATCAAAGATTGCTACTACGGACTTTAATAATATTCTATGACTATATACTATACCATAATCTTGAGATCTTCATACCTTGATCTTTATATTCATGAGTCTTCATGTCCATTTCCTGAGTCTCTATACTATACAGTTTTCGATTTAATACCTGTGTAATATCCTACATTATATTTTATATAACTTGACAAAAACATTAGTATCCATATTTTATTTGAATATATATTATTTTTACTAAGGTTGTTATCATTAAAATCAATAACCAAGGTATTAACAATAACAATATACATATTGAATTATCATTATTTAGTATTTACCGGAAATATTACTAAATATTAGTTAACTTAATTTATTTAACTAGTTTAAATATTTTATTATGCAATTAACATAAATATATGGACTTTAATATAAAATGTTACGAGGTAATTGATAAATTATTTTTAAATAATTTTATAAATTTTAAATGTACGTATCAAAATGTAAAATGATGGGAGGGATTTAGTAAAATAAGTGTAAACTAAAAGTGATAAATTAAAAGATTTTAATTTAAAATGTCAAGAGAGAATTAAGAAAAAGAGAGAAAACTCCTAAAATCAATAAGAGAGCTAAAAATTCTTATGTTTTACTATTATTTAATAGATGACTTTTAGTATTACTATGTACTACCATCGATTATCCGATTTCAACAAATAATAACAATAGTAACAAAAATATATAATTCAAAACAATATATTTTAGTCCCAACCAAAAATATATTAAAGATATATTTTAGATATTTTATTTTGAATTTCAAAACACGGATCCAAATTTCTAGGTATTAAAATTTTGCAATAAATATTATATTTTATATTTCATAAACAGTTAGTTGTAATATAACGTGTACACACACGTATATAATAACATGGCCAAAATATCATATAATATTTTACGTGTTTATGCATGTGTGTGTTTATGCATGTGTGTGTGTTTATATAAACATTTATATATTCACATATATTATTTCACCTATGTGGGAACACACTCAAATTTTAGGCATCATTGTAATATATGTTTATATGTACCACTTATTTAATTATAGAATTTTGATGTTCATGATTTATGTATGAATAAATATAAATATAATTTACATGATAATAATAATAATAATTCAAAAATCAATTCAGTACATATTAAATATGATCTAATGTAAACAAAATTTATTCAGGATTCTTTCTTTTTCCTAGTTAGAGATTGATATGAACAAACGAACTATTGGATTCATGGTATGTGTCTTAAGTTTATTCTTTGAACTTATCTACTCCAATAATGAACCATTGGTTTAGTTGAATAACTAAAGAAAATAGATTGACTTTTATTTTCGTAGTAATACAATATAAGATTTTGATCCAATATAAAGAAATTGATTGGCTTTCTCAAATTACAAAACATATGATTATAAACACTAGAAATAGAAAATATTTTTAATATGTTTCTTATTCCTCCGAGGAATTTTTATTGAATTGATTCATAACTAAAGTTCAATTATAAATGGTAGTAATCGAGAACCATTGGCTCAAAATCCGAAATATTATGGTGCTTTAGACTAAGCTTTTAGAGATCATGAGTTCGAACCCGTAAGACATCAGAATGGAAGTTCTGCCTGAATAAAGTACAACTCCTGTTCTAAAAAATATTTAAATGGTAGTAGACAGAAAGGTTGAAAGGTTTTTGATTTTATTGATTGTAGTGCTTTATTAAAAATAAAGTCATAGTAAATTGTATTTAACTAATTGTATGTTAGTTTGATTATTTAAAGCGTCATCTCAAAATAAGAGGGAAAATAGTATGATGATTTGCACTGTGATTCTAGAGATCATGAGTTCGAGTTCCAAGACATCAAAATAAGAACTTAAATAAAGTACAACTCTTGTTATGTCTACTGCAATCACTAAAATCCAAAACCTTTCATACTTTCTGTCTATTGCCATGTGTGTAGACACACACATTTCTTTATTAATAGTTGTAATAGCTTTGGTGTCACATCTTTTGGTATCAACGTGAACTACCAAAAACGCCCCTCTATATATTCTTTATTAATAGTTGTAATAGCTTTGGTGTCATATTTTTTTAGTACCAACGTGAACTACCAAAAACGCTCCTCTATATATTATCAAATAATCACTTAAAAATAGGATCTAATGTTAAATTTCTTTTATAAATTCAAACACCCATAAAAATAGGATCTAACACTTAAACATGCTTTACAAATTCAAAACGCTTCTAAAAATAGGATCTAAAATTAAACTTACTTTATAAATTCAAAATAGAGTTTCGGAAAGTACTGGTATAATCGCGTGGCGTAATCGGAGGCAGTGAGTGCCTGCAGTTAAGACTTAGATTTCTTTAGATAGAGACGTAACCATTGAACTGTGATCCATGGTTTGATACCACAGTGGTACTTTTCCACATTATTTTAAAAAGGCTTTTCCAATATTTTTGAGAGGATACTTTGTGAATATACTGATTTCGATAAGATAAGTATATAGTTTTGGATAAAGAGATTTAATTTATTTAAAACTTAATTTAAATAAAGACTTGGTGCTTTTCGGTGAAATTAAAGTATTTGGTTGAATTGATTGTTTATATGATAGTTAAATAACCGACTATCAAATCTAGACCCAAATATAACTTAGGAAATATCTAGAAGAGGTACGGGAATTATATGGTACAGTTAACCGTTCGAGATGCTATACTGTACGTATAAACTCGTATATATAATAGTTGTAATATATTTGATGTCACATTTTTTTTATCAACTATAAAAAATGTCTCTCTACATATGTTATCAAACTCTCACTATCGCTTAAATATAGAATCTAATAAATAAACTTATGTTAACAATTCAAAATGCCCCTACAAATTTACCAGATCGCAATTTCATTTAAAAATATAATATAACAAGTAAACTTTCTTCACCAATTTAAAACGCTCCTCTACAAATACTACCAAATCAAATCATATCACTTAAAAACAGGATCTAACAAATAAATTTTATTTAGAAATTCATTCTTTATTAATTAATAATAGAAATACAAACTGAAACAAACAAAAAATTAGATGTCACAACTTAAAAATAAAAACAACTAACTATACGTTATTTCAACGCAAAAATATGATTAAACATATACAATTTATAAAAAACAACTCATGCTCTCGTGCGTATGGCAATAGACAGAAAGTATGAAAGGTTTTGGATTTTAGATATTGTAGTGTTTTATTAGCAATAATTTCACGGTAAATTGTATTTAACTAATTGTAAGTTAGTTTGACTATTTAAAGCATCATCCCTGATAAGGCTAGCTTTTGAATATTCCTATAATATACCCCAGCGGAATAATTTTGAGTATTTCCACAATTTACTTCATCCTCCTCGCAGTCAAGGCAAATTTTCAGGGAATGACAAACCTTTTCTACTGGGTCTGCAACTATCTGAAGATCAGATCACTGCAAGTATTATTAGTTACCAACTGTATGAAATGTGAACCTAATATGCAAATACAAAATCAAAGTATAAAATCAACAGTGAAAATATAGACAGAAGCTTCGACCATTAGTTTCCAAATCATGATTAGGAATCCAACAAGACACAAAGCAAAACACACTAAACCAGTTAGCACTACTCAGCTACAAGCTTAACACAAAATCTCCAATGTAAAACATATAGAAGGAAAAAAAATGTAAAATTTGAGCAATTTATCTCAATAACTAGGTGCACCGATAATAACTAAAACGTCTCATCAGCACATCGAATTCCCAAAGATGTTAGAATAACCAAACACTAATATCATCTAGGTCGAACAGCAACCACCTTTCTTTACAGTCGATACATCATCCTTGGACCCTACATTGATAGTCTGTCCCTTGGGCAAAGTAGCAGCATCATTGCCGACTTCAAGTGCTTTTCTACTTACCACCCTGTAAATTTGAGTGAGCACTTCGGTGAAAGCATTTTCAACGTTCATCGATTCCAGAGCAGATGTTTCCATAAAGAAGGTGCTTTCTCTCTCAGCAAATGCTTTTGCATCTTCTGTCGTGACTGCCCTAAGATGGCGCAGATCTGATTTGTTGCCTACAAGCATGATGACTATGGTGGAGTCGGTGTGATCTCTGAGTTCTTTTAGCCATCTCTCCACGTTTTCAAATGTTACGTGTCTGGTCACGTCGTACACTAGAAGGGCTCCCACCGCTCCTCTGTAGTATGCACTTGTAATTGCCCGATATCTGTTCAATGAAAAATCAATTGGACTAAGGCTAAATATTTTTCAAAATGAAATGCTGGTAACTGGTTCGATTTTGATTGTATACTAAACAAATAACAATGGTTAGAAAACATAGAATCCTTCTTTTGAGAAACTATCATGCAATTTAGTAAAGATGTTCTGCTTCAGCACCAAAATGGACAAATGGCTATAGTACAGCGATAGGCTTGATGCAATTATATTTCTTAGTTATGTAATTTTAAATAATTCTGACAGCTTATGTTACCCTGCTGGTTATAAACCTGTACAGCAATCTTACCAACAACTTTAAGAACTATCCTTGCATTCAACCAATAAGTTGAAGAAAATGTCTCTATTCTCATCAGATCCATAATAGGTTGCAGCCGTTTTCGCTTAATAGACATGATTTAGTAGCATATCTACTTGTAGCAATATGAAAAGGGCTAGACATCTAGTATGATGATTTTAGATAAGCCATGCTTCTCCTTGAAAAAGGTGCAAACTTTCAAGCCTTGTTTCCATTTTTGGGTTTCTAGAAGATATGTATTAGCTAGGAAGAAAAGATTTATAAGCACAAGGGATATACTTACACTTTCATAAGCAGTAGGAGGTAGACCCATGTTAAAGCAACGTATTAACCTAGCACAAAATATACTATGTAGTAGGAAAAATAGTATAAGATGAAGCAAATCCTCTGCAACATGTGATTATTTCAAATTGAACATAAAATATACAATATAGAAGGATGGAGGATGAGGAAAAATAGGATAAATTTTTGAAATGAGCATGCAAAAATAAGTTATTACAATTATAGGCCTCAGCCAAAATTAATTGCAGAAATATATCTCCTTTTATATGGCTTGCGCATTTATGGAATGCGCAAGCTCTATTTTTTATTAAAAAAATTAACTTGCGAATTTCTGAAATGCGCAAGCGTTATTTTTTAAAAATAAACATGCGCGTTCCATAAATGCGCAAGTACAATTTCGGACCTGAAATAACCAACAAGCCCTCTTTCATCCTCGTTTCTTTTCTTCCCTCTCCATCTCCCCAAAACCCAAATCCAACCTCCAACCTCATCCTATTTCAATTCCAATCCCCGATTTCAATTTCAAATCAAAATAATCTATAGTTTAGCTTCAAATAATTATATCAAGAAATGGACGGTTCGTCTTCATCTTCTCAAACTAGAGGTAAAAAAAATTGATTTTGGATTAGCAGATTTTTTTGGTTACGTATAACTTAGTTTAAGTATTATTGTTATAGTTAATTAATTTAACGTTAAAATGTTAGTGGTTGCAAAATTGGTTTTGGAAACCCTAGTAATTTTGATAGTGAGTGAATAATTGGGTGTCAATGGCTATGTATTGGATGATAAATTTTTATAGAATTATCACCCGGACCCGTTGATACAAGTGTTTTTTATCTTCAATAAAAACATGAAAGTGAAAATCAATCGCTTATGAACATATTTATTTTATATACATTGGTTTTTAATTGAAAATGCAATATAAAGTATTAATTTTTATTTGTTGTCATAAATCAGGACGTACAAACAATTAAACCTGCAGACCATTCTAGCAAGCTTAAAAGAAATAGATTATAAAGATCCTAGATTTAAACAAAACTTCAGAAAAAATGGTTTTTGAAAGCAATGCAAATTGAGTTCATTAGACTAGATCATCATCTTCTTACGGCATTGTATAATCGAGGTCTGAGACAAATACTTTTCATATGAGAGCAGGTGAAATGACTATCACATTATGTGATGTTTACTTTTTATTTGGTTTAGCCACGGAAAGCTTCCCGATATATATGACAATGTAAAGTATGATTATATAAAATTGTGTCATGATTTACTTGGTTTATTTCCCCATCCGACTGCAATAAAACTTAAAAGTGAGATGAGTATGACTTGTTTTAAAACTGAATTTCAAGAACCACTCGGAGCTGATGCGACAGATATAGAGATACTTAGTCGTAGTCGTGCTGCAATTTTGTACTTTTTAAACTGTCGGTTTTTCCTAGATCATTCAAAATGCCGATTTAACTTGAAATTTTTGTCGTTTGTGGATGATTTAACACATTGTGTCAGTATTTTTGGGGTAATGCAGTACTTTATTACTTGTATGGCGAGTTGACGAATGTTGCATTACAAGAAACAAAATTATTAGACGGTTCTACAACATTGTTGCAATTATGGACTTGGTCTCATTTAACTATTGGACGTCTTGCTCCAACAATTTCTGCCAATTTAGATCCTTTTCTTCAAGTTTGTTGTTGGTGGAATTGTACTAGAAGTTGGTGTGAAACTCCAAAAAATGTACGATTTTACCGAAATGAATTGGATTTATAGCAGATGATAGTTTTCATTTTTTTAAGCATATGAATTGTTAAATTGTCTTGTTTTTTGTATAGGTAAGCGGGATATATAATGCTTTAGAGGTGGTTGATGAAATTGAAGACAACCGTTTTGAGCCGGAGAAGTTGAAAAGTAAGTGTATTGACTTACGATGTTTACTCGACTCAATTTTAGGTAGAAACAAGTTACATCGACAGACAAGACCTTTGCATACGGCACAAGAAACATAGACTTGAGTGGAGGACAAGAAACACATACAGGAGTGAAGGAACAAGAAACGCGTACAAAAGGCGGAGAAGGTGAAACACATACCACAATGGCAAATGAACAAGAATGGCCTAGACGAACAATTTGCATCTGGCGAACAATCTCTAAAGCAACAACAAGAAGAAATCTTTTTTATATTTAGAATCAATGTTGCAGTATGATGGTGAGATTAATGAAGATGTTAGCTTTAGAATTCGAACGGGATGGATGAAATGGCGACTAGGGTCTGGCATTCTCTGTGACAGGAAAATCTCACAAAAGCATAAAGAAAAGTTCTACAGAACAACAATCAGGCCTGCGATACGATATTGTATGGTGCAAAATATTGGCCTACTAAAAGACAACACTCCCGGAAGATAAGTGTAGTAGAGATGCGTATGCTGCGATGGAGTTGTGATCATACAATACAAGACCGAATTAGAAATGATGATATACGTGACAAACTTGAAGTAGCACCAATTGAAGAGAAGCTAGTCCAACACCGCTTAAATTGGTTTGGACATCTCCAACAGACGCCTCCCAAGATACCTATGCATGTTGAAATTATAGACCGCATCGAATGCTTAAAGAGAGGTAGAGGTCGACCAATGTTGACATGGGAGGAAGTAGTAAAAAAGACTTGAAGAATTGGAATACATCCGAAGAGTTGGTGTCAGACAAGAGGACGTGGAAGTTAACGATTCATGTACCAGAACCATAAGCTAGAAGTTTTTTGCTTAGAGTTAGTTTAGGGGTGGTGTTATAAATTTTAGATTATACGACTAGTGAATAGAAGCCTAAGACGTAGTGTTTGGTCTTCGTTCCCCACTACCATTAATATCATTATTACTACTATTATTATCATCATCGTGGTTTTTTTTTATTTCTTTATATTTTTTTAATTTTTAATTTTTATCTTTATTTTTATTTTACTTATTTCTTATTATTATTTGTTTAATTATTTTACTTTATTTTATTATTATTATCATGGTTTTTTTAATTATTATTGTTATTATTACTTTTAAATTGGCTTTACCCTTTAGTTTTGGATTCCATCTCTAGCTGACCCCAACTTATTTGGGAATAACGGCTTGGTTGTTGTTGACATGTTATAGTAAGGGACAAAAAAATTCAAATCGGGCTTGAGCAACCAATTCTTTGGGCCGGCCCCCACCTAATCTCACCGGCAATTTTGTATAAGTCTAAGGCTAATACTTTCCAGATAGTTTTTCCTTTTCCCTATGTGTAATTTTATCTCTCCTAACCTCTAGAATTCTTCATTTTATTTTCCTTTGCTTCTGCTCATTTCTGGAAATTTTCAGCCTCAATCCAATCTTATAGTAAGTTTCTTTTTGTTTCCTCGCCTCTAAAATATCACCTACCGCCTTTTTCCTCTTTTCGCAAAATCTAGCCATTTTTCCACCCTAATGCACGACTGCCATTTAATATATCTTCCGAACCTCGGACAAAATTGTCTTGTAAGTTCTGTTCATAGTTATTAATGGCACACGGTGCAAAAGGACGCAAAGTCTTCTTAGAGACTTGGCGCATGGCGCGGCAGATGACGCGCGCCTTTTTAGTTTACTGCGCATATTCATATTTTTTTATATAAATTTAATATATATAGCAATTAGTTTAAAAAATTTAATATAATTTATAATTTTTATTAAAACATGAGTAATAAAGATTTTTTTCTAGACATTTTGCAAAAACATCATCAAATATAATATCATAAGTATATAATTTCAAGCATAATAGTCTATGAAAACCAAAATTCAAGATAATAATTTATATTACCGATAAACTAGAAATCTAAATTTGATTAAGCAATCATATTTATTTAAATCAATAACTGCATCATCAGAATCATAAGTTTTAGCATCTTACTTATTTGTCTCATATTGATTAACAATTTATTCAGTGCAACCATAACAAGAACTATTTGTTCGTTGGAGATTAGTTTGAAAAAAACATCCATTTAAGATTATTTGTTCAGTACAATAATAATTAGAACAAAAAGTTCGAAGTTCGTTCGAGATTAATTTGAAGAATACAACCATCTGAAGTTATTTATTGGTGCAAGGGTGTTAATTAGAACGGTCGGGTCGAATCTGGATCCAACATAGCGAGTCTCGATCCTAGTCAGGTTGGGTTTTGTCGAGTCTAATTGTATATTTTAAAACTTTGACCCGACCCAAGGTTCGATTCGGTTCGGACCCGATTATGTAATAACTCTAAAAATGTATATGTTTTCTCGCTTTTTGTCTAATCTTCCGAGTCAGATCGGTTTTCATGTTATTTTCCATCAACTAGACCCGAACCGGGTTTTTAGTCGGTTTGAATCGGTTTGATTCGGATTTGCGGATCTCGATTCTAACTGCCCATCGTAATTCGATGCGGTAATAATATGAATAAATAGTTCAAAGTTTGTTGGAAATTAGTCTGAAGTGTAATCGTATCATTGTATTAAAAATATATAATCCATTCAATCATTGTTGGAGATTAGATTGAATTGTGAAAAATGAAAAAAAAACATAAAAAAAGTAAAAACAATGAAAATTATGAAATGGCACGCCATATTTGCATCACACGTCATTTGCGCCATACACGTCATTCGCCGCGTCTTTCCATGTGCGTCGCGTCATACGGAAGAAACGCGCAAACGTCGCGCCATACCTTGCGCCATGGCACGCATCGTAGCGCATCTTTCACAACTATGGTTGTGTTTGCTTATTGTTCTAATGCTCTAAAATTGCTAAATTGACCAGTAGATACCTAATCACAATTTGTTATTCTGACATTATTGTCTAGACGCTCACAAATTACATTTCTTGTTTGCTTGTTCTTGTTGTGCGGTAGACTTCTAAGCATGTATTTTTTATTTTATTTTTGAAGTTTGCAGTGGATTGTTTCTGATTTAAAAAGTTTGCGTATGATTATCTCTGACTCGTGTGTGGTTAAATTATTTTGTGTGTTGTTGCTACTTGCTTTGTTAATGAGTTTTACAAAATAATTGAAACTTTCGTGTAAATTTATATTTAGTTGTTCAATTGTATTTTGTTATGGTGAATAGAGTTTAATTGTTCTTCAAGCAAGTTTTGTAAGAAATGATGATTTAAGTTGTTATACATTCATTATTTAGTGTTCCTAAAGTAAGCATTGAATAGTCTATGATCTATTTGTAAATCATAGCCTGCTAGTGATTTAGTGTTGTTAGCGATACTAAAACATAGAATAGAGTCAGTTTTATTTATGCTTTGTATAGAAGTAGTGTTAACTAACATGAAACTATACCAAATGAAATACTGATAAATGTATTCTATATACACACACATACATATAACACAAACAAGCGCAAAAGCATGTTACTTTTTTTTTAACATTGCTGATTTAAATAACTGTAATACTTTTGAGTAATACTTTAGAGCCCGAAAAGTAGCGTAAGGAAAACTGTGGATTTGAATCCAACAGTGGAGTTCGGGGGTGCTTCAGATTATTCCCACGCAATTTGGAGCCTAGGTTTCGAGACCTTATAAAATTATCGAATACTTTTATACTTGAGATAACAAACAAAGTACTGAATCTGAAGATTTACTACATGTATCTTACCATGTCCTTTATCTATGTAGTTTTTATCCGAAAACTTATCATACTATAACATTTTTTAATAAATAAAACGTGATGTAGAATCAATTTTGAAGGTTAGGGGGGAGGGATGAAGATGTTATGGTTTGGAAAAAAATAATCTTTAGAAAGTGAAGCAAAAGCGTAAATAAGTTATACCACTACTGTTGAAATTTCTGGTTTATATCGTTTGAGTGGCATTTACAACCGTCTTATGTATTTGATGTATAGGTAAATTGTTTTTTTGTAGCTTTACTATTTTTAGAGGTCACTATTTATCTTGCTAGCCTTATGATTCATTTGAAATAATCACAAGAATAACATGCCACCTTATGATATACCGCTTTCACATATTGCATAAGCAGTGCATTATATGTTTATATACACATAATATTGTAATGATTCCACATGTGTTGTCCATTCTGCCTAAATATGTTATTTATGTATAGTAGTTGAAGATTTATTATGAAAAGATAAGAATAAAAAAATATTTTTCAAAGCCTATAGCTAATAACCACACAAGATGAGAAAGTATAATTGAAACCTGAACGGTTATCAAACCATAGAAAATATTTTTTGATGGCTCCATAGTACAAATAGATTTCTGAACATTTGGATGTCTAAAATAGAATTCTAAATGCTACATAGTATTGTGAGAGAAGGAATGAATCATTGATTAATTAATGCGGACAATTGTGAACATGTTGCTTATTTTAGAGGCATATATTACATTTTCTGAATTTTCTAGTTGCCTAATTCATATTACCTTTGCAGAGTTTAGTAAAGCAAAAGCACAAAAAATATTGAATACCTGCTATAATTTTGTTCCCGACAATTAAGACCCACAAGCATATTGAAAATGATAGGTAGTGTGTTTGACATGCACCGGATTTTTCAGATTAAGATGCCAAAGAGAAAATGTTCTATATTCATTTCAGATCAGTTGAAAGTAAGATTTGAGTATCTACAAATTTTATGACTAGAAATATATGATGGCGTATGCTTTCTTGATTGGGTATCATATATTACCATCTTTGTATATCAAAACAAAAACATAAAAATATTTTGTAGAAAATTATATTAATTCTAAGTTGAATAAGGAAATATTCACTAACTAGATTGTGACTGAGAGTTTCTACAAGTTGAACTAAGCAATTTAGTTATCATTTTGTCTCTCTGGGAAATAGACAAGCTATCCCATTTGTAAAATAATTTCATATGACTATATCGGTCTCATTCCTTATGTTCTCTCTGCTTTTTTTCCCCTAAATTAACTATTAGTTGGTGTAAACTTGCTTTACTACTTAAATTCAATGACTATTTTTTAAATAAAGTTTGTGAGGTGAAAAGTGAAATTTCTCAAATTGTTATAAGAGAATGGTACTGGATTATAATGAAATATATGGCATACGAATAAAATATTAGATAAATCATTGTACTGTACAAGGAATGGTTAAAATTATATTATTATTATTTCTCAATGCAAGATTGTAAATCGCTTTAGAACTATTGTGCTTTTATTGCTTGTGTACGAAAGAATGAAGTCACAAAACTTGTTGCTTCTTTGGTTTAACTGTTGTCTTCTTTTGGTATGGTGAAATATACACTTACTACTAATTATGTTGATTAAGTTGCCAAATATCTTCAAGTATAACCTTAAGAGCTTATCTTGAAACCTATGCTACCAAAGGCTTTTGCCTAACCATCATGCACTTAACATCGTCATAGCACTTCATCAAGCCTCTGGTGGTGTTGCATTGCACTTTCTAGACCAAAATTTATTACTTGTAACAACATAACTTGGAACTCCTTTAAGACCAAAATTTATTACTTGGTAATGTTTTAGTTTTATTTTACTTGGCTGTTTATAGGACTTTGTTAGAATCTGAACGAAAGGCAGCATAATAAAACCTTGAATCCATGCTGCCATAGTATAATTTCAAATTGGCTGCAATGACGAAGTGAGACAAATTTTATGTTAGCCACACTAGTTTTGTTCATCTTAAAAGTATAACATTATTTTTCAGAAAGGTATCGTAGCTGACCAGAATAGAAATGTGATAGTGTCTACACTTGTGCAAAGATTTCAAAAAGAAGATGGTTTGGATCGTTCATATGAGTGATAAACAGATGGTTTTTTTTAACGTTTCATGCATGTATTGCCTTTACAGTGATTCCATTTATAATTACACTACAAATAAATGAATAATGAATACAAGAGTTCATAAATGTCTTTTGTTTAAATTTCAATAATGCATACATATTTCAAACATAGGGGTCGTATGTTAAAATCACACAAATTAAAAGCAATAATTTAATAGACATTTAATTCTAGAATATAATTTTAGTAACATAGGTCGTTAGAGAAACAATCATATTGATTATGGAGTATTATTATTACTATATATATATATATATATATATATATATATATATGTTATACAATATATTTACTTCAAAGACCACTAGCTCAAGTGGCAAATGGTGAGGCGCTCTAAACTGAAATCCTAGAAGTCATTTGAATACCACTCTTACTCTCAAAAAATAAAAAATTTATACAATATATTTATGTATGCACTATGTATGAATATACAAATATATCATTTCAAACACTTAACTGTTAATTGTTCTTTACTAGACATTTTCTTTAATACTTTTATTTGTTTGCTTCTAATGATGCGAATGTTTTTTTCAAATGTTTTACCTTTGAATTATTCGACATTATACAACTAAAAGGTTGGTTATCCACCGTCGTGTCGTGTGGTTGTACTAGCAAAAAACTGGTGTTAGGAAGAGGATTAACATATTGAGTTCGATAAAAATTCTGAACCCTGTGCCCGTGCCCAGCCTACTAGGCCAGGACTGGGACCGCCAACTGCCGCAACTTCTAGGGCAAACACATAAGATAACATCACTACATACATCCATGAACTTCATATCAATCAACTAAAAATAATATATCTATACATTGCAAATTTTAATATGCAAAAGCACGGATTATAGTCAATCATCCTCTATGTTCAACACAACAAGAAAACACACCCATAACCTAATATTTAAGATACAAGTTTTACGTTATATACAGCATAATACGTAAACAATCACAACAGATCTAACAAAATTTGACAAAATGAAACCTGATCCCGTCAAAGCACAAACCTTTCCTGGCCAGCAGTATCCCAAATCTGAGCCTTAATGACCTTATCATCAACATGAATACTCCTTGTAGCAAATTCAACCCCTATCGTCGATTTCGACTCAAGACTGAACTCATTCCTCGTGAATCGGGAAAGAAGGTTCGATTTGCCAACGCCTGAATCGCCGATCAATACCACTTTGAACAGGTAGTCGTAATCGTCGTCGGCTCTGTACGCCATGGCGATACGCGGTAACTTACCACCGCTTATTGAATAGCTTGCGTAAAATTGAGTGAAGGAAAGAATTTTGCAACGAATCTGAGGAGATCCATATCACGTTGTATTGTATCCTAGGGGTGCACCTGAATGGGGCTTTGGTTAACCCCGAGCTTGCCTAGCCATCTCGGAGGTGGCCAACTTAGCCAGCATTTATGATGCCATGGTAGAAGGGGGAAAAAAAGGGTAATGTTGTTGGTTACTTATCCGATATTGTAAAGCAACCATAATATTTTAAAAGGATAAAATTTCAAAGTAGGCTAATTTTCGAAACAATTTCGCGATCGGTGTTGGTTTTGAAACTTATTACCAAACACGGTTTGTTTCAGCCCAGTCAGCATCCAGTCAGTTTTTTGTAACTGCCACGAAAATAGCGCAACTCTTAGTTGCCCCTATGGCATTCAAAAAAAATTTTAACGATGCGCAACTCATATATGCGTACAGTTTTTTTATAACTGTGCGCAACTAAAAGTTGCGCATTGGCATTGTAATAAGCAAGCGCAACTCATAGTTGCGCCTGCTATAATGTGGTGCAGGCGCAACTATGAGTTGCGCCTGCACAGGTTGCTGCTGTTAAAACAGAGGCAGCAGCAACATTTGCTTCAACCCTTTCAAAACATTTCCCAACCTCCTTCATCTTCTTCATGGCCGAACCCAACATCCTCAAACCCATTTTTTAGCCAATTTGCATCAAATTATCATAAAGTCCCTAAATTTCTTCTTCATTCTTCGATTAAACCAAAGCTACGACAATCCTTTCACCCACACTCGCATTACCATTAATTTATATGGATAATTGGGAGATTCCAAATGAAGTATTGGTGAAATATGTTGAACGGATGAAAGCTGAAAATGAATTTGTTCCTGAAACTCAGTTTGAAACAGTTCCTGAAGCTCAATTTGAGATAGTTCCGCCATCTAATGGTGTTGTTGTTCAATATGCTTTGGATAATCAAGTTTGCTTAGGCGAACCGAATCAAAGACCGGGAAAATAAATTAGCGACGAAGGACGAGTGAGACAAGATACACATCCACTTTGCCACTGTGGAGATGTTTGTGAGGTAGTTGTATGCAAGACTCAAACAAATGTTGGACGTCGGTTTTACGGATGTGTCGGTTACCTTGATCATATAATTAACCCGAAAGGTGTTGAGTGTTGTAATTTCTTCAAATGGCAAGATCATCCGTTGACCCCTAGGGGAGTGGAGTATGCACTAGAGATGCAAGCCGAAGTGAGACGTTTGGAAAAGGCAAAAAGTCCGCTTCGACATCAAGTAGACTATTTGCAGTCCGTAAATCCAATTTGGAAAGGGTTCTAGTAAACTGAGTAGTGCAACTGTAATGTAATGGATCTGTATCAGACTTGTTTAATTGAGTTATGTATGCTTAAGTTTTAATGAAGGCTGTATTATTTGGTTGTATTTTTACTTGGTTGTTGTAATGGATATGCAATACATGGTGTATTATTTTTTGTCTGTTATGTTTATTTGACGGTGGATTTAAAACTGTGGAAAATTCATAATTTTGCTGCGTATAAATTAAATCAAAGTAACATAACATAGCAAGTAATTTAAATATTTGACATAAGATAACCTTTGATAACAAAGTTGCGTACAGAATAAAAATATAAGTTATACAGTTCACGAATGACAGAAGTAGTAGAAACAAGTAAAATATTTATTGTTTCACACACGTTCTTCTCTTATGACCCAAGTTACCGCATTGTCCACATCTGTCCTATCTTCTGTCCCCCATTTCGTCCATGACTCCTCTTATTCTTGTGGACCTCGGTCTTTTTATATTCCTTCGCGTTGGCGGCGGGAGTATAATAGGGCCTTCATGTACATCCCAATATCTACTGTCGGGCACTGGATGAAAAACCGGAGAATAACTATGTCTATAAATATCTGTCGTAAACCAGGATGAAATAAGATCATGGTAAGCTCTGTTCGCTCCTCCTCTACATCGTGCGCATGCAGCTAAAACATGGGGACATGGAAAATGAGCTAGAATAGGAATATTGCATGAACAGTTGCAGTTGTCATTGGCAATATTTACTGTGTAGTTGCACGTGTTTGTATCTGTTACTTGCCACTCCGTTAAGCTGAACCAGTTAATGGTCATATTACGTGCTTCTGCTGAATATTTTTCCATCATTTTGTCATAATTTGGCGTGAGCGAAGATGCGTAATCCATTCCATCGGTACGTCTTCTGTAGAAGTAGCTATTAAGACGATGAAAGATACGTGTCATTAATGCCTTTACCGGTAACGATCATGCACCTTTAAGAACTCCATTGAAACTCTCCGAAGTATTGGTAGTCATCATACAGAAACGTTCATCGTTGTACTTGTAAAGAGCCCACTGTTCATCCTTATGTCGAAGACTTCTATCAATCCATCTGTCAACAGCCGGACTCACATTTTTTAGTTGCTCTCTGAGTTCTTTGTATGTTAACTCATCTCTTGCTTCAGCACAAGCATGAAATAAGTTTTGCAAAATCTTACTACCAAAACCAACTTTTTTAAAGTTTGCTTTCAAATGGCGAAGGCAGAAGCGATGATGATGTGGTCTTCTCCACTTCTCTTGCAAGGCAGTTGGAATTCCTTTCATTCTATCGGAAATGAATGTAATGCATCTTGCATTTAAAGATGGAATTAAGTGCCCCATGCATGAAAAAAACCAACCCCAAGTTTCCGCCGACTCCGTCCGTACAATAGAAAATGCCAAAGGAAAAAGAGAGTTGTTTGCATCAACTTCTGTAGCCACAAGCAACGTACCTTGATATTTACCATACAGATGTGTTCAGTCAATAGAAAGAACCGGACGACAATGCTTGAAACCTGCAATGCTCGGTCCAAATGCCCAAAAAGCCCCCCAAAATTGTACTCCTTCTGTATGTACATGATAAACAGTACCTGGATTGCATTTCTATATAGCATGAAGAAACTGAGGCAAGTCATTGTACGAAGATTCCCAATCGCCAAATATTTTAGACACCGCTTTGCTAAGTCCTTTCCAGGCTCTCATGTAGCTTATTTGAATTTTGTAAGTGTTTGCCATAAGCTCTTGGACAGATTTTGCAGTGTAACTTGGGTTCGAATGAACATGTGGAAGGACTTTGGTGCAAATGAATTTGGTTGTTGCTTGTTTGTGGTTCGAATTGATGATTGGATTTGAGCAAGCATGATTACCACCGTATTTTTTTATCACCCACTACCTAGCATGATTTCTTTTAGACACAATTGCATGAAGCCGCCATGGACAATTAGCATCAATATCACATATAGCAGTGAACTCCCTAGCACGGGACTTTATGTTTTTAAATGAAACTGGACGCTTTATTGACCATTCACTTATATGTTCAATTAAAGATTCCTTCGATTTAAAAATCATACCAACTCGAGGGCCTTTCTCCACACATTCCAGTCTGAATATTTCGCCGGTAAAGTGAAATTCTTGCATAACAGATCTTTCCATAATTGTATCATTGCATTGGTCATCTTCTAACGATTCTTCCAACTCGATATGCTCATTAGTATCATCAACTTCCTTTGAAATATCATCTAAAGGAGCGTCATTGTTAACATTCATAACATCGATCAATGTTTCATTGTCGTCAAGTGAAGCAGCGATTTCCATGCTATCTAAATGGGAAATTTCAATATCAGCATTTCCACCCTCCATATCCTCGGTGTCAACATCTTCATCTTCAATTTCATGCAAGTAGTCGTTTGAATTCGAGGTTGGAATTAACTGTGGAGGACACGATGGATATGGAAGGAAACCATACCCGGGTGACTGTGATGGATATGCCATGACACCGTACCTGTACACAAACATTTGACTGTTAAGTACAAAAAACATGAATAAAACATTCATACAGCACATAAAAGCATACCCAGCTGCTTGTGCGTAAATGTTCGATGGCTGGTAGGAGTAGTGTGGGTAATACATTTGACTTCACTCAGCAGTATTACTGGGTCCGGGTTGGCTTGCATAATCAAATATTTGAGCTTGTTGTTTAGTTGTATGTACCACCTCCGTCTTCTTAACATACAGCTCAATTACTTTCATCCCCACACAAAACATAGAATCGACGTCGTCGTCGTCGTTTACCTCAATAGCAATTGGTCCGTCATCCGTTACCCATTTACTAACCAATGAGATGTCGAACTCCATAGAAGCAATCTTTGTAGCTTTGTAAATTGTCGCTTTCAGCTCAAGAAAACTGCAACCCCTCCTGACTTTCGATCCCTTATATTTTCCGCCAACATAGGTTGGCTTGCTATTTTCATCGATGACTAAATCACCGTCATAGTGACAAATAATCGGTACGGTAGTCACTGATCTATCAAAATAACAGAAAGTTAAATGTCAACACTAGATCTATCAGAATTAGTGGATTAGGGTTTCGATTCTTTACCTCAAGTGTAGATGAACGTGCAATCTTTTGCTTATCTTCGTAGAATTAAATTATTTTGAGTGGAATGTTGTGTTGCTGGCAGTGAAAATAATGGCAATGGAGGTTAGGGTTTCTAAAAGAAAATGGGTTTAAGGAGTTGTGTTTGTTTGGGAAGGAGTTGTGATGTTTATATGTTGTTGTTGGGCCAGGGGATAACCTAGGTATGCAGGCGCAACTTTAAGTTATGCCTAAACGAAAATACTTGGTGCAACTCATAGTTGCACACAATGTATTCATAAGGGCGCAACTAAAAGTAGCGCCTGCAACTTTCCAAAGAGCACATAATATTCTTGCACAATTCTAAGTTGCGCCTGCAACTTTTCAGATTTCCAAAGAACAAATAACATATGCAACTTTCATAAAACATTAACTTTCATATAATAACAACCTATAAGTACAACATTTCATTCAAATGTGTGAAATATTTCATACAAAACATCATATTTCATATAACAACATGTTTCAAGTCAATAATACAACATCGCAACACCTACAAACCAGCAAGCTTCAAGCCAATACAAATTCAAAACAAAGCAACCAAATGATAGACCAACACAACCCTATCTTCTTACGTTTCTACGGTCGCGTAGTGTTCTTTGAGTTTGCGTCGGAGGCGGTTGAGATGGTCCAGCTTCAACTATTTCCTACCCGGCTGGCTACCTTGTGAAGGACCCCCCGTGCCTCTAAAACGTCTTCTTTGGTAGGTACGACCAAAAGCCTGGGGCGGATGAGGCACATACGGTGGTGGTCTTTCTAGCTTATGCCTACCAAGAAGCGACTTGATAGTTTCCTTGATGTTGAAGCACTTTTCTTTTACTCTGTCCTCATCTGCAGGATCTTCCAAGACATCGTCAACTTCATTGGAAATCATATACAACCCTTGAACCTAAAACACAAGAATCAATTATGCAAGTAAGTAAAGCTTGTTGAGGAAGTTAAAAGGTTAAAACTTATAAAACGCACTAAATCACGTTCCACCGGTCCTCGTGGAGCATATCTGGGCAGTCTAGTAGACGATTCTTTAAGAAAAAATCATCGTGCGATATGCCAGTACCAACTATAGTATTGCTCGATTGACATTCTTAGTACGCGTTCAACCTGAACATGATCTAACCTATGATCCCACCTTGCGACGTGCGTGTTGTACAAGTCTTTATTCCAACCGTGTGGGAAAATCTGCTCGGTTGGATCCGGTATATGCTGATGAAGGCCAAATTGCCTCATCACTCTATCGGGTAGTGCATGGCTACACTTTGCAAGCAAATAATGGGGGTCCTTGCATACCAAGTCTGCTCCCCATCCAAGCAAATAGGCGGCAGATCCTGTACAATCTCAACCATGTATGGCATCCAGTCAACAGCATACTCATCCATAACATCGAGCTCATTGCGATAGAATGTGGGATGACGGGCTGGATTATCTCTCCAACGTCTATCTTCGGTCCATCTAGTCATAAAAAAAATAGTATGTGAATATTGGCATAAATCAAAAAGTTTTCAGTGTAAATTTCAAGTTGCTTTTACCTTGCCCCGTACGGTAATCCCGGAGCGACGTTGGCACGAACATTTGGCCGTCCAACAGAAATACGCGTCCAAGACCATAGCTGCATATTATCAGTGTTAAGAAACGCCTTTCAAAATATTTCATAAATTTGGTACACCAATAAGTCAAAACCGACATACCTGTAGAAGGGTTAGGCAACCTGCTAACCCGTTCGTCTTTCTTAGTGCCACATTATCCAACTCTTGTACAATGTGCATAAAACAGCGCTACCCCATGAATAATCGGAAATGATGGCAAAATCCTCTAGCAAGTACAACCATTTAATGCTAACTCTACCCTTCGAATGGTTCGAAAATAGATGAGATGCTATAAGAAGCAATATAACAGCCCGTGTGAACTGTTCTAGCTCCTCAATAGATGAATCGACTGAAATCTCCCTGCCGATTATAAGGTCATTTATCCATTTGACCTTTAACTCTCTTCTATTGACCATCGCTTCTGGGGGTGGAATTTCACCAAGCAAACATTGACAAACCTCATCGGCGTCCACGTTACCACCGTAGTTCAACACAGCGCCTTTGATGGGAAGGCCAAGCAAAATAGATACGTCTTGCAGTGTAATTGTCATTTCTCCAAGGGAAAAATGAAAAGTGCAAGTCTCAGGTCTCCATCTATCGCATAAAGTTACGAGTAAAGACCTGTCAAATCTGATATATTTAATCTACATGAAATACCAGAATCCCGCTTGATGTAGTAATTGTTGAACCCGTTGATCTTCAACCATCTTCATCAAATCTTCGAAACTTTGCGAATGATTCAGACAATCCACCAGTTTACACTCTACAAAACAAATAATTATAACTTATAGTTAATTCAAAATGCGAAAAAGCTTGCAAAAATTTACTATAATTACAAAACAAATAATATTACCCTCATTAACTCTTCAAAATTAGAGCGGTGAATATCCTGCATATAAAGCACGCTACCGTCTACCGGTCCGCTTTTCGGTTCTTCAAAGTTCATGCCAAAAAAACCGAATTTTACAAATCGTCAATCAATTAGTGATTCGACGCTTCAAATTTGATTATTAACATGTAAAACAAGCTAATTTACGGTATTTCTAGCAAATACAACCAAATAATAAGCAATTAGAACTTAATCAAAAGAACAAGGGTTTTGAAAATTACCAAAATCTATTTGTGTTGAAGAGGATCCCGCTTCCATTGTTGTAGCTTTGGTTTAATCGAAGATTGAAGAAGAAGTTTGAATAATTCTTGATAATTTGGTGCAAAATGGCTAAAGATTGGGTTTGGAGCTGATGGGTTCGGGCATGGAAGAAGGGGTTGGGGTTGGGAAATGTTTTTGGGTAATGAAAGGAAGGGTTGCTGCTGCCTCTGTTTTAACAGCAGCAACCTGTGCACGTGCAACTCATAGTTGCGCCTGCACCACATTATAGCAGGCGTAACTATGAGTTGCGCCTGCTTATTACAATGCCAATGGGCAACTTTTAGTTGCGCACAGTTATAAAAAAATTATGCACGTCTATGAGTTGCGCATCGTTAAAAAAAATTTGATGCCATAGGCGCAACTAAGAGTTGCGCATTTTTCCTGACAGTTACAAAAAGCTGACTGGACTGCTGACTGGGCTGAAACAAGCCCTGTTTGGTAATAAGTTTCAAAACCAACACCGATCGCGAAATTGTTTTAAAAATTAGCATACTTTGAAAATTTGTCTTATTTTAAATGTTACTGCATTTCCAATTTAATATCTTATTGTTTATCCATTACTAATCCAAAATAATTCTCTACTTTTACTTCTACGCATCATTCACTATTTTAAAATCAAAAATTATTTATAAAGAAAAGGCCAATGAAAAATGAATTTGACTTACTTTATATTCCAACAATTCAACCAAAATTCAGATTTCTATGATAATTTTCCACCCAACCAACGAAATCATCATAATTTCTAAACATTTGTAATAGCAATCTCAAGTACGTTATTGTCGGCTGTCCCAACAAATCGGTACTGCATACAATGATCAACCAATCAACCAATAATCAAAGAGCCTAAAATATTGACCGTAAAGGGACTACTCTAAAGGTAACTATAATCAAATGTCAAACTGAAGTATAATTTGAATTGTCGATTTGACTCTTATGATGAGAAGCCTAATCAAATACGAAATAATTTTAGTTATGAAGAAGAAGACAATGTATGGGGGAGAAATGCTGATTTTGGTCAAGAATCTGAATAGAGTCAAAGAAGAGCAAACACAAGAAGGAATTAACATCAACGAGACTTTTATTCTTGAAAGCTACGAACCACTGAAAAAAATACAAATCAAAGAAGATGGTTGAGTAACGAACAAGAAGAATTTGTTGTATGTTGGCGCGAGTGTTCAAAAGTTCAAAAGAAAGGTCATCACAAACTGAATGTGCATTTTGGAAATGTATTTGCAACTTGTTCAGTGCTTACATTCCTAATAATTTTTCTAAAACCTTTGAGTTATTGGAAAAACCAACGGAGAAGAATGAACAAGACAAGTTAGAAATGGAATGAGATCATGCGTGTTTTGACTAAAAGAGAAGAAAGTAAGGCCTTTGGTGTCAATTTCTAGTAACAAATGTTTACACACCACGTTATAATATAATAAACATCCAATAAATAAAAAATTCAGTTTGAAAAGGCTCACGAAGCATATGTAGTGGAGAATAAATGAGCTGCCTTCAATCTTCTACACGTCTACAATTACGTAAAAGAAGAAGACAAATAGAGCAAAATTAACAACCAACACACCGCTTTTTAGTTTGTTCCAAGAAAAATAAATGTTGATTCAAATAAAGTGACTTTGATGTTCTAGATGTAGTTGAAGGTCATGATATTACTCTGCTTTGTGATAACGATGCAAGAAGAGAATTAGGAAAGCAAAAATTGAAGAATAAAATCGATTATACCTCGCAGTACGAATGAATTGTGGAACTTATGTCAATCATACAAAACGAAACGAAATTGATAGAGGATGAAAAGAAGCATAAGAGAATGAAGAAATGCTTAGTGAGGAAGACCATGAAACAAAATCTAGAATAGGAAAGAGATTATATAAGAAAAGAAGAAAGACTTTATCATGTTGAGTTCATGGAAGTCCAACAAGAGAAAAATATATCAAGAAAGAAGTTGTTATTATGGCTATGTTAAAGTTTGACATCTCCAAGCTAGATCCTGATTAGCATGAAGAAATGCAAAGGAAGATCAAAGAATATAGCGCGATTGGGGCGGGATTGTCCACTATTTAGCCTAATTTTTACTCGTTTGTCTTTTATTATAATGTTGTTTATTGTATATTGTTTTTTTTAAATTAGTTGGTAGTTTTATAAAATAAGTAATGAATTTGAACATTGAACTTGATATTTATCTTATCAATTAACTGTATAGTAGTCGCCTTATACTACTTTTTGTTTCAAATCAATGAACAATTACACTAGTGTCGTTTTGTGAAAACATTTTATGTTGTCACGACCACTGCTAGAATTTTGTTCATAGACATTGCATCTTTTACATCAGGTAGAAAAATGTATGATGTTAAAAATCTTTATAACATCGTTATTTTTATTATCGATGTTGTATAAAACACACATCACATTGGTTTTTCAGGACGATATCAAAAATCTTTTTATTATCTTTATAACATCATTCTTTTACATTGATTTTTAGGGCAATATTAAAATGTAAATTTCAAATTTGGAAAAACTAAGTGTAAATATTTTGATAGAAAACATGGAATACACCCAAATGCCATCGTCTATGAGCACAACCGTCGCAAATAGTGCTATTTTTGTACAATTGTTATTTTCTTAAAACTTTAATTAAAAACATGGGAATTTGAGCAACAAGCCCCTATCAATAATTAAAATAGATAAAATGCCATTTATTAATAATTAGATATAAATCAAGTCTCACATCTTCTATACAAGGTGTAATGCGCCGTGGAAGATAAACAAATGCCATTTGTAAATAATTATATGTAAATCAAGTCACACATCTCGTATACAGAGGGCAATGCGCTACAGCAGGGGTTTGGGTGCTCACGATTCGCTTCCATCCAGTCCACAAGCTACCATGCATCTCCATCTGAAACTCGCCTTCGATGTATGCCTCGAGTTGCAAATAGAATTCGTTGCCTACTCCAAAAAGTCACCGCTCAAGTTCGTGATGGAACTACAAGTTCTTGATTACTATTCGAGTTTGATAGGTAAGTTTGGGTTCGATTTCTGGATCCGCTTGCAAAGAGTTCGGTGTTCACGAGTTCGTCTAGAGATGGTCTTGGTTCCTGTTGATGGTATGAGTTATCGACGAAGTTTGCCTTTAGTTGACGATTGTGACGCCCCACCTCTATAATCACACTAACCAAGGACAGTACTGGGTAATGCCGTCAATTGGTACAAAGAATAAGGCTGTTGAGGAGCGACCATCTGTGTAATTTCTTTGTGCGGTACCGATATGTCAGATAGTATGTCATGCATTTCATTTCAAGAGGAAATATGACATATCACATACAAACTCAAAGCTACTACACAGTGGCTATGTGGCCTTCGGAAACAAATATAAAATAAGCATAACATAAATCAGTCATAGATATTCATTTCACTAAGGCGGAAACAGATATGAATATAACACATAGAAGTGTACATCAAAGTAGTGGTCATACAAGATCCACTGCATCACAAAAGAATAGGTACAGGTGATAGACAAAAAATATGTATACATCAAGGAGTCTCTATCTCGAATGTATAAAAACAAAAACTACTAAGCTAAAGTAGTTATCCAAAAGTCAGAAGATAGTCCCTGCTAAGAAGTCAAGTGGAAGCACCTGAAACACCTCGGTCTGACCCGAGTATTATTTAAGAAGAAAAATAATAAACGGATCAGTCTAGCTATAATTATCATGTAAGATGAGATAGGATAAGAGATATGACAAATATATATGATACAACAAAAATCATACAATATCTCAAGTTTTCTCAAACACCAAAAAGAATGTCATATTCTTTAGCTTATTCACCAAATCACAAATATTGATAGAGTTTATCAATGCAAATCACAAATATTGATGAAACACAAATTCTAGAAATCAACAATTAGAAATCCAGAAAACATAAAAAGTGGAAGGCCTATCATAAACGGAAGCATGAAAACTCACCAACACGTGTATCACAAACGGGACGCTATCCCATGGGTCGCTAACCCATAGAACCTGTGCAACGACATAGTACAACAGTACGCCCGAGGAACCTGAAACTCAAATAAGCTGGAACAATGACGTAGTACAACGGTACGCCCGATGAACCGAACTCCATAAAACCCATAGGTTGCTAGCCTATAAAAAATGAGATGAAGCTCAACAGAACGGGGTACAGTCCCCCACGCGGACAAAGAGACATTGCAAATCGCTAGTCTAAACCTCAAAATGATCGTCGTAGATCAATAAGTGTAAATTACATCAAGCTAGTAAATATATGAGTTTAGCTTCATGTCCCATAACCACTGGCTTAACTTAAATATTTACGAACAAATTATAGATTTCCACTCGAAAATTGTCACAAGATTTCAATCGAACAAGTCTAAGAATTAACCGACGAAGTAAACGCAAGCGTTTCATACCACTTGTTTTGCTAAGTCGTTTAATTGGATTTCTTGTACGAGTGAGGTAAAGGTTTGTATATACTAATAGATTGGAAAACGGTTTTAAAAATGAGCTTTGTATTTAAAAGTAGTGTTGAAATCGTTTTTGTGAAAGAGTTTGAGTATTTACTACTAGTATAGAAACCTTTGTATTTTAAAGTGACCAATCATAGAAACGATTGTAAAAATAATCTATCACCAAAAATTCACATTCGACGACGTAAATTAAAACCATAAAAAAAATCGATATCAAATCCATCAAATGGATATTCCCAAAAATCCAGAAAAGAAGTCATCAAAGTCGATAATAAATGACTACAACCAACAAGATTAACAAAAATCGATTAAAACGGAAATTTGCATAAAAACAGGCAGATTGGCTGATTTTAACAACGCCAGACGTCTGGTGGTTCCCCCCAGACATCTGAGCTGAAGGACTGGAATTTTTCCAGATCACTCAGATGTCTGAGCTTAAGGTCTGGAACGTTTATTTCTTTGCCTCAGACGTTTGAGTGTTTTACCAGACGTCTGAGCTGAAGCTCAGGGCAAAATTTACCTAGGCCAGTGATGGCTAATTCAACTCGGACGCGATCGAATCAGCGATGGTGGCTAGGGATTTATGACAAACGACAACCCAACCCTATAGGCTCTTCAATACACTCCAAACAATATGTCCAAACATCCATAGTAGGATCTTCATAGGTTTTGATTTCAAAATACCAAAATTGGAAAATTCACCAAACCAATTCAATTCAAAAGCAATTAAACATGAAATAGATGTTAGAAATTCATACCTAACAACAATGAAAGCTATAGACATAGATGTGAGTTCAAGAACTCACCTTTAAACTCAAAAAATACAATTGAGAAGCTCTAAAACAAAGCAAGATCAATCTCTCTTCAACTTCACTTCAAGAACCTTCAATCTATGATCAAATGCAAAGTTTTTCCAAAGTTAGGTCATAGGAAAAATCAAGAATTAAAGAGGAATTGAGATGGAGAAGATGAAGAGCATGCTTACCAAAGCTTCTCCTTGATTTTGGAACTTGGATTTGAATTTCCTAATAATCTAGGGTTTAGGAATTTTAATTTCCTATCTTTTCCCCCATTTTTCCTTTTAGCTTGAGTGTTAGGAAATTATGAGTAGAATGAATGAAGAGGAGTGGAGTGGGAGGTATTTGGTAGAAGGTTTGGGTTCTCTTATTGGGTTAGTGGGCTAGAACCAAACCCAAAGCCCAAATAAAAATACCAAAATCCTAATCAACTCCAAACATATCAATGTTTATACTCAAAAAAGTTGTAAACATCGTTTTGAACTCAATGGAAGTGGTCTCGAGTCCGGATTCGACTGTTTTCAAAAAGTCACATTTCGGACTTTAAATTCAACAAACGATGCTATATTTAAATAAAACATTTAAATATATAATCGTAAAATATGCGGGTTGTTACAACGATGGACTATGCAGAGATGGTGTTTGTTGAAATGCCTTAGACGCTGTGCTCTTGGGGTTTTGTGTCATATGTTGTGAGTTTTTCTTGTAGATGGTTTGGAAATGCTTAGTTAAGTTATGCTTATTCAAATTTAAGCTCTTTTGTAAATACTTGAATGACAAAACTCAATCTATCTAATGTTTCCAAAATTTGGTTTGTGTCTTTGACTCATACTTCGTTTGTATTTTTAAAATAGACAAGTGTATAAATGAGGGTATGAATACCAGTGGATAGACATATTGTATTATGCATGGTTGGTGACATTGATGATAACTCGATCTCCTTCTCGGGCATAAACAGTTGGCTCAGGAAATTGCCCATTCACAGTCACAATTGGTTTGGCATGGCACAATCTGCTCACATTCTTTATAACAACATCAAGCTTATACTTCTTGATGGCAGCTTCTACCTAAAACAAAGAAAATGTTGCTATGACACAAGTAACAAACATGAAACAAGAGTGCATGAGCTGCTATGGGGATGTGAACTGCCTTCAGTGGAAACTTCACACTAATGTAAAGAGCTAACCTCCGTTTGTTGTTCAAAAAGTGGGAGAAGTGTGTGTGTTTGGTGTTTATGAATATGAGGTATAGTCTATGAGTATGAATGTTTAACATTATGTATTATGTATTAAATTTGTACTATGAAATATTATGTGTTTATACTATTGTTTGTTGTATATATAATCGTCTTTAACATTATTAAGTAATATATAATGTGCTTAAAACAAACTAACATCACAAATTACAATTATAAAATCGATTACGATTATATCAAACCAATGTATATGATATTCAATAGCATCATGTCTGATAGAATAAGTGATGTGTAGCTAAACCGATTTACATCGCTAATAAGTTTAAAACTGATTTCGGATGTACGTATAGAATCGGCTATAATCGGATGTCTAAACTTTGGTTATTTTTAAGATCACCCACTAATACATTGGTACATTTTTTTCATAGACATCGGTCCTAGCTCGATGTCCATGAACAAAATTCTAGTAGTGGACCAACTAAAATAGGCATGTCATTTAGTGCCATTGCTCTCAGTCATGTCATTTATCTCTATAGTATATACCTATAAAGTAATCATTAATAAACTATACCATAACTCTTCCCCTACATTTATAAAAGGATATCATTTAATGAACATTACAAACAAGTGTGATGTTTTTATCAAAAAATTGTCAAGTGTTCCTTGGCCAACAGAAGACTTACTTGTTATAGTAAAAGATTACATAGAAGCTGATCGTAAGCATAATGAGAGTTTGGATCAAGGTATGTACTAATAATGAAGGTTATTGAAACTTAGTGAATGAGGTATGCAACAATCATCCAGATTGTGGAGTTACACATACGACTATGGACACTCTAAGAGAGTACATGAATCTTACAAGGCCTTGTGATAAATACTACAAAATAATTAAAGTGGTAAAAGATGAAGACTTGTTTGAGGAAATTCATCACACTTTCGACTCTCGTTATACATGAGAATATTAGACTGATTTCAATGATCATGCTACCTTTGAACTTCGATATAGTTGGGGTACACACTTTGGTTGAATCCATATTATTTTTAATATCAATTGCACTTGCAATATTTGCTTAAAGTGTGTTTATTTAATTATATGTTTGCGTAACTTATTGGAATATAATGTGGATACCGTTGTCGTAATTCTGACTTTGAGGATCTATTACAAATTCTTTCAAAAAATAGTTTAGCCCTATCGAGTACAAAAAGACTATCGAACTATTCTCATCATGATTCAACAAGCCTTCTAATGACATCACTTGATTCAAAGTTTTGTACTACTTTGATCAAGCCAAGAACACAGTAGTAAAATAGTTCTGATAATTACCAAGAAAGAGTTATCGAAGTGGAGAAAAAGAAGATGATTTAATCACAAAATTGGATATTAGATGCAAGGATTGATACTCCTTATGTAGGTGATGTAGGATGTGAGGAGGGATTGCTTCTCTTCAAAAAAAACTATTTAAAAAGTCACTGAATGAAGGGTAGCAGCTATCAGCAAAAGTTGCAACTCTTCGAACGAACATGATTGTTCGCGGCCTCTATTTATTATGCAGGCAGCCGTATCACCGATCGACCGGTGGTACCTACATATGCACAGTAAATAGCTATGCAGTGTATCCTTCTTCATTCCATTTTTGACATTGTTCTTCCCTTCTTCCAAACACGCTCTCTTCTTCTTACTCTAAAAGACATGTTCCCAAAAAAAATCATTTTGATATTTTGAAAATATACAACATTCTCCCCTTATTTTCAAAGTTATAAAATATTTAGAATGGTTGCATTGAGTGACCGCCTACGTACCCAAGTGGAATCAAGCCGACGTAGTTCAAGGATAAGAAGTGGTATTATCGTGAAAACCAACACCTAGGTGATGAGTACATTTTGGATTTGAACTCTTCACTTAGTGTAAACTCTTCAAAGCTGTATCGAGGTTCTATGGTGAATGAGTCTTGAACCATGTATTCCTAGTGATATGACCAGAAGAATCACACATATCGATTTTCATAGGTTACCGTGTTCTGTATGCTCTGCACATTAATGGCCATGTGCTCTAACCCTGATTTTCATGAGTCTACTTAGAGAGTGGTCTTACTTACTTAGGAAACGACATGATTTCCATACTCATATATGTAAGTCTTTAAGTGCTTCTGCGGTACACTTGTTATAACAACCCGAAATTTAACCCGTAATAATTAATTTGTTAATTAATTAAATAATAAAATAACTTTGTGAAATTATCAGAATTAATCCATAGAAGTTGCACCATTGTGTTCGTGGTAATTTTTGATCAATTTCCATATATAGAACGTCAGAATCTGAGTTAATATGAGCAAAGAATGAAATAATCAACGAAACGAATATATATATATATATACAGGTCGATCGGTCGGTCGACCTGCGCAAGGGGACGGTCGACCGCCCGGTCGACCCACCTTCGCTTTTGGCAAGCGAACGTTCGTTCGTTTGAACGAATCAGTGGCGACCGAACACGTATTTTTCATCGTTTTTACTGATTTGGTCCCTCCATTTCTGCATCCGATGGCCTCTATTCAACCTATGACGTGGTTGCATCCTATTTAATCTCCAAATCCAATGGTCCGAGATCCACTTCTACACCTATAAATAAACCCCTAGACCTAACACTTTTTCTCATTCTAGGTTTTCTCCAATTGGGTTCACCTTTTTAGGAAGGACCCTAAACGGAATAATTTTTCCAAAGGAGAAAACCGTTATAAATTAATTATTTTACAACTCCAAGTGGATCCAGGAAGACCAAAGGAAGAGCTTAGGACCGGAGGTGAGTGATTGTAAGTATTTTAAGATTTCAATAAGTAATTTAAAATAAAAGGGTTTCCAATAGTTGTAGTTTTACTACAATTTTTGGAATAGCCTTTCAGTAGTTTATTTACAGTTTTTAGAATTATTTTCAGTCTATTTCCTTTTAGCTATTCTGTTCAGTAATTTTAGTTTATTTCTGTTAATTATAGCTTTTCCGTTTATTTATAGTTATTTACAATATGTTAGTTTATTTACTGTTATTTATACGTTATTTACATCTTCTTTTTACGTTTTGGATTTTCTTCTATTTTCAGTTTTCTTTTATTCCTCCTTCTTCTTCACGTATGGATTAGAATAGGATTAACATGAATACAGATTAAATTGTAAGAAAACTAAAATAATGGAATATAAGATGTAAATTTCAAAGACTGTAATATAAATGGAATTGGACTAAAATTACGCCCAATTATGACGTTTATTGGACTAAATTAAAAAGATTGGCCTAGTTATAACTTAGAATTATAACTAAAAAGCGTAAAAGATGAAAGAAGCTTATTTTTACACTTAGAACTTGGGTTAAATAATAAGCATGATTATAACGTAGGTTATAATAAGAAAAGCAACAGAATACGGTTTATTTTAAGACTTAGGAGAAATTAATAAGCATAGATAGTAGAGAAAAATGTAAAGGCTTATTTAAATAATTTACCTAAGTTAATAAGCAAAGATGAAAGTAGGACCAGTACCAAATAGCATTCCCTATTAGACAAAATGGTGAGCCTAGGGCACGCTTATGCTAAGAATGGTAGTAATTGGTTAAATAGAAGTCCAAATCACGAGGGATTTGGATAAGGGGCGCAACTAGATATTGTTTGGATAAAGGGCCAGTACCAAGCGTTTCCCCTATAGATTCCATGGACACATGGTGATCTCACATTAGCCTGAAGTGAGATGAGGGGCACGCTTATGCTGGAAGTTGGAGGTAATAAGAAGACCCAATAGGTGGAGCAGAAGGTAGCATGGGCATGGTGGCAGTTACGCATGCGACTTCCATTCTGGTGCTCAGTAATAGCTGTGAGTTCCAAGCGTTTAGTATGCGTGTCTTTCGTAGACACCACTGCCTTCTGTGTAGGGAGCTATATATGTCGTCCGGATCCAAAGTAGTTGCTCTGTGCATCTTTCGTAGATACCATTGGCTGCTGTGTAGGGAGTTGTATAGCGGCTGGTCCGTAGTAAGGTCTATGGAGTAGCAGGCCAATCAAAAAAGGTAGAATTAGGGTTACATCCTAATCATAGGATTAGGAATTCAGCCTAATCAAAGTAGAAATCAAGTACAAGTGCAAGCAATCAAAGTTAACATATCTTATAAATTGAGCGATATTTAATCATATTTATTTCCAGTTTATCTCTTTCCTATTTCCTTTTTTATCCTTATTTATGCTAGAACTATTATAGAGTCTATTACTTTTATCTTGCTTAAAGACTCTAGTAATTACTATCATTCACCAGACTTTTTAGTCTGACCCACTCCTCTATTTTCCCCTTTCTCCCCCTTAGGCAATCAAGGGAGAAGTCAGTAGATTGATCCAGCTTGGAGTTTCTTGGAAGAGATTTCTTCTATGTATTTCTTTTATTTCAGCTTTAGCTCTTTCTATGTACTGACTTTTTTGAGGGATATTATGTACTCTAATTTTAAGACTATGAATTTCATTTCATAAGACATGATGGGTTTTGAGACATGGATGTTGTATTTGGTATTTGACCTATTTATGAAGTAATTATGAAGCTTTGTTTTAATTAAGTTATTATTTTAGTTTCCGCTGTTTTTACCTATTTTTGTCTTGTGAATCTTAGTCTCTGTTAGTTTTAGTTATACCTACAACACACCACGCCTTTTAATGTGTCATTTTGGGTATATTAAAAGGTATGGGGGTGTTTCACTTGGTATCAGAGCCTAAGGTTACATGATTCCAAAACTTTTTAAAAGTAAAGTATTTTTCAAAATAACTTGTTTTAAAAGTATTTTTTAGAAATGAACTTTTAGAAATGATTTTTAAGTATAAAGGAATTTTTATAAAAATCCCCTCATAAGTCCAGTTCAATCTCCCTTTGTCTCTTCCCTAAACTATCTTTTTCTTTTCGTAGAATGGCTGATGCCCCGAACCTTCCCGAGGGCATTCCAGTCCCAGCCTGGTTTCATAAGTATTTATAAGCCACGACTCTAGAGTTGCATGGGCCAACGCCCAATCTTGCACCAACGGGTGGGAATTCCATCAACCCACCTACTGTCATCACTTTCTCTAAGCTTTGTAAAGATTTTGCAAGTTTGGGCGGGAACACTTTTTCTGGCAAGGAGACTTTTGTGGAAGCAAGAGTATGGCTTAGGGACACGGAGAGGATTTTTGATCTTTTGGGACTGGATGGTCAGCATCGAGTTCAGCTAGCCGCTTGGCAGCTAAAGGAGGAGGCATCTTATTGGTGGGAGGTGATCAATTTGGAGGGTATAAATGTTACTTGGGATGGATTCCGAGAGCGATTCGATAGGAAGTTTCTATCTCAGGCGGAAGAGAGTGTTCAGTTGGAGAGGTTTATCAATTTGAAGCAAGGGAGTTTGTTTGTTAAGGAATACATCAATCAATTCAATGAGCTATCGCGGTTTGGTATGGATTTGGTGAACACACAACATAAGAAAGCTATGAAGTTTGCGAAGGGATTGAATCAACCCCTTTAGGGATTAATGCTGACTCATGTACCTATGGGAGCTACTTATGAGTCTTTGGTCGAGATGGCGCTTATGTCGGATATAGTCAAGGAGGGAGAGTCTAAAGAGGAGGTTAAGTCAGAAGGTTCTAAGAAGAAGTGGTGGGAAAAGAATAAAAAGAAGAAAGGTGATGGTCCTCAGAAGCAGATTAAGAAAGGAATAAAGTGCCATGGTTGTGGGAAGGTTGGACATATGGCCAAGGATTGCTGGAAGGATAAGATGAAGGGTAAGTGCTATACTTACGGGCAGCTCGATCATATGAGTAGGAGTTGTCCCCAGGGAGCGAGTGCACCAGTTGTGCAGATTCAGGCGTTAGACGCAGCACCTTCCAGTAGCATTCCAGATTGAAACGACCCAACTTTCTACCACCAGAAAGTTGTATCATCTTTAAGAAAGAAAGGGGTGAGAAATAGAAAAGATAAAGAAGAAAGAAGAAACAACATCAGAATCTCAACAGCGGAACGAATGAAATATAATATATATCACATAAGAGATTACATAGTAACATATATATCAGAGTTACACAGGTAATACAACACAGACTAGACAGTTATAAACACCTGTCTAGTTAATACAACTCGATACAACTCAAATACAACACAGATACAACACAGAGATACCAACACAACGGAACACTATATATATCTACGACGCTGAAGCCTCCTACTCCATTGCTCCTCCACAATTCGTCAAAGCTAACCTGAATCCCTTGGCTACTCGTAAAAATTTGAGTACCCGAGAGTTTAAGAAAAATAGAAATAAACTCCGGGTCAGACATGGGTCTGGTATGAGTAACAGGTTAAAGTTGCTTAACTTTGAAAATCCTTTGAAAACAAAAGGTATTACGTAAGACTTCCCACACATAAACATGGAAAAGTTTTTACCTTACGCTAACCAAAACTTTGATAGGAAATTCAGTGATATTATAATAGGTCTAGGGTTTTCAAGTAAATAAGAAATAGCTGAAATTGTTACATGATTAAATTCCAGCATACTAGGTTTACAATCAAATCCGATGGCACTTATTGGATTTTGGATTCCATACAATGGCAGGGCTACTGGGGTACCGCCCGTCACAGTACCTGGCCTAGATCAGCGTACCGAGGATTACTCCCAATCCCCTACAACACAAGGCCAGAACCATCCCTTACTGGACAGTCCCGAACGAAACAACCCCAGCAGTTGTCGCGAATCAACTGCCCACTAAGCCGAATAAAAAGGGACATCTAGACAGGGGAAAATCTCGCTCTTAAGTGGGTGCGACCCACGAAGCTTTGCTGCACCTCCCCTGTTTTAGCCATTCCCGGTTGATGAGGCTTGAGGCTACGATTACCTTTAGAGAACACATCTCTTAGAATGCTCATCGTCCACCTGACGATGTTATGAAAGCATTCAATCCATACAAGTTCGTTTCGGGTTCGAACGAAACCGAAGGCATTATCTCGTTACACTCATTTTGGAATCACCCTCAGAATTAACGACAATAACCCTTGCACTCTGAATCTTCATCTTCACTTGAGATTCACGACCTATCGTTAATTTGGATCGATGTGGTTTTCGAATATCCAAATCTAGAAAACTCAATCCCGGTCTCATCGAAATCCAAACCGTATCTTTTAAGGCCAAGTTGTTTTAAAGTTAAAACAATTCATTTCAATTCAATTCAATACTTTGAATTCACACAGCATTTAACACAGATAAATATCACACATTTATCACAGATATATCCAATATCACATCACAGAATATCACAACATATCATCCAATAGATATCATCCAATTCAGATATAAACAAGGATTAATAATCACACCATTTATAATTAATTTAAAATGAATTAAATTAATTACCTTATCTTTAATTAATTTAAAGTAAATTAAATTAATTACTTCATTAATATAAATCCTGCTTACATACCATTAATTAATTATTAATTAATCAATTAATCATTCTCTAATTTCCATCTTGATTAATCATCATGGATTTAATTATCCTTTAATTACATTCAAGTAATTATCCTTTAATTAATTTCACAAATTAATTATCCTTAACCAAATATAGTAATTAATCTTTAATTACTCTATTAATTAATTAACAATAATTAATTACATTAATCCTTAATTAATTACATAAATTAATTACCCAAAATCACTTATTATAGATTAATTAATCTTAATGAATCAATCCTAACTTACATCATTGATTATATAAATTAATGATCCCTAATTACATTTTTGATTTAATTATTCCATTTAAATTAACTACATTAAGTAATTAATCTTTAACTAAACCACATTTATTAATCAGTCTTGATTAATCCCATTCAGTAATTAACTACCCTTAATTACTTCACTTAATAAATTAATTACTCCTTAATTAATTATCTTAATTAATCCCTTGATTAATTACAAAGTAATTTAATCCAAATTACTTCCATACTTAAATCCTCTTCAATTAATTACATACAATAATTTCCATTAATTACTTCACTACGTAATTATGCTTCATTAATTACATTAAGTAATTTACACTTATCAAACTATCAAGTGATTAAATTAATTAAACTTAATTAATTAACTTAAATAAATCACATTAAACTCAATTAATTACATTAAGTAATTAATTTCTTAATTACTTCCATTAAGTAATTTCACTTAAACATTTCACAAATGATTACCTTTAAATTAATTAATCTAATTAATTATTAAAATTAATCACATTAATTGATTATTAAATAATCTCAAGTTAATGACCTTCATTAACTATTATCAATTCTTTTAATTACTTTTCTTAAGTAATTAACTTAGATTAACCATTATTAATTTCAAATTGATTAATCTTTAATTATCAATTAATTAATCTCTAATTATTTAATTAATTAAGTGTTAACTGTAACTTAATTAATCCTTAATTACTTGATTAATTAATCTTTAATCATTAATTAATATCTAATTAATAATCCTTAATTACAAATTAATTATTCCTTAAATTAATTAATCTTAAACCTTAATTAATTAATTTAAACCTTTAATTACTTATGTAATTAATCATTAATTAATTAAATAAATTAATTACCCATTTTAATTAACTTAATAATCTAAAGAATCACAAAATATTAAATCCAAATCAAATTTAAGAAAAAACATTATTCTTATTAATGATTAAATTATCATTATCAAAAGCATTTAAAAAAAAACAATTTGCTTTCAAATTTACTTTTAAATTTCATTATCAAATTCATTTTAAATTTAAGATTTAAAATGAATACAAATTAACTTTAACAAAGTTTAAAAAAAAATTAAACCCTTTAAATTCTCATGTTAAGGAAATACTCATTTTATAAAAGAAGTTTAAAAGAATTTAAAACCAAATTCATTTTCAATTCAAACCATATTTAAAATATACCTGAAACATTCAAAGTTATTTAAAACAATTTAATTTTGAAAACTTTCTTTTATTTCAAAACTGGAATGCAGATTAAACTTTGATTCCAGATTAAACTTTAGATTTTAAAACCTACTTACATTTTAAATCTTCATTTTAAAATTCAAACCTTTTAACCATTTTAAAGTAGTTAAAACAATTTAAATTTAAAAACTTTAAATTATTTTTAAACTGATATTCAAACTAACTTGAACCAGATTTAAAACTTAGATTTAAAACTTGTTTTAAAACTTTGCTTTTCATTTAAACTTCAGTTTAAATTTTATTTTAAAAATTTAAAAACAGAACAGGTTTTCCCTTTAAAACCTGTAACCAAATTTTAACCCGAGACAACCCTATACTGCGTCGAGTCCAAAACCATTTCACTTCGAGTCAATCATCAATTAACTCGAGACCACAACACCCTTGCTCAGACCAAACACCACAGATCAAAGAAGTGCACCGTGCATATGCACGGTGGCTCCGACCATCCCTGGTCATCACCACGGCCTTAAGCAAAACAGCGATCATCCTCTAACCCTAATTCGACCATCAGATCATCATTTCAACTCGAAAATCTAAATCGAGCTTCAAGCCTATAACTGGAACAAACTCCCCAACCTGGAAACGCCTCGACCACGAAGCTCCGACCACCATCGCCTCTGAAACTCCGGCCATGACTCCATCTACTACCCAGCTATCACCACGCCAAAACACTCTACACTCGATCAACTACACGCAACGCAGTGTTCGATACATCAACCCAGGGAAAATTTAGGGTTCTAAAAGAAATTCAACAGCCGCAACTTCTCTGGTGAATTGCATCACCATCCACTAATTTTCCACTATTCCCTGATCACATCTCCACCTCCCGGAAAGACAACGAGCTTCCCTATCCACTTGATCACCAGAGAGACCCAATTTTCCATATTTTGATAAACCCAAAACTGCTCATTCATCCCATCTCTAAAAATTATAATTTTAGTTGTAAAAATCATGGTTTGGTTTGAGTATTCGATTTATATCCCTGAATTTATAAATTAAGATGTTTGAAATTCTCACAAAACTCAAGCTTTCCTGTTCTTAGGGTTTTCCATAGCTAATTTAAGTTTATTTTAACTTAAATAAAATTTTAAAAACTTACTCTATGATTCAACCACAATTTTTGTTTAAAACTTAAACCCTAACAAAGATTGGATCAAGAGATAAAGAATTTTATTTAAATTCTTGAGTTTGAAAGTAGAGAACAGAGATGTTTCAGGCATGCACACACAGCTATACATTCATATACAAAAACAGGAACTCATTTACACATATCTTCACACAAACATACTTATTCCAGAAATCAACATGCAACTAGATTCCAAAAACTTAAGCTTTTCAAAAGAAATGTTACTCACCAGTTTTTGAAAGTTGAAGAACAGAGCACTTGAATTTGAAAAGCTTCATTTTGACACAGGCTTTTGAAAACTTTAAAACTGGAACCCTTATTATTTTGATCTTCATGTAAACCTTCTTGTTTTTGTTTAAATGAATGATGCTTCAGTTTGTAAATGTATTTACTGGAATGCTAAGTTTCTTTGCAACGAAAATGAATGAGACAGATAGATATATGTGTAACAAGTATAGGATATTATTTTCCTTTTGTACACGATTTTATTGATATTGGTCAGAGATTTTTATCTCCTTTGGAGGCTGAAATGATCTACACAATGTACTAGAGAGATTAACATTTAATGCCTTGTCCTCCATGTCTACAACTTCCTTTATTTTAAATTTCGTATGGTACTTAGATATCATTTTGCATATGTTCTTTATTCCTTTTTCAAGTGTAGATCCTGTACAACATGCATATTTATTTCCTTTGTCTTGTAGCCTTATATCTACAAACAAGTATATCCAGTTTATTTTCTTGCCTTCCAGTGTACATACTTATCTTATTCTTCCTGTACAAGCATGAACATGTGTTCCCTTTTATACTTTGTTTATTCTTGCCTACAACATGAATATTTATAGTTAGTTAACATATGGTTAGAATTTATGTAATGTATTTTACTTCATATTTTACATGACCATACTCCTTATTTTTATTTATGGTTTATTTTTTATGAATTACTTTTTAGACAAAAATGAAACAAAGCTATGTATACATATACAAATAAAAGCTTATACAAATATCTTTTAAAATCCAAACATTTTAAATATTTACTCTATTAAATTTTTAAGACTTTTGAATTCAAAATAAATTCTAAAATTCAATTTTAAATCAAGTTATATATATACATATATAACTACATATTTAATTTGAAAATAACACTTCTATTTAAAAATCTATTTAGATTTATATATAAACAATACATTAATAATGTTATATTGAAAATAATAATTTTTCAAATTTAAATAATTTATAATAGAGATTATACATTCCTATTATTATTAAATGAATTAATATCTCATATTTATTAAACAATATTTTAAAACAAACCTTTTTAATAATTCTTAAACCTAAGCTATAATTAAATCAATTAAACATTTATCTTAAATATTTTAAAACCATATAGTTATTTATTTAATAGCTTAATATTAAATTAAATCAAATTTCCAAATTATCAAAAATATTAGAATTATAAAATATGCCTTATTAATTAAATTTAAAACAAAGCTCATCTATTTACAATATATACAAATTTATATACATTATAAATAGAAAATAATTTATTTAGCTTTTAAAAGATAAATTCACAATTTAAATGTTTATTAAAAGAAGAATTATTAAATCAATTCAAATTTATCAACAAGAATTTATCAAATCAATTTAATTTTCAATACAGATTATTAAATTGATATTGCTAGAAATTCCGGGATGTCACATTGATAGAGGTAGGAAAGTCATAGTTGAAGGTTTGATTTCTATATCTGATTTTCCTATTCGGACTTTATTTGATTCTGGAGCATCACACTCTTTTATCTCTAGCTCTCTAGTATATTGTTTGCACTTGGACATAACATTAGTAGTAGACCCCATTATTGTTTCAAACCCCATAGGAGGATCGACACACTTATCTATGGTTTGTAGGGGTTTGAAAATCTTTATCCTTGGTGTAGAATTTGACTGTGACGCCTATGTTTTGGGATTCTTGGGGTATGGGATGATCTTAGGGATGGATTAGCTATCCACATACGGAGCTATCTTAGACTGCGAGAGGAGAGTCATTAGACTTGAGACTTGCAGTGGTAGGACTTTAGTGGTATCTTGTGACCCGCAAGGGTCAGTCATGTTGAGTTTTCTCTATTCCCTTGATTCATCGTCATCAGAGTTGCATTCGGTTACTGTCGACAGAGATTTCGCAGACGTCTTTGAGGAGGTTAGGTGACTACCCTCTAAGAGAGAGATTGACTTCAGGATTTATTTGACCGAGAATGCTAAGCCAATAGCATTACTTATGAGGCACATGGCACCTAGGGAGAGGAAATAATTGAGCAAGCATATTCTTGAGCTGTTGGAGAAGGGATTCATAAGAAGGAGCATATTGGAGTGGGGAGCACCAATCGTCTTTGCCAGTAAGGCAGATGGTTCTCTCCGACTTTGCATAGATTATAGGGAATTAAATAAGCTCACCAAGAAGAACCAATATCCACTCCCTAGGATTGATGATCTTTTTGACCAGTTGGTAGGTTCTTCGGTTTTCTCTCAGCTTGGTCTAGCCACGGGATTCCATCAGCTTAGAGTCGCTGATGACAACATAGATAAGACCGCCTTTAGGACACCGGACGGATTCTTCGAGTGGTTGGTTATGCCTTTTGGGCTAACCAATGCTCCAGCCTATTTCATTGATTTGATAAGCCACATCTTTAGGGATGTCCTAAATAAGTTTGTGGTGGTATTCGTGGATGACATCTTGGTATTTTCCAAGAATATGGAGGAGCATGTGGTTCATTTGGAAGAAGTTCTTCGCACACTTCATAGTCATCATTTGAGAGTTAAGTTTTCGAAGTGTCATTTTTGGAGAGAGGAAGTTCGTTTCTTGGGGCACATGGTCTCGAAGGAAGGTTTGGCTGTTGACCCTACCAAGGTTATTGCAGTGCAAGATTGGAAGGCCCCCAAGAACGTTACCGAGGTTAGGAGCTTCCTAGGATTGGCTGGCTACTATAGGAAGTTCATTAGAGACTTTGCCAAGATTTCAGCACCACTCACGCGCCTTACTAAGAAGAATAAAGCTTTCGTGTGGGACGTGGATTGTGAGGGTTCCTTCACGAAGCTTAAGAGATCCCTTACTAGTGCACCAGTGTTAGTTTTATCCGGTGGGGCTAAGCCTTTCACTGTATATACTGATGCATGCGGGACGGGTCTAAGAGCAGTGTAAATGCAAGAAGGGAGGGTTGTGTGTTATGGTAGTAGGCAGTTGAGGATGCATGAGAAGAACTACCCTACCTACGATTTGGAGTTGGCTGCCATAGTTTTTGCACTTAAGTCTTGGAGGCACTATTTGCTTGGAGAGAGGGTTGAGCTTTTTACCAACCATAAGTCTTTAAAGTACCTATTCTCGCAGAAGGACTTGAACTTGAGGCAACAGAGGTAGATGGAGTTTTTAGCCTCGTATGATTTTGAGATAGCTTATACCCCTGGCAAGGGTAATGTGGTTGCAGATGCATTGAGTAGAAAGAAAGCAACCTTTAGTCCTTTGTTCGTACAGTGGAGGAGCTTGGAGTTTATTTCTACTTTTGATTTTAAGCTCTCTACGGACATTACTCCCGGATTGTTGGCAACATTAGAGGTGAAGCCTACCCTTATGGATCATATTGGCTCGAGGCAGCGGGAGGATTCATAGCTCATGGACATTATGGATAGGATTAGCCAAGGAGAGGTCTCGTGACATCTCCAACACTATTCCATTGATAGCAGAGGGTGGCTTAGGAGAGATGGGAGGCTTTGTGTTCCACGTGCTAGTGACTTGTTGAGAGCAGTTTTAGAAGAGGCGCACCATTTCCGTATGACTATTCATCCGGGTGGTGAAAAAATGTATCGGGATATGAAGAGGATGATCTATTGGGGTGGTATGAAGAAGGATGTGGCGGATTCGTAGCTAAGTGCACTACACCAGAAAAAACTTTTGGTAGCGTTGAAAAAAACGCTACCATAACTTATGGTAGCGTTTTAGAGAACGCTGCTATACGACATGCAACTAAAAGTCTAAAACTTTTTGTTGCGTTATAGTAAACGCTACCAAAAGTCATTTTTAAATGCAACTATAGGTATTTTCTATAGGATTTAAAAAACGCTACCAAAAGTCACTTTTAAATGCAGCTATAGGTTTTTTCTGTAAGGTTAAAAAAACGCTACCATAAGTCTTCATTTTTTGGTTGCATTTTTTATTTATACGCTTTTTTTGATTTTCAGTAGCGTTTTTAAATGCTACTATTTACGGTTGATGGTTTATACCATTTCCAGCAATCGCTTATATACTATTCATATTAAAACGAACGATCAATCGCATAATTTTCATATATTCAAACAAACAATTAAACCACATAATTAGCATATACAAACAATCAATCATATGATCATCATATTCAAATAATTGCAAAAACATGCTAATCTCACAATCAAATATAATATCCATAATCAATTCGATAGTAGTTTTTCAACGAAATAAGTCACATACTACAAGCATTCACAGACAAGTTTCCACAAATGGTACTAACAAAATACGACAACATATATAACAATTAAATTCATGTTCGTTGCTTGATTACCAATAGTTCTTTGTTGTCGACAGTCTTCGCTTCGAAATAGCTAATTACCTGCAAACGAGTTTAACAATCAATAGTATATATATATATATGTGTATATATGAAAATCATGTAATCTATAACTCGATATTCTATATTAACACATATTAACAAAGCATTGCAAATTGATTGAGGTTTAATACATATCTTTGCTTTTACAATTACATTGCAAATAGCGTCTTTATGTGGGTAACTATAATGAATAAAGATATGGACTACAAAACAAAGCATGTAGTTGTCTGTTATTTTTTAAGAATATAAAAACTTGTAGCGTAGGCACTAGTGAAACTTAGAGCGCATACCATTCCAATCACCATTGAAATCAAAATGGAATGGTCAAAATTTCAATGTTCTAGTATATATTGCCTTAAAGAAAACTGTACCATACCTCAAGGGAAACTAAAGGATCATAGGAAACTGTACTGTGCCTCAAGGGAAATACAAAGTTGTTGCAACAACAATAAAAGAACAAAATCTATGTGGTGCAAACTCAAAAGAAGAAAAACAACCCCATACCTAAAAAGGAAATCGGGCCAAGACATAATGTTTAGAAAGTTAATACATGTATGTATCTGTTATATCCAAACCCCACATGAAATCCCATTGCATAGACATGCACCCAATAACATCTCTTAAAAATGGGTCACAATACTAACTCATCCAATTAGATCCCATAATGATTACGTAGTAGGACCTTGCTTCTCCAGTGTTACCAAAGTTGCCACTGTTGTAAAAATAGTGAACTGTAGTGGTCTACAACTGCAATAAAATGAAGCCAGACATGTATTACTATATAACTTGCACAACCAAAAAAAAATCTTATACTACAAAATGAATATGAATCAGACTGCAAAAGCAGCGAGTGGAAAGATTGCACGTGCCTGCAATGGATGTTTGAGAAGACGTGTGAGGTGGTACTACACTGCAGACAATGCCTTAATGTGCCAGCCTTGCCAACAATCTGCTCACTCTGCTAACCTACTTGCAAGCGGGCATGAGAGAGTTTGGCTGAAGACAACATCGTCTAGAGATGATAGTTTTCCACACTAGAATAAGGGGTTTAAGAGAAAAGCACGGACACCAAGACGCCATGCAAAGAGTTCTGTTGCAGTGAAGCCAACGGTTCAAGTGTCGTACATGGAAGCGTTAGCTGAAGAGGAGAATGCAGTGAGGATATCATGACTGTCGAAGGAGAGGACATGGAACAAATGCTTCTCGAAGCTCCACTTCTCAAGCATCCACATTCCCTTCGCCTATCGTCTCGAAAAACACCACATGACTTAAAGTACATCACATTTAACATTCAAATAATTAAGTCATTCTGTTTTCTTCCTAATAGTCCAATTGAAATTTAAAAAATTGTATGTTAGCTCCTAAATCCAAACTTTGATCTTCTCTAAAGAATCATATCGGATTATCCAACTCCATCAAGCTAACAACTATAGCATGTTTAAGTTTCATTTGATGTTAAACCAAAATGACTTCCTCTATAACTAGACCTAGGTGAAAAGTCACAAAATAACAATAGTGCCAAATCTGCATACATTTAAGAAAAAAAATGATTGAATAACATGGTTGTACAGAATACTGGTTAGTTAACAATTAATTTAAGTTGATCCAGAATATAGTGCTGACAAGCTAATACCCCTAAACATTAGTAAATGGTAATGTTTAATAACCAGTGAATTATATGAAACCTACAAAATAACAACAGTACCTTGATATCTGATTAAACCATATTCATTGAAGAATGGACGTAGTTCCTTCACAAACGCAAGAACTTTGCTCAACACCATAAAAAGGTAGGTTTAGTAAAAAAAGCATCCAACTTATTTCAATTACCGTAATCTCCTAAGTTTCCGAATCCTCCAAATAAACCCTAAGTGGATTAAACTCGCAATTAGTAGTCGGTTTACTAATAAAGCTCAATTGATTTGATCATTAATTTGAAACTGACTACGATGATGGCAACGAAGCGATCGATGCTTGAACTGAAAATAACATCTTCTCCATTTCCTAATTTGTAGAATGACTTGGTAATTTATAATTAATTTATAATTTTGTTGGCTTAATGAAAAATAATTAAATAACTATTCAAGAATGAAAATTAATTGACAAGTTAAAACTAATAATTGTGTGAATAAGAAGAATCTATATATTGTCAAGTAGATCCCTAGTCAGCAAATTGTGAACTTAAATAATTGCAACTGGACTATACACTATAGTACTGATAACTGAAATGTTCATCGTAAACCTGATAATGTTAATAAAAGGATGATTCCACTATTAATCTCGAGAACTAGAAAATAAAATACCATTTATTTACCATAAACATTCAACTAAAGTACCAAAACATATTGTTTTCAATATATTCCTTACAGGCAAGATAATTGATATAGGAAATTTGGAGGACAGTGAGATATTAAATTCATGTTACTTGAGGGAATAAGATTATTTCTTGCCTATGTTAGAAATGAGCACATTATGTGGCATGTTATTCTCCTGAAGGCAGATGTGCATGCGAGATGTGTCCATACTTAGACATGTATTTTTGATATGTTCAAAACTTAGACACCACTTTAAAATAGATGTCAAATTAAAATTCAACTTAATTTGAAAAAATGATGCATCATCTTTCCCCTCTTTCCATATTATTTTAACCCAAAATTATACCAACAATTTCTCTCTCCTTATCTTCCATTCTTTTGTTAAATCATACAACCATATCTTCTTCTTATTTATTTTAAGATCTCTCTTTATCTTACTTCTGATTTTCTTCAAGTTTTTTTTTTCCTTCTAAATTTCAGTTTTGTATAAAACTTGAAAATCAAGAAGAGGGCTGGTGGTATCTTTTTTGGAAGATTAGGTAAAATAAAGAAAGAAACTTCTATCAGCTGTTAATAATTCTACATAGAATATACATGATAACAATTTGACGCATCACAGTAAATATGCAACTGTGGATAGAAAGAGAGATTTTGCATCCAAATTTACTATACTAATTAGCTGAAGCACACCTCATTTACATTTATTATTCTTCGATCCTTCATAATCCATCGACCATTGCACATGAAAGATTCAATATTTTCACTTCGCATGCAGTACACTATATTAGCTATGCTGCAAATTTTAACCAACAAATTAGTACACACTTCGTCCATCAATGGATAAACCAAAATCAGACAGTTTAATCTATACCTATCATGTAATGGAAGCATATTCCATGAAAAAGGGACCACAATAATCAAGTCAGCCTGCAGCAACAGTGCTAAAAGTTACCGTCTATGCTTCAATAAAAGAACTTGCATTGTACTATTCATACTTGCTAGAAAGAAATGAAAAAATAAACCTTCTTGCCAATTTCAAGTGAACCAATTTGATCATCCTATAGAACTGACTTTGCACCGTTTATAGTAGCCATTTTAAGTACTGTTTTAACAGGAACAACAGTTGGGTCTGTTGTGCCACTAATGTATGCATGTCTCCCTTTGTTGATAAGTGAAGCTAGATACATTTCATCCACTATGTACACAACATTTACATTATTATAATTGTAAACACTCACAAAGCAATAAGCTGAACTAATCATTATTTGGATGCATGATTAAGTTTTCACTCTCAAGACAGAAAGCAATCTTTAAAAATAAATCAAAGATGATTCTAGCATCCTATCTTAATGGAGTGTAATGTAAAGTCAAGAAAACAAGTAGGAAAAGATAGTCAGGAAAACATAAAATTTTCCATATACAAGTTATTTGGACATATTCTTTTCTCTATGCACCAGTTAAATCCTCAAACATTTGTAGCAATATAACCAACATTTTACACTTATTAAATATAATGAGTGTTATTGTTTGATCTTTGCCTAGTTAACTTTTAATCTTTTATTTTGTTTGTCTTTATGCCCAATAATTATAAATAAAAAAGGAAATAAGAACAAACCCATGCTCATCCTATTATTAGAAGGTGCACCATCTGTACCAATAGAAACACAAATGCCAGCATCAAGCATTTCCCTGACTGGGGCAAACCCAAGCATGTGCATTGCAGCTGCAGGGTAATGTAAAACTTTTACCTCACCGTTTGAGAAGAAGTCAATCTGTATCATATTATTTTGTTGTAGAATGATATAATTAGTAAGGGCTGAATGAGTTCTTTGTGTAAGAGTTGATATTTGCAAAGTTAAAAATTGGTATTATAGATGTTTGTTTTACCTCAGCCTCATTCAACCAGACAGAGTGAGCAGCTAATAAATTTCTTCTTAAAAGCCCTACTTATTCAAGAATGTAACAGTACCATGCTCGATTTCCCTTGTGTTCCTTACATGCTCATTCTCAAAAGGGATTTCAGCTACATGTATATGGATACCAGTTTGAAATTCTTCAGCCATATCTCTCGTTTTCAATAATAGTTCGTCAGTTGCATTCATAATTTGCCTTAATCCAAACCATATTCTAGTGCACCCATCAGCCGAATTATGATGCTTTTCGTAAAGATCCTTCTGAATATCTTACCTGATTGTTTTCAGAATATCTACTCTTATCATTATATGATGATCACCATGAACTGAAGGTTTATTTATGTTAGGAACCCCAAACTTTGTTAATTTCAATACCTCACCAGATTGTGTACCAGAAGGTATATGAAGATCCCTATATCCTTCAGTCATCTCTACTTGGGAGGCATATGATTTTGAATATGGTTAGAAATAGACATAGTAGCACAAATAATTTTAGTTCAAATTTCAATATCGAGAAGAGAAAAAATTCGATGAATTTAAATGAAAATGATTTTTTAATATACATTAACAAATCTGATGCTTAGTCGATTTTTTAACTCTTCTAAATACTTTTTAGAGCAATGTTCATTCACCAGATCTAGTAGAAGAATCCATACATGTATTGAAATTAGAGCAGACTACCAGAACTAAAACTGTTAGCAAAATGATAGTGGAATACGAAAACATGATTTGTATAATTGCTATTGTTTATCATTTGAAAGTAGTAAACGGGACAGAGAAAACAATCGATTTATGGTTATTACTAGTGTTTTTCTAACCTATTTTTTTGTTTGTTGTCTTGTATTACAACAAGTTCAAGTTGTCAAGGATTAGAACAGAAGAAAAAAAATTGTTTAGATGTATTTTAGAGAGTTAAAAAAGGAATAGAAAGGGTCTATCGTCTATTACTCTGAGAAAATAAATGAATAAACATGAGATTACCTTAGCCATAGTTCTTAATATTGCCTTTATATAAACAACCTTAATGTTTGAATACAGATTCTGACCATATCTACGTATCATGTTTTCTTAACCACATGAATCAACAATAAACATCACCTGTCGTACCTCTATAATATAATGAACAATAAACATACGGTACATCAATACAAGGAGTAGAGCATGACAACCAGCGAGTTAATTGAGACGAGTGATGTTGAAAAAGTGCATACAAAGATCAGTTAAGTATAACTTCTATGATTCTATTATTGCAAGGAATGAATTTGTGCACTGCATATTGCAGTTTTAATAAAAAAGACTTGCTAACATACATTATTTTATAAACAAATACATTTACAATTCACCAGCAAGGCTTTCTATGCATTGAACACACAAATAATATACAAGAACCTTAATTCAATCACACATATAAATAGGCAGATAGACACTAATAATCATCAAGATTCCATATCAGTTGACTCTCAATAAAAATAGAACAGTCAATTTGTGCTTCGAATGTAATATCTAACCCAACAAGCAGGCATAATGCACACCATAAAATGCAATATATCAGTCATGCATTTCATCAAACACCAAACATTCACATCAAATAACGTACGAATCACAAATCAGATGAGTATACTTTACTTGTAACATGAATCATGTAACATTTCATCAAACACCAAACATTCGCAATATATCAGTCATGTAATATAACTTATGATCTTAAATTTAAAATCAAAATCAAAATCAAAACATTTACCTGTAACATGGTGTCGGCGGCTCCTAATAAATAGCAAAGAATCCTGAGTTATCAACGGGAATCCTGAGGAGAAATAATGGGTGGTACATAAGGTTTTGCCGCAGACAGCTCATGTGGGGCGGATCGATGAGAGTTGGTCATGAATGTATTCGTTGCTGTGGTGAGAGCAACAACGAGATAATGAATTTGTGAGTGATGGAGAGGGAGATGATAAACCCTAGGTTTTCTTTTTAAGTAAAGAGATGGCACAATGAGAGGAAAAGAAGAGAAGAAGCGTTTGTGTGATGCGCGTTTTTTCTTCTAAAATTATTGATGGGTTGGGCGGCAGTGGCGGTAAACAAAAGAAATTTAGTGAAATCAGCTATATTCGTTGCACTTGTGAAGTAAACATTGCCAATAGGTGCTACTGAAACTAGATTTTCTTATAGTGGTGTCTCATATGCCAAAGGGTAAAAGCCGTGCAGCTGAAGCCCGGTGGATTACTTCAGCCCTTAGATGTGCCAGAGTGGAAGTGGGATGGTATTTCTATGGATTTCATTGGTGGTTTACCCCGTTCTAGAAAAGGGAACACTAGCATTGGGTTATTGTTGATAGATTGACCAAGAGTGCTCACTTCATCCCAGTTAAGAGTAAGCGTACGACTTCATATTTGGCATCCTTGTATATTCGGGAGATAGTCCGTCTACACAGAGTTCCTATTAGCGTTATTAGTCGTAGAGATCCCATTTTCACTAGTGAGTTTCGGAGAAGCTTACAGGAGGCGCTAGGGATGCAACTTAGGTTGAGTACAACCTATCACCCCCAAACAGATGGCCAAACGGAGAGGGTAAGTAGGGTGCTTGAGGATTTGCTACGGATGTGCATTTTGGACTTTGGAGGAACTTGGGAGGAGCATCTTCCGTTGGTTGGGTTTGCGTACAATAATAGTTACCAAACAAATATAGGAATGGCACCATTTGAGGCTTTATATGGGAGACCTTGCAAGTCCCCATCATGTTGGGTAGAGTCTACGGAGAAGTTATTACTTGGACCCGATATGGTTAGGGAGACCTCTAAGAGGGTGGATTTGATTCGGCGAAGGATGAAGACGGCTCAAGACAAACAGAAGACGTATGCGGACAAGCGGAGGAGAGACTTAGAGTTTGAGGTTGGAGACTTAGTTTTTATCAAAGTATCCCCGCATAGGAAGGTGGTAAGGTTCGGATGAAATGGAAAGTTAGCCCCTAGATTTGTTGGACCATTTCCTATCACAGAGAGAGTTGGGAAGATGGCTTACCGAGTGAAGCTACCAGAGAGGCTCGCAGGAGTGCACGATGTTTTCCATGTTTCGCACTTGCGAAAGTACTTACATGACTCGGCTGAGGTTGTAGAGCCCAGTTAGTTAGAGGAGGTGGAGGTAGAAAGGGAAGCTTCTATTCGGCGTTTCCCTAAGAAGATTGTTGGAAGAGACATCAAGCAACTAAGGAATACGGAGGTTCTATTGGTGAAGGTGCAATGGGGAGATGATGTTGCAGACGCCACTTGGGAAGCAGAAGAGAAGATTCGTACTTCCTATCCTCATCTTTTTGATAGTAAGTTTTAGAATTTTTTTCCATCTCTAGATTTTAATAGGTTCTTTCCTTTATTATTTTTTGGGAGGGTAGAGCTTAGGATTTAACCTATGGATGGTAGGATTTGATGTAAACATGTTAATAAAACATGTTATGAATGATGTATGCTAGTGATTGCAAGTGTTTACTAGTGGATGCTATGGACGCATATAGGTACACTAGGCACTATTATTCCTTAGGTATCGCCTTAACTAAGACACTAGAGCATATGCATTTGGATGTGTGCGCATTTTTATTTTATTTCCATGGTTGCTATAAATGGATGTTTATCACTTGATTGTTGCATTTGGATGGTGTTTGTAGCACACATATAGAATTATCGGTATCATTAGGAAATTTTTGCATTCATCTGGATACATGGCACAAACATGATTGCATAAAAGGAGGTCAACTGAATCAGTGGACCGCCTAATCTTTTACATTAGTTAGAGACATTTACACTACACTAATTGCATAAGTATCATAAATTGCATTAGAAAAACTTAAGGACAATGGATGAATGGTTGATGATAGAGTAGTTGGTTGTAGAGTTGGATGAAAACATTTAGTACATTCTTTTATCCTTAGAGATTTCGGGGACGAAATCCCTTAAGGAAGGGAGAAGGTAACAACCCGAAATTTAACCCGTAATAACTTTGTGAAATTATTAGAATTAAGCCACAGAAGTTACACCATTGTGTATGTGGTAATTTTCTGGTCAATTTCCATATATAGAACATCAGAATCCGAGTTAATATGAGCATAGAATGAAATAATCAACGAAACGAAAAATATAAATATACATAAATACATACATACATACATACATATATATACACATACATACATATATATATATACACACACACACACACAGGTCAACCGGACGGTCGACCTGGGCAAGGGGGCGGTCGACCGCCCGGTCGACCCGCCTTCGCTTTTGGAAAGCGAACGAACGTTCGTTCGTTTGAACAAATCAGTGACGACTGAACACGTATTTTGCATCGTTTTAACTGATCTGGTCCCTCCATTTCTGCATCCGATGGCCTCTATTCAGCCTATGATGTGATTGCATCCTATTCAATCTCCAAATCTAACGGTCCGAGATCCACTTCTACACATAGAAATAGACCACTAAACCTAACACTTTTTCTCATTCTAAGTTTTATCCAATTGGGTTCACCTTTCTAGGAAGGACCTTAAATGGAATAATTTTTCCAAAGGAGAAAACCGTTATAAATTAAATTATTTTACAACTCCAAGTGGATCCGGGAAGACCAAAGGAAGAGCTTAGGACTGGAGGTGAGTGATTGTAATTATTTTAAGATTTCTTTAAGTAATTTAAAATAATAGGGTTTCCAATAGTTATAGTTTTACTACGATTTTTGGAATAGCCTTTCAGTAGTTTATTTACAGTTTTTAGAATTATTTTCAGTCTATTTCCTTTCAGCTATTCTTTTCAGTAATTTTAGTTTATTTCTGTTAATTATAGCTTTTCCATTTATTTACAGTTGTTTACAGTATTTTAGTTTATTTACTGTTATTTATACTTTATTTACATCTTCTTTTTACATTTTGGATTTTCTTCTATTTTTAGTTTACTTTTATTCTTCCTTCTTCTTCGCGTATGGATTATAATAGGATTAACACGAATACGAATTAAATTGTAAGAAAACTGAAATAATGGAATATAAGATGTAAATTTCAAAGACTATAATATAAATGGAATTGGATTAAAATTACGCCCAATTATGACGTTAATTGGACTAAATTAAAAAGATTGGCCTAGTTATAACTTAGAATTATAACTAAAAAAGTGTAAAGGATGAAAGAAGTTTACTTTCACACTTAGACCTTGGGTTAAGTAATAAGCATGATTATAACGTAGGTTATAATAAGAAAAGGAATAGAATAAGGCTTATTTTAAGACTTAGGAGAAATTAATAAGCACATATAGTAGAGAAAAATGTAAAGGCTTATTTAAATAATTTACCTAAGTTAATAAGCAAAGATGAAAGTAGGACCTGTACCAAATAGCATTCCCTATTAGAAAAAGAAGTGAGCCTAGGGCACGCTTATGCTAAGAATGGTAGTAATTGGTCAAATAGAAGTCCAAATCACGAGGGATTTGGATAAGGGGCGCAACTAGATATTGTTTGGATGAAGGGCCAGTACCAACAGTATTTCCCCTATAGATTCTACGGACACACGGTGATATCGCATTAGCCTGAAGTGAGATAAGGGGCACGCTTATGCTGGAAGTTGGAGGTAATAAGAAGACCCAATAGGTGGAGCAAAAGATAGCATGGGCATGGTGGCAGTTACACGTGCGACTTCCATTCGGGTGCTCAGTAATAGCTATGTGTTCCAAGCGCTTAGTATAGGTGTCTTTCATAGACACCACTGCCTTTCCTTATGTGAATAGGCTATGCAATTATGTATGCAAGTTTTTGTTCAAGCTTAATTAAGTATGCAAATTTCGAGTTTGAATATGTGAATAGGCTATGCAATTGTTTAATTTCCAATTCCTTATGTGTACAAGGTTCAAGTATTACAATTGACTAAATCCCCAATTCAATTCAGGGTTTACAAATCTTAAGGAGGAAAGAAATGAGAAGAGAAAATTCGATGCTCTAAAACAGCATCCCTAGGTCGTATTTATAGAGGTGGAGTGGCAGGGTCTTCGATGCGGGTAGAGCCTCGATGATGGAGTCGATAAGGTCTTTTTCGTCTTTAATGTTGTTAAGTGTTAGGTCTTCACCTAGATTATTTTGGAGATATGCGGCAATAACTTCAGTGACAACATTCATAGCGGCAATGGTGGCTTTACCAAGCATAACGTTGGCATCCTTCAAGTGATACGAATATCGAAGTGCTATGTTGAACAACAGCAAAGAGCGGTGCTGCTTCACATCCTTTTGATGTTATCATAATGAAGTGTTAAGGTCTTCATGGATATTGATAGTGTCCAACATCAATATCGCTTCATATAGACACGTGACGTCCTTCAAATGTTGATTACACATGCTGATGGAGTGCCGTGTCAAACATTGCTGAAGCATAGTGCAACATCTTCAAAGAGCTATGAAGTGCAGCACTTCGCGATAATTGACAATAAGCTTGTGGTTGGTGAGTAGCGGTGCTTAGTATCAATGAGATGCGCTAAGACCACTTCGACATTCATTGTTAACCTTTGGAGTTGTTTATACTTGACCTCTTCGCGCCATTAATTATGAAAGGTGATGTCCTCCCTATGTCTCTTTTCGTATATTTTTGAAGTCAGTAAGAGGCGGTGTATTACTGCTCTCATATCTTTGACAATAGTGATGATGTGCAAGGGGATCGAAGAGCAATTTTTGTTATTGGCTCTATTACTTTAGCGTGGTTGTATGTCTCTTCGGTTACATTGGACACCATCTTTTTTTTCTTATTGAAGTGACGCGACATTGATGACTTGCGGAGCGAGGACAAGCGGTGTGAATGAGGAATGACTTCAAGGAGATGTGGGACCGATGAGCATCGAAGTGACGAGATATGGTTTTGATGCAAGTGGTGTCATAATCCTAACGAATTGGCCTATCTTCATGTCTTCAGCGTTGTTGGTCTTTGTCGAAGAGCCTCTTTTTGCAATGAGGTTCCATCTCATCTCTTTAGATCCTTGAATCCAACACCATATCTTCCTGTGAAATTATGTGCATAACATTTTCTCCACTCCTTGTGTAAAAAAATCTTTTTTCTCTTTAGGGTAAAATCATGAATTTTTCTTGCTTTGATTAGCCTTTGAAATCCATTAAATCTGATAGTGTTTTTCCTTTTCCTACAATTTAAACTCAAAAAAGGAAGTTTTTGAATTATCAAAATCATTAAAAACCTTAAATTTCGTACATCCGAGTTAATACTAATATACGACTTAATACTAACACTTTTTTCGCTTTATAGTGTAACTCACATGACATTTGACATCAATTTATTTACTTAACATAGTTTTACTGGCGTAGCATTGCATTTACGATGCTCTATGTTAATTATCATTAGAGTTTTTGGGTCTATATCTACTGACCTTTTTTCTTATCATAGCCCTAGCATTTACTTAGGCTTTCCTAGTTAACACAAGGGTTTAAGTTTTTCTTATGAACTCTATATTATTTATTCGATTGTCATTGACTTATTGTAAAGGTTATTTCAGACTCTGAACTCTTTACTATTTAAACATCATGCAAGTCATTTACATGCTCTTAAGAACGAGTAATTAAACTTGGAATAATATCACCTGGTAGACAAATGGAGGGCCAGAAATCCATATCTAGCAATAATAATAAAAGACCAAAAATCCATATTTGGTAATAATAATAGATGTCCAGAAATCCTTGTCTCGTAGTAATAAAGGGACGAAAGTTCAATAGGAAATTCAAAAATCATCAATAAAACCAATAAGAAAACCATGAACCCAAATAATAATAAGAAAATCGAAAAATCAGAAATTCAATTAAAAGTCTCAATCAAAAGCTTGTCGAAATTTCATCTGATAATAAGAGTGGTTTAGAAATTCATAAAGAAACCAGAAATCCAACCAAAAACCTAGAAAACCAATCATAATTAACAAGAAAATCAGGAATCCATTTGTCAAAAAAATCAAAAATTTAATCAAAAATTCATCAAAGTTCTGTTTTACAATAATAAACTCATCCATTCGGAGGCAAAAGAGAATCAGAAAACCATTTAGTTAACAATTCGGGTTGTCGTAAAGTAAAAGTCTCATGGTTCTCTCCGATGCTAATTTGTAGCCTTATTAATTCTTCGAAGGTTTCCGTTATTTAAAGAATTGTTTCTTATTTGGAGATATGCAGTTGCTAAGGTATTTATTATTTATTATATTTATATTTAGAGCCAAGTAGTTCCGTTCAACCATTCAACCGCTCAACAAGTAGTTTCGTTCAACCATTCAGCCGTTTAGCAAGTAGTTTCATTCAACTGTCCGGCTATTAAACCGTTCAGCCGTTCAATATGTAGTTCCATTCGGTTGTTTGCCCATTCAACATGTAGTTCCGTTCAATTGTTGGTTTGTTCAACGAGCCCCATTTATTTATTAATATTTATTATATAAACCTTCTTTTGAAGGTTTTCTTATTCCCAGGTCTATACTAGGCCTATTAAAGGTCTTCTTTGTTCTATGCCTTGAAGGAAGCTATTATTATTTTCTAGTGAGTATTTATTCTTCGATTATTTCTCGTTGTCGATCCGTTAGGTTTTGGACTCCTTCGTATCTTTTGCCTTTATCTCTTTTCAGGCTTTAGACACCTTGATCCCTTTTCTCTTTGCCTTTTCTGTCTGAGCCACTCTTTGGGCTCTGGACTTCTTCGTCTGTTCTTGTTTGCGCTCCCTTTTTGGGCTTTGCCTTTGCTTTGAGCCATGGACATCTTCGTCCATTTACTTACTTGTATTCCCTTTTTTTATGAGTCACTATTTGGGCTTTGGCCAGGTAGAGGATTACTAATTGGCGCTTTGTCTTTTTCCCTATGGGGTGCTCAAAAGAGCGTTGGAGGTTTTAACCCTCCCTCTAGGAGGTGCTCTGGATTGGACGTCGGAGGCCATAGTCCCTGCCTCTAGGAAGTGCTCCGGATTCGGCGTTAGTGGCTATAGTCCCTTCCTCTGGGAGGTGCTTTGGATTGGACGTCGGAGTCTTTAGTCCCTCCCTCTAGGAGGTGCTTTCGGAGAAGGCTAAAAAGAAGTTTCTTGAAAAACTTATTTTGTGAAAATAATTTTTGGCCAAACAAAATATTTGTGAAAAACACTTTTTGCTTCATAGAACTTTCAAGATAGGATTTTCTTGATTAATCGAGAAACCATTTCTTTAAATTATTCTCCTTTTTGAAAAGATTTTGGGACATTTGAACCTTTGATAAAGAAGTCTTTTCTCAGCGTTTCCTCCAGGAGAGGTTTTTAAATAATTCTCATGATAAAAACATGAATCTCAAATAAGAGGCTGAGTGGTCATGATCCATAACCAATAGTCTTTTAATCGAGAATAGGTTGTTCTCATTAGAGTTTTTGTCAATGAATCCTGATAGTTCTGAACACCTTTCTTGATAAAATATGCATAGGTTTTTCCTTGTCAGTAACTTCGGAAAGCTTTGAAAATTCTTTTGTCAGGATATGCTCAGCTAAAATCTTTAGCGTGCATTTACTAATGCTAAGTAATATTGTTGAAGATTATATGAATCTTTCTTAAAATAGATAAACTTTTTTTTCACTGATCCGTAGGGTAATTAGAAATAACCCTTCTTAATTTTCAGAAGTAACTCTTCTTGAAGACATGTTTGGAAAATTCCTTTTGACAATTAAATGACATGTTGAAAATAAGGTTGATGTATTTACTTTCACTTTTATTGATATATAGGTAATTGTACCCCACTAGATTTTGCTTAGCAAAAGGAACGACTTGTTTATAAGTCTAAAAAGTCATGATTAATGAACTAATATACTTTTATGGACAAGAGCATACTTTTGCTGAGAATCCCTTCTTTTGGGAAATTTTTGAATATTTACCTTTTGCTAGGGACTGGCTTATGCCAGAAGGTTGATTGATCCAAGCTTTTAAGATAACGAGCCACTTTATTCTTGATATTTGGTCTATCTTTTCTTCAAAGAAGACCAGAGATTGATTATGTTTTGACGGGAAAATTCATATCCTTCCATGTGCAGTGGATTGGTTTTGTTTTAACCTGCAAAGACACTTGAATTTCGTGTTAATACATAATCGATTTCAAGTACAAATCAAATTAAAAAATAATTATGAGTAAAGATAATCCATGGTGGGCAACTGCAATAAGACTTCATAGTTTGATCGGGGTTTGAATTTGAAGTTGCTGAGCTGCTTTTTCCTTGAATAAAGAGTTAGGTTTTGGGCATTTGGGATATTTTCTTCAGAAAGAATGACCCTTTATGCTTCCTTAATGAATTCCTTTAGAGATCCTAACCTGACCATATTCTAAATTATTTTTGACAGGACGTGACATTCATCAGTCTTATGTCCATTTACTTTGTGAAAATCGCAATAATCTTCTCCTTTATCCGGCTCTGGACGATTCCATATTTTGTAGGAAATAGAGATATTTTCATCATTTTGTGTTACGACAAAAATATGGGAGAGGGATTTGCTCAAATTTGTACAACTGAATTCAAAAACCTCCTTCCGAATTCCTCTTCTACTCTTATTCCCTTTTGGCATCTTGCTGAGATGTTCAGAATTGAACTTTTCCTCTTTTTGATTTATAAGGATTTCTTCATGGCATGGTACATCTCGTCCATTTGAATAAAATTTCTAGCTCGGAAATAGAAGTGTTGTAGATCCTTTCATCCATTGATATGAAGCACTTTCTAGAAAGGAGTTTGCTTAATTAGTCTCGATCAAACTGCCATTAGCTTTTCCCTATCGGTTGCATTTTCTGCTTTTAGTGCTTCTGCGTTAAATCTCTTTAGGTATTCGCTAAGCAGTTCTCCTGGTCTTTGCTTGATAGTAGCTAACATGATAAAGTCTATACTTGAGTCTTTGAATATATAAAACTGCACCACAAATTCATAAGAGAATTATTTCCAAGAACAGGTGGTCCCTTTCCAATAATGACTATACCATTTGATGGCTACTCCATAAAAAGTTATGGGGAAAACTTGCAATGAACTACCCAAGAAGCGTTATACAAATCCATTCGGGTCTCGAAAGCTACAAGGTGATCATTTGGATCAGGAATTCCATCATACTTTAGTGGAGGAATCTCGATGTGAGATGGAATTCTAACATCAATTATTTCTTCTGAAAAAGGAGTCTTTTAAAGGTTATTATATTTCTCTAGGTCAAGAATTCTCTCCCGCTTAAGCGCACCCTTCATTATTTGGACGAAAATGTCCTTTTGATTAGTTTCGTTATCGTGATATTCTCTATTATCTCCTTGGATTGAATTATTCGAATTCTCAAGGAACCTTTTAGCTTGACTCTCTCAATTTTCATTTTGTTCTTCATCTTGAATTTTACTTGGGGATTGCGCTTCGTCTTCCCTTTCCATAAGCTTCATCACCCTTGAAGATACTTGAGATGGAGCCCCTTCAAGAAGCTCTCACATTACCATTACTTGTTGTATTAAATCTTGGAATTTGGTCGTGTTACTTGCAAGTCTGGTTAAAGTTGAGGGTTGACCAATCTCCATATTCTCTAAGTTTAAGTTTGGGATGCTGTTATTTTCCTTGGCTCTAACCATTTTTTTTGAAATTAAAGAATTTTCACACAATTAGTTTCTGGAGAAAGCTATAAAGGATCAAAGGTTCGAGCCCTCCTTCTATGGCCAAATTATTAACTAATAAATTCATCAACACCCAAAAGCATGTAAAAGTTGAGTTAGTCAAAGGTTAGCCTCTTCGAAGCTAGATGAGGTTGTTCTCTTCGAGGTTAATCGAAGTCATATGTTGATGCATGCATTATTCCAAGTAAGTAATCATTCTTTGTGTTGAAGAGTTTGTCACTTTGAAGATAATGAATAGTAAGAATTAATATGCTATAGACAAGGTATCACCCAAGTCAATATGCTCGAAGAGACAAAGGTGAAAATGTTTGACGACATCCAAGTTTTTATTCAAGCTTAATTAAGTATGCAAATTTCGAGTTCGAATATGTCAATAGGCTATGGAATTGTTTGATTTTCAATTCCTTATGTATGTAAGCTTCAAGTATTACAATTGGCTAAATCTCCAATTCAATTTAGGGTTTACAAAGCTTAAGAAGGAAAGAAATGAGGAGAGAAAATTTGGTCCCTCAAAACAGCACCCTAGGGTCGTATTTATAGAGATGGAGTGGCAGGATCTTCGACGTGGGTGGAGCCTCAGCGATGGAGTCGATAAGGTCTTTGTCGTCTTTAATGTTGCTAAGTGTTAGGTCTTTGCTTAGATTCTTTTGGATATATGCGGCAATAACTTCGGCGGCAACATCCATAACGGCAATGGTGGCTTTACCAAGCTAATGTCAACGTCCTTCAACTGGTACGAATATCGAAGTTCTATGTTGAACAACAGCGAAGCGCGGTGCTGCTTCACATCCTTTTGGTGTTATCATAATGAAGTGTTAATTTGTGGATATTGATAGTATCCAACATCAATATCGCTTCACATAGACATGCAACGTCCTTCAAATGCTGATTACTCATGTTGACGGAGTGCCATATCGAACATTGCTGAAGCGCAGTGCAGCATCTTCGAAGAGCTGTGAAGTGCAGCATTTCATGATGATTGACAATAAGCTTTTGATCGGTGAGTAGCGATGCTTAGTATCAATGAGATGCGCTAAGACCACTTCGATATTCATTGTTGACCTTTGGAGTTGCTTGTACTTGACCTCTTTGTGCCACTAATCATGAAAGGCAATGTCCTCCCTATGTCTCTTTTCGTATATCTTCAAAGTTAGTAAGAGGTGGTGTCGGCGTATTGCTGCTCTCATGTCTTTGATAATAGTGATGATGTGCAAGGGGATCGAAGAGCAACCTTTAGTGGTGGCTCTATTACTTTAGCATGGTTATAGGTCTCTTTGGTTAATTTGTCACCATCTTTTTTTTCTTATTGAAGTGAAGCGACAATGGTGACTTGCAGAGTGACGACAAGCAGTATGAATGAGGAATGACTTTAAGGAGATGCGCGACTGATGAGCATCGAAGTGATGAGATATGGCTTTGATGCGAAGTGGTGCCATAATCCTACTGAATTGATCTATCTTTATGTCTTCGGCATTGTTGGTCTTTGTCAAAGAGTTTCTTCTTGCAACGAGGTTCAATCTCATCTCTTTAAAGCCTTGAATTCAATACCATATCTTCATGTGAAATTGTGTGGATAACAGTTATACACTTATATTTTTAGAAAAAATTCCAAGAAATATTTTTCCTTTACTAAAACATTAATTAATTCCTTAATTAATTAGTTAAATGCCATTTTTATCTAAATTTTCTCTTTATTAAATATTTCTTATTAATTCGAAATTACATGGGAAATATTTTTAAAAAATTCTCAAAAATCAAGTTTTCTATCTTTTATCGTATATTAAAATTACAAGGAAAAATAATTATTTCTCATAATTTAGACAATTAAACCTAACAAAGGAATTTGGAACGAAAAAAACGCTAGGGTTTTTAACAAAAAAATGAAAAACTGGTTCTCTATGGCGAATGGCATCAAGTTAGATATTAGAGGATAAATTCTTATGCTTAAGCAATATAATCTTACTAACTCCTCTCCAAAGTGGAGGCAATAAGGTGAGTATGTTCTTAGTGGGCCTTGGGTTTGATTTGTTTTTTGTAGTGTTTTTTCTCTTTTCTTTATTTTTGCTTTTCGTTCCTTTATTGATATGTAATATTTGATTATATTGTTAATAAAATCCAATTAAAGGTCTAGTCAACCTTATTGGTTTTGCTAAAAAATAATAATTAAAACCCAAAATTATATCTTTATTTAACTTACAAAAATCATATTAGTTTGAAAAAACATGAAATTAAAAACCCATCTTCGATTTAAGGTTGTACACAGCATAAAAAAATTTCAAATCATTTGGAGGTCGTTAACATTGGTTTTAAATTCGAAAACCCAACTTTTAACTTCATTATTTCACGACTAACATTAACACGATCATTTGAATGAATATTTTAACCAAAACAATGCTTTAACTTCATACAAAAACTCAAATTTAATCAAATCCAAGATTCAACCATATGAAATTGTAAGGATATTATTAATATTATTCACCTTGATTAGTTTAAGTATGGAGGGAGTTTTCCTTAATCTTCCTTCTTCAAGCTTTATCTTTTTTCTAGCTTAGATAATTTTAATAGAGTTTTCTCTTCTATCTTTCCTTTTGTTTTTAGCACATAAAATGAATGAATACAAGAGAGGGGGAGTGGGGTTAGGGAATATATTAAGTGGTTGGGCCTTAGTTTCTCCCTTATTAATTAAAACATTTAATCTATTCTCTACAAAAAAAAATATCATGGTTTCATTTCAAATTAAAAAAATTCCAAAATCATTAAATTTTGGTCTATCTCCTTACTCATTCTATTTATCCCACATTATTATTTAATTACAAATTAATTAAATTTCTCATACTAATGCATATTAAAAGTATGGGTGTTACCAGCTCCGCTCCTAATAAAAATTACATCCTCAACATTTCGATAAGGCATAATCAACATAAAAAATCATATATACGTGATGAAAGCACACACACATAACAACATATCATTAGCATAACTATAGTCAGAAGTCTATAAAACCATATAGATCATACATCAAAACAAATCAGGATAAGCCTTTCTAATCCTATACTCGATACGATATGCGAGTTTCTCGATCCTCTATATAACATCAAACATACCAACATATCTTGGCGCCAACTTCTTGGACTTCACGAATCACATAACACCCTTTATAGATGATGCTTTCATAAAAACACAATCTTCAACTATGAAAGCTAAATCCTTACACCTTTGATGGACATAGGTCTTCCTCCATCCTTTCTTAGATCAACTCAATCTTTTCACTCACTCTTTCACCAGATCCAGACCAAGTATTGGTCTGTCGCCCATCTCCTACCAACATGCTGGTGATTTACACGGCCTTCCATAAAGAGCCTTGAAATGTGTCATTACCATACTAGTCTAATAACTTTTATTATAAGAACTATCGACAAATTGCAAATGGTTTGTCTATCTGTCTATTGATGATAAGCGGTACTCATCTTCAACTTGGTACCCAACACGTAACAACCCACCTTTTCAGAACCCCACAACTACACAATGAAGTCTTGAAACAACGAGTCATTTGGTGAACTTTTAAAGTCTCACAGTGAAATGGTCGCACAAAATATCGTATTACACAAATACATATATTTAATAATACATCTGATAGCATAACATAAGTCTGTACAATCTAAACCCAAATAACACTACACTGTCACATTTAACCTTTAATACACTTTATTTGCAATATATACAGTATATACAAATTCTGTCTCTAAATCCGCCATGTCTCCAGACTCCATCAACCTGAAGAGTATAGATAAAAAAATATAAGAGTGGATCAGACATATGTCTGCGTGAGTGAAGCAAATCTAATATAAGTATACTACCGTGACAGTGATATAACATGGTTTAAGCCTAAGTATAATACTTTCAAGACCTGCCTACGCCGTGCTACAAAACAATATTATACCATCTAGATAATCTTAATCATAGTCCAGTCTCGCCCCTTGCGGTAAAGGATTACACATAAATGACTATCTGGTCTTGCCACGTGCGATGAAGGATAATCACGCATTGGACTCACGCCTGGTCCCCCCACGTGCGCTACAGATCGACTATTGTCCACTTCAAAATACTCTTGGACTAGCCTTGATGCTCTACAAGAGAATGCCATGTCAATACTCTAAGATCAAGGACCCATCACATGTACTACAAGATCTAGGTATTCGTCATCTATCAAAACTATATACATATACTATATCAACTACGACATCAAGGTCATATATATCATAATCACATTTCATCGTTTCCATACGGGTCTTACATATTCGCCCAATTACTTAACTATATATTCTGAATGTCGAGCCTTGCCATAATTAAACTAATTACCATACTTTCATAGAGTAAACAAATTCCTTTCTATAGGACACATACCGTATCCATACATCGATCTTTGCATCCAAATAGCAGCCAACCAAACCATAAAATGTCAAGAGAACCCTCAGAGGTCACTATATGAAAAAATTGAAATGGCATACGTTAATTCAGGCAACTAAATTGCCCAAAATTCCAAATCTGGGTGTTCACCGGTCGATAGGTGGTGCATTCACCGATGCACCGGTGAAACATCCGGAAATGAACTTTATTTCTGTTTTTAATGTATATCCTTCCAAAATTTTGTTTAAACTTCATTTCTTAGTTTTCGATGGTTCTATATTACATATACACGTTGTCTAGTGTTTCCCTAGGATCGTTATACATTTCCAAACATCAAATTTGTATTTAATTTGGTTTACGATTCTAATTAGAACAACTAGGTTTTTATATTGTTTCTAAAAAATATATGCATATGTTTACTTCTTAGGTTCTGTTATTATCATTTATATGATTTTAATAGATATTTCAATTCTATATTAGCTTAAAGCATCTCATAACAATATCATAGCATCATACGAGAATCGGAGAAACCGCACTCACTGAAACGCCCAAAATTAGCTACTGCCTTCGTTGTCTTTCTAATTTTTTGCCAGGAACCATCACATTTTGCCCTAATTTTCTTTCTTTCTAAATCATAGTTTCTCGTCCATACGATCATTTTGAGGGATGGATCGCCGAATTCCATCAAGAAGTGAAGAAGGTATCTTAATTTGAATTTTGACATTATCGGTAGGGAATGAGTTAGAGGATTTCTTTACTGTTTCATCTTGCCGCACCTCCAACCCTCCGATTTCTGCAACCAAACTCATTTTATGTGTAGTACTCTTCATATTCTTCAATTTGCTGCTTGTTTCATGTAAATCTGATGAGATACGAAGGAGATATTCCCTTTTGAAGATTGATGTTGAAATCAGAAAACTATGCATGAAAATCCATCATTTTGCTTCGTTGTCTATGCCCGCTGCACTTCCATACTCCAATATTTCGCCTTCCAATTGAGATGTGGAATATCAGTATAATTTAGATTTGTTCTGATTTTATTAGAATGTGAATTTTGTTAATTTAATTTGTTGGAAGTACTGTCCGTTTAACCTCCATGAATTTCTCTAATATCTTAATTTCATAGAGAAAGTGAAACGTTTGATTTGATAAGGAATATACATCAAAAGAAGAAAGAGATGTGTAAAGTATGGATTTTCTTTTCGTAGTTTACGTTGTCTATTTCAATAAAGAGGAAATAAACAATTCCTTGTAATTTCAAACCAAGCAAATCTCTTAATCTAGGTTAATTTATGGAAGGTTATAACGAAAACCTTTTTGGATGAATAATTCTAGCATATTAAAATATAGAATGAAATATTCTAGTTAAGGATTAATAACTGGAAATGTAATAATAAATTTATAAACATATATAATTATGCTAAATCATTCAAGTTAAAAATATAATTAATGCAACGTACTATACATTAATGTTCGCATTAAGTGTAAATTGAACGTTAGAATAGATCGTGTAATAAATAGTGAGATTAGGAAGTAAAGATGGAAGTATTGTAACTCCAAACAAATGAATAGGCAATAAATGTGCAATAAATTGAGAGTTACAAGAATTTAAATGGGATTTAAATGGATGAAACGGGACTGATTAATGAAATTGGTAGGTTAATTATGGAATGGACAAGGAAGAAATAATGGCAAGGCTTGAATAAGTAAATAAATGTCTTCAAGAAATGTTCATTAAGTTAATAATCATTTATTACGGATAAATGGGACATGTATAGAGGTAACCAATAAAACGTGCTAAGTGGTAATTAAGTATCATAAGGCAGGATAATGTCATTATAGAAAATTATGTAACCTTAAATATGCACATAGAGATTAGCGGGCTTTGTCCAATAATAAAGTTTAGAATAATTAATTGGACTTAGTGGGTTGGGATGCGAGGTCAGTAAAGTTAAACAACAGAAGTCTGCCCTTTACTCAGAGGCTACCAGCAATTATGCACACTTATGATGTGAGACTTCTTGAACCATAAGACCCGTGGGAAAATGGATATGCGAAGGATGTAAGACGTGCTTCTGGGCAGGAGGTATTAAGTAGTTGATTGAGGGCCCGTCTCCTTCCTATTTAGGAAGTATTAAATGACCAGGGTTAGTGGTTTGGCACGATAAAGGATATATCGGAAAGCTCCGCTTCAATAGGAAGTATTAAGTGGCTGAAGAGATTTCCGTTCAATGCTAGCTAGATAGACCGGTCCTTGGGGTTAGATATTAAATGATGGGGACCTGCCTTAAATAAAGTTTTAAATGGTCAGAGTCTGCCTAATTTCATTAAGAAGGTATTATGTGGCTTGGGCACTATCTCTCACATGGCTAGGACATTATTAATAATATATGCAGCAATTATATATTATAAAGCCGTATATATAAGTCATCATCTCTATAGCTAGGACCGATAGACTAATGTTGATGATGCGAAGGGCTCGTTTCAAGGACTAAGATATTAAATGGCCATTGGGTCTGCCTCCTTCTTATTCAAAAAGTATTAAGTGGCTGGGTTTTGGGTAGTGTATGCACATTAGGCATATGTCAGTATTATACCTTGGAGAAGGTTAGGTGGGCATATCGTTCGCGCATATGAAATTAAATGGATTAACCAAAAATAATAAGACATAACATTGAAATGGAAACCAATCGGTATAAGTTTGTGTTATAGATAAAGTATGCAGTTTTCCAATCACGAGAACGTTGTTCTAACCCCCTCCTCATTATCGCCCACATAATAGATTTTGATGAACATGTCACTATGGTTGGTGAAGAAGTCTTCTTATTCATGCTCGATACTGATAAGGCAATTGGATGTCCAAGGAATATCATTGATTCCGAGGTAGTAGCTTCAGTCATTATTTATATCCTATTATATTTTTTTATTCTGCTATGAGTTTAGTTTAATCAATCTCTGATATACTTATGTTTATTACAGTTACCAAAACCAACAATTTGTACCCTAATGAACTTGGATTTGATTTTATCGAAATTTGAGCCCATTAAGGTGCGGGTTATTACATTTGATCTCAGAGCCTAGGTCAATCGATCATAGGGATTAGGATTCTAAGAGTATGTATTCGTAATTTTCTACCTAAATCTATGTAGAACTCTATAAATTTAGACCACAAAATAGTTGCAACCATATTCCGAAAGGATGGGCAAGGAAACTCTGAGTTGGAAAATTTTATGGAGTTAAGAATTACATGTCTTCCCCGAATACCCCCACATAGCATTTGCTGTTGTAAGGTGTTAACTTTGAAGAGCATGAGCACGACATTTGGAGGGATCTCGAGGGCTAGATGGTTAACTTAATCGTTAAGAGTTGGCTACCTTGTGATTATGGATTTTAATGGATTGACGATTGAAGGTGCACATTTTATCCGGATAAGCAATAGTTAAGAATCTATATGTCGCAAGCATCTGGAGGCAAGCTCTCGCAAGATAATGTTCATCAATCACCATAAGTTGACAAACCAGATTTTTATTAAAGAGAAGTATATCCCATTTCATTTTCCAACCCATGTGAGAATGTTACCTAAAATTTTGGGTAAACAAAAACATCCTGGAGAAGCCACCAAAGTCGGTCCGTCCGCCAAATCCTCGCTCAGCCAACTGGTTACCCCCGTCAGCAGACGACAGTTCGACGTCTTCAGCGACCAACCACGCCTACTCTGCATCCGGAGACACCACAGATGGAAGGTCAACCCTCAGCCATCACCACTTCCTTCAGGATCTCGAAAGAATGGCGGGCCCAGAAACATGTCTGCTCGATTCAGCACGTCCTCCTGCTACATCCTCTCCAGAAGTTCTAGCGCATGGCTCCTCCAGTGTTATTCCCACATACCAGGACGATCGCCTCTTTAGACGTCTCCTCCTCTTCCATATGGAACTGCCGAACGAAGCCTCAGGCGACCTGCCATCCTCAACAAGGCACCGAGTGCCCCTAACATTCCGACGATCCTCTAAAGCCGGTCAACCAATCTCTTATAGAAGCATAAGTCCAAGGGCGCACGCTCCTGGTACTCCTTGGCGTCCCTTCAATCTGGCCAACCTCGACCACTCCTCAAGGCATAAGCCCAAGGTTGCGCCCATGGGCCTTCCTTGGCATCCTTTTCCTTAGTAGCCAAAGCCGACTCCGGCCTCTTTGGCACCCGCCCGATCCGGTCCTTCATCCCAATCCATGCGCAAGTACCACACCTTCCATGCAATGCCATTCCTTAGCGGCCTTCCCCCCTTTTAAGGCCCAGGTCTGCCCTCGGCACGATCCTAGTATTAGAAGTAGCTCTGCTCTTACATGAGCGTCTGTCGACTTCGCTCTCTACACGACTACAACTGGGCCTGCATGTCCGCCCTCCGTCGGACACCAAGGTCATTCGAAGCCGACACCGGACTGGCTATCTCATGTGGCCCAACTACTTCTACATGGGGATTCACCCAGTGGACCGACCACTTTATGTCCTTAGAAATCCTAACCCTACCTGCTAGGACCGCTTACCTGAAACAGCTTACCACAAAGTACCCTATCCATTCCATGTCCAACTACTCCAAAGTACATTCCATCAGAGAAAAGTACCATTCCTCTACCAACATTTCTCCACGCGCAGCCCTTTCCTCTCCCCCACCTTTCCAATAGCCAATCAGAACACGTGTACCCTTACCTACTAAAGCCTACTGCCTTTCTTGGGTCTTCCCTAGGCCCTTCTTTCTAGCTGGTGAGCAATCCGAGCCATGGGCTCGAAACTTCTTTCCAGCTGGCTCCTATCCTACGTCCCCTCCAATCCACGGCTCAGAGCCTCTCCTGCACTATTGTTCTACAATCTCGACCATCCATTCACACCATACATCCTCTATATATACCCGATGCCATACCATATGGCAAAGGGATGGATAAAATGATTTCTCCAACCCATCTCCCTCACCAACTCTCTCCTCCTCCAAAGCCTCTCTAATGGCGGCTTCACCCGACTTTCGTTAGAGAGAGCCTCCATCAAGCTCTACCACTCAACCCACCGCGCTTTACCCACCAAGGTCTACCACCATCATCGCCTCCAATAACAAGCTTGTAAGTCCAGCTAGCGGCACCTCCTTCTAGCACCTACCTTCTGACCATTTCTAACAAACCCTCCTTTAAGAGATTTTCCATCTCCTTTATTATTCTCTTGTAACATCTGTAAACTGTAAGAGGTTTATATAGTAAAGGAACATCACAGTGGATGTAGGCCGCACAGGGATGAACCACTATATATCATTTTGTATTTAGTTTATGTACTTAGTTTATGTACTTAATTCTCCCTAGGATCGTTCTCTGCCATCTCCCGCCATGGGCAAGCGCTTCCGTCCGCTCCTGCCCATCTTAGTCCACATTCCCCCCAAGCAACGGCTCAACAGCTAAGGGCCCATCCAACCGCCTTCTGCTTGGGGGTGGTTGTCCCGCAACCAACCTTATGGCTCAAACGGGTTCGCGCCCTCCACCAATAGCGAGCCTTCCCTCTGGGCTTGACTCATCCAAATAGTAAGCCTAGCGTCGGCGCGGTGGTATCCTCGTCGATGGGATCGCACTCCGAGGTTCGGTCGGCTTTTCCATACTCGTGACGAAAAATTAGGTCAACACTCTAGCGCCCATCATGGAGCCCGATCCCACGACCACAAGGTTGAAAGCCTCCCAACAGCGACCTCGTCCCGCATTAGCCCATCCCAGCTTCAGTTGCAAAAGTCTCCCGGTCCTCTTCCCCCCTCCAACCAAGAAAAAGGAAAACCGGCTAAAAGAGAGAGGAATTCAGATTCCTATTCTACAGTCCCATGTTCTTTTGAGAGAAGCTACCATAGTCTAGTATTCCCCCGAGATGTTTCCTCATCCACATCCTTCAGCCCTCCTACATCCTTATAGTGCGCTCCACGGACCTCTGGGTACCGCGCTTGTGACGCCCCACCTCTATGCTCACGCTAGCCAAGGACACTACAGAGTAATGCTATCAACTAGCGCGAAGAATAAGGCTGTTGAGGAGCAACCATCCGTGTAATTGCCTTGTGCGAGCACCGATATGTCAAATAGTAAAACATGCTTTTCATTTCAAGAGGAAATCTGACATACCGATACAAACTCAAAGCTACCACACAGTGGCTAAGTTGACCTTCGGAAACAAATATAGAAATAAGCATAACACAAATCAGTCATAGACATTCATATCACAAAGGCGGAAAAAGATATGAATAAATAACACAAAGAAGTGTACATCATAGTAGTGGTCAAATAAGATCCACAATATCACAAAAGAATAGATACAAGTGATAGACAAAAGAATAAGTATACATCATGGAGTCTATATCTCGAATGTATAACAACAAAAACTACAACTATTCTGTAGTTAGACAAAAGTCAGAAGATGATCCAATAAGGAGTCAAGCTGAAGCACCTGTAACATCTCGGTCTGACCCGAGTATTATTTAATAAGAAAATAATAAACGGATCAGTCTAGCTATAAATATCAGATAAAGGAATGAGATATAAGCAGAGATTGTTTGCACCAAAAATGGTCACAAACCCCAAGTGTTGTGAAAGCACCAGCGTATGAATACAAATCAACAATATTCACACACAAATCTCAGATCTAAACAAGCAACAAACAGCAATCCAGAAATAATGAACAAAAACACGAGATTTATAGTGGTTCGGCTATCTCCGGCCTACGTCCACTCCAAAGTTTTTATCTTTTATTGATCGATGCTTGAAGATTACAATTTCCTATCGCGTAGTACAACGGATTTTATGATTATAATCTGAATCTAAGGCAGCAATGGTGATCTGGAGTAAATCTGGCAGAGTCCGGGCGCTCTTTAGCTCTCAAAATTGTCCGACCTCCTTTCTGAATGACCAGGGGCTCTATTTATAGGTGTAGGAGGCTGATATTTCGCCTAAATTGAGGGGAGACCAGCTCTGGCACGTGAGTGGGCCCACATGCCCGCTTTTTGGAAATCGGGGCCCACTTTGGGATCGATTCGAAGCTATGTTCGAATCGATCAAGAAATTGTCCAATCGAGCTGAAATTTGGTGTGAACATTCTTCAACATGTGCCCAAGCTACTGTGAAAATTTCATAGAATTTGGACTTGTAGATCTCGAGTTATGATCGATTCAAGGTCACTTTTCTGGTTGCAGTGCTCTTTTCGAATCGATTACGTTCGAATCGATTGCTTCGAATCAATCCAAGCATGCGCTTCTGTGATGACGTGGTGCGCCTCCTTAGAATCGATCCGACTTCCATGCCGAGTTGACTGGGTCGAATCCTAGTTTTTAGCTGTTGCGACTTAGTGGATTCGAGGGATTCAACCATATCATGGATTCGAACTGAGACTCGTTCGTATCCATCCATTCATGTTGCTCCGGCTATTTCCTTCGTATCGATCGACTCGAATACCATTGATACGAACGTTGTCCCTAAGTCCTTCGTATCCATATGCATCTGTCCTTCCTTCGTATCAATTCTAGCTACGATCGATACGAAATGTATCATCAATCCTTGCCTTCTTATCGATACGAAGCTACTAATCCAAGTCCATGTCGATTGATACGAAGGATATCGAGTCGAACAAACCTCTGCATGCTTGTTTAACAACCTGGGTGTGTTGCCATCGAGTCGAACCTGTGCCAATCGATACGAACGGTATCGATTCGAAGTCCTTACTTTATGGTCGATACGAAACGTATCGATTTGAACCACCATACTCTTGATCAATGCGAAACGCATCGATTCAAACCATTCCCTGTACATCGTAATCCATCCATATCTCCTTCATATGAACTCCGATTAACCTGAAATTTGAAACATAGCCTCTCCTAACCTCGATTATCATTCCCAATCGATTCTGCCCTGATCGGAGCTCGGTCAAATTTTGACGAAATCCATTGCAGCCTTGTTGCCAATTGAACTCCAATCCTGATATCCATCATTCCTTGCCAATTTGTTGATATTCCAGCCTTGACCAAAAGGTGGGATAACATTTGCCCCCCAAAACATGCCTTGTGATAAGAAGGCGTGTTTTGAATAGTTTCCAAATCCAATGTCCAAAGTCCATAGCCAATTCCATGCCCATCCAAACTCGAAGGCTGAGTTATTAGTCCGTCCTTATCCAACAACCGAATCCAAGACCTCTCCGGGTCGATATCCAAATCCATAACCTCTCTGGGCTCTTGCCACCGCAATCCACACCTGAGGACCGTGGTCCAGTGTCCCTGGACGTTGAGCTAACCTCTCCGGGTTCCTGCCAAGCGCAATCCACACCTGACGACCGTGGTCCAGTGTCCCTGGACGTTGAGCTAACCTCTCCGGGTTCTTGCCAAGCGCAATCCACACTTGACGACCGTGGTCCAGTGTCCCTGGACGTTAGTAATGCCGCGGCTTATGTCCTAAGCCGAATCCTGGTCGCTCCGGACCCTTGTTGAGCATAGTCCATACTCAACGACCTGAAATAATAATCGATAATAGGGGGCCTAAGTCCTAGGCCGAATTCTGGTCACTCCGGACCCTTGCCGAGCATAGTCCATACTCGACGACCTGAATGAGCCAATCTACCACGTTCGGGCAAAAAGACTCACCCCTTGCCAGGCGTAATCCACACCTGGCGACCGTTTATCAAAAACCAAAAAGGATCCAATCAAAATCCAATCAGAAATCCAATCCAAAATCCAAATCAAATCGGAAAACCGGAAATCCATATCAAAAATCGAAATAATCATCCAAAACGGAGAACAATCATCCAAATGAATGCTGAAACCAGAAAAACAAGCAAAATCAAGAGTTCAATCCAAACTCCAAAAACCAAATCAGAAAACCAAGTGTCCAATCAAAAACAAAAAACAGATTTCGCAAACCATGGCTTTGTGGTTTATCATCATTCAGAGCATGCCTAGGGGCTATCTCCGTCCCCATACATGTGTAAATGACTCAGTTACTCGCCAATGGTTTTTTACTTATTTCATATTATCCTGGTCAATGGATGACCAATCGACCATCATTCCTGGGCCTCGCACCATCATGGCTCGAGGTAGGCGGTGGTTGCTCCTGCTCCACCACTGCATTCCGTACTCCAACATACTGCCTCAACTGTCCATTCCTCACATGCTCCTCAATTATGTCCTTTAAATGCCTGTAGCTGTTGGTATCATGCCCGTCCAGATCGTGGAAGACACAGTGCCTTCCTGATGCCCTTTCCCGTTCAGATGGTTCTCTTCTAGCCGGCCTTCGGTAAGGAAGGCGATTCCGAGTTTCCAAGTAAATCCGCTCCAGCGTCTCATTCAATTCTGTGTATGTGGAAAACTTTGGATCCTTCCATCGCTTCCTAGCTTTTTCAGAGTTTTCGTCCAGCTTCCTTTTTCCTTTATCTTTATCCGAGCTTCCGTCGGATGGTCCTCCAGCCCCGGTCACATTCACCTCCTTTAGCTTTAAATCCATACATGCGTCTTCTTGCCGAAGAAATCTTTCAGCTTCGTGAAAGAATTCCCCGAGATCCAGTGGTGGGTCTCGTACTAAAGATACCTTAAAATCTGAATCCTCTCTGACTCCCGACACTGCCGCCATCAAAACCATCGATGGATCCGGCCGATCCACCGAAGAAACCGCCGCATTAAATCGAGTTAAAAATGCTCTAAGCGATTCATCCGTTCTTTGCTTTACCGATGTTAACGTCATCACGTTCTTAGGTCTTTTGATATGAACCCGAAACTGTCCCAAAAACCTGTCCACCAATTCCCTCCAATTCCTGATAGATCCTTCCTCCAGCTGCCTAAACCACATTGCCGCTAGGTCTGTCAAGTATAAAGGGAAACATCTGGCCATCACTTCCTCCGATGCCCCCAGCACTTCCATGTGTCTAGTATATCTCATTAAGTGATCAGTCGGGTCAGCCTTGCCATTATACGCTTCCACGCTAGGTAACTTGAACTTAGGTGGATTCTGAGCTATCCTGATTTCCCGAGCAAACGGACTCCTGTTCACTCCTTCCAAATCTCTATTGGTCAAACCTCCACGCATAGTCTTCCTAATGATTTCCATTAATCCAGCGTTGCCTATTAGGTGTTGCCCCCCATGCTCCCGAGGGAACTCCGGCACATATTCTTCATGTGGCTCATTAGCCGCGACGTTGGCCCTAGCCTGCTGAACTCCTTCCAAAGGTCCTTCTGCGTTGGATCCTGCGGGCCTGCCCCTAAGCCCTTGTTGATTGCCTTCCGGTTCTGTATTCTGTCCTCCATTGGGTTCCGCAACCCTAGTTCCTTGTTCCGCATTTGCAGCCGCTATAGTTGGTCCAAGGTTCTGTGTTCCTGCAGCTCTCATCTGCTCGAAGAAAGTCTGCATCATATCCTGTTGACTCTTCAGCAACCTCTCGTGCAATGAATTCGCCATAGCTTCCATCTCGTCTCTGGTAATGTAAATCGAAGCTTGTCCTTCTCCAGCTCCGGAAGATGCCTCTTGACTTCCTCCTTGTTGGCTTCTCTCAGCTCTTTGTCTTCTACTTGTTTGTCGAGTCATTGCCGAGTCAATCTAAATCCTTCAAACTTTCAAATCTAAACTTCAATCCGATGTAGCGAGTGCTAGCCCTTCTCAGTGAAAGCACTAAAGTGTTTGCGCCAAAAATGGTCACAAACCCCAAGTGTTGTGAAAGCACCAGCGTATGAATACAAATCAACAATATTCACACACAAATCTCAGATCTAAACAAGCAACAAACAACAATCCAGAAATAATGAACAAAAACACGAGATTTATAGTGGTTCGGCTATCTCCGGCCTACGTCCACTCCAAAGTTTTTATCTTTTATTGATCGATGCTTGAAGATTACAATTTCCTATCGCGTAGTACAACAGATTTTATGATTATAATCTGAATCTAAGGCAGCAATGGTGATCTGGAGTAAATCTGGAAGAGTCCGGGCGCTCTTTAGCTCTCAAAATTGTCCGACCTCCTTTCTGAATGACCAGGGGCTCTATTTATAGGTGTAGGAGGCTGATATTTCGCCTAAATTAAGGGGAGACCAGTTCTGGCATGTGAGGGGGCCCACATGCCCGCTTTCTGGAAATCCGGGCCCACTTTGGGATCGATTCGAAGCTTTGTTCGAATCGATCAAGAAATTGTCCAATCGAGCTGAAATTTGGTGTGAACATTCTTCAACATGTGCCCAAGCTACTGTGAAAATTTCATAGCATTTGGACTTGTAGATCTCGAGTTATGATCGATTCAAGGTCACTTTTCTGGTTGCAGTGCTCTGTTCGAATCGATTACGTTCGAATCGATTGCTTCGAATCAATCCAAGCATGCGCTTCTGTGATGACGTGGTGCGCCTCCTTCGAATCGATCCGACTTCCATGCCGAGTTCACTGGGTCGAATCCTAGTTTTTAGCTGTTGCGACTTAGTGGATTCGAGGGATTCAACCATATCATGGATTCGAACTGAGACTCGTTCGTATCCATCCATTCGTGTTGCTCCGGCTATTTCCTTCCTATCGATCGACTCGAATACCATCGATACGAACGTTGTCCCTAAGTCCTTCGTATCCATATGCATCTGTCCTTCCTTCGTATCAATTATAGCTACGATCGATACGAAATGTATCATCAATCCTTGCCTTCTTATCGATACGAAGCTACTAATCCAAGTCCATGTCGATTGATACGAAGGATATCGAGTCGAACAAACCTCCGCATGCTTGTTTAACAACCTGGGTGTGTTGCCATCGAGTCAAACCTGTGCCAATCGATACGAACGGTATCGATTCGAAGTTCTTACTTTATGGTCGATACGAAACGTATCGATTCGAACCACCATACTCTTGATCAATGCGAAACGCATCGATTCGAACCATTCCCTGTACATCGTAATCCATCCATATCTCCTTCATATGAACTCCGATTAACCTGAAATTTGAAACATAGCCTCTCCTAACCTCGATTATCATTCCCAATCGATTCTGCCCTGATCGGAGCTCGGTTAAATTTTGACGATATCCATTGCAGCCTTGTTGCCAATTGAACTCCAATCCTGATATCCATTATTCCTTGCCAATTTGTTGATATTCCAGCCTTGACCAAAAGGTGGGATAATAGAGATATAATAAGATCGTATGATAACAATAATGTCATACTAGAACAAATATGATATAAACAACAACAAAATCATACAACATCTCAAAAATCTCAAAGCACAAAAAAGAATATCATATTCTTTATTTTATTCACCAACTACAAATATTGACAAACATATTAATGCCAATCGCAAAAGTTGGAGAAACACAAATTCTAGAAATCATCAATCAGAAATCCAGAAATCACAAAAGGGGGAGGCCTATCATAAACGGGAGCATGAAAACTCACCAACACGTGTATCACAAGTGGAACGCTATTCCATGGTCGCTAACCATTAAAAATTAAGCCGAAGCTCCATAAACGGTCCGAAGACCACGGGTCGCTACCCCGCCAAATTGAACTGAAGTTCCACAGAAATGGGGTTTAGTCTCCCTCGTAGACAAATAGACATCGCACATCGCTAGTCTAAATCACAAAAATGATCATCATCGATCAATAAAAGTGTCGATTACACTAAGCCAGTAAATATAAGAGTTTAGATTCATGTCCCATAACCACTAGCTTAACTTAAATATTTACGAACAAATTGTAGATTTCCACTCGAAAATTGTCACAAGAGTTTCTATCAAACAAGTCCAAAAATTAACCGACGAAGTAAACGCAAGCGTTTCATACCACTTGTTTTGCTAAGCCGTTTAATTATATTTTCTCATACGAACGAGGTAAAGGTTTGTATATACTAATAGATTGGAAAACGGTTTTGGAAACAAGCTTTATATTTAAAATAGAGTTGAAATTATTTTTGTAAAGGAGTTTGAATATTTACTACTAGTATAGAAAACCTTTATATTTTAAAGTGACAAATCACAGAAATGATTGTAGAAACAATCAATCATCAAAATCCACGTTCAAAGACGTAAATCAAATCCAAAGAAATCGATACCAATTCCATTAAAATGGACATTCTCAAAAATCCCAAAAAAGAAGTCATCAATGAAGAAAATAAATGATAACGACAAATCGGATAACCACGAATCGATAGAAATTAAAATCTCGAGATAAACAGGCAAAATAGAGCAGGTCACATACTCCAGACGTCTGGGGTAAATACTCAGATGTCTGCAGTAAGTTTCGAGAAATTCGCTGAAACAGACTCCAAACGTCTGAGCTCTACTGCAGACGTCTGGTGACGTATTCTGGTTCAGTCTAGCCCCTTTTGGGGCAAGTTCGATATACGACGGAAGCGACGAATTGAGCGACTTCGATTGAGGATTTACGCCTTTCGACAACCCAGCCTTGTATAGCCCTCCGAAACGCTCCACTAACGTGTTCAAACATCAAAGGTTGGATTTTTAGCAAATTGGATTCCAAAAACCCAAAATTTAATAATTCATCAATTCAATCCAAATTGAAAGCAAACGAACATGAATTAGTGTTAGGAATTCATACCAAGCAATCAAGGATAGTTATAGTCATAGATGTGAGATAAAAATCTCACCTTTTTTACAGAAAAACAAGGAAGGAGAAGCTTGAATGCAAAGGAGGATCAACCACTCTTCAATCCCAACTCAAGAAGCTTGAATTTAAGCTTAAAAGAGAAAAATTTCCTAAGTTAGGTTTAGGAATTTATGAAATTGAAAGGAGAATGAGTTAGGGAAGAAGAAGAGGAGGCTTACCAAAGCTTCTTCTATTGATTTGGAGCTAGAACTTGATTTGCAAATGGAAACTAGGGCTTGGAGTTTTAATTTCCCATTCCTCTCTCCATTGTTGCTAAAGCTTGAGTATTAGGAAATAGAAATGAAGTAATGAAGAGAAGAGGGGTGAAGCTTGGGTGTAATGGGCTGAAACAAAACCAAAGCCCTAAGTGAAAAAGTAGCAAAATTCCACTAACTCCAAACATATCAAAGTTTATACTCAAAAAGGTCGCAAACGTCATTTTGAACTCAATGGGGGTGGTCTCGAGTCCTAATTTGACTGTTTGCAAAAAGTAGCTTTTTGGACTATAATCTGACTAACGATGAAATATCTAAATAAAATATTTAAATATTAAATTTCAAAATATGTGGGTTGTTACAGATTCCCCTCCTTAAAGAAATTGCATCCTCACAATCACAAGAAATATTTGAACAACAAGTAACAACCATAAAAGCATATCAACACAAAAGAAGAAATTTGAAATAAGAAGTTCACCTCAATGAGCTCAAGAGAGTAAGTCCGGATGTGTTCGCTCGATGAATTCTCTAGATTCCCAAGAGCAATCCTTAGGATTTGAGGACCATTGAATTTTCACAAGCGGGACATCTTTATTTCGAAGGCGTTTAACCTCCGAAGCAATAACACGAATAGGATGTTGCTCATATGTTAAATTAGGCGAAACTTCAATTTCTTCAACAACACCGGGCTCAAGAATAGTGTCAAAATCTCGAAGGCATTTCCGAAGTTGAGAGACGTGAAACACGTCATGAATAGCAGAAAACTGAGCCGGTAACGAAAGGCGATAAGCCACGGAACCAATGCGTTCGGTGATGGGAAATGGGCCAATATATCGAGGTGCTAATTTTCCCGGTCGACTGAAACGCACAACAACCTTCATAGGTGAAACACGAATAAACACAAAGTATCCCACAGAAAATTCTAATTTCCTTCTTTGGTTATAGGCATAGGCTTTTGTCTACTTTGAGCTTCTTTCATCCTATGACGAATAAGGTCAATCTTTTCTGTGGCTTCTCGAATAAAATCTGGACCTAAAACCAGCTTCTCACCGGCTTCAAGCCAACATGAAGGAGATCGACATGGCCTTCCGTAGAGTGCCTCAAAAGGTGCCATACCAATACTAGATTGGAAGCTATTATTATAGGAAAATTCAACAAGAGAAATATGATCTTCCCAACTTCCATCAAAGTCAAGAACACAAGCACGAAGAAGATCTTTAAGAGTTTGATTCACACGCTCAGTTTGTCCATCGAACTGAGGATGATAAGCGGTGCTAAAATTAAGCTTTGTTCCCAAAGCTTTTTGAAGACTCTTCCAAAATCCACTAGTAAACAATGGATTACGATCACTAACAATAGAAGTAGGGACTCCATGCAATTTAACAATTTCCTTGACAAAAAGTTTATCCAAAATAGGTACGGTCCGATTGGACCGAACGGGAATAAAATAGGCGGATTTTGTAAGTCTATCTACTATCACCCATAGGCTATCATGGCCCGAACGAGAATGGGGAAGACCGTCAATAAAATCCATGGAAATTTGATCCCACTTCCATATTGGAATTTCCAACGGTTGCAATAACCCACCGGGCCTTTGATGCTCGGCCTTAACGAGTTGGCAAGTCATGCAACGCTTAACGAAGTTAGCGATATCAGATTTCATTCCCTCCCAATAATAAAGTTGCTTCATATCCGCGTACATTTTACTACTACCGGGATGAATGGTGAATTTAGAACGATGGGAATCTTCTAATATGTCTTTGCGAAGATCAATAATATTTGGTACGACAAGTCTACCAAATTTTCGAATACCGCTATGAGAATCAATATCAAAGTCTTTCATACCTTCAATATCAATTTTATCCCTCAAATTTTGGCCAAGAAGAACCAATTCGGGATCATGCTTTTGAGCTTCAAGAATGCGGTCTAAAAGAGAAAGATGAGCCTCAAGGCTACACAAAACAAGAGATGAACATAAATCAGATTCACGATCTAGAATCTCACAAGTGGATAAAGTCTCGAGATCATTCCACTCGGATATCATCATAGAAACAACCGCTTATCGCTTACGACTAAGGGCATCGGCAACATGATTTCCTTTTCCAGGAGTATAAAGAATATCAAGATCATAAGATGCAAGGAACTCGAGCCAACGTTATTTCCGCAAATTAAGTTCCTTTTGAGAAAATAAATACTTTAATGATTTATGATCGGTATAGAGAACAAATTTCTCACCCAAAAGATAATGACGCCAAATTCTAAGGGCGAAAACAATAGCCGCGAGCTCTAAATCATGGGTGGCATATCTAGTCTCGGCAGACTTTAATTGTCTAGAAGCATAAGCAATAACACGTTCCCGCTGCATGAGAACGGCACCCAAACCAACGCAACTAGCATCGATATAAACAATAAAATCTTGGTTCCAATCGGGAATCACAAGAATAGGAGCATCGGAAAGGAGTTCTTTTAATTTTTGAAATGAAGCTTCACATTTGTCTGACCAAATGTATTTAACTCCCTTCTTGGTCAAATTAGTAAGAGGTACGGAAATTTTGGAAAAGTCCTTTATGAATCGACAGTAATAGCCCGCCAATCCGAGAAAGCTACGAATTTCCGTCATACTCTCCGGTCTCTTCCAATTTTGAATCGCTTTAATCTTTGAAGGATCCACAGAAATTCCAGATTCAGAAATAATATGGCCCAAAAATTTCACACGAGATTGCCAAAAGTGGCATTTAGAAAACTTTGCTTTCAACTGATTTCTCCTAAGAGTTTCCAACACAATCCGAAGATGATTTTCATGCTCCTCTTCGGTTTTAGAATAAATAAGAATATCATCTATAAAGATGAGAACAAATCGGTCGAGGAAGTCTTTGAAAACTTGATTCATAAGGTCGATGAAATAAGCTGGAGCATTCGTCAAACCAAATGGCATAACAAGCCATTCATAAGATCCATAACGAGTACGGAACGATGTCAAAGGAATGCTATCCTCTGCAATACGAAGCTGATGAAAATCGATTGCTAAGTCTAACTATGAAAAGACTTTAGCACCACTAAGCTGATCGAATAAATCATCAATCCGTGGTAAGGGATATTTATTCTTGATGGTGAGATCATTAAGTTTGCGGTAGTCAACGCAAAGCCTAAGTGTACCATCAGATTTCTTCACAAAAATAGCCGAAGCTCCCCATGGAGAGGAACTAGATTGAATAAATTGCTTTGCTTCCAATTCAGATAATTGTTTGCGCATCTCCTCATTTTCTTTATTGGACATACGATAAGGAGGACGAGTAATAGGTAGAGCTCCAGGGATTAGATTAATTCTGAACTCAATTGCTCGCTTAGGTGGTAATCCTAGAACAGGCTCAAATATGTCTGGAAATTCACAAACAATGTGAATGAGAGAAATGACATCTTCCTCATCATCATTATCGTCATCATAAGGATTTAGAGAATACAAAGACGCTTTCGAATTGGAATCTGAATCTTTCAGAACAAGAGAAATCTGCTTAATAGATTGAGGATGTCGAAGATATATAGTCCGCTCCGGACATAGGATATGGGCTTCATAACGGTTAAGCCAATCCATTCCCAAAATCATTCCGAAACCAAGGTAACGCATAACATGCAAATCGGCACGGAAAGAGTAATCACATAAAATAATTTCAACATCTTTACACAATAAACTGAGTGTTGCGGATCCGCCAACCGGATTCGCAATCCTCAAAGAAGTCATCAAGCCAATAACATCCAAAGACAAAGCATCAACAAGTTCTTTTGATATAAAGGAGTGAGAAGCACCCGTATCAAAAAGAACTCGAATAGAAAGATCACGAAATATAATAATATTATTAAGGATAGAATGAGAAATACCTTGACCACGAGAAGAGTTAGAAGAGGCTTGTACAACATTTAGCTTGCCTTCCTTCTTGCCTTGAAGTTTGGGACACAAAGATAAAGTATGGCCCAAACTCTTGCAATAACGGCAGAAAAGAGGCTTCGGGCACTTGTTTGCATAATGGTCCTTAGAACCACAATTGTAACATTCTCCACGACGAGTGTTAGGAGTATTTTCTACCGAAGTTGTTTGCTTCCCCTTTTTGCTGGGATTAGGCTGGGATTTAAGAGGTCTCTTCTTGTTGATATTTTGTTTGACCTCAACATCACTATCTTTATCAGCCTCTTCGAGTCGAAGAGCAATATCAACAAGTTGATCAAAAGAAACTTCTAATTTCAAAAGTAATGGCTTTTTGAGGCTCTTGTTCAAGCCATAAACAAATCTCTGGTTTTTCTTCAATGGGGTATTAATATACTCGACCCCATATTTGGATAGAGATTCGAAAGAAGCGACGTAGTCGGTCACGGAAGATTCACCTTGAACAAGGTTGATAAAGCGTCGAGATAGAGATACTTTCTCAGCTTCTGGCACGAATTTCAACTCGAACCTTTCCCGGAATTGCTCCCAAGTTAGATCCGCTTCGATAATTTCAGAAATCAAAAGCTCGTACCAGTCTAATGCTCTTTCTTGGAGCATACTAGAAGCCACTTGTACTCGATGAAGATCAATAAGATTCATGCGAGAAAAGATGAGGTCGCATGTTCGAAGCCATGCCTGGACTTCTATAACGCTCTCGGAACCTTTGAAGGGCTTTCCACCCAAGTTGGTGTAGTCACTGCACAAGCGTGCAAACCCAGACTTAGGATGTGTGGGCTCAGGAATAGGTCCGACAGCTTGAGCATTTCTTACAAGATCAAGAAGTTGCTGAGCAGACATAAATACTCCATTCTGGGGAGTAGCACTAGATTGACCGGCGTTGGGATGGCCAGGTCTAACCATTTCTCTTCTCTAAGAAAGAAAGAAAGAAGAGGAAAAAGGTTATTCACAAAATGAATATCAATCAAACTTGGTTGATAAGACAAGGCATCATAAAAAGAAATAGGATAGAATGGTACGAAGACTCGAATTAAATCCTATGGCACGATTCCTAAGAAAGACTTAGGACAATGATCCTTGCTAGATTATTCTACATTGTTCCGAAGTATGGCTCTGATACCAAGCTGTGACGCCCCACCTCTATGCTCACGCTAGCCAAGGACACTACGGAATAATGCTGTCAACTAGCACGAAGAATAAGGCTGTTGAGGAGCGACCATCTGTGTAATTGCCTTGTGCGAGCACCGATATGTCAAATAGTAAAACATGCTTTTCATTTCAAGAGGAAATCCGACATACCGATACAAACTCAAAGCTACCACACAGTGGCTAAGTTGACCTTCGGAAACAAATATAGAAATAAGCATAACACAAATCAGTCACAGACATTCATATCACAAAGGCGGAAACAGATATGAATAAATAACACAAAGAAGTGTACATCAGAGTAGTGGTCAAATAAGATCCACAATATCACAAAAGAATAGATACAAGTGATAGACAAAAGAATAAGTATACATCATGGAGTCTACATCTCAAATGTATAACAACAAAAACTACAACTATTCTGTAGTTAAACAAAAGTCAGAAGATGATCCAGATAAGGAGTCAAGCTGAAGCACCTGTAACATCTCGGTCTGACCCGAGTATTATTTAATAAGAAAATAATAAACGGATCAGTCTAGCTATAAATATCAGATAAAGGAATGAGATATAAGCAGAGATATAATAAGATCGTATGATAACAATAATGTCATACTAGAACAAATATGATTTAAACAACAACAAAATCATACAACATCTCAAAATTCTCAAAGCACCAAAAAGAATATCATATTCTTTATTTTATTCACCAACTACAAATATTGACAAACATATTAATGCCAATCGCAAAAGTTGGAGAAACACAAATTCTAGAAATCATCAATCAGAAATCCAGAAATCACAAAAGGGGGAGGCCTATCATAAACGGGAGCATGAAAACTCACCAACACGTGTATCACAAGTGGAACGCTATTCCATGGTCGCTAACCATTAAAAATTAAGCTGAAGCTCCATAAACGGTCCGAAGACCACGGGTCGCTACCCCGCCAAATTGAACCGAAGTTCCACAGAAACGGGGTTTAGTCTCCCTCGTAGACAAATAGACATCGCACATCGCTAGTCTAAATCACAAAAATGATCATCATCGATCAGTAAAAGTGTCGATTCAACTAAGCCAATAAATATAAGAGTTTAGCTTCATGTCCCATAACCACTAGCTTAACTTAAATATTTACGAACAAATTGTAGATTTCCACTCGAAAATTGTCACAAGAGTTTCAATTGAACAAGTCCAAAATTTAACCGACGAAGTAAACGCAAGCATTTCATACCACTTGTTTTGCTAAGCCGTTTAATTATATTTTCTCATACGAATGAGGTAAAGGTTTGTATATACTAATAGATTGGAAAACGGTTTTGGAAACAAGCTTTATATTTAAAATAGAGTTGAAATCATTTTTGTAAAGGAGTTTGAATATTTACTACTAGTATAGAAAACCTTTATATTTTAAAGTGACAAATCACGGAAATGATTGTAGAAACAATCAATCATCAAAATCCACGTTCGAAGACGTAAATCAAATCCAAAGAAATCGATACCAATTCCATTAAAATGGACATTCTCAAAAATTCCAAAAAAGAAGTCATCAATGAAGAAAATAAATGATAATGACAAATCGGATAACCACGAATCGATAGAAATTAAAATCTTGAGATAAATAGGCAAAAACAGGCAAAATAGAGCAGGTCACATACTCCAGACGTTTGGGGTAAATACTCAGACATATGCAGTAAGTTTCGGGAAATTCGCTGAAACAGACTCCAGACGTCTGAGCTCTACTGCAGACGTCTGGTGACGTATTCTGGTTCAGTCTAGCCCCTTTTAGGGCAAGTTCGATATACGACGGAAGCGACGAATTGAGCGACTTCGACTGAGGATTTACGCCTTTCGACAACCCAGCCTTGTATAGCCCTCCGAAACGCTCCACTAACGTGTTCAAACATCAAAGGTTGGATTTTTAGCAAATTGGATTCCAAAAACCCAAAATTTAATAATTCACCAATTCAATCCAAATTGAATGCAAACGAACATGAATAGTGTTAGGAATTCATACCAAGCAATCAAGGATAGTTATAGTCATAGATGTGAGATAAAAATCTCACCTTTTTTACAGAAAAACAAGGAAGGAGAAGCTTGAATGCAAAGGAGGATTAACCACTCTTCAATCCCAACTCAAGAAGTTTGAATTTAAGCTTAAAAGAGAAACATTTCCCTAAGTTAGGTTTAGGAATTTCTGAAATTGAAAGGAGAATGAGTTAGGAAGAAGAAAAGAAGGCTTACCAAAGCTTCTTCTATTGATTTGGAGCTAGAACTTGATTTGCAAATGGAAACTAGGGCTTGGAGTTTTAATTTCCCATTCCTCTCTCCATTGTTGCTAAAGCTTGAGTATTAGGAAATAGAAATGAAGTAATGAAGAGAAGAGGGGTGAAGCTTGGGTGTAATGGGCTGAAACAAAACCAAAGCCCTAAGTGAAAAAGTAGCAAAATTCCACTAACTCCAAACATATCAAAGTTTATACTCAAAAAGGTCACAAACGTCATTTTGAACTCAATGGGGGTGGTCTCGAGTCCTAATTTGAATGTTTGCTAAAAGTAGCTTTTTGGACTATAATCCGACTAACGATGAAATATCTAAATAAAATATTTAAATATTAAATTTCAAAATATGCGGGTTGTTACAGCGCTGGTCGGCAAAGCGCCTCCCACTCTCCTTCCTTCTGCCTTGTAGTACCGCCAGGCGACCTGTGGTCGGTACCTCTAGACTTGAAGGACGGGGCATGGAGTCCGAAATTGAGGAGCATCATCCCTACACCACCACCAACATCCTCGAATTCCAACCCTTGGCCTCCTCCCGAGACCATTGGTAGCAGAATCAAGCATTGAAGGGAAACCCTAAAAAATCTCCCGGGTTTGCAAGCATCTCCTCCTCGGCCTCATGCTGCACTCCCCAAGAGCAGCATGACAAGCATCATTTTCTTCACCCTCTCTGACAGGCCCCTACGGCCTCCCTCCAAAGCTGGCCTACACGCCCTATGAAACCCGCAAGATTATGGCGTCCGCAACCACACATCTTACTTCAGTCAGAGCTAAAGTCCTAAGCAGAGTCACCTCTTCCGCCATTCCATCCAAGCAACTCGGGCAGCACCAACATTCTTGCACCCTCCGTCAACGTCCTCCTCTGGACTCATGTGCATCCACCACTACCTAGGAGAGTCTAGTGAGAGCAAGCCACGACACATCTGGGGTCTCCCAAAGAGCGCCCGAGATTATTGAATGCATCCAATCATGCCCATCCTATTCACCCTAAATAGTAAGCGGGTCACAACACTTCAGTTTGGCACGGGTTCGACTCGGGCTCGACTTGGGCTTAGGATCGTATCTCCATTCAATCGGCGGTGCATCTCCATCGTAGACCCTAGAGGCAACCATGCACTTCAACTCACGAGTGGAAGCTCCAAACCAGTGAGGCGCCCGCAACGCGCATTCCGACTGCTACTTGATGTCCGCTTGGAGCTGGCACGACATGGATCCCCCTAGACAGGTCCTCCTCCAGCAATCTTGCAGCTGTCTCTATCTACGGCCGTCCTCAGTCATCTCTCCAAATGCCACAACACCAGGACACCCGAACCCACCTGGTGCAAACAGAGACATTAACAGACTACATTGTTCACTCCCGCTGAATCGAGCAATGCCCCAACCGCTCCGAGCCGGGCAAGAGATGCCCTCCTGGTGTCCACCTCTAATATGCAGTTAGCAAGAAGGCAGACACACTGGCTAGCCTCTCAATCAGCATGCCCACAGCTCAGGGGCATCCCGTCTTTGAAATCCAGAAAACTTCAAAGAAAGGCCCCTGAGTTCGCCCTCCAGTTCTTAGCCACTCAGTTCATCTGTAAGCCATGGTCATTCTTCCTCATTATCACAAGATCTAGCTAAAAGCAGCCAGCGTCACCTCCAACGACCATCCCCCAAATTACGGGCAGATAACGTCGCCTTTTGCATGAACCTTCGTCAAAGCCTCTTCTAGGGACAACCCTTCCAGTGGTTCTTCCTCTGGATCTGGATTAGCCCGAAGCATTCAAGTCCACCCTTGCAAGAAAGGATAGACTTCGAGGGCAAAATGTTACCAAAAATTTTGGGTAAACAAAAAATTCCTGGAGAAGCTCCTAAAGTTGGTCCGTCCACGGGATCCTCGCTCAACTAGTTGATTACCCCCATTAGCGACGACCAGTCTGACATCTTCAGCGGCCAACCGCGCCTGCTCTGCATCTGGAGACACCATGGATGGAAGCTCGGCCCTTAGCCATCACCACTTCCTTCAGGATCCTGAAAGAACGGTGTGCCTCAAAGTAGGTCTGCCCGATTCAGCATGGCCTCCTACCACATCCTCTCCAGAAGTTCCCATGCGTGGCTCCTTCGGCGACGTTCCCGCATATAAGGATTACCGCCTCCTCAGACATCTCCTCCTCTTCCACGCAAAACGGCCGGACGAAGCCCTCAGGTGACCCGCCTTTCTCAACATGGCTCCGAGCGCTCCCAACATTCTGACGATCCCCTGAAGCTGGTCAGCCTATCTCCCCTAGAAGCATAAGCCTAAGGGCGCACTCTCCTGGTACTCCTTGGCGTCCCTTCGGTCTGGCCAACCTCGACCACTCCTTAAGGCATATGCCCAAGGTTGTGCCCTAGGCCTTCCTTGGCATCCTTTCCTTTAGTAGCTAGAGCCGCTCTCGGCCTCTTCACCACCCGCCTAATTCGGTCATTCATCCCAATCCATGTGCCAAGTACCACACCTTCCATGCAATGCCATTCCTTAGCGGCCTTCCTCCTCTTTTAAGGCCTACGCCATTAGAGAAAAGCATTGTTCTTCTGCCAATAGTACTCCACGCGCAGCCCTTTCCTCTCCCCCACCTTTCCAATAGCCAATCAGAATGCATGTACCCCCACCTACTAAAGCCTGCCACCTTTTTAAGGTCTGCCATAGACCCTTCTTTCCAGCCAGTAAGAAATCCAAGCCGTGGGCCCAAATCTGCTTTCCAGCTGACTTCCATCCTACATCCCCTCCAATCCATGACCCAAAGCCTCTCCTCCACTGTTATTCTATAATCTCGACCATACATTCATACCCCATATCCGCTATATATATACCTGATGTCATACCATATGGCAGAGGGATGGACATAACGATTTCTCCAACCCATCTCCCTCACCAACTCTCTCCTCCTCCAAAGCCTCTCTAATGGCGGCTTCGCTCGACTTCTGCTAGAGAGAGCCTCCATCAAGCTCTACCACTCAACCTACCACGTTCTACCCATTAAGCTCTACCACCATCATCGCCTCCAATAACAAGCTTATCACTCCAGCTAGCGGTACCTCCTTCTAGCGCCTACCTTCCGACCATTGCTAGCAACCTATCCTTCAAGAGCTCTTCCATCTCTGCGACTCCTCCTTAAAAGACGACCCTCCCCGTGGGTCTTCCCTTAGGTCTCCTCCCCACGAGACCCTTAAACTAAGATATTATACTCTTGTAATATTTAGTTTAGTCTCCTTTATTATTCGCTTGTAAAAGTCTGCAAATTGTAAAAGGTCGATATAGTAAAGGAGCATCAAAGTGGATGTAAGCCGCACTGGGCCGTACCACTATATATCGTTGTGTATTTACTTTATGTACTTAGTTATCCCTAGGATCATTCTCTGCCATTTCCCACCATGGGCAAGCTCCTCCGTTCGCTCCTACCCATCTCAATCCACATTTCCCCCAAGCAATGTCCCAACAGCTAAGGACCCATCCTACCGCCTTACCCTTGGGGGTGGTCGGCCCACAACCAACCTTGTGGCTCAAATGGGTTCGTGCCCTCCACCAACAGCGATCCTTCCCTCTAGGGTCGACTAGTCAAAAAAGTAAGCCTAGCGTCGATGTGGAGGTGTCCTTGCAAGCGCGATCGCATTCCGAGGTTCACTTGGGTTTTCTGTACTCGTGACGAAAAATTAGGTCAATAGAGAATATCTTGAAATATTTAAAAGAGCTTTTTAAAATAAAAAAAAATAATATAATATTTTTCTAAAGGGTCCATTTGGTAACTATTGTTTGAAAATCAAGATAGTTTCGAAAATTAATTTTTGTAAGAAATATATACCAATGAATTTGGTTATGTTTAAAAGCTACGGTTCAAAAGGTAAAATTTGAAATTCTTGGGTATATAATAAAATAAAAGTTGATTTCAGTTTAAAAAGTTTTTGAGCGAAAAAGAGTTTTCCATTTGGGAAATAAATTAAAAACGAAAGCTAACGCATATATATAGCTCGACGATTTTTCCTATATAAAGGACTGAAAGCTCTAAAAACTCTCTATAAGGAGGGATAAAATAAAAATGACATTAAAATTCAGTTTTGGGTATGTTGTTAGGAAGTGTAGAATTACTTGCTGTTTGCACAAAAAATGGACAAACACCTCAATGTCGTATGATTTAGTAGATCTTATGTGGTTCTTAGTGATTTGGGCGATTTATGCAAATATATAAAAAGCAGGGGCTAAACTGTAAAAAGACACGCAAATTTATAGTGGTTCAGCCAGAATGTGCCTACGTCCACTTCATATGTTATTTCTGTTCTCTTGTTTAGATTACAAGTACAAAGCTTTGATACAAGTAAAAGAAAGTTGTTTGAAAGTTCTCTCCGTGCTTGAGCTCTCAAACTTGTCCCCCATTGTTATACCCCTACCCCTCTATTTATAGAGTGAGGCTGGGGGTAGGGGTCTTGGAGGTACATAGCAGCTGGCGGGCCTGGGCTGACATAATCTGGCCTGGTGGATCTGGTCCGGTTTCCTTTGGTTCGGTGGTGAGATGAGTGGTCCGGTGGTGAGATGTGTTGCTTCGTTCGGTGGAGACTTCATTCGGTGGATAGGTTTGGACCGGTGGGGAGTTGGTCCGGCATAGGCTGGTTCGGTGGAGGTTGGTTTGGTCGTAGGTTGATCCGGTGGAGATTGGTTTGGTCATAGGTTGATCCGGTGGAGATTGGTTTAGTCGTAGGTTGATCCGGTGGAGATTGGTTCGGCAAGCAATGGAGTGGTAGGTTGCGAATTGGTTCGGTTGTGAGTGGGATGTGCATTGATTCGGCAGTGAGTGGAGTTGGTTGGAGTTCGATTTGGCGGGACCTGGTCCGGTGGTGGAGAAAATACACCTACACTTACCCCCCAAAGTGGGGCATATGCCAGCGTATGCCATGCTTTGTTATCTGGATAGCCCCATTTGGTCCAAAGTGCCGAACCGTTTGGTCCGGTCACCTCATGCTCGTCTATAAGTACGGGCTTCACGCCATCGTTTTTCCTCATCAGCCGAACTTGTAACATCCCGTATTTTTAAGCCATTGAATTTGAACATTTAATTCATTTTAAATGTTTAATATGGGTTTAAGATTTATTTTGAACTAAAAAGAATTGGTTTAAACTAAAACAACAAGTGATAATTTCTAATGTGGAGGTTTAATTTGAGATTGGATAATAATAATTAAATATTCGAAATTGGGATAAAAAGTGAATTTGGGATAAATGATTATAAAAATGGTGTTTACATGTATTTTTAAGTTCAATTGGTTATAAATAATATTATTGGATGTTTAGATGAATTTTAAAGTTGATAAATTAATATTTGGAATTTTATATTAATTTAAAAATGAATTAAATATTATTAAATTGCAGTTTAATCAGATTTTGAGTCCAGATTTAGCCGGAATGATTTTGAATGTGGTTATACATTTTATATGACTTATTGTTAAGTTAATAAAATTTTAAAAGTGAAATTTTAAGCGTTTTCGTAAATTTTGAAAATCGCCTGATTTAATAGACGAGTTAAAATAGCCTTCCGGGGGCACAGTCTCGGAATTCGACGAAACCAGTTTCATTGGATCCGTAATAGTTAGTTATTATTGGATTTCAATTTTCGTAGCAATCGGAGTTGTCGTTTGACCGTGGCAGCTCGAAACGCATCGAAATCGATTTAGCCGATTTAATTTTTAATTGATCGTTTTATTCCGTATCTCGCGCATACGATCGAATCACCTTACGAAACCTGTTCCATTGTGTCCGGAACATGGAAAAACCCCAGGGTAGCCTGTCGGAACGTGAGAATTGGATGTCGTTTGTATTAACGGTTAAATTGAGATATTTTATTAATTTAATAATATTAAAACTATTATATATATTCATTTATAAATCAAAACCCTAGAGTCTATTAGCAGCCGCCACCGTTCATATTTATTCTATGGCCGATGTTCTCCCTCCTTCCCTTCCATTTATCGCTCAATCCATTAACTTTCACAAAAAGTTTTCAACTAGTAAATCGAAGCGCCCATCGAGATGAAGAGATCTATACGGTTGAGATCGAGTTTCGTTGAGAATAGAGGGGATGAGGCAGCCGCGTTCACTGCGCGTTCAAACGAGTGTCTCGTCACCTAAGGGTGACCGAGCTTGGGCAGATCACGGCTGGGGGTAGGGGTCGCGTGTAGCTTCGAGATGGGAGGTTCCGATCGATGTCATGTCGAGTGAAGGGGAGGCGGTTCGCAACCCTAATACGCGAACGATGGGTTCATTTGTTTTGTGATGCCTGGGACGAGCTTTCACGTGGAAGAAACGCAAGCGGGTATGGGTTTGGTAGCTAGAGGTGCGGCCCATATAAAAAAAATAAATATTTGTTTAAATCGTTGTTCAAACTTCGTAAAATTTATATCTGACTCATACGACCTCAGATTTCGACGAATTTGGTAGCGACGGAATCGCAGAGAAATGCTCTACGTGATGGCACAGATCCGGAGTCATTCCGGGCAAGTAGAAATTTGGGTTAAATCGGACATCGTCCGGTTTAATTCAAAATTTCGAACGCTCGCCGAAACTCAATGTGAGTTTTTCTCACTCACATCTGGATGCTAGACATTATAAATAATTGATATTTAAATATCTGAATGATTGGTTGACTATAACTGCTGTTATATGTCTGGATTGATATTTTTATTGTGATGTGCTAACATTTGTGATGCAGGGAAAAACAGGTTGGAGGGATCCAACTGGATTCCTCAAAATATAGCAATTATTTTATAATTGATAGTCATACCTGTTTATATGTTGTGATTGATAAATCTGGAAGTTTAATTGTACTGTGAAATTGTTGTATAAATTATAATCACAGAATTTAATTATAAATGGATTGAATTGGGTTTTTACGGAATAAATGAATTGTTAAAATAAGAAATTCAAAGAATAAAATTTGAAATCTGATTTGGATGGAAAAATGTAAATTGATAAAAAAAAGTTGGATTTAAACTACAGTGGAAATTATCAATCGATAAATTGAAGTTAAAATTTCAGGAAATAAATTCCATGGAAATTATAAATTGTTTAAAAGAACGATGAGCTAATTTTAATAATGGATAGTGTTATTTGAAAATTTAAAATATGTATAATGAAGCTTTCGAATATAAATCTGCAAATTTAAGTGTTAATAGAATATTTTGAAAGCTGTTTCCCATTTGGAATTTAAGTTTAGTAAATTTGAAATCTGGCTTTCATTGAAGAAAATTCACCAAATTGTTTTATTTAAAAATGTTTTAAACTATAATTTAAAAAAAATGAATTTCCGGAAATGAAAATTGTGATTTAACTTCGGAGGAAGTTATAGTTAAATATGGGATTTGAAATTTATGTTGAAATCATAAATTGACTTGAAATAAATCCGTGGATTTATATGAAAGAGTACTTTGAAATGTTTTGAAACGGGAAAGTGTTTCCCTGGGAAAACCAAGTAAATGTTTATAAAAAGATTTTATTTAACTAAGGTTAAGTTTTAAATTGTTTTAAAAATTATTTTTAAGAAATCGTTATTTTTAAAGAAATAAATTAATAATTTTTAATACCGTAATAATTTGGGAGTATATTAGCAATTATTTTTACAAATGGATTTATTTAAAAGTTGGTTTTAGCTTAAGCTGTTAAAATTAGTATTTTTCTTCTTATAACGCTATTTTGAATTTAGTTAAACTAAACCCTTATCTTTAAATCAAAGTTTATGTGTTAATAACTAGTTTTCTTCACATATTTAAAATTTATATTTTGAGTAAATAAATAGAAGTAATTTTCATATTTTAAAGTATATTTCAGTACAAAGTATTTTTAACTGTTTTAAATGCAAATTTTTTTTTATACTTGGTTATTTCCAATGGGAATAAAGGGTAAAAGATTTACCTTGTAAAGGAAGAGTTTGGAAAATTGTTTTCAAACAAGTTTTGAAAATGTGAAAATATCTCTTTGAAAGATATTAGAAGAAAATAAATAATATGGAGATTATTTATTGTGTGATGGATGTGTATGGATGTTTGTGAACATTAATTGATAGTTAAATCACCGACTATCAATATTGGCCAAAAGCGCTGATCGTTTCGAAGAGACCGGGATCGGGTTTCCGTATACCAGGATTCTAGGTCTGGAGACTCGAATACCACTTCGATTCGGTTTGTACGTTTCGTGTATCGTGTTCAGAGTCGAAGATGGAGCTGTGAAGTGCAAGGGCTAGTCGCTACTAATCCTGAGGATATTTCCAAAATGGATGTAGTAGGAGTAGTGCCTTCGGTTCCGTTCGGACCCGGGACAGACTTATATCGACGAATGCTTTCGTGACATCGTCAGGTGGACGATGGGCATTCTAAGGGATATGTGCTATAAAGGTATCGTTTAGCCTCAAGCCTCATCAACCGGGAATGACTGAAAATCAGGGGTTATGCAGCAAGGCTTCGTGGGTAGCCCCCACTTGAGAGTAAGGTCATCCCTGTCTAGATGTCCCTTTTATTTCGGCTTAGTGGTGCGGTTGCTGATCCCAACCGTGGGGTGATTTTACTTGGAATTATCCAATAAGGGATGATTCCGGCCTTGTGTTGCAGGGGAGCGGGCGTACTCCTCGGTACTGTGATCTAGGCCACGTACTGTGACAGGTGGTACCCCAGTGCCTAGTCATTCGTTGGAAATCCATTTTCCCTACGTGCCTTGTACGAGTTTTGTTTGTATTACCCACGTTGTGGCTAGTATGCCGGAATTTAATAGATGTAACAATTTCGGCTATTTTAATAAGTATTTGTAAATAGACACTATTATAATATCAGAGGATTTTTATAAAAAGTGTTTTAGCTATCGTAAGGTAAAAACCCGACATGTTTATTTGTGGCGTGGTCTTACGAGATGCTTTTGTTTCAAAGGATTTTTGAACTTTAATAATCAGTTTGGATGTATTTATGATGCGCTGGTATTCCAGACTGACTCGGGTGTTATTTTATTATAATGCTCGGGTCAGACCGAGTATATTTCAGGATAGGTTGCTATGGAGCTCAGGAGAGGAGCTGGAGTCCGAGACGTATTTCTCGTACTTGTATTATTCCGCTGCTGTGATTGTTGAGATTGTTTGACTGGTTATGGTTGGTTGTATTGATATACTCTGATGATGATGTATTGTATATAAACAGATATAGTTTTGATTTGTGTAAAGTTCTGTTCTATATATTATATTTTATTCCGCTGCGACTGTGAGGTTTTGATGTTGTTTAGTTCATTCTTCTTCTTCTTCTACCTTCTTTCTTTTCCTACAATCTGTCTTTTCCGGCGTTCGATCGTCGGCATATTATACTGTTGAGTATTTTGTGTCGATTTTCGAGGGTCGAGAAGGGCGGGTCGTCACAGAACTACTCCCTTGTCTTTGCCAAATCACAGTGCTAGCCGAACCAAAGTCTTCGCCGAATCAGGTGAGGGTCTACTCTGCCGAATGTCCTTTTGTCCTTGGACTGCCGAACGAGGTTTGCTCAGTTTTACCGAATGGAACTTGGGTCTTAAATGCCGGATGAAACTCTGGTATAGGGAGTACCGAATGAACCTTGGGCTTGAATGCTGGATGAAACTCTGGTATAGGGAGTACCGAATGAACCTTGGGCTTGAATGCCGAATGAAACTCTGGTATTGGGAGTACCGAATGAACCTTGGGCTTGAATGCCTTTAAATCGCAAACGAAAACCCCAGATTGTGTGCACTCGCTTGTCTGTATTTTTACCTTTCCTTGTTCTAATAATGTGCTTTTCTTGTGCTGCAGATAAATGTCTCGAAAAGCAGAAACTCGATCGGATAAAAAGAAGTCCCAGGGCGAAGGAGAATCTTCCGCAGTGCCCCCTGCTCAGCCAGGACCGGAACATCACGGAACTGCCCCGAGATCGCTGGTGGACGGGTACAGCCCTCAGGAGCTTCTGAACTCCCCGCCTGATTGCTTTCCCAGCTCCCTCAAGGAGGAGCAGCTTGATGTCATCTCCCGTTCTTTCGGAATCGACAGAGCGCGCATGCTGTTGCCAGGGAGAGAAGTTATGCCATATGACCCTCTTGAATGGTACTTTGCCTACAGCAGATACCACTGCATGTGCGGTGCCATCCCGTCTCTTAATGCTTGGGTAGTCAGCTTTCTTACATATCTAAAGGTGGCCCCATTCCAGCTTCAACCCAATTCCTATACTATACTGGTGAGCCTCTTCGTCATCTTTCAGAGGAAGTATGGGCGTGCTTCTTCCAACCGGGAGATCCGGTACTTATATAATCTGAGGGGCTATAAGAAGGGGTCCCCATACATCAGCTTGGAGTCAGCTGTAACCTTCAAGCCGGTCTTGGATCTGTATTCTAAGTACAGCATGTTCAAGAAGGAGTGGTTCTTCGTCAGGGACGACTCTGTTTCTATTTGGCGTTTCACTTTTGGATGTAAGTCGACGCTTTATTTATAACTTCTATTCTGGTTGCGACGCTTCTTCTCATACGTTTTCATTTTTTGCTAGCGACAGGTGGCTTTGTGGTTGTGGAGACTGATCGCCTGGTTCAGATGGCGGCCGAGATAGAAGCTATCCCTGGGAGAGATAGATCAGCTGCTTACCTGATCAGAAATGTGACCCTTCTGGAGTATAATTTGATCCTTCCACAACAGTTAGTAGTCAAGCAGAGGGAAACGACGAAGGAGAGGGCGGCTGCTCAAGCTAAGGGAGGTGTCACAGTAGAGAGTGGTAAGAGGAAACCTTTCACAAAACCTCCCGTTGTCGGAGGTAAGAAACTTAAGAAGTCGGATGGTCCTTCCCCCAGCACTTGTCCAATTACTCAGGGGGAGGAAGATGTGGAGGAGGAGAGAGGTGAGGGTGGAGATGACCAGGAAGGTGGTGATGGTGGCGATGGCATCGGGGCCTTGCCTCCTGGGCAAGCAGGCGAGATTCAGGAGTGGACAGATGATGCATTTCGCCAAGCTTTCGAGGGGCTGGACGAAGAATCGGCTTCGGTAGAGAAATCCGGGAAAGTTGACAAGGCCGAGACCGATGCAAGCGTGTCTTCCCAGACTATTCCAGCCAAGGTGGCTCCGACGACTCAAGGTGAACTTTTGACTTCTGCAGGCTCTATTCATGATAAGGACTTAGGAATATTTTATGATCCGCTCCCGTCCTGGAACGAAATCCAGGACTTATTGCAGTATCCTACTCCTCTCCAGGGTTTGTATAACAGATGTGTTTCCCTCTTTTTTTTTAACTTTTAATTTAACGCGTTTCTTGAATTATGGATCAATGTAAGCTTGTGACACTTGTTCTTCATATCAGGAGCAGGTAAAACGGCCAAGGCCTCAGAGCTTCGGCACAGGCTTGAACAATACAAGCTCTCCAAAGCTTCCGCCAAGCCGAAGCCTTCGACCCACCATTCCGGGGATGTAGTCGGCTATCGTCCTCTTCTCGGGGTTATTGATGAGGGTATTCAAAAGAGAAAGAGGAGTCATCCCTTATCCGAACCTTCACTTGGTCCTCAGCCCCCAGTTCAGCCTCTTCACGATATCACGGAGGAGGATACTGAGTTCGCACTCTCTCCGCACCCGTCTGAAAATCCTACCGCTACTCAGATTGATCGTCCTGGCTTGGCTCGTAATCCATTTGCGGGTCATCTTGATCTGGATCCAAGTTCCCATGATATTACCTTCAACGAGGTTACCGGTGAGCACCTTCTTCCCCGCAATCCCATGGTACGGGTGCTTGATGAGGCTAAGTCCTTAGATCCCGATTTACTTACCACTCGGATAGTTACCATGGGAGACGAGGCCAAGGCTAATATTGATCGGGTGGCGGAGGAGACTAGGAAGCTGATGGGGCATCATGCCCGGCTGGTTAAGGCTGGAGAGGAGATTGGGAGTGCCAACATCCGACTACGATTGATGGTTTCGGACCAGGCCAAATAGCTTGCTGATCAGGCCATTCAGATTTCTCAGCATGAGGCTGCCTCCGGGCGGTTGAGGAAGACTATGGAGGAGGCTAGTAAGGCGGAATTGCGGAAGATGGAGGCTGCCTGCAAGGAGCAGATAAATATGGCCATCTCGACAGTGGACGAGGTTCGGAGGGCAGATCTTGAGCAGGTAGAGGAGCTGTCGGGGAAGCTTGAAGCCGTAGAGCTTGCTCAGGTCAGGCTAAAGGAGGAGATGGAGGCGATGAGGAGGTCCCTTCAGGCTGACTGCTCGCGATACCGACTGGAAAGGGATGCTGCCATTGCAAGGCTATCGGTTTCTGAGGCTCGTATGAGGGAGTTTGAGGAAAATGAGGGGATGATGGATGATATGCTGCAGGATATGTACTTTCGCATTTGGAAACAGGGCAACTTATCTTGGATGGACGACTACCCCCGGGTTATGGCTAGGATTTACCTCAGGGCTTTAGAGGAGGCCAAGGATGAGGCGGATAAGGAGGGTGGAGCGGCCTTTAGGATGGATGCGGTTACTGCTCAGTTCACCAAGGAGGAGAAGATAGCGGTGAAGGAGGGGATGCGGTTGTTTGCAGTTGAAGAGGCAGGTGTGGAAGTAGGGGATGACGACCAAGACGATCAAGGGGAAGTTGCTGGTAACCTCTTCTTCATTAGTTTCTTCTTTCGTTAACTCTGTTGCTTATCACTAATGATTTCTCTTCTTGCCTGATCAGGCGGTCAACACCAACAAGACAAGGGTAAAGATCCAATGCAGCCAGCTCCCTGATTCGACCTGGATGTTTCTTTTGGTTGACTCGATACTGTTACACATGTTGGTCTTGAAACAGTAACATGGCTTTCAAGTTATAATGGTGCTACTTGTAATAAGAGATTTGATTTTCGGCATGTAATTCTTAACTTATGATAATTTCGTTATATATGGATGTTTTTTGTAGTCTTAACGTGCTGAATAAGAAATATAGCTATGCGTGTACTTGTGATTCAGTGGTATTTGATGCTAAGTTCCTGCTTAAAGTATAATTTCTTATCTTGTAATACTAACGTGATGTGCGAATAAAATATAGCTATGTTTTTAGGCACAAAAATAAAATACCGTCCCTCCTGCTTTAGTTGTAGACGGCGGCTTTAGCGTGACTGAGTATGAAAATGTGGTCGAGTGCCCGGCCATCCGGTTTCATTCGCGAATGCCTCCTATTCTGTGACCTGTGCTTTAGGGATCGTTATAGAGGATAAGAGGAAAGTTTTAAAAATAGAATGGAAATATAGGAAAAAGTAAAAACTTCCAATCACGGAAGGCCGTCGATGTGCTTAAGTTCATGGCAAACGGGTTTTGTAGTCACTTTCCCTAGCTGTGGGTCTTGGAGACATTTGTCACCCATCTTACGCCTCCGCGGGGAGTTAATTCTTTTTTACCTCAGCCATACTTAAGGCACATCGGAGCCGAGATCGTGCACAGTAACTACCCGAGCCATTATGGCCCGTAATCGTGGGTATTATTCGATTTACCGTGGCCGGCTAGCGTGGGTGCCGATCGTCAACCGTGAACTGCCCCTGGCTGGCCACACCTTATGTTGGGGCTTATAGTCGGTTCACGGTTGCAGGCGAGCCGAACGCCGTAATGGGCTGCCTCGGCTATAGTCGGCCTTCTCGGTGGCTTATAATCGGCTCATTACAGTTGGCTTTAAGGGCCGTCGCGATCAATGAGTTAACCCACAGCAGAGGGGTGCTGGAGAAAAAGTGTCTCATTGGCGAGGGCATAGATTCGCATAGTACCTGTCAGGTCTTGTCCAGGTGAAGTTGCGCTGTGGAGTGCTTTGAATTGAAATGCTGTATGCACAGGATTTTGTTCAACATAAAAGGATAAAGTTAACAAGCAGCCAAGATATAAAGGAACAAGTTAAAAAAGAGACAAGGTTTTTTAAAGTGGTTCGGCACGAAAATGCCTACGTCCACTGATTCTCTTTGTTAATTCACTTCATATGGGCAATACAAGTTAAGAAAAGTATCGACGGAGGTGTTGGATGTTCCATGCCCTCTGGAACACCTCTCCGTCCACTATTGACAAAATATAGGCTCCGTTGTGGAGATCTTTATGAATTACATATGGTCCATCCCAGATTGGGTCTAGCGCTCCGGGGCGAGGGAAGATTCGCTTGAGGACAAGATCCCCTTCTTGTAAGGTACGATGCTTGACTTTGGAGTTGTATTGTGCCGCCACTTTTTGTTTGTGGGCTGCTGCTTTAAGGACTGCATCATTCTTCTCTCCTCAACTAGATCCAAAGACATGTGAAGGAGTTCTTCGTTCTCTTCTGGGTTATAGTGGATCCTACGGTGGGAAGGCACAATGGTTTCAACTGGGAGCATAGCCTCCGATCCGTTTGCCAAAGAGAAAGGAGTGTGCCCCGTTGATGTTCTGAAAGATGTGTGATAGGCCCATAGTGCCATAGGAAGTTCATCCACCCAAGCGCCCTTTTACTTTTCGAGCTTCTTTTTTATTAGAGTTTTCAGAATTTTGTTGACGGCTTCGACTTGTCCGTTTGCCTGGGGATACGCTACGGATGAGAAGCTTTTGTGAATTCCGTGCTCTTGGCACCAGTTGGCGAATTCCTCGCTGTCAAACTGAAGTCCATTGTCTGATATGATTTTGAGTGGGACTCCGTACCTGCACAGAACATTTTTGATCAAGAAGTTAATAACTTTTGCTGAAGATACTTTATTCAGAGGTTCCGCTTCCACCCATTTGGTGAAGTAGTCGACTGCCACTATAGCGTATTTGGCCCCGCCTCGGCCCATTGGTAGTTCGCCGATTAAGTCAATTCCCCATACTGCAAAGGGCCACGGGCTAGTCATTTGAGTAATCTCAGTCGTTGGTATCGTGGAATCTTAGCAAACTTCTGGCATCTGTCCCACTTTTTGACGAAATCCAAGGCGTCCTTGCTCAAGGTGGGCTAGAAGTATCCATATCGGAGTGTCTTTTTTGCTAATGTTTGTCCTCCGGTGTGATCTCCGCAGCTTCCTTGATGAATGTTGGATAAGATTTCCCTGGCTTCCCTCCCAGCGACACACCTTAATAACGGGTTAGAGAATCCGCGTCGATAGAGGATGTCTTCTTGTATTGTGTAGCGGGAAGCTTTTCTCAAGATTTTCTTGACTTCGTTACGCCCGTTGGGTAGTGTGCCATTTTGTAAGTAGTCTCGGATGGGAGTCATCCAAGTTGCCTCTTTGGTTGCAGCTATTAGATTCACTTGCTCAAAACTTGGGGTCAGTTGCTTTGAAATGGTTACTGCCCCGAAGATGGCGCTGTCTCTCACACTTGCTTGCTTTGCCAATTCGTCGGCCTCTTGGTTCTCTTCCCGAGGAATGTGTTTGACTAAGTAGTGGTCCAATCGGCTGAGAAGTAACTTGGTCTTTTTTAAATATGCTATGAGTCGTTCTTCTCGAGATTGGAATTCTCCTAGTATTTGATTAACAATAAGTTGAGAATCGCTGTAAAGACACAAAGAATTGGCTCCGATTTCTATGGCAAGTTCTAGTCCGGCTATCACTGCTTCATATTCTGCATTGTTGTTGGTGGCAGCGAACTCCAACCTTATAGCATAGTGCAGTTTGTTTCCCCTGGGAGTGATTATTACCACACCTGCCCCCGAGCCTTGTTCGTTCGATGCACCATCCACAAAGAGATTCCACTTGATGTCTTCTGCTATTTCCAATTGCTCCTTATCTTCGTTGGTAGTGAATTCTGCAATGAAATCAGCCATGGCTTGTCCCTTGATGGCGGTGCGAGGGTGATAGGTGATATCATACTGACTTAGTTCGATGCACCATTTAAGTAGTCGCCCAGAAGTATCGGGACGATGGAGTACCTGCCTCAGTGGCTGATCAGTCAGAACTTTGATGGAATGGGACTGGAAGTAGTGACGCAGTTTCCGGGATGTGATTAGTAAACAGTATGCTAGCTTCTCAAGTTTAGGATATCTGACTTCTGCCCCCGTAAACCTCTTACTGACGAAGTAAACTGGCCGCTGCGTGCGGTTGTCTTCCCTTACCAAGGCAGCGCTTAGGGCGTGAGATGACACAGCAAGGTATAGGTATAATTCTTCGCCTTCGCTTGGAGTCGAGAGTACCGGTGGTTTCTGGAGGTGTTCGACTAAGTTAAGGAAAGCGGTCAGGCATTCGTCGGTCCATTCGAACTTTCCTTTGTCTTTCTTTAGAGCTTCGAAAAAGGGGACACACTTGTCCGTTTCTTTGGAGATAAATCGACTTAGGGCGGCCACTTTTCCATTCAGGCTTTGTATTTCCTTCCGAGTGGAAGGTATCTTGATATCCCTTAGCGCTCGGACTTGTTCAGGGTTTGCTTCAATCCCTCTGGCATGGACGATGAATCCTAAGAACTTTCCTGATGACACTCTGAAGGAGCATTTTAGAGGATTCAACTTCATTCCATACTGTCGAAGTACTTGAAACATCTCGCCTAGGTGGCTTACGTGATCGTCGGCTTTCCTTGACTTTACCAGCATGTCATCCACGTATACTTCCATAGTTTGCCCTATTAGCCCCGCAAACATCTTGTTGACGAGGCACTGGTAGGTGGCTCCTGCATTTTTAAGTCCGAAGGGCATTACCTTATAGCAGTATAAACCCCGGTCGGTGATGAAACTAGTGTGGTCTTGGTCGGGAGCATGCATAGGAATTTGGTTATACCCTGAGTATGCGTCCATAAAAGATAAGAGCTCGTGCCCGGCTGTGCTGTCCACAAGCTGGTCAATTCGGGGAAGTGGGTAGCAATCCTTTGGGCAGGCGTCGTTTAGGTTGGAAAAGTCAATGCATGTTCACCACTTCCCATTAGCCTTCTTTACCAGCACTGGGTTAGCGATCCATTCCGGGTAGATGGCTTCTCGTATGAAGTCATTGGCGAGCAGATTCTTTACTTCTTCGTCAAGGGCTGCTGACCGCTCTACCCCCATACTTCTCTTTTTTTTGTTTTACGGGCGCCTTGGTAGGATCAATGTTTAATACGTGGCATGCTATGTCGGGGGAGATTCCGGTCATGTCAGCGTGTGACCATGCGAATACATCCAAGTTGTGGCGGAGAAAATCGATGAGTTGTTCCTTCAACTCTGCTTTTAGTTGGGACCCAATTTTCAATAGTCTACTTGAGTCGTGTCTACAGATACAAACTCCATAACCTCTGCAGGCTCGGCGGTGGTCTCCTCCCCTTTGTCCCTAGGGTCTAATTCATTGAAAGGGTCGCTGGTATATCGAAGAGGAGGGGCTTTCTTTAGTTGCTATGCTTCTAGACTTTTCGTGCAGAGGGCAACCTCTACACCCTTCCCTTTATCCTTCCTGTGGTTGTTGCAAAGTTCAGTCACATAGCAGTCTCGAGCAACATCCTGGTCTCCTTCTACTTCTCCTACTCCATTGTCCGTTGGAAATTTCATTTTTAGGCACCATGGGGCTAGGACAATTTGGAAGTCAGACAAGGCTGGCCTTCCTAAGAAGGCATTATAGGCCGAATGGTTTTCTATTAGCACAAACGTCTGTTTTCGTACAACAGAGCGGGGATGGCTTCCAATCTCAACAAAGAGGTCTAGTTGCCCGAGGGGCATCTTTGCATCCCCAGTGAAACCGTGTAGTGGTTTATCGCAGGGAGATACATCCTTCATTGATAATTTCATTTTGTCGAATGCATGTTTGAACAGGATGTTCACTGAGCTTCCAGTGTCTACTAAGATTCGGTAAACTTCGGCGGGACCGAGCCGGGCAGAGATAACCATGGGATCCATGTGAGGGTACTGCCTTCCTTCCAGGTCACGCTTACTGAATGTGATGTCATCACTTTCTTTCCGTTTCGGGTGGCGTTCTTCTATAACCGAATTGACACAGTCTTTACTGTCTCTAAGCGACTTTCCATATCTTTCCATCTCCTTCCAGCTCTTGTCTGCGATGTGCGGCCCTCCTGAGATGGTATGGACCACTATCTTCTCTTGACTAGAGCCGCTAGCGTTGCGGTTTCCTCTGTCGGTCTCTGGTGAGGGTAGCCTTGGGTTTTCATTGGTAGGAGCTGGAGTCCTGTCCTGACTTTTTACATAGCGTTCCAGTTTCTTCCTTCTGATGTGTTCCTCAATCAGATCCCGGAGATGATGGCATTCATTGGTATCATGCCCGTGAGATTCGTGGAAGCGGCAGAACTTTCCAGACTTCTGCGCTTATCTGATTCCTTCTTGTATGGTGGGCGTTTGTATCTAACTTCGCCTTGGGTGGCAAGGAAGATATTTTCGACGGTCTCGTTCAAAGGAGTGTAAGTGTCGAATCTCGGTCCAGGCCGATATAGGCGCTTTTCTCCCTTCTTGCCCCCAGCATTGTCTCTGGAATCATTTCTTCGAACGTCCCTTGCCACAGCAGGGGTGTTGCTGTGAGTTGCCTTATTTTGCTGTCCTGACTGCCCCTCAACGGCAGCATCCTCAAGCCTCATATATTTCCCGGCTTCATGGAAGAAATCGGGTAAAGTAGCTGGTTTTTCTTTCGTCAACCTTCTAGCAAATTTAGTGTCTGGATGCACACCACTACAAAGGGCCATTAGGATAAGCTTCTCATCGGCATCTTGGACCGCGGCTGCTGCGGCATTGAATCGGGTTAGGTATTGCTGCAGTTTCTCTCCAGGTTTCTGTTTGACGCTGGATAAGGAATAAGCGTCCTTAGGTTGTTCCACATGGATGCGGAACTGACTGATAAACTTTTCTTTCAACATTTCCCACGAGCTGATGGATCCCTGGGGTAGATGACAGAACCAGGAGGTAGCGAGATCTGCTAAGAAGAGTGGAAAGCATTTGCACAGTACTCCCTCTGTCGCTCCACTCATGAGCATATATTGTGTGTACCTTTGTAAGTGTACAACGGGGTCGGAGGTTCCTTTGTAAGGTTCCATTGTTGGAATCTTCCATTCTCGGGGAGTGATAGCAATTTCGATATTGCGGGCGAAAGGGCTGATTACCCTAGCGCCTATCCCTCGATCTCTTTGCTCCCGTTGGACGCACTCTCTGAATAAGCGTGCCATCCTTTCATCAGAATTTGGAGCAGATAGAAATGAGTTTGGTTCTGTTCTGTGGGATTGATTCCGTCCAGATGACCTGTAGGGATGGTATCGTCTATCATTCCTCATATTTTCTAATGGCTGCCTTTGATCTTCTGGGAGCATGCTAGGGTCAGCTACAGTTGGCCCTTACCTTGATCTTCCCCTACTGGGTTCTGATCTAAGCACTTCCTCGGGTCCAACTTCGGGCTGGACTTTAGCTCGGCCCCGTCCACTGGCGTTTCCGTGGTTAGGCAGTATGACAGGCTCAGCTACAGTTGAACTTCGCCCGGTACCTCTCCCATTGGGTTCGGTACCAAACGTTTCCTCAGGCCTAACTTCGGGCTGTGCTCGATCTCGGCTCCTACCATGGCGACTTCTGCCGTTAGCTCCTTCGAAGAAGGAAGATCTTTGTTGTCTCTGAGATCCTCTAGACTGGGACTCGCCCCATGATTCAGTGTTGCGATTGGACTCTTCAGCATCCCTTAAGCGTGACATGAGATGGTCCACCAAGGCTTCCTGCTGGGACGTGAAGCGGTTAGTTACTTTAACCACAACCCTGTCCAAATCTGCCCTAGTAATTGCTGCGGGCTGTTCTGTGGCAGGAGTGGTCGGATTAGCCTGTCCTTCATTTGTTACTGCTACTGGAGGAGGACGATTTACTTGATTCGTGGCAGCTGGATCCGGAAGACTGCTGGATGCGATGTTTTTTCCTTCGTTAACATCTTTTCTCTGTTTGGGAGGCATGTTTTCCAAGTGGCGAACGATGCTGTTAGGAAAAATGTTAAGTGGATGAAGCTGAAGCTTCGAGCTTCTAGTTCTCAGTGAAAGCACCAAAAATGTTTGCACAAAAAATGGACAAACACCTCAAAGTCGTATGTTTTAGTAGATCTTATGTGGTTCTTAGTGATTTGGGCGATTTATGCAAATATATAAAAAGCAGGGGCTAAACTGTAAAAAGACATGCAGATTTATAGTGGTTCAGCCAGAATGTGCCTACGTCCACTTCATATGTTATTTCTCTTCTCTTGTTTAGATTACAAGTACAAAGCTTTGATACAAGTAAAAGAAAGTTGTTTGAAAGTTCTCTCCGTGCTTGAGCTCTCAAACTTGTCCCCCATTGTTGTACCCCTGCCCCTCTATTTATAGAGTGAGGCTGGGGGTAGGGGTCTTGGAGGTATATAGCAGCTGGCGGGCCTGGGCTGACGTAATCTGGCCTGGTGGATCTGGTCCGGTTTCCTTTGGTTCGGTGGTGAGATGAGTGGTCCGGTGGTGAGATGTGTTGCTTCGTTCGGTGGAGACTTCATTCGGTAGATAGGTTTGGACCGGTGGGGAGTTGGTCCGGCATAGGCTGGTTCGGTGGAGGTTGGTTTGGTCGTAGGTTGATCCGGTGGAGATTGGTTTGGTCGTAGGTTGATCCGGTGGAGATTGGTTCGGCAAGCAATGGAGTGGTAGGTTGTGAATTGGTTCGGTTGTGAGTGGGATGTGCGTTGATTCGGCAGTGAGTGGAGTTGGTTGGAGTTCGATTTGGCGGGACCTGGTCCGGTGGTGGAGAAAATACACCCACACTTGCGATCAAATCGGAGGAATATTCCCGTATATAATAATATAGAGAATAGTAGTTGGACTATTTTTGGGTTTTCGAAGTTATTAATAATAAGGCATTATAAGTTAGGAATAATGCAAATAATTGCGGAGAGAGTTCGAAGGGCTAGACGATATGCTATGGCACTGTCATGAAGAGGGCAAGAATTTTTTGGATTATGTCGAACCGAAGAAATCGCCACAAAATGATAATTATTGTTAATTACAGGTTCAACCTACACTTTAATTTTGATGACCGGTCGACCTCTAGTGGTCAGCCGGTTGCCCTAGGGTGGTCGACCGGTTAACAGGTTTAGGGCATGACCCGAACCTGGAACGCCAGTTTATAAGTCGCGTCCGTTCAGCCACCGCTCCCATATCGTTCCCTCCTATTCCTCACAACCGAACCCAACCCCCTCCTCCCCAAATCAACGTCACCACTCCTCCTCTCCCTTCCCCACGATGATGAGCAATGCCACCTCCCTATCCATTGTAGTAGGCCCCACTCCAACAGCAACTGCCCCTCCCAAATTCCAATTTTTGAATGCCTAATCTAGCCCCGCCACCTTTATAGATCTGAACCCAATCTCCCCTCTCTGACCCCTACTCAATCCATGGCACCACCTCGAACCTCCGGCTCTTCCTCATGCGATCCGGGTCTCACCCCTCACGAGATCGCTTGGATCGACCGAATAACCATAAAATCTTTGTTTACTTAGCCTCAACAAATTTCAACTTTCTTCAGGGACGACCAGTAAAATTTGGAGACTTTGCTGCCTTTGGACTTGGGGAATTGTTCACGGCAGTAGGATTAGCACCAATCCTCTACTATAACACTTTTGAGTGGGAATGCTACCCACGTTTCATGCATCCATTTGATGCGAATCTGGCATATAATTTTGTTGAAGACGCCATCAATCTCTAGTCGAAAGTGAAAGGAGTCGAGACTGATTTGTCTGATGACAATTTTGGCAATATTTTAGGGATAGCCATGGAGGAAGTGGATTTGGATAACCTTGAGATGACTGATCCAGAGATTTTGCAACGAATCTTTTTTGGAGATACCGATATCTGGAAGTCAGACAATTTGTGGCCTACACCCTGCCTCGTCATTCGCATAATTCAGCAGAACATCATTCTAAAGGTAGGGAGCTTCGATCAGATTTACCCGCTTATACAGACGACCACCTACACCATCATGGGTGGTATGGCTGTCAATTGGACTCGTGCTATCATAAGCCACCATATTAGTCCTAGAGTTGATACTCCCTGGAGCTACTTTCTATATTACCATCTCTTCACTTGTGTTTTTCGGTAATACAGGGTGAACCTCTATAGAGAGCCGGTCTAGAATAAGTTCCCTCCCGCATTCGATAGAGCCTCTCTCAAGAATATGGGAATCCCTAAGCCACCAACTAAGATAGTAGTGTCAACAGCAGAAGAGCAGCCGCAACATGAGGTAGAGTAAGGACATGGCACTGGAGGATACCAGAGCCCCAAGGTAGTCGCTATTTGATAGGTCTAGGCCAAGATCCGAAATATTCGAGCCGAGCAGCTGTGCTAGAGCTATGAGATTGGGTCCATAGCCGCTATGTTATGCCCATTCCAGGGTCGCGGCAATGGCTCAAGCTCTCGTAGAGGATCAGGACCGTCCTATAGTATGTATGTAGTATTTCGGGTATTAGTAGTGTTGTCACCTCTCTTCCAACATTTGTCCTTTCTTTCTTTAGGTTGTTTATGTTGTACTAATTGGTTGTCTCTTACATAAAAGCTGTATATGGTATGTTATGAGATGTGTTCCTATTTATTAACTGTAGTGTTGTTTCTAGATATGTAGACCACTCTTATATGTCTTTTGGGAACAGAAAGTATAAAAATGGAAAATCCCATAGAGATACCTAAGTAACGGTAAATGCAATATGAGACTGGAAATTTGTAAATAATAAATTTTAGCGAGCAAAGGACATGCAAGGTTGTTGTGAAATCTTGGGTCATTAATCATTTTCCTTGAAAAGCAATAATTTACAAATTGATTAATGACTCGTTATATTAAAATAAAAGAATAATTTCAACGGTCTTGAATTAATTATGAAATGCTAGGATTGAATATATGCATTAACTCATAACTGATTTTCGACTGCGTTGAAATGTAGCTTGGTTTATCTAGATAGATAAGTTGAATGTTTTGAAAAATTGCATTCAGAAAAGAAGAGATAATTTTTCGCATTTAAATTATTTTTGGACATTTTTGTCCAAATGTTTTAAAAGAAAGTGGTGTTTAATTGTTTTGGAAGTTTGACTTTTCAAACCGTGTGCAAATCTGACTGAAAAGTGGAAAAGATTTTTATGGAAAATTTTTGGTTTTCCGATGTCACATACTAAGCATAGAAAAGATAAATGGGTTAATAAATGTGAATTTAGCAGTGCATTAAGGTTGATGTTAGAATAAGCGCAGATGATAACTAGGGAAAAGTCGTTTTAGCCTTAGAATTTTTATTTCCATACCTTGTCAACGACGTATGAGAATCCCTTTTTGGATTTAGATCTATTTTAGAACTTGGAAACAAGCCTCCTTATGCGTATTATACATGAAAAAATTTGGTGAAAATTCAAGGCAACGAGGAAATTTCCAATGTACAATGGGATTTGGTATCAAATAGAGTGTTATGAATATAAAATTCTCCACCTAAGTTCCTTTTCTCAGCATAGGAGTAAACTTCTTAGATACAAAAATATGATGCGTTAGTTTTTTGGATTGTAGGAATTGGATGCAAAATTGGTTTAATCATGCTTCTATTCGTAGGAGTATGGAATTTTTGTGTGAAAATGATATTTCAAAACCTGAAACATATAGAACTGGTAGTATATATAGGTTTTTGCATCATATTTTCAAAAATATTTTTAAAACAATACATTCATATAGGAGGGCCCGATTTAGAATAATTCTGCATACATGTTTTCTACTTTGTGATACACTATGAACTTGTGCATGCTCTATTGAAAAATTGGTTGTACTAAATTTTTTGGTAGTTTAAGGTGGTTACTTCATCACCCTATGATTTAATCATTGGAGTAATTTCAAGGACGAAATTCTTTTAAGGGGGAAGAATGTAACGCCCTTAAATTTATGTTAATAATTTAATAATTAATTACGCTCTAAAAATGGAATTTGAGAAAACGATGGAATTTGACTGCAAAACTTACACCATTGGGTTCATGATGATTTTATAAGCAACTTTCATATTTGGAGTTTCGCGATGGGAGTTCAAACGAAGAAGCAATGGGCATTTAAATAAATTAGAATGGAAATAATTAAATAAAAAAAATATGGTAATAAATATATGATTAAATTGAGACCCACCAGTCGACCCCTGCTATGGGGCGGTCGACCTCTAGTGGTCGACCGCTTATAGAAAAGCGGTCGACCGGTCGAGGCATTTTGACTATGGTTTGAACCTCGGCCAACTGTTTGGATTTAATAATTTTAATCTATTTGATACAACTGATTCAAGAGTCTATAAATACAGACCTAACACTTCCCTTCTCTTCTCATACTTTTTGATCAAGGACATCGAAGCTCTGTCATTTCCTCTTCTCTACTATTTATCCTAACTTGAAAATAATTTATATTTATACAAATTGGAGAAGAGCAGAAAATAATCGAAGAAGAGAAGGAGCGGATCAGCGTTGCGCAATAAAAAGGTAAATTCCAATATTATAAATATATATTATCCTTTTTTCCAAATCTCTTCTCAGATATGTATTCTAATGGTATGTGTATACCCTTTATAAATATTTTTTGGGATTAGAAAGGAAATGGAGTTGATTCAAGGAATCAGATTTAGATCTGGAGATTTGGAAAGCTTCTAAAAGAGAGTTGGAAATTATATAATTTACTTATAACATTGGAATTTATTTCGCTGTAATTTTAGTTAATGATTATGCCTAAATAAAGACCTATATATTCTGTAAACGAATAGGAATGTTGTTTACACTAGGATATGGAAATCAGTCCCTAAGTTATTAAAAGTTGAAAATGGATAAAATATAGAATTTGTTCCAAATCAATTGGGTTGTAGAAATATTAGTATAATTTAGATTTGTTCTGATTCTATTAGAATGTGAATTTTGTATTTTAATTTGTAGGAAGTACTATCTGTTTAACCTCCATGAATTTGTCTAATATCTTAATTTCATAGAAAAAGTGCAACATTTGATATCTTAATTTCATAGAAAAAGTGCAGCATTTGATTTGATAAGGAATATAAATCAAAAGAAGAAAGAGATGTGTAAAGTATGAATTTTCTTTCCATAAAGAGGAAATAAACAATTCCTTGTAATTTCAAACTAAGCAAATCTCTTAATTTAGGTTACTTTGGAGAAGGTTATAACAGGAAAACTTTTTGGAAGGATAATTCTAACAGATTAAATTATAGAATGATATATTCTAGTTGAGGATTAATAACTGGGAATGTAATAATAAATTTAAAAACATATATAACCGTGCTAAAATGTTCAAAATAAAAATATAATTTATACAGCGTATTATACTTTAATGTTTGCATTCAATGTAAATTCAATGTTAGTATAGATCGATTAATAAATGATAAGATTAGGAAGTAAAGATGAAGGATTGTAACTCCAAAAAAATGAATACGCAATAAATGTGCAATAAATTGAGAGTTACAAGAATTTAATTAGGTTATAAATGGATGAAACAGGACTGGTTAATGAAATTGGTAGGTTAATTATCAAATGGAAAACGAAGAATGGTAAGGGTTGAATAAGTGAATAAATGTCTTTAGGAAATGTCTGTTAAGTTAATAATCATTTATTACGGACAAAAGGACATATATAGTGATAATCAATAAACATGCTAAGTAGTCATTAAATATCATAAAGCAGAATAATGTCTTTATAGAAAATTATAAAGCCTTAAATATGCAAACATAGATTACTGGCTTTGTCCAATAATAAAGCTTAGAATAATTGATTAGACTTAATGGGTTGGGATGCAAGGTCAGTAGAGTTACACAACAGAAGTTTGCCCTTCACTCAGAGGCTACCAGCAGTTGTGTACACTTACTACTGATGTGAGATATCTTGAACCATAAGATCTATGAAAAAAGGGATATGCGAAGGATGTGAGACCTACTTCTAGGTCGGAGGTATTAAGTGGTTGTTGAGGGACCCCTCCTCCCTATTTAGGAAGTATTAAATGGTTAGGGTTAGTAGTTAGGCATGGTAAAGGTCTGCTTCAATAGGAAATATTAAGTGGCCAAAGAGATTTCCGTGCAATGTCAGCTAGATAGGTACTAGCGAGGGGTCTGCCTTGGGGTTAGGTATTAAATGATGGGGACTACCATAAATAAGGTATTAAATGGTTAGAGTATGCCTAATTCAATTAATAAGGTATTATGTGACGCCCCACCTCTATGCTCATGCTAGAGGTGGGGTTCCACAGAAACGGGGTTTAGTCTCCCTCGCAAACAAATAGACATCGCACATCGCTAGTCTAAATCACAAAATGATCATCATCGATCAATAAAAAGTGTGAATTACACTAAGCTAGTAAATATATGAGTTTAGCTTTATGTCCCATAACCACTAGCTTAACTTAAATATTTACAAACAAATTGTAGATTTCCACTCAAAAATTGTCACAAGATTTTCAATCGAACAAGTCCATAAATTAACCGACGAATGAAACGCAAGCGTTTCATACCACTTGTTTTGCTAAGCCGTTTAATTAGATTTTCTCATACGAATGAGGTAAAGGTTTATATATACTAATAGATTAGAAAACGGTTTTATAAACGGGTTTTGTATTAAAAATAGAATTGAAAACATCTTTCTAAAGAATTTGAATATTTACTACTAGTATAGAAACCTTTATATTTTAAAGTGACAAGCACAGAAATGATTGTAGAAACAATCAACCATCAAAAATTCACGTTTGAAGACATGAATCACATCTAGAGAAATCGATACCAAATCCATCAAGAATGGATATCCACAAAAATCCTAAAAAGTAGTAATTAGAGAAGATAATAAATGATAACAACAAATCGAATAACCTTGAATCGATAAAGACCGGAAATCAAAGCAAAATAATTAGGTGGGCTGAGATGATTAGGTCAGTCGACTGAACCAGGTGGTCAGTCGACTGACACAGGGATACAAATTTCGTATCCACAGGGTCATTCGACTGACACAGATGGTCAGTCGACCGATACAGACCCATGCAATTTCCTGGGTCTGGTTCAGTCGACTGAACCACTGGTTCAGTCGACTGAACCTGCTTCTGTGAATTTTTCGCATTCTGGTTCAGTCGACTGAACCCCTAGTTTAGTCGACTGAACCTGCTTCAGAAGAACATTCAGCCTAGACCTCCTTAGGGGCAAATTCGATGACATGGACGGAAGTGGACGAACGAGCATCTACGACTGAGGATTTACGCCTTACGACAACCTAGCCTTGTATGGCCCTCCGAAACACTCCACTAACGTGTTCAAACATCAAAGATTGGATTTTTACAAAAATTGGATTCCAAAAACCAAAAATTGAACAATTCTCTAATTCGATCCAAATCGAAAGCAAAAGAACATAAATAAGTGTTAGGAATTCATGCCCAACAACAACAATATCTATAGAAATAGATGTGAGTTCAAAAACTCACCTTTAAACCCAAAAATGATGAAGGAGAAGCTTGAAAGCAAAGGAAGATCAACTAATCTACCACTTCAACTTTAGAAGCTTGAATCTAAGCTCAAAAGAAGAACATTTCCTAAGTTAGGTTTAGGAAATTTTCTGAAATTAAAGAGAGAATGAGTTGGAGAAGAAGAAGGAGATACTTACCATAGCTTCTCTTTGAATTTGGAGCAAGAATTTGTATTTGCAAAGAAACTAGGGTTTATGTAACGACCCCGAATTTTATATAAATTTAAAATTGATAATTTAAAGAATTTTTGAATTAAAATTCAAAAATGAATCGATTTAAGTGATGCGAGTTTCCCCGATCTTTGAATAAATTTTGGATGAATCATTTAAATTGAAAATTTGTATATATGTGAATATATATGTGTATATTGGGTTTGAAATAAAATCTAAAGTAAATGGTTTTAAAAATAACAATAACAACTTTACATCTATGTACATAAAGTAAAGGCATGTATGAACAAAAGAAAGATAAAATCAAATTGCAAAAGTCAGTACAAAGTAATGGAGCAAAAGCAAAGACAAAACAAATGCAAAAATCAAAGCCTGTAGTAGTAAATGAAGATAGGCATAAGCTTGCATAGAAAGATAGTAACTTCTTTCAAGTATGAAGATTTAAAATATCTATAAACAAAACATAAAGGACCTATGCAATTAATGCCATGTCCTTAGCCACCAAAATATTATCATCAGCCACCATAGCAAGATACCAGCCTCCATAAACAAATAATATAAGTTACAAACAAAATAGGACATAGCAATTAATGCAAGACATCCCAAGTACACCAAAAATAATCTCTTCAGCCACCCTATTCCGAGACAAGAGATGCAAGGTAAGGAACAAGAAAATAAACCAAGAAATATGTACATGCTTATACAAAGCAAAAAACTGTACAAAATATATTTCAAATAGTAAGTTGTAAACAAGATGAGACATTGCATTTAATACCCTCCATATTCTCAGCCGAGATTTAGTTTTGTAAAATGTCTTTAGTCAAACAAAGCAAGAGAAAAATCTGACAACAAAACAGCCTTCCCTGTAAACACTCCTTATACAAACATTGTTTCTATATATATGCAAGGCATTCTATCCTAATTCGTTCAGTAAAGAAATTAAAGAAAAACCAGAAAAAAAAAAGAGTAAACATCATCATCTATAAAACTCAGAACAACAAAGCAAATTCAAGAAGATTCAATCTGCAGTTTCAACAACAAGACAGTCCTCTGTTCTCCTTCCTGAAAACGGTGAGCAAACTAATTTCTAAAAAAAAAAACCTTAAATTTGTTTCAATCTTGGTTTGTTTGTGATGTGTGTTTGTTGAAAGTTATGGAATATGTTTGTACATGAAAGTGCCTGAGGTAGTTTAACAGACATACTTATCTCTATTCTAGATATACAGGTTTCATACCTGTTTAAAAAAAAAAAATTAATACATCTTCATATAGAATCTTTTAAACTTGAGATTTTGAACAAAACAGGTTGTTTCAACCTAAATCATAGCCTTGAAGTTTGTTTGTAGCTGGACAGTGATATATGACTCTGTAATTCCAAATTTTACAGTAAAAAGAAATCAAATGAGTTTATTTGAGTAGTTTAATTTATTGAATTGATTTGATAACTTGAATAAGCAGCCGAAGATATGATTTTTAAAATCAACATGATGATTTTTAATGGCGTATTCCAAGAGCAGCTCACGGTTGAACAAAAGTTGTTCTTTTACCATTTTCTAGTAATCGACCAAACAATTGTTGATGAAAATTGGTTTGGAGCTAGTTTATTGATTTAAAATTTCAGGAAAATTGTTGGAAAAAAATTTCTATTGAGTAAATTGATGAATCGAGACGAATTTAGGGTTTGACTGCTGCTTTTGATAACCGTTGAAAATGAGACAATGGGGTGGCCATCGACGAACTGGAAGCGATCGCACCCCAGGGGATCGACGCATAGTGGTGTGACGGAGGTTGGGACGGAAGGGCGTTGTCTCCGGTGACGTCAAGCGATGGGACGAGGCGTTTAGGTTTGGGTATGTTCAAGTTTCAGTTTCAATGAGAAGGTGGATTTTGATATCAAGATTTTTGCGTTGAATCGAGCTGCGATTTCGAGTATGAGGATGAATTGCGACTTGTTGAAGCTCGCGATGCCCATCGGAGCGGCGGCGCGGCGACGTGCACATGCACGGCCTTGCGCGATGTGTCAGGAAGCTCGGTGGTTGACAACTCGAGTTGATACTCGGGTAAATGTTGGATTCGCTTCGAGTTGGGTTTGGGGGTGTAAGTGTGTGGTCCTGTATAAAAGTTTAAACTTAAACTAAGCTGAGAAAAAAAGAGAGAAGAGAATACGAGAGGGGAAGAAGAAGAACTTGGGGAAAGCACAGAGGAGCTCGAGTTGGTACTCGAGTAAAACCGGCATTCCGCTCGGATCGATTTCCCAAAGCCTGAAGTATGATAAAAGTAAAATAAGCAAACCCTTTAAACAAAATTTTAAAGTAATGATGGCAATCAATGTTTGACAAATGGAGGTTAAAATTTTATTTCAAGTTTAATTATTTGAAGGAAATGCTTAACAATGTTTTTAAAATCTCAATTAACGTTTTGATTAAGTAATTAACTTGAGATGAGTATTTAATGTAATTACACTAAAGTTTTCAAGCTAATAATAAATTGATTTCAAAGTTAAGGAGGATTTTAATTGTTAATTAAGATAAAAAAAATCATTATTAATTTATTGTTTTAAAGAAGTAATCAAGAAATAATTAATCAAGTTGATTTAGATTTAATTAATTAACCAAGATTTGTAGTTTATTCATAAGTAATTAATCTGGTATAAATTAATTATAATCAGATATTAATTGATTCTACTTATGGATGATTGGATTTGACTGAATGATTGAATTGTTGATATCCCTGATATATGATGCTTTGTGATACATCCTGATTTATGTTGTGATCTGTAATTTACTTATCTGCGATATATATATCTGTGATTTCTGTTTCTGTGATATATTACTATGTGAATATGAAAACCCTTGACCCGTAAACGACATTTGAATTTCGATGCGACAGGGAGTCGGATTCCAGTTGGTTATCCGAAACCCACATCGAATTGTAATAGTGAATCTTTGTGACTGATAAATTTATTTTATCTATGAATCTGTGAATGAAGATAAGCGTTGTGGATTATACCGCTTATCGATATTGATATATCTGTGATGATTGATGTTGTGCACTATTGTGTGAAATCCCTGGACTACACTATACACACACAAATATGGATTTCACGTGGAAATCGGTTAAGTCACAGATAATTTAAATTTGATGTTTTTGAAATTGAAATTTTAATTTCAATTTGATTTTGAAATTGGAAATTGGGGTTTAATATGAAAAGCTTTTGAAATGGAATTTCAAAGATAAAAGTTATTTCGAATAACTTAATCGAGTCTTGAAATTTAAATAATTTGATTTAAATTTGAATTCAAGTTTAAATTGAATTCTATGATTTGAAACTAGGGATTAAAGATGTTGAACAAGTTATATATGGGTTAAACCATTTTAAATGTATTGATTTGGGAATTTGAATTTAATTCAAGGGTTTTAACTCATGTAAATATAACTGGATTTTTCTGAAACGAAACTATTCGTTTTCAAATGGTAAAAGCTTTCACAAAAGTAATGAATTTCCAAATTGTGTTGAATGGTTTCAAGTTTGAAATAGAATTGAAATGTTTTGAAAACTATGAAATGAGTCTTTGATTCAAAGACCGGATGAGTTAATCTAACTTGAAATAGAATTGTTTTGAAATCCATGAATGGATCTTTGTGAACGGGGTGAACTTTGTGAATTGAATCTTTTTTGTTTAAAAGATTAAAAGTGTGGAAATTGTTTAAACCATTGAGGGTTTTTGAAATGAATCTTTTTATTTAAAAGATTGGAAATGGTAAATTGTTTTAACCATTCGAATGAAAAGTTTTGGGCTTTAAGCTGTGATTTAACTGAGACCCCAGTATCCATATGATTTTTAATTGCGCTCGTTATTCGGTTTAGCCGGGAGAGGACCTTTGTGTCATATAACCCATTCCGAATAGTGATACGACGATATGGATAGCATTTGAAGACCGGTGGTGAAGACCGGGTATTTGCGAGAGCGATAGGATGACCTATCGATTGTCTCTGCACTGAGTAGCTACGGTATAGAGATTTCCTAAGTGATGGGAAGTCCGATCGAGATTGTGAATACCCGGATTTGCAAGGGCTTCTTTGGAAGTGCTTTCGGTTCTGTTCGAACCCGGAACAGACTTGTATGGATGTGTGTCTGACGTTACACTTTGAGATGTAAAGCTGGTTTCTATCAAATACATTTCTGTTGGTGGCGGAGAATTATTCTCTTAGCTTAACACCCTTCTTTGAGACGTACGAGCTCAGAGGTTATGTAGTTGATGGTTACTAGTGATACATTCCCAATTTGGTAATGTGGCATACGAAGTGCTGATGATCATTTGTGGATCAAAGCGTGGCTTTGTGAAAAAGCGTGGCTTTGTGAAAAAGCGTTGCTTTGTGAAAAAGCGTAGCGTATGTGGACGAGACTTCGTCGAGCCTCACAACCCGGTAATGGTCGAAACAGGAATGTTGCGGCAAAGGTTTGTAGGGGTAGCGCCCCTAGGGTATGTCATTTCCTTCTGGATAAAAGGTGATATCATGGTATGGAGCCCAGATATTTTACCTATGTTGATTATACTTTGTGGCTGTTGCTTTGCGATTGAGGATCCTTGGATAAAGGTTGGTTACGACCGGGGGATGACATAGCTCGTGTGTTAGTTACCTAGTTACAGCTGTACAGCGTGAGGTAGCGTCAGTGTGTTAGTTACCTAGTTACAGCTGTACAGCGTGAGGTAGCGTCGGCCTTTTGTTTGCAGAGATCCGGTTAGGTTCTCGGGGCGTCTTTCCGGAGGCGTTTCTATTTCGGTAAGGAAGTTCCTTGGCCTGACCATTTGTTGGAAATCCAAAGAAACAATACGAGCCTTGTACGGTTTTAGTTGTAGAACCTGCCATTTACTTATGGTGGTCACCACTGTTTAGATGGTAGCTATAGTAGGCATAGTTCGAAATGTCTATGCTGGCTAAGATTTATATTCTATTTTCGAAATGTTTTCTACACTATGCACTAATAATAATATCAAAAATGATTTGATTTTGCGTAGTAAGCATCTTTGACTATCATAAGAAGAAATCTCCTCCAATTCTGCGTTTGCGTTGTGTGTGTGGCGGGAGGTCTTATGGTAGTTTCATTTTCCAAAAGCATTGCGAATTTACTTTAAAATTCTCTGCTATTTGTTTTTAAAGATAAACTGTTTTTGTTGCTCACACCAGTCCCATGACTGATCCGGAGTTTATTGTTCCCTTCCTAAACTCTGGGTGCCCACAATTTTTCCACACGGGCAGTCTAGAGTTGGGTTTCTCAGATATCCAGGTTGAGTAGATTATCTGGAGCTGGTTCAGTTCTTGGAGTTCATGGACCGACGTTGCTTATCTTTATGTCTCGTTATTGGGAGTTCGAGCTATTTCTGGATTAGTGTTTTGAAGATGGAGATTTTCCGCTGCTGATGTTATCTATTTTCTTTCCGCTGCTATTTCTTGTATCATATCTCTGATGTATATTGATATTCATTGTATCACTCTATTGTATCAGATATTGTATATCAATGTATTATTCTTTTTCTTCCGCTGTGTTGTTATACTTAATGGTGTTATAAGCTCCGACGAATCGGATTTGAACGGTCGAATCTATGGCATTCGAGTACGATGTAAAGTATGGATGTCGATTTTCGAACGCGAAAAATCCGGATCGTTACAGTTTACGATTTTAATTTCCCATCTCCACCACCATTTTTGCTGAAGCTTAAGTTGTAGGAAATATTATGAAGTAAGGAAGAGGAGTGGAGTGGAGTTGGGTTGATATGTTAGATTAATGGGCTGAAACCCAAACCCAAAGCCCTAAGTGAAAAGGTCGAAATTTTAGCTAGCTCCAAACATATCAATGTTTATACTCAAAAAAGTTGTAAACGCCATTTTGGACTCAATGGAGGTGGTCTTGAGTCCCAATTCGACTGTTTACGAAAAGTAGCTTTTTGGACTTTAATCCGTTTAACGATTCTATATTTAAATAAAATATTTAAATATTCAATCATAAAATATGCGGGTTCTTACAGACTCCCCTCCTTAAAGAAATTGCGTCCTCGCAATCTTTAAGAAATAAATAAGAAGTAACAACAACAAAAGCATATTAAAGCAAAAAAAATTTGAAATAAAATGTTCACGTTAAGGAGCATGAGAGAGCAAGTCCAGATGTGTTCGCTCGATGAATTCTCTGGATTCCCAAGAGCAATCCTTAGGATTTGAGGACCATTGAACTTTCATAAGAGAAACATCTTTATTTCGAAGGCGTTTGACCTCCGAAGCAATGATTTGAATGAGATGTTGCTCATAAGTCAAATTAGGTGAAACTTTAATTTCTTCAATAACACCGGGCTCAAGAATAGAGTCGGAATCTCGAAGGCATTTCCGGAGTTGAGAGACGTGGAATACGTCATGAATAGCAGAATACTTAGTCGGTAATAAAAGGCGATAAGCCACGAAACCAATGCGTTCGATGATGGGAAATGGGCCAATATATCGAGGTGCTAATTTTCCTGATCGATTGAAACGCACAACACCCTTCATAGGTGAAACACGAATAAACACTCCCATAGAAAATTCTAGTTTCCTTCTTCGATTATCGATATAGGATTTTTTTCTACTTTGAGATTCTTTCATCCTATGTCGAATAATGTCAATCTTTTCTGTGGCATCACGAATAAAATCTAGACCTAAAACCAGCTTCTCACCGGCTTCAAACCAACACGAAGGAGATCGGCATGGACTTCCGTATAGTGCCTTGAAAGGTGACATACCAATACTAGATTGGAAGCTATTATTATAGGAAAACTCAACAAGAGAAATATGGTCTTCTCAACTTCCGCCAAAATCAAGAACACATACACGAAGAAGATCTTCAAGAGTTTGATTCACACGCTCGGTTTGTCCATCGGACTAAGGATGATAAGCGGTGCTAAAATTAAGCTTCGTTCCTAAAGCTTTTTGAAGACCTTTCCAGAATCCACTAGTAAACAATGGATCACGATCACTAATAATAGAAGTAGGAACTCCATGCAATTTAACAATTTCCTTGACAAAAAGTTTAGCCAAAATAGGTACGGTCCGATTGGACCGAACGTGAATAAAATGGGCGGATTTTGTAAGTCTATCTACTATCACCCATAAGCTATCGTGGCCCGAACGAGAACGGGGAAGATCGTCAATAAAGTCCATGGAAATTTGATCCCACTTCCAAATTGGAATTTCCAAAGGTTGCAATAACCCACCGGGCCTTTGATGCTCGGCCTTTATGAGTTGTCAAGTCATGCAACGTTTAACAAAGTTAGCAATATAAGTTTTCATTCCCTCCCAATAATAAAGCCGCTTCATATCCGCGTACATTTTACCACTACCGGGATGAATGGTAAATTTAGAACGATGGGAATCTTCTAAAATGTTTTTACGAAGATCTATAATATTTGGCACAATAAGTCTACCAAATTTTCGAATATCGCCACGAGCATTAATATCAAAGTCTATCAAACCTTCAATATCAGTTTTAATACTTACAACTTTGGCTAAGAAGAACCAATTCGAGATCATGCTTTTGAGCTTCAAGAATGCAGTCTAAAAGAGAAGGATGAGCCTCAAGGCTACATAAAACAAGAGATGAACATGAGTTGGATTCACCATCTTGAATCTCACAAGTGGATAAAGTTGTGAGATCATTCCACTCGGATATCATCATAGAAACAACCGCTTGTTGCTTTCGGCTAAGGGCATCGGCAACACGATTTCCTTTTTCGGGAGTATAAAGAATATCAAGATCATAAGGTGCAAGGAACTCGAGCCAACGTTGTTGACGCAAATTAAGTTCCTTTTGAGAAAATAAATACTTCAATGATTTATGATCGGTGTAGAGAAAAAATTTCTCTTCCAAAAGATAATGACGCCAAATTCTAAGAGCGAAAACAATAGTCGCGAGCTCTAGGCATATCTAGTCTCGGCAGGCTTTAATTGCCTAAAAGCATAAGCAATAACACGTTCCCGCTGCATGAGAACGGCACCCAAACCAACGTGACTAGCATCGGTATAAACAATAAAATCTTGGTTCCCATCGGAAATCACAAGAATAGGAGCATCGGAAAGAAGTCCTTTTAGTTTCTGAAAAGCAGCTTCACATTTGTCTGACCAAGTGTATTTAACTCCCTTCTTTGTCAAATTAGTAAGAGGTACAGAAATCTTAGAAAAGTCTTTTATGAACCGACGGTAATAGCCCGCCAATCCAAGAAAGCTATGAATTTTCGTCACACTCTCTGGTCTCTTCCAATTTTGAATCGCTTCAATTTTTGAAGGATCCACGGAAATTCCAGATTCAGAAATAATATGGCCCAAAAATTTCACACGAGATTGCCAAAAGTGGCATTTTGAAAATTTTGCTTTTAATTGGTTGCTCCGAAGAGTTTCCAACACAATCCGAAGATGATTTTCATGCTCTTCCTCGGTTTTAGAATAAATAAGAATATCATCTATAAAGATGAGAACAAATCGATCGAGGAAGTCTTTGAAAATGCGATTCATAAGGTCGACTAAATAAGCTAAAGCATTCATCAAACCAAATGGCATAACAAGCCATTCATAAGATCCATAACGAGTACAGAATGATGTCAAAGGAATGCTATCCTCCGCAATACGGAGCTGATGAAAACCGGTTGCTAAGTCTAATTGTGAAAAGACCTTAGCACCACTAAGCTGATCGAATAAATCATCAATCGAGGTAAGGGATATTTATTCATGATGGTGATATCATTAAGTTTGCAGTAGTCAATGCAAAGCCTAAGTGTACCATCAGATTTCTTCACAAAAATAGCCGAAGCTCCCCATGGAGAGGAACTAGATTGAATAAATTGCTTCGCTTCCAATTCGGATAATTGTTTGCGCATCTCCTCATTTTCTTTATTGGACATACGATAAGGAGGACGAGTAATAGGTAGAGCTCCAGGGATTAGATTAATTCGGAACTCAATCGCTCGCTTAGGTGGTAATCCTAGAACGGGCTCAAATATGTCGGGAAATTCACGGACAATGTGAATGAGGGAAATGACATCTTCCTCATCATCGTTATTGTCATCATGAGGATTTAGTGAATACAAGGATGCTCCCGAATTGGAATCTGAAAATTGCAGAACAAGAGAAATCTGCTTAACAGATTGCAGATGCCGAAGATATATAGTCCATTCAGGACATAGGATATGGGCTTCATATCGGTTAAGCCAATCCATCCCCAAAATCATTCCGAAACCAAGGTAACGCATAACATGCAAATCGGCTCGGAAAGCATAATCACATAAAATAATTTCGACATCTTTACACAATAAACTGAGTGTTGCGGATCCGCCGACCGGATTCGCAATTCTCAAAGAAGTCATCAACCCAATAACATCCAAAGACAAAGCATCAACAAGTTCTTTTGATATAAAGGAGTGAGATGCACCCGTATTAAAAAGAACTCGAATAGAAAGATCACAAAATATAATAATACCATCAAGGATAGAATGAGAAATACCTTGACCACGAGAAGTGTTAGAAGGGGCTTGTGCAACATTTAGCTTGCCCTCCTTCTTGCCTTGAAGTTTGGGACACAAAGATATAGTATGACCCAAACTCTTGCAATAGCGGCAGAAAAGAGGCTTAGGGCACTTGTTTGCATAATGGTCCTTTGAACCACAATTGTAACATTCTCCACGGCGGGAGGTAGGAGTATTTGCTATCGGTGTTGCTTGCTTTCCCTTCTTGTTGGGATTAGGCTTGAATTTAAAAGGTCTTTTCTTGTTGATATTTGGTTTGACCTCACCATCACTATCTTTATCAGCCTCTTCGAGTCAAAGGGCAATATCAACAAGTTGGTCAAAAGAAACTTCTAATTTCAGAAGTAATGGCTTTTTGAGGCTCTTGTTCAAGCCATAAACAAATCTCTAATTTTCCTTCAATGGGGTATTAATATACTCGACTCCATATTTGGATAGAGATTCGAAAGAAGCGACATAGTCTTTCACGGAAGATTCACCTTGAACAAGGTCTATGAAGCGTCGGGCTAAAGATACTTTTTCAGCTTCCGACATGAATTTCAACTCGAATCTTTCCTGGAATTGCTCCCAAGTAAGGTCCGCTTCACTAATTTCAGAGATCAAAAGCTCGTACCAGTCTAATGCTCTTTCTTGGAGCATACTAGAAGCCACTTGGACTCGATGAAGATCAATAAGATTTATGCGAGAAAAGATGCGGTCGCATGTTCGAAGCCAAGCCTGGACTTCAATAATGCTCTCGGAACCTTTGAATGGCTTTCCACCCAAGTTGGTGTAATCACTGCACAAGCGTGCAAACCCAGATTTAGGATGTGTGGGCTCAGGAATAGATCTAGCAGCTTGAGCATTTCTCACAAGGTCTAGAAGTTGCTGAGCAGACATAAATACTCCATCCTGAGGAGTAGCACAAGATTGACCGACGCTGGGACGGCCTGGTCTAACCATTTCTCTTCTTTTAAGAAAGAAAGAAAAGAGAAAAAAGGTTAATCTCAGAATAAATATCAAACATCCTTGATTGATAAAACAAGGCATCATAAAAAGAAAGTAGGATAGAACAGTACGAAGACTCGAATTAAATCCTACGGCACGATTCCTAAGGAAGACTTAGGACAATGATCCTTGCTAGATTGTTCTACATTGTTCCGAAGTTTGGCTCTGATACCATGCTGTGACGCCCCACCTCTATGCTCACGCTAGCCAAGGACACTACGGTGTAATGCCGTCGACTAGCGCAAAGAATAAGGCTGTTGAGGAGCGACCATCCGTGTAATTGCTTTGTGCGAGTACCGATATGTCAGAAAATGTAACTTACACTTCATTTCAAGAGGAAATCCGACATACCGATACAAACTCAAAGCTACCACACAGTGGCTATACGGACTTCGGAAACAAACGTAGAAATAAACATAACACAAATCAGTCATAGATATTCATATCACAAAGGCGGAAACAGATATGAATATATAACACAAAAAGGTGTACATCAGAGTAGTGGTCAAATAAGATCCACAATATCACAAAAGAATAGATACAAGTGCATGACAAAAGAATAAGTATACATCATAGAGTCTATATCTCGAATGTATAACAACAAAAACTACAAATGTAATGTAGTTAGACAAAAGTCAGAAGATGATCCCAGATAAGGAATCAAGCAGAAGCACCTGAAACGTCTTGGTCTGACCCGAGTATTTTTTAATAAGAAAATAATAAACGGATCAGTCTAGCTATAAATATCAGATAAATGAATGAGATATAAGCAGAGATATGATAAGAACGTATGAATCAATAATGTCATACAAGAACAAACATGATTTAAACAACAACAAAATCATACAATATCTCAAAAATCTCAAAGCACCAAAAAGAATTTCATATTCTTTATTTTTTTCACCAAACCACAAATATTGACAAACATATTAATGCCAATCGCAAAAGTTGGTGAAACACAAATTCCAGAAATCATCAATTAGAAATCCAGAAATCACAAAGGGGAGGCCTATCACAAACGGGAGCATGAAAACTCACCAACACGTGTATCACAAACGGAATGCTATTCCATGGTCGCTAACCATAAATATTGAGCCGAAGCTCCACAAACGGTCCGAAGACCACGGGTCGCTACCCCGCCAAATTGAACCAAAGTTCCACAGAAACGGGGTTTAGTCTCCCTCGTAGACAAATAGACATCGCACATCGCTAGTCTAAATCACAAAATGATCATCATCGATCAATAAAAAGTGTGAATTACACTAAGCCAGTAAATATATGAGTTTAGCTTCATGTCCCATAACCACTAGCTTAACTTAAATATTTACGAACAAATTGTAGATTTCCACTCAAAAATTGTCACAAGATTTTCAATCGAACAAGTCCATAAATTAACCAACGAAGTAAATGCAAGCATTTCATACCACTTGTTTTGCTAAGCCGTTTAATTAGATTTTCTCATACGAATGAGGTAAAGGTTTATATATACTAATAGATTAGAAAATAGTCTTATAAATGGGTTTTGTATTAAAAATAGAATTGAAAACATCTTTGTAAAGAGTTTGAATATTTACTACTAGTATAGAAACCTTTATATTTTAAAGTGACAAAGCATAGAAATGATTGTAGAAACAATCAACCATCAAAAATTCACGTTTGAAGAGGTGAATCACATCTAGAGAAATCGATACCAAATCCATCAAGAATGGATATCCACAAAAATCCCGAAAAGAAGTCATCAGAGAAGATAATAAATGATAACAACAAATCGGATAACCTTAAATCGATAAAGACCGGAAATCAAAGCAAAATAATTAGGTGGGCTGAGATGATCAGGTCAGTCGACTGAACCAGGTGGTCAGTCGACTGACACAGGGATACAAATTTCGTATCCCCAGGGTCAGTCGACTGATATAGACCCAGGCAATTTCCCGGGTCTGGTTCAGCCGACTGAACCACTGGTTCAGTCGACTGAACCTGCTTCTGTGAATTTTTCACATTCTGGTTCAGTCGACTGAACCCCTGGTTCAGTCGACTGAACCTACTTCAGAAGCACATTCAGCCTAGCCCTCCTTAGGGCCAAATTCGATGACACGGACGGAAGTGGACGAACGAGCATCTACGACTGAGGATTTACGCCTAATGACAACCTAGCCTTATATGGCCCTCCGAAACACTCCACTAACATGTTCAAACATCAAAAATTGGATTTTTACAAAAATTGGATTCCAAAAGCCAAAAATCAAACAATTCACCAATTCGATCCAAATCGAAACAAATGAACATAAATAAGTGTTAGGAATTCATGCCCAACAACAATAATATCTATAGAAATAGATGTGAGTTCGAAAACTCACCTTTAAACCCAAAAATGATGTAGGAGAAGCTTGAAAGCAAAGGAAGATCAACTAATCTACCACTTCAACTCTAGAAGCTTGAATCTAAGCTCAAAAGAAGAACATTTCCTAAGTTAGGTTTAGGAAATTTTCTGAAATTAAAGAGAGAATGAGTTGGAGAAGAAGAAGGAGATACTTACCAAAGCTTCTCTTTGAATTTGGAGCAAGAATTTGTATTTGCAAAGAAACTAGGGTTTAGGATTTTAATTTCCCATCTCCACCACCATTTTTGCTAAAGCTTAAGTTGTAGAAAATATTATGAAGTATGGAAGAGGAGTGGAGTGGAGTTGGGTTGATATGTTAGATTAATGGACTGAAACCCAAACCCAAAGCCCTAAGTGAAAAGGTCGAAATTTTAGCTAGCTCCAAACATATCAATGTTTATACTCAAAAAAGTTGTAAACGCCATTTTGGACTCAATGAAGGTGGTCTCGAGTCCCAATTCGACTGTTTACAAAAAGTAGCTTTTCGGACTTTAATCCGTTTAACGATTCTATATTTAAATAAAATATTTAAATATTCAATCGTAAAATATGCGGGTTGTTACATATTAAGTGGCTTGGGTACTATCTCTCACATGGCTAGGATATTATTAACGACAAATGCGACAATTATATATTATAAAACCATATATAAAAGTCATCGGTCTCTGCACCTAGGACCGATAGACCAACATTGACGATGCTTCTGGGACTGCTTCAGGGACTAAGGTATTAATTGGCCATTGGGTCTGCCTCCTCCCTGCTCAAGAAGTATTAAATGGCCGGGTTTTGGGTAGCGTATGCACAATAGACATAGGTCAGTATTATACCTTGGAGAAGGTCAGGAAGACATATCATACGCGCATATGAAATTAAATGGATTAATCGAAAATAATAAGACATAACATTGAAATGGAAACCAATCAATATAAATTTTTATTTTGGATAACGTATGTAATTTTCCAATCACCAGAACGTTGTTCTGACCCCCTCTTTATCACGACCCGCATGATATATTTTGAGGAACGAGTCATTGGGGTAAGATGGAATGGTTGATGGAGAAGTGCTCTTATTCATGCTTGGTACTGACAAGGCAATTGGATGTCTAAGGAATATCATTGATTCCAAGGTAGTAGCCTCGGTTATTATTTATATCCTATTATATTTTATATTCCGCCGTGAGTTTAGTTTGATTGATCTTTGATATACTTATGTTTATTACAGGTTACCAAAACCAACAATCTATACTATAATGGACTTGGATTCGACTTTGTTGGAATTCAGGCCCATTAAGGTGTGGGTTGTTGTAATGAGAGTGGGTGGAAGTTGGAGTTATATTGCGGTCATAAGATTCCCATGATGGTTAGCTAATTATATTCGCTCGATATCCCACAAAGTGAGTGTCATCATTGCCTATTGTGAGAGAGTACCTTGACCTTTTTGAGGAGGAATCGGGTTTACCTCCATACTATGAAATTGATTTTCACATGATCTTGAAAAGAATGCAAGGCCATTAGTCTAACCTATTAGGAGAATGACACCCAAAGAATAATGGGAGTAAGAGATGCAAACCAACGAGTTATCAAACAAAGGGTTTATATAGAGGAGTATATCAAAATGAGCAGCACTTGTATATTTACCACTTAGGCAGACGATTTTTTTTAGTCCATACACAGATTACCACGATCTGAATAAAGTAACAAAGAATAACTGTCCTCTGCCACACATAAATAAATTATTCGACCAACTCAATAGTGAAAAAGAATTTTATTAGTTGGATCTAGCAACGAGGTTCCATCAACTGAGAGTTGCGAAGGATAATTTGTCGATTATCGTCTTTTGTACACCATTTAGGTTTTTTGAATGGTTGATTTTTCTGTTCGGCATAGCCAATGCATTGGCATACTTCATAGGCCTGGTGAACAGAGCTTTTAGGAATTAGTATAATAAATTCATGCTTGTGTTCTTTAAGGATATTCTAGTCTATTCTCAAACTAAAGAGGAACATAAGGTGCACTTGAGGAAAGTGCTTGAGACATTAACAAAACATCACCTAAAAACCAAATTCTCCAAATGTCAATTTTGGAGGAAAGATATGCAATTCTTAGGACATGTGGTTTAGGAATAGGGCATTGCTATCGACCCTCCAAAGGTAGCAGCCATCTAGGGTTGGGAGAGAACTAAGAATGCAACTAATGTCAGAAGTTTTCTTGGATTAGTGGATTATTGCAGACGCTTTATTAAACACTTTTCTAAGATAGTAGCACCATCGACTCATCTTATGAAGAAGAACCAGGCTTTTGCATGGGATGTAAAATGTGAGTATCCATCACTAAGTTAAAGGAGTGTTTAACGAGTGCGTCGATACTGGTTATCCTAAATGGGAATGAAGAGTTTACTGTATACACATATACATATGGAATGTGATGGTCCGGTCAGTCAAAAACGGATGGAATAGGTAAATTGAAAAAAAAATTATTTTTAGATCTATTAGGCCTATGAAGTCTAAAAGATTATTAGATCCAATCTAATGAAGTTTTAAATAAAATATTATTTTATTTAATTTTGTTAAAAGGTTAAATTTAAATTCAAATATATAATAATGAATGTATCAAATACATTCATATGTGAAAGTGTAAGTGCAACATATAAGTAGTGTACATAGTTAATATGTACGTATATAAGTGCTGTGATTTACACCGTAACAGGCACATTTATCCTTAAATATTCCTTTGTTGTCCACACTGTTATTTTAAAAACATGTAAATAATAGTAATATATGTATATACAAAGTTTACTACACTTATTCACAATACAGTAAAAAGTATTTTACTAATATACAAAAGATAACTTATATTTATAATATGAATCAAAGTAGGCATTTATGAAGAAGGAAAGGTGGTGGACTTTCCTTCTTCCTTTACTCATCTATTCAATGTCATTTCAGATTAGCAATTAAAGTCCTAAACATATATGCATATAAATTTAATTTTGACCATTCTCATATATTGAAATCTATAATTAACAAGTATGAATCAAGGTTTAAGTTAGGAAGGATTTTAATGTTAAATTTATGGTTTTACACAAAAGTATATTTATATACTTTAAATTAAAAAAAATACACACACATATATACATATATAAGTAACTCAAAACCATGTTTTAAAATTAAAATAACATATGTACATGTAAAGTTTGTAATTTAGCATATGTTTTAGGATTTAAAGTTAACAAATTAAAATGTTCAGACTAAATTAGGAAGGATTTAAAAGTTTATGATATTTTTCACAAAAGTTTACTTATGTTTTTTAAACAACTTTCAGACAAAAGTATATCATAATTAAAAGAATTATATTCAAACAACAATCATATCAAACTTATAGTCAATTTGCAAATAATTTCAAATAGATAACATATGTAACTTATTCAAGTTAATTCAAAATTAAATCTTACCAATTATTAAAATTAGTTATTAATCAAAATAGTTGTTTTTTTGTGTCAACAATAATTTCCAAAATAAGAACAAAAAGGACAACTTAGGCACATATAAATTCATGGTAAAATTTCATATCTAAACTATATGAAAAACATGAACAACTAATTAGATGAGATGTAATATGTCAAAGCTCTAATGTTAAGAAGATTTACATGTAATCAAAATGGGGTATAACACAAAATGGATCTAAATTAAACTAACATTCCGAACATATATTATTAAAACATATGTGACAAAAGGGGATTTAGTTTAAGTTAAATAGATAAGCTTATATTTGGATTTGGTATGCAAAAGATCTAAATCATACAACAAGATGAGTATAAGAATAAATAAACTAGAATTTTACCTTAAGATGTATCCAAAAGAACACTCTTTTAACGATGAATAAAAAGCTCCTAGTTTCTTGAATCAACCTCTAAATTTTGAAAAACCAAGAGGCATCAACCACCTTTATTATTTGATTTTGATTTTTTATTTTTCTAAGCCATAGAGGCTATGAATTTCGACCACGATAAGGAAGAGAGAGGAAAGAAAAGCAAATGGCTTGTAGAGAAAAATAAATGAATAATAAAAATTTTAATGTAAAGAAAACATTTATTGAAACCTTTCAATTCCCTCCTTTAAAGTTTCCCTATTTAATTCCTAATCAAAATCCTCTCCCACTTTATTATGTACAGCTGGCTATAAAAGGTGCCACATGGCCCTCAATAATTTCCAGAATTACTTAGCATTTAATCTTTTTAAATCCAATTTAAATATTCTATCGATATCGTATACTGATACGCGTATTTACAACTTTTATATACGCACTTATTAAATATTAATGGCATTCAAACAAATAAAATAAAATTTAATAATTAAAATTTAATAAATATTAATTAATTTACAATGATTATAAGTTAATTAAATTATGTGGATTTTTAGAGTATTCATCATTACATTTTGTGACTCAAAGGTGTAAATTCAACTAGCGATTAATATCAAACAATTAGAATATTAACACTCATATGTCATCTTAGCTAGTGGTGTGACATTTTGGTTGAATTTATCGCTTACACATGTTCTTGGTAAATCTGATTTTACTTATTATAAGTGGTACCTGGTAGCAACGATTATTTACACCAATCATCTTCGTCTACACTATATCACATTAGGACTTACGGAATTTCGTTTTAGTCAAAACTCCAACACCATCCACATTCAACTTTGTAAGTCCAAAACAAAAAAACTTTGGTTCAAAAATAAAAATTATTATTTACTATACTGCTCTGCCTAGAGTCTTTGACTTTGAGTTGACTATAGTTGACCGTGATACTAACCTCATATAACCGAGGAGACGAATTCTCTATTGAACAGTGTTCCACTTCGAATGCTTCAATACCTAACTATAATTGTTCAATGAACGCCATGCCACGGTTTGACTATAATTAAAGTGGAGTGTCCATATTAAAGTTCAACAGTATTCTCAAGTCGAGAAAATTATGTAACATCGTTAGTTCAGGACTCTCTATTTGACCCTAGTTATATTAACTAATAGAAAACTCTTGAGTGATTCATTCCATAGTATCCAATAACTATCAGTATGACACCCCTTGGTGCCCCAGCAGTCATGAGTAATACACTGCCTAATATTTGGAGAGCGTTACGCACTCTAACCTTAATGGATATATCGATACGTCATCTCAAAACATCTTGACTAGGAATATTTCAAATAATATGTTATTTTAACGTGATCAGTTTCTCATGATTACAACATATTGTATTACTATCGTATAACTTATCATTTAAGGATTTTCTATTTAATATACTTTAAATTAATAACTTAATTAGCTGTAGTACCATATAACAAGTATATTATAGAATGAAAATACCTTTTACTTTGAACAAGATTGGTTATCGAGTTAGATATATGTAACAAACTACATAATTACCCTTAGGGCATACCTCTAACTCTATTTGTATGGGGCTCGGAATAGTGTTGATGCAAGGGGGTAAAGTTGTTGCTTATGCCAGAAGATAACTAAAACTAAATGAGAAAAGATATCCAACTCATCATTTAGAGCTAACAACAATTTTATTCGCATTGAAGAGTTGGAGTCATCATTTATTAGGAGAAAAGTTTGAGTTATTCACCGACCATATGTTGTTGAAGTACCATTTCTCTCCAAAAGACCTTAATCTAAGGCAACAAAGGTGGTTGGAGTTCTTAGCATCTTGCAACTTCAATATTTCCTATACATTTGAGAATGGGAATGCAGTAGTAGATGCATTGAATAGGAGACATGTGAATCTGGGTGCAATGTTCTAGGAGTGGAAGCAACTGGCATATATATATATCCAAATTTGACTTATAACCAAAAGGTAGACTTGAGCCTGAGGTGTTGGTGAGCTTATTAACGAGACCTACCCTCATATAGAGAACTAAAGGTAATCAACAATGAGATACAAGCTAGCTGAGATCCTTAGTGAATTAAAAGAAGGAGAATAGTTTGAAGAGATGAAGCCGTACAGATTTGACCGAGATGGTAAACTCCATAAAGATGGGAGATTATATGTCCTTGATGTAGATGGACTTAGGGATGTGGTGCTACAAGAGTGCCATCATTCGAAGTTGACTATCCATCCTGTAGGCAGCAAAATGTATAGGGATACGAAGCGAACATATTATTGGGAAGGAATGAAGAAGGTCGGATAGTACGATTCCATGGAGTACTAAAAAGTATTGTAGGCGATAAAGACCCATTAGTCACGTATGGATTTTGGAAGAGCTTGGAAGGGGCTCTAAGGATGGAGTTGAAATTGAGTATAACCTACCACCCACAAATAGACCATCGGACAAAGAGAGTTAATCGTATATTTGAAGGTCTGCATACTTGATTTTGGAGGCTCTTGCAAGGATCATTTGCACTTAATAGAGTTTTCACATAATAATAGATATCAATTAAGCATTGGTATGACAACGTTCGAAGATTTATATGACCAACCATGCAATACACCTTCATTTTAATGGGAAATGAGGGAGAAACTGATACTGTTACATCAGGTGCATTAACAGTGGGGTTAAAAGGGCAAATTTCAATTTTTTAACCTTTTATCAAATTGCACAAGATCATTATTTTGTATTTGCATAAATAATTTTTTGTTTATACTAAAACAAGTTTAGTATTTTACTAATAAAAGAGATTTGAAATATTTTAATTTATTTAATTTGATTAAAATAGTCTTTTATTGTTAATATTTATAATAAGTTTATTGATAATCTAATTTAAATTAGGTTATTCATTTATTTCAATTCGTATTTTAACGTGTTATGGTATTCATATTCACAGTATGAACATCACAACAATATATACATATAACCTAATCTAGGTTCATGTAGAAAATAGATCACCCCGTCCTACGGTCAATAAGATGTCTGAGTATGATATGTATATGTATATGTATATGTATATGTATATGTATATGTATATGTATATGTATATGTATATGTATATGTATATGTATATGTATATGTATATGTATATGTATATGTTTATATGTGTATGTTTATAATGGTTAGTATTTAGTATAAATTATCCCAGGCGTCTATGAAGCAAATACAAAAATTGGGACACTAAATTATTTTATATTAACATTTATATTTTACAATAAACTTATATATATATAACTATATAATTTAAAAAATATATTTATTTATAAATATATAAAATAATTGTAAAATAACTTTATTTATTGAAAGAAAGTCATTAAATATATATATATATAATCATTTTCTTTTCCGTTAATATATTTAGTTAGTTGTAAAATTCAAACTTAAATAGTTTGACTTATTTAAAATATTTTTTTTATAAATGTACTACATCCAATATCATATGTAAGAATAATTTTTTTATTGATTTTGACCGAAATAAATTTTGGTTCGAATAACTCAAAATAGATTTTAATTTTAATTTTTTTGACTTAGTAAATAAAATAAAATAAATTGTTTTTTCTTATAGTAAATCAAAACGAAAAGTAAAAAAATTCCTTTTTTAGTATAAATTCGTGTGAGTACACACACACACACATACATAAAAAAATAATTTTTGATTAAGATCAAAATTAGTAAGATTGATTTTTTTACAACCGAAAATCATGTTTACAAGATTATATTTTATTTAATAAACAATAGATCTTTTTTATTTTAAAATAAATAAATTATTTTTCGGTTTAATTTTTCTAAAACTTGTCAAAAATAAAATTTAATATATATATATATATATATATCTGTATGTATGTTATTTATTTATATATGTACATTAGAAATATATTTACGTACAAACATTTTAAAATTATATATATATATATATACATATATGTATGTATGTATGCATGTATGTGTGTTTGTATAATTTTTTGAAAATGTTGTATAAATGGCAAAGCATGATTATTATATAATAAATAGACATGATAACAAGTGTGTGTGTGTGTGTATATATGAGTATATATAAAATAAAAAATATCACCTTTCACCGAAATAATCTTGCTGAGAGTCAGTACGTTGTTTGTTCAGAACTTCCTCTTAGTGCACCACTGTCTCCTTGTCTTCAAGGTGCAAAGATGAAGAAATGGCTTTATCAAGGTAGGGGTAGGATATCCTATTTATAACCAAGGTAAGGTTAGAACATCAGAAAAATATGTAGTAAATTATGGTGGAGACTACCCTATTTATAGCCAAGGGTTTGCACCCTTTTCTCCATCATTCTCTCAAGCCTCGAAAATTTGTAAAGCACCCAAAAAATCCCAAAATATAGCTTGCCCTGATGTTGCCAACTATAGTCGATCATCCCAATGACTCCTAAGTTCCTATCCAATTTGAATCACTGTTTAATTAATTATTTTCTATCTCCTCAACTGATCCAAGCGTTATATAACTTTTATACATCGTTCTGTTCGATTTTAAGCTTTAAATAAATAATTAAAAATATTTACATATTAATACAAATTTTTTGTTAACTTATGTTGATTTATAACTTTTATATATTAATTTTACCATCAAATTTGGAAATAATAGACAACGCGATTGTATTAACTCTCTTGTTTGAACTTGATTCATGGTAGATATTTAAACAATTTAAGTACTAAAGCCTGTACGGACTTTGCTGAAACACAATATAAGGCCAAGTTCACTGCTTATAGACCATTTAAATGAAATCATATTCTTAACCTAATATAAGATCACTTAGTAATGACACTTTATGCATGTATTATTTTCGTCATTATCATGTCACTTAAATATTTAGAGTTTGGTCAATGATCAAAAATTCTATTAATATTTGTATTTAACTACATACACAATTTTCAAAGTCCTTGGTTCAACCCAATAACATTTAGTGATTAACCATTTTACTTCGGTCAAAGATTTTGACTTTTAAGTCGTATACCAATTATGGTGATGCTAACCTTCTATAACGAAGGAGATGCTCTTGAGTAGTGTCTCACTTCAAGTAGTCCAATATACCCGACTATGGTCATAACATCATGTTAAGTATTTAACCATAATCAAACTATAGCCTAGCTACTTAATATTGATAGTACCCTCTAGTTGAAAGACTACTTGTACGTCGTTACCTTGAGATCTTCTATTTTGACTTGATTATAATAACCTATAAAAGACTCTAATCGAGTCCTTTTGTGACTGTTCCAAACAATCACAAGTACATAGCCCTTTGGCACCCCCAACGATCATGAGTAAATAATCTCTATCATGTGGAGAGCATTGTGTACATTAGTATCGATAGACGTATTGATATTTTTTGTCGATAATTCTCGACTAGGAACATTTAAGGAGTTGTTGATTTTGTTTATATTGACTCGATACTCATGGTTAAAAACTCATTAGTAACTGTAATGAATAAAACACCACGCATGAGGATTTTCTACTTATATATGTTTAATATTATTACTTCATTCCTTATACCATAATATAGCAACACATATAATAAAAAACAAAACCAAAAACATATTTTACTTCGAACAAGATTGTTTACAGAATTAAGATTACATAACAAATTACATAATTTCGCATAGAGCACTCCCTTAATTCTATCAGTCTCCCACTTGCACGGGGAAAATTATAGAGCACCACCCCTATGCCTTTGACCAAACTTTCTAAATCAGATGTAGTGAGCACCTCCGTGAATGGATCTGCAAAGTTATCTTTTGTATTTACTTGCTTGATCACAATCTCTCTTTCATTGATAAACTACCTTATAATGTGGAATTTTAAGCGGATGTGTCTCAACTTTTTATGGGATCACGGCTCTTGTACAATCCATATTGTTGCATTATTGTCACAATACATGAGCATCAGATTTTCAATGCTTGGGATCACACGTAGCTCCTTAATGAATTTGCTTATCTACACTAGTTCTTTTGTGGCATCGTTTATGGTGATGTTCTCAACCTCCATGGTAGAATCTACCAAAATTTGCTATTTGGAACTCTTCCAATCAATGGCCCCTCTATTGAGAGTAAGGAAAAACCCTAAGACTAACTTACTATCATTGATATAGCTCTAAGTTGAGTTCGAATACCCATTCATAAGGAGTTCGTTGCTTCCGTAAATAAAAAAAATCCTTACTATTTCTTTAATGCTTAAGGATGAATTTGACTACCTCCTAATGGTTTTCTCCCAAATTAGATTGATAATGACTTACTGTGCCTAGTGCAAAAGAAACATCCAACATAGTACACAACATGGCGTACATGATCGATCCTATTGTAGAAGCATAAGGATTCCAACTCATGTTTTGCCTTTCCTCATCCGTAGTTAGCCAGTCCTTCTTAGAAAGGACATTTCCGTGTCATGCTGGAACATTTCTACGCTTATAATTTTCCATGATAAAATGTCTTAGTACAATATCTATGTACGTAGAATGTAACAGTCACAATATCATTTTGGATCTATCTCTATATATCATTATACCTGATATATCGGATGCCTCATCTAAATCCTTCATTGATAGGTTATTACGTGGCCCAGCCTTCACTGATTATAACATTGGCACATCATTACCAATTAGTAGCAAATCATCGACGCATAAAATGAAGAATGTTAAAAAACTGTTTTGCTCTCAGTTACATATGCATGCTTTCTCTGTATTTTGAAAGAAAACAAACGGTTTGATTATATTATCAAAATATTTGTTCCAACTTCGAGATGTTTGCTTAAGGTCGTAAATCAATCTTAAGAGTCTACATTCGATATTTTCGCTCCCACTAACCTTGAAACCCTCCGGCTACTACATATAAACAATCCCTTTTAAATCATCATTTAGAAAAGCCATTTTAATGTCCATTTGCTAAATTTAGCGGTCATAAATGACAACCGCAAGTGGAATCCAAATGGATTTAAGCGTAGCGGCTGGCAAAAATGTTTTTGTCACAATCAACTCCTTTAATTTAATGGAAACCTTTTGCGACCAATCTTGCTTTATAGGTCTCGACTTTTCTATCTACACCGATTTTTTCCTTAAAGACCCATTTGCAATGATGGGTTTTAAACCTTTAGGAACATTTTCCAAAGTCTAAATTTTATTCTTATATTTGGAATCCATCTCGTATTTCATCGCATCAAGCAATAAGGAAGAGCTTCTACTCTCCAAGGCCTGTCAGTACGTTAGAGGATCGTCGTCACAAATGACTTAATCTGTGTTCTCGCCGGCAATGAGAAATCCATAGCATCTCTTTGGCGCATGAGATTCCCTACTAAACCTTCTAATAGGTTGTTTATTTTCTACAAGTGTTGAATAATTGTCTAAGTATTCAGTCATAATAAAACTTTCTTAGATCTCATTCGTCTATCTTACTGCCACTAATTTATCGCGAGAGAAATTCCTTTTCCAAAAAGGTAGAATGTCTAGAAATAAAATCCATTTGTTCCTCGATATAATAGAATATGTATCCATGAGAATTTCTTGGATGCTGTATAAACTTACACAAACCAATCTTTCCTTTAACTTACTGGGATTTACATTCTTAGCGTAAGCTGGACAATCCCAAACCTAAGGTGATTACGATGGGATTTCTTCCCACTCCATAACTCGTATGGGGTATTTGGCGCAGATTTAGATGGTGCTCTATTAAATGTATATGTCATGGTTTCTAGCACATACCTTAAAACAAAAGAGGCAACTTAGTTTCACTTATCACCGATTGAACCATGTCTAATAAGGTTTGATTTCTCCCCTTCAAAACACTGGTATGTTGCAAAGTATATGGCGGAGTGACTTGAATGAGAATCTCATTCTGTTTTAGGTACTTCTGGAGTTTAGATCTAATCTACTCACTCCCTTGATTAGATCAAAGAACTTTTATTTTCTTATTACTTTGGTTTTCAACTTCATTGTTATATTCAATGAATTTCTCTAGACCTATAGCTACTGTTTCATAAGATAAACATATCCATATCTTGAAAAATCATTGATGAGTGTAACAAAGTACGAGGTTCCATCTTTGGTAATCATAGACATTGGACCACATACATAAATTTGTAGGAACCCTAAGAGTTAATTAACTCCTTCATTGATTCTATTGAATGGATGATTATATTTTACCTTTAAGATATGACTCACAAGTGTTGAATGGTTCAAAATCAAATTATGGTAGAACCCTTGGTTTCTTAACTCGTTAAGCTATGTCTTAATAAAATGGCCTGGTCTACAATGCCAAAGAAAACCATCATTTACTTTTGACACGTTATATTTCCAATAACAAATATATGATTTAAACTAAGAACATAAATACCATTATATCGAGCACAAAATCCAACTATTTTATTTCCTATATATATATATTCATAATATTGTCTTTACAAAGAAAATTGTCTCCATCCTCTATCAAACAAGAGACATATATTATTCTAAAAATAAAATTGGAACATCATAACAGTCATTCAAAATCAAATCATGTCCACTTGCTAGTTTCACATGATATTCTCCCATTGCTTTTGCAGTTACACAAGCTTCATTTGCAACTAGAAACTCCATGCTCCCTCGAGCGATGGGCTTCTTGCTCCTAACTCACTGTAAAGAATTATAGATATAAGCTCCAAATTCGATATCTAAAACCCAAATAGAAGCATATATAGATAAACAAATTTCTATGTGGAAAATACCTTTAGGAGAAAAATCTAATTCTTTCCCTTTTATCGTCTTTAGGTACTCCAAAAAATTCCTCTTCTAATGTCCCTTCTTCGAGCACAAGTGATAATCACCTTTCCCTTGAGCCTTTGACTTCCTCTTGTCGTCATTTAACTTGCATTTCTTTTTCTTCAAACCTTTCGATGAGTAGCAACTCTTGTCAGCGAGCACCGCGCTCGGTTTCTTCGAGAACATACTCTTAGACAGTACACTTTAACTAGTTCATATTGAAGTTCAATATGAATGGGTCAAATCGTGGTGTTAATGACCTAAGAATTAAGTTGTTCTGAAGCTTGGTATCAATTGGAGTATTAAGCTCGACCAACCGTTTGACATACCCAGTCGTATTAAGCACATGGTCTGGGACTGATGAACCTTTACTCATTTTCCTATGGAATAGTTTCCACCCTCGCGTATGAGATTACTCACTGTACAACTTTTGTAGGTGACTGAATATTTCACAAATATTCATTTTCTCATATTTCCTTTGGAGCTCGATGCTCATAGTGCATAACACGTAATAATGAGCTAGTTTACAATCCATTTGCTAATCCTCGTAAGCCTTGGTCTGTTCAAGCATGGCATTTTTATTGGATTTAGGTAAAGGGTCGTCGTCGGCAACATACCAAAGCTTTTCGTATGTGAATGCTATTTTAACATCCCTTAGCTAGTCTTTGTAGTTGTGCTAGTTAGTGCGTTCTTTTCAAAAAATAACTTTCGCTGTTGCCATTTGATCCACGTAATTTCATTAGAGTAAATTAGATACCATTGCATATGTTCTTATACTTAATAGAATGGTTTACTGTATTTAAAAAATAAAGCTCCCACTGAATTTTGTATCACTTAAAAACCCAAAAAGTGATGCAGAAATTTCATAAATTCCTTCAGTGGGTGTTCGGATCTATCTATCATGTTACTGCAACCTTAAGTCATAGTCCCCATAAATGGTAATTAACACTTTAATAGTTATATCTCATATATAACTACTAACCCACTTTTAACTATGCTCATAATCATCTTCATGACCTTGACTATGCTAAATAAATCATGAAGTACATTAGACACTCTAACCATCATTTTGCCATACCCTAAAGCGAGTTAGGTAACCCTTGATTTTTCTTAACAAAGTTACATAAACATTCTTACCTCTTTGTAGATAATATAAAAATCGCCTTGTATGTTATATAGCTTGAGTTTTTCTCAACAACCATAGATATGTAAGGTACTCTATTTGTATTATAAATGATGAAGAGCATTATTAACTCAAATTTATAATTTAAAATTAATTTTGTAGAGTATTAATGACTATTTAAGGTAGATTGGTATAATGATTATTACTCGCAATATCATATATCTTTTATATACATCCAATATATACTATCTTAAATCTCACAGGTTTTATTTATTTTAACCTCCAATTTTATTTATACATATAATATATATACATTAATTATAACATTTATAATTTATTCAGTTACATATTTTCATATGTATTTCCTTTTAATCATTAAACTATTTAATTAATTTATAAATATAACATTTATATTATTTATTTTAATTTAAAACAGTTTTTAGTTTACATTTTAAATCATGTAATTAGTTACTTAAGTCAAAATGATTTTAAATTTGCATTTTAAAACTCTTTATAAATCGTGTAATTAATTATTTAATGTAAACAATTTTAAATTAATCTTATAATATTCAAATACGATATTTGAATTAGCCTAAGACTCAAAAACACTTCTTGGCTTCCATAAGTTTAAACCATGGAATTAGACCATTTCAGTGAGCTAGACAAGGGCCAAGAGATTAGGAGGTTTTCCATATATAGTGGTCCTTAATTAGAGTATTATCCACATTAAGCACTCTTTTCTAAACATCTATCTACTTTGAATTTTTCCAAAGGTAATGCCCTTAGTGTTGGTTAATTATTTACACAAGCACAGTGCAGGCTCTGATACCACTATTGGATTAGGTGCACTGGCAGCGGGGTTAAAAGAGTAAATTTTAAAATTTTACCTTTTATTAAATTGGACAAGATATTTATTTTTTATTTATGTAAATAATATTTTCCTTATATTAATCAAATTTAGCATTTTATTAATATAAGAGAATTGAAATATTTTAACTTGTTTAATTTGGTTAAAGTATTTATTTAATGTTAATATTTAAAATAAATTTATTGATAATTTAATTTATATTAGTTTATTATTTTATTTCAATATATATTTTAATATTTTATGATATTCATATTCATGATATGAAAATCATAACGATATATACATATATCCGAATCTAGGGCTCACGAGGAATATTAATCACTTTGTCCTATGGTTAATAGGATGTCTAAGTGTTATATATCTCTACTACTAATAAAGGGAATTTAATGAATAGGATTTCCATGGTGTCGTTTTGAAATTCCGAAAATACCTCCATTCATCAACGGAATCCTACAATCGGTATACAACTTCCACCATCACCCCTTTCCGACTAGCCATCAACCGAATTTTATTACCAATTTACCACCAATACCACTAACAATACAACTTGAAATAAAAGTATTATGATTATCAAAACATTTGCACTTACAATACACATCCATCCACTCATTTTTTTAATTAAATAAAAAGTAAACATCTATAGCTACTAGATGCATGTACGTGCGGTTTATACTAGTATATATATTATTTATATTAAATATAAATTACCCTAGGTATTCATGAAGAAAATAATAGCTTTTTTCGACCACTAAAATATATTATATAAACATTTATATTTAATAATATATATATATATAATTTAATACACACACACATATAAAATAATTTTATTTGTTGTAAGAAAACATTAAATAAATTTTTATATAAAATCATTTTATATTCTACTATCTATATTTAATAAGTTTTAAAATTTGAATTTAAATATTTTGACTGATTCAATTTTTTTATAAATGTGCTACAGTAGCTAACATATTTAAGAATAATTTATTTTTTATTAATTTTGACCGAAATAAATTTTGGTATGTATAATTCGAAATAGACCTAGTTTAAATCTTTTTACTTATATTAAATAAAATAAAATAAATAGTTTATTACTTATGGTAATACAAAAAGAAAAATTAATTTTTTTATTAATATAAATCCGTGCTATATATATATACAAATACATACAAAATTAATATTTTTTTATTAAGTATATATAATTTAATACACACACACATATAAAATAATTTTATTTGTTGTAAGAAAACATTAAATAAATTTTTATATAAAATCATTTTATATTCGGCTATCTATATTTAATAAGTTTTAAAATTTGAAGTTAAATATTTTGATTGATTCAATTATTTTTATAAATGTGCTATAGTAGCTAACATATTTAAGAATAATTTATTTTTTATTAATTTCGACCGAAATAAATTTTGGTATGTATAATTCAAAATAGACCTAGTTTAAATCATTTTACTTATATTTAATAAAATAAAATAAATAGTTTTTTACTTATGGTAATACAAAAAGAAAAGTTAAATTTTTTTATTAACATAAATCCATGCTATATATATATACACACACATACACATATATACACATACACACATACATACAATTTATGGTAATACAAAGTCATCATATCAGCTTCTTTTCTTCTTTCTTTCATGGGACCATGCTCCCGTCCTTGCCTGCTGCAGCCCATTTCCTTCACCTTGCTTCTAACCATGCTTCTTCTTCTACGTCCCTTCACCATGCTCCTCTGACCTTTTCTCCCCCTTTTGTTCCTCCCGCCCCTGACCCTCCTTCGACTTCAGTGCCTTGTGTTCCTCCTTTCTCTTCTTCTGCCACTCCTCCCCTTCCTATCTCTTCTAACAACCCTCTGACTTGGTCCTCTCTTTTCAAGACCAAGCCATGTAATGCTGGGACCTACTGTCCTCAAGACATTCCTCTTAACTTCTCTGGTGATGTACTACTGCCGTCAAATGAAATTATCAAAGCTGGCAATGCTGCGTGGAAGGACTTTTTAGTGGGTTTCTTCCTAGACAAACCGCTACCCTATTCATCAGTGGTCTTTCACTTGAAAAGGGTGTGGAAGCTGAAAGGAGAAGTTTCTGTTAAATCAGATGGTTTCTTCTTTCTCTTTAAATTCTCATATGAAGATGACCGTCATAGAATAGTAGAGGCTGATCTGATTATCATGAAAAACAAGCTTTTTATCATCAAGCGTTAGGATGCATCAGTCGGGAATAGTTGTAGCATTATTCGATTAGTGCCTGTGTGGATTAAGTTAAGCAACATTCCTCTATATGCCTGGTCTCATTATGGTATTAATTGGTTAGCTTCAAGAATAGGGAAGTTTGTATGCATGGATCAATCAACGGAAAAGCTCGACAGGATTTTGCTAAATGTCTTGTTGAAGTGAAACCAGACCAGAAGCTTGTGGATGAGTTCCCAATGAAACTGTTAGATGGTAGCGATCAACTTGTGCTGGTTAGCGACCTTTGGAAACCTGAAATTTGTGTATCTTGTTCTGAGTTTGGTCACTCTGATCTCACATGTCCCTTGACGCCAAGCAAAAATAAGTGGAGCTTCCAGGTGTTTCTGTCCCTGTGGGAGGTGTTGAAGGAGGTGCTGGATTGAATAAGGTCACTACTAAGGCTAATAGACTGAAATAGGTGTGGAAGAAGGTCACTCATAACAAAAGGAATTCTAAAGGAAGTACTCTGATGACTAAAAGTGTTAATGAGCAAAATATTGCTTCTGAAATGGCCAAGAATAAAACTATTGAAATTGATGATGTTGAGAAAACTCAAAATCATAAAATTGAGCAAACTCATATTGTCAGTCCTGTTGGTGGAGTGCACTATACCATGAACAAGTTTAATGTATTGGAAAATGATGATGATAATCTTGATGTTATTGATATTGAAGATTAGGTAGATGGCTGTGAAAATATTAATGTTGTTGTGAGGAGTGGGTGTCTCGAAGAAAGCTGCAATATTCCCTGTCCTGGCCCCGAAGCAAATGAAAAAGCGCTCTTATGCACGTCCTTGCCAACAAATGATTACTCAGCCAAAGAGGGTGAGATCTGTCCCGAAGCAAGTAATGCTTTATCCAGGGTTGTTCCTAAAGTTTCAGTAGCTTTGTGTGGTAAACCACTTTCCAGTTGCAATCTGCACAGTGAGTCGCTTGTGCATGTGCACACACAAAGTAGTGACAATCTGAACAGTGGCTGCACTGCTTCACACCTACAACAAATTGAACTTTTGGAAAATAGACAAAGCCAATAGGATTTATCCAAAGTTTCTGAAAATAACTTTTGTTTGGTTCTTGAAAAGAAACCGTTCCAGCTTGTTCTCTCCATGAATGAAAAATCCAAATCTTCTTTCTTCTGTTCCTTCTACCATGCATAATTCTAACTCTTCAATCTCTTCTCTGCCTACCCCAAACCTTCAATCTGCCTCTCCATTGTTCCCCTATGTTAATAACTCTAGTATTCCTGGCTGGGTTGACATGAACAAGGACTTGCCTGATGTCAACAGTCTTGGTGGCACTGGAAGCCTAAAAAAACACCCCTCTACCAAAAATAGCAAGGCTAAATCTACCTTATCAAATCCTCAATATCTGCAACTAGGAGCAAGAAAAATATCTCCCATCAGTCTTTATAATTTATGATAGTACAAAATTTTGGTATTTGGAACATAGGAGGAGCTCACTCCCATTTAAAGCTTGAACAAGTAAAGAATCTCATAAAATCCTATGATTTGAAAATCGTAGCCATACTCGAAACTAAACTAAATCTGTCTCTAACAAATCGAGCTGCTAGCTTTATAAACCCTTCCTAGAAGCTGCTTCATAATCTTTGTGATGTAGAATATGGAAGGATTTTTTTTCTTTTTGATCCAAACTTCTTCTCATTATCAACTGTCCTCTTATCTAGACAATACATCCACTGTCATGCTGCTTGTCCTCAGTCATCTATGTCCTTTTACCTTACATTTGTATATGCTGACAACTCCTCTGAATCTAGATAAAACTTCCTTAACTTTATTCCTCATCTAAGGTAAGATTCACACCCATGGCTCATCATGGGAGATTTCAACTGCCGTCTTCAACTGGATGACAAGCATAGAGGCCAGCCTCTATTTCCAAAGCACATTCAACCTCTCAATATTGCTATCACTGATTCTAATCTTCTTAAAATTCAAGCTGCAGGTGCAAAATATACATGGAATAACAAAAGTAGGAGTGGTGTGAGATCTTTTTCTACCATTGATCATGCCTTCTGTAATCACAAATCTTTCTCTAACTGGACAAATCAATCTATATTCATTCCTCAACCCATTCTATCAGATCACCCTCCTTTAATTTTTTCCCGTGGTTCTCCCAAAGTTAAGGAGAAAAGAAGCTTTAAATTCTACAATGCATGGACACTTTCGCCTGAATATAAAACGATAGTAAACACTGCATGGTCAACTAATTGTTTTGGTAATCATATGTTTAAATTGTGCAGGAAACTAAAACAGGTTAAAAAGGCATCGAGAGCTTGGGCTTATAATTAGTATGGTGATGGGTCAAAGCAGTCTTCCCTATTGAAGGAGAAGCTCAAAATAGCTCAGGGCCAAATGATGAACTATCCTAATAACATACAAGTTGCTGAGGAGGAAGGAAGACTATTCACATTACTTAATCAAGCTGTTGAAACTGAAAGCAGAATGAAAGAACACAGTTGCACAACAAGTGGCTCCAGTTTGGAGACCGAAACACTGTGTACTTTCATGCTGCAATCAACATCAAGCAAGCAAGCATGGCCATGATGGTACCCACTTCTCCACCCCTAAACAGGTTGATTTGGCCTTTCTTAATCACTTCAATGATTTTCTTGGAAACACATCTAATTTCACTCCTGAACTCAATATGCTTGAAGAAATTCCCCTGCCATTGCTCACTACTAATCAGTCTTCAATGCTAGTTGAAAAAGTAATAGATGAAGAAATTAAGCAAACCTTGTCTGCTATAAACAAGAAGTTGAGTGGTGGACCCGATGGTTTCAATGTGCACTTCTTCACAACAAGCTTGGAAACAATTCATGCTAATTTTTGCAAGGCAGTGCACAATTTTTTTGACAAATGTTCTCTGCTCTCTAAAGTTAATGCTACTAACTTAGTTTTGATCCCAAAGTCTACTGATGCAAGCTCTGTCTCCTCCTTCAGACCCATTTCTTATTGTGATGTGATTTATAAGTACATTTCCAAAATACTTGCAACTAGACTGGTTCGTGCTCTCCCTCACATCATTTCTCAAAACCAGGTGGCTTTCCTTCCAAAAAGAAACATACTTGATAATGTTCTGCTTTCTCAGGAGCTCCTTTGTGGTTATGGAAGAGCAAATGCTACCCGTGCTGCCATAATGAAGCTTGACATAATGAAGGCATATGACTCTATTCACTGGACATCATTAGTTCGTATCATGGCATTAATGAACTTTCCTAAGACTTATGTTGGATGGGTATACGAATGTATATCTTCTCCAAGGTTCTCCATCATCATCAATAGTCGACCTATTGGATTTTTTAAAAGCAAGCAAGGGATTTGACAAGGTGATCCCATCTCATCTTATTTATTTATTCTTGCGATGAAGGTATTCTCTCATTTTATCTCCCTCAAGTTCAGAGGAAATCAAATTAGCTACCATCCAAAGTGTAGAGCACTTGATATTACTACTCTTTTATTTGATGATGACATCATGATCTTTACTAAACTCCACTTACCTTCCATTAAGTGCATTTTAAATTCCCTGAGATCCTTCTACCTAATGTCTGGTCTCAGACTTAACCTCGCCAAATCCAGCCTTATATTATCTGGAACTAATGTTCATCTTACTACTCTAATACTGCAAGCTTCTGGTTTACAAATGATGGACTCAAACATGTCTTATTTTGGTCTACCTTTAATCTCTTCTAGGCTATCTATTACTGACTGCCTACCACTGTTCAATAGAATCACTTCTACTCTTGATAAATGTTCTAACGGATTTTTATCTCAAGCTGGTCGACTAACTCTAATCAAAGCTGTTAGCTTCTCCATGGTTGTCTATTGGGCTAAAGCTTTTATTTTGCCTACCAAACTTTTGAAAATGATTAGAAGTGCAATGATGAGGTTCTTTTGGTGTGGTTCTATCCATAAGAAGAAGCTCATTCCAGGCTCATTCTCTCTGTTTGAAAAGCCAAGGGATAAGGGAGGGTTAGGAGTAATTAACATTATGAACTGGAACAGAGCAGCCTTTAGTACTCATTTCAACTCTGTGTTATCTAGGCAGGGCAGTGTTTGGGTTAACTGGGTGTGGACACACAGAATAGGCAGAAGAGATTTTTGGAAAATGCAAATTCCTCAAACCTGTAGTTGGACATGGCGAAGTTTACTTGGGTTGAGATCCTCTTTCCTCCCTTTAATTGTTATGAGATTGGCTGCGTCTTCTATAGTCAAGTTCTGGCATGACCCATGGGTTGCCCCTGGGATGATTCTAACAAATCTTTTGAATTATAAGCAAATTCAGCAAACTGGAATTCCTTGGGAAGCAAAGGCAACTGACTACATTTTTCATGGCCACCTTCAACTTCCTTACACTTCAAATCAGTTTGGAATCAAATGCAGGATAGCCTCTATCATTCTATGAGTACTGATCAGGTGGTCTGGAAGGATAAGCTTCACTCTGTCTCTTCTGTTTATGGTTTACTCTCTAGGCATGATTTTCATCCATACTGCAAGTGGATGAAGATTATCTAGAATGCTAATGCCTCTCCTAAAGAGAATTTGATGCTATGGAAAGTTTTGCACCATGCTATGCTAACTAAAAATGTTTTATTGATAATGGGCCTTCTAAATCATGGAGACTCATGCTTCTTCTATTCTAACTCCAATAAAATCTATGAGCATATCTTCTTTAGCTGTGAAGTTAATATTCTGCTATGGAAATGTATGATGATACTTGCTGGTAGTAGTATGTTGTCTTCCCCTTCCAATATAGACTTGAGCATGATTTACAAAGCAACCAGATGGAGAACTATGAAATCACGACTCATAACTTTGTTCTTAATGAAATATCTGTCTTTGATTTGGCGTGAAAGAAATCTCATTTGTTTTGAACAGAGAAGAACTGATGTTGAAGTTCTTTGGAAATTATTGAAAAAGGAAATTGTGCAGTCTATGTTGAGGCTGTTTATTTTCTTTGATTCTTCAGTAGCTGCTTGGAGTTAATCTTGTTTTTCTTCGGGTACTGCTTGTGTCTTCTTTTCCTTTGCATTCTTTATGTATTGGTGTGCTTGTTTTTGTTTTTTCCCTATTCTTCCTTGTGTGTTTTGTTGATGTTTGGAATCTGTTCTGAGCATTTTTATTTTGTTGTTATTTGCAATAAAATCAGGTAGGGGTCCAGTCAACCCCACTAGCCTTTGCTAAAAAAAGAAGTAAGATTTAATTAAAAAGAACCGAAAATCATATTTACAAAATTGATTTTATTTATTTAATAAATAAATAATATTTTCAATGGTAAAATAAATAAATTATTTTTCTATTTAAAAATTATTATTTCTTAAACTTTCCAAAAATAAACTTTAATTAATACATATATGTATACTTATTTATATATATTTACATTAAAAATATATTTATGTTTAAAAGTTTTTAAAATTATGTGTGTGTGTGTATAAATTTCAAAAATGTTTTTTAATGGATAAGCATATTTATTATTTAATAAATATACATGATGATGAACACACACACACATATGAGTATATATAAAATCAGAAGTATTGCCTTTCACTGAAAGGATACTACCGTAAGTCAATACGTTGTTTGTTTTGAACTTCCTCTAGGAGCACCACTGTCTCCTCCTTCACTTCAAGTTACAAAGATAAAGAAATGGATTAACCAAGGTAGGGGTAGGTGGCTAGGGTTTGGCATAGAATACCAGATGAATATGTACTGAATTATGGTGGAGGTTATCCTATTTATAGCTAAGAGCCCGCACCCTTTTCTCCATCATTCTCTCAAGCCCCAAAGATTAGGTAAAACACCAAAAAAATCCTAAAATTTCACCAATGTTGATGTTGACCAAGTTTGATCAATCATTCCATTGACTCATATTTGAATCGTCGTGTTGAAAGAACCAGGCCAGTAGAAAGCCGGTGAAATAGGTAAATTTTAATTTTTTTTCTATTTTGGATCTTTGTTGGCCTATGAAGTCTAATTGATTTTAGATCCAATCTAAAATATTTTAAATATCTTTATGTGATTTTATTTGTTAATTTTTTTTAATTATTAGGTTTTAATTTATAAGTGTATCAAATACACTTATTTGTGTAAAAGTGCACGTGTTACAGGTATGAAGTGTACATGACTAACGTGACCTTATGCTGGTGCCATGACTTACACTACAACAGACCTATTTGTCCCTTTATACATACCATTATTATCCACAGTTTTGATTTATACTTATATAATAGATATAATATGCATATACATATATGTTAAAGTTAAGTTTAACTATTTTATATGTTTTAAAACCTAAAATTAACAATTGTAAATCTAGTTTTTATAAAGGAAGGGGTAGAATTAAATCTTATAGTTTTGCATATAAGTCCATTTTATGAACACTAAGGTAAAATAACATACATAGATATAAATTCATATATGAATAACTACAGACCATGTTTTAAATTCAAAATAATACACACACACATACATACATACATATACATACATACACACACACACACACACACACACACACACACACACACATATATATATATATTAAGTTTTTAATCTAATATATGTTTTGAAATCAAAGTAACAAATTGAAAACAAGCCTATACTTAAGGGGAATTCAAAAGGTTTACGATGTTTTGCACAAAAGTCCACTTATGTTTTTTAATTAAAATAACTTGAATAAAAGTAAATAATTATGAAGTGAATTAAATTCAAAACAACAAATATGTAAAACCAGTAATCATTTAAAAGGTGAGATTAAATGAACAAGTGAATTAAATTCAAAACAACAAATGTGTAAAACTAGTATTAATTTAAAAGGTGAGTTTAAATGATCAAAATTGTTTTCAATCAAAATCGGTTAAAAATTAATCAAAATTGTTTTCAATCAAAACAACAACAAAATAGATCGAACAACGTAGGAACATATAAATTCATTGTAAAAGGTTCAAATCTAAATTATACAAACAATATAAACAAATAATCATATGAGATGAAGGATTTAAAATGTATCAACATAATGATCATACAATCAATTAAGGTGTAGCATAAAAGGGGATCAAAATTAAACTAACATAATGAATATTTAATTAATTGAGATGTGGCAGAAAATGGCTTGAATTATATTTCAAGATGAACATACAAACAGATAATATGTAGCATTTATAGGATCTAAACCATGTGAACAAGATTAATATATGATTAATTTTTTTGAATGTTACCTTAAGATGTAGTCAAAAAGTTGCATCTTGAACAATGAATAAAGCTTATAGATTCAACTGAATCAACCTCTAGATTTGCAAGAATCAAGAGACAACAACCATCCTTTTATTTTTCTTTTGTTTGGATTTTGATTTTGATTTTTTTCCTTAGAAGCCATAGAAATTTCAGCCTAAAGGGGAGGAAGAGAGAGAGAAATATTTATTAGGAAGAAAATTGTAGAATGAATGAAGCAGAATTTGTTTCAATGGAAACACTGAAACCTTTCAATTTCCTCCTTTAAATCCTTCCTTATTTAATTCCTCATAAAATCTCATTAAATCCTCCCTACATCATGCGAGGCATGTGAGCCTAAAAAATTCCCAAAAACTACTTAGTAACTAGTCCATGTAAATCTAATTTAAATATTCTATCGATATCGTATGTTGATACACGCCGCATTTTATTAAATGCTATTGGATTCAAACAAATAAAATAAAATAATTAATATTTCATAAATATTAATTAATTTAATATATTTATAATGATTATAAATTAAACTAATCGTGTGGTTTTTTGAAGTATTCGTTATTACGTTTGTGCGACTCAAAGGTGTAAATTCAATCAGCAAGAATTATTGAACAACTTGAATATTAATGTTTACACACCACCTTATCTAGTGCTATGACGATTTGGCTTAATTTATCGCTTACACATATTTTCGATAAAATTCTTTTTTACTTGTATAAGCGGTACCTAGTAATATCGATTATTTACACCAATTCACTTCGTCAATACTATATCACATTAGGAATTATGGAATTTTGTTTTGGTCAAAATTCCAACATCGTCCATGTTTAACTTGAGTGGTCCAAACATAAAATCCTTGGTTAAAAAATAACAGTTATTATTAACTGTATTGCTCTAACTAAAGATTTTGACTTTGAGTTGACTACAGTTGACCAAGATACTACCCTATACGACTAAGGTTACAAATTCACTATTGAATAGTGTTTCTCCAATGCTTTAACTTAGACTCAACTATAGTCGTTCAATCGATGCCATGCCATTGTTTAACTATAATCAAAGCGTAGTGTCCACATCGAAATTCAACAATATTCTCTGAACTACGTAAAATCGTGATTTTGAGATTCTCTATTTGACCATTGTTATATTAACCAATAGAAACTCTCAAGTGAGTCATTCCATATTTATCCAATAATCATCAGTATGTAACCCCTTGGTTCCCTCTAAAGGAACCGAGCCAGTCAGAAGCTTGTTAAATGGATGAATTTCAAAAGAAATTCCATTTTAGATCTTCAATGTGATTATGAAGTATAAATGGATTTTAGATCCAACCTAAAATATGTTATATAAAATCTTTATTTTATTTTATTTGTTTAAATTTTTTTATTAGGTTTTAGTTTACATGTGTATCAAAACACTTGTTTGTGTAAAGTGCATGTACTACAAATAAGAAGTGCACATATTTAATGTGACTATATCTAGGTGCTAGGATTTACACCACAACAGACCCGTTTACTCTTTTCACGTGGCTTTACTATCTAAGGTTTTAATTTTAAATCATATGTTTAATAATCGATAAATAGATATATGTGAATATATATATATATAAACTAAATTTGATCGTTTTATATGTTTTGAAACCTAAAATTCACAATGGTGAACTTAGTTCCAATTAAGGAAAATGTTGAGATTAAATTTTACAGTTTTATACTAAAGTCCATTTTATAAATTTGATGTAAAGTAATAAACGCGTATATTTTACATATATAAAAAATTGCAGGTAGCGTTTTAAATTTTAGACAAATTATATATGTAAGGATTGTAATTTGTTCTATACATATGAGTGTGTGTATGTGTTTGAATTTAAAGTTAACAATTAAATCAAACTTTTAATTTAGAAAGGAAACAAAAGGTTTAAGATTTTTACACAACTTTAAATATAGAAAGGAGATAAATTTAGACTTTTATACAAAAGTCCATTCATGAATTCTAAATTAAAAACTTATATTCTTATATAAACAATATGAAAAAAATTATGTTCAAAACATATACCTTATAAAGTAAGAAATTAATTTTCAAGGCAAGTTTAAACATTTAACATATATAGTTTATTTATATTTTTGTATATAAATAAACTAGAATTATAACATAGTTTTTCAATCAATTTATTAACAAAAGTTTCCAAAACAAAAGAATAATAATTATACAACTTAGGCATATGTAAATTCATGATAAACATTTGGATCTAAATTATATATAGAACAACAACAAATACTTAAGTGAGATAGAAAATCTAAAGTGCATTGATCATGATAAACATATAGCAAATGGGGACATAAAATAAAAGTGGATCTGAATCAAAACATCATAATAAACATATATTAGTTGAGATGGACAAAAAAGATTTGAATTACATATTCCAGGATGAACAATTAAATAGATGAGATGAGACATATAGAGTCTAAAACATGTAAACAAGAGGAACACATAAATAAATCAAATCAGAATAGTACCTTAGACTGTCGCTAAAATTGTACCTTGAGTCAGAATAGTATTCTCAAGTCGAGGGAACTATGTATCATCGTCACTTCGAGATTATCTGTTTGATATTAATTATGTAATGAATAGAAAACTCTCGTGCGAGTCATTCCATCGTTATACAATAACTATCAGTATGTAACCCCTTGGTGCCCCCAACAGCCATGAGTAATATATCGGCCAACATCGAGAGAGCATTACGTACTCTAGTCTCAATAGATGTATCGATATTTTGTCTCGAAACATCTTGACTAGAAATATTTAAAATAATATGTTATTTTTAATGTGATAAATTTATCATGATTACAACACATTATAATTACTACCATATAACATAACATTTAAGGATTTTCTATTTAATATATGTACACCTGGTCAATTATAGAATCTTATTCCAACTCCTTCAATCAGTTTTCTCAAAAACTGATCGAGCCAACCCCTTAGTGAATGGGTATGCTTTATTATTTTAATTATCTACTATGTCAATCAACTCTCTCCGATGCTAATAAATTAGCTTTATAATGTGGAAATTTTGAAAGTATGTTTCTCGACTTCTAGCGACTTTAGGTTCCTTTACAAATTGTATCGCAACATTGTTATCATATAATAATGTCGTGAGATTCTCAATATTTGGAATCATCCCTGAATCAGTTACAAATCTATGCATTTATTTGTACTTCATATATTGCTTCTCTATTCAAGGCAATGTACTTAGCCTTTGGTTGAATCAGCCACCATTTATTATTTGGAACATTAACACCATAAAGTCCTTAACTTAAGTTTGAACATGAATTTAGGACCGATACACTATACTCGATATTACTTACGAAGTTTGAATCCACGTAGTCCTTCATAACGAGTTCTTTGTTTCTATAAATAATTTTATACTATTTTATTAATACGTGAGAACACTCTAAGCTATCATTTAGTGATCTTAATTCGGATTTTGATGCTTTCTCTATGCATTAAATACATAAGTGAAGTGTGATATAGTAGATAATATAACATGTATGAGAATTCTTCTTGCCAATGCATAAGGAATCCATCTTACATGCTCCATATTAAACATTTTATATAGTGTTTGTGTGTACATTTCAGACATTCCCAACATCCATTTATACGGTTAAAAAAGATGTCACTTTAAAATCCAATGTCCAGTATTAAACAACCAAACTAAAATGATTTTAACACGAGTACATCGTTAATAATCATAAGTTTGTTGTTTACTTAAAGTTTTGAAATATTTTGGTACCTTTGTAGTGCTTTTTTACAGATACACGCTTCCTTTGCACTTTGACTGAAATTTAAACTGTTTGATTTTTCTATCAAAACATTTGCCTAACTCTATTTCTTGTTGAACGATACTTTAGAATCAGTTCTTGGATCCTATCCAAAACACACAAACTCGATTATCCCTCCTACTAATTTTGAGACACTTTGGTTATTAAGCACAAATATCATATTCTAAGTCATTATTTAGGATTTTTGTTTCAACATACATATACCAAAACTCAAAATCATACCGTAATTTTGCGAGTAAAATACAAACTACCTTAAGCACATTGAATAATGAATCTGTTACGTTAATTTCAACAATTGAAACTTACGATGTTATTCTATTAATGTAGCTTACCATATTTCAGTTGCATTGGTCTTCTTCTTGGAGACACTTTTACGGTCGATGGATCATATCCCTTTGGGTACAATCATTAAAATCATATTTTGATAATGTACTTGGAATACATTCCGGACTTGCGCATCATGTTATTTGGTAGGGTCAGTACCCTTAATGGCTTATTGACTATTAAGAAAATTCTTTTCACAACATCGATAAGAAAATAATAGTTTCTCTTTGATGCATGAGAGTTCTTATTAGACATTTTAATCAGTAATGTCCATTAGGCTTGGTCAATTTCATTTCATCCCTTGTAATCAGTTTTATCTTTGGATCGTATCCAAATCCATTTTACTAATAATAATTTCTGAAAGAAATTCCGTTGTCATGAAGTTCGTATTTCTTGAAACAACTATTATTTCTCAGTGTAATGGAATAGGCATTCATAAATATTTTATGAATTTCCTGTATATATATGTATAAACTAGTTTGGTTTTCAAGTTTATGAAACTTATGTTCATAACATAAATTGTGATAACCCGCAACTCCCGACACACATATCCAAAGCCTAGGATGAATTTTGGACTTACGTCGGTACCAAAAAGCACGAGCTATCAGGTTATTAAACACTACAGAGACTAAAATATAAGGATAAAATCTAAGATATTCTACACTTTCAGATCTCATAGTAGAAGGCGATAAAATATTAGCCATCTCAGAAAATATCTTAGAAAACAAAGTCTCAAAATATACGTAGTCATAATCTAGAGTATACAGAAATACATCATATAGTCCGATGAGTACTAAGTACGATAAATAGTTACATAAAGAGTAATGGAAATTAATAAGCAACTCCATTGCCATACTCGTCTCTCCATGTACCAATCTTTGGCCTTATCACCTACTGCCCTATCCTCGTGTGGTGGGAGGGAAAAGGAAGAAAAGGAGTGAGTCAGCTAAAAGCCTGGTGAATGAGTTACACCATTAATAAATGATGATCATATGCAATTGACTTCATTAATTCTCTATGTGACCTAGAGTGTTCTACTGTGTTTGTGAGTCAATAGTTCCATTTATCTAAGGGGCATAGTTTTAAATACACCTACACTAACATCCTATGAAGGCTTATACTTAGAGCCGAAAAACTAATCGAACCTCAAAATAACTATGGATTAGCTAATAGCTACTAGAACTACTCCAACATAAGGTCACCTATAATACAACCTTGGGACAACAGTCCCAATTTTGACTACACGTATCATATTTACGTATTAAGGGGGAGCCCGCAATGCTGACTTATGCCAAAGACATCTCAAGGTCTCCGCATCCATATCCACCTCTCAATGGTAAAGTAACACCACTTATCGCACCACGTCGGGATTCATCAACAACACAGTTTCATGTCTGCATCGCCATGCATACCAAGGAACTCCAGTTAGTTTTCGGCAACACACTTCTCCAGGCATCATCGTCAATGTGCGTGTACACCATAGAACCTCCTATGAGTGCAATTTGCGATAAAATCATCCCAGTTGATCATTGACCGTGTCAAAAATATTGTTTAGGCCTCATTGCCAGCATACACATCTATCAAGTCCCGTAATGTCCAAGAGTCACAAATCTATGGAGCTAATTTTTCTACATATACTTACATCCATATATACAATATATATACACAAAAACTTATAACCAGGGCCTTAGGCCAAGGACAACACCTAGAATTCGGTAACCGATCGACCGTTGGTCGCTGGAGCGCTCGACCGCTTGCTCGGTTAGAGTTTCGTTACTGTAGATTTTAGTTATTGTCTACGTTAATCATCGTTCTCAGTTATCATTACAGTAAACTATTAATTACAAATTGTCCATTACAGTAAACCCTAATTTTGTAAATTTACTACTTGTAATCGCAACAATTTTATATTTGATTTCATATACAATTTCAGTAAATCAACTTAAGTTAGGTTTAGAATCAATAGGGTTATATCTATTCATATTTAGTTTAACAAAAAGTGTGTAATCAAACTAGATCAATTCTTATTCAACAAATTTACTTTCACCAAAATTAAATTAGAAAGAAAGGGATCAAATTCATATGTGTTAAATTATTATCGAATTCCCAATCCACTACAGTTATTAGATAAACATCAAATTAAACAACTCTGGATCAAATAGGGTATAAAGAAATAAATATGTAAATCCTCATATTAATTGTGAACCCACTCACCTCAATAAAGCTTCCCTTTTTTTAATTTGTTTGGAATCGTTTTTGCTTGGTATAGGACTCTCCTTGATTCAATTTGATTCTTCCTTCTTCAATCTCTTAATTTTAATCTTTGGTTTCGTTATTGTTTCTGAAGAAATTTGATTTGAGGAGAAAGATGGTTTAGTTTCGAAAAGGCAGGTTTTTGTTATGCTCAGATTTAATTAGGGTTATGACAGTTAGCTTAGGGTTCTATTTATAGGGGTAGAAATTAACATCAGCCGTTCGATCAAATATTATAAAATCCGGGCCATTCGGCCAACCAAACCCTAATACGGAAGCATCGACCGATCGACCGCTTGAGTTGGAGCGGTCGACTGCTAGGGGTTGATCAGACCAATCCATGATATTGACTAGTGGAGCTTTACTTATTAAAATATTTCTTTTCTAATTTAATTATTTAATTATTTTTATTCCAAATTTTCAAATGTTAATAACGTTTTCATACTAGCTCCGATTATAAAACATTATATAAGAAAATCGCTACGAATGCAATGATGCAAGTTTCATAACCAAATTTGGATGTTTATGAAAATTCCATTTTTACCCTTATTATATTTAAATTTAATTATTTTATTAAATTTTCAATTAATTTTTGCGGGGTGTTACATTCTCCTCTTTAAAAGGAGTTCGTACCCTAAATCTCCAAGGATGGAAAAATGCAACTCATACATATGGAAATTAATACTTACAATCATCTACTCATCCATCAACCGTCGACAACCATTGTCCTTTGTTCATATTTCTAATGCAATATGTACATAGAGGCATGAAATGCATATGAAACTATACTAATGCAAAAATTAGGTGGCCTCCTGAACTAGTTGACCTTCTGAAATGTAAGTGCTTACACCATGTATCCAAAATGTAAGCAATATCCTATACTTACAATTCTATATGGATGAGCAGCCAATCAATAAATATTCAAAATGCAATAACTATATGCATTTGAAAAATAGAAAAAAGTGAGTAAGGCGGTATGTGTGTGGGCTAACCAAAAATATCAGCACGTTATGTGCAATACTAAAAATTCATCCATTACATCATCTAAAACATGTCCTAGTGACATGTTCGCAACCATGCCTAACATCTAGACAGTCTTTCCTATGGAATCTTGTAAGCTAAATATTAAGCATACAAATAGTTATACTAACTAAAATGGAAACATTCCAGAAAAAAGCTCTAGAAGGGTAGCCTGAATCTACTCCTCTAGCTCCCACGTACTCTCAACTGGGTCGCCTCCTCTCTGGACTCCAACCAGTTTAATTATTTTATTACAAAGTTGCTTTGTCCCATGCCCAATAATGCGGGTAGGTGCATGGTGAATAAGTGACTCACTTATCTACTTTAAGTTCTCCTAACTGACACGATTCGACCATAATAGCTGCATTATATAAACACTTCTGCAAGTGTGACACATGAAAAACATTATGAACTCCCGCTAACCCTCTAGGAAGCTCCGTTCCATAGGCTAACTTCCCTACTCTATCCAAATTGGAAAAGGCCCTACTACCCTTAATGCTAACTTTTTGAACTACTAACCCAATAACGTATCTAGGTGGCGAGATGCTCACTGTTTGCACCTAAAATTTGGCACAAACATCCAATAGAGGTTTTGTAGAGAAATAAATGAAGAATATAAAATGAAAATAGAGGAAACTAGCAATTAAAATAATAATAAATAAGTAATTAATAGAGACACAATGATTTATAGTGGTTCAGCGTTGTTTGCCTTCGTCCACTTTGAATTGATAGCTTTATTTATCACTTTCTTAACTGAGTACAATATGGATCAGATGAAAATCCTTAGTTATAATAGAGTACAAAGCAACAAGCAGCGTAAAATTCCCAAAAATGAACGGAGGAAGATGACGAAATATCTTCCTGAAAATTCGGCAGAAGGATCTCCAAAACCATATGGACCCATAAGAGGGATCGCATAGCCGAATCCCAAGGAATAGGGGTCGACGCCGATCCCTATTTTGGTGGAATTTTGGGGTGTGATCCCTATGGGGGGTTCTTCATGTTGTAATATGCTTAGCCTATTAGTAGAACTCTAGTTATTGCTCGATCTTTGCTGCAATGTATGTTGTTTCTTGATTCTAGCCGATCCTTATGGAAGGAAGAGAGCCGATCCCTCTTGGTTGATCCTTTGGAGGTGCAATCCCTAGGGTAGGCTCCCTACATTTTTCGAAATTTCATATGCATTGGACATAGGGATCTTAAGATATAGATCGTTTTCCATTAAGTTGCACTTGCTTAGTTGAAATATGCCGATCCCTATTATTGAGAGGGATTATAGCCAATCCATTTTCTATGTTGAACTATATTCCATACTTTGAACATTATGCATTGCATATCTCTCAATTCCATTCGATCACGGCTTCATATTATCATCTGCACTTGATGTTTAGACCCCACAATCATCACTCTGGACTTACTGGCCTTGATTGCAATCGAGTCTAACTTGTTCAATAAATTTGGATATAGCTGGGTCAAAATGCCGAATAACACTTGCCCCTCAAAGTACGTCTTGTGATGAACATGACATGCTTTGATTCGAAGAAAGTTAGAGTCATCGACAAGAAATCCATCCAGTTTTCTAAATAGTCGCCATCCTTTCATTGAACTATTTCCCTAAAGTGTCGTATCTCCCTTTGATCGTCATGTCGCTTGGTCGATTTTCAATAGTATAAATTCAAGATTATATTCCATCAGTTGATATCTATGTCCGGTTCTGCGATACCAGTAAGCTTTGGCTATCTGATCCAATCTTGACCTTGAAAGCTTAAGGTTTGAATTCAATTTCTGTCGATTTCAAAAATTGAACTTTTCGACTATACATGTGTATGTTCAGGTACATGTTCTTGGCGTTGGCTCCCGGACGCATTTGTACATTCACGGGTCGTCACCAATTCTCATTGAACTAGATGCAACTTCATTGCATTTTATATACATGTACTTTATATAATTTTTGAAACAACCCGATTTTTCGACGCCCGAAAATCAACATCAATACGTTCACTGTATCAATTGCCGAACAATCGGATGCCGGAAAACCAAATCATTAGGGTTAAAGAAGAAGGAGGTAGAAGAAGAGAAATCAAAAACAACATCAGAATCTCACCAATGCAGCGGAATAATATATAATATAAAATGACTGATCTTTACACAAAAAGAAACTATATATGTTTTATACATTACATCATCAGAGTACAACACAATCAAAACAAATACTGGACAATTATATTAACTGGTCCTCACAAAAGCGGACTATACAGCTCATACTATACAGCGGAATATACTTCAAATACGAGTGATACATCTCACCATCCAGCTCGTCTCTTGAGCTCCACAGCAGTCCATCCAAAATTTGTACTCTATAATACTCGGTCTGACCCGAGTATTATAATAAAACAATACCCGAGTCAGTCTGCAAAACCAGCGTGAGAAAACACACTCAATTGGATTATTAAAGTTTTCAAAATCCTTTGAAATCAAGGGTATCTCGCAAGACCACGCCACAAATAAACATGTCGGGTTTTACCTTACGATAACCAAAACATTTCTTAAAAAATCCTCTGATATTATCACTACAAGAAATTTTATTTTTGGTAGCACACAAAAAATGCTACCAAAACTTATGGTAGCGTTTCGATAAACGCCGTGATAAAGCCCGCAACTAAAAATCCATGGTTTTTAGTTGCATTTATTTCAACACCACTATAAATCCTTTTATTGCAGTGTTTCTCAAACGCCACCATAAATCTTTTTGTAGCATTTTAAAAAGCCACCAAAAGGTTTTTTGGCGCTACCAATAGAGTTTCCAACTTTACCCCTACTTTACGGTTGCGTTTACACAACGCCACTGTATGTATTTCTGTAGCGTTTTTGAAACGCTGCTAAAAGTTGTTGATCATTTTGCACAATTTCTTCAAGCTATTATTTCCTGTTGATGGTCTATTTTGTTTCTACTATATCAATCAACAATCACTCACATAATCATCATATTCAAACAATTAAAAAAACATATTAATCATATAATCAAATAAGATATCCATAATCATTCTAATACAATAGTTTTTTTGATAAAATGACCAAACTCACATACAATAACCATTCGAATACAAATTTACACACCTAGTACTAATAAAATGTTATACCAAACTGGTGCTAACAAAACGCTTGATTACCCATAATTCTTTGTTGCATGCACAAGTGAAAGCTAGCACCATTAAAGTTCAACCTTGCTCTCTTCGGAAATCCAATGCCTGCAAAAGTGAAAGCACAACATATAGTCAAACAATTATGTTAATTCGTAGGACTTCAAATCTAATATCAAACATCTACAACATTGTACGAGTATATCATATTATAAATAATATCATATAAAAAATCAAAGTTATAAACGAAATGAAATAAATAAAGTTCAATCTTATAGTTATATATAAATTGTTGTTAAATTAGTTATATTATTATTATTTATAAAATTATATTGTAATAATTAACAAATTTAGCTTAGAAAGTATATATTATATTATAATTGTTAACAAATTTTGCTATGAAACCAACAATCACTCATATAATTATAATGTTTGAACAACCAAAAAAACATCAATCACATAATGATCATTACATTAAATTTACATCAATATACATGATCCTAGAGACACCGTCCATTTCCACAATTTTCCAAACACAACATAAAAGACACGGTACTACACCTACAAAGCCAAACTAGCAAGCTAAATCAAAATATCAGTAGCTGAACCAATACAATCCATTAAATTATACCTGTAATTGGCTCGAAGCTTTTGTGCGCTTTTTAGCCATATTTGTAATCTTCAACAATAGGAGTACCTAATATTTGGGCTTAATATACTTGTATCTTCATATCGATTTTGAAACAAAGAAACAAATGAAATTTTCATGTTTAACTTTAGATCAATTGAAAAACTTATGATGAAAGGCTGAAGATTATTGATGTAAAGTACCTAATGCTTTCTTCAGGTCACAGGGCGAAGTTCTAACCAAGAATAACCTAAATAGCAAATCATAAATAGTAGTATAACGAAAACTTGCAATCCATCTTTAGGAAGCTGTCATGCCATTCATAGAAAATGGGAATAAAATGAGGTGATGAAAATATCAATCCATTGACATATGTATATAAATCCGATACTATGTGCATGCTAATAAAATGAGGTGATGAAAATGGGAAGTAGTTGGATAAGGATCCTATAGCTAAAAATATTCCAATATTTTAGGGGCAAAGGTACCTATCGAAGTTTAATTTTACAAACCATAAAATTTAAATCCTAAAATAACATAGTTAGGGAAAATTTCATTCATGATAGCAATCTATACAGTAAACTTACCCAACAGTGGCGTCGAAAAGTACCATACAAATACTTTCTCAAATCTCCGTGTTCTGTATTTCCAAAAATAGGCCTCTATGCCTCTCTAGTCTCTACTACCACTAGAATATATGTAAATTTAGAAAAGATAAACATGTGTGTTAAAAGTTGAATACTATACATGAGAAATTATCAGTTAAAAGTTACCATGAATTATGTGTACTTGGAAGATAAAACAAAGCAATACAATGTTGTTTAGGAAATCCAATTCTATGTATCCGCTATTCTTCAAAAATACTACTCTCGCACCTTGTAAAAAAAGATTTGTCTAACATATATCTTATTATAACAGATAACCATGAGAGCTGATATAGTTTAGTATATTAGAATTTGCATGCATATAAACTTTCAAACATGCAAAGAATAAACCGAGATGGGAGAAACAAAAAGATAACAGACATCATGTTCTAATACTTGAGTTCAATATAAGGCCTTGATTTATTGACATGCCATTTCTTAAGAGTTTTAGGAACATAATAAAAAACAAACCATTTCAATTCATTATTGCCTTACCTAGTTCTCCATATACGCTTCTGCATATAAATGGATGAATAAAGATTTATTAGAGCTATTCATGGTTCATAAACACATAAATACATATAGAAGTGCCATTCTTATGAATTCTTATATAGAATTTTGATTACCTGCAACTGTTTGCATGCTGTGAGGAAACAAGAAAATGTTGGTTTACATCAAGCTTTTGGATCACTTTCTTCTCACATTTCACCCAAGCTAATGTTGTGTCCATTAAATAAAAGTACAAGTTAAAATATGCATTCAAATAGGATGCAACAAATAAAGAAGCTAAAATTTATCATATGTGGCTTAGCACCGCCCAGGACAACACAGGAACTTCTTGTCACAGGAAGTGCAGCTAGGCATTGCCTTTACAGGCAGTGCTCAATACTACCTGAAATAGGTAATGCTACAATGCCTTTACAAGCAGTACTCAGCTATACTTTACTTGGAGCAATTTCATGCCATAACGACATGAACGCAACAAATCCTTAACAAAATTGCTAGAGGAACTACCTTTAAATCAGTTTGAATGTCAAATAAATTTACCTCTGCATTTTAAATAATGGTTTCTGTTGCCTTTGCTTTCTTTTACCCTAATAAATGTGCAAGATCTTGTGCTCTGGCATATAAAGGGACCTATAAAAAAAAATCAAGAAACAATAAAATTGATACATGAGAATACAATATTTACTAGTTAGTGTTATATCTCTTTTAGTGAGAAACAAAGAATTCTCAGCCTCTCTGTTGATTCTTACAAAGAAACTTTCTAAATTATAGAAACTTTATAGCGATGCCCACTAATGATAAAGGAAAGAAGAACAAACCTTATTTCAAAAAACCAAATAGATGCCTTGGTCAGAGCAGTGCAATAAAATCTATATGAAAATATGCTTTTATCTATACTTTTGGGAGAATAAATATCATGTTCCTGATATTAACTGAACAATAATATAAGCCTTGCAAGAATATTTACCTATACTGCCTTCAACTAACGGCTCTAGATTCTAAAGAATAGTTTGTTCTGATAGCTATACTTACAGTCAAACACCTCTTAACTAGTTCGAGTAACTATATTTGTTAATTTTGACTCCAGGTTTGGTAAAAGAAGCTTAAGACCACTTAGCGTACATCAATCGATTCTAGTAACACTGCTTAGTTCCAATCAGCTAATGCCCTTTGAGAAAATTATCACTTTAATATTCTGATCATTAAATATTGAAAAGAGTGGTGTTCTGGCTAAGAGTCAGTTTATCCTTGAAGAACAACATAGAAAATGTTTTGTGCATAAATGCACCGATGAATGGTTAAGATGCAAAAACTATTGCCTAGTTCAGTCCACATGTAAATTCAGAGGCAAGTCAGTATTCCTAAAAAACATCATTATAAATTAGAAATAGCTTTGCATTTTTTAGTGGAGTCTCATTTCTGTTGGTGCATCTTTGGAAGTGCAGACATCCTACATAAAGAGTTAGAAGAAAGTCTATGCTGAATAAATAAATGCATTCTCTAGTCAGCATTAGGAAACATGGTTTATTTTTATTTATTTTTCCCGTTGCCACAGGTGAACAACATCAACAATAATAATTCAAATTAGATTGAATTTTATTAATTTTATCCACAACTCAAACTCACATACAAACTAAAGTGTATTATTTACTACACAAATGTTATAGATCTTCTAAATCCACGACATTTACTTTCTTCTCCTATAACTATGACAAACGTTCATATCCTGCATTGATGACATCCATTAATACCTACTATATATTTTATATATACATAAAATTATTTTCAAATCAAACAACCATATCAAATAATTTGCATTGATGACATCCATATAATTACTTTCCAAGTACATGTATATGTTAATAAAATAGCATATAAAAGAAATAGTTATATTATGAGCTCATAAGACCAACTAACCTTTTCCCAAACTTGTGAATGATAATCATTCAACCAATTGATCTCGGATAAAGAGGTTAGGAACAAATCAAAACTAGTTTTGCCTGCAAAAGAGTGTAAACAAGATAAGAATCTAGTGAACAAGAAAAGCTATTAGATTATGTCCATTGCTCGGAAGAAATTATAATATCTAGGTGCAAGTTATAAATGCAATGTTAATTATATTAATATAAAATAGAGAATAAAATTTTGTAGTAGCTAGCTCAACATTGAAATTTTTATAACAGCCAACTAATACAATCTCCGAAGTCGAATCACAACTCATATTCTCTTTTTGTAGAATAAAATATCTCTACTTTGATTATCTCGACTTCATTTCTATCTTTTGAAAAATTCTCACCTAAATCTAGACCAAATTCTAATATAGCGGTCTCAGTTAGAGTTCCTAATATCTCAGTTCTTCCATTTTGGTTTACTACAAGCCTAAAATATCACCTCCAATGTTATTAAAAATAGACCATAAAAGAATTTTAACCACAATTTCTAGCAACTCTATAGAGGTTCTACATCAAATTTTGACCTAGTAAGAAATCGACTCTTCTTATATTGTTGTCTACTTAATTCATGCCAGGTGCTAAATATTAGTAGTAATAGCTACATACATTATTACATATGTTGTAATAAAGTTGATAACATTTCCACTGTCCGAATCTTCCAGCCGTTGGTAAAAAATACCGATTATTTGACCATTATCTTATTACTAAGTTCAGTTAAATGAGTCTGTACCCTGTTAACTATGTTAGCTGTGGATAAGTGAGTAAGATCACAAATTTCCCTATCTAAACGATGAATTCCAGCAACACCCCACATAAATCACAGTTAATTTTCTACACTTTATTCACATATAGATAGCTCTTACTATGTCTTAGGTAAGCAGTTCACCTTAGGCTGCTGTGTATTTTGATATAAATTTATGAGGTCTATGTATCCCTCTTTTGATTACAACATTACTTAACACAAAATTAGTGAAACATGCTTTTATAGTTCAATATTAATTTGGTTTAGGTCTAAGACAAGCTCTAATGAGTACGTAATTTAGTTACATTCAGTATCAGTTGGGTTGCCCTAGATGAAGTGCAATTATATTGCCTTAAGTTGAAGAAAATAATAATTGTTCTAGAATTAACATCGGTAGTGATAAATAAGACGAACCTAACTAGATTTTAAATTCTGTTAAAGTGAAAAGTTACAACTATTAAATATCTACATACTCCATTAAGGTATTACAAACTTTTTCTATATACCGAATTTCAGATCGAAAGATTCCTTATTATGTGGGGTTACCGCATGCGATTGACTAGCTTGCCTTACCCTCCTAGTTACATTGATATTAAGCATCATACAATATTTTCTCTGAAGTGTTTACGTGCAATCACACCCCTAGTTCTACAGCATCGGTATTTATATTTGATACTCATAGTTGTTTCACTTACACATTACGACTGATCTTTTATATTATTTTATTTTTCACTACAGTCCAGTTGAAAAGATACAATTAAACTTTTGTATATTTTCAGACTTCCATCTTCAGTTTATCTAGAGATCTAATGCTATGTATTGTTGTGCTTTTAGGAATTTAAAGTTGGTGCTCCAACAAGTTAGTTATAGTAATAAGATGTTTTGAAATCTTCATCTTCGCCATGGAGCAAGCATTTTGAAAAAAGAATTAGGAATAACATTATTTCCTTAAATATATCTAATGCACCATATGATGATACTATTTATCTGACATCCATCATCTAGTATTTCAGTAATTTAGTTCACACTATGAGAATTCCATTCTAGGGAGTTCTCTAAATTATTTATAGCAGATAATACCTCGAGGAGTTAATAAGATTTAACATGAAAAAGAAAAGGAAAAAATGAACATTTACCTTAAATAATATGGAAAATATTCAAAAGTGACGCAACTATCCTTCCCATCCACAACCTAATGCAATAACTGTAGTTCATGCTTCTCTCCAGTCAGTCCTCCGCCGCCTCCTCTTCCTGCCATCCATCTCTCGACGTCGAGGCCGACCACTGCTCCCATTCTGACTCCTAACGCTGACATAGTTCCATCGCAAATTGAAAAAATGTTTTTAGAACCTGGTAACATGTGGAAAAGAAACGAGGGTTTGGGAACGACACAAACTGTACTTTCTCTAGTACCTTCAAACTGAACATCTTTAGTTGATGAACTAATACCAAGGAAGACCTTCTCTCTTGATTCTATTAGGTATTGAGATCGAGATGTAAACTCAACCATTAGTTCTAGCACTAGTTTTAAGCGATAGCAGATAGTCGGTAACTATTGGGTTGTGAATGAATTGGAACAACCAACGAATTTGGATTTGGGAACGTTAAATGATTTAGGGTTACTTATTTTAGGGAGAAAGTAAAAAAAAGTTTAAGCGGTAAATGAAAATAAAAGAGGGAAGAAGAGCTTTTGTGCTGCCACGAAAAAATTAAGTCTCGCCATAATTTTTTTCCCTCCATCTATCAATTTTTTTGTTTCCTTCATTGGTTGCACTTAAATGACTTTTTGCTTGCACTTGATAATAAACGCAACTAATAAATGCAACTAAAAATGCCTTTTCTTGTATTGTATAGTAGTGTCTATTTACAAATACTTATTCAAATAGCCGAAATTGTTACATTAATTAAATTCCAGCATAATAGGTATACAAACAAAACCGTAAAGGCACGTAGGGAGAATGGATTTCCAACTAATGACTAGGCACTGGGGTACCACCTATCACAGTACCTGGTCTAGATCAGCGTACCGAGGACCCCTCTGTTCCCCTGCAACACAAGATCGGATTACCCCTTACTGGATAGCCCGAATAAAATCACCCTGCGGTTGGGATCATCAACCATCCACTAAGCCGAATAAAAAGGAACATCTAGACAGGGATGACCTTACCCTAATTGGGTGCTACCCACTTAACCTTGCTGCATAACCCCTGATTTTAAGTCATTCCCGGTTGATGAGGCTCGAGGCTAAGCGTTACCTTTTTAGAACACATCTCACTTAGAATTTTCATCGTCCCCCTGACGACGTTCTGATAGCATTCATCCATACAAGTCCGTTCCGGGTTCGAACGGAACCGAAGGCACTACTCCTACTACATCCATTTTGGAATCACCCTCAGGATTAGTAGCGATTAGCCCTTGCACTTTACTGCTCCATCTTCGACTCCAAGCTCTTGTCTTCCTCACAAAAACGTTCAAACAGGATCGAAGTGGTTTTCGGGAAATTAATCCCGATCCCGGTCTCTTCGAAACGATCAGCGCATTGGCCAACATTGATAGTCGGTTATTTAACTATCAAATAACATCCACAAACAACCATCAGATTTTAAATAATTTTCCAAATTTTTTCATTATTCAAAATATCTTCGCAAGATATCTTCCACACTTCAACCCTTTGAAAACAGTTTTCAAATCACTTTCCTCTCGCGGAATAAATTTCCAAATATTGTTTATTCCCACTGAAAATCACCAAGGTTTAAATACTTTAGACTTTAAAATAATTTAAATTACTTTATCCAAAAATATATATTTTAAAACACTTAAAATAAAAACTATTTAAAACACTTTATTTAAAATACCAACTATAAAATTTTCTAAAAATTCTCAAGTAAAACATAAGCCCAACAAATTTAAAATAAAAATAAAAATAAAAATAATGAAATTCTATACAAGTTTTCAAATAAAAACTTTAGCCTACTATCTTTAAAATAAAACTACTTTATAAATATAAATAATTAATAGTTATCTTTTTAAACCATAATACCAATTAACCTTTTTAAAATAATTACTATTATAATTACTTTAACAAATATTTACCTTTAAAATTTTAAACAACTTAAATAATAATTTTTCAAAACATTCTTTTAAAAACAACTTTAAAACTTTTACTTACTTAAAAATCTTCTTCGAAAACGTACTTGGCTTTTCAGAGAAATATACTTTATTTTCACACCTTTAAAAATAAACCACTATTTATTTTTAAAACAAATTACCCATTCCTTTACAAATTCCCATCGTGAATTTATACTTCCAAATATCCACTGATATCTTGTTTCACTTTATAAACCCAGTTTATAATTTCCATAGTCTCATTCTCCTGTTTAAAACACAGTTTCAAACACTAAATCAATATTCAAATCGATTTTCAAAATTAACTCCATTTTAAAATAAATTCCTTTACTTACTCAAATTTATTTTAAAATCCCTTAATTTCAGATTTAACTTCTTTATTATGATTTAAAATCTTATTTAAAATGAAAATACCAATTTCATAAAAATTCCTTTTATTTCTGCCTAAACTATTTAAATTCTGAAAATAATCTTTTATTCCTTTAAATAATATCACTTAAGTTCTAAAATTCATTTATTCCCATTTATTCAAAATCTCTTTTCCCATACTCGGAATTTAATTATTAGAATTTAAAAACCAACTTTTATCTTTTTTCCAATTCATTTATCCAAACCTCTATAATTCATTTACTTAAGAATTTTCTCTTTTATTTCCCTTCAAAAATCCAATCTATATATTTTTAATAACTATGTATACCTAATATATTCAATCAAACCATAGCATCCAATATTTCCAATTATCAATATAATTCATTACAGAATATCAAATAATCATATCACAGAATTATTAGAACAATCTAAATAATTTTGAGGAATCCAGTTGGATCCCTCCAACTTGTTTCCCTGCATCCACATATGTTAGCACAACAATTTAAAATACCAATTCCACTTCGAGGTGGAATATCGCGGTATATGGGGTTATATCATATCATCCGCTATTATACGGCGCATAGGGTCTCATCCGCTATATAATGCGGGAAATCAATCACTCCAATATATATATATATATATACTATATATAATATAACACATCCAGTCAATTCAATCATTCAACCAAAATTTAAATTTAACTATTTAAATTTAAATAGGCAATCCAAATGAGTGAAATTAACTCACCTTTGCTTTTTATTTGCAATCCACTTCAATATTGTCTTGGTTTCCCCATTTTTGACCCCTATCGAATCCCACCAGCGACCACCATGCCTCAACCCCGAACTCACACGCGCAATCCTCCAGACGACGATGACCCCACAACGACGTTGAAACTTGAGCCATCCCCTCGAACTCGAACTCAAACTCGAATCCTCGCGTCCTGGCCCAATCGCCGATGTTGACCCTTGCCCACTCGCGAATTACCCTAGCACCCCGGTCCAGCCATCGTGACTTCGTCGCGGTTCACATCCACTACTTCGATCACAGCCCCCTTCCCTATTTCGAATTCGAGCCATGAATGAGATTTTGATTTCACTTCGTAGATGTTAGAAGAGGCCGAGTAAAATTTGCTTTTCTTTTCTGAAGAAAGAAAATTAGTTCGGCCATTTATTTATTTTTGTATTGAAGAGTTGATTCTTTTGCTCGTCCATTACTTTTGAAATTATAAACGAGACAGTTTATTATTATTATTTAATACGCGTGTAAGAAGATGTAGGAAACGTGTCCTTAGGGTGGACAAATGTTGGGTGTGTTAACAGAAAATAGAAGGGATAAACAAATATACTATATTTAAATTTAAATTAAAAATTTTAAATCGATACAAATTACGCAACTCAAAATCTCGACCTCCTATCGAGGCGTGCAGCTAGGCGTTCATAAGGTTATACCCCTATTCCGAATGCAATTGAAAAGGTTTCGAGTCCTAATTTGATTGTATGAAGAAGGTAGCTTTTTGAACTTAGTTATTATATTGAATTTTCGATATAGAATTCAGTGCGTTTTTATATCGTACGATCACACGACAACTCTAAACACTATGAAAATTGAAATTTGATAATAATACAATAATAGAGATCCAATGGAACCGGTTTCGTCGAATTCCGAGACTGTGTCTCATAAGGCTATTTTTAAATACCGATTTAAACGATATATTTTTAAAACTTAACAAACCACCTTTAGATTTAGTTTTAACACTTTTACTATCTTCAGTATTATCAATATAAATTTTACAAGCCTTCAAATTATTTTTAACAGGCTTAGAATTTCAGATTCAACAATTTATCCAATATCCAATTATTTAATTTAATAATTAAATCACCCAATAAATAGTGATATTAAAATTCAATTTAAACTAACTTTCAAATATTTAAGATCAATTAAATATTCAAATTTCAAATGTCCAAAATTCAGGGTCATCACAACTTTTATGTCCATGTTTGCATGCACATAGGGTTCATAACCGATCCTTTTTTTTCTTTTCGTATATAGGGATCGACATTCTTTTAGCCAACCCCCCTTTCTCTTTCTTTTTTTATGTTCATAGCGATCGACATTCCTCTAGCTGATCCTCCCTCCTTTTTTCCTTTTTTTAGTGTTGATAGGGATCGAATGGATCCCTAAGTCAAGGGTCGTACCCAATCCCTCCTTATGTTGGGAACCCGATCCTTTTGGCTTCGTGGAGAATGTAAAGGCGAGCCGAACACTCAACTCTCATATATAAGAGAACACCATTCTTCTCCATCCTTCACTTATTTACTTCACTTTTATTTACTTTTATCCTTTTCAATACCAAACCTTCCTTATTTTACCTTAGAGCCGAACCCTTCCCCCTTAACTTGTACTCCGACCCTTTCCCTTACAACCCAAAACCAACTCCATCCTTAAACCTGCTGCTCTCTCTTGCTTCAGACCATCATTCCATCTTCAATCTAAATTGAAATCGAAAAACTCCTCTTGAGCAACTCGCATTCTTTAGACTTAGGTAGGTTTTCTTGCCTTTAACCTTTAGCTTGTGACGAGATGTTTGGTTCAATCATGTTAATGGATGGGTTTGAGTTCGATGCATATGGAGTCATAACTTTGCAGTTAGATGGAGAGGGGATGGTCGATGTTGTTCAAGGAAGATGAGGCATATGGATTAAGTGATCGATCGGTTGGAATTTCAGTGAAGGAGAGGGGTCAGAGTGAATGGTTGAGGGAAGCGTGAAAACGTTGAGGTAGAGGGATCAGTACTAGAGTTTAAGGAGGAAGAGGTCGATTGCATTGTTAAGTGGAGGGATCGGTCATTTGTGGAGCATGAAGGGATTGACTATTTGCTTTGTGAGAGGGATCGGCTGTGGATTTAGGAGAATTGTGAAAGAGGCTAAATGGAGGGATCGATAGTGGCATGTTTGAGGATGGAGGGCTCGGTCATGGGCTTTTCGAGAGGGATTAGTTATTTTGATTCATAAGAAGGACCTGTTGTTTTTAGATAGAGGGATCGACTATGGGTACTTAGCTGATTCTAAGCTTTGAATCGAACTTGAAAACCAATCCATATTCACTTGTATGAACAATTAAAACCAATCCCATCTCAATGAACTTAAACATATGATGATAACGAACAACAAGATTCACTTACCGAACTTTGAATTTGAAATCGAACAACTAAACTGACGGGACTTAGAGTATGGACTAAAACTCAACATATGGACTTTAACAATGGACTTCAGACTTCGATATGCTGATGGTCGATCCCAAAGCTTACACAACCAATCGATCTAAATGCTAGTTGAGACAGTCAGCAATGACGATCACTCTGGTCGAAATCCAAAGTCTTGTCACTTACTTTTGATTTTAATTTTGAACTGTTTATCTCTGCACTGCACAACACTGCACCATACTAGCTTACACTTAGCATGGTGGGACATGTAAAATTTTCTAGTCTTGATTATCTACCGAGTTTAGTTGACATGGGCTCCAAACGTTCAGAGCATTTAGCTTCAATGCCTTTTGGACAACCTTCAAAACACAGCAATCCCGAAGCCAAGTCAAGTTCTACAACCGTATTCGGCAGACTTTCTCCTAACCATCAAATTGAGCAACCGGAGGTTTCTGGCCCCTTGGTCGACGTTTTCTCTGATGTTCATATCCTTTCAGTGGAAGAGATAAGTCCTGCCCCTAACACTATAGAAGGTGCTGTATTTAATAACCCGATGGATTCGCTAGCCTCCAGAATTGGTGAGGCCGCTCTTCGCAGACTATGCTTTAAATAAGGGATTTCGTTTGAAGATGTTCTAGTCCCTTCAATGAATGATAGGGCTCATTTGCCCCCGAAGGGATACCGACATGTAATAAATTCCTGTGCTGGGCCGGATGTGTGCCGCCTTTCAATTATTTTATCCGAGAGATGTTAAATTATCAAGGAATAACTCCCACTCTGCTGCATCTGAATATCTATGCTTTTCTTCATGGCACCTTCTTGCTATTTATGGATACTCTATTCTGCCCGCCATCTCCCGAGGACATCATGTTTATTACAATTTCAAACGATGGATATGAAGCCTTTCTTACACATTTCTAGAGCCTTCGCCCAACTATCAAGTTCTAACTGGCGCTTGGAACAAGCTTAGCATCTTTAAACACGAATGGTTCTACATTCGTTGTCCGTCTGGCTTTGTGAGGCGATGGTTGGAAGGACATAAGTGTTGTCTTCACTTTATTCTCAAAATTTTTAGCCCAAGTTGTATCCTGAATTAACTAATACTTTGAAAATTTATAGGTGTCCGTCCACGTCCAAAAGGCGATAATTTCTCAAGGGCGGTTTCTACAATCCGGGCCACCCTAGTTGAGGATAGGGACATTGGATCCTTTGTAACCGATGAATGATTGTCTCCTTTTGGGATGTTAGAAGAAGACCACAACATTGGTCTTCCAGGAAGCGTTGCATCACTGAGAAATGTGGCAGAAAAAGAAGGCGACACCAATAGTCCTGTCGTGCCCTCAATTAAGGGGGCTTAGGACGACGTGGAAAAGGGTGAAATTAAATGTGACAAAACCAACAAGCCCGGCGATGCTGATGCAGGTCCAGGCAATGCGCATGTGGTTGAATCATCATAAGGCGTGCAATATCATATGTCAACAAGGAGAGGAAAAAAGCTCGCATATAAACTCCGTAGGAGAAAAACCGCTAAAGAGCCCGGGTTTATCATCACCTCTGTTGAAGAAGAGTCTTCCTCTCAACATTTAGAAAGTTCGATGTAAGGGTTCTCGAATCTCCCGATCCCTGATGATATCATGACTTATGACTTCCCCAACATCAATAATGGGGGGCTCAATTCTCCCACCAGGAGTGGCGATGACATTCCTCCTACTAGTAAAAGGGAAAAAACTCCTATGAGCAAGGCTACAATAACTGGTCCGTCGGGGGGACACTAGGACACTCACAATCACGCGCACTTCACTGCAAGATTTCTGTCTATCCTTTATTTGGTGGTCACTAGTACACTCTTGTTTGGTTTGCAGGTTCTATGTCTCAATCCCGCACCTTCGATCGCTTGAGGGGCTCCTCAACATAGTACAGATCCAGTCGCAATCCAGACTTGGGCAGGCGTCGAGAGAGAGATGATAGCCGGAAAAGAAGTCATCATTCGAAGGAGTCTTTATCTTCGAAACATAAGTCTCAATCTCAAATGTCCCATTAGGAAGTTCAACCCAATCTTCTAGTACATAGCGGCAATCAGACTTCTTTCCATGCTCCTCAAATTGCTGGGCCGCCTGAGTAGTATTCTAGTTCATTTGGTTCCAGACAGTCCCGTGATCATTGGTCGAGCATACACCCAATTGTCACTTATGATCCAGCTTTACCTACTGCAGTTCCAGAGGCTTCCACAGTAGAAAAATTGGCTGAACTTAAGGTCAATATTCCAAAAGTTTGCTTCGATGGGCTTAAGTTCCTTCCATCTATATAATTCCAGGGAGTGCTAAAGCGAGTTCCCTTGCATGCGTCAATAACGTTTTAGTGGAGCATGAATCATTCCGGCATTTAGCCAAAAAATCTTCGAGGTATCCATCGAGAGACAACACAAAATTGATCATCTCAAGCTAGAGGCGATCCATGACAAAGACATAATTAAACATTGAGACAATGAGATCTCAAAGTTAACAGCGAAGCTAACCGCGGTAGAAAAGAGTGCTAAAGAAACATCTCAGGTGGTTAGTCATCTAGAAGCGACTCACAAAAAATAGTTGGATGTTGCCCTCAACCACAGTGGTGTGCTTACTTTGGAGAAAGATACACTGCAAAAAGAGAAAAACATTCTGGCCCTCTGCATTGAGGAACTTAAAGAACTATTTAAAAAAGAGAAGGAAGAAAAACTCAAAGCTCAGGAAGAGTCGCAAAGATATTACGAAGAGACCGTCGAAGCCTAGGGACTGAAAATTAAATTTGACGAGCAACTCGCTCAAATTAAAGTCCTCAAGGAAGAGGCAAGAGAAGTGGGCCGCAATAAGGTTAGAGAGATGATCGAGGCCCAGTTAGAAGGTGCTAAAGAAGCTGGTCAAAATGAGATTAAGGACGTGTTTGATCCTTTAATTATTGAATATAATGCTAAAGTCCTAATCCATTGTGATTTGAGTTTTCTTTGAGAGGGTTACCTTGAATCGCTCGCCGAAGCTTGGGAATATATTGTTGACATGAAGAAGAAAGCCCTCGGTGAAGCTGATTTAGATAAAGAGAAACCGGTACGGGAGATTCTTCGTAGGGATGAACCTTTAGACCTTGCTGCTGCGAGGCTCCGATACTTCAATATTTTAGCACCCTCCGGCAAAGGGAAAAACATTGTCGAGTCTTCGGAGTCCGATCTCAAAGGTCCCCTTTCACTTCAAACAGCCGGAGATCAGTTTCTCTTGGCCCGGGACAGGATCCGAGCTATGATCCGGACATACCTGGATATCAATCAAAGGTGCTAACTCCTATTCTAGAAGGGAGTACTCCGGCGATAACTAAAAGTCAGCCGAAAAGAGGTATCCCACTTTATTCTCCATTATTCGAGAGAGTTCGTTCCTCATGCCCAGTAGTTATGGACTTATTTTCTTGTTTCCATGAATATGCAGGTCTTCCGGATCCTAGCCAAACTCCAGGAAGCGGTGCCACTGTGGAGCAACAACCGACATCTACTAAAATTCCAGTGGCTACCGACATTCCAGGGCCCGATGCTTAAGTCATTGGAGCACTTGATGATGAAAAAGCTAGCGACCAGCCGCTGCTAGATGAATCAGATGACGTTGTGATCACTGGCGCCTTCGAACATACCGATGAGCTCAGCTTGAAGTAGCGCATTGGGAGAGAGGTGTTATTAAAGAAAAAGGATAAAACTGAACTCGCTGATGTGGACATTGATGATCCAACTCTTATCCCACTGCAAGTCATTCCACCCGGCGAGTCAGTTCTCGAATAACTCCCTCCAACCTTTGAAAGCTCTCCTGCCAAGGGTGGTAAAGGATGGAGGAAAAGGATAGGTGGAAGCTCCGGAGGTACCACTCCCAAGAAATTTAAAAGGGAGAAACGGCAAAAGAAGTAGCCATCACTTCGGCTTAGTTTGTATATAGCTTCACTACAAGAAAACCTATATTTAGTTGCATTTATTAGTAGCGTTTGTGGTGTGAATGCAACCAATAATGTCTTTACTTTTTTTTTTGGGGGGCTTGGTTACGTTCAATTCTAATTTTTGTGAAACATTGCCGCCCGTTACATTTATTTTTCAAGCCCTTCCCTCCACTGACCTAATTTTTCCGCCTTCATCAAAATTTCCCTCCCTCGCTTCAGCTTCCCTCGCCTTCGCTCCTCCACAAAATTTCCGCTTCATCAAAATTTCCGCCTTCATCAAAATTTCCGTTAACGCTCCGTTTTCAGCTCTCAGCTCCGCATCTCCGCCTCGTCGATACCCTTAATAAATCAGATCGATCTACAGCTCCTTAACAAATCAGATCGATCGAATCCTCTGACAAAATTTCTGCCTTCGCTCCTTAACAAATCAGATCTACAGCTCTGCATCTCCCCATCGTCGATACCCTTTGCTCTGAGGATTTGCTTTTGTACAGCTGATTCAAGGTACGTAAAATGTTTTTTGTTTTTCAATTTGAAATGGTATGGCAAAGGGTTGTGATGTTGTCAATGTACACAGAGAAGCTTTGCATAATGATACATAGGAAATTTACAAAGAGGTTGGGCTTATGCTTAGTGATATTGAGTTGAGATATTAGTACTATAAGGCTCTATTTATTTTATTTATTAGGTTGAGATATTAGTGGTATTGGGTTGAGATATTAGTACACAAAGAAGCTTTGCATAATGATACATAGGAAATTTACAAAGAGGGTGGGTTTATGCTTAGTGATATTGGGTGTTACAAAATAGGAAGGTAAATGAATATTTAGAACAAAATTCCAATGAAAAAGATTAGCATGGTAGGCTAACACTGATGGTTACCATTTAGTTATCATATTTTGTGTATGCTGAGATATTAGTACTATAAGGCTCTGTTTATTTTATTTTACACATTTGGGTTACTATTTAACGAGCTCAATAGACTAGAAATCTTTTAAGCACAATAGTAGTCTTCAGTTTTGGTCTTTTGTCAGACAACAACTATAGGCATTTGATGAATGAATTGTTGTAGAAGAATATAAATACAATCGTTAGTTCACATGTTTATGTTTATATTTATAACTCAGGATTAAATTATCAATGTATGTATATGCCTCTATAAAAATATTGCAAAGAGAATTAGTGTGATATATAAGTTCATCTTCCTTATTTAGTTCATTTGTTGATATATATTCAAGTCTGGTAAGGAAAAAAGGGACTATTTATATTAGGTTGATTTGTTGAATGAACCTAAAATATATAGCTAGCTCTTATAAAAACTAGTCCAATATATATTTCTCCTCTCTCACATGTATGGTTGTCATTTATCAATGCTTTCCTTTCTTGTTTTCTTATTTGTCCCTTTTCTCCAATTTTATGTTTGTTCGATTGAATCATATTTTCCAAACTTTAATTCTTTTTATTTGATTTGTACAAACAAACGAGCTCAATATGTAAGCTTTTTGTAACTCAAATAAATCATTGAAACTAAAGTAGATGGTCGAGGGGAGGAAAAGGCTGATGTATAAACATAACTATCAAAATTAGCTATGAGAAAACACTTACAAACTAATATGATTGTTTTCACTTTTTAACTATGTCTGTCTTCATTTTATTCATTTTTTTTAACTATGTCTGATGTATTAATACAGTTATCTGTGAGTTGAAGTTAACATCATTGCTTTATTGGTCTTCTGTAGCGCATCCTCCAAACGAGGTTAGACTCCTGTCTTCTTATGTTTAACTAGTTGTGTTTGACGTTAAACTGTCATTTACAGTCTATGATATTTTCAAAACTAGCGTACCTAGCTTATATGGTTTTGGGTTGGGCTGTAATAGTATAAGCCCCCGACCTGTATAGTCTTGCACCAGGCAATAGGAGTGTTAGGCTCAACCCATATGTTTATTAGCAACTAGTTGATAAGGCAGGACCCAGTTCATATAACTTCATTTGAGGCTCCCAACAGCATGGATTTCAGCATGTGCTAGCTGGTTGGATTGAATTATGTTTTCATTTTGGGTTAGCCCTTAGGTTAATATGATGTGTGCTTTTAAGGGGCAAGTGTAGACATTTAGGGTCTGTTTTTGTCTACTGGTATGGCTTTTTTTGGTTATAATGCTATGGTAAATTTTGGAATCCTATTATTGCCTACCTATATCTGTGTTTTTACTTAGAAAAAAAGAGTTTTTAAGTTGATGACAGTAAAAAAATTATTTAGATTATTTATTTTTTGTTCTCGTTGGTTTATTCTTTCAAATGTATTCATTTATGTTTGATTTGAAATACTTTATAAGTTTGAAAAGGAGTTATCCATTAACATTTCGGTAAATATAATGGTTGTAGGTAGGAGCATTTATAATCTAGGCTTTGTCAGTAATAGATTCAACATACATGCATGGATTAGCGTATATGTGGGTATATGTGTGTTGAGTAGTTTGGGCATTTGCTGATGTATGTTTTGTCGGAGGTTTACTTTTGATAGAATTGATTTACCTACTGCTTTTGTGTACACTACTTTACACTCCTATACTTGGCATTTCTTTTACTCGGCTTCTATTTAGTGGACATATAAATTGTACTTGCTTAAAAAGAAGCCATTTTTTAACTTAAAGCCACGAGGTATTCCGCTTGGTCCATAGTTGATTCAAGTGTTTCTTGGCAACTTTGTGGAGGTGCATGCTACTTTGCTTTAAAAATATTTATTGGACCAAGATAATGGGGGTCTAACTATGATTGTAACTGAAAATATAAATATCGGTAGGAAATTGAGCACCTAATTCATTCTTTTGAGTGTTGGGTCACAACTTACAGGTCAATGGTTTGCCTATGTCTACATATCATTTCATTTTTAGTTTCCAAATTATTATATCCAGCACAGAACAAATCATTCCCTTTACTTCTATAATGGTTGAAATGGCTAAGTCTTTGTCTTTATAATTTATATTCCAAACTCTAATTGGACAACTCATTTGTCTGGCTTATAAAATGCAAGCGATACCCAGTTTTATTGTTATCTTAAATTCCCATAGTTTAGCAAAAAATTGACCTGCATAATCTCCTTTTGTTTTTCTTTGGCTAAGGTTTTTCTCCTTGTTGACCAAATCTCATGACTGGACTCGTTGTATATCTTCTACTATGATAACTTGCCATTCGGCCTTATTTTAAAGGGTGTCACTAGTTATGTTGGTAGTTTAATCTATGGTACTATCTGTAATATAAACCTGTTTAAAGCACCGAGACAAAATCATGTATTTATAAGGAAATTAAACTTGATACTGATACACACACTAGTACGAACCCCGTGCCGATGGCATCTGTCCAGACTTTATGTTATAAATAGATCATGATTATGTATTACATGGCTGCAAAGTTTGATACATGATCAGCTAAGAGATCCAAAGGAAAGTGGGGGAATTCAATTATTTTTTATATTTATGGTATTAAACCATATCACCTTCATTTGAAAAGTTATACTGAAAGGATATGAAAATTGAAGGGTAAATTTCAACTTTTATCTAAGAAAAATGTCTTTTTATATTTCGCTTTGGCAATTATACGTATTGCAAAATAGAAATGGAAGCGACCTCCGACTTTCCCAGTGGAAGTTGTGTTACATACGGGAGAGGAATTGATTATCAAAGTTGAATATCTTTATAGACTATTAAGTTGTACGTACTGTGGTGTGTTCGGCCATTCTTCATCATAGTGCTAGTCCAAACCTAAAGATAAATAAGTCCCTAAGGAGTCAAGTAATAATAATGTGGCACAGAATGTCGATGAAAACTGTAATGGGGATGTTAACAAAGAAAACACAGAGAATAGTCTTACTAGTATAAAGGATAATAATATAGTGAACCCTACGGTTTTGAATGTTGATATGCTTAATAATGCTTTAGGGAATTTTAACAGGGAAGATAATAGTGTATTTATTGAGAACAGTAATGTAGTGAATACTGATAACACTCTTGAACAACGTACTACTTACTTTTTTAGTGCTGCCTGTGATTTCACTTAGTAGACATTGAATTATATTATTTTGTAGCTTAACTTTTGTTGGTATTTGTAAATATCAAGTTTGAAATTTTGTTAATTTGCATAACTCTTGCAGGCTTGCAGGCTTTCTATTAAAATTTTGTTAATGTATTGAACATAACTCTTTCTTTTTTGTAGGCACTTTACTTTCTTGTACCTTTATGGGAAAAGCTATTAGAGTACCATGTAAATAATAAAAATGTGGGTGTGAGAGATACTGAAGAAAACCTCTTAACATGCTTGGCTGATTTATTCACCCAGGTATGCAATATAATACTGAGCGTTCCAATTTGTATTCTACAGTTGCCCATAGCAGATCATGTGATGTATTGCTTTTCAGTACAATTATAGAACTTGAGCTTGTTGCACTCATAATTTTCTATTAATAATCAACACAGGAATTATATATTTATCCCACTGTCACATAAATAGTTATTTATGTTGAAATTGAAGTTTGAAGGGATAAAAGATGGATCTGGACATATAATGAAGATAGACAACATAATCTGGACAGGGATAAGCAAATGCATGGCGGTAGTAGCATGTGATGATGCATGGGAGTAGCATGTGAAGATCCATGGGCCAAGCTGAGATTTTTGGTATGTTGCCTTCTTGTCAGTTTGGGAAGTTTGATATAAATAAATATTTGAATATAGTGCATCCGAAAAGGGAGGAATCCTTGTTTGGTTCTTTGGAGCAAAGAAGATAGGTATTATCAAACTTATTATTTTTTAGCCTCGGTGAATCTAAGTTGTTTCACATCATCTATATTGTTGATATTAGTTGCAGAAATCTCAATGTTTATAGCTCATGAATCCTTGTGAATGCGATATTCTTGTGTGCACGGATGAGGCTAGTAGAAGTCCTGACAATTTTTGTTAATATGTGTTAATATAAAAAATCGAGATTACATGATTTTCATATATATATACATATATATATATATACATATATATATATACATATATATACATATATACATATATATATATATTGTTGATTGTTAAACTCATTTGCAGGTAATTAGCTATTTCGAAGCGAAGACTGTCGACAACAAAGAACTATTGGTAATCAAGCAACGAACATGAATTTAATTGTTATATATGTTGTCGTATTTTGTTAGTACCATTTGTGGAAACTTGTCTATGAATGCTTGTAGTATGTGACTTATTTTGTTGAAAAACTACCATCGAATTGATTATGGATATTATATTTGATTGTGAGATTAGCATGTTTTTGTAATTATTTGAATATGATGATCATATGATTTATTGTTTGTATATGCTACAGTTGCATTTTAAAAACGCTACTGAAAATCAAAAAAGCATATAAACAAAAAATGCAACCAAAAAATGAAGACTTATGGTAGCGTTTTTTTAACCCTACAGAAAAAACCTATAGCTGCATTTTAAAAGTGACTTTTGGTAGCGTTTTTTAAATCCTACAGAAAATATCTATAGTTGCATTTAAAAGTGACTTTTGGTAGCGTTTACTACAACGCAACAAAAAGTTTTAGACTTTTAGTTGCATGTCGTATAACAGCCCTAAGTTATGGTAGCGTTTTTTCAACGCTACCAAAAGTCTTTTCTGGTGTAGTGCTTGTATAGCCATTTTTCTTTTTGTTGATCGTGACTATGCAGGAACGACCCCTGTTTTTGAATAAACTTGTACCACAATTTCCAAGTTTAATGTGTAAATAAAAGTTCTCTATTTTCTATCGAACTCTTATGTGAATTTTATTTAAGTATTCGAGCTATTACTTTTCCATTCAATGTACTTGTAATTCATTGCTTGCCGATTCGAATGACAATCCATTAATTCTATCCCAAGGCCTTCATGCATTCATATCCATGAGTCATACCAAACACGGGCTCAAGCCTAAGTGTTTCGCTGTCGGATTCAGCAGTTTGAATGATTATACTCCTGCCCTCAGTCTTGGGTTAGTGGAGTTAGATAATGGATGGTCGAACTCCATCCTTAGCAAGTTTATACTCTTCTTATCGGTTTCAGGTCAGAGTTTATGGAGTAGTGAGTGGTCGAACTACACTCACCTATTTGTTTGTACTTATATCCACACTCTGGGGATACGAGTTAGTTGGCGGGTGATCGGAATACACCCAATTCATGTTTATACTCCAATCCACACTCGGGGACTTAGAGTTTTTGGAAAATAGTCGGACCGTACTTTCCTTAATTGATTGATTTTCCCCCAAATCCAGGGTTTAACTTAGTGAGCGATCGGTCGTATCATGATCGCTTTTGATTCATGTCTGTCCCATCACTCAGCAGGATTAACTTGGTTATCGGATGGACGAGTCACATCCATTCCTCGTTAGGTATTCCGCCCATCGGGTTGTGAACGAGAATCATGAAATGAACGGTCGGACCATTGTCATTTTGTTTAGTTCAATCGTGAACTTATGCAATCAGCTAGCTCCAAACTCTGGGAACCTGCTTGGACATATCAATATTAGTTAGTTGGGTATCATAACTAATATGTAATGCTATAGCAATCACTGGCGTGAAGGTAATATCAAACTTTATTTGCCAAATGGAAAGAAATGACATAATTTGTCTTATTACATATCTGAAAAATCAAATGCTAAAGAAAATTCAGAAATTGAATACAACTAAATGAAAAAGAATAAACTAAGTGAAATAGTGTCATAAATGCTCGCTATTCCATGCTCTTAGGAGTGTGACGCCATCAATAGTCGCTAGCTTGAAAGTTCCCTCTATAAGCCTCTGTTCAATGACATATGGTCCTTCCCAAGTAGGATTCATGTGCGACGGGGTAAAAAAACCTGTTTCAAGATAAGATTGCCGATTTTAATGATTCTAGGTCGAACTTTAGCATTATAGTATCAGATGACTCGGTGTTGATGTGCAACTACCCTCAAACCAGCTTCTTCGCGCCTCTTATCTACAAAGTCCAGAGTATCTAAGAGGAGATCTCTATTTAATTTGGGGTCATAATAGGTTACTCGATGAGAAGGGACTTCGAGTACAATGGGAATAATGGCTTCAGAGCCATAAGCCAGGGTGAATGGAGTATGGCCAATCGCAGACTTATAGATGGTTTTGTAAGCCCATAATTCTATTAGGAGTTCATCCACCTACTCGCCTCTAGCCTTTTTTCAAATGCTTCTTCAGAATGGACTTTATGATTTTGTTCACAGTTCAACTTTCCCATTTGCTTGAGGGTGTGCAAATTCCACAAATCTCTTTTCAATATGATGCTGATGGCAGAAGTATTTGAATTCAGTGCTGTCGAATTAAATTCCATTATCAGTTACAATGGTTCATGGAAGGCCAAAACTACAGATGATGTTCCGGACAATGAAGTTGATTACTTTCTTTATTGTGATCGTGGCTAAAGGTTTTGCTTTGGCCCATTTGGTGACGCAATCAACTGCGACAATGGCGTACTTCGCACCACCTTTAGAGATTGGTAAGGAACCAATAATATCTATGCCCCATATAGAAAACGACCATGGACTGACCATTTGTGTGATTTCCATTGGTGGAGCTCTCAAAACTTTTGCATAAATCTGCCACTTGCCGCATCGCTTAGCATAATCAAGAGAATCTCGATTGACAGTCGGCTAATAATATCCATAATGGAGTATTTTCTTTGCTAGGGTTTGCCCTAATGTAATCACCACATTCCCCTTCATGGACTTCCTTTAAGACTCGTTTTCAAACATCATGAGCGATACATTGGAGCAGAGGAACTGAAAAACCCTTTCTATACATGACTCCTTTCTGAATGATATACCGTGAAGCTTTGCGGAGGACTTGTCGCCTTTCATTCCTCCCTTCAGAATAGTCTTTAATCAGAGTCATCCACGACTCCTTCTCAGGCTCCGTCTCTAGTATCCAGTCAATTTCCATTTGGTTTATGCTCGAAGCATCTAGTACTTCGATTAGAACCAAGCCCATTTGTTGCGCATCCCCAGTGTTAGCAAACTTTGCCAATGAGTCAGCCTCTTTGTTTTGATCTCGGGGAATGTGCATGATGTCATAATACTCAAGGCCAGTCAACAGCTCTTGGATTCGGATAAGATACGGAGCGAGCTGTTGTCCTTTAGCATGGTAATCTCCCCTGACTTGGTATACTACCAATTGGGAATCACAAAAGATTTCAAGAGATTTTATCCCCAGTTCTCTGGCAAGTTTGTGTCTAGCAATCAGAGCTTCATACTCAGCTTCATTGTTCATTGCAGGGAAGTTATGCTTCAAAGCATAGTAAATTGATCGATCTTCTGATGTTACTAGCATAATTTTGGCTCCAGAACAACGATCATTGGATGCTCCATCCATATACATTTTCCACCGAATGGTAAGTGCTCCACCGCTCTTCGGGAGGTTATCCTGTGCGAAATTCTGCTATAAAGTTCGCTAGTGCCTGTCCCTGGATGGCTCTCCGAGAGAGATAGGCAATGTCAAATTGAGTTGGTTCGATGTTCCACTTGAGTAACCTTCCAAATGTCTCAGGTCGCTGTAGGACCTAACATAATGGATTATCAGTGTAAACATTGATGGGACGAGCCTGAAAATAGGGGCAAAGCTTTCATGAAGCAATCAACAAGCAGTACGCCAATTTCTCAATTGTCAGGTAGTTCCTTTCAGCTCCTGTTAATCGCTTGCTGACGTAATAGACCGGTCTCTGGATCCGATTCTCCTCACGAATCAACGCGGCACTTATAGCATGTACCGATACGGCTAAGTAGATATACAAGTCTTCATGATCCATGGACTTTGACAAGATGGGAGGCTTCTCTAAGTGGTTCACCAAAGCTCGGAATGCATCTTCACAATCCCATGTCCATTCAAAGTTCCTTTTCCCTCTTCTAATTAAATTGAAGAAACGAATGCATTTATCGGTGGCTCTTGACATAAATCGACTTAGGGCAGCAAACTTCCCATTTAGACTTTGTACTTGCTTGATGGTCTTTGGCACTTGGATGTTGCGAATTGCTTGAATCTTCTTGCGATTAGCATTGATTCCACGAGCATTGATGATGAAACCCAAGAACTTTCCTAATGCAATGCCAAAAGAACACTTAAGAGGGTTGATCTTTATTTTGTAATATCAGAGGATATCGAACATTTATACTAAGTCTCTAATGTGGTCACTTGATCGTCGTGACTTCACGAGCATATCATCCACGTATACCTCCATGGTTTTTCTAATCTGATCTTTAAACATTCTTTTGACTTGGCAATGATAGGTCTCTCCAGCATTTTTCAATCCAAATGGCATTACCATTTAGCAGTACAATCCCACGTCGGTAATGAAACTGGTGTGCTCCTGATCGGGAATGTGCATCGGGATTTGGTTATATCCAGAGTATGCATCCATGGAAGACAGCAACTCGTGTCCTACATTGAGTCTACCAGCTGGTCGATCCTTGGAAGGGGAAAACTATCTTTTGGACACACCTTGTTCAAGTCCGAATAGCCAACACACGTTCGCCACTTTCCATTCGCCTTTCTCACAAGTATAGGATTAGATACCTGTTTAGGGTAGAGGACGTCGCGAATAAACCCATTTGCATTTAAGCCTATTCACCTTATCTTTAAGGGCATTAAATATCTCTGGATCCATGCCACGCTTTTTATGTTTCACCGGGACATGCCTTGGCTCGATATTTAATGTGTGGGTCGCAATGGCAGGTGAGATCCTATACATGTCAGAATGAGTCCAAGCGAACACATCAAGGTTCGCTCGGAGAAAATCAACAAGTTCTTTCATCATCGGGGGCCTGAGTTGTGATTCGATCTTTAGGACCCATGATAGGTCGTCATGGCTGACCGTGATGTCAGCTCAACCGGTGCAGCCTTGGTCGCTTTGGGTTCCTCCTAATTATCCCTTGGATCTATGTCTTTATAGAACCAGCTATAGTGCCCGGTCAAGGCCCAAGCATTGGTTGTCAATCTTCAGTGGTTTGGATGCGGAGAGACTTGTCCACACCCCTACCTTTCTCCTTCCATTGAGTGTTTCTCAATTCAGCAATATAGTAGGCACGTCCTGTCGTCTGATCACCATGCACAACTCCAACGCCGTTATCAGTTGGGAGTTTCAAAGTCAAACACCATGGGGCAAAGCTGCTCGGAATTCAGCTAGGGCTGGTCGGTTCATAAAAGCATTATATGGAGAGTCAACATCCAGGACAACAAATGGAAAAATCTACACTCTCCTGCGGTTACCTTCTCCCAACTCCATGGGCAATTCGACATATCCGACAGATTCGGTCGCGACACCGTTAAAGCCATGAATGTGGGCTTTTGACGTTTTTAAGTCCTTAGCTTCCATCCTCATCTGATCGTAAGCCTTTTTGAAAATTATATTTAAGGAACTTCCACAATCAACCAAAATCCTCCTCACTAAGGCGGGGCCGATCTTGGTCGATCCGACCATTGGGTCGATCATCGGTGCCTCCACCATGTCTACATCTTTGTTTCTGAGCATAATGTCATCTGCCATTGTATGCTGCTATTTTGCCAAAGCTCCATCCTCTGTACTCGAACAACATTCAAAATTCATATGCTTGATCGCGCTGGCATGGTGCTCCATCTCATGCCAACTCTTATCAGCTTGATGCGGTCCTCTGGCTATTGTATTGATCACTAATCACCCACCAGTCTGCGTAGGCTCCTCGGCCCTCTGCAGCGTTTGTCCTCAGTTGGGGTAAGATATCCCCTGCCTGCTATCCTGTGGAGCTTTAACAAACTGCTGTAGTTTTCTTTCCCGAATCAGTTTCCCAATAACACCCTGGAGATGCTTACATTCATTTGTGTTATGACCATAGTTCGTAGAACCGACAATATTTTTCCAGTCTGCTTCACGATCGATTCTTTCGGAGGTGGCTTCCTATACTGCATGGTATTGCATGTAGACAAGTAGACTTCCTTTAGAGACGTATTCAGTGATGTGTAGGTATCATACAATGGAATTCTAGGCTTTCCTCTTCTAGAATCCCTCATTTGCTCATGGTCCCTATCACCTCCTTTCTTTTGCTGATTTGGTTTATTCTGGACATTTACTTGAACTTTTCTGAAACTCTCCCCTGACTGTTTCATTGCAATGTTAATCTACATTCCTTCTTCACTTGGTCCTACAACATTCTTCTTTCTAGAGCATCTAGCTTCTTCTTTCCCCAAATACTGAGCAGCTTTTGCATAAAAACGTTCCAATGTTGCTGGTAGCTTTCCAGCTAATCAATCGCCAAGTCAGAATCCGGATCAATCCCTCTCGTTACCGCCATCAATATTGAATGGTCATTCGGATTACTAACTTCTGTGATAGTTGTATGAACTCTCTCCAAATAATCTTTCAGCGATTCTCCTGGAGCCTGGATCATGCTAGATAGGGACATTACATCTTTGGGGCGAGTTGCATGCATATAGAACTGCTTCACAAACTTCATTGCTAAATCATCAAATCTAGAGATTGACCATAGGGGTAACCTCATAAACCATAATGTTGCTATGCCAAAGAGAGTAATAGGAAAATATCTGCATTTTGTTGCATCATTAGCTCGTGCGGAATCCATCAGCCATTCATATCTCATGATGTGCTGCCTAGGGTCGATTTTTCCCTCGTAGGCAGGCATCGATGACATGTTGAACTTCCTTGGATACTCCGCATGTAGGATATTATCAATGAACGGGGTATGGCTTCTTGAGATCCCCCAATCATCATTGGTCAAGCCTTGGCTCTCCCTTACTAGCTGTCTGACCATAGCCGACAAGTCCGGTGTTTGGATGGTTGGAGCCAAGCGGTGGTCATGCTCCACCCCACGGTAATGGTCTAATCGATGTCTATAGGCCATACCACACCTTCTTGGCTCAGCATCCTCTCGATGTATATCACGTATGTTAACTTCATTGTCATTACGGGGTGGCATCTAGTCTGCATCCATCTGAACTCCAACATCCAAATCAATCGTGGCAGCTCCAGCTTGTACTCCAACATGAAGAGGCATGCTTCCTCCTCTGGAGGAGGGATCAGTGCCGGTCCCTATAGAGGGATCGACACCGATCGGTCTCAGAAAGCCGGGTTGGCTTGCCTATTGATGTCCAGAAGCTTTTGCATGATTTTCGTCAATTCTGCAACGTTTGTGCCTGTGATAATCATCTAATGAACTAGAAATCTCCAATGCAGAATAAAGGGTAGGCTCCCTCCTAGCTTTTCTACATTGTTGATCTCTGAGTTGATTCATTAGGTCGATATTGGCTTGAATCTGCTGATTCAACTGTCGGCGGCTATCCACTAGGTCTTTCATTAGATTATGGAAATCAGCTCTTGTGATGGAATCAGCCAGATTCTGGGCATCAACTGGATTGACAACATTCACATCCACTGGTAGATTGCTCAGACCTCCTTGCTGGATGCTAGCGTTATCATTTCCTACTGCATTCTGAGAAGTAGACTTAGTGTTCCTAACCATTTTTGATATTTTTCCTTAGACTTTTGCAAATCTGAATAGAACGAATATGCTTCTTGAAGATATTTATGGATCTCTTCGGGGGATTTATGCAATCTAGTAGGAACAAAGGGATCCAAATAGAGCTAAGTATATTCTTTCTCAATGAAAGCACCAAAATATTTGCACCCAAAATTTGGCACAAACACCCAATAAAGATTTTATAGAGAAATAAATAAAGAAAAGAAAATGAAAATAGAGAAAACAAGCAATTAAAATAATAAGAAACAAGAAACTAATAGAGACATAGCAATTTATAGTGGTTCGACGTTGTTTGCCTACGTCCATTTTGAATTGATAGCTTTATTTATCACTTTGTAAACTGAGTACAATAGGATCGGATGAAAATCCTTAGTTATAATAGAGTACAAAGCAACAAGCAACGTAAAAGTCTCAAAAATGAACAATCAAGCCTATATTTATAGAGGAAGATGGTGAAATATCTCCCTGAAAATTCGGCAGAAGGATCTCCAAAACCATATAGACCCATAAGTGGGATCGCATGGCCTAAATCCTAAGAAATAGGGATCGGTGCCGATCTCTATTTTGGAGAAATTTGGGGGTGCGATCCCTATGAGTGATTCTTCATGTTGTAATATGCTTAGTATCCAAGTTTCATGCCAATTGGATTAGTAGAACTTGAGTTATTGCTCGATCTTTGCTGCAATGTATGTTGTTTCTGATTCTAGCCGATCCCTATGGAGGGAAGAGAGTCAATCCCTCTTGCTTGACCCTTTGGATGTGTGCTAATTAAGGTAAGCTCCCTAAGGTCCCCACATCTTGTTCCCAAAATTTCATATGCATTGGACTTATGGATCTTGAGATATTGTTAGTTTTCTATTGAGCTACACTTGCTTGGCTGAAATATGCCGATCACTATTATTGAGAGGGATTATAGCCGATCCCTTTTCTACGTTGAATTATATTCCATACTTTGAACATTATACATTGCATATCTCTCAATTTCATTCGATCACATCTTCATATTATTTTCTGCACTTGATGTCTGGACCCCACAATCATCACTCTGGACTTTTTGGCCATAATGGAAATCGAATCTAACTTGTCCATTCAATTCGGATATAGTCGAGTCAAAATGCCGGATAATGCTCATGTAGACCATGTCATCCACTACAGACTTCAACTCCGTGTGTCTCCTATCAGCATATGTTTTCTACCTATCTTGTGCAGTCTTTATTCTTCTATGGATCAAATTCACTTTCTAGGTACTTTAAACTGGATCATTCTTCCGACCTCACTTGTTGACTTTTATACTGGCATATAACTTCAACCTGAATGTACGTGCACATGCAAACCTCTGCAATTCTTGATATCCACTCGAATAAAGTGATGTTGACATGCATCATAATAGATAACTTGAGCATAAGTATGCTCCAACGAAAATGTAGCCTTATGCAACCCACAATGCACATACCCAATGCCTTAAATCATTCTATAGTATACTAATTACTTCATCTTCTAGATACTAAGGTAAGACATCTCAAAAGTGGATGTTGTTCCCCTAGTATCTACTAACTTAGATCTTTTGTTATTCCTCCATTTCATCCAAGGGTATCCAAATCTGTTGATTTCTTAAACTGTTGAAAATAGCATAACTTCATTTCTAATTCAATTCAACTTAAGCTATCTCATTTTACATTTGTTCATTTCTCCAATCCTTCATCAATCATGGTACCTAGGTATAACGTTTATAGTATGCAAAGATTTATCCTAAGTTCTTTAGTATATAAGCAAATACTCAAGCATTCAAGTAGGGTAATCCTAACCTAGTTTCCTATTCAAACCTAGCAATTTAAAATCCTAAATCTAAGTGAAGTCCTAAATTTAAATGACATTGTAACCTAAAATTGTTTTAGCATCGAAGGTAATCGACTAAGTGGTCTATTGTTCACGTGCAACTGTTATGCAACACAAATATGCATCCTAAGTCGATGTGTCCCGAGCTTTCTTAAATAAATAGTCTTCTTCCTATCGGAGGGATGATACAAAGGAATCCTATTATCCATTGCTCCAAATCTTACCAAAAATCTCCAAGTCCTATTTTCTATGAAAATCATCTTCACATTCTCAATGCGTGCAAAAAGCAATTTTTTTCTTGATGAGAACTCAAATCCTTGAATTAACCAACCCTTGCACAATCTTGACTCTAACTTCATCTAGGATATCTTTTGTAGTTTGAACCTCCAAAATTGACCATTTCTTAATGCCATCCCATCAACTAGACCTTTTCCCCAAACGTAACTTCTCATTATTTTATTCTAGCTATTTTACGGTCGAGATAACTCAATATGTAATAGTGATTGCCATTTTAACCTAGTAGATATAATGACCAATACTTAACTAACACCATACCCAATACTCATCTAGGAACATTTACAATGGGCGATGTCCTAGCCTAGTAAACATTTTATAGAACTCTAGTCACCTCAGCCCCAACAACATACTTGTAGTTGCGACGACAACTCAAGTACCAATTACTTTATAAATATCACCATATAACGTATATTATAAAACGACAACCTACTTGCTTGGTTACCTATAATTCCCTAAGTCAAAGACAATATGCTTGGTACCTATAACCTCCCAAGCTAAAAGCAACATGTGTGGCGCAACGTTATCCGAAATATCAGATCAACACCACCCACGCACAAGTAATCTAACTCATCTTCCTCTTCTAACGATGTTAAAAAAACTAACACTTTCAGGGACCTATAACTTAAATCACCACTAAGACTTAAGAGCAAAACAATAGCTATCATCTCAAGATCATTGGTTGGATAATCCTTCTCGTGTACTAGTCCGTAACCCCTTTAAATAAAAGCATGCTCAAATTCCAAGTTCCATGGAAAACTAAAGTCTTCTTATAGTGCCAGCCAAACCGAGAAAACCTCTTACATCCGTAGCATTCTTTAATGCAATAAAATATATTGTCTTACTCTTTCTTTACTGTAAAAATATGTCTTACCCAATTCATACTTTCCAAAATTTCTTGCGAAAATATTCTACAATTTAAACTATACTTGGGTACAAAAACATCAAGTGGTGTTCACTCTTCAGTATTACAAGAAGGCTGATTTAGTACTCTATCCTTCCAATCCAAATGTTAATTGAAAAGTTCACTAAATCTCCATGTTACTTCCCATCTCTACCTCATCAGTTCAATGCTTCTAAACTTTATAATCAATTCAGTCCTTATAGGATGGGTAATCCTATTTATCTAACTCCAATTTAGTTCTTTCCTTTTAAATTTAAGTGATAATTGTAATAATACTTTCACTTTATTAACTTTTTTTTCAAAATCTTTTTTATTAACATCATTTCCACAAAACTAGTAAATTTCCAAAAATATAAAATCTTCTCTTTAATTTCAACAGACATTTCATTTTTTACAAAAATCATGACATCTTTCTTTAATTAATTTTTTTCCCAAACGGTTTCGCTTAACTTAGAAAAGTGGTCATATAAACATATCGTTCTAAACTTCTCCTTTGCAAAATAAGAAATTTTCACAAAAGTGTATTTTAAAAAAAACGTGATGTTTTAACCTACTATATTTAAATTGTGATAGAAATATTTATAAAAGACATTTTCAAGCACCGACCATTTCTTATTTATAAAAGAGATCTAAAAGCCGGGTTTTACATACTTCTAAAATTTCCTTTCTAAAGTTTCATTATCAAAAGCAAAATACACATCAAGGTAAGTGCAACAATGTGTCCTAAAAAACAAAAGCTTTAAAGAATTTATTAAAAATAGTTTTTTGTTAAACTCTTTTAATTCTACTTTTTAAATAAATTTCATAAAGTTTGTTTAATCATTTCATAGAAAACCTATAACGACCCATAAATTAGATAATTTTATTTATTTATTTATTTATTTAATTTGAAATTTTGTGATACTTTAAACAATAAAATTTTGAAATTTAAATTTGGTATTTGAAATGCGTCTGTTTTAACATAGCAACTGGTAAATTTTCATCAAATAATTTGGAAGTTTATTTTCTAGTGTAATTTTATTTCAATTTTTATCAGTTAAAAATTGACGATAATAAAAGTGTTCTAAAACCTAAATATGTCAACATGAGAAAATTTATTTAGAACACTCTGAATAAGACTGCATAATTTGTTTCGCAAATTTTGGACGTTTCTAGCTCCGTTTGGATTTTTCCGTACGGAATAGCAGCGTTTATCGGTACCGATTATCGACTTTTGATCGGATAATTGTACCACTGGTATCTGTATACCGTTTTGATCGTCTCGTAGTGCTGATATCTGCAGTATATTCAATTCAATTTTTTTTTGAAGTCCGATACACAGCAGAATCCGCAGAAACGGTTTTTGTATCGGTACCGTTTTAAACTTTCTGAATTCCTTTGATAGTTCACTTATCCACCGTGTCACTTCAATAGTCATCTGCTTTTAATAATTCTAGAAAGTAAACTCCTAACCATTGGTTTTCACTGTGTTCAATATATACAGGTTAATTTTCATTTATTTTCGGTTGCTCACATCCTTTCACATGTAAATATTATATATTTTTCATATATATTTATTTGTCTGTGTCATTTCAACTTGCTTACAACACTGTTCCTTCTTCTCCCATTTATTTTGCCTTGTCCCTTTACATCTCTCACCAACGGAAGTCATACAGCCTCCTGCCGAATTCACCTCGGCCACCACGTGCTTGGCCACCTCAACACCTTCACCCTGTTCGAGCATCCACCCACACTCTTCAATTCCTTGCCCAAAACCTGTCTCCGACTTTGCCTGCAACCGCCGAGTGCTCGCAACCCTTGACAACCGGAACTCCATTCCGAGACTACCCTTTTCCTCTAGCTTCTTACCCTCCGCTGGCCTTCGTCGACTCCACTTCCACCATAGCCGACCTTCGTTGATCTTCCCTGCCACATGCCGATCCCATGCAGCCATCTTCTTCCACCCTCCTGGCCTCTACCGTGCAGTTTTCTTATCATGGTATGTATATATAAGTATGTTAAGATATAATTGGCATATATACGTATGGCAAGTCTACATTTGGATATTATTAATATATGGTCTGCATATAGTATATATGTTATATATATTGAAATCTGTTAATTGGTATTATGCATGAGTTCTATTTTGTATAAATATATTAGATGATAAAGTCATATATTTTACATATATTAGATGATAAAGTCAAGTCTGCATTTGGTTTTGTACTTAAACTATGGTTTGTGGTATATATATTTGTGTTTAAGATTTGATACATATATATTATATATTCCTATAGTATTAGTATACATGTAACAATTTTACGCAGAGCATGTGTAATATATGTATCAGTTTATATAAGAATTTAAGGTTTGATTTGTTATAAAATATAAAGTTTATACAAGATTTGTTTGTATCCATTTATGTATATTAAAAATTTGTGGTAAGTTATGAAAATGAATTTGTTTAGTGATTTTGCTGTTTATATATATATATCAGCTTATATATTAGTATAATATACTGTTGATTTCAAAGTATATATATAGGAATTTTATTTATGTTCGAACTAAATATGGATTTGAAATTTTATGTTTTGGAATTTATTTTAGAATATATATATAACGGTATAAGAAGTATAAAGCATTTTATATCATTTCAATATATATTTACGGTAAATACATATTTTCTGTTAGTGATAATTATATATTGTTTATAGCTTATATATATAGTTTATTTTATTGATTTCGGTTGTGAAATATATTGACAAAAGTATATATATTTACCTAAGCTATATATATGTGGTCTATGATAAATGTGAGTTAGTTTATATTGTTGATTTTCTAATTATATTATATATATAGCCTGTGTTGTTATTTTATACGGTTTGTAGATATATAGTATGGTTTTATATGTTACTGTATGTGTTAATATATATGTTAAGTGATGTCGGTTAGTATATATGAGTTTATAAAGCTTTGTTTGTAGTTTTCTTTTATAATTAATATGTAAAAATGTATGTATTGTCTCTGAAAATCTTAGTACAGCAACTGCCGTAGGTAAACAATTGTGTATATATTATTATTAGTTGTTGTATATAGGTGTTTAATATATATATTATATTATGTATAAGGAAGTATTAACTTACAACCGTATATGTATATATGTATTGATTTAAAAATATGTAAGTATTCTGCATTCTCATAAGTAAATATATATATTTACTTCAAATTTATTACGAAGATATGTTGTTTTATTTATGTGTTATTATTTAAACAATGATTTTGAAATAACTATATATATTTAAATTTAAAAGTGTTTGAATTGAGAACATGATTTCATAAATAGTTATATATGATTATATATGTATATAAGTTCACTTATACCATTTGTCATCATCGATCGGTTCTAATTTTATTTTGTCAATCCCTTATTTATCAGCCTTGTTAGTCCAATTCGTGCCATCTAGCTTTGTTTCGGGATTCGTGCTGGGATTCGTAACTCATCTCATTCTCTCTCATCTCTTGCCTCGAAAGGTGAGCAATCACTCACGATTAACATTCTTATATTTATTAAATTTGATTTCAATTGGAACGATAAATGAAATATGTTGCTGTTAGTATTCATTTTGCTATATATATACCATTATCTGTATTTGTTCACCTGTGACATCTGACACTATTATCTGTTATTTATGCTGATGATATATGCCTGTTACTGTTGTTATATTATTATCATATCTGTTATCACTCTGCAAGTTCCCTGTTAGTATAGAAATCACTATGGGTTGAAATGATACATACCCGAACGGACTTTAGAATAGGAGAAAATCGTTATGGGTTGAAATGATAGACCCAAGCGATTTTCATTAAATTGAATTTGGGATTGTGGGTTGAAATAATATATACTCGTATATATATTTAAATTGCGGATTGAAATGATAAATATCTGTATCACTTGACCATAGGGTAGAAAATTTTATACAGACATCGTTGGTCTATATTTATAAATATTTCGAAATGATTTCTATGGGTTTGAAAAGAAATATATGGTTTTGATAAATATTGATTTTTTTAAAGTTGATCTAATAAAGTTGATACATAATATGTTTAAGTATTTATTAAAATTTATATTTTCAAATATAGAGTTTGAAATGATTTAGGTTGAAAAGATAATTTGAAATTGATTTGAAAATCTATATTTATTTAAGAATCATACTTAAATAAGTTTGGGTTGAAATTTATTAAATTTGAAATTGTAAAGGTATGTTTATAACTTGAATTTGATTAAAAGTGACTTAAGTGAGTATTTCAAATTTATATAAATTTAAATGGGATATTTTGTTTATTTAAATTTGTAAACTGAACTTGTTTTAGATGTTATTGAAATGTTGAATATTTAAAGCTTTGAAAACTGAATTGAAATTTAATGGATTATTTTATGGTTCAAATATGTATTTGAAAATTGATAATTTGAAATGGTTTATTGAGAAGCTGAATCGAGTTGAAATTGATGATTTGAGATTTGATTAAATTATAATTTTGGAAGTCGTGTTGATTTGAATCGATTGGTGACATTGGGGAAACTATCTTTGTGATATCCCGGAATTTCAAGGAATTTAAAATGTGATAATCTCTTAATTAATTATTTAAAATTGGTAAAGATTGTTGTTTTCAAACAATAATAATAATAATGTGATGTTTATAAATATAGATATAAGTGGGTTTTAAAATAGAATTATTATTTTCAAGTTAATAAGGTGTCTATTTAAATATATATATATATATATATATATATATATATATGTATTTAAGTTGTTTTAATAAGGTGTTTGTTTAAAATTAATATCTATATTTATTTGGATTGATTTTAAATTAGATTTTTAATTGAATTTGAATTTGAATTGGATTTAAATTTGAATCTTTAAAGATAATGATTTTAAATATTTTGGATTTAAAATTATATGAAATAAGTTTTATTTAAAATAAGATTTGTTTTCCCTAAAAAGATTTCATTTATATAAATTTGGAAAGTATTTATTAAATAGTAATAAATACAAAAGTTTTATATTAACATTTAAGAATGGATTAAAAATATTATATATGGTTTTATTTAAAATCTAATTGGTTTTTATTTTATTTTCTTTAAAAAGTTTCATTTATATATAAGTAAGAAAAGCATTTATAAATTAAGAAATGTATTAATTATTAGGAAATTTATTATAAAAGCTTTTAAAATCTTTTAAAAATAATATAAAAATGCTTAATTACAAGTGTTAGCCTCTAAATCATGCTAAGTAACATGTGTTAAGAAATTAGATAAGGTAAGGAACAAGTGTCATTTCCTCTTTATTTTCTTTTTATTTTAATAAATCGAAATAAACTCTATTTAAACTCCTATCTTCCTTTTCATTTTCTTTTTCTATCATCTTTTCAAAAACTAAAAGAACAAACCTGTAAACCTTCTTCAAAACAACTCAGTTCAAAATCAAAAGCCAAAGTCTGTAACATCCTCAAAGCATTTTCAAAACCCTGTAAAAGTATTTTTCAAATCTGAAGTTCAACAAATTTGTAAAACTCTTTTTTAAAAGCCTAAGCCTGTAACCAATTCTCAAAAGCACTTTCCTAAGCCTGTAATCTTTTCCTCAAAACAACCTGAAAGCATTTTACAAAAGCTCAAGCTCAAAATCAAAATCTGTAACCAATTTTCAAAACTCAGAGCAAAACCTGTAACAGTTTTCGAAAGCTTGTAACCTCTTTATCAAAGCCTGTTGCATTTTTCAAAACTGCAACCTGGAATCAAGTTTGAACCATCATCAGCATGTTCCAATTTTTCAATCATTCCAGTTTCAAATCTTCAACCTTCTCAAGCATTCAAGTTTTCAAAAATCAAAGTTTCCAGGAATCAAGCATTTTTATCAAAGCTCTGCTCATCTTTTTGTTCAGGTGAGTAAACATATAATTTAAAAAGTTTAAGTAGATGAATATTACTTGTGAAGTTTCTGTGATGATGATGCCCTGCATGTGTATATATAAGTATAAAATATTTATATATGAATGTGTTTATGTGTGCATGTCTAGTTGTATTCATGCTCTTCTATATTTTCATATTTCAAAGTTTAAATATAAATCAAAATCCTTTCTCTCTTCCTCTGATTTCTAATAAGATTTAGTTTTCAAACAATAAATGTTTGTTTAGTCATAGATTTAATCTTAAAAATGAATTTAAGCAAAATATTTAGAAGTTTATCTGGAAAATGGAAAAACAGTAGAAATTCTTTTAAACATGTTAAAATTGATCATTTTAATTTGTTGTTTCAAGATTATAACTTGAATCTATTTTGAAAGTTAGGATTTTTAAAACAAAAATCACAATTTTTAACATGGTATCGAGTGTACAATTTGGATATGACCAGAAATTGGGTTTTTGGGTTTTTCTGGTGACTGGAGAGTGGTGAGGCCTCGGGGTTTCGTCTGAAGCAAGGCTGGTGATCAGGGATGTTGGGAAAAATAGTGGAAGTGGCCATCGTTCGACGTGGCGTCGGCGGTGGGCGAGAGTAGGGTTTTGGAGGCCATTTTGGTTGAGGGTGTTGTTAGGTTGATTTCGTCGCCGGTGGTGGTTCGAGTTGGACCGGACCATGAGGAAACATTGCGTAAGGTAGTGACGTAGCTTTGGTCGGAGTCGCGAGTTGTCTGGTGGTCAGAGGCGATGACAGGTGGTGGTTTTGTTAGCGGGTTTGGGTTCCTGTGTGTAATCGAATGGCTCGATTTTGTTTTTTTCCAGCGAATTCGTGGTGCTAGGTGCTCGAGTTGATCGGTGAGGTCGTAGGCATCTGGAGGATAGTCGCAGTGATGATCGTAGTTAGTCGGAGTAGGCGTGCATGTGCACACGTGCACGGTAGTGGCTGGTTTGTTGCGGTTGTGTGTTCGAGAGTGCGGAAGAAGGGTTGAGCTCTGGTGAGGCTCGACGTTTTCACAAGTTTGACTCGAAGGGAAGAGAGAGCGTGAGTTGCTCGGAGGTTTACTCGGGAAATTTGAGAGTTTTCTCGGGTTGTTTATGTGGGGTTGCCAGGTTTTAGGCTTTAAGAAAATTTTAACCAGATTTTTAAAACAAAAGTAAAAACAAGAACAGTAAAAAAAAAAGAGAAATGTTTAGGTAAGTTTAAAGTTTTAAAGTTTTTAAATTGTTTTAGTTTTCAAAAAGAAATGTTACTAAGTTTTAAAAAGTGTATTTAAAATTGAATATGTTTTCAAAAGCAATATAAACCATGTTTTCCAAAGTGAAATTTATTAAACATGTTTTTAAAGTTAGTAAAGCAATTAAGTTTTTAAAGGGAAATTTCAACAAGTTCCAAAGTAAAGTTTTTTCTTTAAGGATTTAAAATGGTAAGTTAAATGATTATTTTATTTTAAAACTTAATTAATGATTTAATTAAGTAAAATTAATTATTAAGATAAAATGTTTTAATGATAATTAAGGTATTAATAATATATTGTTTTATCTTAAGGATAATTAAAGTTTTAATGATTTAAGATTAATTAAGTTAATTAAGAAAATTTAAATATAATTAATTATTTAATTAATTAATGATAAATGATTAATTAAGAAATTAATTAATACTAATTAATTAATTTAATTAAATCAATAATTAAGATTGATTAAATCAATGATGAGAAATTAATTAATTTGTAACTTGTAATTAATTAATTAAGTTATTAGAGGTTGATTAATTTGTAATTTAGAAATACTTAATTAAGTTTATTAATTAATAATTAGGTTTTATTAATTAATAATTAAGAAATAATTAATCTATAAAGATTAATTAAGGATTAATTAGCTGATAATTAAGGATTAATTAATTTGTTATTAAGTTTTATTAATTGATAATTAAGGTTTATTAATTAATAATTAAAAGAATAATTAATCTATAATTAAAGATTAATTAATTTGTTTAAGGGTAATTAAGAGATGAATTACTCAAGTGTAATTAATAAAATGAATGTGATTAATTTAAGTTAATTAATTTGTAAATTAATTAAAGATAATCACTTGATAAAGGATTAAGTATGAATACTTAATAAGATTGATAAGTGTAATTACTTAGTGAAGTAATTAATGTATAATTACAAGATGTAATTAATTAAAGGGAATTACTCAATGGGAAGTAATTGAAGTATAATTACTTTGTAACAGTAATTAAGGATTAATTATTTGGTGTAATTAATTAAAGGATCAATATAATTAATTAAGGAGTTAATTAATTAGGGTAAGTAATTACAGGATGGTAATCACTATTTATGATTTATTTAAGGTTAATTAATGGAGGTAATTTATTAAAGTTTAATTAATTAATATAATTAATTAAGGATTAATGTAATTAATTATAGTTAATTAATTAATGAAGTAAATAAATGGTTAATTACTGTTAATGGTTAAGAATAATTAATTTTTGAAATTAATTAAAGGATAATTACTTTATGTAATTAATTAATAATTAATCAAGGATGATTAATATTTAATGAGTAATTAATTAATTAAAGGTTTGTAATTAATTAATGATTGATTAAGCAAAGTTAGATAATTAATTCTTAAGTAATTAATTTAATTTAAGTTAATTAAATTAATTATAACATAAGGTTAATAATTGTTGCTTATGGATGATTGTTGTGTAGAATATTTGAATTGGATGATATCTATTGGATGATATGCTGTGATATTCTATGATATGATATTGGATATATATGTGATAAATGTGTGATATTTATCTGTTAATGCTGTGTGAATTCAAGTATTGAATTGAATTAAATTGTTTAAACCTTAAACAACTTGGCCTTTAAGATACGTTTGGATTTCGATGAGACCGGGATCAGGAATCAAATTTGATTATCCAAAAACCACATCGATCCAAGTTAAACGATAGGTTGTGACATCTCAAAGAGAAGATCGAGATGGAGTTTAAAGTGCAAGGGTTATTGTCATTAACTCTGAGGGTGATTCCAAAATGAGTGTAACGAGATAATGCCTTCGGTTTCATTCGAACCCGGAACGAACTTGTATGGATTGAATGCTTTTAGAACATCGTCAGGTGGACGATGAGCATTCTAAGATAGATGTGTTCTATAAAGGTAATCGTAGCCTCAAGCCTCATCAACCGGGAATGGCTAAAACAAGAGAGGTGCAGCAAGGCTAAGTGAGTCGCGCTCAAGTAGGACAAAATTTCCCCTGTCTAGAGTCCCTTTTTATTCGGCTGTGTTGGCGGTTGCTAGCTACAACCGCGGGATTGTCTTGTTCGGGACTATCCAGTAAGGGATGGTTTCGACTTTGTGTTGCAGGGGGTCGGGAGTGATCCTCGGTACGTTGATCTAGGCCACGTACTGTGATAGGCGGTACCCCAGTAGCCCTGCCATTGTATGGAAATCCAACTTCCAATAAGTGCCATCAGACTTGATTGTATACCTATGTATGTTGGAATTTAATGAATGTAACAATTTCGGCTATGTGAATATTTATTTGGAAACCCTAGACACTATTATTATATAACCGGATTTCCTATCAAAGTTTTGGTTAGCGTAAGGTAAAAACATTTCCTTGTTTATGTGTGGGAAGTCTTACGTGATACCTTTGTTTTCAAAAGGTTTTGAAGTTAAGAAACTTTAACCCGTTTACTCACACCAGACCCATGTCTGACCCAAGTGTTTATTCTGTTTTTGTTAAACTCTTGGGTACTAAAATTTTTACGAGTAGCCAAGGGATTCATGTTTGCTTTGATGAATACTGGAGGAGAAATGGAGTAGGAGGCTTCAGCGTTGTAGATATATATAGTAGTTTCGCTGTGTTGATCTCTGTGTAATTTTCTGTGATGTATTTTGAGTTGTAATAACTAGATAGGTGTTTATAACTGTCTAGTATGTGATGTATAATCTGTGTAACTCTGATAGTTGTTGTATATTATGTAATACTTATGTGATTAATATAATTTATTCGTTCCGCTGTTGAGATTCTGATGTTATTTCTTCTTTCTTTTCTATCTTTTCTCTTTTCTATCCCTTTCTTTCTTATTGATGATGCGTCTTTCTGTGGAGAGAAAGGCAGGTCGTTTCATTTGGTATCAGAGCTCTTGGTTGAGTGAATACCTAGGCTCTAGAGTGGTGTCTATCTTAAGAGAGAGTATTTGTAATTTTTATATAACTATATATATATATTCTACCTATTTGTTGGGTTACCTGTTCGGGTTTTCCAATATAAGTTATAAAGGTAGAAAGGGTAGTGGTGTGTGTAACACGACTACCAATGGTTGGAGTTTGAATGTTTGAGGTTGGAAGTGTATCTGTCGAGACTTAGACCTAATACCGTCTCGAGTGAGCTTTGCTATGGTGTAAGGATTTCATTGATCTCTGAAGGAAACCTATTAAGGTTCGTAGTCCATCATTGTAGTGTAAGTTTGACTGCGCTCATGTGAGCAGATTTTTGAGAGTTTGGACCTTCAGTTGAGTTGAAGCAAGTGATGGTATCTTGGCAACTCAGGAAGTAGTAGCTGCGTGATGAGATACAGTGACTATGGATGTCTCCGAAAATGTTTTCTTTTGGAACAAGTTTAAGGAAGTGTGTCTGCTTCGGTGTTGTGGCTGAGTTCAGCAGGGTGTTTGAGTTTGGTTTGAGGTACGAGTTTCTCAAGAAGCTTTGGATAGGAAGTCTTGGCATCTGTGTCAGCGGTGCAGCTCAGAAGTGTTTTATGTTCCAGCAGGAAGATTTTTTGGCTTTGCAGTTTTCTAAAGGTAGAATTCAGTAGTAGCTAAGTGGATCCGTTTCTTCGATGGATTGGTTAAATAGCATAAGCTATTCTGATTGGTTAAGAGAGAATAGTATCTTTGGATATTGGACTGGATAGGATCGCAAAAGTGACTTGCGATAGTTGAGTGTTCTCTTGGGTTATCAGAGATTTTCTGGATGTCTTTAGGGAAGTCAGAGGTTTGTCAGCATTAGAGATTGAGTTTCCGTATTGACTAGGATTCCAGGAGTGGTACCGGTAGTTCAGCTAGGTAGAAGAATGTCTCCTAGAGAAAGGATTTGGTGAAGCAGCTCAGTATTTCATGGAACTTCTGAGTTTTCTTTTTATGGATCTGTTGAACCATATTTCCAGGATGTGTTGTCTAGTTTGTGCTCGAGTTCATCGACGGCATTCTCATATACTCCAGATCAGAGTTGTGCAGCGAAAGCAAGGTGGCAGCTGTTCTAGAGTGGAAGCAACTTGAAGTTGCAGTATTAGAGAGTTTCTACAGGAAATATTTCTGGATTTTAGTCCAGATTGGTGAGTGCATCTGTTTTGTCTTTTCCGGATAGGAGAAGTAAGTTGTAGTCTACTGATAATGGTGGAGTAGAGTTTGTGTTCTGGATTTTCGGTAGATCTTGAGAGGATCATTTTGTTAAGTTGTTTTTGGTCCAGTTTGTTTCAAGAAGCATCAGCGAAGGTTGAGCTGATCGGAATGGATGTAGGCAGCCCAGGATCGTCAGAAGAGTTCTGTGGATAAGAAACGGAGGAATTTGGAATTCGAAGTTGGAGACTTCGTTGTTGTTGAGGTTTTCTCCTGTAAAGGGAGCAATAAGATTGGGTAAGACCAGGAAGTTAGCTCCGTTGTATATTGGATTCTTCTGAGTTTTTGTAAGGAATAAGTGTTTGGCTTTTAAGATTTGAATTGCCAGTTTAGAAGACTGGGATTCAAGGTATTTCACGTATCTCTGAGGGAATACGTGTATGGTCCATCACTAGTTTTAGAACCAGTAGTCCTGAAGGATTTGGTAGTTGATCAGATCTTGACTGTGGTCAGATCTCTTGTGTAGATTGTAGATCTAGATGAGTAGGAGCTCAGTAGCTTAGTAGTATAGCTAGTTTTGGATTCAGTAGAGCGAGTATTCCAGTGTCTATACCTGGGAAACTCGGGGATAAATTTTAGGAAGCTTATCCGGTTCTGTGTCCGGATAGCTAGTGTTTATTGTTTGATTGAATTGGTTGTTTGGATGAAATTGTTTGTTTGGTTGTGTATGGCTGATAGGTATGCTTAGATTGTTTGAATAAAAACTTTTGGATTATCTTTTGTTTTAAATTTCGGGGACGAAATTCTTTTAAGGGGGAGAAATGTGATATCCCGGAATTTCAAGGAATTTAAAATGTGATAATCTCTTAATTAATTATTTAAAATTGGTAAAGATTGTTGTTTTCAAACAATAATAATAATAATGTGATGTTTATAAATATAGATATAAGTGGGTTTTAAAATAGAATTATTATTTTCAAGTTAATAAGGTGTCTATTTAAATATATATATGTATTTAAGTTGTTTTAATAATGTGTTTGTTTAAAATTAATATCTATATTTATTTGGATTGATTTTAAATTGGATTTTTAATTGAATTTGAATTTGAATTGGATTTAAATTTGAATCTTTAAGATAATGATTTTAAATATTTTGGATTTAAAATTGTATGAAATAAGTTTTTTTTAAAATAAGATTTTTTTCCCTAAAAAGATTTCATTTATAAAAAATTTCGAAAGTATTTATTAAATAGTAATAAATACAAAAGTTTTATATTAACATTTAAGAATGGATTAAAAATATTATATATGATTTTATTTAAAATCTAATTGGTTTTTATTTTATTTTCTTTAAAAAGTTTCATTTATATATAAGCAAGAAAAGCATTTATAAATTAAGAAATGTGTTAACTAATTAGGAAATTTATTATAAAAGATTTTAAAATCTTTTAAAAATAATATAAGAATGCTTAATTACAAGTGTTAGCCTCTAAATCATGCTATGTAACATGTGTTAAGAAATTAGATAAGGTAAGGAACAAGTGTCATTTCCTCTTTATTTTCTTTTTATTTTAATAAATCAAAATAAAATCTATTTAAACTCCTATCTTCCTTTTCATTTTCTTTTTCTATCTTCTTTTCAAAAACTAAAAGAACAAACCTGTAAACTTTCTTCAAAACAACTCAGTTCAAAATCAAAAGCCAAAGTTTGTAACCTCCTCAAAGCATTTTCAAAACCCTGTAAAGTATTTTTCAAATCTAAAGTTCAACAAATTTGTAAAACTATTTTTCAAAAGCCTAAGCCTGTAACCAATTCTCAAAAGCACTTTCCAAAGCCTGTAATCTTTTCCTCAAAACAACCTGAAAGCATTTTACAAAATCTCAAGCTCAAAATCAAAATCTGTAACCAATTTTCAAAACTCAGAGCAAAACCTGTAAGTAGTTTTCAAAAGCCTGTAACCTCTTTATCAAAGCCTGTTGCATTTTTCAAAACTGCAACCTGGAATCAAGTTTGAACCATCATCAGCATGTTCCAGTTTTTCAAACATTCCAGTTTCAAATCTTCAACCTTCTCAAGCATTCAAGTTTTCAAAAATCAAAGTTTCCAGGAATCAAGCATTTTTATCAAGGCTCTGCTCATCTTTTTGTTCAGGTGAGTAAACATATAATTTAAAAAGTTTAAGTAAGTAGATGAATGTTTCTTGTGAAGTTTATGTGATGATGATGCCTGCATGTGTATATATAAGTATAAAATCTGTATATATGAATGTGTTCATGTGTGCATGTCTGGTTGTATTCATGCTCTTCTCTGTTTTCATATTTCAGAGTTTAAATATAAATCAAAATCCTTTCTCTCTTCCTCTGATTTCTAATAAGATTTAGTTTTCAAACAATAAATGTTTGTTTAGTCATAGATTTAATCTTAAAAATGAATTTAAGCAAAATATTTAGAAGTTTATCTGGAAAATGGAAAAACAGTAGAAATTCTTTTAAACATGTTAAAATTGATCATTTTAATTTGTTATTTCAAGATTATAACTTGAATCTATTTTGAAAGTTAGGATTTTTAAAACAAAAATCACAATTTTCAACATGGTATCGAGTGTACAATTTGGATATGACCAGAAATTGGGTTTTTGGGTTTTTCTGGTGACTGGAGAGTGGTGAGGCCTCGGGGTTTCGTCTGAAGCAAGGCTGGTGATCAGGGATGTTAGGAAAAATAATGGAAGTGGCCATCGTTCGACGTGGCGTCGGCGGTGGGCGAGAGTAGGGTTTTGGAGGCCTTTTTGGTCGAGGGTGTTTTTAGGTTGATTTCGTCGCCGGTGGTGGTTCGAGTTGGATCGGACCATGGGGAAACGTTGCGTAAGGTAGTGACGTAGCTTTTGTCGGAGTCGCGAGTTGTCTAGTGGTCAGAGGCGATGACAGGTGATGGTTTTGTTAGCGGGTTTGGGTTACTGTGTGTAATCGAATGGCTCGATTTTGTTTTTTTCCGGCGAATTCGTGGTGCTGGGTGCTCGAGTTGATCGGTGAGGTCGTAGGCGACGGGAGGATAGTCGCAGTGATGATCGTAGTTAGTCGGAGTAGGCGTGCATGTGCACACGTGCACGGTAGTGGATGGTTTGTTGTGGCTGTGTGTTCGAGAGTGGAGAAGAAGGGTTGGGCTCGGGTGAGGCTCGACGTTTTCACAAGTTTGACTCGAAGGGAAGAGAGAGCGTGAGTTGCTTGGAGGTTTACTCGGGAAATTTGAGAGTTTTCTCGGGTTGTTTATGTGGGGTTGCCAGGTTTTAGGCTTTAAGAAAATTTTACCCAGATTTTTAAAACAAAAGTAAAAACTAGAATAGCAAAAAAAAGAGAAATGTTTATGTAAGTTTAAAGTTTTTAAATTGTTTTAGTTTTCAAAAAGAAATGTTACTAAGTTTTAAAAAGCATATTTAAAATTGAATATGTTTTCAAAAGCAATATAAACCATGTTTTCCAAAGTGAAATTTATTAAACATGTTTTTAAAGTTAGTAAAGCAATTAAGTTTTTAAAGGGAAATTTCAACAAGTTCCTAAGTAAAGTTTTTTTTTCAAGGATTTAAAATGGTAAGTTAAATGATTATTTTATTTTAAAACTTAATTAATGATTTAATTAAGTAAAGTTAATTATTAAGATAAAATGTTTTAATGATAATTAAGGTATTAATATTATAATGTTTTATCTTAAGGATAATTAAAGTTTTAATGATTTAAGATTAATTAAGTTAATTAAGAAAATTTAAATATAATTAATTATTTAATTAATTAATGATAAATGATTAATTAAAAAATTAATTAATAGTAATTAATTAATTTAATTAAATCAATAATTAAGATTGATTAAATCAATGATGAGAAATTAGTTAATTTGTAATTTGTAATTAATTAATTAAGTAATTAGAGGTTGATTAATTTGTAATTAAGAAATACTTAATTAAGTTTATTAATTAATAATTAGGTTTTATTAATTAATAATTAGGTTTTATTAATTAATAATTAAGAAATAATTAATCTATAAAGATTAATTAAGGATTAATTAACTGATAATTAAGGATTAATTAATTTGTTGTTAAGTTTTATTAATTGATAATTAAGGTTTATTAATTAATAATTAAAAGAATAATTAATCTGTAATTAAAGATTAATTAATTTGTTTAAGGGTAATTAAGAGATGAATTACTTAAGTGTAATTAATAAAATGAATGTGATTAATTTAAGTTAATTAATTTGTAAATTAATTAAAGATAATCACTTGATAAAGGATTAAGTATGAATACTTAATAAGATTGATAAGTGTAATTACTTAGTGAAGTAATTAATGTATAATTACAAGATGTAATTAATTAAACGGAATTACTTAATGGGAAGTAATTGAAGTATAATTACTTTGTAACAGTAATTAAGGATTTATTATTTGGTGCAATTAATTAAAGGATTAATATAATTAATTAAGGAGTTAATTAATTAGGGTAAGTAATTACAGGATGGTAATAACTGTTTATGATTTATTTAAGGTTAATTAATGGAGGTAATTAATTAAAGTTTAATTAATTAATATAGTTAATTAAGGATTAATGTAATTAATTATAGTTAATTAATTAATGAAGTAAATAAATGGTTAATTACTGTTAATGGTTAAGAATAATTAATTTGTGAAATTAATTAAAGGATAATTATTTTATGTAATTAATGAATAATTAATCAAGGATGATTACTATTTAATGAGTAATTAATTAATTAATTAAAGGTTTGTAATTAATTAATGATTGATTAAGCAAGGTTAGATAAATAATTCTTAAGTAATTAATTTAATTTAAGTTAATTAAATTAATTATAACATAGGGTTAATATTTGTTGCTTATGGATGATTGTTGTGTAGAATATCTGAATTGGATGATATGCTGTGATATTTTGTGATATGATATTGGATATATCAGTGATAAATGTGTGATATTTATCTGTGAATGTTGTGTGAATTCAAGTATTGAATTGAATTAAATTGTTTAAACCTTAAACAACTTGGCCTTTAAGATACGTTTGGATTTCGATGAGACCGGGATCGGGAATCAAATTTGATTATCCGAATACCACATCGATCCAAGTTAAATGATAGGTCGTGACATCTCAAAGAGAAGATCGAGATGGAGTTTAAAGTGCAAGGGTTATTGTTGTTAACTCTGAAGGTGATTCCAAAATGAGTGTAACGAGATAATGCCTTCGGTTTCGTTTGAACCCGGAATGAACTTGTATGAATTAAATGCTTTTAGAACATCGTCAGGTGGACGATGAGCATTCTAAGATAGATGTGTTCTATAAAGGTAATCGTAGCCTCAAGCCTCATCAACTGGGAATGGCTAAAACAAGGGAGGTGCAGCAAGGCTAAGTGAGTCGCGCTCAAGTAGGACAAAATTTCCCCTGTCTAGAGTCCCTTTTTATTCGGTTGTGTTGGCGGTTGCTAGCTACAACCGCGGGATTGTCTTGTTTAGGACTATCCAGTAAGGGATGGTTCCGGCTTTGTGTTGCAGGGGGTCGGGAGTGATCCTCGGTACGTTGATCTAGGCCACGTACTGTGATGGGCGGTACCCCAGTAGCCCTGCCATTGTATGGAAATCCAACTTCCAATAAGTGCCATCGGACTTGATTGTATACCTATGTATGCTGGAATTTAATGAATGTAACAATTTCGGCTATGTGAATATTTATTTGGAAACCTTAGACACTATTATAATATAACCGGATTTCCTATCAAAGTTTTGGTTAGCGTAAGGTAAAAACTTTTCCATGTTTATGTGTGGGAAGTCTTACGTGATACCTTTGTTTTAAAAAGGTTTTGAAGTTAAGCAACTTTAACCCGTTTACTCACACCAGACCCATGTCTGACCCAAGTGTTTATTCTGTTTTTCTTAAACTCTTGGGTACTCAAATTTTTACGAGTAGCCAAGGGATTCAGATTTGCTTTGACGAATACTAGAGGAGAAATGGAGCAGGAGGCTTCAGCGTTGTAGATATATATAGTAGTTCCGCTATGTTGATCTCTGTGTAATTTTCTGTGATGTATTTTGAGTTGTAATAACTAGATAGGTGTTTATAACTGTGTAGTATGTGATGTATAATCTGTGTAACTCTGATAGTTGTTGTATATTATGTAATACTTGTGTGATTAATATAATTTATTCGTTTCGCTGTTGAGATTCTGATGTTGTTTCTTCTTTCTTTTCTATCTTTTCTATATTTTCTATCCCTTTCTTTCTTATTGATGATGCGTCTTTCTGTGGAGAGAAAGGCGGGACATTTCAATCTTTATTATATAAAGTATTTTAAATTATATTTAAAACTATTTTATTTTATAAACTATTTTTAATATAAACTATTCTAATATAAACTATTTCAACTTATATCTATTTTAATATAATCTATTTTACTTTATAAACTATTTTATTTTATATACTATTATTAATATCTAAACTTAAGGGTGGAAGTTATGATTTCAAAGTTAAGGTTTTCCAAAGTATTATAATTTACAATGTTTGGTTTCGAAAGTGTTATAACTTTGAAAGTGATATGATTTTCGGAAATGGATATTTGAAAGTGAAAATGATATCGTATTGACTTGGTTATTTTGAAATGAAATTTTGGTTTTGAAGTATAAACTATTTTAAATGACCACGGTGTTATAATAACGATTGGTTGTTAAAGAGACCGGGATCAGATATGGGCATACTCTCCGTCGATACCGAAAACCACTTTAACAACTATTTACGCGATGGAGATTCCAGAATGAAGTAGGATGGTGGTGACGATTCCTATTGAGGTATATACGTGGACCCAACTCCCATAAGTTGGCATAAGGTGGCTAAAACAGGAGCGATTGATGGGCCAATGAGGTAGCACCTCTGATCGGACGCATTTCTTCGATACCATTCTATTACTTTGTGATTGATTTGGTGGCCACCCTTCGATTTTGATTGGGAGTGTGTTCCGAGGTGGGCGGTAGTGGCTGCTATGCGTTTCCACCAGCCCGGATGCATAATTGGTATATCTACCCTGGTATTGCCTAGTTGTGCCGTGACACCTACCATATCGAGCTTTACTACGAGTTTCTATTTGTGTTGTACCTATGGCGTATCTTCTTGTAGCCTCTCGAGGTATGCAGGCACTGTATAGACTATTGGCACTATTATGTGTTAAGGGCTATATGGGTAACCCCTTAACGCTATTTAAAAGTAAGTTTATTTTATTATTAGACACTATTATAATAGCGAATATTACTACATAGTAGATAGTTTAACGGATCCTTAGAGGATGGTTATCTCAAACATCCTTTAAGTTACTTGTATTTCAGTTGATATTTCACTTGAGTTGGATTTATTGATATAAGAATGTTAATCCTGACTCGAGTGTTTTGTGTTTTGCTTTACACTCGGGTCAGACTGAGTGTACCAGTGTTCGAGACTCACCTTTGGAGTTGGAGCTTCGCTTGGAGATCCAGCTATCTATCCTGCTTTCAGTTGTTTAGTTAATTCCAGTGATGTATTCGGATCTTGTATTTGATTATTGTATTGATACATCTATGTATTCGTGACTTCTGTTGTATCTTGTTTAACTCTATTATATATAGTAGCTTCATGAACTACTATTCTTTTGTTTCCGCTGCATTATTGTTATATTTCTTTGTGTCTGTGATCTGTGATTATTTTATTTACTGTATATGCTGAGTTTTTGCCAAATTTAAATTAACAATCTGATATTTTGAGCAATTCAAATCCAACATGTATGGATGAGAATGGTTGAAATTTTCAGGTCGTTATAAAACCATAACCCAAATTATTTTTCCTTTAAAAATATCGGATATCTACCATTTCTAACTTTTAGAAAACATTTCCACTAATTTATTACCTAAACTGGAGTAGATAAAAGCAACCTTATTTACACAAGCCCAATTAACCTAATAATGGTTATAGGGTTTCCGTCCATCTTCTTCAAAGATGGTTAACTCAATTTTATTTTGCAATACAGTTTCTAACTCCAATACATATACATTCTAGCTATAAATTCCAGTCAAATGGAGTGTTTGCAACTACTATCGATATAAGAATGGGATTTGCACTTTAACCGGAGAGATTTGCTCTAAGTTTGTGAAGTCCTTCTTTCGTGTTCCATTTTTTGCCTTATCACATCACACTTTAATTATATGGGTCCGATGGTACTAATCATCTTCCACTCACTCTTAAACCCATAATTTACTTTAACTTACAATTGCTTGCTTGTATAAGGAAACAACGGCCATATAAGTCAGGATGTATAGGTTGTTGTGTATTAATAAATATACATATTAGAAAATTACTAATACGCTCCCTTGGTCAGATTAAGCTTAGCTTGTCCCCTCGCTTGCTAATACTGACAGAACTATATATGGATGTTCACGCTTAGAAGCTTAGCTTCTTCCTATGAGCCATTCCTAGCAAAATTGCTCATTCTCACTATCTATGATTAGGACTTATTAGCAAATTTCCTGTAGATAGTATTAAATAAGAATAGAGCGAATACGTTTCCCGTATTATATTTTTGTATGTGTAAAATCTTTGAAAAACTTTTCACCTATATATATTCTTTAAAACCCTTTGGAAAAACAATTTGAAAAACCTTTCCAAAATAAACAAGTACGTTTTCTCAATACGTAGATGATCCCTAAGGAACCCTAAACCTTGCTCTCATACCAAGCGTGGCAACTTGCACCTTCCGACACACCGATCCAAAACATAGGGTGAATTTTGGACTAGCGTTGGTGCCAAGAAGTATGAGCTACCAGGTTTTTAAAAATTACAGATACTAAGAATATAAGGATAAAATCTAAGATATTCTACATTTTCAGATCTCATAGCAAAAGACAATAAAATATACATACAGAAAAATAGTAATATTAGAAAATATTCTTGAAAACATAGTCTCAAAACATACATTGCCATAATCTAGAGTGTATAGTAATACAACATATAGTCTGAAAAGTACTAAGTATGATAAATAGTTACATGGAGAGTAATGAAAAATAATAAGCAACTCCAATACAAAGCTCGCCTCTCTACGTACTAATCTCTAGGCCTATCACCTACTGCCCCGTCCTCCTATGGTGGAGGAAAAAGAAACGAAAGGAGTGGGTCAGGCAAAAGTCCGACAAACGAGTGACATCATTAATTTATGCTGATCACATGCAATTGTCTACATTAATGCTCTATGTGAGCTAGGATGTTCTACTGTATATGTGAGTCACTAGTTTCATTTATCTAATAGGTATACTTTTAAGTACACCTACACAAACATCTTGTGAAGGTTTATACTTAGGGTAAAACAACTAATAGAACCTCAAAATAACTATGGATTGGCTAATAGCTACTGGAAATACCCTAACGTAGGATCACCTACAACTATATTCCCAAATTACAACTACAGATATCATATTTATGCATTAAGGGGGAGCCCGCTATGCCAAATTATGCCAAAGACGTCTTAAGGTCGCTACATCAGTGTCCACGTGTCAATGGTAATGTAATGCCACTTATCGCACCACGCCAAGATCCATCAAGAATATAGTATCACGTCTACGCTGCCGTGTATACCAAGGAACTCCCATTAGTGCCTAGCCACACACTTCTCCAGGCATTATCGTCAGTGTGCACATACACTGTAGAACCTTCTACGAGTGCAATTTGTGATAAAATAGTCCCAGTTGAATATCGACCACGCCGAATAAATTGTGTTTAGGCTTTACTGCCAGCGTACACATCTATCCAGTCCCATAACGTCCAAGAGTCGTAAACCTAGGGATCTAATTTCTCTACTTATACTAACATTAATATATATAATATATATAAACTAACTTATAACTTGGGCCATAGGCCGAGGTTCAAACTATGCCCAGAATTCGATAACCAGTCGACTGCTGTTACTGGAGAGATCAACCACTTACTGTCAATCGGCTCTAATGAGCCTGTCGACCGATCGGAGTTTGATTGCTGTAGATTTTTAATTATCGTCTCTATCGATAATTGCTCTCAATTATCATTACAGTAAACTATTAATTACAAATTCTCCATTACGGTAAACCATAATTTTGTAAATTTACAACTTATAATCGCCATAATTTTATATTCAATTTCATATACAATTTTAGTAAATCAACCAAACTTGGGTTTAGAATCAACAATGTTATATCTATGCATATTTATTTTAACAAAAAATGTGTAATCAACCTAAATCAATTCTTATCCAACAGATTTACTTTCACCAAAATTAGATTAGAAAGAAAGGAATCTAATTCATATGTGTAAAATTATTATCAAATTCCCAAGACACTATAGTTATTAGATAAACATCAAATTAAACAACTCTTGATCAAATAGGGTACAACAAATACAATTATATGTAAATCCTCATATTAATTATGAATTCACCCACCTCAATAACGCTATCCCATTTTAGTTCGCTTGGAATCGCCTCCGGTTGGTATAGGACTCTCCTTGATTCGATTTGATTCCTCCTTCCTCAATCTCTTGATTTTAATCTTTGGTTTTGTTATTGTTTTTGAAGAAATATGATTTGAGGAGAAAGAGGGTTGAGTTTCAAAGAGATAGAGTTTTGTTATGCTCAGATTTAATTAGGGTTTTGACTATCAGCTTAGGGTTCTATTTATAGGGTATAACTAACATCAACCGTTTGATCAAATATTATAAAATCCAGACCGTTTGGCCAACCCAAACCCTAAACTGGAAGCATCGATTGGTCTACAGTTTGGGTTGGAGGGGTCGACCGGTCCAATCCATAGTGTCGATTGGTGGAGCTTTCCTTATTAAAATATTTCTTTCCTAATTTAGTTATTTAATTATTTTTGATCCTAAATTTTCAAATATTAATAACTTTTTCATCCTAGCTCCGATTACGAAACATTATATATGAAAATTGTCTAAAAAATCGCTAAGAATGCAATGGTGCAAGTTTCGTAGCTAAATTTAGACATTTGTGAAAATTTCATTTTTTACTCTTGTTATATTTAAATTTAATCCTTTTATTAAATTTCCAGTTAATTTTTACAAGGTGTTACATAAATTGAACAATCAATATTGATCGATATGAAACTTATATGGGGTGTTCCATACATGATCCCTTAAATAAGTATTACGTGTAGTGTCTTGACTCATACAACCTATCAACTCCTTGACCTATGATATGTACGGTTGTTGTCAACTCTTATCTTGTATGATCTCGTAGACTATGCTTTATATGAAATTAATTTAAACCTTATGTACTTACTCTTAAGTACACAACCTAATAGAAAGAAGTTAACTCCACTGATCATTAACCATGCTTTGTTTGAAAAAGTCCAATTACTTTTTATCAATACATCATAATGTATCATAAGTAGGAGTGATTTTTGAGATAAAATTGTATACTTTTAGGTACATTGGACCTCTTTCCAATATACTTACTTATTCGATGAAATCAAATCACTTTATTTTCTTTGCATGTTGTGTTTTTTCTACTTCCATTCTATATTCAACAAATTTATCATAAATACATTGCTTGTGCATCAAATACATAAATTCATTTCTATGATAATTCATTTGTGAATTAAATGAAGTAGGTGGACCCATTTTGGTATCATTAGACTTTTGACTACATACAACTTTATGTATCTGTAACAACCCCCTTTTCCATACAGTTTAAGCGGTCAATAAACCACACATGACCCACTCAAATTGAAAACGGAAAGGCAGATAGTTAGGAGAAAAGTAAGAAAGAAGAAGACAAGAAGAAAAATAACAACACAGAATCTCACAGCGGAATGAATGATCTATAATATATAACAAATCTTTACACAAAAACAAACTGTAATATATGTATATACAGACATCAATCGGAGTATACTAACCTATTTCAGCCCGGACAGTTATATCAACTTGTCCTTACAATTGCTGATAAATACAACAATGAATGCAGTGGAAAAATAACCATGTACGTGAATACATCTCTAGGCCTCCAGCTCATCTCCTGGAGCTCCAAATCATCCAACTAAACTTGGAAATATGCTCGATCTGACCTGAGCATTATAGGAAAAAAATGCCCGAGTCAGTTTGGTAAAATCAGCATGAGAAACTCAAATCACAAGGAATTTTATTTATTATAACTTGTAAAAACCTTAAACTCAAAGGTATCTCGTAAGACCACGCCGCACATAAACACAGATGAGTTTTCACCTTACGATAACCAAAACATTATATTAGAAAACACATTGATATTATAATAATGTCTAAGGGTGAAAATAATAATAATCAAGTAGCTATAACGCTCGTGAGTGTACATCACAACAATACTAGGTATATAATCGAAACCGATCAGGCACGTTCACTAATTATGTAGGATTCCATGGAAATGCTCTCGGTACTTTGAGAAACGGTCCTCCTGCACAAGGATTAGAGATATCATTCTGAAGAAGCTTACATCCCTATGATGTACCATAGGAAAAACATAGCTAGTCTCGCTAAGACCGAGTGCATCGCCCCATGCATTCAAAACAACTGTAAGTAACGTCTAGGTGGAGCCGACTACACCCTATGGGTTTGCCAACCCTACTGGCCATGCCTCCAACCTCTAGTTTTAGTCATTACCACTGGTGAGGCTACGTCCGGCATTCCAGCTCATGCATCGCCATCAAAACAGATCGTGGAACCCTACATGGATTCCAATACCCCTAACGGGTCTTGAAATCACATACAGATTCCCATATCTCAATAGATCTTGGAATCACCTAGGATTCCAATACCCCAATGGGTTCAGAATCCCACATGGATTCCAACATCTCAATATATCACGAAACTCCTCCATAGAACCGTATATGGTTTTTTAGAGTGGTTACAGTATAAGTCATCTCTTATAAGTACACTCTTCCCGCTTACAGGGTGCTCCACAAACTAATCGCCGATTTCCGGAATGCTCAATACAGGTTCTTTAGGAAATAGTCAGACAATACATAAGAGCAGGGATCACCCCCTGATGCAGCCCAGCCTGAGTCAAGTCGCCCCAATTCATTAAGTCGCTCAAGACAACATGACGAGTTACCCTTAGGTCGCGAACGACCTAACAATGCGGCGCATAACGAGTCAAGTTGCCCCAAACCCTTAGGTCGTTCTGGTTCCTTGAGTCGCAAACGACCTAGCGACTCATAGCCTACTCAGAGTAATGATGTCGCGTTCAAGCCTAGGTCGCTCAAACAACTAAGTGATGCAGCACGAGCTTCTTTAGGTCGCGAGCCTCCTTAGGTCGCTGATCTCTTCGGTCGCGGCCAAGCTTAGGTCGCAAGTCTTTGAAGAAGTATTATTTTCTTATATCGCTGAAGGGTTAGGTCACTCCAGATGTTAATTCATTATCTCGTAGGTCGGTCACAAAGCTAAAGCTCAACCTGAAGATGTGTTATCTTTTAGGTCGCTCAAGTGTTAGGTCGTAAGTCGTTCTTGTTGTAAATTGTGATGTTGTAACTGTTGTAAATACTATAAGTCGCACTGCTGTACTTTGTTGTGTTGTAATGTTTTTAAGTCGCGTGTGTTGTAATTTTTTAACTCGTTGATGATGTTTCCATAAGTCGTGAGTCGTAGGTTGTTAACATGGTTAGGTCGCATGTTGTTAGGTTGTTAACGACCTATGTTAGGTCGCGCACCTGGGGTTGTAAAATTCTATAAATTGCGAGGTCGTGTCAGTTGTAATGTTTGTTGATTTTTGAATAAAACTTTGTTTGAGTGCTTTGTGCCTCTTCTTAAATTGGTAGTTGAGTGTTATCTCCAATCTCCACTTTCGGCATTCGAGTATGCTCGAATCAACGACTGTTGAAGCCAATTCACGGAATCAAGTGCGCTTGATCAACGTTCGAAGAATTGTAGATCTTCTCTCACGGTATCGTGCGCGATCAACGTGTCGAAGATTGCTAGAATCCGGTATCTCTTGAGATCAACGGATTTGGGCGTTTGGTATTTTCAATCCACCGATTGCTACTTTCATCGTTGTATTCATTTCGTGAATATCCGCTGCATCATTTGGTATCAGAGCTAGACTTAGCCAATCATAGCTAAGCCGAGTCTTGGAGCTAAGGAGAAGAGTTTGAAGAGTTAAAGCCGAGGGCTAGAAGTTGAAGTTGTGCACCACTTTGTGTTGAAGAGTCAAGGCCGTGCATCACTTTGTTGTTCAAGGCCGAGGGTCAAAGCCGAGCTAAGTTGAAGTGTGAAGTTCAATTTGAAGTTCAAGCCGAGAGTTAATTTTTGTTGAAGATTCAATCATGCCTCCGAGAAGAGCTAATCGTCATCAAAATGTTGAAGATTTGTACAATAGAGAAGATGCTGAACAGATGGAACAACGAATCAGTAATAAATTCAATGAGAAGTTGGATGAAGGTATTGGGAGGTTAGAGAAATTGATGATAGATAAGAATCAAAGTCAAAGGAGAAGGTCGCCAGTCTCGAACCATGGAGGAAACAGGGTTTTGCCATCAGTTACAGAAGCGAGGAGGGTGTCGCCACAATCGTACCGAGATAGAAGAGAGTCATCAGTTTCAACAAGGAGAGATCACCATGAATTTCGAGATGAAGAAAGAAGAACTCAACGTGAGTTTGAGAATGAGCCATATCGTGATGATGAAAGACATAGTAGAAGAGACATGCGTGATCGAAGAGACGTTGAAGGTCGAGATCGATACCGAAGTACACGTGATTATGATGAAGAGAGTGATAGAAGTAATATTCATTATCGAGATCGAGACCAAGTACGAAATGCATATCGGGAGGTTGAAGATGATCGTCGATGGGAGTTAGGGATGAAAACTGAAATTCCAGAATTCAAGGGTGGTATGCAAGCTGAGGAATTTTTGGATTGGTTATCTAATGTTGAAGAAAATTTTGACTTTAAGGAAGTTCCCGAGCATCGGAGAGTTAAGTTGGTTGCTACTCGTTTGAGAGGAAGAGCTATGGCACGGTGGCAACAAACTAAACTTACACGGGAGAGGATGGGAAAGTCAAAGATTGAGTCATGGAAGAAGATGAAGAAGTTGATGAAAGCTACTTTCTTACCTTACAATTATCAATCTCTTATGTATCAACGTTTGCAGAACTTGAGGCAGGGGACGAAGACTGTTAATGATTATGCTGATGAGTTTTATCGATTGATTGCGAGGAATGACATCATGGAGACGGAGGAACAGTTGACCGCTAGATTTATTGAAGGGTTGAGAATGCAGATTCAAGATATGGTGAATATGTTTGATCCCAGATCTGTTGCTGAAGCACATCAAAAAGCTCTAGCTTGGGAGAAGCAAGGTAGGAGAGGTGGTGGTGTGTTTACAAATTCCAACAATCAAATGAAAGGGGCTAGTAGCAATGCGAATGTTTCCAAGGCTGTTGCAAAACCAGTTGTTAGTGAAGTTGCTAAGACCAAGGTCAATAGTGGTATCAAATGCTTCAATTGTCAGGAGTTTGGTCACAAAAGCAATGAATGTCCGAAGCCAAAGAAGCGAGTGATGGTAGCTGAGGTTGAGGATGAGGATGTAGAAGCTGAATGTTCTAATTCACCACATGTTGAGGAGGAAGAAGAAGTGTCGGGAGATGAAGGGTATTCATTAATGATGAGGAGATCTTGTTTAACACCAAAGCAAGAGGATGATTCTAGTTGGTTGAGGAGTAATATTTTCTAGTCAACGTGCACTATCTTGGGAAGGGTTTGCAAGTTTGTCATTGATGCGGGTTGCTGTGATAATATCATTTCTACAGAAGCTGTGAAGAAGTTGGCATTAAAGACTGAGAAGCATCCGAAACCTTACAAGTTAGCTTGGTTGAGGAAAGGTAGGGAGGTGAAGGTTGGACGAAGAGCTTGTGTTAATTTTTCGATTGGGAAGAAATACAAAGATGAAATTTGGTGTGATGTTGTGGATATGGATGTATGCCATTTGTTGTTGGGGAGACCATGGCAGTATGATAGAGCTGTGCAACATGATGGACGTACCAACAGCTATAGTTTCATGTTCGAAGGCACAAAAATCACTTTAGTTCCTAAAAAGCAACAACAAAAGGAAAGCAAGTTGGAGGAGATTGAAGAACTGAAGACTTTGCTATCTTTGAAGGAGTTTGTTAAAGAAGTAGAAGATGAGCCGGAAGTATTTTTGTTGATTGGACGTGAAAGTAATGAAGTGGTTGAAATTCCTGAAGAAGTAAAGCTAGTGCTGGAAGAATTTGAAGATGTATTTCCTGAAGAGTTGCCAAAGGAGTTACCACCGTTGAGGGACGTACAACACCAAATTGATCTTGTTCCAGGAGCTGTGTTACCACATAGACCACATTACAGAATGAGTCCAAAGGAGCACGAGGAGTTGAGAAGGCAAGTGGAAGAGTTGCTTGAACAAGGGCGTGTACAGGAAAGTTTAAGTCCTTGTGCAGTTCCAGCCTTGTTAGTGCCGAAGAAGGATGGAACATGGAGGATGTGTACCGATAGTCGGGCACTGAACAAGATTACTGTGAGGTATAGATTTCCAATGCCTAGATTGGATGATTTGTTAGATCAGTTGAATGGAGCTGCTATATTTTCAAAGATTGATTTGAAGAGTGGGTACCATCAAATTCGAATTCGACCAGGGGATGAATGGAAAACAGCGTTCAAGACACGGGAGGGGTTGTACGAATGGCTGGTTATGCCGTTTGGTCTTTCGAATGCACCTAGTACATTTATGCGGGTGATGAATCAGATCTTTAGACCATTTATTGGGAAGTTCGTGGTGGTGTATTTTGTTGATATACTGATATACAGTGGAAGCCCAGAAGAACACTTACATCATTTGAGAGAAGTGTTGATGATACTGCGACAGGAACAATTTTATGCTGTAACGAAGAAATGCGTGTTCATGACACATAGTGTTTTATTTTTGGGGTATGTTGTTTCTGAAGGAGGTATACAAGTGGATCAAAGTAAAGTTGAAGCAATCAGAAGTTGGCCACAGCCCAAGACTATAACTGAGTGAGGTGTTTTCATGGTTTAGCATCATTCTACCGAAGATTTGTTCCACATTTCAGTAGCATGATGGCGCCAGTTACTGATTGTATGAAAGGAAAACAATTTTTGTAGACGGAAGAAGCAGGATTAGCTTTTGAGCGGATCAAGGAGCTTTTGACGAAAGCACCAATTCTAGTTTTACCGGATTTCCAGTTGCTATTTGAATTACATACTGATGCATCGAAGGTTGGAATTGGAGGGGTGTTGAGTCGGAAATGTCGACCAATTGCTTATTTCAGTGAGAAGCTTTCGGGAGCTAAGATGAGATATAATACTTATGATGTGGAGTTCTATGCTATTGTGTAAGCTGTGAAGCATTGGAGACATTACTTGTTCCATAAGGAGTTTGTCTTGTATACAGACCATGAGGCGTTGAAGTATTTGCAAGGGCAGGATAAAGTCGCAGCTAGGCATGCTTCATGGATCGCATACTTGCAACAGTTTACATTTATGGTGAAGCATAAATCGGGAATAACAAACCGTGTGGCAGATGCCTTGAGTCGAAGGAATCATTTGTTAACTACCATGAAGGTTGAAGTAACGGGGTTTGATGTGTTGCCAGAATTGTTTGTTGATGATCCTTACTTTGCCAAGGTGGTTGATGAAGTCAATAAAGGGAAGACGGATGAGTATGTGTTGGTAGATGGTTTTCTATTAAAGGGAAATAGGTTGTGCATACCAGAGAGCAGTCTGAGAATGAAAATTGTAAAAGAGTTGCATGAAGAAGGACATGTAGGTCGGGATCGCACATTGCAGTTGATTTCTCAGGCTTACTATTGGCCCTCGATGAAACGAGAAGTTGAAAAGTTTGTGCGTAGATGTCATGTTTGTCAAGTTTTGAAAGGGACAGCTACAAATGCGGGATTGTATATGCCTTTACCTGTTCCTACAAAACCGTCGGTAGATGTAAGCATGGATTTCGTGTTGGGCTTGCCGAGGACTCAACGGGGAAATGACTCTATATATGTTGTGGTGGACCGTTTCTTGAAGATGGTACATTTTGTTGTTTGTAAAAAGACGGCAGATGCAGTCCGTGTGGCACAGTTGTTCTTTAGGGAGATCTATCGCTTACATGGTTTACCAGAATCTATAGTTTCGGACATGGATACCAGATTTCTGAGTCATTTTTGGCTGAGTTTGTGGAAGATGGTGGGAACAAAGCTGAATTTTAGAAGTGCTTATCATCCGCAGTCGGATGGACAAACTGAAGTTGTTAACAAATCCCTGGAAAATTTGTTGCGGTGTCTTGTGAAGGATAATCTGAAGAGTTGAGATGTGAAGTTATGTCAAGCGGAGTTTGTCCATAATCATGCTATCAACCGTAGTACGGGTTTCAGTTCATTTCAGATTGTATATTCAAGCTTGCCAAAGGGGCCGTTGGATTTGACGATAGTGCCACAACCGAAGGGGACAGTTAAGCGGGCTGTTGATTTTGTTGATGGGTTGACAGAATGCCATAGAATCGTTCAGGAACAATTGGAGAAGACGAATGAGAAGTATAAACGATCTGCGGATCTGAAGCGAAGAAGTGCTGAATTTCATGAAGGAGATTTAGTATATGCTGTACTAACGAAGGATCGTTTTCCAGTGGGAGCATACAATAAACTTAAAGCTCGAAAGATTGGTCCTGTAACGATTGTGAAATGGATCAATGAAAATGCTTATAGGTTGAAACTGCCGGAGGATGCGTACACTTTTGACGTGTTTAATGTTAAACATCTTATACCTTATTATGGAGATGAACAATCCAACGGGGAAGAACTTTTAAATTCGAGGACGAATTTTTCCCAACCTGGGGAGGATGATGCAGCCCAACCTGAGTCAAGTCACCCCAATTCATTAAGTCGCTTAAGACAAGATGACGAGTTACCCCTAGGTCGCGAACGATCTAACAATGCGGCGCATAACGAGTCAAGTTGCCCCAAACCCTTAGGTCGTTCTGGTTCCTTGAGTTGCGAAAGACCTAGCGACTCACACCCTACTCAGAGTAATGATGCCGCGTTCAAGCCTAGGTCGCTCAAACAACTCAGTGATGCAGCGCGAGCTTCTTTAGGTCGCGAGCCTCCTTAGGTCGCTGATCTCTTGGGTCGCGGCCAAGCTTAGGTCGCAAGTCTTTGAAGAAGTATTATTTTCTTATGTCGCTGAAGGGTTAGGTCGCTCCAGATGCTAAGTCGTTATCTCGTAGGTCGCTCACAAAGCCGAAGCTCAACCTGAAGATGAGTTATCATTTAGGTCGCTCAAGTGTTAGGTCGTAAGTCGTTCCTGTTGTAAATTGTGATGTTGTAACTGTTGTAAATACTATAAGTCGCACTGCTATACTTTGTTGTGTTGTAATGTTTTTAAGTCGCGTGTGTTGTAATTTGTTAACTCGTTGATGATGTTTCCATAAGTCGTGAGTCGTAGGTTGTTAACATGGTTAGGTCGCATGTTGTTAGGTCGTTAACGACCTATGTTAGGTCGCGCACCTGGGGTTGTAAAATTCTATTATTCGCGAGGTCGTGTCAGTTGTAATGTTTGTTGATTTTTGAATAAAACTTTGTTTGAGTGCTTTGTGCCTCTTCTTAAATTGGTAGTTGAGTGTTATCTCCTATCTCCACTTTCGGCATTCGAGTGCGCTCGAATCAACGACTGTTGAAGCCAATTCACGGAATCAAGTGCGCTTGATCAACGTTCGAAGAATTGTAGATCTTCTCTCACGGTATCGTGCGCGATCAACGTGTCGAAGATTGCTAGAATCCGGTATCTCTTGAGATCAACGGATTTGGGCGTTTGGTATTTTCAATCCACTGATTGCTACTTTCATCGTTGTATTCATTTCGTGAATATCCACTGCATCACCCCCTAACCGTTTAAGTGGACGGATCTCCTTGTCATTAGTCCTAAAAGAACAAAACGAGTTTATACGTACAGTATAACACCATAGATGGTAACTATACCGTATAATTCCCGTGTTTCTCCTAGATATTTCCAGAGTTAAAATACTTCGGTGTTAAGGAGGGAATATTTCCGTGCCACTAAAATTAAGAAGGATTATATATTTAGGCTAAGATTTGATGGTCGGTTATTTAACTATCAAATAAACAAACATTCCAAACATATATTACATTTCCCATGGCAACCACTAAGCCTCTTAAATTAATCTTTCATTAACCTAAAATCACCTTTCAAATATTTATTAAAATATTCATATACTTATCTCATCGGAATAAGTATATTCACAAAAACCTTCACTTTCCAACTTGGAAAACTCCCCATATACCCATACAATAATATAAGTATATTCACATAACATTTAAGAAAGATTTCTTATTTCAAAATCATATTAAAATGATCAAATCCAAATGTCATTGAAATGGAGGTATAAATTACCCAAACACCATTCGTAATCTCCTTTCAAAGAATCATTTAAAAACCAAACTCCTTTTTTCGATCCTAAAACCATTAAGAACCAACTTCTTTCCAACTTCCAAAATCCATTCCCATATTTATAAATTCCTTAAATAAATTCTTTTATTTAATAAAACCCTTTATAAACCTCCCAACCTATTTATAAAATATTCTTTATAAATCTCAAAACCCCTTTTATAAAGCTTCTCTTTTTCGGATCTCTAAAACTCATTCATAAATTCTTATATAAATATCCAAAATCATTTATAAAACTCTTTCCTCATTTTAAACAAACTTATTTAATAAACTCATTAAATCAGTAAGGTTCCATTGATAAACATAACTTTAAATAACAAGTTATTATTTAAACACCCTTCTATTTCATCTTTAAACCTTATTTAAGATAATAACTTTAGAATCTCATTAATATATTAAATTAATTTTAAGCACTATTATTGTATAAATAAGTTAACTTCAAAACAATATTAATATAATAATAATAAAATAATTAACTTTAAAACGTTATTAATACAATAATCAATTGACTTTTAAATAATATTAATATGATAATTAATTAACCTATAATATAACTAAATAACTTAAATTAAAAATTAAAGTATAGTTAAATCATTTTTAAATAAATAATTAAAATATAATTAAAAACATTTTAAAGCAATAATTAAATAATTTTAAAATAATAGATAAATATTCTTAAATAAATTTATGAAATAACTTTTAAGAATTATTTTAATAAAATAATTAACTTTAAATCATTGTTAAAAACAATTATTAATTATCTTTAAAACATTACAAATAAATAGTCATTACCTTTTAAATCTTATTAGTAAATAATTATTATTTTTAAAACCTTATATAACAGATAATAATTATCCTTAAAATAACTTTCGAATCAATAATTAACTTTTCAAATTTGAAAAAGGCTTAACGATCACCATAATACTTAAACAAGGTACCATATTATTCAATTTCACTTTCCAAGTTAATAAATGAAATTTACATAATCAACGACTATGTAAATAAATTCAACATTTAACCATCATTGGTTAACATATCACTTATTTAAATTGGCATATCAATTAACGGCATAAAATCATATATTCAAATCAATAAAATAGCAGAACAGGAATTTATTTTGCTAATTAAATGACAAATTTATTTAATTAGCGGAATGGTGTTTTATTCCGCTAAACAAGTGTTCAAATTACCCTATTCAATTTACTTTAACAATCTGATGTTTATTTGGCCAAATATAAATTACCAATTAGGGTATAATAATTTAATGATATTATTATTTAAAATATTGTAATTAAGTTTAGTCCGTTTCAATATATCATAATTTTATACATTGCTAAAGCCATCGGCAATTACACTACAACGTTGTACTCATCCATACGAGTACAATGTAAAATTTCGTGTGTCAAACGGATCATATATGAGCAATTTATACGATGTAGGAACTAACACACATTTATATAATTTAAGAAACATTATTTAAAAGATTTCTCACCCCACATACAGGGCCGGTGCAGCGACTTGAGTTGCCCTAGGCAACAGGAGGGCAAGAAATTTTAAAAAAGACTGTTAAAGGGAGGAATCGAACTCAAAACCTCACCATAACAGAGGTTACCTACAACCACTACACTAGTACACACTTCACAAAAAAAATACAATATCATAGTTAAAATTGTTGCCCCCATTATGTTGCCTCCACCACCTACCTCCACCGGTATATTGCCCCTACCTGGGGGGTTGTCCTAGGCGGCCGCCTGGCTGGACTTGCCCTGAAACCGGGCCTGCCCACATAGAACAAGCCCGGCCCCAAAGCACCGCCGAGTAGCTCATTAACAAAAACCCAATCCAAGAATGAAAGCTCCTTCCTCAAACTTACACCAAATCAGTAAACCAATCTCCACTTTCAAGCATGTAAATGAACACATTGTGAAGAGGCTATTTTGCAAAATCCTTTGAAATGAACAGTAGCATCACTTTCTCTTATATATAAATATGCATGCGCTTCTTCACGGCTATGTTTCCTCCTCCTTTAGCCTACTTCCAAGTACACGTACACACTACCCCATACATATAAGCTACTCATGGCCCCACCAAGAAACAAGCACACACATATACAAAACACACCCGCCAACTTGCAATCCTTCTTCCATATGCAATTGACCATAATGATAAGGACCTTAGTGGAAATTCTTTTGTATTAAACAGTGACATATATTTCTTCTTATATATATGCGCCTTCTCCCTTCCCTTCATGCATGCGTCTCCCTTTCCTCCTCCTAACCCCCTCCTTGCTCCATTATCTCGCATACCATAAGAACGAAAAATATTGATCACTTCATCCTCTACAATTTTCGTTTTAGTGATTTTGGCTAATACTCTATATTTGGGGAGTTACATGAATTATTAAATGGAAGTGAAAAGGTGAAAAAGAATTTGCTGACTATTTGCATGCGTGAGGGGAAATGGACAATGTTTTCATCTTCTTTTTTTTAATACCTGAGCCATCCCCTTCTTCTCAAAGTAGCTGCGCATATTCTTAGCCATGCAAAATCACCTTCCTCCATTTTCCCAACCATATGCACACACACTTGCACATGCAAGCTACTGCCCTTGAAAAAAGAAAGGAGAAAGAAAGAAAGAGTAAGAAAGGAAAAAATAAGTGCATGTTCATTTTGCAAAACAGAGAAGGAGGATGTAACATGAATATGTGTCTATCTAGAAAATGTGAAAAGTTGTGTCCATATTTGTAAAATGCAAATACTTAGAAAAGAAGCCAAAGTACCAACATTAAATGCAAAGGAAACCAAGACTGCATGGAAGGACAAGGAAGGGATTATGAAAGATTTGTGCCGACTGAGCCTTTTTTTATTTTATTAAAAAGTTTTATGGTCCGATGTAACATAACATCACGTTTGCGTACGAGCCACGAACGACAGAAAATAGAATACAATCGTACATAACAATGTCACATGATCTCAAAACAACAATAAAGCACACATGTTATCAAATTTTGATAGATTTCTAAAATACCGACGTTTGGCGTAAAACACGTCAAACGGGGGTTCAGTTATTTTCCAAATAAAAAAAATATGAAAAAATTCTATAAATTAAATTATAAATACATCATTAAAAATCAGACAATTATTTGAAACATAGATTTTATTATATTTAAAAACCCCAAATCGAATATTTAAAACTAATTGAATATTCCAATAATCAAAGTGATAAAATTTCGGATCGTTACAGTATCAATCTGAAGAGTTCACCAACTCTTTTGCCACTCCTACTAAGTGAATGCTTCACCCTTAATCTTCTAAGATATAACTCATCTGTAATATATGGTTCATAATTATACGATTTAAAGAATTATTCCTCCAAGGTATGGCTTAGTCCATAATCCCAAAAACATTGTTACAATTTAAGATACTTCCGTGTTATGTAGCTAATGTAACAAATATTATTATTCTAATAGATTTATTTCATAGAGAATATTCAAAATATTCTCAACAAAATAGAACTACATTTATTTTAGTCAATATTGAAAGCGGTTATTATTTCATAAATAAAATTTGGTATATCTATGAAAATAATTTTCGTATCTTGATGCATCCACTGATAAGTATTATATGGCATGCTCCCACTATTTCCGCTCCCACTATTTCCATCATTACTATAATAGCATATGAAATATGAAGCTTTATTTAACTATTTATTATGGGTTATTTACAGTTTAGAGCTTCTGATCAAATATCTTAGATTCATAGAAAAAACCTTTATAGAAAAACTATTTTCTACATTATTACATAATTGAAATAGAAATCACATTTCTCATTCCATATTAAGTGTCTTTTAGTATTTTATACAATTCTTGTTTCCATTGCCCTTTATGAAGCAGAGGTGACAATTCACTCTCTTCATCCCAACCGTGCCTAAGTTACATCCACTCTTGTACATTCGCTTTCCTTTCGAAAATGGTCGAACCATTCAAAGGAGATCCTTATTGTAATCAATTATATTGAATACACGATTTTGCATTATGGTATATTTGTTTATTTCAAATGAACTGATTAAAGGAACCGAACCAATTGGAAGCAGTGAAATGTAGATTTCAAAAAAGTTTCTCTATTTTAGATCTATTTGGCCTATGAAGTCAAAAAAATGTTAGGTCCAATCTAATAAAATTTTAAATAAAATCTTTATTTATTTAAAATTGGTTAATAAGGAGTTTAAGATTTAAATTTGAATGTATAGTGTATCAAATACACTCGTGTGTGTAACAGTTACTTATAAAAGTTAATTTAGAGAATGAAACCTTTCTTCTCTTTCTCTATAACTTATGCAATTAATTGATGGAGGATTTTGCTTTATTTGGAGAGAGAAACCTTTCATTTCTCTCTCTTTAATTAAATTGAATGATTTATTAAATGTCATTAATGAGCAGTTTATACATAACGCAAGATGTGAGTATACCCAAATATACTCTAGTGCATATTGTGTAAGTGCAACATATGAGAAGTGTACATAGTTAATGTATACGTGATTAGGTGTTGGGATTTACACCGCAATAGACACATTCGCCCTTTATATATGCCTTTGTTGTTCATTTTTTAAAACAAAAAAATATTTTTTATACACACACACACTATACACGCACAAATATATGTATATACTTGTTTACATTAAAAGTGATTTTCATTGCTTGACATGTTTTAAAATTAAAGCTAAAAATTTAAAGCTATTTTAATTAGGGAATAGTTTTAAAACAAAATTACAATTTTACATATATGTCCTTTCAGTAAACTTTGTATTAAGAACATATACATACATACATATACCTATACATATATATATATATATATATGTGTGTGTGTGTATGTATATATGTACACATACACATATACATATATGCAATAATTGAATCAATGTTTTAAATTCAAAACATATAACATATGTATTCAATTAGATTGGAGTTTAGAAGTATATACCTTCAATCAATAAAATTAACAAATTCAAAGTTTTTTTAAAGACTTTACAAAAAAAGGTCCACTTGTAAATTTATGTTGGATTAACTATTATTCTCGTGTAGGTAATGACTAAAATTGTTTTCAAAACAACTTATAACATACATATTAAATTCCCATACTTGTAATATACAACTTAAATCAATTAATCAAAATAGTTTTCAATAAAATGTTCAAACAATAATTTCTAAGGAAGAAAAGAATTAGACAACTTAGGAACATATAAATTCATTTTAATAGGATTCAAATCTAAACAAAACACATAAAGTTAACAATAAACAAAAGGGTGATTGATCCAAATTATATTGCAAAAATCATATTGATGGAAGAGATGTAGGTGGTGGATGATCAAATCATATAAATGATGAAATATAAGAATAATTTAATTAGAGAATTACCTTTGAACGATGGATCAAAGGCTCCTAATTCATAAATCAGCCTCCAGATTTTGTAAAGATCAAGAGGTATAAACCAGATTTTATAAATTGTTTTTATTTGTGTTTGATTTTAGAATTTCAGACCCTAGAACCCCACGACATTTGGCCATGACTTGAGAGAGAAGAAAGAAAAAGTTTTGCCAGGAAAAAATGAATAATGAAAGAAATAAAGAGAGATTTGTTTTGAAGGAATAATATAAACATTTCATATTCCTTCCTTAAAACCTTCCCTTTTAAATTCTTCGTTAAATCTCAATAAAATCCTCCCCCTCTTCTACATGCATGGCCAACCATAGATGGTGCCAATGGGCCCTCAAAATTTCCAAAATCTTATTAGCATTAATCCCTAAATACAATAAAAATGTTCTATCGATATCGTATACTACTACGCACGTTTATAACTTCAATATACACACTTTATTAAATACTAATGTTATTCAAATAAATCAAACAAAATTTTAATAATATATATTTCATATATATTAATTGATTTAATTAATTTAAAAACACACTTAGCATTTATTAGATTTAAATATTCTACCGACATCGTATATTGATACGCACGTTTATAACTTTTATATATGCACTTTATTAAATACTAATGGCATCCAAAAAAATAAATAAAATTTAATAATTAATATTTCATAAATATTAATTAATTTTCAACGATTATAAATCAATTAAATCGTGTGGTTCATTAGGTGTATTCATCATTTCAGTTGTGTGCCACAATGGTGTAAATTCAGTCAACGATTAATATCGAATAATTCAAATATTAACATCCACACGTCACCTTAGCTATTGGGATGATATTTTGGTTAAACTTGTTGCTTACATATCTTTTGGTAAAATCTAATTTTACTTGTTATAAGCGGTACCTTGTAGTAACGATTATTTACACCAATTTTCTTTGTCAAAACTATATCACATTAGGAAGATGGAATTTGGTTTTGGTTAAAATTCCAACATCGTCCACATTCATCTTTGTAAGTCTAATCATAAAATCCTGATTCATTAATAACAATTATTAATAATCCTATTGCTCTAGCCAGAGACTTCGACTTTGAGTTGACTACACTTAATTGTGATACAAACCTTATATAACCGAGAAAATGAATTCTCTATTAAATAGTGTTCATTTCCAATGCTTTGACTCAGACCCAACTATAGTCGTTCGATGGATGTCATGACATGATTTAACTTTGATCAAATTGAAGTGTCCATATTGAAGTTCCATGGTATTCGCAAGTCGATGAAATTGTGCAACATCATCACTTCGAGATTGTCCGTTTGACCTTAAGTATATTAACCAACAGAGAACCCTTGAGTGAGTCGTTCCATAACTATCCAATAACTATCAGTACGTAACCCCTTAGTGCCCCCAACAACCATGTGTAATACACTACCCACCATTTAGAGAGCGTTATGTACTCTAGTCTCTACGGATGAATCAATATCCTTTCTTGAAACACCTTGACTTAGAATATTTAAAACAATATGCTGTTTTTCAATGCGATAAAACTCTAATCATAACAAAATGTAATTACTATCACATAACATATCATTTAAGGATTTTCTATTTAATATACTTTAAATTAATTATTTAATTTAGTTTATCATAATATAACAAGTATATAAGAGAAAGAAAACACCTTTTATTTGGAACAAGATTGGTTAACGAGTTAGATAAATGAACAAATAACATAATTGCCCTTAGGGCATACCCTTAACTCTATAAATCTCTAACTTGCACTTATGATCAATTATGGAATCTTATTCCAACTTTTTCAATCGGTATTCTCAATACTAATCGGGTCAGTCTCTTGGTGAATGAGTATGCTATTTTGTTTTAATTATCTACTCTATCAATCAACTCTCTCCATCGTTGATAAACTGCCTTTATCATGTGGAACTATTTAGAGTAGTCTCTCAACTTCTAGTGAACTCTAGGTTATTTTATGAACTATATCACAACATTTTTATCATATAACAGTTGTCATGGGATTCTCAAAATTTGGAATCACCCTTCGCTTGGTTATAAATTTGTGCATTTATTTATACTTTTTACATTGCAGTGCTACTTAGACTTTGGTTGAATCAACCACTACTTATTATTTTGAACAATTCTAACTTAAAGTTCCTAACTTAAGTTTGATCATGAATTTGGGATTAAAATATTATACTCAAAATCCTTAATAAAGTTCGAGCATGCGCACTCCTTCATAAGGAGTTCATTGTTTCTATAAATAATTCTCTAGCATTTCATAAATACTCAAAAGCACTCTAAACTATCATTAAGTGATCTTAATTCGGATTTGTTACTTGCTCTATATATCAAACACATAAACGAAGTGTGATATTGATGCAGCGCGATCTGCCAACTGTTCAGATTTGAGTCGTTCCAGGATTTTAGGTCGCTCACGACCTAGTGAAGTTTTAGGTCGTTCATGACCTAGTGAAGTTTTAGGTCGTTACCGACCTAGTGAAGGTCGTTTCCGAGCTAATGAGATCAGTAGTAATGAAGAACGAGCTAACTGTGCCGAGTCACGACCTAAGCAAGCTACCGAGTCACGACCTAAGCAAGCTACCGAGTTACGACCTAAGCAAGCTAAGCTGCACTCTCACATACAACAGTACCTTAGGTCGTTAAGTCGTGAACGACCTTCCTAAGTCACTCGTATGTAGGTCGCTCAAGTCCTTAAAAGAGATACTGTATTTTTGTGCCGCTGAAGTTTTAGGTCGCTGCCGACCTATGTGTTGGGTCGCTAACCGACCTATGTGTTGGGTCGCTTTTTCTTAAGTCGTGTGAAGGAGGTTCTTATGTTGTTCAAGTGTTAGGTCGTTACCGATCTAAGTTAAGTCGCTGAAGCCATGCCGCCTGGATTTCTTGAGTCGCCACTTTACATTTTTAGGTCGCTCACTTGTTAAGTCGTAAGTCGTAGCCGACCTATGTGTTGTAATGTGTTGTATTGTTTTTCTTTGTATGAGTCGCCGTTGCTTTAGGTCGTAGGTCGTCTCTGGGTTAAGTCGTTCACGACCCAAGTGTTGTACAGTTTTGAGTCGTGTTGAGTTGTAACTTCTATAAATAGCGGAGTGTTGGTCATTTGTAAATATTGTTGATTTTTGAATAAAATTCTTGTTTGAGAGCTTTGTGCCTCTTCTTAAATTGGTAGTTGAGTGTAATCTCCTATCTCCACTTTCGGTTAATCGAGTGCGCTCGATTCAACGACTACTGAAGCCGATTCACGGAATCTAGTGCGCTAGATCAACGTGCGAAGAATCGCAGATCTTTAAACACGGAATCGTGCGCGATCAACGTGTTTGGGATAGCTAGAATTCGGTATCTTCGGATCAACTAATTTGGGCATTTCGGTATCTTCTACTTCATCGATTGCTAGTTTCATCATCACAATCATTTTTAGTATTCCGCTGCTGCGTCATTTGGTATCAGAGCTAGACTTAGCCAATCATAGCTAAGCCAAGTCTTGGATCCAATTCTTATCGAAGAATTTGAGGAGTTGAAGCCGTGCATCATTTTGAAGTTCATTTGAAGTTGAAGCCGTGCATCATTGTTCATTTCAAAGCCGAGAGTTTGTAATTGAAGGTCATACGTCGTTTGGTATCATCATTTTGTAAATCCAAGCCGAGAATTGAAGTTATTTGTGAAGATTCAATCATGCCGCCAAGAAGAGCTAATCGCCATCAAAATATTGAAGCATTGTATAGACGAGAAGAAGCTGATGAAATGGAGCAAAGAATTAATGAAAACTTTAATGAGAAGCTTAATGAAGGTATTGGAAGGTTAGAGAAATTGATGAATGATTTGAATCAAGGTCAAAGAAGGAGGTCGCCAATCTCGAACCATGGAGGAAATCGAGTTTCGCCATCGGTTACGGAAGCGAGAAGGGTATTGCCACAATCTGATCGAGGAAGAAGAGAATCATCAGTTTCGATGAGAAGAGATCACTATAAGTATCGGGATGAAGAAAGAAGAACTCAACGTGAGTTTGAGTATGAACCATATCATGATGAAGAACGACATAGTAGAAGAGACATGCGTGATCAAAGAGATGTTAATGGTCGAGATCGATATCAAAATTCACGTGATTATGATGAAGAGAGTGATAGAAGCAATATTCATTATCGAGATCGAGACCAAGGACGAAATGCATATAGGGATGTTAAGGATGATCGTCGATGGGAATCAGGGATGAAGACTGAAATTCCAGAATTCAAAGGTGGTATGCAAGCTGAGGAGTTTTTGGATTGGTTGTCTAACGTGGAAGAGATTTTTGACTTCAAGGAGATTCCAGAACATCGTAGAGTGAAGTTGGTTGCTACAAGGTTGAGGGGTAGAGCTTTGGCGTGGTGGCAGCAAACCAAACTTACACGTGAACGGATGGGGAAGTCAAAGGTTGAATCATGGGAAAAGATTAAGAAGTTAATGAAAGCAACGTTCTTGCTATATAATTATCAATCGCTTATGTATCAACGATTGCAGAACTTGAGACATGGTACGAAGTATGTGAATGATTATGCTGATGAATTTTACCAACTTATTGCTAGGAATGATATCATGGAGACGGAGGAACAGCTGACAGCTAGGTTTGTTGGAGGGTTGAGAATGCAGATTCAAGATATGGTGAATATGTTTGATCCCAGATCTGTTGCTGAAGCACACCAAAAAGCGTTAGCTTGGGAGAAGCAAGGTAGACGATGTGGTTGTGTGTTTACAAATTCCAACAATCAAGTGAAAGGGGCTAGTAGCAATGTGAATGTTTCAAAGGCTGTTGCAAAACCAGTTGTTACTGAAGTTGCTAAGGCCATGGTCAACAGTGGTATCAAATGTTTCAATTGTCAAGAGGTTGGTCACAAAAGCAATGAATGTCCTAAGCCGAAGAAGCGAGCAATGATAGCTGAAGTTGAGGATGAAGATGAGGAGGCTGAATGTTCTAATTCATTACCGGTTGAGGAGGAAGAATTGTTGTTGGGAGATGATGGATATACATTAATGATGAGGAGGAATTGCTTGACACCGAACCAGGAGGAAGAGACTAGCTGGTTGAGGAGTAACATCTTTCAATCAACATGTACTATCTTGGGAAGGGTTTGTAAATTTGTAATTGATGCGGGAAGCTGTGATAATATCATCTCTACAGAAGCTGTAAAGAAGTTAGCATTGAAGACTGAGAAGCATCCTAAGCCTTACAAGTTAGCTTGGTTGAGGAAAGGTGGGGAGGTGAAAGTTAGTCGAAGAGCTTGTGTTAATTTTTCAATTGGGAAGAAATACAAGGATGAAATTTGGTGTGATGTTGTGGATATGGACGTATGTCATCTATTGTTGGGGAGACCGTGGCAGTATGATAGAGCTGTACAACATGATGGACGTACGAACAGCTACAGTTTCATGTTTGAAGGCACCAAAATTACTTTAGTTCCAAAGAAACGACAACCAGAAGAAAGCAAGTTGGAGGAGATTGAAGAACTTAAAACTTTGCTATCTTTGAAGGAGTTTGTGAAGGAAGTCGAAGAGGAACCTGAAGTATTCTTGTTGATTGGACGTGAGAGTCATGAAGTGGTTGAGATCCCTGAAGAAGTCAAACCAGTGCTGGAGGAATTTGAAGATGTATTTCCAGAGGAGTTGCCAACGGATTTACCGCCGTTGAGGGATATTCAACATCAAATTGATCTTGTTCCAGGAGCTGTGTTACTTCATAGACCACACTACAGAATGAGTCCAAAAGAGCACGAGGAGTTGCGAAGGCAGGTGGAAGAATTGCTTGAACAGGGGCGTGTGCAGCAAAGTTTGAGTCCTTGTGCTGTGCCAGCTTTGTTGGTACCCAAGAAGAATGGGACGTGGAGAATGTGCACCGATAGTTGGGCATTGAACAAGATTACAATGAGATATAGATTTCCTATGCCTAGACTGGATGACTTGTTGGATCAACTTAGTGGAGCTGCTATATTTTCGAAGATTGATTTGAAAAGTGGTTATCATCAAATTCGAATCAGACCAGAGGATGAATGGAAAACAGCATTCAAGACACGTGAGGGGTTGTACGAATGGCTGGTTATGCCGTTTGGTCTTTCGAATGCACCGAGTACATTCATGCGGGCGATGAATCAGATTTTTAGACCATTCATTGGAAAGTTTGTGGTGGTGTATTTTGATGATATACTGATATACAGTGGAAGCGCAGGGGAACATTTGCAACATCTGAGAGAAGTGTTAATGGTACTGAGACAGGAACAATTTTATGCTGCAACGAAGAAATGCGTGTTCATGACGCAGAGTGTTTTATTTTTGGGATATGTTATATCGGGAGGAGGAATACAGGTGGACCAAAGTAAAGTCGAAGCAATTAGAGATTGGCCACAACCCAAGACGATAACGGAAGTTCGAAGTTTTCACGGGTTGGCTTCATTTTATCGAAGGTTTATTCCACACTTTAGTAGTGTGATGGCGCCTGTTACAGATTATATGAAGGGCAAGCAGTTTACATGGTCGGAGGAAGCGGAAGTTGCTTTGAACGAATCAAAGAACTTTTGACGACAGCACCAATTTTAGCATTACCGGATTTTCAGTTATTGTTTGAGCTACATACTGATGCATTCAAGGTTGGCATTGGAGGAGTGTTGAGTCAGAGGGGGCGTCCTATTGCATATTTCAGTGACAGGGGCGAAGATGAGATATAGTACGTATGATGTGGAATTTTATGCTGTTGTGCAAGCCATTAAACATTGGAGACATTACTTATTTCACAAGGAGTTTGTGCTATACACTGATCATGAGGCTTTGAAACATCTGCAAGGACAGGAGAAAATTTCAGCAAGGCATGCATCGTGGATTGCATACCTGCAGCAGTTTACATTTGTTGTGAAACACAAATCTGGAGTTACAAACCGTGTGGCGGATGCGTTGAGCAGAAGAAATCATTTATTAACTATAATGAAAGTTGAAGTGATGGGGTTCGAAGTACTTCCGGAGTTGTGTGTTGAAGATCCTTACTTTGCAAAGTGGGTGGATGAAGTCAAGAAGGGAAAGACGGATGAGTTTGTATTGGTGGATGGTTTTCTGTTTAAAGGAAATCGATTATGTGTCCCAGATTGCAGTTTACGGATGAAAATTGTCAAGGAGCTACATGAAGAAGGCCATGTGGGTAGAGACCGTACATTGCAGCTGATTTCTTAATCTTACTTTTGGCCGTCGATGAGAAAAGAATTGGCGAGATATGTGGAGAGATGTCATGTTTGTCAAGTTTCGAAAGGAACCGCAACAAATGCAGGATTATACATGCCTTTACCAGTTCCGACAAAGCCATGGGTGGATGTGAGCATAGATTTTGTGTTGGGTTTGCCTAGAACTCAAAGGGGAAATGATTCTATATTTTTTGTAGTTGACCGGTTTTCGAAAATGGCATATTTCATAGCATGTAAGAAGACAGCGGATGCCGTCCGTGTTGCACAATTGTTCTTTAGAGAGATATATCGTTTGCATGGTTTACCAGAGTCTATAGTTTCCGATAGGGATACCAGATTTCTGAGTCATTTTTGGCTAAGTTTGTGGAAGATGGTGGGAACGAAGCTGAATTTTAGTAGTGCTTATCATCCGCAGTCGGATGGACAGACTGAAGTTGTAAACAGATCATTGGGAAATTTGTTACGATGTCTTGTAAAGGACAATCTGAAGAGTTAGGATGTGAAGTTATGTCAAGCGGAGTTTGCTCATAATCATGCTGTAAACCGTAGTACGGGTTTCAGTCCGTTTCAGGTTGTATATTCAAGTTTGCCGAAGGGACCGTTGGATTTGTCAACAGTACCATATCAGAAGGGAGTTGTTAAGCGTGCTGGAGATTTTGTGACTGAATTGCAGGAGTGCCACAGAACTGTGCATGAACGATTGCTTGCATCAAATGAGAAGTATGAACAACTGGCAGATAAAAGGCGAAGGTGTGTGAATTTCAGAGAAGGTGATTTGGTTTACGCCGTGTTGACAAAAGATCGTTTTTCAGTAGGAATGTATAATAAGTTGAAGGCTCGAAAAATTGGTCCAGTGGAAATTTTGAAGAAAATCAATGAGAATGCATATCAGTTGAGATTTCCGGATGATGTTCATACTTCCGATGTTTTCAACGTCAAATATTTGATTCCGTATCATGGGGATGAGTTTGTTGTAGAAGAAGAAGGTGCGAATTTGAGGTCGAATTTTTGTCAACCGGGGGAGGATGATGCAGCGCGATCTGCCAACTGTTCAGATTTGAGTCATTCTAGGATTTTAGGTCGCTCACGACCTAGTGAAGTTTTAGGTCGTTCACGACCTAGTGAAGTTTTAGGTCGTTACCGACCTAGTGAAGGTCGTTTCCGAGCTAATGAGATCAATAGTAATGAAGAACGAGCTAACTGTGCCGAGTCACGACCTAAGCAAGCTACCGAGTCATGACCTAAGCAAGCTACCGAGTTACGACCTAAGCAAGCTAAGCTGCACTCTCACATACAACAGTACCTTAGGTCGTTAAGTCGTGAACGACCTTCCTAAGTCACTCGAATGCAGGTCGCTCAAGTCCTTAAAAGAGATACCGTATTTTTGTGCCGCTGAAGTTTTAGGTCACTGCCGACCTATGTGTTGGGTCGCTAACCGACCTATGTGTTGGGTCGCTTTTTCTTAAGTCGTGTGAAGGAGGTTCTTATGTCGTTCAAATGTTAGGTCGTTACCGACCTAAGTTAAGTCGCTGAAGCCATGCCGCCTGGATTTCTTGAGTCGCCGCTTTACATTTTTAGGTTGCTCACTTGTTAAGTCGTAAGTCGTGATGTTTAGGTCGTAGCCGACCTATGTGTTGTAATGTGTTGTATTGTTTTTCTTTGTATGAGTCGCTGTTGCTTTAGGTCGTAGGTCGTCTCTGGGTTAAGTCATTCACGACCCAAGTGTTATACAGTTTTGAGTCGTGTTGAGTTGTAACTTCTATAAATAGCGGAGTGTTGGTCATTTGTAAAGGTTGTTGATTTTTGAATAAAATTCTTGTTTGAGAGCTTTGTGCCTCTTCTTAAATTGGTAGTTGAGTGTAATCTCCTATCTCCACTTTCGGTTAATCAAGTGCGCTCGATTCAACGACTGCTGAAGCCGATTCACGGAATCTAGTGCGCTAGATCAACATGCGAAGAATCGCAGATCTTTAAACACGGAATCGTGCGCGATCAACGTGTTTGGGATAGCTAGAATTCGGTATCTTCGGATCAACGAATTTGGGCATTTCGGTATCTTCTACTTCATCGATTGCTACTTTCATCATCACAATCATTTTTAGTATTCCGCTGCTGCGTCAGATATTGTAGACAATATAACATGTATGATAATTGTAATAACCCGTAAATTTTCGATAATTAAAATGGTTAATTTAATAAATTTTGTTATTTAATATTTGAAGAAATAAAAATTTGTGACTTATTAATGAAAATAATGACTAGAATGAATTGTAACAATATTAATGTAGGTTAACTATTAACAATTCCTATGAAATTCCAATTAATTAAAATAATGTAAATGTTATAACTTGGTTATAAATTGAATGTAAGTAAATAAATGTAAATGTGTATAAACTTATGAACTAGTACATAATTAGTGGTAATTTAATAAAATTTGCGTTATATAGGTAAGTTGTAACATTTATTTACAATAATAAACTTAAAGGTGTTAAATGTGATTTAAGGTAAATGGTGACTAGTATTATTATAGGTTACCCATTATTTAATATATTAAAATTAATTGGGAATCAATCGCAATCAATTCACTTAATTATTGCAGCTATGGTAGATTAGATTGGTAAGTGAAGAATATTAATTCAATAAGATGTAACCAATGTAAATTCTATTCATAATATGATAATTGAGTGAATAAGAAGAATTGAAATCAAGATTTATCAATTTATTGGAATTTAAATTATAATAATTGGATTTAATTATAATTAAATGGGATTAGATATTTAAATATTACGTTAATGGAAATTAAGATCAAATTCGAGAATATTAGGGTAATTAATCATGAACCAATGTTAATTTCATCTATTTGATAATAATGGATTGAATGGTAGGATGAAAGTTCAATTAAATGGAATTATTGGAAATTAAATTTATAATTACTGAATTTATTGAAATTGAAATTAAACATTGAAATTGGTGAAATATTCAATAATAAATTAATATGGAAATTTGTTTAAAGGATTATGAATTACTAAGTAATCCAAAATGATAGAAATTGTAAATAGTTAAATTTGAATTAAAAAGTGATTTATTTAATTTAATAATTAATTCATTTAATTAACTTGAAATATAGCCATTTTGGCAACTGTCTCGGATTCCGATGAAACCAGTTTCATCGGATCCGTAATAGTGAATTATTGTAGGATTTCAAGATTCGTAACGATCGGACTTGTCGTTTGATTGTACGGACTCGAAACGCCAAGAAATCAATTTAATTGAAATCAATTGAAATCAATTTGAAATAAGCTGATTTTAACATAACTTCTTCATACGATGGAATTAGGAATTGAAACCTGTTCCATTGAATTTAAAATTATCGAAAACATCTATTTTGATATATGGGATGACCCATTTTCGTTCCATAGACAGAACGGGCTTTTCGGGTCATTTATCGTTCAACGTGTAAATCAAACCTTGTCCATCCATTCTATTTTCAGCTTTGTCTATAAATAGCCCATTATAAACCCTAGCTCCTTTTTATTTTCTATTGTTCGTACGTACATTTCTTTCTCATCTACTCCTTCTAAATGGCAGACAAACCAAACAAACTTCTCAATTCAATTTCAAAATCAAATTCAAATCAAAATTTTAAACTCCACAAACTATATCGAATTATATATCGATTTGAAGCTCTCGACGAGCGAATCTCAGATATGTAATTTGTTTTCCAATTTGAACCTCTGTCTGTCTAGAAATTGATGAACTATTTACAGCCGTTCAAACAAGCGTTGATCAATTTCGTTCGATCGACGAATCAGGGTTATGGATGTGTAGAGGGGACCGAGTGTAGTTAATCGGCGTGGTTCATGGGAGAAATCGACGGCCAGATCATCGGCCATAATTCGATTAGGGTTCGAAACCCCTAACGTTTTGGGCGGCAGCGGCTCTGCAGGCCACGTGGGGGGCGCACAGGGGGTTAGGAGGAAGCGGCTCACCGTGGGGGAGAAGATGGTGGTCGTGGCGTTGGCTAAGGCAGCCGGAGGTTGGAGTTCGTGGAGGTCAAAGTTCGGCTGTAGGAGGTTTTCTTCTCGTTCGAACGAGGCTTGGAACGGAGGAAACGCACGTGAATGAGGGTGACGTGGCACGTTTTCTGTGGTAACGTCATTTGTCGTTTATTATTTATATATTTTTATAATTTGAATCGTATAACTTCTAACTGTAATAACTTTTGCGTACGATATCAGATTTATGCGCGGTTTGTTTCATTGGGATTGTATCAAAATTCCGGATATTTTGACACTGGTTTGGATGAATTCTGAGATCATTTGAATTTGGGTCCTATTTTGAATTTCAAATCAATTTGAATTCAAAGGTGAGTGTTTTGACCCACTCACAACTTCTAAAATTTCTTATTTTGTTAAATTAAATTTATGATAGGATTAGAAATTTATTTATGGTTGTTTGGTGATTTAAATTTGCTATCCCTGTTAATTTGTTATATTTTGAATTAAACTATTATTTAATTTATTATTGAATTTAAATTGCCAGTTATATACCTGTTATTGAAATTAGTTATTGTTGAAACTAATTTATTGAATTGTATAATGATTGTGATTGATGTTTGATGGTTGATATTGGTTGAAATGATAGACTCGAGCGATTTTATGGATTATTTTATGTAAATTCGGGATTGCGGTTTGAAATGATATATAACCGTAAATTTTTAAATTGCGGACTGAAATGATAAATATCCGTATCACTTGACCTTAGGGTAGAGAATTATATACGGACAACGGATTGGTTAAATTAATTAATTTTAAAAATCCTCAATTTTCGAATTTAATTAAATGATATTTTGGAAAAATTTGATTTATATAAATTGAATTATTATTGGAAATCAAGTTTTATATTGAAATGTGCATTGGTTTAAAGGAATTGCTTTAAGAAATTTAATTGAAGGTTTAAAGTCAATTTTTTTTAGTATAAATGAAATTCCATCGGAATTGAACTATTGAATTTGTTTGAATATAAATTTGAAATATTTTGAAATTGGAGTAATTCGAATTGATATTTGAACATGGATTGAAAACAATATGAAATTCAATAGTTTATTGAAATTTGAAATTGAAAGGTTTGAAATTTGGTTTGTTGATTTGGAAATTTAAAATGGTACAAATGTGTTGAAATGAAATGAATAGTTTAATATGATATAATTTCCAAATTCATATTTTAATATAAACTGTTTAAAAATATATTATTTTAATATTTCTAATTATTAATATTTTCAAAATTATTAAACTATTTAACCAATATTAAATATATAAAAATTATTTTCCTATTTTAAACCAATTTAATCTATTGTAAACTAATTAAATCATTTTAATTCATTATAAATCTAATTAATCTATTTTAAAGCTATTTAATCTATTTTAATTATATTTAATCTATTTTAAAACTATTTAACTATCTTGAATCAAGGTAAATACTTTTAATCTATATTAAACTATTTTAGAACATTTTAACTATTTATAACTATTTAAAAATAATTTCTAAATTTCAGACTAAGAAAAAGGGAAGTGTTTATATTCAAATTCACTGGTTTAAGCGAATACTGCTAAATGATGTTATAATTCAAGTTGGGACTTAAATGACCTAATTGATTTAATATGATGATTTTGAAATGAGGATTTAATCAAATTTGAAAATATGATTTGAAAGTGAATATGATTTGAAAGTGATATGGTTTGAGAATATGATATTTTGATATCAATTATAAATTTACCTTTTGAATTTAAAAGAACCATCCGGTTTGTAATAACCAATTGGTTGTTAAAGAGACCGGGATCAGATATTGTCATACTCTCTGCCAATACCGAAAACCACTTTAACAACTGTGTACATGGTGGAGATTCCAGAAATAAAGTAGGATGGTTTGGTGAACGATTTCTGTATGAGGTATGACGTGACCCAGACTCCAGTGAGTCAGCTTAGATGTGACTAAAATCAGGAGCCATGCCGGGCCAAGTGAGGTCATTCCTCCGATCGGGCACACTTCTACGATACTATATTCTGATTTTGTGATTTGATTGGTGGCCACCCTCTGATTTTGATTTGGGAGTGTGTTCCGAGGTGGGCGGTAGGTTCCGCTATGCGTTACCACCAGTCCGGATCCGCAAATGGTATATCTACCCTGGCATTTCCTCGTGTGCCGTGTTCACATGCCCTAGAGTGCCTTCTACGAGTTTGTTTTGTAACGTACCTATGTGATGTCCTCTGGGTAAACCTCTAGTTTACGGAGGAGCGTACGGCATTGTATAGACTACAGGAATATATAAAAATGTGTTAAGGAGGATATGGGTAACGCCTTAACGCTATTTTAATACTTTTACTTTACTGTAGACATATTATAATAGAGTATTGTACTACATAGTAGATAGTTTAACGGATCCTTAGGAGATGTGAATCCCGAACATCTCTTAAGTTATTGCACTGACGTTAGACACTGGATAGGAGATGTCAAACCTCGTAAACATCTCCGACGCCGTTTACACTCATATTTATTTACCGTTGATTTAACTTGCATAAGATCTTTTAGTTCTGACTCGAGTGTTTTGTCTTTTCAATGCGCTCGGGTCAGCCTGAGCATTTCAGGGTTGAAGACCTTATTTCTGAAGGACGAAGATGAACATTTGTATTATTATTATTTATTATATTCATTCCACTGCATCATGTTGTTCCGCTGCATTTATTTAGTTATTCCTGTTTATGTAACTCTGATGTTTGTGTTGTAAAGAATAATCAAATGTATTTATAAAACAGCTTCATGAACTGTTTTTTGATTATTATATTTTATCATTCCGCTCTAAGATTCTGTATTTGTTTTATTTCTTTCTCTTTTTCTTATTTACCCCATAACAATCTGCCCTTTTGAATGGATTTATTTGACATGCGTGTCTGCTTAAAACGTCCAAAAAGGCAGGTCGTTACAATAATTCTTATTGTCAATACATAAGAAACTCATCTTACATGCTCTATATTAAACAATTTTAATATCCTATATGTGTATATCATTTGGGACAATCCCATCATCCTTTTATACTGATTATAGAAGATGTTATCTTCAAAACTAATGTCAAGTGTTCAACCACCAAACTAACATGATTTCAACTTAAGTGCATCATTGACAATCATTGGCTTGTTGTTTACTTGTAGTTTTAGAAATGTTTTGTACCTTTTAATATTCTTTCTTACAGACACACACTTCCTCTACATTTTAACTGAAAATCAAACTATTTGATTTCTTATCAAAATACTTGCTTAACTCTAATGCTAATCGAATAATACTTTTGTATCACTTCTTAGCTCATATCCAATAACCTAGAAACCCAGAATTGCTCCTACTGTCTTCGAGACACTTTGATTATTAAGCGCAAACAACACATTCTAAATCACTATTTAATTTTTTTGCTTCATATACCAAAACCCAAAATCATATTGAATGATAATTTTATGAGTAAAGTCCAAATTAACTTAAGTACATTAAGTGATGAATCTATTACGTTAATTTCAACAATCTAAAATTTAAGTTGTTATTCTTTTCGATATAGCTTACTATACTCCAAACGCATTGGTATTTTTCTCAAAAGCACTTTTGCGGGTGATGGATCATATCCTTTTGGGTACAACCATCAAAATCATGATAATGTACTTGGAATTCATTTTGGATCCACACATATCCATATTGTAAAGTCAATACTCTTAATGGTTTATTGATAACTGAGGAAATTCTTTTCTCAAAATTGATAGAAAATCATAGTTTCTCTTTAATGTGTGAGAGATATTATTATACATTCTAATTAGTTGTGTCCATTTAGGTTTGGTTTATTTTATTCATCCTTTATAATCTGTAACGACCCGTAATTTTCGATAATTAAGAATAGTTAATTTAATAAGGTTTTGTGATTTAATGTTGGAAGAAATGAAAATTTATGATTTAATAATAAGAATATAATTGGAATGAAATGTAATAATATTAATTTAAGGTAATTGATAACTACTTTAATGTAATTCCAATTAATTGAAATGATTAAAGAGTTATAATTGGTTATAGATTGCAAATTAATTGTAATAATGTGTGTATTAATTGAAATTGGATTAAAAGAGTAATTGATAATTTAAATGTTGTATTAATTAGTGAAATAGTAAGTAATAAATTATAACTGAATAAAATTAGCACTGTGTAAATAACTATAACATGTGTGTGTTGATAACAAACATACAAATGTGATTAAATATAGAAATGGTGACAATTGTTATTTGTTACCAATTTATTTAATCAATTATAATTAAATGAAATTAATGTTATGTAAAATGAGTTAAGACGATAACTGTAAATGCGAATGTAATAAAATGTACAGAAAGGTTAATTACATTCATAAAGAAATAATTTATTTAACGAAAGGAATGAAATCAAGATAAATTAATTATTGAGACTTTAATTATAATTTGTGTGAAAATCGACAAAGATTCAAAATAATTGGAATATTGCAACCAATATGGTAAAAGATGAAATTTGAGAATATTAATGTAATAAAGTATAAACCAAGGTCAAATATATACATAGGGTAATGATTGATTGAATTAAAAGATTGAAACCAAATTAAATCAATTTATTGGAATTAAATTATAATAAATTGGATTTAATTGCAGTTGAAATTGAACACTGTAATTAGTGTAATATTTAACACTGTATCGATATGTAAATTTGTTTTAAATTATTGTAAATTTCTAGGTAATCAAAAATGATAAATTTGTTAGTTATTAAAAGTGGAATTAAAAAGTGATTTAATCAATTTAATAATAATTTATTTAATTAACGTGAAAATAACCATTTTGGCCACTGACTCAGATTTCGACGAAACCAGTTTCATTGGATATGTAACAATGAATTATTATAAGGTTTCAAGTTTCGTAGCAATCGGACTTGTCGTTTGATCGTACGGGCTCGAAACGCGTATAATCAATTTAATAAAATTCAATTGAAATCAATTTGAAATAAGCTAATTTTTAGCTAACTTCTTCATACGATGGAATTAGGACTTGAAACCTGTTCCATTGAGTTTAAAAATATCAAAAACGTCTATTTTGATATATAGGATGACCCACTTTCATTCTGGAAGCGAAACGGGCTTTTCAGGTCGTTATTGTCATTTCGTACCAATTCGATGTGTTCATTCTTTCTTATCGGACCTTGTCTGTATAAATTGTTCCGTTCTAACCCTAGCAGCCTTTCATTTTTTATTACTGTATGTACAATTCTCTTGCTTCTCCTTCCAAATGGCATAAACCAAATTCCTAAATCCAAACCCTAATTCCAAAATTTCGAATCAATTTCAAAAATTCAAACTCCTCCAAACCCTAACAAATTATATACCATTTCAAAGCTCTCGACGAGCGTAATCAATTGGTGTAATTCGTTTCTCAAATCGAATCACCGTTTTTCCAAAAATCGCCGAATTGATTTCGGCCGTCCATATGAAGTTTTGACGATCCAACGGTGGACCGTCGTCCGATCGATGATCGGGAGGCGGCATTAGGAAGAGGGAGTTGAGCAGCGCTCGTTGGTGTCGTTCGTTCGTCTCTGTAAGGTCGTGGTTCGCTAGAATTCGGCGTAGAAGGTGGTTGATATAAAATTTGATTGATATAAATTGAATTGTTTTAAGTAATTATTTAAAGGATTTAAATTGGAATTCTAAAGTTGAATTTGAAGTATAAACGAAATTATCGAAATTGAGTTATTGAAATGTTGGAACTGTAATTTTGAAAATCGATTAAAATTGAAATAGTTAAATTTGATGTTAGTTTCAAATTTATATCTCAATATAAACTGTAAATGTTCTTTTAAATTCTAATTTTTAGATTTTCAACTATTAAAATAGGTTAATCTATTTTAAACCAACTTAATCAATTTAAACTATTTAATTTATTTTAATCTAATTTAACCTATTTTAAACTAATTAACCAATTTAATCTATCTTAATCTATTTTAATTTAATTTAAACTATTTTAATATATTTTAATTTATTTTAAATCATTTAAACTTTGTTAAACTATATTAAACTATTTTAATTTGTTTTAAACTATTTAATCTATTTTAATTCTATTTAATCTATTTTAAATTCATTTAATCTATTTTAAATCTAACTAATCCATAATAAACCTATTTAATCTATTTTAAACCATTTAAACTATTTTAAAATCTATTTAAAGTATTTTAATCTATTTTAAATTTATTTAATTATTTTAAACCTGTTTAACCTAATTTATATCTATTTTAAACTATGTTAAACTAATTAAACTATTTATAACTATCTAAAGTATTTTCTAAATTTGAGATGGTGTAAAGTGGAATGTTAATAATTAGAGCCTTGATGTTTAAGCGAATAAGGTTTAATAATGTTATAACATAAGTTGGAATTTGAAATGATATTTGCTGGTGAAATGACATATTTGAGTAAATATGATGATTTTGAAATGAGAGTTGAACCTAATTGTGAATATGATTTCGAAATTAATACGGTTTGAATTGAATATGATATTTTGATATCAATATGAAATGGTTTTGGAAATGTAAAAGAACCATCCGGTGTGTAATAAGCGTTTGGTTGTTAAAGAGACCGAGATAGGATATTGTCATACTCTCTGTCAATACCGAAAACCACTTTAACAACTGTGTACGTGGTGGATATTCTAGAAATGAAGTAGAATGGTTTGGCGAACGATTCTGTATGAGGTATTTACGTGACCCTAACTCCCGTGAGTCAGCTTAGATGTGACTAAAACATGAGCTGTACCGGGCCAAGTGAGGTCATTCCTTCTATCGGACACATTTCTTCGATACTATATTTTGACTTTGTGATTGATTTGGTGGCCACCCCTGATTTTGATTATGGGAGTGTGTCCGAGGTGGGCGGTGGCAGTTGCTACGCGTTACTACCAGTCCGGGAGTGCAATTGGTAGAATCCTACCCTGGCATTGCCTCGAGTGCAGTGTTCACATGCCCTACCGCGCCTTCTACGAGTTTGGTTTGTACCATACCTATGGAGTGCCCTCTGATTGCCCTCCAGTTTATAGAGGAATTACGGTACTGTATAGAATATTGGAATATATAAAATGTGTTAAGGGGTATATGGGTAACGCCTTAATGCTATTTTAATACTTTACTTTACTGTAGACTTATAATAGCGTATCATACTATGTATGTAGATAGTTTAACGGATCCTTAGGAGATGTAGATCCCAAACATCTGTTAAGTTATTGCACCCACGTTAGACACTAGATAGGAGATATCAAACCCCGTAAACACCTCTGACGCCGTTAGAATTATATTTATTTATTGTTGATTCAACTTACATAAGATATTTTAGTTCTGACTCGAGTGTTTTGTTTTTTCAATTCGCTCGAGTCAGTCTGAGCTTTTCAGTGTATCGAAGACTGCTTTTTTGGAGGACGAAGACAAAGATTTGTACTATAACTATTTATTTATTCATACCACTGCATCATGTTATTCCGCTGCATTTGTTATTTATTTATGTTTAATGTAACTCTGATCCTATATTGTAAAAGTGTAATCAAATGTTATTTGTAAAATAGCTTCATGAACTGTTTATTTGATTATTATATTTTGTCATTCCGCTACGAGATTCTGTGTTTGTTTTATTTCTTTTTCTTCTTTTTCTTATTTACCCCATAACAATCTGCCCTTTTGAATGGTTCGAGTCTGACGTGTGTGGTTTATCGTCGATTTAAACCATCCAAAAAGGCGGATCGTTACATAACCGGTTTTATCTTTGGCTCATATCAAAATCTATTTTACTACTAATAATCTCTAAAGAAATTCCTTCTTCATGAAGCTGGTGTTTCTTGAAACAACGATTGTTTCTCAGTGCAACAGAGTAGGTTTCGTAAACATTTTATGAGGTTGCTATATATATATGTATTAATTTGGTTTTAGGTTTACGAACTTATGTTCATAACAAAAATTGGTTAATCAACATTGGTCGGTCCCAAACTACTTTAGGGTGGTTCAAACAAGATCCCTCATGAGTAAATCTTACGTGCGGCCTCTCAATTCACACAACCTATCAACCCCTTGACCTAGGATATGTAGGGGTTGTTTCATCAACTCTTATCTTGTATAATTTTGTAAACTTTGTTTTAGATGAAATTGAACTTAACCTTATGTACTTACTTTTAAGTACTAAGCCTTTCGAAAGAAGTTAACTCAAGTTTACTCATCATCAATCGTATTTTGTCTAATAAAATCCGAGTACTCCTTATTGATATATCATTATGTATCATAGGGAGGAGTGACTTTGAGATTGAATCTTATTCTTTTTGGGTACTTTTGGAACTGTTTTCCTATATATTCACCCATTCGATCAAATCGAATTTTCTTGTTTCTTTTGTATGTTATGTTTTTTTACTTCCATTTTATATTCCATGAACTTATCATAGAAATATTACATCTGCATCTAATACACATGTTTATTTTATGGTAATTCATCTGTGAATTAAATAACATATGTGGAACCGTTTTTGGCATCATTTGACTTTCGGGTACATATATCTTTATGTATCAATTTGAAGAGTTCACTAACTCTTATGCTGCTTCCACTAAATGGGTGCTTTGTCCTTAATTCCAAAGTCTTAACCCGCCTTTTGGCAAGGTAGTACATAGGCAGATTTAACCCAACAGCTTCACAATTATCAAGACCAATGAGTGCAAGTGCGTCCGATAAGAGGTGCTACCTCACTGGTCCGAGATCGCTCCTGTTTTAGCCACCTTATGCCAACTCACGGGAGTTGGGTCCACGTATATACCTCAGGATCGTCGCCACCATCCTACTTCATTCTGGAATCTCCACCGCATACACGGTTGTTAAAGTGGTTTTCGGTATCGACAGAGAGTATGCCCATATCCGATCCTGATCTCTTTAACAACCAAACGTTATTATAACACCGCGGTCATTTCAAAATAGTTTATACTTCAAAACCAAAATATCACTTTCATTTCAAAACCCAAATTAATACGATATCATTTTCACTTCAAATATATCCATTTTCAAAATTATATCACTTTCCAAAGTTATAACGCTTTCAAAATCATAGTCTTTTAAAATCAAAACACTTTGGAAATAACAGCTTTGAAATCATACCACTTTGAAATTATAGCAATTTGGAAATCATAACACTTTCCTCTTAAACAGTTTAGATATTAAAATTAGTATATATAATAAAATAGTTTAAAAATAAAATAGTTTATATAAATAGTTATAAGTTAAAATAGTTTATAAATAAAAATAGTTTATATAAATAGTTATAAGTTAAAATAGTTTATAAATAAAAATAGTTTATATAAATAGTTATAAGTTAAAATAGTTTATAATAAAATAATTTATATTAAAAATGATTTAAATATAATTTAAAATTACTTTATATAATCAAATAGTTTTCTCAACTTTCACCAATCAATTTAAATCAATTCAAATTCCAAATTCAAATTTAATCAAATCTCAAATCATCCATTTCAACTCGATTCAACTTCTCAATAAACCATTTCAATTTCAATATATTTCAAAGCTTTAAATATTCAACATTTCAAAACTAAATTCGATAATCCTATATATATATATATATCAATTCACTTTTCTATTATTTAGTTTTGAAATATTTACTAATTATTTCAATATCATTTGAATACAACTTTAATTTACAAATTTAAATAAACAAAATATCCCATTTAAATATATATAAGTTTGAAATATCCATTTAAGTCACCTTTAATCAAATTTCAAATTGTAAAACACTTCTTTAAATTTCAAATTCAATACATTTCAAATCAAACTTATTTAAGTATAATTCTTTAAATAAATAAAATTTCAAATCAATTTCAAATCATTATAAACTCTATATTTGAGAATATAGATATTAAATAAATACTTAGACATATTATTTATCAACTTTATTAAATCAACTTTAATGAATCTTTAAAATCAATATTTATCAAAACCATATATTTCTTTTCAAACCATAGAAATCATTTTCAAAGTATTTATATATAGACCAACGGTGTCTGTATAAAATTTTCTATCCTATGGTCAAGTGATACGGATATTTATCATTTCAATCCGCAATTTAAATATATATATATATATGGGTATATATCTTTTCAACCTGCAATCCCAAATTCAATTCAAATGAAAATCGCTTGGGTTTATCATTTCAACCCAGAACGATTTTCTCCTATTCTACAGATCATTCAGGTATGCATCATTTTAACCCATAGTGAATCTTATACTAACAGGGAACTTGCAGAGTGATAACAGATATGATAATAACATAACATGCATAAATCATCAATATAAATAACAGATAATGGTGTCAGATGTCACAGGTGAACAGATACAGATAATAGCATATATAACAATGTAAATAGCTAACAACAGCATATTTCAATTGTCGTTTCAATTGAAATCAAATTTAATAAATATAAGAACATTAATCATGAGTGATTGCTCACCTTTCGAGGCTAGAGAGAATAGACAATAGGACAAGCTACGAATTCCAAAGCAAAGCAAAATTGGCACGAATTCGATGAAGAAACAGGTACGACAGACCGAAAGCTGATAATGGGAAATCGATGAGAACTACAGAATCAGTTGATATAAATTGAACTGAATACATATATTATTATTCTGAAATCAATTTAAAACATATATTTATTTTCAAATTTATATTTACTTATGCCTATAAAATAAAGTATACATTTATACAACTTATAAAATTATAACTCAGAGCAATATATATACTATATAACAACAGGCCAACTTATACTACAGACTTGATATGTACTGACACACAACTTATATTATATATTAAACAACAACATTTATAACTTTATAAATTTAAAACAGTATAAATACAATACTTCTATATATATAACTAATATATAAGTCAACTTATGTTATTAAAAAAAACTGGCAAAGACACATTAGTGTGTTCCTATATACAGCTAATATACTATATATTACTTTCCTATAATATATACACCAACAGGGTATAACTTTATATGTACTGACCCAACTCAGTTCAAGTATACCAGCTTATGTAAACAGTTTAGAAACATATATAATACTTTTAATATACTATATGCTACATATACATACGTATAATATAAAACATATTATATTACATATAAAATATATTTATAATCAAACTCAAGTATACACAGTCAAACACATATATAAGATAATACATCTGAAGTAACATTTTTAATATGTTAGGTTATAGCTTTCATGAAACACCATATTATATAAATACCTTAAACCCGTATATATATATAAATATAAACCCATACAAACTATAACTATATATATATAATATAAAACTATATAGACCGAAAATATACCAAAGCTATTTGACAATGTTCTTATGCATCCGCGCAAGCTTTCATATGTAAACCTTGTATATTTTCTAAAAGCAAAAGCATGAAAATGAATAGTAAACAAAATAAAACATGCACTTACCCAAACTTCTGTACATGCTTACAGTAGATTATGGGACTTATACAACTAACGTAATATATAAAGTTTACATAAACTACTTAAGTCATTTCTTAAAACTCAATAAATGTATGTATAGGAATACACATATACACTGTCATATATTATAAAATAATTTGCTATGTGAAATATATGCTAATAAACAACTTTACACTGTATATAATTAATAATGTAACACACAACCAAATCTTAAAACTAATGTATATATAAAATACTTACATATATACGCCCATTCAAAGACAAGGGTAAGAGAAGGTTCGATAGAGGGGAGAAGGCCTCGGCAGGGCTAGGCGGAGGCTGTGTGGAGGATAAAGGGGGAGGGAAGGAGGGCTCGTTGAGGCTGCTGGGCGCGGTCGTGGCTTCGCGGTGGGAGGAGGCGGACGGGTTCTCGGTAAGATAGGCTGCTTCGGGAATTTTGTGGGGCGGCGCTGGTTTGCTCTTGGGTCAATCTATAGGGATGGAGAGGGGAGGATAACGCGAAAATAGTTGCGTGGGTAGAATAAGAAACAAAGGAAATATATATATATATATATATATATATATATATTTGAGGGAGGGGAAAGATAAAGCTACAGGGAGAGGGAGAGGATGAAGATACGTGCCCCTTTTATCTTCTGAGAATGAACATGGAGTTGAAAGGCCAAAGTGAATATAAATATACAACAAGGTAATAGCAACGGTCAGAAGCTATGATGTAGCTGAAAATTTAAAAGTAATTAATTCTTTGTGTGTGCAGCACGTTTCACTATCTGAACGGAAGGAAAGATTAAAGTCACAATTTATAGTGCGTTACAACGAACAGTTTATTGTTTTCGTTGCGTACCGGACTTCAAAATACAGAAATAAGTATACCGCTGAGATCAGCACGACGAGACGATCAAAACGGTATACCGATATCAGTGGTATGATTATTCGATCAAAAGTCGATAATCGGTACCAGAAATGCTGCTATTTTGCAGAAAATAAGATAAACGGGGCAATAGAAGTCCAAATTTGGAAAAATGAAAGATTACGTCTCACTCAGAAGAGGATTTAGAAATTTTCTATAGAAAAATATTCAGGTTTGGAAATTAATTTATCATCATCAATCATTAACTGAGTTGAATTGAAATAGAATTACACAAGAAAATAAACTTCCATATTATAAATTGAAAATTTACCATTTTCTATGTTTAAGAAGATGTATTTCAAATATTAAATTTTTATTTCAAAATTTTATTAATTAAAATTCCACAAAATTCAATTAAATATATTATTAAAACAAATAAAATTATTAAAATTTACGGGTCGTTACACTCTCCCCACTCAAAACTTTTCGTCCCCGAAAAGGAAGAAAGTAGGAGAATAGAAACAACCTGAAAAAAATAGGTTGAAAAACAAAATAAACAATAAATTTAAAACCATATAAATTTCAAATTAAACTAATTAATATTCAACATTTTGGTTTAATCCATTTGAGTTCACTTAAGTTAAATCAATCTATCTATTTCTAAATTCATTATCTTATTGTCTGGTCATCCTAAATTAACAATTTTTAAATCATCAATTTGTAGAATCATTTATTATACTCGTATTTTATTCAACAAATTTAATTCTTTTATTCCAAATTATTATTAAGTTTATTCCACTTAATATATCTTATCACATATATTTAAACCATATAAATTAATTTAAACCATATAAATTAATTTAAACCATATAAGTTTCGATTTAAATTAATTTATATTCAATAATTGCTTTTAAATTCAAGGTATTTCCATAAGTTGATCAAATTTTAATTTTATTAATTCTTTCAAAAAAAAATATTTGTCTCATCTATTATTCAATTAACGTATTATCCTATTTATCTCTATTAACATCCTTATAATCAAAATTTAGTGTATAACATTTATTATAAACACTCAAATTTTATTTATAAAGTTATTTTAAATTTGTATATTATCCAATTACATTTTCAACTTCTGAATAATTTAGGTAAGTTATATTGAAATGCAATTTAATATTATACAAATAAAATTTATAATTCAATTATTTCAAGTTTAAACACTTATTCAAAAATTTAGCTTTATTTATAATTGAAAACATCCCCTAACATAATTTTAAGAATTAAAATTAAGTTTAATTTCAAACCCTTTAGAGATAATTATATATATACTATATATATTAAATCAAATTATATTTTAAAATAAGATACCTATATATATATATAAATCAAATCATACTTAATAAATTCAAATCAAAATGTTTTTCCAAAACAAAACCGTAGCAAAGCTACAGAATGGTCTCTCCACTTCAAAACTCGAAAATGAATGTCGATGATGCGGCCGCCATCACCGAAATTATTTTCCAGCAACAAAGAGAAGAATACTGATTTAAAACCTTTTAAAATTCTTTGAAACGGTTTCAATTTGAAATTACTTTAAATAATATGCATTTTAAAACTTTAAAACCAAAGTTAGAAATCACCGGAAATTAAATTCTCAAATTACCGATTTAAATTCTTTTCAGTTCCAGATCAATTTGTAAATTATGTTTATAAATTCATTTAGAACAATAAATGATAATCAAATATTATCATTTCAAACAACCAATTTACTTAACTTATTAATTCCAGAAAATTTTTACTCATAAATATTTATAATATATTCATACAAATTTATTTCATTTACCAATTTGAAAAACAATATTGTGTCAGTTTGTTATGTTCAAGTGTTTTGGAAATCCTATCGATAGCGTTGATCAGACGAATCGATCGAAAATCCAAATCAACATCAACAACTCAAACAACACAATATATAAAATATTTTAAATTAAATTACAAACACTCCTCACTCGACGATACAAGAATGGATTTCAAAACAAGGATAAATATTCAAATTGGAGGGATCCTAACCAAAAGAATTCAGCTAATAGGCTCGATAGGGAGAAATAGATTTCAAAGAGAGAAAGGAATGGATAGACTTATATAAATCTCGGTCAACCTTAATCGGGTCAACCATGATTTCAAGAATAAGATCGATGTAGAGTTTTGGGATAACCTATATCCGATCTCAAGAAATAGGATTTAGGATAACAAGAGATAGATAGCATTGTAAAACGAGGATGCAGAAATCTTCGGTGAATCAATGCTTCTTGTAAAGGAGATTCACCCCTTTACAATCATTCGAAGATTGGCGAAACCGCCAATTTATTATAGAGATTATTCGAAGTGGAGTTATGGGGTACTCCAGAATCAAGAAGACACGAATAGTGGAGACAGAATGGACTTTGGAACCGAAGTGAACGTTCCAAAAATTCAAAGAAACTGATTCAAAGAAGAAGGAATTCAAGCTCGAACGAAAGTGATTTCGTAATTAAATTTACTACATATGCTGATTTTTGCCTAAAACCAGAGCTCTGATACCACATGTAACGACCCAGTATTTTGGACCATTCAAATCGACAATAAATCCACACATGCAAGACTTGAATAATTCAAAACAATGGATTGTAAATAAAATTTGGCAAAACTCAGCATATATAGTAAATAAAATAACCACAGATCACAGACAGAATAATATAACAACAATGCAGCGGAAACAAAATGATAGTAGTTCATGAAGCTACTATATATATATAACAGAGTTAAACGAGATACAACAGAAGTCACGAGTACATAGATGTCTCAATACAATAGTCAAATACAAGATCTGAATACATTACTGGGATCAACTGAATAACCAATAGCAGAATCGATAGATAGCCGGGTCTCCAAGCAAACCTCCAACTCCAAAGGTGAGTCTCAAATGTTGTATCACTCAGTCTGACCCGAGCGTAAATCAAAACACAAAACAGTCAAGTTAGGATTAAGGTTCTTATATAAATAAATCCAACTCAAGTGAAATATCAACTGAAATACAAGTAACTCAAAGGATGTTTGGGATAACCATCCTCTAAGGATCCGTTAAACTATCTACTATGTAGTAATATTCGCTATTATAATATTGTCTAATATAAAATAAACATACTTTTTAATAGCGTCAAGGGGTTACCCATATAGCCCTTAACACGTAATAGTCCTAGTAGTCTATCCAGTATTAGCATACTCCCAAAATGGGGGCTACCCTCGATACTCCACAGGCTACGGGAGAAATCACAACTCGTAGTAAAGCTCGATATGGTAGGTGACACGGCATACAAGACAATGCCAGGGTAGATATACCAATTACGCACATGGACTGATGGAAACGCATAGCAGCCACTACCACTCCACCTCGAACAACACTCCCAAATCAAGGGGTGCACCCAAAAAATCATAAAGTAATAGAATGGTATCGAAGAAGTGCGTCCGATAAGAGGTGCTACCTCACTGGTCCGAGAACGCTCCTGTTTTAGCCACCTTATGCCAACTCATGGGAGTTGGGTCCACGTATATACCTCAGGATCGTCGCCACCATCCTACTTCATTCTGGAATCTCCACCGTGTACACGGTTGTTAAAGTGGTTTTCGGTATCGACAGAGAGTATGCCCATATCCGATCCCGGTCTCTTTAACAACCAAACGTTATTATAACACCGCGGTCATTTCAAAATAGTTTATACTTCAAAACAAAAATATCACTTTCATTTCAAAACCCAAATTAATACGATATCATTTTCACTTCAAATATATCCATTTTCAAAATCATATCACTTTCCAAAGTTATAACGCTTTCGAAATCATAGTCTTTTAAAATCAAAACACTTTGGAAATAACAGCTTTGAAATCATAACACTTTGAAATTATAGCAATTTGGAAATCATAACACTTTCCTCTTAAATAGTTTAGATATTAAAATTAGTATATATAATAAAATAGTTTATATAAATAGTTATAAGTTAAAATAGTTTATAATAAAATAATTTATATTAAAAATGATTTAAATATAATTTAAAATTACTTTATATAATCAAATAGTTTTCTCAACTTTCACCAATCAATTTAAATCAATTCAAATTCCAAATTCAAATTTAATCAAATCTCAAATCATCCATTTCAACTCGATTCAACTTCTCAATAAACCATTTCAATTTCAATATATTTCAAAGCTTTAAATATTCAACATTTCAAAACTAAATTCGATAATCCTATATATATATATATCAATTCACTTTTCTATTATTTAGTTTTGAAATATTTACTAATTATTTCAATATCATTTGAATACAACTTCAATTTACAAATTTAAATAAACAAAATATCCCATTTAAATATATATAAGTTTGAAATATCCATTTAAGTCACCTTTAATCAAATTTCAGGTTGTAAAACACTTCTTTAAATTTCAAATTCAATACATTTCAAATCAAACTTATTTAAGTATAATTCTTTAAATAAATATAATTTCAAATTAATTTCAAATCATTATAAACTCTATATTTGAGAATATAGATATTAAATAAATACTTAGACATATTATTTATCAACTTTATTAAATCAACTTTAATGAATCTTTAAAATCAATATTTATCAAAACCATATATTTCTTTTCAAACCATAGAAATCATTTTCAAAGTATTTATATATAGAACAACGGTGTCTATATAAAATTTTCTATCCTATGGTCAAGTGATACGGATATTTATCATTTTAATCCGAAATTTATATATATATATATATACTGGTATATATCTTTCCAACCCGCAATCCCAAATTCAATTCAAATGAAAATCGCTTGGGTTTATCATTTCAACCCATAACGATTTTCTCCTATTCTACAGATCATTCGGGTATGTATCATTTCAACCCATAATGAATCCTATACTAACAGGGAACTTGCAGAGTGATAACAGATATTATAATAACATAACAGGCATAAATCATCAATATAAATAACAGATAATGGTGTCAGATGTCACAGGTGAACAGATATAGATAATAGCATAAATAACAATGTAAATAGCTAACATCAGCATATTTCAATTGTCGTTTCAATTGAAATCAAATTTAATAAATATAAGAACATTAGTCGTGAGTGATTGCTCACCTTTCGAGGCTAGAGAGAATTGACAATAGGACAAGCTACGAATTCCAAAGCAAAACAAAATTGGCACGAATTCGATGAAGAAACAGGTACGACAGACCGAAAGCTGATAATGGGAAATCGATGAGAACTACAAAATCAGTTGATATAAATTGAACTAAATGCATATATTATTATTCTGAAATCGATTTAAAACATATATTTATTTTCAAATTTATATTTACTTATTGTTATAAAATAAAGTATACATTTATACAACTTATAAAATATATAACTCAGAGCAATATATATACTATATAACAACATGCCAACTTATACTACAGACTTGATATGTACTGACACACAACTTATATTATATATTAAACAACAACATTTATAACTTTATAAACTTAAAACAGTATAAATACAATACTTCTATTCATATAACTAGTATATAAGTCAACTTATGTTATTAAAAAAACTGGCAAAGACACACTAGTGTGTTCCTATATACAGCTAATACACTATATATTACTTTTCTATAATATATACACCAACAGGGTATAACTTTATATGTACTGACCCAACTCAGTTCAAGTATACCAGCTTAATAGTTCAGAAACATATATAATACTTTTAATATACTATATGCTACATATACACACGTATAATATAAAACATATTATATTACATATAAAATATATTTATAATCAAACTCAAGTATACATAGTCAAACACATATATAAGATAATACATCTGAAGTAACATTTTTAAACTGTCAGGTTATTGCTTTCATGAAACACCATATTATATAAATACCTTAAACCCATATATATATATATATATAAATATAAACCCATACAAACTATAACTATATATATATAATATAAAACTATGTAGACCGAAAATATACCAAAGCTATTTCACAATGTTCATATGCATCCGCGCAAGCTTTCATATGTAAACCTTGTATATTTTCTAAAAGCAAAAGCATGAAAATGAATAGGAAACAAAATAAAACATGCACTTACCCAAACTTCTGTACATGCTTACAGTAGATTATGGGACTTATACAACTAACGTAATATATAAAGTTTACATAAACTACTTAAGTCATTTCTTAAAACTCAATAAATGTATGTATAGCAATACACATATACACTGTCATATATAAAAAAATTGCTATGTGAAATATATGCTAATAAACAACTTTATACTGTATATAATTAATAATGTAACACACAACCAAATCTTAAAACTAATGTATATATAAAATACTTACATATATACGCCCATTCAAAGACAAGGGTAAGAGAAGGTTCGGCAGAGGGGAGAAGGCCTCGGCAGGGCTAGGCGGAGGCTGTGTGGAGGATAAAGGCGGAGGGAAGGAGGGTTTGTCGAGGATGTTGGGCACGGCCGTGGGCTTCGCGGTGGGAGGAGGCGGACGGGTTCTCGGTGAGATAGGCTGCTTCGGGAATTTTGTGGGGCGGCACTGGTTTGCTCTCGGGTCAATCTATAGGGATGGAGAGGGAAGGATAACGCGAAAATAGTTGCGTGGGTAGAATAAGAAACAAAGAAAAAAAAAATATTTGAGGGAGGGGAAAGATAAAGCTACAGGGAGAGGGAGAGGAGGAAGATACGTGCCCCTTTTTTCTTCTGAGAATGAACAGTGGAGTTGAAAGGCCAAAGTGAATATAAATATACAACAAGGTAATAGCAACGGTCAGAAGCTATGATGTAGCTGAAAATTTAAAAGTAATTAATTCTTTGTGTGTGCAGCACGTTTCACTATCTGAACGGAAGGAAAGATTAAAGTCATAATTTATAGTGCCGTTACAACGAACAGTTTATTGTTTTCATCGCATACCGGACTTCAAAATACAGAAATAAGTATACCGCTGAGATCAGCACGACGAGACGATCAAAACGGTATACCGATATCAGTGGTATGATTATTCGATCAAAAGTCGATAATCGGTACCAGAAATGCTGCTATTTTGCAGAAAATAAGATAAACGGGGCAATAGAAGTCCAAATTTGGAAAAAAGAAAGATTACGTCTCACTCAGAAGAGGATTTAGAAATTTTCTATAGAAAAATATTCAGGTTTGGAAATTAATTTATCATCATCAATCATTAACTGAGTTGAATTGAAATAGAATTACACAAGAAAATAAACTTCCATATTACAAATTGAAAATTTACCATTTTCTATGTTTAAGAAGACGTATTTCAAATATTAATTTTTTATTTCAAAATTTTATTAATTAAAATTCCACAAAATTCAATTAAATATATTATTAAAACAAATAAAATTATTAAAATTTACGGGTCGTTACACGAAGGTAAAGTACAAATGGTTATACAAAGCCAGAGTTGGATGAAGTTGGTAGAAAATGATGTAGGATACTAGAAATACGGGGCATAGCTTGGATCGGCATATTTTAGTGGTTTGGGAAGTTATGTTGAAGGGATCGACATGTTTCAATGTAAAGGGATCAGTATAGCCATACTTCGTTAAGAAAGGGATCGGTACAGGTAAAAGCTGAGGGATCAGTATGTTTGGATAGGCAAGGGGTCGGCATGGTCGAAGCAAAGGAGGGATTGGCGTTGGCGAAAGTAGTATGATCGACATGGTCCAGGCGAGATGGATCGGCGTAAGTCAAGGAAAGATGGATCGGCGTGGTTCAAGGCAATATGGATCGGCATGGATGATATAATGTAGGGTTCGGCATAAATGGAGATACATGGTTCGACATGGTTTATTAGTTTAGGAAGTTATGTTTCAATCCATAATGAGGGATCGACACTGTGGGCTAGAAGGGATCGGCACACTTCAGTTCTCAAATAAGGGATCGGTATGGATGGATGGATAAGGGGTCGGCATAGCATGTAGATGGATGGATTGGCATAGAAGGAAGGATCGGGATACGTCAAAAATCACGTGTATTCTTGCATTCAACGATCAATAACTCGAACTCTGTTGATTCAGATAAACTTAGAGCTTAAACATACTTTAGTATGTAGAGTCCACCACAAGAATCGCTACCTAAAAATCAACTAAGGAAGGGATCGGTACCGATCCCTCCTCATGGGAATTTAGGCCTAGCGACCCCTATGGTGGGCCCATATGGATAAGAAGGTCCTATAGCCGGAGTTTCACCTATAAATACAACAGGCATGGCTTCAGAAAATGGATCTTGATTCTGCTTCTCTTCATCTTCTACCTAGGCCATACTCTGCCATTTTTATAATTGAATTTCACATATTTGTAACTGTAATCAGCAGTATAAACTAATAAAAGGAAAATCTTTGGAGTGGACGTAGGCCGGAGTCAGCCGAACCACTATAAATCTGTGTCTCAATTTACTTGCTTTTTGATTGTTTTAATTTTGTTCTTCATTTATTTCTCTTCATATTTCTATGACTGGATTGGATTTTGGTGCTTTCACATAATTGGGTGTTGGTGGTCAATTTTGACGCCAACACAAAGTAATTATAAAAATTACATATACTTCTTTATTATGTTGCAAGTGTAACAAATGCCATTATTCTAATGGATTTATTTCATAATGAATATTCAAAATATTCATAACAAAATAATATTATATTCACTTTGAGTTAGTACTGAAAATAATTATTATTTCATAAATAATATTTGGTATACTAATGAAAATAATTTTTCGTATCTTGATGCATCCATTGATATTTATTATATGGCATGTTCTCGCTTTTTCCACCATTACCTTAATACCATAAGAAATTCAAAGCTCCATTCAACTACTTATTGTGGGTTATTTATTTTATTGTAACTAGTTTACATAGTAGAGAGTTTTTGATCAAATATCTTAAACTCATAGAAATAAATTCTATAGAAAATAATTTTTTAATGAAAAACACAATTTGAAATAGAAATCACATTTCTCATTCCATATTAAGTATCTTTTAGTATTTTATACAATTCTCATTTTTGATGTCCCTTATGAAACATAGGCGACCCTTCACTCTCTTTATCCCAATGTGCCTAAGTTGCATCCACTCTTGTATTTTCCCTTTCCTTTCCAAATTGGTTGAACCATTCAAAGGAGATCTTTATCATAATCAATCATATTGAATACACGATTTTGCATTATCGTTTATTTGCTTACTTCCAATGAACTAATTTCATTGAAGTTTTGTACATTATGAACTACGACCGCACCATATAACATTTATATGTGATTGAATATAGATAAAATATCATATTCTTGTATTTCTTAAGAGTTCAAAAATCATAAGACATAATACACAATCTTGGACAAATAAACTCTTAAGCGATTAAGGCATGAATGCTTTTGGTGGTTTTGTAAATTGGCTCTTACATGGGTTTTGAAGTGAAAACATGACAACATATTTAAAGGTGAGTGTATTTTATATTTCTTTTTAGTCTTAATTTAGTTCAAATGTATATTTTAATTGATAAACATTTTATCAATTATATTAGTTGCATAAATTTATCAATGTGGATTATTTTAACTTTACATAGCATATATTCTTCTAATATTAGAAAGCTTAAATGTTATCATTTCATTTTTCTAATAAGGCTCTCACTGGACTTTTATTTTTATTAAAACCTTAAGAGAAAACATAGAAATCTTTTAATTCTTCTAGTGGGTGTTAAGACTCACATGCTTTGGGTTTCCGACCTAGAGGAAGCTCAACAAATCATAAGTCTGCATGCAATGGATACCACCTTATTGGTTTTATCATACATAACTCCTAAACCATGGTCTTTATTCTAATCTCATTTGACCTTGAGGAAATCTCAATAAGCTAAGAGATATTATTCACTTGTATCTATCATTTAGCGATGACCTAGGTCTAACACACGTACCTTGAGGAAAGCTCAACAAATATATGCATATATCTTACCTCGTCTAATCAGTATATTAAAAGTACTACACCTAACATCTCTAGCTTGAGGAAGGCTTAACAACTAAAGATTATGCAAGTAGTCTCTTAAAATATAAATGGTAGGGGACAAATTATATATTAGAGATTCATAATCATTAATATATATCTTATTGAGTGATATCAATTTAGAGAATAATGTATTTCTTAAGAAATACCCTCATGATTCAAGTGTCAGACACATCTGAAATTACGATACACGTACTCTAAGTATGTATTCATTACTTAAATCTAATTAGGGTTTCTAATAGTTCCATTCTATTTAATTAAATCATATTTAAATTAACTTAATTTTATTAATTAAATCATTTAGTTAATTTTATTAATTAAATCACATTTAGTAAATTTTATTAATTAATCAATTAACACTTTAATTAATTGAATTTAAATTGCTACTGATGAATTTTACTTCCTTCATCCTTAAAAAATTAAAAATGAATATGGACTATAACATTTATAGTAATTGTGTACACATATCATTACATATACACATTATTTAGTAATTTTTTTTAATTAATATAATAACTAAAACATTTTTAACTAAAATAAAATTAATTGAATCCAAAAATTTTATCTTAAATATTTTAAGATAAATATACATATATCATAATATAAGTTTTAATTTAATTAGTTAACTTTTAATTAATTATTTACTTATCTATTTATTTAATCTAAATAAATAAATAATTAAGATAAAAGAATTTTGAAAATATATTAACTTTCAAAGCCAATTTTGAAAATTTATATCATTTACAATATGTCATATTTTAAATCAAACATTTAAATTTAAAATATAATATTCAATTTATCCAAACACATTTTGAAAATTTTTCCCAAGGCCCAAAATCAATTTGTTCCTTTACATTGGGGATAACCTTTGGGCTTATTTCATCCTTTAGGCCAAGCCAGTAGTTAGGTAGGGTAGAGTACTCGATTATAGAAACTCAATCCTTCAACATTACCTTTCTATACACCCTGCTAAATGGGTCAGCTTTAATCAGTTAACGCTAATATTGCTAATTTTAGACTGCATAGACTATTATGGCTTTGATATCATTGAAGGAACTGAGCCAGTCGAAAGTGGGTGAAATAAGTATATTTCAAAATGATTTCCCTATTTTGGATTTATTGGGTCTATGAATTTCAAAGGTATATTAGATCCAGTTTAATAAATATATAACTAAAATCTTATTTTATTTAAAGTTGGTTGAAATGAAGTTTAAATTTAATTTAAATTTATAGTGTATCAAATACATCCATGTGTGTAATAGTTACTTATAAAAATTAATTTAGAGAAGGAAACCTTTTGTTTCTTTCTTTAAAACTTATGCATTAATTGATAGAAGGTTTTGCTTAGTTTAAAGAGAGAATCCTTTCATTTCTTTCTCTTTAATTAAATTAAACGATTTATTAAATGCCATTAAGGAGTAATTCATATATATCATAAGATGTGAGTATATCCAAATATACTCTAGTGTATATTATGTAAGTGCAACATACAATAAGTGTGCATAGTTAATGTGTATATGTTTAGGTGTTGGGATTTACACTACATCGGACACATTCACCCTTTATATATGCCTTTGTTGTCCATTATTTTAAACAAAACAACATTTATTTTATAAATATGCATACACACACATGTATATACTTGTTTACATTAATTTTTTTTTATTGCTTGACATGTATTAAAATTAATGCAAATAATTTAAAGCTTTTTTATTTAGGAATATTATTAAAAAAATTACAATTTTACCTATAAGTCCATTTTATGAACTTTGAATTAAGAGCGCACATACACGTGCGCGCACGCGCACACACACATATCTATATACATATATACAATAGCCGAATCAATGTTTTAAAACAACATATGATGTATGTATTCAATTAGTTTGGAGTTTAAAAGTATATACCTTCAACCAATAATATTAGCAAACTTAAACCTAATTGTTAACAAAAGAAATCAAAAGTTTTTGTAGATTTTACATAAAAGTCCACTTGTAAATTTAAATTAAATTAACTATTATTCTCATGTAATTAATGGCCAAAATTGTTTTTAAAACAACTTGTAACATATATATTCAATCCTCAAATTTGTAATATACAGCCTAAATAAATTAATCAAATAGCTTTCAATAAAATTGTTCAAACAGTAATTTCTTAGACAGAAAAGAATTAAACAATTTAGACACATATAAATTCATGATAATAGGATTCAAATCTAAACTAAACACATAAAATTAACAAATAAAGAAAAGGGGTGATGGTTATAAATTATACTGCAAAATTTCATACAGATGAAACAAATGTAGGAGGTGGATAATTCAAACCATATAAATGATAAAACATAAGAATAAGTTAATTAGGGAATTAGCTTTGGATATTGCATATAAATCATACCTTGAACGATGAAACAAAGAACCAGAGATTCAGAAATCAACCTCTAAATTTTGCGAAGATCAAAAGGTGTAAACCACCTTTTATAAATTCATTTAATTTCTATTTGATTCTAGAATTTTTAGCCCCTAGAAACCCATGAAGGTTCGACAATGACTTAAGAGAAAAGAAAGATAAATTTTTTGTCAGGAAAGAATGAATAATAAAAGAAATGAATGGAGATTTGTTTTAAAGGAATGATAGAAACCTTTCCTAATCCATCCCTTTTTAGTTCTTTATTAAATCTCAATAAAATCATCTCCCTCTTCCACATGAATGTTTGGCCATAGATGGTGCCACATTGGCCCTTAAAATTTCCAAAATCTCATTAGCATTAATCCCATTTAAATCCAATTTAAATGTTCTACCAATACCATATATCGCTGCCTACATTTATAACTTTTATATATGCATTTTATTAAATACTAATGGTGTTTAGATAAATCAAATAAATTTTTAATGATATTAACTAATTTAATTAATTTTAAAACACACTCATCATTTATTCTATTTAAATCCAATTTAAATATTTTACTGACATCGTATATTGATATGCACATTTATAACTTTTATATATGCACTTTATTAAATACTAAAGGTAGTCAAACAAATTAAATAAACTTTTATAATTAATATTTCATAAAAATTAATTAATGTAATTTATTTACAATGATTATAAATTAATTAAATCATATGGTACATTCGAATTATTCATCATTTCAGTTATGCGACTCAAAGGCGTGAATTTGGTCAGCGATTAATATCAAACAATTCAAATATTAACATTTACACGTCACCTTAGCTAGTGGTGTGACATTTTGGTTGAATTTATCACTTACACATCTTTTGGTAAAATCCAGTTTCGCTTATTACAAGTGTTACCTTGTTGTAAAGATTATTTACACCAATCATTTTCATCAAAACTATATCAGAATAAGACGTATGGAATTTGGTTTTGGTCCCCATTCAATATTATAAGCTTATTTTCTACGTCACAATAATAAATATATTTAATTAAAATAATAATACTTGAAATCTATTTTGATCGTTGTTATTTTTGAAAATATATTTTTACTCAATCAAAGTCTATTTAATAAAAGATTTTGTTTTAGTAAATTGAATTATTTAATAAATTCTTTTTGGATTATATATTGAAATCGAATAAAATGTTTTAATTAAATATAAAATATTTTTAAAGTGTAAATAATTTTATATGATTGAAATAGGTGTAAAATTATTTTACTTTACATTAATACAAGGAATAATTAAATAAAAATAAATAATAAACAAGTAATGAATTGAAAAGAAATTGTGCAATTATTGAAATATATTGTATAAGGGAGCTATAGAACAATTTATATTAAATTGAAATTAATTTACAAATAAATAAAAGAATTATTCAAAAGAAAAGAAAGAATAAAAAATAAATTAAGTAGGCAAAGTGAAAATTTTGAAACCACCTATAAAGACCTGTAATTTTATTGCTTTGATTTGTGAATATTTAGTTATTTTAAAATTAATAGTTTTTAATAATAAAATAACCTTTTTTAATTAATAAATAATTATAGTGAACCCATTTTGAAAATTTGTTTACAAAAATAAATAGTTCGATGAAAAATTGAAAATGTGATCGAAATTTGTTTTTCGGATTTTTGACTTTTTATCAAACAAAAGTTGTTGCAACATTGTTGCACACTTATGTATAAATTTATAACACACTCTAAGACATATAACAAGTGTCTATATAGTGCAAAAATCATTAGTTGAAAGTAAGTATAATTAAAAGAATTCTAGAAACACTTAAGCTGAGTATTAAGGAATGTGACTTTAGCTTTATTGTTTTAAACATTAAAGTACTAATGTTGTAATTAAGGGTACTAGTCAAGCATGTTGAGGGGGTGACTTTTGGTGTCCAAAATCATGATGATGGGGAGGTAGATTTAAGCTAAGTCTCACCAAGTCTAAGTTTATAAATATGCACCTAAGGCTTCATAAATTTGTGTTACTCATTTCTTGAAAAAAAATAGTCTCTCTTATTTCCTCTTCTTTCCCAAGCCATAACTTTCTCAAAAAGACTCCAAATCAAATGATTATTTTTGTTAAACCAAATAAAATTCAATAATAAATAATTTTCATGTTAATCACTTTTTTAAATTTTGAGAGTAGCTATGTCCAAATCCCATTTATTTTACCCGAGTCATTTCTATCCCAGTTTTATAACTCCAAAGGTACCTCGTCTTGCCCAAGCCATAACTTCCTCAAAACAACTCCAAATCGAATGATTATTTTTTGGAATAAAATAGAATTGAATAAGAAAGAACTTTCATTCAAACCACCTTTTCAAGTTCGTAAAGGAATCTTGTTAAAAACTAGTAAGAAATCGACCTATTTTCTGACTCAGTTTTGAAAAAAGTTGTGGCTTAACTTAGTTTTGGCTTAGTCAAAATATGAGTTAGTCAACTTTAAAGTGACCCTGGAATAAGCTTTCAATTGTAAATATAATTATTTGCTTTTGTTGTTGATATTTTGTATGAATAATGATTATATATGTTGTATATGTAAGTGTATATATTATTAGTTGTATTTGGTTTCCGCTTGTTAGCGGATGTCATATAGAATATCTCTTTGTAGGGAACTTGAATGGATTTGTTATACACTTTAGTGTATAAACTCAAACGATAGATAGGATTAGATAGAGGACTTGTGTAAGAGAATCGAAGTGTTATGGAGCGAATAGGTCACGCCCTGAACACTACGAAAGATTTGATTTTTATGGAGGTGTCAACGGGATTCCTCGTAGTCGTTGATTTTAATTTTATTTCATATTGTTTATATGAAATACATTTATGTAAAACTGGTAGCTTTCCTATGTGTTACGTACACTTGATATGTTCGAAGTTGAATATCAAAGTAGTAGCAGTACCGAAATTCGTATTATGGTAATCGACTAAGTCTCTTTTTCGGAAAACATTTGGAAAAGATATTTTTCTATGTTTTGATTTTTCCTTTTAGGAAACACTTGGTTTTGGAAAGAATTAATTTTGAGAATGAGTTTTAAAGCGATTCCAAATTTTGATAACAATTTACAGAAAGTTATCTTTTTGTGTTTTGGTTTGAAAAGCATTTGGAAAGTGTTTTAAAAAAATGTAGCTATTTTCTTCCAAACTTTTGATTATATCTTGTCTAGAAATATTTAAAGGTGGTTTGAGATTTAAATGTTTTTAAAGGATTTATTTGGATATTAAAGTTTAAATTTTTATAAAGGAAATGCCTTCACGTTTTATTTATTTTTAATAAAAGTGGTAGTGGTTATACCACACCATATTTATCCAAACATAAAAACAAAATACAGAGTTCAACACCAAACCATGCTACAACATATACACAGACAAAACTCATCAACATTGAACAAAAAGAAGAAACGCACTTGGTATAGTCTCACGAATGAGACAAAAAAAAAGACAGATATATATACAAATTGACACTAACAAAACATCAACCCAGCAAAAAGTGAACAAATAGGCAACTTCAAAAAGCTTCAACCTTCAACTCCAAAATCTGCTTCATCTTCTACTGCCTATTGCTTCTTCTTCTCACCCAGATAATCAGTGAATTTCCACCCACCCACTCCTACCCAAATATAAACAAACTTATAAATTTGAAACAAAATTTTGTTCAAGCTAGCAATAACCCCTTTAAAGCATATTTTGTTTCTCTCATTCCACAACAACCAACAAAAAGCAAAGTTTAACAATATAAACTTGGAAAACATAGGGTTGTTAACAAGATTATCATAAATGACAGTCCAAAAATTAAACCGATCACAAATGAATCACTCCATTCTAGGTTAATGTTCAATTGAACTCAACACTTAGTCAAAAATAAAAGGAAATATCACAATCACAAAAGAGATGTTCATAATTCCCCACTTCTTTACCACAAAACAAACATTTCCCCACAACCCATATTCCTTCCCTCTTTAACATCCTTAAACTATTTAGTTTGTCATGTATGAGAATCTACATATGTATCTTAACCTTTACAGGAATTTCGTTAACTTTCCACATATTATCAAATCCAGTAAATCTTCTTCCAGAAAAGTTTATGAATTTATACATGCTGCCAACTTTATATCTCTTCTTGCAATTCAATTTCCAACTGAATACATTACTATCTTTGTTTAACTCTCTGCCTTCTAAAAGATTAATAAGCTTCAATAACCGAATAAGAGCTCTACCCTCAATAATTCTATTTAAAGAAAGCTTCCACTTAAACCCAGTAGCCTGTTCATCATACATCCTTGCCACTAAATTTTTTTAGCATCAACTAGCTTAAAAGGAATATTGAACTCGATGGTTAAAGGAATAGGATGTATCCAATTATCTAACCAAAAAGAAGTATTGCAATCATTATTTACTTCAATGCCTATTCCAATTCTAAACAGATGCGAGCAACTCAAAATATCCTTCCAGAATTTAGAACATTTCCTACTACCAACATGCTAAGAGAAATAATCATTATACCGAGTTTTCAATATCCACTCTTTCCATAAAGCATTGCTCAAACTCAACATGTCCTATATCCATTTACAAAGCAAAGAAATGTTTATATCCATCAAATTAATAATGCCAAAACCACCTTGATCATATGACTTATATAATTGATCCTAGGCTATCGAACAGCTCAAGACTTTAGTCTCCTTCCCCTCAGTCTAGAAAAATTCCTTCTAATGGCGTCAGCCTTCTTAATTACCCAAATAGAACACTTATAAAATGAAAACCAATATAAAGGAATGGTAGATATGACTAAGTTAACTAATATTAATCTACCAGCTTTCGATAAAGAACACCCCTTCCATCTAAAAAGTTTATTATCAATTTTACTAACCAATAATGACCAATCCTCTTTATGTAACTTCCCATGCCTTATTCTGAAACCATGATATTTCAATGGAAATTCACCAATCTTACAATTTAACATTTCAGCGGTCATTTTAGTAATCTCATCATCAGCTCCCAAAACCATAACTGAACTCTTATGAAAATTTATTTGAAGACCGGACAATCTTTCAAATGCCTATAAGATAAATTTTAAAGCTACTACATACTTACAATTCAGATCACTGAGTACGATAGTGTCATCGGCATAGTGTAAAGAGTAGATACCACCAATGATGTACTCACTACCAAAGCTTTTAAGAATACCATTGCTGCAACTGACCTTCAAAATTTATGTAAACACATCAACAGCTAGATCAAAAAGGAGAGGAGAGAGTGGGTCTCCTTGTCTCAATCCACTCTTTGAGCTTATTGTTTTACCTACCACTCCATTCACAAATATGTTAGCTTTACTAGAAGATAAAATACTCGAAATCCACACAATCCATTTCTCACTAAAGCCTCTAGCATGCAAAAAGTCAATCAAAAAGCCCCAATCTACAGTATTAAATGCCTTCGCGAAATCAAGTTTAAGCAGAGTGCAGGGTAAAGAGTTTTTGCTACAAAATGACACCACTTCTTGTACCAAAGCAGCTCCCTCCAAAATTGATCTTCCCTTAATAAAAGCAGTTTGAGATCTATCTATCGATGAATTGATTTTGACCTTTAATCTATTAGCAAGTACTTTAGTTATCAACTTAAAAGTAATATTCAATAGACTAATAGGCCTGAAGTCAGCTAAAGAAAAATTCCACCTTTTTTAGGGATCAACACCACATTTGCATAACTCAACTTCTCTAGATTCAAAGACCCTGCTTCTAAACCCTCAAACAACTTCATAATATCACTTTTCAACCAACTCTATCAGGTCCAGGAGCTTTGCCACAAGGCTTCTCATTCAAAGCACCGAGTACTTTTGCTTCTGAGAAATTGGCATCCAGTACAAACAAGTCAATATTAGAAGGATATAATAACTTCCAATCAACATCTACTCTACTCTCCTACATCTTTCAAAAATTCTTTTATAATAGTCAATGAAAGCTCTATTTAAATCATCTGCTTAGTTATCTCAACATCCTCACACAAAACACTACAAATCATATTCGATCTTCTCCTTCCATTATCAATCCTATGAAAATAACCCATATTCCTATTTAAAGTAAACAATATTTAGAAGGGATGTTTTTAAATGAAGTTTTAAACTATGTTTCAAAAGTGTTTAAAAGATGTTTTAAAATGGAAGAGTGCATGGATTTCAACACCATTGTTGTAATAAATGTTTTCCGAAAAGGTGAGAAACATGGACTATAACATTTGTTATTATAGTAAATGTTTTTCCAAAAGATGAAAAGAGAGTTTGGTTATAATACTTTGTATAAAAATAGTATACAGAATTTATGAAGTCTTATACTTGATATTAAGCTTCGAGGTAGGGAAACTTCTACCTATCCTAAAAGATAAGAATATTGTCGAGTCAAGGTTTGAGAGGTAATAATATCCCAACTTGAATGGCATCATTGTTAACCATAGGATAGTTTAAGTTTGAAATGGAAGATTGATGTTAAGTATATGAAATATTATTTCAGTATACGAATACAATTAATTAAAGAAATTTAGTAGTCCTATACTTGGCACTAAAAACCGATGAGTAAATTGATCCTCCATCCGTGAGATCTAGAATCAGAGTGTTTTAACTAAGGCAAGGCCATGTGCAACCAATGCCTTGACTTACCTGGCTTCATTTTTGGATGAAGGACAGAGTAAGTCGAAATATTGGAAATGTGACAAGTGTAGGAGATTCGATTTCCATAAATGATCTTTGTAACTTATGGTGGTATGGAAAGACATCTTGAAGATGATGGGAATGAAGACAGAGTTCTTTGAAGTGCAATAGCTACTTGCTACTAATCCTGAGAATGTAGTAGAAGTAGTGCCTTCTGTTTTTTCATATTCTAAATAATTTGTATGAATGAATTCTAGCATTGCATTATTTCCCGAAGGGTAGGGCTAGCATTCCAAGTGGGATTTTCTAAAAAGGTAAAAAAGTATCCTCAAGCTTTACACCTGGTAATGACTAAAATAGGAGTTGGCCATAGGGCTATATGGGTCGCTCCCATTAGGGTCTGGTCACCGCCTGATCTATATCGGTATTTATGGATTTATGTATGATTCGGTCTTGGTACGGTTTGTCACATTGGCTGTCGAAGGATGATCATATTCTTTACTATCCAGGAAGGGGTAGGCCGGTCTTGATTCATAGAGGTGCAATGTTTGTAGCCTCGGTACATTTTCTCTAGAGGTGTACTGTACGGAAGACAGTCCCTTATCTTGTCATTGTATGGAATCTATTCTCCAATACGTGCCTTACAGACTTAGTTTTATACTAAATATGTTGTTGAATGTAATTAATGTAACCATTTCGAATATGATTGAATATTTATTTTAAACCCTAGACAATATTATAATATCATTGGATTTTCTAATAAAATGGTTTGGTTATCATAAGGTAAAAATCCGTCTGTGTTTATATGCAACGTGGTTTTATGAGATACCTTTATTTTTGAAAGGTTTTATAATAACATTAAATAATCCAAATGATTTAAGTTTCTCACATTGGTTCACTAGTTGACCCCGGTATTATTTTCTTATAATACTCAGGTTAGACCTAAGTATATTTCAAGATTTAGTTATGGATGCTTTGGAGCTTTAGGAGACGAGCTGGATGCCTCCAAGATGTATTTCGCTGTATTTGTTGTTTTGTATTTATCAGCATTTGTGAGGACAGCCTGTTATAACTATCCAGGCTGATGAGAGATTAGTTTACTCTAATGGTTGTATGTATAATAAAGTTTTCTTTTGTAAAGATTATTTGGATATTATATATTACTCATGACGATATGAGATTCTATTTTGTTCTTTCTTTTCTTTCACCTCAAAAATCTGTCTTTTCAGCACGTGGATGCTCAGCCCATAAATATTGTAGATGTATTAGTGTCGACTTTTGGAAATCAAAAAGGCAAGTTGTTATATCTAGTATTAAAGCTGAAGTTTAAGCAAGAACTTTGGCTTTGGTAGGGTAAAATCATTTGAGATAGGTAAGTAACACCCTAGAATGAGTTTGAGTGTGTGTATATATGAGACCGCATATTTGTTAGTACAATAAATTGTTTTATATTGTGTTGATTAGTGTGTTTAGTGGTTTATGAATTTTGGTCGAGATGTGGGATGCTACGGTGTCGATAGGGGTTTCTAAACCCTTGGACAAGGCAAACTGACACGGTATTATTTTTGAAAATTGGTAAATGAAATAATTTTACGTATGATTATATTTTATATATAAAATAGTAATTTAAAAAAATTGATATAGTTATTTATGATATATTTGGTTGTTAAGAAATGATGATATTTAGTTGTCGTGTTTGTTGATTGATTATTTATGCTCGACCAGTTTATGAGCATTTGTTTCTTTAATTTTAAATTAAATATGGACACCTTGTGAATTATGTTTCACAATTTAACTGTAAAGTGTTCGATAGTAAGGTTATTATTAAGTTTATTTTGATACAAGAAGCAATGATTTTATATAAGTTGATTTTATAAATCAGGTTTATAAAATATGTTTTGTAAACAAGGAGGCTTTTTGAGAATATAAATCCCGGTGTCTTTGAAAAATATTTCAAATGATTTTTGAGAAAGGTAATAAAAGTACCACTTGATAGTATTTATAAGAATAAGTATTTCAAAGAGAATTATAAAGTAAGGTGCATTTTTCAATTTGTTTTGTGATGATTTGAATAATGTTCTAATTGACAATCAGATATTTTCTTAGACGAACGTGGTAGTGCACTTAGTAAATTATTCCTTTTATCACTGTACGATCGAAACAAGTTCGAATCTGAACGAACCCAAAGTAAATTGGTAATATATATTATATTAAAACTATTTATTTGGAAATATATAGTGTATTTTATCAAAATGGGCAAAAGATTTTTTCGGATGGTAAGCACTTCTCTTAAGTATTACCCTTCTTGGTAAGGGGATGTATGATACTATTTGGTAAGATCCAGATCATCGCTTGATCTAGATAAGTATTTATGGATTTATGTATACTTCGGGCTGGTATGGTTTATCACGTTGGCAGCTGAGGGAGGATCATATCCGGTACTATCCAGGAAAGGGTAGGTCGGCCCTACACCGAGGTGCAATGTTTACCACCTCAATACATTTTCTCTTGAGGTGTACTGTACGGAAGGTAAGCCCTTACCTTGTCATTGTATGGAATCCATTCTCCAATACGTGCCATACAAACTTAGTTGTATATCAAATATGTTGTTGAATGTAATTAATGTAATCATTCCAGTTATGATTAAATATTTGTTTTAAATCCTAGACACTATTATAATATCACTGGATTTTCTAATAAAATGGTTTGGTTATCGTAAGGTAAAAACCGGTCCGTTTTTATGTGCGGCATGGTCTTACGAGATACTTTTATTTTTGAAAGGCTTTACAATAACATTAAGTAATCCAAATGATTTTATTTCTCATTCTGGTTTACTAGACTGATCTAAGTGTTAATTTCTTATAATACTCTGGTTAGACTCAAGTATATTTTGCAGATTTAGTTATGGATGCCTTGGAGCTTCAGGAGACGAGTTGGATGCCTCCAAGATGTATTTTCGCAAATTTATTTCCGCTGTATTTTTTGTTATGTGTTTATCTGCATTTATGAGGACAGACTGTTATAACCGTCCAAGCTGATGATATGTTAGTTTACGCTGATAGTTGTATGTATAATAAAGTTTTCTTTTGTAAAGACTATTTGGATATTATATATTACTCGTCACGATGTGATATTTTGTTATGTCTTTTCTTTTTTTCACCCTAAAAATATGTCGTTTTGGCATTCGGATGCTCAACACATGAATACTTTGGATGTATTGGTGTCGACTTTTAAGAGTCGAAAATGCCGGTTGTTACACCACCCTTAATTAAACTAAAGCCCATACCTATTTAAAAAGTCCATCACCTTTTATTTGCCTACCCAAACCGGTTAACCCATTTTTTCCTCTTCTTCCCAAAAATCAAAGCTCCTAACCCTATATTCCCCTAAATCACTAATTACCAAATCGATTCAAAGTTGAGAAAAAAAAGGTCGCCTACGTATGGAGATGAATGGCGATGTCGGAAGAGATGACAAGGGCTTTTTCCGTACGTGTGACAAAGGAAAGGAAGATGGTGGTTAGTTTTGTACATAACGAGAGAAGGGTGTCGGGGTTTTGTACTACACATGATCGACGTTTTAGCGGTGCAGGGAACTAGCGGAGTGATATCGCGAGGTGCGCTTCCAGATATGGCAACTTGGATTTGCTAGACGCCATATATGCACGCATGATTTGAGGCACATGTGGAAGTGATGGTGGCTAATGTGGGCGAAGTGGTGTGGGGCTAGGAGGTGGGAGAGTATGTACTGGAGAAAAGGGTGATGCTATGATTAGGCGGTGGCTGGGCTAGTATTGGATGTTAGGGCAAAGAGTGTTCTTGCATTCTTCATTATTTCGGTGAGTTATTATTCAAATTACAAATCAACATGCAAACTCTATTTCCTATTGCATGTGTGGTTGATTATTGTGCAATGAATATGATTGGAAAATTGATTGGATTTGTTGAATAATTAGTTGCATGCTATTGTTTTAAGTGTTGTTGTGATAAACTTGATTTGTCTTTGGCTGAAAATAAGTTGTTAAATATATTTTCAACAAGATATGAATCTTCCCTTTTGATAATTGATCTGATTCCTTTTTGTTGAGTATAATTTGGTTAAAGATTGATTTGAAATTTTATTTTTATGATGTTTGCATGTCCTTGCTTTGCTTTGATAATGGACGAACATTGCATTTGAAATTGATTCGAAGGGAAAATTTTGAGTTAAATGCTTTTGGTAGTAATTATAAAACAAGAATCTACTTGAGTTATATTAATGTTTAAATTTTTTGTTTTAAAAATTGGTTATATAAAGAATTTTATAAAATAAAAGATATATATATATATGTTTTAAAATGAATATTTTTGAAAAGAAATTAATTTTTAGAAATTGAAATTATAATATTTGTTCCCTAAGTCAAATTTTAAATAGATATTTTATTTAGTTGTTTTTGCAAAAGTTTACAAAAATATTTGATTAATTTTAGTAAAATAAGATCCTAAAATTTATATTCCAAAAGGGATGAGTTTATTTTTATAGAAATTGAAAAGTAGTCAAGTTTATGAAGTAATATTTCTGAAATAATAAAAAGTTTAAGATTTATTTATTGTATGAAACATATTATTAATCAAAATTAAGTATTATATACTTTGAAGTACTATCTTTGGAAGTAATTTCGTTCATATTTGATTATCTCTTATATAAGGAAATTGATTTATATACCTTTTGAAAATATTATAGAAGTAATTTAGTTGAATTTATTTTATAAAGGGGAGTTTTGGAATTTGGTTATAAAAGTGAATATATAATTTGATGTCTTAATATAAAAATGGAAGACATTTCCAAAGGTGTTTAAAGAGGACTTGAAAATAAACAAGGATTTTAAATATTGATTTTGGAATTAAATATTTGATTTTTGAAGTTTATAATTAAATAGGAGATTTTAAAATAAAGACTTAAAAAAAAGTATATGGGAATTTTATAAAATAAACCTCTTTGAAATCTATGGTGATTTTGGAATAAAAATGAAGGTTTGAGAAATAAGATTTTTTTTCTAATATCCACTTGGAATCAAAATATCGAGTGTATTAAATGCTGAATCGTGTAAATAACCCTAGTGACACTAGGTGAAACGACCTGCCCTTCTCGACTTGCGAAAATCGACACAAAGTACACCACGGTATAATATGCCAACGATCGAGTGCCGGGAAAGACAGATTGTTGAGGAAAAAGAAAGAAGATAGAAGAAAGAAGGAACTAAAACAACATCAGAATCTCACAATCGCAGTGGAACAAAATATAATAAATAATAACAGATCTTTACACAAAATGAAACCATATCTGTTTTATATAATACATCATCAGAGTATATTTCAAGTAAACAACAATTACCAGCCTGGCAGTTATATCAGCCTGCCTCATAACTTGCTGGCTATTTCAAACAACCATAGCAGCTAAATAAACAAGTATGAATAATACGTCTCGGACTCCAGCTCCATACCTGAGCTCCACAGCATCCTATCCTATAATCTATAATACTCGGTCTGACCCAAGCATTATAATAAAATAACACCCGAGTCAGTCTGGAATACCAGCACGAGAGAAATACATCAAAACTTATTATTAAAGTTTTCAAAGATCCTTTGAAAATCAAAAGCGTCTCGTAAGACCACACCACAAATAAACATGTCAGGTTTTTACCTTACGATAGCCAAAACACTTTTTATCAAATCCGTCTGATATTATAATAGTGTCTATAGAAAGTAAAATAAAATCTAGCTGAAATGCTTGCATCTCACGTTTCAGCAATAGTTATGTAACGACCCACTATTTTGGACCATTCAAATCGACAATAATCCACAAATGTCAGACTTGAATAATGCAAAATAACAGATTGTAATCAAATTTGGAGCAAATAAAATCATTCACAGAATCACAGACACAGAAAAAATCAGAATAACTCGCAGCGGAAATAAAACAAATAGTGGTTCATGAAGCCACTACAATACAGAGTCTCAAAAGCAGATACAAAATACATAGTCTGAAAACCATTACAGTTCTGAAACAAGTACAATAGAAATCCAAATACATAAGTCTCTAATACAACTGCTGAAATAGAACAACTGAAACTGAAATAGACAGATAACTAGATAAGCAGAAACTCCAGCGATTCCTAGCTCCAAAAAAGTGAAATCCAAAGCTGTGAATACTCAGGCTGACCCGAGCGTAAATAAAACACAAACACTCGAGTTAAGACATACATACTTATACAATGTAAACCAACTCAAGTGAACTGTAATAAAAGTACAAGTAACTTAAAGAATGCTTGGGATCGCCCATTCTTTAAGGATCCGTTAAACTATCTACTATGTAGTAATTTTCGCTATTATAATAATGTCTAATATAAAATAAACATACTTTTTAATAGCGTCAAGGGGTTACCCATATAGCCCTTAACACGTAATAGTCCCAGTAGTCTATCCAGTATTAGCATACTCCCAAAATGGGGGCTACCCTCGATACTCCACAGGCTACGGGAGAAATCACAACTCGTAGTAAAGCTCGATATGGTAGGTGACACGGCACAACTAGGCAATGCCAGGGTAGATATACCAATTACGCATCCGGACTGGTGGTGACGCATAGCAGCCACTACCGCCCACCTCGAACAACACTCCCAAATCAAGGGTGCGCACCAAATCAATCACAAGTAATAGAATGGTATCAAAGAAGTGTATCCGATCAGAGGTGCTACCTCATTGGGCCGTCGATCGCTCCTGTTTTAGCCACCTTATGCCAACTCACGAGAGTTGGGACCACGTATATACCTTAGGATCGTCGCCACCATCCTACTTCATTCTGGAAACTCCACTGCATACACAGTTGTTAAAGTGGTTTTCGGTATCGACAGAGAGTATGTCCATATCCGATCCCGATCTCTTTAACAACCAATCGTTATTATAACCCATGGTTATAAAATTTAAAAACAGTTTATATTTCAAATCAAAATACTTGAATTAAACCATTTAAAAACAAAGTCATTATTCTTTTAAATTAAATATTCAATTCCCAAAATTTTAGCCTTTTCTGAGTTCATTTATTCACTTAAAAACATTAAAACAAAATTCCAGCTTTCACAACATTTAAAAAGTGCCGCGGTAAGTTATATTTGAAAACAATTCAATTCAGCAAAGACAGCATTTATAAACTGCTGTAACAGTTCATTTTTAAAGGAAAAATAGTTCAATTCAGAAAAGACAGCATTTACAGAACTAATGTAATAGTTCAGGATTCAAATTAAAGGTTTTATTTCAATTCAGCAAAGACAACATTTTAAAACTACTGCACTAGTTCAGTTATATACAAAAATCACATTTCAGCCTACTGCAGCACTTAACAAGTGCTACAGTAGCCCTTTCATTAGTTTCAGTTTTAAATTTAGTTCCTACCACTACAGCACTTACCAAGTGCTATCATAGCCTTAGTTCATTTTAGTCTTTTAGTTCATTTATGCAAACACAGCACTTACCAAGTGCTGCAGATTCTACTTAGTTCAGAATTAGTTCATTTCCAGAAATGATAGCATTTCTGAAGTGCTATTAATTGAATTTCCAGGTTATAAATACAATTCCAACCATAAATAAACTTCAATTTAAATCATTTAAACTTATAAAAATCATATTTTTCCACAATAAAAATGTTCATTTAAATCCTTTAACTTATGATTTTTATAAAGAAAAATTTTACAAATAAAAATCAAAATTTCCAAAGTTCACTTATTAAATTCAAGTATGTCAATTTCCCTTTTCATTTTTTTTTTCAAATTACTTTAACACTTAAATTTTAAACCTCCATTTCACCATTTAAAACTTAATTTTCATTTTTAATTTAATTAAATAAATTTCCATTTAAAAATCAAATCAAAATTTCCAAATTAAGTTACACTTTAAAATCACAATTTCTATCCATTTATTTTACATTTAACACGTAGAAAAATCATTTCCACTTTAATAAATCATTTAAAAATTCAATTTAAATGAATTTTTCATATTTTTTTACATTTTAAAATATTTAAAAATTTCCAAAAATATATATAAAATAACCACGGGTCTGTATAATATTTTCTAGCCTACGTCAAGTGATACGGATAATATATCATTTCAATCCGTAGTTTACAAAGAAAATCCGGGTTTTATCATTTCAAACCCGCAATTCCAAGTAAATAAAATTAAATAAAAGTCGCTCAGGCTTATCATTTCAGCCCATAACGACCTTTCCCTATTCTAAAGTCCGTTCGGGTATGTATCATTTCAACCCATAGTGATTCTATTCTATAAGGAACTTGCAGTGTGATAAACAGATATAAATAACAGTAAAGTAAACAAAATACAATAGTAACAGGTGATATGACATGTAATTTACAGGTTTAACATCATACATAAATAATCACAGGCAGTTATAGCATCATTTAATATTCTACACATTCAAATGTTGTCGCTTCACAATTGCATAAGTATATAGTGTCGTGTGAGATTTACTCACCTCTAAAAGCTGGAGATTGCAATACAACTGACACAACGGAATCAAGAGCACGAAGACAAGACTATGGATTTGAGTGGAGAGTGAGATCCAATGCTACAACTCTTGTGTTACAACCCAAACAAAAAAATCAAAACAAACCATAAATTCAATATACTTTGAAATGATGTAACTTTTAAATAAAAAGAGATACGAATGCCAAATCTTTTGCCTTGCTTTCTCATATGTTATGCACGGCCTAGGGGTTGCATATGGTCAGGTTTGGACTTAACATGGCTCTGGTTTGGTCATGTAAATGCACGACCAAGGTAGTAGAATATGGGGAGGAAGTTTATATAAAGGAATGTGAAGAGTTCAAGGCCAAAGCATGGTTTTGTTCACCCAAATGGGCTCGGCCATGGGAAATTTGGTCAGGTCAGAGGGGTATGGGTCTGGTCAGGTGGTGGAGGGGTGTGTGGTGGTCTGGTCAGAGGTGGCGGCGGCGGCCTAAGGTGGTGGTGGTGGTGGAAAATGAAGTGGTGAACAAGTAGTGGTCAAACAACATGGTTTCAAGGCATTAGGTTGCATTTTTGAGAGGTTTAGTCACCATGGTGGGCTCGGCCATGGTCAAGGCCTGGGGTGTAGGTGGTGCTGATGGCAGGGAAGAGATGAAGGGGGTGGTGGCCGTGAAAACAAGAAGGAGGCCGAGCAAAACTATGGAGAGAACAAGGCAAAAATAGAAGAAAAATCAATAGAAAAGGAATAAGAAAAAGTAGAAAAAAGAAGCCATTACCAAGTTGTTTTCTCTCAGATCTGAAATGGCCGAATTGTGAAATGAAAAAGAGGTGTTTCACGTGAAAAAAAGAAATAAAGTCACGGCCAAAGTAGAAATGAGGAGTTGAGGAAAATGAAAAGTTTTTGGAAATGAAAAGACTTAAGTTTCCAAGCTTTTAAAACCTTTCATATTTCCTTTTCTTTAATTCAATTTTAAAAAAAAAATCAGTAATTTACTTTTAAAAACTGAAACAAATTATTATAGAATAAAATTAAATATTTAAATTTAAAGAAAATGGAAAAAGAATTATATAAATTACTTAAAAATTGAGAACAGTGTCCAGAAATTACAAATAAATCACCATTGACTTTGAAAAATTATTTACTTCATTTTTAAAATATTCTAAAACAAAATTTGAAATAAAAATGATTTTTAAAACATTTTCAAAGTGAAATAAATATTTAAATTCAGAGAAAATAGCAAAATAATTGAAGAAATTGTTTAAAAATAGGAAACATAACATGAAAATTTCAAATAAATTACCATTTGCTCTAGAAAAATTCCTATTTCACTCTAAGATATTTTCAAATGAAATAAATTCAAATAAAAATAGTTTTAAAATATTGGGTTGTTACAAGTTGGGCACAATCAAAACCATACAGGCGCGTAGGGAGAATGGATTTCAACTAATGACTAGGCACTAGGGTACCACCTGTCACAGTACCTGGTCTAGATCAGCGTACCGAGGACCACGCCCGATCCCCTGGAACACAAGGCCGGAACTACCCCTTACTGGATAATTCTGATTAAGATCACCCCACGGTTGGGATCAGCAAACGATCCACTAAGCCGAATAAAAAGGGACATCTAAACAGGGATGACCTCACCCTAATGGGCGCTACCTACATAGCCTTGCTGCATAACCCCTAATTTTCAGTCATTCCCGGTTGATGAGGCTTGAGGCTAAGCGTTACCTTTTTAGAACATATAACATAGAATGCCCACCATCCACCTGATGATGTTCCGAAAGCATTCATCCATGCAAGTCCGTTCCGGGTTCGAACGGAACCGAAGGCACTACCCCCACTACATCCATTTTGGAATCACCCTCAGGATTAGTAGCGACTAGCCCTTGCACTTCACTGCTCCATCTTCAACTCCAAACTCGTTTTTCCACGAAAACGTACAAACCAGATCGAAGTGGTTTTCGAGAAATTAATCCCGATCCCGGTCTCTTCGAAACGATCAGCGCATTGGCCAATATTGATAGTCGGTTATTTAACTATTAATTAACATTCACAAACATCCATCAAACATAGATAATTTCCCAAATTCATGTTTTCCTCAAATATCTTCGCAAGATATATTTCTATTTTCAACCCTTTGAAAACAGTTCAAACCAACTTCCTTTTTACGGAATAGATTCCCAAACATTTTCTCTTCCCACTGAAAATAACCAAGTCCAAACATTTAGATTTTAAAACAATTAAATCACTTTATTCTAAAATATACCTTAAATATTTAAATTAAACTACTTAAACACTTTATTCAAAATATATTTAAGAATATTTAAGGTAAAACTATTTTATAAAATATAAGACTAATTTTAAAATAAAAGTTAAGTCAAACTAAATTTTACCAAGAGAGTTACAAAATCCTATACAAGTTCCAAATAAAACTTTGACCAACTATCCATAAAATAAATCCATTTTTATAAAATATGAATATTAATAATATTCTTTCAAAACATAATACCAATTACCCCTTTAAAATAATTATTACTATAACTAATTTATTAAATATTTACCTTTAAAATTTTCACAACTCAAATAATTTCTTAAAACTTTCTTTTAAAAACAATTTCAAAACTTCTAACTTCTGCTCAAAAAAAATCTGCTTTAAAACGTACTTGGCTTTCCGGGGAAATACACTCCCATTTCAGAATAAACCAAAGAATTCTTTTATAAATCCTGCTGGATTTATCTCAATTCAAATTTACGTCTAAATCCCGTAAATTTCTTTCAACCTTTTAAAAATAAACACCTTTTATTTTTAACACATTTTTCATTCCTGGAAAATCACTCCCAAAATATATACTCAATTTATTTAAAATAAGTTACCAAATCCTTTATATCAAATAACACCTTTGAAAATTCCATAAAGTTTCCTTGAGTAGCTTAAATCAAAATTTCTTTTAAGATAAAGTTATTATATCAAATATCTACGTTAAAGTTTCCTTCAGAAAACATAATACTAATTTACCTTTAAAATAATTAAATACCATAATTACTTAAATAAATATTTACTTGTACTTAAAATGATTAAAATAATATTTTCTCTCTAAAATATTCTCAAACACATTTTAAACTGCAAATTTATATTTTAAAAGCTCCTCTTTGAAACATACTAAATTTCCAGGAAAGATACACTTTCCATCCTTTAAAATAATCTCACTATTATTTTTAATCCATTTCACTTCTTATAGAAATTCCCATTGGAAATCTATACTTCAAATTTATTTCCCAATAAAATCCCATCCCATTTATAAACCCAGTTTATAAATTTCCATTCCTCATTTCCTTTTTAAATCCCAGTTTCAGAAACACTTCAAATTTCAAACCCATTTCTTGAATTTAATTCCCTTAAATTCATTACTCCAAAATTTCTTTTCAATTCCTTTTTTGATTCCCAATTTATTTTATTGATATTTAAAGTACCAAATTTTATTTATCCAACATAACACAGCATAAACAAAATTCCCAAATCAATCTATCACAGGATATCAATGAAATATATCACCGATTATAAATATAATTTCTATTTGTGAGGAATCTAGTTGGATCCCTCCAACCTGTTTCCCTACATCCACAGATGTTAGAAAAACAAATAATATCGATCCAATCTGATAAAAATCATCACATTCAACTAATCAATCAGCCATTTAAATATCCACTATTTAAATAAACTAGCATTCCAGATGTGAGTGAGATTAACTCACCTTGAATTCGTCGAGCGGTTTAAATTTTAAATTAAATCGAGCTCGTTCGATTTAATCAAAAATTCTTACTTGCTCCAAACGATCCCAGATCTGCATCGTAGCGTATATCGTGTCGCTGCGATTCCGACGCCACCAGTTTCGTCGAAATCTGACAACGTATGCTACAGTTATGAATTTACGAAGTTTGAATATAAATTTTAAAACAAATTCTTATTTTTATTTTATTACCAAAAAAAAATCGTGGCCGTCGATCAGAGAAAGGAAATCACGGCTGTTCCTGACCCTTTCTTCCTCACGCAATACAACCCAGGGTTCGAACGAACCCATTGCCGTCCCCCTAGGGGTTGAGTGCCGCTCCTCCTCTACTCGACTACGCGACGATCCAATACCACCAAATGAAAGCCCATCGCGAACTCCATCATCACCGAAGGTCTGGTCGAGCTCGGCTATGGCTTTGCCAAGAAAATTGCGTGCGAAACGGCAGCCTTCCCAGCCGATTTTTGGCCATCTCGTCGATCTTCACGTCGACCCACCGTACGGATGTGAAGCCTACGTCTTGCTCTTCGATTTACTAGTTGAAAGCTCCTCGCAAAAGCTTGTGAATTTGAAAGAAAAATGAGGGAGTACGAGAGGAAGATTCGGCCATTGAAATAAGGGAAGGTGGCTGAGAACTAGATCTAGGGTTTCGGCCCTTATACATATATATATACGTATATACGTATTAATTTAATATTAAATTCAATTTTAACGAGCATTTACAAACGAACTCCAAATCGCACGTGCCGTTTGGCATTTATAAGGTTTTACCCGCATTCCAAACATAATGGAATGTGTTTCGGAGGCTAATTCGGTCATATGTGCGAGTTACGGAAATAAACGATCAATTTTAAATTAAATCGATTTAAAATGATTCCTATGCGTTATGAGCTGCCACGGTCAATCGAGAACTCCGATTGCTACGAAAATTGAAATCCGATAATAACTAACTATTACGGATCCAATGGAACTAGTTTCGTCGAATTCCGAGACTGTGCCCCGGAAGGCTATTTAAACTCGTCGATTAATTCGACCGATTTCCAAAATCGTCGAAATCACTTAAAATTTCACTTTTAACATTTTACTAACGTAATTATAAATCATATAGAATTTATAATCACATTAGAAATAATTCGGATTTATTTTAAATCAATATTTGATTATTTGCATTATTAAAATATTAAATTCCATTATTAAATTAATATAAAAATTCCAAATTTAACTTATCGACTTTTGATTCCATCCAAAAAGCCCAATATAATTATTTAAATTCAAATAGACTTAAAATAAATCTTAGAAACCATTTTCATACCCATTTACATCCAGATTCACAAATTATCCCAATTTCAAAACAAATTATTATTATTCAAACCCAATTAAATTTGCCATATTTGAAATTATAACTAAATTTATCGATTCAACCATAATTCACATTCAACATTTAAAATGAAATAAATGTTCAAAATCTAACGGCTAAAATTCCGGGTCGTTACATTCCTCCCCCTTATAAAAATTTCGTCCCCAAAATTTGCTAAGGTAGGAAAAATGCTACTAAACTCATTTACTTACCCAAACTCACTTAGTTAAAAACTTACATTCACTTTACCAAAATCTTTAGCTCAATTCCAATCCATTTGCTTCATTACTAACTCAAAAGCTTGTTTTCAACATCATTCCAAAACAACTTTCTTAGTTAACCAAAATTTTAAAAATCCGCAAAAATTTTCCAACTCCCAAAATTTTTGAAAATTTTTGACAGCGTCTCCTTTGTACGAAGAGCCTTTTACAATATCACAAGAGATATAAATATATATACATCGACCCACACGGTCGGAAAACAAAATATTTCGCAATATATATATCATTTTCCAATTTTATTGCGTAGGCGTACCTTTTGATTAGCATTTAAAAGCAAGCGGCTAATTTATATTGCATTTACATGCTCCAACTCAATCGATTACCTCCCGCACCTGTACTTACTCAAACAAACACATAAGTTTTCAATAATATGAGATTTTAACAACATTCCATTCATTAAACTAGCCAAACACATCAATTACATAACCCAACCAACCAATTTCCATAAATCCTACATGTTAACCATATTTTATAAGAAATCACAAGGTTCAACACTATTTTAATTTCCCTAACCAATCCAAACTTCATTTTTATTCCACTCGAATGATTTACATTCAAGTTTACTACATACAATTCATATTCACCACAACTAATTCATTTTTACTTCAAGATGATTACATATGTCTTTACTTTTATCAATTTACTTCAATTCAATTTCACATTGATTCACAATCAAATTTTATTTGCAATTTGATATATTTGCATTTCTTTTATGATCCACTTTCATTTATATGTACAACCACTTAATTGAATTTCCACTTATTCCAATTGATTCAATAACCAACTTTATTTGCTTCTTTTAATTCATTTACTTCATTTATGACAAACGACTAATTTCTTATGCAAATTCTAATGTTATTTATACAAATAACAACTATTTAAACTTATAATCATTTTAAATTAATTCCAACTCGAACTATATTAATTTTACTCCATTTGGAATTATTCACAACCCAGACATTCTTACCTCATTTCAATATTAGATTAAATCCTTACTCTTACATTTCAATTTCCTTATCCAAACCGGTTACATTCAAAACCATTCCATACAACTCCACAACAAACATTTCATAATTTACTTAAGTTATTTCAACTCCACAATAACTCCATTTCTTCTTACATCAATTCTATTTTCATTTTAATTTGATTCTCATCCAATCCAATTCCAATCCATTATAAATTTTAATTCAACTAGTTTACTTGAAATCCATTTTCTTTTTATTCACCTTCTCAATTCATTTCTGAATTTATTAATAATATGACTATTCCAATTATTCTAAACCAGAACTGGATTTTATTTTGCTTTTCATATTTTTAACAAGCTACTAAAATTTTATTCATCCCATTACCCTTTTATTTAATTTAGCTTACGCTAAATTTATCTTCCAATAATTCTTTTGGATTTAGTTGAGTGAGCATTTACTTCATTCAATATCATTTCAACTAAACTAAATTTTCTCTCAATTCAATTCTTACCCAAATTTAATTCAAGTTCAACTAAATTTTATTTAGCCAACTTAAATTCATATCACTTCCTTTACTATTTTAAATAAGGATTTAGATTTCATTCAATATTATTTATAACACAACTGAAAATTTTGATTTCAATTCAACCCAAACTCAACTAAATTTTACTTCTTAATATATAAGCTTCAACACTTATTTATTAACCTAAGTCCATCCACATTTCATATTTTACTTTGCCTTATCTCACTTTACATTTCATTTAGTATTTAAATTTGGATTTTACATAAAATACTAACCATTTTACTCTGGTTTCACAATTCCATTTCATATTCATAAGTTCACCAACTTATTTATTTAAAAGCTTATATTGCTGTTGGAGTCATTTTCACCTTATAATCATAATTCCAAATTATATATACACTACTTAATAGCTTAAGGGTATAAATTTCCATTACAAAATTATAACCCATAATTATAATCATTTTACATTTCAACTTTATCCAAATTAGTTCAATTCCAAATTCAATTCTATTTAACTTATCCTAAGTTAAATTCGAATATATCTTATTCACTTCCATTTACTCAAGTGAAATCTTAATTCCATGATTAAGAGTTCATTTTCCCTTTCTCATTTAGATCAAATTCACTTATAAGTTCAATAGTTGATTCATTTTAACTTTCCCATTTTTATTTTAAATAGAATTCCCAGAATTCAATTTCCCGGATTTATTTCAAAACCAATTTGAAATCATAAATAATACATACCCACTTGGTATATCAAATCAAATCTCTGGATTCCAAAACACTTGGTTTTACCAAAACAAATTTCCCCTTTTGAAATTTCTAAAACAACTTGTAAACCCGACAAGTTCAACAAATATCATAACCAATCCCCATGGTAGCAAATCCATCACTTTAGAAACTCGAAAATGAATTCTAATGATGTGGCCATCATCATTAGGATTATTTTACAGCGACTGAGTGATTTCAGTGCTTCTTTACTTCCACAATTCCATTTCAAAACAATTTCCATTCCAAAAATATTTCCCAAAATAATACTTCATTATTTCCTTCAACACTCTGGAAAACATTTTTAAACATTCCCCAGATTTTAAATTCCCAAACCTTTTGTTTAAATTCATTTAAAACACTTTTCAAAATTTCCGGGATTTAAATTCTGGTTTAAATCAAATTTTAGTTATACTTCTTTTGGATAAGTCATACTTATAGAATTTACTTGGTTATAAACCATTTCAAATTTATATTCTTATTTGATTACAATATTAACAACCAAACATCCAAATATATATAATAATTTCAGAAAATTATTCCTTTCATATCAAAATATAATTTTGGGTAAAGTTATTCCATTTACCCTCTTTAAAACCAATACTAGGTTGGTTTATCTTGTTTAAGAGTTTAGAAACCCCTATCGATTACGGTTGTACTTCCCGTACCGACCAGAATTCATAAACACTCAACCGATAAGTCAAAACAGTATAAAAACAATTTTATATTCACTAACAATTACGCACTCATAACTATTATTACACTCAACTCATTATAGAGTACTATTGACTCTATTTCTAATGAGTAATTTACCCACCAAAGCCTAGGTTGTCGCTAACCTAAGCTTTGATACCAACTGAAATGACCCGCCCTTCTCGACTCACGAAAATCGACACAAAGTACACCACAGTATAATATGCCAACGATCGAGTGCCGGGAAAGACATATTGTTGAGGAAAAAGAAAGAAGATAGAAGAAAGAAGGAACTAAAACAACATCAGAATCTCACAATCGCAGCAGAACAAAATATAATAAATAATAACAGATCTTTACACAAAATGAAACCATATCTGTTTTATATAATACATCATCAGAGTATATCTCAAGTAAACAACAATTACCAGCCTGGCAGTTATATCAGCCTGCCTCACAACTTGCTGGCTATTCCAAACAAGCATAGCAGCTGAATAAACAAGTACGAATAATACGTCTCGGACTCCAGCTCCACACCTGAGCTCCACAGCATCCTATCCTGTAATCTATAATACTCAGTCTGACCTGAGCATTATAATGAAATAACACCCGAGTCAGTCTGGAATACCAGCGTGAGAGAAATACATCCAAACTGATTATTAAAGTTTTCAAAAATCCTTTGAAAATCAAAAGCATCTCGTAAGACCAAGCCATAAAAAAACATGTCGGGTTTTTACCTTACGATAGCCAAAACACTTTTTATCAAATCCATCTGATATTATAATAGTTTCTATCGAAAGTAAAATAAAATCTAGCTGAAATGCTTGAATCTCACGTTTCAGCAATAGTTGGGCACAATCAAAACCGTACAGGCGAGTAGGGAGAATGGATTTCCAACTAATGACTAGGCACTAGGGTACCACCTGTCACAGTACCTGGTCTAGATCAACGTACCGAGGACCACTCCCGATCCCCTGCAACACAAGGTCAGAACTACCCTTACTGGATAATTATGATCAAGATCACCCCACAGTTATGATCAGCAACCGCACCACTAAGCCGAATAAAAAGGGACATCTAGACAGGGATAACCTCACCCTAATGGGCGCTACCCACATAGCCTTGCTGCATAACCCCTGATTTTTAGTCATTTCCGGTTGATGAGGCTTGAGGCTAAGCGTTACCTTTTTAGAACATATAACTTAGAATGCCCACCATCCATCTGACGATGTTCCGAAAGCATTCATCCATGCAAGTCCGTTCTGGGTTCGAACGGAACCGAAGGCACTACCCCTACTACATCCATTTTGGAATCACCCTCAGGATTAGTAGCGACTAGCCCTTGCACTTCACTACTCCATCTTCGACTCCGAACTCGTTTTTCCACGAAAACGTATAAATCGGATCGAAGTGGTTCTCGAGAAATTAATCCCGATCCCGGTCTCTTCGAAACGATCAGCGCATTGGCCAACATTGATAGTTGGTTATTTAACTATCAATTAACATTCACAAACATCCATCAAACATAGATAATTTCCCAAATTCATGTTTTCCTCAAATATCTTTGCAAGATATATTTCTATTTTCAACCCTTTGAAAACAGTTCAAACCAACTTCCTTTTTACGAAATAGATTCCCAAACATTTTCTATTCCCACTGAAAATAACCAAGTCCAAACATTTAGATTTTAAAACAATTAAATCACTTTATTCTAAAATATACCTTAAATATTTAAATTAAACTACTTAAACACTTTATTCAAAATATATTTAAGAATATTTAAGGTAAAACTATTTTATAAAATATAAGACTAATTTTAAAATAAAAGTTAAGTCAAACTAAATTTTACCAGGAGAGTTACAAAATCCTATACAAGTTCCAAATAAAACTTTGACCAACTATCCATAAAATAAATCCATTTTATAAAATATGAATATTAATATTATTCTTTCAAAACATAATACCAATTACCCCTTTAAAATAATTATTACTATAACTAATTTATTAAATATTTACCTTTAAAATTTTCACAACTTAAATAATTTCTTAAAACATTCTTTTAAAAACAATTTCAAAACTTCTAACTTCTGCTCAAAAAAAATTTGCTTTAAAACGTACTTGGCTTTCCGGGGAAATACACTCCCATTTCAGAATAAACCAAAGAATTCTTTTATAAATCCTGCTGGATTTGTCTTAATTCAAATTTATGTTTAAATCCCATAAATTTCTTTCAACCCTTTAAAAATAAACACCTTTTATTTTTAACACATTTTCCATTCCTGGAAAATCACTCCCAAAATATATACTCAATTTATTTAAAATAAGTTACCAAATCGTTTACTTCAAATAACACCTTTGAAAATTCCATAAAGTTTCCTTGAGTAGCTTAAATCAAAATTTCTTTTAAGATAAAGTTATTATATCAAATATCTAAGTTAAAGTTTCCTTCAGAAAACATAATACTAATTTACCTTTAAAATAATTAAATACCATAATTACTTAAATAAATATTTACTTGTACTTAAAATGATTAAAATAATATTTTCTCTCTAAAATATTCTCAAACACATTTTAAACTGCCAATTTATATTTTGAAAGCTCCTCTTTGAAACACACTAAATTTCCAAGAAAGATACACTTTCCATCCTTTAAAATAATCTCACTATTATTTTTAATCCATTTCACTTCTTATAGAAATTCCCATTAGAAATCTATACTTCAAATTTATTTCCCAATAAAATCCCATCCCATTTATAAACCCAATTTATAAATTTCCATTCCTCATTTCCTTTTTAAATCCCAGTTTCAGAAACACTTCAAATTTCAAACCCATTTCTTGTTTAATTCCCTTAAATTCATTACTCCAAAATTTCCTTTCAATTCCCTTTTTGATTCCCAATTTATTTTATTGATATTTAAAGTACCAAATTTTATTTATCCAACATAACACAGCATAAACAAAATTCCCAAATCAATCTATCACAGGATATCAATGAAATATATCACCGATTATAAATATAATTTCTATTTGTGAGGAATCTAGTTGGATCCCTCCAACCTGTTTCCCTGCATCCACGGATGTTAGCACAACAAATAATATCGATCCAATCTGATAAAAATCATCAAATTCAACTAATCAATCAGCCATTTAAATATCCACTATTTAAATAAACTAGCATTCCAGATGTGAGTGAGATTAACTCACCTTGAATTCGTCGAGCGGTTTAAATTTAAATTAAATCGAGCTCATTCGATTTAATCCAAAATTCTTACTTGCTCCAAACGATCCCAGATCTGCATCGCAGCGTATATCGTGTCGCTGCGATTCCGACGCCGCCAGTTTCGTCGAAATCTGACAACGTATGCTACAGTTATGAATTTACGAAGTTTGAATATAAATTTTAAAAAAATTCTTATTTTTATTTTATTACCAAACAAAAATCGTGGCCGTCGATCAGAGAAAGGAAATCACGGCCGTTCCTGACCCTTTCTTCCTCACGCAATACAACCTAGGGTTCGAACGAACCCATTACCGTCCCCCTAGGGTTGAGTGCCGCTCCTCCTCTACTCGACTACGCGAGGATCCAATACCACCAAATGAAAGCCCATCGCAAACTCCATCATCACTGAAGGTCCGGTCGAGCTCGGCTATGGCTTTGTCTAGAAAATTGCATGCGAAACGGGAGCCTTCCCAGTCGATTTTTGGCCATCTCGTCGATCTTCACGTCGACCCACCGTATGGATGTGAAGCCTACGTCATGCTCTTCGATTTACTAGTTGAAAACTCCTCGCAAAAGCTTGTGAATTGAGAGAAAAATGAGGGAGTATGAGAGGAAGATTCGGCCATTGAAATAAGGGAAGGCGGCGGCTGAGAACTAGATCTAGGGTTTCGGCCCTTATACGTATATACGTATTAATTTAATATTAAATTCAATTTTAACGAGCATTTACAAACGAACTCCAAATCGCACGTGCCGCTTGGGGTTTATAAGGTTTTACCCACATTCCGAACACAATGGAATGTGTTTCGGAGGCTAATTCGGTCATATGTGCGAGTTACGGAAATAAACGATCAATTTTAAATTAAATCGATTTACCTATGTGTTATGAGCTGCCACGGTCAATCGTCAACTCCGATTGCTACAAAAATTGAAATCCGATAATAACTAACTATTACGGATCTAATGGAACTGGTTTCGTCGAATTCCGAGACTGTGCCTCGGAAGGCTATTTTAACTCGTCGATTAATTCGACCGATTTCCAAAATCGTCGAAATCACTTAAAATTTCACTTTTAACATTTTACTAACGTAATTATAAATCATATAGAATTTATAATCACATTAGAAATCATTCGGATTTATTTTAAATCAAAATCTGATTATTTGCATTATTAAAATATTAAATTCCATTATTAAATTAATATAAAAATTCCAAATTTAACTTATCGACTTTTGATTCCATCCAAAAAGTCCAATATAATTATTTAAATCCAAATAGACTTAAAATAAATCTTAGAAACCATTTTCATACCCATTTACATCCAGATTCACAAATTATCCCAATTTCAAATAACAAATTATTATTACTCAAACCCAATTAAATTTGCCATATTTGAAATTATAACTAAATTTATCGATTCAACCAGATCTTTGTATTTCAAAATCAAATTATAATTCACATTCAACATTTAAAATGAATTAAATGTTCAACACCTAACGACCAAAATTCCGAGTCGTTACACTAGGTTAAACAATGGTTAGGTGGGTTACTGTCGTAAGTATAAACATGTAGAATAAATAAATAATTTTGATGAAAGCAATGTGACACACCAGATGATCTAGATATCCATCCTAGCTGGACCGACTATAGGGTAGCGCCCCGAGTCATGACAATACCAACGATCTACTACATAGGCAAAACAAGTGAGGATGGAAAATATGATGTGATTAATGGAAAGTGAGAATTTCTAGTGAGGACCGGATAGGTATATAGTGCAACATATAGATTGCATGGGGAAACCCACAAAATCTATGTCGGGAGGGGGAGGGGGTCGTACCCAGGCAACATCACTTGATGTCGACTCAGCTTATGGTAGAGAGAAAATGACTTGGTTGTACTAGTTATACACACAAAAACACACACTCTTTCGATCAAACTTAAAACGATGCGTGCTTAGTAATAAATGTAACAGTAATAATTATGATTAGGAGTGAATCGCAGTTGAGTAGGTTTGCGATTGTGAGTCACATTATTATAGAGACATGTTCTGGGATGGGTAGTTATCGAGTGTGGGACATTTACCCAGATTTATTTACATATGTTATCATCAAGCTATCATATTGCACCTGAATAAACTCACATCTAATTCTAGCCTGACCAGGGGTATGCTATTTATTTAATAACCTCAGGTCAGAATGAGGTTATTTTTGGCAGGTTGCGTTACTGTGGTTGTTTATTTCTCTTAGGACTTGAGTTGGTGATGGAGTGGAGGATGATATTGTTGCTAGTTATTTTGTATCTAGTGATATTGATATATAGTGATATCATGAATACAATGTGATGTGCTTATATGGATAGTGTTGTATATCATTATGGGAAGACACTATTTGTATTATTCTATAATATATATGTTATGATATTATATGTTTCACTATGTTCTATGGCTATGTGTTCTCTATTTATATTTTATATTGTTTTGTCCTAGAAAACCAATGTGTTTATTGCTTTATGACGATATCGAATATATATATTTAATGTATTATATGAGGTAAGAATACATATAAATGTTAGCCCAAGAGAATATTCACATGTGGTTGCCTCTAATAAGTCTCCATGTTACTAGAAAATACTACCATGTAATATTCTTTAGTGGTATGGGTACAGTAGTGGGGTGCTACATCCAACTTTGTCAGTCCAAATGCAAAATTCTTGATTCAATAATAACAATTATTATTAATGGTATTGCTATGGCTAGAGACTTATACTTTGAGTTGAATACAGTTGACCATTGTACTAAACTCATACAACCGAGGAGACAAATTCTTTATTGAATAGTGTTTCACTTCAAATGCTTCAATTCAGGCCCAACTATAGTCATTCGATGCCATGCCATGATTCAACTATAATATAAGCGGATTTTCCACACTGAAGTTCCATAGTATTCTCAAGTTGAGAGAATTGTGTAACATTCTCACTTCGAGATTTTCCGTTTGACCTTAGTTATATTAGCCATTATAGAACTCTCGAGTGAGTCATTCCATAGTTGTCCAATAACTATTAATACGTAACCCTTTGGTGCCCCCAACAGCCTTGAGTAATACACAACCCAACATTTGGAGAGCGTTACATACTCTAATCTCAATAGATGAATTGATATCCTTTCTCGAAAGATCTTGAATATGAATATGTAAAACAATATGTTGTTTTTCAATGTGATAAAACTCCCATGATTACAAAACACTGTAATTACAATCACATAATATATCATTTAAGGATTTTCTATTTAATATCATAATTAATTATATCATAATATAATAGGTATGTAATAGAAAGAAAACACCTTTTAAATTGAACAAGATTGGTTATCGAGTTGGATATATATAACAAATTACATAATTGCTCCTAAGGTATACACCTAACTCTGTCACTAACTTCATTGAAGTTTCATACATTACGTACTATGACCGTTCACTATATAACATTTATATATGATTGAATATGGATCATATATCCATGTTCTTGTATTGTTATTAGTGTTCGACACTCATAGAATACAACACAAAGTCTTGTACAAATAAGCAATTAAGGGACCGAGGCACGAACATTTTAATTGTTGTACAAATTGACTCTTGCGTAGGTCTTGAAGCAACAACATGCCAAAGAATTTACAGGTAAGAATATTTTATATTTCTTTGTCAATCTTTAATTTAGTTCATTCATATATCTTAGTTGATAAACATTTTACCAATTTTATTAGTTGCACAAATTTATCGATGTAGATTGTCTTAATTTTATATAGTAGATGTTCTTACAATATTAGGAAGGTTAAATGTTACCATTTCAATTTTCTAACAAGGCTCCTACTAGATTTTTTACATTTCTCAAAAATCTTAGAAAAACATAGAAACCGTTCGATTTCTCTAGCGGACGTTAGGATTTGCATGCCTTGGGATTCCGACCACGAGGAATATCAACAAATCATAGACCTGCATATGATGGACAAATCCTTATTGGTTGTATCACATACAACTCCTAACCCGTGGTCCTTTCCCTATTCTCATCTTGACTTTGAAGAATATCAACAAATCAAAAGAGATTATTCACTCGTACCTACCATTTCGCGACGACCCAAGTATAATGCACATACCTTGAGGAATATCAACAAACATGTGCATGTACCTTACCTTGATAATTAAATAGTATGTAAGAAATATATTAATATATAAATGGTATATGACAATTGATATATTAAGGATTCATAACCTTTAATGCGCGTGCATACACATAAGAGCGATATCCATTTTAGGAAAAATATGTTTCTTATGAAACAACCTCGTGATTCAAGCGTCAGACACTTTAGAAATCACGGTATACAAACAATACGTATGTATTTATTCTTTAAATCTAATTTAAGTTCTTATAGTTATACTATATTTAATTAAATCATATTTAATTTTAATTTATTAATTAAATCATATTTAATTAATTTATCTAAATGTTTTTTTACTAACACTTTAATTTTAATTATAAATTTCAACCATAGAATTTTACTTCATTCATCCTTATCAACTTAAAGATGAATATGGACTATAACATTTACAGTAATTATGTACACATATTATATTATTTATTAATTAACTAGTAACGTTTATATATTTTCTTTGTTCTTTTCCTTTTTCTCCTTTTTTGCACCTGGTTGTTTGTGTGTGCGCTGTTTTTGTTTTGTTCTTCTTTCTTGCCTGTTTCTTGGGATTTAGCATGTTATCTCCTTTTTTTTTCCATGAGCAATAAAAACGGGTAAGGGCCCATTTCACCCTACTAGCTTTGCCAAAAAAATTTATTTGAAAACATTTTCTAATTAAAATAATATTAATTAAATGTAAAAATTTATCTTCATTTACCTTAAACATTTTAAGATAAATATACACATATCATTATATTGTTTAGCGAATTAACTTTTATTTATTTATTTAATCCAATTAATTAATAATTAAGGTAAGAATTTTGAAATTTATATATTAGCTTTCAAAACTAATTTTGAAAAGTTTATAACAATTATAATATATCCTGTTTTAAAGTTAACTTTTAAATTTAAAATATAATTTTTTATATTTTCAAAACATATTTTGGAAAATTAGACCCAGTCCCAAAATCAATTTTGGCCTTTATATTAGGGATAAACTTTGGGCCTACTTCATCTTTCAGGCCACGCCAGTAGCCAGGTAGGACACAGTACCCGATTACCCAAAAACCCAACCTTCGACACTACCTTTTAAAGCACTCTACTAAATGGGTAGGCTTTAATCAGTCATCTCAAGCATTGATAATTTAGACCATATTGGTTATTGGTCTCTAATACTATTGAAGGAACCATGCCAATCGGAAGCGGGTTAAATGGCTAAGTTTAAAAAAAATCCATTTTAAATCTTTATTGGGCCTATAAATTTTAAATGGATTTTAGTTCCAATCTAAAGTATTTAAACAAAATCCTTATTTTATGTAATTTTTTAAAAAGGTTTTTTATTTAGGTTTTATTATTTGTGTAAATTACATGTGCTACAAATAAGAAATGTACGTAGTTAATGTGAGCATATGTAGGCATTGGAATTTACATCGCAACAGACCCATTTTCCCTTTATATATGCCTTTATTGTCTAAAATTTTGATTTAAAATTGTATGTATAATAATAGATAAATATATATGGATAACAAAAAATTTAAATTTTTAACAGAGAAACTATGGCGGTTATCCTTTTCGTCTCTCTAATTTTCTCGCTTCTTCCTAACGCTTCGCCCCACTTTCCTTCCTTTACCTCGCCTTTCTGCTCTCCTCCCTTTCCATGGCCCACAAGCACAATTCATTGAGTCACATTTTGAATTTTCGTGCCTTGACATCTGTGATATCTCGGAAATTTTAAGCAATATCAATTTAATAATCTGTGTTAAAATTAAATTGATTTGATAATATAGTTAATAATAAATATGGATTGATTTAATAATCTTCTTTAATAAATATTTAAATGGGTGATTTTATCTTTTAAAAACTAATTTAATTTGTTTTCTATTTATAATATGTATATATATATATATATTTGTATATATTGTAAATAGACAAGGTCTGTTTTAAATTTTAATAAATAAAGATATGTTTTCAAATTCTAATATTTTTGGTAATTTGGAAATTTGATTAAATTCAATATTAAATAAATAACCATTTGGCTTTAAAATATACTCAAGATTTAAGTTAAAATTGTTTAAATGATTTTAGCTTAAATTTAAATTAAACAAAAGGTTTGTTGTTCTTTTTAAAGTATAGCTTGATAAAAATAAGTAATAAAGTGATAATTCCTTTTATAAATTATTTTAAATTTAATAAGGAGTATTTTTAAACAATATTAATAATGTAATATTTTTACAAATAGATTTTTAATATGAATAGAATTGTTATATATATATTTTGGAAGAAACTATGATTTGTAAATTTGAAATGAAGTCTTTCAAAAATGTTTTAATTTAAAATAAACTTTATGAATATTTAAAATAAGTATAAAATAATAATAGGTAATTAAATATTTGATAGTTTAAGTTTTAAAATAAAAATAAACACACTCATGTTAGAAATAGAATTTAATACTTAGGTTAAAATTTATAACAAATAACTATAGCAACTTTGTATTATATACATAGAGTGTAAGAGCATGACCAGGCAAAAGAATCTTAAATATGAAGTTTAGAAATGTTGGAAAGGAAAAGAAATATCTATGAACATAAGATATAAATATTCAGATATGCACATACAAAAATAGGATAAGTGTAGAATCTTATAGACTAAATATATGTTGCAGGCATGAATAAAGTATGAAAGCATAGTAGGCAAGTAAAATAAAATATGTATGTATGCAGGCTAGTAATATCATATTGGTACATATGAAAGTGAAAAAAAAAATAAGTATGCAATGTGTAAGGTACCAAAGCATTTAATACTGTCATCACTAGTACACAACATAAGATCATTTCAGCCTCCATTTATAAAAATCTCTGATCAATAAGATAAAAAAATATATACTTACCTGCAAATTGCTTAACCCAATAAACACTTTCCCCCATACTAACTTTTCTTTATATATATTTATCCTTATTTTCATTCGTTCAAATCATAGAAAACCTGAAAATACAAGTAGAATTTCCATTTTTTTTATATAAACTGAAGCATTACAACAACCAGGCAAGATGATTCAAAGGAAAATCAAAGAAGCCATTTTCCAGTTTTTAAAAGTCCAAACCGTTGCAAACAATTGTGCTCTTTCCCTTTTCTAAAATCATAGGTGAGTAACTTAAATTTAAAATGCTTAAGTATATTCACATATGTTGCTTATGTCTAAAATGAGTATGTTTATATGTATATATATTTATGCAATTCTGTGTATATATGATGCCTGCCTGTTTAATGATCTGGAAAACATCTCTGTTTACAAAATTTCAAGCTCAGATTTAAATCAAAAATCATTACTGCTTAATCTATTGATTGTTAGGACAAAGTATCTAAACAAAATATGTTTGTTCGATCATAAAGTAAATTTTAAAATTTGAATTCAAGTTAAACAAAGTAGGTCTGCTCTAAAAACCTTAAAGAACAGTTAAAGTTTAATATAAATGATATTTTTAAATATCTTGGATTATCAATTCAAGTTTATAAACTGAATCCCTAAGCAAAATCCTGATTTTAAAACTTGAATCACAATTTTTTAGTAATGATTTGAGTTTGCATTTCTAGTTTGATCGATTTGGGGATTTTGGGTTGCCTCGGGCAATATCGTTGATCGGAGTGGTTGAGGTTCGTTCTGGAGGTAGATGAGTGATTGTAGAGGCCAGGAAAAATGGCCGCTGGTGATGAAATTCTTCGAGGAGGTTGCCGTAGTGGTTTTTTGTTTAGAACCCTAGTTTAACTAGGCTATGTTGTTCGATCAACCACGGGTTTTACAGTGGATCGAGTGCTACCATTTTTTGGGAAATGGAGGTGGAAGTGTTGATGAAGGTGTAGCCGGAGCTGTCGACCTTCAGGTGGTCGGAGCGGCGAGGTTGAAGCGTTGACAGGTTTCGAGGGGGGGAAACCTGAGTGTGTTTCCAGGTTTGATTTTGGGCGCTCGATTTTGATTCGAGCAAAGGTGGTGGATTTGGATGGTCGTGTCATCGTCAGGTGATGGTGGCTGCTGTGTTGAAGCCTGAGTGGATGACCGGAGATGGTCGTGGGCATCGTGCATGTGCCCGGTGCACGTTTTGATGTCTGGTGATATTTTTGGGGTGGGTTTTGTTTTCTCGGGGAATACTCGAGTTGTTCGAGTGCTTAACTCGAAGCAGGAGAAGCAAGGACTCGAAGCAAATTTCTGTTGTCTCGAGTCAGATGTTTGTTCCAGGCTTTTGTAAAACCTTGCAGCAAATCAATTTTAAACAAATGTAAATGAACTTTAAATTGTATACCAAGTTTAAAACAAAGTTTAAATCCAGTTGAAGGATGAATACAAATTTATATTTTGAATTCTAAACTGGAATGGAATAAAAGTTTAAAAATATATTTAAAAGTAGTTTTCAAGTTTAAATACCCGATAGTTTTCAGATTTTTAATTTAAAATTTGAAATAGAATTTATGCACTGGTTTAAATTCATAGATAAAGTAAAGTTTCAAATGGAACTTTTGAATCTTAAGATTTTAAAATGAATTTGGATTTTAAATCAAGAATTTAAAATCAAGGTTTTAAAAGCAAGTTTAAATCAAAGTTTAAAGCCAAGTTTAAATAAAATATTTAGATATGGATTCAGGTTTCTTGAATTCAAATCTGTGATTTAAATCCGTTTTTAAATCTGAATGTTTAAAACAAGTTTAAATCAAATAGCTTTTTAAAGTAATTTGTTTTCAAATAAATATTTTAATTGGATTTTGATAAAGTTCTTTTATAAAAATGATTTTGAATGAAAAGTTAAATATATAATAATTTGGAATCTTAAATTCAAAATGAAATTTGAACCTAAATTTAGAAGTGTAATGTTCTAATACACTTTAATATTAAGGGAGTCATTAATAAAGAAATAAATTATCATAGAAATAATTAAGATATTAAAATGATTTAATGAATAAGTTAAATTAAGAATGACTTCTTTATTTAATTAATAAGTTAGAATTAAAGATTAATTAAGGGAGTAATTAAGGAAATGTTATTTATTAATAAAGATAATTAACTAAGGATTATTTAAAATAATTAATTAATGTGATAAATTTTGATAATTAATTAGATTAATTAATTTAGATAATCTATTGTAAATTGTTAAATGTAATTACTTGATAAAAGTAATTAAGAGATTTATTACTTATTGTAATTAATTTTAATGATATGATTAATTTAAGTTAATTAATTTAGTTTAATTAATTTAAGATAGTCATTTGATAAATTGGAAGTGAAATTACTTAGTGTAATTAATGGAGCATAATTACTTAGGAAAGTAATTAGATGATAATTACTTGATGAAATTAATACAAGATGATTTGTAAGTGAAGTAATTTGGGTAATTACTTTTGTAATTAATCAAAGGATTAATTAATGGAGATAATTAATTATGGGATAATTAATTTATTTAATAAGTAATTAAGGATAGTTAATTACTGGTTTGTTATTAATCAAGGGGGATTAATAATTTTGTTTAATTAAAGATTAAATTACTTAATGTAATTAACTTAAATGAAGTAATTTAATTTAAATATAAATTAGAGATCATTAATTAATATAATTAATGATGTAATTATGAATTGTTTAATTAAGGAAAAATTAATAATGAAGTGATTAATTAATGTAATTAATTAAGGATAAACGTAATTAATTATATTTAATTAATAAATGAAGTAATTGAATGTTAATTACTATGAATGATTTAGAATAATTAATTTGTAGAATTAATTAAAAGAATAATTACTTATTGTAATTAGAGAATGATTAATCAAAGGTGTTTAATCAAGATGAATATGTAGAGAATAATTAATTAAATTGATCTTTATTTAATTAATGGTTGTATAAGCAGGATTTATAGATGTAGTAACTAATTTAATTTACTTTAAATTAATTAAAGATAGAAGTAATTAATTTAATTCATTTTAAATTGATTATAGTATGTGAATGATAAATCATTGCTTATGAATGATTGATATTGATATTTCATTGATTGATCGTGATCTCAGATATGAGATGAATATGTGATATGGATGCTTGTTTAAGTATGATAATATTGATTATTTGTTTGAGATGATAATATGGATTATCTGTTTATGATGATAATGTGATTATCCATTGTTATATTGTGATTTATCTATCTGTGTGTATATAGATAATTAAATTGAATTGTTTTAAACTTTAAAATAACTTGGACCTAAAAGATGGCGATTTGGATTTCGATGAGACCGGGATCGGGTTTCCAAATTTGGAAGTTCGAAAACCACATCGATCCAAATTAACGATAGGTCGTGAATCTAAAGTGAAAATGAAGATTCAGAGTGCAAGGGTTATTGTCGTTAACTCTGAGGGTGATTCCAAAATGAGTGTAACGAGATAATGCCTTCGGTTTCGTTCGAACCCGGAACGAACTTGTATGGATTGAATGCTTTCAGAACATCGTCAGGTGGACGATGAGCATTCTAAGAGATGTGTTCTCTAAAGGTAATCGTAGCCTCAAGCCTCACCAACTGGGAATGGCTAAAACAGGGGAGGTGCAGCAAGGTTAGTGGGTAGCACCCAAGTAGGACAAGATTACCCCTGTCTAGATGTCCCTTTTATTTCGGTTGTGTGGGCAGTTGATTGCAACAACTGCTGGGGTGTCTTGTGCAGGAATTATCAAGTATGGGATGTTCCGACCTTGTGTTGCAGGGGATTGGGAGTAATCCTCAGTACGCTGATCTAGGCCAGGTATTGTGACGGGCGGTACCCCAGTAGCCCTGCCATTGTATGGAATCCAATCTCCAATAAGTGCCGTACGTATTAGTTGTGCCCAACTATGTTGGAACGTGAGATGTAAGCATTCCAGCTATTTCTGTATTTTACTTGAAAACCCTAGACACTATTATAATATCACTGGATTTCCTATCAAATGTTTTGTTAGCATAAGGTAAAAACTTTTCCATGTTTATGTGTGGGAAGTCTTACGTGATACCTTTTCTTTTCAAAGGATTTTCAAAGTTATGCAACTTTAACCTGTTACTCATACCAGACCCATGTCTGACCCGGAGTTTATTTCTGTTTTTCTTAAACTCTCAGGTACTCAAATTTTTACAAGTAGCCAAGGGATCCAGGTTAGCTTTGACGGATTATGGAGGAGCACTGGAGCAGGAGTCTTCAGCGTTATAGATATGTATAGTTTTCCGTTGTGTTGGTATCTCTGTGTTGTATTTGAGTTGTATCGAGTTGTATTAACTAGACAGGTGTTTATAACCGTCTAGTATGTGATGTATTATCAATGTAACTCTGATTGATGTTGTATATTATGTAATACTTATGTGATTAATATAATTTATTCGTTCCGCTATTAAGATTCTGATGTTGTTTAGTTCTTTCTTCTCTATCTTTTCTCTTTTCTATCTCTTTCTTTCTTCATCATGATACGACTTTCTGGTAGTAGAAAGTTGGGTCGTGACAGTTGGTATTAGAGCATAGGTTGAGCAAATACCTAAGCTCTGGAGTGGTGTCTTTCTTGAGAGAGCATATTTGTAATTTTGAATATATATATATACGTATGTCTATATTTCTACCTATCTGTTGGGTTACCTGTTCAGGTTTTCCAACATAAGTTTTAAAGGTAGATAAGGTAGTAGTGTGTGTAACACGACTACCAATGGTTGGAAGTGTATCTATCGAGACTGTAGACATAATACCATCTCGAGTAAGCTTTGGGTGGTGTAAGGATTTCATTGATATCTGAAGGAAACCTGTTAAGGTTTGGAGTTTATCTTTGAAGTGTAAGTTTGGATGAGCTAGAGTTTGGATCTGTCGGTTGAACAGAAGCAAGTGATGTTATCTTGATACCTCTGGATGTAGTAGCTGTGTGATGAGACACAGTGACTATGGATGTTTCCGAAGATGTTTCTTTGGAACAAGTTAAGGAAGTGAGTCTGCTTCGGTGTTGTGGCTGTGTTCAGCAGGATGTTTTTGTTTGGTTTGAGGTCTGAGTTTCTCAAAGAGCTTTGGATTAGGAATTCCTTGGCATTGGTGTCAGCAGCGCAGCTCGGAGTGTTCTGTGTGTTCGCAAGGAAGCTTTCTAGCTCAGCAGTGGAGTTCAGAAGCAGCAGAGTGGTTCCATTTCTTCAATGGATTGGCTAGTTAAGCGTAAGCTGTTCTGTTTGGTAAAGAGAGAATAGTTTTTCTTTGGAAATTAGGTTGAGTTGATCGCAAAATTGACTTGCGATAACTTGAGTGTTCTCTTGTGTTTCAGAATTTTTTTCTGGATGTCTTCAGGGAGTCAGAGTTTTGTTAGCCTCTGGAGATTGAGTTTGGTATCGACTGGATTTCAGAAGTGGTACCGATGGTTCAGCTTAGTTTAGGATGGTTTTTGAGTTTGGTGAAGCAGCTCAGGTTTTGGAGGAACTTCTGAGTTTTATTTTTGGATCTGTTGAACCATATTTTTGGAATGTGTTGTCCAGTCTTTGCTTGTGTTTGTCATCAGCATTCTCATCTGTTTTAGATCAGAGTTGCACAGTGGAAGCATGGTGGCAGCTGTTTTAGAGTGGAAGCGACTGGAAGTTGCAGTGTTTGGATTAGAGAGTTTTCTACAGGAAATTTTTCAGGATCTTAAGGTCAGATTGGGGTGCATCTGTTTTATCTCTTCCAGATGGGAGAAGTGAGATCTGTTTTCTGATTTTGGAATAGAGTTTGTGTTCTGAGTTTGGTTGATCTTAGAAAGGTCATTTTGTTGGATTGTTTTTGGTCCAGTTTGTTTCTGAAGGGCATCAGCAAGGGTTGAGCTCATCAGTAAGGATGTAGGAGACCCAGGATCGTCCGAAGAATTTGTGGATAAGAATCGGAGATTTGATTTTGGATAAGTGTTTGGTCTTCAGGAGTGAATTGTCAGTTTGGATAACTGGGATTCGTTGATTTCACGTATCTCGGAGAGAGTACGTGTGAGATCTATCTCTGGTTGTAGAACCAGTAGTTCAGGGAGTTTTGGTTGTTAAGTCAGACTTGTCTATAGACTGATATCCTATCTTGTTTTGTAGGTCTAGATGTGTGTAGCTTAGTAGTATTGATTGTTTCGATTCTGTAGAGCGAGTATCCCAGTATTTACACTGGAGAAACTCGAGAGAATTCTATCCAGAATTTTGTCTGGATAGTTAGATTTGTTTATTTGGATGATTTGTTGCTATGAGTGTTAGCATCTAGTTGATATATGCTTGTGTTTTAAAAATTAAATCTTTAATTAGATTATTAAATTACCTTTGTTTTAAATTTCGGGGACGAAATTCTTTTAAAGGGGGAGGAATGTGATATCCCGGAAATTTTAAGCAATATCAATTTAATAATCTATGTTAAAATTAAATTGATTTGATAATATAGTTAATAATAAATATGGATTGATTTAATAGTCTTCTTTAATAAATATTCAAATGGGTGATTTTATCTTTTAAAAACTAATTTAATTTGTTTTCTATTTATAATATGTATATATATATATATATTTGTATATATTGTAAATAGACAAGGTCTGTTTTAAATTTTAATAAATAAAGATATGTTTTCAAATTCTAATATTTTTGGTAATTTGGAAATTTGATTAAATTCAATATTAAATAAATAACCATTTGGCTTTAAAATATACTCAAGATTTAAGTTAAAATTGTTTAAATGATTTTAGCTTAAATTTAAATTAAACAAAAGGTTTGTTGTTCTTTTTAAAGTATAGCTTGATAAAAATAAGTAATAAAGTGATAATTCCTTTTATAAATTATTTTAAATTTAATAAGGAGTATTTTTAAACAATATTAATAATGTAATATTTTTACAAATAGATTTTTAATATGAATAGAATTGTTATATATATTTTTTGGAAGAAACTATGATTTGTAAATTTGAAATGAAGTCTTTCAAAAATGTTTTAATTTAAAATAAACTTTATGAATATTTAAAATAAGTATAAAATAATAATAGGTAATTAAATATTTGATAGTTTAAGTTTTAAAATAAAAATAAACACACTCATGTTAGAAATAGAATTTAATACTTAGGTTAAAATTTATAACAAATAACTATAGCAACTTTGTATTATATACATAGAGTGTAAGAGCATGACCAGGCAAAAGAATCTTAAATATGAAGTTTAGAAATGCTGGAAAGGAAAAGAAATATCTATGAACATAAGATATAAATATTCAGATATGCACATACAAAAATAGGATAAGTGTAGAATCTTATAGACTAAATATATGTTGCAGGCGTGAATAAAGTATGAAAGCATAGTAGGCAAGTAAAATAAAATATGTATGTATGCAGGCTAGTAATATCATATTGGTACATATGAAAGTGAAAAAAAAATAAGTATGCAATGTGTAAGGTACCAAAGCATTTAATACTGTCATCACTAGTACACAACATAAGATCATTTCAGCCTCCATTTATAAAAATCTCTGATCAATAAGATAAAAAAATATATACTTACCTGCAAATTGCTTAACCCAGTAAACACTTTCCCCCATACTAACTTTTCTTTATATATATTTATCCTTATTTTCATTCGTTCAAATCATAGAAAACCTGAAAATACAAGTAGAATTTCCATTTTTTTTATATAAACTGAAGCATTACAACAACTAGGCAAGATGATTCAAAGGAAAATCAAAGAAGCCATTTTCCAGTTTTTAAAAGTCCAAACCTTTGCAAACAATTGTGCTCTGTCCCTTTTCTAAAATCATAGGTGAGTAACTTAAATTTAAAATGCTTAAGTATATTCACATATGTTGCTTATGTCTAAAATGAGTATGTTTATATGTATATATATTTATGCAATTCTGTGTATATATGATGCCTGCCTGTTTAATGATCTAGAAAACATCTCTGTTTACAAAATTTCAAGCTCAGATTTAAATCAAAAATCATTACTGCTTAATCTATTGATTGTTAGGACAAAGTATCTAAACAAAATATGTTTGTTCGATCATAAAGTAAATTTTAAAATTTGAATTCAAGTTAAACAAAGTAGGTCTGCTCTAAAAACCTTAAAGAACAGTTAAAGTTTAATATAAATGATATTTTTAAATATCTTGGATTATCAATTCAAGTTTATAAACCGAATCACTAAGCAAAATCCTGATTTTTAAAACATGAATCACATTTTTTAGTAATGATTTGAGTTTGCATTTCTGGTTTGATCGATTTGGGGATTTTGGGTTGCCTCGGGCAATACCGTTGATCGGAGTGGTTGAGGTTCGTTCTGGAGGTAGATGAGTGATTGGAGAGGCCAGGAAAAATGGCCGATGGTGATGAAATTCTTCGAGGAGGTTGCCGTAGTGGATTTTTGTTTAGAACCCTAGTTTAACTAGGCTATGTTGTTCGATCAACCATGGGTTTTACAGTGGATCGAGTGCTACCATTTTTTGGGAAATGGAGGTGGAAGTGTTGACGAAGGTGTAGCCGGAGCTGTCGACCTTCAGGTGGTCGGAGCGGCGAGGTTGAAGCGTTGACAGGTTTCGAGGGGGGAAACCTGAGTGTGTTTCCAGGTTTGATTTTGGGCGCTCGATTTTGATTCGAGCAAAGGTGATGGATTTGGATGGTCGTGTCATCGTCAGGTGATGGTGGCTGCTGTGTTGAAGCCTAAGTGGATGACCGGAGATGGTCATGGGCATCGTGCACGTGCCCGATGCTCGTTTTGATGTCTGGTGATATTTTTGGGGTGGGTTTTGTTTTCTCGGGGAATACTCGAGTTGTTCGAGTGCTTAACTCGAAGCAGGAGAAGCAAGGACTCGAAGCAAATTTCTGTTGTCTCGAGTCAGATGTTTGTTCCAGGCTTTTGTAAAACCTGGCAGCAAATCAATTTTAAACAAATTTAAATAAACTTTAAATTGTATACCAGGTTTAAAACAAAGTTTAAATCCAGTTGAAGGATAAATACAAATTTATATTTTGAATTCTAAACTGGAATGGAATAAAAGTTTAAAAATATATTTAAAAGTAGTTTTCAAGTTTAAATACCCGACAGTTTTCAGATTTTTAATTTTAAATTTGAAATAGAATTTAAGCAGTGGTTTAAATTTATAGATAAAGTAAAGTTTCAAATGGAACTTTTGAATCTTAAGATTTTAAAATGAATTTGGATTTTAAATCAAGAATTTAAAATCAAGGTTTTAAAAGCAAGTTTAAATCAAAGTTTTAAATCAAAGTTTAAAGCCAAGTTTAAATAAAATGTTTAGATATGGATTCAAGTTTCTTGAATTCAAATCTGTGATTTAAATCCGTTTTTAAATCTGAATGTTTAAAACAAGTTTAAATCAAATAGCTTTTTAAAGTAATTTGTTTTCAAATAAATATTTTAATTGGATTTTGATAAAGTTCTTTTATAAAAAGGATTTTGAATGAAAAGTTAAATATATAATCATTTGGAATCTTAAATTCAAAATGAAATTTGAACCTAAATTTAGAAGTGTAATGTTCTAATACACTTTAATATTAAGGGAGTCATTAATAAAGAAATAAATTATCTTAGAAATAATTAAGATATTAAAATGATTTAATGAATAAGTTAAATTAAGAATGACTTCTTTATTTAATTAATAATTTAGAATTAAAGATTAATTAAGGGAGTAATTAAGGAAATGTAATTTATTAATAAAGAAAATTAACTAAGGATTATTTAAAATAATTAATTAATGTGATAAATTTTGATAATTAATTAGATTAATTAATTTAGATAATCTATTGTAAATTGTTAAATGTAATTACTTGATAAAAGTAATTAAGAGATTTATTACTTATTGTAATTAATTTTGATGATATGATTAATTTAAGTTAATTAATTTAGTTTAATTAATTTAAGATAGTCATTTGATAAATTGGAAGTGAAATTACTTAATGTAATTAATGGAGCACAATTACTTAGGAAAGTAATTAGATGATAATTACTTGATGTAATTAATACAAGATGATTTGTAAGTGAAGTAATTTGGGTAATTACTTTTGTAATTAATCAAAGGATTAATTAATGGAGATAATTAATTATGGGATAATTAATTTATTTAATAAGTAATTAAGGATAGTTAATTACTGGTTTGTTATTAATCAAGGGGGATTAATAATTATGTTTAATTAAAGATTAAATTACTTAATGTAATTAACTTAAATGAAGTAATTTAATTTAAATATAAATTAGAGATCATTAATTAATATAATTAATGATGTAATTATGAATTGTTTAATTAAGGAAAATTAATAATGAAGTGATTAATTAATGTAATTAATTAAGGATAAACGTAATTAATTATATTTAATTAATAAATGAAGTAATTGAATGTTAATTACTATGAATGATTTAGAATAATTAATTTGTGGAATTAATTAAAAGACTAATTAATTATTGTAATTAGAGAATGATTAATCAAAGGTGTTTAATCAAGATGAATATGTAGAGAATAATTAATTAAATTGATCTTTATTTAATTAATGGTTGTATAAGCAGGATTTATAGATGTAGTAATTAATTTAATTTACTTTAAATTAATTAAAGATATAAGTAATTAATTTAATTCATTTTAAATTGATTATAGTTTGTGAATGATAAATCATTGCTTATGAATGAATGATATTGATATTTCATTGATTGATCGTGATCTCAGATATGAGATGAATAATATCTATGTGATATGGATGCTTGTTTAAGTATGATAATATTGATTATCTGTTTGAGATGATAATATGGATTATCTGTTTATGATGATAATGTGATTATCCATTATTATATTGTGATTTATCTATCTGTGTGTATATAGATAATTAAATTGAATTGTTTTAAACTTTAAAACAACTTGGACCTAAAATATAGTGATTTGGATTTCGATGAGACCGGGATCGGGTTACCAAATTTGGAAGTCCGAAAACCACATCGATCCAAATTAACGATAGGTCGTGAATCTAAAGTGAAAATGAAGATTCAGAGTGCAAGGGTTATTGTCGTTAACTCTGAGGGTGATTCCAAAATGAGTGTAACGAGATAATGCCTTCGGTTTCGTTCGAACCCGGAACGAACTAGTATGGATTGAATGCTTTCAGAACATCGTCAGGTGGACGATGAGCATTCTAAGAGATGTGTTCTCTGAAGGTAATCGTAGCCTCAAGCCTCACCAACCGGGAATGGCTAAAACAGGGGAGGTGCAGCAAGGTTAGTGGGTAGCACCCAAGTAGGACAAGATTACCCCTGTCTAGATGTCCCTTTTATTTCGGTTGTGTGGGCAGTTGATTGCAACAACTGCTAGGGTGTCTTGTGCAGGAATTATCCAGTAAGGGATGTTCCGACCTTGTGTTGCAGGGGATTGGGAGTAATCCTCGGTACGCTGATCTAGGCTAGGTACTGTGACGGGCGGTACCCCAGTAGCCCTGCCATTGTATGGAATCCAATCTCCAATAAGTGCCGTACGTATTAGTTGTGCCCAACTATGTTGGAACGTGAGATGTAAGCATTCCAGCTATTTCTGTATTTTACTTGAAAACCCTAGACACTATTATAATATCACTGGATTTCCTATCAAATGTTTGGTTAGCGTAAGGTAAAAACTTTTCCATGTTTATGTGTAGGAAGTCTTACGTGATACCTTTTCTTTTCAAAGGATTTTCAAAGTTAAGCAACTTTAACCTGTTAGTCATACCAGACCCATGTCTGACCCAGAGTTTATTTCTGTTTTTCTTAAACTCTCAGGTACTCAAATTTTTACGAGTAGCCAAGGGATCCAGGTTAGCTTTGACGGATTATGGAGGAGCAATGGAGCAGGAGGCTTCAGCGTTATAGATATGTATAGTTTTCCGTTGTGTTGGTATCTCTGTGTTGTATTTGAGTTGTATCGAGTTGTATTAACTAGACAGGTGTTTGTCTAGTATGTGATGTATTATCAGTGTAACTCTGATTGATGTTGTATATTATGTAATACTTATGTGATTAATATAATTTATTCGTTCCGCTGTTAAGATTCTGATGTTGTTTAGTTCTTTCTTCTCTATCTTTTCTCTTTTCTATCCCTTTCTTTCTTCATCATGATACGACTTTCTGGTAGTAGAAAGTTGGGTCGTGACTGACAACATCAGGGTCTCACTCTGTCTCCATTCCTTCCAACCCTACTGCTTAGGCCCCACCATGAGTTTTTATTTTCCGCCTTTTCATGCTTCGGTCGTGGAGCCTACATCATCTTGTTAGGCCATTAATATGTTTAATCCTGACTTTGCAAATGATAGTCAACCCTGTATTCTGGCCATTTCTGATGATCCTGTACTTGCTGTCAATGGACCCGGGTTTAGTGATGGTGCCTTTGTGCAGGTGTCAAATGTTGATTGTGATGGATGTGTTGATGATGGAATGATATCATCATGCCCTGGTAATGTTTGTGGTAATGCTCATAGGATAAATAGCAATGAAAGGGACAAAGTTATATCCCAATCTGTACTATCTAATCACAGTCAGCCTTCCAGCAAGTCGCAAACTGGTCCTCCCTTTTCTTCAAGCTTCCACGAAATGTCAGGGTGTATTCTCCATGGAGATTCGAGGTCATTGAGGAGCATGGTGTGATGATCCCAGCAAAAGAAGTCATTGATTTTGGCATTGGTTTTTGGAAGGATTTCCTAATAGGATTCTTTTAAGACTCCTCCTCCTTACTATATTGTTCGTGATCGATGTAAGCAGGTTTGAAAGCTCAAGGGTGGATTAAAAGTGCATTTTGTCAATTCCTTATTCTTCTTTCATTTCTCCATTCAGGAAGAAAGACAGTGTATTCTTGAATCTGAGCCTATTTTCATAGAGGGCAAGCCCTATTTTGTCATAGAGCCTTTCTATTGACTTGTCTAAGGAGCGAGTCCTTTCAATTCCAGTTTAGGCACATTTTACTAACATCCCATCCGTCCTTCAGCCATTGATAGGTCTTAATTGGTTAGCCAATATCATTGGAGATTTGAGATGTTTTAATGCAAATACAGTGGTTAGGAAGAAGTTGGTTTATGCCAAGGCCCAAATTGAAATCACTCTGAATCGACCTCTTTCCTTAAAATTGCGTGTTCGACTTGATGAGAGTCATGTGGAAGAGGTTGATGTGAGCTGTACTTGAAAACCAGATATTTGCACTACTTGTTGTTCTTTTGGTCATATGGTGCCTATATGCATGGTCCTCCTTCACCTCCCCTAACTTCTATTCAACCACCGTTTCCTATTCCACCCAAAACTCCTTTCCCTCGCCAACCTGTCAGAGAATAGGTTCTTAAATGTACTTCAGCTCCTCCAGTTCTGCCTCCTATTGCCATTCCACTTGTCCCTTCCTCCACTCCATCGTCATCTATCTCCTTTGACACAGTTCCTCATGTCCGAAATCCCGACCTATCTGTGCCTACAAATGTTCCACTAGTGTTAGACTCCCCTATTCATCCCTCTATTTCTTGGATCCCTACTGCGCAATCTTGGGAACATCGTGTTATCGACGCGCGTTATAATCCTGTTGATCATTGTTTTTTCAATAACGATCTGGCAAAGACCGAAGCTTATATTACCAAGTTTCGAGTGATGAACTAATTCTGGCTTTGGATGGTAAACTTGGCGAATGGGATAGGCTTTTATTTGAAAACATATATTGGGACAGAAGCTTTATATACTTTAGCAATTTTGTAGACTATGTCCCCGACCTTGCCCGTCTTTTCATTGGGTACATAGATGTTATTAGACCCAATCTTTCTGATGTGGGTAGTGACTCATCCTCTGCTGAGGAGTAACAGTTTTGTATTTTTTAGTAGTTAGAGCATTTTATCTCTTCTCCTGTACCTTCAATGGTTTGATTGAGTAATAAAAAGTGGACAGTCCACTATAAAATCGGCTAGCATTGCTAAAAATAGATAAATAGATATATGTGAATATATATATGTATGTACATATATATATATATACACGTATATGTGTGTGTATTGAAACTAATTTTGACCGCTTTATATGTTTTAAAATCTAAAATTAACAATGATGAATTAAGTTTCAATTAAGGAAAAGGCTGAGATTACATTTTATGGTTTTACATTAAAGTCCATTTTATAAATTTGAGGCAAAGTAATAAACACATATATGTTTCCATATATAAATAATTGCAATTAGTGTTTTAAATTTGAAAAAATTATGTATGTAAGGATTGTAATTTATTACATATGTATATATATGTTCGAATTTTTAGTTAATAGTTAAATCAAAGTGTTAATTTAGAAAGGAAACAAAAGGATTAAGTGTTACATCCGTTCTTACCGAGAACTGCTTTCAAGACACTAGGAAATTGACTTGAAGTTACAACACCTAACCCGACCCGAGCTCAACATCCAATGGAACCGCAGTAAGAAAAAAATATTGCAAGAATTAAGGAACAAGGGCAAGCCATGGCGGCTACATCTAAAATCAAAGTCAAATATGGCATACCGCACCGAAGATTGGGGATAGTACATACTGAGCTGATCCGAGCTCATCTTCAAGGCTTATGTTTTTTCAAACCTATGGGAACAAGTCCATAGCAGCACATACCGAGGGCAACTTAGGCCGCTCTGTACATAGTCGAAAGCTCATCAAAGGAGCTGTATACAGGGCCACTCAGTATTTACTTCAACGTAGAGCCATACCTACAATTCAAATCACAAATAGCCACATGCACGTTCCGTCCCAATATACTATCAAGTCAAGAAAAGGCAACCAAAATATCACTAGGCAGCATGACCTGGGCACCAGGCAAAATTCACCATTGTATCTCTTTAATGCATCAACACCATAACATCGCATACTGGTCAGCACAGACACAAAGAGGTCAACAAGTGACAACAAATATCTCTTTAGAGGCCCATAAGCAAGGTCAATTCAAATTTGAATTCTCCTACCACAATTTTAGATTTTCCCACTCTAATTTTAGGATTACCTCCTCCATTCAAACTTCCCACCGAAGACACGTCAGTAATCCAGTCATGTTAGATAGACAATACAAATAAATGACATTTGGCAGGATCTAAGGGTTGAGGGACAACGACGAGAAAGAAATTCCAAAAATCCTAGTGCATTTTAGGACTATAAATAGAAAATTTAGCATGAAAAGGACTTCTTCTTTCTCTTCTGACATTTTCTTCTTCTGAAAACCTTAGAGGTTCAACTGTACTTTCTACCATGAAATATTATACCAAATCATTGAAAAAGTAGGAAAGAAAAACTTTTCCCATAGACATAGGATTTCTTAAAATTTGAACCACGTAAATCCCATGTCCTTTACTGTATTATGTTATTTCCTCGTTAGTTGTAGTACTAAACTTTTTTTTACCTATACTTGAATTAAATATGGGTTAGATCTGACACTTTAACAAATAGTTAAAGTGCTGCTACTCTATTATGTAAGCATTCAGCGGTCTAATCACCACCTCACGATAAAATTAAGATTACTTAGTTCTACTAGTTCAAAATCAATAAAGTAATTAGGGAATCAATTATTTTGTACGTAATGGGGGAGTTAAAGGACATAAAAAATTCCTGAACATCATTTGGCATTAGAAGGAGGGATTGAACTTTCGTACTTCTATTCATTTTCCACATCTAGTAAAATAGAATACCATGAACCATGAATCCTACTGATACGTCTATGGCCCCGATTCAAGAATCTGCACATCTACTAGTAAAAACTATCCTTTAAACGCTTAAACTTTCAAAAAACCAAGATGAGGTGGGAGATTCAACCGAGGCCCTGTAGATACCATTCTAGCTGCATTCCAATCCTTCTCAGAACAAATAAATCGACATATATAAGGATTAGAGAAAACGATGACCCAACATGTCATTCAGGGGCCATCTTCACCTCCCTACTCCATAGCTCACCCCCATCATTCCACAGTTGCGCTGAATATTTAGCAGGTGAACAGTAATGGCACTCCCATTAATGGGAATGGTGATGCTGGATTAAAAATTGACACCAAATTGAAGAAAACAATCTAGACCGACCCTAGGATCAAAACTAAGCTGGCCAATATAAACCCTCTAATACTGGAAAAACAGCCCCGATCTATTAGAAATGATGAAGATGCCATGTCTAATGATAATTCAGCCCAGGTTGACCCAAGGGAATACGAGATCCAACAGCTCAGGACTCGAGTAAAGCAGCTAGCAAAGATTTATGAGCAAAATACCAGAGAAAGGATAGAGGAAGGAATTTGCACTACTTTCAGTGAGACCGTTATCGAGGCCGATTTTCCCGATAATTCCAAAGCCCCTGCGATTGATGAGTTTGATGGAACCACCAACCCCGAGGATCACCTCGGCACTTTTGAATACTTTATGGACATCTTGAAGGTTGGAAGGATGGCTCGGTGTAATTTTTTCCTTGTATACTTATCTGGTGTAGCTTCAAGGTAGTTCAGAAGGTACGGATCGAGAGAGGTCAAATTTTGGATGCAACTGTCTACTGATTTCTTAAGACATTTCAATTGGGGAGGGAAGCCTCCCTTGACATTCATACCATTTTCTGTATGAAGCAAGGGAGAATGAAAGTCTGTACAGTTTTATTAAGCATTTCAAGACAGAAGCTCTTCAGATTAGGTAGACTAGTGAAGAAGCATTACTAATGGTGGCTCATGCCAGAATTAGGAGAGGAACCGCTATGTGGGATAAAAATACCAGGAAATCTTGCCATAGCATAAAAGCCTTTTATAAGAGGGCATCGGGGTACATCAGGATGGAGGAATCTGGATATGTATCCTAATCTCGTGAAATTTCCGCCCCCAACTATGACAAGAAAAGAGGGGCGGATGGGTATCATTCACCCGCTAAATGGCAAAAAGAGCTATACCTCACTATAAAGACCCCCTCACTCATCCCCATAGGCAGATATATGAGATGGCCAAAGATGAATTATCTTACAACTTGCTGAACAAAGGAAAGAAACCAGAACAGAACAAAGGTGGAGCTTACTGCCACTTCCACAAAGCAAATGGTTACCATAATGGTCGACACCTAAAGAAGGAGATAGAGAGGCTAATCGAGAAGGGATATTTGGGCAGCTTTTAGAAGGAGAATGAGGGAGATAAGACTGCCAATCTGACTCTAAATCCAAATGAACATCAAGTTGGCAACCCTTCAAACCTAATAGCTTCAATTCATGGAGGATCAACCTCGCTGGTGCAAGCAAGAAGGCATATGAGAGATACATATAGGAAGCTAAAACCCAAAGGGTGATCTGCCATGTCAAATAGAAGCCTACACCAGAAATAACCTTCGCAGTGGCTGACTCGATAGGGGTTGTACTCCCATATCAAGACCCACTTATCATTACGGTGCAGATATCGAACTGTGACATGAAGAAAATCTTTGTTGATTTGGGCAGTTCAGTAAAAGTCACCTTTAAATCTGCCTATGATCAAATGAAACTACCATCCAAAATCCTGAAACCTAGCCCTGAACCGATTTTTGATTTCGACAACACCACAACCATTCCAGTGGTGTCAGCATGCCTACTCGTCACAGCACGAAGTGCCCCGTTACACAAATCATTCTATACAAGTTTCTTAATCATCAATGAACCCTCGCCATACAATGCTTTCTTGGAAAGACATGCTCTAGGGGCAATTGTCTCTCAAAAGGATTTGCTTATGAAATTTAGTACCCCAACCGAGATAGGATCAGTAAGAGGGGAATATTTTTAGCTAGAGAATTATGTCTTGTAACTCTTAACTCTAGCAATAAAATTGTTTCAAACTAGTCTACTATTTCTTTTGATATTTATAATGATAAAACTGAAGTTAAATTGGGATATAAGACTACAGCGGTATCAAACACTCAAGCTGATACTGCAGCGAGTGGTCCTATGCCCCCTAAACTTAAAAGAAAAGAGATGAGAACATATATGCACATAGTTGGCACTGATGAATATAATTTAGTTTATGCACAGTATTTCTCTGAGGAAGCCAAGAAAAATGCACCCTCTGTGAATTCATCACCAAAAGAGGAGCCAAAAAGCGAGACAAATCCAAGATTAGGGGCGACAAAGAAAGAGTTAAAACTGATAGATGATACCGAAGATATACAAATAGATCTAGAGGACCCAACTAAGGTGCTCAAGACAGGGAATAACCTTAGTGTAGAGGCCTGAGACGAAGTGATAGACTTCCTAAAATGGTCAGTGGATGTATTCGCTTGGACCCATTCATACATGGTAGGATTAGACCCAACCGTCATTTTCTATGTGCTGAACATTGACCCAGATGCGCATCTAGTCAGACAGAAGCATAGGCTTCTAGGCCAAGAAAGATACAATGCTCTACATGAAGAGGTTATGAAGTTAAATGAGAATGGGTTCACTCGAGAAGTATACTATCCTAAGTGGATCGCTAACCCAGTACTGGTGAGAAAGCCCAATAAGAAATGGAGAACCCGTATAGATTTCATTAATCTCAACAAGGCTTGCCCTAAGGATAGTTTTCTGTTGCCAAGGATCAACCAATTGGTAGATACGACTAGTGGATGCAAACTACTCTCATTCATGGATGCTTATTCGGGGTATAATCAAATAGCTATGTTTGAACCAGATTAGGAACACACTAGCTTCGTGACAAACAAAGGGTTATATTGCTATAAAGTCATGCAATTTGGACTCAGGAATACGGGGCAACCTATCAGAAGTTAGTTAACACGATGTTTGCTGAACAGATCGGAAAGAATGTGGAAGTATACATGGACGGCATGTTAGTTAAATTAAGGGCAGCATCAAATCATCTCAAAGACGGAAAGCAAACCTTCACAGTCCTAAGGCAATATCAAATGAAGCTAAATCCTCTGAAATATACCTTTTCCATCCAATCATGCAAGTTCCTAGGATATATAGTGAGTGAGGGCATCATTGAAGCAAACCTTGAAAAAATCGACGCCATAAGAGGGATGGGAATCCCAAGAAACCAAAAGATCTGATGAACCCTAATAGTAGAGTTGCAGCCTTAAGTAGATTCTTATCCCAAGTTATAGACAAATGCATCTAATTCTTCAATCAAGTGAAGAAGGGGCAAAACTTTATGTGGGCCGAGGAATGTAAGGCAGCGTTCCAAAACTTGAAGGACCGTATGGTCAATACTCCTATATTATCAAAATCGGTAATAGGTGAGAACTTATACATTTACTTAGCTGTAACTGATCTAGCCATTAGTCCTGCAGTTGTATGTGAGAATGAAGGGACATAAAAGCCCATCTATTTCACGAGCAAGCTGCTGTTATGGGAAGAGCTAAACTACTCAAATTTTGAAAAGCTTTCGTACAACTTGCTCCTTACACTGAGAAAGCCGCGACCATATTTTCAGGCACATCCCATCAAAGTCCTCACAAACAAACCACTCAAACAAATACTACAAAAGCCAGAGACATCAGGTCGCGTACTAAAGTGCCATGGAACTTAGCCAATATGACATTACCTACTGCCCCAGGAAGGCAATCAAAGGTCAAGCACTTGCAGACTTTATTGCAGAATGCATCTTACCAACCGAACCCCATTTAGAGGAAATAAATACCTCCCACTGTTGGCACCTATTCATTGTTGGAGCATCAAATGCAAGGTGTAGGGATTGGATATGTATTGATCATACTGAATGAGTACAAGCTACATAGAGTAGTACAACTCAGTTTTAGAGCAACCAACAATGTGGTAGAATATGAGGCTCTCCTCGCAGGCCTACGAATGGTCCAGGTAATGAAGGTAACACACGCTAAAGTTCACAATGATTCTTAGTTAATTGTGAATCAAGTGTAGGGCAATTACCACGGGAAGTAACCGACTCTAGCTAAATATGCAGAACTATCTAAGAAATTACTGGAACAATTTGAACAATTTGAGATAGAAAAAATCCCTCATGAAAGCAACTCATCGGCCGACTCTTTAGCAAAACTGGCTAGTACCAAAATGTTCAATGAGATGAAGGCAGTTCAATTGAGCATCAAGCAGAACTATGTATAAAAGAATCAAATCAAATACTGGTCCTGACCCGAGCCTAGCGGGCTACCATTCAAGGCACACAGAACTTAGAGACAGTGGAAAGCCAAGAGCAACTGTTATAGAATCCTCACTTCAACAAACTGAGGAGAACAACTGGATGAATCCCATCAAACAATATCTTCTAAATGGAGTCTTACCTCCGGATAGAAATAAGACCCGAAAGATAAGATACCATGCTCCATACTAATCCTTCTTTGAAGGCACATTATACAAGAGAGGGTATTCTACCCTTTATCTTAGGTGCGTTTCCAAGGAATAGGGGGTATGGGTAATGAGGGAGTACATGGGGGACAATGCGGTGATCACTCCGGGGAAAACAAATTGGCAAAAAAGTGTTAAGATATGGCTACTATTATCTTAACACACTTCAAGATGCAAAGGAATTTGTGAGGAAGTGCGATAGATGTCAATAGTCTGACAGATGTCAGCAGATCACTAGTATCCCTAGACGGCCATCCCATGATCTCATCCCACTTGCAAGCCCATAGCCGTTCGATATATAGGGATAGATTTCATATGACCACTTCCAATGTTGAAAGGAAGAGCTAAATATGCCAAAGTGGCCATAGACTAGTTCACCAAATGGGTAGAGGAGAGCGTCTACCCACAATTACTGCAAAGAGGATAGTCACTTTTGTAGTAAGGAATATAATTACTAGATATGGGATACCTCTTAAAATTATTTCTGACAATGGCATGCAGTTTCAGCGCAGGAACTTCATAGAACTTTGCGAGAAAAAATGGCATAATAAAAAGTTTCTCCTCAATCGCTCATCCGCAAGCAAATGGACAGGTTGAAGTTTTAAACAAAACCACCAAAAAAATACTAAAGAAAAGGCTATAGAAAACTAAAGGAAAGTGGGTAGAGGAACTCTCTTTAGTATTATGGGCCTACGAAACTTCAACTAGAACCCCTACAGGTCTTACTCCTTTTTCGGTAACCTACGGATATGAGGCCATGCTACCCGTCGAAGTTGAAATCCCATCACATGGAAGAATATCATATACTGCAGAAAAGAATAAGAAATTGAAAGAAGTTGCCATGGATCTTGTCTAGGAGAGAAGGCATGCAGCAGTAGGAGTAGCGGCCACATATCGGCAAAGGATGGCAAAGACTTATAATACGAGGATCAAAGAAAGAAACTTTTGCAAATAATATTTAGTATTGTAAAGATTAATAGCCAATACAAAAGACCCGACGGATGAAGCATTGGGACCAAACTGGAAAGGTCCATTGATCATAGCAGAAGTGTTAGCAAATGGGGCATACCGATTATCTAGACCTGATGGCAACTTAGTCCTAAGAACTTGGAACTCAAAGCACCTCAGACCTTACTTTCTCTAACTTACATTGCTTACATGATGTACATTATGGTACTATAAAGAAGTAACAATACTATATACTGGACGTAGGGATATTATACCGCCCGGAGCAGTATAAAAATGTATGTATTATTTGTGGCAAAATCAATGCACACTCACAGGTCACCGCCAGTAGTCACTGATTTAGCAAAACATAAAGTCAGTAGGTGAAAAAAACAATCTCACCACTGAGAATGCTGATATTGGCCCTACACACTTGGACTTGCATCAGCACGAGTCTTGCTTTTCAGCCAAAATACTATGCTAGACGAAATATTAGACTGCCCTAACCTAGTATGAATATTCCTATGATAACAATCATAGGAAGACTGGTCGCAGGGATATTGGTTGGCCTGAACCAGTATATAAAACCTCTATGTTAGTCAATTCAACATACCACACTGGACGTATGGATATTAGACAACTAGGACTGGCATAAAAAAACATGCGCACGCGATAATGGGTTGTATATACACGACTTGACTTCTTAGTCTAATTTTCTTTACCCTTCATAGCTCACCACCATCGTTCCAGAAGTATAGTTCCACCTACGAACGACAACAACAATCTCAGAAATGAGAATAGTGATGCTAGAGAAGAATGGGGCTAAGCATACATATGGCATTACGCCCCTAAACAGAAAGGCTAGTCATACCTAGCATGCGGCTAAGGACATTACGCCCCCAAGCAAGTGCGTAGGTCATACAAGGTATATGACCAAGCAAATGACCAAGGACATTATGTCCCTAAACAGGGAGCAGGTCGAAACAAGCACACAGCCAGAGACACGGCTAAGGACATTTCGCCCTAAATAAAAAGGGTCTAAAGTGCACAACCCACTGCCATCACTCAATAGTGGTACTAACAACACTACATGTGAGTGACTACGACAATCTTAGAAATGAGATTAGTGTCATTAAATCAAATGATACAAGTCAGAGCACAAAAGGCCCACATCCCAAAAAGCTGGAAAGAAAGAGAAACCAAGTAGGAATAACAAAAGGCACAAGACCAGGTGCTTAAGACAATAAGTCTACCACGACCTATGATCACAACAGACTTGGGGGGCAAGTGTTATACCCATTCTTATTGAGAACTACTTTCAAGGCACGAGGGAACTGACTCAAAGTTACAACACCTAACCCAACTCGAGCTCAACAACCAATTGCATTGCAGTAAGAAACAAATATTGCAAGAATTAAGGAACAAGGGCAAGCCACAGCTGCTACATCTAAAATCGAAGTCAAATATGGTATACTGCACCGAAGTTTGAGGACAGTACATACCGAGCTGAGCTGAGTGTATCTTCAAGGCTCATGTTTTTTCAAACCTATGGGAACAAGTCCACACCAGCACATACCGAGAACAACCTAGACCACTCTGTACATAGTTGAAAGCACATCAAAGGGGCTATATATAGGGCCACTTAGTATATACCTCAATGCAGAGCCATACTTACAATCCAAATCACAAATAGCCATAAGCATGTTCCGACCCGATATACTATCAAGTCAAGCAAAGACAACAAAAATGTCAGTAGGGCAGCATGACCTAGGCACCAGGCATTATTCATCGATGTATCTCTTCATATGCATCAACACCGTAATATCACATACTGGTCAACATAGGCACAACGAGGTCAAAAAGTGACAACAAATATCTCTTTAGAGGCCCATAAGAAATGCCAATTCAAATTTGAATTTTTCCGCTACAATTTTAGATTTTCCCACTCTAATTTTAGGATTCCCACCTCCATTCAAACTTCCCACTGAAGACACATCAACAATCCAGTCACGTCAGATAGACAATACGGATAAATGACATCTGGAAGGATCCAAGTGTTAAGGCACAATGGTGAGAAAGAAATTCCGGAAATCCGCGTGCATTTCAGGACTATAAATAGAAAAGGCACTGTAGCGTGAAAGGAACTTCTTCTTCCTCTTTGACATTTTCTTCTTCTGAAAACCTTTAAGGTTCAATTGTACTTTCTTCCATGAAATTTTGTACCAAATCATTGAAAAATGAAGAAAGAGAAACTTTCCCTGTGGATGTAGGATTTCTTAAAATCTAAACCATGTAAATCCCATGTCCTTTACTGTTTTATGCTATTTCCTCGTTAGTTGTAGTACTAAACTCTTTTTTACCAGTACTTGAATTAAATATTGGTTAGATCTAACACTTTAATAAACAGTTAAAGTGATGCTACTCGATTATTTAAGCATTCAGCGGCATAATCACCACCTTATGGAAAAATTAAGATGACTTACTTTTTCTAGTTCAAAATCAACAAAGTAATTAGTGAATCGATTAATTTGTACGTAATCGAGGAGCTGAAGGACGAAAAAGTTCCTCAACATTAATATTTTATAGAAAACTTTAAATATAAAAAGGAAATAAATTTAGGATTTTATAGAAAAGTCCATTCATTAATTCTAGATTTAAAACTTTTATTCTTATGTAAACAATATCAGAAAAATTATATTCAAAACATGTAACGACTTGGAATTTCGAACACTTCATATTTAAATACCTTAATTATTTAAGTATTTGAATCTTGGACTTAATGTGATTAAGTTGATTTCATAACATTATTAACCCCTTTTAATTAATAACTATTGATGGTAAATTTGTTTTTGAAATTTGTTTACAAAAATAAATACTTCGAAGAAATATCGATAATGTGATCGAAAATTATTTTATCAATAAACAACTTTTTTTTGATATAAGTTGTTCAAACTTTTTCTACATACACCAAATAACTTAGGAGATAATTAATTCATAATAAAAATAATCTGCACTAAAACTCATAAGAAAGCCTCTAGAAGGTTTGAGTGGAAGGAGATATTTGAAGGAGATATTTTCTAAGGCTTATGATGTGTAAAGTAGAGCACATAGAGGCATGAGGAAGTATGGTAAGCCTTTGTGGCCAGAATGGAGCGTGAGTGGGAGGCTAGGTAATATCACTTGAAGCTTATATAAGGCCATATATAGTTCATTGGATCACTTTTACATCTTTTACAAAATTATAACAAGTTCTCATGACTCCTTTCTCTTCATAATTTGCTAAGAGAAAATCAATTCAAAGCAACTCCAATTTAACTCATAGGTCGTGAGGAATTTAAGGGCTTTGGAGCCTAGGCCAAGCGTAAAGCAAGGTGAAGGTAGGAAGTTTGGTATTTGCAAGGTTGAGGTGGAAAGTGGAAGCTTTTGCGTAGTTGTTTTCATGTTGATGGGCAAGCTAACTCACCATTTAAAAAAGTATATAAAGTGTATAATGCTTGTTTATATTATAGTATTTGTTTGACTATATATTATTTCTTGTTCTCTTGTGATTCTTGCTTGGCATATATAATCTGTGTGTTCGAACTTATATGACTTTATATGACTTGTTGCATAGCCCTTAAATAAATCAAATAGGGTTTGGTTGGATTTTGTTTTAAATCAGACTTGATTTGGAAGTGGTTTTATAGTGATAGTCGCTATAAATGCACTTTGGAAATGCCTAGTGTTCGGCATTTTCTATAGAAATTTGTATAGAAATCCTTAGGGGTTTTCACTATAGTTGTGATGTATTATGTGTGTATTAGTTATTGTAAAATATTGGGAGTTAAAAAGATTGTTTGCGTATCGAAAATCGATCAAACTTTATTGATATTAAAACTGGCCCAGGTTGTATCATCTACAACAGTTATCCACAACACTTTTAAAATGTTATCAGTGCTCTGAAACACTTTTTACAACATTTTGTAAACGTTATCTTGTATGTTTGAGAGTTTAAATTGCTTTGAAATGACTTTAAATTTAAATATTTTTCTTTTATCATTTTAGTAGTTTTTTCTAACATATATTAGAGTATTTTAAAAGTAGTTTGGAATTTTGATATATTTTTAGTAATTAATTATGAATTATTAAAGTAGAAGGTTTATTTTATAAATAAGAAAGCATACTTTTTTATGGTTTTTAAGTAAATTTTAAAATAACTAATTTTAAGTAATATTTTTAATGAATATTTTAAACCATATTATAAGTAATTTTAAGTATATATAGTTTTTAGAAAATTTGTTTAATTATTTTATTAAAATATTTTTAAGCATATTTAGTTTTTAGAAAATTTGTTAATTATTTCATTAAAGTATTAAAAAAGCTTACATAATATAATATCTTTTAAATTATTAGAATTTTATTAAATATCTTAGTTTTACAAATAAATTAGTATATATATATATCATTTTTAAAGGTTTTTAGTAAATATATAAGTGTTGAAAAGTAAGTTAAGTCTTTTACAAAAGAATAAAAGGTAGTTTTGGATTATAACACTTATGTTATAATAAATGGTTTTGTAAAGTTAATTAAAAGTATATTACCTTATTTAATAAGGGATTATTGTTGTTAAAGATAATAACAAGTATAAAATGTTTTTGGTTTTATAGTAAACAATGTTTAAGCAACATTTGTTTTAACCCTTTTTAATTGTACTTAGTAATATAATTAAAACTTTAAAAGAAAGGTTTAAAAATAATTATAAGTGAAAAGGTTTAGGTTTTGTAGTAACAATGTTTTAGTGACATTTTTTAACCTATTAAAGTATACTTATGCAAATTTGAAATCTTATTAAGATTTGTGAATATCCTTATACGATTTGGAATAAGAACATGGATACATTTCCAAGTATTGAAAAGAGTATAAATGATTAATGAAGAGTATAAATGAATAGTGAAATAGTAGTATGCACGTATGTATCTTTTGTATAGGTATTTTGATTATATATACAAGTATTTACAAAGAGGTTTTAATTAATAAAAGGTTTAATTAAATAAAAAAGGATTAATACTCGCTTATGTGGCTCAATCGTGCTTTATTTGACTTAATCATGTTTTGTAAGACCTAGCAATGCTTTGTGAGACTTAATCGTGCTTTATGTGTTTACTTATTTATGAAAAGTATTTAGCCTATACTTAGCACCAAAAGCCGATAAAGTAGGCTTGTCTATCTGTGAGAGTTAAGAATGATGTTCGAGTAAGGGTTTTGAAGCAATAGTGCTCGAACCTACCGGCTTCATTCTTGATCGAGGGATAGTGTAATTTGAAAAGGTCGGAAACATGATAAGTATACGAGACTTGGTTTCCATTTACGATCGTTTATTTTGTACTTTATAGTCGATTAGTTGACTATCGAAATTGACCAAATTAACTTAGGGAGTATCTAAAAGCTTCACGGCTTCATACGATTTAAGATCCCCCAAGGTCCAGGGAGAAGCACTGGTATGAAATGTCTTTAGCTTTAAGAACTTATATATACAAGATCCTCTGGAGAGGAATCCTCTTTATATAGTTTGCTAAATTCTAAAAGAACGAGAATTGAGTTAATAAAAAATTCATCGAATTGGTTTTGAAGAGTCCGGGATAAGTAAGTGTTTTACTTACCGAACACCACTTCAAAACTAGTATACGATTCTATGTTTTGGAAGCGGTTATGAAGTGGAATGTTATAGAGCTGAATTGTCTCTCCTAAGGTTAAGTACAAGGGAGAGGTCAACATCAAAATTTCAAACTAATGCTATAGATTTGAACTGTCTATCCTGAGGTTAAATCCAAGGGAAAGGTTAGCATTAGCATTTGTCATTCGACTTGTGCTGGGATCCTTGTAGTGATTCGTAGACTATTCGAGATGATGGAATCCAGAGAGAGGTTCGAGATCTATTTGAGTGATGAAGACTTGGGTGTTGAGATGCCGAACATGACTTCACCATCGGTAATGGTAGAAAACAGAGTAGGATGCACAGCCTGAGATTTAACTAACCCACGACATGGTATATCAACTCCATATCTAGAGATGCTTATCGATGTTGTGCAAGGAGTTGATGATACTTGGTTCCATGTGGTTCTACATCTTCGTGCATGGGCTAATTGTGTTTAACTTAATGGTATATTTTATCTGGAGATATATGACACTTAGAAGTTACTTTCTGACCCTTGTCAAGAGGCTGGCCTTTGTATATCTGGGGATGTGTCTCCAATGGAACCCATCATGCATGCTTACCTTAGCGATTTTGATTATACTTCTAATATTGTTGTGTCATGAGATGCAAGTGGCATAACTATTTTCTAATTTATATTCTACACCCTAGACATTATCTATTATATCACCTTATGTACTTATTAGATGGATAGTTCTTTTAAAGGGATAACTGTTATGGTGATCCATGCAGTCTCAAAAGTACTTTTATATGCTGTATATATATTTCTTGAGTTTCACACACCAGAATTATGTTTGACTCATGGTTTTATATTTCCTTTATTTCCATGGGTGCTCTTTCGAGTAGTTTGGTAAAAGCATGTTTCTGTTGATATCCTTTAGAGTTCGAGGAGACAAGTTGGATGCTTTCACCTACCATATTATTCCTTTTTCTGCTACATTACTATTATGTATATATCAACATTTGTGAAGACATGCTATTATAACTGTCTAGCTTGATGATAGTACTTAGGATTGTAACTCTAAAATGTTATGTATTTTAGAGTGGCAATTTGTACTGTCTTTTGATATTATATGTTATCGTTCCGCTGGTGATATTTTGTATTGTGTGCTCTTCTTCCTTATTTTGTTTCATTTTATTTTACCATAACAATTTGTCTTTTCGATAGTTGAGTGCTTGGCACATGAATAAAGTGGATGTATTAGAGTCAATATTTGGGGGTCAAAAAGGCGAATGGTTACAAAAATCAACCATATAAATTAAGAAATTAATTTTCAAGGAAAGTTTAAGCAATTAACATGTATAGTTATTTATATTTGTGTACAAAAATATATTATTAAAATTATAACATAGTTTTTTAACCAAATATTTTTAACAAAACATTCCGAAACAAAAGAAAATGAATCAGATAACATAGGCACATGTAAATTCACCATAAAAGCATTCAAATCTACATTATAAAAGAACATCAACAAATGCTTAAATGAGACAAAAAATCTAAAATGTATCGATCATGATAAACATATAGTAAATGGAGATATAATACAAAAGTGGATCTGAATCAAAACATCATAATAAACATACTATTAATCAAGATGGACAAAAGGATTAGAATTACATATACCAAGATGAACAATTAAATAGATGTGATGAGGCATATAGAGTCTAAAACATGTGAGCAAGAGAAACACATAAATAATTCGAATCAGAATAGTACCTTAGGACGTCGCCAAAAGTTGCACCTTTAATGATGAATCAATGCTCCAAGATTCAATTGCATCGCTCTGGATCTTCCAAGAATCAAGAGATAGCAACCAACTTTTGTTTTGATTTTATTTTGATTTTGGAAAAAAAAATTAATTACATGGAGGCATCTATTTTTAGCCATGAAAGGATAGAGAGAGAGAAGAGAGAATTTTTTTATCTATTGAATAACTATAAAATGAATCAATGAAGACATTGTTTTAAGGACAATCTTAAAACCTTTCAATTCCCTCCATTAGAACCATCCTTGTTTAATTCATTGTTAAATCTCTTAAAATCCTCTCTCCATCTTCATATTTACTACAACAAAATTAAAATAAAGGGAAAAGGGAAAAGGGAAAATCATTTAATAAATGAGTTTTAAGTGAGTAATAAAGAAAAGAACAGTATGTGGATTTATTTCCTTCCTTTAATTGCTACTTTGAATTTTCAAATCACATTTGAAACCGTTTCCTCCTTCCTCTTTTGTCGACCATAATGGATGTAGTATAGGCCTCAAAAATGTCCAAAATCACTTAGCATTCGTTCTATTTAAATCCAATTTAAATATACTATTGATATCATCTATCGATACACACATTTATAACTTTTATGTACGCACCCTTTTAAATGCATATGGTATTCAAACAAATCAAATAAAATTTAATAATTAATATTTCATAAATATTAATTAATTTAATTAACTTATAATGGTTATAAATTAATTAGATCATCTGGTTTTTTTTGGAGTATTCACCATTTCATTTGTGTGACTCAAAAGTATAAATCCAGCCAGCGATTGATACCAAATAATTCAAATATTAATGTTAGCATGCCACTTTAGTTACCAGTGTGATATTTTGGCTGAATTTATCGCTTACACATCCTTTGATGAAATCCAATTTTACTGTTATAAGCGGTACCCGGTAGTAATGGTTATTTACACCACTTTTCTTCGTTAACACTATATCACTTTAGGACTTATGGAATTTGGTTTTGGTTAAAATTCCAACATCATCCACGTTCAACTTGATTAGTCCAAACACAAAATCATTGATTCAATAATAACCATTATTATTAATTGTTGCTCTGGCTAGAGACTTTGACTTTGAGTTGACTATAGTTAACCGTGCTACTAGTCCCATATAATTAAGAAGACGAATTCTCTATTGAATAGTGTTTCACTTCCAGTCTTCAACACAGGCCTAAATACAGTCGTTCATTGGATGCCATGCCATGTTTTAACTATAATCAGAGTGAAGTGTCCATATTGAAGTTCCACAGTATTCTCAAGTTGCGAAACTATGTAACATCGTAACTTTAAGAATCTCTTTTGACTTTAGTAATATTAACCAATAGAAAACACTTGAGTGAGTCATTCCACAATCATTTAATAATTATAAATACATGACCCCTTTGCTCCCCCAACAACAATTAGTAATACATTGCCCAACATTTGAAGGGCGTTACGCACTCTATTCTCAATAGATGTACCGATATCCTATCTCAAAACATCTTGACTAGGAATATTTAAAATAATATGTTATATTTAACGTGATAAATTTCTTATGATTACAACTTATTATAATTACTATCACATAACATATCATTTAAGGATTTTCTATTTAATATACTTTAAATTTATTTCTCAATTCATTATATAACAATATAAAAAGTATGTAATAAAAAGAAAACACCTTTTATTTTGAAAGACATTGGTTATTGAGTAAGATATATGTAACAAATTACATAATTACCCAAGGGTATACCCATAATTCTACCACCCTCAAAAGTCAAGAGTAATACACTGCCCAACATTTGGTGAGCGTTACGCACTCTAGTCTATAAAAACGTATCGGTATCCAATCTCGAAACACCTTGACTAGGAATATTTAAAATAATCTTTTATTTTCAATATGATAAATTTCTCATGATTACTACACATTGTAGTTACTATCACATAACATATCATTTAAGGATTTTCTATTTCATATACTTTAAGTAATTACTTAATTAATTATATCACAATATAATAACTATATAATAAAAAGAAAACACCTTTTATGTTGAATAAGATTGGTTATCGAATTAGATATATGTTACAAATTACATAATTGCCCTTAGAGCATACCTATAACTTTATCACATTTAATTACTTAATTTCTAGCTCCACGATTGATTAAACCATTATATAACTTTTATACATCGTTCTGTTGATTTTAGGCTTGAAATAAATAACTAAAAATAGCCACATATAACTTTTTTATTATTTTACCGTTAATTTTAGCATTTGCAAATTAATTTTACCTTGGTCGAATTTAGAATTAACCGACAGCACGGTTGTATTAACTCTTTTGTGTGAAGTCATGCCATGGTCAATGTTTGAATAATTTTGATATTTAAGTGTATATGGACTTTGCTGAAGCATAGTATATAGTAAAGTTCAACACTTATAGACCCATTAGGCAAAATCGTATTTTTGATCTAATATAAGCTCACCTAGTAACGATAGTTTATACATGTATTCTATTTGCCATCACTGTAACACTTAGATATCTAAAGTTTGGTCTATGATGAAAAACTCTATTAACGTATGTATTTAATTGAGTAAACAACTTTCAAAGTCCTTGGTTTAATCCAATAAACTTTATCGATTAATCGTTTTACTTTGACCATAGATTTTGACTTATATGTCGTATACCAATTATAGTGATACTAACCTTCTATAACAAAGAAGATTAATCCTCTCCTGGGTAGTGTCTCACTTCAAGTAGTTTGACATAAACCCAACTATGGTTGTAAAAAGTCATCATGCTACGTATTTAACCATAAACAAAGTATAGTCTATTGACTTAAGATCGCCAGTACCCTCAAGTCAAAAGATAACTTGTACTTCATTACCTGAAGATATTCTATTTTAACTTAGTTATAATACAATCCATAAAAGACTCTCTTCGAGTCGTTTTGTGATCATTCCAAACAATCAAAAATACGTAACCCCTTGATTACCCCAACGATCATAAGTAAATCACTGTCCGCCGTATGATGAGCATCACATACAGTCTTAATAAACGTATCTATATATTCTGTTCTAAATGCTTATTGACTAGGAATAGTTAAAGAGTTGGTGTTTTTGTTTATATTGATTCAATACTCATGGTTATGAACTTATTTGTAACTAAAATTGATAAAACACCACTCCTAAGGTTTCCTACTTATATATGTTTAATGTTATTAATCCATTATTTATATCACAATATAACAACACATATAATAGAAAAAAAAAATTTATTTTGAGTAAGATTGTTTATGGAATTAAGACCACATAACAAAATACAAAACTATCCCTAGGAAACACCCTTAATTTTATCAAGCACTTAGGCCAAACATGATTAGTGAGACTTCAAAGAAGATATTTGGAAACGAATGAAAGCTGCACAAGAGAGACAAAACAGTTACATTAATAAAAGATGTTGTGGTATAAAGTTCTCTGTTGGGCATATGGTGTTTGTCAACATTTCTCCTTTAAGAAACGCAGTTCAATTTGGTAATTAGGGGAAGTTGGCAATGATATTTGTAGGATCTTTTAAAATACTAGAGAGGATTCAAAATCTTAGGTATAGGGTCGAATTAACTCGAATGTTGGTAGGTTTGCACAACATTTTCCATGTTTCGCATCTTCGGATGTTTGTGCATGACTTAGTCGTGATTGTAGGACAAGATCAACTAGATGACTTGGTAATTGAACTTGAAGCGGCAAGACTTCACATGCCCAATCATATAGTTGAGCAGAATATGAAACGGCTTAGGAGGAAGACTGTAAAGGTGGTAAGGGTTCAATGAAGTAGGAATGAAGGAGATAGTACCTAGAAGACCGAGAGAGCATGTTGAGAGCATATCCGAAGCTCTTTGCTTGAAAAGATTTCCTCCACCTTAATTTGTTGCTAGTATTATATGCATGATATGATGTTAGTATAGATCGATTGTTATGGTATGGTTATGTTTTGCTTGACATTGGAATTTTGGAGGTCAAATTCTTAAAAGGGGGAAAATGTAACAACCCACACTTTTATATATAGGTAGGTAAGAAAAATAGTTTTTACATAACCAAATGAGTTTAAAATGATTTTAAACTGCAGAAAATATTGCAATTTGAGATTTTAGGACTTTAGAAAAAATGTGCAAACTTTCAAGATAGAAATTTTTTAGATGCCATAACCTTTGACAATAGTAGAATTTGGATATGACGATCCTGACTCGGCCTTCGAAAATCGGCACCCGTACTTCACTTGTACTCGAATGCCGCAGATTCAAACACCGAATCTGGCTCGCCGGAGCTTATAACACAGTAAGTATAACAACACAGCGGAAGAAAGAAATGAATGATATCATATACATCACAAATGATACAATATCCAGAATATGGTATACAACAATGATATCAATATGATACAACAATATCAGAGACAAATAATAATGTTACAGCGGAAACAACGGAACTGATAACTCCAAATGATCTTTAAAAGAAAATGAGTCCAACAACTCCAACATCAAGCTCGAACCACCATCATGTTGCACCAAGATAAGCAACGTCAGTCATGGACTACAAAACTGAACTAGCTCCCGATAATCTACTAAACCCGAATATCTGAGAAACCCAACTCTAGACTGCTCGTGTGGAAAATTGTGGGCACCCAGAGTTTAGGAAGGGAACAATAAACTTCGAGTCAGTCATGGGACTGGTATGAGTAAACAAAACAGTTGTTTGAAATAAAACAGTTCAAAAGAGAAATCCGATATGCTTTTGAAAAATGAAACTACCATAAGACCTCCCGCCACACACACAATGCAATCGCAGACTTGGAGGAGATTTCTTCTTATGATAGTCAAATATGCTTAATACGAAAAAAATTCTTGGATATTATTACTAGTGCATAGTGTAGAAAGCCATTTCAAAAGTATAATATTAATCTTAGCCGGCATAGACATTCCGAACTATGCCTACTATTGCTACCATCTAAATAGTGGTGACCACCATAAGTAAATGATAGGTTCTACAACTAAAACCATATAAGGCTCGTATTGTTTCTTTGGATTTTCCAACAAATGGTCAGGCTAAGGAACTTCCTATGCCACATAGGAACGCCTCTGGAGGGACACCCCAAGAGACTACTGCTCTCTGCCAACACAAGGCCGGTTACCCCCTTCCCAAGAAGTAAACCTAAGATATGCCACCCCCGGTCGTTTGCGACCTTTATCCGAGGATCCTCGAGCACAAAGCAACAACCACATAGTAAATGAGATTGGAGCAACCACACAGGTAAATATATGGGCTCCATACCATGATACCACCTTTTTCTAGAACGAATGGACATACCCTAGGGGACCTACCCCTGAAACCTTGCCGCATTTTCCTGTTTCGACCATTTCCAGGGTATGAGGTCCTGATGCGGTCTCGTCCACAAAGCTACGCTTTACACGAAAGCCATGCTTTGATCAACAAATGATCAGCAACACACAGCAACACTTAGCATGCCACACTATCAAATTGGGAGTATATCACTGATAGCCTTAAACTACATAACCTCTGAGCTCGTACGTCTCTGAGAAGGGTGTTAAGCTAAGAGAATAAATCTCCGCCACCAAACAGAAATGTATTTAAAAGAAATCAGCTTTATATCTCAAAGTGTAATGTCAGACATACATCCATACAAGTCTGTTCCGGGTTCGAACAGAACCGAAGGCACTTCCTAAGAAGCCCCTGCAATCCGGGTATTCACAATCCCGATCAGACTTCCCATCACTTAGGGAATCTCTATACCGTAGCTACTCAGTGCAGAGACAATCGATAGGTTATCCTATCGTTCTCGCAAACACCCGGTCTTCAACACCGGTCTTCAAATGCTATCCATTTACGTCGTATCACTATTCGGAATGGGTTATATGACACAAAGTCCTCTCCCGGCTAAACTGAATAGTGAGCGCAATATTTTAAAACATATGGATATTGAGATTTCAATTAAGTCACAACTTATTACCCAAAACTTCCCTTCAAATGGTTTAAACACATTACCATTTTAATCTTTTACACAAAAAGATTCATCTCACAAAGTTCACCCAGTTTCACAAAGATCTATTCATAGATTTTCAAACAATTTCCCTTTCAATTGGATTAAGTCGTCCAATCTTTAAAACAAAGATTTAATTGATAGCTTTCAAAACAATTCCATTTCGACCCTTTTATACAAAAGGTACACATTTCCAATTTCAAAACAAAGTTCAACAATCTTTCACAAAGATTTATTCATAACTCGGAAAACCATTTTCGTTTCAAACTTGAAATTCCTTTGACACAAATTGGAAATTCATTCCTTATATGAAAGCTTCTATTATTTGAAAACAAATAGTTTTCATTTCAGAAAATCTGATTCTTCTATACGAGTTAAAGTCCTTGGGTTAAATTCAAATTCTCAAAACCATACTTTTAAAATGGTTTAAATTCACATAAACACATTTATAACATCTTTAACCATAATTTCCAAACATGGAATTCAATTCCAAATTTTGAATTCAAATTCAACTTAAATTATTTAAATTGAAAAACTTTACCAAGTTATCCAAAATAACTTTTCTCTTTAAAACTCCTTTTCAAAAGTTTTAACATTTAAGCCAAATCCATTTCCAAAATCAATTGAAATTAAAATTTCAATTTCAAAAATATTAAATTTAAATCATCTGTGACTTAACCGATTTCCTCGTGAAATCCATATTTGTGTGTGTAAAGGTGTGGTCCAGGGGTTTCACACACAATAGTGCAACATCATTCAATCATCACAGATTCAAACACAGAAATATAGTTGATAAGCGGTATAAACTATAACGCTTATCTTTCATTCACAGGTCACATATATATATAAATGTATCACAAATAAATGAATAAATTATACACAGCTCAATCCACAGAACAAAGTATCACATATCAGATAGGATAATCAATTCAAGGCATCTCATACAATACACTCATTCATAAGTAAGGTCAAGCATTCAATAATCATTTATAAGCAGGATTAATTAATTGTTTAATCCTAATTAATTCAATTAAATTAATTACTTATGAATTAATTATCCAATCCTGATTTATTAATCCCAAATCATTTGGTATAAATTAATTAATCAATCACCTTAATTAATTATTCTCAATTAATAAATTATTCTTAAGTAATTACAATAACTAATTGATTACTCCTAAATTAATAATTATTTCTTAATCACTTGATTAATCAATTAACCTTTAATAGATTAATTTTCCTCAAATTAATTATCTTAATTAATTTATCACATTATCCTTAAATCAATTATTCCTTAATCACTTGATTAATCAACTTTAATCATTAATTAATATTTAATTAATAATCCTTAATTCACAAATTTATTATTCCTTACTGAATCTCCATCTGATTAATTATCCTTAATTAACCATAATAAGAAATTAACCTTAATTACTTAATTAACACTAACCATTATTAATTTCTTTTAACTGAGTAATTATCTTTAATCATTTTCAGTAGTTAATTAACTTTTAACTTAAATTAATTATCTCAAATTAATTACCTTAATTAACTTATCACATAATCCTTGAATTAATTATTGCTTTTAAAACTTGTTATTTCTATATTTTCAAAATTTTGTTATCATTTCAAAAACCCGAGACCAGATCATATCTTTCCCAAGCCAAATCCGGGTTTCCCCGAGCTTTCACGTTTCATATATTTTCTTCGAGTCGATCCTGGTTCAATCTCGAGTACGTCTTCGAGCAAAATTCCTTCTTCCCAAATCCAGATACTCTCATGTATGTGTGTACGTGCGCAAGTAGTTCGATCACCTTTGGTCGAAGCTACGACCATCGACAAGTCGACGACCATCCACTCGATCCTCCAGACCATCCAGCAACACGAATCGACGACGATCTCACGATTAGGCTACATGACCCAAACTGGAACAAAAATGGTCATCAATGAAACGCCTTGCTCCGACTCCACAGGCCACCAGAGACGTCGAGACTCCAGCCAGAGCTTCGTCTACCCCTCTTCTTTCGATTGCCATGGGTGTGATCGATTCCGGCGCTACGACGAAACTACAGCGATGCAAATTTCGATCGTGACTAAAACAAGGGTTAAAAACCTATATCTTCATCGTTTCACCACACCGACCATTAATAAATTCAATTCACATTTTTCCCAAACTCCTCTACACACAAGCTATCTTCGACCTAAGCCTTGATCTATGAAATATCGCCAATCGACGGAATTTGACAATAATGTGGTTTTTGTTCAACTCACTTTTTCTCACAATTTAATACATTAAAAATCTTGAAATAACTTTCAAAAATCATATTTTGTAAACACAAATCTATTTATATAACCAAAACTTGAAAATAAAATCATTAAATTTTCAAGTTTGAAAAGATCTCACTGTAATACCCAAACTTCTAAATATTTTCTAGATATAAATATTTGAAACCATTTTTAATACAAATATCTTGTTGATTCAAACATTTTTCATTCATATATCTAGGCTTATAAGTGAAAGATTAAGGAGATTTTGATTTTTATTTGTTTCTAGCCTGTAACAGAGAGACAGGTACATATACCTGTATCTACATATTTAAGTTTACAGATATACATATACATATATATATAGACATACGAATATAATTTCATTCTATACAACATTATTCCATAACATATATCCAATATAGATCACATGCAAACCAGATCATATATATATATATATATATATATATATATATATATATATATATGTAAAGGTTAAAGAGTTTGCTCACAGGCATTTCAAATATCAAAGAAAACTGGGTTGAATTTCTCACAAACAAACTAAGTTTCAAAGATAAGCAGGCAACAAAACGATATATTTAAACCATTTAGATTGTGGAGTTACTCACCGTGATTTCCAGAAAAAGAACAGAGCCTCTTTCCTTTGACACAGGCTTTGAGAATGCAAGCTGAAGTTCTCATCTTTAATCTCTGGTTATATGAAGTTGTATGTTGATTTGTTTGTTTGAGTTTTAGATAGCGTTTGCCTCAGTTTTTCATAGCTTAGGATGGAACAAATTTGAAATGAGAAGATGATGTATATATGGAAATGAGGTTTACAGTGTAATCTATTTTGTTTGTACAAGAGATATTCCACTTGGTCAGAGAATTTTTTCTTGTTTTGTGGCTGAAATGATTTTTTTAGTGTACTAAGGTTTCATGCATTAATTGTCTTGTACAAATATATATTTATCTATATGCTAATATCTTCCCTTGCAAGCCATTTCACTTGGATATATTTTCTTTGCTTGTTTGTTTTGAAGTCTGGTTTGACAATGCAAATTTATTTTCAAATGGCGGCTGAAACTTTTCTTTTGTATGCTAAGGACATTTATATATATTATTTTTGTTGTATGGTTTCTTACTTATGTTCTATTACTTTGTATTGTTTTCTTTCTTTAGTCATATTGCTTTGCTTTGGCCTTATCTCATTATTTTATAATGTAAGTGACTTCTATTTTTTTTCTTCAAGTGTTCATACATAACTTACCTTTCTTCCTTTACAAAGGTACATACTTACATTTTTCTTTACATGCTTAAGTGTATTCTTACATATATATATACTTTATTTTGTAAGTAAATTTCATTTATATTTATTTTATAAATCCCAATTCAATTTTAATTTAAATACATTTTTCCAGTAATTCATAATTTAACTGATATTTTATATCAATTACCAATTACTTTCACAATTTTTATTCAAAAATAAATTTTAATTATCAATTTAAATTTATATAAAATCCAGGGTCGTTACATTGGACATTATTCTTGTTCCAGATGAAAGATCTAATAGATTTCCTTTCCGTAGAGTAATTTGGCCCACCTCTTTGAGAGATGGAGCTATTTCAAGTTTCAGCCAAATTAGACAGATTTTCCACTAGGCCTAAAAGGCCGTATTTTTATCATGTTGTGTTAATTTCAGGATTTAGCATGTAACAATAGTTAGAGAATCCACGCCATTGTCTCATTTTAGATCTAAACTCATTCCTAAACCATAATTAATTATTCTTCAACCAAAACAAAATCAAAAACTTACTGTTTTGGCATTAATTAAGAGATTAAAGGGGCTAAGCTTAGAAGCATCATTATGGATCAAATTTTCGTCACTTTGGGAGTGATTATCATTTGTTTTCGATGTCTAATTTGGATTCATCATTATTTAGAGCTATTTTGTTGATTTTACCATAGACAGGCAAGTTGTTTATAACCCCTTATTAATTTATGTGTATTTTATGCATTAAAATTTATTCCGATCCATTTTAAAATAAAATAAAATTATTCTTTATTGTTAAGAAATTTAAATGTGTTTAGGTTAGTGTTTTATGATTTGATATGTATTAGAACATATGTTAGGATTAGAGTCATATGTGCTTAGTTATGCAATTAGGGTATTTTTTTAAAATTGTTTGAATAATTTAATATGCTTGATTTTGTGCTATTTGTATGTTGTCTTTCATGCGTATGCTTGAATAATTGCTTGGGGGTTGGGAACATGCTTCCGAGTATTGTAAAAAATTTATTTAGTATGTGGATGATTGATTCAAAGTTGGGAAATATTGAAAATAAGTAATTAGAGCGCGTATGATGCAAAGAAGGTCAAGAAAATAAGTTTTGGGGAGAATTGTGGAAATCGAGATAAAACCTTAGGACGATCTCGGGGAAAGAACATGGTTGACTCGAGGTCGAGTCATGCTTCAAATTAAATGGTCCTAGGCTTTGCTTCAGGCCTATGGGCATGCAAGGCCTGGAGCAAGTCCTAAGTCATGAAAAGTGAAGTTTCCTTAGCAAAATTTTGCCAAGGAAATGGTCTGGTTAACTACCAAACTAATTTTGTTTAGTGGTGAACCATACCGAGTCATGACTCGGATCGGCACTGGGAAAACCCTGAGTTTTTCTCAAGGAAGCCCCGGAGTGTGTTGTATACATGTCTGACCCGGGCCCAAACTTCAAATTCTCTCAGTCAACATCGAGTTGACCATAGAGTCATTTCAGTTGCCAAATAACACTTCATCGAGTCATATCTTCTTCGTCCAAAGTCCAAATTTGAGGCGACTTGGACCATGGAAAATGAAATTTCAAGTGCTATATCTTTGGAGAATTTAAGGATATTTTGAGAACTTAGATTTTTGGGCTGACAAAATGAAAAACGAGCGACTGAGGAACGAAATGAGCATCCCTTGTGCAAATTAAGGATGAGATAAGTTAACATCAATGAATAGAAACTATTAGTGGAAAATGGGTGCTAGAGTCAACTTAAATGAGTAATAAGGCACAAACTAAGAACATTCCACAACTAGGGCTGCACAAAGTATGAGTTGGGTTGGGTATGGACCAAATACTTCACCCAACCCGTATAGGTATGGGTTAAAGATAGTTCAACCCGTAATCGACCCCATATGTGGTTGGATATGGGTTGGGTCGGGTTTAGTAAGGTTAGGTTGGGTTACATAAGCCTAATACAGAAATGAGAATTTGAAGGAAAAATTTAAATAAAATATTAAAATCTTCAACTCAAAATAACGGATTTTAGCTAGCATAATGCATTAAAAATAACCAATTTACTACAACTGTTTTATTAGAATTTCATTATAAAATACATCATGTAGGATTGATTCACTACAATTAGAGTAAGATTTTCATTCCATACATTAAAATGTTTCTCAAAACTTCTTAGTCAATCCTATGTGTTTTGATCGTTCTAATTTTACTTGAACTAGCATCAAATATGATTTTTAAGTATATTAATTCTAGAATACGTATGCTTTATTCTGGATGTTGACTGTTCCAATTTTACATGGCTTGATATTGAATGATTTTTTTATGTAGAGATGGGTTAGGTTAATGTAGGGTTGGGTTGAATAAAATATCATATCCAACTTGTATATAGTATGGCTTACAAATTGTAACCCATACCTGACCCAAACTAGATTGGGTTAGGTCGGATTTATGTGAGATGGGTCGGGTTGGTGGGTTGGGTCAGGTCAAGTATGGGTTGTGTGCACCCCTATCCACAACCGAGATGACTATGTCAGGGAGCTTTAGTGATTGAGGCCACAAGAAGTGTTATAAGGAGACCGTTACTATAGGTGGTGACACTCACCATAAGAGCATCAATGACGGGGTCACTTCTAGGGACTTCCTTTATGCAAATCTATTGGTGATAACGAGAAACTAAAATAGTACGTAGATATCATCTTGTGACATGGTCATAGGCAGAGGTCACCAAATATCCATGAGTCACACTTGGGTGTGAGGATAAGTGGGATTTTGGATGCCATTTATGTCTTTTTTGATGCGTGGTATTATTTTGAGACTTATACCCCGATATAATATATTTTGTTGATGGAGATAGTAAACCCTTCCTCGTATTGATAGATTAGACATATGGAGTTTATGTGCTAAAGTTTGTGTGTACAGGAGACTGGTATGAGCACAGTGCAGTAGGCATGTCTCATGCCCATTCTAATAGGGACATGTATGGATTCTTATGCTCATGTGTTATATTTTTATATATTGAGTTTATATATTATTTTGAATATATGAGCCATTCACACCTGACCATTTTCTGACCCAAGGTTATTTTCATTGCTTTTTATATTCTCAAGCACTCTTAAATGAGTAGATTGAGAGACATATTGGTGTAACTATGCATGGTAGCTAATCAGTGGAGACGTGCATGAGACTTATGGGTTAGATATTCTCTTAGAGATTTATTATATATATATATATAGTTGTGTGATGCTTTGAGTAGTTAGCACTTATTTATGTTAGTAGAGATAGCTTGTTTATTTGCAGCTAGTTATGTACTTGAGAGATATTGACTTATTCATTTCATGTATGGTCATTTGGGAGATTTTGCACTCCGGTATTTTGGGGTTTATTTTATGAGTACTTTATTTTGATCATACCATTGTCTTACCTTTTTATATCTATGTTCTATTATAGTTTATCTATGTGTGGTGAGATATATGATAGGTTATTAGATTATTAGTCAAAATTGAAAACGGACCCTCCATAGGTTGAGTGCTTAGCAGTGCAGAAGACCCATTTATAGGCATCTGATATGTAGGGGTGTGTCACTCAATTCTTTATGAGTATAAAATTCGATTACTGCAATTAAGGTGTCTTAAGAATATTATTCTTTCTAGGTAAAATATCCAAGCATTGTATAGGCTTAACCAATCCATACCCAAGATTATCCCTAAACCCATAAAATTAAACACATGCAGATTGCCAGTAAAATTTTAACTTGACAAATCAAATTCAACGCATTCACATCTCATTCCAAGGATTTCATAGCCTCCTATTGGATTCACAACCCTTAGAGAGGTTCTAAGGTATGTCAGGTTTAATGTTTAATCTATCTACCAAACATCTAGGTATAAAAGAATGCGATGCTTTAGTATTAAATAACACTTTAACATGTATGATATGTATCAAATGCATACCTCCCATTACAGCCTTTCCTTTCTCCCTGACACTTGTTCCAGAAGCTATAGGTTCCAAAGCATAAACCTTTTCCTTCTTAACTTCGATCGGCTTTGGACAGTCCATCTTAAAGTGCCCTAACTTATTACAATCATACCATCCCACTCTTTCTTATTGACAACCTTCTTTATGACCCCAACATGACACTCATTGGTAAAGTGTCCCTCCTTATCACACTTGTAACAAGTTACTTTAGATTTACCTTTCTTGGAAACTCTATCCTTTTGAGTTCCCTTCTTTCCCTTATGACTAAAGAACTTTCTCTTCTTACCTTGAGAATCAGCGAACTTATCTTCTCTCAGCACAGTCTTATTCTTTGCAATCAATGCAAGGTAGCATTCGGTCCTAAAAGCCATATCTACAATAATATTAAATTGATCTCTAAGGTGTGGCATGGTTTCCCTAGCAATCTCAGGCTTTTATCCTCGAATAAACTTTTGGTTTTTCTTGATCAAAGTTTTAATGATGACCTTCCCATGCCTTTAAAGTTATTAAACTTGGTCGCATACTCCAATATCGAAATATACCCCTGTTCTAAATCCCCAAACTTCCTGAACATAGTGGCATTTTCTGCTTTAGGTGGAACCGTTCCTCATATCTTCCTTTAAAATCGGGCGAAGTAAATTTCATTCTCTAGTACATCCATAGTCACTATATTCTACCAATACTGAGCAACCCCTTGCAAATGCCTAGAAGCCAACCTCCTCTTCTACTCATCAGCCAAACCAAAATCATCAAAGATCCTTCCATAGTGGATAAGTCAATCCTCCACCTCAATAGAATTCTCCATACCTATAAATGGCTTCCACCCAAACCGATGTAGTCCTTACTCAGCACTGCAAAGTTATTGGGAGCGGCTACTTTAGGTACAACGATTCCCGCAATAGTTAATATATTAACTCCATGATGTCATTTAGTCATCCCAGCTGCCGCCAGTTTGCATCATATTTAAAAATTATTAATACGTCGTCCCCATATCCATCGGCGTTGCTCCAAGACCCAAGTTTGCATTAACATTGGCAGTTCGGTTTGCACTTCCACTTGCATTAGGACGGATATTTTCCTTTGTTGTGGTGCTTCCTCGTCCCAAATTAAGTCTTCCATTTATAGTGTCCATAAGTTCTTTTCTCATAATATCCATATGGGTCTTTATGAGATTTGAAAGAAGGAACTAAGATAAAGAGATAAGTAGATATGGGTAGATATACGTACTTATATATCAAATAACAAGTATGATATTATAGCATTATCCAATTACTCAGTTTTATTGTTTCTTTCCTTTTCATTTGGTTTATGCTTTGCAAATCTTATTAAGTTTTAAATAACCTTTTTCTCTGATACCAAGTGGTAGCATCCCTGTAACGACACAGAATTTTGAACAATTTAAAAATGGAATATTTAATTAATTTTAAATATTTGAATGATGGTTTAGTTTGAATCCCCAATATAACTATGAATTTGGCGATTAAATTTTAAAATTTAATCTATTGAAAGTTGAATAATAATTTGAATCTTCAATTTTAAGCTGATTAAAAATATTTCAAAGACTTGTAAAATTCATATTGATAACACTAAAGATAATAGAAGCTTCAGAATTGAATTTGAAGGTGATTTGTTCAGTTTTGAAATTACATCGTTTGAATCGATATTTAAAAATAGCCTTCCGAGGCACAGTCTCGGAATTCGACGAAACCAGTTCCATTGGGTCCGTAATATTGAATTATTATCAAATTTCAAATTTCATATTTTTCAGAGTTGTTATGTGAGCACACGGTGGGTAAACGCATTGAAATTTAAATTGAATTCAATTTAAATTGAATTCAATTTAAAATTAAATTTATAATTGGCCAACGTCAGCACGTTACCTTCCGTAATTTATGCCTAAAATCGCGATACAAAATCGTGCAAGCACGACTCTTCTCTGATAAATCACGCTCCTCTTTTCAGTTCAAATCCAAAAACAAACGAGATAAAAAATATATATAAACGAAAATCCTCTTTTGTTCAAACGAAAATGGCCGCTGTTAAAAGGGGATTTTCCTCTTCAAAAATCGTGTCTCCCTCCACTATTCTTTTCTATTTCAAAACGAAATGGCAGTGAAAATCAAATCTAGGCCAAACTCTTCAGTTTCAAAAATCAAACAAAGAAAAAAAGGCTACCGCGATCGAAATTCTATCGCGAATCTCAGGCGGCGGCACGCGTTCGAGTAAGGGTTGACATCGCAACCGGAAGTCGCACGCGAGATGGGGGGAAACGCGGTGGATCCGCGTTCGAAATTGAGTGGGTGGCGCTTCAACCTATTCACGATGGCATCGCGCTCTCTTTGCAATCGCGATGGTGGGTAGAGGTTGCGTACGAAGGTTGGGGATTGCGAGGCGATTCGTCGCGATCGAATCACATCTGGGCGCTCGGCGATAGCTAGGGTTGTGGCTCGCCTGAAGCTCGAGTAGAGGATGGAGGCTGCAATCGATGTGGAGGAGCAGTACTCGTCGATTCGCGAGCATAGCTGGGTCGAAGTCGTGATCAATAATGGTTAAGACAGTAAGGTATACATTTCTTTTTATTTAAATTTAAGTGTAATTAACATGTTTTTATACAGTAAAGAAACTACGGTTTTATAGAAGAAAAATTATATATATCAATATTTAACTGACTGTAAAATTTTAATTAATATTGAGGTGTTTAATTTGCTTAATCAATGTATTTAACAATTTTAGGATTTGCTAAAAAGAAAGTTAGAAAAAAAATTAATTAAAACTATAGAACAGTAATTAATTTGTTCGATCTATTTGAATATTACTAAATTGTATAAAATTGTTTATACAAGGTCTATAAAATCGAGAAAACAAACTGGAATGGAAAATGGATTGCAAATTAAAAGCGAAGGTGAGATCTTCTCACTCAAAATGAATTGTAGTTATTGATTTGATTTACTGTTTGGATGTGATACTATATATATATAGTAGTATATAGCAATATATACATATTGGCATATGTATATATTGGAGTTGTTGATTTCCCGCATTTTATAGCGGATGAGACCCTATTGCGCCGCATAATAGCGGATGATATTTTTGTAAATCCCATATACCGCGATATTCCACCTCATAGTGGAATTGGTATTGTGCTAACGTCTGTGGATGCAGGGAAATAGGTTGGAGGGATCCAACTGGACTCCTCACTGTATTGATTTATTTACAGATATTGTTATATATTCTGTTATCATATGATGATATATGATGTTTGGATGCCGTGATTGATTTTTTTGTGCTGTTGCATCATCGGATCCATTTTTGAAGTTTAAAAATAACAATTTTTATTTTAAAGGGATTTTTAAAGTGATTTTTGAGATTATACGTTTTATTAAAATTTTGGATTGATTCATCCTAAATAAATAAACGTTAAAATTTTAAAGTTATAAAAATTATGATTTTTGTGAAATATAACCAAAGTCTGATTTTTGGAAATAAATAGTTGATTGATTTATAAAATGGTTTAAATTGGGATCTTTGAATAATTATAAATGGTTTATATAAAAGATTTATAGAATTGATATTTATAAATTCAAATTATTGGAATTATAAAACGAATTTTTATAAGTGTAAAAGGAAGTATAAATGGATTTCATAAGTGAATGAAATTTATGGATTTATAATGTGAAGTTATAAAATGAATAGATATTGTAAATAAAAGATTTATAAGTAATTTACTTATAAATTAGATTTTGGCACTTAAATAGGATATGGACCAAATTTGTTAATAAAGTGATTTTATAAATTGAAGTTGTTATAAAATATAAATGGGATTTATAAACATTGTTTGTAAATTCGAAATCAATTGAATTTGATAAATTAAACATAGAAGTTTAATAAAGGAGATATATTCGTGATTTTGGACAGCGAATTATCCTTTAAGTTAAATGTTGTAATAATAAGAGTTTGGTTGGGAATTTTATCCACGATTTTGGACAGTGGATAATCCTTTAATAAATGTGTAGAAACGTTAAATTTGTTAACGAAGTATATTCACGATTTTGGACAGTGAATATATTATTAAATAAAATGGATATGTTTTGGAGAAGTGATATTACGAAATGAAGTAATTTTTTTAAAAGATGTTTTAAAACGTGTTAAGTATCGAAAACATAGATTTCAACATTCATTGTTGAAATAGACGTTTTTCGGGAAATAAGGAAATGGTGGACTATAACACTGTTGTTATAGTAAATGGTTTCCGAAAGGAAATATTTTGTGTATTATTGGGATTTATATATCTATCTCAATTTCGAATCCCTATACTAGTGATTTTGGGTCGTCGTAATGATGTTTTACGTAACATTCGTTTTGACTCAAATAAAATTTGTGAAAGAGAACGTTTTCCATAAAGAATGAAATATATACTTAATTTTGATTAAACCATATCGAATATTTTCCAAGTGTTGAAAATAAGATTTGTGAATTACTTATTATTAAATAAGTATGGAAATATTTTCCAATATGAAATGAAATGTTTTGAGAATTTATCTTTGTAAAGATAAATTGAAAATGAATATTTGAAAGTGAATATTTGAAATTTGTTTCAAATGGTTAAGTGTGGAAAATTTTATATCTTGTAAAGATATTTTTGGAAAATAAATAATTTGGAAAATTATTTGGAATCTGATGATGCTGTGCAGACCTATTGATAGTTAAATAACCGACTATTAATAATTACCATGAATGGGTATTTGTTGTGAATTGGATGAATTTGAATGCCACACTTATTTTTGAATAAGCGCTCACTATTCGGGTTAGCGGGAAAGGACCTTTGGGTCGTATAACCCATTCTGAATATGTGATACGTCGTTATGGATCGCATTTGATGACCGGTGTTGAAGACCGGATATTTTTGAAAACGGAAGGATTACCGTCGAGTTACTCTGCATCGGCTGATCTCCGATATAGAGGTTTTATCACCCTTAGTGACGGGAAGTCCCGACGTGATTTGAAAATTATCCGGATTTGCAAGGGCTTCGTGAGAAGTGCCTTCGGTTCTGTTCGATCCCGGAACAGACTTGTATGGTTGTGTGTCTGACGTTACAAATTGAGATATAAAGCTGGTTTCTTTCAAATGCATTTCTGTTGGTGGCGGAGAATTTATTCTCTTAGCTTAACACCCTTCTCTGAGACGTACGAGCTCAGAGGTTATGTAGTTGAAGGTTGTCAGCAATATACTCCCAATTTGGTAATGTGACATGCTGAGTGTTGCTGTGAAATGATCATTGTTTGATCATTTGTGATATGATCATTTGTTTGATCATTTATCTTTGTGATCATTACTTTGATCATTTGTTTGACCCGAAGCATGGCTTTGTGAAAAGCGTAGCTTTATGGACGAGACTTCGTCGGACCTCACACCCCGGAAATGGTCAAAACAGGAAGGATGCGGCAAGGTTCTAGGGAAGACCACCCCTTAGTGTATGTCCTTCCTTCTGGATAGAGGTGGTATCATGGTATGGAGCCCAGATATTTAACCTATGTTATTACTGCAAATTTATTATGTGGTTGTTGGAAATCGAGGATCCTCGGGAAGATCGGTTACGATCGGGGGATGGCATATGCGTGTCAGTAGTTACCTATTTTTGCAAAGGTAACCCGGCCTTGTGTTGGCAGAGATCTAACCGTAATGTTAGGTTATTTCTCGGGTCGTCTTTCCAGAGGCGTACCTATGTGGCAATGGGAAGTTCCTTGGCCTGACCATTTGTTGGAAATCCAAAGAAACAATACGAGCCTTGTACGGTTTTAGTTGTAGAACCTGCCATTTAATATGGTAGCTATAGTAAGCGTACTATAATGGTACCTATGCTGGCTAAGATTTATATTGTACTTTCGAAATGTTTTCTACACTATGCACTAATAATAATATCAAAAATGATTTGTTTTGCGTAGTAAGCATCTTTGACTATCATAAGAAGAAATCTCCTCCAATTCTGCGTTTGCATTATGTGTGTGGCGGGAGGTCTTATGGTAGTTTCATTTTCCAAAAGCATTTCGAATAAATTTTATTTTCTTTGTGAAAAATAACTGTTTTACGATCTCACACCAGTCACCATGACTGACTCGGAGTTTATTGTTTCCTTTCTAAACTCTGGGTGCCCATAATTTTCCACACGGGCAGCCTAGAGTTATGTTATCAGGATATTCTGGAGCTGTGGAAGCAAGCTGGATGGCGAAACGTACACCCGTACTTGTTTATTTATTCCGCTATGTATTCTATATGAGGACAAGTTTATATAACTGTCCATTGTTGTATTGAGTTGTATATTGACTCTGACTGATGTATTGTATAAAACTGATATAGTTCTTTGTTTAAAAGACTAATGATTATCTATTATATTTTTGTTCCACTGCGAATGTGAGATTCTGATATTGTTTCTGTTTCTGTTGTTGTTCTGTTGTTCTTCTTTTCTTTTTCTTCTGTTTTCTTCTACCTCTTCTTTTCTCCATAACAATTCGGTTTTCCGGCATTCGATTGTTCGGCAGTTGATACAGTGGACGTATTAATGTCGATTTTCGAGCGACGAAAAATCGCATTCGTTACAATCCCCACTTTGAGACCTAAAAATAGACACCAATGATATTGTATTCATCGTTAATATTATTTTCCAACGCAAAATGAGTTCAATTATTGTAACATTAACATCAAGAGTACAAGAATTCAAAAAAAAGTTCATAAAATAATTTCATTCATTCATTACATATTCATTACATTACCCCATGATTATAACATTTGAATAATATATAATAATTACAAAATATGATTTCAAGAGCGACATATGATGTGCCCCATTGAGTGACCAGAGTCATAACAACAAATAATTATAAATCTCCTCGTTACACACACATTTTTAGCTATGTCGCACAATGAAATCAACATCTAAACTAATATTAGCTTGCCTCCCTCACATCTCTAAAAAACATTATTTATCTAAACTTGGAAATCCCTACTCTTGAACTACTCAATCAAGTATTCGAGATTTTAGGAGAAAATCAAAAACTTCGGGTTAGACAAAAAGGCTGGTATGAATAACATTGGTTTATCCCAAATAAAAATGGATACACATCAAGACCATGTTGTTAAGCGAAATGAGTTTTCCCTTCACTTGTATCTTAACAATTAAAGTTAATCATAACATTCTTTGGATAGGGTAAGACAAGCCTAATGCACTCTGCTCTCCTCATCCACCTACAACCACAGTGGCTAGAACATATCATAAGTATCATACACAATAGGTTTAAGATGATTAGGTCAATATTCATTTGGGTCCAAGGTTACACATTCCACGCATGTACCCATCCCACTAGGTGTCAACACATCGATATAGTTTTTATAAGGTTACTACAAACCTATTAGTTTTCATAGGCCAACTAAAAATCTATCAAGTTAACTCTGGCCTAAACCAGATAAACCAATGACTTCCATTCCCAAAGGATACCAAGATACCCCATGATAGAAGAAAAATAATAATTCCCAAAGGATTCAAAAAGAAAGTTTTTACAAAGAAAAGTTAGATCCGGGTATTGGTACAAAATGCGGTGGTAGTTTGATTTGAATTTGGTTGATTTTAGTGAGTAAATCTGACTTTTAAAACAAAAGTTTTGAACTTTATTTTTTTGATAATAATATTAGTTGGTAATTTACTTATGTGTGCAAGTTTGAAATGTATGTGATTGGTTTGGTTCCCGCTTAAAGCGGAGGGTATATGTGATGTTTGTTTAATGACTTGGAATATAATCAAAGTGCTTATGTATGATAAATAAGTAATAATCTTTCTTTGTTATGAATGACATTTACATGTATATATGTATGTGCTTATGTATATGGTTAGTTGTATGTAATTTGGAAAGTTAACATAGATTTGTTTATGTTTCGACATTGAGATCCCGTTTTTTTTAAAACTAATTTACTTCTTTGGTTTCTAAATTTTTTTTAATAAGTTTTTCAAACTTTACGTTTTGGTTTTCAAACCTTTATACAAGATTATTAAAGTGATTTAATTATAGGAGGAAGAGATTTAAAGACTATTTTGATGTCTAAAACAAGCTTGAAGGTTATGGTCTATATAGCGATAGTCGCTATGGATGCAGTTCGTAATTCGATAACTTTTGTGTAAACTAAAAAGAGTTTTTACCTCAAATATTTTTGAAAAGTATTTTAAAATATATTATAAGTGCTAAAAAGGAAATTTAAATATTAAAAATATTTTTAATAATAATTATTTAATTATTATTAAGTAAGGTTTAATTATTATTTAATTATTAAATAAGCAAGGTTTAATTATTATTTCTTTATTAATTAAGCAAGGTTTAATTATTATTTAATTATTAATTAAGCAAGGTTTAATTATTATTAAATTATTAATTAAGCAAGGTTTAATTATTATTTGATTAATTAAGTAAAGGTTATTTAATGTTTAATTATTAATCAAGTAAAGGTTATTAAAGGTTTAATTATTAATTAAGTAAAGGTTTAATTTTTATCTAACTATTATTTAAATAAAAGGTTTAAATTTATTATTAATTAATTAAATAAAAGTTTTAATTTTAAATCACTTTATTTGCAAAGGTCGGTTTGTTTAAAAGCAACTTTCTTTACGAGGATGGTTTTAAAATACAAGGGATTTCTTTGTCTATGTCATTAAGTAGCCAAACAAATATGATAAGTTATGCTACAACATTAATACATTCTATGTAAATTAATTCATATCGTATTCAGCACTAAAATTCGATGAGTAAATATTCCTCTATATTTGAGATCTAGAACCAGATTTTCTAGGTGAGGGATAGAGAAGTCGAAATGTCAGAAGCGTGATAAATATAAGAGAGTTAATTTCGATAAATGGGTCATGATAAATTAAGTATATGGAAGATACTTCATTGTATACTTAACACTAAATTTCGAGATATGGAAACTCGTCTCTGTCCCAAGAAGCAAGAATGTACGTCGAGTCAATGTTAGTGCTCTAATGTCCGACTCATTATTAATCAAGGGATAATACTGTTTGATATTGGAAAGTGGGGATAAGTATATGATGTTTTATTTTTCATATGCAAATCTATACACATCCCATATAATGGATTTGTCAACTATGATAACTTGGCCTGTTTTAAAATTATTGAATGTTGATTCGAAGAGACCGGGATAATATAAGTATGAGTTATCCGAAACCACTTCGAACCAACGTGAATGTTCAAATTGGAAACATCTTGAAGATGATGGAATCGAAGACGAAAATCTTTGAAGTGCAAGAGCTACTTGCTACTAATCTTGAGGGTGATTCCAAAATAGATATAGTAGAAGTAGTGCCTTCGGTTTATTCATATCCTGAACAACTTATATAGACGAATGCTAGCATTGCATTGATGCCTTAAGGGCAATGTTAGCATTCCAAGTGGGATTACTATATCAAAAGGTAAAACATAGCCTCAAGCCTCACAGCTAGACTAAAACATGGGATATGCGGCAGGGCTATGTGGGTCGCACTTATTAGGGTATGGTCAGTACCCGATCTAGATGGATATTTCCAGATTATGTATGCTAGTGACCTGGGTACAGTTTTTGATCACAACCGGTGTTTTGACATACTTGGTACTATCAGTAAGGGGTAGACCAGTCATGTGTTGGCAGGGGGTTCATGTGAGGCCCATGGTACATTATATCTAGAGGTGTACTGTGACAGGCGGTACCCCTGTAGCCTTGTCATTGATGGAATCCATTTTCCAATAAGTGCCTTACGGACTTATTCATGCCCAAATACATTGGAATGTGAGATGCAAGCATTTCAACTATGATCAACAATGTTTATTTTAAACCCTAGACAATATTATAATATCATTGGATTTTCTATTGAAATGTTTTGGTTATCATAAGGTAAAAATCCGTTTGTGTTTATGTGCAGTGTGGTCTTACGAGATACCTTTACTTTTAAAGGAGTTTTATAAGTATAACAATTTAGTTGTTTGGAGTTTACTCACACCAGTCTTATGTCTAACCTAGAGTTTTTCTTTCTTTCCTTAAAACTATTGGGTATTTAATAAGTATGAGTAGAAAATTAGTCCAGGTTCTTAAGGATGCATTTTGGAGGAGCATGAAGTAGGAGGCTTCGACGTTATCTAGTTATCTATTTTATTTTCATTGTGTATGTATATTATGCATCAACATTGTGGGGGCAGGCAATTATAATTGTCCCTGGTTGAAGTTAGCACTTAGTGTGTCTTTGATGTTTCATTTTGGAAGTGATCATATGTATTACCTTATGTTCTATTATATATGACTGCCTTGCGCTGTGATATTCTGTATATCTTTCTTTTTGTCATTTCTTTTCTTTTTATCCTAGAGGACTATCTTTCGGATGCTCAGATGACCGAAATATGAATACCATGACAGTATTAAGTGTCATATTTAGGAGTAAGTAAGGAAGATAGTTATACGTGGTATCAAAGCCTAGGTTGAGCAATTATCTAGGCCGTGGTTGAGGTCAACTCATTAGAGATAAGATTAGTAATACCCTAGAATGAGTTTAGTCTATGAGAGCACGTATGTCAAGACCCGATTCTTCGACTTCCGAAAAACCGAACCGTGAGGGTTTAAGAAAGAAGAGGTAGAAGAAAAGAGAAGATAGAAGAGAAAGAAAAGAGAACAACAGAACAAGCAACATCAGAAACAGAAACAATATCAGATTCTCACATTCGCAGCGGAACAACATATAATAGATAAATGAATAATCTTTAAATCAAAGAACTATATCATTTTATACATTACATCATCATCAGAGTTTACAACAAAAATACAACACTGAACAGTTATATAAACTTGTCCTCATACAGAATACACAGCGGAATAAATAATATCAGATACAAATACTACGTCTCGCCATCCAGCTTGCTTCCAAAGCTCCAGAATATCCAGAATATCCTGATAACATAACTCTAGACTGCCCGTGTGGAAATTGGTGGGCACCCAGAGTTTAGAAGGGAAACAATAAACTCCAGGTCAGTCATGGTGACTGGTGTGAGAACTTAAAACAGTTTATCTTTAAACAAATAGCATAAAATTTTAAAGTAAATTTCACAATGCTTTTGGAAAATGAGACTACCATAAGGCCTCCCGCACACACACACAATGCAAACGCAGAATCGGAGGAGATTTCTCCTTATGATAGTCAAAGATGCTTGATACGCATTAAAAGAAACATTTGATATTACTTCTAGTGCATAGTGTAGAAAAATCATTTCAAAAGTAGAATATAAATCTTAGCCAGCATAGGCATTCCGCATTATGCCTACTATAGCTACCATCTAAACAGTGGTGACCACCGTACATAAATGGCAGGTTCTACAACTAATACTGTACAAGGTTCGTATTGGAGTTTGGATTTCCAACAAATGGTCAGGCCAAGGAACTTCCCATTGCCACATGGAAACGCCTCTGGAATGACGTCCCGAGAACCTAACCGGATCTCTGCCAACACAAGGCCGGGTTACCTCTGCAAAAATAGGTAACTACTGACACGCGTATGCCACCCCCGATCGTCACCGATCTTCCCGAGGATCCTCGATTCGCAACAACCACATAAGAATAATAATGCAGTAACCACATAGGTTAAGTATCTGGGCTGCATACCATGATACCACCTTTATCCAGAAGGAATGACATACACTAAGGGGCGCTACTCCCTAGAACCTTGCTGCATCTTTCCTGTTTTGACCATTTCCGGGGTGTGAGGCTCGACGAATTCTCGTCCACAAAGCTACGCTTTGTTCACAAAGCTATGCCTTGGGTCAACAAATGATCAACCTATGATCACAAAGATAAATGATCAAACAAATGATCATATCACAAATGATCAAACACTGATCATTTCACAGCAACACTCAGCATGTCACATTACCAAATTGGGAATATATCGCTGATAAATTTCAACTACATAACCTCTGAACTCGTACGTCTCAGAGAAGGGTGTTAAGCTAAGAGAATAAATTCTCCGCCACCAACAGAAATGTATTTGAAAAAAATCGGCTTTATATCTCAATCTGTAACGTCAGACACACAATCCATACAAGTCTGTTCTGGGATCGAACAGAACCGAAGGCACTTCTCACGTAGCCCTTGCAAATCCGGATAATTTTCAATCACGTCCGGACTTCCCGTCACTAAGGGTGATAAAACCTCTAAATCGAAGATCAGTCGATGTAGAGTAACTCGACGGTAATCCTTCCGTTTTCAAAAATATCCGGTCTTCAACACCGGTCATCAAATGCAATTCATAACGACGTATCACATATTCGGAATGGGTTATACGACCCCATGGTCCTTTCCTGGCTAACCCGAATAGTGAGCGCTTATTCAAAAATAAGTGTGGCATTCAAATTCATCCAATTCACAACAAATACCTATTCAAGGTAATTATTGATAGTCGGTTATTTAACTATCAATAAAGATGCGCAACATCATCAGATTCCAAATAATTTTCCCAAATTATTTTATCTTCAAAAATATCTTTACTAGATATAAAATTTCCACACTTCAAAAATAAATCGATATTTATTTTTAAAACAAATTTCCCTTTCTTTTATAAATTCCATAGGGAATTTATACTTTCAAATATCTACTGATATACGATTTTCAAATCGATTTCAAGTATTCAATTTCAATTTATCTTTACAAAGATAAATTCTCCAAAAACGTTTCATTTTATATTGGAAAAGCATTTCCATACTTATTTAATAATAAGTATTTCACAAATCTTATAAATTTTCAACACTTGAAAATATTCAATATACTTACATCAAAATTAAGTATATATTTCATTCTTTAAGGAAATCATTCTCTTTAGCACATTTATTTGAGTCAAAACGAATGTTACGTAAAACATCGTTACGATGACTCAAAATCACTAGTATAGGGATTCGGAATTAAGATAGATATGTAAATCCCAATACTATATGAAACATTTCCTTTCGGAAACCATTTACTATAACAACAGTGTTATAGTCCACCATTTCCTTATTTCTCGAAAACGTCTATTTCGACAATAAATGTTGAAATCTATGTTTCGATACTTAACACGTTTTAAAACATCTTATAAAACAACTACTTCATTTAACAATATTCCTTTTTCCAAAATATATTGATTTTATTCAATAATAAATATTCACTGTCCAAAATCGTGAATATAATCACTATCCCAATTTTAACAATTTCTACACAATTTATTTCAATATTAATTCGCTATCCAAAATCGCGAATATACTTCCTTTAATAATTTTCTATATTCAATTTATCAAATTCCATTGATTTCGAATTTATAAACAATGTCTATAAATTCTTTCCCTATTTATAAACTTCGACTTATAAAAATCCCTGAATTAACAAATTCAATGTATAACTCAATTTTATACCAAAAATCAAATTTATAAGTTAATTACTTATAAATCTCTTATTTTATCAACATCTATTCATTTTATAACTTCACATTATAAAACTTTTAAATTTCATTAACTTATGAAATCCAATTATACTCCATTTTTAACACTTATAAAAACTCGTTTTATAATTCCAACATTTTAATTTATAAATATCCATTTTATAATCTTTTATATAAACCGGTTGGAATAATTCAAAATCCCAATTTAAACCATTTAATAAATAAATCAACTTTTGTTTCAAAATTCACATTTCGGTTATATTTCAAAAAAATCACAATTTTTAATAACATAAAAATCTTAACATTTATTTATTTAAAATAAACAATTCAAAAATTAAATAAAACGTATACTTTCAAAAATCACTTTTAAAATCCCTTTAAAAATCAAAAATTGTTACTTTAACATTTTTAAAACTTCAAAATGGATCCGATGATGTAACAACATCAATTTGTCAATCATGACAACAAAACATCACATATCAGCATATGATAACAGAATATATCACGATATCTGTAAATAAATCAATACAGTTGAGGAATCCAGTTGGATCCCTCCAACCTGTCCCCCTGCATCCAAAGATGTTAGCACAATACCAATTCCGCTCCAGTACGGAATTATAGCGGTATATGGGTTTAATAAATATTATCCGCTATTATGCGGCGCAATAGGGTCTCATCCGCTACACAAGGCGGGAAATCAATCAATCCAATATATACATATGCCAATATGTATATATTGCTATATATATATAATACCAATTCCACACAAAGGTGAAATATTCGCGGTATATGTTTTTAATAATTAACCTCCGCTTAATAACGGCGTATAATGTCTATTTCAATCAATCACAGATAAAATTATCATCTAGGCATATAATCAACAATTTTAAATCTAACTATTAAAAATATAAATCGAAACTGTTCGATTGAGTGAGAAATTCTCACCTCGATTTTAATTCCGTTCCAGCGTTTTATTTCGAATAAAATTAAACACGCGTTTAATTTTACCCGAAATTTTCACTGACTCCGATCGCTTCCAATCCAGTTTCATCGCGTAGTGCTCGTCCATACGGTTCCAACGCAACTTGTTTTGCATTTTTTCGATCTCGTATGAAAGAGTTATGGCTTTTTAAACTTTGAACGAATTAAAATATAAAAATTTACATTTTTCTTTTTAAATTTATAACCTAATCAAATCTGGCCGTCCATTCCACAAACCCTAGATCTAGGCCGTCCCCTTCCTTCATCTTCCATCTCCAGTAATTCACGAGCACACCGTAACCCATAGCCGCCGTATTTTCTTTGAATTATGCTCCTCAACCTCTTGCCTATCTGACGATCGAACAACTTCATTCGACAGGCGACGACGAGCTCCTCCCCAGGCCCAAAAGCGGCCCCACTCGGCTGTGATCTTCCCTCGAGATGTGCATGCGAACGGCGTACGTTCAAACCCAAATAACTGCCGATCCACCACGTGAAACTCCATCTCCACCGTTGATTTTAAAGAGCACGACGAGCTCTTCATTTTGTTAGTTGATAACTTCTCTAGAAAGTGAACGGATTGGAAGAAATCAAAGGGAGAAGAAGATTGCTTTCTGGCCATTCATTTTTTAACTGGCGGCCGACCATTGAAATTAGGGTTTAATTTTCTTTTTTTATTTTTATCTTGAGAATAAAGGCTATTTATAGAAAACGGAACGAAAACACTATTCATTCCGGGATTTCCGGACTTCGATTTACGCGCGGTCACTATCGTTTCTAGGGTTTATCCCGCGTTCCGGACACAATGGAACAGGTTTCGAAAGCTAATTCGATCGTATGTGTGAGATATGACAATAAACGATCAATTTAAATTAAACCGATTTAAATCGATTTCGATGCATTTTAATTTGTACCGGACAAACGATAAATCCAATCGACTTGAAATTTGAAACCTCACAATAATATGATATTACGGATTCGATGAAACAGGTTTCGTCAAAATCCGAGACCGTTTGAAAAATGACCATTTTTAACTCGCCAAATTAATATTAAAACAATTTCGATGCGTTTGGAGCTGCCACGGTCAAACGACAACTCTGATTGCTACGAAAATTGAAATCCGTTAATAACAAACTATTACGGATCCAATGGAACTAGTTTCGTTCAATTCTGAGACTGTTCGAAAATTGGCTATTTTTCAGTCGATAATTAAATATTAAAATATTCAATTTTCACAAATTAACTTTAAATTCAATTTTAAAAGTTCTAAAATATTTCTATAACTCCAGTATGATTAAAAAAAATTTTACAAATCATTTTTAATCACATTTAATCCAGATTTCAATTATTTCTGGAATTTAACTATTAAATTATCGATTTAATTGTCAAATTAAATCCAATATTCGAATTTTAAATTATTCGACTTATTAATTCCACTTATTAATATTAAAAATTAATTAAATATTCAAATTTTAATTAATATAAATTCTGGGTCGTTATAAATTTCCCCCCTTAAAAGAATTTCGTCCTCGAAATTACCAAGTAAGAAGAAGATACAAAATCTATTAACTTTCCAAAACAAAATGTTCGAATTAGACTTTTCAAATCTGTTAATTGTTTAACTTTTCCAAAATCCTTAGTTAAACTTCTTACAAAACTTTACTAAGTTTTCCAAATCATACTTAGTTTTCAAAATTTCTCAAATTTCTCAAAAATATTCTAACGCCTTAAATTTTCAGAAAATTCGCCATAGTCTCCTTTGCGCGGCTCGATCCAAAAAAAAATGACAGTGTATATATATCACAAATATACATCTCATCAAGTGATGAGGCATCCCGTAGGGAAAAAAGTATAAAAGTACGATATTTAATCCGAGATATGTACCTTATATATTATTAGCGAGCGTATACGGCTATTATAGCGCGAAAGCGAGCTACAAATGCGAAGCAACCGCCATCCGCACCTACTAAACACTAAACCAAACATATGAGAATATGTATATAGAAAATAATATCGATATACAACATATAGCAACATAATAACTACATATGTGTCAATATAGCAAATGCAACAAACAAATGCAACCATCATCCAATAAACATCCAACAACTTCATAACCAAATCAATATAAATTCACTTCTCATTAATATTCATTGATTTGGTTTTCAATTTAATCACATTTGATTCATTAACGTTGGTATTTTATCAACATTCATTCATTTTCAATTTAATTAGTTTACATTCACTAATTTACATTCAAGTTGGTTCACTACAATTTCAAATTGAATTCTATTTAAATTTACTTCACTTCAATTTAAATCAAATTACATAGATTCCAATTTTAATCAATTCAATTTCATTAGCACTTAATGAATTATATTACATACAATCAACCAACAATCAATTAACAACCAATGTACATTCAACACAATCAAATTATTAATTTACTTTACATTCAATTTGGTTCAACACTTTTCAATTAGCTTTAATGAATTTACACTTACATTCATTTTTCCATATAAATTTATTTACATTCAATTGATAATTCATTTTGCAAATATGGTTGAATTTCATTTATATAACTCAAGTTCACATTCATTTTAATAAATTCACTTTATTAATTTACTTTGATATCAAAATCAACTTCGTTCAACATTACTTAAGTTATATTCCATTTCAAACATCATTTGTTTAACTTAACTTAAGTTTCCACTTATAAATCCAATTCAGATTCAAATTCTATTTAACTTTTAATATTGTTAAATTTTATCACTTATTCAAATTCATATCTCATTTTTCTTAACAAAATTGTTTAACCATTTTTAACAATCTGTTTATCACAACAAAAATTCAAATGCAATTTACTACGATAGCAAATTCATCACACAGAAACTCGAAAATGATACCGATGATGCTGCAGTCATCACCGTACTATTTTCCAGCAACAATAGTGAATTCAGTGCTTTAAATTCTTTTCAAAAATTTCATTTTATTTCATAAATCTCATTTATAAATCACTTTTCTCATATAATTTCACTATTTATATATAAGATTATTTCACCATTGTAAATCATTTTCAATCATAACTTCATACATTATAATTCTTTTGTTTATACAATTATTCTTTTACAATTGTTGTTTTAATTTAATTTATTCAAACAACTTTTAATTAACTTATATATATATTTAAATTTTTAACAACCAAACAATCGATTATATACACTTTCATAATTTCCGAAAAATTATCTCTTTATATACGAAATATAATCCAAGGTAAAATTATTTCATTTACCCAATTTAAAACAATATCGTGTCGAATTGTTCTATACAAGTGTTTAGAGATCCCTATCAATAACGTTAATTACTCGCATTGACCAGAATACATATACCACTCAACAAATCAATCATCACAATATAAAACAATTTTATATTAACTAACAAATACGCACTCGTATCTATTATTACACTCAACTCATTCTAGAGTACTACTGACTCTATCTCTAATGAGTAACACCCAACAGAGCAGGGTTGTCGCTTAACCATATGCTTTGATACCAAATTGTCAAGACCCGATTCTTCGACTTCCGAAAAACCAACCGTGAGGGTTTAAGAAAGAAGAGGTAGAAGAAAAAGACAGAAGAAAAGAGAAAATAGAAGAGAAAGAAAAGAGAACAACAGAACAAGCAACATCAGAAACAGAAACAATATCATATTCTCACATTCGCAGCGGAACAACATATAATAGATAAATGAATAATCTTTAAATCAAAGAACTATATCATTTTATACATTACATCATCATCAAAGTTTACAACAAAAATACAACACTGAACAGTTATATAAACTTGTCCTCATACAGAATACACAGCGGAATAAATAATATCAGATACAAATACTACGTCTCGCCATCCAGCTTGCTTCCAAAGCTCCAGAATATCCAGAATATCCTGATAACATAACTCTAGACTGCCCGTGTGGAAATTGGTGGGCATCCAGAGTTTAGAAGGGAAACAATAAACTCCAGGTCAGTCATGGTGACTGGTGTGAGAACTTAAAACAGTTTATCTTTAAACAAATAGCAGAAAATTTTAAAGTAAATTTCGCAATGCTTTTGGAAAATGAGACTACCATAAGGCCTCCCGCACACACACACAATGCAAACGCAGAATCGGAGGAGATTTCTCCTTATGATAGTCAAAGATGCTTGATACGCATTAAAAGAAACATTTGATATTATTTCTAGTGCATAGTGTAGAAAAATCATTTCAAAAGTAGAATATAAATCTTAGCCAGCATAGGCATTCCGCACTATGCCTACTATAGCTACCATCTAAACAGTGGTGACCACCGTACGTAAATGGCAGGTTCTACAACTAATACTGTACAAGGTTCGTATTGGAGTTTGGATTTCCAACAAATGGTCAGGCCAAGGAACTTCCCATTGCCACATGGAAACGCCTCTGGAATGACATCCCGAGAACCTAACCGGATCTCTGCCAACACAAGGCCGGGTTACCTCTGCAAAAATAGGTAACTACTGACACGCGTATGCCATCCCCCGATCATCACCAATCTTCCCGAGGATCCTCGATTCGCAACAACCACATAAGAATAATAATGCAGTAACCACATAGGTTAAGTATCTTGGCTCCATACCATGATACCACCTTTATCCAGAAGGAATGACATACACTAAGGGGCGCTACTCCCTAGAACCTTGCTGCATCCTTCCTGTTTTGACCATTTCCGGGGTGTGAGGCTCGACGAAGTCTCGTCCACAAAGCTACGCTTTGTTCACAAAGCCATGCCTTGGGTCAACAAATGATCAACCTATGATCACAAAGATAAATGATCAAACAAATGATCATATCACAAATGATCAAACACTGATCATTTCACAGCAACACTCAGCATGTCACATTACCAAATTGGGAATATATCGCTGATAAATTTCAACTACATAACCTCTGAGCTCGTACGTCTCAGAGAAGGGTGTTAAGCTAAGAGAATAAATTCTCCGCCACCAACAGAAATGTATTTGAAAAAAATCAGCTTTATATCTCAATCTGTAACGTCAGACACACAATCCATACAAGTCTATTCCGGGATCGAACAGAACAGAAGGCACTTCTCACGAAGCCCTTGCAAATCCGGATAATTTTCAATCACGTCCGGACTTCCCATCACTAAGGGTGATAAAACCTCTAAATCGAAGATCAGTCGATGTAGAGTAACTCGACGGTAATCCTTCCGTTTTCAAAAATATCCGGTCTTCAACACCGGTCATCAAATGCAATTCATAACGACGTATCACATATTCGGAATGGGTTATACGACCCCATGGTCCTTTCCCGGCTAACCCGAATAGTGAGCGCTTATTCAAAAATAAGTGTGGCATTCAAATTCATCCAATTCACAACAAATACCTATTCAAGGTAATTATTGATAGTCGGTTATTTAACTATCAATAAAGATGCGCAACATCATCAGATTCCAAATAATTTTCCCAAATTATTTTATCTTCAAAAATATCTTTACTAGATATAAAATTTCCACACTTCAAAAATAAATCGATATTTATTTTTAAAACAAATTTCCCTTTCTTTTATAAATTCCATAGGGAATTTATACTTTCAAATATCTACTGATATACGATTTTCAAATCGATTTCAAGTATTCAATTTCAATTTATCTTTACAAAGATAAATTCTCCAAAAACGTTTCATTTTATATTGGAAAATCATTTCCATACTTATTTAATAATAAGTATTTCACAAATCTTATAAATTTTCAACACTTGAAAATATTCAATATACTTACATCAAAATTAAGTATATATTTCATACTTTAAGGAAATCATTCTCTTTAGCACATTTATTTGAGTCAAAACGAATGTTACGTAAAACATCGTTACGACGACTCAAAATCACTAGTATAGGGATTCGGAATTAAGATAGATATGTAAATCCCAATACTATATGAAACATTTCCTTTCGGAAACCATTTACTATAACAACAGTGTTATAGTCCACCATTTCCTTATTTCTCGAAAACGTCTATTTCAACAATAAATGTTGAAATCTATGTTTCGATACTTAACACGTTTTAAAACATCTTATAAAACAACTACTTCATTTAACAATATTCCTTTTTCCAAAATATATTGATTTTATTCAATAATATATATTCACTGTCCAAAATCGTGAATATAATCACTATCCCAATTTTAACAATTTCTACACAATTTATTTCATTATTAATTCGCTATCCAAAATCGCGAATATACTTCCTTTAATAATTTTCTATATTCAATTTATCAAATTCCATTGATTTCGAATTTATAAAAAATGTCTATAAATTCTTTCCCTATTTATAAACTTCGATTTATAAAAATCCCTGAATTAACAAATTCAATGTATAACTCAATTTTATACCAAAAATCAAATTTATAAGTTAATTACTTATAAATCTCTTATTTTATCAACATCTATTCATTTTATAACTTCACATTATAAAACTTTTAAATTTCATTAACTTATGAAATCCAATTATACTCCATTTTTAACACTTATAAAAACTCGTTTTATAATTCCAACATTTTAATTTATAAATATCCATTTTATAATCTTTTATATAAACCGTTTGGAATAATTCAAAATCCCAATTTAAACCATTTAATAAATAAATCAACTTTTGTTTCAAAATTCACATTTCGGTTATATTTCACAAAAATCACAATTTTTAATAACATAAAAATCTTAACATTTATTTATTTAAAATAAACAATTCAAAAATTAAATAAAACGTATACTTTCAAAAATCCCTTTAAAAATCAAAAATTGTTACTTTAACATTTTTAAAACTTCAAAATGGATCTGATGATGCAACAACATCAATTTGTCAATCATGACAACAAAACATCACATATCAGCATATGATAACAGAATATATCACGATATCTGTAAATAAATCAATACAGTTGAGGAATCCAGTTGGATCCCTCCAACCTGTCTCCCTGCATCCAAAGATGTTAGCACAATACCAATTCCGCTCCAGTATGGAATTATCATGGTATATGGGTTTAATAAATATTATCCGCTATTATGCGGCGCAATAGGGTCTCATCCGCTACACAAGGTGGGAAATCAATCAATCCAATATATACATATGCCAATATGTATATATTGCTATATATATATATAATACCAATTCCACACAAAGGTGAAATATTCACGGTATATGTTTTTAATAATTAACCTCCGCTTAATAACGGCGTATAATGTCAACTTCAATCAATCACAGATAAAATTATCATCCAGGCATACAATCAACAATTTTAAATCTAACTATTAAAAATATAATTCGAAACTGTTCGATTGAGTGAGAAATTCTCACCTCGATTTTAATTCCGTTCCAGCGTTTTATTTCGAATAAAATTAAACACGCGTTTAATTTTACCCGAAATTTTCACTGACTCCGATCGCTTCCAATCCAGTTTCATCGCGTAGTGCTCGTCCATACGGTTCCAACGCAACTTGTTTTGCATTTTTTCGATCTCGTATGAAAGAGTTATGGCTTTTTAAACTTTGAACGAATTAAAATATAAAAATTTACATTTTTCTTTTTAAATTTATAACCTAATCAAATCTGGCCGTCCATTCCACAAACCCTAGATCTAGGCCGTCCCCTTCCTTCATCTTCCATCTCCAGTAATTCACGAGCACACCGTAACCCATAGCCGCCGTATTTTCTTTGAATTATGCTCCTCAACCTCTTGCCTATCTGACGATCGAACAACTTCATTCGACAGGCGATGACGAGCTCCTCCCCAGGCCCAAAAGCGGCCCCACTCTGCTGTGATCTTCCCTTGAGATGTGCATGCGAACGGCGTACGTTCAAACCCAAATAACTGCCGATCCACCACGTGAAATTCCATCTCCACCGTTGATTTTAAAGAGCACGACGAGCTCTTCATTTTGTTAGTTGATAACTTCTCTAGAAAGTGAACGGATTGGAAGAAATCAAAGGGAGAAGAAGATTGCTTTCTGGCCATTCATTTGTTAACTAGCGGCCGGCCATTGAAATTAGGGTTTAATTTTCTTTTTTCTTTTTATCTTGAGAATAAAGGCTATTTATAGAAAACGGAACGAAAACACTATTCATTCCGGGATTTCCGGACTTCGATTTACGCGCGGTCACTATCGTTTCTAGGGTTTATCCCGTGTTCCGGACACAATGGAACAGTTTTCGAAAGCTAATTCGATCGTATGTGTGAGATATGACAATAAACGATCAATTTAAATTAAACCGATTTAAATCGATTTCGATGCATTTTAATTTGTACCGGACAAACGATAAATCCAATCGACTTGAAATTTTAAACCTTACAATAATATGATATTACGGATCCAATGAAGCTGGTTTCGTCAAAATCCGAGACCGTTTGAAAAATGACCATTTTTAACTCGCCAAATTAATATTAAAACAATTTCGATGCGTTTGGAGCTGCCACGGTCAAACGACAACTCTGATTGCTACGAAAATTGAAATCCGATAATAACAAACTATTACGGATCCAATGGAACTAGTTTCGTTCAATTCTGAGACTGTTCGAAAATTGGCTATTTTTCAGTCGATAATTAAATATTAAAATATTCAATTTTCACAAATTAACTTTAAATTCAATTTTAAAAGTTCTAAAATATTTTTATAACTCTAGTATGATTAAATAAAATTTTACAAATCATTTTTAATCACATTTAATCCAGATTTCAATTATTTTTGGAATTTAACTATTAAATTATCGATTTAATTGTCAAATTAAATCCAATATTCGAATTTTAAATTATTCGACTTATTAATTCCACTTATTAATATTAAAAATTAATTAAATATTCAAATTTTAATTAATATAAATTCTGGGTCGTTACAACGTATTTGTTATATATATATATATATATATATATATATATTCTAGTTATTTAGATCAGTTTTGATATGTTTGATTTAGTACCCTTTTTCCTTGGATTATCTCGTCTAAGTATTCTAAAGTTATCTTACTATATCTAGCTAGTAAGAATTAGTAATAGAGCAAGATGAGGTAGAGGAGCTAGGAGCAACACGACCACTAATGGTCGAGCTCTGAATGTTGGAAGAGTTGGTGTAGTTGATGAGGCAACATATGTGTAGCCCCGTATGAACTTTGTAGCTCTATGTATAGACTATATTAATACGGGAGGAAAGCCATTTGAGGGCACATAATCCATCATCAAATTCCAAGCTTGGCTTTGTTCTTGCGAGAAGATTTTCAAGGGGCTGGCTATTTCAGATAAGCAGAAGCACTTCTTAGCATCTTGGCAGTTGCAAGATGAACGTGGCATGGTGGGATTCTGTTACAATGAATGTTCTAGGGGATGATTTTTCTTGTACTAGATTTAAGGAGTGTTTGAAGACTAGTTCACGCTCGTTGTGGGAAAGACCTGAATGTATAAGAGTTTCTTGAATCTCAAGCAAGGAGATTTGTCGGTGTCTGAATATGAAACCAAGTATAATGAACTATTGCAATTTGGTCTGGAGGTTATGGATACCCCTCTTATGGAAAATGAGATGTTTGTGATGGGGATGAGAGAAGGATTTCAGGAGAAGATGACTGTCCATCTGAAGGGATCATTTATGGATAGCGTTGTGGAACCAAGTTCTTGAGAAGAAGAAGCCACCAGTTGCACCCAACAACATTAACAACAACCCAAACAAGAGGAAGTTTAACTCGCAATGGAAGAAGTAATGGAAGGGAAAGTCAAAAGGAGATCAAGGGAACAATTTCAAGGATGTCGAGTGTTTTAAGTGTAAGCAGAAGTGCCATCTGGCAAGGTTTTGTAAGAATTCTGAAGCTTCGAAGCAGCAGGCGCTACCTATCTCTCCAATGGTTCATAAGACACTTTGCTACAACTGTTAGCATCCAAGCCATATGGTGAAGGATTGCCCGCTAATAAATAAGGGTCAGCAAGCCAAGGTTTATGCCATCAAGGATGAACCATCGACCTCAAAGGATGTGAAAGGGAAAGGAGTTCTTGAAGGTACTTTAATTGTCAATGGCATTTTTGTTTGAGTATTATTTGATACTGGGACTTCCCATAGTTTCATTTCTATATAATCGGTAGGTAATTACAACTTTCCCCAAGAATTGTAGAAACCCCTATTTGTATATCTAACCCCATAGAAGGTATAATCAGTCTATACATGATCTATGAGGATGTGAAAATTTCCTACCTTACCTACTATTTTTCATGTGACCTATTTGTTCTAGATTTTATGGGGTTTGATGTTATACTCGGTATGGATTGGTTGTCGGAGAATGAAGCTGTCTTAGATTGTGTTGGAAGATAGATATCTTTAAAAGCCAAATTTGGGAATTTTATTAAAGTGTCATATGATGATCTAGCCAAGAGAATGAGTAGTTTTCTTTATGCCTTAGAATCATCCTAAAAAGAGTTAGGGTCAATAGAAATTGTTAAGGATTTTTATGATGTTTTTGAAGAAGTTAACAGTCTACCTCCACATTAGGAGATTGAGTTTCATATTGACTTAATTACTGGTTGGAAGTCAGTTATTCAACCAATTCGTAAAATGGCTCCAAGAGAGAAAAATGAGTTAGGGGATCAGACAGAAGATTTGTTGAGAAAAGGGCTGATTATACCAAGTCGTTCAAATTGGGGAGCAACTATAGTTTTTATTGCAAATTTTGATGGTTCTTTGAGACTTTGTGTGGAAAATAGGGAGGTGAACAAGCAAATAATTCGGAACAATTATCCTTTATCCCGTATTGACGACATGTTTGACCAACTTCAGGGTGCTAAAGTATTTTCCCAAATGGACCTTGCTATAGGATTTCACCAGTTAAGGGTAGCGGAGGATAGTATATCCTTAATAGCATTTGGAGGACCAGATTGTTTCTTCGAGTAGTTTGTTATGCCTTTTGGGCTAACCAATGCACCTGCTAATTTTGTAGATCTTATGAATCGAGTTTTTAGGGATGTTGAATAAATTTGTGTTGGTTTTCATAGATGATATTCGTATTTACTCTATAACCGAGGAAGAACACAAACATGATTTGGAAGTGGTGTTGGATAAATTAAGGAAACACGTTTTGAAAGCTAAGTTTTCTAAGTGTAATTTTTGGTAATCGGAAGTAAGGTTCCTCGGGCATGTTATGTCGGGGCATGGTATTTAGGTTGATCCGGCAAAGGTGTCAGTTGTTCAAGAGTGGAAGATACTGTAGACTCTAACGGATGTTCGAAGCTTTTGGATGGATATTATAGAAGGTTCATCCAAGACTTCTCCAAGATTTCCTCATACCTGACTAAGTTGACGAAGAAAGATGAGAAGTTTGTTTGGACTTCAAAGTGTGAAGAAGCGTTCATTGAGTTAAAGAAGAGGTTGACCAATGCTCCATTTCTAGCTATTCTGGATGGAGGTGAAGAGTTAATTATGTATATATCTATGCTTATGGTGTATGCTTGGGTGCAATTTTGATGTAGCATGGTAAAGTTATTGCTTATTCTAGCAGGCAGCAGAAGCCTCATGAGAAGAATTATGCAACACATGATTTAGACTTATTAGCTATGATGTTTGCATTGAAGATGTGGAGGCATTGCTTATTGGGTGAAAAGTTTGAGCTCTTCATGGATCGCATGTCCATGAACTATCTTTTCACGCAAAAGGATCTGAATATGAGGCATCAACGATGGTTGGAATTTCTGGCAATCTATGACTTGGATATTTTATATATGTTGGGAAAGGCAAATGTGGTAGCAGATGCTCCAAGCAAGAATGCAGTTTGTGCTCTTTTGGAAGTTACTCCGACTCTTCTAGAGAGGATTGCAAGTAAACAAAGGGAAGATAGTCTTCATGTAGAATTTACGCAAGGAGTGGAGGAAGGTCAATGTTCGAGTTTCGAGATCGATAGCCATGGAGTTTTGAGGATGAATGGAAGGTTATGCATTTCAAATGTTGATAGTCTTAGGCAAGAAGTTTTGGCGGAATGCCATAAATCTAGGTTAAGTATCCACCATGGAATTAACAAGATGTACTGGGATATGAAGAAAGTATTTTAGTGAATAAGGATGAAAAGAGATATCTCAATCTATAACAACCGATGTGCGAACTATCAGCAAATCAAAGGCAATCCCAAAGGATCCTTGGATTACTATAACCACTGGAGATTCCAAATTGGAAATGGAAGCAAGTATCAATGGATTTTATTGATGGGTTGCCTAGATCAAGGAAAGTAAATGAAGGTGTTTGGATCATTGTGGATCGGCTAACCGAGAGCGCCCATTTTATTCCAATAAAGCAAATGAGGACTACAACAACCTTGGTAGATGTTTATATGTAGGAGATCATTCGACTTCATGGAGTTTCAGTTAGCATTATAGGTGATCGAAACCTGGTCTTTACAAGTTAGTTTTAGGAGGCATTACAAGTAGCTATGGGTACAAAGCTAAGTTTGAGCACATCATACCATCCTCAAACGGATGGGCAAATAGAAAAGGTGAACTGAATCTTGGAAGATCTTTTAAGTGCATGTATCTTGGAATTTGGAGGATCCAGGGAAAATCATTTGCACTTGGTGGAATTCTCTTACGAAAAAAGTTATCAAGCAAGCATTGGCATTGTACCCTATGAAGCTCTATGTGGACGGCCATGCAAGTCACCAGCGTGTTGGGTAGTGTAATGACTTGGAATTTCGGACACATCATATTTAAATATTATAATTATTTAAATATTTGAATCTTTTATTAATTGTTATTAAAATGATTTAATAACATTTTAAACCCCCATTTAAATCATAAGTAATGATGGTAAATTTGTTTTGGAAAAATGTTTAAAACAATAAATACTTTGAAAAAATATCGATAATGCGACCGAAAATTGTTTTATCAATAAACAGCCTTTTCTCAACAAAAGTTATTCAAAATTTTTGTGCATATCTAATTAATCATTATGGAGATAATTAGCAACTAAATATATTTTCATGTATATGGCTAACTAAATATGATGATGTCGTACATGATGTAGTGGAAGATATTTAGGAAATAAGCTTAAATGGAAAGTCTTAACTCTTAAGAAGTGATAAAGGAGAAGTGATGGGAGGTAAGCCTTACATGACATGAAAATAGGGTGAGAACAAGCTTATGCTTCACCATCTAAAGCCTATATAAGGAGAGGCATGCGATATATAATAAATCACTAATTCAAAAAAGCTTGGAATGAAGTATGATAACAAAAATGGTGGAAGTGCTTAAGCACTAATCCACTAATTATTCTCTAACTTTTTCATGTCTTAACCAAATCATCTCCAATCTCTTCTATAATTTGGCTAGGCCTAATACAGCATGGGAAACATGATTAACAAGTAAAAAGTAGGGGAAGGTGAGAGGAAGAGGGGGTCGTAAGAAATGGAAGGAGGAGGAGAGGTGTGCCTTGGTTTGAAAGTGCTAAAGGTTGGATCTTTAGGCTTTTGGTGAAGGTGGGAGGTGATTCTTTGTTCTTATGGCTTTGTGCTTAGGTTTGGCATGGATCTAAGTGAGTTATCTCACTATCTTATAAGTATATATTATGTGCAAAGTATAGAGTTAAAGTGACATTAACTAAGTAAGTTATAAACTTTAGACCCCTCTTACTTTTGAAAGAAAATGATAACTTTATATTGTATAACATCACTTCTATTACCGTCCCAAACATGTGGCATGGCTTTGACTTGATGTATAAATGGTTGTTTGACTTGTGCGTTTAATTGAAGTAAGTTTGAAAGTGTTTGAAGCAAGAATAGTCGTTATAGGTGCACTTCTGAATCCTTTATTTTTGTGAATTTTTATATATAAATTAGAAGATATTCTTAGGGGTTTCTTTCCACTTTTAAGTACCCTAAGGGTAGTACTTACTCTAAAACTTTCAAATCCTAAATCATTTGTTAAAGTGGTTAAAACTAGTCACAAAGATCATGCTTTTCAATATTGTTTTTGACAAAGACTTATAAACATTTATAAAAGCTGTAGTAAGTAGATTATGGTTTTAAGTGTTTAAAAATGATATTTAAATTTGGTATTTTTTCTCTAATATTTTTAGAGATTTTTTCTAACCAATTTTAAAGTATTTTAAAGTTGGTTCGAAGTTGAAATATATTTTTAATTATTATATATGTATTTTCAAGGTAAAGAGGTTTTATATATAAAAATATTTTTCATCAAACTATAAATTAGTTATTTTCAAATAATATTTTACATAGATACTTAAACCCTATTTACAAGTACTTTCAAAGTATTTACAGTTTTCAAAAGAGCAATTAACTTTTCCTAATGCTAAAAGCCGACGAAGTAGGCTTATCTATTTGTAAGAGTTAAGATTGATGTCGAGTAGGAATGGAGCAATAGAGCTCTAACCTACAGGTTTTCCTCTTGGCCGAGGAATAGTTAAGTCGAGAATGTCGAAAATGTGTTAATCATATTGTTCTCTAACTTGTTTATGAAAATCATTAATACTATACTTAACACTAAAAGCCGATGAGTGGACTTATCTATTTGTGAGATTCAAGAATGCAGTGCCTAGGCAAGGCTTTAATGCAACAAGTGCTCTAACTTACTTGGCTTCAATCTTTGATGAGGAATAGTTAAGTTGAAATGTCGGAAGCGAGTTAAGTATACGAACATTGATTTGTATAAGCAATTGTTTTAACTGGATAATCGATTAGTCGACTATCAAACTTAACCAAATATTATCTTGGATCTTTAAAGAAGCGTTTTAAAGATGATATAAGTATGGAAATGGTTTTGGGTTTGTTGTGATAATGTGTTAATAACATTCGTCTTTAACCCTTTTTTATTAAACTTATGAATGTAAATAGATCTTTAAAAGAATGTTTTAAAGATAATCATAAGTGAAATGGTTTTGGGTTTGTAGTGACAATGTTTAAATAACATTAGTCTTAAACCTTTTGAATAGATTTGTGAAAGCACTTAGATCTTCAAAATGGATATTTTAAAGAAAATTATAAGTATGGAATCTTTTGGAAAAAGATAGAAAAAGAAAAGGTTTGAAGTAAGAAGTCTTGTTAATATTTGTGAATATACTTATACAATTTGAGGTAAGTATGTGAATACTTTTTGAAATTTATAAAAAGTAAAGGCTTAAAGTAAGAAATCTTTTTAATGATTTGTGAATATAATTATAATATTTGAGATAAGTATATGAATACTTTTTGAAGTATAGAAAAAGTAAAGGTTTAAAGTAAGAATTTTGTTAATGATTTGCGAGTATACTTATACCATTTGAGATAAGTATATGAATACATTTTGAAGCATAGAAAAAGTAAAGGTTTAAAGTAAGAAATTTTGTTAATGATTTGTGAATATACTTATACCATTTGAGATAAGTATATGAATACTCTTTGAAGTATTAAATAGAGTACAAATGAATAGTAGAAATTGATAACAATGTTTGGTTAGATAAAAGAAGTTTTTCTAATAAAAGAGGTTTTAATTAATAAAAGATTAATTAAACAAAAAGGGGATTAGAATTCGCTTATGTAACTTAATCATGCTTTGAATGTTTACTCGTTTATGGAAAACATTTAGTCGTATACTTAGCACTAAAAGCCGATGAAGTAGAATTATCTATCTATGGGAATTATGGCTGATGTTGTTTTAGGGAAATAAGCAATAGAGCTCTAACCTACTAGCTTCACTCTTGATTGAGGGATAGAGTGAGATGAAAATATCGAAAACGTAATAAGTATACGAGACTTGGTTTCCATATGCAATCACTCTAATTATCATTGAATGACCAAATTCCTTGATTCAGTCTTAAAGAAACTGGGATCGATAAGTATTATACTTATTGAAAACCACTTCAAGGCCGAGACACGTGTTCTATCTCTTCGAAGTGGATTTGTTCGAGATGCTAGAATCCACTTGTGGTCAAGATCTGTTCAAGGTGTAGGAATCCAACTTGGGATTCGTATTCTGTTTGAGTGATAAAGACTTATGTGAAAGATGCCGAACATGACCTTGATATCAGAAATGGCTAAAGACAGAGTACGATTCACAACCTGGGGTTTAGCTGACCCATGTCAGGGTGTTGTCAACTCCATATCTAGAGATACTTATCAATTGTTGGCCGGTTGGAGTAGATGATATTTGGTATATGTTGTTCATGTTTATGTTTAGACGCTGGGCCAATTGTGTTTACTTATGGTATATTTTATCTAGAGATATACGACACTCGGAAGGTGGTTTTTGATCCTTGTGCATGGAGTTCGGATTCGGCTTCATTGAAGAGATCTCCATAGAAAATCCATTATGCAAACGCCCCTTATCAGTTCTGATTATATTCTAAATATTCTATTGAATGTAACTAATATAACCATTCCAGCTATGTTATAATATTTATATTCTACACCCTGGACATTATCTATTATATCACCTTATGTACCTATTAGATGGTGGTTCTTTTGAGGGGATAATTGTTATGGCATCTCATGCGGTCTCAAAAGTACTATTATATGTTGTGCACATGTTTCTTGAGTTTCTCATACCAAACTTATGTTTGACACTTGGTTTTTGTTTTTCCTAAATTCCTCACGTGCTCTTTCGAGTAGTCTGAGAAATGCATGTTCTCGTTGATGTTCATTAGAGCTCGAGAAGACTAGCTAGATGTTTCACCTATTGTAATATTCTTATTTCCACTACATTACTATTGTATATATCAGCATTTATGAGGTAAGATTCTTATAACTGTCCAGACTGATGATAGTATTAGGTTTTGTAACTTTAAAAATTCTATATCGAAAGTAACCCTTTGTACTGATCTTTTTGATATTACAAATTATTGTTCCATTGTGAGATTCTGATATTGTATTCTCTTCTTTCTTGTTCTATTTCTTTTTATTTTACCCTAACAATTTGTCTTTCCAGCACTTAGGTGCTTGGTACATGAATACCGTGGATGTATTAGTGTTGACATTTAGAGGTCAAAAAGGTGAGTCGTTATAGCTGGTATCATAGCTGATAGTTAAGCGAGTACCTTAGCTTTGGTGGGTATGACCCATTAAGTGATAGGGTAATGGAATGTCTTAGCATGAGGTGAGTGTATTATACATATGAGAGCGTATTTGTAATTGTTACAAACGTATACCTTAATGGTAATTATAATTGCAAAAATTAAAGATCTTATATAAGGTAACTTATATAAGTATGAATTGTTAAAGTGTAGTTTAGTTAATGTCAGGGTTAATGATGTTTATCTATTATCCCTTATTAATTTGTTTAGTCATGCTTGACAAGTTTATGGGCATTAACTTTCATTTGTTGATTATTGATTTATGCTCGACCAGTTATAAGCAATTTCACCTTTTTACAGAATGGGTTGGGTAAAGTATTTGTAGATGCATTGAAATGAACACCTTATGAATTTAGTTTCACAGTTTGACTATAAGGAGTTCATCAATAATGTTGAACTAGAAGTTAACTTTTATAAAAGTTGAATTTAGTAAAAGATGTTTATTTGATCTGAGGAAAGATAAGATATTTTGTAAAATAAACATTTGTGAAAAGATTTTATATAAGAAAGTGATTTTATATAAGTTTGGTTTATAAAACATGATAAATAAACAAAAAAGATTTAAATGATATTTTGAGAACTTAAACCCCGTTGTCTTTGAAAATGTTTTTCAAGATTTTGGAGAAAATAATAGTAGTATTATTTGAAAGTAGTATTTGGGAAATTGGTTTAAGAAGTTGAGATCATGGTACTAAGTAATATTTACGAAGTATATGATACCGTTTTGAAATGCTTTTGGTTAAGTACGAAAGGCATGAATTGGATTGAACTCACTCCTGTCACTTGAAATAATTCAGGTGATGACCGCTGCATCATCGGCATTCATTTTTAGGTTTCTAAGTTAGGCATACTACATAGTTATTTTAGTAAAATGGATTTCTATTTCATTCTGAAAGCATGATTTGTGATACGAAAGATATATGTATGTATTATTATTTCAAAAGCGATTTGAAATAAAACCCGGTGTTTTGTTCTAAATCTTTTCTTTGGAAAGAAGTTTGATATGAACTTTTTAGAAAGAAAAGTTTTATACGTAAACTAAGTAGGGTGCCCGAGTGGCAGTGGCATAACCCAGAATAAATGTTGGACCTTTTCATGTTTTCCCTTTTTGGGTAAAGTGTGTTTAATAAAATTATTGAAATTTGTTAAGTCATTTCATGGAAACATGTAGCCTACGCATTAGGATTGTATAGTATGTGCATCATGTTATGATATGTTGTTTAGTTGATTTCATTTGTTAAAATGAAATGGGATTTTAGACGATTTTGGATAGTTGGAAACTTTCGAATCATATAGAACTTGAAACAAAAGTGTTTTGTGAAAAATATAAAGTTGAGTTTATATAATACTTGAATTAAGAAGGTAGTAAGTTAAAACAAGTTTTGAATTTGTTGAACATCCTTGTTAAGTGAAATGAATCTGATTTTTGTATATACTCTTAGGATGTCATAGAGTATTATACAAGTATGGACTTAAGTTGTATAATGTTTATAAACTTGTTGTTATGTTCTTATGAAATAATTTATAAATGGTTTTAGTATTGAATGACATACTATTTGGATAAAAGAATGTAATAAAAGATATTAGTATAGTTAAGAAACCAATATGATAAATATGTAAGTTGTGCGTAGATCGTTTTATTCACATGACTGTTCTTGATCCAGTTTTCGAGTACATGATTTCTAGGTGGTTTTCACGTCCAAACAAGGATTTTTCACTAGATTCTTGATGGCAAACACTTGATACGGATTCTTGATATGATCCCAAGGTTTTCTATCATAGTATATGGCTATGTGAGGAGAACGGAGATTTTTAATCAAGGAACCTGAACGGTGTCCGCAGTAGAGAGGTCAAGTGATCTATACTAGTTGGGTAGTGAAATTTATGTGATCGAACAAGTGATCGGAATTGATATTACATACGGATGGTCCATGAGTATTGTCTGGGTTTTAGTGTATGCATACTATATTTTGTTGGCTTATGGAGAATTTCGGTGACGACTCTTTGATTTTCTATGAGGTAGCATGAATTGCCTACTAAGTAATTATCTAAGGCTGTTGAGCGTACGATACGCTTAGTAGGTCGTTTATCATCCTTATGCGATGAGAGGATTTTGAACTTGGGCAAACCATGAGCTATGTTTGATAAGTGATTTTGAATATTATTAAGTATTGCTATGTGGTTGTTTCTTTGGTTGCTCGTGTTGGAGTTTCGAGGATGAAATATTCTAAGTGGAGGAGAATGTAACGACCCGAAATTTCGGACACTTCATATTTAAATACTTGAATTATTTAAATATTTGAGTCTTTGATTTAATGTTATTAAAATGGTTTAATAACCTTTTTAACCCCTTTTAAATCATAAGTAATGATGGTAAATTTTTTTTGGAAAAATGTTTACAAAAATAAATACATTGAAAAAATATCGATAATGTGACTTAAAATTATTTTATTGATAAGCAGCTTTTTTCTCAATAAAAGTTGTTCAAATTTTTTATACATGTCTAATTAATCATTATGGAGATAATTAGCAACTGAAAATATTTTCGTTTATATGGTTAACTAAATGTGATGATGTCATACATGATGTAATGGAAGATATTTAGGAAATGAACTTAAATGGAAAGTCTTAACTCTTAAGAAGTGCTAAAGGGGAAGTGATGGGAGGTAAGCCTTACGTGACATGAAAAGGGAGGGGTGAGAACAAGCTTATGGTTCACCATTTGAAGCCTATATAAGGAGAGGCATAACATAGATAATAAATCATTAATTTACAAAAGCTTGGAATGAAGCATGATTATAAAAATGGTGGAAGTGTTTAAGCACTAATCCATTAATTCTTCTGTAGCTTTTTCATGTCTTAACCAAATCATCTCTAATCTCTTCTAAACTTTTACTATAGGCCTAAAACATCATGGGAAGCATGATTACAAAGTAAAACGTGGAAGAAGGTGAGAGGAAGAGGGGGATCTTGGAGGGGGCCGTGGGAGGAGGAGAGGTGTGGCCTTGGTTTGAAAGTGCTAAAGGTTGGATCTTTAGGCTTTTGGTGATGGTGGGAGGTGGTTCTTATTAGTCCATGAGTTGATGGTTTTGATGACAACAACCTTAGAATAAGATTATAAAATATAAATACGAACAATATAGTTTAGATATATATGTATATGCAGGATTTAACCATGCAGGTACCAAGAATGAAGACTGTACAGTATAGAGATTCAAGATATCAAGATTGAAGACTTATGAGTATCAACAATATCAAGATTATCAAGAGTTCAAGATTTCAAGATAAGTATTGAGTCTAGAATTATGTTAAAACTTCATAATAGCACTGAAATCTTCACTCCATTTTTCTTTTGGGATGGAACCCATTTCTACCTTTTTAGTGGCTTACAAACCCACGACAAGTAGCTTACAAACCTACGACAAGTGGCTTACAAACCCACGAACATCCTGGTTTTGTACAAGTTCTCGAGTCCTGATATGATGAGATATTCTGCAGGAAGAAGCTTGCAAAACTACTTCAAAAGGATTTTCAAAACTACTTCAGAATGATTTTCAAAACTGCTTTTCAAAATGTTTTAGCCTTAAAAATTATCTTTTCAAATGATTTTCAAAAAGATGTTTTAGCCTTAAAATATTCTCGTTTTCAAACTTTGTTTATTTTAAACTATATTTTAATTATAATATATTTATACTTAGATTTAAATATAAAATTATATTAAAATTTTATATATATTATTCTCTATATTTATCTATGTATTTTATCTATAGTCAAGTATATTTATAAAGTTTAAATTAGTTTTAATATAAGAAAAATGTTATTTTCAAAGAAAAACAAAACATCAAAATTTCCTTTGGGATGTCGACATGCCCTAGTACCCCATGTCAACATAGTGTCAGTTAGAACCAAAAATTTGAATTTCAAAAGAAGTGTCTATTCGTCATAACCTTTCACGAATGGACATGACTGTTGTTCTTTTATAAATAGGGGTTAGTTTCAACGAATCTTTAATCAGATTTTCTGGTTTTTCACTTCTCTTCTTCTTCCACATTTTCTTATTCAAAATCCTATCATTACTCTGCCGAAATCAACATTGAATCTAACTAGATCACCTCTGGTTTGATTCTCTATCACTATCTCAACAAGATCTAAGTGATATTCAGAGTTATAGGCTTCTTTGTAATCTATCTAGCGAGAAAAGGTGTGATTGTAGCCTTGGAAATCAATCAAGCGAGAAAAGGTGTGATTGTAGCCTTGGAAATCAATTGGGTGAACTTGTTGCCCCGGAAATCAAGTATCTCTACCTAGAGGATTGTGATTCTGGAGGGTGTACCTCGTAACCTTGAAACCGAGGGTTGTAATTGTTGAATTGCTTTTGAAAGGAAATCCGTACTTAGTTGTGCGGGACTGGATGTAGGGTAACTCCGAACCAGTATAAAACCCGATGTGTTCTTTCCTTTACTGCATTTACTTTATTTCTGCATCTGTGTTTGTTTCTGTGATTATATCTGTGTCTGAATATTACATACATTTGTGTTCAAATTAACATAAACTCAAAAAGATTTAGTAATTTCTTATAAACACTATTCACCCTCCCCCCCTCTAGTGTTATTCCTAGCCTTAAGATCCGTTATCCGCATTCCTCACAATTCTTTGTTCTTGTTGCTTTGTTTTTAGGTTTGGCATGGATCTAAGTGAGTTATCTCACTATCTTATAAGTATATATTGTGTATATATATGTTGTGTGCAAAGTATAAAGTTGAAGTGACATTAACTACGTAAAGTTATAAGCTTTGGACCCCTCTTGCTTTTGAAAACAAAAGAGTAATTAAATTTTCTTAATGCTAAAAGCCGACGAAGTAGACTTATCTATTTGTAAGAGTTAAGATTGATGTCGAGTAGGGATGGAGAAATAGAGCTCTAACCTACCGGTTTCCCTATTGGCCGCGGAATAGTTAAGTCGAGAATGTCGTAAATGTGTTAATCATATTATTCTCTAACTTGTTTATGAAAATCATTAATACTATACTTAACACTAAAAGCTGACGAGTAGACTTATCTATTTGTGAGATTCAAGAATGAAGTGTCTAGGCAAGGCTTTAATGCAACAAGTGCTCTAACTTACCTGGCTTCAACCTTTGATGAGGAATAGTTAAGTTGAAATGTCAGAAATGAGTTAAGTATACAAACATTGATTTGTATAAGCAATTGTTTTAACTGGATAATCGATTAGTCGACTATTAAACTTAACCAAATATTATCTTGGATCTTTAAAGAAGTGTTTTAAAGATGATATAAGTATGGAAATGGTATTGGGTTTGTTGTGATAATGTGTTAATAACATTCGTCTTTAACCCTTTTTGATTAAACTTATGAATGTAAATAGATCTTTAAAAGAATGTTTTAATGATAAGCATAAGTGAAATGGTTTTAGGTTTGTAGTAACAATGTTTAGGTAACATTAGTCTTAAATCTTTTGAATAGATTTGTGAAAGCACTTAGATCTTTAAAATGGATATTTAAAAAAATATAAGTATGGAATCTTTCGGAAAAAGATAGAAAAAGAAAAGTTTTAAAGCAAGAAATCTTGTTAATGATTTGTGAATATACTTATACCATTTGAGATAAGTATATGAATACTATTTGAAGTATAGAAAAAGTAAAGGTTTAAAGTATGAAGTCATGTTAATGATTTGTGAATATACTTATATAGTATATGAATACTTTTTAAAGTATAGAAAAGTAAAGGTTTAAAGTAAGAAATCTTGTTAATGATTTATGAACATACTTATACCATTTGAGATATGTATATGAATACTTTTTAAAGTACAGAAAATGTGAAGGTTTATAGTAAGAAATCTTATTAATGATTTGTGAATATACTTATACCATTTGAGATAAGTATATGAATACTCTTTGAAGTGTTGAAAAGAGTATAAATAAATAGTAGAAATTGATAATGATGTGTGGTTAGATAAAAGAAGTTTTACCAATAAAAGAGGTTTTAATTAATAAAGGATTAATTAAACAAATATGGAATTAGAAGTCGCTTGTGTGACTTAATCGTGCTTTGTATGAGTTGATCGTGCTTTGTATGTTTGCTCGTTTATGAAAACATTTACTCGTATACTTAGCATTAAAAGCCGATGAAGTAGGCTTGTATATCTGTGGGAATTAAGAATGATGTTCGTGTAGGGATATAAGCAGTAGAGCTCTGACCTATCGGCTTCACTCTTGATCAAGGGATAGTGTAAGATGAAAATATCAGAAACGTGATAAGTATACGAGACTTGGTTTCCATACGTGATTGCTCTCATTATCATTAAATGACCAAATTCGTCGATTCAGTCTTGAAGATACCGGGATCGGTAAGTGTTTTACTTATCGAAAACCACTTCAATGCTAAGTTACGTGTTCTATCTCTTGGAAGTGGATTTGTTTGAGATGCTAGAATCCATGTGTGGTTTCGAGATCTATTCATGATGTGGGAATCCAATTTAGGGTTCGTGTTCTGTTCGAGTGATGAAGACTCATGTGAAAGATGCCGAACGTGACCTCGACATTGGAAATAGCTAAAGATAGAGTAGGGTGCACAACCTGGTGTTATCCCGCCTTTTGGCAAGGCCGTGACACCAAAAAGTCGACTGGAAAACTAAAGACAGTTCATCGTAAAAGATCGTTATACACTGTTCCACCATGGATATCAATGAATTTTGTCCGAGTCCGGATCAGGCTACAATTGATAAGACATGACAAGTAAAGCCATGCAAACCAACGTTCCAAGTTTGAAGTCAATCCGAGTTCGTACGCTCAAGATATCATCGATGCACGTTTGGGGAAAATGGCTCTAAGTTCGAACCCAACAGGATCGACTCCAACAGGTTCGAATCCATAGGTAAAGATACCCTTCGAATCCATCAAGACAAGCTCTGTTCGAATCCATAAGGAGTGACCTTGCTATGACTCCATCGAAAGAGCTATAGTTCAGATCCATCCTCATATATCTTGGTTCGAATCCAATCGAAGCCTCTCTTGCTTCGAATCCAGTAAGCGAGTCACGGTTCGAACCCAATGAACCATTCCCCTGCTTCGAGTCCATCAAAGAGAAGGTCTTCGAATTCATTCAACTACGAAGCCTTCGTATCGATTAAGTATAACCTACCTCGATCGATTCGAAGAGAACGTCCATTCGGTCGATTCGATGGAGTCATACCTTCGAATCCACCCTGCTGAGGTAGCTTCGAATCGATCAACCATGATATACCATGATTGATTCGAACGAGCACATTTACAAAACCACCACCTCGAATCCACTAAGTCATAACAGCTGAAACCATGGATTCGACCCTGTCAACTTGGAGTGAAAAGAGGATCGATACAAGAAACACGCGCGCCACGTCACCATGCACATGCACCTACCATCGATTCGACCCTATCGATTCGAAGGGATCGATTCGAACGTACGCGTAACCACCAGAAATGCAATCTTGAATCGATCATAACTCAAGTTCTACAAGTCCAAATGCCATGAAATTTTCACAAAAGCTTAAGCACATGATGAAGAATGTTCACACCAAATTTCAGCTCGATTGGATGATTTCTTAATCGATTCGAACCAAGGGTCGAATCGATCCCCGAAGTGGGCCCAAATCTCCAGATTTCGGCCATGTGGGCCCCCTGACGTACCAGAACTAGTCTCCCCTCATTTTAGGCGAAATATTAGCCTCCTACACCTATAAATAGAGCCCCTGGTCATTCAAAAAAGGGGTCGGAGAATTCTAAGTACTGAAGAGCGCCCAGATTCTGCCAGATTTACTCCAGAACACCACCGCTACCTTAGATCGAGACTTAGAATATAATTTCAGTTGTACTACATTAGAAGAGATTGTAATCATTGAGTGAACATCAATAAAATCATCAACTTCAGAGTGGACGTAGGCAAGATCGCCGAACCACTATAAATCTCGTGTTTCTGTTCATTATTTCTGAATTGTGATACTCTGTTTGCTTAGATTTGAGATTTGTGTGAGAATATTGTTGATTTATATTCATATACTGGTGCTTTCACAACATTCGGGGTTTGTGACCAATTTTGGCGCAAACACCTGGCATTTAGCTGACCCATGTCGGGGTGTTGTCAACTCCATATCTAGAGATACTTATCGCTTGTTGGTCGGTGGGAGTTGATGGTATTTGGTTCACATTGTTCATGTTTATTTTCGAACGCTGGGACGCTTCTGTTTACCTTATGGTATATTTTATCTAGAGATAGACGATGCTCAAAAGGTGGTTTCTGATCCTTGTGCATGGAGTTCCGATTCGACTTCTCTAAAGAGATCTCCATGGTAAATCCATTATGCAAACGTCCTTTATCGGTTTCGATTGTACCCAAAATATGTTGTTGAATGTAATTAATGTAACCATTCCAGCTATGTTATAATATTTATATTCTACACCTTGACATTATCTATTATATCACCTTATGTACCTATTAGATGGTGGTCCTTTTGAGGGGATAACTGTTATGGCATTCCATGCAGTCTCAAAAGTACCGTTATATGCTGTACATATATTTCTTGAGTTTCTCATACCAAACTTATTCTGACGCTTAGTTTTTGTTTTCCCTAAATTCCTCGCGTTCTCTTTCGAGTAGTCTGAGAAAGGCAGGTTTTCGTTGATGTTCATTAGAGCTCAAGAAGACGAGCTGGATGTTCAACCTACCATAGTATTCTTATTTCCGCTGTATTATTATTGTATATATCAGCATTTGTGAGGACGGGTTGTTATAACTGTCCAGGCTAATGATAGTAATTAGGTTTTGTAACTCTGAAAATGCTACATCAGAGTAACCCTTTATACTATTTTTTTGATATTATATATCATCGTTCCGCTGTGAGATTCCACTATTGTGTTCTCTTCTTTCTTGTTATATTTGTTTTTCATTTTATTTTACCTAACAATTCGTCTTTCTGGCACTTGGGTGCTCGGTAATTGAATACTTTGGATGTACTAGTGTCAACATTTGGGGGTAAAAAAGGCGAGTCGTTACAGGTAGAAATTAAGGATCAGATAGTGCTTGGACCTGATATGATTCGGGAGGCTATGAAGAAGGTTGGTGTGATCAAAAGGAGGATAAAGGAATCTCAAGATCCATAAAAGAGCTGTGTCGATCTGAGGTGAAGGGATTTGGAATTTTCTATCAAAGACTTTATATTTGTGGAGATTTCCCCGATAAGAGGAATTGTTCGATTTGAAAGGGCAAGGAAGTTGGCACCTAGGTTTTTTGGACCTTTTCGAATTCTTGAAAGGATTAGGCCACTTTCCTATAGAGTTGAGTTGTTGGAATGATTGTTGGGAGTTCATAATGTTTTCCATGTGTCACATTTGAGGAGGTATGTGCAAGATCCATCGTTGATTGTTAAGCCATCCGTTCAAGAGGATTTGGAGGTGGACCCGAATTTAACCGTGATAAGGCATCTAGTCCGCATTGTTGATCAAGACATGAAACAATTGCGTAATAAAGTTGTGAGATTGGTTAAGGTTTGGTGGAGTGAAGATTCCAGGAATTGCACTTAGGAGACGGAGGATTTCATGAAGGAAGTTTATCCCAAGTTGATGATATAATAGTAGTTTGCTTGTTGTGTGGATTGTGTACTCGCCATTTGTGATGCGATGTGATTGTGTACTCGAGAAAAGTGTAAAAGGTAACTTCACACCATGGAAAAGAAGTGAAGTGATGGAAAGAAGGGGGAAGGGGAGGTTGATGTGTTGCGTGTAAAACACGGTAGGAAGGGATGAGGTGGCAACAAAGTATGGAGGGTAAAGGGCTAAGGGTAAAAAAGTAATTTCCATATTTCGTTTTATATAAAAACTAAATTTTCCTTTTCAATTTTAATTTTTCTTCATATTCATTCATTCCAAAACTCCTCTTTTTTTTTCAAGCTTCCATCTTGACTTCTGTGGCTTCTTAAATAAAAATTCAACTTAAAAATCCTTTCTTTTTTCATTTTTAAACTTTAAACCAAGCTAAAAACACCTCCTCTCTTCTCTACATCTCTTATACTCCACAACAAGATCCAAATCACCCTCCTTAAGCCATGGCTGAGCACATGTTCTCCTAGGCTGAGCATACCTACTACCCTTAAGGCCTCAAAAAGCAAGTTTTTAGAAATAAAAGTTAGATCTGGGTATTGGTGCAAAGTGTGGTGGTAGTTTGATTTGAATTCGGTTGATTTTGGTGAGTAAATCTCACTTTTAAAACCAAAGTTTTGAACTCTATTTTTCTGATAATAATGTTAGTTGGTAATTTAATTATGTGTGTAAGTATGAAATGTATGTGATTGGTTTGGTTCCCGCTTAAAGCGGAAGGTATATGTGATATTTGGTTAATGACTTGGAATATAGTCAAAGTGCTTATGTATGATGAATAAGTAATGATCTTTACATGTTATGGATGACAGTTACATTTATATGTATGTTCATATATATATGGTTGGTTGTATGTAAGTTGGAAAGTTAACACTTGGATTTGTTTATGTTTCGACATCGAGATCCCATGTGTTTTAAAAACTAGTTTACTTCTTTGGTCTCTAAATGTTTTTAAAAAGTTTTCCAAACTTTACATTTTGGTTTTCAAACCTATATACAAGGTTATTAAAGTGATTTAATTATAGGAGGAAGAGATTTAAAGGCTATTTTGATGTATAAAACAAGTTTGAAGGTTATGGTCCATATAGCGATAGTCACTATGGATGCACTTCGTAAATCAATAACTTTTGGGTAAACTAAAAAGTGTTTTTACTTTATTTTTGAAAAGTCTTTTAAAATATTTTAAGTATAAAAAGGAATTTTAAATATTAAAAATATTTTTAATAATTATTATGTAAGGTTTAATTATTAATTAAGTAAGGTTTAATTATTATTTAATTATTAATTCAGCAAGGCTTAATTATTATTTAGCTATTAATTAAACAAGGTTTAATTATTATTTAATTATTAATTAAGGAAGTTTTAATTATTATTTAATTATTAATTAAGCAAGGTTTAATTATTATTTAATTATTAATTAAGTAAGTTTTAATTATTATTTAATTATTAATTAATTAAGGTTTAATTATTGTTTAAGTAAGGTTTAATTATTATTTAATTAATTAAGTAAGGGTTAAGTGAAGGTTATTTTATGTTCAATTATTAGTTAAGAAAAGTTTATTTAATGTTTAATTATTAATTAAGTAAATGTTTAATGTTTATCTAATTATTATTTAAATAAAAAGTTTGAATTTATTATTATTTAGCAAAATAAAATTTTCAATCTTAAATCACTTTATTTCTGAATGCTGGTTTGTTTAAAAGCAACTTTCTTTACGAGGATGGTTTTTAAATACAAGGGATTTCTTTGTCTGTGTCACTAAATAGCCAAACAAATATGATAATTTATGCTAAAAGTTGACATGTTTTATGGAAAATAAGTCATCTCGTATTTAGCACAAAAAGCCAATGAGTAAACTTTCATCTATCTGTGAGATCTAGAACCAGATTTTCTATGTGAGGATAGAGAAGTCGAAATGTTAGAAATGTGATAAATATAAGAGAGTTAATTTCGATAAATGGCTCATGATAAATTAAGTATATGGAAGATACTTCATTGTATACTTAACATCAAATTCCAAGGTATGGAAACTCGTCTCTATCCCAAGAAGTAAGAATGTATGTCGAGTCAAGTTTAGTGCTCAAACTTGTCCGACTTCATTGTTAGTCAAAGGATGGTACTGTTTGAAATCGAAAAGAGGGGATAAGTATAGGATGTCTTATTTTTCATATGCAAATATATACACAACCCAAATAGTGGATTTTTCAACTATCAATAACTTGGTTTGTTTTAAAATTATCGAATGTTGGTTCGAAGAGACCGGGATCGGATAAGTATGAATTATCCAAAAACCACTTCGAACCAACATAATCGTTCATAATAAAGGTATTTAATTTTCTATTATACACTTGTAATATTATGATATATTTGTTTATTAATTAATTTGATAACATTAGTATTGAAAATCTTAAATGATATTTTATGTGATAATAATTACTAGAAGTTGTAATCATAAAAAAATATCATAATATAAAATAACATATTATTTTAAATATTCTTGGTCATTCCAAGAAAGGGTATCGATACATCCACTGAGACCAAAGTGTGTAACACTCTCTAAATGTTGGAAAGTATGGCGCTAGAAGCACCAAGGGGTTGCATACTCATGGTTATTGGATAACCATGGAATTACTCGTCTAAGAGTTTCTATTGGTTTATAACAACTAGGTCTTAGGGTGATAATGTTACATAGTTCCCTCAACTTGAGAACATTGTGGAACTGCAATGCGAATACTCTACTTTGATTATAGTTGAATTATGGCATGGAAATCAATCAAGCGACTATAGTTGGGTCTGGGTTGAAGCATCGGAAGTGGAGTACCATTCAATAAAAAAATTCATCTTCTCATTTGTATAAGGTTAGTATAATAATCAACTAAAGTCAAATCTTTGGCAAGAGTAGTATGATTAATAATAAATATTATTGTTGAACCAAGGACTTTGTTTATGGGCTAAATAAGTTGAATAAGGATGATATTGGAATTTTGACCGAAACCAAATTTCAGAAATCCTAAAGTGATATAGTATTAACGAAGAGAAGAATGTGTGTTACTTATTATTACTAAATAGTACCGCTTATGGTAATATAAAATATGATTTTACTGAAAATGTATATATGCGATGTGTGGGTTGCAGAATTATGGATCTTAAGGCTAATTAAACATTGAAGGGGGATGATAGTGTTTTCTAACTTATGAATCTTTTTAAATTTCTTTCAAGGTTAATATTAAATCACAGATTATCAACATAGAAATATACCAACAATCAATCACAGATGGAATCACAAATAAAAATAAAAACAATAAAGTAAAATAGAGATTTAGAGAGATGACACCAGGGATTTTATAATGGTTCGCATTTCTCCTACATCTACTCTTGTACAATTTCTTTTACAGAGTACTTTTCAAATGCCTACTTTAAACAGGTAGTAAGCAAACCCATTACAATCTCAATTTCATGGCTATGAGATACGCCCTCCTAACTTCGGAGTTTAGGGCAGACTCATTTGATTTGAACGGGCTACAAGAGCACCCACTTGATTTGAACAGGCTACAAGCACACCCACTTGATTTGAATGGGCTACAAGCACATCAAAGAAAATACAAATAGAGTTAATAGTTTTTCCAAAGACAAATTCTTGTAATTTAGATACAATGGAACTTATAGCCTCTTGGATAACACTTTAATCTTTGAATTGAGAGAGATATGTTTCCAAAACAGTAAGAAAGTAGTATTGAATAAATACAATGAAGTATGAATTGATTCTTTGTGATTTTAAAGAGAATAGAGTATATTTTTCAATGGAATTTTCAAGAGAGTAAGAGGAGGGAAGAAAGTAAGTAACTAGTTGTCAAAAAATTCATTTGCACTCCCCTTTATATAAAAAATGAACAGATGTGTCCATTCGTAAAGAGTTACAACGAATAGACACTTCCTTTCAAAATTTGAAAAACCATTTGGTAGCATGTATCTCGACATACTCTATTCCTATATGTTGACATATGCTAGTGTATTTTGAAAACTTATTTGTTTTAAATTGTTTTGAAAATTCTATACTTTGTAAAATAATTTAATACTTCGTAAAATAGTTTGAACATAGTTTATAAACATTTTGAACTTTGAAAATTTTTTATAAAATATTTTGAAATATATTTTGAAATTTGTTTTGATTAAAAATATATATGATTTGAAAATTGGAGATTGAGATCAAAGATTGCTACCAAGGACTTTAAAAATATATGTTATGACTCTATACACTAAATTATAATCTTGAAATCTTCATATCTTGGTCTTTGAACTCATGAGTCTTCATGTCTATCTCTTGAGTCTTTATACTGTACAGTCTTCAATTCAACACCTGTGTAATATTCTGCACTATATGCTATATAATTTGGAAAAACATTAGTATCTATATTTTATATGATTGTATAAGGTTGTTATCATCAAAATTAATTACTGAGGTATTAACAATCTTCCCCTTTTTGATGATGACAACCATTAAATATTCTTGTATATAAAATATAATATAACTTCCTTTGAGTTACATAATTCCCCCTGAATATATGCATGTGTATATTTTATATTTTTCTCCCCCTTTGTTATCAACAAAAATGGATGAAAAAAAATTCTCCTTAATGAAATATTTTTATAGAACATGAGGTAAAAATCAATAATATTTGGTACTAAATAATTAAAGCATATATAATGATGTAATATGATATGATTGTGATACATGATGATTATATGTTGATAATCAAAATTAGATATATAATGATAAATAAGATAACACAAACTATATTCATTAATTCAAATCCATTTGTTTAAATCACACTATTAATCCATACATACAATCAAACCAAAAACAAACAAATCCAAATATCAATCCAAACAAATCCAAACCCAAGAATATCAATTTACACAAATTAATAATAAGTTATACACATATTTATCATTTTAAACAAACTTAATAACTAGATTCTATGGAACTTCAACCCAACCATCAGATCTAGAAATTGGATTTGCTTTGATGGTATCCCAATCTTCATTATCCTTGTTGTTAGAGCATTTTGGGTTGTTGGTTTGATCATCTTTGGTTAAGGAAGAAATCAACCATTGAAGGGCATCAGAATTCTTTTCTTGCCCTTTGATCATCTGTATTTGACTTAATTTTAAATTCCTTTGTTTTCTTAAGATAAAGGAGAGAATATCCTTGAAAGATTGAACTGTTTCTTCAAGGTTTTCAGACAAATTTCAATGCGGAGAAGACATGTTTTAAGAAGGAAGTTTGAAAAATGAAGGGAATAAAAGGATGAAATGAATAATTCAATTTTCTGGAAGAAATAGGCTTAAATGGAGTGAAAAGTCATTCAGAATGTTTGAATAGATGGTAGTTATTTTATTTTATAATGCAAATTTTTTGCCAAACAGCTAGAATATATCGACATATACCATATATGTATGTCGATATATATACCTAAAAATGCAAATTTTAAGTTTTTGTTTATATTTATTTCCATTCTGTTTTAATGATTTCCAGATACTATAAGAACAATATATAGTAGCAAGAATGATTTTCCATTCATATTTGCATAAAAACATTTTAACCAAATCTGGATAACACGCAAAATCATTTTGAAAGGAGTCGTCTAAACCAAAAATTTCATTTGAAAGCAAAGACCTTGAAGATCATAAGAAGAAAAAACATCAAACTTTGCAAATCTTCCGGAAAAAACTTTTTCGAAAGTAGAGTACTCTATATAAGTAGAAATGGGTTCTTTTTCATTGAAAAGAAAGCCTTTGGTTCTCTTTGAGAGCCTTATGGTTTTAGGAGTTTGACTTAGGGAGGCCCTTTTTGAGTTATTGAAGAGATAAGAGAATGAAGAGATATTTGGATTTTGAAATAAAGTGAGTGAACAAATGGATAGAGATGGATGAAGTAATAGGTAGAGAACTGACATTTCAGTTTTGAAAAGACACATTTTCAGTTATTTGAATTAATCCAAAAGAGAGGGAAATTCAAAATTTGAATTTGAAAAGAAATATCAAAATTCTAGCTGCATGTCAACATATAGGGTATGGGTATGTCGACATATGGGCTATAAAATCCAAAATTAAAACCAATGTAAAATATTTCTATATATATATATATATTTATATACTTATATGCATCCAATATTATTATTAATATATATATTATTCCATAAAAACATAAAATAAAAATTAAATGTAAAAAGTACCACTTTTTGCTACGTTCCTTTGATATGTTCTGATTAATCTATTATTGTTGTGAAATACATGTTTGCATCCTCTGTATCTAGTTCATTATCACTTGAGTAGTATTTGTATCATCTAATGTTGTTGTATAAGCCCTTTTTTCTTTTCTGGATGAATCAGTAACCCGCGAGATCTTTGATTTATTCTGATGCCGACAGTCTCTTTGCAGATGACCAGGTTCATCGTAGTTGAAACATCTAATTGCAGTTCCAATTCCAGGATTCTTCTTTTTAGGTCTTCGAAAGTTATTTTTCTTTCTATACTTTAGGAACTTTCTAAAATTTCTAGTCATGAAAGCAATTTCTTCATCACTGTCATTGTCTAAATCCTGATAATCAGCTATTGCATTAAAAGTGATGGATTTCTTTTATGTTGTCTTGCTTTCTCTTCTACCCTGCAATTGTGCTTCATGGGACACTAAATTGTCAATTAACTCTTCAATTTTTATAGTACTAATGTTATTAGCCTCTTCAATTGCTAGTGTCTTTTGATCCCACTTTGAAGAGAGTGAATTGAATATTTTTTCTAACTTGGTCCTCTTTAGAATTTTTTTATTTAATGCTACTAAAGAATCACTATATCTTGAAATCTACAATACATGTGAGAAATAGACTCATTCGGATTCATTTTAAACTACTGAAACTGATTGGTTAAAATGGAAATTTTGGTCTGTTTAACTTTACTAGTGCCCTCAAGTGTAACCTGCAGCGTTCTCCAAATTTCATATGCAATCTTACAAATAGAGACTCTATTAAATTCATTTTTATCCAATGAGAAAAATAAAATATTCATGGCTTTAGAATTATTCTGTGCAAGTGCCTTTTGGTCAATAGTCCATTGTGCAAAGTTAGTCAGGGGTTCTGTGTACTATTCTGTGTAATATTCCAAATATCTAAACCAATAGACTGTAAATAAATCTTCATCCTACATGACCAATAAGTGTAATTACTGCCATTAAAAAGTAGGGGGTTTAGCAGTATATTATCATTCGACAAAAGTGTTAACAAGTGTACTAATAGTGTTGCTAGTCATTTAAACTTTTCAAAAATCAATTATGAGTTTTTCAAAACCTAGTGCTCCGATACCAAATGTGGGCTATAGAATTATGGATCTTAAGGCTAATTAAACACTAAAATGGGTGAATAGTGTTTTTCTAACATATGTAAATCTTTTTAAATTTCTTTCAATATTAAGATTAAATCACAAATTATCAACACAGAAATATACCAAAATCAATCACAGATGCAACCATAAATAAAAACAAAAACAATAAAGTGAAGTAGAGAGTTGAGAGATGACACCAGCTATTTTATACTGGTTCGGATTTCTCCTACATCCAATCTCATACAATTTCTTGTACAGAGTTCTTTTCAAATGCCTACTTTAAGCAGGTAGCAAGAAAACCCATTACAGTCTCGATTTCAAGGCTTCGAGATACACCCTCCTAATTCTAGAGTTCAGGGTAGACTTACTTAATTTGAATGGGCTACAAGTGCACACAATTGATTTTAGCGCATTAAAAGCACGCCCACTTGATTTGAATGGGTAACAAGCACTCCCACTTGATTTGAACGGGCTACAAACACACCTAAGGAAATACAAATAGGGTTGATAGTTTTTCCAAAGACGAATTCTTTTACTTTGGATACAATGGATCCTATAGCCACTTGGATAGCACTTTAACCTTTGAATTGAGAGAGAGATGTTTTCAAAATAGTAAGAAATTAGTATTGAATCAATACAATGAAGTATAAATTGATTCTATGTTATTTTGAAGAGAATAGAGTATATTTTTCAATGGAATTTTCAAAAGAGTAAGAGGAGGGAAGAAAGTAAGTAATTAGTTATCAAAAAATTTGTTTGCACTCCCCTTTATATAGCAAATGAATAGATGTGTCCATTCGTGAAGAGTTATGATGAATAGACACTTCCTTTCAAAATTTGAAAAACCATTTGGCGGTATGTATGTCGACATATGCTAGTGTATTTTGAAAACTTATTTGTTTTAAAATGTTTTGAAAATCATGTACTTTGTAAAATAATTTGATACTTTATAATAGTATGAACATAGTTTATAAACATTTTAGATTTTGAAATTTTTTTATAAAATATTTTGAAATTTACTTCGATTAAAAATATAAAAGATTTGAAAATTTTGGAGATTGAGATCAAAGATTGCTATCAAGGACTTTAACAATATGCTATAAGTCTATACACTAAATTATAATCTTGAAATCTTCATATCTTAGTCTTTGAACTCATGAGTCGTCATCTCTATCTCTTGAGTTTTATACTGTACAGCCTTCGATTCGAAACTTGTGTAATATTCCGCACTATATACTATATAACTTGACAAAACATTAGTATCTATATTTTATATGATTGTATAAGGTTGTTGATGTAGCTCAGGCCAGGAATGAAGGCATAAGTCGTACGCGACTTATGGAAGGGGCTATGAGTCGTGACCAACTCAAGGAAGCAGAAAACATAAGCGACCGACTTAACATGATGGGTCACTTAAGTCGTGACCGACTTAAGAGAGTGGAAGACCTAACTAGTGGAGAGGTGCAGATTATCAAAGATATTAAGTCGCCAGGAAGACCTACCGGGTTACGACCTAAGGGAAGTGCTGGGTTACGACCTAAAAGCTATAGGAGCAAGTGCTGGGAACGACTTAACGGAACAGGTGATAAGTCGTCACCGAGTTACGACTTAGTTAAGTCTCGTGAACGACCTAACGAGTCAGGAGTTAAGTCGCTGAGGATGGAAACCGTTGATTCTCTGCCGAGTTAATCTCTACCATTGGTTTCTTTAAGTCGCCGCATGCTTTTAAGTCGCTGTTCTGGGATGCCGCCAGTTTATAAGTCGTAGGTCGTATTTCTGTAAGTCGTATGTGTTGTGTAACATGTTGGTAAGTCGTTGAATAATGTAACTAGGTCGTTACCGACCTAAGTGAGTTGTTGTGTTGTACTTGTATTGTAATAAGTCGCTGTTTTATCTTAGGTCGTCGCCGAGTTAAGGTAAGTCGTAGGTCTGAAGCTATAAGTCGGAACCGACTTAAGAGTTGGTAATTTCTGTTGAAAATTTGTAACGCCTATAAATAGGCCGTGTGAGTCATTTGTATTGTTGTTGATTTTTGAATAAAATTCTCTTTTGATTGCTGTGTGCTTTCATCTAAATTGGTAGTTGAGTGTAATCTCCTATCTCCTCTTTCGGTTAATCGAGTGCGCTCGATTCAACGATTGCAGAAGCCGATTCGCGGAATCAAGTGCGCTTGATCAACGCTTGAAGAATTGAAGATCTTTGAACCCGGTATCGTGCGCGATCAACGAGTTCGGGATAGCTAGAATTCGGTATCTTCGGATCAACGAATTTGGGCATTTCAGTATCTTCCAATCCACCGATTACTACTTTCACCGATTGAAGATTGTTTTGTTTAATCCACTGCGTCAGTTTTGGTATCAGAGCTTGTTCTAGCCAATCATAGCTAGATCGAGACTTGGAGCCTAATCATTTTGAAGATTTGAGTTTTGTTATCACGGCCGAAATCAAGTTGAAGTGTTCGACTTTATATTGAAGTTGTTTGATCGGATTTGTGTTGGAGGCCGAGAATTTGTTCATCGTGTTCATCTCGATTTGCAACAAAAGTGGAAGTTTCGATCCGTTTCATGTTGGATCCAAGTTCGAAAAGTGTTTGAATTTTGAAGTGTTGAAAAATTTGTGAAGATTTCAAGTATGCCGCTAAGGAGAGCCAATCGACATCAAAACGTTGAAGCTTTGTATCAAAGAGAAGAAGCTGATGAGATGGAGCAGAGAATCAATGAAAACTTTAGTGAAAAGCTTAACGAAGGGATTGGACGATTAGAGAAGATGATGTTAGAGATGAATCAAAATCGGAGAAGGGTTTCACCTGAATCTAACCATGGGGGAAGTAGAGTCTCACCACAATCCAATCGAGAATGAAGTGTTGACAATGATCAAAGACGTGGGAGGAACGTGGATGATCGTGAACGGAGGAATGTAGATAGAAGGGATGATGGTGGTAGACGTGAAGGTAGTAGAGATGTGGGTGGACGAGATAGACAACGATATACATCTGATTTTGAAGAGGAGTATGATGGTGGTAGTGTTCGAGGACAAGGACGAAGACAAGGAAGAAATTACTCTGAGTATGATCATAAGTGGGAGTCGGGGATGAAAACTGAAATTCCTGAATTCAAAGGTGGTATGCAAGCAGAGGAGTTTCTAGATTGGGTGGCTAATGTTGAAGAGATTTTTGACTTCAAAGAAGTTCAAGAACATCGTAGAGTGAAGTTGGTTGCTACGAGGTTGAGGGGTAGAGCTTTGGCGTGGTGGCAGCAAACCAAACTTACATGTGAACGAATGGGAAAGTCAAAAGTTGAATCTTGGGAGAAGATGAAGAAATTGATGAAAGCAACGTTCTTACCTTACAATTATCAATCTTTGATGTATCAACGTTTGCAGAACTTGAGACAAGGGACGAAATCCGTGAATGACTATGCTGACGAATTTTATCAACTAATTGCCTGGAATGATATTATGGAGACAAAAGAACAATTGACAGTCAGATTTGTTGGGGGGTTGCGAATGCAGATTCAGGATATGGTTAACATGTTTGATCCTAGATCTGTAGCGGAAGCACATCAGAAAGCGTTGGCTTGGGAGAAGCAGGGTAGACGAGGAGGAGGTGTGTTTACTAATTCCAACAATCAAGTGAAGGGTGTTAGTGGGAGTTCTAATGTTTCTAAACCTATCAGTAGACCAGTAGTGAAGGAGGCTGAGAAGACAAAGGTTAACAACGGTTTCAAATGTTACAATTGTCAGGAATTTGGTCATAAAAGTAGCGAATGTCCAAAGCCGAAGAAGAGAGCTATGATGGCGGAGGTTGAGGATGAGGATGAAGAAGCTGAATGTTCCAATTCACCACCTGATGAGGAGGAAGAAGAAGTGACGGGAGACGAAGGTTACAATCTTATGATGAAGAGGTCCTGTTTAACACCAAAGCAAGGGGAGGATTGTAGTTGGTTAAGGAGCAATATTTTTCAGTCTACATGTACCATTCTGGGAAAGGTTTGCAAATTTGTTATTGATGCTGGAAGCTGTGATAATATAATTTCTTCAGAAGCTGTGAGGAAGTTGGCGTTGAAGACTGAGAAACATCCGAAACCGTACAAGCTAGCTTGGTTGAGGAAAGGCGGGGAGGTGAAGGTTGGACGAAGGGCTTGTGTGAAGTTTTTAATAGGGAAGAAATATAAAGACAAAATCTGGTGCGATGTGGTAGATATGGATGTCTGTCATTTGTTGCTGGGGAGACCATGGCAATATGATAGGGCGGTGCAACATGATGGGCGTACCAACAGTTACAGTTTCATGTTTGAAGGCACAAAGATTACTCTAGTTCCAAAGAAGCGACAACAGGAGGAAAACAAGTTGGAGGAGATTGAAGAGCTTAAAACTTTGTTATCTTTAAAGGAGTTTGTGAAGGAAGTAGAGGAGGAGCCTGAAGTGTTTATGTTGATGGGGCGAGAGAGCAGTGAAGAAGTTGAAATTCCAGAAGAAGTTAAACCAGTTTTGAAAGAGTTTGACGATGTATTTCCGGAGGAGGTACCAACGGAGTTGCCACCGTTGAGGGATATCCAACATCAGATAGATCTTGTTCCAGGTGCTGTGTTGCCACACAGACCACATTATCGAATGAGTCCGAAGGAACATGAAGAGTTGCGGAGGTAGGTAGAGGAATTACTTGAACAGGGGCGTGTGCAGGAGAGTTTAAGTCCTTGCGCTGTACCAGCTTTATTGGTACCCAAAAAGGATGGAACATGGAGGATGTGCACTGACAGTCGAGCATTGAATAAGATTACTGTGAGATATAGATTTCCAATGCCAAGGTTGGATGATTTACTAGATCAAATAAGCGGAGCTACTATATTTTCGAAGATTGATTTGAAGAGCGGATATCATCAAATTCGTATCAGACCAGGTGATGAGTGGAAGACTGCTTTTAAAACCAGGGAGGGTCTATACGAATGGTTGGTTATGCCATTTGGCTTATCAAATGCACCAAGTACATTCATGAGGGTGATGAACCGGATTTTTCGACCATTCATTGGGAAGTTTGTGGTGGTGTATTTCGATGATATTCTGATATATAGTGGAAGTCCTGAGGAACATTTGAATCATCTGAGGGAAGTACTGATGGTATTGCGACAAGAACAATTTTATGCTGCAACGAAGAAATGCGTGTTCATGACGCATAGCGTTTTATTTCTGGGGTATGTTGTTTCGAAGGAAGGTATACAGGTGGACCAGAGTAAAGTTGAGGCGATCAGAGATTGGCCGCAGCCCAAGACGATAACAGAAGTTCGTAGTTTTCACGGGTTGGCTTCATTCTATCGAAGGTTTATACCACACTTTAGTAGTATGATGGCACCTGTTACTGATTGCATGAAGGGTAAACAGTTTGCATGGATGGAGGAAGCCGGGGTTGCTTTTGAGCGAATCAAAGAACTTTTGACGGCTGCACCAATTCTAATATTACCAGATTTTCAGTTAGTGTTTGAACTACATACTGATGCATCCAAGGTTGGAATTGGAGGAGTATTGAGTCAGAGGGGACGTCCGATTGCATACTTTAGCGAGAAGTTATCAGGAGCAAAGATGAGATATAGTACATATGATGTGGAAATTTATGCTGTTGTGCAATCTATTAAGCACTGGAGACACTATCTATTTCAGAAGGAGTTTGTTCTTTACACTGATCATGAGGCATTAAAGCATTTACAAGGTCAAGACAAGATTTCAGCGAGACATGCATCGTGGATTGCATATCTGCAACAATTTACTTTTGTTGTTAAACACAAGTCAGGGGTGACGAACCATGTGGCTGATGCTTTGAGTAGGAGGAGTCATTTGTTGACTACACTAAAGGTTGAAGTGAAGAGGTTTGAAATGTTACCAGAATTATTTGACAATGATCCTTACTTTGCAAAGTTTGTTGATAAAGTCAAGGATGGGGAGACGGATGAGTTTATAATGATAGATGGTTTTCTGTTCAAAGGAAATCGATTATGCATACCGGAGGGTAGTTTGAGAATGAAGATCGTAAAAGAGCTACATGAAGAAGGACACGTGGGTAGAGACCGTACATTACAGTTGATTTCACAATCTTACTTTTGGCCATCAATGAGGAAAGAGGTGGAGAGGTTTGTGGAGCGATGTCATATCTGTCAGATTTCGAAAGGAACTGCAACTAATGCTGGGTTATATATACTGTTACCTGTACCAATTAAACCATGGGTTGATGTGAGTATGGACTTTGTGTTGGGATTACCGAGGACAAAGCGTGGTAACGATTCCATTTATGTGGTGGTTGACCGATTTTTGAAAATGGCACATTTTATTGCTTGTAAGAAGACGGTGGATGCTGTTCATGTTGCTCAATTGTTTTTCAGGGAGATCTATCGACTTCATGGATTGCCAGAATCTATTGTGTCGGATAGAGATACCTGAGTCACTTTTGGTTGAGTTTGTGGAAAATGGTGGGAACGAAGCTGAAGTTTAGTAGTGCTTATCATCCGCAAACGGATGGACAGACCGAGGTTGTGAACAGATCATTGGGGAATTTGCTGAGGTGTCTTGTACAAGATAATCTGAAGAGTTGGGATGTGAAGTTATGCCAGGCAGAATTTGCTCATAATCATGCGGTGAATCGTAGTACAGGGTTCAGTCCATTCCAAATTGTATATTCCAGTTTACCGAAGGGACCGTTGGACTTAACGATAGTACCACAATCAAAGAAGACAGTTAAGAAAGCTGCTGATTTTGTTGATGGGTTGACGGAATGTCATAAAATCGTTCAGGGACGATTGGAGAAAGCAAATGAGAAATATAAACGATCTGCAGATGTGAAGCGAAGGAGTGTTGGATTTAACGAAGATGATTTAGTTTATGCAGTGTTAACAAAGGATCGTTTTTTAGTGGGCGCTTATAACAAGTTGAAAGCCAGAAAAATTGGTCCTGTAAAAACCGTGAAACGAATTAATGAAAACGCTTATAAATTGCAGCTGCCAGAGAATGTGTACACGTCGGATGTATTCAATGTTATACATCTTGTACCATATCATGGGGATGATCAAACTAATGTGGAAGAATATACAAATTCGAGGTCGAATTTCTCTCAACCTGGGGAGGATGATGTAGCTCAGGCCAGGAATGAAGGCATAAGTCGTACGCGACTTATGGAAGGGGCTATGAGTCGTGACCGATTCAAGGAAGCAGAACACATAAGCGACCGACTTAACATGATGGGTCACTTAAGTCGTGACCGACTTAAGAGAGTGGAAGACCTAACTAGTGGAGAGGTGCAGATTATCAAAGATATTAAGTCGCCAGGATGACCTACCGGGTTACGACCTAAGGGAAGTGCTGGGTTACGACCTAAAAGCTATAGGAGCAAGTGCTGGGAACGACTTAACGGAACAGGTGATAAGTCGTCACCGAGTTACGACTTAGTTAAGTCTCGTGAACGACCTAACGAGTCAGGAGTTAAGTCGCTGAGGATGGAAACCGTTGATTCTCTGCCGAGTTAATCTCTACCATTGGTTTCTTTAAGTCGCCGCATGCTTTTAAGTCGCTGTTCTGGGATGCCGCCAGTTTATAAGTCGTAGGTCGTATTTCTGTAAGTCGTATGTGTTGTGTAACATGTTGGTAAGTCGTTGAATAATGTAACTAGGTCGTTACCGACCTAAGTGAGTCGTTGTGTTGTACTTGTATTGTAATAAGTCGTTGTTTTATCTTAGGTCGTCGCCGAGTTAAGGTAAGTTGTAGGTCTGAAGCTATAAGTCGGAACCGACTTAAGAGTTGGTAATTTCTGTTGAAAATTTGTAACGCCTATAAATAGGCCGTGTGAGTCATTTGTATTGTTGTTGATTTTTGAATAAAATTCTCTTTTGATTGCTGTGTGCTTTCATCTAAATTGGTAGTTGAGTGTAATCTCCTATCTCCTCTTTCGGTTAATCGAGTGTGCTCGATTCAACGATTGCAGAAGCCGATTCACGGAATCAAGTGCGCTTGATCAACGCTTGAAGAATTGAAGATATTTGAACCTGGTATCGTGCGCGATCAATGAGTTCGGGATAGCTAGAATTCGGTATCTTCGGATCAACGAATTTGGGCATTTCAGTATCTTCCAATCCACCGATTACTACTTTCACCAATTGAAGATTGTTTTGTTTAATCCGCTGCGTCAGTTGTTATCATCAAAATCAATAACTAAGGTATTAACACGATGAATTCGACCAGACCGTCACACCAACAGCTAAGATGACATGTGAATGTTAATATTTGAATTGTTCAATATTAGTTACTCGTTGAATTCACACTTCTACATTACACAACTGTAATTTTGAATTCTCCAAAAAACCATGATTTAATTACTTTATAAAATGTTGTAAATTAATTAATATTTGAAAAATATTTATTATTATTTGATTTATTTGATATTTGGGAGTTGTTTGCAATTATTTGAATGCATATATAAATGATATATTTCTGTGCATCGATATACGATATCGATGTAACTTTGAAGGGTTTGAATAAAAGACAATTGCATAAAGGGATTAATGGTAACTTTGTGCCATTTAATGGCATTAAAGGATGACCATATCTTGGGAAGAGAAAGGGGTGGAGAGAGAGTGAAAAAATTAAGGGATCAATTTGGGAAGTTTTAATTGAAAAAAGGGAAAGGTTTCATTCTTCCAAATAAAACAAATCCACTAATTTTATTCTGATTCATTATTTCATTCATTTTATTTTCTCTCATCCTCTCCATGGCCATGGCCAAAAATCAATCTATCCCTCCTAAATAAAAATCAACTATAAATAAAATGAAAAAAATCAAATAAAATAAAAGCTAAGCGTTTCATCCTTCTTTTGTAGAGTTGGGTGTGGATCTAGTTAGTGATTTGAGGAGAAATCACATATAAAGGTATTACAAAGGGCAACACTTTTCAGGTTTGTTTCCTTTTGTTGATACTCATTCATGATGTTTAACCATGACTTAAATAAATCACTATATGTATATTGAATTGAAATTTGTTAAATCTATTTTAAACCTCTTATGTATTGTAATTTAAATGTAAAATCTATGTTGTGTATGATTTGTTTTGTGTGAAACTACTGTAGGATTTGAAATCATTAATTAATATATATTTGATTTGCTGCAAAATTTATGTAATGCCCCTAATATTATTTAAACTTTATTCAAGATATTTAATTGGATATATTAAATAGAATAATGTAAATGATTAAGGAGAATGAGATTTGGTTATTAATAAGTTCATGCCTTAGTAAACTGAGCAATAAGATTGTCGTGAAAAACTTAACATATAAGAGAATATATGAGAGAGCACAATAGGTAGATCTATGTTCTAAACCATAAAACCTCAAACCCTCGTATCATTCTCATTTTACATAACATCAAAACCATCAAAGGCTATTACACAAGGGAAAAGAGGGATGAAATCAAGGTAACTCAAGGAAGAGACTAAGGGAAACAAATGCAATATCAAATATCAACTCCAACAACAAATTTAAGGTGAATAATACATGAACCATCTCTATTTTCTTGTCCTTGAATTCGACTAAGGGCAGTATCCAAATTATTTTAATGATTTTTGCCAACTTATGGTTGTTTAATCATTGTTTGGATAGAATAATGATCATTTAAAAGAACTCCTTTCCGATACTTCTATTCTTGTGTTTCCCAAAGGGAACCAAGACTCTATTGTTTGTACCAATACTAGTCGTATTGGTTTTGGTGGCATTCTCTTGTAAAGGGAATGTGTTATCGCATTTGCTTCTTGACAATTAAAGCTTGTCGAGACTAGATATGCCACTCATGATCTAGTGCTCGCGGCTATTATTTTCGCTTTTAGAATTGACATCATTTTTTGGGAGAGAAATTTGTTCTCTATACCGATCATAAATTTTTGAAGTATTTATTTTCTCAAAAGGAACTTAATTTGTGTCAACAACGTTGGCTCGAGTTCCTTGCATCTTATGATCTTGTTATTCTATACTCCTGGAAGGGAAATCGTGTTGTCGGTGCCCTTAAGCCAAGAGCAACTAGCGGATGTTTCTTTGTTGATATCCGAATGGAATGATCTCGAAATTTTATCCACTTGTGAGATTCGAGATCGTGAATCTGATTCATGTTCATCTCTTGTTTTATGTAGCCTTGAGGCTCATCTTTCTCTTTTGGACTATACCTCTTTTGGCTAAACTCTATGACAAAGTGTTAAATTGCATGGAGTTTCTACTTCTACTATTTGCAGTAGTGATCCATTATTTTACTAGTGGATTTTGGTAAGGTCTTTAAAAAGCTTTGGGAACAAAGCTTAATTTTAGCACCGCTTATTGTCCTCCGTTCGAGGGACACATCGAGCGTGTGAATCAAACTCTAGAAGATCTTCTTCGTGCATGTGTACTTGATTTTGGTGGAAGTGGGAAGATCATATTTCTCTTGATTGAGTTTTCTTCCTATAATAGCTTCCAATCTAGTATTGGTATGGATCCTTTTGAGGCACTCTACGAAAGGCCATGCCGATTTCCTTCGTGTTGGCTTGAAGCCGGTGAGAAGTTGGTTTTAGGTCCAGATTTTATTGGTGTTCATTTGTGTTTCACCTATGATGGGTGTTGTGCGTTTCAGTTGATCGAGAAAGTTAGCACCTCGGTATGTTGGTCCATTTCCCATCACCGAACGTATTGGTTTTGTGGCTTATCGCTTTTTATTACCGGCTCAATTTTCTGCTATTCATGACATCTTCCACATCTCTCAGCTATAAGAATGCCTTAGGGATTCCGATTCTATTCTTGAGCCCGGTGTAATTGTAGAAGTTGAAGTTTCACCAAGTTTGACTTATGAGCAACATTCTATTCGTATCGTTGCTTCGGAGGTTAAACGCCTTCGAGATAAAGATATTTTTCTTGTGAAAGTTCAATGGCCCTCAAATCCTAAGGATTTCTCTTGGGAATCCAGAGAATCCATTGAGCGAAGACATCCGGACTTACTCTTTCGTACTCTTTTATGGTGAACTTCATACTTCAAATTTTCTTTTGTGTTGATATGCTTTTATGGTTGTTACTCTTTATTTTCTTCTTAAGTATTGCGAGGACGCAATTTCTTTAAGGAGGGGAGTTTGTAACAACCCGCATATTTTACGATTGTATATTTAAATATTTTATTTAAATATAGCATCATTAGTCGGATTATAGTCTGAAAAGCTACTTTTTGCAAACAGTCAAATTAGGACTCGAGACCACTTCCATTGGGTTCAAAATGCCATTTGCGACGTTTTTGCGTATAAACATCGATATGTTTGGAGTTGAGTGAATTTTGTTATTTTTCGCTTAGGGCTTTGGGTTTGGGTTTCAGCCCAATAATCTAACACAAGACCCTAGCTCCACCCCCTCTTCTCTTCATTCACTTCCATTTCCTGATACCTTCAAGCTTTAGAAAAAATGGGGGAAGAGAAGAGGAATTAGAAATTCCTAAGCCCTAGATTCATTTGCAAACTCAAGTTCTAGCTCCAACATCACAAAGAAGCTTAGGTAAGCTCCCTCTTCATCTTCTCCATCTCTTCTCCTCTCCAATTTCAAAAATTTCCTAAACCCTAACTTAAGAAATGTTTTTCTATTTGAGCTTAGATTGAAACTCCTTGGGTTAAGATTGAAGAGTGATTGTTCTTGCCTTGCTCTATAGCTTCTCTCTTGTGTTTTTGGGTTTAAAGGTGAGTTCTTTAACTCACATCTATGTCTATAGCTATCTTTGTTGTTAGGTATGAATTCCTAACACTTGTGCATATTCATTTGCTTTTGATTTGAATTGATTTGGTGAACATTTCAATTTTTGGTGTTTTGAAGTCAAAACTTTGAAAATCCTAGCTTTGATTTATGAACATGCTTTTGGTGGTGTATCGAAGAGCCTATAGGGCTGGGTTGTCGATTGGCTAAAACCCTTAAAGCCCATTGCTCGTCTGATTGCAAATGGTGAGAGTTCGCTCTTCATTTGATAGGCTGGAAAACAGTTTCAGTGCCAGCCAGTCGACTGGCCTCTGCAGTCAGTTGACTGACAGCAGGAACTGAAACTTTCGGGTTTCTGGATCAGTCGACTGACTGTAGAGGCCAGTCGACTGATCTGCTTGTTTTTGCCTATTTTGCCTATTTTGCTTGAGGTTTTAATTTTTATCGATTCATGGTTATCCGATTTATTGTTATCATTTATTATTGACTTTGATGACTTCTTTTTCGGGACTTTTGAGAATATCCATTTTGATGGATTCGGTATTGATTTCTTTGGATTTGATTCACGTCTTCGAATGTGGATTTTGGTGATTGATTGTTTCTACAATCATTTCTATGATTTGTCACTTTATAATATAAATGTTTTCTATACTAGTAGTAAATATTCAAACTCTTTTTCAAAGATGATTTCAACTCTATTTTTAAATATAAAGCTTGTTTTCAAAACCGTTTTCCAATCTATTAGTATATACAAACCTTTACCTCATTCGTATGAGAAATCTAATTAAACGGCTTAGTAAAACAAGTGGTATGAAACGCTTGCGTTTACTTTGTCGGTTAATTCTTGGACTTGTTCGATTGAACTCTTGTGACAATTTTCGAGTGGAAATCTACAATCTATTCGTAAATATTTAAGTTAAGCTAGTGGTTATGGGACATGAAGCTAAACTCTTATATTTACTAGCTTAGTGTGGTTCACACTTCTTGATGATCGATGATGGTCATTTTACGGTTTAGACTAGCGATATGCAATGTCTCTTTGTTCACGTGGGGGACTGTACCCCAATTTATGGAGCTTCGTCTCATTTCTTTTATGGGCTAGCGATTCATGTTCTTTTATGGTGTTCGGTTCATCGGATGTACCATTATTGTGCTACATCGATGTCTCGGCTTTTCGGTTCATTGGATGTACAGTTATTGTACTACGTCGGTGTTCCGAATTATTTGAGTTTCGGTGCATTGGACGTACCGTTATTGTACTACGTCAATGTACCGGCTCTATGGTTAGCGACCATGGAATAGCGTTTCGTTTGTGATACATGTGTTTGAGAGTTTTCATGCTCCCGTTTGTGATAGGCCTTCCCCTTTTGTGATTTCTGGATTTCTTATTGTGATTTCTAGAATTTGTGCTTCGCCAATTTTTTTATGCGATTGGCATTGATATGTTGTGTCGATATTTGTGTTTTGGTGAATGATTTAAAGAATGTGATTCTTTTTGGAGTTTTGAGATGATTTGAGATATTGTATGATTTTTGTTGTTATTTGATGCATACTTGACATAGTATGGCATTTTTGGTTATCATACATTTTCGGTCATATCTCTTATCCTATATCATTTTATCTGATATTTATAGCTAGACTGATCCGTTTATTATTTTCTTCTTAAATAATACTCGGGTCAGACCGAGATATTTCAGGTGCTTCTACTTGACTTCTTATCAGGGTTTATCATCTGGTCTTTTGGCTAACTGCTTTAGCATAGTAGTTTTTGTTAGTATACATTTGAAATAGAGACTCCTTGTTGTATACTTATTCTTTTGTATAGCACATGTATCTATTCTTTTGTGATGTAGTGGATCTAGTTTGACCACTACTTTGATGTACACTTCTATGAGATATATTCATATCTGATTCCGCCTTTGTGATATAAATGTCTGTGGCTGATTTGTGTTATGTTTATTTCTATATTTGTTTCCGAAGGCCTCATAGCCACTGTGTGGTAGCTTTGAGTTTGTATTTGATATGTCGGATTTCCTATTGAAATGAAATGTAAGTTAAACTATCTGACATGTCGGTACTCGCATAAAACAATTACACAGATGGTCGCTCCTCAACAGCCTTATTCTTCACGCTAGTCGACGGCATTACCCAGTAGTGTCATTGGCTAGCGTAACCATAGAGGTGGGGGCGTCACAAGCATGGTACGTTAATGTTTGAGCAAAGAACAAAGGAAAAAAAGAGGAAATAGCTCCGACTAGACCTTCCGAAAGAGTCGAAGGGATGTGACAGCCAAGTTCAGAAAGCCTCAGAACCTTTCAAAGGTGTCGAAAGGATGCTACAATCAAGATCTAGACGGTTCTTACCTTTCGAAAGAGTCGAAAACTCCCTGCCGCCTTCAGCAACTATCTATCGACTAGGTGATTCCATATGCATGAAGACCTTTCGAATGAGTCACAGCAACACCTTTCAAAGATAATGAAGAACGACTCTTTGTATATGCGCCAAGCCTTTCGAAACCAAAGGTTTCGCCTTCATTCGAATCACTCGAAGGCATTTATCGGCTTCAACAACACTTTTGAAAGCTATACCAAGCGTTTCGAACCAGTGGAAGCCATTATTGTCCAGGGAGGTTCCGCATAAAGTCACAAACAAGAGTTCAGAAGCAACCAACAGTGTCAAAATCATCAGCATTTCAACACCATCGAAATCATCAAACATAGCCTATCGACAGAGTCGGAAGCTCTTACAAGGCAACACAAAGGAGAGAAGTGCAGCCGTTACTTTCAACAAAGGCGGAAGCTCCTAGAGTTAGATTGGCAGCCACCTTTCGACCAAGTCAAAAGCATCAGGGTCGAAAGGTGCTAACCCGCATCTATAAATAAGACCCAAGAGGTTAGATTTTGGGGATCCGATCCTTTCCATTCTAAACTTGTGTTTTCTTAATCAAGAGAGTTCTAAACCCTAATTTCTAAACTCATTTGGGGATTTTGAGTAATAAAATCATCTTTAGCCTGCGAAAGGGAAGTTGTCAATTTTACATATTACTTTACTATTTTTAAAGCTTTTATCAGGTTTAACATTGTGTTTCAGGTGTCGCCTATATCGAAAGGACCCTTATAACACAGTCAAAACCTTGCATATTTCAAATAACTTCAGTTAAATGCTTCAAGTTATCTTCCCCTGGGTTACTGCTTTCGACAAGGTTGAAACCTAACCAAAGTCCACTTAAACCTTGGATTAACAGAAGGAACCTAAGGATCCTGCTTTTGACAAGGTTGAAACCTAGTTCTAAGTTATTCCAATTTGTGTTTTCCAATCCAAACCCAGGACATTTAAGCCCATAGCTTTCGACAAGGTCGAAACCCCAACTCCAGATTCCTGGTCCAAGTCTTAAAACCTAATCAACACTGCTTTCGACAGAGATGGAACCCCTATCTCAAATTCTTGGATAAAGTCCTAACCACACAACAACTAGAACCTTCGAGTAGGTTGAAACCAACCAAGGCAAACCTTATCCATGGTATTTCAACTGAATCGAAAGGAAAGCTTTCAAAGGAAGGTCCACACGATTTCAAAAGGGTCGAAAGGTTGTAAAGTAAGGAAACCAACCATTTCGACTGCGTCGAAAGGTCAGCCTAAATAACTTTCTATTACAGTAGTTTATTCGAAAGGGAATTCAAGGAGGATATACACATCTCACTCTTCTTCATCTACCTAAGGGGTAAACCTTGTTCCTAATGTAATTTTAGGGTGTTGACAAGATTTCTTGTTAACATTTTTGGTGCTAGAAGGAGGGCTCGAACCTTCGACTTGGTTAAACACCCAACACTATTATTCTCTAACCCCACTCAACCTTATCTCAAGTTCATCTACTTTGGTTTAATTATGGCTAAAATAATTAAGAGATCCGAGCAAGGGTCATCCGAACCATGATTGATAGGATTCTCCCCAATAATCATCAGGGATTCCAACCAAAACGAAGAGCAAAGGCTAAGGCTAGAAGCTCTAAGAATTATAAACAAGAAAAAAACGAATCATACGATCTTGAGAAATGGGGCTTAAACCCCTTTCATGTTGGCCCCATTCCTATCTTTGCATTAGGAAAAAGAACAAATGGAAGTGATAATATATTCAACCAAATGAGAAGAACCATCCAACACTATTCCAAAGGCATAATGTTTGAAAAAGAGATAATGGTTGATTATAACGCCTTTGCAAATAAGTGGCAACAGCCAATTAAAACAAAAACACTTCCTACACAAGAACTACAAAGGATGGTAAAAAGAAAAGCAAACAAAGAGTGTGAAATTATAAGGCCAAGAAACAAAAAATCAAAGAGCCATCCTCAAGAATCAAGCTTCAAGTCTAGACTTCCTAAAGAATGCAATCTGACAACATCCATAGAGAATGTCTGCTTGCTAACTAAGGATGAGCTCAATTATTGGCCATCATAAAAGAAGAAGCCAAAACATGAAAGGAATCTAGGGGATCCTATTGTCACTATCACATGATGAATGACCATCAAACTAATAATTGCAGAGCCCTAGAGGGAATGATCATCAATTTCTTTCGACAAGGAAAGATTCATGAATTTTTAAAGAGAACTTGAGAAATAATCAATAAAGAGTAAATTTTCAAAGAAAAATCTACATGCTTGGGAGTGAAATGCTCCTTATATTTGGATACTACCTAAGATGGTAGTATACCTAAGATGGTAGATAGCCTATGTCCACGCCGGGATGTCCAGGGTAGAGCACCTCCTTGAGGGAGGGTGGAGTAAGCCTTTAGCCGCACCATAAGATGGCTAGGTTAAAGCACCGAACAAGCCGTTGGTCGCGCCTCTGGTCAGGCCAAGGCACCTCCTGGAGGGAGGACGGAGTAAGCCTTCATCCGCACCATAAGATGGCCAGGGTAAAGCATCGAACAAGCCCCTATCTGTGCCATGCTATGACCAGGGCAGGGCGCCTCCTGGAGGGAGGTCGGAGTAAGCCTTTATCCGCGCCATAAGATGGCTAGGTTAAAGCACCAGACAAGCCTTTGACCGCATCTCTGGCCAGGTCAAGGAGCCTCTTGGACGGAGGTTGGGTAAGTCCTTGGTTCCAACCTCTAAGAATGAGCTAACAAAGAGCACAAGACAATGGATTAAGATGTCCAGGCCCAAGAAGAGGCCCATTAAAAAATGGACTAAGATGTCCAATCCCAAAACGACGCTCATCAAATAGTGGACTGAGATGTCCAAGCCCAAGAGGAGGCTTGTTAATCCGCCTTTTAGCAAGGCAGCATACAAGCGGATTTAACCCAATCGACTGTATGGTTATCGAGGTTGTTATATTATGGGTTTGATTCGGATGAATGGATGGACAATTAATTACGGATAATAAATATGAATATGAAGTCAAGATTCGGCACAGTCAATGGATAAACGATGCTGGGTACTTGGAATATGGATTTCGACAAAGGATGGGTTGCTTAGAGTTTGCTTCGAGTCACCATGTGGTTTGCTTTGGGTCAGGAAGGGGTTTACTTCGGGTCTCTATGTGATTGGCTTCGGGTTGGTGTGAATGGTTGCTAGGGATCGGCGTATTTGAGAGAGGCCGGCATCACATGGGGTCGGTGTTGAAACTACTTCGGGTCGGCATTGTTGGGTCTTCGGGTCGGCAAAGCTTTGGGGTCGACAAAGCATCAGGTCAGCATTTACTTCGGGACATCATATAGGCTGCTCCTGGTCGGCATGCACTCAGCTTCGTGTCGGCTATAGGAGCATGGGGTCGGCATTGAAGGTGGAGTCATATCACATATGGGGTCGGCATCGAGGAGAAGCACTTCGGGTCGGCATGTGCTTAGCTTCTGGTCTGTATTAGATTCTGGGATCGGCATACAATTTAGGGGGATCGGCATTTGGTTGGACTTCGGGTTGGTGTGGCAATTACTTCGGGTCAGTGTTGGGAATGCTTCGGGTCGGCAAGGCTTTAATATGGGGTCGGCGTTGAGAAAAGATTAGAAAGGGTCGGCCTAGGCTGGTTACTTCGGGTCGGCTACCAATCTACTTTGCGTCAGCAACAAGATTACTTTGGGTAGTCATCGAGGCAACTTCAGGTCGGTATGTTATCAACTTGAGGTTGATAGTGTTAGACGATTTGGGCTCGACAATCGTGATGGTAGGCCCATAAAGGTGAGAGGCCCTGTAGCCGAGATTTCCCATATAAATACAGTAGGTGGGGCTCCATTCTGCTTCTCTTCATCTTCTTCTACAAAATGCTACTCTGCCAATTTTGTTTCAAAAATTCCAGATTGTAACTATAATCAGATTTTAGTATAATAAAAAGGAAATTTCTGTGGTGGACGTACGCCGGAGTTTGCCGAACCACTATAAATCTTGTCTTTTTTTACTTTCATTTTAATTTTGGTCAATTTTTCTTTATTACGTGCTTAATTCAAAGTAGTAGTCACCAAGAAATATATTATAAAGGGCGTTATGGACCATACATTGAAATTTTTTTTTTAATTGCATAGATATAATATGTTAATTCACAAAGTTCTTGCATAGATACATATACTCTATCTGTGGTATGCGACTGGATTGGTGCTTTCATTGGCAATTGGGTGATTGTGACCAAATTTGGCGCAAGCAAGACTCATTAAATAAAAGACTGAGATGTTCAAGCACGAGAAACGGCATATCGTATTAAGGACTAAGACGTCCGAGCTCAAGAGGAAACTAAACAAATTACTTCTATACAAGACCCGAAGGGTTCATGCATCAAAGGAGTAGAACATAACTCCACTTATTAATACATAAATCTGGATTTTGGGACACTCATTTCTGAATTTCATCAATTAATACTCGAATCTGGGTTTCAGGTTTTTATCAATCACTAACTATCTTTATTATACCCGAATCTGGGTTTCAAGACTATTACTTATTTATGCCCTAATCTGGGTTTGAGATTTCAGTAATGGATTTCTATTTATCCATCATAAATGCCCGAATCTGGGTCAAAGAATATTCTCGAGAAGATTATTATTATAAGTTCCCGTTAATACCTGAATCTGGGTCTCGGATTTCTAAGTTTTCAAATTTCATTAATACCCGAGAATGGGTCATTGGGTTTCTACTACTAATATTCAGATAATGATTTCTGGATTTAGCTCCTTATTAAATATCTCTTGAAAATTACTCTCCAACATTTATACCCTTACTATAGGGTGGGATTTCCTATCAACAGAATTCAGGCATTCCAGCCAAATGGGTGAAGTTAAATTCTTAATTATTTCTCATGACAATTAAAGATGGGATTTAGACATTTGATATAAACTACTTTTCATGCGATTAACAAGATAATCTATGCAAATGATATATATAGACTTGCATGTCAATTTCAAGCTAACAATTGAAAATATTGTTTGCTTCATACATTTTAGGGAAATCAACACAGCAAATATAAATGAAAGATTCATCAAGTACAGAAACCAATGTATGAACTATCAAACGAGCACTTCAGAAATGACATTACATAAAAGAAGCACAAATCAGGTGATATTTTCCAAGTTTATATGATTTACATAACTCATGAAATTGTTTACAAAACTTATAAAGTTATTCACATATATACAAGACATGTCTATACATTTCGAAGATACAAATATGTCGTAAGTCTTGAGTAGCCTTGCTAAGATTCTCAGTAATCGAAGGATCAAATATGTAACGAATTGCGGTGCAGAGAACTTATTTATGTTTCTTTTCCTTCTTTCTTACCTTTTCTATGTCACTGATTGCATCAATGTTTGTCTTCAGAGCGCGGTTGAACTGTTTGCGCCCCTAAAGGTCTTGTTTTCGCTTTTAAATTCGGCAACGCGCTTCTGAAGGAAGTAATTATCACGTTCAAGCTTATGAATCTTGGCGGCATACTCATTAATACTCTAAGAATACTTCAATTTTTGTTGCTCATCAAAATACTTAGCTATTTCGAACTTAACTTTCCTATACCAGTTATCCACAACATTCTCATCTAAACCTGGGTTAGGGTAAATCATTGTGAGAAATTTCTGAGTAGCGAGAAAAGTTGACCTTGTAGGTCTGGTAAACAAGGGAGTAGTGCGAGGGACCGGTAAATCAATGCTCGAAACCTTGTATCCCATAATATATTCCAATGATTCGCACTGTGCTTGACTGTCCTTCAATTTCAACACCAATTCGTCAATTTGTTTAATAAGTTCTGACATCTTATGATCGAAGTCGATTGAAGGGTTTGACTTTACTTGTCACTTCAGTGAAGAAATCATTTCATCTTTGCTTTTGACATCGGCCTCTAGAGAGGCAATTTGATCCTTAAGATTACTAATAATGGTTTTCTGAAGTAGTTATCTTTTATGTCATTTCAAAGCTTCGGCATTGCCATGGAAGCGTGCTAGTAAGATATCACCAAGGGGTTCACTCCTTCCATGTTCGTTTAACAGTTTAGCTATAAGATTAGCGAGGCATGATGTTAAATCAAGAGAGAGAGGAGCTGTAGATAATTGTAACTCTTATTTAAGCAAAAAAGAAACAAAATAAAGTCAAAATCAAGATGAAAAATCTCTTTATTATTATAATAACAGATTACAACTCAAACAACAACGAAGGTAAAAGATACAATAAACAATTTATTTACATCTAAAGCTGAGAAACTAATTTCTAACTATATCTAATGAATTAGAGGAAAGGGTAACTATTGAATCAAAAAGAATATTAACTCCTTCAGAAGTGATAACTGGTGGACATCTGCTATAGTCCCACTTCCCAGTTGGAGGACTATCACGACCACAAATTAACTTAGAATGGAATGTCCTGATTTCCTTAAGAAGTTTATCCTTTTCATCACCAGGAAAATCAAAGCGAAGATGAGGATATTCCAAGTAAAGTTTTTGTAAATCTCTAAGGAAGCAGTATCTTGCTAGTTTTAAAGATTTTAAAATTGATGTCTTTCCAAGATAAAATGGTCTCAATTTAACGTACTGACTTAAATGGTCTCTAGAAACAAGTTGGCAAGACGAAAAATCATTTTGTGATAATATAATAAGATGAAGCTAAGCATAAAAAGCAAGACTAAAACAAATATTTATAAATCAATACATTGTTGCATGTTTTCAATTATTCATCTGGTTTATACAAAACAGACTTAGAAAATAATTCAGAGACAAATTTGTTCTTGTAGTGCTTAAAGCTTTTCAGAGGGAGATCTTCGGGAATCGATCTGACCCATGGTAAGTTCCAACAAGCTCCAAGGTGCAAATCAGATCCGAATTCATCCAAGTATCTCTTATGGAAATGCCCAAGTACACCCCCACTAAATTCGCCTAAATATGAAAAATCAATAATTGAGCGCTATAGTAAGCCTTATATAAGAAGTTGATTAAAATATCTCTTTCTTCAATCAGCATCCAAAATAAAGTGATTAACTCTCAGTTTTCTTTTAGGAGAGCGACATAGTGGAGGCGCTCTCTCTTTAGTAAGGGGGCAGCTTTTTTATGCTTAAAAGACGCCAACACTGATGCACTTCTATCAAGCCTATGATACTTATCGAAAAGTACATTATGCTCCCTTACTTGTCTAACTCCCTATATAATCTGTTTATTTCTGCTTGTTTTCTCTAAAGTTAGGTTTTATAGGGGAGGACGGATTTCTTCCCTATCTAAATAAAAGAACTACACTATTATGACTTTCGAAGTAAAAGTTGTTTAAACAAAGAGTCCCATACCTAAGATACCAGGACAAAAGTTTGAGAAACCTGCTCCTTTTCTCTTGGTTCTTCAACATTAATAGAAGCAAGATCCTCTTGAGGAGCAAAGGGAGCAGCGGACTCAAGCGGCGTAGCTTCATGAGGAGATGGCGCTTTTTCAAAAGATTTTCTGCTATTATCTCTGTCTTTATCAGAGGTTTCAGTGTGGCCTCCTCCATCACCACCTAAGCCTTGGTTGCCGTTATTATTATCATCGCCGTCATCATTGTCATCCTCATTATCATCGTTGTCACCATTTCCCTTGTTCGACGGCTAAATCTTCTATCGGTTTAGAAAAAAATAGCCGAAAAATTTAAATTAAAAATTAACCACAAGCCCACATCGTACAATTTTAGCACGTGGCAAGTACGGGTCGATCCGCAGTGAATTGTCTAGATTTAAAATTCTATTCAATTAAATTAAACCAAGATTTGAAGTTGTGTTAAGCTAAAAAAATGTAAAAACTAACAAAAACTAGAATGGATAAAAATATGAGAGTTTAACGGAAATTTAGAGGCAAATCTCTTCTCATGATCACATAAATCAACAAAATGAAATTATGATCTCTCTTTTGTTCATTAGTGAATTCAGTTGATATGTTTATCAATAAGTATGGAATATTTATGCTATTAATTAGCCCAATATAAAGCATCAAACTTTAACATACCCACTTTTTAACTCTCATGAAAATGACAATGAACTTGAAAATAAAATCTATTCTAAGCATGATCTATTAACTATTGATTAGAAATATAGACCATCAAATTTTGATTTTAAAATTCACTTCATTACCATAATCATATGTAGATGAAGAGGTAATTTGTTTTTGTGTTTATTTAAACATAATCTATTTGGTGTCAATAACATAGACTGTCAAATTCAAAGTTAAAAGAACAAAGTTAAACCACATCAAATATTTCCACTAAGCACAAAAGGAGATCAAGAGTTATCAAAATGTTGAATCTACATGATTAAGAGAGCTTCATTACCTCTAAATTGAATGGGTTTAACCTCTCATATTTATTTTCATTTCAACAAATGTAGATTGCAACATGAAATAAAAACAAGAGGAAAATGCAAATTAGGTAAGAAGAAAGCTAATTAAAATAAAATAAAAACTAATCTACTTGTATAGATAAAAAGATCTACATTACTAACATGAAAAGTATAAGAGCTTGTAACTAGAAAAGAGCATGAATTAACATTGCATAAGAAAAAGTTACATAAAACAAAATGGCTAAGTAGCCATGAAAGAGAGCTTATAATTTATTTTTGAGCCTAAAACTAAACTAACTAAAGAGAAAGCTTAAAGGAGACTAAGAGATTAATTATATGAACAAATGGGGTATTTATACAAGTTTGAAATCCTAATGCATATTTTTGGGGACTACCCAAATACCCCTCTAGGAAGTGTGGCCTCTAAGTTGTCATTAGCATGAGCTTAATCCACCTTACATGTACATGTAACTTTAATCTCTATTAGCATGTGCATTAGCTCCTAATTATACATCATGGTAAGTGGGTAGGCGTGGTCCTCCATGATACATGTGTTTGAATTATTTCCATCTTCATTCCTTTGTTTCCTCTTGTGCACGCATATTTTCCATGAAGCCTCTTGTAATTTCCCTCCAATTTTCCTGCAAATAAAAATAAAATGTGGAAATAAATATTCTTAAATTAATATATGCACAAAATGACTATTTTCCCCCTATATGAAGATGAATAAATGATGATATGAAAATAATTGAAATATTGGTTTAAACATGTTAAAATACCATATATGGTCATTTATTTAATTAAATTTGATTAAATGTGGAAGTAAAAATATGCACATTTACGTGCACATCAAATACCCCTACACTTATCTTTTTATTCGTCCTCGAATAAACTAAAACTAAGATAAATCTGTTTTCATAGGAAGCACGATTGCATTGAGCATATGCAACAAGCTGTTAAACCTCTAGGTGTCCCTAGGAGGACGAGTGTTGTCTCGTGAGGGTTTTTAGCAGATACTATCCAAAAATCCAAATGCAAAGTGAGAAATTTCTAAATGCAAGACTTATTTACAAGAAGATGAATGTATGTTTTTTGAAAATATTCACAAATGAATAATTTACTTTTAAATTGACACAAATAAGTTAAATATAAGTTCTAGTCATTAACAAGAAATTTAAGTCATTTACTCGTCAAAATTTCCTATAAAAATTAAGTTATGATAACAAATAGAATCTAGTTTGGCTAGTTGTTTCGGCTGATACATAGTGCAACTATGAAATGGATACATAGTTGATTATCAAAGTCGATCAAAGTGGTATTTTCATTTCTTTTGAATAACAAGTCAAATCAAATAAGTAAAAATGTGCTCGTATTTCAATTGCTTACTCTCTCTTTATTTGAAATTTTTATTGATATTAACAATATTTACGGATGCCTAACTCAGAAAACTGAGGCCAAATATATCAGTCATGCACTGCCTTGTGGGCTTATGTGAGGGGATTACAAAGCATGGAAAGTGAACATACAAGTGTGTACACCTATGGACTGTATGCATTAAAATGAAAGAATTTTTATATAATATACCTAACTCAGATAAACTAAGGCCAGATATACCGATCGTGCACTGCCTTGCGGGCTTACGTGAGAAGGGTACTGAGCACGGCAAGTGTACACTTGCATGTGAACACATGACTTGAGGTGTTAATAAAAATTATATACATATATACAAATATATTTTTGTTATATATATATATATATATATTTGTTTGTTTTTGCTTTTTTGAAGAGAGAGTTTTGCAAAATTATCTTAGCACCATTTAACTTAGAAGATAAAAAATGTTATATCCTTTTCTTTAAAATCCACCACTTTTTTAAACAAAGATTTTCAATTAGGATATACTTCATAATTATCATTATGAACCTTCCTACATACTAGTTCAACCATTGTTATTTGTAATCAAACTTCATTTTTATTTTTGTTTAGACAAATAAATTTTAAAAATTTCAATTTAATAACCAAAATCCTAAACTTATCCAATAGTGTTTGTTTATAAGTAAATCAAAACTCTAGAAAGAAACTTTGTTTTGGATTTTTTTTGAATTTTTTTAGTTTTGGAAAGAAAATGCAAAAAATAAACCATGAAAAATCAAAAGGAAGATGAGACTTCCCCCACACTTGATTTTGATTGTGTCCCCACAGTCAACCCAAGTGAAAATAGAAAAATAAAAAAAAACTAAGAATAAAAATGTGGCCTATATTTACATGAAAATGAAAAGATTATTATTTACAAGACATCACAAAATATACTATTAAAGAGTAAATGAAATGGTCTTTCAAAGACCAATTCGTTTGTCTCATCAAGTATGAGAGACATAGCTTAAACACCGAAAACCAAACCATAAAAGATTTCAAAGTTGAATGTTGATTTGGAAAAACGAATGTCGTTTTATTTTCGATGATTTTTGGGGTCGACAAAACAATTGGTTGAAGTTCAAGTTTATTTTCACTAAATTGAAATTCAAGCTTATCATTGAAAACTTCTTCAGAATTGTTGAATTGAAATCAAAATGGTGATTTAAATCTTCCCATTTAGAATTCAACAACTCATCTTCGAAAAGTCCAAAGAATTTATGTTCACAAAACTTGTCTTCCTTTATTAAATTAATCACGACTTCATTGCATATATCAAGTTCAAAATCCAAAGTTGTTGTACTTAATTTTTCAAAATCGAAAAAAGGAAGATCAAATTTTAAATCAAGTTCCACACTCTTAAAAGAATTGAAATCTAACTCAATTACCATATTTTCAACAACTTCATTAAGATTAACATTTTCAATTTCAAAAGTGGTTATTCGAAAATCATCAATGTTGGTAAAATATGGATTATTATTTGAATCGTCACACATTCGAATATGATTTTGTTTCTCACGTTATTTCATGTAGGTTTCAAACAACAAATATGCGTGTTCTTTGTGAATTTCATCCATTTTCTCAACAAAATTAAATTTATAATTATTAACTTGAAAAGTTTCAATTTGAAATTGTTGAGAACAAAAATTGTCCATTGAACCATAGTCGAGATTGTTCTCATTGCAAAAATTATTTGAAAAGCGATTTCCATTTATGTTTCGATTTTAAAATTCATTTTGGAGTTCGAATTTGTATTGTCATGAGTTATAATTGAAATCATTTGAACTTTGAAGTGAATTCAAATTTTGATTATCTTGAAAACTTTGACTTGAGTTATTGCACCAATATAAATTACACAAATCATTTATCGTTTGATTTTGTTATGTAGAGAGTTCAAGCAAAGACGAAATCGTTCGAATGCTATTTTCAAGATTTGAGGATTGGTCATTATTTTGAAAATGTGGTGGTTCAAAATTTGAATTGTTTACACAATAGTTGTTATTAAAATATCCATAAGAATATGGATTGAAATTATATGGATTATATTGATTTTCACAACTATCGTAAAATTCACGTGAGTAGGGAAATCGAGACATTTTCAAAAAAAAAATTTCTTCTGTATTTGGATTTATTTTTTGGATGTTTTTATAAAGGAAAACTATTTACCAAAGGGAATTTATTTTTCAAAAGGGAAAGTTGACATTTGTTTTGTTTTTTTATTTTTAAATTTTTTTGTTTTTGAAAAGGTTTTATATTTTTTTTGGATTTTTGCTTTTCTAAAAAAAACTAACTCAATTTTTTATTTATTTTTGATTTTGATTAAAAAATTTCAAAAGAAAGGATTTTAAAAACTAAGTTAGGGAATATTTACAATTTTTTTAATTTTGGATTCTGAATTTTTTTTTAAAAAATATGCATGAATTAATGCAACTGAATGAATGCAAAGGACTTAATTACAAATTTCTATCCTAAGTAACTCCTAACCCAAAATTGTATAATCACACTTTGTCTTAATCTAACGAGATAGTTCTTAGCCAGGTAATTGACAGAATTTATCGGTGCACCATGAATCACCGTAGCAATCAGCCGATGGTTTAAGTACCTTCAGAGAAGCAACCACTATAATATTTACGAATCACCGTAATATTTATAAGTGGTTATTGCTTTTCCATAGCCTAGACACCAAGAAATTAAATTGTCGAAAGATGACAACTTGTCAATATATAATTAAGCCCTAGGTGAGCTCGTCACCCTTAAGTTCGATGTCAAATCGTCATTATTATTCAAAATTCTAAGATGAAATGCAAAACAGATATTAAGCGTGTTTTTAACAATGCAACTACAATGAATTTTTTTTAAAATTTTTGAATTTTGGTTTTTTGAAATTTTATATATATATATATATATATATATATATATATATGCAAATGCAAGCAACCAACAATGTAGATAAAATAAAATGGAGATTTAGAACATGATACCAGAGCATGCAGATTATTAGCAATTTATTTTTATTTTTTCTTAACGGCGATTTTTTTAAGCAAGCAAACAAGCAATTATTTTTGGCAAGCACTTCTTCTATTTGATATTCTGCTTTTGCAACCTGAAATTAGAAACAAGATATACACAGTTTTTTTTCTTTTTTATATATTTCTATATATATATATATATATAAGGATGGAACTTAAAGCAATTTAAAACAAAACAAAACAAATTTAAAATTAACTTTTTTTGAAAGGATAAAACAAAACAAAACTAAAAACAATGTAAACAAAACAAATTAAGCAAAACAAAAGAAAACTAATTAAAAGAAAAAATATATTTTACTCGGGCCTTAAAACATCTAACCCGGCCCACTAACCAATTCTTTATTTTCACAAACTTCTCACAACTCTTCGATTAAAAAAACGATGTAGAGCACCAAAAGTTTATTCCCAAATCGAATTTAATTTCACAAATAAAATTGATACTTTGCGTTACTTACTGAGGGAGGCGATGGAATTGAATATCACAAATCGAACTAAATTAAGTTGAATTAAAAGAAAGAGGGAAATCAATTGGAGTTGATGGTTTGTGGAACTGAGGGAGGCGATGGAGTCGCGGTTGGTAGTTACCGGGTTGCTGATTTTGGGAGAGGCGGTTTCAGGTGAGGGTTGAAGCAATTGGAGGTTTCTGGTCATAGTGTTTTGGTGATTTGCAGAGGCTGATGGATGGTGTAATTCAAGGTAAAGGTATGTTGCTGTGACGTAGGGGTTGGAATTGATGTATGATAGTGGTTGTTGGATGATGAAGTAGAATGAGACAAAGGATGGCGGCAGTTGAATGTGGAGAAGTTTGTGGCAGTGAGTATTTTGAGAATGTGGTGGTTGAAGGGTGTTTGAAGGATTGTATTGGGGATGTTGATGGAGTTCCTGTGGTAGAGAAACAGTGCAGCGATGGCCGAAGAATTGGTATGTGAGGATGGATGAGATGTGAACGGCCCGTAAAAATTTACGGTTTTACAACGTAATTAATTAAAAATTTTGTGAAATTTTTAAATAATTGAATTTGATAATGAAAATTTGATATTTGAAATGCATCTATTCAAACAAAGCAAATGGCAGATTTTCGTTGATAAATATGGAAGTTAGTTTTGTTGTGTAATTTCAATTTCAATCAGTTAAAATTGATGTAAATAAAATACTATTGAAATCTGAATATTTTTATATAATAAATTTGTAAACTATTTGCTGAGTGGGACATCATATTTCATTTCGTCAAATTTGGACTGTTCTAGTCCCGTTTATCTTATTTTCAACGTTTTAGCAGTATTTTGGCAGATAAACTTCGAGTTTTGATAGCTTGATCAGATCGTTAATATCTGTGTATCATTATATTCGTTTCGTCGTGCTGATCTCCGTAGTATATTTATTTGTACATTTCGGCGTCCGGTACTTGACGAAACGGTTAGCCGTATTGGCAGCCTTTTGTTTTCTTATGTCCTTTCATGAATCCGTCTGTTGAATACTAATAGCCAGCAGGCTTTTATAATTCCTAGAATACAACTGTTGCCTGTCATTTCATCACTTCAATTTAATATTTGTCAGTTCGTTCATTTTCCTGGGTTTTTTCCTGTCTTTGTGTTGTGTATACTTTACAAAATATATTATATTATATAGATTATTTATAACATCTTCTTTCTGGAAACAAATCTGTGCGTCCCTTCATTTGCCAAAAACCCATTGCCTCCTTATATTCATATATAGAATACCATTCGTATATAATTGATGACAGCTCTTTTCTTCTTCATTCCCCACCTGCTCATCTTAAAAAGGAAATATAATAAGTATATAAATTATAAAACGAGAACAAGTTCGCATATGATTTTTATGGAACTCTCTTGCCTGCATCTTCTCACTCTCCTCCCCTGTTGAAGCCTTTCTCCTCTTTCTTTGTTTTTTTCTCTCTTTCTTCTTGCTAAAACCATCACCGCCATCATTTTTTTCCCTTATGACACCCTCCCTCTGACAGTTCGGCCACCAACCTCTGCCGCTGACTCCCACCATCGCATTTCCACATCACCATTTGACTGATCCCTCACCAAACCCACAACCTACCAAACGCCAAAACCCCCTCCACCTTGCGCCTAGATCCGGTCACCAGCCTATGCCTTCGGCCATCAGCCACCGGCCACCTACTCACGCCGCCTCACCCTCACATGCTCGCGCCTCCTCCGGCTAACTCCGACCTTGCCCCAAACTCCACAACACGCTGCGCCTACAAGCAGCCCTACCCCATTGACAGCAGCCATCTGAAACAATCACTCACCAAACCGACCTCGTCAGCCCCTTCCACACCTCCTCTGGCCTCCAATAACATGCCATCCACCACCTTATGCTGACCGCCGCTCAGTCACGACCACAGCCAGCGTGGTCTTAGCCCACAAGCTCTAACCCAGATTCTCCACACAATCGGCCTCCCCTAGCTTCTCAGCCCATCACCGACATAACAGCAGTTCATTTCCTTTCAAGCTTATATATTTATATCAAGGGAGAAACTTATATATTTGCAAGTGAGGTTTGTTCGGTCCTTACCTTTGCTTCACCCTTTTCTGCTGTTATTTTATATATATATATATATATATATATATATATATATATATATATATATATATATATATGTATGTATGTCTGTGTGTATGTATATATATATGTATGTCTGTGTGTATGTATGTATGCTACTTACGCATAGGTATTTTGTTACATATATATTTGGGAATAAAAAAGTGTTTTAAGAAATAACGATGTATATATATAGAGAGATTTGATTTATATGCGTTTTGTTTGTCTTATTTAATATTGATTTTAAAATTGTTATATCTATAATCTATGTGAGTTATATATATAGGCTGTGAAAGTTATACTGTGGGTTTTTTTTGCATGCATATATATATTTATATATTGAATTTATATATATCGGTTGTTTATACATGTAAGTTGTAATAACCTGTCATTTTATTTATGAGCTTATGAAAGTTATATAAAATCTATTGGTTGTATATATAAGCTTATACCAGTTAGTTTTGATTTGTTTAAGTGCAGATATAATAATAAAGTAAGTTTGTATGGTTTTTATAATAAATTATGTTTAATATATATATATATAAGTTTATAAGTTTATATATATGTTATATATCAGTTTATATACACCAATTATATATGTGTTTGGTTTTCAAAATATATGGAGATTTTACTTTATATTTGTTTAAATTAAATATCGATTTGAAAATATGATATGTACGTAAGTTATATATAGCTTATATATTGGTTTACACATATAAGTATAAGTTGAGTTGGTTTTCAATTATAGCATAGGAGTTTAATTTAATTTTAATTTGTGTTAAGTAGTAATGATTTGAGATATATATATTTTGTTGTATATGTGTTTAAATTAAATATTGGTTTGAAATATATAAAGAGTTTTTTATATACAGATGTTTTAAATTGAATATTGATCTTTGAGAAATTATATATACGTATAAATAATATGTTATGTTAATATCTTGAAACAAATATATAATATAATATATAGTTTGTTTCAGTGTTATATCAAGCTGGGTTTGATTTGTTCTCATCGATTCCAAGCTATCGACTTTGCTCGTCGAATTCGTGTTCATCGTGTCACTACACCATACTGCCCATTTTGCCACACCCCAACGCGGAAAAATTACCACGGTTTTGAGCCGTGACAATTGTACCACAGTTTTGAGCCGTGGTAAAGTAAACTAGCACGGTTTAAGGCCGTGGTAATTTTATCACGGCTATGAACAGTTCCAATATTACCAAAAACAATTTCACCCCCCATTCCATCTCAATAACCCTCGCCGTTCTAAACTTATTCCATTTTTTAAACCTAGTTTCAGAAAGATACGCAGCCGTTCTAAACTTATTCCATTTTTTAAATCTACAGGCTACGGTTAATGAAATTATTCGGAATGTGTATTCAACCGATTTGAGGAATGGTTGGGGTATTCATGTTGTTCAGGAAGTTAAATTAATTGTCAAGAAATCTGATCGGGATGAGTTGAATAAGGCAATTTTGGATCTTGTTGATTTTGGATGGCAAAGAGAAAACATATAAAGAAAGATGCATACCTGTGAATGATGGGGAGAGTTTTCACTACTCCAGATTTCTTTTCACTACTCCAGATTTCTTTTCTAACTGTTAGTTAAATAATGCCTTCTGTTTTAATGCTCTATTGCTTTGATACTACTTCCTAGGTTACGTTTCAATGTCTATGGGCTTCATCGATTACTTTTCTGATTTAATTTGTATGTATATTGTTTACTGCGAAAACTTTTTACAGGAAGCAGTCTTTCTTCTTCATATTGTAATTATCCTTCATTTTTCAGTAGAGATTATGCTATGGTTATATTGTTGCAGATTGGAGATCAAATTTGTAGATGTAGTTTGTTGTTACAGTTTATGTGCATCTATAATAGTTCATGCTCTTCACTTATTTTGTTTTTTATTGTTTTTGTTTTTGCTTTTGGTAATATGCACATAACATGTTTAGTTATATTTCTAAGTGAGTTTCACCTCTACTCTTCTTAATTTTTACACGAAATTTGATTATTCTGAGAGTTATTATTGTGCACAGTTTATCATTATGACATATCAAACTTTTATTTGTATATATTTTGTTATCTTACCTATTGAATTGTAATTGTTGTATTTCCTCAAAGACAAGAATATAAGATGTATGTTTGGGTTCTAATAGTAATGGTTATGTATACATTCATGTTCATGGTATTGATATCAGATTCCTTTTGTTCGTTCATATTTATATACACATAAAGTGTGTATCAACTATCTAACCGATAATATGTTTTTCCATTAATACAGGATTTGACCAAGCACGTAGATAGAGTGGCAACAAAAAATGAAACAGGTATCAACGCTACAGAGCTTGGTTTTAATGTTAAAATAGCTTCTCCTCAACTTCAGTAGTAAACATGTTTCTCATTCTTTAGGTTCATATTGTTATTGATAAAAAGTTTCTACAAGTACAGCTCTATGTTATTGGTGCCTGTTTTATTATTTACTTTTCTCAATTGATCTTTTCTATGCACATAAACCATTTTTGTAAACGGTATTGCATGTATCATTCATTTTGATGTTTAAATTATGGTGCAGATTAATACTACTACATGGTTTCATATCTCAATGAATAGAATGCTGTAGAAAAAGAAAAAATTGTTAGGTATGAGAGAGGTTTTGTAATAAATGAAACTCTTTCTCCTTTATTAGTTTCGTCATTCAATTTGGCTGAACATATATTTTTGGCATTCTAAAATCAGACCAACATAAAAGTTATACATTTGCAAGTTCTAAGCATGGTTGACCTTTGTTGCTTAGGAATATGTGAATTGCAAGTCTATCTAAATATTGTTTAGATTCAATAGTAATTTTGGGAATAACAAGATGCATCTTTATTTTTTCAAATTCATCCTTATTTTTGTTCTTTGTTCTTTCTTCTTATATCAATTCTCTACCACAATGCTCTTTAGCTAACCACAAATTTATCTTGCTATATATGAAATCATAGTTTGCAGCTTATAAAACAATAGTGAAACGAACTGATGCAAATGAAATCAAAATTATAATTTTTTATACCATCTTTTTTCTTTCAACTTACATGAACTTTGACATCTAGGTTTGTAGGGAAATTCATGTATGTGAACCAAACCTTTATTTTTGAATAAATTAAATTTGCTGACCAGCAGCTTTGTCCTACTAAACGCAATAAAATTGAATATTGTTATTATACCGATTATCTCTAGTATACTGCATCCATTTAACAACTTGAGTCTAAATTTATTTGACTATGAGAGAAGTCCTTCAATTATGAAACATAAGATTGAAAAGAATTGATGATTCGGATTAGTTGTAGATTTCAATAAGTTATATTAAATATACTTAGTATATTTTTAATCAAATTTACCGAATTATCTGATTAAAATTAACAGTAATGTGATAGTGATTGAAAAAAGTTATGCTTAGGCGGACCTAAATGTATGTTAGTCGACGTTTTGTTCATTCATTAATTAGCCGCTATAACTACTAAGGTATATTCAGCTAATTTGGTGCTAAATTTAGAAGATTGGATTGGTGAAATTAGTTAATAAATAGTTGAATTATATTTTAACTAATTTAAACAATATACATAGTTCATAACTGAGTATGTGCTAATCTCATTTTACCAAATATTTGTTTTGTTTTGGTTCTACAAATATGAATCTTAGGCTCACGATGGATTTAGAGAAAATGGTGATGGGTAAAGGTTAGCTCTACATATTAGTGTAGGTAATTTATTTTTTGTATTTTATATTCTATTTTTGTCCACTTTAAAGGTCAACTTTCATTTTCTAATTAATAGATGCTAAAATGAAGCCTAGTTTTCAGAGCAGGAAAATGTTTTATACCAGGCAAAGGACTCAAAAATCTTCATTCAAGAGAAGGAAGTTGGTTGAACATAGATCAATGCTTGAAATTTGTGATCAACGTCAGTTCGGTAACGTTAAGATAGAAGTAAGTGATGCAGTTAAAAGCTTGAATGTAGGAAATGGAGCATCATCTTCCACATCAGGAGATTATAATGTTAGATTTAGTATCAAGGCTTTTATGGTACCTGAACTCTTTATTGAGATTCCTGAAAATGCAACAATTGCTTCACTAAAGGTATCATTGAATCCTTATAACATGTTAACTATATCCAATAACTATTAAAAATATATTCTGAATATTATGATGTTTATTTTGCACAGGATAGTTATGGAAGCAGTGAGTACTATTTTAGCAGGGAGAATGAAAATAGGTATGTAGCTATGTATTTTAACTGTGCAAAAAAGGCTCTGTTCAATTTTATGATATATGCATACAGTATGAAGCTATGTATTTTACATATTATTGATATTTTTACAGAGAATTCCTGTGTGGTGGCTATGGTCTTATTACCTGTGCCCAGTGTCGTGGACATTAAAGGGCATCATTACATCACAACTTGGAGATGTTGAAAGTGAGTTAATAGGGAACGGATTTAGAGGAACGGTGAAAGAGTATCTCGAACAGGAGCTTGGGTTTGAGTCTGGAATGATAGGAATAACTGTACTTGTCCTATTTGGTTTTGCCTTCTTCTTCTTTACTATTCTGAATATCAAGATGATCCGAACTTGTTCAACGAAGGATTCGTAGACCTTTTTCTGTTACTGAAGTTGAGGCTTTAGTTCAGGCAGTGGAAAAGCTAGGAACTGGAAGGTATGTTAACACTTATATCAAAACTGCAAATGTTTAATTGTATGGAAATCGTATTGAGTATTGAAAATTAGAGAATGGCAACACAGCTTTTAACTTCTTCCTCGATAATCACTTCTTCATACATCGCACCAACTATTAAATATGCATTATGTAGTTGATCATTTTACCAAATGCATTAGGGGTATATTCCGAATGCCGGCATACATACAACTGAACAAGTGTAGTAAGTGTGAATTTACCAATTCTGGAGTTAAATGCAATCAGTAGCATCTTAATCCCAGCATTAACATCTTACCAGTCGTAAATACTCCTTTTTTTCTTTTTCCATCAACGAAAAATAGCTATTGTTTATCCCAAACCAAGGAAAATCATATCATGTATCAGGGAACGAATCTTTAAGTATTGCTAATTTTTAAAACTATATGTTGGAAGCTGATTTTGGTATCTCAGCGATGAGCCAACGTCTTCTTTTGAAAAAACTTTTTCGGTTGCAATTAGCACTTGCGCTCCCATCAAATAGACTCGGCGTGTGTCTTTGTTTTCCCCACATTTTTCTTTAACTTAATACTTTGTCTTTTCCCTCGTTCCATGTTTAATTTCTAGAATAATTATAGTGTAAGCACTCGTTCATTCCATTTTCATTAATTCACTTTTCTACTCCATTCAACCCCGTCATTAAATCGATTTCCGTCCGTGGCTCATCATCGCATCGTCGATTCGGGTATTTGACGCCGGCTGCATCAAATGGGGAAGCAAGGAGCTGGCAAAGGAGTCACATGCAACTCATTAAGTTAAAATTTTGATAAACACTGGTATGCATACCCTAGTTCAAGGCAGGTAGCATTGTTTAATCTAGTTGTAATTATGATTCTAGTTTGGGTATGTCGATAAATATACACTATTACCAAACATGATAAATTTCAATCTTATTTTATTTGTCCTCCAACATGTGCAAATAGGACAAAATTTAATATCTCAATACGTAGGTAGAATAAAAAAATATGAAGTGCAGTGTGCAAATAGAAATTTCCAAAATTATAATAAATCCTGACAAATAGACAAAAAAAATGAAATAAGGGAAAGATTTAGAACTTACCGGTAAAACAGCCTAGAACAGATTAGTAATACACACGAACACAAAGAAATGATTTCCCCACATTTTCTTTAACTTAATACTTTGTCTTTTCCCTCGTTCCATGTTTAATTTCTAGAATAAGTATAGTGTAAGCACTCGTTCATTCCATTTTCATTAATTCACTTTTCTACTCCATTCAACCCCATCATTAAATCGATTTCCGTCCGTAGCTCATCATCGCATCGTCGATTCGGGTATTTGACGCCGGCTGCATCAAATGGGGAAGCAAGGAGCTGGCAAAGGAGTCACAAGGAATTGTTTGTATCATGTCCTAGCGTGCCAAGCCAATCAAAACAGAGAGTTTTTTTTCACAAAAAAGCATTTTCTCTTCTAATAAAGGACTTTATTGTAAAATTTGTAAAAAACTATGTGTTGTGTTTGGCTTGGCACACCGGTATACAGAAATTTGGGCCAGGTGATACATCAGTTTCTCTGTCCCCATTTTATATGTTCCTGTGTTCCTCATTGAATCTCAACTGTTTATTATATACATCTGGTTAATACATAAGGCCTGCATGATTAAATGTAAGACGGTGATAGAAAAACCAGAGGCTGAAATTCAATGGCCGCATGGAACAGACATAATGCACTGCTGCATTCCCATGACCGAAACTTCCACCCTCCTTATCTACCACTTGGATCGACTATCTCCCGTACAACGTAAATGAAAGTGGTAGCTTACTTCATCCTCTACAACTTCTATGTCTTCGGTATTTGCTAATTCGATGTGTGGAGGGAGTTGTTGAAATAATTAAATGTGAAAGGAAATGGTGAATATAAGTTTGCTGTGAAATGAAACCAAATATGAAAAGTGAAAAAGTAAAAAATATGTGAAAGGAAAATCTCCCTGTTAACATGCGTGTGTGTCCATTTCTTTTGTTCAAAAAAATGTGTTGTCCCTTGTGTAAAAATTTGCAGAGGAGAGGAACGAAAAATCTAGTGTGTCAACGTGTCCATGTTTTAGTTTTCATGCGTGCATTGTTGAGAGAAAGAAAATAGTGAATGTTGTTCATTTGCATACACATAGAACAAAAAGTGAAGAATAAAGGTGTTCCATGCGTGTGTGCAATTATGTGTCTCCATCTTGCATGCATTTTTGAACTAGGAGTGGAAAGTATTGCTTGATGACAGAGAAGAGAATAAATGAAGAAGAAAATTAAAATTAAAATTTGATGGTAAATAGCATATAAAAAGTTGATATCTATTAAAATTTTAATAGTAGCTAAAAGCACTTTTATGACTATAAATAGTAGCCATATAGAATGTATTATATTCATGTATTATATTATTTCCAAGTTCGGAACTCAAATCTTTTCTTTACATTGTCTCAGAATATAGGACAAAGGCTGTGGTTTTTCGCTGAAGGCTAGCTGGAAGATATCATTACAAAGTACTAGATCAGTGTTGTGTTACTTGTAAATGGCTAGCAGTGTAAATTAACATTTAGTAGTGCAAGTTACTTGCATTTTTTTGTATTTGTGCTACTAAATGTTTCATATACAGTTAGTGTAAAACTATGGATATGGTAATATTGTCTTCTAATTCGCTTTTATTGACAAATGACATTGGGTTTTTACGATCTTTGTTTCAAGGTTCAAATACAATTTCAGCTAGGCCCAAGTAATAGAATTTCATTGGCATTGGCCCAGCTTGCCAATGCTAAGCTCTGCCCCTGTTTGCTGTTCCTATTTCATTATTATCACACTGCTTGGTAATGTGATAGAACCGTTGAATACAAATATTAGCATACGTAAAATGTCCTTGGCAAAATGAAATAAAAAATAGCCACGGCTCATAGCCGTGGCAAAATTTTATTCAACCACGGCTTTAAGCCGTGGCTAATATTAATTTTGCCACGGTTCAGAGCCGTGGTTGAATAAAATTTTGCCACGCCTTGGAGCCGTGGCAAAATTTTTGCCACTACCCATTTTGCCACGGCTCTGGGTCGTGGCAAAATGATTTAGCCACGGTCCAGAGCCATGGCAAAATGGCTTTTCTGGTGTAGTGTGTCACGCTTTGAAATATGTGTTTGGATTCGTTGCACCTTGCTATTGTTATTCCTCTAGCCTCAAAAGATGAGAAATCACTCACGATTAACATTCTTATAGTTAGTAAATTTGATTTCACTTGAAACGACAATTGAAATATGCTGTTAAATTTGAACTGTTAAATATTTGATTGCTATGTATGAAATGCCATTATCTGTAACTGTTCACCTCTGACATCTGACACCATCACCTGTTGTTTATATTATAATTAAGTGTATCACTGATGATATCTGCCTGTTGTTGATATGTTATATTATTATCATATTTGTCCTCTCTCTGCAAGTTCCCTGTTAGTTTAGAATTCCCTATGGGTTGAAATGATACATACTCGAATGATATTCTAGAATAGGGGAAAATCGTTATGGGTTGAAATGATAAACCCAAGCGATTTTCATTAATTTTGAAATTTGGGATTGCGGTTGAAATGATATATACCTGTAGATATTTAATTGTGGATTGAAATGATAAATATCCGTATCACATGACCATATGATAGAAAATTATACACGGACACCATTGGTCTATATTTTGAAAATGATTTTCAAACTTTTGAAAGGAAATATATGGGTTTTAAATGAATATTGATTTTTAAAATAATGTATATATAAATGTTATTTTTATATATGTTTAAATTTTAGATTTTAAATTATATGTTTTGGGAATTTTAAATTTATAAGTTGATTTTGAAATTATAAATTTTAAGATTTTTATTATAATTTTATTTTCTTAAAAATATATAAAATAAGATTTAATTTAATAAATTTAATTTAATTGGTTTATAATATGTTTAAGTATTTATTTAAATTTATATTAATATTAAAAAAATAGATTTTTATAACTTTAATAAATAAAGGTTGGAAAAATAAAGTAAAATTGACTTGAAATTTAATGGGTTAATAATTGAATTTAAATAAGAATTTATTTGAACACATTGATTTTGAGATTTTGAAAATATGATTTATAACTTGATTTGATAAAAAGTGATTAAATAAATATTCTCAAATTTTAAATAAAATTGAGATTGAATATTTAATATTGATATAAATATATAAATTGGGATTTAAATAAATTGTTATTAAAATGGTTAAGTGAATATTTTCCAAATTGAATAAAATTTAAAGTTAAATGTTGAAATATAAATGAAATTCATATTGTAAATGTTTGAATATTTAAACTTGAATTTTTGAACTTTAGATTGAAATGGTTGAACTAGGATTGATTTAAATTGAATTTTTAAATTTAAGATGATTTCAATCGATTTGTGAAATTGGAGGAAACTATTTTTATTATATAAATATTTTAATATATAAAAACTATTTTAATATATAAATTATTTTAATATATAAACTATTTTAATTATAACTATTTTAATATATATATTATTTTCAATATCTAAACTGTGTAAGTTGGAAGTGTTATGATTTTAAAAGTTTTATGATTTTTGAAGGTGTTATGATTTCAAAAGTGTTATGATCTCGAAAGTGCTATGATTTCGAAAGTGTTATAATTTTGAAAGTGTTATGATTTTGGAAATGAATATTATTTAAAGTGAATAAGGATATCGAATTGATATGGTTTTGAAATGAATATGATATTTTGATTTTGAAGTATGAACTATTTGAAATGAAATGACCACGGTGTGAAATAAGTGTTTGGTTGTTAAAAAGACCGGGATCGGATATTGTCATACTCTCTGTCAATACCGAAAATCACTTTAACAACTGTGTACGTGGTGGAGATTCCAGAATGAAGTAGAATGGTTTGGCAGCGATTCTATATGAGGTATTAGCCCAGCCCTGACTCCCGTGAGTCAGCTTGATGTGGCTAAAACAGGAGCCACGCCGGGCCAAGTGATGTCATTCCTCCAATGGACACATTTCTTAGATAACTTCTATTGCTTTTGTGATTTGATTGGGTGCACCTTTGATTTGGGAGTGTGTCACGAGGTGGGCGGTAGTAGCTACTATGCGTTACCACCAGTCCGGATATGCAAATGGTATATCTACCCTGGCATTGCCTCGAGTGCCTTGTTGCATACCCTATCGCGCCTTCTACGAGTTTGGTTTGTACTATACCTATGTAGTGCCCTCTGATAGCCCTCCAGTTTATGGAGGAATTACGGTACTGTATAGACTATGGGAATATATAAAATTATGTTAAGGGAGATATGGGTAATGCCTTAACGCTATTTTAATAGTTTACTTTACTATAGACATATTATAATAGCGTATTATACTACATAGTAGATAGTTCAACGGATTCTTAGAGGATGGAAATCCCAACTATCCTTTAAGTTACTTGTATTTCAGTTGACATTTCACTTGAGTTGAATTTATTAATATTAGAATGTTAATCCCGACTCGAGTGCTTTGTATTTTGCTTTATGCTCGGGTCAGACTGAGTGTCACAGCATTTGAGACTCACCTTTGTAGATTGGAGCTTTGCTTGAAGATCTGTCTTATCTATTCGGCTATTCCAGTTGTTTTGTTCAGACTTGTCATCTGTTTGTATTCGAGACTACATTGTATTTGAGATATTCTATTGTATTTTATTTCAAATTCTGTTGTTTATATAGTAGCTTCATGAACTACTATTTATCTTTTCCGCTGCTTATTGTTGTAATACTCTATGTGTGTGATTCTGTGATTGATTTTATTTACTGTATATGCTGAGTTTTGTCAAGTATAAAATTAACAATCTGTTGTTTTGAACAATTCAAGTCTAACATGTGTGGATGCGAATGGTTCGAAATAGCGGGTCGTTAAAAGATGACAGTAAGGTGTTTGTTGATTTTGTGTTGAAGTGGTGAAGGTGTGGTTCGGGGTAGCAGAGAGTTGGTGGTGGCTTGATTACGAGGAGGTTGGCAAGGAGATTGATGATGTTAGTTGCTTCTGTGATGTAGCAGTGAGATGGTGCAAGTAGATGAAGGTGATAGTAGATGGACAGAGCAGTTGTAACGACCCGTAAATTTCAACTGTTTTAATAACGTAATTAGTTGAAATTTTGTGAAATTTTAAACGATAAAATTTTGAAATAAAAATTTGATATTTGGAATACGTCTAGTTAAACATAGCAACTGGTAAATTTTCGTCCGAAAATATGAAAGTTTATTTCGCGCGTAAATTCACTTCAATTTAATCAGTTAAAAAGCGATGAAAATAAAATGTTTCCGAAACCTAAATATTTTTAGATAGAAAAATTCTAAAGCATCTTCTGAGCAAGATGTCAGTTTGTCGTTTTTCAAAATTCGGACATCTTTGGCTCCGTCGATCTTATTTTTCAACGTTTTTCTTGCATTTTCCGCCAGTAGAAAATTTCGAACTTTTATAATTCAATCGTACTACTGATATCTGTATACCGTTTTGACCGTCTCGTCGTGCTGATCCCCGTGGTATATTCGTTTGTGTGTTTCAAAATCCGAGAAACAGCGAAATTAGTGATATAGTGATCCGTATCGGTAATGTTTGAACCTTCTGCATTCTTATGTCTGTTCGTTCATCCTCTATGTAAATATCTATGATCACTCATCATTACTATTCCAGCCGAGGCTTCCAGTTTCCCAATGTCAATAAATTTTGTTTTTGACCTTTTGTTATCCCACCGTTTCACTTGTATCCATTGGTTCGTTTCATTTTCTATCCGGTCCATTTGTAAAACAAAATATATTAAAATGCGTACCCTCTTCACTGCTGCTTTGTTCCTCTTCTCTTTGTTTATTTTAGCCTGTACGTCTCCTTCTTTACCAACCTCATTCTCATTCCCATCAACTCGAGTCTCTTCCTTTCTTTAGAGATTGTTTGCCTGCTCTTTATATTCATTCGAAAACTCATAGAAACATTTTTTGCTGAGAGAAATAAGTTGTCGTCCCCTTCCACATCACTGCCATCACCACGTCCCATCACAAGCACAGCCACCTCGCACTGTCCCACCCCATCAATCATCACCTTCATGCAAACCCTCTCGGCCTCTTCCTCTCACCCACCTTAAAGCCGAAGCATCAGCCATCTTCATCTCTCTTTCCCTTCTCTTTCTCAACCGATCCACCTCCACACAAAAAAAGCACAATAGTTAGCAACCATAGCCGCCCAAACCCACAGCAAAATGCAACACCTTCCACCTCGGCCTCCCTGCACCACAACCGAACCATGGCCAAGCACAATCGGCAGCCGCGTGCAGCAGTCCCTCCTCTCTTCCATTTTTGCCGAGTCTCCTTCTTTTCTTCTTTATATAGGTAGATTTTTAAATTATATATATATATATATATATATATTTATGTTGTATTGTAGTTGCATGCAGCGCGTGTATACATATATGTGTATGTTATATTTAATCTTTGTATGTGTTTAATTTAAAGGTTGATTTTAGATATAGGTTATACGTTTTGACAGTGTATATATATACGTATATTAGTTATATATGTGTTAGTTATATGTAAAGAAACATAAATCATATATTAGTTTTATATAAGTTGCATATAATCTAAGTTGTATATAAGTTAGTTTTAAATATACATAGTTTGAAATATATATGTTTGGTCTTTATAGTATAAAGAAGTTGTGTAACGACCCAGAATTTTGAACGAATTAAATTGAAAATATTTAATTAATTTTAAATATTTTAACGATGATTTAATTTGAATCCTCGATATAAATTTGAATTTGACGATTTAATTATAAAATCTAATCTATTTAATGCTGAATAAAAATTTTGAATCTGCCGTTTAAAGCTAGAGAAAAATATTTGGAAAGCTTATAAAACTCGTGTTGATGATTCTGAAGATAACAGAAGCTTCAGAATCCAATTTTGAATTGGTTTGATCAGTTTTGAAATTTATATCGTTTAACCGATAGTTAAAAATAGTCATTTTTCAAACAGTCTCGGAATTCGACGAAACCAGTTCCATTGGGTCCGTAATACTGAATTATTGTCGGATTTCAATTTTCGTATTTTTCCGAGTTAATACGTAACCGTACGACACATAAATGCGTTGGAAATTTTCAAATTGAATTCAATTTAAAATTGGTAATTATATCAGTTCACATCACCACGACCATTCCCTTTGTTTCAGCCTTAAATTACGCCGAGCATCATGAAAAAATCACGCAACCCATGTTCCCCTTTCCCTCCTCTAAAATCGACCATTTGCGTTCAAATTAAAATTCTCGTTTCCTTTCATTCTTCAGGAGAAAAAAAAAAATAAACTAAACAATGGCTTCGTTCTTTTATTCCAGAAGGGGATAGTTGGATCTCGCGATCGAATTGATCGCGACTCAGCCGGCAGCATTCACGAGTGAGTGTGGAGATGAACGCGATTGGAATACCACGTTCAATTTGTAGCTTTGTGGCCGAGTGGTTGGGCACGTCGCTGGGAATTTCGCGAATAGGGTTTCGCGTGGGTGCCGATGCGAGGGAAATGGTGGTAGCGCATCGCGAGTCACGATCGATGGTAGGAGGCGAAGTCGAAGTTTCTGGGTTCTGTGGCTCGCGTGCGCGTGCGTGGGTTGGTCAAAGGTAGAGGTGGGTTTCTCAATCGCGATGGCGATGCGGCGGCAGCAGCTCGAGAACTGGAGCAGGTCTGGGTCGCGAGGCGTCGCGATACAGTGAAGAAAAAGGGGGCGCGCGTTCGTCAGCAGATGGAGGCGTGTGGAGTTGGCAGTGGCGATCGACTTGGCTATGGGAATCACGGCGAGGCTGGGTTCATCGGCGACAGTTCGACGTCGAGGCAACAGTGGGTTATGGCGACGAGTTTCGTGAGTTCGTGGTTTCTGCCAGTGAGGTATATACCCATTCGTTATATTTAAAGTTAATAAATATTCATAGGTTGGAAAATTTTTAACATTAGAGTTAATTACTGTTTTATAATTATTGTTAGTATTTTTCTTTTTCTAGAAAGACAAACAGGAGGAAAGGTAATTAATTAGGCAGTTAGATCTAAAATAGTTCTGTTTTAAAAATTTAAATTAAATAAGTTTTAAAAGGGAGAATTGGGTTTTATAAAATTAAATTTGGAATCTGTAAAGATTTATTTTAAAATGTACATAGATTTTAATTTATAAGTGTATATGAGTTTCAAAAGGAAAAGAAAATATTAAAGTAAGGTAATTTTAAAATATATGTGATCTCAAAATGATAATATGCGTATTTGCACTTATATAGAAAAACAGAAAATTTAAACTTTTATTCACTGCAGAATATTCAAGTGTAAAACAAAAGATTTATTCCAGAAAAATAACTGTTTACAGTTTATATAAATGGAAGTTTACGGTTATAAAATTTTGGCTAAGTAAATAAATAGAACGATAATTTAAAAGTTCGATTTAATTCGAATATTGATAAACTGTGTAAATATTTATACAAGGTTAAAGTCGAGAAAACGAAAGAAGAATTGGATTGGACTGCAAAATAAAAAGCTAAGGTGAGATCTTCTCACTCAATTGAATGTGGAATTATTTTACAGTTATTGACTGATGGTTGACTGTTTGAATGTGCTATTAGATATTATAGGATATATATCTATATATAGCAGTATATACATATTGGCATATGTATATATTGGATTGATGATTTCCCGCCTCGTATAGCGGATGAGACCCTATTGCGCCGTTAGTAAGCGGATTTATAAAAACCTATATACCGCGATAATTCCGTACTGGAGCGGAATTGGTATTGTGCTAACATCTTTGGATGCAGGGAAACAGGTTGGAGGGATCCAACTGGACCCCTCACATTGATTGATTTTATTTATACTGGGGTATGAATCTGTGAATGATTATTGATGTTATTAATCATATTGATGTCTGGAAATTGATTGAAGCTAAAATTTAGCTGAATGGATGTTTGATATCATTGGATTCCAAAAATAAATGAAATTGAATTTTTGAAATCAAAATAGAAATTTTTAAGTAAATGAATTTTTAGAAATTGAATAAATTTTGAAGAGGAAAATTTAAAAGTATAAAAGCTGATTTTTATAATCTTATCGGATTAATTCCAGAATCAAGTGAAAGTGTTAAATAAATGGACTTCGTAAAATAGTGATTTTCAATTGAATAATTTAGTTAAACATTGGATTTTTTTTTGATTGAAAGAAACAATTGAATTTTGTTTTCTTAAAAAAGGAATTTATTTAAAAAGAGATAAGTTGGAAATCCAATTAGGAATTTAATTTGTAAATTGAAATAATTTGGGAAATCAATGTAAAATGATCTCAATTTGAAGAATCCCTTTAAAAACAGGATATTGAATAATTTGAAAAGAATAAGAATTTATTTTAGTAGTGAAAATAAATTTAGAAATCAAATTGTAATTGATTTGGAGTTAAAGTAGAATTAGAAATTAATTTGAAATCCGATTTTAGATTCAAAAGTGAATATTTGGAAAAATGAATCCAATTGAAATAAGGGAATGTGAATTTAAAATGGAAATGATGTTAAAATGATTTATAAAGGGATGAACTTTACAATTGTAAAGTTTTAAAAGAACGATTTCTGAAAATAAATGAATTATAAGTATTAACTTATAAGATGGATCGTTAGTATAAAAATTGAGTTATGAATTGAACTAGTTAATAAAGAAGATTTATAAATTGTAGTTTTTATAAATGGAAATAGAATTTATAAACGTGTTTATAAATTCGAAATAGATTGAATTTGATAAATTAAATATGGGAGATTATTAAAGAAGATATATTCACGATTTTGGACAGTGCATATATTATTGAATAAAATGGATTTATTTTTGAAGAAGTGATATTAAAAATGAAGTTAAACATTTTAAAGATGTTTTAAAATGTATTATAAATCGAAAGCAGAGATTTCCGCAGTTCTTGTTGAAATAGACGTTTTCGAGAAATTTAAGGAAATGGTGGACTATAACACTGTTGTTATAGTAAATGATTTCCGAAAGGAAATGTTTTGATGTAGTATTGGGATTTATACATCTATCTAAATCCGAATCCCTATACTAGTGATTTCGAGTCGTCGTAACGATGTTTTACGCAACATTCGTTTTGACTCAAATAGATGTTGAAATTTATGATTTCCTTAAAGAATGAATATATACTTAATTTGATTTAAGTATATTGAATATTTTCAAATGTTGAAAATAAAAGATTTATGAAATACTTATTATTAAATAAGTATGGAAACGCTTTTCCAATATGAAATGAACTGTTTTGAGATTTTATCTTCAAAGATAAAATGAAATGTGGAAATTGATTTGAAATTGTTTTCAAACGGTTAAGTGTGGGAATTTTATATCTAGTAAGGATATTTTTGAAGATGAAATAATTTGGGAAAATTATTTGGAATCTGATGATGTTGCGCATCTTTATTGATAGTTAAATAACCGACTATCAATATTTACCTTTAGATAGGTATTTGTTGTGAATTGGATGAAATTGAATGCCACACTTATTTTTGAATTTGCGCTCACTATTCGGGTTAGCCGGGAAAGGACCATGGGGTCGTACAACCCATTCCGAATATGTGATACGTCGTATGAATTGCATTCGAAGACCGGTGTTGAAGACCGGATATTTTTGAAAACGGAAGGAATACCGTCGAGTTACTCTACATCGACTGATCTTCGATTTAGAGGTTTTATCACCCTTAGTGACGGGAAGTCCGGACGTGATTAGAAAATTATCCGGAAATGCAAGGGCTTCGTGAGAAGTGCCTTCGGTTCTGTTCGATCCCGGAACAGACTTGTATGGATTGTGTGTCTGACGTTACAATTTGAGATATAAAGCTGATTTCTTTCAAATACATTTCTGTTGGTGGCGGAGAATTTATTCTCTTAGCTTAACACCCTTCTCTGAGACGTACGAGCTCAGAGGTTATGTAGTTGAAATTTATCAGCGATATATCCCAATTTGGTAACGTGGCATACTGAGTGTTGCTGTGAAATGATCAGTGTTTGATCATTTGTGATATGATCATTTGTTTGATCTTATATCTTGGTGATCATAGGTTGATCATTTTTGTTTGACCCGAAGCAGGGCTTTTTGAGAAAGCGTAGCTTTGTGGACGAGACTTCGTCGAGCCTCACACCCCGGAAATGGTCGAAACAGGACGAATGCAGCAAGGTTCTAGGGAGTAGCGCCCCTTAGTGTATGTCATTCCTTCTGGATAAAGGTGGTATCATGGTATGGAGCCCAGATACTTAACCTCTGTGGTTACTGCATTATTATTATCTATGTGGTTTGTTGCGAATCGGGGATCCTCGGGAAGATCGGTGACGATCGGGGGATGGCATACGCGTGTCAGTAGTTACCTATTTTTGCAGAGGTAACCCGGCCTTGTGTTGGCAGAGATCCGGTTAGGTTCTCGGGTCGTCTATTCCAGGGACGTACCCATCGTGGAAAAGGAAGTTCCTTAGCCTGACCATTTGTTGGAAATCCAAAGAAACAATACGTGACGTGTACGGTTTTAGTTGTATTACCTGCTATGGAATGTGGCGGTAACCTGCTATTGAACATAGTAGCTATAGTAGGCATAAGTGCGGAATGCCTATGCTGGCTAAGATTAATATTATACTTTCGAAGTGTTTTCTACACTATGCACTAATAATAATATCAAAAATGATTTGATTTTACGTAGTAAGCATCTTTGACTATCATAAGAAGAAATCTCCTCCAATTCTGCGTTTGCATTGTGTGTGTGGTGGGAGGTCTTATGGTAGTTTCATTTTCCAAAAGCATTGCGAATTGACTTTAAAAAATTTTGCTGTTGTTTATTTTAAAGAATAACTGTTTTACGATCTCACACCAGTCACCATGACTGACTCGGAGTTTATTGTTTCCCTTCTAAACTCTGGGTGCCCACCAATTTCCACACGGGCAGTCTAGAGTTAGATTATCAGGATATTCTGGAGCTTGGAGATAAGCTGGAGTTCGAGACGTAGTATTTGTATCTGATATTATTTTATTCCGCTGTGTATTCTGTATGAGGACGAGTTTATATAACTGTCCATTGTTGTTTATTGACTCTGATGATATGATGTGATGTAATGTAATAACAGATATAATTCTTTTGTTTTTAAATGATATTCATTTATCTATTATATATTGTTCCGCTGCGATATGTGAGATTTTGATATTGTTTTCTGCTTCTGTTCTGATGTTGTTCAGTTGTTTTTCTTTCTTCTCTTTTTCTTCTTTTCTTCTTCTTCTTCCTATTTCTTCTTTCTAAAACCCTCACTATTGGAGTTTCCGGCGTTCGATTTCTCGGCAGTCGATAAAGTGAGTATCGATGTCGAATTTTCGAAAGTCGAAAATTTCAAGATGTGACAAGTTGTATGAAGTATATTTTGTTTTATGTAATTTATATTGACGCTTTCTGTACGTATATTGCATTAGATTTTATTATAGTAGAAAATGTATACTAGATTATATTATATTAGATTATATTTTATTGTATCATATTACATTATATTGTATTATATATTTCAAATGCTGATTTACCTACTTCGGATGTATATATATATTTTAGAATATAATAATAATGCACAAGGCTTTTATATATGAAAGTATATGTTGGGTTGTAGTTATATATTAGTATACATATAAGTTTTGTTTCGGCCATAGTTTATATATATGTTTGTAAGTATATAAGCCGCATGATATATATTGGGTTTTAGTATTTGATTCCTTTTTTTATATAATTTACAAATATATTGATCTCGGTACATATGTTTTAATGAATATTGATTTTATTATATTGGGATTTTGATAAAACGTGCCTTAAATTTGATACTAATTTTTAATTTATATGTATGTATGTGTGTATATATATATATATGTATATGGATTCTATTTTAATGTGTGGGTTTTATTATATAAAGTGATAGTTTATATATATTGAAATAAAGCAAATTTATTTTGATTTTTAAATGTATATATATATATATAATATAATAATAATGTATATATTTTCAGTCTATATCAAAACTGATTTGATTTGTTCTCATCGATTCCTTATTGTCAGCTTCGTCCGTCAAATTCGTGTTCACCTTGCTTTGCTTAGGAAATCGTTGTTTAGGTCAGTCGATTTCGCGATTCAAATCGTAGCTTGTCTTGTTGTCTATCTTCTCTATCCTCGAAGGTGAGCACTCACTCACGATTTACGTTCTTTTATTTATTAAATTTGATTTCAATTGAAACGACAATTGAAATATGCTGCTGTTGATATTTACACTGTTTTATATGCTATCACCTGTATCAGTTTACTTATGACATCTTACACCATTAACTGTTAATTATGAAATGATAATCTAATTTGGCTGATAATTGATTGATTGTTGATGTGTATATTGGACGTTAAATTGTTAGTGATAAATGATAAATAGTATGCAAAACTGAAATGGATATAGGATAGTTAAAAATTTTAAAACTGATTTATATGTTAAATTTGATTAGTGAATATGACCCCTTTTAATTTGTTAAATTAATTGACACGTAAAATAGTGATAATTACACTTTGAACCGTTGAACGTGAATTGGATTAATTGTTGTAGTGTAAAAATTGAAATTGAATGACATGTGAAAACCATAATGTAATAATCTTTAATCTACATGAAATGATAGTGTAGATTCTAGAAATAATTATATTAATTCGTACAAATGACAATACGAACTAATACGGTTATTTCGGGATTATTTGAATTGATTATTGGATTGATATTGGTTGTTGTTATTGTTTGTTTATTTACTTTGACACCATCCCAGTTATCACACTGCAAGTTCCCTTTGATATGCTTTGATTTTGAATTGAATTGGAATCGGGTTGAAATGATAAATACCCAAATTGAACTTTGACCTAGGATAGAGAATTAAATAAAACCCGATTGGTCAATAAATTGATTTAAAAATAAACGAAGATTTTATTTGAATAAATAATATGGTTTTGAAATAAAGTTGAAATTTGAATTTTAATGAAAGGAAAATGTTAATATTGAATAATCTGAAACAAAATATTAACAATGTAATTGACGAAAGAATGTTGTTTAATTTGAGAGATGATTGAATTAAGTTTGAAATTATAATTAAGTTGAAATTATTAAACTTTGAAATGAAATTATAATTAAGTTTGAAATTATTAAACTTTGAAATTATTTAATAATTAAGTTTTGAATTATTTAATAATTAAATAAGATCGAATGATTTAATGATCAAATTGAATTGAATTCTTTAATAAGAGAAATTGAACTTTTGAATAAGTGAATTTACTTCGTAAATAATCGAAATTGAGTTTTCTTTATTAATTAAGTTTTGGAAAATTATTTAAATAAGTAAATAAGTGAAAATTGAATTTCTTTATCAAGAAATAAAAATGTGTTTTATTGGAATTAATGTAAGATTTGAAATGTAAAGAATTTGATTGGATGAATTTAATTTAATGAAATTTGTAAGCTTCGATGTAATGGAGTTGAACTTAAATAATTGATTTAATGAATTGGAAATTTAATAGAAATTTTTTTGAATGATAAAGTAACTTAACGAATATTGAATGAAATCGATAAATGAGTTAAATTGATTCGAATGTTAAATAAAATTTATTTAAATGATTTTGGAATGAAACTTATATACGAACTTGAATCAATATTTGAATTGTTTTAAATAGAAATTGAAATTGAATCATAAGATTTTGAAATGGTAAATTGAAGTTTTGAAACGAAAATTTTGGAAATTGGTTTTTGAAAGACAAATGAAATGTTGGTTTACGAATTGAAATTGAAATTGAAATTGATTTGGTTTTTGAAATATATAAACGACCAGTCGGTGTAATAATTACGAAAGTTATTAAAGAGACCGGGATCGGTAATGGATATACTCTCTATCTGAACCGAAACCACTTTAATAACTATACGCGGAGTGATGATCCAGAATGAAGTGGTTGGAATGATGTACGTGTTGACTGAAGAAAGAGAACGATAATGGATAGCCTTGACACCTGTGTCAAATTGGAAATGACTAAAACAGGAGCTGTGCCGGGCCAATGGAGGATTAGCTACCTCAAGTGGACACACTTCTTCGAACTACTTATTACTTGTTGTCGATTGGTGCACCCTTGATTTTGGGAGTGTTGTTTCACGGTGTTGCGGGCGCTGCGGCGTTGCGTTCTCACCAGTCCGGATCAAACTGAGTGATATTCCAGTATTCGAGATTCACCTTTGAAGTTGGAGCTTTGCTTGAAGATCCAGCCATCTATTCTGCTTTCAGTATTCGATGATTCCAGTGATGTATTCTGATTTGTATCTGATGTATCGTATTACTCTTCTGTTGTAAACTCTGATGTATCTTATAAATTCATATAGTAGCTTCATGAACTACTATCTCTTTTATTTCCGCTGCACTTATTACTCTGTGTCTGTGATCTGTGATTATTTTATTTACTGTATATGTTCAATTTTGCCAATTTAAATTAACAACGCGGTATTTTGAGCAATTCAACTCCGACATGTGTGTCTGCCTATGCACTTAGAGGGTGCAGCATGATAGGGGGTTCTCGCATTTGGTTTGGTAGCGAGCGGATGACTCTTACTCCTACATGTCCCTGCGGGGTTGGTGCAGTCGAGAGGCTGGCTGTAAAGGCAGAACACAGGTACAGCTGTATGCTACGGTGGGCGTTACCCCACTGACGCGGTCCGTTACAGTTGGTATCAGAGCTTTGGTAGCTCTAGGCAAAACTTAACATATAGGGTAAATGTATTTACAGAATCACTCTCATTCGAGTTTCAATCTCTTCCCTTGACTCAATTCCTTTGAATTTTGGAACGTTCCCCTCGGTTCCGAAATTCATTCGTGTCTTACACTATTCATCTTCTTTCAATTCTGGAGCACCCCATAACTCCATTTTTATGATATCTATAATAGATCGGCGGTCTCGCCAAACTTCGAATGATTTGAAAAAGGATTAAACTCCTTTATAATAGGCATCGATTTACCGGAGATTTCTATATCCTCGGTTTACGATGCTATCTATCTCCTGCTATACCTAAATTCTATTTCTTAAGATCGAATGTCAATTTCCTCGGAATTCTACACCGATCTCATTCTTGAAGTCACGGTCGATCCGGTTAAGGTTGCCCGCGATTTATATAAACTTATCAATCTTCCTATTTTGTTATTAATCATCATATCTTGTTTCGAACTTATCTTCGAATCAAATTTCTCTTTGATTTAAGTCCATCAAATTTGAAACCCTATCCTTATTTTGAAAATTCATTCCTGTATCGTCGAGCAAAGAAATGTATTTGTAAATTAATATTTAAAACGTTTTAAAATATATTGTGTTGTTTGAGTTGTTGATGTTGATTTGGGTTTCCGATCGATTCGTCTGATCAACGCTATCGATAGGATTTCCAAAACACTTGAACAGAGCAAACTGACACAATATTATTTTCAAATTTGGAAAATGAAATAAATTTGTTTGATTATATTGTGAAAATATAAGTAAAAAAAAATTTCTGGAATTTAATAGGTTAATTAAATTGTTTGTTTGAAATGATAATAATTGATTTTCATTTATTGTTCTAAATAAATTTATAAATACGGTTTATAAATTGATTTGGAATTTGAAATGAATTTAATTCAGAATTTGAGAATTTATTAGTTTCCGGTGGTTTCGAACTTTGGTTTTTTTTAAATTTTAAAGTATATATTATTGAAAGTATTTTTGAATAGGAATCGTTTTCAAAGAATTTTTAAAATGTTGAAATCAGTGCTCTTCTCTTTGTCGCTGGAAAATAATTTCGGTGATGGCGGCCGCATCATCGACGTTCATTTTCGAGTTTCGAAGTGGAGATACTATTCTGTAGCTTTGCTACGGTTTGTTATGAAAAATATTTTGATTTGAATTTCTTCAGTATAATTTGATTTATATATATATATAAGTATCTTATTTTAAAATTTAATTTGATTAATATAAATATATGATATATAACTCTAATTTTTTTTAAAGTTAATCGGAAATCTAATTCTTAAAATTTTGTTAAAGGATGATTTTAGTTATAAATAAAACCAAAATTTGGAATAAATATTTAAACTTGAATAATTGAATTGAGAAAAATTTATTTGTATATTGTTCAATTGCATTCTAATACAACTTACCTAAATAATTCAGAAGTTGAATATGTAATTGGATAATATATAATATAAATTGAATTTATAAATAAAATTTGAGTGTTTATAATAAATGTTATATACTAAATTTTGATTATAAAGATGTTAATAGAGTTAGATAGGATAATAAGTAAACTTAGTTAATAATGAAATAAATTTGTTTTGAAAAGAATTAATAAATTTGTTTTGAAAGAATTAATGAATTGAATTTTGATCAACACATGAAAATACCTTGAATTTGAAAGCAATTAGTAAATATAAATTAATTTAAATCGAAACTTTTATGGTTTAAATTAATTTATATGGGTTAAATAAATGTGATTAGATATATTAAGTAGAATAAATTTAACAATAATTTGGAATAAAGAAGAATTTAAATTGTTGAAAAAGAATATGATTATAATAAAAGACTATTCGAATTTATGGTTTTAGAAAATTGTAAATTGAAGAAATGGGATAATAAGATAATGAATTTAGAAATAGTTGAGATTGATTTTAGTGAAATCAAATGGATTAAATCAATTATTGAATATCAATTAATTTAAATTTGAATTCATATGGTTTAAATTAATTATTTTGTATTTCAAATCTGTTTTTCTTTCTGGTGTCTATTCTACTACCTCGTTCCTTTTCGGGGACGAAAAGTTTTGTGTGGGGGAGAGTGTAACGACCCGTAAATTTCAACTGTTTTAATAACGTAATTAGTTGAAATTTTGTGAAATTTTAAACGATAAAATTTTGAAATAAAAATTTGATATTTGGAATACGTCTAGTTAAACATAGCAACTGGTACATTTTCGTCCGAAAATATGAAAGTTTATTTCGCGCGTAAATTCACTTCAATTTAATCAGTTAAAAAGCGATGAAAATAAAATGTTTCCGAAACCTAAATATTTTTAGATAGAAAAATTCTAAACCATCTTCTGAGCAAGATGTCAGTTTGTCATTTTTCAAAATTCGGACATCTTTGGCTCCGTCGATCTTATTTTTCAACGTTTTTCTTGCATTTTCCGCAAGTAGAAAATTTCGAACTTTTATAATTCAATCGTACTACTGATATCTGTATACCGTTTTGACCGTCTCGTCGTGCTGATCCCCGTGGTATATTCGTTTGTGTGTTTCAAAATCTGAGAAACAGCGAAATTAGTGATATAGTGATCCGTATCGGTAATGTTTGAACCTTCTGCATTCTTATGTCTGTTCGTTCATCCTCTATGTAAATATCTATGATCACTCATCATTACTATTCCAGCCGAGGCTTCCAGTTTCCCAATGTCAATAAATTTTGTTTTTGACCTTTTGTTATCCCACCGTTTCACTTGTATCCATTGGTTCGTTTCATTTTCTATCCGGTCCATTTGTAAAACAAAATATATTAAAATGCGTACCCTCTTCACTGTTGCTTTGTTCCTCTTCTCTTTGTTTATTTTAGCCTGTACGTCTCCTTCTTTACCAACCTCATTCTCATTCCCATCAACTCGAGTCTCTTCCTTTCTTGAGAGATTCTTTGCCTGCCCTTTATATTCATTCGAAAACTCATAGAAACATGTTTTGCTGAGAGAAATAAGTTGTCGTCCCCTTCCACATCACTGCCATCACCACGTCCCATCACAAGCACAACCACCTCGCACTGTCCCACCCCATCAATCATCACCTTCATGCAAACCCTCTTGGCCTCTTCCTCTCACCCACCTTAAAGCCGAAGCATCAACCATCTTCATCTCTCTTTCCCTTCTCTTTCTCAACCGATCCACCTCCACAAAAAAAAAGCACAACAGTTAGCAACCATAGCCACCCAAACCTATAGCAAAATGCAACACCTTCCACCTCGGCCTCCCTGCACCACAACCGAACCATGGCCAAGCACAATCGGCAGCCGCGTGCAGCAGTCCCTCCTCTCTTCCATTTTTGCCGAGTCTCCTTCTTTTCTTCTTTATATAGGTAAAATTTTAAATTATATATATATATATATATATATATATATTATATTGTAGTTGCATGCAGCGCGTGTATACATATATGTGTATGTTATATTTAATCTTTGTATGTGTTTAATTTAAAGGTTGATTTTAGATATAGGTTATACGTTTTGATAGTATATATATATGTATATTAGTTATATATGTGTTAGTTATATATAAAGAAACATAAATCATATATTAGTTTTATATAAGTTGCATATAATCTAAGTTGTATATAAGTTAGTTTTAAATATACATAGTTTGAAATATATATGTTTGGTCTTTATAGTATAAAGAAGTTGTATGAAGTATATTTTGTTTTATGTAATTTATATTGACGCTTTCTGTACGTATATTGCATTAGATTTTATTATAGTAGAAAATGTATACTAGATTATATTATATTAGATTATATTTTATTGTATCATATTACATTATATTGTATTATATATTTCAAATGCTGATTTACCTACTTCGGATGTATATATATATTTTAGAATATAATAATAATGCACAAGGCTTTTATATATGAAAGTATATGTTGGGTTGTAGTTATATATTAGTATACATATAAGTTTTGTTTCGGCCATAGTTTATATATATGTTTGTAAGTATATAAGCCGCATGATATATATTGGGTTTTAGTATTTGATTCCTTTTTTAATATAATTTACAAATATATTGATCTCGGTACATATGTTTTAATGAATATTGATTTTATTATATTGGGATTTTGATAAAATGTGTCTTAAATTTGATACTAATTTTTAATTTATATGTATGTATGTGTATATATATATATATATGTATATGGATTCTATTTTAATGTGTGGGTTTTATTATATAAAGTGATAGTTTATATATATTGAAATAAAGCAAATTTATTTTGATTTTTAAATGTATATATATATATATATATATAATATAATAATAATGTATATATTTTCAGTCTATATCAAAACTGATTTGATTTGTTTTCATCGATTCCTTATTGTCAGCTTCGTCCGTCAAATTCGTGTTCACCTTGCTTTGCTTAGGAAATCGTTGTTTGGGTCAGTCGATTTCGCGATTCAAATCGTAGCTTGTCTTGTTGTCTATCTTCTCTAGCCTCGAAGGTGAGCACTCACTCACGATTTATGTTCTTTTATTTATTAAATTTGATTTCAATTGAAACGACAATTGAAATATGCTGCTGTTGATATTTACACTGTTTTATATGCTATCACCTGTATCAGTTTACTTATGACATCTTACACCATTAACTGTTAATTATGAAATGATAATCTAATTTGGCTGATAATTGATTGATTGTTGATGTGTATATTGGACGTTAAATTGTTAGTGATAAATGATAAATAGTATGCAAAACTGAAATGGATATAGGATAGTTAAAAATTTTAAAACTGATTTATATGTTAAATTTGATTAGTGAATATGACCCCTTTTAATTTGTTAAATTAATTGACACGTAAAATAGTGATAATTACACTTTGAACCGTTGAACGTAAATTGGATTAATTGTTGTAGTGTAAAAATTGAAATTGAATGACAAGTGAAAACCGTAATGTAATAATCTTTAATCTACATGAAATGATAGTGTAGATTCTAGAAATAATTTTATTAATTCGTACAAATGACAATACAAACTAATACGGTTATTTCGGGATTATTTGAATTGATTATTGGATTGATATTGGTTGTTGTTATTGTTTGTTTATTTACTTTGACACCATCCCAGTTATCACACTACAAGTTCCCTTTGATATGCTTTGATTTTGAATTGAATTGGAATCGGGTTGAAATGATAAATACCCAAATTGAACTTTGACCTAGGATAGAGAATTAAATAAAACCCGATTGGTCAAAAAATTGATTTAAAAATAAACGAAGATTTTATTTGAATAAATAATATGGTTTTGAAATAAAGTTGAAATTTGAATTATAATGAAAGGAAAATGTTAATATTGAATAATCTGAAACAAAATATTAACAATGTAATTGACGAAAGAATGTTGTTTAATTTGAGAGATGATTGAATTAAGTTTGAAATTATAATTAAGTTGAAATTATTAAACTTTGAAATGAAATTATAATTAAGTTTGAAATTATTAAACTTTGAAATTATTTAATAATTAAGTTTTGAATTATTTAATAATTAAATAAGATTGAATGATTTAATGATCAAATTAAATTGAATTCTTTAATAAGAGAAATTGAACTTTTGAATAAGTGAATTTACTTCGTAAATAATCGAAATTGAGTTTTCTTTATTAATTAAGTTTTGGAAAATTATTTAAATAAGTAAATAAGTGAAAATTGAATTTCTTTATCAAGAAATAAAAATGTGTTTTATTGGAATTAATGTAAGATTTGAAATGTAAAGAATTTGATTGGATGAATTTAATTTAATGAAATTTGTAAGCTTTGATATAATGGAGTTGAACTTAAATAATTGATTTAATGAATTGGAAATTTAATAGAAATTGTTTTGAATGATAAAGTAACTTAACGAATATTGAATGAAATCGATAAATGAGTTAAATTGATTCGAATGTTAAATAAAATTTATTTAAATGATTTTGGAATGAAACTTATATACGAACTTGAATCAATATTTGAATTGTTTTAAATAGAAATTGAAATTGAATCATAAGATTTTGAAATGGTAAATTGAAGTTTTGAAACGAAAATTTTGGAAATTGGATTTTGAAAGACAAATGAAATGTTGGTTTACGAATTGAAATTGAAATTGAAATTGATTTGGTTTTTGAAATATATAAACGACCAATCGGTGTAATAATTACGAAAGTTATTAAAGAGATCGGGATCGGTAATGGATATACTCTCTATCTAAACCGAAACCACTTTAATAACTATACGCGGAGTGATGATCCAGAATGAAGTGGTTGGAATGATGTACGTGTTGACTGAAGAAAGAGAACGATAATGGATAGCCTTGACACCTGTGTCAAATTGGAAATGACTAAAACAGGAGCTGTGCCGGGCCAATGGAGGATTAGCTACCTCAAGTGGACACACTTCTTCGAACTACTTATTACTTGTTGTCGATTGGTGCACCCTTGATTTTGGGAGTGTTGTTTCACGGTGTTGCGGGCGTTGCGTTCTCACCAGTCCGGATCAGGCGAACGGTAGTATCACTACCTTGGGTATTGCCTCATGTGCCTTGTCATACTTGTATTCCATTTATACGCGACCACTACGATTTTGATTTGTACCTTTAGTATATGGATTGCCCTCTGGTGACTTCCGGTTTTGGGGAAACTACGGTCTTGTATATGCTTTTGGGAATAAAAATGTGTTAAGGGTGGAATGGGTCATGACTTAACACTATTTTGATATCTTTTTATATTACTGATAGACATTATCTACTTATCGTACACTACTACATAGTAGATAGTTTAACGGATCCTTAAAGGATGGTTATTCCAAACATCCTTTGAGTTACTTGTATTTCAATTGCTATTTCACTTGAGTTGGATTTATTAATATAAGAATGTTAATCCTGACTCGAGTGTCTTGTGTTTTTGCTTTACGCTCGGGTCAGACTGAGTGATATTCCAGTATTCGAGACTCACCTTTGAAGTTTGAGCTTTGCTTGAAGATCCAGCCATCTATTCTGCTTTCAGTATTCGATGATTCCAGTGATGTATTCTGATTTGTATCTGATGTATCGTATTACTCTTCTGTTGTAAACTCTGATGTATCTTATAAATTCATATAGTAGCTTCATGAACTACTATCTCTTTTATTTCCGCTGCACTTATTACTCTGTGTCTGTGATCTGTGATTATTTTATTTACTGTATATGTTCAGTTTTGCCAATTTAAATTAACAAGGCGGTATTTTGAGCAATTCAACTCCGGCATGAGTGTCTACCTATACACTTATAATGGATGCGAATGGTCCAAAATGGCGGGTCGTTACAGCAGTGGTAGTCTTGCTGTGTTAAGGAAGTGGAAGTGATGCTGAGGGAATGTATGTATGTAGTTGGAGTTGTGTGTGGTAGGAATATATGGAGGAAGTTGTTGTAGAAGGTTGATGACGTTGTAGAAGGCTGATGAAGTTTTGATGTTGGATGGAAATGCACTGTTGTAGTGGGCCAATTGGCTATTATGTAGGTCATTTTTTTTCTTCGAGAGTGTAATAGGAAGGTGTAAAGTAAAATGAGAGTTATGTCGACAATGAAGTAAAGTGAAGTGGTTTGTGTAGGTGGTGAAGTGGTTTGAAGGTTTGGGGGTAGTATGTGGTGTGTATATGCAGTGAGGCTACTGGTGGACGAAACAATGCAAATGGTGACTGGTTTGTGGAACTGGGTGGTTTGTATGGTGGTGATTGTGGAGTTATGGCGGTATGGTTGAAATGTGCAGGGGAGGGTTATGGTATAGGTGGAAGAAGTTGATGATGAGGAAGAGTTTAAAGGGGCAGTTAACTGTTTTGGCAATAATAGTTAGCAGTTGAGTAAAGAGGTTTTGGTATGTTAAATTGGAATGGGTATGTTGGTGGCTGGTGGTTCATATGGATGCAAGGAGATGAAGGGGTTAGTTATGTCAGTGGAGGAAATTTTGACAACGGGAAAAGAGTGGTTGATGCTGTGTGTAGGGGATGGAGTGGTTGTGGGCAATATGGGGATGAAATATGGTGCAGTTTGGTTTGATATTCACTAGTGATGTGCACTGGGTTGTAATGACTTTGGATAGTGGGGTTTGTTGAGGGGGATGTTGCTGTCAGGTGTATGGTTTTCGAAAAAAGAGTGGTTGTGGCTGTTGAACTGGGATATTATTATGAGGATGTACAAGGCAAGCAATGGGCAGTGTACACAATGTTATGCACTGTGAAAACAGGGGTAGTGCAACAGTTTTGAAAAAAGAGAAAAAAATGTGAATATTTAAGAGAGAAAAAAAATGTAAATGTAAAATGTGAATGTAAAAGCAAGTAATAAAATATTTTTGTTTTTGAAATTGTGTATTTTTTTAATAGAAATGCAAAGACAATAAAAAAAGCACATAAATCAAAACGAAAGCAAAATTCACACAACAATTTTTTTTTATTTTAAATGCAAATTAACACACAATACAAACACACAATAAAAATCAGACAACAAATTATTCGAAGAATAGAAATTAAAATCAAGACTACTCCCCAGCAGCGGTGTTAAAAACTTATTCGATGGCTAAATCTTCTATCAGTTTAGAAAAAAAATAGCCAAAAATTTTAATTAAAAATTAACCGCAAGCGCACGACATACAATTTTAGTACGTGGCGATTACGGGTTGATCCGCAGGGAATTGTTTAGATTTAAAATTTTGTTCAATCAAATTAAACCAAGATTTGAAGTTGTGTTAAGCTAAAAAAGTGTCAAAACTAACAAAAGCTAGAATGGATAAAAAAATATGAGAGTTTGAAGGCAATTTAGAGGCCAATCCCTTTTCATGATCACATAAATCAACAAAATGAAATTATGATATCTCTTTTGGTCATTAGTGAATTTAGTTGATATGTTTATCAACAAGTATGGAAATTTGTGCTATTAATTAGCCCAACATAACCATCAAATTTTAGCATACCCACTAAACCACTTTTTAACTCTCATGAAAATGAAAATGATCTTGAAAACAAAATCTATTACAAGCATGATCTATTAACTATTGATTAGAAATATAGACCATCAAATTTTTATTTTAAAATTCACTTCATTACCATAATCATATGTAGATGAATATGTAATTTGTGTTTGTTTAAGCATAGCCTGTTCGGTGTCAACAACATAGACTATCAGATTCAAAGCTAAAACAACAAAGTTAAACCATATCAAATATTGTCATTAAGCACAAAAAGAGATCAAGAGTTATCAAAATGTTGAATCTACAAGATTAAGAGAGCTTCATTACCCCTAAATTGAAGGGATTTAGCCTCTTATACTTATTATCATTTCAACAAATGTAAATTGCAACATGAAACAAAAACAAGAGGAAAATGCAAGCTAAGTTAGAAGAAAGCTAATTAAAATAAAATAAAAACTAATCTACTTGCATAAATAAAAAGACCTACACTACTAACATTGAAAGAAAAGGAGCATGTAAATAGAAATGGGCATGAATTAACATTGCATAAGAAAAAATTATCTAATAGAAAATGGCTAAGTAGCCATGAAAGAGAGAAAGAAGGATTATAATTTATTTTTGAGCCTAAAACTAAACTAACTAAAGAGGAGGCTCAAAGGAGACTAAGAGATTACTTACATAAACATATAGGATATTAATACAAGGTTGAAACCGTAATGCATATTTTTGGGGATTACCTAAAATACCCCTCCAGGAAGTGTGGCCTCTAAGTTGTCATTAGCATGAGCTTAATCCAACATTACAAGTGCATGTAACTTTAATCTCTATTAGCATGTGCATTAGCTCTTAATTGTACATCATGGTAAATGGGTAAGTGGGGTCCTCCATGATACATGAGTTTGAATTATTCCCATCTTCATTCCTTTGTTTCCTCTTGTGCACACATATTTTCCATGAAGCCTCTTGTAATTTCCCTCCAATTTTCCTACAAATAAAAATAAAATGTGGAAATAAATATTCTCAAATTAATATATGCACAAAATGACCATTTTCCCCCTATATGAAGATGAATAAATGATGATTTGAAAATAATTGAAATATTGGTTTAAACATGTTAAAATACCCTATATGCTCATTTATTTAATTAAATTCGATTAAATATGGTATTAAAAATATGCATATTTATGTGCACATCAGCCCTTTTCCTCGGTGGTATCATCTTTGTCACCCTCATCTTCTGAGTCAGAATCGATTTCAAAAGAGGCGACTTCGATAGAGAGAATTTGGGAGGCGTCAATTTCCTCATTTTCAACAGCCTCGGCCCCTTGCTTCATCTATTTTATTTTTCCCATAACTCTATCTACGAGGGCAGAATCGAGCGTAGGAAAGCTGAACTCTGGGCATTTGTCAATATTATCTGCATAGGTCAGCATCAAGGTGTCTTCAAAAGAACTCAATATCACCTTCTCAAGTGTAGTGTCGAGAAACCGCGACACTCGATGTTCGACATCGGAGATGGTATCGACATCAAGCTTCAGAAAGGCCTTGGTTTTCTTCAACTTTTCATTCAATAAGGTGTTCTTTGCACTGATACGAGCCGTCTCCTCATTAGATTCTCATTGGGTTAGATGCATGGCAAAATTTTCATCGGCGAGGATTTGGCGAGCCCTTCTTTCTTCTGAGAGATCAGATTCTGACCGGCAAGAGAAGCCCTTAATCGTTCCAATTTGGAGGTTTCTTCATCTTGTGCCATAGATAAAATAGACACTTGATTCTTTAAAGCAGAAATTTCCTCCTAGAACTTGGAGGACTCAACGGAAGACTTAGAAGCTTACTCGTGTAAAGTTAACCAACTCTTAGAAATCTTAATGAAGAAATGAAGCATAAGCTAGAGATTTAGAGAAAACCAGTGATGATAAAGTCAATTGAAGTGAAACTTACCAAGAATTATTTTTTTATTAGAGAGTGGTAATGCCCCGTCAAATAAGTGACGGAAGAAGGCAGGTGGATGGAGTTGAAGGACTCGGAATTTAGGATAGACCGGGCTATCTCTTCAAAATTGATGGAAGAAGAAGAAGTGTTGGTTTTGGAGGAATACACTTAAGAGTGGGGGTCATCTCCAAAGCTTGCTCCATTTGCTCGAGCGCGACCGGAGAGCTAGAAACGGTAATGCGAGAGAGGGGATCGGTCGCAGTAGGAGTCTGCTCGGGTTTATCTTTAGGAGTTTTCACAATCGAACTTTTCGGGGCTTTTTCAAAAGATGAATATTCCTTCTCTTCTATATCAACAACTTTAGCAACCTTCAGAGGAGGTTCCGCTTCGGTCGGTGGTGCTAATTTTTGTGTGATGGCCTTTTTAGTTTTGGCGAGAGATTGGATAATATATGGGGCACCAAAAGTTGTTGGAAGGAGAGTGGCACCACTAGCAAGAACTGTTACCATAGAAGCAGTTCTAAAGGACCCAAACAGATAAAATGTCAGTGGAATTATTTGAAATTCTACACGGGAATAGAAAACAAATGCAGAGTCTATAACTTACCAGGATGGTCGGAGCAAATATGTGACATGGGAGAGAAGTGAGCAGGATCTCCTAAGGAAAGGCAGCGTTTGCCCTTTGATGTATGCTGAATAAAATGTAACAACCCAAAATTTAAGCTATAATAATTAAATAATGAATTAATTAAATAATAAAATAAGTTTGTGAAATTATCATAATTGAGCCATGGGAGTTGCACCATTATGTCCGTGGTAATTTTCTGGTCAATTTCCATATAAAGTTTGTCAAAATCCGAGCTAAAACGAAGAAGATACGCACGAAACAAGAATTCAGAAAAAAAAAAAGAAAAAAAAATATAGGCAAGGTCGGCCCTAGGGTCGACCCTAACCTTTGCTAGGTCGACCCTAGCATATGTTGGTTGACAGGGAGGTCGACCTGCCTTGCATTCTTCACATTGCTTCATCCAGTTTTGATACGAACACGTCATTTTGCTATTTTCTTCAAATCCTGTGCGTTCGTGCTTCCATTCGATGGTTCCCAGTGAGCCTATGACGTGGTTGCACCAGATTAATCTTCAAATCCAACGGCCTGAGATCCCTAAGTGACACTATAAATAAGACCCTAGGCCTAGCTATTTTTCTCATTCAGATTTTCTCCCATTGGGTTCATTCCCTGAGGCTGGACCCTAAATAGAATATTTTTCTAAGGAGAAGATCTTTTTAACTAACATATTTTACGCCCTAGAAGTGGATCCGGGAAGGCCAAGGAAAAGAGCTAAGGACCACAGGTGAGTGTTTAGTGATTATTTTAGATTTTAAGTAATTTAAAATAATAGGGTTCTCTTAAGTAAAAAATGGCGTTCTCTCAAGATTCTCGTCCTCAGTTTTCGTCTTCCTCTATGAAATCTTTCTCTATTATGCATTCTAGTTTCTTCAATCGTAATTCAATTCCATATTCATATGCTCAAGCCGTCAAGAATTGATTGTCATCTCAAACTCAGAGATCGTTTAATCGGGATCTAAAAAAGAAGTGGATTGTTTCTAGGAAAGGAAAGAACTATTGTTTTAGATGCGGGGATTTCAATCATTTCGCAAATCAATGTTGAGACCCTATAAGATGTTCTGCTTGTGGATTTTTTGGTCATAAAAGCAAAGATTGTTTGTCAAAATCGGCTTTCTCAGATTCTACTCCAAAATTGGTCGATCACGGCTTTCAGTTTGTATTGAAATACTTGATGCTGAAGGGAATTTCGCTTGATCATCTTTGGCATAAGAGAGATGAAGGAATTAATTATCTTGAGGAATTGTTTTATCACTTTGATATCATTAACGCATCGAATATATGCAAAGGATACAAAAAAAGATTCGGCAATCCAGAGGAGTTCTTTGGTAAATATGATTTCTCTTTTAATAAGTCTGATTCTTCAGAGGAAAATCTTGTTGATTCGAGCATCTTAGACAATCTTGCTACCGATTTGAAAGAAGCCAGTCTGGGTATCGATCCCATTCTTCTAGATCCAACTGTCTCTATATGTACTAAGGAACGTCCTTCATTTAGTTTGGAACCATCTTCGAATGTAATTGGAAAATATGAGGAGCTGAGTGATTTCAACCATGATATCTCTTCGTTATGCAGCAAAAGACGTAAATCCAAATATCGAGAACATGGCAATTTCAAGATAACTACTTCTAACAAAATCGACTATCTCTCTTCATGGCCAGATTCAGACTTTAATTATGATAGTCTAGGAGGCGATTGTGGATTGTTGTGCCTCTCTGAAAATCCTATTGCTGAGCAATCGAATGGTTTGAGTGATAGTATAATTATATCTGAAATTGGTAATGGTGTAAATTCTATTGATAGCAGCTTCTCGAATGTTGTTTGGATGGATTGGTCTGATGATCTAGAATTTGGACTTTGAATTGTTGGAGCAGGATATTATGGTTTTTGACAGCAGCAGTTCTGAGGATCGAATGGTCTATGGTTTTAAGAGTTTTGTTGTAAATACAAAGTCAGATGAGATGAATTGTTTAGACCAAGGGTTGGATGTATCATCGGTAAATATTTCTTATGTGGTTCAATCCTCAGAATTGGTAAGTGCGCCAGAGATTTTCCATGGAGATATATTCAATGTAAGTTACTTAGATGAAGCCTCTTCTGTCATAAATGGTGATATTTTGGATTGGAGTATTATGTCTAATGTTAAAGCAGATATATTGGAGGAGGAGGAGGCCTACGTAAATTTTGAAAAAATGTTGGATGTTGGGGGTGAAACGAGTCTGTCTATATCCAAAGTCACAGCTAACATGCACACAAGCACAGCTGACATGCACACAAGTTTCAGCACGCTCGAATCACCAAGTTCGAAACTATCAAATGGCAACCTAGCTTTGGGCTTTGATTCGTATAATGATAATCTAGAAGGTGTAGAGGGTATATCAAATGAGTCTGTTACAATCATCGAATCAATCAGTGGGGATGGGGGTGATAGATTGGAAAAGGTTGTTTGTTTGGAGCAGGTGGATAAGGGATGTCACTTTAATAAGCAAGCAAGTGTCGTTGTTATGGGTGATGCTTTTAATTTGGTAAACAATATTAAAGTGTGCAGTGACACTAATTGTGCATTGAAAGAGAGATCTTGCATTCTAGATAATGCTAGTGATAGTGGGATTGGCAGATTTTCAGCCTCCTGTTCTTCTTCATCGAGGAGAGGTAGCCACAGGATTTCAGCGACAGCTAGTGGTTCAGTTCGGCGTAGTGCAAGGATATGTTGTTGTCAATCTCAGTCTACGAGTGAGTTTCCAGATTCGAGCACCACGAGTGCTGTTACGAATTCAAGCTTAGGTTTGCAGTCTGATTTGGGTAGTGTATATTCATTTATGCATTAGGTAGTTTGACTTCTTCTCAGTTTAGTCAGTTGGCTAGTGATACCGCTTTCATTTATTCTAATGTTGACATAGATCTAGAGTACATTAGAGGTAGGGAACTTGATAGGGCTAGATCTGTTGGCATATGAGGATTATCAGTTGGAATATCAGAGGTTTAAATGATTTAAATAAATGTGACAAAGTTAGGGCTTTCTTTAAAGACTATTCCATTGACATTGCATTATTATAAGAATCTAAAATTGAATGTCTAGATAATCGTTTTTATAGAAGATTAGGTGGTTTTCATTTTAGAAAATGGGCTTGTTTACCTTCAATGTGTGCCTTTGGGGGTTTACTGATTGGCTGGCGAGATAATTATTTTAAAATGCTTCAATGTATTTCCAAGCAACACTCATTACATATTATTTTCATTAATCTTAGTGACAATTATTTTTTAAATATTTCTAACGTTTATGGTCCTAATTTGAAAATTGATCGTCGGATTCTTTGGAATGAACGTTTGGACTTTAGATCATTTGCTCTGGGTTCTTGGATTTTAGGGAGTGATTTCAACGTTACGCATTTTTTAGGAGAGCGTTCTCCTTGTGAGGGTGATTTCTTTGCTATGGAGGAATTTGACCAATTTATTATTAATTCTAATTTGATTGGAATCCCTCTATCTAATAGAGAATTTACTTGGAGCAAATCTAGAGAAACCCTATCTATGGCTTTACTTGATAGGTTTTTTGTAGTGATGAAATTAAGGATAAATATCCAATTAGAGTTTCGGGTTTGCCTTACACTTATTCTGATGATTGTCCTATTATTCTCACATGTGATCAGCATAGGGTTATCAATAAATCTTTCAAATTTTAAAAAATGTGGTTATTAGAATCTAACTTTTTAAATTTAATTAAAAATAAGTGGACTTCTATGAGTTATTGTAATATTAGAAATAGGGATAATTCTGCAAAAAAATTTGTCCTAAAACTTTGGGATGTTAGGATTTTTCTTAAAAACTGGAATAAAAATGTTTTTGGTAGTATTAAAATTAAAAAAGAAAATATTCTTTCTGAGCTGCTTAAATTAAATAAGATAGATGAAACTAGACAATTAAATTTAGGTGAGCGTAATTTTCAAGCTAATCTAAAAGAGGAACTTAATTCTATTTTAGAAAAAGAGGAGGTTATGTGGAAACAGAGATCCAGAATTTAGTGGATTAATGAAGGAGACAATAATACTAATTTTTTTCACAATATGGCTAATGGTAGAAAACGTAGTAATACGTTTAATTCCATTATTGTAAATAATGAAGAGTTAGTTGATCAAAGAGATCTTAATAAGGCTTTTACCGACTATTATAGAGATATTTTTGGTAATAAAAATATTCATAGAATTAATGCTAGATGGAATGATCTCTATCCGTCTGACTCAATTGTTGATCTTTCTGAGTTAGATAATCCTTTTCTGAAGAGAAAATTCGAAAAGCTATCAATGATTTGCCAGTGGATAAATCCCCGGGGCCGGATGGGTTCCCAATTTTCTTTTATAAAACATTTTGGGATGTTTTAAAATTAGATTTAATTAATATGTTTAATTATTTCTATAATGGAAATTTACAACTAGGAAGATTTAATTTTGCAAACGTTATTTTATTGCACAAAAAAGTAGATGTTAATAACCTAAAAGATTTTAGACCTATTTCTTTGACTAACTGTTCCGTTAAAATTATTTCTAAAGTTTTAGCTAATAGACTTAGTACTAGAATGAATGATTAATTAACTATTCACAATCTACTTTTATTAAAGGGAGAAATATCACTGATGGTGTGGATGTTGTTCAAGAATACATTAATCACTGTTGTAAGAATAATATAACTTGTGCGATTTTAAAATTGGACTTTGCAAAAGCTTTTGATTCGGTAGATTGGGATTTTCTTGTAGATATTTTTCATGCTAGAGGTTTTAGTCATAGATGGATTAGCTGGATTATGAATTTACTTAGAACTGGTAACTCTTGTATTATGGTGAATGGTATATTAGGTAATAAAATTAAATCTAAGCGAGGTTTAAGGCAAGGGGATCCTTTATCGCCTCTATTATTTAATTTAGCTGCAGATATTTTCGCTAAAATTATTAAAAAAGCAGTTGATAATGGTTCTTTGGGACATGTAGGTAATGATATATCGCGTAACGGTATATCTGTCCTTCAATTTGCTGATGATACCTTGCTTTTTTCCTCCCATTTACCTAGGCACATTATTATCCTTAAGTTTATTTTATATAGTTTTGAACTACTATCGGGTTTAAAAATTAATTTTGATAAAAGTTCAGTTTTAGTTTTAAATAATTTTGAAAAAGTTGAAAATTTAGTTGTTAATACCCTTAATTGTAAAACTATGAACTTTCCATTTGACTATCTTAGTTTTGTGATTAGACCTACTAAACTTAAACATGACAATTGGTTTATAATCATAGATAAAATCAAAAATAGGATTTCTAATTGGAATGGGAGATTCTTATCAAGAGCGGGTAGATTAGTTTTAATAAATTCTGTTTTATCAGCGCTCCCGATCTATTGGATGTCTATGTATCTATTTCCAGACTGGATGATTGATAAAATAGATAAAATTAAAAGGGATTTCTTATGGAGTGGGGATAACTCTAATAGCTGCATTTAATGTTTAGTAAATTGGGAAACAGTGTGTAAATCTTAAAAGGATGGTGGTTTAGGAGTCATTAATTTGCGTAATATGAACATGTCCTTACTAGGTAAATGGTTATGGAAGTTTAAGGATATAAATGATAAAGCCACTTGGAAAGAGATCATTTCTAAATATTACTATAATGGTAGTAGCAATTTATATCAAATTACCTCTCCAGTCATTCGTAAACTTTCTAATTTTTGGAAATCCATTTTAAAATGTCATGAGATTTTTAACCTATGTACTAATACAGTAGTTCATTCTGGTAATTGTACTTCTTTCTGGCATGATCATTGGATTTCCGCTTTACCTCTTAGGATGGAGTTTTAAGAGCTTTATGAAATCTGTAATTTTAAGTATGCTTTAATTATTGAAGTTTTTTCTCCTGAAGATGACCCTCCTTGGAAGTTTAGTTTTAACAGTATTTTAGTAGGTTCAACCTTTAGGTAGCTTTCTTTGCTTTATGCTAGATTAAATTTTTATAATATTGATAATGATAATGATATTTTTAGTTGGGAATGGGACAAGAGTAAGAAATATACTTCTAATTCATTTTATAGATTTATTAACTTTTCTGGTATAACTAACAACTCTTTTAAATTTATTTGGAAATCCAATGCTCCTCCTAAATCTAAAATTCACATATGGTTAATACTGCATGGAAAACTTAACACTATAGAATTTTTAAAGACAAAAAATATTCAAAATAATAATAATTGTTATTTTTGTAATCTGTATTTTGAAGATATTAAACATATATACTATGATTGCATGGATACTTATTTCATTCTAAATAATACTCTTCAAATTTTTAACTTTAATATAAACACTAAAATTTCAGACTGTGAATTCTATTGGAATACCTTTAGATTTAGGTACAAAAAGAATATTAGATTCTTACTTGACACTTTATTCATTACTAGTTGTTGGTATATTTGGTTTGAAAGAAATCAGAGAATTTTTAATAATAATAATAATAATCACTTTAATAAATTGATTTTTACAATTTCGTCATTTTGTTTTAATTGGATCTCGAATCCTAAATATAAATTTGCTAAAAATAACCTATTTAAAGAGTATCTTAATAAGGTTAGTTATAATATGAATCTATTTAAGCACAATAACAATATCTTTAACATCAACAATTGTAGTATTAATATTTATTCAAACTTAAATGACGATTTCACTGTGTATCATAATTTACTTTCGGTTAAAGGTCCATAAGAATATTTTAAGATTTTGTTTCAATTACTGAATTAGTCATTGTCTGTACTAGATTATCGATCTTTTAGTTCTTTAGTTTTGTGATCCTATTGGAATTCTTAACTAATTCTTATATTTGTTTTTTAGTCTTTCTTCTCTCTTTTCTTTATTTTGTTCAGTTTGTCTTTCTTAAGTATTTTTACTCCTATCTTATTAACACATATAAATGTATATAAATTTTAATTATATACATTTATGTATATCATTCTAACTATTTACTTAGTTATTCTACAGAAACATATATGGGTGATAGGGTGGTAGATAGGGTGTTAGGTTTTCTTTGTAGGTACCCAGGACTACAGATTGCAGGATTCCAAACTACAGAGAGGCTCACTTCTCAGTACATCTTCAGCTTCATCATGGTGGCATATTTTTAGGAAGATTCACTCTTCAGCTAGGCGCTACTTCCATTTTTACCGTGTCTTCAGAGTGGAGTCTTCCTTTCAGGATCACTAGCAGTTCCACCTCAGTTTAGTCACATCCTCTTTCCTTTTGAGTCAGTAGCATGGAGCTACCTTATAAGAGAGTGCCGACTTTTTGTATCTTTGGCTTTGTGTTTTTCATTAGATTTTTAGATACTCATAACACCTTATTATTAGGCGGTGGCCATGCTGGAGCTTGATAATAGGGTGTAATGGGCGGTGGCTTTGCCGGAGCTCATTATAGGGGTACTTGAGTTATTATCTTTTGATACCTATACTTAGACTTGCTACCTGCCAGGCATGTTGGCAGCACCTTGCTTTGAGTTATATATATATATAGTTGCATGTGTGCTCTCCTCTATTACTAGAGGATCATACATTTTTCTCAAAAATAATAGGGTTCTCAATAGTTGTAGTTTTTCTGCAATTTTGAGACAATTTTTGTATAAGTTATTTACAGCTAGTTTTTAAAGTTCTTTTCAGTCTATTTTATTCAGTTATTTTTATTCAGCTATTTTATTCAGTTATTTACAGTTATTTGCATTTATTTACGTCCGTTTTATGTTAAAATTTAGTCTGTAAATGTTAGTTCCTTTTTATTCCTTTTTACACGAATAGAATATTAAAAAGAGAATAATTCGCTAATATGGATTAAAATAGAATAACACTAAATTTACAGAAATTAGATGTAAAATAAGAAAGACTGTAATAAAAAGAAGATAGACTGAAATAGGAAAATTTGAGACATTTGCAAGATAGTGTATAACTAGTAGTGATAACTAAAAAGATAGAAAAGAAGAATAACAATTATAACGTAGGTTATAATTAAGCACAAAGAATAGTAAAGGCTTATTTTAAAACTTAGAATAAATTAATAAGCAAATATTGCAGAGATAATAGAAGTGGCTCATTTTAAGACTTAGATAAAGTTAATAAGCAAATATAGCAGCAATAACAGATTAGGTGAGGCTGCGACATGGTTATGCTAACTAGGGTAAATAAGTGGCCGATAGATAGAAGCTCAAATCGGGGGATTCGGGCGAGGTGCGCAACTAGATTTTGTTTGATAGGACCCATACCAACACCATCCCCTTTTCAGACTAGTACTGATGGTCTCACAACACACTTAGGTAAGGCTGGGCAGGACCCGTTCAGGCTAGGACTGATGGTCGCACAACAGAGTAGGTGAGGCTGGGCATGCTTATGCTGATTAGGGTTAGTAAGAGGTCAAAAGAGGGAGCAACAGATAGTGCTAACTGGGGGTGACCGAGCGTGCGACATCGAATTAGGAAGATAAGTCGTTATTGAGTTCTAAAGCGCTAAACAAGTGTCTTTTTGCCGTGGGACCCATAGGATGGGACTAGCTCAGTGGCACAACAGAGATAGAAAGCCGATCAAATGGTAGAATTAGGATGTCAACCTAATTAAAATAGGATTAGGATTTCAGCGTAATCAAATCAGCTATCTAAGACGAGTGCAAACAATCTTAATCATAGCAAATAGTTAAACAATATTTTATTCCAGCTTTATCTTTTTCTTTTATACTAGAACTGTTGCTAAGTCTATTACCTTTATCTTGCTTAAAAATGCTAGTAGTTACTTTCACTCACCAGACTTATAGTCTGACCCACTCCTCTATTCCCATTTTTCCCCCATAGGCCAACAGAGGTAAGGACAGTAGATTTGGATTTCTTGGAGACCCGTTTGCAGAGCTTTCTCATTCTTCATGTATTCTTTTTCTTTTCAGTTTTCTTTTCGCTTGAGTTTGGATGTACTGGTACTTTATGAGAGGGATGATTTTTATTATTATCTATGTACTCTGATGATGTGACTGGGATGGTATTTTTCATGGGACATATGTATTCGGTTTTCAAGACATATTATGTATTTGGTTTTATGACTCATTTTATGGAGGAATGAAATTTAATTTTAAATGTTTCCGCTGTTTTGTTTATTTTGTCTTATGAATCTTAGTATCTATAAAGATTTTAGCTATACCTATAATGTACCATATCCTTTAGTGTGCCCTTTTGGGTATACTAAGGGGTGTGTGGTGTTTCACTTGGTATCAAAGCCAAAGGTTACAGGATTCCTATAAACTTGTTTTAAAAATAAAGTACTTTTCCAAAAGTAACCTATTTTTAAAAGAAGCATATCTTTAGACTAGAAGTATTTTTCAGAAAGAAACTCTTATTATAGAAATTGTTTTTCAAGTATAAAAGAGAGTTTTTATAAAAATTCCCTCAAAGTTCAGTTCAACCTTCTTTCGATTCTTTCGAGCCTAAATTTTCTTTTCTTTGCATAGTATGGCTGATTGGTTCCGTAGAGCTACGGTACCAGAAGTGCAAGGTCAAGCGCCCAATACGGCACCAACAGGTGGAGATCCCATTAATCCACCTAAACCAGCCAATTTTTCTAAGCTATGCAAGGACTTTGCTAGTCTAGGAGACAAGACGTTTTCTGGCATAAAGGATTTCGAGGAGGCACGAGCTAGATTGAAGGATACAGAGCGAATGTTTAGACTGTTAGGATTGGAGGACCAACAGAGAGTTCAGCCTGCAGCTTGGCAGCTGAAGGGAGAGCTTAAAGAGGTTCCTAAATCAAAAAGCTCTAAGAAACCGTGGTGGAAGAACAAGAAGGAAAAGGACAAGAGGAAAGAAGGAGGACCTCAGAAGCGGATTAAAAAAAGCGAGGAATGTCATAGATGTAGATTGGTTGGTCATTACGCAAAGGACTGTAAGAATAAAATGATGAAGGGGAGGTGTTTCAACTGTGGGCAGCCTGGTCATCTTAGTAGAGCTTGTCCTCACAGGATGGGGCAGAGAGCAGGCGTACCTATAGCGCAAGTACAGGCTTTGGATGCAGCACCTTCTAGTAGTGGACCAGATCGAGGTAGGAAAGTCTCTGTAGAAGGTTTGATCTCTATTTTGGATTTTCCTATTCGGACTCTTTCATTTCTAGTTCTTTGGTTGATTGTTTGCACTTAGATATTTCTCTTATAGTAGACCCTATAGTTGTTTCAAACCCCATAGGAGAACTAGCACATTTATCAATGATTTATAGGGGTTCAAAATTTTTTATACTAGGCGTAGAGTTTGACGGTGACGCCTATGTATTGGGATTTTTGGTGTATGGAATGATTTTGGGGATGGATTGGGTATCCACTTATGGAGCAATATTAGACTGCGAGAGAAGAGTCGTTATACTAGAGACATGCAGCAGTAAGACTCTCGAGGTTTCTTGTGACCCATAGGGGTCAGACATGTTGAGCATCTTTTAGTCCCTTGATTCATCATTAGGAGAGCTAGATTCAGTTCCAGTCGTTAGAGATTTCCCAAACATTTTTGAGGTGGTTAGGGGACTACCCCCTTAGAGAGAGATTGACTTTAGGATCTATATGAATGACAATGCTAAGCCAGTGGTATTGCCCGTGAGACACATGAAAGGAAGGAGTTAAGTAAGCAGATTGGTGAGCTATCAGAGAAAGGCTTCATCAGACGGATTCTTTGAGTGGTTGGTTATGCCGTTTGGGCTAACCAATGCCCTGGCCTATTTTGTAGATTTGATGAGCCGTGTTTTTGGAGATGTCCTAAATGAGTTCGTAGTAGTATTCGTGGAAGAAATTTTGATGTTTTCCAAGTGTATGGAAGAGCATGCTATTCATCTAAAGGAGGTTTTTCGTACACTTCGCGATCATTAGTTGAAGGCAAAATTCTTGAAGTGTCACTTTTTGGCGTAAGGAAGTATGTTTCTTAGGGCATAGAGAAGGTCAACACATGGAAAGAGTTTGAGAAACGGTTTTGTACATTTAGGTTTGGAATGTGGAAATCCAAAGAGTTGTAGGCAAAGGTTGGAGATGTACAATAGATTCAGTTGAAAAAAAGAGCAAAGCCCATGTGTAAATAATTGCAAAAATTATAATTGTTTCAAATAAGTGGATTTAACAGTAGTGCCTTGGAATAAATATAAGCATAAAAGAGGGATAGGAATAATAGATTTTAGTAAGGAAATGAGATTTCCAAGGTTTAGAAAAGGTACTCTTAGGGTAGTAAGAAGAAAATCCACTTTATGTCTAGCCCAATGAAATGAAATTGTTAAATTGAAAAGTTGAAAAATGAAAATTTTGTAAAAAGTGAAATTCTTTTTTTTAGAATTATAGAGCATATATAGCTCACTAGTTTCTTTGTAAGTAAACAAATATTTTTAAAATAAAAACCTAGAGTGTATTAAATATCGAAAACATAGGTTACAACATTTATTGTTGTAATAGATGTTTTCGTGAAAAATAAAGGGAGCATAGACTATAACACTAATGTTATAGTAGGTGACTCCTAAAGGAAATGTTTTTACATAGTATATGAGATTTATTAGTATTTATTGAACCCATACATTAGTATTTTTGGGCTGTAGTAACGGTGTTTTACGCAACATCTGTTTTGACCTAAATAAAAATGTGTTTTGAAGATAATTTCTAAGTATAGAAATAAAGTGGTTTGTAAGTACACTTATTATTTAAATAAGTATAAGGAAATGTTTTCTAGTTATGAAAATATTAAAACAGTTTTTAAAATGAGTTCTTTTGGAATAAAAAGGGTGTAAGTTAAATATTAGGAAACTAATAAATTTCATAGAAATTGTCTATCGTAAGAGAATATAGATTAAACATACTTTAATATATTGGAATGAAATGAATAATGATATAATTTTCTATGAAACCAAATCACAAATAAAGACGTTTTGTGCAAGTTATAAGGTATACGTGAAAGAGATGTACAAGGTATGGGAAGCACCATATTTTGTATAGCCTATTTCGAAAAGTATAAAATAAGTTCCTTATAATTTCACATAAACATGAAGTCCACTTTTAAAAGATTCATAGAAGGTTTTAGGGTTAATAGTTTCCTATAAAAGAAAGTAGTTCCAATATATTAAGGTATAAAACCACTAGGTGTAATAATAAGTTTAATAATTAGAGACAGTGTTAGTTAGGAGAGATATTATAGCGAGCCTTAGTAGAAAAAGCTTAGCAATGGAAATTTCATATATATTTTTTCCATTGATTATGCGCATTGGTTGCTTGCCTTTGTAGAAAGTTCTAATTTGTAGTAAGTTAGAAACTCCATCAAGGTTAGGTAATTGGAAAGTTAAGGGTTTTTAATAAAATAATTGTTCTTATCTACTCTAGTTTTTGCAAAATTGAAAATCTATGAAAAGAAGATGTTTTGAAAACATGTGAGGATATTTTAAAAATATCTTAAAGAAAAATGGTTTGGTGAAAAAGTAAATAAGTCTTTGGAAGCGAAAAACTTAGTAATAGTTATATTTAAAAATCCAAATTTTTATGGAAAGCTGTAAAGGTCTTTAAAAGAAAAAGAGGAATAAGTTTTGAACTTAGAATCTGTAAGTTTTCTCCTCTAGGTTTGGGGAATAATGTAAATTCAAAAAGCTGTAAGGATGCAAGTCTAGAAAGATAAAATGTTAAGTAACCAAGTACCTTTGAATTTAATAGAAACTTGAAAATAACACTTTTAAAGGAAAATTTTTTGGGATTTGATGTTTTAAAAATTTAGAAGCTTTAGTTTTTGAAATGAAATAATAAATACCAAACCAAACTTTTAAATGTGGAGTAGATAGGAATCATTTCCTAAGCGTGACGGAAAAAGTGTAAGGCTATATAGGAGATAGCAGTGATTACTTTTAGAAGTAATAATAGAAGATTCCGTAAAAGTGTATAGGACACTAGTAAGAACCTAGGATTGTTGCTTCATGTGTGTAGACTATAGAAGAATAGTAAGGTGATATTAGTAAGATAGTAAAACACATGTGGTTGAGGATGTGTATTCTGGATTTTGGAGGAACTTGGAAGGAACTTCTTCCTTTAGTGGAATTCACGTATAATAATAGTTTTCAAGCTGGCATTGGAATGGCACAGTTCGAAGCTCTTTACGGAAGACCGTGCAAGTTGCCTTCATGTTGGTTAGAGTCTACAGAGAGATTGCTACTTGGTCCCGACATGGATAAAGAGACTTCGAAGAAGATTGATTTGATTAGGAGAGAATACGCACCTCTTATCCACATCTCTTTGATAATAAATTTTGAATTTCTGGTTTCCATCTTTAGTTTTGAATAGATTCTTACCTTTATTATCCTTTGGGAGGGTATATCTTAGGATTGAACCTATGAATGGTAGGATTTGATGTAAACATGTTATTAGAACATGTTATGTATGATGGATGCTAATAATTGCAAGTGTTTGCTAGTGGATGCTAATGGACGCATATAAATACACTAGGCACTATTATCTCCTAGGGATCGGCCTAACTAGGTCCCTAGAGCATATGCATATGGATGTGTGCGCATTTGCATTTTATTATATTCCATGGTTTCTATAAATGGATGATTATCATATGACTGTTGCATTTGGGTGATGATTGTAGCATGCATATAGAACTATCAGTTATCATTAGGAAACTTGCATTCATTTGGATACATAGCATGGACATGATTGCATAAAAAGGAGGTCGACTGAATCAGTAGACCGCCTAATCTTTTGCATTAGTTAGGGACATTGACACCACACTATTTGCATATATATATATATATATATATATATATCATAAATTACATTAGAAAAACTTAAGGACAATGGATGTGATGGATGATGGTTGAGTAGTTGGTTGTAGAATTTTTATGAAAATATATATTTCATTCTTCTATCCTTGGAGATTTCGGGGATGAAATCCTTTAAGGAGGGGAGAATGTAAAAACCCAAAATTTAAACTATAATAATTAATTAAAAAATTAATTAAATAATAAAATAAGTTTGTAAAATTATCAGAATTGAGCTATGGGAGTTACACCATTGTGTCCGTGGTAATTTTCTGATCAATTTCCATATAAAGTTTGTCAAAATCCGAGCTAAAACGAAGAAGATATGCAAGAAACAAGAATTTAGAAAATAAAAGAAAAAAATAATATATACGCAAGGTCGACCCTAGGGTCGACCCTCACCTTTGCTGTCGACCCTAGCATATGTTGGTCGACAGGGAGGTCAACCCGCCTTGCATTCTTCACGTTGCTTCGTCCAGTTTTGATTCGAACACGTCATTTTGCTATTTTCTTCAAATCATGTGCGTTCGTGCTTCCATCCGACGGTTCCCAATGAGCATATGATGTGGTTGCACCAGATTTAATCTTCAAATTCAACGGCCTGAGATCCCTAAGTGACACTATAATAAGACCCTAGGCCCAGCTATTTTTCTCATTCAGATTTTCTCCTATTGGTTCATTGCCTAAGGCTGGACCCTAAATAGAATATTTTTCTAAGGAGAAGATCCTTTTAATTAAAATATTTTACACCCTAGAAGTGGATCCAGGCAGGCCAAGGAAAAGAGCTAAGGACCATAGGTGAGTGTTTAGTAATTATTTTAGATTTTTAAGTAATTTAAAATAATAGGGTTCCCAATAGTTGTAGTTTTTCTTCAATTTTTAGACAATTTTTGTATAAGTTATTTACAACTAGTTTTTAAAGTTCTTTTCAGTCTATTTTATTCTTTTATTTTTATTCAGCTATTTTATTCAGCTATTTACAGTTATTTACTGTTATTTGCATTTATTTACGTCCGTTTTACGTTAAAATTTAGTCTGTAAATGTTAGTTCCTTTTTATTCCTTTTTACGCAAATAGAATATAAAAAGAGAATAATTCGCTAATATGGATTAAAATAGAATAACACTAAATTTACAGAAATTAGATGTAAAATAAGAATTATTGTAATAAAAAGAAGATAGACTGAAATGGGCAAATTTGAGACATTTGCATGCAAGTTTATAACTAGTATTATAACTAAAAAGATAAAAAAGAAGAATAACAATTATAACGTAGGTTATAATTAAGCAGAAAGAACAGTAAAGACTTATTTTAAAACTTAGAATAAATTAATAAGAAAATATAGCAGAGATAACAGAAGAGGCTTATTTTAAGACTTCGATAAAGTTAACAAGCAGAAATAGCAGATTAGGTGAGGCCGGGACACGCTTATGCTAACTAGGGTTAATAAGTGGCCGATAGATAGAAGCTCAAATTGGGGGATTTGGGCAAGGGGCACAACTAGATTTTATTTGATAGTACCCATACCAACAACATCCTCTTTTCAGACTAGTACTGATGGTCTCACAACACACTTAGGTGAGGCTGGGCAGGACCCGTTCAGGCTAGGGCTGATGGTCTCACAACAGATTAGGTGAGGCTAGGCACGCTTATGCTGACTAGGGTTAGTAAGAGGTCAAAAGAGGGAGCAACAGATAGTGCGAACTGGTGGTGATTGAGCGTGCATCATCGAATTAGGGAGATAAGTCACTATTGAGTTCCAAAGCGCTAAACAGGTGTCTTTTTGTTGTGGGACCCATAGGATTGGACTAGCTCATAGTGGTGCAACAGAGATAGAAAGCCGATCAAAGGGTAGAATTAGGATTTCAGCCTAATTAAAATAGGATTTCAGCCTAATCAAAGTAGCTATCTAAGACGAGTGCAAACAATCACAGTAAAAGCAAACAGTTAAACAGTATTTTATTCCAGCTTTATCTTTTCCTTTTATACTAGAACTGTTGCTAAGTCTGTTACCTTTATCTTGCTTAAAAATGCTAGTAGTTACCTTCACTCACTAGACTTATAGTCTGACCCAGTCCTCTATTTTCCGTTTCCCCCATAAGTCAGCAGAGGCAAGGACAATAGATTTGGATTTCTTGGAGACCCGTTTGCAGAGATTCTCATTCTTTATGTATTCTTTTTCTTTTCAGTTTTCTTTTCGCTTGAGTTTGGATGTACTGGTACTTTATGAGAGGGATGATTTTTATTATTATCTATGTACTCTGATGATGTGACTGAGATGGTATTTTTCACGAGACATATGTATTCGGTTTTCAAGACATATTATGTATTTGGTTTTATGACTCATTTTATGGAGGAATGAAGTTTAATTTTAAATGTTTCCGCTGCTTTATTTATTTTGTCTTGTGAATCTTAGTCTCTGTAAAGATTTTAGCTATACTTATAATGCACCATATCCTTTAGTGTGTCCTTTTGGGTATACTAACGGGTGTGGGGTGTTTCATCAAAGGAAGAAGCCCTAAAATCCTTTGATCAGAGGGGGGAAGAGAATGTTTCTTCAATTTAGAAGGGATCAGCAGCCTCAATCGCTTTCCGATCTTGTTAGAGGTTGTGATCAGAGACTCTACTATTCTTCTGTATGCCTGATTAAGTTCTTTGGCAAGAGAACCTAACATAAGACAAAGAGTAGACAAGAGAAGTAATAGGTTAAAAGGAAGACAATGAAAATATGAACTTATGAGGAGTAGAAAAGGTCCCACTAATATGTAGGAAGCATCCAACGAAGAAAAGCTGGCTCTCCCAGTCTTTAAACTTATTAACTCCCTCTAAAATCAACTTCTTCGGGGGGTTTGCTCTGAAGATTTTATGATTGAGGTTGCTAAGCTTGACTAGTCTAACCAAGTAATTCAAGACTTCAGCGTTTAGAGAGGGAAGGCCAGACTCTAATGCCATTAGCTCCAAAGACAAGAGGTAGGTGTAGACATTTGGGGTCAACTGTATTGGAGTAATCCCGAGATAAGAAAGAAATTTAGACTGGAATTTAGGAAAATCTAGAAACCCCCGTGCCATATATTGATGGCAGTATAGGCAAAGAACCCTTCGGGAGGTTGGTTGATGGTATCAGATTCTTGTGGTGGGATAGTTTCCACACAAGAAATTTCAAAGTCTTTGAGGATAACATCTACCTCATCTTGTGAAGATATCAAAAAGTGCTTTGAAATGGCGTCAACTTTCTTCGGGGAGATCATGGTTCTGCCAGGTGAAAATGTTTCAGTTAAAATTCTCAGTCTATTATGAACATAGCATTCTTTTAAGAAATGGTAAAAACCTATCGAAATAACTTAAACACAAAACCAAGCATGAAACATCAAATTCTTGGAAATGTTAAAGTTAAAAATCAAATATATGTAGCTTTCGATAGAGTCAAAATGGAAAAGAAAATTAACAGTTAGCAACTACCTCTCGGCAGTGTCGAAAGCCTAAATATGAGCATTTACAGAGCTTTCGACGGGGTCGAAAGGAAGGGTGTAATATATGTCCAAGTGAAACTTTTCAACAATGCCGAAAGCTCAATAGGAATCAGGTTATTAAAGAAAAGTAGTTAAAACTAACCTAAATATCTGAACCAAGTACATAAAACAAGTATTTCATAAACATGATAATAAGACATTTTGACACTGTCGAAACCTATGGCTTAGGTTTCCTAAGGGAAAAACGAATGCCGTCGAAACCTAATATACCCATTGGGTCGAAAGGTCCTAAGTTAAAATTATATGAACTAGGAATGTTTCGACAATGCTTAAAAAAATTATAGAGGGTTTCGACTCATTAGATAGAAAAAGGTTTCAAAAGGGTCGAAAGGGCATTGTGATTTGTAGGGCATATTAAAAAGAAAGGTTTTCAAACAACACAAGGTTTCGACTAAGTTGAAAAGTTTTGCTTTCTAAAGGGGCGACTTCATTCTACTCCAGTACATAACCTTTCGACAAGGTTGATCAAATTCGCGCTACAATACTTTTCGACCCTATCGAAAGGGGCTAAGAAATTAAATCAATGTTGCTGCCTTAAACCCTTTCGAAGGAGTAGAAAAGTAAATTAGTGGCGCCGATATTTCATCTGTACCACTTTAAACTTCCGAGTGAAGGAAACTGAAGCTTATGTCTTCTCTAAACCCGGTTGCAAATCTAGGATTTCAAAAAATTATTAAAAAAATAAATCAAACCCATTAAGAAAATGCATTTCAACACGAATTAACCTTTTTCAATTTCAAGTGTGTAATGAAATTATTATCAAACGAAAATTCAGATCTTCTAAAAGAATAACAAAATCGAAAACACTGAAATAAAACTCAAAATAAGAAACAAATCCTATCGATTCATGGAATTGAATCGGGAAAGAGTCTCCTAGATAAATCGAATTTTAAAACTCAATAAATTTCAGAAAATCAAATCAAGCATGCTTTTAGAAAACTATAATTCAAACAGATTTAAGACATGATTGCGAGATCTGAAAAATCAAAGTTCTTCATAAAACATAAAAAACAGAGGAAGAGAGATTATAAAAGCAAAAGCAATCTCGAACTTACGTTTAGATCTGGTTATTTCTTTGATTGAGAAGGAAATTTGAAATTTTTTAGAACCCCTTACTTTCACTCGAAAATTTGGTTGGTAGAAAAGTGAAAGGGGAAGAAGAAGAAGAGTGTACTTATAAGAAAAATCATCAAGTGCTATCAGTCATTAGATTATATTAAATATACGGCCCAGATTCACGTGGGAAGACCACGAGGTGGGAAACTTTTAGGTTTTGACATAGATGACTTGGAAAGTCAAGAGCATCCCTTCGCACAGGGGGGGAGGGGGTAGGGGGAGGAGGGCAAATGTTACTATCAATAAACCCCTTTCCATTAAGTCGAAACCTATTTGAGCAGAGAACAAAGAAAAACAAGAGGAAAGAGCTCCAGCTTGACCTTCTTAAAGAGTCGAAGGGATGCTATAGCCAAGTTCCAAAAGCCTCAAAACTTTTCAAAGGTGTCGAAAGGACGCTACAATCAAGATCCAGAAGGTACTTACCTTTTGAAGGAGTCGAAAGCACCCTTCCTCCTTTAGTAACTACCTTTCAACTAGGTGATTTCATATGCATGAAGACCTTTCGAATGAGTCAATGCAACACCTTTCGAAGACAATGAAGAACAGCTCTTTGTGTATGCGCCAAACCTTTCGAAACCAAAGGTTTCGCCTTCATTCGAATCACTCGAACGCATTTATTGGCTTGAATAACCCTTTTGAAATCTATACCTAGCCTTTCGAACCAGTCGAAGCCATTATTGTCTATGGAGGTTCCGCATAAAGTCACAAACAAGAGTTCGGAAGCAACCAATAGTGTCAAAACCATTAGCATTTCAACACCATCGAAACCATTAAACAGAGCCTATCGACAAATTCGGAAGCTCTTACAAGGCAACACAAAGGAGAGAAGCACAGCCGTTCCTTTCGACAATGGCGGAAGCATCCTAGAGTTAAATTGGCAGCCACCTTTCGACCAAGTCGAAAACATCAGGGTTGAAAGGTGCTGATCCGCATCTATAAATAAGACCCAAGGGGTCAGATTTTGGGGATCCGATCCTTCCCATTCTAAACGTGTATTTTCTTAATCAAGAGAATGTAAACCTTAATTTCTAAATTGATTTGGGGATGTTGAGTAATAAAATCATCTTTAGCTTGCGAAGGGGAAGTTGTCAATTTTACAGATTACTTTAATATTCTTAAAGCTTTTATCAGGTTTAACATTGTGTTTCAGATGTCGCCTATATTGAAAGGACCCTTCCGACATAGTCAAAACCTTGTATATTTCAAATAACTTTAGTAAAATGCTTAAAGTTTTCTTCCCCTGGGCTACTGCTTTCGACAAGGTCGACACCTAACCAGAGTCCACTTAAATTTTAGATCAACACAAGGAACCTAAGGATCCAGCTTTCGATGAGGTCGAAACCTAGTTCCAAGTTATACCAACTTGAGTTTTCCAATCAAAACACAAGACATTTAAGCCCACAGCTTTCGACAAAGTCGAAACCCCAACTCCAAATTCATGGTCCAAGTCTTAAAACCTAATCGACACTGCTTTCGATAGAGAAGGAACCTCTTTCTCAAATTCTTGGATAAAGTCCTAACCACACAACAACTAGAACCTTCGAGTACTATCCAAGGTATCTCAACTGAGTCAAAAGGAAAGCTTTCGAAGGAAGGTCCACACTATTTCAACAGGGTCAAAAGGTTGTTTGTGAGGAAATCAACCGTTTCAACAGAGTCGAAAGGCCAGCCTGAACAATTTTCTGTTACACCAGTTTATTCGAAAGGGAACACATCTCACTCTTCTTCATCTACCTTTGGGATAAAACTTGTTCCATAATGCAACTTTGGGGCGTTGACAAGATTGCTGTTAACACTTTCTATGATAGATATATTATTGTTGTTATATATATTGATGTGTATTATGCTATGATGATGAAGTAAGGGAAAAACCCATTCCGCACTAGACGTATGGTCTCACTATAAATTCTTAGGGTAAAGGTTTTACTCGTATCAGACTTATTGTCTGACCTATGTTTTTATTATTTCTCATAAACTAATGAGTGCTCCTTCGAATAGCCTAAGTTTTGGGATTAGACATGTACCTCTATTGAAGACGAATAAAGATTTCAAAGACGAACAAGGACGCTCTCTATATAAATAAAAGTATTTTGAAATTCTACCGTGTAAAACCATGATTTATAACTATTGAGCGTGATGTTGGAATCTTCAAATGTTGGACACACACTACTCTGATTTTCTTATTATATATATTTACCCTTGCTTGGGAACAATTAGGGTTTAATGATGTAATAGATCTTGTAATTTAAATTAATGTAATGAAAAAGATATTTAGCTGCTCTATTTGCTTATGTTATGGAAAAAATACTGAACTCACATTGCCATTGAAAAATTATTTCGGTGAAGACTGCAACATCATTGACGTTTATTTTCGAGTCTTAGAATAAGAGATGTTACAACTTGGTATTAGAGCGTAGGTTAGGAAAACGCCTAAGTAAAATAGAGCTAAGTAGAAGTTAAGCTAGAAAACAAACACCTTAGGGAAGGGTTATATGCCACATATGTTAGAACCATGACTGTATGATTGTTTTAATGATGTCAACTGTATATAAATAAATATATCTTGTAGCATTTTTTATATAGGACTTTGAAAGAATAAATGAATCGAAGAGACTAGAAGGAGAAGAAAGAAGAAATAATCAATTACAAATCAACATGTCTTTTGTCCTTAGAAATGAGTTTTAAAATCTTCTAGATAATTCATATGCATATATACATAGGTACAAAAGTTTTCAAAACAAATACCAAAATTAATTACAATTAAATTTTTACGAAGCTTTGAATAAAAAATAAAAACATGAAGTAGTAGTTGTTTGAAATTACTCAGTAGTCGACTGAGGGTATCGACTAACTACACTTCATGCCGACTGAGTACGTCGACTGGAAGCCTTTCTATCCTTCTCTTTTTGGTCTTCTTTTATTAAATGTTTTTTTTGCAGAGAGTCGGCCGACCGGTCATCACTGCTATTCAACTAGATGAATAGTAATGGGCTAGCAGCTATATTAGTTGAATTTTCTAAAACAAACTTTTGAAGGGATATAACTCTTCAATGGTTCTTCTTATAAGGAGTGTAATTTTTTGGATGTGTACGATTTTTTAAAATAACCGCCGATTGCTATATATAAGCCTAAGAAAAGAAGTGTTAAAATATGAACCTTTTCTCTTACTTTCTAAACTTCTTTGTGACTATTGCTTTTAAAAGAGTTTTTATTGTGCATTCACTTAAAACACTTATTCCACTTCCTCGATCGCATTACATGCATCATTGAATCATCTAAAGTTATAGGAAGTTTGTTAAAGAAGTAAAAATCCATGTTGATAAACACAACATTGTCAAATTAACAAACTTCTGTAACACCTATTCCTCCGGGCTAAGTATGGGTGATTGATTAGTGAAAATCCAAAGGGAAGCTTCGGAACCAGATGTAGAATATAAGGTCCAAACCAATATAAAATCTATGTGATCACTTTTACTTTATTATCATTATTTAGCTTGGTTATATACACATTTAGATTAGTTAGCCATATTAAAGATCCATTGCACTTTTATTTGGTATCAAAGCAGAAATTTTCATTAATCGTAAAAAGGTTTTTTAAAAACTTAATAATATGACAAGAACATTTCTTGGGGGTCAATCAACTCCACGTCCTCAACTTTTTACCCATTTAAACTATGCATATAGGTCTACATGTATGAATTTTTTTATGGAAGCTTGCGGTCATGAGATTTGGAAAGCTACTCAAAATAAGTATGAAATACCTTCTACCAAATTGGCTACCTAGTCAGATGCTCAAAATACCATGGCAATCAATAATGTAAAAGCTATAAAAAAATTATTTTGCTCCTTGATAAAAATGAATTTTCTAGAGTCATGCTTTGCAAAACAGTCTATGACTTTAGTGTACATTTCAAATTACTCATGAAGGGACAAGCAAAGTAAAAATAACTTAGATTTCTCATCTTAAAATCAATTTCAATCATTTAAATGAAAACTAACGAGTCTATTATGGATATTTCTTTAGGATTTTAAACCATACAATATGATTTCATGGCATTAGGAGTAGAACTCACTCAATCTAATCTTGTTATACACATTTTAAATTCTTTAATGGTTGAATGGGAATGAAAAGTTCTAGAAATAGAAGAAGCTAATGATCTTTCCCAAATAAAAGTTGAAGAATTAATTGGAAATTTGATGTTGTATGAAGCTAGTATATAGGCTAGGAAAGACTAAAATCAAAATAAGAAAAGTATGACATTCCAAACAAATAAGGGAAGCCCCGATTTAAATGAAGATGAGATCGTATTTGTTGCGAAAAATTACAACAAGTTTAAAAAAATTAAGGTAATGACGAAGGCATAAAATTTTGGAAATTTAACCTCAATAAAATGCTTTGAATATGGCAAATTCAGCCATATGAAGAAGGATTGTCTACAACTTAACAAATACAAGAAGAAAGATAAATGAAAATTTGAAAAGTTCAAAATTAAAAGAAAAGCAATTTAAGTCACATGGGACGACTCAGAATCCTCTTCATAAGAAAGTGATAGTGACGGTGGTACGAATAGGCTAGTGTTTGTTTCATGGCCACTAATGTGGTAATTTCGATCTTTATTATAATGTTCTTCTTAAAATTAGCATAATACTTGATGATATTTAGAAATTTAAAGAAGTTGTATAAAGAAAATATCGGGAAGTTAAATTGCAGTGAGTTAGAAATTGGAATGTTAAAAGATGAGAAATACATTTTAGAAGAAGAGTTCAAAAATTCACAGAAATCTTGCAAAAATTTAACTTCTCAAAATACAACTTCAGTTGAAGCAATTAAGACATGTAGTATTGAGAATGTTAAACTTTCGAAAGAAGTTTGTGAACTCAAAACTAACTTAGATTCTACGAAACAATGAAGTGTTTGGGTTAAAACAAAAGTTAGAACGAACCACTAACAATGTTTCAAAAATCAATAAACGAAAACAAAGTTTAGAAAATTTAATTAAATTTCAAAACCGCTTGATAACAAAAATGGACTCAACTTTAAAAAGTTGGCCACATAAAAAATAGTACTAAAAAGTATAACAACTTATACACAAAATTTAGGAAGCCTAAAAATATTTGTAAAACAAATACTTCAAACTGTAAAAGTACTAAGGTTTGAATTCCTAAAACCAATAAGAATTTAGTTAGACAAAAGTATATAGATAGTTTTCTAAAATATGTATATTATAGTAATAACTACATTTTTAAAGATCCCGAACCCTTATGGGTATGATTATCTTCAACTTAACCTCTTGGACCCTAACAAAAGAAGTGGGCACCAAAATATAGAAATCATTCTTCATAGGTATCCAATAAAGACAAAAGGTGAGATGAATTTCAAGTAGCAAATGTTCCATACATATGATGGAGAACGAGCATTTATGGATAATGGTACTGCAGTAGATTCGGTATATATCTAACTCATTTTTTATAAATAGTTCGAGATTAGTATTTTTAATATCGAAGTATCATGAAATAATATTTTGAAAAAATAAATTAGATACTCTTTTTACTTATGATGTTGCTTTCAAAATGGCTAAGAAATACATAAAACATTTTACTTAATGCTAAATGAGTGAAAAATTATTTCAAAGAAAATAAAATTATCATTTGAAAGGAACAAGTATTTTTGAAAGATTTATTAAAAAAGCACCTGGCGCTTTGGTATTTTTAGTCAACTATATCAGGCGTCCAATATTGATACTCAGTTGACACCAAAATTCAAGATTCTTAACTAGTTCAGTCAACACCTACTATGCCTTAGTCGAATGAACCACACCTTGCTCTTAGAAAATTTTTAGCTTCTATTTTCATCGACATCTTACTTCTACCATTCGACTGAAAATTCCGTAGCCACTCGACTTCATTCCATTTTTTAGTCAGCTTAATAAGGTCGTTCTCTTGGGAATATTTTTTCTTTCCATTCAGTCGACACCCCCTTCCAGTCTACTGAATCAGTCTTATTCTATTTCTAAAAAGTCATGCCTATTCATTTATATCTGGTTTCTCTTTCCTTTCACTTTCCTTCCTTTCAAATCAAAAATTAATCAGATCTAAGTTTTTCATCAAGACAAAATTACCAACAAAGAGAAGAAAGATCTTGTAACTTGTTCTGGTTTTAAGTATATTTATGAATTGCCTTTATGACTACATTGTAATATGCTTCCATGTGCATACATTCTTATCTATGCATCTATTTTTTTAATGTAATCTTATATAAGTGCATTCATTCTTGTGTTCATTCTGGTATGCATATGTCTTTGGTTTTCATTTTACTTTTACTCCTTTTTATTAATGATAAAGGGAAGAAAAGTATGTTGAAAGGGGGAGCATTCGTTAAGGGGGAGATTATAGTATATCATACATATATTTGTCATCATCAACAAGAGGGAGAATGTTATAACCCTAATTGTATGATTATTTTATTAATGACACACACACAAACACACTAACACACACATACACATATATATAAATATCTCTTATAGCACCTTTTATATAGAACTCCGAAGGCTTCGATGATTCGTAGAGATAAGAAGCAGAAGAAGGAAGAAATAATCATTTACAAAACAAAACGTATGTATATTGCCCTTAGAAATAAGTTGTAAAGTCTCCTATGTGATTCATATGCATATATACATATCACTAGTACACAACACAAAACTAAGACCAAAAGTAATTATAATTATTTTTTACAATGCTTCAGATAAAAAACAAAAACATGAAGTAGTGTTAGACTGAAATTGCTTAGTAGCTGACTGAGGGTGTTGACTAACTACACTTCATGTCGTCGAGCATGTCGTATGAAATCCTTTTTATCCATCTGTTTTTGGTCTTTTTTTCTGGAATGTTTTTTACAAATAGCCAGGTGACCGTTCTTCACTCTTAGTCGACTGGGTAAATAGTAATGGCTATATTAATTGAATTTACTGAAACAAAATTTTGACAAGATATAACTCTTTAATGTTTCTTCTCATAAGGAGTATGACCTTTTGGATATGTAAAACTTTTCAGAATAACTATTGATTTCTACAAATAAGCCTTGGACAAGACGTTTTAAAAATGAACTTAATATCGTTCTTTCTAAACTTCTTTGTGACTATTGCTTTCAAAAGAGCTTTTATCAAAACACTTCTTCCACTTCCTGATCGTACTGCATGCATCATTGAATTATCTAAAGAGATTATAAGAATTTATAACATAAGTTTAAATCTTTTATGATAGAACAAAACATTGCAAATCAGCAAAATTTTGTAACGCCTATTCCTTTGGCCTAAGTGAGGGTGATTGATTAGTGAATATATGATTAGGAGCTTCGGGACTGGATGTAGGACGGGAAGTCCGAACCAGTATAAAAATCTCGTTGTGATCGTTGTTACTATATTTTACTTTATCGTTATTCGGCTTGGTTATATACACATTACATTAGTTAGTTGTTATCATCAAAAATCACTTCAGCCCTGTCAAAGCCCAAGAAGTTACGAATGAGAGCACCATAAAGAACTTTAGTGATAGGAAGTCCTTTGCAAGAGTCAACGGGATGCTTCTGCGGTATTGAAAGAATTATTGGCTTCTGAAGGGGTCGAAGGAGGATAAAACTACCCTTCCACCTTAGTTGATCCCTTCTGAAATAGTTTGTTCCGCATGCCTAAAGGAGTTTTGCATGCATTAAAAATACTTTTCGAATGTATTAAATGATAAGCTTCCGCATGTATAAGATCCTTGAAAATGATTGGTTCCATGGCTATGGGAAGAATCCGATGCTTCTGAAGGGGTCAAGAAGAATGCCTTTTGAAACCAACTAAGTAAGTGCTTCCGAAGGTATCAAAAGTAGGGTTCCATATTAATCAAGGGGTCTACATTCGAAAGCCACCTTCACATCCATCAAGAGGCCTCCTCAAGTGACCTTTCGCAATGATCTTTCTTCACTTGTTTAAGTAATGATTTGTCGTGTTAGCACCATATCTTAATAACAATGGAGAGGTCCAGGAAGCCTTCAACTATGCTACAACCCTTTCAAAACCAAGAAAATACCCCTTCGATAGCGACAAAAGCCTCCAAAGATGCATGGAAAATGATTCGATACGCAATGGCGGAAGGAAGATTCAAGTGTTGTGAAAGCTAAAATAGAGAAAGCATCATCACTTTTTACAAGTATTGGGAACGTACCTTCCAAACACTTTTGGACATCCTTTCGTGCTTATCTAACACATCTGCAACAGCATGAGAGACATTCTTATAGCTTCCGATGGAGACGAAGGCATCCAGGTCTTATTCGAAAGCAGCATTTGAGGGGCACTCTGGATTCAATAGTGACAGAAGGTCATGAAGACATCCTTTCGATTAAGTCGAAAAGACTGATATGAATGGATCTAACCTACGCCTATAAAAATGACCATAGGGGTATTTTTTTGGGGAATCCGAATTCATTCCTTCCATATTTATTCTTTTCTTGAGTTTGTAAACCATAATTTAGAAATCAATTTGGGGATTTCTCTTCATTGTAATACTTTAGCCCTTGTATTCACATCAATAATCATAAAGTAAATACTTGACACTTTCGAATACATGAGGTGTGGAATACACACACTAGTGCCTTCGAAGGGGTTCCTTTCGAAAGAATGGGACCCTTTCAACTCAGTTAAACCTTTTTGATTCCCATTGAGTTATGACCTCAGATTACCCCAACTAATTCGAAAGGGGTTTTGAAGGAGTCAGTCACTCTTCTGACCTTACTTTGGGGTATTGACAAGATTTCTTATTAACATTTTTGGCGCTAGAATGAGGGCTCAAACCTCTGACTTTGTCAAATTCCCCACATTACTTTCCCTTATCCCGATTCCATTCCAGGCTAACCTTAGACACTACACCACAACGCTTAAAAAAAATCAAAAAGTCCGAGCAAGGGTTTTCAAAACCACAATGGCTGGATTCTCTCATCAAAATGTTAAAGATTCTAAGCTATATGAAGAACAAATGTTAAGATTGGAGGCTTTAAGAATCATGGAGAAGAAGAAAGCTAAATCTTATGATCCGGACAATTGGAGCTTAAATCCATTTCATATTGGCCCAACACCCATCTTTGCTTTTGGGGAAGCAAGAAGTAGGGGTGATAATTTATTTAATCAAATGAGGAAGACTATTCAATTCTATACTAAAGGCACTATCTTTGAAGAAGGAATGATGGCCTATTATTATACATTTGCTCAGAAATGGCATCGGGTAAAAAGTGGACCATTACCTCTATATGAGCTTTGAAAGATTTTAAGAAGAAAATTGGTCATTGAGGGTGAAGCTCCTGAATCAAGCAACAAAAGATCTAGAAATCAGCCTCAAAAGAAAAGCTTCAAAATCAAGACTCCCTAAGGAATGCGACTTTACTACATCAATCGAGAACATCAACTTATTAACAGGAGAGGAACTGAATTACTAGCCATTTGAAAAGAAAAGGCCTAAATACGAAAGAAATCCTAACGCTTGTGCTTTGATGGATAACCTCCTCGTGTTTAAATACGGGACTGGAAAGGGACCTGAGGAAGGACCATAGGTGCACGAAGACCTCTCTGGTTGATCTCAAATCATGCATCATCTCAAAAGTTGAGGAAGGAAGCCTCCTATGGCTCTACTAAATGAAATGAAACTAATAGTTGAGCGGTACACCAAGTTTCCGTAGAAAGTGAAATAAGTCAAGTAGGTATAGATATTAGGCGAATCCCCTAATGGAAAATGAAAGAACTCTTGCTTCTTTTCGCTAATCAGTGCTCCATTGCCCTATCTTACTTAAGCCCCTATCTAAGAAGGATGGAATAGAAAGGAAAGATTCGATGATCTGCCTGCGCACCATACCCACTCGCTACTGAGAAACTGGCTCCCCAACCCTTCCCGAAGATGAAAAGATTGAATTTTGGATAGTGGGAAAAGAACCTACTCGCCTTACACAACGAGAGGACTTTATTGCCATTATTATATAGCGAACGGACAATGAAACCAATCAATGCAGAGCTCCTGAAGGGATGACCATTAACTTTTTCAAGCAAGGAAAGATCAATAGATTTGTAAAGAAATCCGAGATGAAATCAATAAATACTTATTCAAATAAGAAAGTCTACATAGTTGGGAGTAAGATTCTCCTTAAAACTAAAAATTACCTTAAAATGATCATAAGCCTTTGTCCATGTCAAGATAGCTAGGTCAAAGCACTTCATGGAGGGAGGACAGAGTAATCCTTAATCCATGCTACGCTATGGCTAGGTTAAAGTATCTACAAACCCTTGATTGCACCACGCTATGGCTAGATCAATGTGCCCCTTGGAGGGGAGATGGAGTAAGCCCTTAAATAGGCCATGCAATGGCCAGGTCAAGGCATCGACCAGCCTTGTGTCCCGCCTATAAGGCCTGGCCAGAGCACCTCCTAGAGGGAGGATGGAATAAACCCTTGATCCTGCCATGCTATGGCCTGGTCAAGGCATCGGATGACCTTCAGTCCTACCTATATAGCCTGGCTGGAGCGCCTCCTAGAGGGAGATCGGGTAATTACTTGGGTCCTGCTTGGGTAAGATAACCAAGCGCATCGGACAACAATAGACTAAGACGTCCAAGCCCAAGGAGTGGCACATAAGGCATCAAAAATATACAAAGCCTTAAAGGATTGATGCATATCGAAAGAATCAGGAATGAATTTCTGGATTTCTATTATTTCTGGACGATAATTCTCGGACTACTTTCATTATTACATATGAACTTATGGTTTTTGGCTAATATTTAGAAGATAGATTCTGAACTTCACTTATTAATACCTTAATCTGTGTTTTGGGTCTTCTACTATTAACTTTCTTAGTACTCCTATCAATACCCGAATATGGGTTTCAGGTCTTCTATTATCTCCAGATAAGGGTTTCTGGATACCTATTATTTTCCTTCAACCGAGGATTCCTAGTCTTCTATGACTTATTTCCAAATGACGATTTCTGGGTTTTTATTATAATTAGACAATTGGTATTGGTCTTCTATCAGTTATTTCTAGAAGAAGATTTCTAGACCTCCATTATTAAGGCCGGATTTGAATTTCCGGCCCTCTATTATTTTCATAATCGGATTTCTGGACTTCAATTAAATAGAGACTAATTTCCGGTCTTCTCTCATCATAAGTTAAATCTCAGGGCTTCTATTATTGTCAGATAAGAATGTCCTATCTTCAATCATTCTTAACTGTGGATTTATCATCACTTATTATCTTTAGATGAAGATCTATTAATTTCCATTATTCACAGATTTGGACTTTTGGAATTCTATTATCAGGAATTCTAATATGATATCCAATAATATGGATAAATAACTGAACATATTCTTACATAAATTTCGAATTAACGATAGAAAATGTTGTCTGCTTTGTACTTTGTGGGAGAACAAGATTAATAAGGAAGACTAAATGATTCAACAAACACATAAGAAAACCGTAGTCAAAGTTTCAAGAAGCAAATTCAAAAATGACTTTGTAATTACAGATGAGGGATATAGGCCAAATGATATTTACATAATTTATATAATCTACAAAATTATTTACAAAGTATATTATACAATACAAGCGTGTGCCTCAAAGATCTTGTACAACCTTATCTAACTTCTCAACAGCTATGGGATCAACAATAATGCGTATTGATATATAAAGAATGTCTTTGAGTTTCATTTTTTTCTTCCTAATTCCATCATCATCGATAGACTCGATACGAGTCATCAAAGCACGATTGAAAGTATTGTCAGCACCTTTAATTGTCTTGTTTTGCCTTCTAAATCGGCAATATGCTTTTAAAGGACATATCTTTCATGTTCAAATTTTTGGCTGCATACTCATTGATACATTGTGAGCATCTTTCTTTTTTTTATTGTCAAAATATTTCTTCATTTCAAACCTAACTTTTCTGCACCATTTGCCCACCACTTTTTCGTCTAAACCCGGATGAGGGTTTGTTGTAGCGGGGAATTTTTAAATAGCTAAGGAAGAAGACCTTGTCGATTTCCTAACAGATGGGGTGATTGGAGAAATCGGTAAATTGATATTCGAAATATCATGTTCCGTAATAAATTCCAAAGATTTACACTATGCTTGACTATCCTTAAGTTTTATTTCCAAATCACTTACATATGGAAGTCCGAGGGTTCTCTCCTTGCTGGCCTTCGGTAGGGAAGGTGGTTTCGAGTCTCCATGAATATCCATTCCAACGTCTCGTTTAATCCCGTGTAAGTGGAAAACTTTGGCTCCCTCCACCGCTTCCTAGCTTTTCCTGATTCGTCATCCAGCTTCCTTTTTCCTTTATCTTTATCCTTATCCGAGCCTCCGCGGGATGGCCTTCCATCCTCAACCACATTCACCTCCTTTAATTTCCTATCTGAACATGCATCTTCCTGCCGAAGGAATCTCTCAGCTTCGTGAAAGAATTCCCCTAGATCCATTGATGGGTCCCGTATTAGAGACATTTTGAAATCTGAATTCTCTCTAACTCCTAATACTGCTGCCATTAAAACCATCGATGGATCCGGCCAAACCACCGAAGCAACCGCTGCATTGAACCGAGTTAAGAAAGCTCTGAGCGATTCGTCTGTCCTTTGCTTTACTGATGTTAGCGTCATACGGTCTTCGACCTTTTGATATGAACCCGAAACTGTTTCAGAAACCTGTCCACCAATTCTGTCCATGTCTTAATAGATCCTTCTTCCAGCTGTCTGAACCACATAGCAGCTATATCCGTTAAGTACAGAGGGAAACATCGAGCCATCACTTCCTCCGATGCCCCTAGCACTTCCATACGTCTTGTGTATCTCATCAAGTGATAAGTAGGATTAGCCTTGCCATTGTACACTTCCAAAGTAGGTAGCTTGAACTCCGGTGGATTCCGAGCAATTCTGATGTCACGAGTAAACGGACTCCTGTTTACTCTTTCCAGATCTCTCTTTGTCAAACCTCCGCGCATAGTTCGCCTGATAATCTCAGCCAGTCCAGCGTTGTCCATGAAGGGATGCCCCCCGAGTCCCTGAGGGAATTCCGGTACATACTCTTCATCCCATGCTCCTACATTCCTTCCAGCATCTTGTTGTGTGGTGTCACCTGGAATTCCTCCATGGATTGGTCCATTATTGCCGGGTGGTGTGCCCCCATGTCTAGATCCATCCAGATTAGCAGTTGCATGCTGATCAGGGGTTGTGCCTTGTTGAGCTGCTCCATTCGACTACCTGTTTGGTCCTTCTGCTTCAGCTCCGTGGATCTGAACTTTTGAAGCTCCAGCTGTTTCTACTTGTTCAAACTGTTTGAGGAGGTTCTGCATCATCTCCTATTTCCTTTTCATAAACTCTTCATGCATAGCTCCCATCATCATCTCCATCTCGTCTCTGGTGATGAAAGCTAAAGTCTGATTAGCCCCTGATGATGCCTCCTGGCTTCCTTCGTGCTGAATTCTCTCGACTCTTTGTCTTTTACTTGATTGCCTTGTCATAGCTTTTTAGATCTGAATCGTTAAGCTTTCAAATCCGAACTCCAAATCTGGTCTAGCGGGTGCTAGTTGCTCTCAGTGAAAGCACCAAAGTGTTTACGCCAAAAATGGTCACAAACCCCAAATATCGTGAAAGCACCAGTGTATGAACATAGATCAACAATAAATGATCACCAATCATAGATCGAAGTAATGTGGAGGATAAAAAATGAAGAATAATCAACTTAAAACGGAAAGAAATAGACAAAGACACAAGATTTATGGTGGTTCGGCTATCTCCGGCCTACGTCCACTCCAAAAGTTAATATTTTATTGTCTTTCCTTGTTGGTTACAGCTGATTACAGCAGATTACAACAAAGAAATTCGAGTACAATAGTAGCTTAGTAGTGCAAAGGTGTTTTCGGCGAAGTCTGGACGTGGGATAGCCCAAAGATCCTTTTTCTGTAGGCTCTGACATGTTATTTATAGGCGCTCTATGCAAATATCTCGCTTAAACTTTGGGAGACTTCTTCTGGCACATGAGTGGGCCCACGCGATCGATCACAGGTGATTTCGGCTCGATTCGTGATCGATATGAACCAATTTCGTATCGATCAAGATTTGGTCTAATCAAGTTGAAATTTGGCGTGAGCATTCCTTAGGTCGTACGTAAGCTCCTGTGAAAATTTCATAGCATTTGGACTTGTGGGTTGCAACATACAATCGATACGAAATATAACTTCCTCAACATCGTCTGGTCTGCATCGATCAATTCGTATCGATGCTCATTCGTGTCGATACCAAGCACGTGTGCATCGGTGACGTGGCGCTATTTCTAAGGCTCGATCCCATTTTCATGCCGAGTTGAATGCTTCTTCCCTGAAATCATGCTTGCTTCTCGTTCGTGTCCAAAACGTGCTTCGAATCCATTATTTCGCATCCATTAGTTTGTATCGGTCTCATCTGTGTTCATCAATTCGTATCCATCGACTGCCTCCTTGTTCATATCGATCAGGCTATTGCCAAGGATCGATACGAACAAGACCAATATGAGTTTTGCCTTCAATTCGAAGTATGCCACCATCTGCATCCTGACTGATACGAACACTATCGACTCGAACCCATGTTGATCGATACGAACAACATCGATTCGAAGTATACTGCTATCTACATCCTGATCGATACGAAACCTTCGAGTCAAACAAACCACCGTGTGCCCATCTATTCAATCCAACTCCATATTCACTAAGTCAAAACCCATTTTGCCTTCCTACCTGATCGATATGAACGCGCTGTTCGTATCCATACTGGACCGATACGAATTCGCATCGATTCAAATGAGATCTCCTTGTGCACGTATCCATCAATTTCTTGAGCAAATGAACTCCGTTTGACCTGAAATTTGAAACGTAGCCTTTCCTAGCCTCGATCATCAATCCTAATCGATCCCGCCTTAATTGGAGCTTAGTCAAATTTTGACGACGTCGATCAAAGCCTTGTTTTCAATTGATTTCCAGTCCTGATATTCATCCTTTCTAGCTAATTTGTTGATATTCCGGCTTGACCAAAATGCGGGATAACATTTGCCCCCCAATACATGCCTTGTGGTAAGAAGGTGTGTTTTGGATAGTTCCGTATCTAACATCCGAAGTCCATATTCCGTCCATAGCCATACCATCCGATTCATAATCTGATCCCTTACCAAGCCATGCCATCCAAGTGCATCGTTCTTCACTGCTCCGAGCCGATGTCTGATTCCAAATCCATTAACCGAAGCCTTAGCCAATTCCATATCCATCCGAACCCGATAACCGAGTCCTAATCCATCCTTACCAAATAACCAATAACCGAATCCAGGACCTCTCTGGGTCGAAATCCAAGTCCTTTCCCCTTCATAGCCAATGTTCATATCCGTAACCTCTCCAGGTTCTTGCCAAGCGCAATCCACACCTGACGACCATGGTCCAGTGTCCCTGAATGTTGAGTATTTGCCATGGCTTAAGTCCTAAGCCGAATCCTGGTCGCTCCGGATCCTTATCGAGCATAGTCCATACTCGACGACTTGAAATAGTAACCGATAATATAGGGCCTAAGTCCTAGGCCGAATCCTGGTCTCTCCGGACCCTTGTCGAGCATTGTCCATACTCGACGACCTGAATAAGTCGATTTGCCACGCTCGGACAAAGTGACTTACCCCTTGCCAGGTATAATCCATACATGACGACCATTTACCAAAAGCCAGATAAAAATCCAATCAAAATCCAATCCAAAATCCAAATCCAATCCAAAATCCAAATCAAATCGGAAAACCAAAAATCCATATCCGAAATCAAAACCAATATCCAAACATGAAAACAATCATCCAAAAAAAAGTCCAAACCAGAAAACAAACAACATCAGGAGTTCAAACCAAACTCCAAAACCGAGCCAAAAAAGACCAATGTCTAAACCAAAAGAAAAAACAGATTTCACAAACCATAGCGTCGCGATTTATCATCATTCAAAGCATGCCTAGGGGCCATCTCCGTCCCCATACATGAGTAAATGACTTGGCCGTCTTCCAGTAGTTTGCTACTTATTTCATATCATCCCTGTCAATTGATAACCAATCGACCATCATTACTGGGCCTCGCGCCATCGTTGTTTGAGGTAGACGGTGGTTGCTCCTGTTCCACCGCCGCATTACGAGCCCCGACATATTGTCGCAACTGTCCATTCCTTACATGCTCCTCAATTATGTCCTTTAGAAGCCTGCAGCTGTTAGTGTCATGTCCATCCAAATCGTGGAAGAGACAGTGCCTTCCTAATGCCCTTTCACGTTCCGAGGGTTCTCTCCTTGCTGGCCTTCAGTAGGGAAGGCGGTTCCGAGTCTCCATGAATATCCATTCCAACATCTCGTTTAATCCCGTGTAAGTGGAAAACTTTGGCTCCCTCCACCGCTTCCTAGCTTTTCCTGATTCGTCATCCAGCATCCTTTTTCCTTTATCTTTATCCTTATCCGAGCCTCCACTGGATGGCCTTCCATCCTTAGCCGCATTCACCTCCTTTAATTTCATATCTGAACACGCATCTTCCTGCCGAAGGAATCTCTCAGCTTCGTGAAAGAATTCCCCTAGATCCATTGGTGGGTCCCGTATTAGAGACACTTTGAAATCTGAATTCTCTCTGACTCCTAATACTGTTGCCATTAAAACCATCGATGGATCCGGCCGATCCACCAAAGCAACCGCTGCATTGAACCGAGTTAAGAAAGCTCTGAGTGGTTCGTCTGTCCTTTGCTTTACTAATGTTAGCGTCATCATGTTCTTCGGCCTTCTGATATGAACCCGAAACTGTTTTAGAAACCTGTCCACCAATTCTGTCCATGTCCTAATAGATCCTTCTTTCAGCTGTCTGAACCACATAGCAGCTATATCCGTTCAGTACAGAGGGAAACATCGGGCCATCACTTCCTCTGATGCCCCCAGCACTTCCATATGTCTTGTGTATCTCATCAAGTGATCAGTAGGATCAGCCTTGCCATTGTACACTTCCAAAGTAGGTAGCTTGACTCTGGTGGATTCCGAGCAATTCTGATGTCACGAGTAAACAGACTCCTATTTACTCCTTCCAGATCTCTGTTTGTCAAACCTCCGCACATAGTTCACCTGATAATCTCAGCCAGTCCAGCGTTGTCTGTGAAGGGTTGCCTCCCAAGTCCCCGAGGGAATTCTGGTACATACTCTTCATCCCACACTCCTACATTCCTTCCAGCATCTTGTTGTGTGGTGTCACCTGGAATTCCTCCATGGATTGGTCCATTGTTGCCGAGTGGTGTGCCCCCATGTCTGGATTCATCCAAATTAGCAGTTGCATGCTAATCAGGGGTTGTGCCTTGTTGAGCTGCTCCATTCGACTACCTGTTTGGTCCTTCTGCTTCTGCTCCATGGATCTGAACTTTTGAAGCTCTAGCTGTTTCTGCTTGTCCAAACTGTGTGAGGAGGTTCTGCATCATCTCCTCTTGCCTTTTCAGAAACTCTTCATGCATAGCTCCCATCATCATCTCGTCTCTGGTGATGAAAGCTGAAGTCTGATTAGCCCCTGATGATGCCTCCTGGCTTCCTTCGTGCTGACTTCTCTCGGCTCTTTGTCTTCTACTTGATTGCCTTGTCATAGATTTTTAGATCTAAACCCTTAATCTTTCAAATACGAACTCCAAATCTGGTATAGTGGGTGCTAGTTGCTCTTAGTGAAAGCACCAAAGCGTGTGCGCCAAAAATGGTCACAAACCCCAAATGTCGTGAAAGCACCAGTGTATGAACATAGATCAACAATAAATGATCACCAATCATAGATCTAAGTAATGTAGAGGATAAAAAATGAAGAATAATCAACTTAAAACGGAAAGAAATAGATAGAGATACAAGATTTATAGTGGTTCGGCTATCTCCGGCCTACGTCCACTCCAAAAGTTAATCTTTTATTGACTTTCCTTGTTGGTTATAGCTGATTATAGCGGATTACAATGAAGAAATTCGAGTACAACAGTAGCTTAGTAATGCAAAGGTGTTTTCGGCGGAGTCTGGACGTGGGATAGCCCAAAGATCCTTTTTCTATAGGCTCTGACGTGCTATTTATAGGCGCTCTATGCAAATATGTCGCTTAAACTTTGGGAGACTTCTTCTGGCACGTGAGTGGGCCTACGCGATCGATCCTAGGTGATTTCGGCTCAATCCGTGATCGATACGAACCAATTTCGTATCGATCAAGATTTGGTCTAATCGAGTTGAAATTTGGCGTGAGCATTCCTTAGGTCGTACGTAAGCTCCTATGAAAATTTCACAGCATTTGGACTTGTGGGTTGCAAGATACGATCGATATGAAATATGACTTCCTCAACGTCGTCTGGCCCGCATCGATCAATTCGTATCGATGCTCATTCGTGTCGATACCAAGCACGTGTGCATCGTTGACATGGCGCTATTTCTAAGGCTCGATCCCATTTTCATGCCGAGTTGAATGCTTCTTCCCTGAAATCATGCTTGCTTCTCGTTCGTGTCCAAAACGTGCTTCGAATCCATTATTTCGCATCCATTAGCTTGTATCGGTCTCATCTGTGTTCATCAATTCATATCCATCGACTGCTTCCTTGTTCGTATCGATCAGGCTATTGCCAAGGATCGATACGAACAAGACCAATATGAGTTTTGCCTTCGATTTGAAGTATGCCACCATCTGCATCCTGACTGATACGAACACTATCGACTCAAACCCATGTTGATCGATATGAACAACATCGATTCGAAGTATACTGCTATCTACATCCTGATCGATACGAAACCTTCGAGTCGAACAAACCACTGTGTGCCCATCTATTCAATCCAACTCCATATCCACCGAGTCGAAACCCATTTTGCCTTCCTACCTGATCGATATGAACGCGCTGTTCGTATCCATACTGGACCGATATGAATTCGCATCGATTCGAATGAGATCTCCTTATGCACGTATCCATCAATTTCTTGAGCAAATGAACTCTGTTTGACCTGAAATTTGAAACGTAGCCTTTCCTAGCCTCGATCATCATTCCCAATCGATCCCGCCTTGATTGGAGCTCAGTCAAATTTTGACGACATCGATCAAAGCCTTGTTTCCAATTGATTTCCAATCCTGATATCCATCCTTTCTAGCCAATTTGTTGATATTCCGGCCTTGACCAAAAGGCGGGATAACAACACTTTTAACTTTGTCTAAAGATTTAACCCAAAGAGTAAATATTGATTCAAAAGTGGCATTAAGTCCATCTGGGGTAATAACTGGAGGGCATTTGCTATAATCCCATTCTCCTGTTGGGGGACTACCACGACCACAAATTAATTTCGTATGATATGTTCAAATTTCCTTAAGAAGCTTTTCCTTTTCCCAACTAAGAAAATCAAAGTGAAGTCGGGGATGTTGCATGTAAAACTTTTGTAGATCCCTAAGAAAGCAATATCTGGCCAATCTTTAGGATTTTAAGAGCGAGGACTTTCTATGTAATCTCTTCTTAACTTGATATAATTTTCTAAGTAATCCCTAGTAACAGGGCTGCTTGAGAGATATTTACTCTGTAATAATGTGATAAAATGAAAACTAAGTAAAAAAAACTAATACAGAAAGCCATAGATCAATATAATTACATGATACAAATTTTCTTCTGGTTCATACAAGATTGATTTTTTAAATAACTAAGAAATGAACTTACCCTTGTAATATATAAGTTTTTCTGTAGGCAATGTGCGAGAAATTGAGTTAACTCGTGGTAAGTTCCAACAAGCCCCTAGTGGGGATTAGATCCATATTCATCTAAGTATCTCTTATGTAGGTATCTGAGCAGGCCCTCACTAAAATCACCCAAGTATGAGAAATCTACTGTTGGATGTCTGCAATAAGCTTTATATAGAAATTCTACCAAATATCTCTGTCTTCGATTAACATCCAAAAGAGTGTCATCAATTCTTTGTTTTCCTCCAAAAGTTTGTCATAACGAAGACATGCCCTTTTCAATTGAGGGGTCGCTTCTTGATCTTTAAAAGATGCTAATATCGCAGTGCTTTTATTAAGCTTATAGCACATGTCAGAGAGTGCATTGTGTTATTTTAATTGTTTATCAAACTCTCTATACATGCCATTTATTTCCGCATGTTTCCTTTTAAGCTTTGTCTTATAAAGGTGTATGGTTTTCTTTCTTATCTAAAATAGTATGATATTAGCTAGTGTTATCTTGGCACTGAGAGCCATTTTCATAACGAATTCAATACTTGAGAACTGGAATCAAAGTTATAAGGTCTGCTTCTTTCCTTTTTGCTTTCCGGCTTCAAGGGCGACGTCTATTCTTTAGGGATCAGAGGAGTCAGAGAATTCAGTCTGATCCGCTTTGCAAACGGTAGGATCAGGATTAACTTTATTTGGAGCCCTAGAAGCATTACTGACATCCCCTCCATGAGAATCATCGTGATCACCCTCATTATCAGCAGCACCCTGACTTTCATCGTCGCCTTAGGATTATCATCAGCATTATCATCTTCATGAATGGTGACTTCATCACCTTATTTTTCTTCCTCATCATCTGAGTTAGAATCCTCTTACATAAGGGCCTTCAAAAGATAGAAGCTAGGAGGCATAAATTTCCTCTTTGTTAGGAACCTTGATCCCTTGCTCAATTTCCTTTAAATTAGCCATAAATCATTTGACCAGCGTAGGGTCAAGAAAAAGAAAATTAAATCCTGGAACTTTTCTATATTATCGGAATAGGCTAGCATGAGCGCATCGTTATAAGAATTTACGATAATATCATTCAGGTAAGTGCTTGTAAATTGAGACACTTTTTGCTTAGCCGCCTCAGAAATTGTGACGACCCGCAAATCCATACCCTTTGAATCGACAATAAACCACACATGTCCGACCAAAAAGCATAGACTGATGGAAAGTCATGAGAAAGAAAATAGGAGAGAAGAAGAGAAGAGAAGAAAGAGAGAAGATAGAACCAAACAGAACAATATGTAATCTCACATCGCAGCGGAAAACATATAATATCATATCGATGATCTTTCCAAAACAAGCTGTATATACATGCATCAATCAGAGCTCAACAATCAATCACCAATCATCATCCTGGACAGTTATACTAACCTGTCCTTACAATTGCTGGGAATATATAACAACAATGCAGCGGTAATAAATAGATACAAAACTGATACGTGTATACGAAAATGAAGATCTCTAGCTCTCCTGTTGAAGCTAAAAAAGCACCAATATCTGAATCTGCAAATATACACGGTCTGACCCGAGCATTGAAAGGGAAGAATGCCTAGATCAGTCTGGTAAACCAGTGTGAGAAACACACTCAACTGAATTTATTAAATTACAAACTTTCCTTTCAAAACAAAAGTATCTCGTAAGACACACCCACATATAAACACGGACATGTTTTTACCTTACGATAACTAAAACCTTTCATATCAAATCATCCTATATTATACTAGTGTCTAGTATATACAGATAATATTAATCATAGCTGAAATGGTTACCCATTTAGCATTTCGGGGCTATTCATTACGCCAATACAAACAAAATCGCAGCTCGTAGTGGAGTTTGGATTTCCATACAAATGACCAGGTGAAGGGACTACCTTCCGATGGGTACACCTCTAGATGGATGTCCCGAGGTAGAGAACATCTGCCCTCTACCAACACAAGACCGACCTACCTCTGTAACTAGGTATTACCGAATATGTCATCCCCCGGTCGTTACCGACCTTTTCCGAGGGCCCTCATAAAATACAAACCACAAAAATTTACATCCCGAACGTCATAGTGGAAAGAAATATATCTAAAAGGGGATGATCATATCCTAATTGGGAATGACCTACTTAGCCTTGCCGCATCTAACCTTGTTTCAGTCATTTTCAGTTGATGAGGCCAAAGAGGTAACAATTACCTTTCACATATCACATATCACTTTTGAATGCCACATTTTCCATTTCCGTTGACTACTAATTGCCTTTCACAATAATACAACCCTTGAGCTTGTATGTCTCAAGGAAGGGTGTTAAGCTAAGAGAAGTTGCCTTCTCCGCCACCAAACAGATGTACATTTGTAAAAATCAAAGTATGTAATCTTAGAAAATGCAAATGTCAGACATTCATCCATACAAGTTGTCCAGGAATAGGACAAACCGAAGGCACTTTCCTACCACATCCTGTCGGGAAATCCCTAGGATTAGTAGCGAATAGTCCATGCATTAGATATTTCATAACGAAGAGACTACTACTACTATATGTATATTGGGATTTTAACCCCAAATGGTCAACAGGCAGTCCTTCATTATGAAAATCCTAACATTAATATCATCGGCCAACTTGCACAATCGTCGTATAAATGTTGGTCCGAAGTGGTTTTCAGATAAATCTGATCCCGGTCTCTTCGCACCAACAACGCAAAAGCGTTTCTCAACCTCATACAGAAACTAAGTCTCATAGACTTATCACGTTTCCAACTTTCAACCTGCTATCCTTCGGCCAAGAAGGAAGCTCGATAGATTGGAGTAATACTCCGCTTTAAAGAATCAACATCCTCAACACAAACGATAATAAAGCCTACACAAATGGCTACGTACTAAGTGTACGACTAAATAGTTCCCACATCAAGTCGAGGAACTAAAATTTGGCCAAATTTGATAGTCGGTTATTTAACTATCCAAACAACAAACAAATATTTAGCACCATAAGCAATCACTAGGCCCTTTTAATTAATCTTTTATTAATTAAATCACTTTCCAAATATTCACTTCAAATTATCATTAAAAAGATACATTCTCAAAACCATTTCAATATTTCACTATTTGGAAAACATTTCCATATACTCATTCAATAATAAGTGATTCACAATTCTCTTTATTTTCAACACTTAGAAAATATTACATATACTTAAATCAGGATTAAGTATATATTTTATTCTTTAAGGAAAACATTCTCTTAAACATTATTTATTTGGGTCAAAACGAATGTTGCGTAAAACATCGTTACGACAACCCAAAATCATTAGTATAGGAATTCGATAATTAGATAGATATATAAATCCCATATACTATACAAAACATCTCCTATCGAAAATCATTTACTTATAACAACAGTGTTATAGTCCATGCTTCCCTTACTTCTCGAAAACTTCTATTTCAACAATGAGTGTTGAAATCTATGTATTCGATACTTAACACATTTTAAAATATCTTCAAACCATTTTACTCCATTTTATAATCACTTTTCAAAACATTTATTTAATTTAAAAGATTATTCACTATCCAAAATCATGAATAAAATCCCCTAACCAAATTCCTTACTTCTACATATTTATTAAAGGATTATGCACTGTCCAAAATCGTGAATGAAATTCCTTTAATAAACTTTCATATTTAACTTATCAAATTAAGTTGATTTCGGATTTATAAAACAATGTTTATAATTCACATTTCTTATTTCATAAAAACTTCCATATATAAAATTCCCTTATTAACAAATTCCGTTTAAATCATTTATATGCCAAAATCTGATTATAAGTTTATTTACTTATAAATCCTCTTATTTACAAATTCATTCTTTTTATAACTTCATCAATTATAAATCTTATTCACTTATAAAATTCATTTATAACTTCATTTTAACACTTATAAAACTCCCGTACAAATCCATCATTTTTATTTATAAAATATCAATTTATAAATCTTATATATATACCGTTTATAATAAGTCAAAAATCTCAATTTAACTTAATTTACAAAATGATCAACTCCATATTTCAAAAATCACATTTTGATTCCATTTCACAAAAATCATAATTTTTATAACATAAAAATTATAACTTCTTATTTATTTAAAATGAATTCATTTCCTTAGCAATTCAAAAATCATATATTTTCAAAATCACTTTGAATTCCTTTTTAAATTGAAATCATCAATTTAATATTTTAAATCTCCAAATAAGGCCTAATGCTGCAAAAATGCTATATAAGGTGATCACATCAATCATATCAATCCTGGCATCCAAAAATCATATATCATATGATAACAACATATATATCAATATCTATAAATAAAATCAACACTGGTGAGGAATCCAGTTGGATCCCTCCAACCTATCACCTACAACAAATTTACATATTAGAAAATATGTACAATGTCCGCTTCGAGGCAGACGCGCATATAAAATGTCATCCGCTCATACACGGGAACATATAGGGTCTCATTTGCTCCAATAGGCAGGAAATATATCCAAACCAATCAATATATATATATATAATATCGTATATCATCCAAACAATCATCAATCAGCATAAAATAAATTTATTCTCACTTATATAAAAATATAAGCGAGACAGAAAGAGTGAGTTGTACTCACTTTGATTCCAATAGCCATTGCAGCGTTTTATTCCGAATAAAATTAAAAAGGCGTTTAATTTTACCCTAAATTTTCACTAGCTCCAATTAACTCCAAACTAGCTCTAAAATGTAGAGCTTATCAATACGGACCCAATGCAACTTGTTTCGTCAAAAACGGACCTCGTATGAAGAAGTTATGATGTTTTAAAGATTATACGAATTAATATATAATAATTTACAATTTTCTTTTTTATTTTAAAACCTTAAACCAATCAGGACCGTTCATTTCGATCAAAGCAGATCTGAGCCGTTGCATCTTGCTTCTTCCCCCAGGCTTCTTCACGTTCGAATAAACCCATGCCGCCGATCTTCCTCGAATTATCGCGCCTTCTACATTATGCTTTAGGATGATCGAATACCACCGCTCGAAAGCTCGCACTGCCGTGCGCCACCGTCTTGAACGCCAGCGAACTCAGTGCCCCCCTTGTGTGGAAAATCATGCGCAAACGCGAAGACTTCACGGCCAGATCCATGACAATCCACTACCAAATTTTTGATCACAACCGTTGGATTTGTAGGTATTAACGTGCTCTATAATATTGTAGTTGAACATTTTTCATGAAAGTGAATGGATCGAGTAGAAATTGAGGAAGAAGGAGGGTGCTTTCTGGCCATCGAATGCTAATGGCGGCTAGGGTTATAGATATTAGGGTTTGAGTGGAAAATGGAAATTATGAAGTCCTTTTATAGAAAATTACGCGACACTATTCATCCAAAAATTTTTCGAACTCCAATCGAAGCGTGCCGCCGGCATTTATAATGTTTTATCCCTATTCCAAATACAATGGAATATATATCGAGAGCCAATTCCATCGTATTTGGAAGATAGGTTTCCGAATCGACTTATTTAAATTAAAATCCACTTAAACAAATTTCTACGCGTTTTAGCTTGCCACGACTAAACCGTAAATCCGATTGACACGAAATTTGAAATCCTACAATAATATAACATTACAGATCCAATGAAACTAGTTTCATCGAAATCCGAGACCGTATCAAAAATGGCTATTTTTACACGTTAATTAAATATTAAAATATTCAATTTCTAGAAATTAACTTTTAATTCAATTTCAAATGTTTACAAACATCATTCTAATTCAAATAGAATTTATTTCAACTTTATAAATCATTTTCATTCACATATAATTCAAATTCCAATTATTTACACAATTTCAATTATTAAATTAACAATTAATTATCCAAATAAATCATTATATTCAAATTATAAGTTATTCAACTTATAAAATCAACTATTGAATATTTAAAATCAATTAAATATCCGAATTTCGAATGACTGAAATTCTGATTTGTTACATTCTCCCCTACTTAAAAGAATTTCGTCCTCGAAATTACCAAGTACGAAAAAGTCACAAAATCCATTAACTTTTCAAAATAATTTGTTCAAACTAGATTACCAACATTATTTAAACCTTTTAACTTTTCCAAATTCCATTAGTTAAACTTCTTATAAAACTTTTCTAAGTTTACAAATTCATATTTAGTTATCTTTTCAAAACTAACTAATATCATTTAATCCTTTAATTCAAAATCAAAATTTTAGTTATCCAAAAAATTTCCCATTTTTTCCTAAAACTTTTCTAACACCTTAAATTTTCAAAAAAAATCGCCATAGTCTCCTTTGCGCGGTTCGATCATAGTAAAATCACAATATATATATATATATATCACAAATATACATCTCATCTTCAAGGATGAGGCATCCCGTAGGGAAAAAATATAAAAGTACGATATGTAATCCGAGATATGTACCTTATATATTATTAGCGAGCATATACGGCTAATATAGCGCGAATACGAGCTCCAAATGTGAAGCATACACCATCCGCACCTACTAAATACTCAGCAAACAAATGAGAAACATATATATGGAAAGTAATATCAATATACAACATATACCGATACCACAACTATACATGCCAATATAGCAAATGCAATCTAAAGCAACAAATCCAACCATCAAACAACTATCATCCAACCAACATCCAACAAACCAACATCTATCCAATCAATCCATAACCAAATCAATATTCGTTCATTTTTCATTAATATTCATTGAATTGATTTTCAATTTATTCACATTTGATTCATTAACATTGGATTTTACTAACATCCATTTATTCAAATTCAATTAGTTTACATTCACTAATTTACATTCATTTTAGTTCATTTCCAAATCAAATTAAATTCAATTCTATTTAGATTCACTTACTACCAATTTGAATTCAATTATTTAGCTTTCAATTTTATTAATTCAATTCCATTAACATTTAATGCATTTTTATTCAATCAACTAACATCCATCTAACAACCAATGCATATCCAACATAACCAAATTTATTTAATTTACTAATTTATCCCATTAGTCCAATTCAATTTATTCATTAATTCAATTGCTAATTCATTTAACAACTAAAGTTGAATTACATTTTATAACTCAAGTTCATATTCATTTAATTAATTCACTTTATTAATTCATTTTGATATCAAGTTCAACTTCATTTAATTCTACTTAACTTAAATTTCAACTTAAGTTCACTTTCTAATTTAATTCAAATTCTATTTTATTTAACTCTCACTTAGATTTCATTTCTAAAGTCATTTTATTTAACTTTCACTTAAGTTAAATTTCATATCACTATTCAAATTCAGATTTTGTTTTACTTAACAAAATTTTTTAACCAATTTAATATTTGGATTTACTTACATTTTCTCATTTTATAAGTTATACAACTTATATATTTAAACTTCCAAATTTACATTATATAATCACTTACCTCTTAAGCTTAATTTTACCATTTCAATAACTTATCTAATCCAATTTAAATTCAATCTAATTTATCTAACTTTACTAAAATTAAATTTTTATTTCATATTATCAATCCAAAACTCATTTCACTTATATTTATCAATTTCAAACTGGGATTTTAAATTCAAATTTGTTTATCATAACAAAACTAAAATTTTCAATTTACTATTTGTAGTAAATCCATCACACAGAAACTCGAAAATGATACTGATGATGTTGCAGTCATCACCCTTATTATTTTTCAGCAATAGTAGTGAATTCAGTGCTTTATATTCTTTCAAAAATCCTTTTATATTTATAAATCACATTTATAAATTCTTACTTATATAATTTCACTATTTCACTTTACTTATATAAGATTAATTCCCAATTTATTTATCTTCTTTAGATTTACAATAATATAACTTATTTAACTTTGAAAAACAACTTTCAAAATTAATGGAATTTAAATTATCAAATTCTTAGTTTAAATCCATTTTTATTTATAACTCATATTTACAAATAGACTCATGTCGTTTCATTTCTTATATATAAGATTATTTTACAATTGTATATCATATTGATTATAATTCCAAACTATATAATTCTTTTGCTTATATAATTTATTCTTTTACAATTGTTGTTTTTATTTAGATTATTCAAACAGCTTTTATTAACTTATATTTATTTACATTTTTAACAACCAAACAATCAATTTATATACAATTTCATAATTTCTAAAAAATGGTTTCCTTTATATGAAATATAATCGAGGTAAAATTATTTCATTTACCCAATTTAAAAACAATATTATGTCGACTTGCCTCGTTTAAGTGTTTAGAAATTCCTATCGATAATATAGCATCCCACATACCGACCAGAATTCACAAACAACTCAACGGATAAGTAAATACAATATAAAACATTTTATATTCACTAAAAAATACGCGCTCATATATATATAATACACTCAAACTCAATCTAGGGTGCTACTGTCCCTATCTATACCAAGTACACATCAAAGCCTAGGAATATGCTAAATCTAAGCTCTGATACCAAATTTTACGACCCGCAAATCCGTACCCTTTGAATCGACAATAAACCACACATATCCAACCCAAAAAGCACAGACCGACGGAAAGTCATGAGAAAGAAAAGAAGAGAGAAGAAGAGAAGAGAAGAAAGAGAAAAGATAGAACCAAACAAAACAATACAGAATCTCACATCGCAGCGGTATAATATCATATCAATGATCTTTACAAAATAGAAACTGTATATACATACATCAATCAGAGCTCAACAATCAATCACCAATCATCAGCCTGGACAGTTATAATAACCTGTCCTTATAATTGCTGACAATATATAACAACAATGCAGCGGATAATAAACAGATACAAAACTGATACATGTATATGAAAATGAAGATTTCCAGCTCTCTTGCTAAAGCTCTAAAAGCACCAATATATGAACCTGTAAATATACTCGGTCTGACCCGAGCATTGAAAGGGAAGAACGCCCAGATCAGTCTGGTAAACCAGCGTGAGAAACACACTCAATTGAATTTATTAAATTACCTAACTTTCTTTTCAAAACAAAAGTATCTCGTAAGACACGCTCACACATAAACATGGACATGTTTTTACCTTACGATAACTAAAACCTTTCATATCAAATCATCTTATATTATACTAATGTCTAGTATATACAAATAATATTAATCATCGCCGAAATGGTTACCCATATACAATTTCGGTGCTATTCATTATGCTAATATAAACAAAATCGCAGCTCGTATTGGAGTTTGGATTTCCATACAAATGACCAGGTAAAGGGACTACCTTCCGATGGGTACACCTCTAGATGGATGTCCCAAGACAGAGAACATATGCCCTCTACCAACACAAGACCAGCCTACCTCTTTAACTAGGTAGTATCGAATATGTCATCCCTCGGTCGTTACCGACCTTTTTCGAGGGCACTCATAGCAAACAAACCACGATAATTTACATCCTGAACGTCATAGCAGAAAGAAATATATCTAGAAGGGGATGATCATATTCTAATTGGGAATGACCCACTTAGCCTTGCTGCATCTAACCCTGTTTCGGTCATTTTTGGTTGATTAGGCCAAAGAGGTAATGATTACCTTTCACATATCACATATCACTTTTGAATGCCACGTTCGCCATTTTCGTTGACTACTAATTGCCTTTCACAAAAATACAACCCTTAAGCTTGTACGTCTCAAGGAGGGGTGTTAAGCTAGGAGAAGTTGCCTTCTCCGCCACTAAACAAATGTACATTTATAAAAAACCAATGTACATAATCTCAGAAAATGAAAATGTCAGACATTCATCCATACAAGTTGTCCAGGAATAGGACAAACCGAAGGTTCTTTCCTACCACATCCTGTCGGGAAATCCCTAGGATTAGTAGCGAATAGTCCTTGCATTTGATATTTCATAACGAAGAGACTACTGCAACTATATGTATATTGGGATTTTAACCCCAAATGATCAACAAGCAGTCCTTCACTATGAAAATCCTAAACATCAATATCATCGGCCAACCTGCACAATCGTCGTATAAATGTTGGTCCGAAGTGGTTTTCAGATAAATCTAATCCCAGTCTCTTCGCACCAACAACGCAAAAGCATTTCTCAACCTCAAACAGAAACTAAGTCTCATAGACTTATCACGTTTCCAACTTTCAACTTGCTATCCTTCGGCCAAGAAGGAAGCCCGATAGATTGGAGTAATACTCCACGCTACAGAATCAACATCCTCAACACAAATGATAATCAAGCCTACATAGATGGCTACGTACTAAGTATACGACTAAATAGTTCCCACATCAAGTCGAGGAACTAAAATTTGGCCAAATTTGATAGTCGGTTATCTAACTATCCAAACAGCAAACAAATATTTAGCACCATAAGCAATCACTAGGCCCTTTTAATTAATCTTTTGCTAATTAAATCACTTTCCAAATATTCACTTCAAATTATCATTAAAAAGATACATTCTCAAAACCATTTCAATATTTCACTATTTGGAAAACATTTCCATATACTCATTCAATAATAAGTGATTCACAATTCTCTTTATTTTCAACACTTAGAAAATATTACATATACTTAAATGAGGATTAAGTATATATTTTATTCTTTAAGGAAAACATTCTCTTAAACATTATTTATTTGGGTCAAAACGAATGTTGCGTAAAACATCGTTATAACAACCCAAAATCATTAGTATAGGAATTCGAAAATTAGATAGATATATAAATCTCATATACTATACAAAACATCTCCTTTCGAAAATCATTTACTTATAACAACAGTGTTATAGTCCATGCTTCCCTTACTTCTCAAAAACGTCTATTTCAACAATGAGTGTTGAAATCTATGTATTTGATACTTAATACATTTTAAAATATCTTCAAACCATTTAACTCCATTTAAAAATCACTTTTCAAAACATTTATTTAATTTAAAAGATTATTCACTGTCCAAAATTGTGAATAAAATTCCATAACCAAATTCCTTACTTCTACATATTTATTAAAGGATTATCCACTGTTCAAAATCGTGAACGAAATTCCTTTAATAAACTTTCATATTTAACTTATCAAATTAAGTTGATTTCGGATTTATAAAAAAATGTTTATAATTCACATTTCTTATTTCATAAAAACTTCCATTTATAAAATTCCCTTATTAACAAATTCCATTTATATCATTTATATGCCAAAATCCGATTATAAGTTTATTTACTTATAAATTCTCTTATTTACAAATTCATTCTTTTTATAACTACATCAATTATAAATCTTATTCACTTATAAAATTCATTTATAACTTCATTTTAACACTTATAAAAATCCTTTAAAATTCCATCATTTTTATTTATAAAATATCAATTTTATAAATCTTATATATACACCGTTTATAATAAGTCAAAAATCTCAATTTAACTTAATTTACAAAATGATCAACTCTATATTTCAAAAATCACATTTTGATTCCATTTCACAAAAATCATAATTTTTATAACATTAAAATTATAACTTCTTATTTATTTAAAATGAATTCATTTCCTTAACAATTCAAAAATCATATATTCTCAAAATCAGTTTGAATTCCCTTTTAAATTGAAATCATCAATTTAATATTTTAAATCTCCAAAATAAGGCCCAATGCTGCAAAAACGCTAAATTAGGTGATCACATCAATCATATCATTCCTGGCATCCAAAACATCATATATCATATGATAACAACTTATATATCAATATTTGTAAATAAAATCAACACTGGTGAGAATCTAGTTGGATCCCTCCAACCTGTCACTTGCAACAGATATATATATATTAGAAAATATGTACAATGTCCGCTTCGAGGCAGACGTGCATACAAAAGGTCATCCGCTCATACACGGGAACGTATAGGGTCTCATCTGCTCCAATAGGCAGGAAATATATCCAAACCAACCAATATATGTATATATATATATAATATATCGTATATCATCCAAACAATCATCAATCAACATAAAATAAATTTATTCTCACTTATATAAAAATATAAGCGAGACAGAAAGAGTGAGTTGTACTCACTTTGATTCAAATAGCCGTTACAGCGTTTTATTCCAAATAAAATTAAAAAGGCGTTTAATTTTACCCAAAATTTTCACTAGCTCCAATCAACTCAAAACTAGCTCTAATATGTAGAGCTCGTCAATACGGGCCCAATGCAACTTGTTTCGTCAAAAACGGACCTCGTATGAAGAAGTTATGATGTTTTAAAGAATATACGAATTAATATATTATAATTTACAATTTTCTTTTTTTATTTTAAAACCTTAAACCAATCAAGACCGTTCATTTCGATCAAAGCAGATCTGAGCCATTGCATCTTGCTTCTTCCCCAGGCTTCTTCACGTTCGAATAAACCCATGTCGCCGATCTTCCTCGAATTATCGCGCCTTCTACGTCGTGCTTTAGGATGATCGAGTACCACCACTCGAAAGCTTGCACTGCAGTGTGCCACCGCCTTGAACGCCGGCGAACTCGGTGCCCCCCTTGTGTGGAAAATCGTGTAAAAACACGAAGACTTCACGGCCAAATTCACGACAATCCACTATGAAATTTTTGATCACAACCGTTGGATTTGTAGATCTTAACGTGCTCTACAATATTGTAGTTGAACGTTTTTCATGAAAGTGAATGGATCGAGTAGAAATTGAGGAAGAAGGAGGGTGTTTTCTGGCCATCGAATGCTAATGGCGGCTAGGGTTATAGATATTAGGGTTTGAGTGGAAAAAGGAAATTATGAAGTCCTTTTATAAAAAATTTCACGACACTATTCATCCAAAAAAATTTCGAACTCCAATCAAAGTGTGCCACTTGGCATTTATAATGTTTTACCCCTATTCCGAACACAATGGAATATATATCGAGAGCCAATTCCATCGTATTTGTAAGATAGGTTTTCGAATCGACTTATTTAAATTAAAATTCACATAAACAAATTTCTACGCGTTTTAGCTTGCCACAACTAAACCGTAAATCCGATTGACATGAAATTTGAAATCCTACAATAATATAACATTAAGGATCCAATGAAGCTAGTTTCATCGAAATCCGAGACCGTATCAAAAATGACTACTTTTACACGTTAATTAAATATTAAAATATCCCATTTCTAGAAATTAACTTTTAATTCAATTTCAAAAGTTTACTAACATCATTCTAATTCAAATAGAATTTATTTAAACTTTGTAAATCATTTTCATTCACATATAATTCAAATTCCAATTATTTACCCAATTTCAATTATTAAATTAACAATTTAATTATCCAAATAAATCATTATATTCAAATTATAAGTTATTCAACTTATAAAACCAACTATTGAATATTTAGAATCAATTAAATATTTGAATTTCGAATGACTGAAATTTTGGGTCGTTACAGAAATAGTATTTATAACCTTGGATAAAGACCCCTTTTTCTTCTTTGACTTCTTTTTAAGAGAAGTACACTTCTTCTTAAGAGAAACATGTGCCTAGCGTTAACCCTGGCTTTTTCATCTTCAGACTCTTCAAAGTCATTCAAAGCCACAACCTGATTGGCTAAAACCTATTTAGCCTTCCTCTCATCAGAATTGTAAGCTCTGCCCAAGAAAGAGAAGCACTCAACCTTTCTTATTCCCTTACTGCGTTATCTTTGGCAGTGGTCAGGGTAGCGATTTGATTATTTAATGTCGAGACTTTTCGTTGACCTTTGATGTGTCAGCAGAGGACTTAGAAACATTTTCCTGAAGAGAGTACCAGCTTTTGGTGATCTAAAAGGAAAAGTAAAACATGAGTCGGGATTTAGTATAAAAATGGTAATAAGAAAATCAGGCAGTATATAATACCCCAGTAGTTGTTGTTCGATAAATGATCGACAAAGACTGGATGGATCCGGTGCAGAGGTGGGTGGTAAAATAGTAGAAACTGATCAAGAACACATAATTGATTGCACAACATTCTCAAATTCATTAGGAGGCACCGGTGATGAGGGTCTTGAGGAATTTAAGTCCCAAGAAGGAGTTGAAGTGCCTAGATCCTTCTGCATTTGCTCAATAACATCGAGAGAGTCAGATACAACGATATGAGACATAAAGACATCCTTTGAGCAAACCATTGTGATTTGATCACCAGCTGTAGAAGGTAAGTCTGCCACAGAAGAAGTGGGATCATGGGTAGTACCATCTAAAGCCTTGCCTGCACCAACAAATTCACCCTCTTTTGTGGTAAGAAAAGTCTGGACATTAGTAATTTTAGCTTTCTTGGAACCAGATCCTCTACAGCAGTCACTCCGCTTAATTTTCTTTTCGCAATCATTTTGGACCTAGTAATGGCTTGTGTCGGAGCTAGAGCATCAAGTTTCAAAGATGGAGGGGGTGGTTCACTTGTAGTCAACTCAATTGGAGGAGAAGTTGTTAAAACCAAAAGGCATAGATTAGCAAAACAATCTAAGAAATAACACGATAGAGAATTACAAATGAGACACTTAAGTTTACCAGGTAGATCTGGATAAATCGGGGAAAAGGATAATAAAATTTTTGGGGTTACCCAAAGCTAAGAAGCATATGCTTTTTGAAATATGTTCGGCAAGAGGAAGTTGTCCAAGATTCCTCTGACCTTCTGGTAAGAGGGAATGTTTCTAGAGGTTGCTAGGAGTCAGCAACGTTTCCTAATGCGGTTTGAGGCAGAAGTCATCAACTTTACTATTCCCTTGCCTTTGTCGTCAAGATCCTTAGGAGCAGGGCCTAGAAAAGCAACATTATTCTGCAAATGAAAACAATTTAATAGAAATAATACCAATGGTCTACTAACGAGGAGAAGAGAAGGCTCCACTAATATTTGGAAAGCATTTGATGTAGGAGAACTGCGTTTCCCAATCCTTAAACATGTTTACTCCCTATGAAACCACTCTTAAAATCTGGCTATTCAAATTACTAAGTATGATGTGGCAAACTAAATAGTTAAGAACTTCGGCACTTAGAGAAGGAATTCCCGGCTCCAAGGTCATGAGCTCCAAAGAAATAAGGTACATGTATATGTTAGGTGATAACTGTATATGAGCTATGCTAAGATGACTTAAAAATATCAACAAGAACTCTGGAAATGGGATAAAACTCCATGCCAAATAGGATGGTGGTATAAGTAAAGTATCCCTCGGGAGGATTTTGAATAGTGCCGTTATTGCCAAGAGGAATAGCTTCAACTCCTGTGATCCCAAAATCGTTGAGGATCGCATCTACTTCATCTTGAGAAGTTATGAGAGAGTGCCTTAAAACCGCTTCAACCTTCTTTGGAGAAGTACAAAATAATAACCTTGTCAGACTTCTTAGAAGTTCTTTTAATACCCATGATCCTACCAGGTGATATAATTTCATCAAAGTTATGATTTATCCCCTACTAACACCTTTCGAAGGTGTTGAAAACCTACTACAACGGCTCAAATACCCACTGAAGCATTTGGTTCCATGCCTTCGAAAGGGGTTAAAATTAATTAGAATTGTGTGAATCATTGAGCATTCGATAATGTCAAAACCAATATCAACATTCCCCATTTTATGGCATTCATCCACTAGGACTTACCCTTCGACAACGTTGAAGCCCGCAGATTTGACTCTATTTTTATTATGTGCAACAATCCACGCAATATCTATTTGAAAATACACATTGTCGAAACACCATACTCCAATTAAGTTGAAAGACTTGAAGCAAAGTGCCGCTGACACTAATGAAAGAACATTGGATCGTTTCGACAATGTTTATGTTGGAAAAAGTGATAATAGCTACATTCCAATTAACTATTGTGGGTTTCGAATGAGTCGGAAGGGCAAAACAGAATTTTGGAAGTGTTAAACACTAAACTAAAATAATTCAAACAGATGTACTTATCCCAATTTTAGGGTTTCGACCTGAGTCAAAACTTGATTAAGGGTTATGACTAAGTCGAAAGGTTGATTAAGGGTTTTTACAATAACAGAAACTATATTTTTCTTAATTCAATTAATAGTAAGGGACATTAACTTTTAACTTTTAATATCCTCTAAGATAAATAAAATTGGGCACAATAGGTGTTGAACTTGTATATGCATACAACAACGGCAAATAACCCAAAATTTGGCAAGTTTAAGTTCGAACTCTAGTTGATGCCATAGATTAGTCAAAATCGGCATAAATTTGGGGTTAGAATTATCCTACACGAATGACAAACTTGAATCCATATCAAAATTCAAAACGGTAACATGGAATTAAACCCTAAAAGTTTGAAATTAAAATTGAACATGTAAAACTGATTTCTAATATGAAAAATGGATGCTCACCTTAGGTTTGAATTTTTGCCTCTTAAAATCGTGAATTTAGTGAGAGATTGGAAGATTTGATTCTTGCTCCAAGATTTTTGATTGCGGGTAAATGAAATGTAGGAAGAGGAAAATGTAATTTATAAGCAACAAAGATGCAAGGAAAATCATTCGATCAGATTTAAACAAACGACAAAGATTCATTCAGGAACTGTGCCAAAGCAATGAAACGTGTGGATTGAGACAGTTGACTTGAAAAATCAAGAGCATCCCTTTGCTAATGGGGAAAATGTTATCATCGAAAATCACTTCAGCCATGTCGGAGCCCAAGAGGTTACTATTGAGAGCATCATAAAGTACTATAATGACAACAAGGCATTTTGAAAGAGTATAAGGGATGCTTCGACAGGTGTTGAAAGAATTATGGGCTTCTGAAGGGGTCGGAGTGGGATAAAACTACCCTTTCGCCTCAGTTGATCCTTTCTGAAATTGTTAGTTCTGCATGCCTAAAGGAGTTTCGCATGTGTTAAAAATGCCTTTCGATGGTATCAAATGACAAGCTTCCGCACATATCAGATCCTTTCAAACGATTGGTTCCATAGCTATGGAAAGAATCTAATGCTTTCAAAGGGGTCAACAAGAATGACTTTCGAAACCAACCAAGAAGTGCTTCCGAAGGTATCAAAAGAAGGGTTCCACATTAATCAAGGAAACTGCATTCGAAAGCCACCTTCCGCAACAATCATTTGTCCGTCAAGAGGCCTCCTCAAGTGACCCTTCGCAATGATCTTTGTACATTTGTTCAAGTAATGACCTGTCATGTTAGCACCATATCTTAATAATAATGGAGAGGTCCAGGAAGTCTTCAACCATGCTACAGCCCTTTCGAAACCAAGAAAATACCCTTTCGATAGTGGCGAAAACCTCCAAGGATGCTTGGAAAACGATTCAATACCCAATGGTGTAAGGAAGATTCAAGTGTTGTGAAAGCTAAAACTGAGAAAGCATCATCACCTTTTGCAAGAATTGGGAATGTACCTTCCGAACATATTTGGACATCCTTTCATGCTTATCCAACACATCTACAATATCATGAGGGACATTTCTATAGCTTTCGATGGAGACGAAGGCATCCGGGTCTTATTCGAAAGCAACATTAGAGGGGCACTCTTGATTCAACAGCGACGGAAGGTCACATTGACATTCTTTTGACTAAGTCAAAAGGACTGATGCTAAAGGGTCCAATCTGCGCCTATAAATAAGACCCTAGGGATGTTATTTTTGGGGATCCGAATTAATTCTTTCAAACTTATTCTTTTCTTGAGTTTGTAAATCCTATTATAGAAATCAACTTGGAGATTTCTCTTCATTGTAATACTTTAGCCCTTGTATTCATATCAATGATCAATAATGTAAATACTTGACACTTTTGAATACATGAGGTCTAATTCACTACTTGCATATGACTTCATTTATGGGATACACACATCAGTGTCTTTCGAAGGGTTTCCTTTCAAAGGAATATGACCCTTTGACTCATTTAAACCTCTTTGATTCCCATTGAGTTATGAGTTCAGATTACTTCAACTAATTCAAAAGGGGTTCCAAAGGAGTTAGTCACTCTTCTAACCATACTTTGGGGTGTTGAAAAGATTTCTTATTAACATTTTCCATATTAGAGATCCATTGCACTTTCAATATATCTAATGTATTTGTATTTTGATATACATATATAGTAGGATATATCTACCCCTCTATAGTTGATCTCACTCTCTTTACTTCTGTTTCTTACTTACTTATGCTAGAAGTAAAGAATGCATCTATGTAACCAACGTTTGACTATAGGAAGTGCGAGAGCAAATGCTAGTAGAGGAGATTATAAGACCCAAATTAATGGCAAAGGAGAAGAGGCAAACTTGGAAGTTCGTATTGAACCCGGTACCCAAGTGCATGCCTGGTGGAAGGAGGAATGAATGTGAATGCTTTATTCTGGTAGTATATGGAGAAAATGGTAAGGCAACAACTAGTTGGAGTGGTTGAGCCGAGACAGGAAGAAGCAGACTTTTTTAAGATGAATAAAGATTAAATGATTTGTGGAGGAAAGGAATTCATAAGGAGGAAGTCATCCTTAAAAATGTTGAAATGGCTGAAAATGTATGAACATACTTTCGAGAGATTTGGTTGATAATTTTGAACTTGACACAATCTATTTGATTACGTCCTTACGTGTGGTTAATCGATCAGTAGGTATGCCACTCTCGGGTTAAGGTGCACTGACCTTGAATTTGACTTATAAGGAGTTTGGTAAGTTTGAGAGCCATATGTGTTAGACTTCATAGGGTATGGGGTCATTATGGGTATGGATTGATTGATGCAAAATGATGCTAGGATCTATTGTGGACAAAATTATTGCCTACAAAATCTTAAAGGTGGAGAAGGAACTATGATAGCCTTGGATATAATGAGGGAGAAGTCAGACTTGATGTATGCGCTATAGACGATCACAAAGATGAGATCAGTAGGTTGCTAGTAGTCTAAGGATTTGTAGATTTTTAAAACCTATAGTTGGATTACCTCCAAGAAAGGCAATCAAATCTTAGATAGATTTAATGCCAGGGGCGCAACCTGTTACTAAACGGCTTAGCAGAATGCCGCCTAAGGAGACGGAAGAAATGAATAAGCATTAGTGGAACTGGAGCATAAGAGTTTCACCAAACCGAGTAGTTCACTACGAGGAGCATCTATGGTATTCGTAAAGAAGACGAATGGAAACTTATGGATATATATTGATTATCGAAAACAGAATGAGCTGACAATGAAGAATCGTTATCCCTTGCCAAGGAAGGATGATTTATTTGATCAGTTGAATGAAGCTAAACTTGTCATTAGGGTTCCATCAACTTAGAGTAGTGGAAGATTAGTAATCCATTAACCGTGTTTCGAAGAAGGTACGATTCATATGAATGGTTAGTGATGCCATTTGGACTGACCAATTCCCTTATGTTCTTCATTGATCATATGAACCGAATCTTTCACGATCAGTTAAACATATTTATGTTGGTCTTCATTGATGGTATTTTGTATATTCTTAGATATAGAGATCATGAAGTCCGTCTTATATTGGTGTTGGAGATGTTAAGATAACCCAAGTTGAAAGCAAAACTTTTGAAATGTTGTTTTTGGAAATGTGAAGTAAAGTTTCTTGGGTGTAACACCCCGTGATTTTAACGATAATTAGTTTAGATAGAAATTAATTAATAAATAATAAATTGCGAAAAATTAAATTTTTTTCAAATGTTAGAATTTGGCTACAAAACTTACGCTATTGGGTTCATGGCGAATTTTGATCAATTTTAATATATAAAGTTTTTCGTTCGGAGTTCAAACAAAAAAAGTTATGAACTTTTAAAGTTTTAGCATCGAAAATAATTATATATACAAAAATGGTAATAAAATCAATCAACACCAATTAGCAACTTTATTGGAAGTTTAACTGTTAAGAAAGTTTAACATAAAAAATAAATCTGAGAGAATACAAATAAGGGGAAACAAATGATAGCAACTAGCGTTAACAAGGAAGAAAAGCGACAAAATAATTTACAAATGTAAATAAATTAAACAAAGATTGCACATTAATAATTTAACGCTAAAAAATACATACAGGACGATCTCAAATGTGCTAAGGTCGACCAATAGCGATCGACTATGGCAAGGAGGCGGTCAATCCATGTATGTTTAATTGCGGCAGTAAATTGTTTAATAAGCAACCCGAATTTAATACGGTTTAATCAAACGATTGGCATTGATTTAAACTTATATAAATATAAAAGTAGATCCTCACTTCCAAATTCATATTTTACTAATGGGTGCGGAATCTCTTCCATATTCTTTTCTCCTCCAAAACTGCAAATTTTTAGAAACAGTTCTAATTTGCTAGTTTTCATTTATATAATATTAGAGGATTGTAAAATATGATAGAGATAGAGAATAGGTTCAAATCAAATCGCTGGAACCAAGTAAACTATGAACCCATATTTAAAAATTTATAATCAACCTAAATCTCTTCTTTCGAATCTGAATTCTAATAGATCTATATGCATATGTTATATAGCAATCCAAATTAGGAGTGTGAATTGAAAATACATGTAACATGGATTAGATCCAGAGATTTGGGAACGCTGGGAAAGATGAGTGGGAAAATAACACGTTTTGTAATAAGATTAGATTTATTTCGTTGTAATCTATTTCAATCATGCCGATTTATAATCAATTTAGGATATAAATTTTAAGTGCATAATGATTAGGCATAAATCTGTAAGTGCGTAATGATTAGATATAAATTTGCATAATGATTAGATATAAATATGTAAGTGCGTAATGATTAGATATAACTCTGTAAGTGCATAATGATTTGTTATAAACTTGTAAGTGTGTATTAAGAAATATATAAGTAGCTTCGAATATGCGTTTATAATAGGTGTGAACTATTATAATTAAAGAAATGATATGGAAAATAGTAAATAGGGTAGGTTGGAATGCAAGGTCAGTGATGTTATACATAGAAGTCTACCTATCGAAAGTGGCAACCAACAGTTGTGTAACATTATGCTGATGTGAGACATCTCCGACCATAGGACCCATAGAAAATATAGAGTCACATATAAATGAAGGAATACCCTAATTTTAGGTTTAATCGGCTTCAAATATGTATTAAAAGGGGTATTGCCTTGATTGCACTAGGCAATCTAAAAAGCATGGTAAGCGAGATCAGGCACTATGCAGCATGTGTGGGGACCAAGGACAAGGGTAGGGCTGTCATAGGCCGAGAACATCATCGGTCCTTAGTGAACAATTGGAAGGGCATAGTTACGCCTAGCTGGTCTTCGTTTTCCAACCATGGTGGAACATGTTGGGTCATGCACCACCTCAGTTGTTTTCTTTTTGTTTGTTAGGGTAAGGCTAGTTACCGTAAAAGGAGATCCTTTAAAATGGTTAGAATGGTCCATTGAGCCGAGTCCACAATAGGAAGCAGACAAAGTAGTAAATCTCTAAAGCAAAATAGAGTATGGAAAAATGTATGAGAAGCCATAATTAGGCACTACGGGAGTTCCTCGATATGCGCAGCGATGAGACCATGATACGACAAGAGCAAGGGATCCCAGCGGGTGCTAATAGAGAGGTACTAGTGGAGATAGTATATAAGTTTAATTAGGGACAATGGGATGTATATAGTTATATATACATATCAATGATTATATAGCAAGTAGATGAGAATGTTTCACATGTTGACATAGAGTCAAAACGACTAATAAAATGTAAGTAAACATAACATGATACAGTGAACGATCGGCATAAACTAGTGTTATGTACAAAATGTATAATTTCACCAGTCACCGGAACATTATTCTGGCCCCCTCCTCATTACAACCTATAGGATGGTTAGAAGGATACTTACTAATGTTTGGCGTGTTCGGTGCTGACAAGGACACTTGTCTTTGAAAGTGTCATACCTTGGTCAATAATTATGTGATCTATTATTATTTTTATTCTGCTGTAAGTTATTTCATTAGAACTCTGATATGTGCTCTTTTCCTTTATTTGCAGGCTTACAAACCAACGACCATACTTTAGTGGACTTATGTTTTCGATTTAGCAAAAATTCAGGCCCACTAGGATGCAGTTTGTTATATTTTGTGACGACCCGCACTCAGCACCCTCTGAATCCAATACCAAACCACGCGTGTCCGAACCAGAGCGCACCGATTGCAGATAATCATGAGAAAGAAAAGAGAGGGTGAGAAGAAAGAGAGAGAAAGAAGAAGAGAAGAGAAGAAGAAAAGAGAGAAACAGAACCAAAACAATACAGAATCTCACATCGCAGCGAAATAACATATAATATAGACCGATAATCTTTATAAAGAGAAACTATAATATACATAAATCAATATCATAGTACACAATAAGTAATCATCAACTTAGACAGTTATATTAACCTGTCCTCACAAATGTTGATAATTTACACTAACGATAATGTAAAGCAGCGGAAAAATAAACAGATACGTTTATACGACATGAAGATCTTCAGCTCGCCTGCTGAAGCTCCAAAAGCTCCAAATATGAACCTGTAAATATACTCGGTCTGACCCGAGCATTGAAAGGGAAGAACGCCTGGATCAGTCTGGTAAACCAGTGTGAGAAAAACACACTTCAACTGAATTTATAAAGTTATCAAAACTTTTCCTTTATCAAAACAAAGGTATCTCGAAAGATCGCGTCGCAAATAAATACCGACAAGGTTTTTACGTTACGATAACCAAAACATTTCATATCAAATTCTCTTATATTAAAATAGTGTCCATTATACAAATAATATTAAAATAGCTTAAATTGTTACATTATTAAATTCCAGCATACACCTTGTATTTTGAATTTTGGATAGTAATACAAGGCTTTCTACAATAGAAAATGGCAGGCACATATTGGATTTTGGATTTCCATACAAATGACTAGGTAAAGGGACTACCTTTCCGAACCAACACAGTACACCTCTAGAGGGATGTACCTAAGGGGCAGATAGTGACCGCCTAAACCAACACAAGACCGGCCTACCCATCCCTGGATGGTACCAAATATGTCATCACTCTGGTCGTTACCGACATTTATCCATGGCCACAAGCATACATCAACAATAATCAGATACATGACTTCATAGCGTGTAAAGATATATCTAGAAGAGTGATGACATCTCCTAATGGGAGCGACCCACTTAGCCTTGCTACTTCTATCCCCGTATCAGTCATTTTTCGTGGAGTGAGGCCAAAAGAGGTATCAATTACCTTTCGCATATCACATATCACATCATCTTTGAATGCCACATTGCCATTCGTTGACTACTAATTGCCTTTCACAAAAATACAACCCTTGAGCTCGTACGTCTCAAGGAAGGGTGTTAAGCTAAGAGAAGTTGCCTTCTCCGCCACTAAACATATGTATGTTTGTAAAAACCAATGTATGTAATCATTAGAAATGCAATGTCAGACACTCATCTATACGAGTTGTCCAGGAATAGGACAAACTAAAGATACCTCCTACCACATCCTATCGGATTAGTAGCGACAACCCTTGCAATGGATATTTCATAATGAAGAGACTACTGCTACTAGATGTATATTGGGATTTTAACCCCAAACGATCAACAAGCAGTCCTTCACTATGAAAATCCTAAATATCAATATCATCAACCAACCTGCACAATCGTCGCATATATGTTGGTCCGAAGTGGTTTTCAGATAAATCTGATCCCGGTCTCTTCACACCAACAACGCAAAAGCGTTTCTCAACCTCATACAGAAACTAAGTCTCATAGACTTATCATGTCTCCAACTTTCAACTTGCTATCCTTCGGCCAAGAAGGAAGCTCGATAGATTGAGTAATCACTCCGCACTACATGAATCAACATTCTCAACACAAACGATAATCAAGCCTACATAGATAGCTATGTACTAAGTGTACGACTAAATAGTTTCCACATCAAGTCAAGAAACTAAAATGGCCAAATTCGATAGTCGATTATTTAACTATCAAAGAAACAAACAAAATATAGCACATAAGTAGTCATTGGGCCTAATGTTATTAATCATTTATAAATCAAATCACTTTCCAATTATTCACTTCAAAATATCTTTAAAAGGATAATATTCAAATCCATTTCACTTATTGGATATTTGGAAAAACATTTTCATATACTTATTTTAATAATAAGTAAATTTACAAATAATTTTATTTTCAAGCCATTTAAACTCCATTTTATAATATCACTTTCCCAAAACATTCATTTTATTTAAAGGATTATTCGCTGTCCAAAATCGAGAATATAATTCCTACCCAAATTCATTACTTCTACACATTTAATTTAAAGAATTATTAACTGTCCAAAATCGTGAGTATAATTCCTTTAATAAACTTTCATATTTAACTTATCAAATTAAACTGATTTTAGATTTATAAAATAATGTTTATAAATTCCATTTATATTTTATAACTTCGATATACAAAATTCCTTTACTAACAAATTCCATTTATATCTCATATATATGTCAAAATCCAATTATAAGTTAATTTACTTATAAATCTCTTATTTACAAATTCATTCCCTTTTCAAATCTTATTTTTTATAAAATCCATTATAAATTCATTTCTAAATTTCAATTGCAAATCCATTTACAAATTTGATTGCAATTTGATTTCTAATATTTATAAAACAATGTTTACAATTCTATTACTTTTATTTATAAAATATCAATTTTATAAATCTTATATATAAACCATTTATAATAATTCAAAAAATCTCAATTTAACTTATTTTACAAAATAGTTAACTCCATATTCCAAAAATCATATTTACGTATCTTTCACAAAATCATAATTTTTATAACGTAAAAATTATAACTTTTTATTCATTTATAATAAATTCATTTCTTTAACCATTCAAAAATTATTAACACATATATTTTTTCAAAATCACTTTGAATTCCTTTTTAAATTGAAATCAATGTTTTAATATTTTAGAAATAGGTTTCTCTATTCGTTATCAATGGCTTCCAGATCTAGATCTGGAGACTAGGGTTTCTTCCCTTTTCTCCTTTCTTCTTTTGTTTTCCAAATTTTCTTCTTTTTCTCCGTTTTTTCTTCTCCGTCTTCATTACTTTCTCCTCAAATTGGGGCCATGGGTTTGCGGGATGAGGAAGGATGGGAGGAGGTGAGAAGGAAAAGGGGCAAGGCTCCAGCGCCCACGGGTCCTGATCAAAGGTTAAATTTGGGAGGGCAAAGACCGAGCAGATCTGGTCCCCTTCCAGATCAGAATAGGGGGAAGAATGTTCATGTGAAATTTGCCGGGCAGCCTATGAAACCATCGAAGCAGAAAGTCCTGCTGCCTGGTAATATTCCGAAAATCAAATTCACTGTTTCTGATAACGCCAAAAAATTCTCATACAGTGAGGCAGTGAAAGTTGGAGCGGTTGGGGACCTAGGTAATCTAGATCTTGAGTTTATTGAGCCTAAAATAGAGAAAGGTAAAAGGATTGGTTCCCTTACCTCTGCCGCTATTAAAGAATCGGAGGGAGGCTGGGAGTTTTGTATTTTACTGTACGTGGTTGGGTACAAACCATGGTTGAGAACATTTGAGGGGTATGCCAATAGGGTTTGGGTTACAAAGAAACCTTTTTCTGTTCAGTCTAGAAATAATGGTTTTTTTGTAGTAAGATTTGGATCTGATGAGGATTGTAATAAGATTCTGAAGTCTGGTCCTTAGTTTATGGATCGGAATTTGATTATTATGAAGAGACTAACTCCAGACATGAAAACAGATAGAGACCTTACTTCAATTCCTATGTGGGTTAGACTTCCGGGTTTAAGTTTTAATCTTTGGGGGAATAAGGCTATTAGTGCTCTTACTAGCACCATTGGTATTCCTATTAAGATGGATGAGGCCACGAAAAATAAATCTAGATTAGCTTATGCCAGAGTCCTGGTTGAAGTTAATGCTATTTTTGGCATGCCCAAAATTATAGAAGGAATGGATGACAATGGGAGGAGCTTTACCCAGGAGGTGGAATACGAGAATCCCCCTCCCATTTGTGGTAAGTGCGTGTGTTTTGGTCATGTAACCGATGAATGCCCAATGACTAAGACTTAGGTTCCAAAACAGATTCAAGATCCTATTTCTGATAAGGATAATCCTGGGGTTCAGAGTTTGGAAGATAATGAAGATGTTGTAAGGGTGGAGAACGGTAATGGGAAATCTATTGATCTTGAAAATCAGTTGAAGGGTAGATGCCTCAATGATTCTTTCCATGAAAGCAGTAGAAATCCTGTGGAGGTGGTCTCTAATGGGGAGGCTCTGATTGATACTATCCAATCAGTAGCTTTTAATGATAATCGAAGTTTAATTGCTGATTGCCTTCCTAAGGAAGGTATTTGGGATAGAACTCAGATAGTTTTCGAAGGATTGGAGACAGAAATTAGAGGTAAATCTCTTTCTGTCCAATTACAATCAGAAGATAGTCCGTCAGTTCAGGTCGTAGAAGGAGCTGCATCCTCAGATAAGCGTGGTGAGGGGGCAACCTTAGAAGCTTTAGGGTCAGAACCTGCCACTCACACCGAGGTAGGAGTCAGTGAAGATCTAGCCCCATTAGCCAGGCTGGTAGTTCCGCCTGATCAAGAGTCTCTTCTACCTGCTTCTCCAACTACCCCAGGAGCCAGAATTTTGAGCCTATCGCCTCAGAAGTCACCTTCACCCCACAAAATCATTCTTAAACGCCATTCGTCATCATTGGAATCTCCTTCTGTTCCCATATCTTTATTTCCTAATAATATTTTTATTGATGATTGTATAACTAATAATGTTAATTGTAGAAGAGGTACTGAAGTTTGTATTGATTTACAGGTGCAGAACAATCTGGACCAGGATACAAGATCGTCAGAGAAGGCAGAGGGGCAGAATTCTTATGATAATGCAGACCAAAATCAGGATGTCCATGTGGAGGTTCCTACTCCTATCCTTCAAGACATAGAGTTTGTGAACATTCAGAAGGATAAGCTTGTTCGTAAGAATCCCAAGTGGGTTCAAATGCTAGGTATTCCAACAGAAGACATAGGGGAATCCTCAAGTAACAGGTCATTGAGGACCCGCAATAACAAGGTTTTATAATGTCTATAGCCTGCTAGAATGTAAGAGGGTTTCATAACCCCAACAGATTGGGAGAAGTGAGAAAACTCATTGAGAAGCACAAAATCAGTTGTTTTGGTATTTTGGAAAATAAGTTGTTTTTATCGGATATTTTGAAGTTGGAAAAAGAGTTAGATGGCAATTGGAAAAATTTTAGTAATGTTTCTTGTTATTTTAAGTGTAGGATCTTAGTTTTCATTAACGGAGATTCTTGGGATTTTAACTTTATTAGTATGAGTGATCAACATATCTCCATTGAACTGATTAATACCTCGAAATTCAAATGTAATCTCACTTTTGTGTACGCTCATAACTTTGTTGCATTAAGAAGTAGTCTTTGGAAGAATTTACAGGAGGATGCTATCAATATTTTTAGACCTTGGCTTGTTCTTGGGGACTTTAACTGTATTCGTAGTCCTTTAGAAAGAAAAGGAGGTAATCCAGTTAATTTTGGTAATTTATTTGAACTGGATGACATGTCAAATCATACTGGGCTTAATGAGATTAATGTTAAAGGTTATGAATTTTCTTGGTGGTCTGGTCCGAGTCGAAACATATTTTCCAAAATTGACAGGGTATTTGCTAATCTAGATTGGATCAATTTATTCACTGATTTATCGGCTGAATATTTGCCACCCTCAGTGAGCGACCATAATGCAGTCCTTGTTTCGCTCTATGCATCGCCTCGGGTAAAGAATAGACCGTTCAGATATATGAACCACTGGTCTCTTTGTGATAATTATTTTCCCTTGATTGAGAAGAATTGGGTTTCTAATCCTACTGATAGGCCTTTGTTTCAAATCATTAGTATCCTCAAGAAAATCAAGAGAGATCTTAAGAGATGGAGTGTTAATTCTCGAGACACCAAACAAGAGGTTAGTGTTCAGAGAGAGAAATGTTCACGTCTTCAGAAATTGTTGGAAAAATCTTATGATCACAGTTTGGCTATGGAATTCCATACTGCCAGGAACAACTTGGAAATAGCTTTGAAGAAAGAGTTCTTGGATGCCAAACAAAAGGCTAAATGTGCATGGCTGATGATGGATGACGAAGCTTCTGCATTTTTCTATGCTAAAATGTCTAGTAAAAGAAGTAGAAATCGATTCACCAACATTGGCATAGATGGGAAGGTAATTCCGGAAGAAAAGTTTGTAGATTCGGCTATTGATTTTTACAAAAGAATTTTCAACCTCCCATCTGGTGATCAATTTCCAGAGGTAATTTGTAAATCGATTATTTCTGATTATGGATCTAATTTTTTGAATGATAGAATATCTTTGGAAGAAATTAGATTTGCATTGTGGGATAAAGATTCTTCTTCTCCAGGTCCGGACGGTTTCAATTCGATGTTTTATAAAGTTCACTGGAATCTTGCTAAAGACTTGATTTTCAAAACTCTGAATGATATTTTTAATAAGGGTCTTATTATTAGCGAATGGAACCATACGTTTTTACATTTGATCCCAAAAAAAGACCATTCTTCTTGTATTCAAGATTTTAGACCCATTGCTTGTTGTAATACTTTATATAAAGTTTTCACCAAAATCCTTTGTAACAGATTAGTAGTTTTCTTAGATAAGCTGGTATCCCCGAACCAGACGGCTTTTATTAAAGGTAGATCTATAGGGGATGGTATTCTGTTTGCCCATGAAATTATCAGGGGTCTTGGTAGAAAGGATAATAAATACATGTGTATTAAAGTTGATTTAAAAAAAGCTTATGATTCGATCAATCGATCTTTTGTCATACACATGCTAATAAGCCTGGGCTTCCCTAATAAATGGGTAAGATTAATAGAAACCTTAATTAAGACTCCCGTGTTCTCCATTATTGCTAACGGTGACGCGCATGGTTATTTTAAGAGTTCTAATGGTCTTAGACAAGGTGATCCGCTTTCCCCTTTACTTTTTACTCTGGTGATGGAGTATTTTACTCTTTTGATGGAAGAAAAAGTCAGAGATGGTCTTATTTCTCCTATTGCAGATTTCGACAATAAAGTTACACATCTAATCTACGCTGACGACATTATTATTTTTACTAAAGCCAATGTTAATAATGCAATTGCTATAAGTGATGTTTTTAAGACTATGAAGAGGGTTTCTTGTTTGGAGCTTAGATTTGAGAAATCTAATGTTTTCTTTAGGAAAGGGGTGGATTGCTGTAATGACATTAGTAAAATTCTCAATATTCAGCAATCAGACCTCCCAATAAGGTATTTGGGAATTCCTTTGTCAAGTGCTAATCTGAGAGACAAGGATTGTTTTCCTTTGATAGAGAAGATTAAGGCTAGGATTGTTAGTTGGGAAAATAGAATGTTGAGTTTAGCTGGGAGACTTGAACTAATCAAATCTGCCATTTACCCTATTATTCAATTCTGGATGCAGTGTTTTTGCATTCCAGTTTCTACTATTCAAAAGATTAAACATTTGATCTTGAATTTTCTTTGGAAAAGTCGCAGCAGTAAGATTCCTTGGGAGGTTCTGTGTAGACAAAAAGAAGAAGGAGGTTTGGGATTGAGAAATCTAGAAGAGATGAACAAAGCCTTATACGTCAAATTGATATGGAAAGTAATTAATTTAGAAGGTATTTGGGCGAATCTTATTCATTGTAAATATATTGGTCGTAAAAGTATTTGGGAAATTAATCAGCGTTCGGATGATTCGGGGGTGTGGAAATTCATTTTAAAAAACAGAGTTGAAGCTCTAAAATGCCTTTCTCTTAATATTGCTGACGGTAAAACTACTTCTCTCTGGTATGATCCTTGGTTAAATGGTAGCTCTATAATGGAACGAATTGGGAGAGACTCAGCTTTCAGAACTGGAACGGAAAACCTGTCTCTCAGTAAGATTTTAAGTAATGGGAAGTGGAAGTGGGACTCGTATAGTTTTTTATTTCAAATCCATGCTGAAATTGAAGGTGTTAAGATTCACAAGAACAGTGAGAGGGATTTCTGGTCCTGGAAGTGTTCCAAGGATGGTTTGTATCAGTTTAAGAAAGTTTGGAATTCGGTTCGATCCAATTTTGAAATTAAAAGTTGGGCGTCTTTGGTCTGGAATAAAATTCATGTCCCTAAGATGGCGGTATGCCTTTTCAAAGCCATAAATGATTATCTGTTAACTAAAGAAAGACTTCTACAGAAACAGATAGTTGTTGATCAAAACTGTGTTTTCTGTAATAATTACATTGAAAACATAGACCATCTATTTTTTCAATGTAATTTTACAGAACAGGTGTGGTTGTGGAGTTGTAATTTTTTTTTCAAATCTCCGAGAAGTATATTATCCTTCTCTTTGAGGGATGATTTACAGAAAATTGTTTTTCTCTCTAGCTCTAAAAACCTCAACTCGGACTTGTTTCAACTATCACTATCAGTTTGTGTCTGGCACATTTGGAAAGAAAGGAATGATAGGATTTTTCAAAATCGTTTTAAGGATAGGATGCAGATTTGTTATAATATATTCCAGACTATGAATATCAGAATGGTTAAATCTAAGCATTTCAAGAACATCACTGACTTTAATGGAACAATTGCATTGAAATGGGGATATACCTTCCAATCTGGAAGTGGGGCTTCTACTGAATTATCATAAGCACTTTTTTCTCTGCCTTTCTCCAGATCATTGATCCTGCTCCAGGTTTTATGTACCTATTTTAATTTACATTTTCTTGCTTCTTTTTCCCAATTACATTATCAATTACAATTCTTAATAATTATCGTATTAGCTGGAAAGGATGCAGGTTGCAGGTAGATTTGAGTGTCACAAACTTGTCCTGGTCATTCAAGAAAATATAGATATTTCAGATTGTTTTCTCTCGAATTGAAAAAAGTAAAAAATAAGTTTGGTTAAAACATCTTATCTTTTCTTCTCGAGGGATGCACGTTTCTTTCTAAGATCTGAAAGAGGTAGTTGCTTGAGAGTTCTGAGGTCCTGTTCTTCCTGACCTATTCAGATAGAAGTCAGTTCAATTTCATAGATAAAGGAAGCATCTTTTAGACAGGGAATTAAAGACTTAGCTCATGAAGAAGCTTAGGGAGGACTAGTCTTGTCCTTCTTCTCCTTTGAGTATCTCTGCGTACGAAGACATCCCATTCTTAAGTATTCAGCGTCTTTTCTGACTTTAGAAGAATAAAGATTTCATCTTTATGGAAGAAGGAGTCTCCTCTGGCTCAGTTCTGTGAGATCTAAGGACATTGACTTCTGGAATCGTACGAGTTAGAGATTTCGATGACTTTTCGACTCCATTCTTGAGTCCTGTAATAACGAGATCTACTATTAGAAATTTTTAAAGTTAAAAGTTAATGGCTTTACGAGATTTGGTCACTGATCTGTAGATGCCTGTTCTCGTGGAGGATCTGAAACTTGGATCAGAGCTTCCTTGTTTGCTTCTTGTTTTAGTTTGGGCCTAGTAGAAGAGTTTGAGGTTGGAGTCATTTATCTCCCTCGCCGCCATTACTGAAGCTCTATCTTCTTTCGTCTGAGAGGAGTGAATGAAGTAGTTCTCATCTGAAGCCTTGCCTTTTTTAACCTAATGAGATGTCTGGAAACTTCATTCGGGTTTCGGGTGATAGTTTAGTTTGTTTTTTAGCTTTTCTGTTTTGGGCCTTGGTATTGTATTTGACAGGCCTGGTTTCGTTTGCTATTGGTGGTTAGTTGGACTCTGTACATTCTTTATTTTTTGGTTTCTAATAGAAAGTTTGAACCCTTTTTCAAAAAAAAAATGTTTTAATATTTTTAAGTTTCCAAAAATATGGCTCAATGCTGCAAAAGCGCTAAATAAGAGGATTCACATCAATCATATCAATCATTATATCCAAACATCATATATCACATGATAACAGCATATTTAACAATATCTGCAAATAAAATCAATCCTGGCGAGGAATCCAGTTGGATCCCTCCAACCTGTCACTTGCAACAAATATACATATGAGAAAATATGTACAATGTCTGCTTCGAGGCAGAGGCGTGTTGAAAGGATCATTCGCTCATACACGGGAATGTATAAGGTCTCATCCGCTAAAATATGTGGGAATATATATCCAAACCAACTAATATATATAGTATATCATATCACATCCAAATAATCATCAATCATCATAAATAAAATTTATTCTCACTTATATGAAAATATAAGCGAGACAGAGAGAGTGAGTTTTACTCACATTGATTGCAGTCGACTTAATAGCGATTTATTTTGATTAAAATTAAACGAGCATTTAATTTCGACCAAAGTTTTCATTAGCTCCAATCAAATCCAATCCAGCTCTAAATGTAGTGCTTGTCAATACGAACCCAATGCAATTCATTTCGTGTGAAATGGACCTCGTATGACAAAGATATGAATTTTAGAAGATTACACGAATTATAAATATAAATCTATTTACAAATTCTTTTTTTATATTTTAACCTCCATTAAATCACAGACGCACGTTCCTGGAGAATAGATCTGAGCCGCCCCTTCTTTTCCCCTTCCTTCTCCCTGTTGCATACGTGATCAAAGAACCCATCACGCGTGTTTGTACCAAAAATGGGCACAACACTCTTCGGAAGTTTTTGAAGAGATAAAAGTGAAGAAAGAAAATTAAAACTGAGGATTATCTAACAAAAACTCCAAATAACAGAAAGTAAATTGCACAGAAGACAACAATTTAGAGTGGTTCGGCGTTTCGCCTACGTCCACTATGAAGTTTGATGATTTTATTGCTCAATACTTGAAGATTACAATTTCTTATAATGTAGTACAACTGATTTTATGAGCTAAGTCTGAGTCTAAGGTAGCAGTGGTGATTTGGAGTAAGTCTGGCAGAGTCTGGGCGCTCTTTAGCTCTTAAAATTGTCCGACCCCTTTTCTGAATGTCCAGGGGGCTCTATTTATAGGTGTAGGAGGCTGATATTCCGCCTAAATTTCAGGAGACAACTTCTGGCATGTGAGGGGGCCCACGCGCCCGCCTTCAGGAAATCTGGGCCCACTTTGGGATCGATTCGAAGTCCATTCGAATCAATCAAGAAACCATCCAATCAAGCTGAAATTTGGTGTGGACATTCTTCAACATGTGCATAAGCTTCTGTAAAAATTTCATAGCATTTGGACTTGTGGTTTAGGAGATATGATCGATTCAAAATTGCGTTCTTCATTTGTTCATCCTGTTCGAATCGATCTATTCGAATCGATTCCTTCGAATCGATCGCCTGCACGTGCTCTCATGGTGATGTGGCGCGCAATCTTCGGGTCGATCCGCTTTTCACTCCGATTTGATCGAGTCATTCCAAGTATCTCGCCGCCTTGACTTGATGGATTCGAAGACATTAATCGTTCCTGGATTCGAGCAAGGCTTCGTTCGTATCGATCGTGTCTCGCTTCAGTTGATCGATACGAAATGACTGTTCCGGACGGATTCGAAGTGGAGTAATATCATGGATTCGAAGGAACCCAATTTGATGGATACGAACCAGATGGGTGTGAGGTCTCTGCCATTATGATCGATGCGGAGGCGATGGATTCGAACATAGCTCCTGCCGATGGATACGAAGATGTTGGTGCGAAGTCCATGAATTCGAACCGAGGTGTGATGATGGATACGAAAATGAGGCCACTTCGTCCAATTTGCATCGATCATAACATGAACATACGAACTCGAATCGACTTGAAATTTGGAATGTTGGCTTTTCTAGCTTTGCTTGTCATGTCTTATTAATCGTGGCTCGATCCGGACTCGGGCAAAATTCATCGATATCCATGATGAGTGACTCTCGGCTTTCAGTCAGTTCCTTGGTATCTCGGCCTTGCCAAAAGGCGGGATAACATTTGCCCCCCAAAGTACGTCTTGTGGGAACATGATGTGCTTTGAAATGCTGCAATCTTCATTCTAAATAGTTATGGTCTTTCCGATGAAAGCTGTAATCTTCGACCGTTCTTCTTGATAATGTAAACTGTTGACTGTCAACTGCTGTACCCTGTACTGTTGCAACTGATTGCTGTACGTTAGTGATTAGCCGTTTGTTGTTGTAATCATTATCAAATGAGCTTCCAACTCCTGTAAATATGGAATATTGAAGATTAGTCCGACATATATGCATATATGCCAATCTGACTCTCGCTGACGTTCACGAGTCGTTGTCGGTTTATCTTATATTGAATTCCGTATCGATCCTCTCCTGAACCGATGTGAAATTCATTGTAACAACGTTTGATGGTTGTTTTTGAATGCTGCTTCGTAACGATCCTCTCCTGAATCGATGTGAAGGGTTGGAATGTATGCTTCGTATCGGTGGATACGTAATATTGGGTCTCAGATCGATGGATACAAAAGTAATGCTCTGTATCGATGGAGTCAAACGATCCAGACATAATCATGCAGTGATGCTTCACAGAGGATATGCCATTTCTTATTTGTTTATTCAATAAGAATCCCCGATTGTGGATAATCTTCGATAGGAGTCATCCATGACTCCTCTCCTAGATCCATCTCTAAGATCTAGTTGATCTTCATATGTCAATGCTTGGAATAATAAGCATTTCAACTGGGACAAAGTCTTTTTGCCGCGCATCCCCAGAATTGGCTAGCTTGGCCAGTGACTTAGCTTTTTCAATTTGTTCTCCGAGGATGTGTGTAAGGGTGTAATAGTCGAAGTCGACTAGTAGCTTTTGGACCCAGCTAGGATAAGGAGCAAGATGTTGCCCCCTAGTTGAATAATCTTCCCTACCTCGGTATACTACTAACCAATGATCGCATAATATATGCAAAGTTTCCACTCCTAGTTTCTTGCAAGTTTGAGCGACAAGGCTTCATACTTAGCTTCGTTATTTGTTGCAGGGAAGTTGAGTTTGAGGGCGTGGTAGATCGATCGTTCCTCAGTAGTCATCAATGCAACTTCGACGTTAAAAGGCAAATTATTGGAAGTTACATCTGTGTACGTTCTCCATCGGTTGGACGATTTACCACTATTCTTCGGATAGTCGTCTGATGCGGTGGGTTCAGATATGAAGTATGCTAATGTTTGATCATGGAGAGCTCTCCGAGGGAGATAAGTGAAATCAAATTGGCTTAGCTTGATATTCCACTTGAGTAACTTTTTCATACATCTAAGGTTTCCATTGGACATATCGTAACGGTTGATCGATATGGATGCTAATGGGGTGAGCTTGTCAATAGCCAGCCTCCATCATATACTAGTCTTTGGATTCGTTTCTCTTCACATGGCATTGAGACGCTTATGGCGTGTGTTGACACGGTCCAATTGATGTATAAATCTTCATGATCTGAAGGTTTGGGTAAAATGGAAGTTCTCTTTAAGCGATCTATCAGAGCTGCTTGGTTGTCCTTGGTACATGGGTGTCTCTAACTCTGTCAAGTCATCGATCGGCCGATATGATTTTTGAATGATCTGTTAATCGTTCTTTGGTAAGTAGCATAAGCGTTCTCAATTTTGAATCCATGGATTTCAACATAGCATTATAGGCCCGGGTCAATAATGAAACAGTTGTATTCCTGGTCTAGGACATGCTTCAATATCCGATTGTATCTGGAGTTTGCATCCATGGATGTGAGTAATTCATGTCTGATGGTCAGGTCCATCAGTTGGTTGGTCATTGGAAGTGGAAAGCTATGCTTTGTCATACCTCATGCAAATCTGAGTAGTTGATGTATGTCCTCCACTCTCTGTTCGTTTTTCTTATAAGTAAAGGATTGGATACTCATTTTTGGTTGGAGGGCATCATGGATAAACCCATTGGTTTTGAGTGAATTTGCCTTCTCTTTAAGTGCGACAGATCTCTCCGGATCCATGTCGCATCATTTTTGCTCACCGAGATATGCCTTGGGTCGACATTTAATGCAGGGTTCTTCATGGATAGTGAGAGTCCATATACATATATATATATATATATATATATGAGGTCGAGTCCAAGCGAACACATCAAGATTCACCTGAAGTAAAACAATTGACTCTTTCTTCATAATTGCGTAGAGTTGTGATTTGATCTACAATACTCGTGATGGGTTGTAGGCGCCTCATGTGTTTATTTGCAATGGTAAATGATCAGGCTTATAAGGACGTTGAATCAAAGGATTAGTAGAACTTATCCTTATACCGCATGCTGCTACATAACTGGCTCCAGCTTTGAGATTGAATTCACTTGTGTTTTTGAATGATGCGCTTTTCATTCAATGTACTCGCGATCCGTTGCTCATTGTAAGGGTTGGAATGACGATCAGTCGCCCATGAGTTCGGATATTGATCTAATGATTCTATCTCTAGGCATCCTTTCAGTCATAACCTTGAGTTGTTATGAATATTAGGCATGGGTCATAGGTTCAAGTTTTCATAGTCAACTCTCGGATAATTATTCTTTTGCCCCCGGTCTCGGGTTAGCGGATGCATTACGCGGATGGTCTAGTCTCGTCCTAGCTGTGTCTATACTGTAGTTCAAGTTTTAAGAACCAGGGTTGACTGATGAATGGTTGAATCATATTAATCTTATCTTCTTGTTCATGCTTCGAAGTCTGGGGAATATCTTGATAAGTGACAGGGTAGATAATGTCCGCTTCAATTTTGTATTCTATCCCGTTGAACCATGGGATCGAGTTAACCGATGGAAGGCTGAGTCGTGCCTATCTTGTATTATGTTCTAGTTCTTTCCTATTGGTGGAATACATTGTTACTTTGCCGACATTCGGACATAAGCTAGATTATGGACGGTCAATGACATTCACTTCGCTGCTTATGTCGCCATACTTTGGCCAAAAACTGAGGAGTGAATCGTCCAGTTAGATCCAATGCAGGATTGATGCTTCCCTTGTTGAATCCAAGGTAAGAATCTGTATGTTTAGGTTTCACTTGTTTTGAATTGCTCTTTTAGTCGGATCATGGTAAGAGTCAATGAATGAATGGTCGCGTTGCATTCATTAGGAGTTGGGTGATCAACTATGTCCATTTCGATTTACGTTCTCCTATCAGATTTAGGGATAAAGTTAGCTCGAATGTGGTCATGTCATGCTCATCTGGTCTCATGCTCTTCCTGACGGATCGAAGGAAGGTAACGGAGGACGAATGGTCAATTCACACTCATTCGTGGTTTATTCTTCTATCCGTGCTCTGTTGGTCAAAGGTATTCGATGGACGTTCGGGTCACATCGATTTATAGTCGAAGAGGATCGATATTGACCGTCGATTCAACGGCACGATGTAGAATGCTCGGACCTCATTTCCTATCGATCCAATGGTATGATATGAAAGGTGCAGATCGATATTGCCCGTCGATCCGGCGGTACGATATAATTGGTTGCCCAGAACTTCGGGCATCATTCTGATTGGTTAGCATTAAGGTCTCCTTTTAGTCATTTCCTTAAGTTGTAAGGGACGCTAAGTTGGAGATGTAGCGAGTCACCTTTCTCTTCTTTCGGTGATTTGTCCTTCTGCCCCCAATCTTGGGTTAGCAGAGTTAGTTCGTGGATGGTCTAATTGCACCTGTAGTGAGTTTACACTCCTCACGTCGAGTTCAGGTCAGAGTTGGTGAATGAATGGTCGAATCTCATTCATTCGTTTGTCTATTCTTGTAGCCACACTTTGGGGATCAGAGTCAATTGAAGGGCCATTCATCACACCTATTTGATGTTTATACCCCTATCCACACTCTGGGGACTAAGAGTTTTAGTAGAAAATGGTCGGACCGCATTTTTCTCAATTAATCCCTCTAGCACTAGTCAATGGCGAAAGTCAAAGTGTGGTAGATCACATTACAGCAACTTTAATTTGATGCCTCTCCCACTGAAATGTAGGAAGGAATCGATTGGCAGATGGTTAGATCACATCCGTCTATGTTGCACGAATAGCCCGTTGGATCATAGGGGAGAGTTAGCAGATGAACGGTCGCGCCACGTTCGTTTGCAGTAGAATGGGTAGTCACATCCATTTAGAATAGGACATTCAGCTAGGTTCGTTTTGAGAATCTGTGTCTCCCTGTCGAATCAAGGAAGAAATTTTGTCTTATGGGGTTGGAGTGTATCCCTATAAAATTATGTTATGGGTCCCGTGCCGGGGACAAGAGGTTATGCATGGATGGTTGGGTCACGCCCGCTTAGTGCTGGATGGTCTGATCGCATCCAATTTTGTGTGTTAAGTGTGACCCCGTGTCAGGGGAAGATTGCAAAGCAGACGGTCGAACCACATCCGCTTTTTGTATTACAGAACTTGATGAGGAACCATAGCCGATAGATGGATAGTCGAATCACATCCCTTTTGGTATTCATATTCCAAACCATGCTTTGAGGACTGGAGTTGGTTGATGGGTTGTTAGTCACACCCATTTGGTGTTTATACTCTAGCCCGCGCTCTCGGGACCGAAGTGAGTTGATGGGTGGTCATTTGCACCCAGTTGGTGTTTATACTCCAGTCCACACTCTGGGGACTTAGAGTTAGTTTATGTTTATACTCCAGTTCGCACTCTGGGAATCTAGAGTTAGTTGATGTTTATACTCCAGTTCGCGCTATGGGAATCTTGAGTTGTTGATGTTTATACTCCGACTCGCACTCTGGGAGTTCAGAGTTGGTTGATGTTTATACTCCAGTTCGCACTCTGTGAATCTGGAGGTGATGTTTATACTCCGACTTGCACTCTGGGAGTTCGAAGTTGGTTGATGTTTATACTCCAGTTCGCACTCTGGGAACCTAGAGTTGATGTTTATACTCCGTTTCGCACTCTGGGAATCCGGAGTTGATGTTTATACTCTAGTTCGGACTCTGGGAATCTGGAGTTGATGTTTATACTCCGACTCGCACTCAGGGAGTTCAGAGTTGATGTTTATACTCCGTTTCGCACTCTGAGAATACGGAGTTGGTTGATGTTTATACTCCAGTTCGCACTCTGTGAATCTGGAGTTGATGTTTATACTCCAACTCGCACTCTGGGAGTTCGGAGTTTGTTGATGTTTATACTCCAGTTCGCACTCTGGGAACCTGGAGTTGATGTTTATACTCCGTTTCGCACTCTGGGAATCCGGAGTTGATGTTTATACTCCAGTTCGGACTCTGGGAATCTGGAGTTGATGTTTATACTCCGACTCGCACTCTGGGAGTTCAGAGTTGATGTTTATACTCCGTTTCGCACTCTGGGAATACGGAATTGGTTGATGATTATACTCCAGTTCGCACTCTGTGAATCTGGAGTTGATGTTTATACTCCGACTCGCACTCTGGGAGTTCGGAGTTTGTTGATGTTTATACTCCAGTTCGCACTCTGGGAATCTAGAGTTAATGTTTATACTCCGACTCGCACTCTGGGAGTTCGGAGTTGGTGTTTATACTCCGTTTCGCACTCTGGGAATCCGGAGTTGATGTTTATACTCCAGTTCGCACTCTGGAAATCTGGAGTTAGTTGATCAGGTACGTGGACGGTTGTATCATATCCACCCTGATTAGGCAAGCGAAGTCGTTAGATGGACGGATCCATCCTCCTTGAGCTTGTGAATATGGAAGGCGAGGTCATTAGATGTATTGATCCATCCTCCTCGGGTTTAGGTTGAACACGGGCGAAGTCGTTAGATGGACGGATCCATCCTCCTCGAGCCCATGTCCGTAAGTTTATACTCCAACTCACACTTTGAGAGCCGGAGTTAGTTAGAGGATTGTCATGTATCAATCCCTTATTGCCACAGTGTGATGGCTTGTCCCTGAGCTCGGGGTTTCACTTAGCGAGTGATCGGTGGGATCCCGATTAACTTCCACTTATATGCCCCTCAACGAAGGATGAGATTTAGTTTACGGACAGTTGGATATGGTCCATGTTCATTTGGATTCCACTTTTGCTAAGCCTAAGGTGTAAGATTAGTGTTATGGCAAGCTTTGTGCTCGAGCATAGGAAAGGATGGTCGAACTACATCCACTTTGAGTTGTGTATTTTCCCTTAAGTCGGGTGCAAGAATTGGAGAGCAGACAGTCGAGTCACGTCCAATTTATACTTTGCATTCTTTCGATCGAGCTAAGGAATAGAGTTGAAATGACAGCTCGTGATGGTTAGCGAGTAGGCAGTCGGTTGTTGATGACTTTAAATTGAGGGTTGGACCTTTAAACATGTGTTCCCTCAAATAATCCCAAATGTCTAATGTAGGATTGGATGCATGGATGGTGACATCACATCCACCCTTGATGTGATTCCGATTTTATCAAGCATCAGAAGAAGCATAAGTATTTTGGCGAGCTTCAAACATGAGATGGAGAGTGCATTGTTGGGACATATAACTCCAAGTCTTTCTTAAATCTTCTAATTAAATTGAATAGGCGGATGAGGGGATGGTCGGTTGCATCCACTTTGTACTAGAGTCCTGACCTTGTCGGTCTCTTTCGCTATGATGCCTTGCCCCCAGTCAAGGGCATATAAGTAGCTGATGAGTGGTTGAATCATGCTCGTCATGATGATACCTCCATGATTTGATCATAGTCCGCGGAGGTTGTTTTGCACTCAATCTTAAGTACTCGGTTACCTGCATCATTTGCAGGTAGTTTAATTCAAGTAGGTCATATTTCACAACGTAAATGAAATTGAATTAGAAATAATTCAAAAGAGATCAGATCAAATCTCATTGATAAGTGAAGCAGCGTCGTATGCTCGCTATTGCACTTCAGTCCAGTCCTTCTCAGTTGGAAGTCTAACGCAAATGGTTCAATTTGATCAAAGACCTTGATCGATAGGGGTCGGATGTTCCCGGTCCTTCGTTTTATGGGGCTTGCACATATTGTCGGAGCTATCCTTCCCGGAGCAGCCTTATGGCATTGGCGTTTACGGTAGCCATTTAGAAAAGAGGAGTTTTCCGATCTAGAGTATGGAACAGGTCCCCTCCTTATCTTGCTATGTTGATCCTTCATCTGATTCATCAACTCAAAATTGGCCTAGACACGTTGGTGTAGTTGTCGGCGGCGGTCCACCTGTTCTCTTGTTACAGTCTGGAAATAAGTGCTGGTGATCAATTCATTTATGGGTATCGGCAGCAACTGGCTGCGGGCTTTGGATAAATTCGTTGGTTGCCAGCTTCTTCATTCACTTCAACAATATGAGAAGTATAACTGGTATGACTAACCGTGATTGACGGTCTTCTCTGAGGAATGTGGGAAGACATCTGCGTTTGATAGCACTCGTCACCCTTGAAGAATTCCACGCGTCATTCACACTTTATAAGGTAGTGTCGGGGGTCGTATTTCCATAGTAAACCGACATAGTTAACATGTTGAATTTTCATTGGATGTTCTGCATGTAGGATGGTTTCAACGGATAGGTCTCGACTGGGAAAGATTCTCCAATCGACATTATGATCAGGTCCATTTTATTGCCAAGGGGTCTTGTAACACTGGTGAATGATGTATGCACGATTGTCCAACGTTTGAGTGGTTGGTAATGCCGATTGGACGGCGAGTTGGTTAAAATGGGCTAATAGATTGGTGTTTATCCTAAACTTTCATCCAGAAAGGAGACCTATATAGGGTATTAAGGAAGTCCTCTTGAGGTTGTATGTCATGCTTTTAGTCATGTGGACGTGGAATGATTAAGATGCGGACATTTGAAGATGGTTCAGAAGTGACCAGCTATGTTTTGAGTTGGCAGAGTAGACATTGTAGGGCAGTCGTCATATTAGCCATCGTACCATAGTTGTCAATTCAGGAGTTTAAAAGCTGGTCAATTGGAGGAAGTTGCATTCCACCCATTCCTTGATTGCAACTCAACATTTGCTGTTGTGATCTCCTATGTCTTGTTCAGTCATGGAACAATTAGAAGCACAGATGGAATGTTCCTTCATTAAATTGAGCTTTGAATTCACTATGCGGGTGCTCTGCGCTGCGGCTAGGGTTCGGGGTCGTACACGATTTTTTTTTGAAATTTCGTATCGATACGAATTGGACGTAGATGGATCGATGAGAACAGCGTGTGAGTATCGATACGAATTGGAGCAGTTGCGATCGATACGAACAGAGCACAGGCGATCGATACGAACAGAGCACAGGCGATCGATACGAACTTTGACATATTTTCTGGATACGAAAACATGGGTACGAAAAACACCATATTTTCATGGATACGAAAATATGGATATGAAAATGACCATATTTGCTGGATACAAAATGATTGATGAATGCATTTCCTCTTAGATCTGGAGCAATCTGAATAGAATAGATGGAACCACTTGACGATAGATCTGGATCTCCTCCTTAGATTTTTGCAATCCAACTACGGTAGTAGATCCATAGAGCAGGAGAAAAGCAAGGTTTCTCTCAATGAAAGCACAAAAGTGTTTGTACCAAAAATGGGCACAACACTCTTCGGAAGTTTTTGAAAAGATAAAAGTGAAGAAAGAAAATTAAAACTGAGGATTATCTAACAAAAACTCCAAATAACAGAAAGTAAATTGCACAGAAGACAACAATTTAGAGTGGTTCGGCGTTTCGCCTACGTCCACTATGAAGTTTGATGATTTTATTGCTCAATACTTGAAGATTACAATTTCTTATAATGTAGTACAACTGATTTTATGAGCTAAGTCTGAGTCTAAGGTAGCAGTGGTGATTTGGAGTAAGTTTGGCAGAGTCTGGGCGCTCTTTAGCTCTTAAAATTGTCCGACCCCTTTTCTGAATGACCAGAGGCTCTATTTATAGGTGTAGGAGGCTGATATTCCGCCTAAATTTCAGGAGACCACTTCTGGCATGTGAGGGGGCCCACACGCCCGCCTTAAGGAAATCTAGGACCACTTTGGGATCGATTCAAAGTCCATTCGAATCGATCAAGAAAACGTCCAATCAAGCTGAAATTTGGTGTGGACATTCTTCAACATGTGCATAAGCTTTTGTAAAAATTTCATAGCATTTGGACTTGTGGTTTAGGAGATATGATCGATTCAAAATTGCGTTCTTCATCTGTTCATCCTGTTCGAATAGATCTATTCGAATCGATTCCTTCGAATCGATCGCCTGCACGTGCTCTCATGGTGATGTGGCGCGCAATCTTCGGGTCGATCCGCTTTTCACTCCGGTTTGATCGAGTCGTTCCAAGTATCTCGCCGCCTTGACTTGATGGATTCGAAGACATTAATCGTTCCTGGATTCGAGCAAGGCTTCGTTCGTATCGATCGTGTCTTGCTTCAATTGATCGATACGAAATGACTGTTCCGGACGGATTCGAAGTGGAGTAATATCATGGATTCGAAGGAACCCAATTTGATGGATACGAACCAGATGGGTGTGAGGTCTCTGCCATTCGGATCGATGCGAAGGCGATGGATTCGAACATAGCTCCTGCCGATGGATACGAAGATGTTGGTGCGAAGTCCATGGATTCGAACCGAGGTGTGATGATGGATACGAAAATGAGGCCACTTCCTCCAATTTGCATCGATCATAACATGAACATACGAACTCGAATCGACTTGAAATTTGGAACGTTGGCTTTCCTGGCTTTGCTTGTCATGTCTTATTAATCGTGGCTCGATCCGGACTCGGACAAAATTCATCGATATCCATGACGAGTGACTCTCGGCTTTCAGTCAGTTCCTTGGTATCTCGGCCTTGCCAAAAGGCGGGATAACAACGCGCGTACAAACTTCGAACGCCACACCAACCCTACGCGACTGGAATCCATCTCCACTTCACCACGGTTGCGCTCGAGGCCCCTCTTCCCAATGGCACCAGTGCGGCTCAGCCTAGTGCCTAAGATCATCGAAAAAAAAACCTTAGAACGTTGCGCGTTTAAACGCCAATCGCCGCCAATCCATCGCTCCATTCTCGATCATAGCCGTTGGATTTGTAGATCTCGCTGTGCTCTACAATATTGTGGTTGGAAGTTTTTCGTAATTGTTTACGGATTGGAAGATAATTGAGGATGACGATTGGTGATTTTTGGCCATAGAAATTAAAGTGGCGGCTAGGGTTATGGGAAGCTAGGGTTTGCAAATGAACGTCCTTTTATAGTCATTTACAAAGCACTATTTATCCAAAAAAATTCCGAACTCCAAATGAAGCGTGCCGCTAGGCATTTATAATGTTTTATCCCTATTCCAAACACAATGGAATATATATCGGAGGCCAATTCCATTGTATTTGGAAGATAGGTTTTTGAATCGAATTATTTTAATTAAATTTACTTTAATTAATTTCTGTGCGTTTTAGCTTCGCACGGCCAAACCGTAAGTCTGATTGACACGAAATTTGAAATCCTATAATAATTCACTATTACGGATCCAATGAAACTGGTTTCGTCGAAATCCGAGACAATATCAAAAATGACTATTTCTATAAATTAACTATCAATTCAATTTTAAAAGCTTACTATCTCTATTCTAATCCAAATAGAATTTAAAACAACGTTAGAAATCATTTTTATTCATATTAGATTCAATATTCAATTAATTAACTGATTTAACTTATAATATCCAAATTTTCAATATTTAAATCCAATTAAATATTCCAAATTCAAACGATTGAAAAACTGGGTCGTTATATTCTTCCCCCCTTAAAAGAATTTTGTCCCCGAAATTACTAAGTAAGAAAGATGCTACAACTCCATTAACTTTTCAAAACAAATTAGTTGAAATAGATTATTAATTCTTTTAAGTGTTTAACTTTCACAAAATCAATTAGTTACACTTTTATAAAAACTTTTCTTAAGTATTCAACTTCATTCCTAGTTATTAACAAATACTCTTTCAAAAAAAACAACTAATATAATTTCAACTTACAACTCAAAATCAAATTTTTAGTTATTAAAAATTTTCCAAAATTTCCACAAATTCTCTAACGCCTTATATTTTCAGAAAAATTCACCATAGCCTCCTTTGTGTGGTTCGATCCGGAAAAAATCAAAGTATATATAATATCACAAATATACATCTCATCTCAATGACGAGGCATCCCGTAGGGAAAAAATATAATAGTACGATATGTAATCTGAGATATGTACCTTATATATTATTTAGCAAGCATATACGGCTAATATAGCGCGAAAGCGAGCCCCAAATGCGAAGCAAACGCCATCCGCACCTACTAAACACTCAACAGCCAAATGAGAACACATATATGGAAAGTAATATCAACGTATATAACATATACTATACAACTATCATATGGAAATGAAACATTTGCAACATAATCAATCATCAAACAACTAACATCCAACTAACAACCATCCAACAAATTTACAACCAAATTGGTTCATAACCAAATCAATATTCATTTCAAATTTTATTAACATTCACTTGATTTGGTTTTCAATTTATTCACATTCATTGATCACAATTGATTATATTCAATTTTAGATTGGATTCAATTTAGTTACATTCACTTTAAATTCAATTCATATTTACTTTCCAATTCACTTAGCAAAATTCTTTTAATACCAATAACACATAACACTACTTTACTTCATTCTTCACTTAAGCTTATAAACATTTTAATCCCACTCATCTTATGTTCATTTCACTTCCTCACTTAAGTTTATTTCAATATTCATATACACATTCAATTGATTTTACTATTAACATTCAATCTTATCTTCACATTTAATTGATTTTCGTTCAACTGCTAACCTCCAATTCCTTCAATTTCAATTAGTTTACATTCAACTAATTTATATCCAATCCAATTCAAATTTATTAGCATTCATTTGTTATTTACATTTAACTTCATTTACATTTACATTCATTACTTAGTATATTTTCTTATAATACTAATAACACTTATGATTTATTTCCTAAATCACTTACTTAAGTTCAATTTACATTTTTATACAACATTTCTAATGTTTATTATCAATCCACAACTTAAGCTTATTAAATTCTAACAACAACATTTCCAATCATATTCCGTTTACTAAATTATTTCATTAGTTCAATTCAAGTCATACACCTATTCAATTACTAATTTATTTTACAATCAAAGTTGAATTACATTTTAATAACTCAAGTTCATATTCATTCCATTACTTCATTTCATTAATTCACTTTATTAATTTACTTTGATATCATACTCAACTTCATTTGATCTTACTTAAGTTAACTTTCTTTACAACATTCATTTTGTTTAACTTAACTTCCAACTTATAATTCAAATTTAGATTTCATTTCTTAACCTTCATATTTAACAAATAGAAATTTGATTTACTTACTATTCTCTCAAATTATAAGTTATAAAATTATTTACTTAAGTTTTCATGAATATATACTTAAGTTTACTTCCATTCACACTTTATAATTTCAAATCATGGTTATATAGTCACTTACCACTCAAGTTTATATTTAATTTTATTTGACTCATTTCAAATATTTATCTTATTCATTCTAAATCCAACTCAATTTCATTTATTTAACTTTTCTTAGGTTAAACTTCAAATCATATATTTTATTATGCTAACTCAATTAAATTTAACCTTACTTACGTTAAATTTTAATTTCATATCTCAATTTCACACTTAAATTTTTGAAATTTCTTTTTCTTATTTATACTAATTCCAATTATAAGTTCAAAACTTATTTCTCTTATTTATCAAATTATATTTTGGATTTTTGATTTCCAAATCTGGTTTATCAAAACAAAGCTTCAACTTTAAATTATTAATGGTAGCAAATCCATCACCCAGAAACTCAAAAATGATGTTGCAGTCATCACCCTTATTATTTCCCGGCAATTGTAGCGAATTCAGTGCTTTTTATTTTCTTTCAAATTCTTTTATTTATAAATCACATTTATAAATTTATACTTATATAATTTCACTTATTCACTTTACTTATATAAGATTCATTCCAAATTTATTTATCTTATTTAGATTTATAATAACAACAACTTTTTTATTATTTAAACACAATAAATGACAAATGCTAATAATTAAATATTACCATTCACTAACAACCAACAATCAATATATATAATTATATATAAAATATAATCGAGGTAAAATTATTTCATTTACCCAATTTTGAAAACAATATTGTGTCTAATCTCCATGTCAAAGTGTTTAGAGATCCCTATCGATAATGTTAGCTAGACGCAACGATCAGAACATATAAGCCACTCAACAGCTAAATCAATACAATATAAAATATTTTTATATTCACTAAAAAATACGTGCTCATATATATAATACACTCAACTCAATCTAGGGCGCTACTGACCCTATCTATACTGAGTACACATCAAATCCTAGGAATATACTAAACCTAAGCTCTGATACCAGCTGTGACGACCCACACTCGGCACCCTCCGAATCCGACACCAAACCACACATGTCTAAACCAGAGCGCACCGATTTTAGATAATCATGAGAAAGAAAAAAAAAGAGGGTGAGAAGAAAGAGAGAGAAAAAAGAGGAGAAGAGAAGAAGAAAAGAGAGAAATAGAACCAAAACAACATAGAATCTCACATCACAGCGGAAACACATATAATATAGATCAACAATCTTTACAAAGAGAAACTGTAATATACATAAATCAATATCAGAGTACACAATAAGTAATCATGAACTTGGACAGTTATAATAACCTGTCTTCACAAATGCTGATAATTTACACCAACAATAATGCAAAGCAGCGGAAAAATAAACAGATACGTCTATACGACATGAAGATCTCCAGCTCGCCTACTGAAGCTCCAAAAGCACCAAATCTGAACCTGTAAATATACTCGGTCTGACCCGAGCATTGAAAGAGAAGAACGCTCGGATCAGTCTGGTAAACCAGCATGAGAAAAACACACCTCAGCTGAATTTATAAAGTTATCAAAACAAATCTATCTCGTAAGACCGCGTCACAAATAAATACCGACAAGGTTTTTACCTTACAATAACCAAATCATTTCATATCAAATTCTCTTATATTATAATAGTGTCTATTATACAAATAATATTATATAGCTGAAATTGTTACATTATTGCATTCCAGCCTACACCTTGTAATACAAGGCTTTCTACAATAGAAAATGGCAGGCATGTATTGGATTTTGGATTTCCATACAAATGACTAGGTAAAGGGACTACCTTTCTAAATCAACATATTACACCTCTAGAGGGATGTACCTGGAGGGCAGATACTGACCGCCTAAACCAACACAAGATCGGCCTACCCATCCCTGGATAGTACCGAATATGTCATCACTCCATTCGTTACCTACCTTTATCCGTGGCCACAAGCATACATCAACAATAATCAGATACACAACGTCATAGCGTGTAAAGATATATCTAGAAGAGTGATGACATCTCCTAATGGGAGCGACCCACTTAGCCTTGCTGCTTCTATCCCTGTTTCAATCATTTTCCAGGGAGTGAGGCCAAAAGAGGTATCGACTACCTTTTACATATCACATATCACATCATCTTTGAATGCCACATTGCCATTCCCGTTGACTACTAATTGCCTTTCACAAAAATAAAACCCTTGAGCTCGTACGTCTCAAGAAAGAGTGTTAAGCTAAGAGAAGTTTCCTTCCCCGCCACCAAACAGATGTACATTTGTGAAAAATAATATACATAATCATTAGAAATGCAATGTCAGACACACGTCCATAAAAGTTGTCAAGGAACAGGACAAACCGAAGGTACTCTCCAACCAAATCCTATCAGATTAGTAGCGACAGTCCTTGCAATGGATATTTCATAACGAAGAGACTTACTGCCACTAGATGTATATTGGGATTTTAACCCCAAACGATCAACAAGCAGTCCTTCACTATGAAAATCCTAAATATCAATATCATCGAACAACTTGCACAATCGTCACATATATGTTGTCCAAAGTGGTTTTTGTTGAAACTTCGTGTTTACGGTATTTTGTAAATACGATATTTTGACTATGACAACTATACAATCATGTATATACTAACTTGTTTCTTACAGGAATTATCTATGATGAGATTCGAATGAGTATAAATTTATATAAGATTGCTTCGAGTCCTTGTCTAGAAGTTAAAATTTGTTAAAATCTCTCCTATATGATATATGTTACATTGCATTGGCATTCATTTTATTTAAAAGCAAAATCTGAATTTCATGTTACATTCAGACGTCTGAATGGTCCAGTTCAGACGTTTGAAACTGGAAAGTTGAATGTTGTAAACTACAATATTCAGACGTCTGAATTGGATAGTTCAAACGTCTAAATCTGGCAATTTTTTGCCTGTTTTCTTTCTATTTCAAAACCGTTGCGTTTCAGAAGTCTGAAATTTTAAATTCAGAAGTCTGAATTTTTACAACGGCTAGTTTTTTGAAAAGGCACTTTCATTCGTGAAGAGTTGCGAACTTTATTTCAACAGATATGATCATAACTCTTGATGATAACTCTTCACGAACAATTACAACTATTTGTTTTATATATAAACACATTAGAATCAAGTTTCCAACAACAATTCAATTGATTATTATCTTACTCTCTGAATTCTTGATTCTAATACACTTGTGCTTTCAACATCATTCAAATTCACTTTCTTACTTCCTTATTCTTCACGCATTAACATATATATCATAAAGGAGAAGATTATAGGAAGGGTGTACTATAATTGACAAATTCGTGTTACTCAAGAACACATAGTGTCAAGAAATGTTGTTCTGTATAAGTCCCGTTCGGCTGCTCAGGCAAAGTGAAGTCCTCTTCGGCTGTTGAGGCGAAATCCTGTTATGTTGCTCGGGTCCCTGTTCGGCTGCTCAGGGTTGTATAGACCTGTTCCTTCGGGTTAAGTGAGGGTTGTTGTTAGTTGAAATTCCAGAAGGAGTCTGGGACTGGACGTAGAACGGGAAGTTCGAACCAATATAAAAATTCCTGGTGTGCTCGTTTATCATTTACTATTATCTGCTAATTGTTCTATTATTCTGCACTGCTTTTACACTGTTCCATATTACTCGATCCTATAGTTACTTTCATTTGGTTCAGAGCAAGGCATCCTATAACCGTTACAAAGTTATTTGATATTTTGCTAATATGGAAAATAACACCAATTCGAGCACTGTCACTAACACTAGTTTTGTAGAAGGTCAATCTACTAGACGACCACCTCTATTCAATGGCATGAATTACAACTATTAGGCTACACGAATGTGTATTTATATGCAAGCAAATAGTTTTGATTCATGGAATGTTACACAAACAGAATACACTACACCCACTACTACTTATGCAGAATGGACTACTACTCAAAAGACAGAAGCCACTGCTAATGCTAAAGCCATGAACATGCTATTTTGTGCCTTAGATAGAAATGAATTTAATAGAATTAGTATGTGCAAAACTGCTTATGAAATCTGGAGAACTCTTAAAGTTACACATGAAGGTACTAACAAAGTCAAGCAAAGTAAAATATCCATGCTTAAAAGTCAGTTTCAAAATTTTAGAATGAAGCAGGATGAGTCCATAAATGATATGTATTCTACATTTCAAGATATCTATCATTCATTACTAGGACTAGGACAAACTTTTACGGATTTTGATATTATCTCAAAACTATTAAACTCTTTAACTGGTGATTGGGAAAGAAAGGTCTTAGCTATTGAAGAAGCCAATGATCTTTCGACCATGAAACCAGAAGAGTTAATAGGAAATTTAATGTCCTATGAAGTTAATATGCAGGCTAAAAGAGTACAGGCTCAAGACAAAAAGAATGTGGCTTTCCATGCTGAAAAGGAAGAAGAATCAGATTCAGATGAAGAAGACTTAGCTTTTATAGCCAAAAACTTTAAAAAGTTTTTGAAATACAGAAAAGGGAACAGAAATAATATCAAACGGTTTTCTAACAAACCATCAACTTCTGTATTAGAATGCTATAACTGCCATAAGAAAGGTCACTTTTAGAAAGATTGTCCAGATCAGAAGAAATCATTCAATAACAAAAATAAGAAGGACAAATTCAAGAAAAGAGCTTTTTCAGTTACATGGGACGATTCAGATTCCTCATCTTCTGATAATAGCAGTGACAGCGAGAATGAGCAAGCAAATGTATGCTTTATGGCAAAAGAGAATGAGGTTAGTGATCTAACTTTTGATGATATGATTGAAATTAATTCTGAACTTCTTGACACATTAAAGAATCTCAAAAGAAAATATAAAGAAGCTTTAGAAAATCAAAATAGAGCAGAATTTGAAAGAGATATGTTAAAAGATGAAAAGAAAATATTAGAAGAAGAACTTGAGAAAATTCAAGAATCATCTTCTGATAATTCTCATTTAGCTCTTTTAAGTCAAGAAATAGAAACTCAGAAAGTTAAGAATGATACTCTTGCTTCTGAAAATCACGAGCTTAAAACAAAAATCAAAATGATAGAGTTAGAGAATACCAGTATTAGAACTAAGCTAGATAATATCACCAAGAATGTTTCAAATTTCAATAAAGGTAGAGAAAACCTGTCTAAGATTATTGAAAGTTCTCAATCGACATCTAATAAAAATGGATTAGGCTATATTAAGAAACCACAAGCTCCATCTACAAAAGAAAATAAAAGGAGAAATGTTTCTAAAACTATATCTTATATGAAACATTAAAAAAGAAAAACCAACATAGAAAACATAAAAATATGGATTCCTAAAACAAACAATATTTTGATTAGGAAGAAACATATAAATTCCTTCATTGAATCTGTGCATAAAAATAAAAACTATATTTATAAAGGGAATACCGAATCCTCTTGGGTTTGGTTTCCTAAGACCTAACTCTTAGGACCCTAATGTAAAGGTGGGTACCAATGTCTTCACTTATATTTTTTGCAGGTACCACCAAATAAAAGAGGAAAATGGATACTAGATTGTGGATGCTCAAAACATATGACAGGAAACAAGGAAATGCTAACAAATATCATCTACTCAAATGGAGGTTCTGTCACCTTTGGAGACAATTCAAAGGGATACATCATCGGCAAAGGCGATGTGAGCAATGTCGGTACATCTAATTTACCTCTTATTTCTAATGTTTTATTAGTTAAGAATTTAAAACATAATCTATTAAGTATTAGCCAATTGTGTGACAAGGGATTTAAAATCAATTTTTCTGAAGATAAATGTAGCATTTCTGATCACAATAATAATCTTATTTTTGAAGGTTTTAGAGATAAAAATATTTATGTTCTAAACATGAATATAATTATAATTCAAATATGTGCTTACTAGCCAAAGAAAATGATCCTTGGTTGTGGCACAAAAGATTTTGTCATATAAATTTTAGAACCATATCTAAATTATCTAGAAATAATCTAGTAAGAGTTTTACCTAAAATGAGTTTCAAAGTAGATAATCTTTGTGATGCTTGTCAACTTGGGAAATTATCAAAATCATCTTTTAAATCTAAGAAAATTATTTCTACAATACAACCATTGGAGTTATTACACTTAGATTTATTTTGTAACGATCCCAAATTTTAGATTATTTTAAATTAATAATTGAATTTAAAATTGATTTAAAAACTGTGAAATGGTTAGAATTTGTCAATGTTTTGAAATAAGAAACATAGTTGAATTTGAATTGAATCGGGATTCATAGACAATATAAAAGAAATTTGCTTTGAAGTTTTAAAGTATAAAAATCTTTGGATTTTAAAAATCAAATTTATCTCATTTAATTAAAATTTAGAACTCCACATTTTTGATATGATAAGAAATATGCAAATAAATGTTATATAGATAAAGAAAAAAAAAGAAATAAATTTTATCTACAAAATTTAAAAACATAAGTATTAATAAAAAACAAAATAAATAAAAATAATAAAAACAAAATAAATAAAAATAATAAAAACAAAATAAAGATAAAAAAAAGATAACCATACCTCTCGTACAAATAAACACGCCTAACCCACGTTTTCCTCTGCAAGACCACGATCTTTTCCCCCTTTTTCTCTGTTAAAACACGAGAACCCGACCCCCTCTCATTTCATTCGTAAACCTAAAGCAAACGAGAGAAAAAAAATGGCGAACGAAATTTAGGGCTTCGGCCTCGTCGTCTTCAAATTAGGGCTCGTTCTTCCTCGTTCGCCCCCGAGAAACTAGTGCTCGTTCAAATCGAGGACGCCGGCTTCGATCGATTTGATTCCTTCGCCTCACTCGCTCGCGGCTGCCTCTTCGACGAAAGGTGAGTGATTCTAATTATCACTCACATCTAGTACAACTTAGCACTTGGTTTTACGTTTGATTTAGTTTCATCGCTGATGGTTTTAATTCACTCAAGTTCTTCGTTTTCTGCTTTGATGTTGTTGTTTTTCTCAAATTTAATTAAATTCATATAAAATGAACTTGCGATTTTGACTGATTCATGTATATGTTTTGATGATTTTTGAGGTGTTCGAATTCCTTAGCCGTTATGGCTTAACTTTCATTTTGCCTTCTTGGCTACTACTGCTTCGAATTTTAATGATTTTGAACTCGTGATTACATGTTTTCTCGGTTGAATTGATGTTGGACTTCAGTAACTTGGATTTTTGTGAAAATGCTAATTTCTTGAATTTCAAGACTCTGACTTTGCTTGATGTTAAATTCTTTGACGATGATGTTGTTTCGTTTTGAGCTCGACTGTGGCCATCAACTGTTGGCTTTGGCTTTGACAATTTAAAACTTGATTTTGTTCACTATATAGTTGCGTTTGAAACTGTACTTTGTTTGATTTTGTCTTTGTGACTTCGGCCATCACCATTAAATTGATATTTAACTGTTTTTGATGATTTTTGACTCCACTCTCTGATTTCATGAATTATGACTTGCTTCGGCCTTGACTTGGAACTTCATTGACCTTGGTCCTGATTTGTTCGACTTCTTTGATTTGTTTGCATTAAAGTTGTATGTAGTTGTGTTCATGTTGTTACGGCAATATGTTTTCAGTCTGATAGCACTGTGCCCTAGCCTTGCTCTTTGTTGCTGTAGCATGCACTCGAGTCATGGTAGCATTTGCCTCTGTACCGATACATACATTTGTAATCTTCACTGCACCCTGTGGTTGCATTCACCTCATGTCTGCATTTTTTAGGCCCTGTTGCATTTGGTATACTTCATATGCATACTTTGTTTGCTATTTGGTCGTCTATACCTCTGTAAGCTTGAGTTTGCATAGTTTCATCATAGTTAGCATTCTGATGCTCTTTGAGTTGCAGTGCTTTATCACTTGAACTACAATCTGATTTTTGTCTAGGTTCATATATATATACTCCATTATTCATGTATGTCTGCATTGATGTGGCCTAGTCTATTGTTGTCATTTCTTGTCTGGTTCATCTTGATGTCCTGTAGTCGCTTATGCATTGTTTAAGTTAAAAATGGATCTGTTTGAAATATGGGCTGCATATCAAGATGTTTTCACTGATGCATCATGTAGTGTCATTTACTACTCTGGTAGTTGATGCTTTTGTAGTGTATGGCCTGGTCCACTGGTCGAGTTCTTTGCTTGATGTACTTGCAGTCTGCATTTGGTTGTATTTGGTCCTGAGTTGGAGTCATGGTTTTCACTGACTTCGATTCACTGTTGTTCATTTGCCTGATGTATTTGTTGAGGCAGTGGCATTGACATTTTGAAGAGTTCCTGACTTGTTGTACATTTGACATTGATGCTTTGTATAAGTTTTTGGTCGAGTTTTGGTCTGTGAAATTCTAGTTCACTGGACCCTGCATTTCCATTGTGCATTCATTTCTGTTGTATTGTTTTGACTCTTGTACATCATTAGCCTGGAACTGCTACTTGATGCTGGTATTCATCAGATATTTTTTTGTTGACCTTGTGCACTCGAGTTGGCGATGCAGTGCACATGTATATACGTGTGTACTACAGCCACTCTGTCTTGATTTCAATTTATATTTCCTTTGTTTGATTTATTGATCTTTTTTTTGTATTTCGTATGGTGTATTGGCGAGGCCATACACGCGTGCGTGCACGGCAGCCAATCAAACTTTGATGGTTTTAAAGTGACAATTTCGATTGTTTTAAATTGATTTAGTCGATTGGATAAATTGTTTATTTATCTCTGTTGATGATTTAAATTTGCTGATTTTTGTTTAACACTGTTAAGTGTTATATCGACCGTCATCCGATTTCTTTGTTTAAAGAGTCGGATAGACGGGAATTATTGTGACTGTCGTCTATTTGATTATTATTGCTTATATGCACTAATAACTGAGTTTGAATTAGACTGACCTGTGTATTATTTTCTTTTGAATGTAATACTCGGGTCAGACCGAGTATTTTACAGCTTGAAGATTTTCGAGCAGCGAAGTTAGAGAGAGGGTAAAACGATCACTTCAGTTTTCAAGAAAATTGTATTTTAAGATATTCCGCTGTATCAGTTAAATACATTGTATAAACTCTGATGTATGTAAAAAGATTTATAGTAATGAAATATTATTATTCTGTGTTTCTATGGCTGATTCTGTTTAAACTTTATAAACTAAATAACAATTCGTCTTTTTGAACGTTTCAAGTTGGTTTAATTACCGACTGGAGGCGGTCAGAAGGGGGAATGTTACAGAGTGGTATCAGAGCTTTGGTTTACACAAAGCTTAGTTTATGATGTTTGATATGAATAGTTACTAGAAACACTTTAAAGAAAGCGTTTTTCAAATCTAAAGAAGTATAAAATTGTTTTTGAAAATAAAGATTTTTAACTTAAGAAAAGTTAAATTGAATTGAATTGAATTAGTATTAATAAATATATGATTTGAAATTTAACTAAAGGAAGTTAAATAATATGAATTGGGAAGTTTAAATTAATAAGTTGTATAACTTATAAAATGAAAAATTTAAGTAAAACCAGTTGTTAAATGGTTAAACAGATTTGTTAAGTAAAACAAAATCTGAATTCTGGATAATGATATGAATTTGACTTTTGTAAAAGTTAAATAAAATGATTTTGGAAATGAAACAGCTTAAGAAATGTTGAATAAGGTTGAATTTGATATCAAAATGAAAAAAAAAGTGAAGTAATGAATATGAATTTGAGTTATAGAAAGGAAATTCAACTTTAATTGTAAAAGTGAATTAGTGAATAAAACATAAAATAGAATGTTGATTAAGAGTTGATTGTATGGAAATTCATTAAGTATAAATGAAATTGAATAAATGGGAAATTTGAAAACTATGTAATTGAATTCAAATTGAAAGATAAGTAAATCTAAATAGAATCAAATTTGATTTGAATCGAAAGTAAACTAACTTGAATGTAAATTAGTGAAAGTGAACTAATTGAATATGAATGAATGTTAGTAAAATCCAATGTGAAAGAATCAAATATGATTAAAATTGGAAATCAATTCAATGAATGATTTATTAAAGAACCAGTGATTATTTTGGAAATAGAAAATTGATAAGTTTATATAATAAGTTTAAATTGGAATTTTTGAGTTATTATAAGCGATTTATATAGAAGATTTGAAAAGGTTGATATTATATTGGAATTATAAAATGAGTTTGTATAAGCGCTGAAAATGAAGTATAAATGGATTTTATAAGTGAATGAAAAATTACAGAATTGAAGTTAAAACCTTTATAAATAGGAATAGAATTTATAAATGTTGTTTATAAATCCGAAACTGACTTATTTTGATAAGTAAATTCGTATAGCTTGTTAAAAGTAGTATATTCACAATTTTGGACCGTGAATATATTATTAAATAAAATGGACATGTTTTTGGTAAAGTGATATTTTAAAACGAAGTTAATTGTTTTAAAGGATGTTTTCAAAGGCATTGAATATCGAAACCATAGATTTCAACATTCATTGTTGAAATAGACGTTTTCGAATATAAGGAAATGATGGACTATAACACTGTTGTTATAGTAAAATGATTTCCTAAAGGAAATGTTTTGTATAGTATTGGGATTTATACATCTATCTAAATTTCGAATCCCTATACTAGTGATTTTGAGTTGTCATAACGATGTTTTACGTAACATTCGTTTTAACTCAAATAAATCTGTGAAAGAGAATGATTTCCTTAAAAAGATGAAATGTATGCTTAATTTTGATTTAAGTATATCGAATATTTTCAAATGTTGAAAATAAATTAGATTTGTGAATTACTTATTTTTAAATAAGTATGGAAATGTTTTTCCAAATATGAAATGTTGTGAATATATTCCGTAAGGAATAAATGATTTGAAATTCATTTTCGAAGTCGAAGTTGAAAAGTTAAATGAGAATTTGAACAATTAGTTCAATTTGAAATTTTTCAAAAAGATTGAATCGTTGAGTTAAAATTGAGTTTAACTTCGACACCAAAGACAATATAAGTTGAGTTTTGAATTTCAGATGATGGTTTGGATTGTATGTCTAACATTGTGAATTGATGACATAGCAATTGATCTCTATTAAATATATATCTGTTGGTGGCGGAGAATTTATTCTCTTAGCTTAACACCCTTCTCTGAGACGTACGAGCTCAGAGGTTATATATCGATAGACATCAATTCTGTGTTGAGAATTGACGATGTAACGTGTGATTCAAATCGAATGTGAAGTCGATAATAAATGGAATTATGAATATGAATTAGGTTTGAGATAAACTTAAATTTCCAAATTGACTTAGAGGAAAATTTTGAAATCCTCTATTTGTTATGGATATAGAATATGTAGGTTTTCAGAACTTATATATATGAATGCGGTAAATTTGAAACCGTCAGTTTAGAAAGTCATTGTTATGGAAATCTTATGTAAGTTTACATAGATATGATATGTACGAAATGTGAAATGAAGTACTACATATATATGATATTATGTTTTCTAAACTGAGGATATGGAAAAGTACCTTCCATTTATTATTTGAGAAGGTATTGGAACTCGTAAAGAGTGTCCATTTGAAATTCGTAGCTACGTAGAATTTCCATTTAGTCAGAGTGACTATTTGAATCGGAATTCCCTCGAGATGGATCATGTCGATGGGATTAGATTGATGATTAGCGTAATTTGAGGGGCGAGATGCCCACAGTTACAAGCGATTCCATTGGGATAATGGCGCAACCGCCGAGTAAACTGCAATCTAAATGCCAAGCGAAATTTGAGGGGCGAGATGCCTACAGTCACAAGCGATTCTACTGGGATAGTAGCGTAATCGCCGGGTGAACTGCGATCTATGGCGACAACCATGGCGAAATTTAAGAGATGAGAAATCTACAGATTACGAGCGATTCTACTGGGATAGTAGCGTAACCGCCGGGTAAAATGTAATCCATGGGGGAACGTGCTTTCCATATCCATTTTTAAAAGAATTTTTAAAGTATTTTCACTGGGAATTGAATCAATTATATTTAGTACTTGGAGATTTTTAGACATGCGCCTGGCCAGCGTATGCCTAATGTCTGTAAGAACGAAGATGGACTTGTTAAATTTCGAGTTAGCAAGTATTTTCAAACTGTAAATAGCAAATCAATAGTTTGAAATTAGAATTACATAATTCCTACCTAATAAACTGAGGAAGAGGATCTTTGAAATATTTTGAAAGTCCACAGCTTTGGAAGAGATATATTATGCAAATCTCTAACGTGGAGAATTTTAAAGTTCGAATCTGAGTTTATAAATCGAGAATTTTGGTAAAAGACTTTTTGCGTTTTGATTGTAGAAATCAATAAACAAAAGAGATAATGAACAAGGCTAGTGAGATTAAACAAACGGAATGAATCCTATATTCATTTATTTGTAATAAGTTTCAAGCTTAGTAAAATTGAGTAGGGTATAAATATTGATGAAATTTTAACAACCTTTCCTTTTCGTGGACGGAAAGTTTTAAGGAGGGAAGTTTGTAACGATCCCAAATTTTAGATTATTTTAAATTAATAATTGAATTTAAAATTGATTTAAAAACTGCGAAATGGTTAGAATTTGTCAATGTTTTGAAATAAGAAACATAGTTGAATTTGAATTGAATCGGGATTCATAGACAATATAAAAGAAATTTGCTTTGAAGTTTTAAAGTATAAAAATCTTTGGATTTTAAAAATCAAATTTATCTCATTTAATTAAAATTTAGAACTCCACATTTTTGATATGATAAGAAATATGCAAATAAATGTTATATAGATAAAGAAAAAAAAGAAATAAATTTTATCTACAAAATTTAAAAACATAAGTATTAATAAAAAACAAAATAAATAAAAATAATAAAAACAAAATAAATAAAAATAATAGAAACAAAATAAAGATAAAAAAAAGATAACCATACCTCTCGTACAAATAAACACGCCTAACCCACGTTTTCCTCTGCGAGACCACGATCTTTTCCCCCTTTATCTCTGTTAAAACATGAGAACCCGACCCCCTCTCATTTCATTCGTAAACCTAAAGCAAACGAGAGAAAAAAAATGGCGAACGAAATTTAGGGCTTCGGCCTCGTCGTCTTCAAATTAGGGCTCGTTCTTCCTCGTTCGCCCCCGAGAAACTAGAGCTCGTTCAAATCGAGGACGCCGGCTTCGATCGATTTGATTCCTTCGCCTCACTCGCTCGCGGCTGCCTCTTCGACGAAAGGTGAGTGATTCTAATTATCACTCACATCTAGTACAACTTAGCACTTGGTTTTACGTTTGATTTAGTTTCATTGCCGATGGTTTTAATTCACTCAAGTTCTTCGTTTTCTGCTTTGATGTTGTTGTTTTTCTCAAATTTAATTAAATTCATATAAAATGAACTTGCGATTTTGACTGATTCATGTATATGTTTTGATGATTTTTGAGGTGTTCGAATTCCTTAGCTGTTACGGCTTAACTTTCATTTTGCCTTCTTGGCTACTACTGCTTCGAATTTTAATGATTTTGAACTCGTGATTACATGTTTTCTCGGTTGAATTGATGTTGGACTTCAGTAACTTGGATTTTTGTGAAAATGCTAATTTCTTGAATTTCAAGACTTTGACTTTGCTTGATGTTAAATTCTTTGACGATGATGTTGTTTCGTTTTGAGCTCGACTGTGGCCATCAACTGTTGGCTTCGGCTTTGACAATTTAAAACTTGATTTTGTTCACTATATAGTTGCGTTTGAAACTGTACTTTGTTTGATTTTGTCCCTATGACTTCGGCCATCACCATTAAATTGATATTTAACTGTTTTTGATGATTTTTGACTCCACTCTCTGATTTCATGAATTATGACTTGCTTCGGCCTTGTCTTGGAACTTCATTGACCTTGGTCTTGATTTGTTCGACTTCTTTGATTTGTTTGCATTAAAGTTGTATGTAGTTGTGTTCATGTTGTTACTGCAATATGTTTTCAGTCTGATAGCACTGTGCCCTAGCTTTGCTCTTTGTTGCTGTAGCATGCACTCGAGTCATGGTAGCATTTGCCTCTGTACCGATACATACATTTGTAATCTTCACTGCACCCTATGGTTGCATTCACCTCATGTCTGCATTTTTTAGGCCCTGTTGCATTTGGTATACTTCATATGCATACTTTGTTTGCTATTTGGTCGTCTATACCTCTGTAAGCTTGAGTTTGCATAGTTTCATCATAGTTTGCATTCTGATGCTCTTTGAGTTGCAGTGCTTTATCACTTGAACTACTCTCTGATTTTTGGCTGGGTTCATATATATATACTCCATTGTTCATGTATGTCTACATTGTTGTGGCCTAGTCTATTGTTGTCATTTCTTGTCTGGTTCATCTTGATGTCCTGTAGTCACTTATGCATTGTTTAAGTTAAAAATGGATCTGTTTGAAATATGGGCTGCATATCGAGATGTTTTCACTGATGCATCATGTAGTGTCATTTACTACTCTGGTAGTTGATGCTTTTGTAGTGTATGGCCTGGTCCACTAGTCGAGTTCTTTGCTTGATGTACTTGCAGTCTGCATTTGGTTGTATTTGGTCCTGAGTTCGAGTCAGGGTTCTCACTGACTTCGATTCACTGTTGAGTTCATTTGCCTGATGTATTTGTTGAGGCAGTGGCATTGATATTTTGAAGAGTTCCTGACTTGTTGTACATTTGACATTGATGCTTTGTATAAGTTTTTGGTCGAGTTTTGGTTTGTGAAATTCTAGTTCACTGGACCCTGCATTTCCATTGTGCATTCATTTCTGTTGTATTGTTTTGACTCTTGTACATCATTAGCCTGGAACTGCTACTTGATGCTGGTATTCATCAGATATTTTTTTGTTGACCTTGTGCACTTGAGTTGGCGAGGCAGTGCACATGTATGTACGTGTGTACTGCAGCCACTCAGTCTTGATTTCAATTTATATTTCCTTTGTTTGATTCATTGATCTTTTTTTTTGTATTTCGTATGGTGTATTGGCAAGGCCGTACACGCGTGCGTGTACGGCAGCCAATCAAACTTTGATGGTTTTAAAGTGACAATTTTGATTGTTTTAAATTGATTTAGTCTATTGGATAAATTGTTTATTTATCTTTGTTGATGATTTAAATTTGCTGATTTTTGTTTAACACTGTTAAGTGTTATATCGACCGTCATCTGATTTCTTTGTTTAAAGAGTCGGATAGACGGGAATTATTGTGACTGTCATCTATTTGATTATTATTGCTTATATGCACTAATAAATAAGTTTGAATTAGACTGACCTGTGTATTATTTTCTTTTGAATGTAATACTCGGGTCAGACCGAGTATTTTACAGCTTGAAGATTTTCGAGCAGCGAAGTTAGAGAGAGGGTAAAACGATCACTTCAGTTTTCAAGAAAATTGTATTTTAAGATATTCCGCTGTATCAGTTAAATACATTGTATAAACTCTGATGTATGTAAAAAGATTTATAGTAATGAAATATTATTATTCTGTGTTTCTATGGCTGATTCTGTTTAAACTTTGTAAACTAAATAACAATTCGTCTTTTTGAACGTTTCAAGTTGGTTTAATTACCGACTGGAGGCGGTCAGAAGGGGGAATGTTACATATTTGGTCCAACTCAGGTCCAATCTATTAATCACAAAAGATATGTGTTTGTAATTGTGGATGATTTTTCAAGATATACCTGGACTATATTTTTGAAAAATAAAAATGATACTTTTGAAAATTCAAAATTTTTGCAAAAAGAATTCAAAATCTTAAGAATTTAAAAATTAAAGCTATTAGAAGTGATCACGGAGGTGAGTTCGAAAATAAAGCTTTTGAACATTATTGTGATAAAAAGGGTATTTATCATAATTTCTCTTTCCCTAGAACACCACAACAAAATGGTGTTGTAGAAAGAAAGAATAGAACATTACAAGAATGTGCAAGAACTTTATTAAATGGTAGCACATTATCAAAACAATTCTGGGCAGAAGCTGTTGCAACTGCTTGTTATGTTTTGAATCGTGTTTCCATCCGACCACTAACAAAGCACACCTCATATGAACTTCTAAATGGTAGAAAACCAAATATTTCTTATTTTAGAACATTTGGTTCAAAATGTTTTATTTTAAATACTAAAGATCAGCTTGGCAAATTTGATTCCAAATCCGACGAAGGAATATTCTTAGGATACTCGGAACGAAGCAAAGCTTATCGAATTTTCAATAAAAGATCTAAAATTATTGAAGAAACTCTTCATGTATCTTTTGATGAAAATATCATATCTAAATATTCTTTTGATGATGATGAGATAATCACAAAACAAGCATCAAATCTATTTCTGATGATGATGAAAACATTGTTCATGACATAAATCAAGTTGAAAATTTGATTCAACATGATAACATTGTTCATAATGAAATAAGATCTCCACCAAGGGTTTTGAGAGATCATCCTGTTCAAAACATTATTGGATAAATTAATTCAAATGTTAGAACAAGAGGTCAAATTAATCAAATGGGTCATGTAGCTTTTCTCTCTTCAATAGAACCTAAAAATATTAAGGAAGCTTCAACTCATGATTATTGGATTATTGCTATGCAAGAAGAACTAAATCAATTCGAACGAAATGATGTTTGGGATTTAGTTCCAAAACCTAGTGACCAATCAGTCATTGGTACTAAATGGGTTTTCAAAAATAAAGCTGATGAACAAGGTAATATCACTAGGAATAAAGCTAGATTAGTAGCACAAGGATATAATCAAGAAGAGGGAATTGACTATGAAGAAACGTTTGCACCAGTCGCTAGACTAGAAGCAATACGAATCTTACTGGCCTTTGCATGTTTTCATAACATCAAACTTTATCAAATGGATGTTAAAAGTGCTTTTCTAAATGGTTATATAAAAGAAAATGTTTATGTTGAACAACCTCCTCTATTTGCTCATGAAAAATTTCCAGATCATGTCTACAAACTCAAGAAAGCTTTATACGGTTTGAAACAAGCACCCCGTGCTTGGTATGATCGTCTTAAAAGATATCTTATAGACTCTGGTTTTGTCATTGGAAAGGTTGATCAAACTCTTTTTATTAAAAGAACTAAACAAGATATTTTATACATTCAAATATATGTTGATGATATTATTTTTGGATCTACTACTGAAAATTTATGTAAAGAATTTTCAAATATTATGACAAAAGAATTTGAAATGTCACATATGGGCGAACTATCATACTTTCTTGGTTTACAAATTAAACAATTACCAAATGGTATATTTATTAATCAAGAAAAATATTGTAATAATTTAATCAAATGCTTCGGAATGGAAAATACTTCTGCCAAACCAACTCCTATGAGTACAACTACTCATCTTGATAAAGATGAAAATGGCAAGAGTATTGACCAAAAATTATATCGAAGTATGATTGGATCATTATTATATTTAACTGCTAGTCGTCCAGATATTATGATGAGTGTCTGTTTATGTGCTCGATTTCAAGCTAATCCAAAAGAATCTCACTTAAGAGCAGTCAAACGTATATTACGTTATCTTAGAAATACCAAGGACTTTGGTCTATTCTATCCAAAAGAGTGTCCGTTCGAATTAGTATCCTTTAGTGATGCTGATTTTGGTGGATCTCGAACAGATAGAAAAATTACTGGCGGTACATGCCATTTTATTGGAAAATCGTTAGTATCTTGGTTTAGTAAGAAACAGAACTATGTTTCACTCTCTACTTGTGAGGCAGAATATATTTCTGCCGCATTAGCTTGTGCTCAAGTAATTTACATGCAACAGACTATTAGAGATTTTGATATAAATCTTTCAAATTCAACAATATATTGTGATAATTCAAGTGCTATTAATTTATCAAAAAATCATGTCAATCATTCACGAACCAAACATATTGATATACGACATCATTTCCTTCGTGATTGTATTGAAAAAGGTTTGATAAATTTAGATTTTTTCCCATCTGAAAATCAACTGGTTGATATCTTCACTAAACCACTTCTTGAAAATATATTTATCAAATTAAGAAGAGAACTTGGAATTGTCTCGTTCAAAGAATTATAGTTATTTTTTGTATACCTATATTCATTTTTGTAAAATATTTTTTTTTTGTTTTTTCTGTTATTCTTTGTTGTCTACTTTTTGTTCATTCTCTTGGTGACTATTTTTAGCTTTGAATTTTTCTCTGGAACCTATCTTTTTGAAAGCTACTATCACCAATAAATGCTTTTTTCTCGTTTAGCCTCTAAATATAGTACTATTTTTATCCATTAATTCTTATATATTCTCCACTTTTCAATTTTTCTTGTCTCACTTATTCTGGACTAAATTTTTTTTACTATGGAGTTTATGCACTTCTTTGCAATATTCTTTTATTCCATGGCTTCAAACAGTTACTCGTCTGAGGAACCCTCTGAGTACTCTTCTGTGGATTTTCTACACCTTCCTCTGCATATTCTTCTTCAAACATACCATCTCCAACCCCTACTCGACAATCTGACTGGCATGCTTCTCCAAACAATCATACCGGTCAAACTCCAGAAACGAAAAAGGCTAGACGTTTCTTATTTTTTGGTTCACCTCGAACTAAACAAAAAATAGATGAAATTCATCATTATCAATAAGAAACATTGGGAATTCAACGAGAAATGTTTTACGAATCGAAAGTTAACTCCCAACGGCTTAGCTTTTTGGAAAATCTAGGTTTTAAATTTTGTAGTACGTCTCATTCAAATGTTCATCGTCCAACCTCATATTGTACACCACCATGTCCTCTTGTTTCTCCTAACTCATGGGAGCGTGGTAGTATCCAACATTCTTTAGACTCATCTAAAGGGAAGGGAAAACTGATGATTGAACCAAACAAGTGTAAAACTCCCAAAAAATCACCTTCCTCTTCAAATTAAATTCTTTTTCTCTTGTTGTATATCTCTATTTTATGTATCTTTTTGTTGTTTGTTTTTGTTGTTTTGTTTCATTTGTAATTGATATAAACATATTATTGTTAATAAAATTTATGTTCTGAAGGTGTTTTATCAAACTGGGCATTTTTTACTCAAATTCAACCGTCTGAAATAGTGAGTTCAGACGTCTGAATATTGTTGAGATTATTTTTTACCTTTCAGATTCAGACGTCTGAACCAACTATTTCAGACGTCTGAAATAGCCTTAAAATACACTATTTTTCTTATGTTCCAAATTTTACAATTTCAGACGTCTGAAATATAAAAACCAGACGTCTGAATCGTACTGTCAATTCAAAATCCAAGGGCTTTCTCTAATTTTTCCACACACCAACCATATTAAAGTTCTTTATCTTCCTCTTCAACTCACTTTTCAACCGAACTAGTGTTTGCAAAAACCCTATTTTTATCAAAAAGAAACTTCCACTCTTCTTTTTATCACAAAAACTCTCAAATGGCTCCAAGATCAAAACGTCCAAGAGCTTCAACCTCTTCATCTACACCTAATGTAGATCAATGGCTATGGAATGATGAAGCTAAGAAAAGATTTGCTCAAATGGATAGATCTAGTTTCTTTCCAGGAGCTTTTGTCAAATTTGATGAATTTGGACCCTATAGAATTCAACAAATTGCTCGTTCAAGTGGGTTAGAAACTCTTTTATCTTTTTCTGCAAATAATGTTAAGATAAATCATCTTTTAGTCAAACTATTTTTTTGCAAACATGAATTTGGACCATCATCAACCTCATAATAGAGAGGATTGTGTTTGGACTTGGGTTTGTGGTGTCAAAATCTATCTTCCATTAGTTCGTCTTGGAGATATCCTACAATGTCCTTCATTCGGAACGGATTTGGATAATATTGAAGCTTCACTCTCTTTGGATCAAAGAGATGAAGTCTCTCATAGATTTCTTTCTGATGATATCACTAGGCTCACTTCCGTTCAACTACGGCCACAAGCTCTTATTCTTCATCGAGCTTTAATTCGCTCCGTTTTACCAAGGACCGGAAGTTATGAAGTTGTAAATAAATGCAACTTTCAAGCTCTTTATGCCATCTATTCCGGACAATCAATAGATTGGGGTCGTGTTATTCTTGAGGAATTATGGATGTTAATCGTCGCCACCATTATAAAACGTTTCATTATGGTGCATATATAATGAAAATTCTTAGAAATTATGGAGTCACCTTTCCGGATTTAGAATTTTCACCTATAAAGGAGCTAGGATCCAAAACTTTAGGCCTTATGAACTTGCCTAAGCATCCACAAAACCTTAACTTTATCTCGTTTCAAGAATGGATTACAAATCGAGATCAAAATAGGCCTCAACCTCATCAACCTCAACGACATATTTCTCCATAAGTTCCCGAGCAAGACAATGATGACATAGAAGTTCTCTCTCTCGAATCTACACTGAAACAAGCCTTGGTTACAATATCCAAAAATCAGGCTAAGCTAAAAACCAAGATTGATCGATTCGAAAAGCAAACCAATCGAAAGTTTAACTCCATTCGTGGTTTCCTCAATAAAATCTGGGAACGTATTGGTTGCTCCACTTCTTCATCTACCGAGGTTTTTGATCCTGCACCTTTTCAATGGTCGTCAAGCACAGGTACTGATAATAATGAAGATGATGATGACGATAGTAATGAAGGTGAACCTAGTGCATCTTTTTAATTGGTGGTGGTATGGATCTTTTATTTCATAACTATTTTCTTGGTTTGACTCTTGATTTTCTATTCTAATGATTTGCTACAAAAATTTTAAGTCCTCGAATTATGTGTTTTCTTTTGGTATGTAACTAAACTATATGCTGCTACCTATTTTTTATATGTACCTTATGATGATTCTACTGGTTATTTGCTCTCCTACTCTTGTCTGAGTTATATAACATCTATGATATGAAGTATTTTTTTAATTTTACTTTTTGTCGATGTCAAAGGGGGAGAAATATTTCCTATCGACAGGGGGAGTTTATATTAAGGGGGAGTATTTATATTTCCTGTTCTTTATATGATCATGATTGAATACTAAAATTTTATATAGTTGTCATCGTCAAAAAGGGGGAGAATGTTGAAACTTCGTGTTTATGGTATTTCGTAAATACGATATTTTGACTATGACAACTATACAATCATGTATATACTAACTTGTTTCTTACAGGAATTATCTATGACGAGATTCGAATGAGTATAAATTTATATAAGATTGCTTCGAGTCCTTGTCTAGAAGTTAAAATTTGTTAAAATCTCTCCTATATGATATATGTTACATTGCATTGGCATTCATTTTGTATAAAAGAAAAATCTAAATTTCATGTTACATTCAGACGTCTGAATGGTCCAGTTCAGACGTCTGAAACTGGAAAGTTGAATGTTGTAAACTACAATATTCAGATGTCTGAATTGGATAGTTCAAACGTCTGAATCTGGCAATTTTTTGCCTGTTTTCTTTCTATTTCAAAACCGTTGCGTTTCAGAAGTCTGAAATTTTAAATTCAGAAGTCTGAATTTTTACAACGGCTAGTTTTTTGAAAAGGCACTTTCATTCGTGAAGAGTTGCGAACTTTATTTCAACATATATGATCATAACTCTAGATGATAACTCTTCACGAACAATTACAACTGTTTGTTTTCTATATAAACACATTAGAATCAAGTTTCCAACAACAATTCAATTGATTATTATCTTACTCTCTAAATTCTTGATTCTAATACACTTGATCTTTCAACATCATTCAAATTCACTTTCTTACTTCCTTATTCTTCACGCATTAACATATATATCATAAAGGAGAAGATTATAGGAAGGGTGTACTATAATTGACAAATTCGTGTTACTCAAGAACACATAGTGTCAAGAAATATTGTTCGTATAAGTCCCGTTCTGCTGCTCGGGCAAAGTGAAGTCCTCTTCGGCTGTTGAGGCGAAATCATGTTCTGTTGCTCAGGTCCCTGTTCGGCTGCTCAGGGTTGTATAGACCTGTTCCTCCGGGTTAAGTGAGGGTTGTTGTTAGTTGAAATTCCAGATGGAGTCTGGGACTGGACGTAGAATGGGAAGTTCGAACCAGTATAAAAATTCCTGGTGTGCTCGTTTATCATTTACTATTATCTGCTAATTGTTCTATTATTTCGCACTGCTTTTACACTGTTCCATATTACTCGATCCTATAGTTACTTTCAGTTTTCAGATAAATCTGATCCCGGTCTCTTCGCACCAACAATGCAAAAGCATTTCTCAACCTCACACAGAAACTAAGTCTCATAGACTTATCACATATCCAACTTTCAACTTGCTATCCTTCGGCCAAGAAGGAAGCTCGATAGATTGGAGTAATCACTCCGCACTACATGAATCAACATTCTCAACACAAACGATAATCAAGCCTACACAGATGGCTATGTAATAAGTGTACGACTAAATAGTTTCGACATCAAGTCGAGAAACTAAAATGGCCAAATTTGATAGTCAGTTATTTAACTATCAAAGCAACAAACAAAATCTAGTACATAAGTAGTCATTGGGCCTAATGTTATTAATCGTTTATAAATCAAATCACTTTCAATTATTCAATTCAAAATGTCTTTAAAAAGATAATATTCAAAACCATTTCACTTATTGGATATTTGGAAAAACATTTTCATATACTTATTTTAATAATAAGTAAATTTACAAATCATTTTATTTTCAATCCATTTAAACTCCGTTTTATAATATCATTTTCCCAAAATATTCATTTTATTTAAAGGATTATTCACTGTCCAAAATCATGAATATAATTCCTTACCCAAACTCATTACTTCTACACATTTAATTCAAAGGATTATTCACTGTCCAAAATCGTGAATATAATTCCTTTAATAAACTTTCATATTTAACTTATCAAATTAAATTGATTTTAGATTTATAAAACAATGTTTATAAATTCCATTTATATTTTATAAACTTCCATATACAAAATTCCTTTACTAACAAATTCCATTTATATCTCATTTATATGTCAAAATCCAATTATAAGTTAATTTACTTATAAATATCTTATTTACAAATTCATTCCCTTTTCAAATCTTATTATTTATAAAATCCATTATAAATTCATTTCAAAATTTCAAATGCAAATCCATATACAAATTTGATTGCAATTCGATTTCTAATATTTATAAAACACTGTTTACAATTCCTTTACTTTTATTTATAAAATATCAATTTTATAAATCTTATATATAAATCATTTATAATAAGTCCAAAAATCTCAATTTAACTTATTTTACAAAATAGTTAACTCCATATTTCAAAAATCATATTTACGTATCTTTCAGAAAACCGTAATTTTTAACGTAAAAATTATAACTTTTTATTCATTTAAAATAAATTTCATTTCTTTAACAATTCAAAAATTATTAACACATATATATTTTCAAAATCACTTTGAAATCCTTTTTAAATTGAAATCATTGTTTTAAAATTTTAAAATTTCCTAAAATAAGGTTCAATGCTGCAAAAGCGCTAAATAAGGGGATTCACATCAATCATATCAGTCATGGTATCCAAACATCATATATCACATGATAACAGCATATATAACAATATCTGTAAATAAAATCAATACTGACGAGGAATCTAGTTGGATCCTTCCAACCTGTCACCTGCAACAAATATACAAATGAGAAAATATGTACGATGTCTGCTTCGAGGCAGACGCGCGTACAATAGGTCATCCGCTCATACACAGGAACGTATAGGGTCTCATTCGCTAAAATATGCGAGAATATATATCTAAACCAACTAATATATATATATATATAATATCATATCTCATTCAAAAAATCATCAATCATCATAAATAAAATTTATTCTCACTTATATGAAAATAGAGAGAGTGAGTTTTACTCAATTTGATTGCAGTCGTCGTAATAGCGATTTATTTCGATTAAAATTAAACGAGCATTTAATTTTAACCAAAATTTTCATTTGCTCCAATCCAACTCTAAAATGCAGTGCTCGTCATTACGAACCCAACCAATTCGTTTCGTGCAAAACGGACCTCGTATGACAAAGATATGAATTTTAGAAGATTACACGAATTATAAATATAAATATATTTACAATTTTTTTTATTTTAACCTCCATTGAATCACAGCTGCACGTTCCTGGAGAATTGATCTGAGCTGCCTCTTCTTTTCCCCTTCCTTCTCCCTGTTGCGTACGTGACCAAAGAACCCATCATGTGCGTACAAACTTCGAACGCCACACCAACCCTACGCGACCAGAATCCATCTCCACTTCACCACGGTTGCGCCCGAGGCCCCTCTTCCCAAGGGCAGCAGTGCGGCCCAGCCTAATGCCTTAGATCGTCGGAAAAAAAACCCAAGAACGTTGCACGTTTAAACGCCAATCGTCGCCAATCCATCGCTCCATTCTCGATCATAGCAGTTTGATTTGTAGATTTCGCTGTGCTCTACAATATTGTAGTTGAAAGTTTTTCAGAATTGTTTACGGATTGGAAGATATTTGAGGAAGAAGATTGGTGATTTCTGGCCATAGAAATTAAAGTGGCGGCTAGGGTTATGGGAAGCTAGGGTTTGCAAATGAACGTCCTTTTATAGCCATTTACAAAGCACTAGTCATCCAAAAAATGTCCGAACTCCAAATGAAGCATGCCGCCATGCGTTTATAATATTTTACCCATATTACAAACACAATGGAATATATAAATTGGAGGCCAATTCCTTCGTATTTGGAAGATAGGCTTTCGAATCAAATTACTTTAATTAAATTTACTTTAATTAATTTCTGTGCGTTTTAGCTTCGCATGACCAAATTGTAAGTCCGATTGACACGAAATTTGAAATCCTATAATAATTCACTATTACGGATCCAATGAAATTGATTTCGTCAAAATCCGAGAGAGTGTCAAAAATGACTATTTTTATACATTAATTAAATCGATAAATTTCCAATTTCTATAAATTAACTTTTAATTCAATTTTAAAAGTTTACTATCTTTATTCTAATCCAAATAGAATTTAAAACAACATTAGAAATCATTTTTATTCATATTAGATTCAATATTCAATTAATTAACTGATTTAACTTATAATATCCAAATTTTCAATATTTAAATCCAATTAGATATCCAAATTTAGACGATTGAAAAACTGGGTTGTTACATATTTGGTATCAAAGCTATGGTTAGTCAATCTTGAAAATTTATGAAGCGTTGAGTGGAAATATTTGTATTTTTCCTATAAAAATAAAAATAAATATAATATACATTTAATTCTATGAATTCCAACTATAAATATTTGCATATGGAAGATCGCTGAAGATGTATGGTACGTGACTTCCTAGTCGGGCCTCAATAGCCAAATGATTGTAGATCCCCGTATGATTATCGACTGATGATGTACAATAGGTCCAAATAAGAGGAAAATAAAAATCTATATGTTATAGATAATGGAAGATAGGGAAGTTCCCAAAGAAGGGTGTGAAATGGTCACTCCTGATTGATAAGTGGACTTTCAATCTTAGAAAAAGAACAAGTTGGTAAATCTAAGAAAAGATGTTCTTATGTGAATATATAGAAATCCACTCAAATTCAAACCCAATAGAAAGTAGTTTTTGAAGTTGAGAAAAATATATAACTAATATATTAGGAAAATAAAAGTTAAGTAAACATTGGATTTTAGAAAAATATTTATACAATGAAAGTTTTGTTGGAAATACACACACACACATACATAGTTAAATTGAAAAGTTTCCATAAAATTGTTTTACCAAAGAAATATGTTAGAAAATGTTATAGAATATATATAGCTCGCTAGTTCTTTGTAATGAAAGAAAAGTGTAAATGTAAAATTCCTATAAAAATTGAAATTTATTAAAATCTCAAATTGCAATAAAGGAAATGTTGTAGAAAGCTATTTTCTTTTGAAAAAAATTATAGAGTAATATAGCTCATGGATATTTTGGTGTAATGAAAATTTCTAAGCAGTAAAACATTTTTATGGGTGGAAAATAGAAAGTGGTACAAGTTTGAAAGAGGTAAATAGTACGGAAAAGAAGATTTAGACCATAAAACAAAGCTATAAGTGAACACACTACAGTGGTTCAAGTAAGAAGACGGAAAATTAAGAGAAAAATGGTTTGCATTAGTGCAGTTGAGATAAAGGAAATTGGATTAGTAATTGCATTTTAAAATATAAAACAATACTGTAATATAAAATATTGTTAATAATTAGAACTAATATTAGCAGATACATTAAAAATAACCGAAGCAAGCTAATTAGAAGCAACATAAGAAATTAAAGCCATAACAAAGGATAATGGAGTTTTTTTCTATTGTTAAGTGAATTTATTACAAGTATCTTTTAAAAGTCCTCCTCACATGATATTAGAGACCCCGCCTAGGATTGGAAGTGGAATAGTATGGATGGTAAGAAAAAACGATAGAATGAGAATTGTTCTTGTCTACTTCAGTTTTTATTGTTTAAAAAAATTATAAAAGATGTTTTAGAAAGTGCGTTCTAGAAAGAAATGGTTTGGTGTAACAAATAAATTTTTGTAAGGAAAAATAGTTTGAGCCAAGAGTCTTAATTCTTAAGAAGTAAAAGTTGAGAAGGTATTTGAAAGAAAATTTGATTTGAAAAAAGAAAAGAAAATTTTAAATTTAGATTTGCTAAACAATTTCTTGGGATTTGATGAATAAATTAAATTCAAAATTTTAGATTATAGTTTTGAAAGGTTAAGACATCAAGTATTTTTGAATTTAGTAAAAGGATTCTAAGTAGCACTTTTAAAGGCAAATGTTTTAGGGTTGGGAATTTCAAAAATTTTAAAGTTTTTTATTTTTGAAAAAAATGGCAAAATCCAAACCAAAAATATTAAATATAGAGTAGATAGGAAAGAATGCCTAGGTAAGACGGGGTGAATGGTAAGGCTATGAAGAAGATAGCAATGGTTACTCTTGGAGTAGAAATAAGAAATTCCCGTAGAGTGTAAATAATAATGATAAGTACCTATGAATATATTTAGACACGTTTGCAAGCTATATGAAGAAACCATAAAGGAGTGATAAATGGTATTAAAGTACGCTTCTATGAATTCTAAAGCATACTTGTTTAAAGGTCAAGAATAAAGGAAAAGCTACGAAATGAAAAGTGTAAACGGATGGCATACTAGAAAGGATTCAAGTCAAAAGTGATAAAGCTGAAACATTGTTAGTTTTAGTTAATATTGAAGGGCAGCATCCAGCAATTGTATTCTTAGGTTGAGTTGTAGGCATTAGTTCTTTGTATTGGGGTTAAGAGCGCATATGACATTATGGGAAATGTTCCTTTTATTTTATTTTCAATGTAGACGGCAATGTTATGGGAAAACAATAAGGAAATTTTAGAAAAAACAGTCAACTATGTAAAAGAAAAGAAAATATTCGAGGTTGGAAGTTAAAAAAATTTATTTAATTAACTACCAAAACAGAAGTGAAAAAAGATTGCAAGTCCAAAAAAAATTTGAGAAATAAATTTTATTGAGCGGAGGACGGGGAAAGGATATTGCATAGCCATGGGTTAATGTTTCTATACCTCAAAGACTAAAATTTATAATTTAACTTGGTTACTTGTTGCATTCATAAAATAATGAAAAGTTTTTGAAACTTAAAATTTACCACGTAAATTAAAAGGAGTCCACTGTGGACATTGGATTGTTGACTAGACCCTGATTTCATGAGATGTGGAGAAATTTATTTTTGAATATATATATATATATATATGTGTGTGTGTGTGTGTGTGTACGTATACTTTGAAGAAAATATATTTTTACAAATGTTCTAGAAAGTTCTTAGAATATGAAATTTTATTTGAGATCAAATTTGAATTGAAAAGGAAGAAAATTTTCAAATTCTGGAAATGCCACATACTTGGCACTGGGGAATAGTTCACAAGTTGGTTAGTATGGATTTTACTATATAGCAGAAATGGCAAAAAATATATGGATAAGAATAAGGAAGAAAGATGTTATAGCTAGGAAATTGCTTACTCCATATCTTGTTGGTAACAAAAAATTGATTCTGATATGAACTGTGTTTTAAAACTTTATGGTAAAAACTAACTATGGAAACTGTAATTGGAAAAGTTGGAATGGAATTGGAGGCAAAAGAAAAGATACCAAGGTACAGTGGGAAAAAGGCTACACAAGAAAAGGATGAAAATATGGAATTTTCCACTAGATCCTTTTCTAGCATAAGAAAATAAGGTTAGAAAACTAGATTTTTCTAAATTTGGATGTTAGCAACGATATGCTAGGATTTTGGATGGTAGGCATTGGATGAAAAATTGGTTGAATTATACTTCTATTCATAGAAATATGAAAAAATTTGGATGTAAAGCAAGTTTTTGTTTTTCAAAAGCTGCATTCATATAGAACTGCCAGTATATTTAGGATGTTTGCACCATATTTTAAAATTTGTTTTAAATAATGCATTCATATAATAGGCGCCGATTAGAATTGCTCAGTTTTCATATCATATGGGTTGCGATCACCATGCACCTGTACACAATTAGTTGCAAAATTGTTTATGCACTAATTTATTATTAGTTTTGGATGGTTCTACGTTAGGTTACATAATTGAACCCTTAAGGAATTTCAGTAATGAAATTCTTTTAGGGGGAGAACGTAAAACTACGTGTTTTTCTTATCAATTTTCATAGGTAAAATTTTCCGACCAAAGTTCAAACGATAAAATCGTTAACTATTAAAGTTTTAGGGTCGGAAATAATCATATATGTAACATGGAAATAAAATCAATTAATGCCAATTAGCAATCTTAATGGAAGTTTAAATGTTAAGAAATGTTAGCATAAAAATTAAATCTAAGAGAATATAAATAAGGGAAAACAAATGATAAAAATACGCGTTAACTATGAAGAAAAGCAACGACTTAATTAATAAACGTAAATAAATCAAAAAAAATATTCACATGTCAATAATTTAATGCTAAAAACACACACACATTTCGACCCCTAATTTGCCAAGGTCGACCGGTAGTGGTCGACCTAAAGGAAGGGGCGGTCGACCGCGTACGTTTAGCTACGGTAGTAAATTTGTTTATAAACGGTCCGGATTTAACACGGTTTAATCAAACGGTTAACGTTGATTTACACGTATAAATATACAACTAGATCCTCACTTCCAAACTCCTATTTTTCTAACGGGCATGGAAGCCCTACCAATTTCTCTTCTCTTCCACGACTCTAAATTCTTAGAAATAGTTCTAGTTTGCTAGTTTGCACGTATACACCATTGGAGGATTGTAGAAGATGATAAAGATAGAGAATATGTTCAAATTAAATCGCTACAACCAAGTTAAATTGTGAACCCAGATTTAAAATTTATAATCAACTTAAATATCTTCGTTCTAATCTGAATTCTAATAGATTTGCATGTATATGTTATATAGGAATCCAAATAAGGAGTCCGCAGTGGAAACACAGATAAAAGATTATATCTGGAGATTTAGGTGTGCTTGGAAAGGTAAGTGGGAAAATTACGTGTTTTGTAATAAGATTAGATTTATTTTGTTGTAATCTATTTCAATTATGCCTGTTTATAATGGATTTTGGATATAAATTTGCAAGTGTGTAATGATTAGATATAAATCCGTAAGTGCATAATGATTAGATATAAATCAATAAATGCATAATGATTAGATATAAATTTGTAAGATTAGGTATAAATTTGTAAGTGCGTAATGATTAGGTATAAATAAGTATGTAGTGATTAGATATAGATTTATTGTTTTAGGCGCAATGAGTTTAATGAAATAGATTTAATGAAAAGGATTATGGAATTGATTATGGTAGGGATTTAATAAAATTGGAAAACTTGCCTACATATGTTATCCTAGTAACTTGTTATGAAATTTATGATAATGAATTGGTATTTGAATAAAGAAAAAGAATGTAAAATAAAAAGAAATTTTATTAAGATTTTAGGGGTTAAGTAATATTTTAATTCGTTTGAATTTGGGATGTTGTAAATGGATTTCTATGTATTATTAAGTTTAAATAAATAAAATGCAATGTTTGATATAAGACAAGATATGATAAAAGATATTTTTGGTGAATTTTTTAGATTTTTCCAATAAATTTTCTATTTTATTTGAACTATGTAGTGGAGGAAAAAACTAATTGCACAAGAAGAAATTAATTAATTAACTAATTAATTAAATTGATGGTTAACATTTTCTATAAGAAAACTGCAGTGATAAGAAAATTTACCAATGAGAGATTGACACCAAATTAGGTTAGGTGAAAAGTGATTACTTAAGGGGTTGGTAAATTAGTTTTCGATTTAATTAAAAAACTACTATTGGACCATTCTTGACTAAGTAAAACTAATCATCGAGGGCTAAATTTTACATTAGGTTTATAAAATCCGTGCCTGAAAGCTAGAAGAAAAAAGTGGACACCACATGGAGAATTGACATTTTGTACGAATAAAATAAATTATGCGCATTGGAACATTGGCTAAAATTATACATTATACTTCATGATGAGATGAATTAATATGCTAAGCAAAAATAGGATGCGACAACCCCTGTATGAATAGTGGCGACTCATAAATGATAGGTCACAATGACACTTACTTATTCATCACGATGACAATAGAAGACCACAACTAATGTTATTCGTGACAGCATCATATATTAGCTCACAGAATCAAACTCTTTATGAAGACATTGAAATGAAAATATATAGAAACGAAGAGTGCTATCATATATAATATATTATTTCAATTTAATAACATTTAATAAAAAATCCAAATATTTGAATAGTTTAGATATTCAAATACGAGATGTTCGAATTATGGTTGTTATATTCCCGCCACTTAAAATACCTCGTTCTCCAAATTCTAGCATGAGCAATAAAAGGAAATAATCATATAGTAATACTTAATGGTGGTTAAAACATTTGAAAATTTAGCTTATGGTTTTCCTAAGTTCAAAAATCCTCTTATCGTACGAGGACGATAAACAATCTACTAAGCATACCTTATGCTCAATAGCCTTAGGTTATTACTTTGTCGACAATTCATGCTACCTTATAACAAATCAAAGATTCATTACCATAACTCTCCGTAAGCCAAAAAAGACATATTATGCATATATACGATAGCCCGTATGATGTATATGGACCATCCATATGCAATATCAAATTCGATCACTTGCTCAATCAAATAGTTTCACTTCCAGACTAGTATAGATCACTTGACCTCTCTAGTGTAGACTCTGATCAGGTTCCTTAATTAGAAACATCTATTCTCCTTACATAGCCATATAGTACGATAGAAAACTTTACGACTGCATCAAAAATCCATATTAATTGTTCGTCATCAAGAATCGAGTGTAAAATCCTTATTTGGATCGGAGTAAATCAGATTGAAATCATGTACTCGACTCCTGGATCAAGAACTATTATGGAAATAAAACGATCTACGTACAACTTACGTACTTTATTCCATTAGTTTCTTAAACCACACCAATTTCTTTTTATCACTTTCTTTTATCCAAATAGTATATCATTCTATACTAAAATCATTTTTGAATCATTTCATAAAAACATAACTTCAAGCTCATAAACCTTTTATAACTTAAGTTCATACTCACATAATACTCCACTACATCCTACAGGTTTATACAAAACATCAAATTCATTTTACTTATCAAGACTGTTCAACAAATTAAAAACTTGTTTTAACTTTCTACCTTCTTAGTTCAAGAGTTACAAATACTCGACATTTATATTTTCACAAAACTCTTAGCTTCAAGTTCTATAATGATTTGGAAGTTTCTGACTGTCCAAAATCGCCGAAAATCCCATTTCATTTTAACAAATAAAAACAATCAACCAACTTATCATACATGATGCACAAACTAAATTGTCATAATGCATAGGATACATATGTCCATAAAATACTTTAACAAAGTTTCAATAATTTATTAAACACGGTTTGCCAAAAAGGAAAAACATGAAAAGTTCCAACATTTATTCTGGGCTATGCCACTACCACTTGGGCACCCTACATAGTGTACATATAAAAATATTTCACACCAAAAAGTACAAACCAAATTCCTTCTAACGTAAAACTTTAGAACTAAACATCGGATTTTAATCCAAATCATTTTGAAATATTTATATATACATATATCTTTTTTCATATCAAATCACACTTAAGCAATTAAAACAAAATTGGTTTTACTAAAACAACTCTATAACAAATTGCCATCGTATCATCCCCTACTTTGAAACCTGAAAATGAACGTCGATGATGGTGTAGTCATCACTAGAATTATTTTCAAGCGACAGAAGAGTTTAGTACATCCAATTCATGCACTTTGTACTTAATCAAAATAAATTCCAAACAGTATCAAATTCTATGTAAATGTTACTAAATACCATGATCTCAATCTCATAAAACAATTTCCTAACTACTTACTTTCAGATGATACTAGTATTACTTTCCCAAAAACCTTAAAAAACAAATTTTAAAAATGATGGGATTTATGTTCTCAAAATATTAGTTTATATCCTTTTCATTTATGACTTATATAAAATCACTTTCTTATGTAAAATCCTTTCACAAATGTTTATTTCCAAAATACCTTTCCTTTCCTCAGATTGTTGTAAATATCTCCACTGAGGTTAAATTTTAATCCAACATTGTCACTGAATGCCTTATAGTCAAGCTACGAAACTAAATTCACAAGACATTCGTTTCAGTGCACCCACAAATGTTGTCTACCCAACCTGTGCAGTGGAAAAGGAAAAACTGCTCATAAACCAGTCAAGCACAAATCAACAATCAACAAATTATAGTCAATTCTCATAAACTGGTAGAGCATGGCTAAGCTATTAAATCAACAAATGATAATGATGCTCATAAACTGGTCAAGCATGTCAAATTATTCTACACTCATAAACTGGCCGATCATCGCTAAATTAATTAATGAGGCTTGACGAATGAACATCATTAATTCCTACATTAATTGAACTACATTTTAACAATTCACACTTATACAAGTTACCTTATATAAGATCTTTAGTTTTCATAGTTGTAATTACCTTAAGGTATACGATTATAGCATATACAAATATGCTCTCATATGTATAATATACTCATTTCATTCTAGGGCATTGCATTTCCCTATCTCTAATAAGTCATAGCTAACTAAAGTCAAGGTTCTCGCTTAATCTTCAGCTCTGATACCAGCTGTAACGGCTCACCCTTTTTAAGGTAGTGACTACATATGGTAAACATGTATCTGATTTTATGACCAGCCTCTCAACTGCACACCAAACCATAAAGGGACATGTAGGGCTAAGAGATAAAGCTTTGTCACACATTTACCAGTGTGAGAACTCCCCATCATGTGTGCCACGCACTCACCAGAAACGATAACCTATAATATCAAAAGACAATATAAACTATCACTATAAGATACGGTACATTTCAGAGTTACAATTCTAAATACTATCATCTAGCTCATCTCCTCAAGCTCCAAAGAACATCAACGAAAACCTGTCTTTCTCAAACTAATCGAAAGAGCACATTAAGAATTTAGGGAAACAAAAGCCATATGTCAAACTTAAGTATGGTATGAGAAACTTAAGAAATATGCGATCAACATATAGCAGTACTTTTGAGACCGCATGAAATGCCATAACAGTTATCCCTTTAAAAGAACCACTATCTAATAAGTACATAAGGTGATATAGATACTATGTAGGTTGAAGAATATAAATATTAATATAGCTGGAATGGTTACATTGATTGCTTTCAATAGCATATCAGAAGGTACAATCAAAATTTCTAACGTACACTCACATAATGTATTTTACACGAAGATCATTCTGGTAAACCCGGATACAAACTCCATGCATAAGGATCAATACCACCTTCCAAGCACATATATCTCTAGATAAAAAAATATCATAAGGTAAACACAAAGGCCCACACTCGAACATAAACATGAACCACGTAGAACCAAATACCATCAACTCCCGATACTAACATATCGATAAGCATACTTGAGACATGGAGTTGATAATACCTTATCACACGACTGTGAAACCCCAAATTGTGCATCATACTCTATCTTTTGTCATTTTAATGTCGAGGTCACATTTTGACATCTCTCACATGTGTCTTTATCACTCGAACAAAACATGAATCCCTAAATGAATTCACACATCTCGAATAGATCTTGAAACCATAAATGGATTCCAAAATCTCGAGTAGATCCACTTCCAAGAGATAGAACATGCATCTCAATCTTGAAGTGGCTTTCGATAGGTAATACACCTATCGATCTTGGTTTCTTTAAGAATGAATCAACAAATTTGGTCATATTCGACAATAACGAGAACGATCACAAATGGAAACCATGTCTCGTATACTTATCATGTTTTCGAGCTTTAAGTGCTAAGTACCCAACTAAATACTTTCCATAAACGAGGAAACACACAATGCATGATCAAGTTACAAAAAGCACGATTAAGTCACATAAGCAATTTCTTATCCCCTTTTATTTAATTAATCTTTCATTATTAATACCTCTTTATTAGTAAAACTTCTTTAATCTAATAAAACTCATTATCAACCCCTACTATTCATTTGTACTCTTACTGTAACGTTTCGACTTTTCGTCGCTCGAAAATCGACATTAATACATTCACTGTATCAACTGCCGAGCAATCGAATTCCGGAAAACCGAATTGTTATGGAGAAAAAGAAGAGGTAGAAGAAAACAGAAGAAAAGAGAAAGAAGAAATAACAAAAAAAACACAGAAACAGAAACAATATCAGAATCTCACATTCGCAGCAGAACAACATGTAACATCCCGTATTTTTAAGCTATTGAATTTGAACATTTAATTCATTTTAAATGTTTAATGTGGACCCTTAATTGATTTTGTAGTGGATGGATGCGGGTTCAATCATTAAAATAAATTATAAATTCAAATATAATTTGGATAATAATAATTAAATATTCGAAATTGGGATAAAAAGGTGAATTTGGGATAAATGATTATAAAAATGGTGTTTAAATGTATTTTTAAATTCAATTGATTATAAACAATAATGTTGGATTTTTAGATGAATTTAAAAGTTAACAAGTTATTATTTGGAATTTTATATTAATTTAATAATAGAATTTAATAATAATTAAAATGCAATTTAATCGGATTTTGGTCTGGACTGAGCCAGAATGATTTTTGTTGTGTCTAAAATTTTATATGATTTATTGTTAAGTTATTAAAATTTTAAAAAGTAAAATTTTAAGCGTTTCTGATAATTTCAGAAAATCGCCTGATTTAATAGACGAGTTAAAATAGCCTTCCGGGGCACAGTCTCAGAATTCGACGAAACCAGTTCCATTGGATCCGTAATAGTTAGTTATTATCGGATTTCAATTTTCGTAGCTATCGGAGTTGTCGTTTGATCGTGGCAGCTCGAAACGCATCGAAATCGATTTAACCGATTTAATTTTTATTTGATCGTTTAATTCCGTATCTCGCGCATACGATCAAATTAGCTTACGAAACCTGTTCCATTGTGTCCGGAACGCGGAAAAACCCCAGGGTAGCCTATCGGAACGTGAGAATTGGATGTCGTTTGCATAAACTGTTAATTTGAGAAATTATATTAATTAAATAATATTAAAACTTATATATATATATAATCTCTCGTAAACCCTAGCAAAAAGAACAGCCGCCGTTCGTTTTTATCAATGGCCGATATTCACTTCCGATCCTCCTCAAAAATCTCTCGATCCACTCGCTTTTATCAAAAGTTTTCAACTAGAGAAACGTTAAGCTCTTCATGATGCTTAGATCCAACGGTCGAGATCATTGAAGGAGGAGTAGATTGACCGGAATTCGCGAGTGAGGACCGGCCGTTCGTGCTTGATTTCGTGGCGTTTGAGGGGACCGGACGTCGCATCGTTCCAGGCGGTGGTAGAGCATGCTGAGGTCTTCGAGGTGGTAGGTCTCGATCGACGTGGAGTCGAACGATGGTGGTGCGGTCTCGAACCCTAGCGCGCGTGCGAATGGGTTTGATTATTCTGTGTTCTCGCGTTCGTGAAGAAGATGCAGGGGCCGGCCGTGATTTCTTTTGTTTGATTGAACGGCTGATTTGGTATAAGGAATTTAAAATAGAAGAAAATTTGTTTTAAAATTTAATTCAAACTTTAAAATTTAATATCTCGCTCGTAGGTTATCAGATTGAGGCGATTTTGGATGCGTTGGAATCGCAGGAACGCGCACTACGCAGTGGAACAATTCTGAAATCATTCCGGGCAAGTAGAAATTTGGGTTAAATGGGACGTCGTCCGGTTTAATTTAAATTTCGAACGCTCGCTGAACTCAAAGTGAGTTTTTCTCACTCACATCTGGATGCTAGGCATTTTAAATAGTTAATATTTAAATATCTGTGTGGATGGCTGAATATAATTGTTATTATCAGTCTGGATTGATATTTATATTGTGATATGCTAATATTTGTGGATGCAGGGAGAAACAGGTTGGAGGGATCCAACTGGATTCCTCACAATGTAGCAATTATTTTATAATTGATAGTGATACCTGTTTATATGATGTGATTGATAAATCTGGAAATTTAGTTGTTCTGTGACATTGTGGTATAAATTGTAATCACAGAATTTAATTATAAATGGATAAATTGTGTTTTTACGAAATAAAATGAATTGTTAAATTTAGAATTTCAAAGAATAAAATTTGAAATCGGATTTGAAAGGAAAAATGTAAATTGAGCCAAATTGGGATTTTGAATATAATGGGAAGTTTATGAAATGGGTAATGGAAAGTATAGTTTTCTGGAGATTAAATTTATGAATTTATAAATTGTTTAAAATAACGGTGTTTATTTTAATAACGACTAATGTTATCCGGAAATTAAAAATATGTTAAAATGGAGTTTCTGACTATAAATTAACAAGTTCAAATGAAAAATAGAATGTTTTGAAATGCCGTATTTCATTGGAATTTAATTAAGTGAATTGGAAATTTGGCTTCCATTGAAAATTCACCAAAATGTTTAAACTATAGTTAAAAATGAATTTCCGGAAATGAAAGATTGTGATTTAACTTCGGAGGAAGTTATAGTTAAATATGGGATTTGGGATTTATGTTGTAAAACATAATTGACTTGAAATAAATCAGAGGATTTATATGAAAGAGTACTTTGGAATGTTTTGAAACGGGAAAGTGTTTCCCTGGGAAAACCAAGTAAATGTTTATAAAAAGATTTTATTTAACTAAGGTTAAGTTTTAAATCGTTTTAAAAGTATTTTTAAGAAATCGTTATTTTTAAAGAAATAAATTAATAATTTTAATACCGTAATAATTTTGGAGTATATTAGAAATTATTTTTACAAATGGATTTATTTAAAAGTTGGTTTTAGCTTAAGCTGTTAAAATTAGTATTTTTCCTCTTATAACGCTATTTTGAATTTAGTTAAACTAAAACCCTTATTTTTAAATCAAAGTTTATGTGTTAATAACTAGTTTTCTTCACATATTTTAAATTTATATTTTGAGTAAATAAATAGAAGTAATTTTCATATTTTAAAGTATATTTCAGTATAAAGTATTTTTAACTGTTTTAAATGCAAATTGTTTTATATTTGGTTATTCCCGATGGGAATAAAGGGTAAAAGATTTACCTTGTAAAGGAAGAGTTTCGGAAATTGTTTTCAAACGAGTTTTGAAAATGTGAAAATATATCTTTTAAAGATATTAGAAGCAAATAAATAATATGGAGATTATTTATTGTGTGATGGATGTGTATGGATGTTTGTGAACATAAATTGATAGTTAAATCACCGACTATCAATATTGGCCAAATGCGCTGATCGTTTCGAAGAGACCGGGATCGAGTTTCCGTATACCGGGATTCTAGGTCTGGAGACTTGAAAACCACTTCGATCCGGTTTGTACGTTTCGCGAAAACAATTTCGGAGTCGAAGATGGAGCAGTGAAGTGCAAGGGCTAGTCGCTACTAATCCTGAGGATATTTCAAAATGGATGTAGTAGGAATAGTGCCTTCGGTTCCGTTCGGACCCGGGACGGACTTGTATGGACGAATGCTTGCGAAACATCGTCAGGTGGACGATGGGCATTCAAAGTGAAATGTTCTGTAAAGGTATCGTTTAGCCTCAAGCCTCATCAACCGGGAATGACTGAAAATCAGGGGTTATGCAGCAAGGCTTCGTGGGTAGCCCCCACTTGAGAGTAAGGTCATCCCTGTCTAGATGTCCCTTTTATTTCGGCTTAGTGGTGCGGTTGCTGATCACAACCGTGGGGTGATTTTACTTGGAATTATCCAGTAAGGGATGATTCCGGTCTTGTGTTGCAGGGGAGCGGGCGTACTTCTCGGTACTGTGATCTAGGCCACGTACTGTGACAGGTGGTACCCCAGTGCCTAGTCATTCATTGGAAATCCATTTTCCCTACGTGCCTTGTACGGTATTGTTTGTATACCTAGTATGCTGGAATTTAATCATGTAACAATTTCAGCTATTTTAATAAGTATTTTTATCTAGACACTATTATAATATCAGAGGATTTTTATAAAAAGTGTTTTAGCTATCGTAAGGTAAAAACCCGACATGTTTATTTGTGGCGTGGTCTTACGAGATGCTTTTGTTTTCAAAGGATTTTTGAAACTTTAATAATCAGTTTGAATGTATTTATGATGCGCTGGTATTCCAGACTGACTCGGGTGTTATTTTATTATAATGCTCGGGTCAGACCGAGTATATTTCAGGATAGGTTGCTATGGAGCTCAGGAGAGGAGCTGGAGTCCGAGACGTATTTCTCGTACTTGTATTATTCTGCTGCTGTGATTGTTGAGATTGTTTGACTGGTTATGATTGGTTGTATTGATATACTCTGATGATGATGTATTGTATATAAACAGATATAGTTTTGATTTGTGTAAAGTTCTGTTCTATATATTATATTTTATTCCGCTGCGACTGTGAGGTTCTGATGTTGTTTAGTTTCTTCTTCTTCTACCTTCTTTCTTTTCCTACAATCTGTCTTTTCCGGCGTTCGATCGTCGGCATATTAAACTGTTGAGTATTTTGTGTCGATTTTCGAGGGTCGAGAAGAGCGGGTCGTCACACAACATATAATAGATAAATGAATAATCTTTAAATCAAAGAATTATATCATTTTATATATTACATCATCATCAAAGTTTACAACAACAGTATACAACACAACTGGACAGTTATATGAACTTGTCCATATACAGAATACACAGCGGAATAATACTATTATATACAAAGGATACGTCTCGCCATCCAGCTCGCCACTAAGCTCCATCGCATCTTCTGAATCCAGAATAACTTGATAACCTAACTCTAGACTGCCCGTGTGGAAAATGATGGGCACCCAGAGTTTAGGAAGGGAACAATAAACTCCAGGTCAGTCATGGTGACTGGTGTGAGAACTAAAACAGTTTATCTTTAAACAATCAACAACAAAGAAAATAAACAATTTCGCAATGCTTTTAGAAAATGAAACTACCATAAGGCCTCCCGCACACACACACAATGCAAACGCAGAATCGGAGGAGATTTCTCCTTATGATAGTCAAAGATGCTTATTACGCAAAATCATTGGATTATTATTACTAGTGCATAGTGCAGAAAACATTTCGAAAGTATAATATTAATCTTAGCCAGCATAGGCATTTCGCGTTATGCCTACTATAGCTACTATGTTCAATAGCAGGTTACCGCCACATTCCATAGTAGGTAATACAATTGCAATCGTAAAGGTTCGTATTGTTTCTTTGGATTTTCCAACAAATGGTCAGGCTAAGGAACTTCCTTTCCTTCTGTCGAATGGAATCGCCTCTGGCGGGACGTCCCGAGAGACAAACTGCTCTCTGCCAAACAAGGCCGGGTTACTCCTGTAACAAGTAACTCACGAATATGTCATCACCCGGTCCTTTGGGACCTTTATCCGAGCGCTCGGTAACCATCATCACACATAATAAATAAGTGTATCCACATGAGTAAGTATCTGGGCTCCATACCATGATACCACCCCTTTCCAGAAGGAAATGACATACCCTAAAGGGCGCGACCCTCATAACCTTGCCGCAACATTCCTGTTTCGACCATTTCCGGGTTGTTGAGGCCCTGACGAAGTCTCGTCCACAAAGCTACGCTTTTTCACAAAATCTATGCTTTGGGTCAAACAAATGATCAACCTATGATCACAAAGATAAATGATCAAACAAATGATCATATCACAAATGATCAAACACTGATCATCACACAGCAACACTCAGCATGCCACATTACCAAATTGGGAATATATCGTTGATAACCTTCAACTACATAACCTCTGAGCTCGTACGTCTCAGAGAAGGGTGTTAAGCTAAGAGAATAAATTCTCCGCCACCAACAGAAATGTATTTGAAAGAAATCGGCTTTATATCTCAATTTGTAATGTCAGACATACAATCCATACAAGTCTGTTTCGGGATCGAACAGAACCGAAGGCACTTCTCACGAAGCCCTTGCAAATCCGGATAATTTTCAATCACGTCCGGACTTCCCATCACGAAGGTGATAAAACCTCTAAATCGAAGATCAGTCGATGTAGAGTAACTCGACGGTAATCCTTCCGTTTTCAAAAATATCCGGTCTTCAACACCAATCATCAAATGCGATTTATAACGACGTATCACATATTCGGAATGGGTTATACGACCCCATGGTCCTTTCCCGGCTAACCCGAATAGTGAGCGCTTATTCAAAAATAAGTGTGGCATTCAAATTCATCCAATTCACAACAAATACCTATTTAAAGGTAAATATTGATAGTCGGTTATTTAACTATCAATAAAGATGCGCAACATCATCAGATTCCAAATAATTTTCCAAATTATTTATCTTTCAAAAATATCTTTACAAGATATATAATTTTCCACACTTAATCATTTGAAATAAATTTCAAATCAATTTCCACATTTCAATTTATCTTTGAAGATAAATCTAAAACATTTCACTTCATATTGGAAAAGCATTTCCATACTTATTTAATAATAAGTAATTCACAAATCCATTTATTTTCAACAATTGAAAATATTCAATATACTTAAATCAAAATTAAGTATATAATTTATTCTTTAAGGAAATCATTCTCTTTCACAAATTTTATTTGAGTCAAAACGAATGTTACGTAAAACATCGTTACGACAACTCAAAATCACTAGTATAGGGATTCAAAATTTAGATAGATATATAAATCCTAATACTATATAAAACATTTCCTTTCGGAAACCATTTACTATAACAACAGTGTTATAGTCCACCATTTCCTTATTCCTCAAACGTCTATTTCAACAATAACTGTTGAAATCTATGTTTCGATACTTAACATGTTTTAAAACATCTTTTTAAAACAATTACTTCATTTCGTAATATCACTTTTCCAAAAACATACCCATTTTATCTAATAATATATTCACTGTCCAAAATCGTGAATATACTTTATTATCCAAATTCAATGTTTCCACACATTTTATTTAAAGAATTATCCACTATCCAAAACCGTAGATAAAATTCCCAACCATACTCTTATTATTACAACATTTAACTTAAAGGATAATTCGCTGTCCAAAATCACGAATATATCTCCTTTAATGACTTCTATGTTTAATTTATCAAATTCAATTGATTTTGAATTTATAAAACAACGTTTATAAATTCCATTTCTTTTTATAAAACTTCGATTTATAAAAATCCCTGAATTAACAAATTCAATTCATATATCATTTCAATGCCAAAATCCGATTTATAAGAAATTTACTTATAATTCTCTATTTACTAATTCGTTTTATAACTTCACGAATCTAGATTCATATTCTCTTATAAATCCATTTAAAACATTATTTTAAAAGTCTTTGAAACTTCTTTATAATTCCATCACTTTGATTTATAAAAAGTCGAATTCTATAAATCTTATATATAATGTTTTTATAATAAAGTCAAACATCTCTATTTAAACTATTTTTAAAAATCATTAACTCCATATTTCAAAAATCACTTTGAAATCTTTTAAAATCAAACATCGTTATTTTTAAACTTTAAAAATGAATCCGATGATGCAACAGCACCAAATAGTCAATCACAGCATCCAAACATCATATACCATTATATGATAACAGAATATACAACAATATCTATAAATAAATCACTACAGTGAGGAATCCAGTTGGATCCCTCCAACCTGTTTCCCTGCATCCACAGATGTTAGCACAATACCAATTCCGCTCCAGTACGGAATTATCGCGGTATATGGGTTTAATAAATATTATTCGCTATTATGCGGCGCAATAGGGTCTCATCCTCTATACAACGTGGGAAATCAACAAATGCAATATATACATATGCCAATATGTATATCTTGCTATATACATATATAATACCAATTCCACTTCAATGTGAAATTATCGTGGTATATGTTTTTAATAATTAACATCCGCTTAATAACGGCGTATAATGTCTATTTATCATAATAAATAGCATTCATCATTCAATCCACACAATCAATCACTATCAACAATTTTAAATCTAACTATTTAAAATTTTAATCGAAACAAGACATTCGATTGAGTGAGGAGTTCTCACAGTGAATTTCAATTCCGTTCCAGCTTTTTATTTCGAATAAATTAAACAGCCGTTTAATTTCACCCGAAATTCACACTAGCTCCAAATGGCTCCAATTCAGTTCCATAGCGAAGTGCTCGACCATACGATTCCAACGCAACTGGTTTCGTAATTTTCTGACCTCGTTTGACAAAGTTATACATTTTTAAATTTCGTACACATTTAAAATACAAATATTTACAATTTTCTTTTATAATTTTACCCCTATTCAATCTGGGCCGTTGCCTTTGCTTGAGAAAATCAAGGCCACTCCCCCTTTCTTTCTTCCCCCCACGCAACTCCCAGGTCATTCACGTTTAAAACCGAACCCAATATCTCCATCTAGGGTTAAAAATCGTGCTTCCTACCATCGCCGAGAACCGATCATCTTGCCACCATATCGCACGCCATCATCATGCCTACCCACGCCTCGAACAACGTGGAGCTCGGTGGTCCCATGCCCTCTAGAAACGCGTTCAAACGGAACCCCTATCGGCCATGATAACTTCCTCCACGCGACGCTAAAACTCATCACAACCGTTCAGATTGACGTACTTGTTGAGATCTTCATTTTTGTAGTTGGAAGTTTCGCTTGATTGTTAATGGATTGGTCGAGATTTGAGGGAGAAGAAGAGATAGTCTCGACCATTAAAACTGATAGTGGCAGCTGTAAAGAAGGATAGGGTTTCGTTTGTTAACGTATAGATATATATATATATATATACGTATATAAATGATATTAAATTTATTTTAAAATGACTTTTTCAAACGATCTCCAAATCACACATGCCGCCTGGCGTTCATAAGGTTTACCCCGCATTCCGAACACAATGGAACGTGTTTCGGGAGCTAATTCGGTCATCTGTGCGAGTTACGGAATTAAACAGTCAAATTTAAATCAAATAGATTTAAACCGATTTCAATGCGTTTTGGCTTGCCCCGGACAAACCGTACATCCGATTGACACGAAATTTGAAATCTTACAATAATATCACATTACGGATCCGATGAAACTGGTTTCGTCAAAATCCGACACTGTTTGAAAAATGACTATTTTTAACTCGCCAAATTAATATTAAACAATTTCAGTGCGTTTCGAGCTTCCACGGTCAAACAAAAACTCCGATTGCTACGAAAATTGAAATCCGATAATAACAAACTATTACGGATCCAATGGAACTAGTTTCGTCCAATTCTGAGACTGTCCCAAAAATGGCAAATTTCACTAATCGATTAAATATTAAAATATTCAATTTTCACAGATTAACTCTAAATTCAATTTTAAAAGTCCCGTAACATCTCTATAACTCCAGTATGATTAAATAAAATTTTACAAATCATTTTTAATCACGTTTAATCCAGATTTCAATTATTTCTGGAATTTAACTATTAAATTATCGATTTAATTGTCAAATTAAATCCAATATTCGAAAAATAAATTATTCGACTCATTAATTTCACTTATTAATATTTTTAAAATCAATTAAATATTCAAATTTAAATTAATAAAAATTCTGGGTCGTTACAAATTTCCCCCCTTAAAAGAATTTCGTCCTCTAAATTACCAAGTAAGAAAAAGTTACAGAATTCATTAACTTTCCAAAAACAAATCGTTTAAATCAGATTTACTAATCTCTTAAGTGTTTAACGCTTTCAAAATCCATAGTTAAACTTCTTACCAAACCTTTACTAAGTTTTCCAAAATTTTCAAATTTCTCAAAAATATTCTAACGCCTTAAATTTTCAGAAAAATTCGCCGGAGTCTCCTTTGCGCGGCTCGATCCGAAAAAAAATGACACTGTATATATATCACAGATATACATCTCATCAAGTGATGAGGCATCCCGTAGGGAAAAAGTGTAAAAGTACGATATTTAATCCGAGATATGTACTTTATATATTTTTAGCGAGCGTATAAGGCTATTATAGCGCGAAAGCGAGCTCCAAATGCGAAGCAAACGCCATCCGCACCTACTAAACACTCAATCAAACAAATGAGAACATGTATATAGAAAATAATATCGATATACATCATATGGCAACATAATAACTACATGTGCTAACATAGCAATGCAACAAAAACAAATGCAACCATCAAACAACTATCAATCAGTAGTCATCCAACAACTTCACAACTAAATCAATATTCTCATTAATATTCAATGAATTTGGTTTTCAATTTAAATCACATATGATTAATTAACATTGGATTTTACTAACATCAATTTCAATTCTATTCAAATTCATTTACTTCCAATTTGAATTCAATTGCTTTAGCTTCCAATTTGATCAATTCAATTTCATTAATACTTAATGAATTTTACACAATCAACTAACATCCATATAACAATCAATTTATATTCAACATAACCAATTTATTAAATTTTACATACGATTTGGTTCAACACTTTTAATTCCAATTGGTTTAATATTAAATTGACTGACATTCAATTATTCAACTTCCAATAACATTTAGCTTTTAATGAATTAACACTTACATTCATTTTTCCATATCAATTTATTTTCATTAGATTGATTAACATCCAATCCATTTCTTAATTCAATTGCTAATTTATTTTACAAATAAATTGAATTCCATTTATATAACTCAAGTTCATATTCATTTAATAAATTCACTTGATTATTTTACTTCGATACCAAAATCAACTTTATTCTACATCACTTAAGTTACTTTCTATTTCAAACATCATTTGTTTAAATTAACTTAAGTTTCCACTTATAATTTAAATTTAGATTCCCATTCTAAATAAATTCTATTCAACTTTTACTTAAGTCAAATTCATCACTTATTCAAATTCACATCTCATTTTGCTTAACAAAATTGTTTAACCATTTTTAACAATCTGTTTTACTTACATTTTCTCAATTTTTTATAAGTTATACAACTTATATATCTAAACTTCCAAATCTGATTTAATCTATTTAACTTTCTTTTAGTTAAATTTCACATCATATTTCATTATGCTACTCAAATTCATTAACTTTACCAAAGTTAAATCTATTATCTCATATCATAAGTATAAATCTTATTTCACTTATATTTATCCCTTTACAACTTGGATTTTAAATTAAATTTGTTTATCACAACAAATACTTCAATTTCCAATTCACTATGGGTAGCAAATCAATCACACAGAAACTCGAAAATGATGCTGATGATGCTGCAGTCATCACCATACTATTTCCCAGCAACAATAGTGAATTCAGTGCTTTAAATTCTTTTAAAAATCTCATTTATTTATAAATCACATTACAAATCTTTTACTTATAAAATTTCTCTTATTATATATAAGATTATTTTACCATTGTATATCATTTTAATTATAACTTCATACATTATAATTCATTTGCTTATACAATTTATTCTTTTACAATTGTTGTTTTATTTAACTTATTCAAACAACTTTTTATTAACTTATATATATTTACATTTTTAGCAACCAAACAATCAATTAATTGTATGCACTTTAATAATTTTCGAAAATTATTTCTTTATATACAAAATATAATCGAGGTAAAATTAATTCATTTACCCAAATTAAAACAATATCGTGTCGAATTGTTCTGAACAAGTGTTTAGAGATCCCTATCGATAGAGTTGTACAGAGTATACCGACCAGAATCCATATACCACTCAACAAACCAATCATCACAATATAAAAAAATTTATATTAACTAACAAATACACGCTCATATCTATTATTACACTCAACTCATTCTAGAGTACTACTGACTCTATCTCTAATGAGTAATACCCAACAGAGCAGGGTTGTCGCTTAACCGGATGCTCTGATACCAAATGTAACGTTTCGACTTTTCTTCGCTCGAAAATCGACATTAATACATTCACTGTATCAACTGTCGAGCAATCGAATTCCGGAAAACCGAATTGTTATGGAGAAAAAGAAGAGGTAGAAGAAAACAGAAGAAAAGAGAAAGAAGAAATAACAAAAAAACACAGAAACAGAAACAATATTAGAATCTCACATTCGCAGCGGAACAACATATAATAGATAAATGAATAATCTTTAAATCAAAGAATTATATCATTTTATATATTACATCATCATCAAAGTTTACAACAATAGTATACAACACAACTGGACAGTTATATGAACTTGTCCATATACAGAATACACAGCGGAATAATACTATTATATACAAAGGATACGTCTTGCCATCCAGCTCGCCACTAAGCTCCATCGCATCTTCTGAATCCAGAATAACCTGATAACCTAACTCTAGACTGCCCGTGTGGAAAATGATGGGCACCCAGAGTTTAGGAAGGGAACAATAAACTCCAGGTCAGTCATGATGACTGGTGTGAGAACTAAAACAGTTTATCTTTAAACAATCAACAACAAAGAAAATAAACAATTTCGCAATGCTTTTAGAAAATGAAACTACCATAAGGCCTCCCGCACACACACACAATGCAAACGCAGAATCGGAGGAGATTTCTCCTTATGATAGTCAAAGATGCTTATTACGCAAAATCATTGGATTATTATTACTAGTGCATAGTGCAGAAAACATTTCGAAAGTATAATATTAATCTTAGCCAGCATAGGCATTTTGCGTTATGCCTACTATAGCTACTATGTTCAATAGCAGGTTACCGCCACATTCCATAGCAGGTAATACAATTGCAATCGTAAAGGTTCGTATTGTTTCTTTGGATTTTCCAACAAATGGTCAGGCTAAGGAACTTCCTTTCCTTCTGCCGAATGGGATCGCCTCTGGCGGGACGTCCCGAGAGACAAACTGCTCTCTGCCAAACAAGGCCGGGTTACTCCAGTAACAAGTAACTCACGAATATGTCATCACCCGGTCCTTTGGGACCTTTATCCGAGCGCTCGGTAACCATCATCACACATAATAAATAAGTGTATCCACATGAGTAAGTATCTGGGCTCCATACCATGATACCACCCCTTTCCAGAAGGAAATGACAAACCCTAAAGGGTGCGACCCTCATAACCTTGCCGCAACATTCCTGTTTCGACCATTTCCGGGTTGTTGAGGCCCTGACGAAGTCTCGTCCACAAAGCTACGCTTTTTCACAAAAGCTATGCTTTGGGTCAAACAAATGATCAACCTATGATCACAAAGATAAATGATCAAACAAATGATCATATCACAAATGATCAAACACTGATCATCACACAGCAACACTCAGCATGCCACATTACCAAATTAGGAATATATCACTGATAACCTTCAACTACATAACCTCTGAGCTCGTACGTCTCAGAGAAGGGTGTTAAGCTAAGAGAATAAATTCTCCGCCACCAATAGAAATGTATTTGAAAGAAATCGGCTTTATATCTCAATTTGTAATGTCAGACATACAATCCATACAAGTCTGTTCCGAGATCGAACAGAACCGAAGGCACTTCTCACGAAGCCCTTGCAAATCCGGATAATTTTCAATCACGTCCGGACTTCCCGTCACTAAGGTGATAAAACCTCTAAATCGAAGATCAGTCGATGTAGAGTAACTCAACGGTAATCCTTCCGTTTTCAAAAATATCTGGTCTTCAACACCGGTCATCAAATGCGATTTATAACGACGTATCACATATTCGGAATGGGTTATACGACCCCATGGTCCTTTCCCGGCTAACCCGAATAGTGAGCGCTTATTCAAAAATAAGTGTGGCATTCAAATTCATCCAATTCACAACAAATACCTATTTAAAGGTAAATATTGATAGTCGGTTATTTAACTATCAATAAAGATGCGCAACATCATCAGATTCCAAATAATTTTCCAAATTATTTGTCTTTCAAAAATATCTTTACAAGATATATAATTTTCCACACTTAATCATTTGAAATAAATTTCAAATCAATTTCCACATTTCAATTTATCTTTGAAGATAAATCTAAAACATTTCACTTCATATTGGAAAAGCATTTCCATACTTATTTAATAATAAGTAATTCACAAATCCATTTATTTTCAACAATTGAAAATATTCAATATACTTAAATCAAAATTAAGTATATAATTTATTCTTTAAGGAAATCATTCTCTTTCACAAATTTTATTTGAGTCAAAACGAATGTTACGTAAAACATCGTTACGACAACTCAAAATCACTAGTATAGGGATTCAAAATTTAGATAGATATATAAATCCTAATACTATATAAAACATTTCCTTACGGAAACCATTTACTATAACAACAGTGTTATAGTCCACCATTTCCTTATTCCTCAAAACGTCTATTTCAACAATAACTGTTGAAATCTATGTTTCGATACTTAACATGTTTTAAAACATCTTTTTAAAACAATTACTTCATTTCGTAATATCACTTTTCCAAAAACATACCCATTTTATCTAATAATATATTCACTGTCCAAAATCGTGAATATACTTTATTATCCAAATTCAATGTTTCCACACATTTTATTTAAAGAATTATCCACTATCCAAAACCGTAGATAAAATTCCCAACCATACTCTTATTATTACAACATTTAACTTAAAGGATAATTCGCTGTCCAAAATCACGAATATATCTCCTTTAATGACTTCTATGTTTAATTTATCAAATTCAATTGATTTTGAATTTATAAAACAACGTTTATAAATTCCATTTCTTTTTATACAACTTCGATTTATAAAAATCCCTGAATTAACAAATTCAATTCATATTTCATTTCAATGCCAAAATCCGATTTATAAGAAATTTACTTATAATTCTCTATTTACTAATTCGTTTTATAACTTCACGAATCTAGATTCATATTCTCTTATAAATCCATTTAAAACATTATTTTAAAAGTCTTTGAAACTTCTTTATAATTCCATCACTTTGATTTATAAAAAGTCGAATTCTATAAATCTTATATATAACGTTTTTATAATAAAGTCAAACATCTCTATTTAAACTATTTTTAAAAATCATTAACTCCATATTTCAAAAATCACTTTGAAATCTTTTAAAATCAAACATCGTTATTTTTAAACTTTAAAAATGAATCCGATGATGCAACAGCACCAAATAGTCAATCACAGCATCCAAACATCATATACCATTATATGATAACAGAATATACAACAATATCTATAAATAAATCACTACAGTGAGGAATCCAGTTGGATCCCTCCAACCTGTTTCCCTGCATCCACAGATGTTAGCACAATACCAATTCCGCTCCAGTACGGAATTATCGCGGTATATGGGTTTAATAAATATTATTCGCTATTATGCGGCGCAATAGGGTCTCATCCTCTATACAACGTGGGAAATCAACAAATGCAATATATACATATGCCAATATGTATATCTTGCTATATACATATATAATACCAATTCCACTTCAATGTGAAATTATCGTGGTATATGTTTTTAATAATTAACATCCGCTTAATAACGGCGTATAATGTCTATTTATCATAATAAATAGCATTCATCATTCAATCCACACAATCAATCACTATCAACAATTTTAAATCTAACTATTTAAAATTTTAATCGAAACAAGACATTCGATTGAGTGAGGAGTTCTCACAGTGAATTTCAATTCCGTTCCAGCTTTTTATTTGGAATAAATTAAACAGCCGTTTAATTTCACCCGAAATTCACACTAGCTCCAAATGGCTCCAATTCAGTTCCATAGCGAAGTGCTCGACCATAAGATTCCAACGCAACTGGTTTCGTAATTTTCTGACCTCGTATGACAAAGTTATACATTTTTAAAGTTCGTACACATTTAAAATACAAATATTTACAATTTTCTTTTATAATTTTACCCCTATTCAATCTGGGCCGTTGCCTTTGCTTGAGAAAATCAAGGCCACTCCCCCTTTCTTTCTTCCCCCCACGCAACTCCTAGGTCATTCACGTTTAAAACCGAACCCAATATCTCCATCTAGGGTTAAAAATCGTGCTTCCTACCATCGCCGAGAACCGATCATCTTGCCACCATATCGCGTGCCATCATCACGCCTACCCACGCCTCGAACAACGTGGAGCTCGGTGGTCCCATGCCCTCTAGAAACGCGTTCAAACGGAACCCCTATCGGCCACGATAACTTCCTCCACGCGACGCTAAAACTCATCACAACCGTTCAGATTGACGTACTTTTTGAGATCTTCATTTTTGTAGTTGGAAGTTTCGCTTGATTGTTAATGGATTGGTCGGGATTTGAGGGAGAAGAAGAGATAGTCTCGGCCATTAAAACTGATAGTGGCGGCTGTAAAGAAGGATAGGGTTTCGTTTGTTAACGTATAGATATACATATACGTATATAAATGATATTAAATTTATTTTCAAACGACTTTTTCAAACGATCTCCAAATCACACGTGCCGCCTGGCGTTCGTAAGGTTTACCCCACGTTCCAAACACAATGGAACGCGTTTCGGGAGCTAATTTGGTCATCTGTGCGAGTTACGGAATTAAACAGTCAAATTTAAATCAAATCGATTTAAACCGATTTCAATGCGTTTTGGCTTGCCCCGGACAAACCGTACATCCGATTGACACGAAATTTGAAATCTTACAATAATATCACATTACGGATCCAATGAAACTGGTTTCATCGAAATCCGACACTGTTTCAAAAATGACTATTTTTAACTCGCCAAATTAATATTAAACAATTTCAGTGCGTTTCGAGCTGCCACGGTCAAACGACAACTCCGATTGCTACGAAAATTAAAATCCGATAATAACAAACTATTACGGATCCAATGGAACTAGTTTCGTCCAATTCTGAGACTGTCCCAAAAATGGCAAATTTCACTAATCGATTAAATATTAAAATATTCAATTTTCACAGATTAACTCAAAATTCAATTTTAAAAGTCCCGTAACATCTCTATAACTCCAGTATGATTAAATAAAATTTTACAAATCATTTTTAATCATGTTTAATCCAGATTTCAATTATTTCTGGAATTTAACTATTAAATTATCGATTTAATTGTCAAATTAAATCCAATATTCGAAAAATAAATTATTCGACTCATTAATTTCACTTATTAATATTTTTAAAATCAATTAAATATTCAAATTTAAATTAATAAAATTCTGGGTCGTTGCACTTACAATACTTCAAAAAGTGTTCATATATTTATCTCGAATGGTATAAGTATATTCACAAATCGTTAACAATGTTTCTTACTTAAACCTTTACTTTTTCTATCTTTTTTCAAAAGATTACATACTTATAATTTCCTTCAAAATATCCATTTTAAGACCCAAAACACTTTCACAAATCCAATCAAAAGGTTAAGACTAATGTTATTTAAACTATTGTAATCAAAAAGAGATTTTTGGTGACTTTTCAGGATTTTTCCAATCAATTTTTTATTTTATTTGAATTATTTAGTACAGGAAAACATTAATTAATTAAGGGGAAATTAATTAATTAATTTGGGTGATCAAATTTTTTTATAAGAAAATAACAGTGATAAGAAAATTTACCAATAAGAGATTAACACCATATTAGGTTAGGTGAAAAGTGATTACATAAGGGGATAGTAAATCAATTTTTAGTTTGATTACAAAATTGCCATTGGACCATTTTTGACTAAGTAAAACTAATCCCCAAGGGATAAACTTTACATTGGGTTAACAAAATATGTGCTTGAAAGCTAGAAGAGAAAAGTGGACACCACGTGGGGACCCAACATTTTGTATTGATAAACCAAATTGTATGCATGGCACATTTGATGAACTATACAAAATACTTCATGACAAGATGAATTAGTATGCAAAGCAAAAACAGAATGCGACAACACTTATATGAATAGCGACGTCTCGTAAATGATAGATCATGATGACAATTACTTATTCATTGCGATGAGAATAGAAGGGGACGGCTGATATTATTTGCGACAGATATCATATATTAGGTGTTTACACCAAAAATGGATTAGCACCTAGGAATAGGTTGTAGGGAACCTGTGAGACATAGATCTAGCAAATAATAATAGACATAAAAGAGAAATCACAGAAATAAGAAACTGATACAATATTTTATAGTGGTTTGACAACCTTTGGCCCACGTCCAATTTATAGCTTCATTCCTTATTGGTTTGATATAGTTTGCTTGTGATTACAAGGGGTTTGGGAGGGAACAAGTCACAAGTAAAGGGGTTAGACAAGTTGTAAGTCCTAGAATTGCCTAGAGGAGCTGCCTTGGTGACTATTGTGTAGAGGAAAGGGTCGAATAAGAGATAGAGCTCCTGCGTAGTGACAACAGAATCCAGATCTTGTTTTAGTTGCTCTATGGTTTATATTTATAAGGTAGCAGTCATATTGGATCAGAAGCGCAGTATTAGAGATCTCCAGATATCAGCCTGCTTTTGTATGGAAAATTTGGGATGCACATAAGTTAATGGGATAACTAGGTGCCAAGTTATCCTTAAAACTCGGTACCGAGTTATTCTCTTAAGGGGAAACTTCTCTATTTCTTTTGCATCATGTTACTTGCTTTGTTGTTGGGTGCTACATGTACTTTCATAGACCAGTGACTTGTTTTGATGATTCCTCCATAACTTGGTTTGTTCTGCAGTTTACTAGAGATAACTTTTCGATTCTGGAGATCGGTCGTTAGGAACTTTATGAAATTGATTGAGCTTGGAAATAAGAGGTATAGAGTCACTTGTGCAAAGTTGGAGATTGAAGTGATAAGGCATGATAACGTGGTACCGAGTTATAAGGATAATTCGATGCCGATTTATGTACTTAGCCTATCTTTGCTTTAAGTTTTCCTTAGCCATTCTTTTGCTCCATTTGAGTGTGCCTTCCAGATTTCAAATCGTTTTGTCTTCGGCTCGACATTCTAACTTCTGTTGACTTCTACTTGGTTAAAAACCAGTTAATATTTACCCCCAGAGTATGCTTTTATTGTAAACAAAGTATGCTCTGGAATGAGGCAAGCCCCAGATTGCTAGCCTGCAGATTCCAATTGATCGTTTTGATGTTGTCTCAAGACGTTGCTTTTACTTGGTTGATCGTCTACAAACCATTCATTCTGATTTTAATTAGAATTTTGATTCTCTGCATCAACAATGCATTCTACACTCAAGAGACTACATGGTGCGTTGAATTAAGAGGGAAATTTTTTGCAATGAGTTGGCATCAATTTTGGGAGTACAAGGATAACTCGGTACTAAGTTATATCGATAACTTGGTATTGAGTATGGACTTAGAATTTTTTTTTCAACTTCCTCTATTTCAATATAAGTTTCCCAAGCTTCCTTCCTTACTTTCACCTCTGAGTTTCCAGATTTCCAACCCGAATCTTCCTTCACAAAGTCAACTTTCCTCCTCAAGTACTATCACTGCCGACCAGATCCTAAACCACCACCACTTAGGGTCGCTCCTGCAGACCGATTGCCGCTACCTCCTGAAGTCACAGCCTCCAAATTCATTGCCTTTACTCTCGAACCCAACTCATTTTGAAATCTTAAGTTGAGCGAATCCTTTGACTTGAACTTGAAGGTTGGATTTAGGTTGATTATGGGAAAGTGGTTGCGATTTCGATGATCTGGTCTTAGTGGAATTCAATTTGAGGAAAGATGGCTAATCTTGGGCGTATTCGGTAAGTGATTGATTTTGGGTTTGTCCCGGTCGAATACGTATGGCTTTAGAGACAAGTTATGCTCTTTGACTTCAACTGTAACACCCCTAATTTAAATAACATTATTCAGAAGATTTAATTAGATAAATAAAATAGAATAATGTAAAGATTAGAGTGATAAGGGGATTGAGATTTGAAAATTAAATAGAGGGTGTGCTTAATTTAATAAAATTAAAATAATGAGTTTATGGAAATGGTTTTATAAGTTAATTAATAAGAGAATAAGGCAATGGTAGTATGGGGAATAGCTGTCCACCATAACCCTTAATCCCTGAACCCTTATTCCCATTTTCATTTCACAAATTCATAATTTTAAACATAAACCAAGGAGTTCAAGCCGGCCATAACCTATATGAAAAGAGGATTAAAAATCAAGTAAAAGCTAAGGAATCAAGCAAGGAGAATTAAGTGGGATAAAATCTCAAGTTCCTTATCCAAAGCAAGACGAATAATTATCAAAACCATCTCATCTTCATTTTTAAAGAGCATTTGATTTTGGGTTTTAAGTTTAAAACCTTTATGATGATTTTAATGATGATATGCTTAGATTACATGATATGTCTGATTCGAACAAGTATGTTTGACACATGTTTTATTCGATTCTAAGGCTAAAATCATATATATTGGGTTTCGAATGCCATGACAATTTAATGTTATGTAAAACATTATTTTGGAGATGGGTTTAAATTTTCATAATTATTCAAGCTATGAATAATTTATTATGAATTTTTGAAGGAATAAATAAATAATTGGGTTTAAAAATTTATTTTGGGTATTAAATAAAGGATTTTGGGTCCGAAATTTATATGTGTTAGTTAACATATTAAAAGTGAATTTTGATGATTTTTGGGGATTTTTCCTAAGTAATTTACTATGTAAATTGAATTATTTAATTTGGAGGACTTAAATGTTTTAATTGCTTTGTTAAGGGGAAGGGCTACTTTGTAAATTATTTTTAAATTAATTCTAGATGAATTCGGCAGTCCTTTAGAAAAGATTTTTGTAAAGTTTGTGACAACCAAATATATTTTTATGAATAGGCAAGTTGGTTGAAAAGCATTTACTTGAAAAGGCAACGAAACAGTTTTGCATATATTTATTGTTTTGCCACTTCCAGTAGCAATCTTTCGACCCCATACTTCCACGCCTAACCAAGTCGAAACTAATACACCTGGTATCAATGCTTTCGTACATAGTGGATTGGAGAAAGGCAGAAGATATAGAGTCCAAACAATGCTTTCGAAGGGGTCAAGGCCACTTTAAATAGCTTTCGAAGACCTTTGTTTTGCTTTCAAAAGAGATGCCACTTGCCCTGCATTTAAAAGGATACTTTCGAAAGGATTGAAATACTATTGTATTGGTTTCGAAGGGGATGCCGCCTTCTTGTATTGAAAGGGTAGCTTTCGAATGAGTTGCCGTGTTTTATGTTTTTATATAAAGCTTTCGAAAGGGTATTTTGAACCCAACCGAAACCATGTTGTCGTCTTCATGACTTTCGAATAGGTTGAAGTTATCAATGAGTTCGAAAGGTAAGCTTTTGTTTTATAAATACAATATGCTGCTTCCATATGTTTTCGAAAGGGCTCCAGTAGCCACCTATACTAAAAGTTTCGAAGGCAATGGCTTCGAAAGGTGTTTCGAAGCTATCCTTCCAATTATTTTATTTAAAAGGTTAAAGCTTTCGAAATATGGATTCAAAGCCATATGTTTTCCCTAAATTCTTTTGTTGAAGGTTAATGGTTTCAATAGGGTTGCTTTCGTTTATGTTCACTTTGACCCAAAAGTTATGATTAAGATTAAACCCAATGGTTTCGAAAGAGGTACTTTCAAATGGTTATAAAGCTATGCTTCTATAAGTTGGAAAGTAATGCTTTAGTACATTCGAAAGTAATGTTTTGATGGTTTCGAAAGTGATTTTTTAAAGTATTTTGAAGGGCATATGCTTAGTGTTTTGAAAAGAAGATTCGAATGCTTTCGAAAGAGATATTCTAATGGTTTAGAAAGTAAAGGTCCAAGGTTTTGATAGCCTTAGTTTTCAAAATAAAGAACACAATCTCATTTTTAAAGGTAAACCCATGGCAATGTAATAGAGCTTTAAATAGCTTTTAAATTTGGAGTTTTTGAAGAAGCTAGTCTTGATAAAAATAAAGGGTTAAAGGGATTAAACAAATTTCAAGTTGAAATGATTTCAAGGATATTAAACCACAAATGTTGGTATTGATACATTATTGTATATGCTTCTTCTATAAATATATTCACTATATAATGGACCCATAATTGTATTTTAGGGAGGAAGGGCAGAATAACCAACTAGGTTGACACAGTAGTGAATTTAAATTGAGATAAATCCTGAATGAATATAGTTGCATCTAGGAGGTCAAGTAGACCAAAACATAGGATGTCCAAGGAATAATCAAGAAGTTGTTTGTTTAGGCAGGTTCATAGTAAACCCAAGAAACTATATTTGGAGAGAGTTATTGGCAAGGGCCAATAGGATCGTAATGATCTCATGAAAACTATATCCAAATAAAGTTATTGACAGGAGTCAATTGGTACATAGTCAACCCATGAAAACTATGATATAAGGGGAGTTATTGGAAATACCAGTAGGTTCAGGTAGAACCCATGAGATAATTGAATGAAATTAACGGTAGGGGACAATAGGTTCTTAGTGATCCCATGAAAACTCGGAAACCATACATATAGTCCATAAGCTTTAAACTGGTTATTGGTCAGCCCATGAAAACTAATAGGTTAATAGTGATCCTAGAAACTATAACCGAGACAGATAGTCAAATGAATGGGGATAGGAAATCCAAGATATTTTACTTTGTTTGCATATCATCATGATATATTTTAAATTGTTATGTTTTTAACCATTGTGGATGCATGAGCATTGTATATGGTTATTATAAATTTTGGGTAAGATACTAGTAAAGGGAAAACCCGTTCTGCTAAGCGGCATGGTCTCACTAGATATCAAAATGGTTCGAGATGGTAGGTTATTATTCATATCATGGTTTATGTCTGACTCGAAGTTTATGTTTTCCACTTAAACTCTCGGGTGCTCAATTAATTTTGAGTAGTTTGAGAGTTGAGGATTTTCAAGTTATCCTTAGATGAATAAGCATGCAGAGATGTGTAGGAGGCAAGCTAGCTATTAGGAGTTTTTTTCCTTTTGATTCCACTATGTTTGAATGTAAAGGCAAAGTTTTCTAATTCCCTATGTATAGACTCTGATCATCCAAGGTGCATCTTCATATGTTGCTCTTGGCGTATTTTGTAATAATTATATTTTCTCTGAACGTGTTTTCTCAAATTTGGGATTATGTAATGAATTTGAAATGTGATTGAAATAAAATGAGAAATTTGTTTAATGGATTTATTTTTTTCAAAATCCATATGTTTCTGTTATATCGAAGTATCTAAAATTACCGCATTTGGTCGTCGAGGATAATAACTATGGATGACTACATCATCTATAGCCGTTAGTTTTGGGCCTCTAAGTGGAGGATGTTACAAGTTGGTATCAGAGCATGGGTTTATGAAAACTTAAGAAATTAAACCTAAAAGATTTTCAAAACATAATTCAATGAACCAGAAAATAAGATCGGGGTTCAGGTTAACGCTAAAGTAACGTACTTGTACTTGGCACACACACATATATATATGTACGTATTCCCCTCTCTCTTAGATCGTTCTTCCGTATCTTACTAAGGCTCGTATACAAATTTAAGAGAAAGGAATATATGGAGGCAAGAAACAGAAGAGGAAATCTCGGTGGAGGAAGCACCACAACAAATGGAAACATTCAACCTAATACCAGGAGGAACCTGGGTCGATAGGAACCAAAATACAGATGCCAATATAGGTGCTGGAAATCCGCCAGTAGATATGGAGATGATGTATCAGTTCTTCAATCAATCTAGTGCAAGTAGGAGCTACCGTAGGAGTAGCTAGGGGTAATGCTGGAAATGTTGGAGGAGCTAATCCCATGGCTTCAATTGGAAACAACTATGTTAAGTAGAGAAGAGAGTATACCAGTCTTGGTGGGAAGCTGTTTTTGGGAACAGAGGATACAATATAAGTTTAGAATTGGCTTTTGCATTGTGAGAGAACCTTCACTGGCTTGGGGTTCGATAATGAGAAAAGGAGGAGACTAGCCTCTAGGCAGTTGCTGGGAACATCGCTTCATTGGTGGAACATTGTCACTTCTGGAGTTCTCGAGGAAGAATTGACTTGGGTAGAATTCTGGAGGAGATTCGAAGAAATATTTTTGTTTGAAGTTGCCAAGTTGGCATTGTTGATGAAGTTCATGGACTTGGTTCTAGGCGAGAGGTTGGTGATTGAGTATGCCATGAAGTTTAATGAGTTATCCAGATATGGACATGCTACCATCGACACAGTCATCAAGAGGAACGAGAAGTTTATTCGTGGATTGAGACCCTAGATTGCTAGGGCAACCCTGCCACATCTTCATGATCCTTGTAATTTGTTGTGGAAATGGCAATCCGAAATGAAGACATGCTTGCTACCTATGGGAAGGGGAAATAGGTGAAACCCAAAGTTCTCTTAGCAAGAAGAGGAATTTCTTTAAGAGAAAGGAACCCAGAGGGAAGAAGCTACCAAGAAGGCAAAGGCTAATCTGGTTTATTTTAAGTGCGATAAGAGGGGTCATTATGCTAATGAATGCAAAACTGGCATGGGGAAGAAGGCCATAGATAAGAAGCGTGTGAAGTGCTTTAACTACAACCAGGTTGGGCATTATAAGAATCAATATCCAGAACCAGTCAGGGTGGACAAGGGAAAAGTCATTGCTGTTGGACCATCGTTTGCTAGGCCAACTACTACTGAGAAAGAAAAGACCGTGATGGAAGGTACGCTTTTGATTCAAAGCCAGTTAGGATACTATTTGATACTGGTGCATCGCATTCATTTATATCTCATTGTTTGGTTGATAGGTTATGTTTAGAACCCACATACCTTGTTACTTCCTTGAAGGTTGCGAATCCGATAAGAGGATATGCAACTCTAGAATTGAGATGTGACCAGTTAGAACTTAATTTGTTAGGTTATAAGTTTGCATGTAGTTTGTATGTTTTTGATTTAGTAGACTTCAGAGGATTGGTTGGGTAGATATAAGGCTAGGATATTTTTCCAAGATAGGGAAATATCGCTAAGACAACCTAATAGTCATAACCGAATTATATTCTCAATGAAGAGTTCCGACTGGAGTGCTTGTAATTGGTTGAGTGCTATGAATGTAAAAGGTGAGTTAAGTCAGGTTCATGTATCGAGAGAATTTGCAAATGTTTTTGAGTCGGTTACAGGATTACCATTGAAATGAGCTGTTGAGTTTTGGACAGATCTTGTGCCAAGAGCAAAACCTGTAAGCAGGCCACCTAGCAGGATGACACCAACTGAGATGAAGGAATTGAAGGAGCTATTTGTAGATCTAAAAGGGAGAAATTTTATTAGACCAAGCAGTACACCTTGGGAAGCGTCCGCGGTGTTCGTAAGGAAACTAGATGGGTCGTTGAGTTTGTGCATCGACCATCGTAAGTCGAGAAGATGATCAAGAATAAGTATCCTTTGCCGAGAATCAATGATTTATTTGATTAGCTGTGAGGAGGCAGAGTATTTTACTTATTGGTTTTGGAGATAGGTTTTCATCAGTTAAGAGTGGCAGAGGACAGTATTAAGAGTAGCAGAGGACAATATCCATTGACAGTGTTTCGGACTAGGTATGGTTCATAGGAGTGCTTAGTATTGCCATTTGGGTTAATGAATGCACCATCTTTCTTCGTAGATTTGATGAACCGAGTTTTCTGAGAGTACTTGGATAGCTTTGTATTGGTATTTATAATTTTAGTATACTTTAAAGATGAAAGAGAGCATGAAGATAATCTAAGAGTAGTGCTTGAGACGCTGAAAGCGAAGTTTTCCAACTGTAATTTCTGGAAGAAAGAGGTTAAGTTTCTTAGTCATATGGTTTTAGAGAAAGATTTATCATTTGATCCAGATAAGATAGAAGCTGTTAATAATTGGAAGAGGCCAGAGACGGTGACTGAGATTAGAAGTTTTCTTGGACTTGCTGGCTATTACAAAAGATTCATTAAGGATTTCTCACGGCTAGCGGCGCCTTTGACTAAGTTATCTAGGAAGGACGTAAAGTTTATTTGGTATAAAAAATGTGAGGAAGCATTCCTTAAGTTAAAGTATTTGTTGACCAATGCGGTTGTGTTAGTGGTTCCAGACAAAAACCAAGGGTTGGTGGTGTATACCGATGCATGTAGAACTGGATTAGGAGCTATGCTGATGAAGAAGGGTAAAGTCATTACCTACGCTTCATGATAGCTTAGACCGTATGAGGTGAGATATCCTACTCATGATTTGGAGTTGGCTATGGTGATCTTTGCATTGAAGATATGGAGACATAATCTCTTAGGGGAGAGATTTGAGGTATACACAGAACATAAGTCCTTAAGATATTTATTCTCTCAGAAGGAGTTAAATATGAGACAGCAAAGGTAGCTGTAGATTTTAGCATCTTATGATTTTGGTATTGAGTATAAACCAGGGAAAGGAAATAAAGTAGCGGATGCTCTTAGTAGAAAACATCAGAATGTGGTGTTAGCCATGTTGGAAGAATGGAAAGATTTAGAAGCTTTGACTACTTGTAGTGTGCAGTTAAGATCGACTGCTAGTTCTAGTTAAAGCATCGCCATATTGTCTTGTTTGGAAGTTCGACCAATATGGATCCAAAGGATTGCTTCTAACCAGAAAGATGATCCATTATTAGCCGAGAAGATTAGAAGGCTTGAGCTTGGGTCGGAGATCGATGATCTAAAGGATTTTAATCTTGACCAGAGGGGATGGTTGAGAAAGAAGGGACGGTTGTGTGTTTGGAATGATGAGACTTGAGGAGAGAAGTTCTAAGAGAATGTCATCGATCCAAATTTACGATTCATCCTAGAGGAACCAAGATGTATCAAGATATGAAGAGATGCTTTTACTGGGAAGGTATGAAGAAGGATGCTGGCTTGTGGGTAAGGCAGTGTGTGAATTATTAACAAGTGAATGCTAAACATCCGAAGCCGAGTGGATTGCTTCAACCTTTGGAAATACCAGTTTGGAAATGGAATTCGATATCCATGGATTTTATAGATGGGTTGCCAAGTCGAATAGAGGAAATGAAAGTACATGGGTCATAGTGGATAGGTTGACCAAGAGTGCCCATTTCTTTCCAGTTAAGTCAACCAGGATGACACCTGTCTTAGCTAAGTTATTCATTAGGAACATAGTTAGACTGCATGGAATTCCTTGTAGTTTAGTCAGTGACCGAGATTCTTTGTTCACTAGTGAACTCTGGAAGAGTCTACAGGATGTGTTAGGTACCAAGCTCAAGATGAGTACTGTGTATCAACCTCTGACGGATGGGCAGACACAGAGAGTCGATATGGTATGAGGATTTATTGAGGGCTTGTGTGCTAGACTTTGGTGGATCTTGGGAAGATCACCTACTAGTTGAGTTTTCTTATAATTACAATTATCGGACTAGTATAGGAATGGTGCCTTTTGAAGCTCTTTATGGAAGGCCATGCAAATCACTAGCATATTTGTTGAAAACTGGAGATAGATTAGTCTTGGGTCCATATTTGGTTAGAGAGGCGACATAGAAGATTGAATAAATCCGAGAAAGGATGAAGGAAGCTCAGTCTAAACAGAAGAGTTATGCAGATATGAGGCGTACAAATCTAGAGTTCTCAGTTGGAGATAGATTTTTCATTAAGGTATCACCGATGAAGGGTGTGGTGCGATTCGAAAAGTCAGGGAAACTGACACCAAGATATGTTGGTCATTTCCCAATTATAGAGAGAATCAGAAAGCTCGGATATAGAGTAGAATTGCCAAGCATTATGGCAGGTGTCCATAATGTGATTCATGTATCTCATCTTTGCAAGTATATGCATGATCTAGAGACTACTATTCCTCCGATAGAGTAGGAAGATTTGATAGTAGAACCAAATTTGACTTTTGTTAGACAACAGTTTGGGTTGTAGCGATAAATGAGAAGAGGTTAAGAAAAAAACAGTCAAGTTGGGGAAAGTTCAGTGGACCGACAATTAGAATAACTGTACTTAGGAGACAGAAGACAGGATAAGACACTTATTCTGATCGGCTGTTAGGGTATGTTCTATATTTACTTTATATAGACCGTTGCTAGTCAGGTAGTGAAACACCCCACACCCCTTAGTATTCCCAAAAAGGGCACACCAAAGGATGTGGTGTGCTATAGGAATAGCTAAAGCATCACAGAGACTAAGATTCACAAGACAGATAAGTAAAAGCAGTGGAAAACATTTAAATAATAATTTTTTATTCAGAATTAAACTTCATCTCAAAATAAGTCATAAAAACATGTCTCATGAAAATACATCTCAGTGTCACATAATCAAAGTACAAAGGAAACAATAATAATCCCACTTACAAGTGCCAATCCATCATAAGCCAAATGAAAATTATGAAAAGCAGAAGAATACATCTAAAATGAGAAAACTTCGGAAATGAATCTCCAAGCAACCTGAATTAACTATCCTCAACTCCGCCGGCCTATTGGAGGAAGATGAAAGATAGAGGAGTGGGTCAGACAATAAGTCTGGTGAGTGAAAGTAATTACTAGCATTTCTAAGCAAGATAAAGATAATAGACTAAGCAATAGTTCTAGCTTGAAAGGAAGATACAAAAAAGATAAAACTCGCATAAAATACTGTTTCTGATTCTATTTGACTGTTTGCTTTGATTGTTTGCACTTGTCTTAAACTGTTGTGATTAGGCTGAAACCCTAATCTTATCTCAACCGCTAACTTGATTAGGCTGAAACCATAATCCTATCTCAACTGCTAGCTTGATTAGGCTAAAATCCTAATCCTACCCATTGATCAGCCTTTCCTATCTCTATTGTGTCACTATGAGCCAATCCTTTTGGTCCCACGATAAAAGACACCTCTTAGCGCTTAGGACGCAATAGCGAATTATTTAGCCTAATCGATTCCACACGCTCGGTCATCGTCGGTACACACTAACTGTCGCCCCCTACTTGACCCTTTATTCACCCTAATCAGCATGGACGTGCCCAGGCTCACCCATGTGTGAGACCATCAGTCCTCAACCTAAAAGGGAATGCTGCCGGTACTGGTCCTAATAAACAAATCTTCTATCTTTGCGCCCCTTGCCCAAGTCCCAAGATTTGAGCCTTTATCTATTGGCCACTTATTTACCCTAATCAGCATAAGCATGCCCCCTCACACACGTGTGAGACCATCAGTCCTAGACCTGGGAGGGAATGCTGCCGGTACGGGCCACTACTTCTATATTTGCTTATTAACTTAATCCAAGATCTAAGTTTTAAAATAAGCCCCTTATGTTATTTCTTTCTTTCTAATTATAACCTACGTGTTATAATTGTTCTTGCAACTGTTACTCTTCTATTTTTCTCTTTTTAGTTATAACCACTTGTTATAATCATGCTTGCAAATATCTTAAATTTGCCTATTTCAGTCCATCTCTATTTTATTTCAGTTTTTATCATTTTACATCAGATTTATGTAAATTTAGCGTTTTTCTATTTTAATCCATATTTGTGAATTCTTCTCTTTTTAATATTTCATTCAAGTCAAAAAGGATTAAATCTCTATAAAAAGAAACTAACATTTACATGCTAAATTCCAACTTAAAACAGATGTAAATAACTGTAAATAGTTGTAAATAACTGAATAAAGTAGCTGAATAAAAATAGAGTGAAAAGAACTTCTGAAATTTACTTAAAAACTGACTGTAAATAAACTTACATAAAAACTGTCATTTAAAACTATAAAAAAAACTACAACTATTGAGAACCCTATTATTTTAAATTGCTTACAAATCTAAAATAATTACAAAACACTCACTTGTGGTCCTTAGCTCAAGTCCTTGGCCTTCCTGGATCCACTTCTAGGGTGTAGAATATTTTTATTAAAAAGATCTCCTCCCCATAAAAAATTTCTATTTAAGATTCAGCCTCAGGCAATGAACCCAATTGGGAGAAAATCTGAATGAGAAAAATAGCTAGGCCTAGGGTTCTATTTATAGTGTGGCTTAGGAATCTCAGGCCGTTGGATTTGAAGATTAAATTTGGTGCAACCACATCATAGGCTCACTAGGAACCATTGGATGCAGCTACGGACGCACAGGATCGCACAAAAATCAAATTATATGGTCTTTGGCTCGTACCTGGACGTTTTTACGTCCAGGAAGAAGTGCGGGTCGACCTAAGTTCATTGGGGGTCGACCTGACCCTAGCATGGGTCGACCTATGCCCCCCTCCTTTGTTTTCGTTTTTGTTTATTTAATTATGATTTCTTGTTTCTCTCGTAATTTCTTCATACTAGCTCGGATTTCGATAAGTTATATATGAAAATTGCTCGGAAAATTACCACGGGCCCAATGGTGTAACTCCCGTGGCTCAATTCTGACAATTTCCTAACCCTATTTTATTATTCAATTAATTTGTTAATTAATTATTATTACTCTAATTTTTCGGGTTGTTACATTCTCCCTTCCTTAAAGGATTTCGCCCCCGAAATCTCCAAGGACAGAAGAATGAAATAAATATTTTCATCCAAATTCCATAACCACATATTCAACCATCATCCAATACATCCATTGTCCTTAAGCTTTTTAAAGCAATTTATGATATATGCAATAGTGTAGTGTCAATGTCCCTAACTAATGCAAAAGATTAGGCAGTCTACTGATTCGGTCGACCTCCTTTTTATGCGCTCATGTCCGTGCCATGTATCAAAATGAATGTAAATTCCCTAATGACAACTGATAGTTCTATATGCGTGTTACAATCATTGTCAAATGCAACAATCATATGATAATCATCCATTCATAGCAAGCATGAAATAAAAATGCAAGTGCACACACATCCATATGCATATGCTTTAGTGACCTAGTTAGGCCGATCTCCAAGAGATAATAGTGCCTAGTGTGTGTATATGCATCCACTAGCAAACACTTGCAACCACTTGCGTCCAACATACATATCATGTTCTAGTAACATGTTTACATTCAGTCCTACCATCCATAGGTTTAATCCTAAGATCTACCCTCCCAAAGGGTACTAAAGGAAAGAACCTATTCAAAACTAAAAATAGAAATAGGAAATTCAAGGCGTACCATCGAAGAGATGCGGATAAGAGGTACGTATTTTCTCCTTAGCCTCTCATGTAGTGTCCTTAATACTATCTCCCCACTGCACCTTAACAAAAGAGACTTCCTAATTCCTAAGCTTCTTGATATCATGTCCAATGATCTTGGTAGGAATGCGACGAACTGATGATTCTCTCTCCACTTCAACTTCCTCAAGTTGGCTAGGTTCCACTACCCCTGTTGAATCATGTAAGCACTTTCTCAAGTGCGAAACATGAAAAACATCATGAACTCCCACAAGCCTCTCTGGTAGCTTTATCCAATATGCCATCTTCCATACCCTTTCCACAATGTGGAACAGTCCCACGAATCTGGGAGCAAGTTTACCACTTTATCCATACCTCACTACCTTTCTTAACGGAGACACCTTAATGAAAACCAAATCTCCTACCTCAAACTCAATATCCCTTCTCTGCTTATCTGCATAGGATTTCTGTTTATCTTGGGTCGTCTTCATTCTTCTTCTAATCAAATCAATCTTTTCCGAAGTCTCTCTAACCATGTCAGGACCAAGTAGCAATCTTTCTGTAGACTCCAACCAACACGAAGGTGACTTGCAAGGTCTTCCATAAATGGCTTCAAAAGGAGCCATCCTAATGCTAGCCTGAAAACTATTGTTATAAGTGAATTCCACTAAAGGAAGGTGCTCCTCTCAAGTCCTTCCAAAATCAAAAATGCACATCCTCAACAAATCCTCAAGAACTCTATTAACTCTCTCCATTTGGCCATCTGTTTGAGGGTGATAGGCCGTACTCAATCTAAGATGTGTCCCTAAAGCCTCTTGCAAGCTCCTGCAAAACTCGCTAGTAATGATATGGTCTCTGTCGCTCACTATGCTAGAGGGAACTCCATGAAGTCAAACTATCTCACGAACGTATATGGATGCCAAATAAGATGCTGTCCTCTTACTCTTGACCGGAATGAAGTGGGCGCTCTTAGTCAAATGATCCACAATCATCCAAATACTGGCATTCCCTTTCCTAGATCGGGGTAAACCATCTATGAAGTCCATCGAAACACTATCCCACTTCCATTCGAGTACATCCAATGGTTGAAGCAATCCGATAGGCCTCTACTGCTCCGCCTTAACACTTTGGCACACAAGACACTTAGCCACAAACTCTGCTACATCCTTCTTCATGCCACTCCAATAAAACACTGTCTTCATATCCCTATACATCTTATCACCACCCATATGAATAATCATCCGAGAATGGTATGCTTTTGTTAGAACTACACTCATCAAATCACCAGTGCAGGGTACACAAAGTCTTCCATCTCTCCTTAGCCATCCTTTACTATTGATGGAATAGCGTTGGAGATGTCTATAGACTTCTCCTTGGCTAATCTTATCCAGAATATCCACAAGCTCTGAATCCTCTTGCTGCCTTGAGCCAATCTGATCTATGAGGGTAGTCTTAACCTCAAGTGCTGCCAATAATCTAGGAGTAATGTCAGTAGAGGGCTTAAAATCAAAGGTGGAAATAAAATCTACACTTTTCCACTCCATAAACATTGGGATAAGGGTTATTCTCTTCCTACTTAACACATCCGCAACCACGTTCCACACGTATGCCGCATTCTTCTTAGTGAGGTGAGTAAGCGGTGCAGAAATCTTAGCAAAATCTCTGATAAACTTCCTATAATAACCAACCAAACCTAGGAAGCTTCTAACTTCGGTATCGTTCTTAGGGGCCATCCAATCTTGTACCGCTACTACCTTAGAGGGATCCACAACTAGACCCTCTCTTGAGACTACATGCCCCAAGAAACGCACCTCCTCATGCCAAAAGCCACACTTCGAGAACTTTGCTTTCAACTGATGAACACAAAGTGTACGAAGAACCTCCTCAAGATGAATAGCATGCTCTTCCATACTTTTGGAAAACACTAGAATGTCGTCCACAAACACTACAACGAACTTATTTAGGACATCTCGAAAAACACGACTCATCAGATCTACAAAATAGGCTAGGGCATTGGTTAGCCCAAATGGCATAACCAACCACTTAAAGAATCCATTAGGTGTCCTAAATGTTGTCTTATAGATGCTATCGTCAGCGACCCTAAGCTGATGAAATCCAGTGGCTAAGTCAAGCTGTGAAAATACTGAAGAGCCAACCAACTGATTGAAAAGATCGTCTATCCTAGAAAGTGGGTAACGGTTCTTCTTCGTGAGCTTATTCAACTCTCTATAGTCTATGCAAAGTCGAAGGGAACCATCCACCTTTGCAGCGAAGACAACTGGCGCTCCCCACTCAAATATGCTCCGTCTAATGAAGCCTTTCTCTAATAGCTCACCAATCTGCTTACTTAACTCCTTCCTCTCCCTAGGAGCCATATGTCTCACGGGAAATGCCACTGGCTTAGCATTGTCATTAAGATAGATCCTAAAGTCGATCTCTCTCTTGAGGGTAGCCCCCTAACCTCCTAAAAAACGTATGGGAAATTTATAACAAAGGGAATTGAATCTAACTCTCCTAGTGATGAGTCAAGGGAATAAAGGAAGCTCAACATGACTGACCCCTATGGGTCGCAAGAAATCTCGAGTGTCCGTCCGCTACATGTCCCTAGCCTAACGACTCTCCTCTCGCAGTCCAATATCGCACCATAAGTGGATAACCAGTCCATCCCCAAAATCATCCCATATCCCGAAAATCCCAGTACATAGGCATCACAATCAAACTCTACGCGTAGTATAAAAATTTTCAAACCCATACAAATCATGGATAAATGTGTCGATCCTCCTACGGTGTTTGAAACAACTATAGGGTCTACAACTAGAGAAATATCTAAGTGCAAATAATCAACCAAGGAACTAGAAATTAAAGAATGCGATGCTTCAGAGTCAAAAAGAGTCCGAATCGGAAAATCCGAAATAGAGATCAAACCTTCTAAAGAGACTTTCCTACCTTGATTCGGTCCACCACTAGAAGGTGATGCATCTAAAGCCTGTACTTGCGCCATAGGTGCGCCGGCTCTCTGCCCCGTCCTTTGAGGACAAGCTCTACTAAGGTGTCCAGGCTGCCCACAGCTGTAACACCTCCCGTTCATCGTGTCCTTCTTACAGTCCTTTGAGTAATGCCCAATCAAACCATAATTATGACATTTCTCGCCCTTCTTGATCTGTCCCTTTTGAGGTCCTCCTCCTTTCTTCTTGTCCTTATCCTTCTTATTCTTCCACCACTGCTTTTTAGAGTTTTCTGATTTAGGAACTCCCTTAACCTCTTCTTCCTTAGCAACATCTGATATGAGAGCCATTTCCACAAGTGACTCGTACGTTGCTCCCATAGGTACGTGTGTCAATGCCAACCCTTGGGGGCTGGTTCAAACCCTTAGCAAACTTGGTGGCCTTCTTATGCGGTGTATTAACAAGCTCCATCCCGAACCTCGATAACTCATTAAACTGATTTATATACTCTTTTACCGAAAGACTCCCCTGCTTCAGACTAATGAACTTCTTCAGCTGCATGCTTTCCTCGGCTTGCGAAAAGAACTATCCCTTGAACCTTTCCCGAAATCCAACCCAACCAATGTCTCTACCCTCCATCTCTATAATCTCCCACCAGTAATAAGCTCTCCCTTCAGCTACCAATATGCAAGCTAAACTCTCTGTCGGTCCTCCAATCCTAATAGCCCAAATATCCGCTCTGTATTCCTCAATCAAGTTTGTGCCTCTACAAAATCTTCCATGCCAGAAAACGTCTTGCCTCATAGATTAGGGAAGTCCTTGCATAGCTTAGAAAAATTGGCTGCTGCAGGTGGATTAACGGGACCTCCACCCATCCGTGCTGCATTGGGCACTTGCCTTACACCTCTGGTGCCATAGCTTAGATGTATCTACGGAACCAGCCAAGGACTTGGACACCCTCTGGAAGATTTTGGGCGTCCGCCATACTATGCAAAGAAAGGGAAATTTAGGCTCGAAAGAATCGAAAGTAGGTTGAATTGGACTTTGAGGGGATTTTTTTATAAAAACTCTCTTATACTTGTAAACTATTCTATAATAAGAATTTCTTTCTGAAAAATACTTTTAGTTTTAAGATATGTTACCTTTGAAAAATACTTTACTTTTAAAACAAGTTTTTAGGAGACAGAAGACAGGATAAGACACTTATTCTGATTGGCTATTAGGGTATGTTCTATATTTACTTTATATAGACTGTTGCTAGTCAGGTAGTGAAACACTCCACACCCCTTAGTATTCCAAAAAAGGGCACACCAAAGGATGTGGTGCGCTATAGGAATAGCTAAAGCATCACAGAGACTAAGATTCACAAGACAGATAAGTAAAAGCAGGGGAAAACATTTAAATAACAATTTTTTATTAAGAATTAAACTTCATCTCAAAATAAGTCATAAAAACATGTCTCAGGAAAATACATCTAAGTCTCACATAATCAGAGTACAAATATAACAATAATAATCCCTCTCACAAGTGTCAATCCATCATAAGCCAAATGAAAAAGATGAAAAGCAGAAGAACACATCTGAAATATGAAAACTCCGAAAATGAATCTCCAAGCAACCTGAATCAACTATCCTCAACTCTACTGGCCTAATGGGGGAAGAGGAAAGATAGAGGAGTGGGTCAGACAATAAGTCTGGTGAGTGAAAGTAATTACAAGCATTTCTAAGAAAGATAAAGATAATAGACTAAGCAATAGTTCTAGCTTGAAAGGAAGATACAGAAAAGATAAAACTCGCATAAAATATTATTTCTGATACTATTTGAATGTTTGCTTTGATTGTTTGCACTTGTCTTAAACTGTTGTGATTAGGATGAAACCCTAATCCTATCTCAACTGCTAACTTGATTAGGCTGAAACCCTAATCCTATCTCAATTGCTAACTTGATTTGGCTGAAATCCTAATCTTACCCATTGATCGGCCTTTCCTATCTCTGTTATGCCACTATGAGCCAATCCTGTTGGTCCCACAACAAAACACACCTCTTAGAGCTTAGGACGTAGTAGCGAATTATTTACCATAATCGATACCGCACTCTCGGTCATCGCCGGTACACACTAACTGCCGCCCCCTACTTGACCCTTTATTTACCCTAATTAGCATAAGCGTGCCCAGCCACACCCATGTGTGAGACCATCAGTCCTCGACCTGAAAGGTAATGCTGCCGGTACTGGTCCTAACAAACAAATCTTCTAACTTTGCACCCGTTGCCCAAATCCCCAGATTTGAGCCTCTATCTATTGGCCACTTATTTACCCTAATTAGCATAAGTGTGCCCAGCCTTACCCATATGTGTGAGACCATCAGTCCTAGACCTGAAAGAGAATGCTACCGGTACGGGCCACCACTTCTATATTTGCTTATTAACTTAATCCAAGATCTAAGTTTTAAAATAAGCCCCTTATGTTATTTCTTTCTTTCTAATTATAACCTACGTGTTATAATTGTTCTTGCAACTGTTACTCTTCTATTTTCTCCTTTTAGTTATAACCACTTGTTATAATCATGCTTGCAAATATCTTAAATTTGCCTATTTCAGTCCAACTCTATTTTATTTCAGTTTTTCTCATTTTACATCTAATTTCTGTAAATTTAGTGTTTTTCTATTTTAATCCATATTTGTGAATTCTTCTCTTTTTAATATTTTATTCGTGTCAAAAAGGATTAAATATCTATAAAAAGAAACTAACATTTACATGCTAAATTCCAACTTAAAACGGATGTAAATAACTGTAAATAGCTGTAAATAACTATAAATAACTGAATAAAAATAGACTGAAAAGAACTTCTGAAATTTACTTAAAAATTGATTGTAAATAAACTTAAATAAAAACTATCTTTAAAACTGTAAAGAAAAACTACAACTATTGAGAACCTTATTATTTTAAATTGCTTACAAATCTAAAATAATTACAAAACACTCACCTATGGTCCTTAGCTCTAGTCCTTGGCCTTCCTGTATCCACTTCAAGGGTGTAGAATATTTTTATTAAAAAGATCTCCTCCTCAGAAAAAATTTCTATTTAGGGTTCAGCCTTAGGCAATGAACCCAATTGGGAGAAAATTTGAATGAGAAAAATTGCTAGGCCTAGTGTTCTATTTATAGTGTGGCTTAGGGATCTCAGGCCATTGGATTTGAAGATTAAATCTGGTGCAACCACGTCATAGGCTCACTTAGAACCATCGGATGCAGCTACGAACGCACAGGATCGCACAAAAATTGAATTATATGGTCTTCGGTTCGTACCTGGACGTTTTTACATCCAGGAAAAAGTGCGGGTCAACCTAAGTTCATTGGGGGTCGACCTATGGGTCGATTTGACCCTAGCATAGGTCGACCTATGCCTCCCTTTTTTTCGTTTTTTTATATAATTCTGATTTCTTGTTTCTCTCGTAATTTCTTCATACATGCACGAATTTCGACAAGTTATATATGAAAATTGCTCAGAAAATTACCACAGACCCAATGGTGTAACTCCCATGGCTCAATTCTAACAATTTCCCAACCCTATTTTATTATTCAATTAATTTGTTAATTAATTATTATTACTCTAATTTTTCGGTTTGTTACAGGTAGGCTAGTATGGTAGTTAAAAGAGGTTACAAATGATTGCTATGCTTAGTATTTAGTCCTTACTGAATTTCAAGGGCAATTTAAGGAGGGGAGCCTGTAATATCCCTAATATCAAATAACATTATTCAGGGGATTTAGTTAGATAAATAAAACATAATAATGTAAATATTAAAGCGATAAGGGGATTGAGATTTGAAAACTAAATAAAGGCCATGCTTAATTTAATAAATTAAAAGAATGAGTTTATGGAAATGGTTTTACAAGTTAATTAACAAAAGAATAAGGCAAGGGTATTATGAGGAATAGTCGTCCACCATAACCCTTAACCCCTAAACCTTATTTCCTATTTTCATTTCAAAAGTTCATAATTTTAAAACTTAAACCAAGGAGTTCAAGCCAGCCATAACCTTGGGGAAAAGAGGATTAAAAATTAAGTAAAAGCTAAGGAATTAAGCAAGGAGAATTAAGCGAGATCAAATATTAAGTTCCCTATCCAAAGTAAGATGAATAATAATCAAAACCATCTCATTTTCGTTTTTAAAGACATTTGATGTCGGGCTTTAAGTTTAAAATATTTATGATGATTTTAATGATGATATGCTTGGATTACATGATATGTTTGATTCAAACAAGTATGTTTGATAAATGTTTTATTCGATTCTGAAGTTAAAATCATATAAATTGGGTTTCGAATGCCATGAGGATTTAAAATGTTACGTAAAATATTATTTTGGAGATGTGTTTATATTTTCGTAATTATTCAAGCTGTGGGTAATTTATTATGAATTTTTGAAGGAAGAAATAAATAATTAGGTTTAAAATTTTATTTCGGTTATTATATAAGGGATTTTGAGTCCGAAATTTGTATATGTTTGTTAACATATTAAAAGTGAATTTTGATTATTTTTGGGGATTTTTCCTAAGTAATTTACTATGTAAATTAAATTATTTAAGTTGGACGACTTAAATGTTTTAATTGTTTTGTTAAAGGGAAGGGTTACTTTGTAAATTGTTTTTAATAATTCTGGATGAATTCGATATTCTTTTAAAAAATATTTTGGTAAAGTTTATGGTAACTATATGTTTCGCACAGATTTATTGTTTCGCCACTTCCAGTTGCAATCTTTTGACCCCATATGCCATGGCCCGTTTCTCTGTACCCGTTGAATCGACAATAAACCACACATGTCCAACTCAAATTGCACGAAAAGACGGAACATGAAGGGTAATAAAAAAATAGACAGAATAGAATCTCACACGAATGGAATAATATATAATATTGAACAATATCTTTACAGTGGAAAACTTTTACATACAAATATCAGAGTCTAACCTAAATTCATCTTGAACAGTTATAAACATCTTTCCTTACAATTGCTGACAAATATCAAACTAAAACTAACAAAGCACAATGGATAATAGAATATGTCCATATGTAGATGAATATCTCCAGCTCTCCTCTGGAAACTCCAACCGTTTTCGACTAAACCTGAAACTACTCGGATCTGACCCGAGTATTGAAAATACCCAGATCAGGCCTGATAAACCAGCATGAGAAAACTCAATAATAAATGACTGTCACATATCAGCCTTTGAATAAAATCCTTTGAAAAGGAAGAGTATCTCATAAGACCACGCCCATACATAACACGGATAGGTTTTTACCTTATGATAACTAAAACACTTTTATATATCAAAACATTTGATATTATTTCTAATGACATTCCTTTGAAAACATTTGCAAATAAACTTATTAATCTTAGTCGAAATTGTTACCATTATTAAATTCCAGCATACTAGGCTCTACAAACAAAACCGTAGGTTCTTATTGGAGAAGGGATTTCCATAAAAATGACCAGGTGAAGGATCTACCATCCGAATGGGTACACCTCTAGATGGATGTCCCGAGGAACCATCACAAAGCTCCTCTACCAACACAAGACCAACCTACCTCTATAACTAGATAGTACCTAATATGTCATCCCCTGGTCGTTACCGTCCTTTAACCGAGCACTTGATTTCCATACACCACATTAATTTACATCCCGAACGTCATAGCGGGAAGAAATATATCTAGAAGGAGATGATCATACCCTAATTGGGAATGACCCACTTAGCCTTGCCGCATCTAATCCTGTTTCGGTCATTTTCGGTTTGATGAGGCTTGAGGCAACGATCACCTTTTCACATAGCACATATCACATCTCTGAATGCCACATTGCCATTTCCGTTGACTACTAATTGGCTTCCACAAAAATACAACCCTTGAGCTCGTACATCTCAAGGAGGGTGTTAAGCTAAGAGAAGTTGCCTTCTCCGCCACCAACTGATGTACGTTTGTAAAAACTAATGTACGTAATCTTTGGAAATGAATTTCAGACAAACTTCCATACAAGTTGTCCAGGAATAGGACAAACCGAAGGCGCTCTCCTACTACCACTAGTAGCAAGTAGTCCTTTTAATCCGAAAAATCTCCACAACGAGGAGACCACTACTATAAATAACTCTATAATGGGAGCTACCCAGAGCATGTCCACAAGCAGTCCTCACGCTATGAAGACCACGGTCTTCAATAATCATCATCTTCAATATGTCTTCACATTCGAACATATACATTGGTTCGAAGTGGTTTTTCGGATAGGGATTACCCAAATCCGACCCCGGTTCCTTCGAAATTCAATTATCGATAAAAAGTAAATATGAGTATACAGGATCATTAAGTCTCTTTTCACTTAATTCTTTTCGGATGATTTCGAAATCTCTTTCTTTTGACTTAGGATAATTCTAAGTAATTCATTCTTTTGCTTTGGATAATATCTCAAATTTCCTCACTTAACTCTCGATCCAAATTCCTTAACTTTTAATCGGGTCAAAAACAATGTTATTTAAGACATCGTTTACGATGAACCCTAAAATTAATCTTAGCAAAACATTTTTGAGTAAATAGGATCATAGAAATCATTCTAATTTTACTCAACGTCAATTTTCGTATTCAACAAGTGCTATGGGCGGAATAACGGTGAAATCACCTTTTAAATTCCACGAATAGGACGAGTTCCCTCTTCGGATTTTAATACCAAGTATAGGAATATTATCTCTATGCAATTCAAGTCGTAATTTATTCATTTTGGAGATTGCTTAAATTTTTGATAATACCAACCTTCTTTTATTTTGGAAAACTTAATTACTTTTTATTTTAGAGCATTCGGGCTTTCCTTTCGATCTATTCCACCCCTCGCCTAAGAAAAGAAAACATAGGCCAGGTAAGTTCAGGGTACTGGTTGCTCCATCCCTAACCTTAGTTAAACAACTTGTTTTATTTTCCCAGATCTCACAGGCGGGACAAATGTACTAGTCGTTTCCACATACTCAATTATCAACTTTATTTTGGAATTGATTAGAAAGATTCCAAATTATCTTTCAAACGCTTAACTTTCCCTTTTAAAAACGTTCATAATTGATTCTGGGAAAAATTGTTGCATTTAAACTTGTATTCAAAAAGTTATACAATTCACAGCATAAAAGTGCTGTAGAAAGTGCTATATAAGCTTATTTGATTTAAACAGCTTTTAAACATTTAATAATTCATATTTTCCAATCCAAATATCTTTTAAACTATTTAAATAGATTTATCAAATTTATTCCATATTTTTCCATAATTAAAAACGTTCATTTAAACAGATTTCCTGTTATGCTCACTTAACTACATTAGCGCGATTTCTTTAGAAAATTGATTTGGACATAATTCAAAATCTACTCAATGAAACTTTGATTTTCTTTCTTCATTTAGAAGATATGGATATATGACGCAGCGGATTAAACAAAACAATCTTCAATCGGTGAAAGTAGCAATAGATGGATTGATGAATACTGAAAGGCCCGAATTCGTTGATCCGAAGATACCGAATTCTAGCTATCCCGAACTCGTTGATCGCGCACGATACCGGGTTCAAAGATCTTCAATTCTTCAAGCGTTGATCAAGCGCACTTGATTCCGCGAATCGGCTTCTACAATAGTTGAATCGAGCGCACTCGATTAACCGAAAGAGGAGATAGGAGATTACACTCAACTACCAATTTGAATGAAAGCACAAAGCTAACAAAAGAGAATTTTATTCAAAAATCAACAACCTTTACAAATGACTCACACGGCCTATTTATAGGCGTTACAATTTTTCATCAGAAAATACCAACTCCTAAGTCGGTTCCGACTTATAGCTTCAGACCTACGACTTACCTTAACTCGGCGACGACCTAAGACAAACAGGCTACGACCTTACAAAAATACAAACGACTCAAAGACAAACGACACACGACTTAAGAAAATATACAACACATTACAACGTCTTGCATAGGTCTACACGACCTAAAGTACACATTTAAAAAGACAGACGACATACGACTTAACAAATTACAACCAAGTACACGACTTAAGACATCAACGGCTCAGATTGACGCGGCATCAAGATCTTCGGCTACAAGCTTCTACGACTTAAGAGAGTTCGCTTTTAAACTGTGCGACTTAACTAAGTCGTAACTTGTTTCCGATTTAACACATTCCTTAAGTCGTAGCCGACTTATCACTTCCTATCCCGTTAGGTCGTAGCTCCTGCTCACACCCGTTAGGTCATAGCTCCTGCTCACATGCCTCCTTAGGTCGTAACTTGACACAGTTAGCTCGTTCTTCATCCCTAGGTCGTATTTCATTAGATCGGAGCTCGTTAGGTCGTGACTCGTTCATTACTTCTACCTTGTTAGGTCGGCTGCGATCTTCACTAAGTCGTTGGAACGACTTAAAACCTTCGATAGGTCGGTTGCGACCAACAACTTCAACTTTCCACCATTTCTCACCAAATCTTAACTCGTTAGCTTCCTTGCTAGGCCGGTCTCGACTTATCCACAAGTTAGGTCGTACACGACCTATGACTTCTCCATTCTGGGCTGCATCAATATAATAGTCCAGAATTGTCTTAACTCGAAGAATTCCGAGCTATATTCCACTATACACATTCATTTGAAATTTTCGGCACGAAATCGCGAACTATTGTTGCACGACGCACCTAGTTTTAACTTATTTTTCAATATTTGAAATAATCTATTCAAATTGAATTTTATCACTTATAAATTCATTACAAATCATTTTAAATCAAGGTTTCCACTTTTTAAAGTACTTAAAATGTATTTTCACTATTTCCATATTATAATATTATTATATTCCTATTATTTTAATATTAAATTTTAAATTCCAATTTCAATTCAATTTCAATTCTAAATTCAAATTAAACTCATTTAAAACTTAGATTTCAAATCTAATTTCAATTTATACTTCGATTCATCCTTAATCTCAACTTAAATTCTTCAAAATCGATTTCAATTTCAATTTCATTATTCATCTCAATTTCAATTTAACTATTCTTTTTAATCCCGTTTCACTTCAAAATTCAAATTCTCTTTTATTTTTACTTTAATTAAATTCTAATCGAAAAGAGACTTATTTTTCCAAAGTATCTCATATCACTAAAATATGGTCTTATTAACAAAGAGATTATTAAATCAAAAATGAACATAACCAATGTCCATAATTATCACTAACATAACATCCATTCAGTCAATCACATAACGTATGATTTCAAATCCAACATTCACTATTAATACCATAACGGGATATATTATCACAATTCAATTATCTAACAAAACATCCAATCATCCATATTAACAATCAAATAGGTATAAACATTCATATATTATAAGGGTATAAATGTGATTGTTTTAACATAACCAAAATATAATTTCAAAAGCGATGAGGATTTCTCACCTTCATATCCACTCCGTCAATCTTTTTACATGAGATACGCGTCTCTCGTGCTATTTCCAAATGTCTCGGATTCGCCGCTTTCTTTTTCTTCTCCTTTTCTTTTTCTTTCCTTTTCCTTTTCCTTTTCTCTCTTCTTTTTTTATATATTATGGCCGTGGGCTTTTGGAAAGGAATGGGGTGTATGGCCTTGGGTATGTGGCTTTGGGCTTGGGTATGGCTTGTAGGTGCTTAGGTAGGTGGGTTTTGGGCTCGGGTAGGTGGAGTATTGGCTCGGGTATGTGAGGAGGAAGGGGTATGCATGGGTTATGGAGGTGGGTATAGGTGTGTAGGGCTCGGCTAGGGTGGTTATGTGGAGGGTGTGGGGTTTTGGAGGTGGGTAGGTGTGTTTAGCCGAGGTGGATGTGGGTTTAGGTGGTGGTGGAGCTTGGTGGAGATGGTGGAAGAGAATGGAGAGGTGGGAAGGCATGGAAATGGAGGTAAAGGAGATGGAGAAAGTGAAGAAGGAAGGTAGAGAATGATGTGTGCAAAATAAAAGGTATGGATGCTTATTTATACTTGAGCTTTTGATGCCAAATGACTACAATACCCTTCTCTACTTTTTGACTTTTAATTTACCTTTTTTACCCTTGATTCGAACTTTGCTTAATGGAGAGGAGATGGTATTAAATGTGAAATGATGTTAGAATTTGATTTATGTACTTATGAAATGATTTTGCCTCTTTTTCCTAAACTTTAAAATGTTAAAATAACATTTTCTCCTTTTCCATGTAAGATAAGTCTTATGCATTAATGAGAAAAGATGGTTTAGTAATGATGTTGTTAGTATTTTAATTTTAATTATAAATTGTCAAATCATGTTACTTTTTGAATTATTTGTAAACTTTGACTTTTCAAAGTGCATTTGCTTTTATATGTTAAATGTAACATGTAACATAGTTTGTTAAGTTCATATATGTGTTAGGAAACATATCATGTTGCAACAACTAGACAACAACTTGTTTTGGTTGAAATCGGTGTTTTTTGTTGACAAATTTTACAGTCAAAATTTAACATTTTTGTTAAGCTATATATTGAAGTAAACCAAACTTTAAAATGAACTTTTTACTTCTTTAAATAATTTAAAACATGTCTCTTTATATTTTAAAATCATATTTGATTAATATCAAAATCTCTAATTTTACAGTGTATGTAAAACTGACAAAATGCGACAAAATTTGGTTATTTTTGTAAAACAATTATTAACATATATTTAAATATATTAATATACTTTTATTATCTTTATTAGGTGTTTATAATAAGATTTAACTTTTCAAATAAATATTTTAACCTATTTATTTAAGCATTTATTTATTTTTAACAAAACTTAACTTTTGTTGATTTGTTCTAAAATCCAAATTTATACTTTTAACTATAAGAATAAATAATTTCTTCATTATTATCTATTATATATAACATATATATTTAAGTTTTAAACCTTTTTAAATTTAAAATAAACGAAATCTCTCATTTTCTTAGTAGCGAAATTAAGGGTCGTTACACCATACTTCCATCTTTAACCAAGTCGAAACCAATACACATGGTATCAATACTTTGGTACATAGTGAATTGGAGAAAGGCGGAAGTTATAAAGTAGAAACCCTGCTTTCGAAGGGGTCGAGGCCACTTTGAATAGCTTTCGAAGGCCTTTGTTTTGTTTTTAAACGAGATGCCACTTGCCATTTAAATGGATGCTTTCGTAAGTATTGAAGTACTTTTGTATAGCTTTCGAAGGGGTTGCCGCCTTCTTGTATTGAAAGGGTAGCTTTCGAATGAGTTGTTGTGTTTTATGTTTTTAAATGAATCTTTTGAAAGGATTGTTGAACCCAGTTGAAACCATACTGCCGTCTCCATGCCTTTCGAATAGGTTGAAGTTATCAACGAGTTCGAAAGGGAAGTTTTTGTTTTATAAATATAACAAGTCGCTTCCCAATGTTTTCAGAAGGGCTCCAGTAGCCACCTACTAAAATTTTCAAAGGCAATGGCTTCGAAAGGTGTTTCGAGCAGTCCTTCAATTGTTTTATTTAAAAGGTTAAAGCTTTTGAAAGGATGGATCCGAAGCCATCTGTTTTCCCTAAATTCTTTTGTTTGAAGTTCAATGGTTTTGAAAGGGTTACTTTCATTTATGTTCACATTGACCCAAAAGTTATGTTTAAGTTTAAACCCAATGGTTTCGAAAGAGGTACTTTCAAATGGTTTCGAAGCTTTACTTCTTTAAGTTGGAAAGTGATGCATTAATACTTTCGAAAGTAATGTTTTGATAGTTTTTGAAGAGATGTTTTAAAGTCTTTTGAAAGGCATACGTGTAGTGTTTTGAAAAGAAGATTTGAATGCTTTTGAAAGAGATTTCTTAATAGTTTAGAAAGTAAAGGTCCAAGGTTTCGAAAGCCTTTGTTTTCAAAACAAGGAACCCAGTCTCATTTTTAAAGGAAAACCTATGGTAATATAAAAGAGCTTTGAAATGGCTTTTAAATATGGATTTTTTGAATAAGCTAGCCTTGATAAAAATAAAGGGTCAAAAGGATTTACCAATTTTCTTGTGGAATTGATTTCAAGGATATTAAACCATAAATGTTGGTAGTGTTAGGTTATTGTATATGCTTCTTCTATAAGTATACTCACTATATAATGGACCCATAACTTTATTTTAGGGAGGAAGGGCAGAATAACCTGCTAGGTTGACCCAGTAGTGAATATAAATTGAGAAAACACCTGAATGAATAGAGTTGTGTCCAGGAGGTTAGGTAAACTAGAACATAGGATGCCCAAGAACTAATCAAGAAGTTGTTAATTTAGACAGTTTCATAGTATGCCCATGAAAACTATGTTTGGAGAGAGTTATTAGAAGGGGCCAATAAATTCATAGTGATCCCCTGAACTATATTCGGATAAAATTATTGATAGGAGTCAATAGGTTCATAGTCAACCCATGAAAATTATGATATAAGAGGAGTTATTGGAGATACCAATAGGTTCAGGTAGAACCCATGAAATAATTGAATGAAGTTTTCGGCGGGGGCCAATAGGTTCTTAGTGATCCCATGAAAACTCTAAAACTGGACGGATAGTCCATAAGCTTAAAACAGGTTATTATTGAGCCAATTTAACTAGTAGGTTAATAGTGACACTAGAAACTATAACTGAGAAATATAGTCAAATGAGTGGGATGGAAAATCCAGGATATTTTACTTGTTTGCATATTGTCATGATATATTTTTAATTGCTACGTTTTTAGCTATTATGGATGCAGAAGCACAGTATATGGTTATTATAAATTTTGGGAAGATACCAGTGAGGGGGAAACCCGTTCCGCTAAGCGACGTGGTCTTACTAGATATTCTAATGGTTCGAGATGGTAAGTTATTATTCAAACCAGGCTTTTTGTCTGATTCGAAGTTTATGTTTTCCCCTTAAACTCTTGAGTGCTTAATTAATTTTTAAGTAGTTTGAGAGTTTAGGATTTTCAAGTTCTTCTTAGGCGAATAAGCTTCCGAAGGCGTGTAAGAGGCAAGCTAGCGTTTAGGAGTTCTTTTCTTTTGATTCGCTTTGTTTTGAATGTAAAGGCAAAGTTGTTTAATTGCCGATGTATAAACTCTGATCATCCAAGGGGGCATCTTCATATGTCACTCTTGGTGTATTTTGTAATAATTATATTTTCTCTGAACGTGGTTCTCGAATTTGGGATTATGTAATGAATTTGAAATGTGATTTAAATAAAATGAGAAATTTGTTTAATGGATTTAATTTTTTTAATATTCGTATGTTTCTATTATATCAAAGTATCTAACATTACCGCATTTGGCCGCTGAGGATTAATAAATATGGATGACTGCACGTTCGTAGTTGTTAGTTTTGGGCCTCCATCCTTCATGAAATTGGCTAAGTCTTGATCGTCAAACTAATTCCTATATGATGATTTACGTTGAAATCGGATGCATTGGATGATTCCATCACATTGCCTTTCTATTTTTACACTTCTAGTGATCCGAAAAGAAAAGCTTTCCATGTTGCTTCGGACAGCAGATCCGTTATTGATTTTTCAATGAATAAAGGGTAAGTACCAAAAGATAACCTCAAAATATGATGCAGATCATTTTTGAGGTGCAAACGAGCTATCTACACAGGCTGGTATGTTCACAATGTTTGGGACACTAGACTCACGTTGCATAAATGACACATTGCACTTGCCCCAGGCAATGCTCAGAATCTGATTAGTCAACACACATCAACTTTCTTTGGATTTCGAGCATTGGTCACATGGGAATTTATTCTACATGAAACACGCCTGATTGTGTTGAATGCTAAGTCTTCCTGTTCAAAATGGCTCACCGGTCTCCTTGTTTCAAGCCTGGTGAAGGAACTTTGTGACACCCCACACCCTTTAATATACCCAAAAGGGCACATTAAAAGGCGTGGTGCGTTGTAGGTATAACTGGAACTAATAGAGACTAAGATCCACAAGTCAAAAATAGGTAAAAACAACAGAAACTAAATAAGTAGTAATTAAAACAAAGCCTCAGAATTAATTCATAAATAAGTTAAAAGCCAAATACAACATTCCAAACCCATAGTGCCTAATGAAATAAAACTTCAAAGTCTCAAAATAAGAGTATGTAATATCCCTCATAAATAAACCAGTACATACAAGAACAACAACTAAAAATAAAAGAAGTACATAGAAGAAGTCTCCTCCAAGAAGAACTCCAAGCTTCAGCAATCTACTAGCTTCTTCCTTGATTGCCTAAAGGGGGGTAAAAGGGGGAAATATGGGAGTGGGTCAGACTAAAAGTCTAGTGAATGTTAGTAATTACTAGAGTCTTTAAGCAAGATAAAACTAATAGACTCTACAACAGTTCTAGCATAAATAAGGATAACAAAGGAAATAGGAAAGAGATAAACTGGAAATAAATACGATTAAATATTGCTCAAGATAGGTTAACTTTGATTGCTTGCACTTGTTCTGATTTAATTAGGCTGAATTCCTAATCCTGTAGTTAGGATGTGACCCTAATTCTACCATTTTTGATCGGCCTGCTGCTCCATAGACCTTTCTGTGGACCAGCCGCTATATAACTCCCTGTAGAGCAGCCAATGGTATCTACGAAAGATGCACAGAGCAACTACTGCGGATCCGGACGACATATATAGCTCCCTACACAGAAGGAAATGGTGTCTACTAAGACACCATACTAAGTGCTTGGAACTCATAGCTATTACTGAGCACCCGAATGGAAGTCGCACGCATAACTACCACCATGCCCATGCTACCTTTTGCTCCACCTATTGGGTCATATTATTACCTCCAACGTACAACATAGTGTGCCCCTCATCTCACTTCAGGCTAATGCGAGATCACCGCACATCCATAGAAAAATAGGGGAAATGCTATTGGTACTGGCCCTTCATCCAAACAATATCTAGTTGCGCCCCTTATCCAAATCCCTGTGATTTGGACTTCTATTTGACCAATTACTACCATTCTTAGCATAAGCGTGCCCTAGGGAATGCTATTTGGTACAAGTCCTACTTTCATCTTTGCTTATTAACTTAGATAAATTATTTAAATAAGTCTTTATTACCATTTTTACTTTCTACGCTTATTAATTTATCCCAAGTCTTAAAATAAGCCTCGTTCTATTTCTTTTTCTTTTCTTATTATAACCTACGTTATAATCATGCTTATTACTTAACCCAAGGTCTAAGTGTGAAAATAAGCTTCTTTCATCTTTTACTTCATTTAGTTATAACTATGCCAATTTTCTTTAATTAGTCAATTCTAATTACAATTAGGCGTAAATTCAGTCCAATTCCATTCTTTATTACAGTCTCCATAATTTACATCTTATTTTCTTCATTTAATATTCTTACTTATAAAATCCATATCCGCATTTAATTTAATCTAATCCATACGCACAGAAAAGGGGAATGAAGAGAATAGACGCTTGCATAAAATCCAAAACGTCGAAAAGATGTAAATATGAAATAAATAACAATAAATAAACTTAAATACTGTAAATAGACTGTAAATTAATAAAAAGCTATGCTAACAGTAATAAATTATAATTAATAGAAATAATACTAAAATTACTAAAAGGAATAGCTGAATAGACTGAAAATTATTTAAAATTGTAAATAATTACTGAAAAAGGCTATTCCAAAAATCGTAGTAAAACTAGAACTATTGGAAACCCTATTATTTTAAATTACTTAAAGAAATCTTAAAATAATTACAATCACTCACCTCCGGTCCTAAGCTTTTCCTTTGGTCTTCCCGGATCCACTTGGAGTTGTAAAATAATTTTTATTAAAAAGATTCTCTCCTTGGAAAATTATTCCTTTTAGGGTCCTTCCCAAAAAGGTGAACCTAAGCGGAGAAAATCTAGAATGAAAAAAAGTGTTTGGTCTAGGGGTCTATTTATATGTGTGGAAGTGGATCTCGGACCGTTGGATTTGAAGATTGAATAGGATGCAACCACGTCATAGGCTGAATAACAGCCATCGGATGCAGCAACGGAAGGACTGGATTAAACAAAACGGTGCAAATGACGTGTTTCGACGACTCTAATTCGTTCGAACGAATTCTCGTTCGTTCGCCTGCCGAATTACAAGGAAGGTCAACCGGCCGGTCGACCGCCCACTTACCCAAGTCAACCGGCCAGTCGACCTGACCGTGTATTATTATTATTTTTTTCGTTATATTTCTGCTTATTTTGTTTCTTTTATAACTTGGTCATATTAGCTCAGTTTCTGACATTCTGTATATGGAATTTGACCAGAAAATTACCACGAACACAATGGTGCAACTTCCGTACCTTAATTCTGATAATTTCACAATGTTATTTTATTATTTAATTAATTAACAAATTAATTACTACGGGTTAAATTTCGGGTTGTTACATTCTCCCCTCCTTAAGGGATTTCGTCCTTGAAATCTCTAAGGATAAAAGAATGTACTAAATATTTTCATCTAATTCTACAACCAACTACTCAATCATCAACTACTCATCCATTGTCCTTAAGTTTTCTAATGCATTTTATGATATTTATGCAATTAGTGTAGTGTAAATGTCCCTAACTAATGCAAAAGATTAGGAGGTCCACTGATTCAGTTGACCTTCTTTTTATGCAATCATGTCTGTGCCATGTATCCAAATGAATGCAAAAATTTCCTAATGATAACTGATAGTTCTATATGTATGCTACAAACACCATCAAAATGCAACAATCGTGTGATAATCATCAATTTATAGCAATCATGGAAATAAAATAAAAATGCTCACACATCCATATGCATATGCTCTACTGTCCTAGTTAGGCCGATCCCTAAGGAATAATAGTGCCTAGTGTACCTATATGCGTCCATAGCATCCACTAGCAAACACTTACAACCACTAGCATACATCATTCATAACATGTTCTATTAACATGTTTACATCAAATCCTACCATCCATAGGTTAAATCCTAAGTTCTACCCTCCCAAAGGATAATAAAGGAAAGAACTTATTCAAATCTAAAGATGGAAAAATGAATTCTAAAACTTACCATCAAAAGGATGAGGATAGGAAGAACAAATCTTCTCCTCTGCTTCCCAAGTGGCATCTGCAACATCATCTCTCCACTGCACCTTTACCAGTGGAACCTCCTTATTCCTTAGTCGCTTGATATCTCTTTCAACAATCTTCATGGAGATATGCCGAATAGAAGCTTCTCTTTCTACCTCCACCTCCTCTAATTGACTAGGCTCTACTACCTCCGTTGAGTCATGTAAGCACTTTTGCAAGTGCGAAACATGGAAAACGTCGTGTACTCCTACGAGCCTCTCAGGTAGCTTCACTTGGTAAGCCATCTTTCCAACTCTCTCTGTGATAGGAAATGGTCCAACAAATCTAGGGGCTAACTTTCCATTTGATCCGAATCTTACCACTTTCCTAAGCGGGGATACTTTGATAAAAACTACGTCTCCAACCTCAAACTCTAAGTCTCTCCTCCGCCTATCTGCATACGACTTCTGTCTGTCCTGAGTCGTCTTCATCCTTCGCCGAATCAAATCCACCCTCTCAGAGGTCTCCCTAACTATATCGGGTCCAAGTAATAACTTCTCCGTAGACTCTACCCAACATGATGGGGACTTGCAAGGTCTCTCATATAAAGCCTCAAATGGTGCCATTCCTATACCTGCTTGGTAACTATTATTGTACGCAAACTCGACCAACGGAAGATGCTCCTCCCAAGTTCCTCCAAAGTCCAAAATGCATATCCGCAACAAATCCTCAAGCACTCTATTTACTCTCTCTGTTTGGCCATCCGTCTGGGGGTGATAGGCCGTACTCAACCTAAGTTGCATCCCTAGCGCCTCTTGTAAGCTTCTCCAAAACTCACTAGTGAAAATGGGATCTCTATCACTAACAACACTGGAAGGAACTCCATGTAGACAGACTATCTCTCGAATATACAAGGATTCTAAATATGAAGCCGTACGCTTACTCTTAACTGGTATGAAGTGAGCACTCTTGGTCAATCTATCAACAATCACCCAAATGCTAGTGTTCCCTTTCCTAGAACGAGGTAAACCATCAATGAAGTCCATAGAAATATTGTCTGAATTCCACTCTAGTACATCTAAGGGCTGAAGTAATCCACCGGGCTTCTACTGCCCTGCTTTTACCCTTTGGCATATGAGACACTTAGCTATGAATTCTACCGCGTCCTTCTTCATACCACCCCAATAGAACATCCTCTTCATATCCCGATACATTTTGTCACCACCCGGATGAATAGTCATTAGGGAATGGTGCACCTCCTTTAAAACTGCTCTCAACAAGTCACCGGAGCGTGGAACACAAAGCCTCCCATCTCTCATAAGCCATCCTCTGCTATCAATTGAATAGCGTTGGAGATGTCTTGAGACCTCTCCTCGACTAATCCTATCCATAATGTCCATGAGTTTTGAATCCTCCCGCCACCTCGAGCCAATCTGATCCATAAGGGTAGGCCTTACCTCTAAGGTTGCCAACAATCCGGGAGTAATGTCCGTAGAGGGCTTAAAATCAAAAGTAGAAATAAACTCCAAGCTCCTCCACTCTATGAACAAAGGACTAAGGGTTGTTTTCTTTCTACTCAATGCATCTGCAACCACATTACCCTTGCCAGGGTTATAAGCTATCTCAAAATCATATGAGGCTAAAAACTCCATCCACCTTTGTTGCCTCAAGTTCAAGTCCTTCTGCGATAATAGATACTTCAAAGACTTATGGTCGGTATAAATCTCAAACCTCTCTCCAAGAAAATAGTGCCTCCAAGTCTTAAGTGAAAAAACTATAGCAGCCAATTCAAAATCATGGGTAGGATAGTTCTTCTCATGCGTCGTCAACTGCCTACTACCTTAACACACTACCCTCCCTTCTTGCATCAACACCGCTCCTAGACCCGTTCTGCATGCATCAGTGTATACAGCGAAAGGCTTAGCTTCGTCGGGTAAAACTAACACTGGTGCACTAGTAAGGGCTCTCTTAAGCTTCGTGAAGGAATCCTCACAATCCACGTCCCAAACGAAAGCTTTATTCTTCTTAGTAAGGTGTGTGAGTGGTGTCAAAATTTTGGCAAAGTCTCTAATGAACTTCCTATAGTATCCTGCCAATCCTAGGAAGCTCCTAATCTCGGTAACATTCTTGGGGGCTTTCCAATCTTGTACTGCAATAACCTAGGCGGGTTTAATAGCCAAACCTTCCTTCGAGACTACGTGACCTAAGAAACGAACTTCTTCTCTCCAAAAATGACACTTTGAAAACTTAGCTCTCAAATGACGGCTATGAAGTGTGTGAAGTACTTCTTCCAAATGAATAGCATGCTCCTCCATACTCTTGGAAAATACCAAGATATCATCCACGAACACCACTACAAACTTATTTAGGACATCCCTAAAGACGCGGCTCATCAAATCAATGAAATAGGCTAGAGCATTGGTTAGCCCAAAAGGCATAACAAACCACTCGAAGAATCCATCCAGTGTCCTAAAGGCAGTCTTATCTATGCTGTCATCAGCGACTCTAAGCTGATGGAACCCCATGATTAAATCAAGTTGAGAGAAAGTCGAAGAACCTACTAACTGGTCAAAAAGATCATCAATCCTAGGAAGTGGATATCGGTTCTTCTTGGTAAGCTTATTCAATTCCCTATAGTCCACACAAAGTCAGAGAGAACCATCCACCTTAGTGGCGAAGACGACTGGCGCTCCCCACTTCGATATGCTCCTTCTTATGAATCCCTTCTCCAAGAGCTCACGAATCTGCTTGCTCAATTCTTTCCCCTCCCTAGGTGCCATGTGTCTCATAGGTAACGCTACTGGCTTGGCATTCTCGATCAAATAAATCCTGAAGTCAATCTCTCTCTTAGGGGGTAGTCGCCTAACCTCCTCAAAGACGTCCGTAAAATCTCTGACGATAAGAACTGAATGCAACTCTGATGAAGATGAATCGAGGGAATAGAGAAAACTCAACATGACTGACCCTTGCGGGTCGCAGATACCTCCAAAGTCCTACCACTGCAAGTCTCAAGTCTAATGACTCTCCTCTCGCAGTCTATGATAGCTCTGTATGTGGATAGCCAATCCATCCCTAAGATCATCCCATACCCCGAGAATCCCAAAACGTAGGCGTCACAGTCAAACTCTACGCCTAGGATAAAGATTTTCAAACCCCTACAAATCATAGATAAGTGTGATGATCCTCCAATGGGGTTTGAAACAATAATGGGATCTACTACTAATGATATTTCCAAGTGCAAACAATCTACTAGAGAGCTAGAGATAAAAGAATGTGATGCTCCATAATCAAATAAAGTCCGAATAGGAAAATCAAATATAGAAATCAAACCTTCAAGTGTGACTTTCCTACCTCTATCTGGAATGCTACTGGAAGGTGTTGTGTCTAACGCCTGAATCTTCACAACTGGTGCACTCGCTCCTTGGGGACAACTCCTACTCATATGACCAGGTTGCCCACAAGTATAACACTTACCCTTCATCTTCTCCTTCCAGCAATCCTTGGCCACATGTCCAACCTTCCCACAAACATGGCATTTTATTCCTTTCTTAATCTGCTTCTGAGGACCATCACCTTTCTTCTTCTTATTCTTTTCCCACCACTTCTTCTTTGGACCTTCTGACTTAACCTCCTCTTTAGACTCTCCTTCCTTGACCGTATCTGACATAAGCACCATCTCAACCAAAGACTCATAAGTAGCTATCATCGGTACATGAGTCAGCAATAATCCCTGAAGGGGTTGGTTCAATACCTTCGCAAACTTCATAGCTTTCTTGTGCGCCATGTTCACCAAGTCCATACCAAACCGCGACAGCTCATTGAATTGATTGATGTACTCCTTGACAGATAAACTCCCTTGCTTTAAATTGATAAACTTTTCCAACTGAACGCTCTCTTCTGCCTAAGATAGAAACTTCCTATCGAATCGCTCCCAAAATCCATCCCAAGTAATATTCCTTCCTTCCAACTCAATCACCTCCCACTAATAAGATGCCTCCTCCTTCAACTGCCAAGCGGCTAGCTGAACTCGCTGCTGACCATCTAATCCCAAAAGACCAAAAATCCTCTCTGTGTCCCTAAACCATGCTCTCGCCTCCACAAAAGTCTCCTTGCCAGAAAAAGTATTCCCGCCCAAACTCGCAAAATCTTTACAAAGCGTAGAGAAATTGATGGCGGTAGGTGGGTTGATGGGATTCCCATCTGCTGGTGCAGAATTGGGCGCAGGCCTGTGCACCTCTAGAGTCGTGGCTTGTAGGTACCTACGAAACCAGGCTGGGACAGGAATGTCCTCAGGAAGTTTCGGGGCATCAGCCATACTACGAAAAGAAAAAGATAGTTTAGGAAAGAGTCAAAGGGAGATTGAACTGGACTTATGAGGGGATTTTTTATTAAAAATTCTTTTATACTTAAAATCATTTCCAAAAGTTCTCTTTTTAAAAAAAGTTATTTTGAAAAATACTTTACTTTCAAAAATAAATTTTTGGAATCATGTAACCTTAGGCTCTGATACAAAGTGTGACACTCCCACCCCTTAATATACCCAAAAGGGCACATTAAAAGGCATGGTGCATTGTAGGTATAACAGGAACTAATAGAGACTAAGATCCACAAGACAAAAATAGGTAAAAACAGCGGAAACTAAACAAGTATTAGTAAAAACAAAGCCTTAGAATTAATTCATAAATAAGTTAAAAGCCAAATACAACATTCCAAACCCATAGTGCCTTATGAAATAAAACTTCAAAGTCTCAGAATCAGAGTATGTAATATCCCTAATAAATAAACCAGTGCATACAAGAACAACAATTGAAAAAAAAAGTACATAGAAGAAGTCTCCTCCAAGAAGAAGTCCAAGCTGCAGCAATCTACTAGCTTCTTCCTTGATTGCCTAAAAGGGGAAAAAGGAAGAAATAGGGGAGTGGGTCAGACTAAAAGTCTGGTGAATGATAGTAATTACTAGAGTCTTTAAGCAAGATAAAAGTAATAGACTCTACAACAGTTCTAGCTTAAATAAGGATAACAAAGAAAATAGGAAAGAGATAAACTGGAAATAAATACGATTAAATATTGCTCAAGATTGGTTAAATTTGATTGCTTGCACTGGTTCTGATTTAATTAGGCTGAATTCCTAATTCTGTAGTTAGGATGTGACCCTAATTCTACCCTTTTTGATCAGCCTGCTACTCCATAGACCTTTCTGTGGACCAGCCGCTATATAACTCCCTGCATAGTAGCCAATGGTATCTATGGAAGATGCACAGAGCAACTACTGTGGACCCAGACGACATATATAGCTCCCTACATAGAAGGCAATGGTGTCTACTAAGACACCATACTAAGCGCTTGGAACTCATAGCTACAACTGAGCACCCGAATGGAAGTCGCACGCGTAACTGCCACCATGCCCATGCTACCTTTTGCTCCACCTATTGGGTCTTCTTATTACCTCCAACATACAGCATAGCGTGCCCCTCATCTCACTTCAGGCTAATGTTAGATCGCCATGTGTCCATAGAAAAATAGGGGAAATGCTGTTGGTACTGGCCCTTCATCCAAACAATATCTAGTTGCACCCCTTATCCAAATCCCCGTAATTTGGACTTCCATTTGACCAATTACTACCATTCTTAGCATAAGCGTGGCCTAGGGAATGCTATTTGGTATAGGTCTTACTTTCATCTTTGCTTATTAACTTAGATAAATTATTTAAATAAGTCTTTATTACCATTTTTACTTTCTACGCTTATTAATTTATCCCAAGTCTTAAAATAAGCCTCGTTCTATTTCTTTTTCTTTTCTTATTATAACTTACGTTATAATCATGCTTATTACTTAACTCAAGTTCTAAGTGTGAAAATAACTTCTTTCATCTTTTACTTCATTTAGTTATAACTATGCCAATTTTCTTTAATTAGTCCAATTCTAATTACAATTTGGCGTAAATTCAGTCCAATTCCATTCTTTATTACAGTCTCCATAATTTACATCTTATTTTCTTCATTTAATATTCTTATAAAATCCATATCTGCAATTAATTTAATCTAATCCATATGCATAGAAAAGGGGAATGAAGAGAATAGACGCTTGCATAAAATCCAAAACGTCGAAAAGATGTAAATAAGAAATAAATAACAGTAAATAAACTTACATACTATAAATAGACTGTAAATTAATAAAAAGCTATGCTTAATGGTAATAAACTATAATTAACAGAAATAATACTAAAATTACTGAAAGGAATAGCTGAATAGACTGAAAATAGTTAAAAACTGTAAATAATTACTGAAAAAGGCTATTCCAAAAATCGTAGTAAAACTAGAGCTATTGGAAACCCTATTATTTTAAATTACTTAAAGAAATCTTAAAATAATTACAATCACCCACCTTCGGTCCTAAGCTTTTTCTTTGGTCTTCCCGGATCCACTTGGAGTTGTAAAATAATTTTTATTAAAAAGATTCTCTCCTTGGAAAATTATTCCTTTTAGGGTCCTTCCTAAAAAGCTGAACCCAAGCAGAGAAAATCTAGAATGAGAAAAAGTGTTAGGTCTAGGGGTCTATTTATATATGTAGAAGTGGATCTCGGACCATTGGATATGGAGATTAAATAGGATGCAACCACGTCATAGGCTGAATAGGAGCCATCGGATGCAGCAATGGAGGGACTGGATTAAACAAAACGGTGCAAATGACGTGTTCTGACATCTCTAATTCGTTCGAACGAATTCTCATTCATTCGCCTGCCAAATTACAAGGTGGGTCGACCGGTCGGTCGACCGCCCACTTTCCCAGGTCAACCGGCCGGTCGACCTGACCGTGTATTAATTTTATTTTATTTTCGTTATATTTCTGCTTATTTTGTTTCTTTTATAACTTGGTCATATTAGCTCGGTTTCTGACGTTCTATATATGGAATTTGACCAGAAAATTACCACGTACACAATGTTGCAACTTTCGTGGCTTAATTCTGATCATTTCACAAAGTTATTTTATTATTTAATTAATTAACAAATTAATTATTATGGGTTAAATTTTGGGTTGTTACAAACTTCCACTCCTTTCGAATCTAGATCATCTATAGTTCCAGCTTTACCTTTCACTCCAACCAAGGCCAAGCCAGTCGGTGATTTTTGAATCTCAACCCGGTAAAACATCAACCACCTCCAAGTCTAAGGATCATAAGTGACCCACCGGAGCAGGTACCTTCAAAGTTGTCGACCAAGTCACTTCAAAACATTTGCATTCAACATGGCATCCTTGATCATGACGTTCATTTGCTGACGAGAGGAAAGATTGCTCACAATCCTTCTCAAGGTATCACAGCTTGTAATCGCTATATATGTCTCAGTGGTGCCATCCCAATGTTTAACTCATTTCTGAGTCACTTCTTGCAAAAGATTGGACTTGCTTCATTCCAAGTCCATCCTAATGGATATGTATTATTGAGCTAATTGTATGTTCTTTTCATGGATAAATTCTCATGACCTCCGATGTTCAACGAGTTGGCATACCTTCTACTATTCAAGAGAAGGTAGGATTGCCTGCCCTATGTTATCGTTGAGGCCTGGAGAGGTTGTAAGGTCATCGAAGGATTGCATAGATGTTCTGCCTTCAAGAATGAGTATTTCTTCATGCGTTGCCCGAATGGATTCAATCGCCTATGGCTTATTGGGAGTAAGATCTTTTTTCTTTTGTTTATCTCATGTGGAGTTTCGATGTTTCTAACTTAGTATATGTCCCTTTGAAGTCCTACCGAGATGTGTCCGCAAAGAAGAGTATAAGAAAAGCTCAAGGATTTAAAGGCCATGGCAATGAGCCGACGGACCTTTGGATTCCTTCTGATAGATGAAAACTTACAGGAATATAGGCCGCATCACCTGGGTAGATCTGCTGACGCTAAGTCTCCAATGCTAAGTAGCTCTAGAAAAAACACCCATTCGACTACCTTGACTCGTAACTTCGATCGAGTACAACTTAAAGAAGTTCCCGAGGTTATTGTAGATTTACCTACCAAAGAAGATATCCCAAGGGATAGAAATGAAACAGGTAGAATATCCCAAATCTAAAAAGGAAATCGAACAAATTCAAAGGAGAGATAGGAAACAACCAATGATTTTAGAGGAGGAAGAAGCTACAGACAACAACGACGATAGTGGCTTTCATGCCACCAAGGAAGGAAATGAGTCCTATGGTGAATTACCGGAAATGAGCCTCATTCTTCCCGATTTGCCTCCTCTATAACCACTAATTCTTGAAGCATTAAGTCCTGAGATGCCCATTTCATCTCCTTTAGAGCACTTAGCCATTAGGACTTCTTAATCACCTAGAGATCAAGTTACCAAAACTTCGATGGGAGGTACGATGCATTCGTGCCCTCTAGGAGACATCTCCATTAACTTAAGCGAATCTATAGACTTTTCAATTAGTGAGATGACAGATGAGAATAGTTTTGATATCAACCTATCTCTAGATGTTTTCATAACTGAAGGTAGAGAGACTCCAACTTTGAAATCATGCTAATACAGTTGGTAGAGTATATAGGGGATCATCGGCACTACACACTCCACTTTAAAACCACGGACACACATTTTGCATCAAGTAAAGCTTTTAGAGTATTAATGTTAATTTCACACTTCTTTATTTTTGTTTTATGTTCCATAGGTTGTCGGCTATTAAGCTAGCTACACCAACACTCCAGCTCTTATAAAGATCAAACTTCGGGTTTGGTTAAGTGATCCTATCATGAGACTGATCAAGAAAGAAGGAAGAGAAAGGATAGAGAAGCTAAAGATGAAACCGCTATTTAGAGAGAGACTGTAGGAGGGAGGAGAAGAGAAGGTGGGATGATGAAGGTGTTACCCATGGTGATACTCTCAAGCACCACAAGAATTCACATTATCGTCGTAGGACTGCATCATCCATTACTCCTCCTCGCAGCAAAGTTCGGACTGCTAGAATGTAGGAAATCCCATCCTTCCAGGCCATAAGTATTGTTGATGCTCCTTCTTCTTCTAAGTGTGGTGAGAAGTACATATGTCCATGGGTCCTCCTCGGCTTTAGGCTGTTTCCCCACATCTCTTTTTGCATAGGGTTAAACTCGATCAGACTATAAAGCCTACTAAAAGAGCTGCTTCACTTAGAAATCTTAAGACAGTCTACGAGGACTTGGAAGCTGGGTTTGAATGGCAACGTCTTGTACGAGCTCTCTCTGACGTGAACCGAATCAACTACTAATAATTTCTTTCATTTTAGGTAGAAAGGGATGGTCACGATAAAATGATCAAGGATCATGATAACGAGATAGCCCAACTAAAACTTGATAGAGACACTGCCTTGATGGAAAAGTTTGCATGTGACAAGCTACTGATAGAAGCAAATTGATCCCACGAAAGATCGCTCTTGATTAAAGATCAACTTAAAGATGCTAATGTTGAGTCATTTAAAAAAAAGGAGAAAACCAGCAAGGGAGAAAATGCTATCAAGGCCGAGGATCAAACAATCGCTAAATAGACCGACAAACTTACTCCATTCGATTAGAATGCAATATTGGTCAAAGAAAGGGAATAAGTCAAGTCTGACAAGCTGGTAGTCAATATTGACCACCTGGTTACTCGGTTGGAAATTTCGGACCTTCAAAAGGCTTACGACAACATGATAACTTAGATGGATGCTACCGTACTTCACTTATATACTTGCACTATCATAAATAAGGGAAGTTTGAAGTGGTTAGGAGATAACTATCCCTGAACTCTTGCCACTATTTGGGATGAAGTATTAGTCAGGTCAGAGCGAGCTGGTACATGCGTATGGGGAGGAATTAATGGCTACCTACCTCAGTTCTGAAAACATAGACTTTCTTGCCGCCGGCCAGGAGATTATGAAGGAAGGGAGGGATAACGCTACTATTAAAGCCACTGCTAAGGCTCATGCTAGTTCGAGCTCTTTGGGTTAGGGAGAAACATCTGCTCCTAGATCTCAAAAGCTAGTAGCGACTGTTCCCACATCTATAGGGGTTAGCTCTACAACCTCCTAAATTCGCTTTCGACTTCTGAAGCCCTACATGATCCGTATATCCCCCCCCCACCATTGAGCGACCTACTAATATGGAAACTAGTAAAGGTGCTTTTGAAGTTGAAGTCCCTAATAGATCTCCTAGTTCAGGTATTTCTTTTATCCCCCTGCTACTCCAAAAGCTTTAGTTCACTCTTTAATCCATTACTAAACTATACAACTGCATTTCCTAACTTGTAGGCCACTCGTCTCTCCCACCTCCTCCTCTAGTTATATCGGGCTCAGGAACCGTTGTCATATTTATTACTTCCACCACTTCTCCAAAGTGGCTTCAGGTTCCATACCCATTTCAAGTTCCGGTCTTAGATCGAATTCCGAGTAGACAAAAACACTATAGAACTTAGAGGATGTCTTTGTATCCCAAGAAGTAGACATGATGATCATTGGTGAGATGGATCTAAACGATAAGAAGACAATGGTGGAGAGAATTGAGAAGGAGAAAGAGGGGCTGCAAATGAAGAGGGAAAAGGAGAAAGTGGAATGCATGACTCCAACTGCAATCAAACTCCACGGGTCCAAGGATGGAGGCGCTGTTGGTGGAGGATCTAAGGGGTCTGGCCCAATAGTAGGAGGAAAGTCTGCACCCTTGGAGGGTGTCATTGCCCTTGGTAAGGAAATCAAGAGGAAGAATATTCCAACCCGTCTAGGCAAGGACGGTAAAGATAGCCACGGTGGAAAGAAGTGATGATGTGATTGAATGCTGGTAGAGTGGAGTGCTTATGGTTTTTGTATGTTTTTGTGTCGATCGAGTCTATATAGAGTCTGTACTTTTGTTTTTTGCTCTATTTTCATGTCAGTGAAGTCTGGATTTTGCTTTTTGATATCTAAAACAAGCCGAGGTTGTGATAGTTCGGCCCCTGTTGTTTGTCCATATAAATAGAATGATATTAATAATGAAAGAATATCATTTCTACTATAATCTCTCTTGTGTACTTTTCCTATATTCTATATAATATGCTAATTCCATTGCATTCATATATAATATGATTTCCAGTTCTACACTTTCCATATTATACATTGCTATTTTGTGTGATGTGTTTATTTACCGCAACTCTATGCATGTAAATTGAGTAACTTGCTTATTTACCGTATCTCTGTACTTGTAAATAATACTCCTATAGTTATATAGCATATTATATTACTTAGCTCTATTGTGATTTGTCAAAATACTCCATTCGGCATAACATAACTATAGTGTATCTCGGTTTATCCAACTTTGTGTCTGCTTTCAATTTAAGCTCAGTAGAGCTAATCTCGAGCAAGTGCTAATGTGTGCCCCCACTCCGTAGGGCTGGTTACTCCGAACTCTAGATTGAGCACTCGGGAGATCATATAATCTTGGGCAACTGTTCTGCTGCCACTGGTCTGGATTGCGTGATAGCTCCTATCTCAGGGAACTTGTATTTCCATTGCTTGGTTTCGAGCATTTAATTCCTTGACTGTGATTGAGTTTTTCCAATTTTAATATTGAGATCCTATCCGTATATCGGTTTTTTCTCTGGGAATTTACAACAGTTCAAATCCTTGGAATTTCCTTCAATGTCGCCTATCTCCGACAAATGTCAAGTTTTAATAGTTATGAGTTGATTTCCCAACCAATTTGGCGATTTACAGTTTCCTAGCAACGCTGGGGCAATGCTGGTACTTAAAAGATAGGGATCGATCGTCATAGTCGATCTGACGGTTTAGACTGTATGATACTGTTGGAACAATGCTGATTTCCAACAATCCTTCAACTGAAATACTTTCTCGAATTGCCAGGGCAATGTCGGTACTAAGGAACTTTGGATGAGCTCTTTATGTTATTGAGGAAACATCGGTTACTAGAGAATAGAAGGATTTCCCAACGTTGTCGAGGCAACACTAGTACTTCAGAAATCTGGAATCAATTTTTGCTGTTGATCTAGCGGTTTGGGGGTCTACATTTCCTATTCGGAGATTGGGAAGTATTTTCTCGGTCACATGGGACATATGTGTATTTCTTGCAAGAACATGGTTCTATCGGTTCAAGAAGCAACGTGTGGCTCATTGGTTGTGCATATGGAGATTGCTTACAAAAACGCAGTTCCATCAGTTCAAAAAATGACTTGTGACTTATTTGTGGCGCAAAGAGAGATTGCTTATAAGAATGCACTTCTACCAGTTCAAGAAGCAACATGCGGCTTCTTAGTTGCACATAGGGATATATCCTTCCTGATATTGCCAGCGCAATGCCAGTTTTTAGAAGGTGTGGATCGATTTTCACTGTCGATCCGACGGTTTGAGTCAATTTTCCCCATCAACTCGGTGGTTTGGATCTTCCCGACATTGCCAGAGCAACACCGATTCTCAAAAGATTTGAATCATTTTCTCCATCGATCTGGCAGTTTGAGTCGATTTTCCCCATTGACTCGGTGGTTTTCTTACAAGAACGATGTTCTATTGGTCCAAGAAGTGAGATTTATTAATAAAATAGAAGGAAAGGCAAGTCCTACCTATTTACAATGCCCTTAGTGTCCCCCGGTGGTTTATTTGCGAAAATAGAAAATACATAGATATATTGTATGTAGTAGTGCCAGAGCGATTCGCTATTCCAAGCACGTGGAATCGGAATTCCATCAATTGTCATTAGCTTGAATGTTCCATCTCCAAGTTTCTAGCCGATTACATAAGCTCCTTCCTAATTCGGACCAAGTGCCCTCGTACATGGAAAGATCCGTTTCAGGACGAGATCTCCCACTTCGAAGGTGCAGTTGTGTACCTTGGTATTGAAGTGTCATGCCACTCTTTTCTAGAGAGCACCAGTTCTTAGCTCAGCTTCCTCTTGCTTCTCATCGATCCGATCAAGTGACTCGAGCAGCAGTTGCTCGTTTTCTCTTTGGATGAAGTGTCTTCTATAATAAGAGAGGAGCCCAATTCCATTGAGATCATAGCTTCTAAATCATATGCCAAAGCAAAAGATGAGAGCTCGGTCGTTGACTTGTGTGTCGTTCTGTAATCCCATAGAGCAAGCGAAAGCTCACCAACCCAATTTCCTTTAGCTTTTGTCAGCCGTTTCTTTATAATGGATTTAATGATGTTGTTCACTGTCTCCACTTGCCCATTTTCCTATGGGGGTGCTACCATAGAAAATCTCTTCTCGATTTGGTAACACTTGCAGAACTCTTTAAATTTAGCACTCTCAAACTGAGTTCCATTGTCAGTATTATTTTCTGTAGTACTTAAAGCTTGCAAATAATGTTTTTCATTAATCACTTTTTTCATAGTAATTATTGCAAGCAGTTCCGCTTTGGCCCATTTTCTAAAATAATCAACTGCAAAGATAGCATAATTAGCTCCTCCTTTTGCTATTGGTAGTACTCCAATTAAGTAGATTCCCCAGATCGCAAACGACCAAGGGCAAGCCATTTGCGCAACTTCTGTATATAGGGTTCTTGGAGTTTTTGCAAATCTTTGGCATTGATTACACCATCTGAATTAATCTGCTACATCTTGGTTTATTATCAGCCAGAAATATCCAAAGTAGACAGATTTCTTCGTAAGTGTTTGCCTCCCGACATGGCCACCGCAGCTGCCTTCATGGATCTCCATAAGGATCGTCCTAGCTTCATCTTCGACTACACCCCTAATCAAAGGTGAAGAGAAACCTCTTCTATATAGCATTTCATCCTGCATTATAAATCATGGTGCCTTCTGAAGAAGCTTCTTTCATTCATTTCTGCCTCTGGGGAGCATTCCACTGAGCAAGTAGCCTTGATTGGTGTTATCCACGATTCTTTCTCTTCCATAATCTGTAGAACCATATCTACATCCATCTGATATATGCTTCGAGTTGTCAACACTTCAATTGGAACCAATCCCATTGATTGTGCATCTCCAGAATAGGCAAGTTTGGCTAAGTAATTGGCCTTCATGTTCTGCTCTTTGGGAATATGAGTTATCGTGTAATGTCTGATGTCGTTGAGCAATTCTCATGCTTTTGACAAATAAGGAGCAAGATTTTCTCCCTTAGCTTGGTATTCCCTTTTTACCTTATAGACAACTAGCTGAGAGTTGTTGTAGATATGCAGAGCTTTTATTCATAGTTCTTTCACAATTTTCAGTCCTACCATTAACGCCTCATACTCCATATCATTATTAGTAGTAGGAAATTCCAATCTTAGAGCATAGAAGATGGGTCGTACTTTAGGAGTCTTAAGCACGACTCCCGATCTTGAGCAAAACTCGTTTGTTGTGCCATCAACAAATAACTTCCATTGCAATACCACGACCGCAGTATCTTCCTCCTCGTCATCTCGAATCATAAACTCGATGATGAAGCCAGCAAGCGCATGTCCATTAATTGCTCTTAAGGGATGATAAGTTTTGTCATATTGACTTAACTCAATGTTCCATTTTAGAAGTCATCTCGGAGTCTCGGGTTAGTAAACTACTTGCTTCAAAGGTTGATCCATCAACATCTTTATTGGCAACAATGTGACACCTGGCCCCTATACCCATGCCATCCAAGAGCAATACTAAATTTAAATTTTTTTTTACGAACTGCTAAAAGCAGCCCAAAATAAGAAAATTGGGCTGCATCAGTGCAGCTCCGTTGGGCTGCGAATAAATAGCCCACCTAGCTGTGTACATGCAGCCCATCGGGGATGCAGGTTGCAGCCCTCCAGGGCTGCAACCCTATAGGCTGCAGAGGGCTGTTGCTCTATTAACTACAGTCCCGCGGGGAAGCAGGTTGGCTGCAGTCTTCATGGTTGCAGCCCTTTGCTAGCTGCGGCCTGGCTACAGCTGTAGCCTCAGCTACGGCCTAGCTGCAGTCTGCCTACAATCTACTGCAGCTGTAGAGGCTGCAGACTGCAGCCTCTACTGTAGCTACAGAGGCTGCAACTGTAGCCTGGCAGCTTCAAAGACTGCAGTCTTACTACTGCAGCCTGACTGTAGCTGAGCCAGGTGCAGCCTAGCTGCGGCTGCAGCTAGCCCCGCGGTTTTGCTGAAATTTTTTATTTTTTTCTCAAAATTTTTTTTCCTCTTTTTTCCTTTGTACATTTCAGCATGTAAGTTACATGTATCAATAAGTTTTATCATTTTCCATCAAACTTTGAGAGTATTTCCAACAATCATCAACAATTCAACCAAACTATTATACAAAACCGACCTAGATTAAATGAACAACAAATAATGAGGTTCTAATTTCAAAAATTTCATCATTTTTTCCGTAATTTTATTATGCAACAAATTTTCTTTGCCTTCACCCAACAATTAGGCATTGAATGATATAACATAGATAGGGAAGTATCTAAACTCCACTCACCTAAAACGCCAAAATAGAACTTTTAAGCTATAGGTTAGCTAGCTCTTGTATCACTCCTCCTTCTCTTTTCAATTACTAACAAAAAGCAAAAAAAACCCTAAATAGCTATTCCTAAAAATAGAAGGAAAGAGACATAATAGAATTGATTTAGGGATACTTACAGTTGGAATTGGGAATCTCCTTCTTTATATTTTCAATTCTTTTTTTTTCTTCTTAAATGGTAGGATTGAAAAGGTTGAGTTGTGGAGAGTTTTTTTTCTATTTGAGATAGGAATGTACGTATAGTTTGCAGAAGTAAGAAATGAGAGGGGTGAGAAGTATTTTTATCATGAAGCCCCTCTCTAGAATATTCTCCAAAAATACACCTTTAATTTATTATTATTATTATTATTATTATTATTATTATTATTAATAAAACATAATCATTTTATTCTGTCTTTAGTCTAGATTTTTATGTTTAACCCTATTTTATTCACTTTCTAAACCTTTCTTGTAAAATATCTTACATAATGTATTTTTTTTCCATTTCATATAAAACATTTATTTTCTTTCTCTCTTTTTTTTAAATGAAAACTAACATAAATCTTTCTTTTATTTTACTTTAACACACATTTTACATTTAATTGAATGTTTTTTTCCTTACTGTAATTCTTTCATTGAAAATGTTTAAAATTTAACAAACTTTTTAAATATATTTTTTTCCTTTCATTTCTTTTTTTAAAGGTAGTTCATTTATTAAAATAAATTACATTACCACTAAAAGAGACAAAATCTATAACGCGAAATAAAAGTAAATGAATTCGTTAGCATTTATTTTCCCCTCAACCATATTAATATTATATTTCCATTTTATTTTGTTTTGTTTCCATTTATTTATTATTTCATTTTTTTCAAAAAAATATTTAAATAATTATTATTACCAAATTAATTATCAATTTATTAGTTGATTCCCAATTTTGGTATCCCAAAAATGGGGTTGTTACAGACTTCCTCCCTTATAAAAATTGCGTCCTTGCAATTTCTACATAAGGGATATATCTGTAACTTTAATAGTTGATTCAACTCTAAGAGAATAAGACATACCTTACTCGAGTGCCAAACAATTCAAGATAATGCCTCTACATTGACTCCTGTGTCTCCCAGGTGTTATCCTTTGGATTACTCGACCATTGCACCCTGACTAGAAGAATGACCTTACTACGAAGCTTCTTCATCTCCGAGGCAATAATACGAATAGGCTCTCGAGTATATGTCATGTTAGGAGCGATCTCAAGCTGCTGCAACTGCTTTAGCTCTATCACCTCCTCGGAATCCCTTAAACACTTTCTTACGTGTGACACATAAAAGACGTTGTGCACACTCGATAAGTGTTCAGGCAGAGCAACTCTATAGACCAGCTTCCCAATCCCCTCCATAATAGGATAGGGTCCAATAAATCTACGAGCAAGCTCACCGGTCTTGCTGAACCTCATTACCCCTTTCAAAGGAGTAATCTTCACAAATACATGATCTTCGACACTAAACACCAAGTACTTCCTTCTTCTATCTGCATAGGACTTTTGTCTATCCTCTGCCTCCTTCATCCTTCCCTTGATCACTTCTACCTTCTCTGAGGCTTCCCATACAGTGTCAGGACCAAGCACCAACTTATCTCTGGTCTCTAACCAGCATATAGGAGATCTACATGATCTTCCATACAGTGCTATGAAAGGAGCCCTATCTATACTGGGCTGAAAGTTGTTATTATATGCAAACTCTGCCAAGTATAGGTAGTCCTCCCAACACCCTCCAAAATCCAAAATACAAAAGTGCAACAAATCATCCAATATCTTATTGATTCGCTCAGTTTGCCCTTCAGATTGAGGATGATAGGCTGAGCTAATATTCCGATTGTGGGTCCATAACCCATAGGTCCCAGGATCGAAACCTGGCTCGGATACCAACAATGTGACGCCCGGCCCTTATACCCATGCCATCCCAGAGCAATACTAAGTATTACAGTCGGCAAGCACGGAGAATGGGACTCAATAGGGCTAAATTATGTACTCACTCCCTTGAACTAACTCTGGCATGAAAGTTTTTAAGAACTTTTAACTTATCATTCGTGCTCTGTCTCGGTTCAAAGCAATGATACAAGAAAAAAAAATTCCCAGGCACATAATACAGAACATAATGGAAAATAAAACTAAGCACAACAATAACAGCATAATACATATCATAATAGTAATGTTCATAATACATAGTCCATGATACATGATACCACTCCCAAAATGCATAATAGCATACATACCATAATAGAATACTAACTACTACCAAGTCCAAAGCTTCATAGTCCAAAACCCTAAAACATGGAAAAGGATAAGAGTGCTGCTACAGTTCACGCAAACCTAACCTTCCAACAAATCCTCAGACTGACCCGAGGATTATAAAAACAAATCACACGGGTCAGACTATTTCTAGTGTGAGTGAATTGGGATCTATTGACAATGAACAATTTAATCAACATAATAGGTAAGATGTGCCACATGTATAAGTCAATATGGGGCATATGTGTGTGTACCATATATGGCAAAAAAAATTAGTTTCATAAGCGTCTCATTATAAATAAGTAATAATTTTATGCCAAAAGTATCATATGTAACTCAATACTATACAAACTCCAATTATCATATGTAAAGCAATATGATAATAAATAAGTTCGCACACACATTCTCCAAAGATACTAGGTTTTCCAAATCAAATTTAGCATTTTACATTATTATAAAAAAATGTAATAAGATGGAAAAAATTGCACTATGGGAATTATGGGATAAATATAACACGACTCATAAAATATACCAAATAAACAAACGCTAGTATTGTAAAATCACAGTGGTAGAGCTCGAGCACGCGCGGAGACATCAGCACCGTCACATACTCATAACACCATAACGCACCTAGCGATCAACCCAGGATAAGCAAGGCGGTCTATGGTGAAGGCCATATGCTACCCATTCACGGAACTACACAAGATTGGTGGTAGAAAAATAAAATTTAATCCGCGACCCGCCGATCCATCATAGTCCGCGACCCGCCGATCAGGAATCCCGATCGAAAAATAAAATTTCCCTTTTGTAGTAGACCGTTGACCAATTGGTGGTAGAATGGTATATGACATACCACCGATTCAGGTAGCAATCCTGAATTATGTCAGCCAAGATGGAGTTTTGGCCCATTGATACGACAGAGTCCAATCTATCCCAACCCAAAATCAAAGATATTTAAAATATATTATTTTATTATAAAATTATGCCATAAAATCCAAAGTGTTTATAATGTCAAAATAATTTTTGAAATAAAAATCAACCATGGCAACATTCTCCAAAAATCCATTATTTAACCCAGTATATTTCTCATTAATTAAATAAAGATTAGTGAAACACTTGTTCATATATGGAAATATAACTAAATCGCAGTTTTGCATTAATACACAAGTACCCCATAATACTTATGCATCAAGTTGAAACATAAAAACCTTCATTTATTGGATTAAAATTCTTTAAAGCCCGTTAAGCCAAGAAAAATCCATAACTATTTATTAAATTTAAAAACAAAACTATACATGTTTTTAGTGTAAAAAAAGCTTTTAAAATTTTAAATAAAACTTACTTCTCATTCAAAACAAGCATTGATCGAAATCATAAAAAAAATTCCAAAAAAAATTTAACTTAAATTTTTTTTCCGAACTGCTAAAAGCAGCCCAAAATAAGCAAATTGGGCTGCATCAATGCAGCTCCGTTAGGCTGCGAATAAACAGCCCACCTGGCTGCGTACATGCAGCCCATTTGGGCTGCGGGCCTACAGGTATGCAGCCCTCCAGGGCTGCAACCCTGAAGACTGCAGAGGGCTGCAGCCCCGCGGGGCTGCATCCTACAGCCCTAAGGGCTGCTGCTCTGTTGGTTGCTGCGCTACGGGGCTGCAGCCTTCCTGGCTCCAGCCAAAATGTGGCGCCTGACTTCTATACCCATGCCCACCAAGAGCAATACTAAGTATTACTGTCGGAAAGCATGTAGATTGGGGCTTAATAGGGCTAAATGTTGTACTCGCTCCCTTAAACTAACACTGGCACGAAAAATTTTAAGAACTTTTAACTTACCATTCGTGCTCAGCTCGGTTCGAAGCAATGATACAAGAAAAGAATTTCCCAGGCACATAATTCAGAATATAATAGAACATAAAACTCAGCACAAAAATAACACCATAATACATATCATAATAGTAATGTCCATAATACATAGTCCATAATACATGATTCCACTCCCAAAATGCATAATAGCATACGTACCATAATAGATTACTAACTACTACTAACTCCAAAGCTTCATAGTCTACAACCCCAAAACGTGGAAAAGGATAAGAGTGCTACTACAGTCCATCCAAACCTAACCTACCAACAAATCCTCAGACTAACCCGAGGATTATAAAACAAATCACATGGTTCAGACTATTTCTAGTGTGAGTGAAGTGAGATCTATGGACAATGAACAATTTAATCAACATAATAGGTAAGATGTGCCACATGTATAAGTCAACATGGGGCATATGTGTGTGTACCATATATGGAAAAAAAATTAGTTTCATAAGCGTCTCATTATAAATAAGTAATAATTTTATGCCAAAAGTATCATATGTAACTCAATACTATACAAACTCCAATTATCATATGTAAAGCAATATGATAATAAATAAGTTCGCACACACATTCTCCAAAGATACTAGGTTTTCCAAATCAAATTTAGCATTTTACATTATTATAAAAAATGCAATAAGATGGAAAAATTGCATTATGGGAATTATGGGATAAATATAACACGACTCGTAAAATATACCAAATAAACAGATACTAGTATTGTAAAATCACAGTGGTAGAGCTCGAGCTCGTGCGGAGACATCAACACTGTAACCTACTCATAATGCCATAACATACCTGGCAATCAACCCATGATAAGCAAGACGGTCTAAGGCGAAGGCCGTATGCTACCCATTCACGAAACTACACAGAGGGACCCCTCGTCTCCATCCATCATAGACCATGAACTACCGATCGGGAATCCCGATCGAAAAATAAAATTACCCCTATGTAGCAAACCGTTAACCATTTAGTGGTAGAAGGGTAAATGGCATTCGATTGATTCAGGTAGCGATCCTGTATCAGGTCGGCCAAGATGGAGTTTTGGCCTATTGGTACGACACAGTCCAATCTATCCCAACCCAAAATCAAAGAGATTTAAAATATATTATTTTATTATAAAATTGTGCCACAAAATCCAAAGTGTTTATAACATCAAAACACTTTTTGAAATAAAAATCAACCATGGCAACATTCTCCAAAAATCCATTATTAAACCTAGAATATTTCTCATTAATTAAATAAAAATTAGTGAAACACTTGTTCATAGATGGAAATATAACTAAACCATAGTTTCACATTAATACACAAGTACCCCATAATACTTATGCATCAAGACGAAACATAAAAACCGTCATTTATTGGATTAAAATTGTTTAAAGCCCATTAAGCTAAGAAAAATCCATAACTATTTATCAAATTCAAAAACAAAACTATACATGTTTTTAGTGTAAAAAAAGCTTTTTAAATTTTAACTAAACTTACTTCTCGTTCAAAACAGGCACTGATCGAAAACATAAAAAAATTTCCTAAAAATAATTTAATTTAAATTTAATTTTTTTTCTGAACTGCTAAAAGTAGCCCAAAATAAGCATATTGGGCTGCATCAGTGCAGCTCCGTTGGGCAGTGAATAAACATCACACCTTGTTGCATACACAACCCGTTTGGGCTGCAGGCCTACAGGTTTGTAGCCCATTTGGGTTGCAGGTCTGCATCCTTCCAGGGCTGCAACCCTGGCTGCATCCTATAGCTTTGAGGGTTGCTGCTCTGTTGGCTGCAGACCTGCGTGGCTACAGGTTGGTTGCAGCTTTCCTGGCTGCAACCAATGGAAAGTACGGTCGTAGCTTCCATAATGCTACAGGCAGTATGCCATTTTTTCCAACTTCAGGTAGTTTCATTCAGCTTTGGGAAACCATTTGATGGTGTATCGGACTAGTCGCTAAAGCCTAGCCTCCTCACGCAAAAGCATAGAACTTAGCACATAGGTAAATACTACCAAATAAATGAATACATCTTCTCCATCCGCTTGTTTAGATAGAACCAGTAGTGTCTCCATATATCGGAGTAGCTCTTCATAAGCAGTCTGGCAGTCTTGATTCCATTCAAAGTTCTTCTTACCCTTCTTCAGTGCGTTAAAAAATGGTATACACTTATATGTCACTCTAGAGATGAATCGGCTCAATGTTGCAACTTTTCCATTTAAGATCTGTAGCTCCTTCTTCATTATGGGGGCTATGACATTGTGTAAGGCGACGATCTACTTTGGATTAGCCTCGATGCCTTTTGCATTTCATGATAAAAATAAGGAATTTTCTAGAAGCGACATCGAATGAACACTTTAGCGGATTCAATCTCATTCTATACTTCCAAAGGGTCTCAAAAATCTTCGAGAGATAATCCAGATTATTTCTAAACATGCATGACTTTACGAGCATGTCATCCATATATACTTTCATTGTTCATCCAATCTGATTCTTGAACATTATGTTCAAAAATCTTTGGTAAGTAGCTCCGACGTCCTTTAGATCGAATGGCATCACTCGGTAATAGTACAGTCTTAAGTCAGTAATGAAGCTAGTCTTTTTCTGATTGGGCTCGTGCATCATAATCTGATTGTATCCAAAGTAGGCTCCATAAATGATAGCAATTCATGTCCAATGGTCCCATCAACAAGCTAGTCGATTCTGGGCAAGGGAAAGCTATCGTTCAGGCAAGATTTTTTAAAGTCTGAGTAGCCGATGCAAGTTTTCTTTCCGTTTGATTTTTGGATTAACACGAGGTTCAATACGCGCTCTAGATATGTCGTGTCATGGATGAAGCTGTTAGCCAACAGCTTATCTGCTTCTTCCTTTAATGCAGCTGATCGCTCGAAACCCAGGCTTCGTCTCTTCTGCCTTGCTGGTGTGAACTTGGGATAGATGTTAAATGCATGACATGCTATCTTCAGCGATATCTCGCACATATCGAAATGGTTCAAACGAACACGTCCTGATTGGCATGAAGAAATTTTATTAATTCATTTTGCATCATGATTCCAATCTGTAAACCTATCTTCAAGACCCGAGTTGGGTCGTCTATGTCGACAGGGATAGCTACCGTAATCTCCGATGGTGCTGCCCGTATCTCTCCTGAATTCCTCTTTCTAGGGTCCAAATCCTTGTCAAAGCGGCTATGGTCCCCAAGCCAGGGGCAGTTTTGTAGTTGCTATGCTTGCGGTTCACAATGTGGAGAGACTGCCCCACATTCTTCCCCTTCTCACATCGTTTGGCTTCGCATAACTCCACGACATAGCATTCTCTTGCAATGCTTTGGTCTCCTCTTTCTACTCCAACCCCACTCAACATTGGGAATTTTATTATAAGGCACCAAAGAGCCAAAGTGATTCTAAAATCAACGAGGAACGGTCGATCGAAGAAAGATCTGTAAGCTGAGAATTCATCAACAATTATGAAGGTTTGGATAAGAAATACCCTCCATTCTCCTTCTCCGAATCTATAGGTAAGTCAATCGTTCCGATTGGAGGTTTTGGTTCACCTGTAAATCCTTGAATCTTCGTCCTACATGTAGTCACATCTTTTATGCTAATCTTCATCTGATCAAACATTTGTCAGAATTGGATGTTAACAGAACTTCCACTAGAACTCGACCCACAATTGCTGGCTCGATCCCGACTGTTATCACCATCGAGTTGAGAGTTGGCGCCTATATTCCTTCAGTATCCCAATTACAAAATATGATGCCATTAGTTATCATTTTTAGTTGCTTGGCCGAAGCTTTAGCTTCAATGGCATAACAAGTTTCCTTAGGAGCGTGATTTAATGAACTAGCATATCGCTCTATCCCACCCCAACTCTTCTGCATCAGACAAGGTTCTCCGGTGATGGTACTTATAACAAGTCTTTTATCCTTCATCTGAGCACTTCTCCACTTGGTACAGACTAATTTCTGTAAGTGGTCAAAACTTAGGATACAAGAGGTTGCTTAGAATTTTGAGATTTATTCACGTACTATTGGAGCCTATTATTCCATATAAGTTCCTCAATTAAGTCCATTAAATATCGGCACTCATTTGTGTTGTGCGCATGAGTTTAATGGAACCGGAAAAACATCCCTAATCTCTTTTGCTTTTAGATGCTTCCCACTTGGGTGGTTTATTGTATTACTCGATTTCCTGAGTAGCAAAATTAATGTTCCCCAAACTGTCATTCAATGGCGTCTATTCTTCGGGTCTTAGATTTCTTATTCGCTATCCATTCCCATCATTCCTACCAGTGTTTTGGTTCCTCTTCTTTTGATTCACCATCTTCCCAGCATTCCCTGCATTAGCTCCTAAATTATCCCCATCCTGCTTGAACACGACATTACTCTAGACTATTTCCTTTAGTTGTTGATCAACGATGCAACCTTCAAGTATACTTGCCACTTCCAATTGTAGAAACTGATTTGCTTTTTAGGGGAATTCTTTTATAGTAGTCGGTTATTTGATTTCAATCCACTTACTGAAATCCTTATCCAGATGAATGGCTTGGATCAAAGCCATAAATATCATGTCTTCCTTGGGAATGCCTACCTCCATGACTACAATGTTAAACCTATTCAATAAAGACTTTAGTGACTCACTATGTCCTTGGAAAAAGCTAAATAAGACATCATGTCTTTTGCTCGTGTAGTATGGAGCCTAAACCGTTCTAGAAACTTTCTTGCTAATTCATCAAAGGTAGAAATGGATCTTGGCAAAAGTCTAGTAAACCACAGAAGTGATTACATTATGCCACAAAGTGAAGAGACAACAACGATCACACAATATAAGGCAGAAGCTGTTATCCCAATATTTACCACTATTTCACACAACACATGGAAAAACCATCTGTTTTGTGCCTTAGCCCGTGAAATCTTTGTTCTACTGAGATTTCATCCATACCATTCAGACAACATTTTATCTATTGTTTGATTGAAATTATCAAAAATTTCATTTTGGCTCCTTATTAAAATTTTGGCTCCTCTCAATGTTGCCAAGATTATTTCATGGCTGCATTCTTTCAATTATTTCCCTCTCTTTCTTTCGTTTCTAGAAAAATAAAATTGCATTCGTTCCTTTAATTATTTTCCTCACTGCCTTTGCCTATCCCCCTCCTAGCCATCGTCTGCTGCCGACCCTAGCCTTCTCATCCCATCGATGTTCTTTGATAAACTCAGGGTCTCCTAATCAGAGCTGCCTCTTTCATCTTCTTTCTGAAATTAGGGTTTCATGAAAGCCGCTGCTTGAAAGTTAATCTTCAAATCACCTTGCTCCCTTCCTTTCTTGTAGATTGCATACTTCGATTTACGACTATTGATGGTTGCGGCACCCCTTTGTCAAGTGTTCTTCGATTGATATTGGTATGATTTATGCCCCTTTGGATTTATATTGTTTTATACTTATAATCTTTGGCCGATGATGATTTGGGTTTCTTATATAGGAATTTATTTCCTAAATATGCATATAATGATTTGATTTGAAAATTTCAAATTATTTTTCTCGGGTGTCGATTTATATTTGAATGCTCTTGATGAGAATTCTAGAATTTCTGCTTTGGTTTCCATTTGCTAATTTGATTGCTATGTTGGACCTTGTTTTTCGCTATTTTTCCTAACCATGTGCTCTTGACTACATGTCTCAGTTAGTGGATTGCTATGTTGGACCTTGTTGTCCAAGGCAGTGTTGACTAGAACTACCATGCCCAAGGCAGTGCACTTCAACATTGAACATGTATTGCATATATACATGTGTGTGTGTATGTATGTGTATATGAGTGTTGCTCACTATACTTATACTTGATCTTATGTGCTTGTGCACTTTCATGTGCTTGTGCCTTTACTAGTTTGTGTAGTTTCATATGCTTGTGCATTTACTTCATGTTAATCTATTTGATTGCTTTCATGTGCTTTGGTTTCTTATTTACATTTTCATGTGTATTTTCATATGCTTGTGCCTTTACTTCATGTTCCGTTTACTAATTTGATGGTTTGAATTGCCTGTTGCTCACTATGTACATATATACATGTATATACATATGTGTATATGTGTATATTGGTTATGCTATCTTGGTTCATCCATGTATATACATGCATACATGTATGTATGTGTTATATGGTTTAGCATTATTCTATGGTTTAGCCTGAGACTAATACTTGTTCACATATTGCATCGTTGTGTGCACTTTGTTTTTACTTGGATTAGTACTTTGCAGTAAGTTCAACTATCTATCGAGGTAAAGTTGTGCACTTTGATTCCAATACCATCCATGTATATACATACATACGTATGTATCTATATATGTGTGTGAGAGAGAGAATGTTGGTGGTTCGAATTTGTGGTTAGTGTTAGTATCTTGTTCAATTTTGTGGCACCTGTTCAATTTGTGCCTTATTAAATTTGTGACACTTGTTCAAGACAGTGATATGAAATTGTTAGTGATATGGACTTATTATTATTCAATTTGTGGCTTTTGTTCAATTACTGACATGTTTGAACCTATGAGTCTGGTTTAACTCTTTTATATGCTGCCAATTTTCTTTTGTGACTATGAAGCTTTATTTGATAGCACTTTGACGGGGCTTTGCTTTGGGTTAATGGTGCACTGCCACTGTGTTCAAGAGAGTGCACACTGGCACTTTTTGATCTTTGCTAGTCCATGTTGTTGAATTGTTGAAATTTGTTTTTGCTTTGAATTTCCATGTATATACATACATATGTATGTATATATTGTGAATGTTGGCAATTAATCTGGTTTGTGCACTTTCATGTGCTCGTGCCTTTACTTGTTTATGCAACAGTCCATGAGATTTAATCGATGCCCGGCCTTGTGATATTTAGAGTGATTCACTATGCATATCATAAGTTGTCCTTGCACATATATATTTATCCCTGCTAAAAGATGAAGAGGAAACAAACCCACGAATTGAGCTAATATTAACATTCAAATTCAATTTAATTATGCAATTTAGGTTTGTTTCCGCTTTCATTTTACCGCGTTGTTTATTTGACAGGTATAGGAGATGGAAGGAAACAAACTGGAGCAAGCAAATCCAAATTAACACATCAAAAATAAACTCGAGTAAGTGCGAGTAAAAAAAGGTTACATATGAGAGTGTAAAGAAAAGTTGTATATATGAGAGTGATAGTAAAATTATTTTGCATTTGAATTTGATTTGAAATAAAATATTTGTTCAAAAAAAATTGCGATTCATTTATTTCATTTTGAAAATATAATATAAGTGTAATCGGTATGCATATCAATCAATATATATATATATGTGTGTGTGTGTGTGTGTCTGTGTGTGTGTGTGTGTTGTATAATAGGGAATTATAGAAATGATACTACAACATTAGACAACATATGGTTTTTTTTGGTTGTGGTAGTGCACATCAGACGACAGGGCATATATGTGGTCTGATGTGAAATGAGACGATACGAGATTTAATGATAAATAGATATGCAATCGGACAATGGAGCATATTTGTTGTCTGATGTGTCTTTTCCCATAATGTGAGTTCTTAAACTTTTAAAGTCCTTTATATTATGGAAAATTTTGATAGCAACTCCTTTGTGTGGCAAGATTTGAAAAACTACAACATGCCACAATTTGCCCAAATCAACCAAGAAAACAAAATCCAAGTGTTCTCCTATATCTGGGGGATAAAATCATCAGTTAATTACCAATTTCTAAATCTACTACGCACCACTTTTGCATTTGATTTTATTTTGCAAGCAACCTACTATCTCGATGTGAATGTAGGTGCGCAAAAATTAAATAATAATCACTTGCATTCTTGTACCTATCTTGTACTCATAATCCAAAAGAGAAATATGTTAACAAAAGAGCAACGCACAAGATATTTCTATTATAAGTAATAGCAACATAAACATCATAACAACCATATATAACAAAAGTACATAGAATACCCTATAGTAAAATACTAAGCATCCAATCTTTTCAAAAGATAAATTTAGAACTAATGCCCGGGTTTTTATATTCAAATTAATTTTTAAATTCCTTCAAATAGAAATATATATATCAAAACCAAAATCAATTATGACAAGGAGGGGCTCCTCCTACCGAAGCATGATATAACTCTAGAATCAAAACAACACAGAGCATCAAGTGGTATTCCGGTTCCTCCTAAAACAATAATTAGAGTAAACAAAGATACATGGCGAGTCCTCTTAGTCGGAAACTCCCAATCCCAAACTTTAGTCATAATAAAAAATATTTGGAAAAATCACTTCACAGAAACTCTTTTCAAATATCCTAAAATAATAATACTTCACCAAAATTTCAAAATACCATTATTATCATTTCACAAATACTTTCAAAATCATTTTTTTCCAAAAGCACTAGGATTTAAGTACTAATGAAGAATGACTCGATAAACCGTAATCTATAAAATAACACTATCCATCAAATCAAATTACATAAAGGAACAATCTAACATTTATTATTATGCTAAATGATAAACGAACGATATTTAGAATTTTTTCTTACGTACACAACTTTCTCGATCGTCTAAGGATATATATAATTTCCTAAACTTCTCTAAGCCACAAAACAAAGCAAACAAATATACTTAAGCCGTATCATATACATAAATTATCCGTACGCTATATCTAATCCAACCACTTGCTCGGAGATATAAACTTTACTACCGAGCAAGTATCGCTCACTCTACCTCCCTAGTGCAGACTCCGATCAGGTTTCTCGATTAGAAGCCTCCATTCTCCTTACATAGTCATATACTATGATAGAAAACACCAAAATCATATCAAGAATCCGAATCAAGTGTTCGTTGATAAGAATTACATGAGAAATCCTTTTTTGGATTGGTGTGAATCACCCTGAAGTTTTGCATTTGAATCCTAGACCAAGAACTATGCGGATAAAATGATCTACGTATAACTTATGTACTTAATTTTATTAGTTTCTTAACAACAACAAATTTCTTTCTAAACCATTTTCAATTTTTCATTTACAAAATTTCATTCGATACTATAATTATTTATGAATTACTTCATAAATTTTCACTTAAGTTTATAAACATTTTTATAAAGGTATTTCTTTGTGAAACATCAAATAAAAACTAACTCCGCATTATTTACTTGTATAATACCATTATGTATTGTAAGAGTACATACATAATGTCAATTTTGATTTATTTTTCAAAATTCTGATGAAGGGCCAAAAATAATATGGGTTTTAAAACAAAGTCAACTACTTTAACCTTTTTATCTTAGAGCATTCTAAGGAAAGATGTTTACGGGTTAATGCAATAATATCAAATAGTTTACACGACTTAGATGTTTTAAACAAAACTATGGTTTAAAATAAAACAATACCTATTAAAACTTTCCTATTCAATTTAACCCCTTTAAAATCTTAAGTTAAATTATCTTTTCTCTACCCAAGAGTTAATAAACTTCATTAATCAAAATTTTCTTTTATTAAAATACCCTTTTAATTTTAAATAAATTTCCATTAAGTAAACTAAATACTCGATATTTATTTCAAAACCCTTTTTGAAATCATACTACATATATTTCTATATATATAATTATTTTAACAAATTTATTCACTAACACTCACTCCGGGTTCGTTCAAATTCAAACTCATCTCGATCGCACAGTGATAAAGAGAGTAATTTACCAAGTGCACAATAATGTCCGCCTAAGCAAACATCTAATCATCACTTAGATGATTACTCATATTACCACAAAACTAATCAAGATGTTTCCTCGAACTATCCAAAGAAAATGTATTTTTACTAAAAATTCTCTTTGAAATATTTATACTTACAAATATTTCCAAATAATACTACTATTACTTTTCTTAATGTCTTTTCAAAATTATTTCAAGCAACTTCAAGTTTTAAATTCTCAAAAACTCTTTTTACTTATAAAACACCTTTTATAAATTATATAATTATTTATACATCATATTCATATAAAATGTACCTTTGATATCATCTTATATCATAATAACATTTTTTTTATTATATTAAACTTTTCGCAAATATTTATTCTCTGAATGCCTTGCGATGACCCACCTTTCTGACCCTTGAAAATGACACTTAATACATCCATGGTATTCATGTGTCCTGACCTAAGCATTTAAAAGATGAATTGCCATGTGGTAAAAATAAGAGAATAGAATAGAATCTCATTACGGAACTATTGAATAGAAACTAACAGTAAAATAGTACATAAGGTTACTCCCTACCATGAAATTATCAGAATTACACAAAATTACTACAATCAGCTTCGACATTATAAAAAATTGATTTTACAAATGCTGAAACCAAAACACACTTGCATGAATTATACGAACAGTGGAAATAGATAACTAAATAGATAAAGGCGTCCCGCTCGGACTTCATCTTCAAAAGAGCCTATAAAAGACCTGCTAGTCTCGGACTGCTAAAATAAAAATGGGTACGCGAGAGTTTAGAGGAAACAAACAACTCGGGTCAGACAATATGTCTGGTATGAGTAAAACCTCTAAATAATAGGTGCAATTAAATAACAACATGTGAGACCACGTCGTCAAGTACGGAAGGGGTTTCCTCTCATAAGAACAATATCCAAACGTAAGAATGGATACAAATAATTAAACTTCGTGAAGAGTGCTGGACTCTTCATGATGCAATTAAGGAAAACAAATTTGAAGGTTCAAATTAACAAGAAAGGGAGAATTTTTCCAACGATGACTAGGAGAGTGCACCCCCTTATCGAAACTATACCTCTAGAATATATACTTGAGAATTACTATGGCTTTCAAACACATCTAAGTCGGACCCTGCCAATGGTCACCGAGTATCCGAGTAATTGACATCTTAGTGCATAAATATCCAAACCAGATCTAGAGTAGGTGTGATAATACCCTAATAGTATCCGAGTAATTCACACCATTAACCAATTTGATAGGTGAGGGTCGGACTTTTATTTTAGATGTGAGGTGTAGACATGCGTTAGTGAGTCTAACTGGGAGGTTGACGAGTGCATCGATGTTACTCATTTCGAGTTGGAATGACACATGCTTGTGGTACTTAACTAGGTGCAGTATGGGTACCGGAAGGTAAGGTTGTTGCATATCAGTCGACAATTGAAACCACATAAGAGGAAGTATACAACTTTGACTTGATGTTGATAGCAATAGAGTTTGCTTTGGAGAGTTGGAGACATTGTTTGTTACGAGAGGAGTTAGAGATGTTCAGTGAAACCACATCATTAGAGTATCTCTTGTCTAAGAAGGATTTTGACCTTCACAGGCAGCAATGGTTAGAGTTCTTAGCCTCCTATGGATTTGTCATTTCCATTATATTCGTAAGGGAAATGTAGTTGTTAGTGCTTCGAGTGGAAGATATACATTTTTGAGAGCAGTATTCCAAGAGTGGGTACTGCTCGAGCTTACCATTGGTTATGAATTCAGAACTCAATGAGCTATGGCTAATGTTGATGGCTAGTTTGACCGTCAGACCTACTTTGATTTAGCAGATTGGAATTAGTCAGAGGCATTAGGCTAGACTAGTGGAGATCGTGGCCAAATTAGAAAAAGAGTAGTGTTACTACCAAAAATTCCGTTCGACTTAGTTGAAACTTGTTTGAGCAGAGGACAAAGAGGAACAAAAGGAAAAGGCTCTGGCTAGACCTTTTGAAAGAGTCGAAGGGATGTTACAACCAAAGTCCAAAAGCTTCAGAACCTTTCGAAGGGGTCGAAAGGATGCTATAGTCAAGGTCCAGAAGATACTTTACCTTTCGAAGGATCGAAGAGGTCAAAAGTTTCGGTGAACACCTTTCAAAGCATATGATTCCACATGATCGAAGACCTTTCGAATGAGTTAAAGCACCACCGTTCGAAGACAATGAAGGACGACTCTACATATATGCGCCAAACCTTTCGAAACCAAAGGTTTCGCCTTCACTCAAATCACTTGAAAGCATGTATTGGCCTGAAAAACCTTTTAAAAGCTATACCAAGCCTTTCGAACCGGTCGAAGCCATTATTTTCTAGGGAGGTTTCACATCAAGTCACGGATAAGATTTCAGAAGTAACCAATAGCATCAAAACCATCAGCATTTCAACACTATCGAAACCATTGGACGAAGCTTATTGATAGAGTCGAAAGCTCTTACAAGGAAACACAAAGAAGAGAAGTGCAACCGTTCCTTTCGACAAAAGTGGAATCATTCTAGAGTCATGCTCGTAGCAGCATTTTGACCAGGTCAAAAGAAGTGGGGTCGAAAGGTGCTGACCCACATCTATAAATAATACCCAAGGGGTCTGGTTTTGGGGACCGAATTCAGTCAATCTAAACTTATATTTTCTTAATTCCAAAAGCTATAAAACACTAATTTCTAAATTGAATTGGGGATTTTGAGTAATAAAGTCTTATTTGAGCTGTGGAAAGGAAGTATTCAATCTTTTAAATTACTAAATTTTTTATAAAACTTTTATCGGGTTTACCTTGTGTTACATTTGTCGACTGTAATGAAAGGTCCCTTCCGACTCGATAGAAACCTAGCATATTCAAGTAACTTTAGCCATAAACTTCAAGATAACTTCCCTTGGGCTTCCGCTCTCCATAAGATCGAAACCTAACCCTGATCCACCTTAACAATTGAGTCCCCAAACCTTACACAAAATGTTTAAATATTTAAACTTTCGACAAGGTCGAAATCTCAACCTTATATTCTAAGTCGAAACCCTAACCACTCAACAACTTAAGCCTTCGGTAGGGTCGAAACTTATCAGGTCAAACCTTATCCTCAGATTCCTCAGGATATCCATTCAAGTCCTGCAACCACTTCAAAAGGAAGGCTTTTGAAGGGACGTCCATATCATCTAAACAAGTTCGAAAGGCTACTAAGTAAGAAAAAAAGTTGTTTCGACTGGGTCGAAAGGTCGTTCTGAACAAGTTTTCACAATAGCAATCTATTCGAAAGGAAATCCAAAGAGGATATACACATCCCAATCTTCTCTATTTACTCATGGGATAAACCTTGTTCTTTAATTCGTCTTTAGGGTACAGACAAGATTTCTTGTTAACATTTGGCGCTAGAAGGAGGGCTCGAACCTCGGACTCTGTTGAATACCCAACACCACTCATTTCTAACCTGATTCAACATTAAGATTTAATATTAAAGACCATAATTCATCATGAATAGCAAAATCAAAAGATCTATGCAAGGATCTTCAGACTCACAATTAATCGGATTTCCCCTAAGGACAACTCAAGATTCCAAACTACGTGAAGAACAAATTTTAAGATTGAAAGCTCTACGGATTACAAAAGAAAAAGGAGCAGAATCGTATGATCCAAACAGGTGGAGCAGAAATCCTTTCCATATTGGCCCTACCCCTATCTTCACATTAAGAAAGGAAAATAAAAGTGACAAATTGTTTAGACAAATAAGGAAAACAATCCAACACTACGCCAAAGGCACAATCTTTGAAGAAGAAATAATGGCAGATTAAAATACTTTTGAGAACAAATGGGATCAAGTCATAAGAGGGACAATCCCTTCATCAGAACCCCAAAGAATTTTAAAGAGAAAACTAGTTATCAAAACGGAAACTCCGGAACCAAGTAATAAGAGATTGAAAAGCCATCCTCCAAAAACAAGCTTCAAGTCAAGACTTCCTAAAGAGTGCAATCTAACAACATACATGGAGATTGTCTACTTGCTAACAAAGGATGAGCTCAATTATTGGCCTTCGAAGAAAAAGAAGCCAAAATATAGAAGAAACTTGGGGGAATCCTATTGTCACTCTCACATGATGAACGGACATGAGACCTGTAACGACCCGTAATTTCGCTACTTTAGAAATGAGAGATTTCGTTTGTTTTAAATTTAAAATGGTTTAAAACTTAAATAAATAAGTTATATATAATAGATAATAATAGAGAAGTATACACAAAATAGTAACGTTTGTCTATATCGACAAAAGTGACAAAATGCTGATTTTAGAAAAGTAAGTTTAAATGGTTAAATAAATTATTTTAATTAATTTATGAGTGTTTATATTTTTAAATAGTATTATACAAATTTATTTTTAAATTTGGTTTATATAAATAAATAGTTTAACTAAAACGTCAAAATGTGACCGTAAAACATTTTGCCAAAAATCAACGTTTTGTCGATTAAAAGTTATCGCAACATTGTCGCACCTTTGTTAACATGCTTTAACATATATGTTACATATTTTAGTAAATAAACAAGTTTACTTTTACTAAATAAGATTATAGAACTTCTAGAAGTCATTAGCAAAAGTAAGTAAGAATTAACAAAAGTAAGAAAAAGTAAACATTGAATCACATCAAATCAAAACCAACATAATTACGATATTCTTTACTTAGTCTTTAAGTGACTAAGACATAAATTAAGGATGTGAAAGATGATGTTAAGTATTGAAAAAATGGAGATTGCTTTAGGTTGAAGTAAGGTTAGTTTGGTAATTTGGTAAGAGGTTATTTTGGTAAATTTATCACTTCTTTCTTTTCCTATAAATACCCACCTCCTTCTTCACTTTCATTCACATTTCTTCTTCTTCTTTTCTTAAGCTTTTTCATCTACTTCCTCTCCTCTTTAATGGCTTCTAAGACATAGGAAAAAATTAGAAAGAGATAATGTCAAAATATTTACAAAATATTCAAAAGAAATCAATGTTTATTCTCTTCAAATCAAACGCATCTTTTCTTCATATTTTATCTCTTCTTCTCTCGGCCATAACTTCTTCAAACCCGAACCAAAATGCAATATTCATTTTTTAAAATCATGTATTTTTCCAATGGCTATAACTTTTATGTTGAGCAGTTTTCCTAGTTTTGAGGTTTTCTATACCTTAATCTCAAATATTTGAAGTCCATTTTCGGACTTCATTTTTGTCAATCCGACAATACCTCTTCTTCATTCTATCATACCTTTCTCAAAAATAACCAAAATCCAGTGATTCTTTTTTTTAAATTCAAGAGAAAAGAATTTACAACAACTTTTCCTTTAACAAGTTTTTCAAATTTTGAGAGTAATAGAGTCAAAAATAAGAGAGAAGATGACCTAATTTTTGGATCTAAATCTTGTGAATTCAAGGTCAAAGTTCTACCACTTCTTCTCTATACTTTCGGCCAACCTCCATATCGAGCCTTGGCCAAGCACTAGGAAGGAGGAAATTGGGATTATTTTCATTTGGTTTCGAAGCATGGTAGGAAGTATGTGCTAGATCTTAAGTTTCTTTCCTTAAAGTTTGACGGAGTGGAATCCAAAGTAAGTTATTTCTTATTTTAAGTTCATTAAAATCATTGCTAAGTTGAAAGAACATTAAGTGTTAAGTGTTGTTTAAAAACCAATGCTTGTTTACTTTGTTTTCTAAAACAATGGTTTGATTTCCTTGCTTGATATTATGTTTGGACGGTTAATTAAGTAATTTAAAATTTAGAAGTTAAATACTTAATGGAGTATGCGGAAATGACTAGTACATGTGTTTCGTCTATGAGATCCAAGGAGACTTGAGCGAGGGACGGAACATGTCGAAGGGAAAGCCCGGATGCTCCAAAATAAATATCAAATTTTTTTAACTCAAGATAAAATAAAACGTGTTATAAATATTTAATAGAATGAAGCGTTGATTTATCATTTATTATTGTGTTTATTTTGTAAATTGATTCTTGACATTGCTCGACCAGTTTATGAGCACTGATATTATTTATTGATTGTTAACATTGCTCGACCACTTTATGAGCACTGATTATTATTTATTGATTGTTGACTTTGCTCAACCAGTTTATGAGAAATTAATTATCCATATGCATGGGCTGGGTAGAAAACAATTGTAGGCAAACACTTTATGATTTATTTCACGATTTGACTATAAGGTGTTTAGCGGTAATATTTGGTTCACTTCAATTTAATGAATTGTTTTGAAAATTGGTTTTCAAATGGAAATGTTATGAAATGTTTTCCCTTTAAAAGAAATAGAAATGTTTGGTAATGAATATTTTGAAGTTATATTATATAAAAGTGATTTAGATAAGAATGGTTTTATAAAAATGTTTTATAAAATGGAAGGAATTTCTAGGTCTAAACCCGATGGTTTTTAAATGATTTTTGAACGGATTTGGGAAATGAAAATTATTATAGATTTGAAAGTACTTGTGAATATTAGTGTGAAATGATTTATCGCTTCGGGATATAAAAGGATTTGTTATGTCACCGATGATTTGGGTAACCCGTAACTAAAAAGTGGGCATATGTTTTTGGTATAATCCGCTCTTGGAATAGAGGGATGTACTTATTTATCGATTGTATGAAGGTTGGGACCCAGTTGCCTTGTTATTGGAAGAAACCGCCCGATCTGGTTGCATATGGTTTGATATGCTTTTATTTCAGTATTTGATTTCCAAATAAACTTTTCAAAAGTGATTTGATTTAAGATCCCGAAGTAAAGTATAATTTGAATATAAAAGATATATATATTTCAAAAGTTTTGAAATAGGAATTCGGGAATAAAGTCCAAAGAGATAATTTCAGTAAAGGTAATTAGATTTGAAAATCTAAATTTAAAGATTAAGCCTAAGTGGGTAGTTTTAGGAATTACATATTGTTTGTTGCATCGTAGGCTTCATGAGTCCTATTTGTGATAGGAGAACTACGTTGGCTTAATCCTGTATCTAATTGGGTACCCAATTAGACATGGGTACGTAGGCAGTCACAAGTGGTAGTGATGCAGCCTCAAAAATAATATATTTCATGTTTATCTGTTATTGGTTGTTGTTTATCTTGTGTTATTATATCTTTCATGCTTACTATTTATTTTCTCATTTACATTGTTTGTTGAGTTCGCAGGTAAGGATAGTGTTGTCTCTCTCATCAGTGTTGTGCAGTGGTAAATTTATAGTCTTTTTATTTGGTATGTATTAAAGCACACTTTGTAGAATTAATAAACAAATAAATTACTCTGATAAGTTGTATAATTGAAATAGTATCCTATACATTTAGTAATATTGAATATTTATCAAATATGGTGTATTAAGTTGGTAGATTTCATTAGTAGTTTTAGAACGGATGGATTTTTCGGCAATTTTAACTGGTCCGAAAATCCGGGTCGTCACAAGACCAATCATTACGAAGCCTAAGAGGGGATGATAATCAAATTCTTCCATCAAGGAAAGATTAATGAATTTGTAAAGAGAACATGAGAAAAATCAATAAAGAGTTAATTTTCTAAGAAAGATCTACATGGTTGGGAGTGAAATACTCCTTGCATTTGGACATTACCTTAGATGGTAGTCTACCAAAGATGGTAGAAAGCCTCTGCCCGCACCGAGTTGGCCAGGACAGAGAACCTCCTAGAGGGACGGTAGGTTAAGCATTTAACCACGCCATGCTACGGCCAGGTTAAAGCACTGGACAAGCGCTTGGTTGCACCTCTGGTCAGGTCAAGGCACCTCCTAGAGGGAGGATGGAGTAAGTCTTTATCCATGCCACAATATAGCTAGGGAAAAGCACCGAACAAGCCCCTGTCAGTGCCATCCTATAGCCAGGGCAGGCGCCTCCTGTAGGGAGATCGGACTAAGCCTTTATCTGTGCCATGCTATGGCCAGGTTAAAGCACCGGACAAGCCCTTGGTTGTGCCTTTGGCTAGGTCAAGGCAACTCCTGAAGAAAGGTTGGGTAAGTCCTTGGTTCCAGCCTCTAAGATGAGCTAACCAAGAGCACCAAAAAATAAAGGACTAAGACGTCCAAGTCCAAGAAAAGGCTCATCAAACAATGGACTAAGATGTCCAAACCCAAGAAGAGACTTGTCAGACAATAAACTAAGATGTCCAAGCCTAAGAACTGGCATATCCGATTATGGACTAAGACGTCCAGGCCTAAGAGGTAACTGATCAAATTACAACTACATACAAGACCTGAAGGGTTCATACATGTCAAAGTAGATAGAATCTAAGAAGTAAAGCAGAACTCCATCTATTAAATACCCGAATCTGGATTTCAGGTTTCTCATTTCTGAATTCATCTGTTAATAACCGAATCTAAGTTTCCGGTCATTATTAATCACTTATGATCGTTATTATACCCAAATCTAGGTTTCGAGACTTTCATTTCTGAACTTCATTTACTAATACTCGAATCTGGGTTTCGGGTCTTTATCAATCACTAACTGTCTTTATCATACCCAAATCGGGGTTGCAAGACTATTACTCATTAATGCCCTAATCTAGGCTTGAGATTTCTATTATGGATTTCTATTTATCCATCACAAATGCCCGAATCCGGGTCAAAGAATATTCTCAACAAGGTCATTATTATAAATTTACGTTAATACCCGAATCTGAGTTTTGGATTTCTAAGTTTTCAAATTTCATTAATACCCGAGAATGGGTCATTAGGTTTCTATTGTAAATATTCAGATAATGATTTATGGAATCTTCCATATTTAGCTCTCTATTAACTATCTCAAGAGAATTACTCTCTAACATTTGTACCCCTACTTCGGGGCGGGATTTTCTATCAACAGACTTCATACATTCTAGCAAAATGGTTATAGCTAAATTCTTAATTATTTTTCACCATAGATAGAAATTGGATTGAGACATTTGGTACAAACTACTTTACATGAGATTAACATGATGATTTGTTAATAATCTACGTAAATGATAAACATAGACTTTTATGTCAATTTCAAGCTAACAATTGGAAATATTGTTTGCTTCATACTTTTCAAGAAAATCGGCACAGTAAAGAGAAATGAAAGATCCAACAAATACAAGAATTATAGTATGAAAAATCAAGCAAGCGCTTCAAGAATGACATTACAAGAAAGAATCATAAAATAAGTTGATATTTTTAAAGTTTATATGATTTACATGACCTACGAAGCTCAATATAAATATACATAACAAGTATATATATTTCATGAATACAAGTCTATCACAAATCTAGAGTAGCTTTGCTTAGATTCTCAGCAATCGAAGGATCAACTATGTGACGAACTGCGATGCAAAGGACCTCTTTGAGTTTCTTTTCTTTCTTCCGTATCCTATCCGCATCATCGACTGCATCGACGTTAGTCTTCATAGCGCGATTGAAAGCTCTATTCATGCCTCTAAGGGTTTTATATTCCTTTTCCAATTCCGCAATGCGCTTCTGAAGGAAGTAATTGTTACATTTAAGTTTTGGATTTTGGCGGCATACTCATTTATGCTCTGCGAATATTTCGCTCTCTATTGTTCATCGAAGTACTTAGCCACTTCAAACATAACTTTACCGCACCATTCATCCACAACTCTCTCATCTAAGCCAGGAGGAGGATTGGTCATTGTGGGGAATTTTTGAGCAGCAAGGGAAGTAGACCTTGTAGATCTTCTAACAGAAGGAGTAGTGCGGGGAACCGGTATATTAACACTCGGAATGTTATCCCCCATAATATATTCAAAATGATTCACATTGAGCTTGATTGTCCTTCAATTTCAAATCAAAATCACTTTTTTTTGGAGAAGTTTGGACATTTTATGATCGAAATCGATTAAAGGATTCGACTTGACTTGTCGCTTCAGTGCAGAAATCATTTCATCTTTACTTTTGACATTGGCCTCTAAGTTGATAACTTGATACTTATGGTTGCTAACAATAGTTTTATGAAGTAAGTATCTCTTATGCCACCTTAAGGCTTCGGCATTGCCGTGAATGCATGCAAGTAAGGTATCATCGAGGAGTTTACTTCTTTCAAATTATGTTAATAGCTTGTCTCTATGATTAGTAAAGCATAGCGTTGAATCGAGTGAGCGAGGAGCTGTTGATAATTGTAACTCTATTTAAATAGAAAAGGAAACAAAATAAAGTCAAAATCAGAATGAAGAATTTCTTTATTATTACGATAAAAGATTACAATTCAAATGACAATGAAACTAAAAGATACATTGGAGATTGGATTTACATCTAAAGATGGGAAACAACATCTCTAACTTTATCTAATAAATAGAAAGAAAGAATAATTATAGAATCAAAAGGAATATTTAGTCCCTCCGGAGTAATCACCGCGGACATTTGCTACAGTCCCACTCCTCGGTTGGAGGACTATCACGACCATAAATTAACTTAGTGTGGAATGGCTTCTCTTTTTGATCACCGAAGAAATCAAAGCGAAGATAAGGATGTTCCATATAAAGTTTTTGTAAGTCTCTAAGAAAACAATACCTTGCTAATTTTGAAGACTTTAAAATTGATGCTTTTTCAAGATAAAATCTCCTCGGTTTAACATAATGACTTAAATGGTCTCTAACAAGTTGGCCTGATGAACAGACGCTCTGTGATAGCATAATAAAATTAAGCTAAGCATAAAAAGAAAGAATAAATCAAATAATTACAAATCAATATATTATTACATGTTTACGATTATTCATCTGGTTCATATAGGATAGACTTAGTAAATAACTCAGAGACAAAGTTATCCTTATAACACTTAAGTTTTTCTGGAGGTAGATCTTGGGGAATGGATTTGACTTGTGGTAAGTTCCAACAAGCTCCAAGATGCGGGTCAAATCCGAATTCATCCAAGTATCTTTTATGAAAGCGCCTAAGTAGACTATCACTAATTTCACCTAAATATGAAAAGTCAACAATTGGGTTTCTACAATAGGCCTTATATAAGAAGTTTACTAAAATGTATCTCTCTTCAATCAACATCCAAAAGAGGGTGATTAATTCACAATTTTCTTTAAGAAGTCCATCATAACGGAGGCGTGCTCTCCTTAATCGTGGGGCAGCTTCTTGATGCTTAAAAGAGGCTAACACTGCTGCACTTTTATTGAGTCTATGGTATTTACGAGAAAGGACATTGTGCTCCCTTATCTTCTTATCTAACTCCTTATATAATCTATTTATCTCTGCTTGTTTTCTTTAAAGTTTATTTATAGGGGAGGACATATTTCTTCCTTATCTAAAATGAATGATTTACACTATTAATATCTTCAAAGTGAAAGATATTTAAACAGATAATCCCATGCCTGAGATATTGGGACTGAGGCTTGGGAAGCTTGTTCTTTCTCCTTCGGCATGTCAACATCAGTAAAAGCAGGCTCTTCTTCTTGAGGAGCAAAGGGCCCGGCAGATTCAGGCGGGACTTCTTTTGGGGAGATGGATCTTTTTCATAAGCTCTAGTGTTATCATCTCCATCCTTGTCAGAAGCCTTAGTATAGCCCCCTCTGTCTCCACTTGAACCTTGCCCACCATAAGTGTTGTCATCGTCATCGTCATCATTATTATCATCGTTGCCATCATCATTCCGGTCGCCCTCTTATCTGACAACGTCATCTTTGTCGCCCTCTTCTCCAACAACGTCATCTTTGTCGCCTTCATCTTCTGAGTCAGATTCGACTTCAAAAAATAGGACTTCGAAAGAGAGAATCTAGGAGGCATCAATTTCCTCCTTATCAATAGCCTCGGTTCCCTGCTTCATCTGGTTTACCTTATCCATAGTTCTATCTATAAGGGCGGAGTCGAGCAAGGGAAAACTGAGCTCAAGGCATTTTTTGATATTATCTACATAGGTAAGCATCAAAGCACCTTCAAAAGTTTTCAATATGATATCCCCAAGAGTAGTATCAAGAAACTGAGAAACTCGCTACTTGGCGTCTGAAATGGTATTGACTTCCAGTCTCAATGAAGCCCTGTTTTTTTTAACTTCTCTTTCAAAGAGGCGTTCTTTGCTGCCATATGGACCTCCTCCTCATCATACTCTTACAAGGTTAGTTGCATGGCAAAGTTTTCAAGGGGAGGAGTTGGCGAGCCTTTCTTTCTTCCAAAATAGCAGATTCTGACTAGGCGAGAGAAGTTCTCGAACCCTCCAGTTTAGAGGTTGCTTCATCTTTTACCGCAGATAAAGAAGAAACTTGATTCTTTGAAGCAGAAATCTCCTCCTAAAATTTGGAGGACTCAATAGAAGATTCAGGTGCTTGCTCGTGCAAAACTAACCAACTCTTGGAAATATGAAAGAAGAAGTGCAGCGCAAATTAGAAATTGATAGAAACTAGTAATGGAAAAGTCGAGTGAAGTGAAATTTACCAAGAACTGTTGTTCTACCAGAGAACGGTAATGACCCGCCAAGTCAGAAACGGAGGAAGGTGGGTGGATGGACGCAAAAGAGTCAGAATTTAAGATAGACCGAGCTATCTCTTTAAATTAATGGAAGGAGAAGAATATGTTGGCTTTGGAGGAATGTGCTTCTGAGTGGGGGTCATCTCCAAAGCATGTTGCATCTGTTTGAGTGCTCCCAGAGAGCTTGATACAGTGATGCATGAAAGAAGATCGACTGCGGAAGGGGTCTGCTTGGATTTATCCTGAGGGGCTTCAACAGTCGGGCTCTCCAATGCTTTATCAAGAGATAACGGTTCCTCCTCTTCTGAATCAGAAACTTCGACTACCTTAGCTATCTTCAAAGGTGGTTCCACTTCAGTTGATTGTGCCAACTTCCTCTTGATTGCCTTCTTAGTCTTGGCAAGAGATTAAGCAATGGATGGCATACGAGAAGTAGCAGGAGGAGGAGCTAGACCACTAACAGGCTTTTTAACATGAGGAGCAACTGAAAAGAATTCAAACAGATTATAAATCAGCAGAATAATTTGAAAAAATAACACAATAATACATAATAAGTGCAGCGTTTATCAATTACTGGAGTGGTCAGCACAGATGGGTGACATGGGAGAGAAGTTTGATGGGTCTTCCAAAGAAAGGAAGCATTTGCTTCGGGAGGTGTGTTGGACTGAAGGAGGATTAAAAAGGATCCTTTGGCCCACTGGTAGAACGGAGTGCTTTGGCAAAATATTTTGGAGTTAACAGCATTAATCTACTCATGATTTTGCTTTAAGCTACGATTAAAGACTATATTGTTCTCTTATCTTCTGCATTTAGCTCTTTAGTAGCAGCACCTGACAAAAGCGAAGGTTAGATAAGAAAAACCACTGAATAGAAAAAAATAATGATAATCTGAACTTATGTGGGGTAGAGAAAGTCCCACTGATATTTGGGAAGCACTTAGCAAAGAAGAACTGGTTCTCCCAGTCTCTAAACTTGTTAACCCCGTCTGATATCAGCTTCTTTGGAGGGTTTGCCCTAAAGATTTGGCTATTAGAATTGCTAAGCTTGACCAGTCGGACCAAGTGGTTCAACACTTCAACATTTAAAGAAGGAAGGCCAGACTCTAATGCCATCAACTCCAATGACAGGAGGTAGATATATACGTTCGGGGACAGCTGGATTGGAGCGATCTCGAGATAAGAAAGAAACTTGGACAAGAATTCTGAAAGTGGGAGAAACACTCCGTGCCATATATGTATGGCAGTATAAGCAAAGATCCCTTAGGGAGGGTTGCTGATGGTATCGGTTTCCCTAGGTGGAAAGGGTTCAACATCAGTGATTCTGTAGTCATTGAGGATGGCATCTACTTTGTCTTGAGTAAATATGAGAGAATGTTTGGAAATGGCTTCGACCTTCTTTGGAGAACTGATGGTTTTGCCAAGTTAAAACGTTTCAGTTAAAATTTTCAGTTTGTTAAGAACCTAACATTCTTTCAAGAATAAAAAAAACCTACCATGGCAACCTAAACATAAAACCAAATATGAAACTTCAAGTTCTTGGAAGAATGTTAAAGTTAAAAAATCAAAAGTTAAGAGCTTTTGATAGAGTCAAAAGGGACGGAAAAATTGACATTTAGCAGACACCTTTCGACAATGTCATAAGCTTAAATATGAAAATCCACTGAACTATCGACAAGGTCAAAAAGGAGGGTTGAAATGTATGTCCAACCAGCACCCTTCAATAATCTTAAAAGCTCAACAAGGACTATGCTATCACTTGTTAGAAGGAAATGATTAAAACCAATTTAAATATATACACTACTAATATTCAATAAACAAGGTAACAAGACTCTTCGACACTGTCGAAACCTATGACTTAAGCTTTTCTAGGGGAAGTAAGAAGGTCGTCGAAACCTTGTATACCCATTCAGTCAAAAGGTCCTAAGTTAAAATCATTTGAACTTGGAACGTTTCGAAATTGATAGAGGAAGGTTAATATACAAGGTTTCGACTCATTAGTTACAGAAGGTTTCGACAGGGTCGAAATGGCATTGCAGTTTTGAAAAGTATACAAAAAGAAAAGATTTCATTCAGCATAAAAGGTTTCGACTAGGTCGAAACGTTTTGCTTTCTAAGGGGGTGACTGCATTCTGCTTCACTATATAACCTTTCGATAAGGTCGGTCAAATTTTCACTATAATATCTTTCGACCCCATCGAAAGAGGCTAAGAAAGCAAAATCAATGTTGTCGTCTTAATCCCTTTCGAAGGGGTTAAAAGGTAAATTTGTGGTGCCAATTTTTCACCCGTATAACTCATAGCTTCCAGGCGAAGAAAACAGAAACCCCTTGCTTCCCCAAACCCGATTTCAAATCCAGTAGTTCAAAATTAATAAACAAATGAATCAACCCATTAAGAAAATGGATTTAAGCATGGAATTAACCTTTTGAATTTTGATGTCTATAAAACAAAAATTCAAATTTTTTGAAAAGCAACAAAAATCACGAAGTCCGAAGTCGAGTTTAAAATGAAAATCAACAAGAAGTCAATATGATCGATTCATGAAATTGAATCATGAGATCCTCTCAAGTGGTTTAACAGTTTAAAACTTAATCATTTTCCAGAAAATTGAAACAAAATTCTAAATCTCGATTATACACAATTTAGAACAGAAGTCCCAGTTGTGAGATTCGAAAATTAATTAAGATTTATTGTGAAATAATAAAAAGGAAGAGGGATTAGAAGAGCAAAAATGATTTTAACTTACGATTGAATATGGTTTCTTCTTTGATTGAGGAAAAGATAATTTAGAAATTTTTGGAATCTCTTTACGTTTTCTCAAAATTGATTTAACTACAACTAAATAAAGAGGAAGAAGAGGAGAGCGTACTTTATAAGAAAAGTCAGAAAGGGAGGATGGTCATTTGATCGGGTTCAACTAAGTGGTCCAGATCTACGCGGGAAGACTAAGAGGCGGGAAACTTCTAGGTTTCGACATGGTTGACTTGGAAAGTAAAGAGAATCCCTTCACAATGGGGCCAAATGTGACTACCAAAAATTCCTTTCGACTTAGTCGAAACCTGTTTGAGCAGAGGATGCTACAGTCAAGGTCTAGAAGATACTTTTCCTTTCTAAGGGGTCGAAGGAGTCGAAAGCACCCTTTCGCATTTGGTGAACACCTTTCGAAGCAGATGATTCCACATGATTGAAGGCCTTTCAAATGAGTTAAAGCACCACCTTTCGAAGACAATGAAGGATGGCTCTTCGTATATGCACCAAACCTTTCCTAATCAAAGGATTTGCCTTCACTCAAATCACTCGAAAGCATGTATTGGCCTAAACAACCCTTTCAAAATCTATAGCAAGCCTTTCGAACCGGTCGAAGCCATTATTTTTTAGGGAGGTTCCCATCAAGTCACAGGCAAGAGTTTATAAGCAATCAATAGCATCGAAACCATCAGCATTTCAACACTATCGAAACCACTGGATGAAGCCTATCGACAGAGTCGAAAGCTCTTACAAGGAAACAAAAAGAAAAGAAGCGCAACTGTTCCTTTTGAAAAAAGTGGAAGCATTCTAGAGTCATGTCGGTAGCAGCCTTTCGACTAGGTTGAAAGCATTGGGGTTGAAAGATGCTAACCCGCATCCATAAATAAGACCCTACGGGTCTAGTTTTGGGGATCCAAATTCAGTCAACCTAAACTTGTATTTTCTTTACTCCAAAAGCTATACAATCCTAATTTCTAAATTGAATTGGGGATTTTGAGTAATAAAGTCTTATTTGAGCTGTGGAAGGGAAGTCTTCAACCTTTAGATTACTTAATTATTTATAAAACTTTTATCAGGTTTACCCTTGTGTTACAGGTGTCGATTGTAACGAAAGGTCTCTTCCGACTCGTTCGAAACCTGGCATATTCAAGTAATTTAGTCATAAACTTCAAGATAACTTCCTTGGGCTTCTGCTTTCGATAAAGTTGAAACCTAACCCTGATCCACTAAACCTTTGAGTCCCCAAACCTTACACAAAGTTCCTAAAGACCTAACTTTCGACAAGGTCAAAACCTCAAACTAAAATTCTAGATCGAAATCCTAACCACTCAACACCTTAAGCCTTCGACCGGGTCAAAACCTATCAGGTCAAACCTTAACCTCAAATTCCTCAGGATATCAATTTAAGTCCTGCAACCACTTCGAAAGGAAGGCTTTTGAAGGGACGTCCATATCATCTAAACAAGTTCGAAAGGCTACTAAGTAAGGAAACAAGCTATTTCGAATGGGTCGAATGGTCGTTCCAAACAAGTTTTCACAATAGCAATCTATTTGAAAGGAAATATAAAAAGGATATACACATTCCACTCTTTTATATTTACTCAAGGGATAAACCTTGTTCCTTAATTCATCTTTGAGATGTTAACAAGATTTCTTGTTAACAAATAGTGGTTGTAGAGTGATGTAGTATGGACCCGACCAAGATTGTTGGTTCCATAGAGATGAGAGATTAGTTACTCTCGATTAGTAGGAACATATATTTATAGACTGCATTAATGGATTGTCGATGACTAAGGATGGTATGACGGCATTTGAGTCACAGTCGACTGGTTAACAAATAATGCAAGATTTGTATTCCTTAAGTCTAGTAGAATGACCGTATTTGTTGAATTATATATGGGATGGATAGTTTGATTCCATTGCATGCCAAGGCCTTTATAAGTGACCGAAACCCATTGCTCGATAGTGGGTTTTGGAAGAACATACAAAAGGAGTTTTGGATTTGCCACTAAATCGATTATATGATTGAACCAAGGACTTCAAGGCCTCATATGCCTATTCATAGATATGATATGAAACAGGTAAGGAGGAGGGCAGTGGAGAAGTAGAGGTTCAGTGGAATGAAAGTGAAGGCAATAGGATATGAGAGACTGAGAAAAGCATGAGGACCGTTTATTCGGAGCTCTTCACTTGGTGACATTTCATTTTATCATGGGCTTTAGTATTGGATATCATATTTGATGTTTTATACTAGACAGTTTAGTAATCCACATGCTAGGATAGGCATGGATGGCACTTTTTGATGATAGATCTCAAGTATGCATGTTTGATGTTGGATTGTTAGCATTTGATATGGTAGCTTATAGTTATGTGATTGCTAGGCATGCTGGATAGTTATGGTCATATATATCATATTTATTTAAGACAGTTGCTATATATGATCTAGTATGTTTAAATATATGATGTATATATATTCTATTATATTGGGATTTTTTCCGTACCTAGCCACGCAAATGAGATGCTACTGAATTTTTTCAGAGTCCGAGAGGATTTTGAGGGCATATGGGTTAGGAGATGTTCTCTTTACTTTGTGATTTCGGGGAGGAAATCCTATGAGGAGGAGAGAATGTAATGACCTGTATTTTTAATGATGAGATATTTAAATTGTTGATTTAAATAATTAATCGTTGATTAAATGAAGGCACAAAAATATGATTTTTTGCATACGCTCGAATTAGAAGTCTAGACTACTTCCATTTAGTTCGGATTGACGTCGCGAATTAGAATCAGTATAAGGAACGCAATATTTGGAGACTGGATGCTCGAAACGATATCAAAATGCACGAAATTAGCATCCTGGGGCGCAGTCTCAAATAGCGACGAAATTTATACCATTAGACCCAGAAAAATTAGCTGATGCGCGCCGATGAGTTTGGTGGCGATTATACGTGTTGTGTGTTCGTACGAGCTCGAAACGTGGGACGATTTATTTGAGAATTCAAATAAATTAAATATTAAATATTAATACAAATTCACCTCATCTTTCCGTCCCTCTCTATTTTATTTACTGTTCCATTCTTGGAAAGAAAAATTATGACCTCCTCTTTAATTCCATTCAAAAAATAAAATCAATCAATCCATTCAATGATAAATTGTGAAACCAGATCTATTGAGATCGTATGAACAAGCGCTTCTCGATGACCATAGAGGAATTTTGATTGACTACAATTGTCGATTTTGACCTCTTCATGGTCAGATCTAGGGTTTGAGATCGCCGAAGATCTAGGCGATAATAAGTGGATCTGAGATTAGCATTGTGATTCTTGTACGAAGGAGCATCTTTCCCGGAGTTTTGGCCATGTCCCATCGTTTCTTTCCATATGCGACATTTTGTGAGGTTGATTACCTTGACGGAGTCGTGATCTACAGAGTGGGGCGAGACTGGTCGAGCTTAGGTGAACGCATTACAGTCATCAGTTGTCCATTTCGAGGAGCGTAGCTCCGTATCACTCCAAATCAGTGCATGTGTGAATGGGTTGAGATGGTGTGCATGTCAAGTTGTAGGAAAAGAGAGATTATTACTAATTAAGGTAATTAAGGGTTAATTATTATTATTTAATTAATCAATAATCTAGATCAGCATATTGACTAAATCTTTTGCATACGAGATCCGTTTTGAATGCGGTTTATTAATTTGTGCTCATGATAGAGAGATCTGCACCTTGGTACTGGTTTGGGCAGATTTTATGGAGGTGAATGATATTGTCTCTGACTATAATATGATTGGTTGTATAGTGTTAGATTGACATTCAAGAATGATTATTGGTTTTAAAATGTGATTTTCCTATACTTATATGCCTATTAGATTTTTATAATAAAAAATATAAGTATTTTAAAATGGTTTATCAAATATCACATATTTTTCATCGATGTGCCATTTTTAGGGAATTATTAGATTTCGGTTATTTTTGATATGGTTTCCCCATTGGTTGATATGGATGTATTATACATGTTGTATGGATGCTATTTTGGATGTATATATGGTTCTTGGTTGCATGGTTGCTTATTTGGCTTGTTTTTGGTTGAAAGCATCGATTAGCAGTGATAGGGTGTTAGGGGAATATCTTGTATGTTGAGGTTTCACATGTGCGAAAACCAAACAATAGAGCTAAGATGTAGAGCAGTGTTAAGATACGTGCCAATGGAATTAAGGTGGAAGACGAGCTTCAAACTTTAGGATGGATGCCAGACATATTCATTTGGTTTGTACTTATCTATTTTGATTAGGTACAAGACCAATTGGTTAGTATTGACTATTGTATAGTGGTCAATGTCCATCACTATTGTTAATTGGCGATTTGACCGATCTTTGGCATGGATGTTATGGAGATTTTATGGTGCACAATTTAATGGTTTGTGATGTGCACGTAAATGTGCATATATATACATCCATATTTTATCTCTTTTTATTTAAATAAATATCATATTTGGACATTTTAACATGTTTAAAACCAAAATTCAATTAATTTAAAATCATCATATATTCACCTTCATTCAGGGGCAAAACGGTCATTTTTGTGCATGTGTCATTTGAGAATTTTTACTTGGACAATTTTTATTATTTTTATAAGATATTTTGATGCATATGGAAGAGGGATTCATGATGATATATGCATGCACAAGGAAATACAAAGGAATAAAGAGAAAATAATTCAAGTTCAAGATCATGGAGGACCCCACCTACCCACCTACCTTAATGTACAAATTAGAGGCTAATGAACATGTTTATGGAATTAATGGCTTCATGTACACTTAAATGATGATTAGTAGAAGCTAATGATTACTTGGCCTCCACACTTCCTAAGGGTATTTTGGGAACTGCCCTAAAAATAGAATTCGGGTTTTATGCATGTATAAATAGCCCTTTTATGTACATGTAAAAGAGGATCTACCTTTCATATTACTTATGAAATTAAGAGATCAAGGTGTAAGCTCAATGTTCAATGAAATAAAAATGGCTTCTTAGCCTCTTTCTCTTCTCTTATTTACATGCTTTCATTTATTTTTCATGCTTTTATTTATGCTCTTTCCTTTTCTTTGTTAGTAGATTAGTTTTACATTCATGCACGTAGTGTAGCTTAATTCCTTTTGTTGTAAGTAGTTTAATTACATTCTCTTCTTTGCTATTTTTCTATTTTCTTCTCTTTTAATGTTGAAATTTACTTGTGTTGCTTCAATGCCACAAATGAGTAGCTAAACCCCTTCAATTTAGGGGTAATGAAGCTCTCAAATATTATGTAATTTCAACATTTTATGATTTATGATCTCATTTGGTTTATGCTTCATGAAGTGAGTTTTGATGCAAGTTTATACAAGTGGGTTTGATAGCTTATATTGCTTATGCAAATGCGCTATTCTTATTCAACATAAACACAATTTGCATCATCATTTGCTAATCCATTTTTGATTGTGAAATTAAAGTAAAAATGAAATTTGATGATCTATATTACTAGTTACAATAGTAAATAGATCATACTTAAAATAGCTTTTGCTTTGGCTTCATTTTCATGAGAATTATAAGTGGTTTATTTGTTGTATTATAGTTTGATGGTTTGAGTTATGTTAATTAATAACATAAACAAACCATAGTTATGATAAATACAACAATATTTCACTTAATATCAAAGCTAGAGATCACAAATTGTTTGTTTGTTGATTTACAAAAATATGAGAGTGCATTTGCCTCTAAATTGTTCTCTAATTCAATAGTTTTTAAATCAAATTTCAATTCTAGTTTTAGCTTCATTTTATTTCTAGTTAATAATTTCTCCTCCATTTGGTCTAGTTTGATTGAATAGGTTTTTAAACTCTAACAATTCCACGCGGATCGACTCGTATTCGCCACGTACTACAAGTGTACACCATGAGCTTGCAGTAAATTTTAGTATGAAATTTTTCGGCAAATTTCTAATCCGATAGAAATTTTATCGATTAACAAGTTTTTGGCGCCGTTGCTGGGGAGTTGGTTTGATTTTAGTTTTGTATTCTTCGGATTAGTAATTGCTTGATTTTTGTGTTTTTATTTTATGTGTACTGCTCTTAAAAAAAATCACTGCACTTTCCATTTCATCTTGTAGCATTGTTTTCATTGCATTTCTAGTTCTCATAATTCCAATCTGAGCATACTCTGTTGAGCACAACAGAAATAGTTCTTTGTTGAGTATTGTTTTTCAGTTTGAGTATTCATAGATTTCATCTTGTAGCTTGTTTTCATTTAGTATTTGTTCATTTTTATTTTGCATTTCTATTATCTAAAAAAACAACACAATCACATTTCAAAACAAAGACATTTTATTTCCTTTTCCTTTTCAAATTTCACTTCATTTTCTTTACAATTTCTATTTGCAATTTACAAAGTTTATTCCTCATTGTTACATTTCACTGTTACAAACATTACAACTTGAATCTTTGCCTTTCTTTCACTATTACTACAGCTACTTTCAAACCATTCACTGTCCAATACTCCACATATATTTCATCATCCCAGTCACAACCATCCTACCATCACACAGTAGTCACCACACCAGTAACATACTGCCTTCCCACAACAACAAACTCCAACCCACCATATACTCCACTTCAACCACCAAACAACCTTTCCATCACCATCTCTGTTAACCAAAGTCTGCCTCGCCATTTCACTCGACAGTACCATTCTCTTAAACCATCCACCATCACCAGAGAAACACTGCAGTTCCATTATCAACTTGCCTGCCAATCTCTGTTGCACTGTCCACTATCCACAACAGTCAATAACATACTTCAACATTCAAGTACAACAACTGCTTGCCTCAGTTCAACCCATCATATAACTTCATTACCATAATTACAACATCACAACCCAAACAGCAAGCACATCCACCAACACCAAACCATCACAACTGCAACAGTCCACACTCCATCCCCAGCTGCCACCACTTCCATCATCAGTTGCTCCAGTGCACTGGATCCATCCTTCTCCTCACCAAAAGTCACCAGCCCCTCTCCTACAAACTACACACTGCCTTGCACATACAAGCAGCATCACATACCTATTCCAATCAACATCAGCAAACAACACTTGCTGCCAGGCTCAACCAGCCCCTTCCCCCTTCTACTTCCATACAATACAACCAACTTTTTTGACACTTCCACTTGCAATCCCCTAGCCAAAAACTACAAACACACTTTCCTACAGCATCCTTAACTTGCCAAACTGAACAGCCACTGTTCCTCTCTCATAACAAACCACCACCATACCATATCCATACTGACAGCAACATCACTACTCTTCCATACTGCCTTGATCGCTACCTGTCACAACTTCGACCAAACCTTCTTTCAAACCACAGCCAACACCTCATATATCTGCATCATCTACTCCGCATCCCACTGTACTCCTCCCCCAACCACGAACGAAACCATCCCAAATTCCAGTGTCGTGCACAACTTCCTGTTACCTTACTTACAACTATCCACTTCAAACCCAAACCCACGCATTCCAATCGCACTCCCTCCTCGAACACAATCAGACTTCACCGAAATTCATGACTTCAACCGACCACAGCCCAATCACCAAAGCACATCAAGTACCGCAGTCTGCAACCACCTGCATCTGCTGCTACATTTCATACTCCCGCAAATCGCCTCACCACTGAATTGCAACACCTCACGAACCACCTCATCGAAGCCCAATCCTCCAAAACCACTTCGACGCCGACCACAGCCTCACATCCAGCCTTCGAACCCAAACTTTCCAAACCCCAAATCGACATCCATCGTGACACCCACCGACCCAACGAAATCCTAATTTCCACAAGGAATCACCTCACTGCCACTTCGATCTCTCACCCCTGTGAGAATTTTAGTTTGTTTGGGACGAACAAGTTTGAGAATTTTGATTTATTTGTTTTTTTCCTTCGTGTGTTTTTTCTTGGTTTACTGTGTGAATTAGAGGAGTGGGCCAGGCCCTAGTTAAGTTTTTATAGTTTTTTTTTCTATGGCTTAGTCTTCTTTTTCCAAAAAGCCAAAAAAAAGTTTGCTTTTATTTGTTGTGTCTTATTTTATCCCTTAAAAAAAGCAATTGTAAATATCTTGTTCGTTTTGTTCGTTTTTTTCATTTGCTTTGTTTTTCATTTGTTTTAGTAAAAAAACAAGTTTCACTTTATTTAAATTTTCATTCTACATTTGTTTTCACTTGTTTTAGTTTTTCTTGTTTTAGTTTTCATTTATTTTATTTTCATTTGATTAATTTTTCACTTGTTTTATTTTCTTCTTTGATAAATATAAAAAAAAGTTGTGTATATATATATATATATATATATATATATATTGATTCATTCCTTTTCAGGTTGCCAAAGCAGATTAAAAGAAAGAAGTGCTTGCTAAATTAAACCGCTTTGCTTGCTTTGCTAATAAAAAAAATTGCCGCTAAAAAAGTTTTGCTAAATAATCTGCACGCTCTGGTATCGTGCTTTCATCCTTTGTTTTTATTTGAATTGCATTGTTCGTTGTTTGCATTTGCATAAAAAAAATTCAAAATCCAAAAACAAAAACAAACTTCATTTTAATTACATTGTTAATTCACGTTTAATTATTGCTTTGCATTCATCTCATCTTATTTTCTTTTCTAAGGGCAATACCCCAATTCACATAAGGTGAGGGATTTCATCACCCTTTCCTTAGCCCACAAACGCATTTCATCGTAGAATTTGACTAATAATAAAGGTTAGACATTCGACTTAAGGGTGTCGCGAGCTTATCTAGGGCTTAATTGTATCTTCACAATTGTTTTTTTTGAACAATTTTATTTCTTGGTGTCTAGGCTACGGCAGAGTAATAACCATTTATAAATATTATGGTGATTCGTAAATATTATAGTGGTTGTTCCTCTGAAGGTACTTAAACCTTCGGTTGCATTGCTATGGTGATTCGTGGTGCACCGATAACCCCCGCCCGTTACCTGGTTGAGAAATATTTTTGTTGATTTAAGACAAAGTGTGATTATACAATTCTGGGTTAGGAGCTACTAAGGACAGAAAATTGTAATTAAGTCCTTTGTATTCATTTAGCTGCATTAGTCCATGCATATTTAAAAAAAACAAAAAAAATCCAAAATCCAAAAAAATTTGTAAATTTTACTTTACTTAGTTTTTAACCAAAAAAAATCGTTTTCCCCTTTCCTTTGTAAATTTTCAATCAAAAACAAAAATAAAAAAAAGGGTAAAATCTTTTCAAAAAAAAAATTTTGAAAATTCAAAAATAAAAACAAAAATCAAGTTTCCATTTTCTAAAAAAAACAAATATCATTTTGGTAAATATTTGAAAATTCAAAAAAAAATACAAAAACAAAAACATATAAAAAAATTTGAAAAACCAAAAATCAAACTTCTCTTTTGAAAATAAATTCCACTTGGTAAATAGTTTTCTCCCTTGTAAAAAAAACAAACAAAATTCTCACTTTGTTTTTCAAATCTTCTTTCATTCTCTAAACTCGTTTCTAACTTCTTTCTCTTCTCGACCTTCGCTTGTGCATGAGTACTTGAACTCGTGACACAACAATAAACCGTTGGACTCGTGACACAACAACTAACTGTTTGACTCGAACAGACGATACTCCCGAAATGGCAAACGAGAATGGCTCTCGAACTCTTATGGATAGAATCTTTTCTGATAGAGTTTCTATTCCATCTTGCATCACGTTACCCGCCTTTACGGGTAACCATTTCGAAATTCACTCGAACCATATTGCCACTCTTCCGAAATTTTGTAATTTCGAACACGATGATCCATACATCTTTTTGATGAAATTCGAATAGGTTTGTGCAACCATAAAACTCCAACAACTTTCCGATGACGGAATCAAACTTCGATTAATCCCATTCACTCTTACGGACTGCGTTGAAAAATGGCTGTACAGCTTACCCTCGAACTCGATTAAAATGTGGAAAGAATTAGTAAAACCTTTCTTTAAAAAGTTCTACCCTTTGGAAAAAACGAGTAGAATCCGAAACGAAATTGTAAATTTTCATCAATTCAAGGGAGAACCATTCGGAAAATATTTTGAAAGATTCAAAGAGCTTTTGATAAAATGTCCACACCATAACTTTGAAAAATGGACGATTTGCCAAATCTTATACGATGGACTCGAAAATAGCTCACGTACCATGCTCAAATCAATGTGCCAAGGCAACTTTTTTACCCAACATCATGACGATGCTTGGCAATTTCTTGAAAACCTTGCTGAAAAATCATCCCAATGGGAAAGTTCGAACGAAACATCAATTTACTCACGATCGAGCGCACACTCGATAGGATCTTCTGTTGCTTTGGAAGCTAAGATCGACGCAATGATTAAAAAATTCGATAACTTTTTCTCGTCAAATCAAATGAACCAAGCTTCCCAACCGATGTGTTATAAATGCAACGATCCTAATCATATAGTCGATCAATGTCCCAATTCTGTCGAACAAATCAATGCTTTCAATAAAGCCAAAAACGACCCGTTTTCTCCAACGTACAACCCTGGTTGGAGAAATCATCCGAATTTTGCGTGGAACCAAAACAATCCTAACACAAATACGGTTCACCCCAATTTTCAAGCATTCCCGAATAATGCTTCGAATCCTTCCTTTTAACCCAACAATTTTCAACCAAACTTTGCGGGCCCGTCCCATAATCTACCGCAACAATCAAATTTTCAACCAAATTCTGCTCATCCTCCCCAAGAAGATAAACATTTAACTTCACTTGGGAAAACTCTTGAAACGTTGGCTAAAGAAACTACTCAAAGCCATCAATCAAACAACAATTTGCAAAATTTATTGACTTCATATATGAAAAACACGAACCAATCAATTGCAAAATTCGAAATGCAAATGAGTCAATTAGCCACGTCTATGAGCGAACGTGAATGAGGAACATTCTCAAGCCAACCCATTTCGAATCCTAGAAATCAAAACGCAAATTCAAATCAAGCCCATGTTGTTCAAGATAGCAACGTCACCCAATTGAATGCTATCACAACTCTTCGTTTCGGTAAACAAATCGATAATCAAGTCATTAATCCAAACGATTTACCGGAAAACTCTCTCGATACTTCTAAAACAATGAATGAATCTGAACAGAACGTGGAGCCAAACGTTGAATCGAATGCCAATCAAAACTCTTCTTCTACTACTCGAGTAGACCCACCTACCGAGTATCGTGTCCCATTTCCACATCGTCTTCGACCAAAGAAACACTCGGACCAAATGGAAAAGATGTTGGAAATTTTTAAACAAGTCAAAGTTAACATTCCACTTCTTGACATCATTCAGCAAGTCCCAACTTATGCAAAATTCCTTAAGGACTTGTGTACCCAAAAGTGACACACTCAAGTGCTTAAAAAAGTCTTCTTAGCCGCCAGTTTGAGTGAAGTTTTGTCCCAATCCATGCCCGTTAAATACAAAGATCCTGGATGCCCTTCGATTTCGTGCACAATTGGAGATAAGACGATTAACAAATGTTTGATAGACTTAGGTGCGAGTGTCAACTTGATTCCATACTCCATGTACGAACAATTAGGCTTAGCTGAGCTCAAACCCACAAAAGTAACGCTTTAATTCGTCGATCGTTCCATTAAGAAGCCCGTGGGAGAAATCGAAGACGTGCTCATTCGAGTAGGGCAATTCATATTCCCCGTTGATTTTATCATTCTCGAAACACAACCAGTGTCAAATCCCGCGAGTCAAATTCCATTGATTTTAGGCCGACCATTCTTAGCTACCTCGAACGCCTTAGTCAATTGTCGTAACGGATCGATGAAAATCTCTTTCGGAAACATGACTTTGGATCTCAACATTTTCAATCTTGAAAGCCAATCGAACGAACCTCGTGACCAAACGTTGGAATTAGTGCCATTCACAAAAACTTTGAAAACAAAACACTTGATCTTAATGATGAACGCGAGGCCGAGTACGAAAAGTTGTTTCACGAAATTCCCAACGAGATTGAATACACTCTTCCCTTTGAATCACTTCAAGTTGAGTCTGAATCTCAACCCAATTCCTTGATCAAAATACTCCCGAAGTTGGACCTCAAACCACTTCCCGATCACCTTAATGCATACTTAGGCGATAACAAAACGATGCCCATCATAATTTCTGCAACTCTCTCTCTCTCTTGACCAAGAAACTTCACTTCTCTGTATTCTTTCAAAAAACAAGGAAGCGATTGGATGGTCGATCTCCGATATAAAGGGGATTAGCCCTGCTATTGTTCAACATCGCATCCATTTAATCGATGATGCCAAGCCTGTTCATGATGCGCAACGAAGGCTTAATCCAAAAATGAAAGATGCGGTGCGTGATGAAATTCTTAAACTTCTCGACAACGGAATCATTTACCCAATCTCTAATAGTTCATGGGTTAGCCCAATTCATGTTGTACTGAAAAAGTCTGGGCTAACCGTTGTACCAAATGCTCGAACGTTTAGCCGGCCACGAATTGTACTACTTCCTTGATGGTTATTTCAGCTATAACCAAATTCCAATCGCTCCAGAAGATCAAGAGAAAACAACTTTCACGTGTCCATTCGGTACCTTTGCTTATCGATGTATGCCATTCGGACTTTGTAATGCTCCTGCTACTTTCCAACGATGCATGGTTGGCATTTTTTCCGACATTATTGAACGCTTTCTAGAAGTTTTTATGGACGATTTCTCTATCTTTGGTGATTCTTTTTCCGAATGTTTACATCATCTCGAGTTGGTTCTAAATCGATGTAAAGAAAAACATTTGACTTTGAATTGGGAAAAATGCCACTTTATGGTCAAACAAGGCATAGTCCTTGGACATATCATCTCAAATAAAGGCATTGAGGTAGACAAAGCGAAAATCGACGTAATTGCAAATCTACCCATTCCCAAATCTTTTAAGGACATTCGATCATTTCTAGGACACGCTGGCTTTTACCGACGCTTTATGAAAGACTTTAGCAAAATTGCTCGTCCTTTGACAACTCTTCTTGGAAAAGATGTTCCTTTCGATTTTAACTCTGATTGTGTCTCTTCTTTTGAACGTCTTAAGAACGAACTCATTTCTGCTCCAATCATTTGTGCACCTAATTGTCATCTTCATTTCAAAATCATGTGTGATGCTTCGAACTTTGTCGTTGGTGCTGATTAGGACAACGCATCAACAAGATCCTTCACGTCATTTACTACGCGAGTATGACTTTGAACGATGCTCAACTTAACTACACAACAACCGAAAAAGAGCTTCTAGCTGTCGTTTTTGCTCTCGAAAAATTCCGACAATACTTGATAGGGTCACACATTACTGTGTACACAGACCACTCTGCGCTTCGATATCTCTTCGCTAAAATGGATGCCAAATCCCACTTGATTCATTGGATCCTTTTACTTCAAGAATTTGACCTTACAATCAAAGACAAAAAAGGATCCGATAACGTCATAGCCGATCACTTGTCTCGTCTTCCGAACGCACCATCTTCTTTGCCAATCAATGAAAACTTCCCCAATGAATAACTCCTTTCAATTTCTATTGACCCATGGTACGCTGATATAGTGAACTACTTAGTCGCTAAAGAAACACCCTCATCGTGGTCCCAACAGGACAAATGCAAATTCATGTCCCAAGTGAAGTATTTCTATTGGGACGATCCATACTTGTTCAAATATTGTCCTGACCAAATCATCCAATGTTGCATTCCGGATAATGAGATTAGGAGTGTTCTTTCGTTTTGCCACGATCAAGCATGTGGTGGACATTTTGGTCCTCGAAAAACTGCAGAAAAAGTGCCTCAGTGTAGTTTCTATTGGCCTTCTCTTTTCAAAGACTCGTTTGAATTTTGTAAAACTTGCGATCAATGTCAAATGCTTGGACGAATTTCTTGACGAGATATGATGCCTCTAAAACCCATTCTTACGATCGAAATCTTTGATGTATGGGGTACAGACTTTATGGGACCTTTTCCCAATTTTTTTGGAAACTTTTATATCCTTCTCATTGTCGATTACATTTCAAAATGGGTCAAAGTCGTTCCTTGCAAAACCAACGACCATAAAATTGTTGTAAAATTTCTCAAAGAAAACATCTTTTCGAGGTTTGGCACACCTTGCACAATAATCAGTGATAACGGGACCCATTTTTGCAACCGTTCTTTTGAAACTTTAATGAAAAAATACTCGATAACACACAAGTTATCCACTCTATATCATCCTCAGACTTGTGGCCAAGGTGAAGTTTCAAATCGACAAATAAAACAAATCTTGGAGAAAACTGTCAATAAAAATCGAAAAGATTGGTCTCAGAAATTGACCGACGCGCTTTGGGCTTACCGTACTGCTTTTAAAACTAACCTTGGGATGTCCCCATTTCATTTAGTTTACGGTAAAGCTTGCCATTTACCCATTGAAATCGAACACAAAGCGCTGTGGGCAATTAAGAACTTAAACTTTGATCTTGAGAAAGCTGGCGAAAACCGAAAACTACAACTCAACGAACTAGAAGAACTTAGGAACGACGCGTATGAAAACGAGAAAATTTACAAAGAAAAAACCAAAGTTTTTCATGACAAGTCAATCCTAAGGAAAACGTTTTCACCTAACCAAAAAGTTATTTTATATGAATCAAGACTTCATTTATTCCCTGGGAAACTTAAATCGAGATGGACTGGACCATTTGTGGTACGAACTGTTTTTCCACATGGTGCCGTCGAAATAGAAAACCCCAGGGATGGATCGATTTTCAAAGTCAATGGTCATCGTCTGAAACCTTCCTTGGAATTGCCAAATAACCAAGAGGAGGAGCTCATGATCCTTCATGAGCCAAGCTACGTCTAGTAAGAATGTTAACCCTCTTTTGTAAATATGTACCCCGTTACACTCATTATATCATGCATTGACTGTGGGGACACGGTCAAAATTAAGTGTGGGGGGGAGTCTCATTTTCATTTTTTTAGTTTCATGGCATTTTTGAATTTTCATTTTTCTTTTAAACTTAAAAAAAACCTCAAAATTTCAAAATCTCAAAAACATTTTATTTTTAGCATTTTGTTTTATTTTTGAGGAAACACTATGGGATAAGTATAAGTTTAGGTTAATAAATTGAAATTTTTGAAAATTTATTTGTCTTAACAAAAATAAAAATGAAGTTTGATTACAAATAACAATGGTTTAACCAGTATATAGGAAGGTTCATATGTATTAATTATGAAGTATGTTCTAATTGAAAATCTTTGTTTAAAAAAGTGGTAAATTTAAAGTAAAGGATATAACATTTTTATCTTCTAAGTTAAATGATGCTAAGATGATTTTGCAAAACTCTCTCTTTTTTCAAAAAGAAAAAAGAAAAAAGAAAAAAAAACATTTGTATATATGTATATATATATATTTTTAACACCTAGAGTCATGTGTTCACACTCGTGTGTTCACTCGCCATGCTCTATACCCTTCTCACGTAAGCTCGAAAGGCAGTGCATGATCGGTATATCTGGCCTCAGTTTATCTGAGTTAGGTGTATATAGATAAAAATTCTTTTTAATAACGCCTACAGTCGATAAGTGTTCACACTTGTGTGTTCACTCGCCACGCTTTGTATTCCCCTCACATCAGTCCACAAGGCAGTGCACGGGTAATATATCTAGCCTCAGTTTACCTGAGTTAGGCATATGTAAATATTGTTAATATCAATGAAATTTTCAAATAAGAGAGAGTAAGCAATTGAAATCCGAGCACTATTTTTACTTGTTTGATTTAACTTGTTATTGAAAAGAAATGAAAATACCACTTCAATAAACTTTGATAATCAACTAAAGATCCATTTCATAGTTACACTTTGTGATCAACCGAAACAACGAGTTAAACTATTATCTATTTCCTATGATAACTTGATTTTTGTTGGAAGTTTTGACAAGTAAATGACTTAAAATTTTCAAAACAATGACCAAAACCTATATGTAACTTATGAGTGTCAAATTGAAAGTGAATCCTTCATTTGTAAATATTTTCAAATAGTTGCATTCATCCCATTGTAAATAAATCTTGCATTTTATAAATATTTTCACTTTGCATTTGGATTTTGTGGGTAGTATCCGTTGAAAACCCTCACGAGACAACACTCGTCCTATTGGGGACACCCAGAAGTTTAACGGCTTGCTGCATACGCTCAATGCAATTGTGCTTCCTACGAAAACGGATTTATCTCAATTTTCCTTTATTCGAGGACGAATAAAAAGATAAGTGTGGGGGTATTTGATGTGCACGTAAATGTGCATATATATACACATCCATATTTTATCTCTTTTTATTTCAATAAATATCATATTTGGGCATTTTAACATGTTTAAAACCAAAATTCAATTAATTTCAAATCATCGTATATTCACCTTCATTCAGGGGAAAACGGTCACTTTTGTGCATGTGTCATTTGAGAATTTTTACTTGGACAATTTTTATTATTTTTATAGGATATTTTGATGCGTATGGAAGAGGGATTCATGATGATATATGCATGCACAAGGAAATACAAAGGAATGAAGAGGAAATAATTCAAGTTCAAGATCATGGAGGACCCCACCTACCCACTACCTTAATGTACAAATTAGATGCTAATGAACATGCTTATGGAATTAACGGCTTCATGTACGCTTAAATGATGATTAGTAGAAGCTAATGATTACTTGGCCTCCACACTTCCTAAGGGTATTTTGGGAACTCCCCTAAAAATAGAATTAGGGTTTTATGCATGTATAAATAGACCTCTTATGTACATGTAAAAGAGGATCTACCTTTTATATTACTTATGAAATTAAGAGATCAAGGTGTAAGCTCAATGTTCAATGAAATAAAAATGGCTTCTTAGCCTCTTTCTCTTCTCTTATTTACATGCTTTCATTTATTTTTCATGCTTTTATTTATGCTCTTTCCTTTTCTTTGTTAGTAGATTAGTTTTACATTCATGCAAGTAGTGTAGCTTAATTCCTTTTGTTGTAAGTTGTTTAATTACATTCTCTTCTTTGCTATTTTTCTATTTTCTTCTCTTTTAATGTTGAAATTTACTTGTGTTGATTCAATGCCACAAATGAGTAGCTAAACCCCTTCAATTTAGGGGTAATGAAGCTCTCAAATATTATGTAATTTCAACATTTTATGATTTATGATCTCATTTGGTTTATGCTTCATGAAGTGAGTTTTGATGCAAGTTTATACAAGTGGGTTTGATAGCTTATATTGCTTATGCAAATGCGCTATTCTTATTCAACATAAACACAATTTGCATCATCATTTGCTAATCCATTTTTGATTGTGAAATTAAAGTAAAAATGAAATTTGATGATCTATATTACTAGTTACAATAGTAAATAGATCATACTTAAAATAGCTTTTGCTTTGGCTTCATTTTCATGAGAATTATAAGTGGTTTATTTGTTGTATTATAGTTTGATGGTTTGAGTTATGTTAATTAATAACATAAACAAACCATAGTTATGATAAATACAACAATATTTCACTTAATATCAAAGCTAGAGATCACAAATTGTTTGTTTGTTGATTTACAAAAATATGAGAGTGCATTTGCCTCTAAATTGTTCTCTAATTCAATAGTTTTTAAATCAAATTTCAATTCTAGTTTTAGCTTCATTTTATTTCTAGTTAATAATTTCTCCTCCATTTGGTCTAGTTTGATTGAATAGGTTTTTAAACTCTAACAATTCCACGCGGATCGACCTGTATTCGCCACGTACTACAAGTGTACACCATGAGCTTGCGGTAAATTTTAGTATGAAATTTTTCGGCAAATTTCTAATCCGATAGAAATTTTATCGATTAACAGTTTGTCCATGCAACCGACGTAGAGTCTTGATGTTGTTGCTTTACAACGAGCGATTTAGATGGTGAGGCGATGATGTGATGCTTCGACATAAGAGTTGGTACTTCGGATATTGGCTCGTGTTGAGAGTAAGTTATCGGGTAGATAGTTTCAGGACTCTATAGATCATTCTCAAGGTGTTGGCTCGTTCACATCATGGGGATGGTGATGTATAACATGATGGAAAGACTTATATCTTTGGTTTGTGGCTCGTACGGGAAGTAGTTACCAAAGGTTAGATACTCTATATCTTTGGTTTGTGGTTCGTGGGGGTAGCACATACCGAAGAGGCTCGTTTTGGGAGTCATGGAGTAAAGGAACATGATGGGTTCTGGATAGTGGAAATTATATAGGGCTATTATGGCTCGGATGGATGTGTATGTGCTAAGGGATTGTTGATGACTCAGAGTGTTTTTTGTTGCACTCGAAGCGGCGGTATTGTACAGTGTGACGCCTATGGATTGGTAGCGAGGATCTGTATACCCTGAACCCTTTCGGTCTAGTGACCAGCTGTGGGCTGCGAGACATTTATCCAACTTTTGGCCGCAAGATACAAGAGTACAACGGAGAACCGAGATTTCCACTAGTCTCTGGTAGAAAGAAGGCCAAACGAGTTATCATATATCTAAAGCATACTGGGGACAGTTAGTATTGTTTAATGGATGTTATGTTTGTTATGGTTGCTTCATTAGCCACATGTCACCCTAGGGATGTCACATGAGGTAGGTATTGTGCATAGGGATATCTAGACACCTCGGACAATTTATTTAGTATGGAGCAGGTATTATGGATTGAGATACCCAGGAACCTCAATAGATACTGAGTATGTAGTATCCATTTATTATGTTGTAGAGTATCATATTATCCATGTTATGTGTTGACTCTTTGATTGTAGGGACAGGTCAGGTATGATTCATATACCCTCTATTCCATATACTATATCGACTTTTGTAGTAATTTGAGATTGTTTATCTCTTACACCAGACTATTGTCTAACCCAAGGTTTTATGCTTTGCTTCTTATTATCCTGGTTAATCTTAAATATGTAGACTATAGAGCAGGTATGGATGACATATGGAGTAAAATATAAAAATCAAATGATAAGCTGTAACAAAACATCGGCCCAGATTAAAAAAACACTTCCTCCATTTTATTATCAAGCTATCCCTCATTTCTTTATTACTTTCTTTTAGGGTTTCTCTTCTTCGATTCTACAAGCCACAAACTTCGAAATTAAACATTAAGTCCTGCCTTTGTTCCTTTATCTGTTGATTCCTTCAACGGCCTAGCGATTATTGCTTGCAATTGCTTCCACGGTTAAGCTTCATTGTAGTTGAAAATTTGGTACGATCTCTTTAATTTTCTGATTTGATTTTGTATTCTCTTTCAGACCTGACTACGTAACTTTCCAATGATGTTAGGTTTTTATATCCGCTGATTAGGAAAAAAATCTTTATTGATCTTCATATATTTCTGGTTTACATGTTTGAATTAATCAACTACGTGATTTAGGCTTATATTTGATTATTGTTAGCTTGGTCTTCAATTTTAATCTTTGACATGATTTTTTATGTGGTCTTCGACCTGATATTTTTGACTTGTTCAATATTTTCCATTTATAATGGTTTTGACCCAACATCTTATTCATACCTATGGTTTGTGATGGCTTCGGCCTGATAATGTTAACTTGTTCATACTTGCTTTGGCTTGAATTTGTGGGCTTGTTTGACTTGAGGAATGCTTTTGTACACTCCATAACTTTTTTGGAATGTTTATGTTATTTGCGTACAAGCGTGTGTGCATGTGTGTGTACGTGTGTGTGTGTGTGTATTTGTGTGTGTATGTGTGACGACCCTAATTTTGTTTAACATTATTTAGGATATTTAATTGGTTAATTTGAATGAAATAATGTAAATGGTTAAGGGAATTGAGATTTGAATAGTAATGGGTAGCCATGCCAAATTAGCTAATAAACTAAGAGGAAGTTCAAATGAAATAGATAAGGACAAAATAGGAATGAGTTATATTCTAATACCCTAAACCCTCATGCCACTTTCATTTTACATGTCCACAAACAAAACTAAATCTAAGAAGAGGCCGGCCACCATTAGGGAAAACAAGAGGAAATTAAGCAAGAATCAAAAGATGGAAGCTTAATCAATTAAATCAAGAAGCAAATCTCAAATTCCTTAATCACAAGCTAAGGTGAATAATAAGTTACATCTCATATTTCCTTGTTTTTGGTTCTAGATCAGATCCACATATAATTTGCAAAGTTTATTGCCATATTTTGAATTATAAATTGGTATATATGCTTGTTGATGAATTAGGTTTGTTGATATAGATTTTTATGACAGGTTTTGATTTGAAAAACCAACCAAATGACATCCAAATGCCTTTCGATTTTTATATATGGTCAGAAATAATATTTTAGAGATGGATTTCAAGTTCCATAATTTTCTACATTATTGTGTATTTATTATAAAATTTCTAGTGAATAAAATGGTTAAATTGGGTTTAAAATTAATTACGACTATTATATGTTAGCTTTGGGTCATAAATTTATATATGTTAGAAAACATATTAAAAGTGGTTTATGGGAATTTTTGGAGAATTTTCCTAAGTGTTTTAATAATTATATAAAATTATTTAAGGTATGGGACTTAAATGTTTTATATCTTTATAAAAGGAGAAGGGGCAATTTGTAAATGTTTTAATATGTTAATCTATAAAGTTCGGCAGAATTTTCATAAAAGACTTTGGAAAAGTATTGGCAACCAATCATATGTTGAAGAACAAAGCAAGTGAATTAGAAAAAAATTACTTTATAAAGTTAAAAATCAGTTTTACAAGGCATTTGCAGTTTTTCCACTTTCAGCAGCACCTTTCGACTTCATACTTCCGCCGCCAACCAATTCAAAACAAATACACATTGTATCAAAGACATGGTATGTAGTTGATTGGAGATAAGCAGAAGGTATAGAGTCAAAACAGGGCTTCCGAAGGGGTCGAGACCTTGTTTTGCTTTCAAAAGGAAATGCTGCTTGCTTGCTTTCAAAAAAAATGATGTGGAATGAGATCGCTATCGACTTGGTCGAGTGTTCTAAAAGAAAAGAGCTTTTGAAAGAGGTTGCCACCTTTGTTTTAAGAAAATGCTTTCGAAGGGATCAAAACCCGTGCTACCACATTCTTCCTTTCGAAGCAATGCCTTTGAAAGGGTTCTTTCGCTTCAAACCCTGAGCCGCTTCTCTAATGCTTTCGAAGGGATTGGTTTCGAAACCATCCACTTCTTTTACTTAGGAAATTGCTTTCGAAAGAGTTGCTTTCGATATAGTTCTTTTAAGACCCTTTTGATATTTCAAAGGCTAAACCCCAAAGGTTTCGAAAGGAATGATTTTAAAGGTTTCGAAACTATATTCCACATAATTTTACTTGAACCCAATGCTTTTGAAAGGTTTGATTTATGTAAAGGACTTAATGATTTTGAAAGGCATATAGTAAATGTTTCGAAGCAGTGGTTCCCCAATATTTTCGAAAGGTTTACCCTTGGTATTTGAAAGGAAGGTTTCCAATGTTTTCGAAAGGCATGTTTGTAATGTTTTCAGAAGAGGATGTCTAAGGTTTTATAAAGCTTTCGAAAGGGACACTTTCAATATTTTCGAAAGGTCTTTTGTAAATGGTTTCGAAAGGTATGTTTTGGCCTATCGGCCTAATGATATAAAGTAAAGTAGTTAACTTGTTTCGAAAGGGGTACTTCCAAAGGTTTCAAAAGAGGTTGTTTAATGCTTTTAAACAAAGGTTCGAATATTTTCATCAATAATGTTTTGAGTAAAGCATATATCACGGCAAAGAGATTTGAGTAAAGTAAATAGTATGTTTTCCTTGTTTAAGAATGATTTAAAGGGTTAAATCAATTTGAGAAGGTTTTCAAGGATAATTTGATGGGTAGTTAACCCTAAGTAAATGAATCTAATATTTGAATACCATATGGGACTAGTGTAGGGTCGCGCCCTATACATTAGCTATAGTCTCTAGCTAATTTATTCCAAAATTCCAATGTGTAGGGTTTAGTCCCAGGTAAGAATTATATGATGGCTGCACACAGAAAGGAATATATACAGAGAAGGAGGATAGGTTATTGGTAAGCCCGCAAAACCATTAGGATCAAGTGACCTTGGGAGAAGTAAGTTAAGGACAGGCCATCCAAAAGTTTGTCTAACAGGTGTTAGATTACTTATTTTGTCTGGTAGGCCCGAGTCAGCCAATAATTAGTAGTTAACCAAACAAAACTATATCGTTCGGACAAATAGTCCATCTATTACAAATTTTTTGAACATATACGATATTGCTATTATTGTTTTAATCAGTTTGATTCCAGGATTCTGATTTGCAAAAGATATGTTTTAAAGAAGGATATTAGTGAGGGGAAACCCATTCCGCTAAGCGGTGTGGTCTCACTTAATTTCAGTAATCTGAGATGTATAGTATTATTCACACCAGGCTTTATGTTTGACACGAAGTTTATGTTTCCCCTTAAACTCTAAGGTGCTTAAAATTAATTTGAATAGATTTGAGAGTTAAGGTTTTTCAGGGTTAGTAGGTGGACGAATAAAGCTTCCGAAGACGTGCAGGTGGTAAACTTAGCTATTTAGGAGTTGTTATTTTTATTTCCGCTATGATGTATTAAGACTAACATGTCTATTTATTACTCATATCATCCATGGGGGCATCTTCATATGTCGGTCTTGGCGTATTTTGTAATAATTGTATTTGATCAAAACCTGGGAATCATTTTGCGATTATGTATTTGGATATGAAATATTGATTTTTAATGTAATCAAAAAAGTTTTTTAATCTATGTTGACTTTATTTCATATTCATGTGTTTCTGATATTATGCATACCATTGACATTACTGTATTTTCTCACCGGAAGTTAATACTGTGGATGATAGCAGAATCTGTAGTGCTTAGCTTCAGGCCTCAATATAGGGGATGTTGCAACTTGGTATCAAAGCATAGGTTTATGAAAAACATTAAATTTAAAATGATTTTGAAAACATAATCCTAAGGAATTAGAGAAATATTGGGGTATGGGATAACGCTGTAGTAACGTACTTCTATTTGCTATATATAAGTATACACTTTATCTCTATTCTCCCATCTCTCTTAGGCTATTCTTCTATATCTTATGAAGACTCGAATGCAGATATGGATGCTAGAACTGGAAGATTTAACCTTGGTGGAGTAAGCACCACAACTAATGGAAATGCCAGACCAAATACCAGGAGGAACCCAGGTCAGGCACAAGCTGCAAATGTGGGTGCTGGAGTCCCACAAGTCGACATGGAAGCAACATATCAGTTCTTTGTAAACATGATGCAAGCGGAAGTTGCTGCTGGAGTAGTTGGAGTAAATGTTGGAGGAGGAAACCAGGAAGCTCTGGTGGTCAACAACTATGCTATTTTGAGTAGAGATTATGCTCGGCTGGGAGGAAATCCGTTTATTGGTACTGAAGATGTAATCGAAGTGGAGAATTGGTTACCTCATTGTGAGAGGGTTTTCACTGATTTGGGGGTCAATGATGAGCAGAATAGGAGACTTGCTTCTAGACAGCTACAAGGAGCAGCACTGTATTGGTGGAATAGTGTTACTGTTGGAGTCAATAAGGAGACTATGACTTAGGCTGAGTTCAATAAGAGGTTTGAAGAAAGGTTTATGTTAGAGATTGCTAAGTTTACTCTGCTCAGGAAGTTTGCTGAGTTAGAGCAGGGAGACATGACAGTACTTGAGTAATTAACTAGATTTGAGGAGCTAGTAATGTATGACTACGGTACGGTTGATACTGTGATTAAGAGGAATGAAAAGTTCATTCGTGGGTTGAAGCCTGAGCTTGCTAAGGCCACATTACCATATATTAGGGACCCATGTGATGTTGTTGTTAATGTTGCCTTGAGGCATGAAGATATGCTTGCTTTTCTTGAAGGAAATAAGGCAAAGGAAGCTCAAGGAGGGCAGCGTCAAAAACAGAAGTTTTTCCACAAGAAAGAAGCTCAGAGGGATGGAGCTGCTAAGAAGAAAAAGGCAGAAATTGTCAATTATAAGTGTGATAAGAAAGGACACTATGCTTATGAATGCCGGACAGGCAAAGGAAGGAAAGCTGCTGAGAAGAAGGGAGTAAGGTGTTTTAATTATGATTAGACTAGACACTATAAGTGTAACGACCCAAAAATTTTAGTGGTTTTATTTATATATTTAAATGGAATTTTGTGAAATTTTAAACAATAAAATTTTGAAATAAAAATATAATATTTGGAATACGTCTTCTTAAACATAGCAACTGGTAAATTTTCATCAAATAATTTGGAAGTTTATTTTCCGGTGTAATTTTATTCCAATTTATATCAGTTAAAACTGATGATAATAAAAGTGTTCCGAAACCTAAATATGCCAACATGAGAAAATTTATTTAGAAGACTCTGAATAAGACTGCATAATTCGTTTTGCAAATTTTGGACGTTTCTAGCTCTGTTTGGATTTTTCCGTACGGAATAGTAGCGTTTAACGGTACCGATTATCGACTTTTGATAGAATGATCGTACCACATATATCTATATACCGTTTTGATCGTCTCGTCGTGCTGACCTCTACGGTATATTCGATTGTATATTTCGGGGTCTGATATGCCACGAAATCAGTAAAACGATTACCGTATCGGTAACCGTTTTCAAACCTTTTGAGTTCTGTGGCCTTTCATTTGTCTACCGGTAGAAATTAAACAGCCACTTGTTTAATTATTCCCTGATTTTAGTGGCATGACTTTTGTTATTCCTACTGTTCGCAATTATGGTTCCTAGATTTCATTTGTTCTCCCCGTACGTTTTCCTTTTTCTCAATATAACATTCCAATATTTTATTTTTATTTTATTTCTCTTATGCAATTGATTCTTGCATAACCTTCCTCTTCCCTGAACCCATTTCCACTCTGGTCTTGTTCACTTTTCCCTAGAAAGAAATGAGACGACATATATTCAAATGTCTACAATGCGTCTCTTTTCCCTTTACACACAACTTCTTCTTCCTCCACTATTCTCCCTCCCTTCAACCTTTCCAATTGTCGTAACTCCTTAAGTTGTGCACCACGTCCTCGGCCTGAGCACGCAGAGCAACCTCCCTCTCCTTTTCTTTCTCGCATCTCCTCGCCCACTCTTCCATACGCCAAGCCCGACCGGCCAACCACTGACAGCGCATCCCGCTCGGCCTCCCCTTCTTTTACCTTCGGCCAGTCGTCCCTCCTCAAAGCGATAGCTGCTCCAAACTCCGACCTTGCCGAGCATCTCACCCATGCCGCATTGCAGCGCCTCACGTGTCCAACTTCTCTCCTCCTCTGCCTGTATATATGCAGTTAGTGTTGTATATATATTTATAATTTTTCAAACTATATTCTATGATGATTTTTGTTTAAAAACCTGTTGTCATTCGCATCTTACTTATTCATGTATGACCTATATATATAACGTTATATACTAGTTGTATATATATATATATATTTAGTTTTTCCCGCATGCATATATGTATATATATTGGTCACAGCTTATATATTAGTCTATATTAGGTTTATATAAGTATAAATCTTTTGTATACATTTTTTTCAGACTTTATAAATTATTTTTTTACAGCAAAGGATATTTTGTTCTGCCTCATAGATATTAGTAAATAGTGAGTAATATATGTACAGACTGTTATTTTATGTGCTCAAATATATATGTGTTTAAAGTATGATTATATATGAAAACTGTTAATATATATTGGTTATATATTAGCTTATTAGTATATATAAATGTGTGTGTGTATATATATATACTTTTCAAGTATTTAGTTAATGCACTATTCTTCGCCGTATGTATCTAGTTATGTAACTGTCCATTGAAATTTGGTCTATTATTTAGATATATATTTGTTTATTAAACCATTGATTGAAAAGGTATATATATATATATATTAAAAGTATTCTTATATACGTTTTAAGTTAATTTAAGAAAATTTTATATCAGCTGCAAATATCGTTTGTCATTTTGTTTTATTTTATATATATATAATGGTTTCAATAAATTTATATACACATGTTTGTAATGATAATAGATGTTATATTCAATAAGTGTAGTTGTAAGTACGGTTTATTTCAGTTTATGTTTTTAAAATATGAATAGATTTGAAATGAATACGTGTATAATATATTTTATTTTAATTTTATGGTGGACCCTTGATGTTAAAATAAAATATATTGTATCCTCTATTCTTGAGTTTATTTTTCTATGTTTATAGTTACGTCAGTTTACACTTATATCTAATATATATTAGTAATATATTATATGTTGATTATAAATATAAAGTTCACATAAGATTCTGAACAGGTCAGTTGTACATATGTTTATATATTAGTATATATATATGTTTATATATATATATTGATTTTTAATATATTATGTATGTATGTTGATTTTATTTTATATGTGTCTTAAATTTGAAACAATGGATTTTGATGTATATATATTTAATTTAATATATATTTGAATTTAGGATTTGATTTATATATATATATATAGTTATATATATGCTCTCTTATACTATTTATCACCATTGATCCAATTCTGATTTGATTTCGTCAACTCTTATTTATCAGCTTGTCCGTCGAATTCGTGCCAATCAAGCTTGGCTTTGGAATTTGTAGCTTGTTGTGTTGTCTATCTTCTCTAGCCTCGAAAGGTGAGCAATCACTCACGATTAATGTTCTTATATTTATTAAATTTGATTTCAATTGAAACAACAATTGAAATATGCTGCTGTTAGATATTTACATTGCTATATATGTGTCATTATCTGTATCTGTTCACCTGTGACATTTGACACCATTATCTGTTATTTATCATTGATGATATATGCCTGTTACTGTTGTTATGTTATTATCATATCTGTTATCACTCTGCAAGTTCCCTGTTAGTATAGAATTCACTATGGGTTGAAATGATACATACCCGAACGATCTGTAGAATAGAAGAAAATCGTTATGGGTTGAAATGATAAACCCAAGCGATTTTCATTGACATTGAATTGGGATTGCGGGTTGAAATGATATATACCCGTATATATTTAAATTGTGGATTGAAATGATAAATATCTGTATCACTTGACCATAGGGAAGAGAATTATATACAGACATCGTTGGTCTATATATATAATATTTTAAAAATGATTTTTATGGCTTTGAAAAGGAAAGATATGGTTTTAAATAAATATTGATTTTAAAATTTTAATAAAGTTGATTTAATAAAGTTGATATATAATATGTTTAAGTATTTATTTAATATCTATATTTTTAAATATAGAGTAGATTGGAAAGATAAATTTGAAATTAATTTGAAATTATATTTATTTAAGAATTATACTTAAATAAGTTTGATTTGAAATTTATTAAATTTGAAATTTTAAAGATGTGATTTTATAACTTGATTTTTGATTTAAAGTGAGTTAAATGAATATTTCAAGTTTAAATAAATTGAAGGAAATATTTAGTTTACTGTAATTTGGGGTTTGTTTTAAATGATATTGAATTTATTGAGTGAATAATTCAAAACTAAATAATAGTAAAGTGAATTTGACATATATATGAAATTATCAAATTTAGTTTTGAAATGTTGAATATTTAAAAGCTTCGAAATATATTGAAATTGAAATGGCTTATTTTATGGTTCAAAATGTATTTGAAATCGATACTTTGAAATGGTTTATTTAGAAACTAAATCGAATTGAAATTGATGATTTAAAATTTGATTAAAATTGAAATTTGGAATTTGAGTTGATTTTGAATCAATTTGTGGAATTTGAGGAAGCTGTTTTTATATAAAGTATTTTAAAACTATATCTAAAACTATTTGTATTTTACTTTATAAATTATTTTAATATAAACTATTTTAAGATAAATCATTTTCAATATAAATTATTTTATTATAAACTATTTTAACTTATAACTATTTTATATAAACTATTTTTATTTTATAAACTATTTTATTATATATATAATTTTAATATCTAAACTGTTTAAGAGGAAAGTGTTATGGATTCCAAAATGTATTGATTTCAAAGGGTTATGATTTCCAAAGTTATAAATTTCGAAGTATTATGATTTCCAAAGTATTATTATTTCAAATTGTTTTGGTTCCGAAAGTAATATATCTTTGAAAGTACTATGATTTTGGAAGTGAATATATTTGAAATGGAAATGATATCGTATTGATTTGTTTTTGAAATGAAAATGATATTTTGGTTTTGAAGTATAAACTATTTTGAAATGACCGCGGTGTTATAATAACGATTGGTTGTTAAAGAGACCGGGATAAGATATGGGCATACTCTCTGTCGATACCGAAAACCACTTTAACAACTGTGTACGCGGTGGAGATTCCAGAATGAAGTAGGATGGTGGCGACGATTCCTATTGAGGTATATATGTGGACCCGACTCTCGTGAGTTGGCATAAGGTGGCTAAAACAAGAGCGATTGACGGGCCAATGAGGTAGCACCTCTGATCGGACGCATTTCTTCGACACCATTCGATTACTTTATGATTGATTTGGTGGCCACCCTTCGATTTTTGATTTGGGAGTGTGTTCCGAGGTGGGCGGTAGTGGTTGCTATGCGTTTCCACAAGCCCAGATGCGTAATTGGTATATCTATCCTGGCATTGCCTATTTGTGTCGTATCACCTACCATATCGAGCTTTACTACGAGTTTCTATTTGTGTCGTACCTATGGAGTATCTTCTCGTAGCCTCTCGAGGTATGCAGGTACTGTATAGACTACTGGCACTATTTATGTGTTAAGGGCTATATGGGTAACCCCTTAACGCTATTAAAAGAAAGTCTATTTTACTATTAGACATTATTATAATAGTGAATATTACTACATAGTAGATAGTTTAACGGATCCTTAGAGGATGGTCATCCCAAACATCCTTTGAGTTACTTGTATTTCGGTTGATATTTCACTTGAGTTGAATTTATTGATATGAGAATGTTAATCCTGACTCGAGTGTTTTGTGTTTTGCTTTACGCTCGGGTCAGACTAAGTGATACAGCATTTGAGACTCACCTTTGGAGTTGGAGCTTCACTTGGAGATCCAGCTATCTATCCAGCTTTCAGATATTCAGTTGATTCCAGAGATGTATTCTGATCTTGTATTTGACTATTGTATTCGAGACTTATGTTGTATCTTGTTTAACTCTGTTATATATATAGTAGCTTCATGAACTACTATTCTTTTGTTTCTGCTGCATTATTGTTATATTACTCTGTGTTTGTGATCTGTGATTATTTGATTTACTGCATATGCTGAGTTTTGCCAAATTTAAATTAACAATCTGATATTTTGAGAATTTCAAATCCGACATGTATGGATGCGAATGGTCCAAACTTTCAGGTCGTTACATGTGGTATCAGAGCTCAGGCTCTAGGCAAAGCTTAGCATATATGGTAAATTTATTTACAGAATCACTATCGTTCGAGCTTGAATTCCTTCTTCTTTGACTCGATTTCCTTTGAATTTTGGAACGTTCACTTCGGTTCCAAAGTCCACTCTTGTCTCCCCTATTCGTGTCTTCTTGATTCGGGAGTATCCCATAATTCCACTTCGAATAATCTCTATAATAAATCGACGGTCTCGCCAATCTTTGAATGATTTGTAAAGGGGTGAAACTCCTTTACAACAGACATTGATTCACTGGAGATTTCTGTATCCTCGGTTTAGATGTTGTATCTTTTGCTTTACCCAAATTCTATCTTTGGCGATCGAATGTCGATTTGCTCCAGAATTCTACCTCGATCTTATTTTAAAGTCACGGTTGATCGATTAAGGTTGCCCGTGATTTATATAAGTTTATCCATTCTTTTCTCTCTTTGAAATCTAATTATCTCCCTATCGAGCCTATCTCCTAGTTGAATTGTTTTGGCTAGGATCCCTCTAGTTGGATCTCTATCCTTGTTTTGAAATCCATTTCCTTGTATCAATGAGTAAGGGAGTGTATTTGTAATTAATATTAAGTGGTGTTTTTTTATTGTGTTGTTTGAGTTGTTAATGTTGATTTGGGTTTTCGATCAATTCGTTTGATCAACGCTATCGATAGGATTTCCAAAACACTTTAAGAGAGCAAACTGACACAATATTATTTTCAAATGGTAAATGAAATAAAATTTTGTATATTATAGATATAAGTATAATTTTCTAAAGTTAAATGGTTAATTAAATTGGTAGTTTGAAATGATAATATTTGATTTATTATTGGTAAACCAAAGACTATTGCCACATAATAAAATTTTCTAACAATATAAAACATGGTTTATAAACTGATTTGAAATTGAAATGAATTTAAATCAAGAATTTGAGAATTTAATTTCCAGTGATTTCAAACTTTGGTTTTAAAGTTTTAAGTGTATATTGTTTAAAGTATTTTCAAATAGAAATCGTTCAAAGAAACTTTAAATGTTTAAATCAGTGCTCTTCTCTTTTGTCGCTGGAAAATAATTTCGGTGATGGCGGCCGCATCATCGACATTCATTTTCGAGTTTCAGGGTGGAGAGACCATTTTGTAGCTTTGCTACACTTTTATTTTTGGAAATTAAATTCAATTTGATTTGAATTTCTGGGGCATAATTTAATTTATAATGTGTGTATATATATATATATATGTTTATAAATTGGATTTGAGAAAATATATACTTATATCTAAATGGTTTGAATTGAAATCGGAAATTTAACTCTTAAATTCTTGAATAAATATTTAAATTGGAATAGTTAAATTGGAAAATTTTACTTGTATAATACTCAATTACATCTCAACATAATTTACCTAAATTATTCACAAGTTAAAAATGTAATTGGATAATATACAATATAAAAGGTTTTATAAATAAAATTTGAGTGTTTATAACAAATGTTATACACTAAAATTTTAATTATAAATGTTAATAAAGATAAATAGAATAATAAGTTGATTGAATAATAAATGAGATAAAGCAAATAAATTTGTTTTGAAGGAATTAATAAATTGAAATTAGATCAACTTATGGAAATACCTTGAATTTAAAAATCAATTATTGAATATAAATTAATTTAAATTGAAATTTATATGGTTTAAATTAATCTATATGGTTTAAATATATGTGATAAGATATATTAAGTGGAATAAAGTTAATAATAATTTGGAATAAAAGAATTAAATTTGTTGAATAAAATATGTGTATAATAAATGATTATACAAATTGATTGATTTAGAAATTGTTAATTGAGGATGACTAGATAATAAGATAATGAATTTAGAAATAGATAGATTGATTTAACTTAAGTAAACTCAAATGGATTTAACCAAATTGTTGAATATTAATTAGTTTAATTTGAAATTAATATGGTTTTAAATTTATTGTTTTATTTTGTTTTTTTCCAATCTATTTTCTCTTTTGTTGTTTCTATTCTCCTACCTCGTTCCTTTTCGGGGACGAAATGTTTTGAGTGGGGGAGAGTGTAACGACCCTAAAATTTTAGTGATTTTATTTATATATTTAATTGGAGTTTTGTGAAATTTTAAACAATAAAATTTTGAAATAAAAATATAATATTTGGAATACGTCTTCTTAAACATAGCAACTGGTAAATTTTCATCAAATAATTTGGAAGTTTATTTTCCAGTCTAATTTTATTCCAATTTATATCAGTTAAAATTAATGATAATAAAAGTGTTCCGAAACCTAAATATGCCAACATGAGAAAATTTATTTAGAAGACTCTGAATAAGACTGCATAATTCGTTTTGCAAATTTTGGACGTTTCTAGCTTTGTTTAAATTTTTCCGTATGGAATAGCAGCGTTTATCGGTACCGATTATCGACTTTTGATAGAATGATCGTACCATATATATCTGTATACTGTTTTGATCGTCTCGTCGTGCTGATCTCTACGGTATATTCGAATGTATATTTCGGAGTCTGATACGCCACGAAATTAGTAAAACGATTATCGTATCGGTAACCGTTTTCAAACCTTTTGAGTTCCGTGGCCTTTCATGTGTCTACCGCTAGAAATTAAACAGCCACTTGTTTAATTATTCCCTGATCTCAGTGGCATGACTTTTGTTATTCCTACTATTCGCAATTATGGTTCCTAGATTTCATTCTTTCTCCCTGTACATTTTCCTTTTTCTCGATATAACATTCCGATATTTTATTTTTATTTTATTTCTCTTCTGCAATTGATTCTTGCACAACCTTCCTCTTCCCTGAACCCATTTCCACTCTAGCCTTGTTCACTTTTCCCTAGAAAGAAATGAGACAACATATATTCAAATGTCTACAGTGCGTCTCTTTTCCCTTTACATGCAACTTCTTCTTCCTCCACTATTCTCCCTCCCTTCAACCTTTCCAATTACCGTAACTCCTTAAGCCGTGCACCACCATCCTCGGCTTGAGCACGCAGAGCAACCACCCTCTCCTTTTCTTTCTCGCATCTTCTTGCCCACTCTTCCGTACGCCAAGCCTGACCGGCCAACCACTGACAGCGCATCCCGCTCGGCCTCCCCTTCTTTTACCTTCGGCCGGTCGTCCCTCCTCAAAGCGATAGCCGCTCCAAACTCCGACCTTGCCGAGCATCTCACCCATGCCGCATTGCAGCGCCTTACGTGTCCAACTTCTCTCCTCCTCTGCCTGTATATATGCGGTTAGTGTTGTATATATATTTATAATTTTTCAAACTATATTCTATGATGATTTTTGTTTAAAAACCTGTTGTCATTCGCATCTTACTTATTTATGTATGACCTATATATATAACGTTATATACTAGTTGTATATATATATTTATTTTTTCCCGCACGCATATACGTTTTAAGTTGATTTAAGAAAAGTTTATATCAGCTGCAGATATCGTTTGTCATTTTGTTTTATTTTATATATATATAATGGTTTCAATAAATTTATATATACATGTTTGTAATTATAATAGGTGTTATATTCAATAAATGTAGTTGTAAGTATAGTTTATTTTAGTTTATGTTTTTAAAATATGAACAGATTTGAAATGAATACGTGTATAATATATTTTGTTTTAATTTTACGGTGGACCCTTGATGTTAAATTAAAATATATTGTATCCTCAATACTTGAGTTTATTTTTCTATGTTTATAGTTACGTCAGTTTACACTTATATCTAATATATATTAGTAATATATTATATGTTGATTATAAATATAAAGTTCACATAAGATTCTGAACAGGTTAGTTGTACATATGTTTATATATTAGTATATATATATCTGTTTATATATATATATATATATTGATTTTTAATATATTATGTATGTATGTTGATTTTATTTTATATGTGTCTTAAATTTGAAACAATGGATTTTGATGTATATATATTTAATTTAATATATATTTGAATTTAGGATTTGATTTATATATATATAGTTATATATATGCTCTCTTATACTATTTATCACCATTGATCCAATTCTGATTTGATTTCATCAACTCCTATTTATCAGCTTGTCCGTCGAATTCGTGCCAATCTAGCTTTGCTTTGGAATTCGTAGCTTGTTGTGTTGTCTATCTTCTCTAGCCTCGAAAGGTGAGCAATCACTCATGATTAATGTTCTTATATTTATTAAATTTGATTTCAATTGAAATGACAATTGAAATATGCTGCTGTTAGATATTTACATTGCTATATATGTGTCATTATCTGTATCTGTTCACCTGTGACATCTGACACCATTATCTGTTATTTATCATTGATGATATATGCCTGTTACTATTGTTATGTTATTATCATATCTGTTATCACTCTGCAAGTTCCCTGTTAGTATAGAATTCACTATGGGTTGAAATGATACAACCTGAGCGATCTGTAGAATAGGAGAAAATCGTTATGGGTTGAAATGATAAACCCAAGCGATTTTCATTGACACTTAATTGGGATTGCGGGTTGAAATGATATATACCCGTAAATATTTAAATTGCGGATTGAAATGATAAATATCTGTATCACTTGACCATAGGGTATAGAATTATATACAGACACCGTTGGTCTATATATATAATATTTTGAAAATGATTTTATGGCTTTGAAAAGGAAAGATATGGTTTTAAATAAATATTGATTTTAAAAATTTATTAAAGTTGATTTAATAAAGTTGATATATAATATGTTTAAGTATTTATTTAATATCTATATTTTTAAATATATAGTAGATTGGAAAGATAAATTTGAAATTGATTTGAAATTATATTTATTTAAGAATTATACTTAAATAAGTTTGATTTGAAATTTATTAAATTTGAAATTTTAAAGATGTGATTTTATAACTTGATTTTTGATTTAAAGTGAGTTAAATGAATATTTCAAGTATAAATAAATTGAAGGAAATATTTAGTTTATTGTAATTTGGGGTTTGTTTTAAGTGATATTGAATTTATTGAGTGAATATTTCAAAACTAAATAATAGTAAAGTGAATTTGACATATATATGAAATTATCGAATTTAGTTTTGAAATGTTGAATATTTAAAAGCTTCGAAATATATTGAAATTGAAATGTTTTGTTTTATGGTTCAAAATGTATTTGAAATCGATACTTTGAAATGGTTTATTTAGAAACTAATCGAATTGAAATTGATGATTTGAAATTTGATTAAAATTGAAATTTGGAATTTGAGTTGATTTTGAATCAATTTGTGGAATTTAAGGAAGCTATTTTTATATAAAGTATTTTAAAACTTTATCTAAAACTATTTATATTTTACTTTATAAATTATTTTAATATAAACTATTTTAATATAAATCATTTTCAATATAGATTATTTTATTATAAACTATTTTAACTTATAACTATTTTATATAAACTATTTTTATTTTATAAACTATTTTATTATATATATAATTTTAATATCTAAACTATTTAAGAGGAAAGTGTTATGGATTCCAAAATGTATTGATTTCAAAGGGTTATGATTTCCAAAGTTATGAATTTCGAAGTATTATGATTTCCAAAGTATTATTATTTCAAATTGTTTTGGTTCCGAAAGTATTATATCTTTGAAAGTACTATGATTTTGGAAGTGAATATATTTGAAATGGAAATGATATCGTATTGATTTGTTTTTGAAATGAAAATGATATTTTGGTTTTGACGTATAAACTATTTTGAAATGACCGCGGTGTTATAATAACGATTGGTTGTTAAAGAGACCGGGATCGGATATGGGCATACTTTCTATCGATACCGAAAACCACTTTAACAACTGTGTATGCGGTGGAGATTCCAGAATGAAGTAGGATGGTGGCGACGATTCCTATTGAGGTATATACGTGGACCCGACTCCCGGGAGTTGGCATAAGGTGGCTAAAACAGGAGCGGTTGACAGGCCAATACGGTAGCACCTCTGATCGGACGCATTTCTTCGATACCATTCTATTACTTTGTGATTGATTTGGTGGCCACCCTTCGATATTTGATTTGGGAGTGTGTTCCGAGGTGGACGGTAGTGGATGCTATGCATTTCCACCAGCCCAGATGCGTAATTGGTATATCTACCCTGGCATTGCCTAGTTGTGCTGTGTCACCTACCATATCGAGCTTTACTACGAGTTTCTATTTGTGTCGTACCTATGGAGTATCTTCTCATAGCCTCTCGAGGTATGCAGGTACTGTATAGACTACTGGCACTATTTATGTGTTAAGGGCTATATGGGTAACCCCTTAACGCTATTTAAAAGTAAGTCTATTTTACTATTAGACATTATTATAATAGCGAATATTACTACATAGTAGATAGTTTAATGGATCCTTAGAGGATGGTCATCCCAAACATCCTTTGAGTTACTTGTATTTCAGTTGATATTTCACTTGAGTTGGATTTATTGATATAAGAATGTTAATCCTGGCTCGAGTGTTTTATGTTTTGCTTTACGCTCGGGTCATACTGAGTGATACAGCATTTGAGACTCACCTTTGGAGTTGGAGCTTCGCTTGGAGATCCAGCTATCTATTCAGCTTTCAGATATTCAGTTGATTCCAGAGATGTATTCTGATCTTGTATTTGACTATTGTATTCGAGACTTCTGTTGTATCTTGTTTAACTTTGTTATATATATATATAGTAGCTTCATGAACTACTATTCTTTTGTTTCCGCTGCATTATTATTATATTACTTTGTGTCTGTGATCTATGATTATTTTATTTACTGTATATGCTGAGTTTTGCCAAATTTAAATTAGCAATTTGATATTTTGAGCAATTCAAATCCGACATGTATGGATGCGAATGGTCCAAAATTTCAGGTTGTTACAATAAGAACAAGTGCAAGTAGCCAGCCAAGGATGGGAAAGGCAAAGTGCTTGATTGGAGCCAGCTGCCTCTAGACCAACAGAAGAGGATAAGGGAAAAACGATGTTGGAAGGTACGCTTTTGATTCATGGTGTATCGGTTAGAGTTCTATTTGATACCGGTGCATCGCATTCATTTATATCCCATTGTTTGGTAGATAAGCTTAACCTAAAACCCTCATACCTAGTTACTTCCTTAAGGGTTTCAAATTCGATAGGAGGGTATGAGACATTTGGGATAAAGTGTGACCGATTAGAGTTTGAATTGTTAGGTCATACATTTGTTTGCAGTTTGCATGTTTTTGATTTCGTAGGGTTCGAAATTATTTTGGGTATGGATTGGTTAAGTAAATACGGTGCTAGGATATTTTGCCATGATAGGAAAATATCTCTTAGACACCCTGACTTTAGTGATCGGATTGTACACACCGTAGAAAACCCTATTTTTGAGGTTAATGCTTTTTTAGGTGTTGTGGAGGTAGAGGACGAGTTGAATCGAGTTTTCATTGTTAGATAATTCGTAGATTTCTTTGAACCTATAGCAAGATTGCCGTCGAAACGAGCTATTGAGTTTCGAATAGATTTAGTGCTAGGAGCAGAACCGGTGAGTAGACCGCCAAGCAGTATGACACCTACCGAGATGAAGGAGTTAAATGTCCAGTTGGTGGATTGGAAAGTAAGAATTTTATCAGACGAAGTAGTGCACCTTGGGGAGCAGCCACAGTATTTGCAAAGAAGCTGGACGGATCATTAAGGTTATGCATCGATTATCGTAAGTTGAATGAGAAGATGTTAAAGAATTGATATCTTCTACCCCAGTACATAGGCGTCACAATCAAACTCTACGCCTAGTATAAAAATTTTCAAACCCTTACAAATCATGGATAAATGTATCGATCCTCCTATGGGGTTTGAAACAACTATAGGGTCTACAACTAGAGAAATATCTAAGTGCAAACAATCAACCAAGGAACTAAAAATGAAAGAATGCGATGCTCTAAAGTCAAAAAGAGTCCGAATAGGAAAATCTAAAATAGAGATCAAACCTTCTACAGAGACTTTCCTACCTTGATCTGGTCCACTACTAGAAGGTGCTGCATCCAAAGCCTGTACTTGCACCGTAGGTGCACCTGCTCTCTGCCCTATCCTCTAAGGATAAGCTCTAATAAGGTGTCCAGGTTGCCCACAGCTGTAACACCTCCCCTTCATTATGTCCTTCTTACAGTCCTTTGAGTAATGCCCAACCAATCCACAATTATGACATTTCTCGCCCTTCTTGGTTAGTCTCTTTTGAGGTCCTCCTCCTTTCTTCTTGTCCTTATCCTTCTTATTCTTCCATGACTTCTTCTTAGAGTTTTCTGATTTAGGAACCCCCTTAACCTCCTCTTCCTTAGCAATATCTGATATGAGAGCCATTTCCACAAGTGACTCATACATCGCTCCCATAGGTACATGTGTCAATGCCAACCCTTGGAGGGGCTGGTTCAAACCCTTAGCAAACTTGGTGGCCTTCTTATGCGGTGTATTAACAAGCTCCATCTTGAACCTCGATAACTCATTAAACTGATTTATATACTCTTTCACCGAAAGACTCCCCTACTTCAGACTAATGAACTTCTCCAACTGCATGCTTTCCTCGGCTTGCGACAAAGAACTTCCTCTCAAACCTTTTCCCGAAATCCAACCCAACCAATGTCTCTACCCTCCATCTCTACAATCTCCCACCAATAATAAGCCTCTCCCTTCAGCTTCCAAGATGAAAGCTGAACTCTCTATCGGTCCTCCAATCCTATTAGCCCAAATATCTACTCTTTATTCCTCAACCAAGTTCATGCCTCTATGAAATCCTCCATGCCAGAATATGTCTTGCCTCCTAGATTAGCGAAGTCCTTGCATAGCTTAGAAAAATTGGCTGCTACAGGTGGATTAACGGGACATCCACCCGCTAGTGCTGCATTGGGCGCTTGCCCATGCACCTCTGGCGCCATAGCTTGAGGTATCTATGGAACTAGCCAGGGACTTGGACACCCTTTAGAAGATTTGGGGCATCCGCCATTCTATGCAAAGAAAAGAAAATTTAGGCTCGAAAGAATCGAAAAAAGGTTGAACTGGACTTTGAGGGGAATTTTATAAAAACTCTCTTATACTTGAAAACTATTTCTATAATAAGAATTTCTTTCTGAAAAATACTTTTAGTTTGAAGGTATGTTACCTTTGAAAATACTTTACTTTTAGAAAAAGTTTTTTAGGAATCTTGTAACCTTAGGCTCTAATACAAAATGAAACACCCCACACCTCTTTGTATTCCCAAAAAGGGCACATCAAAGGATGTGGTGCGTTATAGGTATAGCTAAAGCATCACAGAGACTAAGATTTACAAGACAAATAAGTAAAAGCAGTGGAAAACATTTAAATAATAACCTATCATTTAGGATTAAACTTCATCTCAAAATAAGTCATAAAAACATAACATCTCTCAAAAACTCAAAATCTCTCATGTCTCATGAAAATACATCTTAGTCTCACATAATCAGTGTACAAAAATAACAATAATAATCCCTCTCATAAGTGTCAGTCCATCATAAGCCAAATGAAAAGGATGAATAGCAGAATAATACATCTGAAATGAGAAAACTTCGAAAATGAATCTCCAAGCAACCTGAATCAACTATCCTCAACTCTACTGGCCTATTGGGAGAAAAAGGAAAGACAGAGGAGTGGGTCAGACAATAAGTCTGGTGAGTGAAAGTAATTACTAGCATTTCTAAGCAAGATAAAGATAATAGACTAAGCAATAGTTTTAGCTTGAAAGGAAGATACAAGAAAGATAAAACTTGCATAAAAAAATTGTTTCTGATTCTGTCTAACTGTTTGCTTTGATTGTTTGCACTTGTCTTAAACTGCTATAATTAGGCTGAAACCCTAATCCTATCTCAACTGCTAACTTGATTAGGCTGAAATCCTAATCCTACCCATTGATCGGCCTTTCATATCTCTGTTGTGCCACTGTGAGCCAATCTTGTTGGTCCCACAGCAAAAGACACCTCTTAGCGCTTAGGACGCAGTAGCGAATTGTTTATCCTAATCAATGTCGCACGCTCGGTCATCGCCGATACACACTAACTGTCGCCCCCTATTTGACCCTTTATTTACCTTAATCAACATAAGCATGCCCAGCCTCACCCACATATGAGACCATCAGTCCTCGACCTGAAAGGGAATGCTGTCGGTACTGGTCCTAACAAACAAACCTTCTAACCTTGCTCCCTTTATCCAAATCTTCAAATTTGAGCCTCTATCTATTGGCCGCTTATTTACCCTAATCAGCATAAGCGTGCCCAGCCTCACTCACTTGTGAGACCATCAGTCCTAGACCTAAAAGGGAATGCTGCTGGTATAGGCCACTACTGCTACATTTGCTTATTAACTTAATCCAAGATCTAAGTTTTAAAATAAGCCCCTTCTGTTATTTTTTTCTTTCTAAATATAACTTACGTGTTATAATTGTTCTTGCAACTTTTACTCTTCTATTTTCTCTTTATAGTTATAACCACTTGTTATAATCATGCTTGCAAATATCTTAAATTTTCCTATTTCAATCCATCTCCATTTTTTTCAGCTTTTCTCATTTTACATCTGATTTATGTAAATTTAATGTTTTTCTATTTTAATCCATATTTGCGAATTCTTCTCTTTTTAATATTTTATTCGTGTCAAAAAGGACTAAATCTCTATAAAAAGAAACTAACATTTATAGGCTAAATTCCAACTTAAAACAGATGTAAATAACTGCAACTGATTGAATAAAATAGCTGAATAAAAATAGACTGAAAAGAACTTCTGAAATTCACTTAAAAACTGACTGTAAATAAACTTACATAAAAACTATCTCAAATTTGTAGAAAAACTACAACTATTGAGAACCCTATTATTTTAAATTGCTTACAAATCTAAAATAATTACAAAAAACTCACCTGTGGTCCTTAGCTCTAATCCTAGGCCTTCCTGGATCCACTTCTAGGGTGTAAAATATTTTTATTAAAAAGATTTTCTCCCTAGAAAAATTTTCTATTTAGGGTTCAGCCTTAGGCAATGAACCCAATTAGGAGAAAATCTAAATGAGAAAACAGCTAGGCCTAGGGTTCTATTTATAGTGAATCTTGAGGATCTCAAGCCGTCGGATTTTAGGATTGAATCTAGTGCAACCACGTCACAAACTTGATGCGAATCGTTGGATCCAGAAAACAACGCTCGAGATTGCACGAAAATCAAATTATAAAACTTCGGCACGTCCCTGGACGATTTCTCGTCCAGGGCAAAACGCAGGTCGACCCGTGTACTTTACGGGTCGACCCGTGGGGTCCTATTTTTTGTTTTTTTTCTTTTCGTTTAATTGTTTATATATTTATATAATTCTGATTTCTTATTCTTCTCGTAACTTCTTCATATTAACTTGGATTTCGACAAGTTATATATGGAAATTGCTCAGAAAATTACCATGGACCCAATGGTGCAACTCCTGTGGCTCAATTCTAACAATTTCCCAACCCAATTTTATTATTCAATTAATTTGTTAATTAATTATTATTACTCAATTTTTGGGTTGTTACAGTTCCACTATCGAGTCATGTGCTTATGAGATTGTTAATTACTTCGGATATGATGTGTATTTCATGGGGCAAGGGTACGTGAGGATGCTCATCTGTGTACCCTAAACCATGGGATGATCTGGCCTGTCCTATGATAGTTATACCTCTAGGATATGTACATGATCGAGCACCAAATTTGATTGTGACATTGGATGTCGTTTATCTGGGCGATAATGATGTGATACCATGGAATGGTCACCTGGATCACCTTAATTGTTTTGATTGCTATGCATGCTATAATTATTGTGTTACATTGATTATTGTGTGTTAAAGATAGATATCATGTGATGTAGGTGCCTATAGAATGGATACCTTCACACCCACGTTGTACTTAGTAAGTACCCCTACATGATGATAGTATAACATATAATATGTCATGTGCTAACTTGTTGGATGCAGAGACTGGGCATGTATGATTTCTTATACCTAATGTTCCTTATACTATATCGATTTTTATTGTATTTTGAGACTATTTATCGCTTACATTAGACTATTGTCGAAATCGAGGTTTTATGCTCTGCTATTTATTATCTCGGGTACTCCTAAATGAGAAGACTAGATAGCAGGTCTGATACTAGAACATGGAGCTGTCCAGAGGATGAGTAGGAGGCTAGCGATATTATATATGTTATTATCTGAATTTATTCGCTTATTCCACCGTGCAGCACTGTTGAGATTTATTAGTGCTACATTTTATTATAGATATATATATTGGAGTTTATTTATCAGATGTACAGACACTGTTATTGTTTTATATAGGTTTGTTGAACCTGTGCACTGATCCGTGATGGTTCATATAGTTATATTTCTATCCTGTTTGTTTTATATTTGTTTGATTATTATATTTTATTTGATGCACTATGGGATATACGATAGGTTTAGTGATTGTTTTAGTTACTTTACCCTTTAACTAACTCTCTAAATCAGCTGCATACCATTATCGCACACTATGCAGGTATATTGGGTACCACAATTGTAGGGTGGTCGTCACAACACTACTAGCTAAGGTGACGTGTAAAGTAACACCATTTTTTGATAAGAGGAAAATAATCGAAGGAAATAAGGCGGTCAAGAATAAATTGAAGGAATGCCATTTTTTCCCTTTTAGAAATGAAAGAAAGAGGGAGGGAAATAAGTGAAGGAATGCAGCAACGAATAATTTAAGCAATACTGAGAGGGAAACCAAAATTTTGATAAGGAGGCAAAACAAATTTTTTGATAATTTTGATCAAACAATAGGTAAATGTTATCTGAAAGCAAATATTGTCCGATCGCTGTTGTGTCACACGAATGATGATTTTTCCATGTGTTGTGTGAAAAAGTGGGATAACGGAGAATCTACCTTATGTTATGTGTTCACTGTTGTCTGATTCACTTTGTTGCATAGCATGAGTTCTAATTAATTTAAATATTTAAAGTAAAACATACCTGACTACGTTTGCTATCAAGCTTTCATTTCAAAACGACTAGGAAATCTCATCACTTCAAAATCAATTCTGATCCTTCTACTCCTCTTGAAATATGTTCTTTGACTTCTCAGGCCTCTACGTCTACTCCATCTGGAGCAAGATGTTCAATTATAGTTGAACCTCAAAGGCAAATTGTTCCAGCGACGCCTATTCAAAATTATCCTCCTCCATTGTATGAGCAACATGCCTTAAGAGACTAGGACAACCCTTCAAATAAAACACCATCTTTACTAACTTTGCTAACTGCAGGATCACTCAATTCTATCTGCCTTCAGCATGTGATCATGGTGGATGATGTCTTATTGCCCAAGATTCATCAACAAACCATAATCTGTCCCAGGGGTATACCACATGCAATAGGTACATGTGTTTGGGTAGAGATGTCCCACCCTTCAATAAATCCATTAAATTAGTTTTATAAGAGATTGTTTGGCTCCAACACAAGTTCACCCCAATGGCTTCGCTCTATTCGATTCCCTATATGTCATGTTCATGATGCAAACTTGCCTTCTATGTTAGCCGTCAAAGCTTGTAGTCACTGCAAAGTTATCGAGGCGTTTTACAATGGGTGGAGCTATTTCAAAAGAGAGTACTTCTTTTTATGTTTTCCATTTGGTTTCTACCACCTATGATTGTCTAGACATAAGTTTCTTTCTCTAATGTCCTTTCCATACTTGGATTTTCTTCATCCAAGTGTCTAACTTCTTTCTCATACTCTTTACAAGTCTTCCCGACTGAGATTCTAGCGACGCACATACCATACTCTAGAGACTTAAAGAATGTCGACTCTGAATTTTGCACCATCATTTTCCTTCTTACTAACGAGAGGCTCCGCTAGCCTGGCCTTTTTAATCTTGATAGATATGCCATTCCCCTTTTTTCTTCCTTCCAAGAAGTCTTGGACTACTATTGGGTCCTTTGTCCCACTCTTGACTCTAATGTTGATAATCAAGGAGATGAAGAAGCCCTAGAAGGCATGGAAAATGTTGACGAAGGAGATGAGGTAGTAGTAGTAGACAAAAATATGGTCAACATAATAGAAGAGGGAAGAGGAGAGGAAAATAGAGAAAGAGACAAAGGAAGAGAAGGAGGAGGATGAGGAGAAAGAGGGGAGGAAGGATAGGTCAAGGAGGGCGATGAAGTTGACAACGATGACAAAGATTTTGATATAGAGAGAGCGAATAATATAAGGAAACATAGCCAAAAGGTGATTCAGCCCTTATACTGCATCGTTCAAAGCGATTGTTAATTAACTCTTCATAGAAAGTTCCGAGTCTAAGCTTAGCGCCAATCGTTGAAGCAAATCTGCCTACGGGCTCCTTAGAAAATATTTTTGCTCCCAGTCAACAATCGAGTACATTCTTAATGAGGGTCCTGGAGAGTTCAACTTTCCATCAGGGGATCTCTTAGCTGAGGGAGAAACCCTTCTTTACAAATCATGGAGCATCCGTTGAATACTTAGGGCAATATATGTACTTAACACACTTTTAGGATCACGAATACCAACATTCTGCACTTGTCTTTAATTCAATGCTTTAGTACTAATATATCCTCCTTATCCTCATTTTCGGTGCTATGGTGAGATTCGAATGGGCTATCTCCATTCAGACATTAGTCACCCTTGGGTGTCCATCCTGAGAGCTTACCCACAACACTAGATTATACACCGGGAGACGGCATAAGAAAGAAGAAGAAGAAGAAAGGTTAGATAACACAAAGGGGAGGAAGATAATAGAAGATGTCAAGCAGAGGAGAAGGAACATCACAATTTAGGGAAGAGGCTACACGATTCTAATGATCGTCCTAGGCTTGTCTCGGCTCTTCTCAACCACATACTCAACCCCAAACTCTTCCGCACAACTCTTAGTAACTCGACCTCTAGTCACCACCGTATCAGTCTCCCTTAAATCCAAAGAGGTTTCAACCCATCCTGCTCTGCCACCACCCGCTCCAGGCCTATCCACCGCTATCAAACTAGGATTTAGGATGCTTTACCTAGCTATTTCCTAGTAGGGGATCAAAGAAATCTCTCATCAAGATGCCAACCGCATGGTCGAAGGAGTTAACAAAATAGTCGACCAATACTTAAACTTGCGGGACATGCAGGATTGAAACGTGTAAAAATTAATCAAAGGAATTTATATAATAATTGGATTTGAAAAGCTATCTTCTGCATATGATCGAATTGGGTTTCGAGACTAGTTCCATTGCATTTGGAATAAGGGTATAACATATAGAACGCCGGGCGGCGCACCTTGTTTGGAGATCAAGATTTTCAGACGTTTAGAGAGGGATTTTATAATATAAAATATATATTTTTTATTAGGTCATGCCTACATCTCCATTAGCCCATACCATAGTACGTGAAGCCATACCATCTCCCTCCTCTAAAAGCACGTTCAAACCAGAAAACAGTTCAACTTTTCTTTTTTTTAAACCGTTCTCAATCTAACTGTCCACGTGCTCTGGCACCGTGCCATAGTACGCCAACCCATACCGTCATGCGTACGCGTGCGTGGTGGCTGATGGTGTGGCGGAGCATATGATGGTCGACGACAGTCATGGGCTCAGGTTGAGCGCGATCGATTCGAACATGATTAAAAAAGATAGAAGTCGCATTCTTGGAAGAAAGTCGCGTTAGGGAAGAGGGAAGAGAAGGAGGTTCAATTTTAAATGTTTATTTATTAAGTTAATTTCAAATTAATTATACCGTACGTTAATTTATTCATAACTTTTCCATACGAGGTCTGAATCGAGCGCGACAAGTCACGTTGTAATCGTATCGAAAAAGGCTACGCACTGAAATTGGATTGGATGGATTCGGAGCAAGTGGGAAATTTGGAATAAAATTGAACGTTCATCTAATTCTAATTCAAAACGAAATTTTTTGACGATCTGAAAATCAATATGAGTTAATCTTACATTTTTGGTTAATCAGAAAATATTATATATTCAATAAAATTATTGATTGGATGTGTGAATATGTTATTATTGGCTGTTATTGGTTGTTTAGATAATTTACAAAATTATATTGTTGATTTGGATATATTCCCTCCCCTAGAGTGGATGAGACCCTATTACATTCCCCATGTAAGAGCGGATGACCCTTTATATACAAATATCGCCTCGAAGTGGTTAATTTATATTTTTATGACTATATACTATATGTGATGCAAGGGGACAGGTTGGACGGATCCAACAGGATTCCTCACACTGTTGATTTTATTTTCATATAAATTGATATATGATATATTGGATGTTATAATTGATGACATGGACACGATTTTACTTAATCAGCGCTTTAGTGACACTGGGCCTTATTTTTGATATTTAAAATATTATAAAATAATGATTCGATTAAAAACGGGATTTTAAAGTGAGTTTGGAAATTTTATATGTTTAAATAATTATTCTAAAATAAAAGGTATAATTTTGAGAAATTATAAATTTATAGTTTTATAAAATATCTTAAATAGGAATTTTGAACTGGGGATAAAGATTTCAAATTCTTAAGAATAAGTCTGTGTTTTACAATAAAGTAATACAGTTTTAAAAAGAAGATGGAGATATCTGGTATAGAAAGTTGTTAGCCATTTATATAAAGTGATATGTATATTATATAATATATTAAGATTATTTTTAAATGTGGGGTTTTATAAATGTGATAAATTTATAAAAGTGATATTTTACAAATGAAGTGAATATTTGTAAAATCGTATTTTTGTTAATAAATGGTATGGATTTATAAACGATGTTTATAAATAAAAGAAAATTATTATTATGGGATAGGTTGGGAAAAATAAATCAAACGGTGGATATATTTTACGACGTGGAATGTTGTTTTAGAAAATAGTTGATTCTGTTCGAAAATTGAAAGTGAGGGTAAATTGGGATTATTAAATGATATTTTATAAATTGAAAGAAATTTATAAAAGAAATTTATACCTATGGGAGCAAGGTTAAAAATGGATGAAATTATGTTTTGAATGGTACTTCATGAATAAGTGAAATTTATAAAGGAATGGAGTTATCAATGGAGTTCATAAATAAAGGGATTTTGTGAAAGGAAGTTTCATAAAATAGAAAAGATTTATAATATAGCTTTATAAATATGGAAACGATTAAGTGAAAAGTTAAGTATAGATTTTTATCAAGGAAATATAATTATGTTTTAAAATTTATCTATTTATATTAATATTGTTTTAAAGTTTAATCGATGTTTTAATATTTTGAAAAGTTTATTATTTAAATTATTAATATGGTTTGAAATTAATTATAATTATTTATCAGTAAAGTTTTAGAAATTAACTATTAGTATTTATAAAAATGTTAAGATAAATTATTATTGTTTTAATTAGGATGTTTGGAATGTATTAATTATTATTTTAAAAATGTTTTAAAGATAATATTTATTTATTTATAATGTTTACTATTTTATAATAATAGTGTTTTAAGTAAATGATTAGAATTTATATTTCAAATGTTTTCGAGATTTATAAATAGGGTTTTATAAAATAGATGTGGATTATAAGAGGAATCTTATAACATATTTTGGAAAACGTAAACGAAGATTGGTTAAAGATAAAAGAGTTTTATAAATGGTTTTAGATATTGATAAAAGAATTTTTGAAGTGGGTTTATAGATTTATAAAAGGAGTTTTCTAAATGGTTTTGTGGATTTATAATGGAGTTATGAATGATTTTAGAATTGAATAAAAAGGGAATTTTCCCAAATGTTGGTGAATATACTTATACCGTTGAGATAAGTATATGGATATTTTTCCAAGTATTAAGGAATAAGGATTTGTGGGTATATATGTGTATCTTCATAAAAGTATTTTGGTACAAATATTTACAAAGTGATTTGAGTTAATCGAAGGATTTGTCAAAAGAGGCTTAGTGTTGCTTAGCGCTTAACCAATATTGATTTCCTTATGGAATTTAAATCACAGATTTGAATGTTTGTTTATTCGATAGTTAAATAGCTGACTATCGAATTTGGACCCAAAATTAACTTTGGAAATATCTAGGAGAAACACGTAAGATATATGGCACAGTCATCTCCGATGATGCTGTACTGTGCGTATTAATCTCGTTTCGTTCTCCTAGGATGGTGATAAGGAAATTCATCCACTAACAGTTATGAGGTGATCTCCGCTCTTATTTTTGACTGTTTATTTCCTAAAGAACCGGGGTTGAATTTACGAGAAATTATCGGATGTTGTTTTGAAGAGACCGGGATGAGATCAGTTATCTGAAAACCACTTCGATTCAACCAATGAGTTTCGAAGTGAAGACATATTCAAGATGATGGAATTTGGAGACGAAGCTCTCGAGTGTTTCGTTCGGTCCCAAAACGAACTTGTATGGATGAATGCTGATATTGCATTATTGCCTGGAGGGCAGTGTTAGCGTTCCATGTGGGAAGTGCTATATAAAGGTAAAACGTAGCCTCTAACCTCATCAACTAGGAAATGACAAAAATCGAGCATGCAGTAGGGCCTAGTGGGTCGCTCTCATGTAGGGTATGGTCATTCCAAATCTAGATCGATTACCATCAATTCTTGTATGCTTCGGTGCCCAAGTGGGGTGATCGTATTCGGTACTACTAGTCAAGTGGTAGGCCAGTCCTGTTTGGCAGGGGTACAAGATGTTATTGTTAGACTCCGGTGCATTTATCTAGATATGTACCTTCGAAAGGTAGTTCCTTACCTTGTTATAGTATGGAATCCACGCTCCAATACATACCTTTATGGTTTTGATTGTAGAACCTAGTATGCTGGAATTTAATAATGTAACAATTCCGGCTAAGATTAACAATTATTTGTATATTAGACACTATTATAATATCAGAGAATTTCATGTCTTTGGTTATCATAAGGTAAAAACTCGTCCGTGTTTATATGCAGCGTGGTCTTACGAAATAACTTTGATTTTTGAAACATTTTATATGAATTTAAAAATCCAGATGGGTGTGTTTTCTCATGCTGGTTTTCTAGACTGACTCGAGTGTTATTTTATTATAATGCTCGGGTCAGACCGAACATATTTACATATTTTTTGGATGCACTGGAGCTCAGGAGACGAGTTGGACGTCTTCAAGTCGTATTTACGTATATGTTTTATTTCTGCTATTTTATTATGGAAATTATCAGCAATTATGAAGACACTAGATGCTCTACTTATCTATAGACCTAACAAAGAGGCTATGGGTCCTCTTCTTCATCGAAGCTTCGCTGACTGAAGAGATAGCAGTCGAAGAAGAAGCAAAGAATCCCGTACTACCAGGTTTCTCATTTCCCAATTCCGAGCTACTGGATCATACGATGTAGGGTCCAGGTTGATGATTGCGATGGTTGTTGTACTCTTATGGATGTATGTATATAACATTTTCTCTTTTGCAAAGATCATTGATATTATATTATATGTTGTTCCACTGTGATTGTGAAATTTTGTGTTGTTTTAGTTTCTTTCTCTTCCTTCTTCTTCTCTGCTTCTTTCCTCTTTCTTTCCTATAACACTCCATCTTTCCATTTGATTTGGATTGGACATATGTGGTATATTATCAGCTTGAATTATACTGATTGGCGGGTCGTTACAACATTAGATCGAGCAAAATCGTGGACTCTAATATCTACAGTGCCTGCAATAGGTGCTACAACTCCTGTAGTGGTCACTTCTGAGGTTGCCCATACTAAAATCCTAGTCTCTATCATAATAACTACTAACGAGCCTTATATTCATCTTTATGTTATTCAGCCCCTTTAGTCATCTATTAAAGTGGGAGAAATTGCCAAGTCTCCAATAGTAGGAGTTTCACCCGATGAAGGTATTTCTCTTTTCTCCCCGGTGTTCTAGAAGCTTCAGTTCCCACCTGAGGTAATCTCTAACCTTTACTGTCTGTCAACTTACAAGTCATCTATCGCTCCCTCCTACGCCACCACAACTCGGAGCTTAGGTCCTAGCGCCATCTCTACCATATCAACATCCATTGCTATAAAGCCAATCATTCTGACTCCTTCTTCCAGCCTTGTATCCTAAGTCATAGAAAACAAGGGCATTGGAAAGGTTAGAGGACATTGGCCAATCCTAGGAGATGAAATTAATATCATAAGCGAGAAGGACCCAAACGATCATATCATGATGGCAGAGAGGCTGAAGATTAAAATTAAGTATGAGCTAGGAATTTACAAGCCTACTACTGGCTCCGATAAGCCAAGCCTTATTCCCAATCTTCTTCCTCTGAAAATTAAGTCTCCAAAAGGTGGTAGTGCTGGTGGTTCTTCGAAGTCCTCTAACCCTATTGTTAATAAGCATGAGGACCCTATCATTACATCCACTGAGGGAGAGACTACACATTTCGAGGGTAGCACTCCAGAAAAAGGGAAGTCCAATGATAGGAAAGGTTTGAAGAGTCCTCACGATAGGTTCGACGCCCAAGGAGAAAAGCGTAGGAAGAAGAAGTAGGTGTCGAGCTTGGACTTTTCTGAAAGTAACTTCATTGTTTTTTTGATGTATTTTTTTTTTCACACGGGTCGATGTTGTAGGGGAGTGACCTATGTAATTCTTGTATATAGAAAGTGAATGTAAATAAAGAATTGTTTTTCTGTACAGTCTTTATCATATTTACATATCTACACCTTTTTATTTTGTCTACGTACTAATATCTGCATATACAATATAATTATCTGTGATGCTTGATTGTTTATATTATACATTCCTATGTCTGTACAATGCCATTACTTATTATCACTTTATATATATATAAGTAAATTAATGTAATTGCTCAATTATATTTTACTATATATTTCTATTTATCATTAAGGCAATATTTTCCTTATTGGCTAAATAAAACTTGTTATTCATTTGACTAACTCCATGGCCAGCCTTGTTTACTCTTGGTCGAGTTCTATTCGAACGTAAGTAAGATTGTGATTGAGAAATATCTAGCTTCATATCATTTCCCATCTCTTGGAAATAGTATTTGGGTTTCTTTCTCCATACATCGAACTTTGATCTCACCTATCTCGGGACGTTGATCGAGTTCGTTCTTTAACCTTCATCACTCATCATCGACCAAGTTGTAAGTATGGTCATCTTTATAGATAGTTCGTTCATTCGTCGATCCCTATCTTTCGGGATTGATGTTTCTGACGCTTGACTCTGAGTGTCGATTTTCAATCTTGCCTAACTTCGATCGTTGACCGAAATAATCATCGACCGCCATCATTTATCTTTGGTCGGGCATGTCTACCAGGTTGTAAATGTAGTTGGTTAAGTTTTGATTGCATACTATATCCTTTCTCCAAGAACCGATGCTTCAATTGCCTAACCCTAGGCATCCCTCATTGACTTAGCCGATCTTCGAGCATTAGTCAAAGATTGGAAGGATAAGGGTGAATCATCCACTTGCCCCCATGTGATTATACTTCCCTGACTCGGTCATGAGTCAAAAGAGTCACTCATAACTATTCTGGGTACCTGATTGAACTGCTAATCGTGTAGCACACAGAACATAGTTCCATTGATTCTAGAAGCTTGCTTTATTTATAAACAAAGGAAATGAGAAGTCCTGCCTTATTACATTGTCCCTGGTTAGCTTATTTGCAGAAAATAAATAAATCTAAGTGAAATAGCGCCGTAAGTGTTTGTTATTTCATGCCTCTGGAATTGGGATCCCACCAACAGTTGCTTGAAAGTTCCATCTCCAAGCTTCTGATCAATTGCATAGGGACCTTCCCAATTCAGATCAAGTGCCTCCATACCAGGGAGGACTCATTTCAAAATGAGATCCATACCTAAAAGGTATGGTTTCTGACCTTGGCATTAACGTGTCATGTCACTCTTTTCTGGTGAGCAACAACCCTTTGTTCAGCCTCTTTCTATTTCTCATCGAGAAACTCCAGACTCAAGCAAGAATTACTCATTTATCTTGGGGTCATAGTGTTTTCTTCGATGGGAAGGAATTTCCGGAATTTCCAGTTCTATCAAAATCATGGCCTCAGCTCGGCCAAAGAAAATGGAATGTGTATGGTCATGCACTTATGGGTCATTCGGTAAGCCCATAGTTCTAGGGGTAATTGATCGACCCAATTGCCCTTGGCTTTAGTCCATCATTTTTTCAAGATGGATTTGATGATCTTGTTCACCGCCTCTACATGTCCACTCACTTGCGAATGTGTTACTGTCAAGAAGCTCTTCATAATTTGGTATTTATTACAGAAGTCTTTGAGCTTGGTACTTTCGAATTGAGTTCCATTGTCAGTAATGCTTTTCTGTGGAACTCCAAATCTGCATAATGTTATTCACCACAAAATTGATCACTTTCTTCATTATGATCGTGGCTAGCAGTTCCGCTTCAGCCTACATTGTGAAATAGTCCATAATTACAATAGCGTACTTTGCTTTAGTTCTCTGACAAAGTACTTTTTAGGTTAAAGCACGACTTCTCTAAATCTAATTTCTTTATCCTCAATTATGATTACAGATTTGAAACAACATATTTCATTCTTATTCTAAATTTATATTGAATTTTTGATGTATACGTTCCAATTTCAATCCAACAAAACAAATAGTATAGTAATAAAATAAAATAAAAGACCAACAAAATCAAGTAGGACTCCTTTCTTTTCTTATTCTTAATAAGGTAAAGCTTGAATAGTCGATCTTTTAAACTTAACCTTACCTTTCGACATTGATAGCACACCGACGATATTAATTCTGCAAACCGCAAATGGCCATAGACTAACCATTTGCGTACGCTTTATAGATGGGTCTCTCGGTATATTTGTAAACCTTTGGCATCCATTACAATATTTGGTATGCTCAGCTGCATCTCGGCTGATTGTTGGCTAAAGTATCCATAGCGAAGAATCTTCTTCCCCAAAGTCTGCCCCCAGTGTGATCACCACTACTTCCTTCGTGAACATCTAAGGATTTCCTTTACTTCGTCCTTGTTGATATATCATATGAGCAGAGTTAAGAAGCCTCTCATATACAACACTCCTTGTCTTGTAAATCGTGACACATTTCGAAGGAGCTTTCGCCGTTCATTCTTGCCATTCGGGAGAGTTTCGTTCAAAAAATAATCTTTAATTGGAGTTATCCATGAATCCTTATCCTCTTCAATCTCCAAGATTCAGTTGACATCCATCTGGTCGATGCTTGAAGTCCAGACTTGTACTGGAACCAATCCCATCAGTTGTGTATCCCCAGAGCTTGAAAGTGCATAGGGATCTCGTATAATATGGCTTCAATATATATATTCAAGTATATAATCAAAACTAAGCAATACTAATTAGCAGAGCGTAGTAAAGTAAAGTAAATAAAAGCAACCACACCAGGAAATTTATACTAGTTTGAATCTCCCATCCTACATCCGATCCCAGACTCCTTCTGGAATTAACTAACCAACTCTCACTTAACCCGAAAGAACAGGTATATTACAAAATGCTTGAGCAGCCGAACATGACTTCAACCTTTGCCTGAAGATCTTTAATATGACTTCACAAAACAAGAATAATTCTCTAACTGCTGATGAGTTCTTGATAACTCGAATACAGTCAATTGTAGTACAAGACTTGTTATAATCTCCTTGATGATTCAAGATGCATGCTCCATGATTATGGAAGTGTAGCAAGTGATTCTTGAGTAATGAATAAGATTAGAGTGCAAGAATGTTTAAGAGTGCTTAAGAGAGAATATAGATCAAGAAAATGAATTGACAAGGTTGAAAATGATTTCAGATGTTAATCTCTATATACAAATATCAAAGAGTTACATTAAATAGAGTAATCGTTCAATCGCTGTCATTACCATTTGTGGAGATGCTCACGAATGATCACAACTATAGAAGATGACTTTTCAAAAAATTAACTTATAGGATAATCAGTCAACTGAGTATAAAAAGTTAGTCTACCGAATAAGAAATTTGAAATATATGGCAAAATTTGAAAACTAATATGTATAATAAAATATTAAAGCTCAGCCGACTGAATAGTAGTCTCAATCGACTATCCTCAGACGACTGAGAATATATTCAATCGACTAAACTGTGCAACTTCAGTTTTTATATAAAGAAGTTTATAAAATATTTTTCAACTCTTTGATATTTGAAAATGTTTATATGCAGTTGTGTGAGTGTGTGCATATGAACTACCAAGGAGATTTTTAAAGTGTATGTAAGATCAAATACATATATTTTGACTTGACGAAACGTATTTCCATATCTTTCGATATGCAGATGATTATTTCCATAGCTTTTGATATGTAGATGATCTGCATTACTCTCTCCTTGATTCTCTGATTCAAGTGCTCCTTCTACCTGCATAATATTTTATGCTAGATATATATACAAAGATATAGTTGTCATCATTAAAACATCAAACTGGGGTTCTAATAATCTCCCCATTTTTGATGATGACAACTGTGAGAATTATTTAATAAAAACATATTTATTTCCCCCCTTAATAAATGATCCCCCGTTAGTATTCTCTCCCCTTTGGCATCAATAAAAAAGGGGAAAATGCAATAGAGATTATAGTATATAGAAATTCATCATGGGGATGATGATGAATTATAACGTGAAACACATAAGTAAATGTACAAACACATATTTTATATGACCATAACAAGAACATATATAACTTGAAAAATATGGAAACAATTATTATGACCACATCTATGATGGACGTAACAACAATATATAAGAGAAACATGAGTGAACATCAAAATTACTAAAGCAAATTTCAACTCTACATTGCCCAAAACACAAGTGCATAGGTTTAATAACAATGATATGGTTGTTTGAGAATTATTACAGCAAGCCTTGCAAGTTCGATACCAAAGAGACGACAACCACAAATACATCATAAGTTCCCAACACAAACGATCACAAGATAACATGCAAGTCACAAGTTCAAATATAAATACAAAGTGGCAACACAAATACCTTCAACATAACAAAACACAAGTATGACACTTCAAACACAATATGCAAGCAACAAAACAAAGCAAAGACCTTCACCAAACCATTTAAAGTAAAAGCTTACCAACCCAAGAAGTGCATCTAATTCTTTGGCTCGGAGTCATGAGGTGAAGATGGTTGTGAACACGAGGAGAGCTTGTTCCATATCTTCTTCAAGAAACCAAGCGTAGTCTTCTCATATGTCTTTTGGTGCTTAATCATTTTTCTTTGTTGCTTGTAATGAATTTCTTAGTTTTTGAGAGTAGCAGTATTAACTGAAGCATTCTTGGATGGCTCTACAAGGGTAGGCTCTTTGTCACTATTGGAAGACCACTCTACCTCTTCGGAAATCTCCTATTGTTGCTGAATGGCCAGTTCAGGTTGGAAAGAAGATTGGGCTATGTTATCTTGTACCACACGAGATAAATGAACATTATATGGCACAAGAGTTTCCATCCTTTCCAGTAAATTTATTAGTGAAATGGATTTTTGCTCCATTGCTTTCGGCAAGGTGAAATCTTGAAGGCTAGCTAAGTCGATGCCATATGCACCAAAGATCTTGGTCAAGTATGAAGCAAAAAACATTGTGTGTCTTGACTGAGCATGGAAGCTCTCAATTTCATTATGTATTATCTTGGCCCAGTTTAATTTTTTTTATAGAGTAAATAGCATTATAGAACCTTGTAGTCGTTATCATACATTTTTCCAAACTCCTGGCTCTAGGAAAGATGGTGTGAACTATCATTTTGTTTAGTATACGAGCTTGGGGATGAAGGTTGACCAAAGTGTTAGGAGCATGGTCCGTATGAAACAGATAGCTAGTTAGATTATAAGCGAATTTATCATGGTCTATGTCATCTAACTCATATCCCGTACTAGAAAAACCAAATATTGATCCCAAATCTTCTATAGATGGCTTAACATCAACACCAAGCACTTGACTCCAAAGCAACTTCTCATCATTTTCAGGTTTATAAAATGTTCCACACAAATTAGCATAGAACTTTCGAACTAGAAAAGGATAAATTTTTACCTTATTTTTATTTGCATCAATTAAGGAGAGGAGTTCGTGCCCTCGAGCAAGGGCTTTTATCCCAAAAGCTTCGAAATCTCACATGTTATAGAACGTACCTTGAAAAACCCTTTTGTCATTTAATTCATTGAAGTATTTCAAGGCGGTTTTGCTGTTATTCAATCAAAGGAGACTTTGCTCGTTGGAAGCAAATTCGAGATGAGATGGGTTGGATGTAGATGCCGGTGCTTTTTTTTTAATTTATCCCTTCTTTGTAACATGTAGTTTCTCTCTTGGAGCCGTTGAATTGTATTTTGAAGAGTAGGAATTACCAAATGAAAGTGGAAATATGAGTATGCGTGAAAAGGCATGGTTGTCAATCTATTTTCTAAAAATCAAAATCCGATGGTTCAGTTGACTGGATTATACAGTCAATCGATTAAAATCTTACAGAGTGGTTTCCTGAGAGCAAAGTGCAAAATTTAGTCAATTGTTAAATGTTTAGTTAGCCAACTAAAATGTATGAGCTCGGTCGACTAGAAAGATTTTCAATCAACTGAAGTAGGTGATTTTTGAATAACCCCATAAAAAGTCGACTGTTTTTTTTCAGTCGACCGTTTTGTTTTTTACCCTTGTTTAGTCGACTGGAAATCATGTTTAGTCGACTGGAACTAGCCTTAGAATTTTGAGTTTGTTGTTATATGTTTTGTAACTTATATAAACTATAAATTATTTATTTGCCCATATTTATCTATTTAAGAGCTTACTTATACTGCATATATTTGTTTATATTTGAAAATCATATACATATATATAAACTTATTATAAAACTTCTTTCCTTTTTTAAGAGCTTATGTTCCTCAGGAACCCATAAGTCTTCTTTCAACAAAGATCATATACTCCCCTTGTCTCCTTTGCTCCTAGTAAGTCTCTTTCTGGAGCAACATGACTTCACCTTGATAACGCACAATACCATCAATATGGTCGTCGTTTATGGTAGTTATCCCGATGTATGATGATGTGTTGTTCGATCATGGCATTTCTTTTAAAGATTTTGAAATTAGAAATTTGCAGTTTAAAATTGTATTTTAAACCTTATTATGGTTTTTATATATGTAAGCATTTAACAAAAACAGGAATTCAAAATTGTAAGCATGTAAATTATTACCAGATAATTTTCATCCACTTCCCGTTTATTGAAAATTCATATATAATTTCCAAAAAAAATTAATAAATAAATATGAGTCAAATATATTTTTAGAAAATATTTTACCAAGATATTTGTAAAATTTGTTAGTTTTTAGGCACTGACAAAAGAATAGGAATTTCATTGATACTCACTTCCTATGTTAAGATCTATGTGTTAGTAGAAGAAGGTAACCATACCCAAGTGGGTTTAGGACCTTTAGAAATATAATTACCATTATTATTGACATTTGCTAGATAGCCATCTATAAAGTTTTTCCTAATCAATTTATTATTAGCTTTTGGAATCTAAATTTTCACAATTTTTTATTTTAAATTACCGGTTTTAACATTTTCTTTGGACTTCTTGATCTTAGTATACAAAGTACTATAATTACTTTGTTTATGTTTGAAACCAAGTCCATTTTTATTACCAGATGGTTTTGAAATTTTAATTAAATTTTCTAAATTCTGCTTTCCTTTATTGAATTTGAAAACATTGTTAGTAATTTATTCCAATTTTTCTTTAATTCAAAATTTTCATTTCTAGATAAATCTAGACTGGGTTTTAGTTCATAATTATCTTTGCTAAGCTTATCATTCTTAGTTTTTCTATTTTTAATTTCATAAATTAGAGTAGCATTTTGAGAAGATAAGTTTTCATTAGATTTTTACGAAATTTCTAGTTCCTCTTCTAGAATACTTTTCTCGTCTTTTAATGGACAAATTTCTAGTTCAACTCTATTTAATTTACCTATATTCTTTTTGTATAATTTCGTTAGATCTCTAAGTTTATCATCTAGTTCTATACTTTTTTCTAAAATATCATTATAAGAGATTCAGTATTTACCTCACTAGTAGCCATGAAACAAACATTTACTTGTTCCATTTCACTATCCCTATCATTATCTGAAGAAGACAAGTCTGAATCATCCCATGTAACTCGAAAAGCTTTTTTTCAAATTTGCCCTTCTTCTTTTCCTTATTTGTTGTGGACAGTCCTTATTTATAAGTTCGGATTTGTCGCACCTATAGCACTTGATAGATGTTGAGTTAGATGTATTTCAATGGCCACCGTTCCGTGCCTTTGTAAACTTTGAATTTCTTAAACTTGTTGTAGTTCTTTGTGATAAAACACAATCTCAACTTTATCTAAGTCTGAGTAATCATTATTGGCTTGGAAAGCTATACTCATTTTCTCTTGGTTTTTCTTCTTTTTCCTTGCCTGCACATTAGCTCTGTACGACATTAAATTTCCTATTAATTCTTCAACTTCTAGTTGAGAAAGATCATTAGCTTCTTCGATAGCTAAGACTTTTATTTCCCATTCAATAGTCAAAGAATTCAAAATACGTGTGACTAGATCAAAGGCTGTAAAGTGACTCCTAGTGCCATAAGATCGTATTGAATCTTTTGAAATCTAGCATACATGTCAATAATAGTCTCATTTGCTTTCATTTTGAATAAAGAGAACTGATTCTGTAAAATCGATATTTTGGTTTGTTTTACTTTATTCATGCCTTCATTAGTAACTTGTAGTGTACGTTAGATATCATAAGAAGGTTTATAAAGCATAACTCTTGAGAGCTCGTTTTTATTAAGTGAATAGAATAAAACATTCGTAGCTTTGGCATTGTTGGTCGTTGCGGTCTTTTGAACATCTATCCAAGTACTCATTTTAGTAGCAGGAGCTTCATACTTAATTTGAGTAGCTTGCCAGATTTCAGGACCGTTGGCTTCAATAAATATTCTAATATGTGTGGACCAATAAGCATAGTTAGATCCAACAAACAGTGGAGGATGTGTAGTTGACTGACCCTCTAGAAAACTGCTTGCCATATTTTAATGATTATTCAAATACTTTGTTAGACCTTACTCTTATACCAAATGAAAGTGCACATGGATCTCGTATAATATAGCTTAAATATGTATTCAAGTATATAATCAAAACTAAGCAATATTAACCAGTAGAGTATAGTAAAGTAAAGTAAATAAAAGCAACAATACCAGGATTTTTATACTGGTTTGGACCTCCAGTCTTATGTCCACTCTCAGACTCTTTCTGTAATAACTAACAACCCTTACTTAACCCGGAGGAACATGTATCTTACAAAATGCCTGTGCAACCGAACATGACTTCAACCTTTACCTAAAGATCTCCAACAAGACTTCACAAAATAAGAGTAATTCTCTAACTTCTGATGATTTCTTGATAACATGAATACAATCAATTACAGTACAAGACTTCCTATAATCTCTTTGACGATTCAAGATCCATGCTCCGTGATTATGGAAGTGTAGCAAGTGATTCTTGAGTAAAGAATAAGATTTGAATGCAAGAATGTTTCAAAGTGCTTAGAGATCAAGAAAGTGAATTAAAAAGTAAAAAATGATTTTAGATGTTGATCCCGATATACAGATATCAAAGATTTACATTGAATAACTGTAATCGTTCAATCACAGCCATTACTATCCATAGAGATGCTTATGAACTACAACTATTGGAGATGACTTTTTAGAAAATAGCCGTTATAGAGTAATCAATCGACTGAGTATAAAAAGTCAGTCTACTGAATAAGAAATTTGAATTGCACTGCAAAAATTGAAAACCAATATGTATAATAAAATATTGAAGTTCAGTTGACTGAATAGTATTCTCAGTCGACTGCCCTTAGTCGACTGAGAATATATTCAGTCGATTGAAATGTGCAATTTCGGGTTTTTATATAAAGCAGTTTGTAAAATATTTTTCAACTCTTTGATATTTGAATATGCTTGTATGAAAGTGTGTGAGTGTGTGCATATGAACTACCAAAGAGATTTTACAAGTGTATCTAAGACCAATTACATATATTTGACTCGACGGACCGTTTTTCCATTGCTTTTGATATGTAAATGATCTGCATTACTCTCTCTTTGATTCTTTGATTCAAGTTCTCCTTCTACCTGCATAATATTGTGTGCTAGATATACACAAAGATATAGTTGTCATCATTAAAGCATCAAACCGGGGTTCTAATAGAGCTGGTCAGCTTGGCTGGTAAATTGGCATTCTTATTCTCCTCTCTAGGAATATGCATTATTATGTAATGTTTGATATTCAATAATTCTAGCATTTTCATCAGGTAAGTAGTAAGTCTTTCTCCCTTAGTCTAAAATTCCTTCTTGACTTGGAAGACCACTAGCTGGGAGTCATTGAATATATGCATTGCCTTGACCTCTCAGTTCTTTCTCTATCTTGAGTCTCAGATCAATGCTTCGTATTTAGCTTCATTATTTTTCAACGGGAACTCTAGATTTAGGTATTACATACTAATCTTCCTTCCAAGGTTACGAGAATGATGCCTCAGAACTTCGTTCATTATAAGCCCCATCTATACAACTTCCATTGGAAAACTCATACCATATCATCTTCCTCTTCTCCTTCCTAAACAGTGAATTCAGCGATGAAATTAGCCAACGCCTATCCCCATATCACCTTTTTAGGATGGAATATTATACCATATTAGCTCAATTCAATGTTCCGTTTCGGTAGTCTTCTCAAAGTCTTAGGTCAATGCAACACTTGCGTCGGCGGTTAATCGGTTGGCACCGTTATCGAGTGAGCCTGAAAGTATGGTCGTAGTTTCCTTGAGACAATCAACAAGCAGTATGCCAATTTCTCCAACTTCGGGTAGTTCTTTTCTGCTCTAGCAAGCTTTTTGCTGATATAGCATAAGGGCATTTAGATCTTAGATTCCTCACATACCAAGGTAGCACTTAGTGCGTGTGTGGATATCGCTAAGTAAATGAATAAATATTCTATTTCCAAAGGTTTCGACAAGGTTGGTGGTCTCTAAATATGCTCTAACAATTTATGGAAAGCTTCTTAGCATTCCTTGGTCTAAACAAACTTTTCTTTTTCCTTCTTGAGGGCATCAAAGAATAGAATACTCTTCTCCATCACTATTGAGACAAATTGACTCAACGCGGCAAGTTTCCCGTTCAAGCTTTGCATTTCTCTTCTTGTATTCAAAGTAACGACATCTTTTAATGCTTGAATTTTCTCTGGATTAGATTCGATGCCCCTTTTAGTTCATGATGAAACCCATAAATTTGCCCATGCAACTCCGAAAGAATGTTCCAATGGATTGAGCTTCATTCCGTACTTTCGAAGCACATTGAACATCTCAACAAGGTCATCCATGTGGTTCATCAAGCGCTATGACTTCATCAGCATATCGTTCATATAAACCTCCATTGTCTGCTCAATTTGATTTTCAAACATCTTATGTACCAATCGCTGTTAGTAGCTTTGGCGTTCTTTAAATCGAACAACATTACTCGATAGTTGCACAAACCCGAATCAGTAATGAAACTCGTGTGCTCCTGATCTAGAATGTGTATTGCTATCTGATTATAGCCAAAATATGCATCCAAGAAGGATAATGGTTCGTGTCCGGTCGTTGAGTCCATAAGCTGGTCTATCTTCGACAGTGGGAAGCTACCTTTTGGGCACACTTTATTTAAGTCTGAATAATCGATGCATATCTGTCACTTTCCATTTGGCTTCTTGACCAACACAGGGTTGACACCCATTTAGTGTATAAGGCATCGTAGATAAAGTGATTTTCCTTCAGCTCATCCACTTCTTCCTTCAACACAACAGATCACTTTGGACCTAGAATGCATCTCTTTTGCTTCATAGGATGTCATCTTGGATCCACACGCAATGTATGGTATGTTATCTCCAACGATATTCCACACTTATTGAAATGTGTCCAGCCAAATACATCCAGATTTGCTTGGAGAAACCCTACCAATTTCTTTCTCATCTTTATGTTGAGTCGAGATCTAACTTTGAGGCCCTAGTAGGATCGTATTCAATGATTAGGATGTTGATCGTCAGCTTCGTTGGTGCCGCCTTCGCATCCTCTGACTCTCTCAAGGGTCCATAGGCTTTTAGAACTTACGACCTAAGTCAGGGCTTGGACGATAATTGCTATGCATTTGCAACCTTGATGCAGAGAGCCTTCTATGCACCTTTTTCCTTCTCACGTCACTTCGCCTCTCTAAGATCGATGATATAACATTCACGACCTATACTCTGGTCACCATGAATTGATCCAACCCCATTCTCTGTAAGGAACTTCGTTATTGGATACTATGGGGCAAGCACTATTCTAAAGCTGGCAAGGGCTGATCGACCCTAAAAAACATTATAAATAGAAAATTCATCTACAATCATGAAGGTATACACCCGCACAGTATCGTGGTCACCTTTAACCAGCTCCACCGAAAGGTCAATAATTTTGATGGGTTCCTTCGCCTCTTCGGTAAATCCTTGAATGTGTGATTTACATGGCCTTATGTCCTTTGGACTTATCTTCATATGAACAAATGTCTTCTTGAACAAAATATTAACCAAGCATCACTGTCAATCATAACTTGGTGTACAGTTGCTAGCCCTATCACGGTCATAATCACCATAGGGTCAAGCATCAACGTTTGCACCCCATCAGCATCTCTATCTTGAAGTATAGCAAAACAACTTTCCTATGGCACGTTCTTTAACGAAGTCCCATACCATGCATTTCGTTCCAAATCTTCTTCACTGGATGAGGTCCTCTAATTATTGTGTTAATCATGATCCTACCATCTTATAGCCTAGGCCCTCTCTACTAGTCTAGGTCGGTCCCTTTGAGCATCCTAGCCTTAAGGTCTACCATTCTGTCCACCATCCTACAGATCCCTAACATACTATTGTAACTTTTTCTTTCACATCAATTCTTCAATCGCATTTCTCAGGTGACAACATTCATTGATATTGTGCCAATGATTGTCATAGAAGTGACAGTGCTTCCCAAAGCATCGTTCAACTTTCGTTGCCTCCCTTTGAGGTGCTTTTTATAATTCTCGGTTCCTTGCGTAGCATGATATATATTCGATTGTATTATTCAATGGAGTATAGTCCCCTAGCTTCAAGTATCTCAAATGCTTTTTGATATCATTTCTTTTACCTTCAATGCCTTGATTTCTCCTTTTTTGATTGTTGTTATTGGTTTCCACATTCACTGCAATGTTACCGATGTTCTCATCGGTTTGCTTAATAGTGACATTGCTTTGCATGACTTCAGTAGACTATCTTCCATTAGCCCTTTTAGTAGCCATATTTTTCTCTTCCAAGCACAGATACTAGGTCGCTTTCGATAGAATTTCTTGATGGTGGGTGGTAGTTTCACCTTTAGCCATCTACCAAAATATATGTTTAGCTGTATCCCCTAGATCAATGTCATAAACACAGTATCCTCCTTTGGATTACTTACTTCTATTACAACAGCATTGAATCGACTGAAAAATCCTTTAGGCTCTCTTTGACACCCTGATGAATACTCAACAGGGACATGACATCCTTCAATCGAGTGGTGTGGAGCTTGAGCTGCTCTATAAAGTTTTTTGCTAACTGATTAAATGTAGATATGGATTTTGGTTCAAGCCGAGTAAACCACATCGTAGCCGCCCCATCCAAGAATATGAGAAACACTTGCACCTTACTGCGTCGATAGCTCTGGCACCATCTATGTGCCACTTGTGTTTCAATAGATGTTGTTTAGGGTCTATTGTTCCATTATATAATGACATCGTTGGCATGGTAAACTTTTTGATATACTCTCTCGAAAGATATCATAAGTACTTGAAGTTCTGCTAAGTGTTGAGCCCTATTCTTCATCCTTTCTCTATTGATTTTCATTTATTAAGCTCCTTATCATATTAGCAATATCTACTTGACTGGCCTGGTTATCCAGAAGGCAACCATTAGGAACAACCCCAAGAGTTTGACTCTGCAAATGCTTTCGATTCATTCAATGACGTCTGGGCTCTTTTGTCTCTAGGAGAACCATTCCTATGGATCTTCTATGACGCCTAAGGGGTTACATAGTGTTCGTTTGAGCACCAACATTTACATACCAGCATTCTACTCAACATCATTGCCAGTGTCTTGTAAATCATCTTCAATGTTTTACAAGTTAATGACATCAGGCAATTAAACTCCGAGCCTACCATCATCATGATCGGCATCGATTTAATTTTGATCGGTACCGATCACTCCGACCATGGCCAAAACTTGGTCACTTCCTTCTATGGTCTTCCTTAATGCTCCAGCGGTCTTTTCCTTTACTTTTTGTTGCTCATCTCTTCTATTCTGATCAGATGAAGATGAATTCTCTTCTCCGGAAGTTAAAGATGATGCATCTCTTTGGATTTTCCTATGCCTTTGGGATTGCTGGATTAGTAGCGCAATACTTGCATTCATTTTATCAAGAAGCGCTTTCTGATTGTTTACCATCATTTGGTTCATTTCAGCCATTATCCTATCAAATTTAACCTTTGACACCATCTCCTACGGGGAAGATGGTCATGACAAAGCAACTATTAGTTAGTTAGTTGCTTCATTGTGGTGAGAAGCCTCATCTTATCCACCTGTTGTAGCTCTAGAACTTCTGAATCTCCTATGGGCTATTGCTTCAAAATACAAAATACTTCAAATCTACAACAACAAACTTTGGGATCTAACTTCTAGATTCTTTAATCTATAGTATTAAGATAGATCTGATCTTAAAAGGCTATGTTCTCAATAAATACACCAAATAACCAAAAATTAGCACAATACCCCCAATTGAATGAAAACAGGATAGATCTAAAGATATCAACAAAAAGTGCAAAGAATGTGGCGAATTTTATAGTGGTTGGGCAAATTCTGTGATCTACGTCCATTTTAATCCTATTAGAATTTGGTTTGTCACAAGTACAAGAGTTTTACAATTCATTTTCAAATCTAGAACAGCAAAACAGGCTCAAAGTGACAAGGGTCGTATGGAGAATGTAGATGAAGAAGGTGATGGTTAAAGAGAGTTCAAAGTCCTTTTTAGTAGCTTAATGCTTCTATTTATAGCAAAATCATCCAGTAGAGCCGTCTAATCATGAAAGATCAGGTAAGATTCCAAATCCGAGAAAGTAGGAGGGAAGAACCGGTCATCCTGTAATAAAAATAAAATTGGTACAGATCATAATCCAGATCGACATCGAGATGATTTTCCTCGTGTGACTTTAGATCCTTCTTTAACACTAGCTCGTATCTCAAAGTATTCAAGGTTCTTTCAAAATTTTGCCTATCAAACCTTATTGGCACCGATATGATTTGTTCTATATGGGACATGTCTTTTTCCTACACAGCTTTATTGTTGTTTACTTACTCCTTTAGAGATGGACTCCTCGTATATGATCAACTTGGCATATACTCCATTCTTTGATAAGGTGACACAATAACAAAGAGAAGAGAGAGATTCCTCAGGGCAATCTTATCGGTACCGATCACTTTTCTTTTTCCTATTTTTAGTCTAATTTCTTCGAGTTATCTCCTCTATCCATAATGAGCTTGCCTCCAAGTTCTTAAACCATCCCATTTTTGCCCCGATGCCTATATCCACTTGAAAGCTACTTGGTTCAAATGTCGGATAACGCAAACTGAAAGTAGTGTCTTTATAAGCTAATTTTGTAACGACCCACCTTTTCGAACCTGAAAACTCGACACTAATACATCCACGGTATTCACGTGTCGAACAACTAAGTGTCGGAAAGAAAGATTGTTAAGGGAAAGAAAGGAGATAGAAGATAGAAGAAACTAAACAATCATAGAATCTCACAATGCAACGGAATAACATATATTAATCAACACAATACTTTACGGAGTCATTTCAAAAATGATACATCAGAGTCATACAAATTCTACCCTTGGACAGTTATAACAGCCCGTCCCTATCTAATTAATACAAGATATATATAATACGACGGAAATAAGATAATAACTAGCTATCGATGAAGCCTCCTGCTCCAAGCTCCTCCAAATCTATCCTTGGGAAAACCTGAACTACATGGCTTCCCATAAAAATTTGAGCACCCAAGAGTTTTAGGAAAAGAAAATAAAACTCTGGGTCAGACATGGGTCTGGTGTGAGTAAACTCAAACAACTAATTATTATATTTAAAACCCTTTTAAAAGCAAAGATATCTCGTAAGAACACGCCGCACATAAACATGGTTAGGTTTTTACCTTACGATAACCAAAACACTTTTTATAAAAAATCCAATGATATTATGATAATGTCTAAGCGTTCAAAATAAATATATGAAAATAGTCGAAATTGTTACCATTATTAAATTCTAGCATACTAGGCTCTACAATCAAAACCGTAAAGGCACGTATTGGAGATTGGATTCCATACTATGACAAGGCACCGGCGTACCACCTATCACGGTACACATCTAGAAAATGTACCGAGGACCTCGCTGGGATCCCCTGCTAACACAAGACCAACCTACCCCTGACTGGATAGTACCGAATATGTTATCACCCTGGTTGCTTTGAAACCTTTTTCATTTGAGATCTCATGCACAACCAATCCATAAATATGTAGATGTATCTAGAAAAGTGATGATACACTTTAATGGGAGCGACCCACTTAGCCTTGCTATATCTCCCCTGATTTTAGTCATTCCCGGTTGATGAGGTTTGAGGCTACGCTTACCTTTTGAATAAAATCCCACTTGGAATGCTAACAGTGCCTTCCAAGCAGTAATGCAGTGTCATTATTCATCCATACAAGTTGTCCAGGATAAGAACAAACCGCAGGCACTATTCTACTGCATCCATTTTGGAATCACCCTAAGGACTAGTAGCAAGCAGTCCTTGCACTTCAATGCTCCGTCTTCGATTCCATATTCTTCAAGATATCTTCAGTTTGAAACGCTTGAGTTGGATCGAAGTGGTTTTCGAATAACATATCTAATCTCAGTCTCTTCGAAACAACTTTCGATAATTTCCTATAAACTCAGCCTCGGTTCTTTAAGAAATAAACAGAAAAAGATAAGAGCGGAGTTCACCTCCTAACCGTTTGTGGAGGGATTTCCTTATCATTTATCCTAGAAGAATGAAACAAGATTTATATGCATAGTACAACATCATTGAGGATGATGTGCCATATAACTCACGTGTTTCTCCTAGATATTTCCAACGTTATATTTAGGTTTAGATTTGATAGTCAGTTATTTAACTATTAATAAATAATCATTTAATATTGATTTGATTCCATATGGGATCCACTAAGCCTTTATTAATTAATCTTTAATTAATTAAAATACTTTGCAAAACTTGATCGAAAGATTTTTAAAACACTATTCCCAAAACCCTTTACATCCCTTTTATACTTGGGAAATATTTTTACTTATCTCAAAAATACAAGTATTTACCAAAAACATTTGAAAATTTCCCTTTTCTCAAATTCCATATTAAATGGCTAAGAAATTCCCTTTTCAAAACATCACTTTCTATAAAACTCATTCACTTTATAAAACTCATTCACTTATCCTTATATAAATTCTTTTTATAAGTTGAATTCATATTTCAACCCTCCTTATAAGTCTTCAAAACAGATTTAAACTTCTTTTAAAAATCTCTAAAACGATTTATAAAATCTCTTCTATGTATAAAACTCTTTATAAAATTTCCTTTATAAAATATCTTTGACATTACAAAATATCATTTACAAAATCTTATTTTTAAATCACTTTAAATAAACTCTTTTATTTAGTAAAACCCTTTTTATTAAGGAAAGTTATCATTTTTAAATACCATTATAAAATAATTATATAACATGAAAATCATTTATAAACTTTAAAACCCCAAACTAATAAAAGAATTGAAGTTAACTCAAAATCATACTTCATAAATTCAAAAGGAGGCTTAGCAATTCCAATGGCACTAATTTAAGTTACCATTTAATTTCAATTCCATTTTCAAGTCATCAACAATTTATTTACATAAGCCAACATATATGTAAATACACTTCATATCCAAATCAGGAAATAACATGTCAATGTAAATTAACTAATATAAATATGTCCAAATAACATAATAGCAGGATGGTGATTTGCCCTGCTAAATAAATGTCCAAGCAATCAAACAATTTACCTATAGCATAACAAGGATTTATTCTGCTAATACATATGTCCATACAATCAAATAACCAATCTATAGGAGAACGGTGATTTATTCTGCTAATCTATGTCCACAACAATCAACTCGCTTACATTATAGCAGAACGGGAAATTATTCTGCTAATACATATCCACATAATCAAACCATTTACATAACTCTTTCACAATTGTTTGTCTACTTAATGGTATCGACATTTGAATCCCTTATGTTCAAAACCATCTTTGAAAAAGAAGTGCCTTTAAAACAATTTGATTCTTGGAAAACACAAATTTAAAACTTAAGACACCCTTTCAAATGATTAATTACAAGATAAACTCTTATTAAATAATAATTAATATTTATTAAATTTGAACTTAATTTAATTATACATTAATAATTAATTAAACCTTTAATAAATAATTTATTTATAAATTAAACCTTTAATTAATCCTTTATTAATTACTAAATTACAGTTTAAAACATTTATTAATAATTACCTGTTAATTAATCTCAATTAATTAAATAATATTTTAATTAAAACTTAAATAATAAATTAAACCTTTAATAATTAAAGCCTTAATCAATTAAAAATAATTTAAATAATTGATTTATTTAAATGATTAACCTCATACATAATTAATAATTAATTAAAAATAAATTATATACTTAAATTATATTTAATTAGAAATTAATCTTATTTTAATTAATAATTAATTAAAATTAATCTTATCTTTAAAAGACAATTAATTAGAAACTAATTTTTACTTAATTATAATTAATAAACTCTATTAAATCTTAATTAATTATTAATTATTTAAACTTAATTAATAAAAAATTAATCATTCGAAACTTAATTAACTTTTATCTCTAATTAAAAACTTGGAAAAATATAGTTTTAAAAGTTAAGTTAAAAAGCACTTTACTTAAAAATGTTGATTATTTCTTGAACCGCATCCACAGCGACTATCGCTATGGATATAGTAACTTAGAATTTGTTTCTATATTCCTAACCTCCACACTTCTTCCTTTAACTTGTTTTTAAACTTAACTCAAGTAAAATATATGAAAAACCAAAACAAAGTTAAAAAGATACTTTAACTTTAAAAGTTTTAAACAAATAAACAAAGTTTCCAAGGGACTCGAATCTTACTTAACAACTTTGCAAACTAGTTTGCCATCAATCATCACATCCAAATACACTTACAATATCATAACAAAATCCACTTAAACAAAATATCTCATGTTCACATACTGTATCACATCCAAGTTCACAACTTTAAACCATACTAAGTGGACTTCAATTCAAAGCCATTATTACCATATGTCTCATATCAACCATAATCAAAATATCCAACACGTAACCAACCAAACATAAGCTGACATCTCTACTACTAATAAAGAGAATTCATTCCACTAAGTTACATGGTGTCCTTTTGGAATTCCAACAATGCCCTTACGTTTTCCATGCTCGCATTTGCCTGGCATCGTGTTGATTCCTCCCATTCTCAATCTCCCCTCCTACAACCTAATTCGGCTCCTCCCAAAATTCATCCACAAAATTCCCGATTCCATTCCTCCCCAAATTCCATTTCACCAACATCGTACGATCCATGCTAACTTCCCTCAACATCAATTTCCCTTATCTGCAAATTACCAAACTAGATCCCTGGCTCTATAGAGGCCTCTCCATTCATCCCTAGACTCGACATTCACAACAACGTTTTGAAAGAGGCTATGCGGTAGGATCGTATAATATGAAATAGTAGAATGGTCTAGGTAGATAGCAATAAGCAGTAAGTAAAGTAGACATCAAGACTTTATACTGGTTCGGACCTCTTGTCCTACATCCAGTCCCTAAGCTCCTCTTAGGAATTCAACTAACCAACAACCCTCACTTAACCCGGAGGAATAGGTTTACAACTTACCCGAACAACCGAATGGGATTTCTTGCCTCAACTACTGAAGAGGACTTCAGCTAGATACAAAGAGTATTTCTGACTTGTGTTCTTGATAACACTAATGAGTCTAATTGAGTACAACTTTCTTATAATCTTATCCTCAAGAATATGAAATGTGTTTATGAAGATTTAGGAAATATAAATTGCTATGAATCAAAAGAGTATTTAAGATAAATCAGAGATTCAAGCAATTGAAGTGGTTTGTGATTGCTTTTGAAAACTTAAGAAAATCTGAAAGTATGTTCAAGATAATAGAGAGATTAAAGCAATTAGAATTGGTGATTTGCAAATGATAGAAACATGTATTTATAGGTGTAGAAGAGATGTATCTATTTGCAAAAGATTCAGGCAAGAGATGCATCCATTACCATTGGAGAATGGTTGCAACTCTTAGGAAGAAGAAGGTGTCTTTTCATTAAAAATTCGCAGGTTCGAATTCAGTCGACTGAACAGGGAATTTCAGTCGACTGAAATGTGCATGTTGTAATTCTGTAACAGGTTCAGTCGACTGAAATTTCCTGTTCAGTCGACTGAACTGGTAGTTTCTGCATAGTGAACACTTAACTAAAAAATTAAGTTATGAAATGTGTTCTTGTGTTTGTGCAAGCTTCTTGAGGATAGATTTTAACAATAAATCTAAACTATGACCTATATTCAAATCATACTTATGGTATCTTTGGTCTTCATAGTTCTCCCTTTAGCTTTGCACATATCTCTTCCTTTTTGTTGAAGCACATTGTCATTGATCAAAAAATAGCGTATCAACATTCTCCCCCTTTTTGATTGATGACAATACTTATGTGTGTAATTATTTCCTCCCCCTGAATATATGCACTGTCTTTCCTACAAAACAAAGTTAGTGACATAGACTTTTCTCCCCCTTTGTCATCGACAAAAAGGAAATAAGAATATGTAGAAGTATATAATTGGCAAGTAACAAAGCAACCACATGCATCTGTGTTTGATTCTGTGTTCATATCTATGTCTGATTAGTGTATACATTGTTAATAAAGTAAGATAAACTCAAAAAGATTAACAAATTTCTTAAAACACTATTCACCCCTCCTCTAGTGTTAATTCTAGCCTTAAGATCCTTAATCCGCATTTCTCACATATATGACTTGGGTACAAGCCAGAGCAGCAGATATATATTCCGCTTCACAAGTTGAAAGTGAAACGCAATTTTGTTTCTTACTAAACCAAGATACAAGTGATTTTCCAATGAAATGGCACGTACCACTTGTACTTTTTCTATCAGTTCGAGATCCACCAAAATCAGCATCACTAAATGACACTAACTCGAATGGACAATCTTTTGGATAGAAAAGACCAAAGTCCTTAGTATTATTAAGATATCGCATAATTCATTTTACGGCTCTTAAATGTGATTCTTTAGGATTAGCTTGAAAACGTGCACATAAACATACACTCATCATTATGTCTGGTCTACTAGCGGTTAAGTATAGTAAAGAGCCTATCATACTTCTAAACAACTTTTGGTCTACACTTTTTCCATTTTCATCTCGATCGAGATGAGTTGTGGTACTCATAGGAGTAGGTTTTCCAGAAGTGTTTTCCATTCCAAAACGTTTAATTAGATTAGCACAATATTTTTCTTGATTTAAGAAAATTCCATTTGTTAATTGTTTAATTTGTAATCCGAGAAAATAAGATAATTCTCCCATGTGTGACATTTCGAACTCCTTAGTCATTATATTTGAAAATTCTTTACACAAGTTTTCATTAGTTGAACCAAATATAATGTCATCTACATATATTTGAATTATTAGAATTTCTTTAGTAGTGTTTTTAATGAATAGAGTTTGATCTACTTTTCCGATTTGAAATCCTGAATCTAGTAAATAGCTTTTAAGTCTCTCATACCAAGCACGAGTTTAAGACCATATAAGGCTTTCTTTAATTTATATACATGATCTAGATATTTTTCATGTATAAATAAAGGAGGTTGCTCTACGTACACATTTTCTTTTATAAAACCATTTAGAAAAGCACTTTTAACATCCATTTGATAAAGTTTAAAATTATAGTTAAAATATGTATATATTGTTCTTTATATTTACTTATATATTTCAACTATATTCAAGTATATTTATAAAGTTTTAAATAGTTTTTATATAAGAAAAATATTGTTTTATATAGAAATTCAAATTATCATTTTTGGCCGAGGGATGTCGACATGCCCCTAGGTAGTATGTCGACATAGTGACAGTTGAAGTTCAAATTCAAATTTCAAAAGAAGTGTCTATTCGCCATAACTCTTCATGAATGGTCATGGCTGTTGGTTTTCTATAAATAGGGGTCAGTTTCAACGAATTTTTAATCACTTTTTTCTGGTTTTCACTCCTCTTCATCTTCCACATTTCTTATTACAAAATCATACCATTACTCTGCCGAAATCAACATCGAATCATACTCGATTACTTCTAGTTTGATTCTCCATCACTATCTCTACAAGGTTCTCAGTGCTATTCAGAGTTATAAGTTTCTTTGTAATATATTAGCGAGAAAAGGTGTGATTGTAGCCTTGTAAATCAATCAAGCAAGAAAAGGTGTGATTGTAGCCCTGGAAATCAATTGGGTGAACTTGTTGCCCGGTAAATCAAGTATCCCTACCCAGAGGATTGGTATTCTGGAGGGTGTACCTCGTAGCCTTGAAATCGAGGGTTGTAATTGTTGAATTGCTTTTTGAAAGGAAATCCGTACTTAGTTGTGCGGGACTGGATGTAGGGTAACTCCGAACCAGTATAAAATCCGGTGTGTTCTTTCCTTTACTGCATTTACTTTATATTTGCATCTGTGTTTGATTCTGTGTTCATATCTGTGTCCGATTAGTGTATACATTGTTAATAAAGTAAGATAAACTCAAAAAGATTAACAAATTTCTTAAAACACTATCCACCCCCTCTTTAGTGTTAATTCTAGCCTTAAGATCCTTAATCTGCATTTCTCATATTTGGTATCAGAGCTTGGTTTTCAAAAGTTTCATAATCTGAATTTTGAAAAAGTTTTTTTTTTAAATGGCCTGTTTTGAAAAATCTGTTAAAACTAGTTTAGAATTATTTAAATCATCATTGTTCCATGAGTCTGCATATGAATGTTATTCAAATTCTAGTTGTCTACCCAAATTTTATAATGTGTAGGAAAGATGCTTTATGGGTATTGAGGAATCAATCCACAATGGTTAATCTATGCAGATCAAAAGGAATAAGTGGATACTTGATAGTGGTTGCTCTAGACACATGACTGGTAATCCGGATATGATGAATAATATTATACACAAAGACGGAGGATTGGTTAACTTTGGAGACAACTCGAAAGGATACGTGATTGGCATCGGCAATGTCGGTAACTCTGAAACTCCTATTATTACTAATGTTTTGCTAGTTAAGAATCCGAAACACAATCTGCTAAGTATAAGTCAACTATGTGATAAAGGATATAAAATTAAATTTGAAAAAAATAAATGTCATATTGAAGATAATAACTCAACCATAATATTTGAGGGAACTAGGAAAAATAATATTTATATTCTTAGTATGAAAGTTTCAAATGATAACCTATGTCTTTTGGCAAATACAAGTGACCCTTGGATTTGGCATAAGAGATTTGGACATTTGAATTTCAAACTCTTATCTAGACTGTCAAAACATGATCTAGTAAGAGGTCTCCCTAAAATGAATTTTAAAGTAGATAGTTTATGTGATGCATGTCAATTAGGAAAACTTAGAAAAAGTTCCTTTAAATTAAAAGATATGATTTCAACTTCAAAACCCCTTGAGTTACTTCATCTTGATTTATTTGGTCCATCTCAAATTCTGTCAATAAATCGTAGTAAATATGTTTTTGTAATTGTAGATGATTATTCTAGATTTACATGGACAATATTTTTGAAACATAAAAGTGCTACTTTTGAATGTTTTAAAAACTTTACAAAAAGGATTCAAAATCAATTATCTTTAAAAATTATAACTATTCGTAGTGATCACGGTGGTGAATTTGAAAATGAAAAGTTTGAGGAATTCTGCAATAAGAAGGGAATAACTCACAATTTCTCATTTCCAAGAACTCCACAACAAAACGGAGTAGTTGAACGTAAAAATAGAATGATTCAAGAGTGTGCGAGAACTATGCTTTCAGATAGTAATTTACCAAAACACTTTTGGGCAGAAGCTGTTGCTACCGCCTGCTATATTTTGAATAGAATTTAATTAGACCTTTAACTGATAAGACACCTTATGAACTTCTTAATGGAAAGAAACCTAAGGTATCATACTTTAGAATTTTTGGAAGTAAATGTTTTATTTTAAATACAAAAGATAATTTGGATAAATTTGATTCTAAATCCGACAAAGGAATCTTTATCGGATATTCTAATAGAAGTAAAGCTTATAGAGTTTTTAATTTGAGATCCAACACCATCGAAGAAACAATGCATGTTTCGTTTGATGAAAATTTAAAAGATTTTGAAATTACAAATGATGAAGAGGATTTAATTACTCAAAACCAAGAGTCAACTGAAACTAATAATGAATTAAATCATCCTAATAAAAGGATTAGACTTTTAAAAGATCACCCTATAGAAAATATACTTGGAGATATGCAATCTGTTGTTAAAACTAGAAATCAACTAAGTCAAATGAGTAATGTAGCTTTTATATCATCTATTGAACCCAAAAATCCTAAAGAAGCATCAACTGATGATTCATGGATTTTGGCTATGCAAGAAGAATTAAATCAATTCACTAGAAATGAAGTTTGGGAACTTGTTCCTAGACCTGAAGATAAAACTATAATTGGAACAAAATGGGTCTATAAAAATAAAATGAATGAACAAGGTGAGGTCGTTAGAAATAAAACAAGATTAGTCGCCCAAGGTTATTGTCAAGAAGAAGGTATAGATTGTGACGAAACCTTTGCTCATGTAGCAAGATTAGAAGCCATTAGGATTCTACTTGCTTTCGCAAATCATAATAATTTCAAATTATTTCAAATGGATGTTAAAAGTGCATTTTTAAATGAATTTGTAAAAGAAGAAGTATATGTTGAACAACCACCACTTTTTGAAGATGAAAATTTACCAAACCATGTGTACAAACTTAAGAAAGCTTTATATGGTCTAAAACAAGCTCCTAGAGCCTAGTATGATAGACTAAGATCTTATTTATTACAATCGAAATTTGAAATTGGTAAAATAGATAATACTCTTTTTATTAAAAGAAATAAAAATGATATTCAACTAGTTCAAGTATACGTAGATGATATCATTTTTGCTTCAACTAACTTCGAAATGAATAAAGAATTTTCTGAAATAATGACAAAAGAGTTTGAGATGAGTCATATGGGTGAATTAAACTTCTTTCTAGGATTGCAAATAAAACAGTTAGATAATGGTATTTTTATTAGTCAGGAAAAATATGCTAAAGACCTAGTTAGTAAATTTGGTTTGATTACTGTGAGTGGAAAACCCACTCCCATGGCAACCAATGAGTACCTTAGTAAAGAAGATCTCTCGAAAGATGTAGATCAAAAGTTGTATAGAGAAATGATTGGATCACTACTCTATATCACTGCTAGTAGACCTGATATCATGCATAGTGTATGTCTCTGTGCAAGATATCAATCTCATCCTAAAGAAACTCACTTAAAAGCTGTAAAATGTATCATAAGATATATTAAACACACCTCTGATTATGGCTTATTTTATCCTAAAAATGATTCATTTGATTTAATATCTTACTGTGATGCTGATTACGCTGGTTGTAAATCAGACCGAAAAAGTACAAGTGGAACTTTTCACTTTTTGGGACATTCTCTGGTTTCCTGGTTTAGTAAAAAGCAAAATACAGTTTCTTTATCAACAACTGAAGCAGATTATATTTCTACTGCTTTGGCTCGTTCTCAAGTAATATATATGCAACAAACTTTAAGGGATTTTGGACTAAATATCTCAAAATCACCAATTTATTGTGATAATACTAGTGCAATAAATTTATCTAAAAATCCTACTCATCATACTCGAACTAAACATATTGATATCAGACACCATTTTCTCAGAAATAATATAAGTAGAGAAGTAATTACTCTCGACTATATCAATTCTGAAAATCAAATTGCTGATATTCTAACAAAACCCTTAAACGAATCTACATATACTAAATTAAGAAGAGAATTAGGTATTTGTTCTTTAACTGAAATATAAAATATAAACAACGAATATAATTAAAATTAATTCAAAATAAATTAAAAAGGTAAAAATTGAAGGACCATGTCGACATACTCACTAGACCCATGTCGACATATAACGATTTTATTTTTTAAAATATTTTCCCACCAAAATTCAAAAATTTAGTTATATATTCTTCTCTATTTCGAATTCTTATTCATTCTCTCTAGTTTCTCTTCATTTTCTATTCTGAAATAAATATAATAATGGCATCTTCCTCTAAATCAAACATAAAATCAACTTTCTTATTCCCCTCTCCTACTTCTGGTCCACTCCAATGCTCTACTCTTGCACGTGTTACTAAATTAGAGGAGTCTATGAAGGATACTCTTCAGATGTTGACTGAAATTCAAGTGACTCAACTTCGTATGGCAAAAGAGCAAGAAAGGCAAGGGAAGATTCTTAGGAATTTACAAAAATTCCTAATGGATAACCAGGCCAACCCTATAATTAAAAATATAGTTTGGAGTTATATAGTTTAGAGTAAGTTTTTGTTGATGACAAAGGGGGAGAAGTATAAAATAGGGTATTTAGGCATAAATTAAGGGGGAGTTGTTAGTTTTAGGGGGAGTTATTAGGATAGAAGTGATATTTTATAAACAAAGGTTGTCATCATCAAAAAGGGGAAGATTGTTAGTCCTTGAGATGATGGTTTTGATGACAACAACCTTAAAATAGATTATAAAATATAAATACTAACATTACAAGTTTAGATATATATGTATTTTCAGGATCTAACCATGCAGGTATCAAGAATGAAGACTGTACAGTATAGAAATTCAAGATACAGAGATAGAAGACTCATGAGTATCAAGGTTATCAAGAGTTCAAGGTTAAGTTTGTTTTATTAGGAATATTTGTTAAAACTCGTAGAAAAGCACTGGCATCTTAATATCTAATTTATTCGTGGAATGGAATCCACTTCGAGCCCGTTAAAGGGATGGAACCCTAAGTAGGATGGAACCTACGAAAATCTAGTGGGACATTGTTTTGTATCCACTAATTTTAATTCAAAATGTTTTTACAAAATTATCTTGTTTTCAAAATGATTTCAAAACTTTCCTTTTAAAAGATTCAAAACTCTCTATCCTGATTTTAAATAATTTTAGCCTCAAAACATCTTTAATTTCAAAGTCAAAATACTCCTGATTTTAAAATGTCTTTTCAAATAATATATTTAACTTTTAATATTTATACTTAGATTTAAATATAAAATTATAGTTAAAATATGTATATATTGTTCTTTATATTTACTTATATATTTCAACTATATTCAAGTATATTTATAAAGTTTTAAATAGTTTTTATATAAGAAAAATATTGTTTTATATAGAAATTCAAATTATCATTTTTGGCTAAGGGATGTCGACATGCCCCTAGGTAGTATGTCGACATAGTGACAGTTGAAGTTCAAATTCAAATTTCAAAAGAAGTGTCTATTCGCCATAACTCTTCATGAATGGTCATGGCTGTTGGTTTTCTATAAATAGGGTTCAGTTTCAACGAATTTTTAATCACTTTTTTCTGGTTTTCACTCCTCTTCATCTTCCACATTTCTTATTACAAAATCATACCATTACTCTTCCGAAATCAACATCGAATCATACTCGATTACTTCTAGTTTGATTCTCCATCACTATCTCTACAAGGTTCTCAGTGCTATTCAGAGTTATAGGTTTCTTTGTAATATATTAGCGAGAAAAGGTGTGATTGTAGCCTTGTAAATCAATCAAGCGAGAAAAAGTGTGATTGTAGCCCTAGAAATCAATTGGGTGAACTTGTTGCCCGGTAAATCAAGTATCCCTACCCAGAGGATTGGTATTCTGGAGGGTTGTAATTGTTGAATTGCTTTTTGAAAGGAAATCCGTATTAGTTGTGCGGGACTGGATGTAGGGTAACTCCGAACCAGTATAAAATCCGGTGTGTTCTTTCGTTTACTGCTTTTACTTTATATTTGCATCTGTGTTTGATTCTGTGTTCATATCTGTGTCTGATTAGTGTATACATTGTTAATAAAGTAAGATAAACTCAAAAAGATTAACAAATTTCTTAAAACACTATTCACCCCTCCTCTAGTGTTAATTCTAGCCTTAAGATCCTTAATCCGCATTTCTCACATATATGACTTGGGTACAAGCCAGAGCAGCAGATATATATTCCGCTTCACAAGTTGAAAGTGAAACACAATTTTATTTCTTACTATACCAAGATACAAGTGATCTTCCAATGAAATGGCACGTACCACTTGTACTTTTTCTATCAGTTCGAGATCCACCAAAATCAGCATCACTAAATGACACTAACTCGAATGGACAATCTTTTGGATAGAAAAGACCAAAGTCCTTAGTATTATTAAGATATCGCATAATTCATTTTACGGCTCTTAAATGTGATTCTTTAGGATTAGCTTGAAAACGTGCACATAAACATACACTCATCATTATGTCTGGTCTACTAGCGGTTAAGTATAGTAAAGAGCCTATCATACTTCTAAACAACTTTTGGTCTACACTTTTGCCATTTTCATCTCGATCGAGATGAGTTGTGGTACTCATAAGAGTAGGTTTTCCAGAAGTGTTTTCCATTCCAAAACATTTAATTAGATTAGCACAATATTTTTCTTGATTTAAGAAAATTCCATTTGTTAATTGTTTAATTTGTAATCCAAGAAAATAAGATAATTCTCCCATGTGTGACATTTCGAACTCCTTAGTCATTATATTTGAAAATTCTTTACACAATTTTTCATTAGTTGAACCAAATATAATGTCATCTACATATATTTGAATTATTAGAATGTCTTTAGTAGTGTTTTTAATGAATAGAGTTTGATCTACTTTTCCGATTTGAAATCCTGAATCTAGTAAATTGCTTTTAAGTCTCTCATACCAAGCACGAGGTGCTTGTTTAAGACTATATAAGGCTTTCTTTAATTTATATACATGATCCGGATATTTTTCATGTATAAATAAAGGAGGTTGCTCTAGGTACACATTTTCTTTTATAAAACCATTTAGAAAAGCACTTTTAACATCCATTTGATAAAGTTTAAAATTGTGAAAACATGCGAAGGCTAATAGAATACATATTGCTTCAAGTCTTGCAACGGGAGCAAATATTTCTTCAAAGTCGATACCTTCCTCTTAATTATATCCTTGTGCTACTAGTCTAGCTTTATTCCTAGTTATATTTCCTTGTTCATCTACTTTATTTTTGTAAACCCATTTTGTTCCTATAACATATTGATTATTAGGACGGGGAACTAAATCCCAAACATCGTTACGTTCGAATTGATTTAATTCTTCTTGCATAGCAACAATACAGTAGTCGTCTGTTGATGCTTCTTTAGGATTTTTAGGTTCTAATGTAGAAATAAAAGCAACATGTCCCATTTGGTTTAGTTGACTTCTAGTTTTAACTTGAGAATCAATTTCACCGATTATGTTTTGTACAGGGTGATCTCGTAAGATTCTAGGTGGAGATCTAAGTTCGGTATTATTCATATTTTCAAGATTTGTATTGTCTGTATTTATTATAAATTCGTCATCATCTTTTATACTCAAGTTTTTATTAAAGTTTTCATCAAAAGATACATGTAAAGTTTTTTCGATTATATTTGTTCGTTTATTAAAAACTCAATATGCCTTACTTCGTTTTGAGTATCCTACAAAAATTCCTTCGTCAGCTTTCGAATCAAATTTTCCTAGTTGGTCCTTTGTATTTAAAATAAAACATTTTGATCCAAATATTTTAAAATAAGAGATATTTGGCTTTCTATTGTTAAAAAGTTCATATGAAGTATTTTTAGTTAATGGTCTAATAGAAATACGATTTAATACATAACATGCAGTAGCTACGGCTTCTGCCCAAAAATGTTTTGGTAGAAGGCTTCCATTTAATAATGTTCTTGCACATTCTTGTAATGTTCTATTCTTTCTTTCTACTACTCCATTTTGTTGAGGAGTTCTAGGAAATGAAAAGTTATGATTTATTCCTTTCTTTTTACTGAAAGATTCAAAAGCTTCATTTTCGAATTCGCCACCATGATCACTTCGAATATTCTTAATTTTCAAATCTTTAGTGTTTTGAATTCTTTTGAAAAATGTTTTAAAATGCTCAAATGTATCACTTTTATTTTTCATAAAAATAGTCCATGTATATGTTGAGAAATCATCAACTATTACAAATACATATCGATTATGATTAATGGATTGAACTTGTGTTGGTCCGAAAAGATCCATATGAAGTAATTATAGTGGTTGTAAAGTTGAAATATTTTTCTTAGATTTGAAAGATGATTTTGTTAATTTTCCTATTTGACAATCATCATAAAGATTTTTTATTTTAAAGTTTATCTTAGGTAAACCTCTTACTAATTCATTTTTAGAAAGTTTTATAATAGTTTTGAAATTAATATGACAAAATCTTTTGTTCCACAACCAAGGATCATTATCTTTGGCTAGTAAACACATATTTGTATTATGATTAATTTTCATATTTAGAACATAAATATTCCTATCTCTATTTCCCTCAAAAACAAGATTTTGGTTTTGATCAAAAATACTACATTTATTTTCCAAAAAATTTATTTAAAAACCTTTGTCACAAAGTTAACTTATGCTTAGTAGATTATGTTTTAGATTTTCAACTAATGAAACATTTGTAATAAAAGGTAAATTCGATGTACCGTAATTGCTCACATCTCCTTTGCCAATGATATAGCCTTTTGAATTGTCTCCGAAGGTAACTGAGCCACCATCAAAGTATGTGATGTTTGTAAGCATATCTTTGTCGTTGGTCATGTGTTTTGAGCAACCACTGTCTAGTATCCATTTCTTCTTTTTGAGTGGGACCTGAAAATAAATACAAAATTATTGGTACCCACCTTTCAATAGGGTCCTAAAAGTTAGAACTTAGGAAACCAAACCCAATTTGGTTCAGTATCCTTTTTATAAATATAATTTTTATTATTATGAACACTATCCATAAATGCTTTAATATATTTATTCCTAATTGAAGTATTGTTAGTCTTTGGAACCCAAATTTTAACTATCTTAGTTTCTTCTTTTGTTCTAATAGGTTCTCTTAATAACATTTGTTGTTTTGAATCAAAATTCCTCTTAAAATTTGTATTTTTCTTTTTAGGAATTTTTGACTCCTTTTTATATCCTAATCCATGTTTATTTGAGGAGGTTTGAGAATTTTCTAAAATCTTAGATAAATTTTCTCTTCCTTTTTTAAAATTAGAGACATTTTTAGTGATGTTATCTAATCTAGCTTGAAGACTATTATTTTCTAACTCAACTTGTCTAATCTTAGTTTTTAATTCATGATTTTCAGAAACAATTATATCATTCTTTGTCTTTTGAGTTTCAATTTCTTGACTTAAAAGTGATAATTGAGTTTCTGAATTTGAAAGAGACTCTTGAACTTTTTCAAGTTCTTCTTCTAGAATTTTCTTTTCATCTTTTAACATATTTCTTTCAAATTCAGCCTTGTTTTGATTTTCACGGGTTTCCTTGAGTTTTCTTTTAAGAGTTTTTATTGTGCTCAAAAGTTCAGTGTTTACATCAATTAAATTGTCGAAAGTTAAATTACTAACCTCAGATTCTTGAGCCATAAAGCATACATTTGCTTGTTCATTGTCGCTATCATTTTCACTTTCAGATGAAGATGAATCTGAATCGTCCCATGTTATAGAGAATGCCTTCTTTTTGAATTTTTCTTTCTTGTTTTTGTTCTGATTCTCCTTCTTTTGCTCTGGACAATCTTTGTGCATGTGACCTTTCTTGTGACAGTTGAAACATTCTATATTCGAGGATGTAGGTTTGTTCAAGAAATTCTTTTTGAATCCGTTTTTATTTCCTTTTCTATATCTTAAGAATTTCTTGAAATTTTTGGCTATAAATGCTAAATCCTCATCTTCAGACTCTGATTCTTCCTTTTCCGCATGAAAAGCTACATTCTTTCTTTCTTGTGCTTGATCTTTCTTAGCTTGCATATTTACTTCATACGACATAAGATTTCCAATTAATTCTTCTGGTTTCATTGTAGATAGATCATTTGCTTCTTCGATTGCTAAGACTTTTCTCTCCCATTCATCAGTGAGTGAATTTAGAACTTTAGATACAATATCAAAATCCATGTATTTTTCTCCTAGTCCTATTAAGGCATGATGAATGCCTTGAAATCTTGAGTACATGTCATTGATGGATTCATTCTGTCGCATTCTAAAGTTTTGGAACTGGTTCTTTAGCATGGAGACCTTTGTTTGTTTGACCTTATTTGTGCCTACATGTATGGTCCTAAGTGTACTCCATATCTGATGTGCAGTAGTACAAATGCTAACACGATTGAACTCATTTCTATCCAAAGCGCAAAATAGCATATTCATAGCTTTGGCATTTGCACTAGCTTCATTCTTTTGAGTTTGTGTCCATGTAGAGTAATCAGTTATGGGAACAACGAACTCTGCTTGAGTTGCATTCCAGGCCTCAAAGCTTGTTGCTTGCATATAAATCCTCATCCTTGTAGCCCAATAATTATAGTTTAGTCCATTGAATAGTGGGGGTCTTTGGGTAGATTGTCCTTCCGCAAATGTAGAGTTATAGGCAGTTGTTGTGCTTGTGTTATTGTCCATATTATCAATATGTCAAATAACGGTGTTATGGTTATAAGACAACCTTGCTCTGATACCAATTGAAAGAGGCTATGCGGTAGGATCGTATAATATGAAATAGTAGAATAGTCTAGGTAGATAGCAATAAGCAGTAAGTAAAGTAGACACCAAGACTTTATACTGGTTCGGACCTCTTGTCCTACGTCCAGTCCCTAAGCTCCTCTTAGGAATTCAACTAACCAACAACCCTCACTTAACCCGGAGGAATAGGTTTACAACTTACCCGAACAACCGAACGGGATTTCTTGCCTCAACTACTGAAGAGGACTTAACTAGATACAAAGATTATTTCTGACTTGTTGTGTTCTTGATAACACTAATGAGTCTAATTGAGTACAACTTTCCTATAATCTTATCCTCAAGAATATGAAATGTGTTTATGAAGATTTAGGAAATATAAATTGCTACGAATCAAAAGAGTATTTAAGATAAATCAGAGATTCAAGCAATTGAAGTGGTTTGTGATTGCTTTTGAAAACTTAAGAAAATCTGAAAGTATGTTCAAGATAATAGAGAGATTAAAGCAATTAGAATTGGTGATTTGCAAATGATAGAAACATGTATTTATAGGTGTAGAAGAGGTGTATCTATTTGCAAAAGATTCAGGCAAGAGATGCATCCATTACCATTGGAGAATGGTTGCAACTCTTGGGAAGAAGAAGGTGTCTTTTCATTAATAATTCGCAGGTTCGAATTCAGTCGACTGAACAGGGAATTTCAGACGACTGAAACTGTGCATGTTGTAATTCTGTAACAGGTTCAGTCGACTGAAATTTCCTGTTCAGTCGACTGAACTGGTAGTTTCTGCACAGTGAACACTTAACTAAAAAATTAAGTTATGAAATGTGTTCTTGTGTTTGTGCAAGCTTCTTGAGGATAGATTTTAACAATAAATCTAAACTAAGACCTATATTTAAATCATACTTATGGTATCTTTGGTCTTCATAGTTCTTCCTTTAGCTTTGCACATATCTCTTCCTTTTTGTTGAAGCACATTGTCATTGATCAAAATATAGTGTATCAACACGTTTCATCCATGGCAGGTGACTAGATGAATGAATGAGATAGCTCACTGCTTACCGATCTGACAGCTCAAGCGGTAGATCCAAGGTGATTCCAGTCCCAACATCTTCTTCAATGAACCGCATAAACTAAAATTACTTCGGCGTGATTCCAGATTTGATTCCTTTTGGGACTTCGCCATGCTATTAACACTTATGGATTGGTCGACGATCGACTAAGGTTTGTTTGTCCGTGGTTATGGATTTAACATCCATCGATTATATTTGTTTACCATTTGTTTCTCATGCTTAATTTGATTCAATAGTATTTCGAATTTGGACTTATGTTAATCCCTTTCTTATAATCATTTACTGTGCTATATTCAGTACTTCGGAATTTTGAATTTGATTCATCAACATTTGTATCGTTCAGTAGCATTCAGTTTACAGTTAACCATTGGGCATTGTCTTCTACAGATAACGATACATATTTGTCTTCTATGTTTAACATATGAGCATATAACCTCTATATTTTTTGTTATGTACAAGATTTATCTCATTTGGTATGAAGCATGAGGAACTAAAATATTAAACAGTTGTTTTCCTGATGTTAAGCTGTTTAGACTTTTACTAGCCTAAATTCAAACTTTAACTATTTTTCTATAAGCAAGCCAATTTTACTTATCGATGGTAGTATATTGTACTAAAAATGATGGTAATCTTAGTTTGAATTTTTTTATGATTATTTCGTAATGATGTATATCGATTGCATTTTTTACCATTGATAGAAAATTTGGGCTGACAACTACAATTCATTACAGGGCCAATGGGATATCTCAAATGTTGGTCAAAAAAATATGGCAATAACATTGCTTAATGAGGGAGCTAAAAGAAGAATTGGCCATCAACATACAAAAAGGTACAGTTAAGTATATTGTTTATTTATTTTCTTTTTGGTTCTATAATGTTGTGCTATAAATGCTCGAAAATGCATCAGTAATGAGTAAACTGCAATGTATTATATTTAAGAATTTGTTTACGACACTCAACACCAATAAGTTTGTGTGACAAACGATTGACATGTCTACACGGTCAGTATCGCATGCACAAAAACGACGACCTACTTACTATAAGTCATTGTTGTGGTTATTCCTTGGTCAATTACAATTTGCAAGCAGAATTGAATCTTAAAACTTATGAACTCACAAATTTACCTTTTTACATCACTTGCGTTTTAATTTGTTGTAAATGGTTAGTGGTCAACGTCTTTTTCTATAAGAAAAAACCATTTTCATAAAAACAACACTACTTTCATGGGAATGTTGTATATACTTTTTCTAAAACTCAGCTGGCTGATTTAAATCATATTTGTATTCACATCTTCTTACACCGTATCCGATGTTTCCATTGGTCATGAACTTTTGCAAACCTTTATCAAAGGTTTTACCCAAGACCGACTTACATTACAAAGCCAATACAGTATTGTAATATAAACTGTATTTAAATATTACCTTGACTCTCAACTGTCACATCGATTCAAGCCTCATATTGTTGACTTAGAAGTGTAATTGAGCATACTGTTGTATTTCTATTCATTTTTTAACCATCTTTTGATGCTACAGCTATTTGTAGGGGAAAAAAGTACTTGGTTCGGGCGACAATCATAAAACTTAGGATTATAAGAACTTAGGTTTGGCTTAATTCTTTCCATTAATTATTAATTAGGATTTTTAGGTAGTGAGTGTTGGATTTTATTGGTTAGGCATTGTTTTAGAAAACCATTGTTTTCATGATGATTTATATTGAAATATCTCATTTGTGTCATGCTTCTGTAAAATTATGGATGCCGAATAATATTATAGCTTCAACCATGGTGTAATTTAATTTGACCACTTGGGATTTCCAAGTAAGCTAAAAATACTACTTATCTATTTTTGATCAATCATCATAAGCTAAGTACAACATAGTGATGTTAGGATTGAAATGTGATGTCAAAATAAGCGCAAGATACATATTAACAATTTTAAAATATCCCTTTAGCAAAGAATATGTGTTTTCATAATCAGTTTGTGAAGTATATATTTAACATTGATTGTGTTTAACATTATCTCATTTGAATAGCAATCATGTGAAGCGATGTGATCGATATTTATAATGATAAATTTTAGATTAATCATTCATAATAAAAAAGTGCGATTACTTTTGTAGCTGACAATATGAATATTAAATATGAAAGTATGGAGTTTACTTCTATAGCTATTAATTCAATAGTAATAAATATTTAACCAAGTTTTAGAGAAAATCGAGTTACCTGTACCGCCGCTATTTAAAATAACTCAATGTAGTTCTTTTTCACTAGAGCTACTTGAAATAGCGCAGATGAAACTATTTTTTGAAAAACTTCTTAAAGTGGGAATATATTGATAAAAGTCATTCTCTTTAACAAAAATATAGCAAAGACAAACAACTAAAAAGGTTGTTTGAGTTAACTGTGAGCATGCTGAAAGTAATAGCATGATTATTGAAAATAAAAGCACCAAACAGTCAACTGAGGGAACCACAATCCATTCCTTACTATCACAAAGAACCATGCTTATAAGATGGTGCGCAGTTTCAAAATTGTTTGACTTTTGTAAGGCATTGATACTTATATTATTATTTCACTTGAGGTCCTTCGTAAAATCATTCCTATGTTATATGATTATGATGAATGAGCGATACATGTACACGTCACATCATGCTTAAATTTAAGCCACATCCCAACAATACAAATCAGTTTGAAAAAAACTGAAATTATGATATTTTAGAGGTGGTTAATAAGGTCGGTCCGTAGTTGATTATTGCAAATCAGTCATAGAAAACACTTATAATCAAAGTAGTAAGGGGATTATTGCAAGTGGCTAAAATTAAATTTATGCAATGGAACAAAATGTTGATACTGGAATTCCAGACTAGATGTTGGTACTGGAATTTTAGACTTTCCTTCTGGAAAACTAAAAACTCAAGTTAACATCTCATGCAAATAAATTTATACAAGTCTATAGAAAAAATAAAATGTAGCATTAAATTTAGTAACAGTACAGGTTCACTGGAAATAATTTATTTGTAGAAACCGGCAATACAAAATCATTAATTGGAAATTCCAATAAAGTTGTGACCATGATAATTTTAGTTGTAGAAACTGGCAATACAGATCACTAAAGATTGTGTATGGTTCATCTTCGTTTTTGTTCCAAAAAAAAAAGATATACAAAAAATATCACGTAGCATCCAATATCGATTTCTATGGTCCTAAGTAACTTACAATTGAGGCTTTTTCTATTATGTAGGGTATAACAGCCTTTTGTGATGAATGCTTATATCTCTGCTAATTGCTTCTATTCAAGCTTAGTTAAATTTACTTAATAACCGAGTTTATATTAATATATTTAGGTGACTTAGTATTTAATATCATTGATTTGGTTTTAATTTTTATAACGATTTCAATTTTATCATGACGATAAGATCATATTCTTTAATAATACTAAGATTATTTATAACATTATTCAAATATTTCTTACAAACTATTAAGTCATAAATGTGCAGCCGAACTCTATATCGATTATAGTTTAATTACTGAAAATATAAGCAGTTTAAATCTTACGAAAGTGTCAACATTCTTCTTATTTATTAGCTGATGTGATGGTATACACCTTGAGCATTAATTAAATATTTGTTACATGTTAAAGCTTTGGTTTTTGTGAAAATTATGCATAACATTGGTATAGTTCATCATATAAATTGATATTGCAGCTTAATGGAAAGTGTTGTAGCTATAGGGAAGCTAAAAAATTTACAAGCAAGTTCCTAAAAGATATTGTTCTTGAGACAAATGGAGTATTGCTTGCAATAAATTTACTACTAATCACATCAGCATAATCAGTTGAAACAGAGTAACGGATTGGAGATACATTAACAGAAAGGAGAAGGAAAAATTACTAAAGAGGAAGCCAAGTATCTCTTCTCTTACATATTTTTGGTATGTAATTCAATTTTCTATGATTTTGCGTTGTTTGATTGCATTTGAGAGGGTGTTTACAGCCTAGATTCTCTTCTTTAACTAATTTTTCTTCTCAAATTAGCCTTATATTTATGTTGAACAAATTATATTTTATCCTAAATATTTTTGCTGAGTTTTTTTAAAATAGTTTCAACTGTTAAGTAGACCAACTAAGATTAGCATTATAGTCTTTTATGAGTTATGTTAAGTAAGACATGAAAAAAAGGTTCATCTATACAACTACAAGTACACATACATATATATGACTACAAATCTCTATATTATATATAATTTACTTTTAAATATAATATAATAATTAAATTATTGTTTTAATATTATGTGTGAGTGTATATACATTAATTTCTTTTCCAATCCAAATTAAGTCTCATCATTGATTATTTTATTTTCTTCAGGTTTCGTTTTTATTTACTATTCATATGTATAAATATAAGAGAAAAAATAGCTTGCTTTGAACTAAAAAAATATGAATCCAGAATTGATTTTACATTTAATTTTTTCTTCTAAATCATCAAATAAAATTCAAATAAAAAAGATCATATTTTAGTCAAATTCTTTTACTGTAATGATAATGATTTACTGTAATGAGAAGTGGTAAGAATTAAAGAATCATATGTTATCGTACTTATATTATTTCAATAATAATCCATGTCTTAGCAACTTCAGGATTTCTACAGCACCCAAAATGATTTTTTGCATTGAAATTTCATACATCATATATCAATATACATTTAAGATTTACAATATACACCATATTTATTTTAAGATTTATGCAAGTAAATGGCATCCACTGTGATTATTTGTTTCAATACTCTTTTTATGTTCATTATGGTTCTAGTTTTTAGTGATTGCTGATTATTGATTATCGATTTACGGCATTACTGCTCAAATTCATATGGACCCTCCGATTAACTTCATATGTACTTCATGATGTGTTACAGGGTTAAAAAATTTCTACTAGAAGGATTTTTTTGTCACACGCATAATGCAGCGTGGAACACTTTGCATAATATCATATGTGGTAGTGCTGGTAAAATCGACAAATATCTGGACATAGTAAGAGATCGTCTAAAATGTAACGTAAATGTAATTCATGGAAGGAATGATGAGGTTATTCCTGTTGAATGCAGCATAGCTGTCAAGTCTAGAATTCCTAGAGCAAATTTAAAGATTATAGACCATAAAGATCATATTACAGTTATAATCGGAAGACAGAAAGCTTTTGCAGAAGAACTTGAGAAACTGTGGGTAGCTACAGAGCATTTTTGAAAAATCTTAGTTCATTCCAATGTTACTTAATTACTTGAGTGTTCTATATTTGAGGATTCAACGATGTGTACTGTACACATATTAAATGAACTCATCCTTTTACCTGTTCTGAGCATTTAAAGTGTTATTTTCGACGGTTGTGAATTGTGAAAGTTAAATATAAAAGTTATCAATTAGTTTATTAGTCTGATATTTATGATGAAACTTTTTTATTTCTTTAGATTCATTCATGGACTGCATGCTGCTTGCAAATCCAAACTAATGCTAACAGCCCAGATGGCCAACTTTTTTAGGAAAATATATACGGGCTAATTATCCACTGCGAATGCGCTTGCTACAATACTAGGCCAGACTGGAGACGTGTTGGTTGCTGGAATTGTGGTGGCTGCGATTGAAGTGATTGGACTGTTGATGTATAAGAAGAAAGCAAGCAAACCTCAAATTGTAAATGTATATGAATATTGTCATATTCATATTGTTCATAGAAGAATTCCTTCCTCAAATTCCAGTTTCTGAAGATAATGAAGATGATAATGGCTCTTTCGAGCAATGGCTGCTTACTTGAATTATCTGCAGTAGCGAGCAACATTATACATAGAAGCTGCATTTGAATTTTTTGGTATTTGCGTTTGAAGAGCCAACATAGTCGACATGCTTATCCGAACATTTGAAATCGCAAAGTCTACTTGGTTTATTAATTGTTTATACATTAAGAGAGTTTTAAGAGGATTTTGGTTTTTTATTTGTTGAATGTAACACTAATTAGAGCTTGGATGTGAACTTTTTTTTTTGATATTGTCTTGACAGTCTTTGTTATGTGCAATATTGCATTGAGGTCTTGAGGTGTGCTTAATATATGATGCCTTTACCTTTGGTTGCTATTTTAAGCTTTGATAATCAACGCACCGTTTGTCTTTTAATAAATCAAACCACATGAAGTTTATGCAATATTTAACCGGGCTTGATTGTTTGTCACTGTTCCGCTTGGAATTTGTTTTCATATCTTACGAGGGCTCAGTTAGTGTTGAACACGTATATTTGGGCTTAAAGAAGACCAAATTACAATGAACTAATGCTTACTTAATTACATCAATGGAGCCCCAAGTAGCATAACCGACCCAATTATTTTACTAAAGTTTACAAAATTAGTCCATCTATGAATAGATGTGGATGCAGGCTCACAGTCTGTTAAAATTAAAAAGAAAAATAACCATTAATGCAATAACTTTGATGTCACCCTTTTTTGGTAACAAAGTTAACTACCGAAAACGCCCCTCTATATATCATTAAATCTTAGTCACTTAAAAAATAGGATCTAATATTAAACTTCTTTTACAAATTCAAATGCACCTAAAAGTAAGATCTAATAATTAATCATGCTTTGCAAATTCAAAACACTCTAAAAATAGAATTCAAAATTAAACTTCATTCACAAATTCAAAATATTTTTTCACAAATATATAAATCTTAATATCACTTGAAAATAATTTTTTTTGACTGATTTCACAAATATTCAAATTTTAATATCATTGGAAAATAAAGAATCATTTTTTACTAATTTAAACATATACAACTAATAAGGAAAACAATTCACGTGCAAAACGCATGCCGTAACACTTTGGTTTTAGTGGGATGAAGCTCAATAATGTCTTTGTATTCTATGTTAAAATCCAATAGTTTCTATATTTAAATGGTTTGGGATGTTTTATTAGTTGAATTAGCCATAAATAAATTGATGGGGTTGTGATCATTAGTTTCGAAGAGGAGATATATTTCTTAAGCTGGAAAGAAATTTTGTAACCACGACATATGTTGTAAAAACTATTTTAATTTTAGTAGTTATGTTTTCAACTAGGCCTAACCTCCATGAATGTTTAAAACCACGGATACTGAATTCAACGGGACCAGTGTTAAAATTGATTTTATTCGGTTCTTGAACATTTGAAGGATGTAGAGTATTACCCTTTAGTTTTTCGTTACTTTTCTAATACTGTTTAAATCCCCTGATAAACACTAAGGGATATTAAAGGTGTTAACGTTGTAAATGCAGGTCCACCTGGACGTGCATATATACTCGTACTTCATAAAGTAAATAAACATCACATATTTCAAGCTAATAACTTTGAACTTTAAACTAATGTTTACTCACCAAAACTTTTTAGAACTTGAAATGCTTTAGCGTTCAAAAAGCTTGGAAAACCACGAAATCCACTCAAAAATGGGCCATTTTCTTCTCGATTTCGGAAATTGGAAAGGTAGTCAAAAGAAAAGTTTTAGATAATTCTTTCCTCTAGCATTTAAAAAAATAAATTACTCAATTTAGATAATTTTTTGAAGAAGTTATGATAAAAAAGGTGAATGGAATTTTCGGACTTCATAACCTAGCTAAAAAAACACTCTAGAAAAAAAAGGATTTTTGGAGCATCTAAGCTCGAAATCAGAAAAAGTGGTAAACTACAAAGTTGTAGCTATTGGAATTAAACATGCTTTGACAAAAAAGAAAATCGTGATTTGGGTAAGGTTAGAGGATGTTATGGATGATGGAAGCGGGAGGAAAATGGAGAAGTTTTGAAATTGAAAAGAGGAGTTTTAAACACTTTAAATTTTAGATTTTTTTTGTCCTTTCTCTTTTTTTCCTCTTCCTCTCTCTTTGAAATCTAAAGAGAAGCCATTAAAGAATGCTCAAACTTTAGGAAACGAAAATAGAAACGAAAAAGAAAATGTGAAAATTAGTTTTATCTTTACTACTAATAAAGAGAATTCAATGACTAGCATTTCCACGGTGTCTTTTTAAAATTCCAAAAATACCCTTATCCATCAACGGAAACCCACCATCAGTTTTCAACATCCACCACCATCCATTCTCAACGACCCATCAATGGAATTTTACTACTAATTTTCCACCAACACCACCAACAAAACAACTTAAAATAAAAGCGTTGTGATTGATTAACAAAACTTTTGCACTTACAACACATATCCACTCTAGATACTAGATGCATGTATGCAGTCTATACTAGTATGAAGTAAATATGTTAAATTACCTAACTAACCCTCCAACACTACCCTCCATTCCCCTTATGCCACATTACCACCCTCCACCTCACTATGTACCTCAAGCCACCCTTATGCCTCCTTCCCCATTACATCAAATGCAACATGTATTTATGACTTGTACTTTATGTTGTATAAGGTATCTTATATTATAATAATATATACTTTTTAAAATAAAAACTTACCTTATTTGGAAATACATATATACTTAAATGTACATACATGTACATTTACATACAAACATGTCTAAAGCAATTTATAAATGTGGTTATGTGTATACAAAAGTGTTACAACAATTCCGACAACTTTTAGCCGAAAAAAAGTTAAAAATTCGAAAAACGAATTCTGTTCACATTTTCTGCTTTTCATCGAACTAAATATTTTCATAAACAAATTTTAAAAGCTATTTCATCATCATTATTTATCATCTAAAGAGTTTTATTTTAATTATAAAACCTATTATTTGAATATTTAAAATTAATCAAATATTCGCAAATCAAAACAGTGAAATTCAGGATCGTTACAAATTTTCTTGTATAGTTTCAAGTGAGTGTTGGTTGGGACTGGAGGGTGTACTCCAATTGACCATTATGTATATGCATGGACAAGGGTGTACTCTAATCCAAGCATGCATGGTAGACCTTGAGATATACTTCGATCTATGTTATTGGAGAGGTATGTGGAAAGTGTGTTATGAAGACTAGGTGGTTTGATGCAAGCGATGTGATGTAGGAGGTGTGAGAATGCAGACAAATTTATTTTTTGTGTAGCTTAAGCATAGAGTGCTCAGTCGCCCTTACAACACTTACACTTATACTATATGACATTGAGCATTGAAATAACTCATAATGACCTTTATGGTTTGACCCATCTCTTTTTCTTAAACTTTCGGTTCCTCTTAAATGAGTAGCCCATGGAGCTCTAATTATAGGCTGGTATAGACAAAACATGAAATTCAAATGAGAGATCCTTGGGAGAACTCTTACAAACGCTATCCACTTTATTATGTAATATTTTATTATCCATGTTTGTTGTATGGTTATGTGGTTGCCTTATGACTACTGATTTCTTGTCTTTATTACATTTGACATTATCCTAATATTTAAAAATGTACTGAACTTGGGATTTTATGTAATACATATAACTGCTTGGTTTTGTTTACACAGATACATGAGGTATATTATATTCACTCGGTGCAAGCGTTTGGATTTGTACATTTTCATGAAGTGGCCATATGTTCTTCTTTAGACGTCTATGTTCAAAGGGGAGTAGAGGGTCATTACATATGTTACGTGCATTAAATGTGTTTGAACCTTGTGTATAATTTATCCATTGACATGTAAGAAAGGTGTTTGGTGGTCTGTACTCGATACCTCCTAGGCCGGCAGAGTTAAGCATGCATGTTGGTATATTTATCATTTATATTTATGGTTTTAGGAGGGGAACGACCTATTTTTTGGATGCGTGAGTGGTGATTGATCCATGAACCATTAGTATTAGGCCTGAAATTAGGTGGTTGATGGTTAATGCTTATTTTATTTACATTTACACTATATCATAGTGTTATTACGTGCTAATTTGGTGAATGCATTTGAAACATGTGCATGTATGAGCTTATGTTTTTTATTGTTATACTTGTGTGATGTTTAAGAGTTGCTCGCACTGAACTTGATGTCTAATCCATGTGTACTCTCCATTTGTAACCTCTTAAGTATTTTTTACCAAGTATAATGAGAAGAACATGGGTATATTGGATGCATGCATTATTTGATTAAGAGAGCCCTGATGCATAATGAAGAAAATTTAACTTCTTAGTTTTTTCCGATGGCTTAACTATGTCTTTATTATGATAACCGTGTTTCATGAACATTCATTCTTTAATGTTAAATGCTTGACATGTGAGCATATATGTTAATACTTTAGTATTTGCTATGGTGACATTATATGTTATGCTATGTCAACTAGGCTTATTGTGGGTAGGAAATGAAAATATTGTCAGCTTTATTAAGGAAGTGCTACAACCAATAAACCCCACAATCATCTCTCGCCACGAAATCCCTCCCACATATGATTTGAATCATAAACATTTGATTTTAAAATAAACATCAAATTTTAGACAGAAGAACTTTTAACACTTTGGATTCTGAAAAAATAACGAAACATGGATTTTGAAAAAAATATATTATTTTTTATATGACATATACCACTTGCATGCATCTTAAAAAAAGTTCCATGATTCAATTTTAGAATTTACAATTTTAAACAAATAAAAGTGCTAATAGGATTTCCAACAAACGATCTAATCGACCTACTTCATAAGTCAACCAATTTTGCAGCATCAATATGGAATCAACCTTTTTTTTAAAGGCAAGGCGTTGATTTATTAATATACTTAGTAAAGAGGTACAAATGCCATGAAACAAAGCCCAAATAGAACAATACAATTGTATAAACTAACCTCGATAAAACAAACTAATACCTGAACTACTTCCATCTAGTTCAGTTACTACTTCCCTATTTGAAACTAGGGTTTTCTCAAGACATCAAATCGAGACATCCGAACTTCATCATGGCGATGGTGGATGCTTGGTTCCATCACCTCGATAGCTTCGATGCAATACATCAGCATTAAGCAGTCCTTCCTGTCTAGCTTCTTCTCTGTAACTCACTACTTCCTCACTGATGCTCACTTCGATTTTGGGGGAAATGTTGGGATCATGTGAGATCGACCAAAATTCATGTATTTGCTCAACGTCTGGCGAAACACTTCTTCCTCTTTTTGATTTCAGCATAATGATTATAATAAATTCATCAATTTTTTTACAAGTCTAAAACTTGTTGATTTGCGTTTGCTTGAATATTCTGTTATTTCGTTTTAACCAACAACACCAACACAAGTTGTAAAAACTACTATAACGAGATCTCTTAATTTATCTTTGTCGAAAAATTTAGTTTCTATAAAATCTGCATGCTGCCATAATTCTAAATTATCTGAAAAAGGTGTTGCTAGTTTGGTTCTACATCATTGCCACACATAAGTAGTATAATTGCACTAAAAAAATAAATGTCAGATTGTTATAACATTGATCATGGTTATATGTTGGGAACACATTATTTGACGTCATTTCGTGTTTCTTTTATCTATTTTTTTATACTGCAGATCATGTAGAAATTTTCTATTAAATAATTATGTATTCTCCTTCATGGTTATATGTTGGAAAGAATAATATTTTGTTTAAAACTATTTGTAGTATGACTATCTTTGTTATCAAGTATTATGATTTCCTATTATAGAAATTGTATTTAAATGGACACAAGTAAATCAAAATTCATCTAGTTGAAATGCAAAATACAATAATCAAACTATATTTATGAACAACCTTGAACAAAAATGGAACATGAAAATGCAATGAGGACTAATAAGCTGCCTGATCGTGTCCAAGCCACTCTGCCTCTTCAAGGCAAATCTTAGTCGTCAATCCCTCCACCAAGCAAGATCCATCCATTCCCATTTCTAACGTGCGAGCACCGATTTGGCAACTATCGTCACAACTCGCCACGTGCCTTCTAATCCAATACGTATTACGAATATTCCCTTTATTAATCCATTTCCAAATTCATTTTATTTTCTGTTCTAAATAAACAACGGCGACAAATTCATCAGCAGCAAACAGTTTAAAAAGGGTAAAATAAGATATTAAAATAAATAAAATAATTAGTTAAAGTTCTTCTCTTGCGATTATACAGCAAATAATTTCTGTGAGTTTTGATTCCTTTCCTCTTCTTCCTGGTTTTTTTTAATAATTTGTTTAATGAAATTTATTAGAACGACAAAGAATATTGCCGCGTGGAGCTTCGCTTTTTTTCTCATGCTTAAATCGCTCAATTTTGGCAGATTTGAGAAGAATTTATGATTCGGGCTGCGATTTGGAGCTGTTTTCCTTCATGATCGCAGGTAAAATTGTGCGATTTCGTAGTCTTTTTGTCATAATTTGTGTCGGAAGTCGATGCATGTAGATTTTAGCTATCGGTTTTTGGAATCGAGCGAAATTGGAGCTAAGAAAGGCTTGGATGATAATTTCTATGCTGATTATTTGGATTGCTGTTGAGGAATTATGTGAATTTTGATGGTATCGTACTAAATATGATAGCAAGTTTAGATGTTTCTGTAATATTAGCATAAAACATCTCTTTAGATGATTTGAAGTAGTTAATATTTTCCTTACCTGAATGTAGCTTAATTAATTAAGAGAGGACTTCAGTTAAGCTGCTATTTTGGTTAGATAGATGTGATAATTGTAGAAGCTAGTTTGTTGAATTATATCTGTGGATAACAATATTCCTTAGCACAAATTTTGAGCTATATGTATCTGCTGGAATGTTATTGGAATGACAATAATAATACGGGCACAAACTTTGTTTCTCAATATTGAACATGATTGGATTTAGCCCCAAGAGGGTCATACTTGCCATATGCATACATATGTGTGCGCGCGCAATGTATTGGTAGAAATGATATCAAGCCCTTTATGGAAAGGGGCAGATACATTATATATCATCATCATGCTCATATGCAATAATGAGCTTGCTAATATCCTTGTTGAAGAAAGGTGGAAAATAGTTTATTGTTAGAAAATTGAACAGGAAAACATGGATTTGCTGCATTTACTTCGAACTTATCCACTGTTGAGAGACCTAGAAACTTAAAATGGGAATAGCACGCAAACAAATATAGAAAAAATAAAGGAAACTTGATTCTTGAAAGAAAGCTGAAACAAGTTGAGAACATGTGATAAGTTTTTCTTCCAAATAATGTTATGAAATTTAACAGATGTTAAGATCGTTATGGTTTTTGATGTTGCTATGAAATTGATAGTCAAAATATGGTTTTCTTCTTCTTTCCGTTCAGTCAATAAACATGTCTAAACTAGATTACTAATTACATGACCATTCATATTCTGAGTTCTTGTATTTTTTACCATTTCTTTTGTTAGAAGTACCGAAAATGTTAAGTAATCAATTTTCTTTGACAGAGTTTGCTATTGTATTATTCATAATAGTAACGACAATACTAATTTCCTAACAATTATTTTCCTTTATAATATTTTTTCCATGCTGCTAAAAAATGTTTCATTGGAATATTCATGTTCCTCTCTATTTTAGAACTTGATTCACATAACAAGAACTGTGTTTTCATCAAGTTTTAAAGCTAAAAAAACTTTATCTTAAGTCATATAAAAAACATTGTCATCCATAAAGGATTCAACTTCCAAGTTAGTTGCATTAAAAATGATGCATGTTTTCCTTTCTGCATTGCAACGGAAGTTTAGTTCTTAATCTTCAATGTCTATGCAAAAAACTTCATTCTTTTGAGCAATGTTTTCAAAATGGGATTTAAATCGTAAATCTTAAATTTCAGATTTTGAATCGAAACGAGATTCAAATCGTAAATCGTAGATTCAGAAGGTTAGTATTTGAAGGTTTGCCCACAATTTAAAATTGATTTTGATGTTTGAACTTCTACAGTTAAATATATAAAACTCACTTTTCTCCCCTATTCATTTTTACTTTGTTTTGAAACGTTGTAATTAGAATTGTGAATCCAAATAAATATGCAAAATACGTTAGTATGAGTAGAATGTGTTTTTTTATTTGCATTTTTTTACTAAGTTTGAATCGGAATGTAAATCGAATCGTTAAGGGAGAGATCCGATCTGAATCGGGATTTAAATCGTAGGATTTTAAGATTTTTGACAACAATGCTTTTGAGGATATTTAGGCTCAGCTTATTTGTTATTATTATCTTTTCTATATGACTTTTTTTGCATAATGTTTCTTTCTCTCATTTTACATGATACTAATGTTTATGAATTGAATACAACTCAATAGTAGTCTCATTAACTCAAGTATAAGATAACTCAACTCAAATACGAAGACTAAAGAAGAAAGTAAAAACTAAATTATACCAAAATAGTAACAAATCATGGTTGTTCATCCTTGTACACATCTAGTGTAGAAGTTATGTCGAGATCCTTTGAACCTGTGCTAACACCTTGAATTCAAAGCTAAGGTTGAAAATTGCCTGACCCTTGAGGAGTGCATAGAGCTCAAGCTTGTAGAGGACCAGAGTTTATGTTTGCATGGAGAACCACAAAAGAAAATTTGGATCTCGCTATGAAAGGATGGAATGGAGAGTAGATACTAAAAGAGTTGACATGCTAGGATTTGAATCACTTTTCAGATGGAACATCTTTTTTATATGATAACTCCTCGCCAAATAATACATTATCATCTTTACTTGCTATGATACTCTGTCATTATGCAGTATCTTACAACTTCATCTTCAAAGTTTTTTTTTCTTTGCATATTTGTAACTTTGCATTATTACTTGTTTAATCGCCATTCTTGTCATATCACTAGTTTTTTTTATAGATTGTCGAGTCCCATGTATTCATTGAACTGAGTCCCATGTATTCATTGAACCGAGTCCCATGTATTCATTGAACTGATAATGAGTAAAACTGTTATTGGTAAAATTATATTCTTAAAATTTCTTTCTTACCAATTGTCATGATTTAAATATTTAATATCATTATTAAATAAATTTAAACATTTAATATCATTATTAAATAACATGAAATTTTAAAAATTATAAAACTTAACCTTGTGTCTATTGCATGTTGAGCGTCTGTAGAATCCAGGTCTGAAGTTTCAACACATGCTATATTTAATTTGTTTATTCATGTCACTTTTAGTAAATCAAGAAACATTAATCTTTGTTGAGCTCATCACAACTACTCATTGTCTATGTGCAAGATTTTAAACCTTGAAATTCTTTTCCAAAATGTATGGCAAAATCTCATTTTGAGGGATCCAAAGGATAAAACACAAAATATCAATAAATTCCTTCAATGTCAGTTGAGATTAATTTTTTGTCTGAAATTTTAACCGATACAATGATTGTAATATTTCAGTTGAAATTAGTCTAGATTTTATAATATGATTTTTTTGGGTTTACGTATATGAGCTCTTAAAAAATTTATATACCTAGCCATGGTGCAATTTTTATCCTTTAATTATAACTTAAATGCAATCCTCAATTTTAATGTAATGATTTGTGACACATTATAACTTTATAATGACAACTATAAGAATCCCATTTATAATATAGTGTATTCCACTTCTTGGGACATTTAAGTGTTCAAAATATGCATAGTCAAGCAAAACACAATGTACATTTTTTGTTAATTGTGAATTTAGTAATATTATTTAGCTTAGGTAAGCCGTAGATGAGATTTCAAATCCAAGGCATTCATGAGATCTATGTTGTGAGAGTAGAGTGGACCATTAAGCACCAACGTTTAACTTCCAAATGTTGATAAATGACACTATGAAATAAGGAATGGAGCGATGCAACACTATTAGGCGCTAGGATGTCAAAGTTCAGAAATAGAGCTTTGACATAGTGTAACATATCTTAGGCGGAGTCTTTGACAGTACAGGATGAGACATTATTCACATTGGCGATCTCTTTAAAGTTCGATATTGTATGTAAAAAGTCAACACTGGAGGCTAGATTGAGTTTTGAAATTTGATAGCTATTTACTTGCATTAGTTATTGCAAAAGAAATGAAGAACTTTATCTCATTAAAAAAAAACATTTTCTTAAAAGTATATTTTTTGTTACATAATTAGAAAAATACATGTTGAATAGTTTAATGGTTATTTACTTGCATTGGTTATTGCAAAAGAAACAACATTATTTTATGTTTTTTTAATCAGGCAATATTAAATTTATTTGTCATAGTAGTGACACGTCTTTTTGAGAATATGTATTAAGAATCTAAGACCATTATTCTAAATATGTTGGTTTTGTTTAACATGCTGACATAAATCTTTAAGTTTTTTTGGGTTTTAAACTAACTGCTATACATAGTTCTGTTTGTAAATGACTACTATTTTTTCTCAATTGTTATACTATATGTTATCCGAAAATTGTAATATTTATGTAAGAACTTCTGGTTATAACAGATGATGATTTGATTTTATCATTTAAATATTTCATGGTACTAATAGACCTAAAGCAAATGTTTAAGGGTAAATTTTTTGTTCCTTAAGGTATACCAACAAAATTTCTTTTCCATTTTTCGCCTTCATGACAAACTTTTAAAAAATGGCTAAACATCAATAAACAATAAATAAATATAATCTTACCATATTTTGGTAATGAACTGCAATACATAGCACTACATAGCCTAATTGAACATGCCCCTATTTTTTAATAATGACAAGAGTTTAAAATTTTGGATTCACATTTTTTGCGAGATTTTAAAGCATAGCTTTTGTCTTCCCTTATTTCAAATCATACTGTACATACTTTAGCTAATCATCATTATGTTGAATTTAAGATGAATTCATTAGGTCTATATATAGCGTGTATATAGTACTAAAAGGCCTACAACAAAATTTACATGCTTTATTCAGATGGCGATAATTCACAACTTCAATAACTTCGTTAATGTTTTTATAACTATTTGATTTTAAAGAAAATTTTGTTATACCAAATAATGGGTGTATAGAAATTATTGAAAATATGCATCATCAATTGTTATAAGTGTTATAAATTTGAATTGTACATAATGATCAATTTGAATTATAAAGCATATCGTAATGCTTATATTAACCGTTTTCCATCCATTGTTGGTTTCATAACAATAAAAATCATTATAATGGAAATTTGGCATACATATTTCTTTTCAAATCTATAACATTTCTTCATTTTTTAATATTCCAAGTCCCTTCAAAGTCGTCCACAACCCTAAATTCAGTTACTTTTTTACGGTAGATTTTCACCTCTACAGTAACCAATAGCCATTACAACCATCATGAGTCGATTGTTAGAATTCGCACCATCCAACACATACAAGAGCTCTTTCCATCGTCGTTTCTAGATGATCATATTCCAACCATTTTTTGTCAGAACCGCTGATTCCAATCACCATAGGTCTTGTTATGCCACAAGATCGCCTCCAGTCGATTTCACATCAAGAGTCATACCTAACATCTTCACGCCACCAGATGCCCAGTTGAAAATCATTAATTGCCAATTTTTTGTATGCGCATCAAATTTTTGCCATGTGTGTAAATACCCAGTAAATTTTGCGCAAATACAAGTAGTTACGTAACACTCGTATATTTTGAAGCGCAAGTACTTTGATTCAAAATTACTTGTGAAACTTACAACCATCGTTCTTAATCGGGTCAATATCATCCAAGTTTTCATTTTTGCATATAGGCAAGATGAAATTTTGGATGAAGTCAATTGGAAATCTCGTTTGAAGCCACCTATTTTTTCTTTTACCAAACCTTTTCCGTTGTTATTTCTTATATAAATCCATAATATCCTTATTTTTTTACACTTCAATTAATCATAACAAAATATTTCGTTTTTTCTTCTCAATCTTCAAATATAAAAGAAATTGTTTAATCACTATCAAATCATTTATTTAACTACCAATATCGTAAAGAAATAATATACTCATTCTAGCCTAACTCTTATTGTATTGATATCAACTATGATACAATTTTTTTATTTTTTAGATGATAAATATGGAAATAAACATCATTTCTCTATTAGAATGTAAAATTTTCCAAGATTATCCGGAGCTACTTTATAATTTGAGATGTAAGTATGAGATCTCCCGTTAATTTAAACGTGTCTCGTCTGAGGTCTCATTGGATACAAGGTGTTATATATGAAAATCCTGAGACGAGACATGATCGAAGTATAAGATGTGACCTTGCTTACAATAAATTAGTTGGAATCAGCGATATAAAATTACAACTTTTACATCTAACTGACATATAACCATTCATTCATTTTTTTCTTCATTTTTAAGCTTTAGAGTTTAGATTTACTTAATAGCAATCAAATTTAACTTGATAGGAATCAAAGTGTGATGATAATATCAATTTAATAATTGTAAGTAATTTGTTAGCATGAACATGAAACTAACTTTCATGAAAACAAATGAAATAGATGTACCAAATTAAAATTGTTTTGAGTTCACGTAGATAAAACAAAAGCACTATCATCTATACCTATTGCTACGACAAATTTTTCAGTCTCAAAATAGACTCAAACAGATGAATTGGACTATACACCGATGAAAGAATGAGTCAAAGAGCTTGGAAGATGTCAAGATTGAAGATACCAAAATTTTTAGCCAAGTTTCAGAAAAGAAAATCATGTTAGTACCGACATGATTCATGTTGGTATCGACATGATTTGGGAACCATCAAGAATGGTTAAAGTAAGGAGTATACCAAATTTGACTAAGTTCTGGACAACGGTACCGTCATTATTTTATAAGTTGGTCACTTTGGAGGTTTGTGACTTAAGCTATGAAGAAATAATGAAGTTTTGACACAAAAATCATGTCGGTACCGACATGATTGACCATCGTGGGAAATGTGCACAACGATTCGTTCTTCGTGCTGGATTTTTGGATCTGAAGGACTCATTCAAGCACGGAGTGGTGAGATTTGTGTTGGGAATTGTCTATAAATAGCATGGTGACTTCAACTAGAAATGAGATTTGTACTTTGGATCTAAAACTCTATCTTCTTCCTTCTTTAATTCATAAAACTCATATAAAACCAAGAACTATAAGAGGGTAGCTTAGATTTAACTGTAATCATCGTATTTCAGAGAGAAAACCGTCAATAACAAGGATTAAGTGAACTTAGATCGGAGTATTTACCGAATCGCCATAAAAATTATGCGTTTGTTCTTGTTTCTATTATTTTCATTCTTGCTAGATTTAGATCTAATTGATTTCGGGGTGTTGTGCCATCTTTTGGTTTTAACATTTTTAGCGCTTTCACTAAGAAAAACTTCGATTTGAGATTCAGAGAAGATGAAGCAGCCTACTACAAGAGTTATTGTTGGAGGAAGTCAACAGCGACAAGGGGGCAGCCAAGAGGTGCCCTCAAGTTCAAACACACCTTCTATTTATATTACTAGAGAGGAGATGAAAGGAATGATGATAAAGTTGCAAACAAGATTGATGGCTCAGCAAGAGAAGATGCTTAATGGATTTTTCAGAAGAATGGAGCAGCAAAAGACAGTTGATACATCTGAAACTCAAAATCAGAGGCCAAATGACAGAGCAGATGCCAATCAATCGAAGTAGAGCAAGCTGAAACCATTCCCCCGCCGCACTGTTATGTCGGTACTGAGATGAATCATATCGGTATCAACATGTTTGGTCTAGGGGACATGGTTGATTTGAACCTTAGGCGTGATGGAGCACTATCGAGGGATGATCTTGAGCCTTAGAATCGAGATCAGAATGCGAATGTCAACCACAGTGGTTAGGACCAGAAACACTCTGTAGGAGTGGACGGGATGAAAATCTAAGACGAGCGTACAGAGCTCTAGAGATTTCGTTGAATGATAACGACAAGATTACCGATATGATAAGACAGTTTTGAGAGGTGGACCTAGATCGGACTTTGGAGTATATAAATGGAAACCCATTTATTTCAAACATTCGATACGCAAGGAATTCACCTAATTTCAGGCTACCGACGTTGGATATGTATAATGAAAGAATGGACCCGACTGTTCATTTGATGGGATACATCAAGGTCATGGGAGAGTGCTTCGGAGGAAGTGATGAGACGGTGTTTTCCATTATACTCGACATATTTAGTAGTGATGTGGTTTCATCAGTTGAAAAACTAGTCCATCGGCATGTGGACCGAATTGGTGGATATGTTTATGACATAGTTAAGAGTTCATATAACATGACCAAAGAATGTGATAACGCTTTTGAGCGTGAAACAAACGACTGATGAGGCACTACGGAGTTATCTAACTAGATTCGACGTAGAAGTCGTTGCAGTGCAAAAGTCAAACCGGTCGATAATCCTGATGGCGGTGGTTTCTTGGATTGCCAGTAAAACTGATTTTAAGATTGCTTTGGAGAGAGATCTGCTAGTGGACCTTGCAGATTTCTACTATCAAGCCGATAGGTTTCTATGCCAAGAAGACGTTGAAGCAAATGAAGGTGCCGAAGTTAACGCTATCGAGGATGAAGGACCATTTAAGGTAGGATATGGGAATGATAAGGAAAAACGAAAAACCGATGATGGCTTCGGAGGATCGATTGAGTTACAAAGACCAGAAAATGATCTACTTGGACATCAGGGGTATCGAAAACCTGCAAAAGAGAACTCACAGATCGAGAAAGAGTCTGTAATGTACTGCCTATTCCATGAGCTGGATGGGCACGAGACCAATGAGTGCAGACATCTATACGACTTAATATAGGAACATGTCCAGAGTAACCAACTTCAACAATATGTAAGGAATCAAACCGCAGTGATACAGCAAGAGCAACTGCCGTCTATGGCAGACGTACTTGATCATGACCGCAAATCTGGGTCAAGTGATTATCCCATGATCGAGACGAATTGGAATCAGGTTTAATTTTTGCATTTTGATTTTGAATAAACCGTGAAGGATTACCACCGGGCTGCTTACACATGTTCGGGATCTTGATCAGTCTTAAGGCATGCTTTGGGTTAAGTTTCGAGGGTAATCCTTGACTTAGATTATATTATTTTTTTATTTTTGATTGATGCGTTTGATTTAAATTTTATGAATGAGTGATGGATATTTGAATTTGAAAATCATTCAAACATGATAATTGATGTTGATATTGCTAATAGAAACTGTCGAAACGTAGTCATCCCTTAAACCTGATATATAAACTGATAGGACTTGGTTTCCCTTACTGGAGAGACAAGGCGTTGAACCATGAAGTGAAAGTTCCCTCATCGGTGAGCGAGTGATGAACTTGTACATGATAACAAGTCCATTTGTCGGAGAGTGGGCAGATGGACGCGCTTGGATATTGAGTCTCCTGGTCGGAGAATAAGCGGATTGAGCTCAATCTAGATTATTGATAATGCGATCCGAAAAGATCAAAACTTGAGCCTTATGATTAGAACGCCTTGATATGATTTGATAATGGTTACCAAATATATAATTAATCCATGATAGTTAACTTTCAGGAGAACACAAGACGATTTTGATTTATGATATATGATATGATAATCTCGAGGGAAGGCGATTATGATTTATGACTACCACTTAAATAATGATTTGTGTCCTTAGCTACGATGGTCTAGAACGACCTTTGATTTGCAGGTTAATCTGAAGTAATCAGATGATTCGTCACGATTGGTCCAATAGATGGTCAAAGAGCGCAAACAATGACATTTTGCTAGTCGTCAAATTTGTTTTTGAGCAAAACACATTTTATATTCACAAGGCGTACTTGGAGCAAATGTCATTGGCAAATTTTACACGGTCTCAAAATACTCAAACAAATGAACTCGACTACAAACTGAAGAAGGAATGAGTCAAAGAGCTTGTAAGACGTCAAGACTGAAGATATTAAATATTTGGTAAGTTTCATAAATGCAAATCAGGTTGGTATCGATATGATTCATGTTGGCACCGACATGATTTGTGCTGACTTGTTTTGGGAACCATAAAAAATGGTTAAACGAAGAGTATACCAAATTTGATCAAGTTATGGATAACAAAATTATGTCGGTACTAACATGATTTTAGATTTTAAGTTAGTCATTTTGGAGGTTTGAGACTTAAGCTATGAAAAAATAAAGTTTCGATACAAAAAATCAAGTCGGTACCGACATGATTGACTGTCTTAAAAAACGTGCACAACGATCTATTCGTCATGTGGGAATCATTTATAAATAGCAAGGCGACTTCAACTAAAAAGGGGATTGGCACTTTGAATCAAAAACTCTATCTTCTCCCTTAATTCATAAAACTCGTATAAAACCGAGATCTACAAGAGAATAGCTCGGATTTTGATAGTAATCATTGTATTCCAAAGAGAAAACTGTCAATAACTAGGATTAAGTGGACATAGACTAAAGTATTTACCGAACCACTATGAAAATTGCGTATTTATTTTTGTTTCTATCATTTTCATACTTGTTAGATTTAAATCTAATTGATTTTGGAGTGTTGTGTCATCTCTTTCGAGACTATCAGATATGGGATGTCACGTAGTGAAATTCTCGAGATGAGACGTAATCGAAATATGAGATTTGAAACCTTGCTTACAATAAATTATTGGAATTAGCGATGTAAAAATAACTTCTTTAAATTTATATATCATGTTTTTAAAGCTTTTAAGCTTGGTTTCACTAAATATCAATCAAATTAACTTGATAATAATCAAATAATGGAAATAATATCAATTTAATAACCATAAGTAATTTGTTAGCATGTAAAAAAAAGCTAAATTTTGTGTGAATAAATGAATAAAAATGTTTAAAATTAAAAATGAACGAAGTCACAAAGATATTTGTAAAGCATTAGCATTTTATCCATACATATAGCAGAAGGTTTATATTTTTATCTCTAACTCGTAGCAAACTATTTACCTGTTTAGTGGGGCCTTACCTCATACTTATTGTAAAAGCATACCATTTCTTGAACAATTGAATTTATAACCATATCTATTTGTAATGTGGTTAATGATACCATAACTTAGCAACTGTCAATTACAATTTCTTAAGTACACTTTCTTAAGTACGATTGAAGATTTTTTAAGCTATCACTGTAAATTTTTTATGCAATTTCGCATAATGTAACATGATATCCTCCTCAAGTTTCAGCCTTTCCTCTTACTTGTCTATTTGATATTTATATGCTTACATTTGATTGTAAAAATTACCATGTAAGTTTGATATTTCATCCATTTAAATGTACAAACTATATATAATTACAAAGATTGCACGACTTGTTTGATGACATTTACATAGATATGGTTTGATCATTACCTTTGGTAACAAAGCTTATTTTATGGTGATAAATATAAAAGCTCATAGTCTATGAATAACAAATAGTAATGTTGTACCTTGTTAGCGTACAAGAAAATGATAATAGTCAAATAACTTCTGAAATGCTCAATAGAGTTATACGACATAGTCTATATTTGACCTTAATGTGGTGCATGATCAATTTCATATGTTAATACAATTTATCATGCGATCTTCAAGTTAGGTTGATCCAAAAAAAACTGCATGTCTAACTTTTTTTTCTAACTAACAATAAGAATGATACTTAATTTAAGTAGAGCACTTCTGATGTCTTAGGGGATCAAATCCAAAACCTTTAGAACCACAATCTAGAGTTCCTATTACTTGAGTTAGTGGTCGTTAACAACAAAGTAATAGGTGAACTAATGGTGAAAAAACATTTCTTTGACAACGTTTGTGACAAATTGCTATATTATATTACACATCGTAAATAAGTTTACTACTTATGTGTAACAAGTAACTAACGTGATATTTAAAGTAAGTTTTTTCAAATAATGTTGCATCAGTGCTTAATAAAACTAGACCATGAATGTGACTTGTAATATTAATAAATTACTCACAAATGTAGTCACAAAACATCCTACTAAGAATATACACATTTAGAAAGTCAATCCATAACCCGAAATAGAATATTCCGCATCTCCGATTAATGCCTTTCTCGCGTTATTTGTATTTTATTCAAGATTGCCAAACATTAAGTGTGTTTAGTTTGAAAAAAACTCAAGTGCGAACTCGGTGACTCTACCTTTCAAAACTCAGGTGTCAATTAAGGCACACAAAAGCGTGTTTTTTTTGTAGAAAAGCTAAGAAGGGGGTAAGGCATGTCTTTTTGTGCTTTAAGAATGATGCAATCATTATTAGTTTTTTTTAAAACCCTTTTTAACTTATTCATTTTTCATTCTCTTCTATTAATGTCGTTTTCTTCTTAATTTTTTTTTTCTTTTGCTCAAGAATATTACAATTAGGGCAAATGCAGTCCTTGTCTTTGAATTGTTAAGATTTTGTCAAAATGCTTCGTTTCGGAGTTGAAATCAGTTGAAGGAAAAATTATTCCATATAATTTTTGATATATTAATTCTTATTCCAATTTTACTTGTTTTCTGATTTTGATTTTCCCTACACACACATATTGACTTCTAGAAATTATACTTATTCTTAATGCTATTAATTACTTAGTCCAATTTTATGTTTGAAGTCCCGAACTGCTTGGAGAAATAATAACACAAAATAGCATTAAACTTTGATTAGACATAGTAAAATTAATAATAGACACAAAGTTGTCAAGACATGCGTTTAAGCGTGTTTAGACTCAAAAGGTTAAAGGTTTTGCCTTTGTAATTTTTTACCTTCGAAGGCTCAACTGTCAAAAAGATGCAAAAAAAAGTGTTTTATTGCAAAACTAAAATAATGTAGGCGTGCTTTTCTGCATTTTAAGAATAATATGATCATATCAATACTTTTTTCAAAATTTTATTTCCTTTTATGTTCTGTTATATATATTTTATCATTTTCTTTAGAAATGTGCTTCCTTTTGTCCATGATATTATGGTTAGTTTCCAAATAACGTTTTACGTCTTTGAGTACCCTTTTTTAATGCATTTAGCCTGCTAAATTTGAGGCGATTTATTCAATTAATAACTTAAAAAATTAAGGGGGCTTTCAAGGGGATGTGTTAAGTGCCAAGCGGGCTTTCAAGGGGACGTTGAAGGTGGGGCTAGTAACCGGAGTGGGTAAATCCACTCCTTATCATTTAACTGCTCATATTTTGTTAAAAAGTTCCAATATGAATTATGAAGTTGAAATTGATTAAAAGGACGATTTATTCCATATTGTTTTTCATTTTCTAAATTTGGTTTTTATTTGACATTATTTATGATTTTATTTTTCCATTCAGAGTGTTATCGGTCTATTATAATAAATTTTGATTTTATACCGATTCAATTTTTTATATAATTACTGCGTTAAAATGTTACGAGTTTATTATAGCATAACTACAGATTTGAAATCTTAAACTACTTTAAAGAAATAATTGCACAAAATCAGCAACAAAATGTTGAACTTTGGTTAGTCATAATAAAATTAACAAATAAGCGTAACTAGTCAACATTTGCAATTTTGGCACAGAATGGCGTGCACTTAGACGCAAGATGCAATAAAGCTCAAGGTGCAAATATTGCGCCTTGTTACGCTCTTCTGAATTAACATTTGCGATTTTGTAAAAATAAAATGCATGGTGCATGTTTTGTGCCTTGCGCTATATATGTAGGCGAAAATTTGTATTGGCAAAGTATCCATTTTACGTTTATCAGAACTATGTATTTTCAGATACATCGTGCTTGTTTTCTTCCTTGCTCTCCAATCAAATCTAAACACAAATAAAACAAAAATATAAATGAAAATACCAAAGTTATGAATAAGAACAAAGAAAATGATAATACTTAGAGGCAAATAGAATAAACTGTTTGGAAATCGTGCACAGCCCCATGAAATTAAATGATAATTCATAATTAGTTTAATCAAATATAATTTTCCAATTCAACAAGTTAATCAACACATTTTTGTTTAAAATTTATTAACATAAAACTTGCCTCAAAATAAAATGTTGTCTTTATCCAAAACAATTTTTAATATATTTTTCGCTAGCCTATAACGCGTCATATCAATTTGGCTAACATCAGAGGTACATGGTGAAATAAAAGGTTCTTGTGTATAAGAAAAGATTGCAAATCTTTTTTAGCAATATTAAAAATGCAAATTTAAATTCAAAGAATTACAAAAAAGTAAATAAATTTATGCCTTCAGATAACAGGTTATTTTTAGTTCTCAGCTTTCAAACAAGACATCCATGCATGACGACACTTAATTATTTTGTCTGTCATTAACATACCATTGTTGATTATTTGCAATCATGTCACGTGTACTGCAAAGCGTTTTGAATTTTCTAATGTGACTAATTTATATCGTTCTCCAAATGAGGTTGAACTCGGAAATAGTAATGTTCGAATATTAAATAATAACCAGATATAAACTGCAGATTAAAAATATTCATATCAACGTGTGTGTGTGTGTGTGTTAGAAATTTTACTCTAGGTAAGTTACTAAATGATATTGAAGGATATATAAGCATCAATTTCTCTTTTAATAAAAACAATTTATATTTATGAATTTTGATGCCTAAGCTTTTTAGTCTTAAGTATCAGCTTGATTTTCTTTTTGGTTCCATATTTATTTATTCTCGAAAAAATTAAATTTGTAAATGTAGATTCAAATAAGTATATGATATTTTTGTTTCTGCATGATTTGACCAGTTTTGTTATTAATTGAGATCTTGATTTGAATCATAATATGAAAATCGAATCATGATTGCTGATATTCGATGCAAAACGAGATTCAAATCATGATATTTAAGATTTTGAAAAACTGTTTTTATATGTTCCGATTATGTTTAGTTTGCTGTAATGTATGTTTTTATTGTTGGCTCCTTTTTGCTAATGATGTGGCATACATTGGAATGATCCAAATGTCTTTAAATTGTTTTCTAATTTGAGGTGACAATTTTGTTCTAATATTAGAAAAAATAATTTGCAGGATGTAATAATGAATATATATTTGTGGTTTTCAAAGTGGGAAAAGTGTTTAGTATAAAATCTCTTTTTAATCTTATTTAAGGTCCAAATTTTGCCGTGAACAATCTTATTATTGAAGGGTAGGCTTTTTTGCTTTCTGTCCAGAGTCACCTCGGTCCATTTGCATCTTGTTAATCCAATACCTTGGCAGTAACTTTGGTCTTTGGCCATAGCTTGGATATAAAACAAGTTTCACAATAAGTTGTGAAAAATATTCCATAAAATTGTCTATGGCATTTTGTTTGCGAAAAGCTTCATGAAAGTTAAGAATGTCCAATTTTTTTCTTTTTGTCGTTTACATCAGAGATAATCAGAATAAATTTCTTGGTTCAAACTGCAAATTTCTTGTTCTGATTGTCTGTATAAGATTTCCAACCTTATTTTTGCAACTGCTGTATGTTTTTTTTTTTTGTGAACAGAAATAACAATAAGTCTATACGTAATTCTTGAAACATGTTGCTTTTGTTATATTATCATACCATCTATACCAATTGTTTTGGTTTTCCTTGTATGAGGCAAGATAATGGTAATTTTCCAGTTATGTCTCTCAAGTACAGATTTGTTATTTTCTTAGGAATTTCCATTCTACTTAATTGCCGTATATGAAATTTTTTCTTACATAATTCATGTCCAATTGCTATAACTAAAGATGACAAGTCAAACAGTACGATGATAAAATTGTACTAAAGATTTATAGGTTAAGAACTTGTGTTTTCAAATCAAATATCGTTAGAATAGGATGTGCGACCTTTATGAGGAAGTAATTTACTTTGGTTCTCCAACTTTGGTGTTTAAGCTTATTATAAAATTTCCTAATTAGGTAAAAATAAAAATTGAGATTCTAAACGGAATGAAGTTAGAATCAATAAAAAGGTTTCAAAAAAAGCGTGTTTCCATTTTTATCTACTGACATGCTTTAAGCTAAAATGTGATTTTTGTACTTATTATCTGTCTTATAATTCATGGATTTTCTAACCCCCTTTTTTTCTTTTATAAACACTACCTTAACAGCTGGAGTTCGTTTCTAATATCAGAGACTCAGGGTACCCAATTTCAACCTTTTAGTTATCCAAGAAAGACAATATATGCAATATTTAGCATGAATCAAAGAAGCATACCATGCCCTCTTCAAATGCATCCAATGGAACAAACCTCTACCCAAGTTCAACCTCTAAAAGTCACTGAACATGCAGCTCAGGGTCCATATATTGGGGGCATGCATCCAGCTTCATTAAACCTTGTGGAACCATGTCCCATATATAGAGAGGATTCTAATAATACTACAATGCATAGGAGTCCATATAATACTTTCCAAAATTACCATGCTGTTCCAAATCTAATTACGGCTCCACCATCCAATTACTATAGCAGCCCTTACATGTTTTCACAGAATAATGGTTACTCCACCCAAACGAATGAACTTGGGATGCATAATCAGTATCATGATAATATCAGAGAATTTGGGAAAAGAATGAGTGGTTTCTGTGAGACTGCCACCTCTAGTTCACAATCATCGTCAGTGCTATCCTCAAGCAGTGGGTTGCTCCCTGATCGGGCAAATACCGAGCAATCTGTACACCGAGTGAGAGAAAACATACAGATAACTGATGGCTCCGGTAGAAGTTTAATGAACCAGTCTAGTATAGTACCACCACCACAACGCCTTCCCCATTTTAATTACATGATGCAAGTGAATCATATGGACCAGCCTCTGCACCCTCATGCTATAAGTAACGGTTGGATGGCACAATTTGGCAGTGAAAACAACGTTGGGAGTAGGCAATGCTCTAATTGGAATTGCAGTCCCATACCTTATTTGAATGGTAATGTTAATCTTAAAATTTCATTGTGTTTTCATCATTTTTCGTTAACATTACATTGATGTTCAGGCAGTAGTAAACTGAATTCAATTCCACGCCAAATCCATATTTTTAAAAAATCTCATTCACGGTTTTTGTCTGATTTCCTTTTTATTTTAAGTTTCTTACTGTCATCTCTAATCACTTTCAGATCCACAATTACTTTTTTAAGAAAATTTCTTATACCTATATTTCTTAATTTTCACATGAAGAATTCTTTGACTACATGATATTTATGTAAAACTGCAAGGTGTAAAAATTCGGCTACTATTTTATCTCCATTTTACCAGTGATAATCATTGGATGTCAAAATATCAATTTTTTGAGTAAGCATTGGATTATTTATGTCAACATGTTTTTTCGGGTATAAATTTTATAGCTTGGCGTGTATAGAAATACTATAATTAGCAAAATTTACTTACATAGTGTGATGCAAATATTTTATATCTGACAACCATACAAGTCTAAACTACCTGATTTCAATATCTAGCTCCGCTACAGCTATCAGTATTTACATGATTTGACATAGTTATCCTAAAAGAATGATCGTCTTAACATATTAATTTTCCAACTGAAAGTGTATTAATCATTTGAGAACTGCATGCTGTCATAGATATCATACCATGCTGGGTGAGTAGTTGATATCCTGATCGGTGCTGCTCCATCCGGTCTCCATTGGGATCCATCTGGGCTCTGCTTGTGTTCTACCTTTTGAGCTTGGCATACAACCACGTGATGGTGTTATAGGCTCTTTGTTGTCATCTATAGTATTGTATACTAAAGTTTAAAACTTTTGGAAAAATGTTTGAGAACTTCCAAATTTAGGGTAGTTTCAAACCAGAAAATGGCAAAACAAGAACCGAGATGGCTGAAAATTCCCAATTTCTGCTGGAACATTCTATGATTTGAATATTAAAACAGTACCTCCTCATATTCCTTTTTCCAAAACAGTAACTATTATTTCTTTAACATAACAAAGGTTTATGTAGATATAAAAGTAAAACTTGTTGCCTCAACAAGTTTCGAGTCAATTTAGTACCTAGTTATAAGAATTGATAAGAGGAGTTATCATATTATTATGATTTTCTGATGAAAGGTAAGTACATTAGGGAAAAAATGTAGATGAAAAAAGGGTAGCTCTTTGACTGTAGTGGCCAAACTGTGTCATAATATCTAATTCTGAAGATGAAACACCAGGAAACTGCAGCTAAACAACATTTACCCGTTTGCTGTTATGTTAAGATGGTTTTATTTTCGTGGGCAATTTAGTATCTACTCAACTCCATCTTTAAACTGGTTCAGGTGGTTTGGAGTTGGCAAACATGGGCATTCAGTCATTCCCGGGCAACTTATCTAGTTCAAGCACTCCTGTTATTTTCGATCCACCAACTTTACCAAATTTCCATCGAGTTCAGAATTATGGTCATCATGTTCAAATGCAAGCAAACACTTATCAGCATCCTTTCAGCATTGCACATAATACCAATGGATATCCTATCGCTGCTGAGCAAATCTATCGGCCTAGGGTGATTCCTCATCTAATTCCCGGTTTTATTCATGGTGGTGTGCGGATTTTGTCGCAAGAGGTTAGATATGTTCTTAGCTCAAGTTTCTTCTCTTTGGTCTCCTGATACTTTTTTAGATCAACTCTTAGTATTATTATACACCTTTCTAATTTTGCTTTACGTAACTTTTTTGTATTAAATGTTATTTATATGGCAATCGTTATATTTTAAAATGTCAAATAACGTAAGGATTGGTCTCACATGTAGCTTGAGTACAATTTTTTGAACGTTTCTAGTTTTTTCCTCACACATGACTTTTCTGTAACCATCGCAGCTAATCGTGGTTTTCCTCGTGACTAAAAATTGCACTATGCGTACACGCATAAATGACAACGCAAGCATAACTAGTCTCTGAATGTGATTTAAATATTATTCCTCAATCTATTACTTTTTTGCTATGCACTTGCTATTTTTGCAAGTCTGATGTCTATGAAAAAAGAACCATCAACTACAACTTGTAAGTAGAATATCTGTTATTTCTATTGTTTTGTCGGTCTCAACAAAAAAATCGGGTTTCATCACTACATGTTAGTGATGTATGGTAATATTGTGGTATGCACTACTGCTTCATCTATATTCACCATTTATTCAATATCTATTACCAGTACAACTATTACTATAAACGTGTCTTGTGTTAGAAGCAGGCTCGTGTGCTAGTAACTGTGCATCATTAGAATCCTCGTGCATTCTAATTTCCTAAACTGATTAAATTTCCACATTTTTTTAATGCATGTAGGATGCTGCAATGATGGATATCTCAGGGTTGCATGGAGTAGAAAATTATATTGATCAACACCAAGATATGCGCTTAGATATAGACGAGATGTCGTATGAGGTAAATATATAAAATGGATTTTTGTAAATCACGTATATTCAGTTGAGAGCTAAAAGTAACCTTTAATTTACTTTATCCATCCCATTTCTAAAGTCTTTTGAGTTACTCTGATAGGAACTCCTAGCTTTGGAAGAGCGAATTGGGTATGTTAAAACCGGCTTAACAGAAGAATATATTATGAAGAATCTCAGGAAAAGCGTATGCAGTTCAAGAAGGAAATGCAGGGCAGACTCATCCAGTTTTTTGCAAGAAACCGAAGCTTGCATTATTTGCCAAGTATGGTTTTACCATTCATAGAAAATTATTTAGTCCATTTTGTTTCTGTTTTGGAAAATACATCAATTCGTATTTTAAATGATTTCCAATATCAGGTTGAGTACGAGGAGGATGAAATCATAGGAACCCTTGACTGCGGTCACAATTACCATGGAGAATGCATAAAGCAATGGCTACTGGTGAAAAATTTGTGCCCAATTTGCAAAAAGACAGCACTGGGCACAAATACTAGTGAAAAACGATAGGCTATGTAACCAATAAGCCCATCTTTTTGTTCAAAAAAACCTTGTTTACTTTTGAGTTTGTAAATAACTGTGGATAATTACATTTTACTGTATGTTGTAGACTAAGGTGGGTTAAAAAAAACTGTACAGAAACAAAAAGGCTGTTCAATTCGGTAGACATTTCGGATGATGGATGATAGCTGGTTAAATTAAATGGTATTTCCTGGGATATTGCATGAATTGCTTTGGATCGGTTTGTGGTAATTTGGTGTGCTATAACTTGAGTATACTTCATGTAGACAATTCGGATGGTGAATGATAGCTGGTTAAAAATGCCAGCAGTTTTTCAGGTTTTGGGATGTCTAAGCCATATTCACAATTCTGGTTTATGTTTGTCTTATATAAATTGCACGTGCATATTAGTACGCTCCCTGGGGAGCAATGTCTTTTGAGCAATGCTTTTAACTCCACAGTCATTACTCATGTCTATCCAATCAATGTAAATTGTAGATTCTTATCGTTAGAGCTTGTAACGGTCTAGGCTTTTCAACCATCGACAGCGGCCAATCTCGATTGGTAGGCTTTTCAACCATTTCAGCCCCGCCGTGGCATATATTGATATCCTAAATTTGCTTTTACGGTCAGCCTTTCGACTCTCAACCAACCTGGTTAGCCAACCCCTCCCCGGGGACATGTAGGGGTAAGAGTCCGTCTCGCCACCAAACCTGAAGCGAGAACCCCTTATCATGCTGTTGTTGTAGGGACTTGACCAGTTGTAGTGGTACTTCCCCGTCCCCTACTTCGTACTCTTCTTGCACTCATTCTCACTATAACTTCAACGATTTGAAATGTGGATATACGATTTTCTACACTTCGAAATGTTGGAGACGTAATTTCTCCAATAGAGATGAGGTCGGACGCTTGTTCAACAGGCACCTGGCCTGAGCGCCTATATCAAGCGCAAAAAATCCTATTTTTTAATTTCTTATCCACGTTTAACCTCTTCTCTTACATTTTTTTAATTTACTTTGCGTCGAAATGCCGCCCCGTCCGGTCAAAACTGGTAGACGGACCGTTCGATATACGACATATACCAATATAGGTCCTGCTCATGTCCCTCCTGATGCTACCGTGACTGCAGACGTTTTTCGATCCTTGCACGACTTGGCCCCTACTGTTTCGCATCGACTTACTGCAGCTGTAGCGACGCCACAAGTATACGTTTAATTTTTTATTGTTTGATGAACAACCGTGTAAGTGTATATGAATGTTAATTGTTTGTTTATTTTAACATTAAATAATCATATATTTAGGTTCGTCACGTAGCGATGCGAGGTAGTTGGTATAGGTGTATGTTTGAGTATTTTGATCAGTTACCACAGCCAATTTTGGATAGGCTACATGCGTCACCTTTTGATGAATTTCTAGATTTACCTAGATTTGCACACGTAGATCGCTGCCTTGTAGAGGCCCTCACTGAGAGAGGTGGCCTACCACTCACACATTTCATTTCTCTGATTTTGAGCTAGGACCGACTCCTTTAGATTTTATATACTCACTGGCATAGAGGTTGGTCGACCAGACCGTCTCCCTGTTCCATTTAATAGTTCATTTGAGGAGTTCGAGTCATATTCAGCTTATTTACCGGCTTTGGCCGATGAGGAGGTTAGAGAAGGTGCAGTTACTCTCCCTTGTCTGCAGCGATATATAGTAGAGTACATAGCCGTCGAGGATATGCACACTCCGGTTATACGTGCTTTTATATTATACCTTTTTGGATCTACATTTTTTAGTAACAATAAGGGTACTATTAGACTTGGCATTTTGACTGGATTAGTAGACGTAGATGGACTGCATATATATGATTATGGTACTGCTATTCTTGGTTATTTGTACGTAGCATTGGATACTTATGCGCTACAACAGTCTAGACAGATGTACGGATTTTGGTACATTCTTCCGTTTTGGTACTACGAGTATACTGCCAATATGCACCCCCGACTTATTGCAGAAGCGAATGCTACACCTTATATTTACTTCCCTAGATTACGTCGTTGGGGTCCTCCTATGCATTTGTCCCTGGGATCAGTACTTACAGTTCCTAGAGCCCGGTCCTGATCATCCACTCACTTTTCAGTTTGCTATGTCGCGACGCAGGGTTTGCTTTCAGGTTCCTACATGTCTATTCATATGGTATTTAAGGGAGCGGTGTTGGCTACAGTTGTATGATATAGTTCGCATTCCATCAGATCCGTTACCATGGGATGATGGTGATATTATGGTTGGATCAGCTTATATTCTTACGATGAGGGGTGCAGGATGGGTGGATGGTAAGCCTTTTATAGTTCCGGGAGACTTTGATTCATATTGGGCTTGAGTAGCCCCACGTGCTTACGCGTTACCTGATTATATTCGGGGTTTGAACTCCGATCATATTGGTCCACGTACCTCTTCTGGTAGAGTTCCGTTACCGTCTGCCACCTTTGAGCCTACATCGTCTCGGTATACGCAGCCTCCTACGTTGGACCCTCCTCCTCATTCATTTAGAGCGTATGATGTACATGGTCAGGTAGTGGAGTATCCCTTGCAGTATTCTCCAGATGACACTATTATGGGTGTACCATCCGCTGGATTATATCAGCCTCATCAGGTTTGTACGAATTTTAAATTTCGTTTAAATTACTTGTCCTTATATTCTCCACATATGTATAATTTTTCTTGTGCACATATTAGTTTTCTCCGTACATGGATTATGATAGATGGATGATTGCTGCATTTGAGCGTATGACGCTTGATTATACACAGATGATGTATTAGAGTTACCAGACTGCGGTCCAGCAGTAGCAGACTCAGTATGATGCGCAGATATAGGGATTACAGACCCAGATTCAGCAACTTCAGGAGCAGCTCCAAGCGGGACCTGAGCCTCATGACTTTGATGACGTCAACGACGACAGTGACGACGACAGTGGCGACGACGAGGAGATTGATAGCGGTTCCGATCACATAGACTGATGTGCTGCATATAGATGTTTCATTTTATGTTATTATTTTTCATGCATTACGTTAGTTGGTTGCATATTATGTTGGTGATGATGCTATTGTTATATGTGCTTGTCTATATTTTATATTGAGTATGACATTATGTTGATTATATTTTATATTGAGTATGGCATTGTGTTGAGTATGGCAATGTGTACATTATTTGCGGTGAGTATGGCATTGTGTTGATTATAATTTATGCTTATTTATTATTAAACTTATATGATACAAAACTGTTGGAGTAATAAACACGGTTGTGTTTGTTTGTCGAAAAGTTTATGGATGTTTGACACATGGACGTTCATCTCATGCTTTATTTTTTTGACGCGGATTACGACCTCTCTATTTAAGAGAAAGTGTTATATTCAAAGGTCACAACATTTAAAACTTCGGTAAATTCAATCAATGTCCAACGTAATATTTTCGGCTAACGAATTGAAACTGCCAGTAAATTCGTGTATACAAACTGATCAGATGTGCGACGATGAGGAGATAATGGTAACTCAGTTTTGGAATACTATTGCTCAACTTTACAATAGCAATGTTGAGTGTAACAGTAGACGTACGAAGGAAGAGTTGAGGACTACTTATGGAAACTTCTGCAACGCCTGTACGCGGTACAGTACGGTTATCACTGCGGTTATATTTGAAAATTTATTCGAACCAACCCATTCCACATTTGAAGGTCGTTACTTTCTCAAATATCACACCACATTCACTGGACATGAGGCTTATATCATACGTCAAAATTGGCTAGAACGATTTGGATATCCATAATTTGAGTTTTGTATTATTATTGAGTGTATTATTGTTTCTGTGTATTCATATGTATTATTGTCTTGTTTGTTTGTGTCTAATAAAAACAATTTCATTGTAATGTCAAATCAAAATTAATGCTCAGATTTCACAGACATATCAAAAACAGTACTCGGATTCTAGTGTACTGTCAAATCAAAATACAATGCTCACATTTCAACATAAAAAAATTTAAGCATTCACATACATCTATATATACATAAGAGCTTTTCTTCCCAAACACACAATTCAGTCCTCCACTCCTTCATTCTTCTATTCCTCATACCAGTGCCTTCCTGGACATCATCTATTGACTCTGACTTCGGCTACGTTCCAACGGAAGGCGAACACACTAATGAAGATTGGAATATCAATTACCAAGACCAGCATTACGAGGACGTTGCTCGTGAATTCCCAAATCTTGACAAACTCACACTTCAGGAAGATGCTCAACCAATGTATGAACGTGCGGTTGTCCAATCTCTACATGAACAGTTGGTTCATCAACGACCACAAGAACATGAGGTTGATCAAGTGCCAAATTTGCAACCTTCAGTTGAACAAGAGGTTGACTCTTACGTAGTATGTTGCCACTGTGGTTATAAGGTTGAGGTTGTTGTTAGAGCTGATGGCGAAGATATTGGTCATCGAATCCAGTTGTGTCCCTTCTTGCCTGAAGGGTGCAATTACGCAAAATGGGTTGATGAACGTCTGTGTCCAAGGGCCATAACATATGCCAATGAGCTGGAACAAGAAATAAGACGTCTCAGAAATGTCCTGCAAAACTTGCAATTTGACCGTAACCAGTAGTTTCTTTATGTCAGTTCTAAGTACTAGTGAGGGTATTATTGTTGGTTGTATTATTGTGGAGTATATTATTGTTGACTATATTATTATTTGTTTATGTATTATTGTTGATTGTATTAATGTTTGTGTGTTTCAGTAATATTGTCCCGTTTCTTTTTGTATTATTGTCGTAGAAAGTTTTCAGTGTATTATTGTTTGGTAGTGTCATAAAGTCGTTAAGGACATGGCTACAACTATATGATGGGATGAGACACTGCACCAGCAGTCAATAGTGTATAGATGGGATGAGGCATTGCACCAACAGTCAACAGTGTGTAGATGAGATGGGACACTTCAGACATGACATAAATGGAATCTACTTTATAGATAGCCGTTGAATTGAATTAATGCTACCTGCCAACTGGTCATGATTGTTTGTTTTGTTATGAAGGCCAGCATGAGATCTAAGCTATAAAAAGCTTGTTAAATGCTGAAAGTTTTATATCTCATTCATATCTCATACAAATTTCAAAGATAAAAAATGGCTACAGAAGATTATATTTTTTTCGATGATAGTGATGATGAATTTGATGAAATGATGGAGGATCATTTTCGTCGCGAAAAGGAGTTAATAACTATGGCTGCAATACAAGTTGGTCAATCCAGCGGGCAACATGGTGGATCAGTTGTTGGTCATCGGTATACAAATCGTAGACATTCATGGCACAATGACAGACTGATGGAAGACTATTTTGTTCCAAATCCTACTTACACAGATGCTGATTTTAGGAGAAGATTCCGCATGCGGCAACCTTTGTTTCTTAGAATCCATCAATGTATCAAGCAACATGATAAATATTTTGTCTTCAAACCCAATGCATCTCGTACGATGGGATTGACTGGAATCTAGAACATAACAGCCGCACTAAGAATGCTTGCATATGAAGGACCAGTAGACGCGCTTGATGAAAATTTGAAAGTGGCGGAAAGCACGGTATTAGAGTGTTTGGAGAATTTCTGGCAGGCTATCGTGGAAATTTACGGTGATCAATACTTACGCAGACCAAACGAGGCGGATATAGCAATGTTATTGAATATGCATGGTAGTAGAGGATGGTCTGGAATGTTAGGTAGTATAGACTGCATGCATTGGGAGTGGAAGAATTGTCCAAAGGCGTATGCCGGAGCTTATCAGGGCAAGTCTCGTAGGTCCACTATTATTCTTGAAGCCGTAGTGCCGTATGACTTATGGATATGGCATGCATTTTTCGAAATGCCGGGTTCGAACAATGATCTTAACGTAGTCGAACGATCTACGTTGTTCAATGATTTAGCAAACGGTAGATCAACTCCTTGTACCTTTACTTTAGGAGGTAACATGTACGATCATGGATATTATCTTGGCGATGGTATATATCCTAAATGGAGTACCATTGTCAAGACAATTCCTAACCCACAAAAAAATAAACAATCAAAGTTTGCAGCGATGCAAGAAGGCCAGAGGAAGGACGTTGAAAGAGCATTTGGGGTTCTTCAATCTAGATTTTCCATAGTCAGTAATCCATGCAGACTTTGGTCACCAGTTAAAATGAGAAAAATAATTTACACTTGTGTTATTTTACATAATATGATTATAGAGGATGAAAGAGACATGGAAGAATATTACTTTTATGAAGGTGCTCCAACACCACCACCTGTTTGGCGCAACGATATGATTGGAAGCGCATTAGAACTCGAGTTTCATATAGAAAGCCAAATGTCCTACCGTAGTGTTCAATTGCATCGAAGACTGCAAAATGATCTCATAGATCATCTTTGGAACTTTTCTGGAAATCAGTGAAACTATATTTTTGTTGTTGCTTTTGCTACTGTTGTTTATGTTTTTGTTACTTATTATTGTAATATGTTTACGTTTAATTAACGTAATGTTGTTATAATCTTTTCTCAATGTAATGCAATTTCAATGATAGTAGTTATAAAAATAATTGCTTACGTTCATAATAAAATACAACTAATGGTAATTCAAAGATACAAAGGTTCTAGAAAAACAGAAACAGTTAATGACCCTCTTCACGTCTACTTCTCATAATTTCTCTCCTTCTATGCTCCTTATACTCCAGTTGTTCTTTAGACATGTGCGACGTATCCATGAACATTATTGCATCTTCATCTCTTTGTCGGTTTCCAGCAAGAAGTTGATCCATTCTTGACAACTTTTCTTGGTGATGAATTGCTCGAGTCTCCATTGCACGGTTATATCTATCTTCAGATTCAAGTAGGAGTTTTTTAATTTCTGCCTGATCCGCTCTAGCAGCATGCTTCTTTTTTTCCGCTTTTGCTCCATGTGTCCTAACAAAATGATATTCGGTAGGAGTTAGGTCTTCTTCTAATCCTAAAACGTAGTTTCCTAGCGATTCACTAGGACTAGAGCTTTCTCCAACTCTAGGTGTTTTACCACGACCACTGTTTGATTGGACTTCTTGAATGGTTTTCTGAAGTGATGATTTCCATTTAACATGCTCAACCAACATGTCATAAACATGCATGAACTGATAAAAATGTGGTGCTTGTTTACTATCAGGTTTATAGATTTGTTTAAACAACTTATTTGTGGCCATTCTCTGTAATAAAAAAAACACTAGTATAAATAGAGAACTATGATAAAAATTAGAACAATGAAATTATATTAAATCTTACCAAATGCGTTTCATTTCCAAATTCACTAGGATTCGTTTGCTTTAACTTGAAAATTTGAAAATCGAATGTTTGTGTTTGACGATTGATTTTTCCATAATGACCTTTGATTGAAGATAACGTTCTTTTTCGATCGATGTTCTTCCGATTGTAGCAATTAGTAATTTTGTCTCAAAAAGTCTCACTACTTTGATCGGCATCTCGAATAGGATCGACTGAGGGTGCACAGTAAATGTAGCAAAGATCATAGTCTTCCGCAGTGCTCCAACTTGCATTAGTTACCGCTCCGCCAATCAGAACCGTAATGTCTTATAAATCGTAGTCTTCAAAACTGCACCTTGCAGCATCAACGTCGAAATCGGAATACATGTTGAGTTGCGATAAGTGAGAGTAAAAAATTTGGATTGTTGAAGGAAATTGGTTGTGAAGGAAAGAAGATGGAGGGGGTTGTATTTGAAGGTGGAAAAGAGGGGTTGGGGTGGAATATGGCCGTTGCACATAGCCGTTAGGGATATCCATTGGGATGTTTGGGAGGGGTAAATTGAGGCGCCTATTCAACAGGCGCTTGAACAAATCCAATATCTTCACACTCTGACCCCCCATTTCCACACTATCCAAATATCTACACTATGTTGGAACTTCTTTCTAGTGCACATCTCAGATTATGTGAGATCCAATACTCTGTTGGAGTTGCTTTTAGAAAAATTCGTCGTCTCATGAATCACTAGCTTAAGTGGTAGATTTGTAGATTGTGGTCTTAGAGGTCTTGGGTTTGGTCCCTCTCGAGACACCAAAATGAGTGCTCTATTTAAATTAAGTATCACTCTTGTTATAAAATAAATAAATAATTGTCTTTTCAAGCGAGAATCTCATCCATTTGTGGGTAACCCATAGTCTATAAGTCATCAAAATCCAGTTGTAAAAATCCATGAGACGAAGTTACACAAAGAGGCTCGTACGACGATTGATTGTCTAATCGGTAAGAGTGGGTTATAGGGTATCGATCGATACCGATTGATAGCTCTTCATATAAAAGCTTACACTTATTCAATTTCACTCCACTTCTCTACCTTCCCACTTCCTAATCTTTTGAGCACAATCGATCCAGATTGCTCCACCTACTTGCTATCGACCTTGCTCCATTACTCGCTATCGATCCGGATTGCTCCAAACCGTTACCGATCTTCTCCCAATCTTTTGAACACGATCAGACCATCGTGCAATTCTATGCGTAATTACACCATATATCTATCAGTTCCATATTGGTTCGATCGTGCCCTAGTCATGGCCTATCGATGGAAAACATAAGAATTTCACAATTTTAAAGCACCTTTTTAATGCTTTAATGCTCCATAACCTACCATAACCACTTAACATCCATTGTACATCGATTTCTATGAATTTCAATTGACCCCTCTAAACCCTATTTTTCAAGGTGTTAATATGGGTTGAACTCACTGATTTTAGGATTTTCTTGATTTTAATTGTAGGATACTCCGGGAATACACATTCTGCCAGTATTCGTTTCCAACGATTCCATAATCATTGTTCTCTAAAAAATAAAACCCTTTTCGGGAAAATATCGATTTCTTACACGAATTAGTCCGAGATTATTATCGTAGTTGCTACGTTAATAACTACATTGTAGATGTAGTTCCGTCGCATGTTTGATTGATACACATCGTGTCTAGAGTGTGTATTTATCCATACCCCATTCCTTGTTTTGAAGCACAATATTCATGTTACATATCGCACTACTACATACTACTCATTACATATAGCATGCATGCATACTTAGTATACTGTTTGCCCCCATAAGATATATAGTACCCAGTTGGTTGGTATATGCCAACATCCGATGGATATTGCACTTCGACTACACAAGGAAAAATAGTTTATTGTACTCATGTGCATTATAATATAAATCACACCTTATATGATGTCCATCTTCGTGAGTTTGTGTTTAGCTTTTAGATTTCAATCATGCATAAGCGAAAATCTACCAAACTCACCATGATGGTTGCTACAACCCCTTCGACATCTCCTACAACTGCCACTACTTCAATATCAGCTTCACCAAAGCAGCTGCCGTTGATCCATCTACTGTCCCTATTACATTTGTCGATGCCGCTCTCTCTATTGTACTTGTCCCACCTCTGTAGAAGTTGCCACCCTTGGGGGGTAACATGGCTAAAGTATTCGTTCTATATAACCCTCCATACCCTCCGCCTTCCAAACTTTTTTCCACTATTCTATGGTGTATTTGAGATAAGGTATTTCGAAAAATGATGTTAGGCTTCCTGAACATTAGGAGAAAACCCGCGATCTACTCGAGGACTATAATGCTTACAGCCGATTGATGTATCTTGCGGGTGCTTTCCACCTTTCTGCTTGTTCCCACGAGGTCCTTGCTGGTTTGGGGATTGCTCCATCATAGCTACACATGATTTCCTACTTGGTGTTGTTGTGCTTGCGTATGCTTTTCATGCGGCGATTTGGTCGTGCACTATACATAACAAAACTTTGCTTCCTATACCACATCAAGCATAGAGGGAGAACTCTTCCATATACCTTAAAGCACGTTGTACATACCACATAATCTTGGATATTCACCACTAGCACAACACATTCAAGGACCTTTACTTCTTTGTAAAGGATCGTCCGGGTCTTCGTTATAACCGGCTATCCCGACGTAAGTTATTACTTGTATATTTAAGCCTTTGACAATAATTTTGTTCTGAACCATCTTTCTAACACATTGTCATGCCCCGTAGGCATCACGACAAGATTCAAAAACAATAACATGCAACTCATGGCCTGTAACATACTTTCCATTCCCGACATCAAGCTTCGAGCTTTATGTCTTCTAACAGATCCAAGGGTGCTGGAATTTCACCTTGTTAATGCTGATTTCTCTATCCACTATGAACACCCCTTCCGATATTAGGACATCGCTTCCATGCAAATGAGCACCATAATGATCATTGAGGAAGAAGTAGAAGGAGGGGAAGAAGGAGGCGATGGGTTCAATGCTAAGTCCACTGAGGATAACGTTGAAGATTAAGGTTTTAACTATGAAATCCCTATTCTACAGTTCAAGCTCCTTAGGGAATGCACAAACGACATTACTCCTGAGCCTACTTGTAATTATTTGAAGTTAAACAATAAATTTTAAAGGGGCAAAATCATAATCTTACATAAACTGTAAAATAATAAATTTTTACAGGATCTGGAATAAGACCTTGTGACCAATTCCATCCAAAATGTTGTTTACAGTAAAAAAACATGTATAATTTATTGAATTTGCTTAAAAGAACTAGAAATTGGAAGAAGTCAAAACCCAGTGGTATTTTCGTAATATATTGGTTTCAAAATTTTAACCCAACGATGAGTCATTTCAACCTATAAATAGAAACCAAATCCTATTCTCAAATCATACTTCAACCTAAACATACTATCCTTAATCTCTATCTTCACCATCGTATTGTCTCTTAATAAAATCAAAATAATACTACATCAAATCAATAAGTAATGATTGGACATTTCAAAACAAGGAATTACAAAGCAAATCAAGGCGAATCGAGAGGGTTACATATCAGGCCAACAAGGAAGAAGGTAGATTATAATCAAATCGAAAAGGAGACAAGGCTAATCGATGAGTGGGACTCTTCATATCTGCGTTTATATTGATAAGTTATAATAAATCATCTCTTATATTTGTAAATCAACACACACACATATACAATGAAATTGGTAATCAAATTTTTTTTATATACACCTGATTAAAATCCAACATGCCATGGTTAAATGGTTAAAAATTAAATTTTTATCGGTTGTAATTAGCAAAGTTAATCTTCGTTTAATTTGAAAAAAATGCAAAATATACATGTGTTCCAAACCAGAAATATTATATATCAAAATTGCAATTCTCGACGACTTGAACCCACATGTGGTATTCATTCATCGACTGACTATACGAATTAATCAAAATACGCATTGAAAGTTCGGGAAATGTAGACCATTCGTTTCGATCCAACGAAAAAATAACGATTATACGATGATCCAAAACTATAGATTTGTAGAGGAAGTCGAGCAGGTCCTGGTGGTGGTTCCCGATTGGCTTAGATGGTCGTGGATGGTTAGAAATCGTTAGAGAATGGGGGGGCAACGTCGAGATTACTAGAGGTGATCGAAGGTGGGAAATCCGATAGCAGCAGGTTCGCCGTGGCATGGGGAGTCCTTTCCTTATGTCAGATCTTAGACTCGGTCACTATGGAGGCGACGGTAGGGTGAAAGGGTAGGCGACTATACGATGAGGAAAAATGATCGGGTTATTTCGTTTACTGTAGCGGCATTTGAGGATATAGTATTAGATAAAATTAAACTGTAAATTAAGATATCGCTCCTAAATTTCTAACGCTTATAACTCTCACATACGACCTCAGTTTCACACGCGTTTTGCAGGTTGCGATCATGGAAAGACGAGGAATGTTTAAGTATATTATTTGCTATGTTTTGAGTCACTTCGGAAATTTGCCTTGTTTTAGTAGATTCGTTGTACGTTGTTCAATATGGTGATAGTGGGCTGAGATAATTTGTTCCTTAGTAGCGAGTCACTTACAATTAGGTGATAGTGGACTAAGATATCTTGTTCCTTAGTAGCAAGCCGCTTACGGTTTGGCTATAGTGGCCTGGGATATTACGTTCCCAGTAGCGAGTTGCTTTTGATTTGTTGATAATGGGCTAGGACATTCCATTTTCCAGTAGCGAGTCCCTTATGATTTGCCGATAATGGGCTGGGATATTGCATTTCCCTGAGATATAGAGTTCCTCAGTAGCGAGTCGTCGACGATTTAACGATAATGGGCCGGGACATGTGGTTTCCCAGTAGCCAGTCACTTATGTATTTTATGGTAGTGGACTGAGACATATAGTTCCTCAATAGCGAGTCACATAAGCTCTCGGATATAACGAGTTGAGACTTTGTGTTCGATTAAGTGTATATGATTAGATATGGGCTAGATTTTAGTAAGACCTTATCATATGTTATCCCTACGGTATTATATTATATTTAGCTGCCTTGTTGGGTGCATGTGATACAGGTTAAGGTATGGTTTTCGAATATAAGTGTTGTTTTTCTAGCTTATTAATATTATACACTCATATGTTGCATATCAGTCACCAGACATATATCCGACTCCCTCTTTTCCTTTCTTCTTTTTGTTTACTCTAATAGATAGGTAGAGAGGATTGGTAGTGATTTCGAAGACGTGGCTATACGATGGAGATATGCATACACTTATTAGCTCTCTACTACATATTTGATATTTTTCCTAGATATTCAGACTATTTATTTATTCTCATCATCTAGAGACATTTTGAAACTAGAGACTATCAATTACAGTTTATTGCATTTATTTGGGATTACAGTATTTTTATTCCAGTATTATATTAGGTTCCTTTTGTTGTGAATTTTCAAAAAAGTATAGTATATTGTAGATAGCTCTATGATCTATTTTATATAATTTACCTCGAAAATGATCTGTCATTTACAAGGTCTACGATGTCCGCGTCATTTTATGCATGAATCAAGACATCTAGATGGCATGTGGTTATACTACTTCTAGCTATACTGAAAGTGATAATACAACGACTCGTGAAGGCAAGGGCAGTGCAAGTCCTTTTGGCAATCCTCTTTCGAGCAGTTTTTTAACTTTGACTTCAACAACCTCAATGCAAGCAATGACCTTCTAGTGGGAACTGCTTCCGTTGAACCTCATAAAGTTAAGGGCATGCCATATGGGCAATAATGTAATTTTATAATATGACTTAACTTTTGTATAGGAATCTTGTTTGAAATAAGTATGCATTTCATTTTATTATCTATTATAAACGTTATTATATTGTGATATAAGTAATGATAATAATACATTAGACATATTTAAGTAGAAAATTCTTAAGAAAACTATTTTATCGATTGTAGTTGTGAATATTGTTGAATATGCCAGTATTTGATTTTTGTTTGATGATAATAAACATATATATATATATATTCATTTAAATGTATTTGTTAATGTACTATTTTATTTTTCACATAATTAAATAAATATTTGCTGGATAAAATAAATAACATAGAATTTAAATTCAAACAAAAAATTTATTCAAACAAATATTTTATTACAAATTTGAATAGTACAAATTTGAGCTCTCACTATATATACACACATATATATATACACAATTTCAATTACAATACGACTTTGATTACATCGCAATTTATCATTTACATTTGTACCTCACTACATTTCACTCATTCACTCGTATTTAATCTTCAACTCTATTCCAGATTGAATCCAACATCTGAGCAATCTGCAAAATAAACACTAACGCAGTAAAATTGAAAAGAAAATATTTTGCAGTGAAAAATAAAATGTGTATTTTGAAAATATTATATGCCTTAGTTATTTGGGTTGTTCGTCATCATATTCATTTTGAATTCATCATACATGAACAACTTGTGACATGCACAGTGTATCACTATACATGCCACAAGGCCGTGCACACCGATATACACTTGATAAAATTGTAGGGACAGGTGGGCACAAGGTCAAACCCAATAAAAAGCCGGGTTCAACTCAAGTGAAATACAAATAAAGTCACGATATTAGCACAAGGTCAAACCCAAGCTATAAGCTGAATTCAACACAGGTGAAAATCCAAATGTACACAATGAACACAAATGATTCAAAGCACATGATATAAACAAGCTTCAAACTCGACTAGTCCAAAATAAATAATGAACCAACACAAAAAGTAATGAAGCAACACCAATGATGAAAGCATATATAAGTGCATCAAAACGCACAGCAAGACAACACATATATATGCAGTGGCACATAGACACGTCGAATAATGCATATTGAAGCCTGCAAGCATTTCAAACTCAAAGCAATTAAATCAGGCCAGAGGATCAAGTGCAGTCACAAATGTACAAAACCAAGTGCAAGTCCAATATCCAAAGTAGACTACATGATGATGCCAGAAAGTAGACTGTACAAACAAGTACACACATGTAACAGCTCAAATGTATCAAGACTCCAAACATGTATGATATGATCAAGTGACACTGCAGCTACCAGTTGAACACAGTCTCAACCAAAACAACTAACTACACCAGACTTCAACATGGAGTGGATTCAAGGAAATGGAATCAGTGCACATGAAAACAGTGACTGAAGAAACAATCGTTGATTAGCTATGTATACTCAATGCAACCCAGACTCAAATATCAATGGACAGAGATGTGTGCATACACATTGAAACCAGACTCTAACAAACAACATCTCTACCAAGTGCATGACCATGAAAACAATGCAAGCTCAAATCAAAGCATGTATAGAGCAGTAGCAAGCATCAAATACATATGTACTCGAGGCAACCAGATAATATGCAAACAAAGCATATGGAATAAATTACAAGACCACAACAATGAATAGATCAAAAGGTAAAAGTGAACTAGACCAACAGTGAAATAAATTGGTGATAACCATCAACCAAAATGCAGACGAGTTCAGTCATGAAACAGCAGTCAAATGGCCGAATTCAATTCCCAAAGCAAATGCAATGTCGAAGTAAAATTCTCATCGCAGAATATTTTCACAAAATCAAGTGACCGAAGTCAACATAAATTCAAAGTACCAGAGAATTCAAAGCCGTGGTGACCAAGGGATCGAGCAGTTCAAAACCAAAACCGTGATAACCAAGCAATCATAAAATATACATATTGAAAAGGTCAGGATCAATCTCAAGCAGTCAAGCAAAATCAAACAGCCGAGCCAAATTTTTAACTGACGAATTCAAAAATATATTCGAACGAAAATAAAGGGAATCAAACCCTATTTAACTCGTGATCATCATTGGGAGAAAAAGTATTCGAGTTCAAGCAACAACAGAGAGGAAAATATCAAACCAGTAACTCGAATCAAAAGTCGAGCATAATCGAAATCAAAAAGGAATATCACGTACCACTTTTCAACCAAGTATACGCGCTCGACAAAGTGGAGCAGCCGTGTGCAAATTGAAGTATAATCGATCGCCAACGCAATCACGAGAACATCCACTAGATCGTTCAACAAAAAGTCAGCTTCTTCAATTTCAGAAACCCTAAATCAGAAAGAGGAACAAAAGAAGAAAGATGTAGCCATATTTTTTAACGCAAAGGATACTAGGCCAGGCCGAAGAAATAAAGAGATAAAGGGGAAATTCTTTTACTATATTTTTTTGGGCCAGCCTTTATAATTGGCTCTTAATTTTTATATTAGGGTTTTTGATTTTTAAATTGTTTTAATTTGTATTTCTCTTTTAAACTTTTGTAAAGTCTAGTCGTGTGACTAGGGGACGAACTACGGTGGTGTAGTTCGAGAATTCGCAAATCAGTGGCTGAGTTGTGGCAGGGTTTTGAGCGTAGAGTTAAGTTAGTTGATAGCGGGTGTCGCGAGTTTACGTGTGTAAGTATCTGACTACTTAATTTATAATAGAAAGCTTGGGGGCAGCACGTAGGCAGGGTTTTGCCGAAGCTGGGTAAATTTGTGTGTTCTATTTTCTGCTTTTTATATTCTGCTTTTATTTGTGTTGCTATTATTCTGCTATTATCAATGCTGCAATTATTTTATATACTTCCGCAATAAATTTTTATAATCATTAGTATCACCCTATTCACCCCCCTCTAGTGTGAAATCGATCCTACAAGTGGTATCAGAGCTATGAACAAAAGTCAATTTTTATTTTTAAAAATTTGATTTTTCAAAAACCAATTTTTGTTTTTAAAAGTTTGAATTTTTAAAATGGCTTCTTTTAATAATGCTTTTGATGAGGGTCAGTCCATCGTTAGACCACCAATGTTCAATGGTGAATATGCTTGCTGGAAAAATAGAATGAATTTTTTTGAAAACCATTGATGCTTGGAATATTGTTGAGATAGGCTATAGAGCACCAACTATAGTTGTAAATAATCAAGAAATAGATAAACCGATGGATCAATGGATAGATCTAGAAAATAGACTACAGAATGCTAATGCTAAAGCTATGAATTCTATTATTTGTTCATTGGATCAAATTGAATTTAATCTCTCACATTGTCTAACTGCGCAGGAAATCTGGCACACACTCGAAGTGACTCACGAAGGAACATCTCAAGTCAAAGAATCTCGCCTTGCCATGCTGAGTAGCGAATACGAGAAGTAGCGAATACGAGAATTTCACAATGGCCAAGGAAGAAAATGTCAAAGAGATGTACGGACGACTTTCCAATATCATATACAAATCAAAAGCGAAAGTTACTGCTATTCAAGAATCGAAAGATTTGAAACAAATCAAAGTCGAACAACTCATTGGAAATCTCACCACTTACGAGCTAGAAATGAAATTCAAGGAAGAACGCGAAGGAGGTGATACTCGAAAGAAATCAATAGCTTTTAAAGGAACAATGGAAAGTGATGATGATGATGAGGATGGAGCAGTTGAATTGACACTGATAATAAAGAAATTCAAAAGGTGGAATCATAGATACGGAAATCCAGCTCTAAATCAACAACTGAAAAGTAGAATAGTTAAAGTTCTAAACAACCCAGAAGAACGGGAGATCATCTGTCACAAGTGCAATAAACCTGGTCACATCAAGCCCAATTGTCCTCAAAATCGACTCGGCCAAGAAAAGAAATCGAAAAGAAGAAGTTTTGCAGCCACGTGGAATAAAAGTGATGAAGATAATAAAAGCACTAGCAGTGAGAGTGAAAAATCAGATCCGTGCCTTTGAGGTGATATAACTGATAGCGACGATGACGAGCCAAGCGAGGTATCAAAACTCACTCACTCACAATTACTTATATATTTCCACGAAGTAAATGGCTGTTTCGAATGACTTAGGGAGAAATACACTAAAATTGAATCACAAAGAGATACTTTGATAGAATTAAATAAACAACTTGACCAATTGGTTAAAAACTATCAAAGCAAGAGCCCTAAGTGTGATAAGTGTCCATCATTTGAAGAAGAAATTAAAAAATTAGAAATTAAAATTAAATTGCTTGAAAATGAAATTCTGATTTTGAAAGAAAGTGAAAATACGAGGAGAGAATATTCTATTAAAAAGTGCACACAATTATTAAATGAAAATGAATCTCTCAAAACACAAGTCCAACAACTATCTACACTTTAGGAAAATTTTCAAAAAATGAAAGATTGTTAAATATGCTATTAGGAAAACAAACTATTAATACAGATAGACAAGGACTTGGATATAATTAAATTGAACTTGTTAGAAATGAAATTAACCAAGTCAAATCAAATTGCACGTTATGTGGAAAAACTGGATACAATCAGAATATTTGCTGGTATAGACCCAAACATGTGAAAACCATTCCAATTTGGGTTCCAAAAGGCACGAATATAAAATCTTTTAAAGTTAAACAAATCTGGGTGCCAAAAGGAACAAATATAAATAGTTTTGGGTCTTCACAAACATATTTTTCAAAATCATTTGCCACTAACAACCATGGACCTATAAAAACAAATAGGTTACAAAAATCTTTTCTCATGTAGGTGTGGTGGCAGGCTAAGGAACAATAACAATGTTACCTGGATTCTGGCTGTTCCAGGCACACAACGGGCGATTAATCAAAGTTCCTTAGCCTAGTATAAAGGTGACGGAATCACAATGGACAACTGAAAAATTATCGTCAAAGGTAAAATAGGTAATGGTATTTTTATTTTGAACGATTTATTAAATGTGAAAATCTGCACCATAATCTGAGATTAATCAGCCAGTTATGTGATAAGGAAATGAATGATGATTTTGACTCTGACTTTTTTCATATTTGTTGGCCAATTACATTTTTATGCCGAGAATACTGTAAGTGTTTCTAGAGACTTTGAATTAGTTCCATAGTTCATATAGATTTGTTTGGATTAATAATGATGTTTTATTAGTTGATGATTACTCATGATACACGTGGATATATTTGTTTCTAGATCTGTCACTATGTTCACTGTTTATTTGCATGGCTTCAATTCAATTTCATTTAAAAGCTGTTAAAAATGATTTTAAGATATTCCGTTGCACACTTCACGTTCTGGTCTATGACATCAATCTAATGATAATCTTGAGTCAAAGGGAAATTCAGATGCAGATAGCACTGGTAATCTAGTTGATAGAAAAATTACTAGTGGAACATGATTTATGTTGAGAAATTCAATAGTTGCATCGATTTTCAAAGAAATATCTGCATATTTTTCATTTCAATTGATTTTAAATTAGCAGACATTTTTTCTTATAAAACCCCTTCAGAAAATAGTTGACCTTGTTTCATATTAGTTATTTTAGAAAATTTGATAATTATTTTTGGATTTGAGCTTAAATGATTACATTAACTAATCTGACTCCCTACTGATTATCGAAAAGATAAATAGTGATTGAAAAAGTGATGAGTGTTGATATTAATCATATATTATAACTTGAGACAGTATAATTAGTAAATTTCTTTAGAAATTTAAACAAGAGTTATAAAAAAATTTTGATGGGTAAAAATTCCATGACCATCTCTATTGCTATCATATTTCTAACGACCATCACTCATCAAAATCCAATATAGTATATCAATATGTGGTATTTTAAATGGGAAATTATTCATTTTTTTCATTTTATTATATTTTTTAGCAATAAAAACATCCAAAGTATTCACTCTCATTTAAAAGTCCTCATGGTTATGCATGGGTGAATTACTTGGAATTTTTGATTTTGTGCTTTCATGCTTATTTAAAAGTCCTCACGGTTATGCATGTATGGAACACATATCAAAATTGATTGATTAAATATATGAGTTGATTCTAATCCCATTTAAAAGTCCTCACAGTTATGCGTGGTTAGAAGATACTTGAATTCATTTTTTTATATAAAATTTGGAATACTACTAATCTCATTTTAAAGTCCTAACAGTTATGCATGGTTAGTAGATATTCAAATTCCTGATATAAATATACCACAAATAGACACTACTATATGGTTTTATATGATGACATTATCCCTATCATTCTAAAGTGGAATATGCGCCTAACAAAGTATTTATGATTTTTGTTTGAATTTTTACTGAAATTTAATATTTATACTCGATTGGGTATTAATATTGTATTAATGTCTATCACTTTATCTCTATTTTTCTAACACTAGTACTCTTTTGCTGATAACAAAAGGGGGAGAGAAAAGTTAAGATTTTGGTAAATAAAGGTCAAATATTTTATTTTGTATTTTTTATTTGCATCTAGGCTCATTTGCATATTTATATTTATTCTCATGCATATATGAAGGGAGAGCTTTGTGTAGAGAGGGAGCATTCAAATAGGGGGAGCAAATTGAATGATCAAATACATTTAATAAATTCAAACTCTTAAATATATGTTTGTTATCATCAAAAGGGGAAGATTGTTGAATATGTCAGTATATGATTTTTGTTTGATGATAATAAACATATATATATATATATATTCATTTAGATGTATTTGTTAATGTACTATATTTTATTTTTCACATAATTAAATAAATATTTGCTGGATAAAATAAATAACACAGAATTTAAATTCAAACAAAAATTTTATTACAAATTTGAATAGTACAAATTTGAGCTCTCATTATATATATATATATACATACACAATTTCAATTACAATACGATTTTGATGACATCACAATTTATCATTTACATTTGCACCCCACTACATTTCACTCATTCACTCGTATTTAATCTTCAACTCTATTCCAGTTTGAATCCAACATCTGAGCAATCTGCAAAATAAACACTAACGCAGTAAAATTGAAAACATAATATTTTGCAGTGAAAAATAAAATGTGTGTTTTGAAAATATTATATGCCTTGGTTATTTGGTTTGTTCGTCATCATATTCATTTTGAATTCATCATACATGAACAACTTGTGACATGCACAGTGTATCACTGTACATGCCACAAGGCCGTGCACACCGATATACACTTGATAAAATTGTAGGGACAGGTGGGCACAAGGTCAAACCCAATAAAAAGCCGGGTTCAACTCAAGTGAAATACAAATAAAGTCACGATATTAGCACAAGGTCAAACCCGAGCTATAAGCTGAATTCAACACAGGTGAAAATCCAAATGTACACAATGAACACAAATGATTCAAAGCACATGATATAAACAAGCTTCAAACTCGACTAGTCCAAAATAAATAATGAACCAGCACAAAAAGTAATGAAGCAACACCAATGATGAAAGCATATATAAGTGCATCAAAACGCACAGCAAGACAACACATATATATGCAGTGACACATAGACACGTCGAACAATGCATATTGAAGCCTGCAAGCATTTCAAACTCAAAGCAATTAAATCAGGCCAGAGGATCAAGTGCAATCACAAATGTACAAAACCAAGTGCAAGTCCAATATCCAAAGTAGACTACATGATGATGCCAGAAAGTAGACTGTACAAACAAGTACACACATGTAACAGCTCAAATGTATCAAGACTCGAAACATGCATGATATGATCAAGTGACATTGCAGCTACCAATTGAACACAGTCTCGACCAAAACAACTAACTACACCAGACTTCAACATGGAGTGGATTCAAGGAAATGGAATCAGTGCACATGAAAACAGTGACTGAAGAAACAATCATTGATTAGCTATGTATATTCAATGCAACTCAGACTCAAATATCAGTGGCCAGAGATGTGTGCATACACATTGAAACCAGACTCGAATAAACAACATCTCTACCAAGTGCATGACCATGAAAACAATGCAAGCTCAAATCAAAGCATGTACAGAGCAGTAGCAAGCATCAAATACATATGTACTCGAGGCAACCAGACAATATGCAAACAAAGCATATGGAATCAATTACAAGACCACAACAATGAATAGATCAAAAGGTAAAAGTGAACTAGACCAATAGTGAAATAAAGTGGAGATAACCATCAACCAAAATGCAGACGAGTTCAGTCTTGAAACAGCAGTCAAATGGCCGAAGTCAATTCCCAAAGCAAATGCAATGTCGAAGTAAAATTCTCATCTCAGAATATTTTAAATTAAGTGACCGAAGTCAACATAAATTCAAAGTACCAGAGAATTCAAAGCCGTGGTGACCAAGGGATCGAGCAGTTCAAAACCAAAACCGTGATAACCAAGCAATCATAAAATATACGTATTGAAAAGGTCAGGATCAATCTCAAGCATTCAAGCAAAATCAAACAGCCGAGCCAAATTTTTAACTGACGAATTCAAAAATATATTCGAACAAAAATAAAGGGAATAAAACCCTATTTAACCCATGATCATCATTGGTAGAAAAAGTATTCGAGTTCAAGCAACAACAGAGAGGAAAATATCAAACCAGTAACTCGAATCAAAAGTCAAGCATAATCGAAATCAAAAAGGAATATCACGTACCACTTTTCAACCAAGTATACGTGCTCGACAAAGTGGAGGAGCCGTGTGCAAATTGAAGTATAGTCGATCGTCAACGCAATCATGAGAACATCCACTCGATCGATCAAAAAAAAGTCGGCTTCTTCAATTTCAGAAACCCTAAATCAAAAAGAGGAATGAAAGAAGAAAGACGCAACCATATTTTTTAACGTAAAGGATACAAGGCCAGGCCGAAGAAATAAAGAGATAATGGGGAAATTCTTTTACTATATTTTGTTTTGGGCCGACCTTTATAATTGGGCTCTTAATTTTTATATTAGGGTTTTTGTTTTTTTAATTTGTATTTCTCTTTTAAACTTTTGTAAAGTCTAGTCGTCTGACTAGTGGACGAACTACGGTGGTGTAGTTCAAGAATTCGCAACTCAGTGGCTGAGTTGTGGCAGGGTTTTGAGCGTAGAGTTAGGTTAGTCGATAGCGGGTGTTGCGAGTTTACGTGTGTAAGCATTTGACTACTTAATTTCTAGTAGAAACCTTGAGGGCAGCACGTAGGCGGGGTTTTGCCGAAGCTGGGTAAATCCGTGTGTTCTATTTTCTGCTTTTTATATCCCGCTATTATCTGTGTTGCTATTATTATGCTATTATCAGTGCTACAATTATTTTATATACATCCGCAATAAATTTTTATAATCATTAGTATCACCCTATTCACCCCCTTTAAGGTGAAATCGATCATACAAATATATTCATAACCATAAGATTTGAATTGAATACTCAAAATACTTATTCTTAAATTGTTCCTAGTCAAAATGTATCAAGAAAAAGATACCAATATATCCATTGAGACTAGTGTATGTAATGCTGTTCATATAATGAATGATGAATTGCTCATGATCCTTAGGGATACAAAGGGATTATGTACTTATGATTATTTGGAATAATCACAGAATGGCTCAAGTGCCTTCTATGTGTTAATACAACTAAGTCAAAATAGAATATCTCATTGTGACGACATGTAGTAATCTTCGAACTTGAGAGTACAATTGATCTTAGTAAGTAGGCTATATTTTGACTATGGTCAATCACATTACATTATGATTGTAACATCCTAAAAATTTATTGTTTTTATTTTGAATATTTAGTTAATTTTAAATATTGAAATAATTGGTTTTTAAAGTTTAATGATTTGAATTCAAATATAGGGATTATTTAAATATTTGAATTATGAATTTAAATATTTGAATGGTGAATTAAATATTAATTAAACGAATTTAATAGCTTTATTTAACTCCTCTTAATTAATAAATAAAAATGGTGAATCCATTTTGTAAATTTATTTATAAAAATAAATGGTTCAAATAAATAATAAGAAAATCAGTTGTTAATAAAATGACTTGGTATTATTGACGTGTTTATATTTTAATTTATTTTATTTTACCATAATTTTTAATTTGAAAAATATTTAAATTACCGTTTGACGTAATCTACGGCAACGATGGTATTTTTGAAATTTCACAGAATTGAATAATCTTTGTATATTATTATTTATTTGTGATCATGCCACATTTTGGTGCACGATCGTGATTTTATTTCTGTCGTTCGCGGTTCATACGCGAATGGATTATTGTGTAGGAGAGTACCATAAATATTTCTCTTCATAACGTTTTAAAAATCAAATCAAATTCAAAATTTTGAACTTGAATTGATGGTGACTTGATTTTTGATTTGAGTTGTTGCTTGAAAATTTTGGTTTGCTTGAAAAATTAATTTAACTTGTGAACGAGGCAATTGACCTTTGGTTATAAGATCAAAAACTTTAAAACACTTAAGTTTTTTCCATTTTCTTTTAAAATCCACTTGCCCTCTTTTTTTCTTTCATTTCCCTCTTTTTTTATCTCGTTCATCACCTTTATAGTAAAACTAAAAATGGCCGCATAGTTTAAATATCCACACCAAATTAAATACTTCACTAAAAATTTCAAAGTTTGTTTATTTGAGTTCGTGTGGTTGAGTGCTTCAATTCTATAGGTTCAAATTGGGTTGCGTCGTCATTTGGGGTGGAGCCCGAACATTGGACGATGGCTAGGGCTTCGTTTGGTGGGAGATGGAGGTGGAGTCAGGGCCCGGGGATGGTTGCAATAGGTTTCTCGGGTGGAGAAGCTTCGGTGGCTGGAGTTTGATGAAGTTTGGTGGTGATTTGGGGAGGTCCAACGTTCTAGGGCAGCGGGTGGAGTTGCCCAGGTCAGGTTTGTTTCAGGTGGTTCGGTGGATTTGTGAGGTTGGCCGGAGAGAGAACGCGTTGTGGAGTTCGAAGGCGAAATTCGTTCGACAAATCGTGAAGCGTGGAGGTTGGAAGGGAGGAGAGAAGGTCTCGGTTGTTGGGTTGGTGTTTGTACATACCAGTGTGCATGAATTTTGTATTAGGGAAGAAGGATTATAATGTTTGATTTAGGGGTAATTAGTTTAATAAGAGATTAGTAAATTAATTAGTATTTAATTAATTTAAATTCTTATAAAATGAATAACTTTTGCACACAAGGTCCAAATCGAACACGGTCAGTTACATTGCACTCGTGGGATCATTAGCTATGTGATGGAATTCGTAGGGTCGAATTCAGAGCTAATGGTATTTTAGACTAAAATCGAATTTCGTTCGATTTTAGTTCAAAGTAGAGCGTTTAATCGTCAACTGGAATTTGGATATGTCTACTCACCTCCGAATAAATTATATAATATTCGTGTTGCTATGGATTATTCTTGAATGCTTAGTTGATAATTTATATTGTTGTTGGTTATTTGTTTGGATTTTAAATTCCCACTCGACAAGCGGATGACATAAATAACCATTTCATTGCAGGGGACAATAATAAAAGGGAAGTTGGAGTGTACGTAGCGAATAGGTCGCTATGGAGCACTTCGAGATACATACATACATATATATATATATATATATATATATATATATATATGTGTGTGTGTGTGTGTGTGTGATTTACACGAGAATTTTGTAGAGAGACCCTAAGGGGTTTCTCACCAATATGTATTTATTTACTTATATTCTTATGCTGCTTATATTGTTGTTTGGTTGAAAACGTTTATCACATTCTTTTTTATTGTGTAACTGTCGTTACAACGATTATCGCTATACTGTCACTTATGAAATATCATCCCCTTAAACCTTTTTGTATATGGAACTTGAGCTTGTATTTTCACAATATAGACATTTGGTCTTGTTCTGCACTTTGAAAGTTGTTTAAACCATATTTTCAAATATTTGGAGAGTTTTGAAAATAAAGGATAAATGTTGATTTAAAGTTTATAATAGGAGTTATAAATTTAATTAATTATCTTTCAAGATAATTAACGTTGTTTAAAATTTATAAAGAGAATATAAATTTGATTAATTATCCTTCGAGATAGTTAATCTTGTTTAAAAATTCATAAAGACTATAAATTTTTTTTAATTATTTTTCGAGATAATCAAAGTTGCTTTAGATTTATAAAGTTTATTTATCTTAAGGATTTTGTAAGTTCTTTTCAAATGGGTTTGTAAGGATTGTAAAAGTTTTTGGAAGGAATTTGAGGGTTTAAATATATTTTGGATATTATTTAATTATAACATAGTTAATTAGTAAATTTATTAATGATGTTTAAAAGTTAATTAACTGATTTAACAAAAGTGATTAAAGTTAATTAATTGATTTAATAAAGGTTTTGAAGTTAATTAATCATTTAATAATGATATTTAAGATTAATTAATCATTTTAATAAATGATGCATAAAGTTAATTAGTTGGTTTATAAAGGTGTTTAAAATTAATTATCTGATTTAATAAAGGTGTTTAAAGATAATTGATTGATTTATTAAAGGAGTTATAAAGTTGATTAATTATCTTTCGGGTTAATTAATATGGTTTTTATTTATAAAAGTATTTTAATTGATTTTTTATCTTCCGGAATAATAAATGTTGTTTGATATTTATAAAAGGTAGTTTATAAATGAAAAATTCTTCAAAAAGGAATATTTTCAAAGAGTATTCTTAAAGTGTTTTACAAACATTTGTGATGTGAAAACCAAGCACAAGTTCAAGTTTAAAAGTCTAAAAGTTTGATCCGGTTACAGAAAGGACAAGAAATCTAACTTCTGTAAACGATATCGCTTATATGGAAAGGATTTAATCATACTCGTAGCACTAAACGTTGAGGTATGGAAACTCGTTTCTATCTCGAAGGTTAAAATTATTGTTAAGGCAATGTCTAGAGGTAACCCTACCTTAACCTGCCTGACTTCATTTTCAATTGGGGGATAGTACAAACTTGAAATCGACGAGTAGTGTTAAGGGTATGAGATTTAACTTCCATATACGATCATTTTGATTATTCCCGACAGTTAATTTATTGACTATTGATTTAGCTTTCTTCTTTGTGTATCCTCAATTTAGGACGATCTATTGCTCTTTTGAGTGTTGATATCCTTTGTCGGAAATGACTAAAATAAAAGAGCGAGTGGAGGCCAAGCTATGTGGGGTTGCTCCGATTAGGATATTTTCACATCTACTCTAGATTTGGTTTCAATGGTATGGCACGGAGATGTGAAATACTCAGATTCTCGTAAGGTTGGAGGGCTCCGTCTTGGAGTTCCCAAGAGGAGTCATAGAGTATATGACCCTCTAAAGTATATTTTCTAGAGGTATACTTTCAGTGAAGGGGGGCGCACCCTCCTAGTCATTGTTGGAAAACTTCATTTTCCTTGTGTTATTTTATTATAATGCTTGGTCCGGATCAAGTATTTTTCCAGGTTGTCATTGGTGTATCATGAAGCTCATGGAGTAGAGCTGGAAGTTCACCTGCTGCAGTATTTTCATTTTTCGCTGTATTATTATGTATACCCATCAGTAATTATAAGGTCATGAAGTTATAATTGTCTAGGCTGATGAGGTTTGTTTTTAACTCAGATATACTATGTATTTTAGAGTGACAACTTTACCCGTCTTTGTTATATTATATGCGATCGTTCCGCTGTGAGATTCTGTTTCCCCTATTCCTTTTCTTTTTCTTTCTTTTTACCTTAAAAATCTGCGTTTCCAGCGATTGAATGTTTGGAATTTGGATATCGTGGATGTATTGAGTGCCGACTTTCGATGGTTGAAAAGGTGGGTCGTTACAATGATTATGTTAAAACCACGGTTGGGTTCACGTTGAACTACTTGAAGTGAAAAGTTACTCAAAGGATGATTCATCTGCTTTGTTGTAGAAGGTTAGTATCATCATAATTGGTAGTTAAGTTAAAATTAAAATCTCTGACCAGAGTAAAATGGTTAACCGATAAATTTTATCTGATCGAACCAATGAATTTAAAGTGGTTTATGCGATTAACTATTTATATTATTGAAGTTTTTGACCTTTGATCAAACTCTAGTTATCTTAGCAACATAATTATGATGAAAAAAATGTAAACAAAAGATTATTACAAAGGTGCAGCTTAAAAAAGAGTAGAAATTAGATTTCGCCTAAATGATCTATAAGCAACTAAACTCATGCTTGATAGCGTACTTCAACAAAGTCCTTTCATACTTTAGTACTTGCACTGTTTAAATAATACTAGGACTGAATTCACACCAAGGAGTTGTAACATCCCACACTTGGAGGCCCAAAACTGATGGATACGGATGCTGCAGTCATCCATAATTATTAATCCTTGGCAACCAAATACGGTAATGTTAGATACATTGATATAATAAAAACACATGGATATGGAAAAATTTTAAAATCAACAAACAACTTTCTCATTCCATTTCGAAGCATTTCAAATTCATTACATAATCCCAATAAGAGAACCACGTTCAGAGAAAATATAATTATTACAACATCCGCCAAGAGCGACATATGAAGACGCCCCCTTGGATGATCAGAGTATATAACCAGGCAATTAAACATCTTTGCCTTTACAGAAAAACACAGCGACATCCAAATAGAAAAGAACTCTAAATAGCTATCATGCCTCCTGCATGTCTTCGGAAGTTTATTCGTCTAAAGAGGTACCTAAAAACCTCAACTCTCAAACTACTCAAAATCAATTGAGCACCCGAGAGTTTAAGGGGAAAACATAAACTTCAAGTTAGACATAAAGCCTAGTATGAATAATAATCTACCATCTCAAACCATTTAGATATATAGTGAGACCACACCGCTTAGCGGAACGGGTTTTCCCCTCACTAGTATCCTAAAAACTTTATAAAACCATATACTGTGCTTCTGCATCCACAATGGTTAAAAACATAGAAATTCAAAATATTATGATGATATGCAAACAAGTAAATCAATTCTAGATTTTCCATCCCTATTCATTTTGACTAACTGTCCCATTTATAGTTTTTAGGATCACTATTAACCTATTAGTTTTCATGGGCTTACTAATAACCTGTTTAATGTTTATGGACTCCCTGTCCGATTTCATAGTTTTCATGGGATCACTAAGAATCTATTGGCCCCTGCTAATAACTTTACTGTTTCATGTGTTCTCCCTAAACTTATTGGAAACTCCAATAACTTCCCTCTTATCCTAGTTTTCTTGGATTGACTAGGAACCTATTGACATCTGTCAATAACTTAATCCGGTTATAGTTTTCATAGGTTCACTACAAACCTATTAGCCCCTGCCAATAACTAAATCTAATCATAGTTTTCATGAGTTTACTATGAACATATTGGCACCTACCAATAACATTTCCTAAACATAGTCTTCTTTGGTTTACAATGAACCTGTCTATCTGACAAGTTCACTATTTAGGCATCCTACATTCTGGTCTGTCTGACCTCCTGGATGCAATTCTACTCATTCAGGAGTTAATTCAAATTATATTCACTACTGGGTCAACCTAGCTAGTTATTCTGCCCTTTCTCCCCAAATACAGTTATGGGTCCATTACAATGTGAATATATACACACACACACACACACACCTATATATATGAAGAAGTAAACATAATAACATAATAATACCAACTGGTTTAATATCCTTGAAATCATTTTATATAAAACTTGGTTAATCCCTTTAACCTATTAATCATGGAAGACTTCTTCAAAAACTCCATACTTAAAAATCATTTCAAAACTCTTTTATTATGCCATGGTCTTCCTTTAAAAATTGAGATTGGGTTCTTTGTTTTGAAAACTAAGGCTTTCGAAACCTTTCCTCTTTACTTTCGAAACCATTAGAAAACTTCCTTTCGAAAGCATTCAAATCTTCTTTTCAAAGCTCTAGGCACATGCCTTTTGAAACACTTTAAAACCTTTCTTTCGAAACCTTTCGAGTGTACTAATGTATTACCATTCAACTACAGAAGCTTAGCTTTAAAACCATTTGAAAGTACCCCTCTCGAAACCACTGGGTTTTTCTTAAAATATCTTTTGGGTCAAAGTGAATACATAGGAAAGTACCCCTTTAGAAACCATTAATCTTTATATAAAGTTGTTTGAGGAAAAGTCGATGGCTTTGGAACCATCCTTTCGAAAGCTCAAATCATTTAAGTAAAACATTCGAAGGTTAGCTTCGAAACCCCTTTCGAAGCCATTGTCTTCGAAACCCTTAATTTTTTTGAAAGCTTTAGGAAGTGGCTTGATACAGGTTTAAAACAAAAGCTACCTTTTGAATTGGTTGATGACTTCAATCCACTCGAATGGCAAAAGAACAATAGCAGGGTTTCGACTGGGTCAAAATGTAGGATCGATTTCACCCTAGAGGGGGGGTGAATAGGGTGATACTAACAAATATTAAAATTATTGCGGAAGTTATATCACAGAACACAGTAGAATAAAAACAGCACAAATATTGCAGAATATAAATAACAGAAACAGAACAACACAGATTTTACCCAGCTTCGGCAAAACCCTGCCTACGTGCTGCCCCCAAGGTTTCTACTAGAAATTAGATAGTCAGACGCTTACACACGTAAACTCGCGACACCCGCTATCGACTAATCCTAACTCTACGCTCAAAACCCTGCCACAACTCAGCCACTGAGTTGCGAATTCTCAATCTACGCCACGTAGATTGTCCCCTAGTCACACGACTAGAAAAGTTAGTAGTTTAAAATTGAAATACAAATTTAAAAACAATTTAAAAACAATTTAAAACCAAAGCCCTAAATATAAATAAAAACTAAACCCCTTGTTATAATAAAACCCTAATTCAAATACAATTAGCCGGCCCCCTTTTCTTTCTTTTTATTTACGCGATCCTCTTTGCTCTGGAAGAAGAAAATGGCGGCTCTGTTTATCTCGTTCGTTCCTCTGATCTAAAAATTAGGGCTTTGATTTAAGTAGCCTGATTTCTGCAACTTCTCTTTGCGCTCTGGATTTAGGGCTTGTATTCGAAGACGCCGAGTTTATACTGATCGATTGAATTTGATTTCGAGCTTCGTTTCGTTGTCGATCGAGTGATTCCTTTATCTTGCTCACGGCTGTTCCTCGATGGTGATCGAATTCGACTTCTAACTACGGTATGTAATTTGTGCCTTTTGTTCTCTCTGGTTTGATTGCTTGAATTCGATGCCTCTTTGCCGATGATGTATAGGGTATTTATATAGGATTCCATCTCCTTGTTTTTCGTTCATCTGATAGTTATTTGATTTCGTCAATCACTCTTGCTTGCCGTTCGATTTTACTTGAATGATGATGATTTGCACTGACTTGTTCATGCGCGTATATTCGATTCACACGTCATTGATCGATTTCGTGATGACCACGGTTTCGATTCTGGTTTGACGATGTTGATTTTTCTTTGTGACTTCGGGCTTGACTTGTTCTTACTGTTCGATTTTTGCCTTGACTTGGTCACAACTTATATTATCTGGTTGTATGCTTGAACTTGTGATTTTGAGATTTGGACACGGCTGTTGACATTGATTATTTGAAAACTGCTGCTTTAAAAAAATCATACTTGATTAATTTTGTTGCCACTGTTTCATTTTAGACAGACATGTATTTGCGTATATACTTGAACTCATTGATGGGCACTGCTCAAATTTGATATTTGATCACTGTTTATTGACTTTGTTGTTTACTTAGCTCGATGATGATTCGAGTAATTGGTTTGTACATGTCTTGATTCTCTGTAGCATATTCATGTATTCACTTCCATACTTGTTGATATTGTCTGAGTTCCCTGTGTCACTTTGTTCCTGGTTTGTTTATCTGTTTGTTTGCATTGAGTTGATCTTGATGGATTGTATCTGTGTAGTCTGGTCTGGTGGCATTTGTCAAGTTTCACTATTTTGGTCTTGTTTTCTGGTCTTGGCTTGCTGTTGGTTTGAGTTCTGTTGCCTTTGAGTTTTGCTTGCACTCTTTGGTCTTGAGTTCTGGTTTGTCGAGATCACAGTGGCCTTCACTTCATATGTACAGTACTTGGTTCACTGTTTGGTGCACTGACTTGAACTCTAAAAAAATAGCCCTGTGTTGAATCCAGCTTAAAGCGCTCGGGTTTGACCTTGTACTGATTGTTGTGACATTGTTTTATTGCACCTGAGTTGAATCCGATAATCTGGGTTTGACCTGTGCTCACTTGTCCCTGTAAATTTATCAAGTATATATATCGGTGTGCACGGCCTTGTGACATGTACAGTGATACACTGTGCATGTCACATCGTTCGTGTGTGATGAATTTAAATATAAATGATGACGAACAACCCAAATAACTGAGGCAAATAATATTTTCAAAATCCACATTTTATTTTATATTGCAAAAATATTTCTTTTTCAATTTTACTGCGTTTGAGAATATTTTTGCAGATTACTCGGATGCTGGAATCAGACTGGAATGCAGTTGAAGACAAAATACGAGTGTGAGTGATATGTAGTGAGGTTATTAATGTAAAAATGAATTGTGATGTATTCAGAAATTGTATAGATATAGTGAGAGCCTGAATGTGTACTATTCAAAAATTGTAATAGAAATTTGTTTGAATAAAATTTCTGTTTGAATTCAAATTCTGTGTAATTTAATTTTATTCAGCATATTGTCATTTAATCTGTGAAAAATGAAATAGTACATTATCAAATACATTTAAATAAATGTATATATGTTTATTATCATCAAACAAAAATCATATAGACGCATATTCAACAATCTCCCCCTTTTGATGATAACAAACATATATTTAAGATTTTGACTATTTTAAATGTATTTGAATATTCAGTTTGCTCCCCCTATTTATATGCTCCCTCTCTACACAATACTCCCCCTTCATGTATGCATATAAAAAAATTCAAATTGGAAAATATTTGACCTTTATTTTCAAAATCTTAACTTTTCTCTCCCCCTTTTGTTATCAGCAAAAGAACAATAGTAATAGAAAAAATATAGATAAAGTGATTGACATTAAAACAATATTAACTCCCAATCGAGTATAAATATTAAATTTCAATAAAAATCAAACAAAAATCATAAATACTCTGTTTGACGCATATTCCACTTTAGAATGATAGGGATAATGTCATCATATAAAACCATATAGTTGGGTCTATTTGTGGTATATTTATAACAGGAATTTGAATATCTACTAACCATGCATAACCGTTAGGACTTTTAAATGAGATTAGTAGTATTCCAAAATTTTTTAAAAAATGAATTCAAGTATCTTCTAACCACGCATAACCGTGAGGACTTTTAAATGGGATTAGAATCAACTTGTCTAATTAATCAATCAATTTTTGATATGCGTTCCATACATGCATAACCGTGAGGACTTTTAAATGAGCATGGAAGCACATAACAAATTCAAAGTAATTCACCCATGCATAACCGTGAGGACTTTTAAATGAGAGTGAATACTTTGGATGTTTTTTATTTGTTAAAAAAAATATAATAAAATGAAAAATGAATGATTCCCGTTCAAAATACCACATATTGACTTACTATAGTGGATTTTGATGAGTGATGGTTGATAGAAAAATGATAGAAATAGAAATGGTCGTGAAATTTTTATCAAACGAAAGTTTTTATAACTCTTGTTTAAATTTCTAAAGAAATTTTCTATATATACTTTCTTGAGTTGTAATATATGATTAATATCAACACTCATCACTTTTTCAGTCACTATTTATCTTTTCGATAATTAGCAGGGGATCAGATTAGTTAATGTAGAGATTTAAAATCAATTTCAAAAATAATTATAAAAACAATTTTTCTGAAATAACTAATCTGAAACAAGGTAAAAAAAATGATTTTCTTGAAGGGTTTATTTAAGAAAAATATCTGTTAATTATTTGAAAAATATGCAGATATTTTCTTTGAAAAAATGATGCAATTACTGAATGTTAAATCACGTTCCACTAGTAATTTTTCATCAACTAGATTGCTAGTGTAATCTGCATCTGTATTTTTCTTTCACTCATCATTTTCAATGTTATAGACTAGACCGTGAAAATTCACCAAATTTCATAAAATCATTTGTAACATTCTTTTTGAATTGAAGCCGTTGAAACAAACAAGCAGTGATCATAGTGTCAGAACAGATAAGCAAATATATCCACTTGTAGCATGAGTAGTCAGTAATCAATCAATTAACTAATCCAAGCAATTTTATTCAAAGAGGATTGGTCAACATTTTGAATAAGTCAGAATTAACATCATCAATCATTTCACATAACTGGCTGATTTAATTCAGATTATGGTGTAGATTATCACATTTAATTTATCGTTTGAAAATAAATACAATTACCTGTTTTACCTGTACGATAATCTTTCGTTGTTTGTCCATTGTGAATCTGTCACCTTTATACTAGGCTAAGGAACTTTGAATTGTTGCCCGTTGTGTGTCTGGAACAGCCAGAATCCAGATAACACTATTGTTGTTCCTTAGCCTGCCACCACACCTACACGGTAAAATATTTTTGTGACCTATTTGTTTTTATAGGTCCATGGTTGTTAGTGGCAGAATAATTTGAAAAATAATTTTGTGGAGACCCATAACTATCTATATATGTTCCTTTTGGCACCCAGATTTGTTTAACTTTGAGAGATTCTATATTTGTGCCTTTTGGAACCCAAATTGGAATTGTTTTCACATGTTTGGGTCTATACCAACAATTATTTTGATCGTGTCTAGTTTTTCTACAAATAGTGCACATCGAATTGACTTGTTTAGTTTTACTTCTATATCGTTCTGTTTGAATATACCCAAGTCCTTGTCTATGAGTATTGACCGATTGTTTCCCTAATAGCATATTCAATGATTTTTCACTTTTGGAAAACTTATCTAAAGTAGTAGACAATTGTTGGACCTGTGATTTGAGTGATTCGTTTTCATTCAACAATTGTGTGCACTTTTTGATAGAATTTTCTCTCCTTATGTTTTCACTTTCTTTTAAAATCAGAATTTCATTTTCAAGTGATTTTATATTGATTTCTGATTTTTTAATTTCTTCTTCGAACGTTGGACACTTATCACACTTAGGGATCCTACTTTGATAGTTTTTCACTAATTGATCAAGTTGTTTATTTGATTCTATCAAAGTATCTTTTTGTGATTCGAGTTTAGCGTATCTTTCCCTAAGTCGTTCAAAACAGCCGTTTACATCATGGAAATGAATAAGCAACTCAGAATGGGTAAGTTTTGATACCTCACTTGGCTCGTCGTCGTCACTGTCAGTTATATCACCTTGAAGACACAATTCTGCTTTTTCGCTTTCACTGCCAGTGCTTTTATCATCCTCATCCGTTTCATCCCAAGTGGCTGCAAAACTTTTCTTTTTCTGTTTCTTTCCTCGGTTGAATTTATTTTGTGGACAGTCGGGACTGATATGACCGGGTTTGTTGCACTCGTAACAGATGATCTTCTGTTTGTCTGGGCTGTCAAATACTTTTGCTATTCTGCTTTTTAACTTTTGGTTTAGAGCTGGATTTCCGTGTTTCTGATTCCACTTTTTGAATTTTGTTATTAACAGCTCTAGTTCTTTTGCACCATCATCATCGTCATCATCATCACTTTCAGTTGTTCCTTTAAGAGCTATCGATTTCTTCCGAGTATCTCCTCCTTCACGCTCTTCTTTGAATTTCATCTCTAGCTCATATGTGGTGAGATTTTCGATGAGTTCTTCAACTTTCAACTGTTTCAAATCTTTTGATTCTTGAATTGCAGTCACTTTGGCTTCAAAGCTTCGTGGAAGGACTCTGAGGATTTTTCGGACTATTTCCAGTTCGGTGTATGATTTTCCGAGAGCTTTCGATTTGTATATGATATTGGAAAGTCGTCCGTACATCTCTTTGACATTTTCTTCCTTTGCCATTGTAAAGTTCTCATATTCGCTGCTTAGCATAGCAAGGCGAGATTCTTTGACTTGAGATGTTCCTTCGTGAGTCACTTCGAGAGTGTGCCATATTTCCTGCGCAGATGAACAATGTGAAACACGATTAAATTCAATTTGATCTAACGAACAAATAATAGAATTCATTGCTTTGGCGTTAGTAATTTGTAATTTGTTTTCTAACTCTGTCCATTGATCCTTTGGTTTTTCTATTTCCTGATTGTTCACTGTTATAGTTGGTTTGTTATATCCAGTCTCAATTATATTCCAAGCGTCAATGGTTTCTAGAAAATTTTCATCCTATTTTTCCAATAAGCATATTCACCATTGAACATTGGTGGTCTAACTATCGACTGACCCCCAGCAAAAGCATTATTAAAAGACGCCATTTTTTAAAAATTCAAATTTTTAAAACAAAAATTGATTTTTGAAAAAAAATCGAATTTTTATAAACAGCAAATAATTGACTCCTATTCCTAGCTCTGATACCACTTGTAGGATCGATTTCACCCTAGAGGGGGGGTGAATAGGGTGATACTAACAAATATTAAAATTATTGCGGAAGTTATATCACAGAACACAGTAGAATAAAAACAGCACAGATATTGCAGAATATAAATAACAGAAACAGAACAACACAGATTTTACCCAGCTTCGGCAAAACCCTGCCTACGTGCTGCCCCCAAGGTTTCTACTAGAAATTAGATAGTCAGACGCTTATACACGTAAACTCGCGACACCCGCTATCGACTAATCCTAACTCTACGCTCAAAACCCTGCCACAACTCAGCCACTGAGTTGCGAATTCTCAATCTACGCCACGTAGATTGTCCCCTAGTCACACGACTAGAAAAGTTAGCAGTTTAAAATTGAAATACAAATTTAAAAACAATTTAAAAACAATTTAAAACCAAAGCCCTAAATATAAATAAAAACTAAACCCCTTGTTATAATAAAACCCTAATTCAAATACAATTAGCCGGCCCCCTTTTCTTTCTTTTTATTTACGCGATCCTCTTTGCTCTGGAAGAAGAAAATGGCGGCTCTGTTTATCTCGTTCGTTCCTCTGATCTAAAAATTAGGGCTTTGATTTAAGTAGCCTGATTTCTGCAACTTCTCTTTGCGCTCTGGATTTAGGGCTTGTATTCGAAGACGCCGAGTTTATACTGATCGATTGAATTTGATTTCGAGCTTCGTTTCGTTGTCGATCGAGTGATTCCTTTATCTTGCTCACGGCTGTTCCTCGATGGTGATCGAATTCGACTTCTAACTACGGTATGTAATTTGTGCCTTTTGTTCTCTCTGGTTTGATTGCTTGAATTCGATGCCTCTTTGCCGATGATGTATAGGGTATTTATATAGGATTCCATCTCCTTGTTTTTCGTTCATCTGATAGTTATTTGATTTCGTCAATCACTCTTGCTTGCCGTTCGATTTTACTTGAATGATGATGATTTGCACTGACTTGTTCATGCGCGTATATTCGATTCACACGTCATTGATCGATTTCGTGATGACCACGGTTTCGATTCTGGTTTGACGATGTTGATTTTTCTTTGTGACTTCGGGCTTGACTTGTTCTTACTGTTCGATTTTTGCCTTGACTTGGTCACAACTTATATTATCTGGTTGTATGCTTGAACTTGTGATTTTGAGATTTGGACACGGCTGTTGACATTGATTATTTGAAAACTGCTGCTTTAAAAAAATCATACTTGATTAATTTTGTTGCCACTGTTTCATTTTAGACAGACATGTATTTGCGTATATACTTGAACTCATTGATGGGCACTGCTCAAATTTGATATTTGATCACTGTTTATTGACTTTGTTGTTTACTTAGCTCGATGATGATTCGAGTAATTGGTTTGTACATGTCTTGATTCTCTGTAGCATATTCATGTATTCACTTCCATACTTGTTGATATTGTCTGAGTTCCCTGTGTCACTTTGTTCCTGGTTTGTTTATCTGTTTGTTTGCATTGAGTTGATCTTGATGGATTGTATCTGTGTAGTCTGGTCTGGTGGCATTTGTCAAGTTTCACTATTTTGGTCTTGTTTTCTGGTCTTGGCTTGCTGTTGGTTTGAGTTCTGTTGCCTTTGAGTTTTGCTTGCACTCTTTGGTCTTGAGTTCTGGTTTGTCGAGATCACAATGGCCTTCACTTCATATGTACAGTACTTGGTTCACTGTTTGGTGCACTGACTTGAACTCTAAAAAAATAGCCCTGTGTTGAATCCAGCTTAAAGCGCTTGGGTTTGACCTTGTACTGATTGTTGTGACATTGTTTTATTGCACCTGAGTTGAATCCGATAATCTGGGTTTGACCTGTGCTCACTTGTCCCTGTAAATTTATCAAGTATATATATCGGTGTGCACGGCCTTGTGACATGTACAGTGATACACTGTGCATGTCACATCGTTCGTGTGTGATGAATTTAAATATAAATGATGACGAACAACCCAAATAACTGAGGCAAATAATATTTTCAAAATCCACATTTTATTTTATATTGCAAAAATATTTCTTTTTCAATTTTACTGCGTTTGAGAATATTTTTGCAGATTACTCGGATGCTGGAATCAGACTGGAATGCAGTTGAAGACAAAATACGAGTGTGAGTGATATGTAGTGAGGTTATTAATGTAAAAATGAATTGTGATGTATTCAGAAATTGTATAGATATAGTGAGAGCCTGAATGTGTACTATTCAAAAATTGTAATAGAAATTTGTTTGAATAAAATTTCTGTTTGAATTCAAATTCTGTGTAATTTAATTTTATTCAGCATATTGTCATTTAATCTGTGAAAAATGAAATAGTACATTATCAAATACATTTAAATAAATGTATATATGTTTATTATCATCAAACAAAAATCATATAGACGCATATTCAACACAAAACACCCCCTTTTCGAGAGCATTGTTCTATAATAAAGGAACTCATTCGAAAGCTTATACTTTTAAACTAAATGATGGCAACCCTCTTCGAAAGCTACTAAGAAGACCCTTTCAAAAGCTTATGTTTCGACTCCTTAGGAATTTTTTATTAAAACAAGGCAGGCGCTTATCATTTGAAAGTAAAACAAAGGTATCACCCCATCGAAAGCTACGTTCCGACACCATGCCTTCTGCCTTTCTCCAATCCACTACGTACCATCATTGTGATACCTTGTGTATTGGTTTCGGTTTAGTTGGTTTCGACCTGCTAGGTTTCGAATTGGTTGAAGGCGGAAACATAAGGTCGAAAGGTGCTTCTGAAAGAGGCGAAACCCACTTTTTTAGGTAAAGACTGATTAATGCCAATTAAAGCAAATACTCTATATCTAACCTGCCTAGTTTTAAACATTTGATTGGTTACCATAACTTTTCAAATTCTTTTACAAAAATAACTGCCACATAATTTCATATCTAAACAATAGCTTAACAAATAATCCTTCCATTAAGCAAACATTTAAAACAATTTAGTCCTTTATCTAAAATAATTTTATTTCCATAGTAAATCACTTAGGAAAAATCCCCAAAATTACAGAAATTCACTTTTAATATGTTATCTGACATATAAAAATTCCAAACCCAAATTCTTCATACATAATCAAAATTAATTTCTAAACCCTATTATTCATATTTTTCTTTGAAAATTCATGATAAATTTACATAGCTTAGAAAATTATAAAAATTAAAACCCATCTCTAAAATCATGTTTTTCACAACGTAAAATTTTCTCATGGCATACGAAAATCATTATAATCGGTTTTACCCTTAAAACCGTATAAAATAAGTATTAAATTATTTTGTTTGAATCCAACATGTCCAAATCCAAGCATATCATCAATCAAAAATCATCATAATAATGAATTTAATCTTAAACCCAAAAAAATGATCATAAAACAAAATAGAGATGATCTAGATTATTATTCACCTTGATTAGGATAAGGAACTTGATATTTGATTGAGATTAATTTCCCTAACTTGAATCCTTAGCTTTAAATTGAATTTCTCTTCTTTTCTTCCTTAGCAATGGTCGACTCCTATTATGTTTTATGTTTTTTTTGTTTTGCTAAAATGAACGTGAATAGATGGAAACGAGAATAAATAAAGGTAATGGATTATGTGCGGCTATTTCCTAATAAGCCCTTATGTTAATTGATTATCATATATAACCATTTATAAGCTCATTTAAATAATTAAGCACAACCTTTAATTTATTTCCAAATCTCAATCCCCTTATCACTCTAGTTATTTACATTATTCTATTTAATTTATCTAATTAAATCTCCTGAATAATGTTATCAAAAATTAGGGGTGTTACATGCTCCCCTTCTTAAAGAATTTCATCCTCGAAATTCAGCAAGGACTAAATACTAAACATAACAATCATCTGTAACGACTCCTAACAACCTACTAGCCTACCTGACTAGCAACTATCTATATAAATCTAATAGAGAAATACCCTCATAGCAGATCAGAATAAGTATCTCTAATCCTGTCTTCTGTCTCCCAAGTACAGTCCTTTTCGTTGTCGCTCCACTGAACTTTCACCAACTTGACTGTCTTGTTCCTTAATCTTTTCTCATCTCTCGCTACAACCCGAATTGATTGTCTAACAAAAGTCAAATTAGGCTCTACTATCAAATCTTCCAAACATGTCGGAGGAATAGTAGTCTATGGATCATGCACATACTTGCGAAGATGAGATACATAAAATACATCATGGACACCTGCCATACTGCTCGACAACTCTACTCTGTATACGAGCTTTCCAATCCTCTCTATAATCTGGAACGGACCAACATACCTCGGTGCCAGTTTCCCTGACTTTCCAAATCATACCACACCCTTCATCAATGATACTTTAATGAAAACCTTATCTCCAACTGAGAATTCTAGATCTTTACACCTCTTATCTGCGTAACTCTTCTGTCTGGACTGAGCTTCCTTCATTCTTCCTCAGATTAACTCAATCTTCTCTGTTGCCTCTCTAACCAGATCTGGACTTAAGACCAATCTATCTCCAGTCTCCAACCAACATGCTGTTGATTTGCATGGCCTTCCATACAAAGCTTCGAAAGACGCCACCCTTATACTAGTCTGATAACTATTATTATAGGAAAACTCAACCAAATATAGGTAATCTTCCCACGATCCACCAAAGTCCAATACACAAGCTCTTAGTAAATCCCCGAGTACCTTATTGACTCTCTCTGTCTGCCCATCCGTCTGAGGGTGATATGCTATACTCATACTAAGATTGGTACCTAAAACTTCCTGTAGACTCTTCCAGAATTCACTAGTGAACAAAGCATCTCTGTCATTGACTATACTACCAGGAATCCCATGTAGTCTAACTATGTTCTTCATGAACAACTTAGCTAAAACATGTGCCGTCCGGGTTGACTTAACTGGAATGAAATGGGCACTCTTGGTCAACCTGTCCACTATTACCCATATACTTTCATTTCCCTTGTTTGACCTTGGCAACCTATCTATAAAATCCATGGGTATCGAATCCCATTTCCAAACTGGAATCTTTATAGTTTGAAGCAACCTACTCGGCTTTTGATGTTCGACCTTCACTTGTTGACAGTTTGCACACTGCCTAACTCACAAGCCAACATCCCTCTTCATACCTTCCTAATAGAAGCTCCTCTTCATATCTTGATACATCTTGGTCCCTCCAGGATGAATCGTAAACTTGGATGATGACATTCCCCAAGAACGTCTTTCCTTAAGTCATCAACATTCGGAACACACAATCGCTCCTTCCTCCTGAACCATCCTCTTTGGTCAAGACTAAAGTCCTTCAGATCATCGATCTCAGTTCCAACCTCAAGCCTTCTAATCCTCTCGGCTAATACTGGATCCTCTTTCTACTTAGAAGCAATCCTTTCAATCAACACCGGTCGAACTTCTAAACAAGACAACATGGCGGAGCTCTGACTAGAACTAGCAGTCGATCTTAACTGCATACTACAAGTAGTCAAAGCTTCTAAATCTTTTCATTCTGCCAACATAGCTAACACCACATTCTGATGTCTTCTGCTAAGAGCATCCGCTACCTTATTTCTTTCCCAGGTGTATACTCTATACCAAAATCATAAGCAGCCAAAAACTCCAGCCACCTCTGCTGTCTCATATTCAGCTACTTCTGAGAGAATAAATACCTTAATGACTTATGATTTGTATATAGCTCAAATCTCTCCCCTAAGAGATAATGTCTCTAAATCTTCAATGCGAAGATCACTGCTGCCAACTCCAAATCATGAGTAGGATATCTCACTTCATGCGGTCTAAGCTGTCGCGAAGTGTAGGCAATAACTTTACCTTTCTACATCAACACAACTCCTAATCCAGTTCCACATGCATATGTATACACCACCAACCCTTGGTTTCCGTCTGGAATTACTAACACAGGGGCATTGGTCAACAAATGCTTTAACTTAAGGAATGCTTCCTCACATTTGTCGGACCAGACAAACTTTACATCCTTCCTGGTTAACTTAGTCAAAGGCACTACTATCTGCGAGAAATCCTTGATGAACCTCCGGTAATATCCAGCAAGTCCAAGAAAACTTCTAATCTTAGTCACCATCTCTAGTCTTTTCCAATTATAACAACTTCGATCTTATCTGGATCGACTTCCAAAAATGACATTTGAAAAACTTTGCCTTTAGCTAATGCTGTCTCAACGTCTCAAGCACTACTCTAAGATGTTCTTCATGCTCCCTTTCATCCTTAAAGTACACTAAAATGTCGTCTATAAACACCAACACAAACGTATCCAAGTACTCTCAGAAAACTCGGTTCATCAAATCCATGAAGAAAGCAGGTGCATTCGTTAACCCGAATAGCATTATTAACCACTTGTATGAACCATACCTAGTCCAAAATGCTGTCAATGGAATATTGTCCTCTTCCACCCTTAACTGATGGAAAGCTGTCGCCAAATCCAACTGGGAAAACAATCTAGCTCCACATAATTGATGAAATAGATCATCAATTCTCTATAAAGGATACTTATTCTTAATCATCTTAGCATTCAACTTACGATAGTTGATACACATCCTTAATGATCCATCTGGTTTCTTCACGAACACCGCGGCCGCTCCCCAAGGCGAACTGCTTGGTTTAATAAAATTCCTTCCTTCTAGATCCACTAGCTGTACCTTCAATTCCTTCATCTTGGTCGGTGTCATCCTGCTAGATGGTCTACTTACAGATTCAGCTCCTGGCGCAAGATCTAGCCGAAACTCAACAGTTCATTTCGATGGTAGTCCTGTGACCGGCTCAAAGACATCTGCAAACTCTCTTGCTACTCGAACCTGACTTAACTCTTCTCCCACTTCCATAGCACTTAGCAAGGCACAACTACTTCAGTCAGAATTCTCTACTGAGAATATGATTCGGTTATGACTATCAGGGTGTCTCAGTGATATTTCCTCATCCTGGCAAAATATCCTAGCCTCAAACTTACTCAACCAATCCATACCCAAATGATTCTGAAATCTACGAAATCAAAAACGTACAGACTACATGCAAACTTATGACCTAAAAAGTCTAGTTCTAAACTGGTCACATCTCATCCCTAGATTTTCATACCCTCCTATTGGATTCGCAACCTTTAAGGAAGTAACAAGGTATGTGGGTTCTAAATATAACCTATCAACCAAATTTTGAGATATAAATTAATGTGATGCATCGGTATCAAATAGTATCCTAACCGGTATACTCTGAATCAAAAGCGTACCTTCCATCACGGTCTTCCCTTTTTCAGTGGCAGTTGTCCTAGCAGATGATGTTCCAATAGCAAAAACCTTTCCCTTGTCCACCCTGACTGGCTTGGGACACTGGTTCTTATAATGCCCAACCTGGTCATAATTGAAGCACTTCACATCTTTCTTTTCACCAGCCTTCTTCCCCTTGCCTAACCGGCACTCATGAGCATAATGACCTTTCTTGTCACACTTGAAACAAACAAAATAAGCTTTACCTTCTTGGCAGCCTCTCCCTTCTAGGCTCCCTTCTTCTTAAATAACTTTCTCTTCTTTCCCCGAGAACCCTGGGTTTCAACTGGCTTTTCTCTCGCACAAATAACAAGCATCTCCTCATGTCGGATTTTCATCTCCACAACTACATTACAAGGATTACGGTGATGTGGCAGGGTTGCCCTAGCAATCTCAGGTCTCAATCCCCGAATGAACCTCTCATTTCTCCGGATGACGGTGTCTATAGTAGCATACCCATATCGGGATAACTCATCAAACTTAGTAGCATATTCAATTACCAACATCTCTCCCTGCACCAAATCCATAAACTTTCTCATCAATGCCGACTTAGCAACTTCAAATAAAAACCTCTGCTCAAATCTCCTTCTAAAATCTACCCAAGTCAATTCCTCATTTGGAACCCCGGCGGTAACACTATTCCACCAATGAAGTGCTGCCCCTTGCAACTGCCTAGAGGCCAGCCTCCTCTTCTTCTCATCATCCAAATCCAAATCAGCAAAAATTCTCTCGCAATGCAACAATCAATTCTCCACTTCTATGGCATCCTCTGTTCTCATAAACAGCTTCCCACCAAGACTGGTGTAGTCTCTGCTCAGCTTAGCATAATTATTCCTAACTGGAGCCAGAGGACTAACTCCTCCAACATTTCCAGCAACACCAGCAGCAGCTCCAGCTTGCATCATATTGAGGAAAAACCGATACATCGCCTCCATATACACTGGTGGATTTCTAGCACCCACATTGGCATCTGCATTTTGGTTAGCATTAGCCTGTCGACCCGGGTTCCTCCTAGTGGATCTAACATTTCCGCTGGTTGTGGTGCTTCCTTCACTGAGATTTCCTTTTCTGTTTCCTACCTCCATATCTTCTTTGCCGTAAATCTTCATACAAGCCTTAGTAAGACACAGAAGAAAGGTCTAAGAGAGAGGGGAATACGTACTTATATATATATATACCAAGATATCAAATATAAGTACGTTACTATAGTGTTAACCCAAACCCCGATCTTATTTTCTGGTTCATTGGATTATGTTTTGAAAATCTTTTAGGTTTAACTTATCTTTTAAGTTTTCACAAACCTATGCTCTGATACTAACTTGTAACATCCCCCACTTGGAGGCCCAAAACTAACGGCTACAGATACTGCAGTCATCTATAGTGATTAATCCTCGGCGACCAAATACAGTAATGTTAGATACATTGATATAACAAAAACACATGGGTATGGAAAAATTTTAAAATCAACAAACAACTTTCTTATTCCATTTTAAAGCATTTCAAATTCATTACATAATCCCAATAAGAGAACCACGTTCAGAGAAAATATAATTATTACAATATACGCCAAGAGCGACATATGAAGATGCTCCCTTGGATGATCAGAGTATATAACCAGGCAATTAAACGTCTTTGCCTTTACAACAAAACACAGCAGAATCCAATAGAAAAGAACTCTAAATAGCTATCCTGCCTCCTGCACGTCTCCGAAAGCTTATTCGTCTAAAGAGGTACCTGAAAACCTCAACTCTCAAACTACTCAAAATCAATTGAGCACTCGAGAGTTTAAGGGGAAAACATAAACTTCGAGTCAGACATAAAATTTGGTATGAATAATAATCTACCATCTCAAACCATTTAGATATCTAGTGAGACAATGCCGCTTAGCAGAACGGGTTTTTCCCTCACTAGTATCCTAAAAACTTTATAAAACCAAATACTGTGTTCCTGCATCCATAATGGTTAAAAACATAGCAATTTAAAATATTATGATGATATGCAAACAAGTAAATTAATTCTGGATTTCCCATCCCCATTCATTTTGACTAACTGTCCCATTTATAGTTTCTAGGATCACTATTATCCTATTAGTTTTCATGGGCTTGCTGATAACCTATTTAATGTTTATGGACTCCCTGTCCGATTTCATAGTTTTCATGGGATCACTAAGAACCTATTGGCCCCTGCCAATAACTTTATTGTTTCATGGGTTATTCCCGAACCTATTGGTGACTCCAATAACTTCTCTCTTATCCTAGTTTTCTTGGGTTGATTAGGAACCTATTGACATCTGTCAATAACTTAATCCGGATATAGTTTTCATGGGTTCACTACAAACCTATTGGCCCATGCCAAATAATTCAATCTAATCATAGTTTTCATGGATTTACTATGAACCTATTGGCATCTGCCAATAACTTTTCTTAAACATAGTTTTCATGGGTTTACTATGAACCTGTCTATCTGAAAACTTCACTATTTAGGCATCCTACATTCTGGTCTATCTGACCTTCTGGATGCAATTCTACTCATTCAGGAGTTAATTCAAATTATATTCACTTCTGGATCAACCTAGTTGGTTATTCTACCCTTTGTCCCTAAAATACAGTTATGGGTCCATTACATGTGAATATATATATATATATATATATGTGAAGAAGTAAACATAATAACATAATAAAACCAACACCAGTGGTTTAATATCCTTGAAATCATTTTATATAAAACTTGGTTAATCCTTTTAACCTATTAATCAAGGAAGACTTCTTTAAAAAATCCATACTTAAAATCATTTCAAAACTCTTTTATTATGTCATGGTTTTCCTTTAAAAATTAAGATTGGGTTCTTTGTTTCGAAAACTAAGGCTTTTGAAACCTTTTATCTTTACTTTCGAAACCATTGGAAAACTTCCTTTCGAAAGCATTCAAATCTTCTTGTCAAAACTCTAGGCACTTGCCTTTTGAAACACTTTAAATCCTTTCTTTCGAAACCTTTCGAGTTTATTAAAGTATTACCATTCAACTATAGAAGCTTAGCTTCAAAACCATTTGAAAGTACCCCTTTCGAAACCATTTGGTTTTTCCTTAGAATATATTTTGGGTCATAGTGAATACATATGAAAGTACCCCTTTTGAAACCATTGATCTTTATATAAAGTTGTTTGGGGAAAAGTCGATGGCTTCGGAACCATCCATTCGAAAGCTCAAATCATTTAAGTAAAACATCCAAAGGTTAGCTTCAAAACCCCTTTTGAAGCCATTGCCTTCGAAACCCTTAACTCTTTCGAAAGCTTTAGGAAGTGGCTTAGTATAGGTTAAAACAAAGTCTACCTTTCAAATTGGTTGATGACTTCAATCCACTCAAAAGGCAAAAGAACGGCAGTAGGGTTTCGACTGGGTCGAAACCACCCTTTTCGAGAGCATTGTTCTATAATAAAGGAACTCATTCGAAAGCTCATACTTTTAAACTAAATAATGGCAAATGTAACACCCCGATATTTCAGGGGAAAAATAATTAAAAAGGAATTAAAATAGAAGAAGTTATATTAAAAGAAAATTTAAAGGAAACGTGTAAATTAAAGTACACCTCACGTTTTTTGCACTAATTAATTAATGGAAATATAATTAATAAACTTGGACAACTTTAAAAAATGGACATTTTGTAAATATTGGAATTTGTCCATGAAACTTATACCATTGTGTTCATGACAAATTTCTGATTAATTTTCATATATAATGTTTTCCAAACGGAGTTCAAACGAAGAAGTTATGACCATTTGAAGTTTTGGCATCAGAAACAATTACATGTATGAAATCGGTAACTTACATTGATTATAATTGTTTGATTGATTGCTGATGTGTGTTAAGTTACATATGTACACAGTCAGCAATGAGTTAGTAGAATTTACTAAAAGGGGAAACATATTATATACACAAAGTTTGGAATTATTTCAATAGCTTACGCGTTTATGCGCACATTTAAACGTTTAAATGAAATAAATTGGAAATAAGAGTATAATATTAACACACACACACACACATACACATATGTATAAGGAGAGAAATGGTAAAAAGATTTATTGACAATAAATGCACATTATTAGTAATTAATGTATGTTACAATTGTAATTAACATGCGTTACAACATTTACTAATGTACTTTAATTGGAAATTAACGTAGATTGTAAACATGTAAGATGAGGAAACTAAATTTGTTTATAAAATATATATCCTTGAAGTTTAAATCTTTAATGTTTATAAACAGAAGATTTAGAAAGGAGGATAAAACGTTAACAAAAAAATGTTGTAACGGACAAGAATCAATGGAGAATGGTTAAAATTAGTAAACAATCAATTAAGAAAATTAACTATGAATGAATAAAATTAACTAAGGGATTGATTAGTTTAAATTGTATATGTAAATATACATATATCCTAATTAATTGTACACATTCAAAAGTGTAAATAAATGTTTAACATACCCAATTAATGAATAGATAAGGATTGGAAATAAATTGATTGGCTGAATTAATGACATAATTGACATTAACGAGAATGTATAACAAAGAAAATTATTATGGATGTAAATTTGGCAAATTAAGATGGATTGATTGCTAACAAATCCAAATATTTAAAATAAAGATCTAATGAGATTTATAAAATGGGAAACAATTTGTAAAGTCAATTAAGAGGGAGAGTATAATCTCTCAAAAAGTGTAATGTATACACACAAACAACAAAAATGGAAATTTTGCAACGCCATCAATTAATGGGAATAATTAATGAATGCTGATTTATTTTCTGACGTGGCGGTTTTCTATTGGACTGAGTGACGTGGTTTTTGATTTCCTAGCATTCTATTGGTCCAGTGACGTGTATGAGCCAGAGTGGATAACCATGAGGTGTTCGGATGAACATGATTTAACCTAGGAATATCTAATGGATTTTATGCACTCACACTATCTATAAATAAACCATCTAACCTAAAACCTAATCTTTTATTCAGCCGTCGCCATAAGTCTACAAATTTTTTTTGTGTGTATTCTTCTTCCTCCTTTCTCCACTAAACAAATAATTCTCTTCCAAATCAAATTAAAAATATATATACGAGTTATTTGAAGTATTCTGAAGAATTTAAAAAGAGGAAGATAAGAAGATGAAAAGCTTTTCAAATTCATACAAGCTCAAGTGCTAGGTGAGTGGGAATTAATATGAAATAAAAAAATAAAGTAGTTTAATTTTAGTTCTTTTCTTGCATGATAATATGAATTAATTTATGTTAATAATTGAGGTTTGATGCAAATTATTGTAACTTCTTCTTCTACCACTTCTCAATTCTAATTTATGTTTGGTTTAAAATATGGAACGTATAAATTGCTTATTCACATCTTATGACATAAATGAGATTTGTTTAATTAAATTGAATTAGAATTGTTATTCAATTTTTAACGGCATAACTGGTTAGTTGGGTAAATTCAGAATATGTTATTTGAATAAAATTGGAAATTTGGTTGGTATAATTACATAATTCTGAATATGGTTATGGAACAAAATTGGGAATTTTAATTGGTATATGTGCTTATTCCATATGCGGCCTTAAACATAAAGAGTGGAATTTTATGCAATTAAATGGTTTGTGGCTATTGGATAAATTTTTGTGCAGATTAAATCTCTAAAAAGGAGAACATAAATTAGGGTGGAAAATGTGAATTAAATGGACCCTAAAGGCAATTATAAATCTGTAACAAAACGGTATAAAAAGTACAGACAAACCATATGGATTGAACGGACATGAAATTGAAACACCATTTATGTAAGCAAAAGGAAAATTGTGAAATAACCAAATCGGAAGTAAAAATGGCATAAGGCGGATTAATGGAAATAGACAGTATGTAAACCGTAATTGTAATATTAATTATTCTGGAAGCGATTTGGTAGGCAGACCTTGTAAAGGTCTGGATAGGTGTTTCATGCAGTTAAGACCAAAATATAGTATTGGCTATACGTACTAGGAGCGAGTAAGTACGTTCGCAAGGATGTTTGTTACCTTTCCTAGGTTGTTAGTACGTAGGATAGATAGCATCCACAATCGTAGGCTTCTTCAGGCAGATCGACGCGGACATAACATGACAAGTGTGCTCCGACGTAGGCTTCTTTAGGCAGATCGTTAGAGGATTTTGCGCATCCGACCCAGCTGCGGTCGCTCTTTCGAAGGATCGACACTTTGGATAGGGGCAAGTCCACGTTGGTGATCGATGAGATAGGAGGATAGGAGTCCAGTTTGGTGGAGTCTGAGCGCAACTTTGGGGTCCTGCGAGGTTGTTTGAGTCGACGCCGGTTAGATGTAAGAGGCATTTAATCACAATGCACGGGTGAATAGCATGACTTTCACGCTGTAGCACGTGGATAGACAGTCACAATGCATGGGTGCAGAGCATGACTTTCACACTATAGCACGTGGATAGGTAAGGACAACAGGTCCGATAGGCCGATTGACATTTAGTATTACTGCATGGTTGACTTCCCTAGAGTGACCATGGACTTTGGCTTCTTAGGAACTGTATCTAAGAAAGATTCACTGCATTATATTATTCACCCTCTGCGATATCCGGGGAAGACCTAGAATTAAACTATTTTATTCTTTCTGGTTCATTTTATTTCTCATTCACCAGACTTTATGTCTGACCCATTCCTATTTTTCCTATTTTCCCCAAATCACAGGAAGACAGTTTAGCAACTATTGAGATTTAGTAAAAAGGCAAGTTTCACTCCTAGGTTTAACACTATTAGGGAAAGTAGCCTAATCCTGGTTAGTAACCATATGTTGAATACTTTATCATTATTCCGATATGAGATTTTATAAACATTACTCTGAATTGTCTTTTTTATTTGCAGGATACCAAACCAGCAATTCGTGCTTTAGTGGACTTGGATTTTTGATTCATCGAAAATTTAAGCCTACTGGGGTGCGGGTTTTTACAGCAACCCTCTTTGAAAGCTACTTAGAAGACCCTTTCAAAAGCTTATGTTTTGACTCCTTCGAAAGTTTATAATAAAACAAGGAAGGCGCTTATCATTTGAAAGTAAAACAAAGGTATTAACCCCATCGAAAGCTACGTTCCGACACCATGCCTTCCTCCTTTCTTTAATCCACTACGTACCATCATTGTGATACCTTATGTTTTGGTTTCGGTTTAGTTGGTTTCGACTTGCTAGGTTTCGACTTGGTTGAAGGCGGAAGCATAAGGTCGAAAGGTGCTTCTGAAAGAGGCGTAACCCATTTTTCTGGACAAAGACTGATTAATGCCAATTAAATCAAATACTTTATATCTAACCTGCCTAGTTTTAAACATTTGATTGGTTACCATAACTTTTCAAATTCTTTTAGAAAAATAACTGCCGGATAATTTCAGATCTAAACATTAATTTAACAAATAAGCCCTTCCATTAAGAAAAACCAATAAAATAATTAAGTCCTTATCTAAAATAATTTTATTTCCATAGTAAATCACTTAGGAAATATTCCTAAAAATTACAGAAATTCACTTTCAATATGTTATCTAATATATAAAAATTCCAGACTCAAATTCTTTATAAAATAATCAAAATTAATTTCTAAACCCGATTATTCATAATTTCCTTTAAAAATTCATGATAAATTTTTCATAGCTTGGAAAATTATAAAAATTAAAACCCTTCTTTAAAATCATGTTTTTCAACACATAAAATTTTCTCATGGCATACAAAAATCATTATAATCGGTTTTACCCTTAAAATCGTATAAAATAATTGTCAAATTATTTTGTTTGAATCCAACATGTCCAAATCCAAGCATATCATCAATCAAAAATCATCATAATAATGGATTTAATCTTAAACCCGAAAACAAATGATCGTAAAACAAAATAGAGATGATTTAAATTATTATTCACCTTGATTAGGATAAGGAACTTGAGATTTGCTTGAGATTAATTTCCCCTAACTTGAATCCTAAGTTTTAATTTGAATTTCTCTTCTTTTCTTCCTTAGCAATGGCCGGATCCTATAATGTTTTACGTTTGTTTTTGTTTTGCTAAAATGAACATGAATAGATGGAAACGAGAATATATAAAGGTAATGGGTTATATGTGGCTATTTCCTAATAAGCCCTTATGTTAATTGATTATCATATATAACCATTTATAAGCCCATTTAAATAATTAAGCATGGCCTTAATTTATTTTCAAATCTCAATCCCCTTATCACTCCAGTTATTTACATTATTCTATTTAATTTATCTAATTAATTCTCATGAATAATGTTATAAAAAATTAGGGGTGTTATAGGAGTCAAACACGACCGTGTTGTTAGCTATTTTCCGATTTTAACTAGTTTCAACTAATTTATAAATGTTATAAATTAGTAATAAAAATGAATACAATTTTTGTATCAAATTTTTGTGGCATCTTGTTATTTGTATAAGGCCTTAAAATTAATAAAAATAGTATATAATTGTTATATATGAGTTAATTAATATATGGGCTTAATTAACTAATTAATATATGGTATATTAATTTGGCCAAACATTATGGAAGTCCTTGTATGGGAGGGGGAAAACAAAGAGGGAGATGGGAGTTTTAACTTGGTACCTGGCTCTAGATTAGATTTGGATTTTAAAGACATGGAAGATATTTTATTTATAGTGGCTATAAATAGTCCTACCTTCTCCCATTTAAAACATCCAGTAATTCCATAACCTTAGCCTCCATTAAAGTCAGTTGAAGCCTTGAATTTGGGATTTTCACATCAAGTTAAACGAGAAGGAACAATGGGTCAAAGAGGAATAACTAGCAACCAATGTGTCGACAACCGACAGATCTAAGGTATACGTTTCTTATAAAAATAATACAATTACACACACATGCCCTATTTTATTTTTGACAAAAAGTAAAAAAAAAAGATTTATTTTGGACAAAAGATTGTATCAGTTACGATGATAATCCCATCAGTTATCGGCAAGCATTGAAGCGTAAATACTCTACCTTAAGGTTCGATGTTATGAAGTCTGAAATGGATTCCATGTACACTAACAAACTTTGACTTTGAAATATTTACCTAAAGGGATGATATCCTTTAGGTGCAAGTGGATCTTCATGAATAATATTGTTATAGATGGGAAAATAGAGACTTGCAAAGCAAGGTTAATAGGTAAAGGAAAAGAATTTTCTCAAATTCAAAGTATTTATTATGACAAAGCTTTTTCGTTAGTCTCCATGTTTAACTCGATTCAGATTCTACCTGTAATTTTTGCATATCATGACTATGAAACATGGTAGATGAATGTTAGAAAAGCTCTTCTAAATGATGATTTAGAAGAGACTGGTTATGTGTTGTAGTCAAAGGTTCTTGCAGTAAATTTGAGCGACGATAAAACTTGTGGATCCTGAAATAAGTGTTTTGGTAAGATAATCAAATAGTTTGATGGGAGATAAAATATAGAGGAAGCATGTATCTATAAGAAGGAAGGAAAATATATTGTGGCATTTATAATAATACATGTAAACGACTTTCTATTAATTTGTAATGATGTACCTATGTTACAATCAGTTAAATCAAGGTTGTCTAGAATATTATCGACATAGGTTTTTGGTGAAGCATCCTAAATACTAGGTATAAAGATGTTCAATGGTAGATCAAGCAGGATATTGAGACCATCACTATCTATGCACATAAAACATTGTACGAATAAGATATAGTATGGAAATTCCAAGCAAGGAAATGTTCCTATGCAATGTAGAATTTGTCATTTCAAGAGAGAAATATGTTGCTTGATTTTCTCGCAAATAGCTGAGTGGGCCCATCAATTCATAGCCAAGTAGTGTAAGATCGTGTGGCTTGGTTCGACCAACATTAATGCCTGCCCAAGTTATTTGCTTGCCTTCAACATCTCAATGATTTGAATAGATCTCCCTACCGCCTCTTTAATCTGGATCTCTGCTCGTTGAATCGCCATTGTCACAAAGGAGCTTAAATGCACACACACAACACCCGCTTGCTCCACCATTCGATGACCAGGTTATAGCTAGAGAGTCTCGCCTCTTGCATCTTTCCATGTTCACTACCTTTCTAGTCGGCCGGCCCTTCCGCCCACTCCGTTTTGTTGTGACTCCGCTGACTTACGACAAAAGCTCCCGGTAGTTCTGCATTAAGAGGCAAAGATCCCATATTTTTCCTCTGATAAGAACGACATGTAACAACGCTGTTCCTCTTACAAAATCACTACCATATAGCAACCACCCTATGTACTTTGTTGCCCACCTAGAAAAGGTGTTAGTGTTCACTAAAAACTCTCTACTCCATGCCACTTTACTAACATAAGCATGCCATGGTATAGCCCACCAGTTGGCCTTCATCCAGACCATTCTTTCCACGTGGCATCCGAGCTTGCCGCATTTGAGTGTATATCACAAGTAAGGGTCATAGACAAACTTAGCTTCCAAGGCACTAATTGAGCCCTCCAATGCATGATCTCTACAACTATAAATAGAGATCCCCATGCACTTATACAAAACCAAATTTTCAAATCATATAAGCATTATCATTCAACTTAAAGCTCTTGTAATCATTATCAAAATTATCTCTTTTAACCAAAACATCAAGTAATATAGTGGACATAGATCTTTGTTAAGATCAAACCACTCTACATCTTGTGTCATTTACATTACTTGCACTAGTATAACTCACTTAATGATTTCCCATTTTACATTTTAACCACGGTTTTAGTGAATAGCCATTGCTAAATATTTAGTCTACTTTTAATCATAATTTTGAGATTGGCTAAAAATATGGTCAACATTTTGGCGCTAAAAGAAGGACAACCTCCAAAAGGCTATCAACTTCCATCACTTTTTTTCTCTTCAATGCATCTATTCTATTAAAAAATAGTACCATAAACCGAAAGAATGAAAATCAAACTGATAACTCTGACAATCACAACACTAATGATGGCATTAGAACAACATCGTTAGTCTATTTATGGCATAAGCAATGATGCATGGCTTGGCCCAGTGAATAAAATATAAAACATCGAGTGAATTTTCGACGACTTGAGCAAACTCCAAGATTAGATGGATGCTTAAGAAACCATTAACTATGGTCTAAGAGTCCCAACGGTGGCAGACATGACCCCCATCCATCCTATAGTCTCCAGTACTTTTAAAATCATGCATGACACCCACATAAGGGTCATGCTTCAACCCTATTAGGATATCTCTAGCTCGTAATAGGTGAGAGAGTCGGTGGTATGTCCTATGGGAAATTATGTAATTTGTTATATATATCTAACTCTGTGATTAATTATGTTTGTAATAAAGATGTTTGTTTTCTTATATATACTTTATTATACCGTGACATAATTAATTAAGAAATTAATTTAAAGTATATTAATAAGAAATCCTTAAATAAAATGTATGTGAATGTAGTTGCAAATAGTTGCAATCATGAGTAATTAACACAAAATAAAATAGTATTTGAGTTTCAAATATTCCCAACCAAGATGTTTTGAGAAAGGGTATTGATACATCCGTTAAGACCAGAATATGTATGCTCTCCGGATGTTGGATAGTGTATTACTCATGGCTACTGGGAGCACCAAAGTTTTACATACCCATAGTTATTTGATAACCATGGACTGACTCGTCCGAGAGTTTTCCATTAGTTGATAACAACTAGTCAAACATGAAATCTCGATGTGACAATGTTACAAAATTCCCTTGACTTGTGAATATCATGGAACTTCAATGCGAATACTCCACTTTGATTATAGTTAAATCATGACATGAGTCCATTATACGACTATAGTTGGTGTAGCAACCTAACTTTCTACGATGTGTTAATAAACAAGTTTTATTAAAATAAAATATTCGAGTCCAATTTTTGCATAACTTTTACTTTTAAAAATATATTTTGTTGTGTTAATGTTAATTCATAAATGAATTTTCATTTTAATAAACTGAATTGATTATTAAAATTCTTTTTAGAAATGTATTGCACTTGAACAAAATATTTACAATAAATATAAAATATTTTTATATTTTAAATAATTTTATATGGTTGAAATATATAAAAAGTGAAATTTTGTTTGGCATTAATTAAATGAATAAATCAACGGAGATACATAATTTATAAATTTAAATATTTGATAGAAATTATCAAATATACTTTATGAAAGATTTAAGAGTTCAATTTAAATTGGAGGCAAATTTATAGATAAATGATAGAATCAATTAAAAGGTAAAAGGAAAGTATGGTGCTTAAATTGAACAAATGAAAGGGCCTTAATTGTAAATAACAATGCTATAGTACATTCTTTAGCCATCCCTTCTCTTTTAGACCATTCTTTTAGCCCATTACCCACACAAACCAAACCCACTTCCTTCTCATCCCTAGCCACAGCCCCCCATGCGCATAAAATAAAATGCTCGCTGTAATAAAAAATTATAATAATTCAATGCGAAAAGAAAAGTAAAGTAAATCGCGTGATGTTGCAGCACGTCAAAGGCTAGAAGATGTCGCATGATGGGAGCTGGTGGTGCACTTCAGTGATGATGAAGACTTCGGAAGGGTAGCGCGATGGGGAATGCTGGGTTTGTGTGTGCGATGGAAGGAGCAGGCATGTCAATGAGAGCATGTGTCACGATGTCGCTCTCAGCCCGTGGCCGGGTTAAAGTTGAGATGGCACGCTCGGTAGATGGTGATGCAGTGAAATAATGCATAATAAGATGATGTTCTAGTAGGGGATGCAAGAGATAATTGGAGGATTAAGTGAGCTGAGTAAATGCATTTACTCACATCTATAATCTAATAAAGGATTCCCTTTATGTGCATTTAAATTGTATGGTGCAATGATGAATTAGATTGGATATGGATTATTTGGTTGAAATAGAGATGCATACCGTGGTTTACTTGTTGTTGAGTTGAATTTTGGTTGTATGTTGATGTTGATTCTTTGATACCTAAATCTACGTTGTTATATGGTATGAAATTGACTGGAATTTATATTTGGAAATGATTTAAAAGGGGGAAGTTAATTTAAATGCTTTGGAAATATCTTTATAACTTTGTTTGAAGGATACATCTTATTTTTGAAAGAGGAGATTTGGTATTTAATTATATAAATGATTTGATAAAAAGAAAGAGCTAAACATATTTATTGTGATAAATTTTAATTAGTTTATTTGAAAATAAAGAGAAGAGGAAAAAGTTTCTGAAGTGAATATTTTGAATCTATGAAATTTAAATTATCTTTGAAACTTAAGATTTTTGTATTAATTTGTAAATAGAATTAAAGTCTTATGTTTAAAGCAATATTTGATATAAATTATTTTTAAAGATATCAAGTTGTTTGGTTTAAAATAAAGAGAAGTGAAATAATTTTATAAGTAAATCTACGAATGGATAATTTTCTTCTGATTATAAGAAATTACCTAAAGAGTTTTTCTTTTATAAAGAGGATTTAACTTTATTTTCCAAATTGATGAAATTATTTTATTATTTGAATAAATGTGAAGTTTGGTAAAGAATATTTTTAGGATAATAAGGAGTTTATGTGAGATTTATTTATGTATATTATATTTTTATTAATATGAATCATTTTTAAAAGGAAATAAGAATTTTTGAATTTTCATATAGTAAGCAATTCCCATTTAGAGAAAAAAAAATCCTTTTCAATATTATTTTAAATAAGGAAAAGAAAATTTTAAGTTGATAAATTATTCTTCAAAAGTGGTTTAAAAGTGTTAGGAAGTAAATAAAGATTTGAAATATTGATTTTGAAATTTAATATTAGAGAACTTGAAATATTTTTAGGTTGGCATCATTTTCGAGAAGAATAATATAAGTTGAATTTGGGTTTTAAGGAATTCTTGGATTACAAACCCCTTTTATCAACATTTTAAAGTGTTAAAAGATGTGTTTCATATGGTATGAATTATTTTCAGATAGGAGTTTGGTAATTCTGAAATTAAATGAGGGCATTAAAGAAGAATTTCTTTGTAATTAAATAAGAGGTTTTAATATATTGAAGTTTGGAATTTAATAAAGATTTTGGAGTAAAATGAGAATTTTATAATTTAAAATCCTTGTGAAGTTTTATATGGATGTTTAATATGAAGATTTTGAAAATGAATAACCTTTAATAATACCCCTTTTAATCAATAATTTGTTAAATGGTGAGCAATTCTATATTGTGGGAATATTGAACAAACAGATTAGCAATACAAAGCAACATGGGACATTCGGTAATAAATTTTTGCTTATTCTTTGGACTCGTCGTATTAAATATTTTGTTCTTGTACTAAGCGTAACTTACGAACTTTGAGTAAACGAGTGAATAACACCAAGTGATATAGGAGCCAGTGTTGATATTCATTCGATTATTTGTGTGGGTTATTGTCTAGAGGTATGGTTTGTTGTGTGCTTACTGACCGTGTTAGGGGTATGCCCTAGGAGCAATAATGTAATTTGTTACATATATCCAACTCGATAACCAATCTTATTCAAAATAAAAGGTATTTTCTTTTTGTTATATACTTGTTATAATGTGTCATAAATAATTGATTATTCAATTTAAGTATATTTAATAAAAAATCCAAAAATGGTATGTTTTGTGATAGTAGTTACAATGTATTATAATCATGAGTGATTTATCGTAGCATAACATACCGTTTTAAATATTCATAGTCAAGATACATCGAGACTGGATATCGATACATCCACTGAGATAAGAGTACGTAAGGCTCTTCAAATATTGGGCAGTATATTATTCATGACAGTTGGAGGCACTAAGAGGTTACCCACAAATAGTAATTGGGTAACTATGGAATGACTCACTCAAGAGTTTTTTGTTGGTTAATATAACTAATCTTAAAGTGACGACGTTACATAGTTCTTTCGACTTGAGAATATCGTTGGACTTTAACGTGGATTCTCCACTTTGATTATAGTTAAATCATGTCATGGAGTCCATTGAACGACTATAGTTGGGTCTGAGTTGAAGTAATGTGTAATGACCTGCCTTTTCGACCCTCAGAATTTGACACTAATACATCCACGGTATTCATGTGTCGAATATCCAAGTGCTGGAAAGACAGATTGATCAAGGGTAAAAAGAAAAATAAAGACAGAACAGAATCTTATACGAATGGAATAACATATATTATTCCAATATGCAATCTTTATAGTGGAAATTTTAAATACATCCCTAATGCTGAATATAAATAGTAAACAAATGCAACGGAAATGGACAACTATCTACAGAGGAAACTCCAGCTCCTGCTCCAAGCTCCTCCAAAATGCCCCCAAGCTCGACCTGACTACTTGGCTGCCTGGAAAAATATGGCACTTAGAGTTTAAGGGAAAATTAAACTCCGGGTCAGTCATGGGACTGGTGTGAGAAAACTAAAAACACAGATATTTTTGAAAACAAATGGTATCTCATAAGACCACGCCGCACATAAACACAGACAGGTTTTTACCTTATGATAACTAAAACATTACTACGTAAAATCCAATGATATTATGGTAGTGTCTAGATTACAAATACATATTAATCTTAGCCGAAATTATTACGTTGATTAAATTCCAGCATAATAGGTATACAACTAAGTCGGCACTTATTAGAAAATGGATTCCATACAATGGCAGGTAAGGGACTACCTTCCATACAATACATCTCTAGAGGAATGTACCGAGGACACATTGACAGTCCTCTACATTTGGTAAGACCAGCCTACCCTTTTTCGATAACCAACACAATGGTCCAAGACAGTACCGAATATGACATCATCCCGATCGTTCCCAACCTATCTGAGACATCTCATAGCATACACAACAAACCCGACATATAGAGAGTAATCTAGAAAGGTGATGACCATACCCTAATGAGTGCGACCCACGTAGCCTTATGGCATACCCTGTTTCAACCATTTTCGGGTGTAAGGCCTGAGGTAACTTATTATCTTTTACAAAACAAATCCCACTTTGAATGTCACATTGCCATTTCTAATAACACATTATTGATTTCCAAAGTACAACCTCTGAGCTCGTACGTCTCAGGGAAGGATGTTAAGTATAAGAAGAGTTACCTCTTACACCACCAAATAGATGTATGTTCATAAAAATCAATGTACGTGGTCTTAGAAATGCAATATCAGACACTCGTCCATACAAGTTGTCCAAGAACAGGACAATCTGAAGGCACTTCTCTTACTACATCCTGTTTGGGAATCACTCCTAGGATCAGTAGCGAGCAGTCCTTGCATCGAATATTTTCAAAACGAAGGCACTACTGCCACCATATATATGATATGAAAATTTACCCTAGAGGTTAGTGGAAAGCAGCCTACATTATGAAGATCTCTGTCTTCAAAATCATTGTCTTCAACATGTCTTCAATTTCGAATGCGTATATTGGTTCAAAATGGTTTTCAGATAGGAATCAATCAAATCCGACCGGTTTCTCTGAACCAATTATCGACAAAAGATGTCAAGTATATAGGTGATTATTTTTCAACTAATCAGTATCTTTTATCCAATTAAAATATCTTCCTAAAGATATATGTCTTTAAACCATTTTCTTTTTCACCATATGTGGGATTATTGAACCTCTTTATCAAATCTTTTGTTCAATTAAAACCCCTTTTAAACGGAAATACCAAAACATTTCATCTTTAATTACTTAGGAAAAGTATAATTCAAAGCTTAATGGAGATTTCATATTTCCAAAGCATATCTTTAATGGGTCAAAAATAGTGTTGTTTAAGACATCGTTTACTGTAAATCCAAACAAGTTAGTATTGAACAAAAAGGATCCATAAATTTTAGACTAATTATACCCAATACTAATTTCCATAACTTGTACTTTCGTCAATAATGGTGAAATCACCTTTTAAATTCATACGGATAGTAAGAGTTTCCTCCTTGAAATTTAATACGGAGTTTAACTAGAATGCTTTTTTTAACAACCAAAATATTATTTTAAAACTAGTTTAACTTTTAGAAAACTTCAAATCTCTTTTCTTTTATCTTAAGAAAAAGCGGTCCAAGTAAACCAAATCAACTATCCCTTCCGTCGGGCCAGTTCAGATAGCTAGGAAGAATAGGAAACTGGTTTTCCAAACTCAAACCTAGAGACTATCTTTGTGACATCCCGGATTTTGACAGTATTATTTTAAATAAATATTTAATTGAATTAATTAAAAATGCACCCTATTATTTTAAATTATATATATAGGTATTTGGGGGAAACTATGATTTGGAAGGTAAAATAAAGAGTTTATTTTAAAAATGAAATCTATTTTAAAACAAATTAAGCTCTACTTATTGATATTTGATTTCAAGATATTTTTTTTTTATCTAAATCAGAGTTGTTAAATAAGATAAATCTTATCAATATTGAATCTAAGTATGAAACAAATATATGGACTTAAGAGACTTTAATTTTGACACAAGTATAAAAATTTATTTTAAATAAGAGTTGATAGTTATGGAAAAGAAAATATATATATATATATATAATACAAATTTAACTTACATAATAATAAAATAAATACATATGTAGACATACAAGGTAGTAAGTATTGAAGTAGAAAATAAGTATTAGGTTAGAAATATAAATAAATATATATAAGATAAATTATATAATATAAAGTCAATACATTAGACAAATTCTAATATCATGTTAAAGATAGAAATGTATTTCTGTCACAAAGTATAAGACAAAGGAAATAAAAATGATGATAATAGTAGCTTATGAAACAAAATAAAGCTATGTATATATTTGAATGTAAAAATCAAGTTGTATAAAGAAAAGATAAGTATGACAATATAAAACAAGACAAGTGTAATAAATGTTAGCTCAAATTTATCATCTCAGCCACCATAGTACATATCATATCAGCCGAAACTTTAGATCAAAGAAAATGTAAAATATATTAATATCTGTACCACCTTGGCTTGCCCTGTAAGCCTCATCTTCCCAGCATATACATCCATCATGTCTTCATTTATCTTCGAACTAAGTTTTAAAAAAAAACAAACAAAACCTGAGGTAAAAGTTCAAAGCTTAAGTCTTCTCTATAACAAGCACTTCAGTTTTAAAGATAGTATTTTCATATTTCAAAAGATCTAACAATTCAATGCAAACCAAAGAATCGAGAAAAGAGCTTTCAGCTAGCAAGTGCAAACCTGTTTCCAAATGAATGAAGCTCTGTCCATTTTCAAACATACAACCAACTTAAACAACAATTCAACAAATCAAGCAGGAAGATTTAAAGGAAAATCAAGTTAGCAGCACCCAGAATTGTTCTCTGTTTCAACAGCAATATTAGGTGAGTAAACATCAAATTTTGAAGCTTTAAGTTGATTTAAAATAGTTCTGGATTTATTGATAATATGGTTTACATATATTATGTTATGGTATAAACAAAATGTTGTGGTGCTCTGTATATTGTTACAGGTTACATATTTCTTTCCAAAACTCAAATCTTTGTTCATCAAGTTAGTGTAAAACTTTCAATTTCAACCAAAATAAGTTTTTTAACACTTAAACAAAGTTTTTCAAGGCTGGCTAAACATGTTAGTGGGTTTTTTTTACTGGAAGCCTTGTTTACAGAAAATCAAGCAATAGATTGATAAATCCAATTGTTATAAAAAGTTAATTCAAGGTTATATCTTGAATTCTTATTGAAATCTATGATTTTTAAAAACAAAACGAAGATTTTTAGTTCGTTATTATAGGAGCAGTTTGTATTTGAAATAAATTTGCATTTCTTTCGTTCTCAGGCTACTGAATCATTAGTAAATGTTGAAATTTGTTTTGGAACTAGTATGAACATCTATGATGTTAGGAAAATTATTGAATAATTTTTCAAATTCATGAATTTGTCGAACGAATCTATTTTAGGGTTTAAGGTCAGTTTTGTTAAGTGTTAAGAAAAGGGGTGTGCTCGACCTCAATACGTGATCGAGTTACATGGAACTCTGGTGGAGGGTTGCTTAACGTGTCGGCATGGTGTGGCCGAAGATGGGGCGCCTTTGGTGATCGGTGTCGACTGGACGAAGTGACAAGTGGTCGGGGCACTTTGTTCTGATGGTTTGAAATCACTCGATTTTGATTTCTAGATGGGTCGTGGAATCTGGGTAGAAGAATAGGACGTGATGATCATTAGCGACTCAGTGGGGAACGGGAGGTTGGTCGGAGGCGGTCGGTTTTGCTGTGCACGTGCACATGACCGGAATGTCAGGTGATTTCCGATGGGTGGTTTTTCAAGCTTGGCGTCGGGTTCGTGCTCGAGTTTCACTCGAGAATAACTCGAAGCAAGTGAAGTATGGGCAACTGAAGTTTGGCTTGGGAAACTTAGAGATCGGCCTGGATTTGAGAGTTTTGTGTAAACAGTTTTTTTTGTTAAAAATTTTTGACCAAATTTTATAAATCTTAATTGAAACTTCAAAGCAAACAGCAAGGCTTCAAGTCCAATATTTGAACAAGTTTCAAGCCTAAGATTTTAAATCAAATGGTTTTGAAATTAAGTTGTTTGTTTGAAATTTTTATATAATGTTTTAATTATTTATTTATACTGCTAAGTGATTTTCAACAATGATTAATAATGATTAAGAAATCAATTAAGATGATGGATTATCCTAAGTTAATTAAAGTAATTAAGGATAAATAAATTACTGCATATGATAATCAAGGCAATTAATATGATTACTTGTTAAATATGGTTAAATTAAGAAGAAAAACTAAATTATGGAAATAATTAGAGGATCATTACTTTATGGAAGTAATTCAATGGAAATAAGTAAGAATAGATAAATCAGAGTAATAAATCAAAGGATTAATTAATTAAGGAGTTAATTAATTAAGGAAGGAAATCACAAGATGGTTAATTGCTATTTATGACTAATTAATGTTAATTAATAAGTGTGATTAATTAAAGATTTATTATTTAATTAACTTGAAAGATGATTAATTAATGAAGTAAGTAGAGGATCATTTAATAAATATAATTAATCAAGGAGGATTAATTAAGATGGATAATTAAAGGATGATTAATTAATTGGTTTGTAATTAATTAATGTTAAGTAAAGGTAATCTAAGTGATTTAAGTTAGTAATTAATTTAATTAGAGATAAATTAAATTCATTTTGGAAGTGATAAATCTTGCTTATGAATGATTGAATGATGCTAAATGCCTTGAATTGGTTGATATCTCTGATATGAAATGTTTTGTGATATGCTATGTTTGGTTTGAACTGTGATAATCTTTCGATGATGAATGACTATGTAAAAGTTGGTATCCTATATTTAAAATTGAATTGTTTTCACTTGAATAACTTGGGTTAAGGTGTCATTGGATTCGAAGAGACCAGGGTCGGGTATTTGTAAATACCCGAAACCACTTCGATTTGGAATCTACAATACTTCTTTATAAATATGATATGTGAAATCAATAGGATAGGATGGAATAAAATGGACCTTTGAAACTAAGTAAGAATACTTAGAGTTTTATTTGTGAAAATAAGTGTTGACTATTACAAGTTATGATCTCGTTGTAAGGTACGAGTTACCCGGGGTTTTAATGAGTTCTATGCATTGGTATTTCATATTTTGGATTTACTCACGCTGGTTTCCAGCCTGACCGGGTGTTACTTTGATGTAATGCTCAGGTCAGACCGAGTATTACAGATTTTCAGGTAAGGACGTTTTGGAGCTCAGGAGACGAGCTAGATGGCAGGAACGTATGGAGTGTATTCTGCTGTGATATATTGTAGTTTGTCTGGGACATGTTGATTGTATCTGTCCAGTGTTTGTGTATATGTTGTAACTCTGATGTATTTAAATGTAATCAACTGATACAGTATTCCTTTGTAAACTGTTATTATTTGATATTATATTTTGATCCGCTGCAATTGTGAGGTTCTGTGTTTTGTTTTCTGTTTCTTCTTCTTCTATCTCTTTCTTCTTTTCTTAACTATCTGGAATTTTCGGGTTCGGAAATTCCGGGTCGTTACAATCTTTCTATCACCCATAAGGTGATCAAGTTATTTCATTAACTCTAAACCCTTTAAAATACTTGATTAATTATTTGAAAAACATTCACAAAAGTTTTGGGAAGAAAAACCCAAGTTTTATAAACAATTTCCTTTTAACCATTTATTTTAAACTCCTTCAAAATAATTTTATAACTTCCAAATCACCTTCAAAATACTTAATTATTCAGTTGAAATGCTTATTTAAAAGATTGGGGGAGAATAATTAAGGTAAACCTAGATTTTCAAGAGTTAATCAAACCATCGATAAAAATCGTCGTGAACAGTGTTTTTAAAGCTTCTTTGATCAAACCATGTTTTCCATTTCATATAAGTCTATTTTTATAACTTAAATCCCTTTATAACATTTTAACATATTTATGGAATTTATTTCATATTTTTAAAGATTAAAAATATCCATTTTAAAAGAATTTATCACTTTGGTTTTCGAACTACCAAACCACGACGTTTAACCCAAGGGTCCAAAAAATCCTTATTCCAAAGAATTCCGACTTATTATCCACCCTGCACATTTGTTTAACGTTTTGGGTCACGAAATCGTGAACTACCGAAATGTGATGGCTTATTTTGACTCTAATTTCATGTTTTCAAAACTTTTCCGAAATGAGTTTTAATATTTATAAAACATTTATAAACCATTTTTTATTCATGTTTAAAGAGGTTTCACTTTGCTGTAACACTTTTATAATTCATAATTCGACGTATATTTACTGTGAATTATTTCTACCATCAAGCAAACATATTATCGCATCCAAAATATGATGATCAAACATAGAAAACAAGAATAACAAACATATCATATCATCATATCATTTATAAAATAAATTAGTAGAGTTTCTCACTTTTATATGACATATTTAACCATATATCACTATTTACTTCTTTAGAACCCATCAAGCATCATTAATTGACCAACCAAACATCATAACCATTTTTAATAGTGATGCTAACTTATTTAAAATAATTTCATAATTAATTTATAATTGTAATAAGTATTTTTAATCGAGTAATATCCACTCCGCCAAACTTTTTCCGAAGCTTCCTAAATAGACTCCGACGGCTCTCCGGCAGCATTTCTCTCAACTATCTTCACTTTGGAGCTTCTCGAACTCCCTTCTTTCTTCTTACACGCTTGGCCATGACCCTCCTGAGGGTGTTAGCTCAGCCAAGGGTGAATGGTGGTGGTGGCCATAGGTTTATGATGGGTAAAGGAGGAGAATGAACTTGCTTTCTAGGTGGATCGACTTTATTTACATATGGAACTATTTTACTTTTTTTTTGCCATTATTTTTTCATAACTTCCTCATGACTTTGGAAATCCATTAAAGAGCATTAAGGAGCTCAAGAAGAAGGAAGAAGAAGAGAATTGGTTTGAGAATAAGTGAAGGGGTAGGGTGCTATTTATAGGCAAAGTTTGTAAAATATCTACAAAACATCATCATTAACCACAACCTCACCCATGTACACCCCCACACCCTATACACATCCAAACCCACCACCCTACCATGTGTCATCCCATGTGCTTATAAGTGATGGTGAGTTTTATTTTGTTTTTCTTAGAAAATATCTAGATTTTTATATTTTTACCTTAAGTAAAATAGTAAATGTTAATGGTAATTATATATGTAAATGTTTGTGTATACATGTGCATGTACATAGGTGTCTATATGTTAGTTTTGGCAAACCAAGTTGTAATGTTTCGATACAACTTCTATTCGTCAAACCGTTGTGAATTCAGAATCCGAATTCTGATCATATTTTCATTTTTTGATCAAACTATTTATTTATATAAACAAAACTTGAAAATAAATTTCTTATGATCTTTAAATAATAAAAACAAAGATTATTTAGGCTATAAAACCATATTAAATAATATTAAAATCCATTTATAAAAATACGATGTCAATCTACCAAAATGCGACGAAGTTTATATATTTTAATAAAACAAGTTTATATATTTTTAAAACTATTATAAATTAGTTATTATAATTATATAATATTTAAAATGTATTATTCATCATTTAAAAAAAGTTCTCTAAAATATTTAAACTTAATTTAAAATTCCAGAAAATATATAAAAGTGATGACATCCCTGATGATGTCATAAAGACATTTTATTTCCAAAAAATAAAATAAATTATTTTGTTACATATTCTTGCTTAAATGGAGAAATAAGTGTATGTAAAAATAATCGTTCATGACTTTTGATGGTTAAAAAGTTTTTTATTACTAAAACGATTTTCAGTCATTTTATCGATATTTTTTGAAAGGATATATTTCTGTAAACATTTTTCCAAAACAAAATCTCCATTATTATTATAATATAAAACATGATTATTTATGTTTAATAAACCTATATTTGAATATTTAAAATTAATTAAATATTCCAAATCCAATTGATAAAATAATGGGTTGTTACATCCTTCCCCCTTAAAAGAAATTCGTCCTTGAAATTTAACCAAAACCCAAAAGAGTATACCTAAAATATTATCTTTAAAATCAATTCCATATGATATACCCAGATCATCCGTATGCAATATCGGATTTGATCTTCTACTTAGATACACAACTTTATTTCCGAACTAATATTGATCCCTAGATCCTCTAGTGTGAACCCTGAGGCTTCTTGATCAGAAACCCTCGCTTCCCTTACATAGCTCTCAACTATGATAGAAAACGCAAGTATCCAACCATAAATCCTCATCAATGTTCATCATCAAGAATCGAGTGATAAATCCTTTTTCGGACTAGTGTAAACACCTCAAAGTTCCGTACTCGAATCTTAGGTCAAAATCGTACGAAGAAATGATCTATGTACCTCATACGTACTTATTAACCTTCCTAATTTTTTATGAAAACATTTTATTAAACTTTCATCTTTTATTCAAGCTTTTATATAAAGATTCTTCTTTATATATAATCACTTGAAAAAAATTTATTCACCAAAAATTTCTATCTTCTTTCTAAAGAAACCATTTCAATTTTAACACTTAGAAAATACCTCTATATACTTATAATAATCTTTGAGGAAAGCTTCATATTTTCCAAAACATACTTTATTGGGTCAAAATGAATGTTGCGTAAAATATCATTATGACAACCCAAAACACTAGTGTAGGGATCTGATTAATTATACTTAATATTAATTTTCGATGTTGAACTTAAACTATTTATTAGTTAATAATAAAGCCGATCAAGTTGGGTATCGTTACCTCTCAGACCTTGAATGGACAACATTCTTTACTTAAAATAGATATAAGTTATCCACCTCGAATCTTAACATCAAATATAGGATATGTATAAATCCCGTATACTGTTTAAAATATCTGCTTTTGAAAATCACTTACTATAAAAACAGTGTTATAGTCAATGTCTTCCTCACTTTCCTGAAAACATTTATTTACGACAATAATGTCAAAATCCATGTCTTCTTCCACTTAATCCTTTTTTCAAAGTTATTTATGAAATTTTTTCATAAAATCCCATCCAAATGTTTTAAACTTTTTTGTATATCCCAAATATTTTTAACCCTCATTTAGAAGATATCTTTAAAAGCTGTTCTTCTTATTTAAATATTCTTATTTTTTAAGTTTCATAAAAACACAACTTTTAATAAAATAGGCTTTACTAAAATCTTCTACCAAGTTTAATTTATATTTCATTTATCAAAGCACTTATTTGTCAAAACACTCATTTTTTGAATCAACTTTCATAAGAATTCAAATACCAATTTTATTATTTCAAAATATCACTATATATCTTTTTATTCATAATAAACTCCTTATATTATAATATACTCCATTTAACCGATATTAAATGCAAACACATTGATATAAATTAACAATTACAAATTAATCTATCAGTTAATGATTCACATTATCTTTATAACTTTAGAAAGTTATATAGATCGAGTAATCCAAAAATGATACCAAGGAACAGGATACTACCAATAGTATCATATCTTCCCTTAACAAGAAGGGGAATACTTGAGAGAAGTGTTTACCATCCGAACGCATCTTCTGCCCATTTTCACTTACTTTCGAGCCACTCGAACTAGTTAATCATCAGATTCATTTCACAAACACTGGGATTTAAATTCTCAAAAATCTATTTATATAACACGTTTTATAAATCCAATTTATAAAATCACTTATTTTATAAAACATTTATAAAATCATTTATCTTGAATAAATTTCTTTAACCTTAAACCAATATTATTTACCGAACACCACATATGTAACAACCTGTAATTTGGCGTTAGTTATTTAATTAGTTAGTTATTTAATTAGGCTCCGAAAATGGAATTTAACCATGAAACTTGTACCATTATGTTCATGGCTAAATTTTGAGCAACTTTCATATTTGGAGTTTTGCGTTCGGAGTCAAAACGAAGAAGTTACGGACGAAAAATGAATTTGGAATGAAAATAATTAAATAAGAAGAAATTAAAGTTTTTATATTAATTGCCCAGGTCCACAGACCGACCTGTCATTGGGGACAGTCACCCCTAGCGGTCGACCAATGGCGACTTGGCGGCTCCAATAAACCTACGTCGCAATGGCCGGAATTTAATATATTTCCATCTAACGGTTCTGGTTGATTCTAGCCCCTATAAATACAGGACAAACCCTCCCCTCTCTTCTCATATTTTTATGGAGGCAGTAGTGAAGCTCTGCCATTTCTTCTTCTCCACTTTCTTTCTAAATTATAAATATAAGATATTTGTATTTATATTCATACAAATCGGAGAAGAGTAGAAATCTAATAAAAAAGAGAAGAGAAGAGAATCAACCATATGCGTATTTGAGGCAATATATATATATATATATGTGTGTGTGTGTGTGTGTGTGTGTGTGTTTGTATCTAGTTTCTCTCCCAATCCCAAATCTCTTCTCAGATCTGTAATTCTAATATAGGTATATATCCTTTTATACATATCTCTTAGATTAAAAAAGATTTGGTTGGAGATGAATCAAAGGTTCTACTTCAGATTTGGAGATGTAACAACCCGTGATTGCGGTTACCAAATAATAAATTAAAATTGGGATTTTAATTTGATTGGAGCTATTAATGATTTTTTTATGTGACTAATTTGTTCAAAAGTTAGTTATTTTGAATAAATTAATATTTTGGGCCTAAGTGTAAAATGAAGAATTTAATGGAAATTAATTAGGGTAAATGGAAATTTATAATATTGCAAAATTTTATATGTGTAAAATAATGCAATATTTGGATTGGGAATTTAATTTACAATTAAATTGCAAAACGGTGATTTTGGGCAATTTTGACTAAAATGTGTTTTGGAATAAATAGGGGTTAAATTGTAAGTTGGAAAATATTGTGATATAAAATTTTATAACTATAGCTAAATTATTTTGGTAACATATTTTAAAATTTTATGGGTAAATAATGTGTAGTTTATACTTAGAGAAATTAGCTAACTTGAGATATGGAACATATTCCAAGTCCTAATGGGTATTAGGCCCACTAACCCACTTCCATTAGCCTATAAACCATCTTTTACTCATTTGTTTCAGCCAACATCTTATTCCATAACCCCTTAAACCCTAGAGCAAAACACTAAATAATGGCCTCCAAACCTAGAGCAAAACTTCATTAATCTTCATCAAAGTCAAAGGGGTTTTAATCTAATCATTTGAAGGTAATAGCAATCACAAAACCCACCTCTAATCCATTGTTTAATTTCTGAAATTAATTTGTAATCCTCTTTTTTTTGTGCATTTAGATTGTAAAACTCTTTGATCTTCTTTTCATTGCTTGGGAAAGAGGTAATATATGCTAGTTGAAATTATAATTAGTTTATTGCTGTTAGTAAATTAGGCATATCTTATTCTTCTTAAATCGGAATTAAGATTTTCTTGATGTTCTGGAAAGCTTATTCTGTAGCCTATAACTTTTATGTTTTGAGATTTGCCTAATTTTGTGGTTTGAATGGTCGAAATCACGTTTGTTTGTCGCTGACCTGACAACAAACTACAGGGTTGATAAAATAAAAAGCTGAAATTGATTTGGCCATAAGTTACTCGTTTCTTATCCAAATCTAATAATTTTGGATGTTCTGGAAAGCATAGATTTAGAGCTAAAACTTTCATGTTTTGAGTTTCATGAAATTTCGAAGTTAATTTGGTCAAAACTGTGCATTCTTACTACTGTCCCGAGAGGACAACGACAGTGATATAGAATTTAGATCTGAGAATTGTTTTAGTCATGGAATTTTCATCCCCGATCGGAATTTGACGTTCTTGGTCATTCCGGAAAGCTTAGAAACTAAGATACAACTTTTATTTTATTCATCTTGTCAGAATTTGAAGTTTACTATGCCAAAATTGTGATTTTTCATCTCTGGTCTGTTAGTGCATAGCTACAGGCCTTAGTCTCTTTGCTCCCGTTGTTTTCAACGCAGAACCCCGACTTTGCGACGCCATCCCGGGCTTGTCCTTTATCGGATTTTATCGTTTTTGGTCTCGTTAAAAGATGAAGTCGAGATCTTCAACCTTGCAAAGTTTGGCTTAGATCTGGGTGCATTAGTTACTTCGTTTCTATTGCCGAAGTAGCACCCAGAAACTGTTTTACAATAGTGATCATTTTCAGTTATCGTCGGACCAACTTTGAAACATTGTCATTTCTTCGTTTTAAGTCGGAACTGAACGATTCTTATTGCATATCAAATTAGGAGTACTTTAATACGCTCCTGTAAATTTTCATCAAGATCTGAGTTCATGTGACCGTTCGACCATGTCGTCGAAGTGGGACCTTTGCACTGTTTTGACACAGTAGAGTTTTGTGATTTTTGTCCGACTTGGAGACAACGCCGTTTCTTCGTTTCAAGTCGGAATCGAGTAATTCTTTTTGCGTTCTGAAGTAGGAATGTCGGACTACGTTCCTACCAATTTTCATGCCAATCGGATTCAGTTTGCTGGTCCGAATAATTTTCCGAACTTGGGTTCGCGTCAGTTTTGGACTATTTTCCAACACTTGGAATATTTTCAGTGATTTTCTGGTTTTATCGGTTTCTTTGAGATTTGTCACTGGATTTCGTACACGGGCCTTATAAAAAGGTTTTAAAAGGATTTTTCACTCCGAAATGGCTTTCGAAATTATTATATAATATTATTTTAATTATTAAATTAATTACTCCATAATAGGAGAGTTTTCAAAGGCCGTTTTAAAGTGATTTCAAACCAATTATAAATCCGTTTTCCGTAATTATTTTCTACAATTAAATATCACACTCACACTTTAGCACTTCGAGCGAAGTGGAAAGGTGCTTAAACGGTTGGGAAAAACTCCGGCCTATGAAACCGTGTGTATTTCCTTTCCGGTTAATCCCAGACCTATTCGATTGATCGTTTTGGCCTTTCGGCCTAGTTTACCGATGACATGAGGTGAACTTTTTACTGCTTTGAGTGTGGAAGCTTACTATTGGTTAGTAAACCGTTTAGTGCGAACGTGGGGTATGGGACTCACGTTAACACTTTACGAGTTCCTTGCTAAAAGTTCGTGACACATTCCTTTTATTACCTTTGGGATAGTGTCTTCGGACTGTCTCCCTTAAAGGTATCGTTTTGGCATCTCTACTTAGATGGCCGTTATACATCTCTACTTAGATGTATCGTTTTTGGCATCTCTACATAGATGGCCGTTATACATCTCTACATAGATGTATCGTGTTTGGCATCTCTACTTAGATGGCCTGTTATACATCTCTACTTAGATGTATCGTTTTTGACATCTCTACTTAGATGTTTATGTTTTGGCATTTGTGCTTACGTTATGCCGATGATATGAGGCTTATTATACATCTCTACTTAGATGTTTTGTTTTGACATTTGTGCTTACGTTATGCCGATGATATGAGGCTTATTATACATCTCTACTTAGATGTTTTGTTTTGACATTTGTGACTATGTTATGCCAATGATACAAGGCTTGCTATACATCTCTACTTAGATGTTTATTTCTTCTCTATGTGAGAGTTTGTGGTCTATAGTACTATGTTATATATCGCCTCATTATCTATCATGTTTATCTCAGTTTATTAACTGATTGTTTGGCTAGCCTGACCCGAGTGTTTTTCGCTCGGGTCAGACCGAGTTGTTTCAGGTTAGGTCTCTGGACTTAGCTTTCTGTGCTTCCGCTTGGACATTATCTGCTATGCTGATAGATAGCTATTTATATTTGTCCACTATTTTGATACTCTGATTATTCAGTCTCTTATGTACATATCTTTGACTCACATGTGTGAGCGGTGGCTTTGTACCCACCTTTTTGATATTTGGATCTATATTGACGATATATTATACCTATGTTCTGTGACTGTTATGTGACTGCTCTATGATGATGATGTTATCATTTAGTATTATGTTTGTTCTGAACCTATTTTCCTTAGCCATTGTAATTTCGTTATAAATATCTATTGGATATGTCGAACCACTTGAAAAAAAAGCGATACCACATTTCGACGTATTTAGTAGATAATTATAGCTTGATTACATATGGTCGCTTCCATTATACTCTATTCTCTGTTCCAGCAGACGGTATTACTCCGTAATACTCTTTGTTAGAATGGGTCTCGGAGTGGGGCGTTACAGGAGATTTGGATCGCTTTTAAAAGGTGAGTGGGAATTTTATAAATTGTTATAACATGAAAATTATCCAGTTGGTGTTTATTTGATTTTTATGCCTAATTAGATAATTGTATGTTAGTTGTAGGCAATGGATTGAATATGATATGAATATTATAAATATCGCCCACATATTCTTGTTTATGAATTGATTTAGCATTGTATACAACCTGATCAAGAAATTTGTTCTAAAGTATGAATTTAGAATATTAATTTGAATGAAATTTATTCCAGATCTGAAATAGGTTGTATAATAATGTTATAAATTTGGATTATTACCCTAATTTTGTTAGAATATAAACTTTTCCATATTTAGAATTGTTGGAATTTAGATCTGTTTAATATTTGTAAATTAGTTCGATTTCTTTCCCTTGTAGAAAGATATAACGTTTGATCTAACAAGGAATATATGCAAATAGAAAGAAGAAGAGATGTGTAAAGTATGAATTCATTGTAGTTTACACTATCTATTTCAGTAATAAAAAGAAATGATTATTCCTTGTAATTTCAAATGATGCAATCTTTTATATTTTAAAGTTAAATATTCTATTTTGGACTAATTAATGGAAATTATAGCGGATAATATTTTTAGATATGATTCCAACAATTTAACATGAAAAAGTATATTCTAGTGAGGATATATAACTAGAATATATTTAATAAAAATGGAATAGATATAAAAGGTTACAAATTTGAAATTTGTAATCATACATAAATGTCTTAGGAAATGTCTGTTAGGATTTTATAGACAAATTGACATTTATGAGCATTAAACGGGGATTTATGGGTAGATATATATTTAAGGTAAATCTTATTACCTTAAATTAAAAGGGACTTAGTAAGTCCAACGTCTACCTAAGATATTATAAATAATGACTTAGAATGGTTAATTGGACTCAGTAGGTTAGTGATGCGAGTTCAGTGGAGTCACTTGATGGAAGATTGCCCTTCACTTTGAGGCACTAGTATTCGAGTGTACTTACTATGATATGAGATATCACTAATCCTAGGATCCGTGACGACTAGAGAGATTGGGCTTGCTTTCTTAATTGGAAAGTATTAAATGGTCCAAATTTGAAATTTGGAGCGGTAGGGGATATCTCCATAGAGGTTCGCTTCTGGTTTGAGGTCTTAAGTGGCTGAAGGGTCCGCCTCTCTCCTAAATGGAAGTATTAAGTAACCTAGCGAGATTCCAAATAAATAAATAAGGATGTCTCTATAAAGGGTTTACTTCAGTATGGAGGTCTTAAGTGTCTGTAGGGTCCACCTCCCTACCAAAAGAAGTAACCTAATGAGATGCCATATTCAAGCTGTAACGCCCCATCCCGAGACCCACATTAACAAAGAGTATTACTAGGTAATACTGTCTGCTAATGCGGAGAATAGGGCTGGTTAGGAGCGACCATCTATAGTCTTGTCTTAAATATCTATTGAATACGTCGATTAGTGCTTTATATTTTTTCCTTTCTCAAGTGGATCGACATATCCAATAAATGTTTGATACAAAACTATAGGTGGCTATAGGATCTATCAGAACAAAATACAACAACTCAAATGCATAACACATCACAGAACAACAAACAGATATATATATACATATATACTGATACATCCCAATACAATACAAATAATACATCATAAGTGGTATGACGACCACAATATACACACGAGTCAAAACAATATACATATCAGAGTAGCGACAAAAAGACTACAATAAAAAGGGCTAGTAGATAAGTCCATGCGGAAGCAGAATAGGCTAAGTCCATAAGGGTACCTAACCTGAAACACCTCGGTCTGACCCGAGTATAAAATACACGGGTCAGTCTAGCTAAACAAATCAGTTTAAGAGGATATATGGTAATATAAGCACAAGGTAAGGTGATAATCTACTCAAGTGAGAAGGAATAATTCAAGGGTATATGGTTACTTCACATGGCATAACTAAGTAGGTATAGTCATTTCAAAAAATAATTATAGAGTGAGAGTGGATATCTCGGGAAGGGTTCGCTTCAGGTTTGGGGTCTTAAGTGGCTATAAATTCCTCCTATTTCCTATAAAAGAAGTATTAAGTAAGCCAATAAGATTTCCAAGCAATGACAGTTAGATAATACCATTGAGGAGCACGCTTTTGAAAGTAGGTCTTAAATGACGGGGTCTGCCTATTTTCCACTGGGAAGTATTAAGTGGCTTAGGTACGGTCTCTTCCATTACTAAAGCCGTAATAATAATAGTACTATTTAGGAGCATGCCTTGGGGATAAATCTTAAATGATGGGGTCTGCCTTAGTTAATGTAACGACCCGTGAATTTTTAACTGTTTTAATAATGTAATTAATTGAAATTTTGAGAAATTTTAAACAATAAAATTTTGAAATATAAATTTGACATTTGGAATACGTCTAATTAAACATAGCAACTGGTAAATTTTCATCAGATAATATGAAAGTTTATTTTCTTGTGTAATTTTATTTAAATTTAAGTCAGTTAAATTTGATGATAATAAAATGTTTTTCAAATCTGAATATTTTTACATAACAAATTTGTAAATCATCTTCTGAGTGAGACGTCATCTTTCGTTTCTCCAAATTTGGACTTCTATTGCTCCGTTCATCTTACTTCTGACATTTGTGCAGCATTTCGATACCGATATCGACTTTTGATCGGATGATCATACCACTGATATCTATATACCATTTTGATAGTCTCGTTGTGCTGATCTCTGCGGTATATTCAACTCTGTGTTTTGGAGCACGATACTTAGCGGGACACGTGAAACGGTAGCCATATCGATATCGATTTTGTACCGTTTGTCTTCCCGTGACCTTTCAGCCATCTGCCTTTTTCTATTCCCAAGTAACTTCTAACCTTTACCATTCTTACCTGTTCATCATTATTTGTTGCTTGTATCTTTTCATTTTATTTGCCGTAAACAAAGTAAAAGTAACATTTCTGCCAGAAGACAACACGCCATTCTTTTTTTCTCTCATCCCTTGCCTGCACGTTCTCTCTTCTTCCACCACCATTATTTTCTTCCATTCTTGTCATTTTTCTCCACATCAATACACACATCGCCAACATCGATCTCCCCTCCGCACGTCGACCTCTCTCCTCTGCCCGAGCTCCGACCATCACCTTCACCTTCAACTCGCGGCCGAGCACAGCCTTGCTCCGCCCGCGACAGTGCCTCCACCGGCAAGCCTGTGCCGCCACTGCCCAATCTATTCCCGACCCTTCTCGCATCGTCGGCACCTCCACTCACGACCGACCGCATCCTCCAGCCTTCTACAACCCGAACCCGAGCACAGCCATGGCCTCACCCCTCCTTCCAGCGAGTACCCAGGCATGCTTGCTGCTCCTTCTCTCTTATATTAGTAATCGAGATAGTAAGGTATTTTATATTATTATGGATAGTGTATATATATGTTTATATATATATAAATATATAATATGTAACTAACCTATATTATTGAGGTTTACATGAAAGTGATAAATTTGGGTTTTTGTTTTATAATTTCTATTATAGTTTTATATGCGTATGATCTATTAGGACATCTATTTTAAATTATAAGAGGTTTGTACTGCATATGTTATTTATATACTGTTTGTATAAATATATGTTACGTTTGGTTTATATACACATATATTATACCCGATATTTGACTTCTTCCATTATACACTTTCTTATTTATAGTTTAACTTGAGTATTGAATTTTACTTATATACATTATAAGATGTATATACATCGCATATATGACTGTTTCCATTTTTTTTCTGCATGTTCATAATGGGCTTATATTTTTCTACAGTCTTTGGTTACTGTATGTCTAACAGTGAATATAGTTACAGTATATATATATATATATATATATATATATGATGCCAGAAGATGGATGCATATCAATGTCCATGTATGTGTTTGTACTGTTTGTTAGTCACGTATAATATGGATTTGAATTACTAGTTGGGTATATATATATATATATATCCTATTTTATCATATATAAGATACTAGTTATAAGCATTTGAGTCCCGTGTCTGTTTTTTTATAAAGTATATAAAGTCATATCAGTAGGTATATATTAGTCTATTTATACAGTAAGTATATTTGTGCATAACTGCATTCACATAATGTCTGCATATACATGTATATATTTTTATTCGAGTTATCTAAAATAGTTGGTATAGTTGTTAGTGATTTTAATGTATAAGGTAAACCATAAGATCCGTGATAAGCTTATATAATCTGATATATAAAGTTATACATCTGCATAATATTTTGCTATGTACATGAGTATAAGCCATATTTAACCTGTATGTAAGTTTGTGTATATGTGTACATACCTTTGTCTATATACATATGCATGAGCCGTTGGGTTATTTTATAAGTATAATAGTTTAGATTTATAAATCTTCTATGTACTGTATGATGTAATGTGGTTGTATAAATATATTTTACAACTTACATTTCTAAAGTATATAAAAAGTTTAATTGTCATGTAATATAAAATGTATTCATTCGGGTGATTTTGAAAATGAATATATATAAAAAAAACTTATTGTTAGTTTAAATATCGGTTCTAAATATATATATATATAGATATAGATTTTAAGTTGCTGTGTGTAAAATTTAATGGATTTTTAATTATAGATGTTTTAAGAATAATGGTTTTATCATATATATATTATTTTAATATGTCTTGAATTAAAATATTGATTTTAAGGAAAATTTATAATACATATATATATATTTACGATTCATATCAAACTGATTGATTTTTCTCATCAATTCCCGTTATCAGCTTTGTTCGTTGAATTCGTGCCAATCTTGCCTTGCTTTGGAAATCGTCATTTGGATTGGTCAATTTCGCAATTCAAATTGTTGCCCATTGTATTGTCTATCTTCTCTCTAGCCTCGAAAGGTGAGCAATCACTCATGATTAATGTTCTTATATTTATTAAATTTGATTTCAATTGAAACGACAATTGAAATATGCTGTTGTTAGTTATTTACATTGCTATATATATGCTATGATCTGTACCTGTTCACCTGTGACATCTGACACCATTATCTGCTATTTATATTGATGATATATGCATGTTATGTTATTATCATATCTGTTATCATTCTACATGTTCCCTGTTAGTATAGAATTCCCTATGGGTTGAAATGATACATACTCGAACGATCTGTAGAATAAGGGAAAATCGTTATGGGTTGAAATGATAAACCCAAGCGATTTTCATTGAATTGAATTTGGGATTGCGGGTTGAAAAGATATATACTCGTATATATATATATAAATTACGGATTGAAATGATAAATATCCGTATCACTTGACCATAGGATAGAAAATTATATACAGACACCGTTGGTCAATATATAAATATTTTGAAAATGATTTCTGTGACGCCCCACCACTATACCCTCGCTAGACAAGAACATTACGAAGTAATGCTGTCAACTAGCACGGAGAATAAGGCTGTTGAGGAGCGACCATCCATGTAACTCCTTTGTGCGAGCACCGATATGTCAGTTCGAAAAGCATGCATTTCATTTAAGGAGGAAATCCAACATACCGACACATGCTCAAAGCTATCATACGGTGGCTATATAATCTTCGGAAACAAATATAGAAAAAAAAACAAAACACAATCAGTCACAAACATCCATATCACAAAGGCAGAATAAAGATATGAATATATATATATATATAACACATGAAAGTGTACATCAGAGTAGTGGTCAGAAAGATCCACGATAATACAAAAGAATAGCAACACGTGCTATACAAAAGAATAAGTACACAACATAGAGTCTATATCTCAAAGGTGTACATCCAAAAACTACTAATCTAAGTAGTTAGCCAAAAGTCAAAATAATCCTGAAGAGGAGTCAAGCAGAAGCACCTGTAACATCTCGGTTTGACCCGATTATTATTTATAAGAAAATAATAAACGGATCAGTCTATCTATAAATATCAGATGATAAGGTATAGAATGAATGACATGACATGAACGTGTAATAATAGTAAAGGGCATACTACTATAAGTATGCAATTGATAATTAACAAGAGATTAATCAATATCACAAGAATCTTCTCAAAGATAAAATAGGGTATCATACCCTAAACTTGTATTCATAACAAGTCAATGACGCACAAATTCACCAATGCACAAAAATTGATATCATATCAATGAAAATCATGAAAATTGGTGAAGCATAAATTCCAGAAATCAACACACGAAATCCAGAACAAATCCCAGAAATCAACACACGAAATCCAGAAATCACAAAAAGGAGGAAGTCCGAACACACGGACGAGAAGCTATCTCATGGAAGCTATCCATTTAATTTTTTGAACACACGAATGGCCCGAAGGCCATGGGGAGCTACCCCATATATGTGATGGCGAAACATCACACAAGCGGGGTCTAGTCTCCCTCGCAGACAAAGAGACATCGCTCAATCGCTAGTCTAAATCACAAAAATGATCGTCATGATCATCAAGAAGTGTCAACCACACTAAGCTAGTAAATATATGAGTTTAGCTTCATGTCCCATAACCACTTGCTTAACTTAAATATTTACGAACAAACTGTAGATCTTCACTAGAAAATTGTCACAAAGGGGTTCAATCGAACAAGTCCAAGAGCTAACCAATGAAGTAAACGTGAGCGTTTCATACCACTCGTTTTACTAAGTCGTTTAATTCGATTTCTCATCCGAGTGAAGTAAAGGCTTGTATATACTAATAGGTTGGAAAACGGTTTAGGAAAAAGAGCTTTGTAAATCGCTTTGATGAAAGAGTTTGGATATTTACTACTAGTATTGAAACCTTCATATTTTTAAAGTGACAAATTAAAAAGCGATTGTTGAAACAAATCGAATCACAAAAGTTCACATACGAAGACGTGAGAAAAATCCAAGAAATTCGATTCCAAATCCATCAAAGTAGAAATGCAGACAAAACTGCACGGCCTACGACCTAGGAAAGTCTTCGACCTAATGTGGCCGACCCAAAGTGCAAGCGACCTAAGACAGAAGGTGGTGCGGCCTATCGAGTTGCGCGACCTAACAGTGTGGCGCGACCTAAGGCCTTACGACCTAAGGGAAACAAAATGAGGTCTAACGACCTAAGGGGTATAGGGTCGAGCGACCTAATGGATGCGACCTAGGGGTCTAAGGGGTCAAGCGACCTAGTGGTTGCGACCTAGAGGTGTTCGCGAGTTAGCATTAAACAAGGCCAACGACCTAGTAGAAAACAAGGTCTAACGACCTAACACCAAAGTGCCGAGCGACCTAACGAGGTACCATCCCAAGCGACCTAACGACCTAGAGTGTTGAGCGACCTAGCGGCACAATGCCAAGTGACCTAGCGACTTAAATACTCGCGACCTAGCGAGTGAATCAGCCGAGCGACCTAAGGATTTAACACGCGAGCGACCTAAGGGTTTAACACGCGAGCGACCTATGGGTTTAACACGCGAGTGACCTATGGTTTTTAACACGCGAGCGACCTATGGTTTTAGCACACGAGCGACCTAACGAGAGAAGGCCCAGCGACCTAAAGTGATGCGCGTCCTACGACCTAGCATGGTCGAGCGACCTAGAGCTGCCTTGTGATATAAGGTCGGAAACGACCTAAGGAGATGCGACCTATAGCCAGCGTGACTTTTCCATGCGAACGACCTATCGAGGCCAGAGCGACCTAGGGCCAGATTTTGCCAAAAACACTGAAAGTTGAGTTTCTCACCAAATCAATCCAAACCAAATGCAAACATTCATGCTAAAGTGATAGGAAGTCATTCCCAACAACCCAATGACAGTTATAGGCAAGATGTGAGATTAAAAATCTCACCTTTTCACTAAAATGGATGAAGATAAAGCTTGAAAGCAAGGAGAAGCAATCCAAAGCTTGAATCCAATATCTTCTACTTGAATTTGGAGTTGAATGTTGGTTTTGCAATTGAATTTGAGTTTTGAGTTTTAATTTCCCATTCCCTCCACCATTTTTGATGAAGCTTGGATGTTTTAGCAAAGAGTGAAGTTGTGAAGGGAAGAGGGTTGGGCTAAGCTAAAGAAGGTGCAGTCCAACCAAAGTCAAAGGCAGGAAAAAGTGACGAAAATTCCACTTACTCCAAACATATCGAAGTTTATACTTAAAAAGATCACAAACGTCATTTTGAACTCAATGGGGGTGGTCTCGAGTCCTAATTTGACCGTATGCAAAAAATAGCTTTTCGGACCAAAATCCGATTAACGATAAAATATTTAAATATAAAATCGATAAATATGCGGGTTGTTACAATTTCTTTGGTTTTGGAAAGAAATATATGGTTTTAATAAATATTGATTTTTAAGATTTATTAAAGTTGATTTATAATATGTTCACATACGAAGACGTGAGAAAAATCCAAGAAATTCGATTCCAAATCCATCAAAGTAGAAATGAAGACAAAACTGCACGGCCTACGACCTAGGAAAGTCTTCGACCTAATGTGGCCGACCCAAAGTGCAAGCGACCTAAGACAGAAGGTGGTGCGGCCTATCGAGTTGCGCGACCTAACAGTGTGGCGCGACCTAAGGCCTTACGACCTAAGGGAAACAAAATGAGGTCTAATGACCTAAGGGGTATAGGGTCGAGCGACCTAATGGATGCGACCTAGGGTTCTAAGGGGTCAAGCGACCTAGTGGTTGCGACCTAGAGGTGTTCGTGAGTTAGCATTAAACAAGGCCAACGACCTAGTAGAAAACAAGGTCTAACGACCTAACACCAAAGTGCCGAGCGACCTAACGAGGTACCATCCCAAGCGACCTAACGACCTAGAGTGTTGAGCGACCTAGCGGCACAATGCCAAGCGACCTAGCGACTTAAATACTCGCGACCTAGCGAGTGAATCGGCCGAGCGGCCTAAGGATTTAACACGCGAGCGACCTAACGAGAGAAGGCCCAGCGACCTAAAGTGATGCGCGTCCTACGACCTAGCAGGGTCGAGCGACCTAGAGCCGCCTTGTGATATAAGGTCGGAAACGACCTAAGGAGATGCGACCTATAGCCAGTGTGACTTTTCCACGCGAACGACCTATCGAGGCAAAAGCGACCTAGGGCCAGATTTTGCCAAAAACACTGAAAGTTGAGTTTCTCACCAAATCAATCCAAACCAAATGCAAACATTCATGCTAAAGTGATAGGAAGTCATTCCCAACAACCCAATGACAGTTATAGGCAAGATGTGAGATTAAAAATCTCACCTTTTCACTAAAATGGATGAAGATAAAGCTTGAAAGCAAGGAGAAGCAATCCAAAGCTTGAATCCAATATCTTCTACTTGAATTTGGAGTTGAATGTTGGTTTTGCAATTGAATTTGAGTTTGGAGTTTTAATTTCCCATTCCCTCCACCATTTTTGATGAAGCTTGGATGTTTTAGCAAGAGTGAAGTTGTGAAGGGAAGAGGGTTGGGCTGAGCTAAAGAAGGTGCAGTCCAACCAAAGTCAAAGGCGGGAAAAAGTGACGAAAATTCCACTTACTCCAAACATATCGAAGTTTATACTTAAAAAGATCGTAAACATCATTTTGAACTCAATGGGGGTGGTCTCGAGTCCTAATTTGACCATATGCAAAAAGTAGCTTTTCGGACCAAAATCCGATTAACGATAAAATATTTAAATATAAAATCGATAAATATGCGGGTTGTTATAGACTCCCCTCCTTAAAGAAATTGCGTCCACACAATATATATGATGGAAAAGTAAAAAGTAACAACCGAAAAAGCATTTTAACATAAAAGAAACTTGAAATAAGAAGTTTACCTCAAAGAGCATGAGAAAGTAATTCCGGATGTGTACGCTCGATGAATTCCCTGGTTTCCCAAGAGCAATCCTTAGGATTTGAGGACCATTGAACTTTAACAAGCGGGACATCTTTATTTCGAAGGCGTTTAACCTCCGAAGCAATAATTCGAATAGGTTGCTGCTCATAAGTTAAGTTAAGCGAAACTTCAATCTCTTCAACAACACCAGGCTCAAGAATAGCATCAGAATCTCGAAGGCACTTCCGTAATTGAGAAACGTGAAACTCGTCATGCATAGCTGAAAACTGAGCCGGTAATGAAAGGCGATAAGCCATAGAACCAATACGTTCGGTGATAGGAAATGGCCCAATATATCGAGGCGCTAACTTTCCCGATCTACTGAAACGTACAACACCCTTCATAGGTGAAACACGAACAAATACAAGATCACCAACAGAAAATTCTAATTTTCTTCTTCGATTATCGGTATAGGATTTTTGTCTACTATGAGCTTCTTTCATCCTATGACGAATAAGTTCAATCTTTTCTGTGGAATCACGAATAAAATCTGGGCCTAAAACCAGCCTCTCACCGGCCTCAAGCCAACATAAAGGAGATCGGCATGGCCTCCCATAGAGTGCCTCGAAAGGTGCCATACCAATACTAGCTTGAAAGCTGTTATTATAGGAAAATTCAACAAGTGAAATATGATCTTCCCAACTTCCACCGAAATCAAGCACACAAGAACGAAGAAGATCTTCAAGAGTTTGATTCACACGCTCAGTTTGTCCATCGGACTGGGGGTGATAAGTGGTGCTAAAATTAAGCTTTGTTCCCAAAGCTTTTTGAAGACTCCTCCAGAATCCACTAGTAAACAATGGATCACGATCATTAACAATGGAAGTAGGGACTCCATGTAATTTAACAATTTCTTTGATAAAGAGTTTGGCCAGAAGAGGAACGGTTTGGTTTGACCGAACAGGAATAAAATAGGCAGATTTAGTAAGTCTATCAACGATCACCCATAAGCTATCATGACCTGAACGAGAACGGGGAAGGCCATCAATAAAATCCATGGAAATTTGATCCTACTTCCAAACTGGAATTTCCAATGGTTGCAATAACCCACCTGGCCTTTGATGTTCAGCCTTAACAAGTTGGCAAGTCATGCAACACTTAACAAAGTTAGCGATATCAGATTTCATTCCCTCCCAGTAATAAAGTCGCTTCATATCTGCGTACATTTTACTACTACCGGGATGAATGGAATATTTGGAACGATGAGAATCTTTTAGAATATCTTTACGAAGATCTCCAGTATCTGGTACGATAAGTCTACCAAATTTTCGAATACCGCCACGAAAATCAATATCAAAGTCTTTCAAACCTTCAATATCGGTTTTATCCTTAAGATTTTGGCCAAGCAAAGCCAATTCAGGATCTAGCTGTTGAGCTTCAAGAATGCGGTCTAAAAGAGAAGGACGAGCCTCAAGGCTACACAAAACAAGAGATGAACATAAATCGGAGACACGATCTCGAATTTCACAAGTGGATATAACCTCAAGATCCTTCCATTTAGATATCATCATGGAAACAACCGCTTGTTGCTTCCGACTAAGAGCATCGGCAACTCGATTTCCCTTTCCGGGAGTATAAAGAATATCAAGATCATAAGAAGCAAGGAATTCGAGCCAACGCCGTTGACGCAAATTTAGTTCCTTTTGAGAAAATAAATATTTCAAAGACTTATGATCAGTATAGAGAATAAATTTTTCTCCCAAAAGATAATGTCGCCAAATTCGAAGGGCGAAAATGATAGCCGCGAGTTCTAAATCATGTGTGGCATATCTAGTCTCAGCCGGCTTCAATTGCCTAGAAGCGTAAGCAATAACACGTTCTTTTTGCATAAGAACGGCTCCTAAACCAACGCGACTAGCATCGGTATAAACAACAAAATCTTGATTCCCTTCGGGAATAATAAGAATAGGAGCATCAGAAAGGAGTTCTTTTAATTCCTGGAAAGAAGCTTCACATTTGTCCGACCAAATGTATTTAACACCTTTCTTTGTTAAGCCAGTAAGAGGTACGGCAATTTTAGAAAAGTCTTTGATAAAACGACGGTAATAACCCGCCAATCCAAGGAAGCTACGGATTTCCGTGACACTCTCCGGTCTCTTCCAATTTTGAATCGCTTCAATCTTTGAAGGATCCACTGATATTCCAGATTCGGAAATAATATGACCGAGAAGCTTTACATTAGTTTGCCAAAAATGGCATTTAGAAAATTTTGCTTTTAACTGATTACTCCTAAGAGTTTCCAATACAATCCGAAGATGCTTTTCATGTTCCTCTTCGGTTTTAGAATACACAAGAATATCATCAATAAAGATGAGAACAAACCGATCGAGGAAATCTTTGAAAACTCGATTCATAAGGTCAACGAAATAAGCCAGAGCATTCGTTAAACCAAACGGCATAACTAGCCACTCATAAGATCCATAACGAGTACGGAAAGAAGTCAAAGGAATACTATTCTCTGCAATACGAAGCTGATGAAAACTGGTAGCCAAGTCCAATTGTGAAAAGACTCTAGCACCACTAAGCTGATCGAATAAATCATCAATCCGAGGCAAAGGATATTTATTCTTAATAGTTAGATCATTAAGCTTGCGGTAGTCGACGCAAAGTCTAAGTGTACCATCGGACTTACTTACAAAAATAGCTGAAGCTCCCCAAGGCGAGGAACTAGAGCGGATAAGTTGCTTCGTCTCCAATTCGGACAATTGTTTGCGCATCTCTTCATTCTCCTTGTTGGACATACGATAAGGAGGACGAGTAATAGGTTGAGCTCCAGGTATGAGATTAATTTTGAACTCAATTGCTCGCTTAGGTGGTAATCCTAAGACGGGCTCGAATATGTCGGAAAATTCACGAACGACGCGAATACGAGAAATGACATCCTCATCGTCAACATTATCATCATCACGAGGATTTAAAGAATATAAAGATGCTGCCATAGTGGAATCCGAATCTTTAAGAATAATAGAAACCTGCTTTACAGATTGTGGATGTCGGAGATAAACAGTCCGCTCAGGACATAGGATATGAGCTTCATAACGGTTAAGCCAATCCATACCCAAAATCATTCCAAAGCCCAAATAACGCATGACATGCAAATCGGCTAGGAAAGGAAAATCACACAAAATAATCTCCACATCTTTACAAAGTAAACTAATAGTTGCGGATCCACCAACTGGATTCGCAATTCTTAAAGATGTCATTAAAGCCACAACACTTAAAGAAAAAGTGTCTACAAGTTCCTTTGATATAAAAGAATGGGATGCACCCGTATCAAAGAGAACTCTGATAGTTTGATCATGAAATAAAATAATGCCATCAAGGACAGAATGAGACATACCTTGACCGCGAGATGTGTTGCCAGGGGCTTGAGCCACATTAAGCTTTCCCTCCTTCTTGCTTGGGAGCCTAGGGCATAGATGCATATAATGATCTGGACTTTTACAATAGCGACAAGAACGGGGCTTTGAACACTTGTTCGCAAAATGGCCCCTAGCGCCACAGTTGAAGCATTTCCCATCACTGGGGGGAAGTGTCTTTGCGGCAGGAGTTGCTTGTTTACCCTTTTTGCTGGGGTAAGGGCCTTTGAACTTGTTAGGCCTTTTCTTGTTGTTGAAGTTTGGTTTAGCAGCCACCACTTCAACATCACTGTCCTTATCAGCCTCTTCAAGACGAAGAGCGATATCTATGAGTTGATCGAAAGAAACTTCTAATTTTAGAAGTAATGGCTTCTTGAGATTCTTGTTTAAGCCATAAACAAATCTTTGATTCTTCTTCAATGGGGTGTTGATGTATTCATCCCCATATTTAGACAGTGACTCGAAGGATGCGACATAATCTATCATAGAGGATTCACCTTGAACAAGGTCTATGAAACAACGAGCCAAAGTCACTTTCTCTGCTTCTGGTATGAATTTTAATTCGAAGCGTTCCCGGAATTGCTCCCAGGAGAGATCTGCTTCATTAATTTCAGAAATAAGAAGTTCATACCAATCCAATGCTCTCTCTTGGAGCATACTGGAGGCCACCTGAACACAGTGAAGATCGATAAGATTCATGCGAGAAAAGATTCTATCGCACGTTCTTAACCAAGCTTGGACTTCAATAATGGTTTCAGAACCTTTGAACGGTCTCCCACCCAAGTTGGTATAATCGTTGCACAAACGTGCAAATCCAGACTTAGGGTGTGTAGGTTCCTGATTAGGACCAGCTGCCTGAGCATTCTTTACTAAATCAAGAAGCTGTTGGGTAGTCATAAAAACTCCATCCTGGGGAGTAACAGTAGATGGTCCAGCTCTGGGACGGCCCGGTCTAGACATTCTCTTCTTTAAGAAAGAGAGAAGAAGAAAAGTTATTTTCCAAATAAATATCAAGTAAATCTTGATAGATAAGACAAGGATACATAAAAGGAAATAGGATGAATCGGTACAAAGACTCGAATTACATCCTAAGGCACAACTCCTAAGTTGGAATTAGGACGACGATCCTTGTTAAGTTATTCTACATTGTTCCGAAGTTTGGCTCTGATACCAAGCTGTGACACCCCACCTCTATACCCTCACTAGACAAGAACATTACGAAGTAATGCTGTCAACTAGCACGGAGAATAAGGCTGTTGAGGAGCGACCATCCATGTAACTCCTTTGTGCGAGCACCGATATGTCAGTTCGAAAAGCATGCATTTCATTTAAGGAGGAAATCCGACATACCGACACATGCTCAAAGCTATCATACGGTGGCTATATAATCTTCGGAAACAAATATAGAAAAAAAAACAAAACACAATCAGTCACAAACATCCATATCACAAAGGCGGAATAAAGATATGAATATATATATATATAACACATGAAAGTGTACATCAGAGTAGTGGTCAGAAAGATCCACGATAATACAAAAGAATAGCAACACGTGCTATACAAAAGAATAAGTACTCAACATAGAGTCTATATCTCAAAGGTGTACATCCAAAAACTACTAATCTAAGTAGTTAGCCAAAAGTCAGAATAATCCTGAAGAGGAGTCAAGCAGAAGCACCTGTAACATCTCGGTCTGACCCGATTATTATTTATAAGAAAATAATAAACGGATCAGTCTATCTATAAATATCAGATGATAAGGTATAGAATGAATGACATGACATGAACATGTAATAACAGTAAAGGGCATACTACTATAAGTATGCAATTGATAATTAACAAGAGATTAATCAATATCACAAGAATCTTCTCAAAGATAAAATAGGGTATCATACCCTAAACTTGTATTCATAACAAGTCAATGACGCACAAATTCACCAATGCACAAAAATTGATATCATATCAATGAAAATCATGAAAATTGGTGAAGCATAAATTCCAAAAATCAACACACGAAATCCAGAACAAATCCCAGAAATCAACACACGAAATCCAGAAATCACAAAAAGGAGGAAGTCCGAACACACGGACGAGAAGCTATCTCATGGAAGCTATCCATTTAATTTTTTGAACACACGAATGGCCCGAAGGCCTTTGACACACGAATGGCCCGAAGGCCATGGGGCGCTACCCCATATATGTGATGGTGAAACATCACACAAGCGGGGTCTAGTCTCCCTCGCAGACAAAGAGACATCGCTCAATCGCTAGTCTAAATCACAAAAATGATCGTCATGATCATCAAGAAATGTCAACCACACTAAGCTAGTATATATATGAGTTTAGCTTCATGTCCCATAACCACTTGCTTAACTTAAATATTTACGAACAAACTGTAGATCTTCACTAGAAAATTGTCACAAAGGGGTTCAATCGAACAAGTCCAAGAGCTAACCGATGAAGTAAACGCGAGCGTTTCATACCACTCGTTTTACTAAGTCGTTTAATTCGATTTCTCATTCGAGTGAAGTAAAGGCTTGTATATACTAATAGGTTGGAAAACGGTTTAGGAAAAAGAGCTTTGTAAATCGCTTTGATGAAAGAGTTTGGATATTTACTACTAGTATTGAAACCTTCATATTTTTAAAGTGACAAATTACAAAGCGATTGTTGAAACAAATCGAATCACAAAAGTTCACATACGAAGACGTGAGAAAAATCCAAGAAATTCGATTCCAAATCCATCAAAGTAGAAATGCAGACAAAACTACATGGCCTACGACCTAGGAAAGTCTTCGACCTAATGTGGCCGACCCAAAGTGCAAGCGACCTAAGACAGAAGGTGGTGCGGCCTATCGAGTTGCGCGACCTAACAGTGTGGCGCGACCTAAGGCCTTAAGACCTAAGGGAAACAAAATGAGGTCTAACGACCTAAGGGGTATAGGGTCGAGCGACCTAATGGATGCGACCTAGGGTTCTAAGGGGTCAAGCGACCTAGTGGTTGCGACCTAGAGGTGTTCGCGAGTTAGCATTAAACAAGGCCAACGACCTAGTAGAAAACAAGGTCTAACGACCTAACACCAAAGTGCCGAGCGACCTAACGAGGTACCATCCCAAGCGACCTAACGACCTAGAGTGTTGAGCGACCTAGCGGCACAATGCCAAGTGACCTAGCGACTTAAATACTCACGACCTAGCGAGTGAATCGGCCGAGCGACCTAAGGATTTAACACGCGAGCGTCCTAAGGGTTTAACACGCGAGCGACCTATGGGTTTAACACGCGAGTGACCTATGGTTTTTAACACGCGAGCGACCTATGGTTTTAGCACACGAGCGACCTAACGAGAGAAGGCCCAGCGACCTAAAGTGATGCGCGTCCTACGACCTAGCAGGGTCGAGCGACCTAGAGCCGCCTTGTGATATAAGGTCGGAAACGACCTAAGGAGATGCCACCTATAGCCAGCGTGACTTTTCCACGCGAACGATCTATCGAGGCCAGAGCGACCTAGGGCCAGATTTTGCCAAAAACACTGAAAGTTGAGTTTCTCACCAAATCAATCCAAACCAAATGCAAACATTCATGCTAAAGTGATAGGAAATCATTCCCAACAACCCAATGACAGTTATAGGCAAGATGTGAGATTAAAAATCTCACCTTTTCACTAAAATGGATGAAGATAAAGCTTGAAAGCAAGGAGAAGCAATCCAAAGCTTGAATCCAATATCTTCTACTTGAATTTGGAGTTGAATGTTGGTTTTGCAATTGAATTTGAGTTTGGAGTTTTAATTTCCCATTCCCTCCACCATTTTTGATGAAGCTTGGATGTTTTAGCAAAGAGTGAAGTTGTGAAGGGAAGAGGGTTGGGCTGAGCTAAAGAAGGTGCAGTCCAACCAAAGTCAAAGGCGGGAAAAAGTGACGAAAATTCCACTTACTCCAAACATATCGAAGTTTATACTTAAAAAGATCGCAAACGTTATTTTGAACTCAATGGGGGTGGTCTTGAGTCCTAATTTGACCGTATGCAAAAAGTAGCTTTTCGAACCAAAATCCGATTAACGATAAAATATTTAAATATAAAATCGATAAATATGCGGGTTGTTACAATTTCTATGGTTTTGGAAAGAAATATATGGTTTTAGTAAATATTGATTTTTAAGATTTATTAAAGTTGATTTATAATATGTTTAAGTATTTATTTAAAATATATATATATTCAAATATAGAGTTTATAATGATTCAGGTTGGAAAGATAAATTAGAAATTGATTCGAAATTATATTTATTTAAGAATTATGCTTAAATAAGTTTGATTTGAAATTCATTAAAATTAAAATTTTAAAGATATGATTTTTAACTTGGATTTAATTAAAAATGACTTAAATGAATATTTCAAATTCATATAAATTTAAATGGGATATTTTGTTTATTTAAATTTGTAAATTGAACTTGTATTTAGATGTTATTGAAATGATTAAGTAAATATTTCAAAACTAAATAATAGTAAAGTGAATTTGATATATATATGAAATTATCGAATTTAGTTTTGAAAATGTTGAATATATTGACCTCGAAATATATTGAAATTTGAATGGATTATTAAGTGGTTCAAATCTGTATTTGGAATCGATATAATTTAAAATGGTAATTGAGAAACTGAATTGAGTTAAAATTTATAAATTGAGATTGAATTAAAAATTTGAATTTCGGAATTTAAGTTGATTTGGAATCGATTAGTGAAATTTGAGGAAGTTATTGTATTATATAAAGTATTTTAAAACTATATCTAAAACTATTTATATTTTACTTTAGAAATTATTTAATATAACTATTTTAATATAAATCATTTTTCAATATGAATTATTTTATTATAAACTATTTTAACTTATAACTATTTTATATAAACTATTTTTTTATTTTATAAACTATTTTATTATATATACTAAATTTTTTTATCTAAACTATTTAAGAGGAAAGTGTTATGAATTCCAAAATGATATGATTTCAAAGCTATGATTTCAAAATGTTATGAATTTCAAGGTTTTGATTTCCAAAGTGTTTTGATTTTAAAAGACTTATGATTTCGAAAGCGTTATAACTTTGGAAAGTGATATGATTTTGGAAATGGATATATTTGAAGTGAGAATGATATCGTATTGATTTGGTTTTTGAAATGAAAATGATATTTTGGTTTTGAAGTATAAACTATTTTGAAATGATCGTAGTGTTATAATAACGTTTGGTTGTTAAAGAGACCGGGATCAGATATGGGCATACTCTTTGTCGATACCGAAAACCACTTTAACAACTGTGTACGCGGTGGAGATTCCAGAATGATGTAGGATGGTGGCGACGATCCTAAAGGTATATTTACGTGAACCCAACTCCCGTGAGTTGGCATAAGGTGGCTAAAACAGGAGCGATTCCGGGCCAATGAGGTAGCTCCTCTTATCGGACACACTCCATCGTATGCCATTATATTACTTTGTGATTTATTTGGTGCGCACATTTGATTCGGGAGTCTGGCTTGAGGTGGGCGATTGCTATGGCTCTGCGTTACCACTAGTCCGGATGCGTAATTGGTATATCTACCCTGGAATTGCCTTGTTGTGCCGTGTCACCTACCCTACCGTGCTTTACTACGAGTTTGATTTGTGTCGTACCTATGGAGTATCCTCTGGTAGCCCCAGTTTACGGGGTATTACGGTACTATATAGACTATTGGCACTATAAAATGTGTTAAGGGGTATATGGGTAACGTTTTAATGCTATTTTTAATAGTTTATGTGATGACCCGGAATTTTAGCAATATTATTTTAATAAGTATTTAATCCATTTAAAATAAAATACAAGCTTTTATTTTATAAATAAATAAGATTTTTGGGCATTTACCCGTTATATGTGTATTGTAAAGGAAAATTTTGATTTGAAATTTAAAATAAAATCAAAAGTTCTATATTATTAATATTTAATATAATACATATAAAATGTAATCTAAATAATAATGTTTAAAATAAGTAATCCTATCAATATTAAACATAAATATAAAAACATAAGTATAGAACATAATTATAAAATATAAGATAAATAGAAATATAAAATATATAAATACAAACATATGTTATAAATCAAAGGTTTGAAAGTTAAAATTACAAATAGAATAAAAACTAAGAAACTATGTTAACAATAACTATAATAATTTTTCATATACATATAGGATAAGTTTAGAAAAGAAGACAAACTATTTACATAACCTGTATAACATATATGTATAATGCAAAGAGACAAATCATTCACTTAATATTCAAAAATATCTTTGTACACAAATGTAAATATCAGCAAACCATAATTTTGTAAACATATATGAAGACATGTTCATTAAATGCTAGCACACATTTGTCATTTCAAATTTACAAAAGAAATATTTCAAGTACAACTAAAAATCTCTTGTACCTGTATCATACTCAGCCTGTACACTCATAGGCAACCACCCTATATTGCACAATACCTTTTTCCTTCAGTTCTAAATACCAAACCAAGTCAAAAATTCTGAGATCAAAGAAAAATTATTGCAGCACACAATATATAACATATCAGCTACCAAAATAAGTTGTCAGCCACCAAACAAGAAAAAAAATCTCTGGTATATGGCACAAAATACATCACCCCATATTGTACAATAAAAATGTATATCCTATAAGCTTCTTCCCTATGTATAAACTCCCCATCTTTTCGTTCATTCAAGGCTAAGGCAATCTGAAAAAAATCATATTAGACTTTAACAACAAATTAAACTTAAACAACAATCTGCTTCAAAATTCAAACCAGAGATCAAGAGAGGTTTCCAACTTACAATTTCAAGCCTGTTCGAACATAAGAGGAACTCTGTTCATTTTTCTGGAATCAGGTGAGCAATACTCTTCTAAAAAAAAACTTAAGTCTTTGAATAAATCTGGTTGTAGGCTATGGTTCTAAATCAGATTATGATTGTTGTGAATTTCTTGGCATTTTTATTTGTGAATATGAATGAATGAATATCTGTCTTTGTATGCTGCTGTGTATTGTTGCATTTGCCAGGCTCCAGTTTAAATTAAAAACCTTTTCCTCATGAGCTAATCTATATTAGAGATTCAGTTTCGAACAAAATATGTTTTGTTGTAGTTAGGCTAAGGAATAAAAGTTTATTTAAGTCAAGTAACTTTGTAATATCTCTGGAAAGCAAAACAACAGGGCAAGTTGAATACAAGTGGGAATTTCGGATATCTTAATTTTGCAATTCAGGAATGTAAACTGGTTCCTTATTGAAAAACATGATTTTTAAATGAAAAATCAAAATTTTTAGTGATAGATTTTAGGTGCAGTTCTTGTTTGAACTAAAAATAAAATTTGGGATTTCCTATTGTTCTCATGGATCTGGGAGATTGGATCTTTCTGTGGTGATGGAGGAATGATCGGAGTTTGGGAAGAAATTGTCTGGAAGTCGATCAGAGCACGGGGGAGGTGGTGATTGCTCTATGAAATCTGCAACCCTAGTTTCTACTGGGTCGAGTGTTTTGATTAGTTGAGTTCCTCTGTTTGTTCGAGTGTAACCAAACTCAGGGAAATGGTGGTAGACGAGTCAATGATGGAGTAGCCGGAGTTGTAGACTCGCTGATGGCCGGAGAATCGTGAACGAGGTAGTTTTCAGGTTTGGAGGTGGTTGTTCCAGGTTTGGATAATGCGTTCGATTTTGATTTCGAGTCGTATGTGAGGATTTGATGGTCGTTGTTCGATCTGAGGGTGATCGGCGACTTGCTCAAGGCGGCGGCGGTAATCAGAGAGGGTCGGAGCCACCGTGCATATGCACGGTGCATTGTTTGAGTCTGGAGGTATTTTTTTTTCGGTTGTTGTAGAAATTTATACTCGAGTTTATCTCGAGTGGTTCGAGTGTTTGCTCGAAGTCTGGGTGTTTTTGGCTCGAAGTATTTTGCTCTGGCTCGGGCTAAAGGAAGGACAGGTTTAAAAACCTGTCAGTACTTTAAATTCTTTAAAATGAGGGTTAAAATTTAAAACAAGGATTTAAACTAAGATTGTTTAATCAGTTATAAGTATGAGTTCAACTGAGTTGTATCCTAGTTTTAAAATTTAATTCAGTTTATAAATTAAATTGCTTAATTTTGTTAAATTAATTTTGTATTCATTGGGAATCTTAAATTTAAAATGAGATTTAAAATGGAATTTGAAAGTAGATTTGAAAGTAAAATGTTTTAAATGTGTGTGAATGATAATTAATATTAATAAGGAAATATTTTATTCTTAAATTAAATAAAGACTTAATGATTGTGATACATTAAATTATTAAGATAATTAAACTGGGTAATTTATTGATTTAATTAATTAACGATTTGGATTAATTAAATTAGTAATTAGAAGTATAGATAATTAATTAAAGTTTAAGATTAATTATTTTAGGAATAATAAATTTGTAATTAAAAATCATTTATTAGATAAGATTAGCTTTTAAGTTAACGATTAAGAATTAATTAATGGAGTAATTAAGGATAAATTAAGATTGCCATTAAAACTTAATTAATTAATTAGATATTAATTAATTGGTAATTAAGATTAACTAATTTGAAATTAATAACCTCAACTTAATTTCTTATGAAAGAAATTAAGAGTTAATAATAGTTAATGTATGTCACTAACTTAAGATTATTTAACAATTAATTAATGTGATTTATTTTTAATAATAAATTTGATTAATTAATTAAGGATAATCATTTATGGAAATTGGTTAAGTATAATTACTTAATGAAAGTAATTAAAGAATTAATTACTCAATGTAATTAATTACGGATGATTGTTTAATGGAAGTAATTTGGGTTTAAACTACCTTGTGTAATAAATCAAGGGATTGAATAAGATAAAAAAAAGCAATTAGGTTAACTAATTCAGTAATTAAGGGAGGATCATTAATTAATGTGATTAATGATAGTAATTAAAGGTTTAATTGTTTAATAAATGTGATTAGTTGTGGATTTTGTAAGTGGTGAGCGAGTTACCCTAGGGTTCTAAGTAAATTTTATGCTTTAGTATCTTTTATTAGATGGGTTTACTCACGCTGGTTTCCAGCCTGACCCGGGTGTTACTTTGTTGTAATGCTCGGGTCAGACCAAGTATTACAGATTTTCAGGTAAGAACGTTCTGGGGCTCAGGAGGCGAGCTGGATGGCAGGATGTATGGAGTGTTTCCGCTGTGACTATTATTTCTGTTTATCTGGGACATGTTTGATTTGTATATGTCCATTGTTTATGTATATGATTATAACTCTGATGTAAATAAATGTAAATTGACAGATACAGTATTCTTTGTAAACTATTTATTTGATATTATATTTTGATCCGCTACGAATGTAAGAATCTGTGTTGTGTTTCTATTTCTTCTTCTTCTATCTCTTTCTTCGTTTTCTAACTATCTGGAATTTTCTGGATCGAAAATTCTGGGTCGTTACACTTGGTATCAGAGCGGAGGTTAAGCGAAAACCTTGGCTCTGGTGGGTGTACTCGTAAAGATAGGGTCAATAGTACCCTAGAATGAGTTGAGTGTGTGTGTATATATATATATATGAGAGCGTACTTGTTATTTTCATATATAAAGATTTTAAATGATTTTATATAAGAATATATTTTGATATATGTAAAGCAATATTTCTTTCTAATAAATATTAATGTAATTGGCTGTTCAATTATTGAAATTAAATTAAGTGGTAATAGAAATATAACTAAATTTAAACTAAAAATGAGTTTGAAATGGATTCAAACTGAAATTAAGATCTTGGATTTAAGAAGAATTTCAAAATAAGATAATGTGAATCAGTTTTCAGATACGATAATCTTGGTTGTTATCATAAATGATTAATAGGATGTGTATTAATGAGTAAGAAAAATGAAATGTTTTATATAAGTATGACTTATAAATTGAAACTGAAGATGATCTTGGTTATGAAGTTTTAAAGGTTAAAATTTGTTTCAAAGTGATAAAGGAATAATAAATAATATTATTGAATGTATTTAAATAAAGGGGTCTTATATCAAATAAGAGTTGTTGAAAGCTTTAAAGGAAACTGTTTGGAATAAAACCAAAGGTGGATTAAAATTTTGAGGATAACTTGGTGTATATGTAGGTATATTTGGAAATAAACTCTAAATGTTGAGTTTAAATTTGGAATGAGATGTGATACCCAAAGTGATAAGTTTTTGAACTCATAAGATTTTAATATGAAGTTTAAAATTTTAAATGGGAATTCAAATTGAGTAAGGTTGACTGAAGGAATGAATTGAATTTAACTTTGGGAAAGTTAAATAAGTTAACAAGCAACCTGAATTGGGAATTCCAAGATGAAATTGGGATCCAACTTGGAAATTGGTAATGGATGTTTTAAAAGCAAATTGGATGATATCATCCTATTGTTACTAATAGTCTTTAAATTGTGAATTGGATTTATTTAACTGAATAAGAAATGAAGTGTGGTAATATATCCATTATTGAGATAAAAGGGAAAATTAAACTTTAATTTGAAATTATGGATATGGAATTACTTTAAACTAAAAATTTGAGTAATTGAATTTGTAAATTAAAAGTGTTTAGGAACTGGTTTCAAAATTGGAAGATAAACTTGGGTAATAATCGAATTTGTAAATTAAAATTGTTTTGAACGCTTATTTGAATTTTGAAAAAAGTTAAGTAAAGATAATTTAAAATGAAATTTTGAGGATTGGACTCAGAATTAAATTATTTAGAGATTTGGATTACAGATTTAAAAATAAAGGTTAATTCGATTTAAGGGAATTAAATCAACATTGGAAAGTTTTACTCGAATTTATATAATTCGAGATGATTTAAGGTAAGATTGAATTTGAAATTTGATTTAAATAATTTGGATTTGTGATTAAAGTTGAATAGTTTTAAATTTCAAATGGGATTTGATCTTAATTTGGAAAGAATCAAGGTTAATTCAACTTGAATTGGGATTAACTCAAACTGGAGTTGAAATGAATTGAAAATTTGTTCAATTTGAAAATTATTTGAATAAAATTGAGATTTGAATTAAATGGAAATGAGGTTGAAGTTGTTTAAATTGATTTGAGATTGAATTAATGTTAAGAGGAAGTGGAAATTTAAATTGAATTAATGGGAAATTAATTGGAAATGGAGATTGGGAAGCTGAACAGTTTGGCTCTGGACTATTTTCAAAATGAATTGTTTTAATATAAACCTATTTTTCCAAGCTATTTATATATACAATCTTTCTTTTTAAAGCCCAAACCATCTTATACTTATTTTATAAATATTTTTGTAACCATTTAACAGATTTTCAACTGTTTTATAAACTAATTACTATCTTTCCAACTACTTTATACCTAATTACTATTTTATAATTATTTTGCAATTATTTTACTATTTTTCAACTATTCTACAATTACTTAACTATTTTACAGCTATATTACAAATTAATAATTATTTTCCAACTACTTAGCTATTTTTAAAATTTTCAAGCTATTTTCTAAATTTAAGTTGGACAGGGTTCAAACTGTTTGTGATTAAATACCCAATTGAGATAAGAATTAAAGTGGTAATCCTAGAGAGGATGGAGGCAAATGTGAATAAATGAATAGAATCATAAATGAATGGGAATAGAAAAGAAATTGACTTAATTGATAATCAATGAAGATAAATACGTAGGATGTATGTATATTATTCTATTCGCATAGTAATTTGATCCAGATTCGAGCACAGAATTTCGAGATAGTATTATCGATCCGATTTGGGATTTTTCACTCGATTTTCGACAACGAACCTGGATATTGGTTTTTGATTGATTTTGAATATTCTCTATCATAGTTATGGCTATGCAAGGAGAATGATGGTTTCTGATCAAGAAACCAGATCTGAGTCTGCACTAGGAAGTCGGGTGGACAATACTAGTTCGGAAGTAAAATTGTGTGATTAAGTAAGCGATCGGATTAATATAGCGTACGGATAATACGTGTACATCGTACGGGTTTGAATGAATTTGTTACTGGGAATTTGTGGATAATAATTGTGAAATGGTCTTTGAAATGAAAAGTATATTTTGTGAAAATATATGATGAGGTAAAAGGAAATTGAAAATTTCTATGATTATGAAGAAAGTAAGGAGTAATCAAATTTGAATATTTGATTTGGAATAAACAAAGTTATATATCTTTGTTACATAAGATAAAACTCCCCTGGTTGAATCCATTGCCAGAAGAAAAAGGGTTTTGGAAGTTTTTGAAGTATACAAAGGGAACTTATATGAGTATAAAGTGATTTAAAGATTTCCCAAGAAAATTATATATATGTATATATATATAAGATTATATGGAAATGGTTTTGGGAAAAGGTTTTGGGAACCTTTAGATTTGAAAAAGGCTTTTGATTTTTGAGGAAAATCAAATTTGAAAGTTTGGAAAGCCTACTTTGAGAATTATCGATTTTGGGAATCGATTATGTGTAAAAGCACTTATATAAAATTCATACAGGTGTATGATTTGGAAAATACTATATGTATATAGTATAAAGTGTTTTTGAGATTGGCTCTGGGGAAAAAGGCGCTCCCTTGAAATGAACTTCTCAGGAGTGCCACAGGGTGGTACTGCCTTGAGCCTCTAAGGGGGAGGTTCTAAAGTTGATCCTGTGAGGAGTCCGGACAAAACTAGTTCCTGAGGATTTATGTAGTGTAGCGAAAGTCGTGGGGCGCTGATGCCTACAGAGGAATTTGGGTTTTACTGTGATGATAGTTTAACTCGATGTCACTGCGATCTACTGCAGACCATAGCGAAAGTCGTGTGTGCCGATGAGAGCCAACAGTCTGCGTTTGATTTTATATCGATAGACTGCGACACTATGGTAACATAGCGAAAGTCGTGTGTGCCGCTGAGAGCCAATAGTCTGCATTTGATTTTACATCGGTAGACTGCGACCTATGTAGGAGTGGAGAAGTTTCATTTCGATAGCGTAATCGAGAGGCCACAAAGAGCCTACAGTTACATGGACTTTTGCTGCGATGGAAACGTAACCCAGGATGTAACTGTGACCATGGATGGGGGTGATGATTTCCAAAGCATTCTCACCAAGGATATTTCCTCTATTTTCAAAAACTGTTTTCTATATTTTCAATAAAATTATTTTCTCAAGTATTTTCACTGGATGTTGAAAATGGGTCTGCCAAGTACTTATAGATTTTCAGTCGTACGCCTGATCAACGTACGACCGAATTTCTGTGAGGACAAGGATGGACTTGTCGAAACATCGAGTTATAAGGTATTTTTATAAAAACTATTTTAGAAATATTATATAGATTTTTAAAGTAGTTTAAAAATGATCAAAGAAAATTTATCTGATTTTAAGCATTTTCAATAAATCTGGCTTCGTTACTTTTCGAGGACGAAAAGATTCAAAGGGGGGAGGAATGTGATGACTTGGAATTTTAGCAATATTATTTTAATAAGTATTTAATCCATTTAAAATAAAATACAAGCTTTTATTTTATTAATAAATAAGATTTTTGGGCATTTACCCGTTATATGTGTATTGTAAAGGAAAATTTTGATTTGAAATTTAAAGTAAAATCAAAAGTTCTATATTATTAATATTTAATATAATACATATAAAATGTAATCTAAATAATAATGTTTAAAATAAGTAATCCTATCAATATTAAACATAAATATAAAAACATAAGTATAGAACATAATTATAAAATATAAGATAAATAGAAATATAAAATATATAAATACAAACATATGTTATAAATCAAAGGTTTGAAAGTTAAAATTACAAATAGAATAAAAAGTAAGAAACTATGTTAACAATAACTATAAGAATTTTTCATATACATATAGGATAAGTTTAGAAAAGAAGACAAACTATTTACATAACCTGTATAACATATATGTATAATGCAAAGAGACAAATCATTCACTTAATATTCAAAATATTCTTTGTACACAAATGTAAATATCAGCAAACCATAATTTTGTAAACATATATGAAGACATGTTCATTAAATGCTAGCACACATTTGTCATTTCAAATTTACAAAAGAAATATTTCAAGTACAACTAAAAATCTCTTGTACCTGTATCATACTCAGCCTGTACACTCATAGGCAGCCACCCTATATTTCACAATACCTTTTTCCTTCAGTTGTAAATACCAAACCAAGTCAAAAAGTCTGAGATCAAAGAAAAATTAATGAAGCACACAATATATAACATATCAGCTACCAAAATAAGTTGTCAGCCACCAAACAAGAAAAAAATCTCTGGTATATGGCACAAAATACATCACCCCATATTGTACAATAAAAATGTATATCCTGTAAGCTTCTTCTCTATGTATAAACTCCCCATCTTTTCGTTCATTCAAGGCTAAGGCAATCTGAAAAAAATCATATTAGACTTTAACAACAAATTAAACTTAAACAACAATCTGCTTCAAAATTCAAACCAGAGATCAAGAGAGGTTTCCAACTTACAATTTCAAGCCTGTTCGAACATAAGAGGAACTCTGTTCATTTTTCTAGAATCAGGTGAGCAATACTCTTCTAAAAAAAACTTAAGTCTTTGAATAAATCTGGTTGTAGGCTATGGTTCTAAATCAGATTATGATTGTTGTGAATTTCTTGGCATTTTTATTTGTGAATATGAATGAATGAATATCTGTCTTTGTATGCTGCTGTGTATTATTGCATTTGCCAGGCTCCAGTTTAAATTAAAAACCTTTTCCTCATGAGCTAATCTATATTAGAGATTTAGTTTCGAATAAAATATGTTTTGTTGTAGTTAGGCTAAGGAATAAAAGTTTATTTAAGTCAAGTAACTTTGTAATATCTCTGGAAAGCAAAACAACAGGGCAAGTTGAATACAAGTGGGAATTTCGAATATCTTAATTTAGCAATTTAGGAATGTAAACTGGTTCCTTATCGAAAAACATGATTTTTAAATGAAAAATCAAAATTTTTAGTGATAGATTTTAGGTGCAGTTCTTGTTTGAACTAAAAATAAAATTTGGGATTTCCTATTGTTCTCATGGATCTAGGAGATTGGATCTTTCTGTGGTGATGGAGGAATGATCGGAGTTTGGGAAGAAATTGTTTGGAAGTCGATCAGAGCACGGGGGAGGTGGTGATTGCTCTATGAAATCTGCAACCCTAGTTTCTACTGGGTCGAGTGTTTTGATTAGTTGAGTTCCTCTGTTTGTTCGAGTGTAACCAAACTCAGGGAAATGGTGGTAGACGAGTCAATGATGGATTAGCCAGAGTTGTAGACTCGCTGATGGCCGGAGAATCGTGAACGAGGTAGTTTTCAGGTTTGGAGGTGGTTGTTCCAGGTTTGGATAATGCGTTCGATTTTGATTTCGAGTCGTATGTGAGGATTTGATGGTCGTTGTTCGATCTGAAGGTGATCGGCGACTTGCTCAAGGCGGCGGCGGTAATCGGAGAGGGTCGGAGCCACCGTGCATATGCACGGTGCATTGTTTGAGTCTGGAGGTATTTTTTTTCGGTTGTTGTAGAAATTTATACTCGAGTTTATCTCGAGTGGTTCGAGTGTTTACTCGAAGTCTGGGTGTTTTTGGCTCGAAGTTTTTTGCTCTGGCTCGGGCTAAAGGAAGGACAGGTTTAAAAACCTGTCAGTACTTAAAATTCTTTAAAATGAGGGTTAAAATTTAAAACAAGGATTTAAACTAAGATTGTTTAATCAGTTATAAGTATGAGTTCAACTGAGTTGTATCCTAGTTTTAAAATTTAATTCAGTTTATAAATTAAATTGCTTAATTTTGTTAAATTAATTTTGTATTCATTGGGAATCTTAAATTTAAAATGAGATTTAAAATGGAATTTGAAAGTAGATTTGAAAGTAAAATTTTTTAAATGTGTGTGAATGATAATTATCATTAATAAGGAAATATTTTATTCTTAAATTAAATAAAGACTTAATGATTGTGATACATTAAATTATTAAGATAATTAAACTGGGTAATTTATTGATTTAATTAATTAACGATTTGGATTAATTAAATTAGTAATTAGAAGTATAGGTAATTAATTAAAGTTTAAGATTAATTATTTTAGGAATAATAAATTTGTAATTAAGAATCATTTATTAGATAAGATTAGCTTTTAAGTTAACGATTAAGAATTAATTAATGGAGTAATTAAGGATAAATTAAGATTGCCATTAAAACTTAATTAATTAATTAGAGATTAATTAATTGGTAATTAAGATTAACTAATTTGAAATTAATAACCTCAGCTTAATTTCTTATGAAAGAAATTAAGAGTTAATAATAGTTAATGTAGGTCACTAACTTAAGATTATTTAACAATTAATTAATGTGATTTATTTTTAATAATAAATTTGATTAATTAATTAAGTATAATCATTTATGGGAATTGGTTAAGTATAATTACTTAATGAAAGTAATTAAAGAATTAATTACTCAATGTAATTAATTACGGATGATTGTTTAATGGAAGTAATTTGGGTTTAAACTACTTTGTGTAATAAATCAAGGGATTGAATAAGATTAAAAAAAGAGCAATTAGGTTAACTAATTCAATAATTAAGGGAGGATCATTAATTAATGTGATTAATGATAGTAATTAAAGGTTTAATTGTTTAATAAATGTGATTAGTTGTGGATTTTGTAAGTGGTGAGCGAGTTACCCCGGGGTTCAAAGTAAATTTTATGCTTTAGTATCTCTTATTAGATGGGTTTACTCACGCTGGTTTCCAGCCTGACCCAGGTGTTACTTTGTTGTAATGCTCGAGTCAGACCGAGTATTACAGATTTTCAAGTAAGAAGGTTCTGGGGCTCAGGAGGAGAGCTGGATGGCAGGATGTATGGAGTGTTTCCGCTGTGACTATTATTTCTGTTTATCTGGGACATGTTTGATTTGTATATGTCCATTGTTTGTGTATATGATTATAACTCCGATGTAAATAAATGTAAATTGACAGATACAGTATTCTTTGTAAACTATTTATTAGATATTATATTTTGATCCGCTGCGAATGTAAGAATCTGTGTTGTGTTTCTATTTCTTCTTCTTCTATATCTTTTTTCGTTTTCTAACTATTTGGAATTTTCTGGATCGAAAATTCTGGGTCTTTACAGTTTACTTTACTACAGACATTATTATAATAGCGTATATTACTACATAGTAGAAAGTTTAACGGATCCTTAGAGGATGGTTATCCCAAACATCCTTTAAGTTACTTGTATTTTAGTTGATATTTCACTTGAGTTGGATTTATGGATAAAAGAATGTTAATCCTGACTCGAGTGTTTTGTGTTTTGCTTTACGCTCGGGTTAGACTGAGGGATACATCATTTGAGACTCACCTTTGGAGTTGGAGCTTCGCTTGGAGATCCAGCTATTTGTCCAGCTTTCAGTTATTCAGTCGATTCTAGTGATGTATTCAGATCTTGTTTTTTGACTATTGTATTGAGACATCTATGTATTCGTGACTTCAGTTGTATCTTGTTTTAACTCTGTTATATATATATATATAGTAGCTTCATGAACTACTATTCTTTTGTTTCTGCTGGATTATTGTTATATTACTCTGTGTCTATGATTCTATGATTATTTATCTACTGTATATGTTGAGTTTTGCTAAATTTAAATTAACAATCTGATATTTTGAGCAATTCAAGTCCGACATGTATGGATGCGAATGGTTGAAAATTTCAGGATGTTACAGTTGGTATCAGAGCTCTGGTTTTAGGCAAAACTTATCATATGTAGTAAATTTGATTACAGAATCACTTTCGTTCGAGCTTGAATCTCTTCCTCTTTGACTCGGTCAAGGTTTTAAATACCGGATTTTGGTCACGTTTTGTCTCGAAATTTTTACACAAGTTATCTCGTATCGGGGGAGATCTTGGATGAGATGAGTACATATTGGGTGTACATCTCGGATTAACATCTTGGGTCTTATAATGCATCCCGAGAATATCTCGGATGTACTTATGTGTCTAAAATTGATGCGTTAAAAATTTATTTAACGGTAATAACTTTCTTAGTAAAAATAAAAATGGTAACATACTTGATTTACATGGAAAAAGGAATATTTTTAGAAGAGTAGTAGCTTGATTAGCTTAATTGATTTGGTAATGATTGAATAATACCCTTTTATTTGAACATAATAAGGAAGTGAAACCTTTCGCTATGACTCATTAAGATAAAAAGTAAAGAATACGTTCAAGGAGTTGGTAAATTATAATTGGATCGAGTAGTTTCTTTTGAATCAATATGAAAATAAAAATATTATGCAAAATAAGAAAAAATGTATAATTTCGGGTGAGATCTCGGATTGAGATTTTGATCCATATTTCGGGTGAGGTTTGAATATCTCGGACGAGATGAGTGTCGAGGGAGATATGGAGGAGATTTGATGTCTCGTCTCGTTTAAGTATGAAAAGGAGATCTCGGAGGAGATCTCGGGCGATATATAGGAGATTTAAAACCATGGACTCGGTTTCCTTTGAATTTTGGAACGTTCCCCTCGGTTCCAAAATCCATCCTTGTCTCCCCTATTCGTGTTTCCTTGATTCCGGAGCAACCCATAACTCCATTGAATGATTTGTAAATGGGTGAAACTCCTTTACAACAGCATTGATTCACCGAAGATTTCTACATCCTCGGTTTAGATGCTGCTACCTCTCGCTATGCCGAATTTTTTCTCTTGCGATCGAATGTCGATTTGCACCAGAATTCTGTATCGATCTTATTATTGAAGTCATGGTTGACCCGGTTAAGGTTGACTGCGATTTATATAAGTCTATCCATTTGTTTCTCTCTTTGGAATCTATTTATCTCCCTACTGAGCCTATCTTCTAGTTGAATTCGTTTGGTTAGGATTTCTCTGATTTGAATCTCTATCCTTACTTTGAAATCCATTCTTGTATAATCAAGTGAGGGAGTGTATTTGTAATTAATATAAAAAATATTTTATATATTGTGTTGCTCGAGTTGTTGATGTTGATTTGGGTTTTCGATCGATTCGTCTGATCAACGCTATCGATGGGAATTCCAAAACACTTGAACAGAGCAAACTGACACAATATTATTTTCAAAATTAGTAAATGAAATAAATTTGTATGATCATATTTTATATATAAATAAAAAAATTTGGAATATAATAAGTTAATTAAATCGGTTGTTTGAAATAATAATATTTGATTTTCATTTATTGCTCTATAAATGAATTTATAAACATGGCTTATAAATTGATTTGAAATTTGAATGAATTTAAATCAAAAAATTTGGAATTTAATTTCCAGTGAATTCAAACTTTGTTTTAGGTTTTAAAGTGCATATTATTTAAAGTATTTTCAAATAGAAATTTGTTTCCAAAGAATTTCAAATGTTTAAACCAGTACTCTCCTCTTGTGTCGCTGGAAAATAATTTCGGTGATGGCGGCTGCATCATCGACATTCATTTTCGAGTTTCAGAGTGGAGAGACCTGTTTGCGCCAAAAATGGTCACAAACCCCAAGTATTGTGAAAGCACCAGTGTATGAATACAAATCAGCAATATTCAAACACAAATCTCAGATCTAAGCTAGCAACAAACAACAATCCAGAAATAATGAACAGTGACACACAATTTATAGTGGTTCGGCTATCTCCGGCCTACGTCCACTTCAAAGTTTTATCTTTTATTGATTATCCTTGCTAGTTACAGATGATTAGAGCTGTTACAATGAATAATTTCAAGTATAACAGCAATAGAAAGAAGTAGAAATGAATCCGGCAGAGTCTGGACGTTGAATGGTCGAAAGATCCCCCTTTTTCTGCAGGCTTCAGGGGGCTATTTATAGGCGTAGGAGGCTGAGATCGCGCCCAAACTTCGGGAGACTTCTTCTGGCACGTGAGTGGACCTACGCGACCGACCCCACCAAGTTTCGACTCGATCTATGATCGATTCAAAGCTATTTCGTATCGATCAGAAAATGCTCCAATCGAGCTGAAACTTGGCAGAGACAATCTTTACCTCATGCATAAGGTCCTGTGAAAATTTCGTTGCATTTGGATCAATGGTTCGGGAGATATGATCGATACAAGATTGTATTTTCGTGTGCACTATCGCGTTCGAATCCATGGATTCGTATCCATCCCTTTCGAATCGATCTGAACACGTGAGCGTGCAGTGACGTGGTACGAGATGCTCGGGTCGATCCGATCCTTATGGCGCATTGACTGGGCTTTCGCGCCTTGCTCATTCCAAGATCGAAGTCTAAGTCAATGCGTTTCTCTCTGGAACGATACGAATAAAATGGATAGCATGACCACGGATCGACTCGTGCCCCATCGATTCGGTGATGATCGATTCGAAGTCGTCAGCCCCCGATGGATTCGAACTAAACAAAGCATGGTGGGTTCGAACAGACCGAGGCGGTGTAATTCGATCGATATGAATTTTATGGATTTGAATAGACCACCACTTCAGTTCCCCGATGGATACGAATCTGATGGATTCGAATGGATCACCGCCTTGACTCTATGATGGATACGAACATTATATTTCTTTTAACTTGTATCGATCACATCTCCCCCATACGAACTCTGATTAACCTGAAATTTGAAACGCTGGCTTCCATGGATTTGCTTGTCATGTCTTGTCAATTGCAACCCGATCCGGACTCAGGCAAAATTCATCGATATCCATGGTTATCCTGCAATGCATAGTTGATATTCATGGCTAGTTACTATTGATTTTCAGTCAGTTTTGGGTATCTCAGCTTTGCTAAAAGTTGGGATAACACTTTTCCCCCCAAAACATGCCTTTTGGTAAAAGGTGTGTTTTGATCAGTCTCAAATCGAATGTAGTGAGTTCATGTTTTATTCAAATCTTATGGTATTTTCAATCGAGTTCATGGCTGTTCGAAGCCAAATCATTCTCCACTTCTTCCTGTGGAAGTTAAGAATGAAACTCTGTATTCTCTCCGGACAATCAATGGTTACTCCGGACCCTTGCTAAGCCCATCCCAGACTTGGCGATTGAATAGAAAGATCCTATTGCACTCCGGCGTTGCTTTCTACCCCTTGCACTCCGGCCCCGGTTAGGGCGTAAAGCGATGTCTTGGTCGTTCTGGACCGATCTTAGCCTCTCCGGGCTCCTGTTGGATCCCATCCTGTCACTCTCCGGTGAAGGGGAAACAACGTTAAGTGAGTCAATCCTGTCGCTCTCCGGCGAAGCGACTCACTTCTTGCACTCCGATTCAGTGTATCTGAACATTAAGCGATGTCATGGCCTAAATTGTGGGCCGATCATAGCCTCTCCGGGCTCTTATCGAATCCCGATCCAATCACTCTCCGATGAATGGGAAACGACGTTAAGTGAGTCGATCCTGTCGCACTCCGGCGAAGCAACCCACTTCTTGCACTCCGGACCCCGTCTCTCCGGGTAGGGTCATAAAGCTATCATATTGGTATTTAATACTCATCCTTTAACTCTCCGGTCAAAGGTTTATTTCAAGAAATGCAAGTTTATTTATTAAATTCAGGTCCTAGATGTTCAATCTCAAACATCAGGAAAAAACTAAACATTGCCTCTCCGGGCAGATCGGTCTATCTCCATCTCAGAGCATGCCTAGCAATCTCTCTGGTTCCCGTACATGAGTAAGTGGAGTAGCCGTTTATTCTGAAAACAGATCTAATGAAATTATTTGACCGAAGTCCAAATCTTAAACTTGGCCCTTGCCATCTTAATCAGTTGATGACGAGTCGTGATCCTGATCCAGGATCGTTTCTGTTAGATGGAGGCGGTAGTTGTTCAGGCCTTACCGCCGCTGCCTGTTCTCTGACATATTGTCGCAATCTACCACTCCTGGCATGTTCTTCCACCTCATCCTTTAGGTGGCGGCATTCGTCGGTTGTGTGCCCATCCAGCTCATGGAATAGGCAATATTTTCCGGTTCTACGCTCCCGCTCTGTGGGATCTCTCCTGGGTGGTTTTCGATATGGGAGTTGCCCCCGAGTTTCAGTGTAAATTCGTTCCAGGCTTGCCGCCAAATCTGTGTATTTCCTGAATCTGGGTTCTTGGAATTTCTTCCGTTTATCAGGACCATCATGTGCGTCATCCTGTTTTCTCTTTCCTTTGTCCGTCCTGGGTGGTTCCCTGGCGGTTCCTTCGCCTTGTACAGCGTTTATTTCCTGTCTCTCGGCTCGTGATTCCTCTAATCGAATGAATCTTTCAGCTTCATGGTAAAACTCTTCAAGATCTTGCGGTGGGTCTCTCGTTAAAGAATCTTTGAATTCGGTGCCTTCTCCAACTCTTGCCACTGCCGCCATCAAAATCATCGATGGATTCGGGCGATCTACAGAAGCCACCGTTGCATTAAATTGTAGCAGAAAATCTTTTATGGACTCTCCGGTCCTTTGCTTTATCGATGCTAAAAGTCATCACACTTTTGGGTCGCGTCACGTGGACCCTAAACTGCCTCATGAAGCAATCTACAAGCTCGTCCCATGTTCTGATCGATCCAGTCTCTAATTGCCTGAACCAAAGTGCAGCCAAATCTGACAAGTATAGAGGGAAACATCGAGCCATCACTTCCTCGGGTGCCCCCAACACTTCCATGTGCCTGATGTATCTAGTAATATGCATCGTTGGATCTAACTTCCCGTCATAAGGATCCAGCATAGGAAGTTTGAACTTCGGAGGGTTCCTTGCATTCCTGATATTCGAAGTGAACGGACTCCGACTGACTTCTTCCAACCCTCCATTAGACAATCCTCCTCTCATAAGTCGTCGCACTAATCCAGCCATCTTTTCATCTCCATCTTGGGGTTGCCCTCTTGGTCTTGAAGGGTATTCTGGTACGTACTCTTCGTGTGGCCCGTTGTCATTAGCGTTGGCTCTAGCCTGTTAAGCCCCTACCATCGGTCTTCCAATATCGGACCCAGAGGGTCTGCCCCCAAGTCCTTGTTGGTTGCCTTCTGGTCCTGCATTCTGACCTTGAGGTTGATCTCTGTTGGTTTCTGCAATCCCAACTCCCTGTTCAGCACTTGCAGTTGCGGTAGTTGGTCCAAGGTTCTGCATATTTGCTGCTCTCATTTGTTCAAAGAAATTCTGCAACATCTCTTGCTGAGTCTTCATCATCCTCTCTTGCATTGAATTTTCTATAGCTTCCATTTCATCTCTGGTGATGTAAATCGAAGCTTGTCCTTCTCCAGCGCCAAAGGATGCCTCTTGACTTCCTCCTTGTTGGCTTCTCTCAGCTCTTTGTCTTGTTTGCCGAGTCATTGTTGAGTTAACCTGAATCCTTCAAACTTTCAAATCTAAACTTTGAATCTGGTGTAGCGGGTGCTAGTTGCTCTTAGTGAAAGCACCAAAGTGTTTGCGCCAAAAATGGTCACAAACCCCAAGTATTGTGAAAGCACCAGTGTATGAATACAAATCAGCAATATTCAAACACAAATCTCAGATATAAGCTAGCAACAAACAACAATCCAGAAATAAAGAACAGTGACACACAATTTATAGTGGTTTGGCTATCTCCGGCCTACGTCCACTTCAAAGTTTTATCTTTTATTGATTATCCTTGCTGGTTACAGATGATTACAGCTGTTACAATGAAGAATTTCGAGTATAACAGCAATAGAAAGAAGTAGAATTGAATCCGGCAGAGTTTGGACGTTGAATGGTCAAAAGATCCCCCTTTTTCTGCAGGCTTCAGGGGGCTATTTATAGGTGTAGGAGGCTGAGATCGCGCCTAAACTTCGGGAGACTTCTTCTGGCACGTGAGTGGACCCACGCAACCGACCCCACCAAGTTTCGACTCGATCTATGATCGATTCGAAGCTATTTTGTATCGATCAGAAAATGCTCCAATCGAGCTAAAACTTGGCAGAGACAATCTTTACCTCATGCATAAGGTCCTGTGAAAATTTCGTTGCATTTGGATCAATGGTTCGGGAGATATGATCGATACAAGATTGTATTTTCGTGTGCACTATCGCGTTCGAATCCATGGATTCGTATCCATCCCTTTCGAATCGATCTGAACACGTGAGCGCGCAGTGACGTGGTACGAGATGCTCGGGTCGATCCGATCCTTATGGCGCATTGACTGGGCATTCACGCCTTGCTCGTTCCAAGATCGAAGTCTAAGTCAATGTGTTTCTCTCTGGAACGATACGAATAAAATGGATAGCATGACCACGGATCGACTCGTGCCCCATCGATTCGGTGATGATCGATTCGAAGTTGTCAGCCCCCGATGGATTCGAACTAAACAAAGCATGGTGGGTTCGAATAGACTAAGGCGGTGTAATTCGATCGATACGAATTTTATGGATTCGAATAGACCACCACTTCAGTTCCCCGATGGATACGAATCTGATGGATTCAAATGGATCACCGCCTTGACTCTATGATGGATACGAACATTATATTTCTTTTAACTTGTATCGATCATATCTCCCCCATACGAACTCCGATTAACCTGAAATTTGAAACGCTAGCTTCCATGACTTTGCTTGTCATGTCTTGTCAATTGCAACCCGATCCGGACTCAGGCAAAATTCATCGATATCCATGGTTATCCTGCAATGCATAGTTGATATTCATGGCTAGTTACTATTGATTTTCAGTCAGTTTTGGGTATCTCAGCTTTGCTAAAAGTTGGGATAACAAGACCATTCAGTAGTTTCGCTACACTTTTATTTTAGAAATTAATTTGATTTGAATTTCTTAGGCATGACTTGATTTGTATTATATATATAGGTATATATTTATAAATTTGATTTGATATATATATATATAGCATATATATATATATATGTAACTTTAATTGGTTTGAAGATAATTGGAAATTTAATCCTTGAATTTAGGTTAAAGGATGATTTTAAATAAAGTCGAAATTTTGAATATTGAAATAAATTGAATAACGGAATTTTTTACTTGTATAATACTCAATTGCATTCTAAAATATAACTTACTTAAATTATTCAGAAGTTGAATATGTAATTGGATAATATACAATATAAAATGATTTTATAAATAAAATTTGAGTGGTTATAATAAATGTTATACACTTAAATTTTAATTATAAAAATGTTAATAGAGATAAATAAAAGAATAAGTTGACTGAATAGTAAATGAGACAAATTAAATAAAATTTTAATTTGAAAAAAAAAGAAAAGAAACCTTTTGTATCAAATATTAATAAATTGAAATTAATTCAAGGTATTTCATTAAGTGGATAATAAATGAGATAAATTGAATTTTGTTTTGAAGAAACCTTTTTGTATCTAACATTAATAAATTCGAAATTAAATCAATTTAATGAAAACCTTGAATTTAAAATCAATTGTTGAATATAAATTAATTTAAATTGAAATTTATATGGTTTGAACTAATTGTTTTATTTTGTTTTCAATCTATTTTCTTCCGGTTGTTTCTATTCTCCTACCTCCTTCCTTTTCGGGGATGAAAAGTTTTGAGTGGGGGAGAGTGTAACGACCCGTGAATTTTTAACTGTTTTAATAATGTAATTAATTGAAATTTTGTGAAATTTTAAACAATAAAATTTTGAAATATAAATTTGACATTTGGAATACGTCGAATTAAACATAGCAACCAGTAAATTTTCATCAGATAATATGAAAGTTTATTTTCTTGTGTAATTTTATTTAATTTTAAATCAGTTAAATTTGATGATAATAAAATGTTTTTCAAATCTGAATATTTTTACATAACAAATTTGAAAATCATCTTCTAAGTGAGACGTCATCTTTCGTTTCTCCAAATTTGGACTTCTATTGCTCCGTTCATCTTACTTCTGACATTTGTGTAGCATTTCGATACCGATATCGACTTTTGATCGGATGATCATACCACTGATATCTGTATACCGTTTTGATCGTCTCGTTGTGCTGATCTCTGCGGTATATTCAACTATGTGTTTTGGAGCCCGATACTCAGCGGGACACGTGAAACGGTAGCCGTATCGATACCGGTTTTGTACCTTTTGTCTTCCCGTGACCTTTCAGCCATCTGCCCTTTTCTATTCCCAAGTAACTTCTAACCTTTACCGTTCTTACCTGTTCATCATTATTTGTTGCTTGTATCTTTTCATTTTATTTTCCGTAAACAAAGTAAAAGTAACATTTCTTCCATAAGACAACACGCCATTCTTTTTTTTCTCTCATCCCTTGCCTGCACGTTCTCTCCTCTTCCACCACCATTATTTTCTTCCATTCTTGTCGTTTTTCTCCACAGCAACACACACACCGCCAGCATCGATCTCCCCTCCGCATGTCGACCTTTCTCCTCCACCCAAGCTCCGACCATCACCTTCACCTTCAACTCGCGGCCGAGCACAGCCTTGCTCCGCCCGCGATAATGCCTCCACCGGCAAGCCTGTGCCGCCACTGCCGAATCTATTCCCGGCCCTGCTCGCATCGTCAGCGTCTCCAATCACGACCGACCGCATCCTCCAGCCTTCCGCAACCCAAACCCAAGCACAGCCATGGCCTCACCCCTCCTTCTAGCGAGTACCTAGGCACGCTTGCTGCTTCTTCTCTCTTATATTAACAATGGGGATAGTAAGGTATTTTATATTATTGTGGATAATGTATATATATGTTTATATATATATAAACATATAACATGTACATATTTTATATAACTAACCTATATTATTGAGGTTTACATGAAAGTGATAAACTTTGGGTTTTTGTTTTATAATTTCCATTATAGCTTTATATGCATATGATCTGTTAGGACATCTATTTTAAATTATAAGAGGTTTATACTGCATATGTTATTTATATACCGTTTGTATAAATATATGTTACGTTTGGTTTATATACACATAAATTATACTTGATATTTGACTTCTTCCATTATACACTTTCTTATTTATAGTTTAACTTGAGTATTGAATTTTACTTATATAAATTATAAGATGTATATACATCGCATATATGACTGTTTCCATTTTTTTTGCATGTTCATATTGGGCTTATATTTTTCTGCAGTCTTTGGTTACTGTATGTCTAATAGTGAATATAGTTACAGTATATATATATATGATGCCAGAAGATGGATGTATATCAATGTCCATGTATGTGTTTATACTGTTTGTTAATCATGTATAATATGGATTTGAATTACTAGTTAGGTATATATATCATATTTTATCATATATAAGATATTAGTTGTAAGCATTTGAGTCCCGTGTCTGTTTTTTGATAAAGTATATAAAGTCATATCTGTAGGTATATATTAGTCTATTTATACAATAAGTATATTTGTGCATAACAGCATTCACATAATGTCTGCATATACATGTATATATTTTTATTCGAGTTATCTAAAATAGCTGGTATAGTTGTTAGTGATTTTAATGTATAAGGTAAACCATAAGATCCATGATAAGCTTATATAATCTAATATATAAAGTTATACATCTGCATAATATTTTGCTATGTACATGAGTATAAGCCATATTTAACCTGTATGTAAGTTTGTGTACATGTGTACATACCTTTGTCTATATACATATGCATGAGCCGTTGGGTTATTGTATAAGTATAATAGTTTACATTTATAAATCTTCTATGTACTGTATGATGTAATGTGGTTGTATAAATATATTTTACAACTTACATTTCTAAAGTATATAAAAAGTGTAATTGTCATGTAATATAAAATGTATTCATTCTGGTGATTTTGAAAATGAATATATAAAAAAAATCTTATTGTTAGTTTAAATATCAGTTCTAAATATATATATATATATATAGAGATTTTAAGTTGTGTCTTAAATTTAATATGAATTTTTAATTATAGATGTTTTAAGAATAATGGTTTTATCATATATATATTATTTTAATATGTCTTGAATTAAATATTGATTTTAAGGAAAATTTATAATACATATATATTTTTTCGACTCATATCAATCTGATTGATTTTTCTCGTCGATTCTCGTTATCAGCTTTGTTCGTTGAATTCGTGCCAATCTTGCCTTGCTTTGGAAATTGTCATTTGGATTGGTCAATTTCACAATTCAAATTGTTGCCCGTTGTGTTGTCTATCTTCTCTCTAGCCTCGAAAGGTGAGCAATCACTCACGATTAATGTTCTTATATTTATTAAATTTGATTTCAATTGAAACGACAGTTGAAATATGCTGCTGTTAGTTATTTACATTGCTATATATATGCTATGATCTGTACCTGTTCACCTGTGACATCTGACACCATTATCTGTTATTTATATTGATGATATATGCTTGTTATGTTATTATCATATTTGTTATCACTCTACAAGTTCCCTGTTAGTATAGAATTCCCCATGGGTTGAAATGATACATACCCGAACGATCTATAGAATAAGGGAAAATCATTATGGTTTGAAATGATAAACCTAAGCGGTTTTCATTGAATTGAATTTGGGATTGCGGGTTGAAAAGATATATACCCGTATATATATATATATATATATATATAAATTACGGATTGAAATGATAAATATCTGTATCACTTGACCATAGGATAGAAAATTATATACAGACACCGTTGGTCTATATATAAATATTTTTGAAAATGATTTCTATGGTTTTGGAAAGAAATATATGGTTTTAATAAATATTGATTTTTAAGATTTATTAAAGTTGATTTAATAAAGTTGATTTATAATATGTTTATGTATTTATTTAAAATATATATATATATATATTCAAATATAGAGTTTATAATGATTCAGGTTGGAAAGATAAATTTGAAATTGATTCGAAATTATATTTATTTAAGAATTATACTTAAATAAGTTTGATTTGAAATTCATTAAAATTAAAATTTTAAAGATATGATTTTTAACTTGGATTTAATTAAAAATGACTTAAATGAATATTTCAAATTCATATGAATTTGAATGGGATATTTTGTTTATTTAAATTTGTAAATTGGACTTGTATTTAGATGTTATTGAAATGATTAAGTAAATATTTCAAAACTAAATAATAGTAAAGTGAATTTGATATATATATATATATATATATATGAAATTATCGAATTTAGTTTTGAAAATGTTGAATATATTGACCTTGAAATATATTGAAATTTGAATGGATTATTGAGTGGTTCAATTCTATATTTGAAATCGATATAATTTAAAATGGTTATTGAGAAACTGAATTGAGTTGAAATTTATAAATTGAGATTGAATTAAAAATTTGAATTTTGGAATTTGGAATCGATTTGTGAAATTTGAGGAAGCTATTGTATTATATAAAGTATTTTAAAACTATATCTAAAACTATTTATTTTTTACTTTAGAAATTTTTTAATATAACTATTTTAATATAAATCATTTTTCAATAAAATTATTTTATTATAAACTATTTTAACTTATAACTATTTTATATAAACTATTTTTTTATTTTATGAACTATTTTATTATATATACTAATTTTTTTTATCTAAACTGTTTAAGAGGAAAGTGTTATGGATTCCAAAATGATATGATTTCAAAGCTATGATTTCAAAATGTTATGAATTTCAAGGTTTTGATTTCCAAAGTGTTTTGATTTTAAAAGACTTATGATTTCGAAAGCGTTATAACTTTGGAAAGTGATATGATTTTTGGAAATGGATATATTTGAAGTGAGAATGATATCGTATTGATTTGGGTTTTGAAATGAAAATGATATTTTGGTTTTGAAGTATAAACTATTTTGAAATGATCGCGGTGTTATAATAACGTTTGGTTGTTAAAGAGACCGGGATCGGATATGGGCATACTCTCTGTCGATACCGAAAACCACTTTAACAACTGTGTACGCGGTGGAGATTCCAGAATGAAGTAGGATGGTGGTGATGATCCTAAAGGTATATTTACGTGAACCCAACTCCCATGAGTTGGCATAAGGTGGCTAATACAGGAGCGATTCCGGGCCAATGAGGTAGCTCCTCTTATCGGACACACTCCATCATATGCCATTCTATTACTTTGTGATTTATTTGGTGCGCACCTTTGATTCGGGAGTGTGGCTCGAGGTGGGCGATTGCTGTGGCTCTGCGTTACCACCAGTCCGGATGCATAATTGGTATATCTACCATGGCATTGCCTTGTTGTGCCGTGTCACCTACCCTAGCGTGCTTTACTACGAGTTTGATTTTGGTCGTACCTATGGAGTATCCTCTGGTAGCCCTAGTTTACAGGGTATTATGGTACTGTATAGACTATTGGCACTATAAAATGTGTTAAGGGGTATATGGGTAATGCCTTAATGCTATTTTTAATAGTTTACTTTACTATAGACATTATTATAATTGCTATATTACTACATATTAGATAGTTTAACGAATCCTTAGAGGATGGTTATCCCAAACATCCTTTAAGTTACTTGTATTTTAGTTGATATTTCACTTGAGTTGGATTTGTGGATATAAGAATGTTAATCCTGACTCGAGTGTTTTGTGTTTTGCTTTACGCTCGGGTCAGACTGAGGGATACAGCATTTGAGACTCACCTTTGGAGTTGGAGCTTCGCTTGGAGATCCAGTTATCTATCCAGCTTTTAGTTATTCAATCGATTCCAGTGATGTATTCAGATCTTGTATTTTGACTATTGTATTGAGACATCTATGTATTTGTGACTTCAGTTGTATCTTGTTTTAACTCTGTTATATATATAGTAGCTTCATGAACTACTATTCTTTTGTTTTCGCTGCATTATTGTTATATTACTTTGTGTCTGTGATTATTTATTTAGTGTATATGTTGAGGTTTGCCAAATTTAAATTAACAATCTGATATTTTGAGCAATTCAAGTCCGACATGTATGGATGCGAATGGTTGAAAATTTCAGGATGTTACAATTAAGGTCTTAAATGACTAGATCTGTCTATTTTCTAACAAAAGGTATTAAGTGACTTGGGTAGTTTTATTACATGATTATGATTTTATCAGCGATAGACGTGGTAATAGTTGGACATTAGATGTTGGAAGCCTTAAATAGTGGTTAGAGGTCTTGTAGGTAGGACCCACCGACCATTAACAACATTGTTAGAAAACCACCTTGGGAATAGGTCTCAAATGATGGGGTCTACCTCAATTAAGGTCGTAAATGACAGAGTCTGCCTATTTCTCTTTTAAAAGTATTATAAAAGCTTGCTTCATATTTAGAAGTACTAAGTGGCTAATGGATTTAGAAGTATTGGGTGGTTGATATGGCTTCATTAGTATTTCGTACCTTGGGAAGAGGTAAGTAAGTAATTGTGTGTACCATACAAGGTTAGATTAGAATTGCTTACCTTAATGGACATAAAAATTAAATGGAAATCTATTAGTATGAGTTTATGTTGTGGACAATTTATTTTTTTCTAGTCACCAAATCGTTGTTTTGACCCCGTCCTTATTACAACCCATATGATAGAATTTAGAGGAATAGATCACTAGAGCTGGATGTGCTTGGTGATTGGAGAGTCTTCTTTCTCTCATTATCGATGCTGATGTGATAATTTGCAATCCAAGGAATACCATTGATTCTAAGGTAGAAGTCATAATTAGTATTCTTATCCTATTATTATTTCCGCTATGAGTTTAGATTTCTATCAATCTCTGATAATGCTCATGCTTATTTGCAAGTACCAAATTCAACGATCTATGCTCTGATAGACTTGGTTTTCGATATTTGTCGAAATTTACGCCCATTAAGGTGCAGGTTGTTACATTTGGTATTAGAGCACTAGGTTAGTAGATTAGGATAAATTTAGAGAATGTATTCTATGATAGCCCAATTTTTCATACCCGAAAAATCGAACCATCAGGATTAAAGAAGAAGGAGGTAGAAGAAGAAAATAGAAACAACATCAGAATCTCACATCATAGCGGAATAAAATATAATAGATAATAACTAATCTTTATAGAAAAGAAACTATATCTGTTTATACATTACATCATCAGAGTACAAAATCAGAGTATAATATAATCAACATCACGATTCAGGACAGTTATAATAACTTGTCCCACACAGAATACACAACATACACAACACAGCGGAATATACATCATATACGTGTGATACGTCTCGCCATCCAGCTTGTCTCCTGAGCTCCACAGCATCATATCTCGTAATCTATAATACTCGGTCTGACCCGAGCATTATAGTTAAATAACACCCGAGTCAGTCTGGAATACCAACGTGAGAAAACCACACTCAAATTGATTGTTAAAGTTTCAAAATCCTTTGAACTCAAAAGCATCTCGTAAGACCACGCCACAAATAAACATGTCGGGTTTTTACCTTACGATAGCCAAAACACTTTTTATCAAATCCGTCTGATATTATAATAGTGTCTATATACAAATACTTATTCAAATAGCTGAAATTGTTACATGATTAAATTCCAGCATATTAGCCACAAAGTGGGTTCTACAAACAAAAACCGTAAAGGCACGTAGGGAGAATGGATTTCCAACTAATGACTAGGCATTGGGGTACCACCTGTCACAGTACCTAGTCTAGATCAGCGTACCGAGGACCACGCCCGATCCCCTGCAACACAAGACCGGAACTACCCCTTACTGGATAATTCCGAGTAAGATCACCCCACGGTTGGGATCAGCGACCGCACCACTAAGCCGAAATAAAAGGGACATCTAGACAGGGATGACCTCACCTTAATGGGTGCGACCCACATAGCCTTGCTGCATAACCCCTGATTTTTAGTCATTCTCGGTTGGTGAGGCTTGAGGCTAAGCGTTACCTTTTAAGAACATATCCCTTAGAATGCTCACCGTCCTCCTGACGATGTTCCAAAAGCATTCATCCATACAAGTCCGTCCCGGGTTCGAACGGAACCGAAGGCACTACTCCTACTACATCCATTTTGGAATCACCCTCAGGATTAGTAGCGATTATCCCTTGCACTTCACTGCTCCATCTTCGATTCCAAACTCGTTTTCCCCACGAAAATGTACAAACCGGATCGAAGTGGTTTTCGGAAAATAAATCCCGATCCCGGTCTCTTCGAAACGATCGGCGCATTGGCCAATATTGATAGTCGGTTATTTAACTATCAATTAACATCCACAAAACATCCAACAAACATAAATAATTTTCCAAATTATTTATTTATCTCAAAATATCTTCGCAAGATATATTTCCACTTTCAAACCTTTTTGAAAACAGCTTTCAAACCACACTCTTCTCATGGAATAAATTCCCAAATACTTATTTCCATTGAAAACACTAAGTATAATTACTATAGATTTTTAAAATAATTTAAAAACACTTTATTATCAAATATACTTTAAACAAAACATTTAAATTAAAACTACTTTAATACTTTATTCAAAAATATATACTTTAATAATATTTAAAATAAAGCTACTTTATAAAATATAAAACTACATTTTATCTTTTTAAAACACAATACCAAGTTACCTTTAAATAATTACTACTAAATTAAATTTGAGAAATACTTACTTTCAAACTTTAAGCATTTAAAAATAATAAATTTTCTAAAACATACTTTAAAAACAACTTTAAAACCTTTAACTCATACTTAAAAGTTTGCTTTGGAAACGTACTTGGCTATCCAGGGAAATACACTTCTCTTTCATATCTTTAAAAATAAATCACTATTTATTTTTTTAAACAAATTTACCCATTTCTTTAATAAATTCCCACTGTGAATTTATTCTTCCAAATATCCACTGATAAATTATTTCACTTTTATAAACCCAGTTTATAAATTTCACTGTTCCACCTTCCTTTCAAGACACGGTTTCAAATACTAAATCAATTTCCAAATTGATTTTCAGATTTTGTTCCATTTTTAAATAAATTCCTTTACTCACTCAAATTCATTTCAAAACCCATTAACTTCATATTTTACTTCTCCATTATGATTTAAATCTTGTTTAACTGAAAATATCAATTTCATACTTTTCCAAATTCCTTCCTTATCCTTCCCAGTAAATTTAAACTTTGGATTACAATGGATTCTTTATTCCTTTAAGTAATATCAGTTAGATTTAAAATTCATTATTTCTCTGTTTATTCAAAATCCCCTTTTCCATACTCGGAATTTATCAATTATAATTTTAAAATCACTTTTATTCTTTCCCTATTCGTTCTTAAATTTATTCAAATTCTCTATCATTATCTATTTAAAAATCTTCTCTTATATTTCCTTTTCAAAAATCCGATATATATATTTTTTGTAACCCAGTATACCCAAATATATTCAATCAACCCGTTGCATCCAACATTCCAATCATCAATATAATTCATCACAGGATATCAACAATCATAACAGAGAACATTAAACCTTCTAAATAAATTTTGAGGAATCCAGTTGGATCCCTCCAACCTGTTTCCCTGCATCCACAGATGTTAGCACAATACCAATTCCACTTCGAGGTGGAATATCGCGGTATATGGGTTTAATATAATATCCTCCGCTATTATGCGGCGCATAGTGTCTCATCCGCTATATAATGCGGGAAATCAATCACTCCAAATATATATATATATATATATAATACCAATTCCACTTCGGGGTGGAATATCACGGTATATGGGTTTATAAATAATATCCTCCGCTATTATGCGACGTATAGGGTCTATTTAATTTTAAATAATAACAATCATCATCCAAACAAAGCAACCAATAATTTAAATTTAACTATAATAATCCAGATGAGTGAGATTAACTCACCTTTGCTTTTTATTTTGCAATCCATTCCAACCCATTTCATTCCAGCTTGTTTCTCGATTTTAGACCATGTATAAATATTAGATAATTTTATTAACAATTGAACTAATCGAAATATAAATTACCATTTATTAATTTAATTTAAACTAATTTTAAATGATAATTAGACTAACCTAATTTATATTTCCCCATGTTTTCCAATTTATAAATTTTATGACAGGTTATATATATATATATATATATCCTCCTTTCTCAAATAAATATACGAACCATCCTAAAAATTAACCGATTCATATAAGTACCATTATTATTTTTTCCTAAGTAAAAACTTATCTTACTGTTAATAAATTTCCTAACCTGCAATAAATCCTGATTACGTGAATAATATACCCAATACCTTACTGTTAATTTCAATTTAATTTCCCTTCAGAATTAAATTTAGATTAATAAAATAACCAGGGTAAAAAAAATCACCAGAAAGGCTCTCCTTCCTCAAAACACCACCTGAGCATGAGGAAGCACGTCATCGAAATCTTATCCCAGACCAAGTTGCCGAAGTCGCAGCGCCTCCACCTTCTGTCTTGGTCACTAATGCTGCCTCGAAGATGCCAGAACAGTGCGACTTCGTCGCGAATAAGTCGAAGTGGCGGACTGCCGAGTGAACCCATCTCGTGCACGAAGAAGAGAGGGAGCACCAGCAAGTTCGATCCCACGTATCCATTGAACCTTCGCAAACAACCCACTCTCACGAGCTCGACGTTGCCGACACGACCACCCTTGCGCCTTACGATTAAGATTCGCTTTCGATTCGAGAGAGGGGAAAATGGATTTCAGCTTCCTGAATGAATTCAAAGGGAGGGATAAGACGGGATTTCGATTTGAAAAGAGGCGATGATATATATATTTTTCGAACTAGAGAGGGATTTCAATATCTGAGAGGAGAATGAGCATGCGATGTATAAATATACACTTTTCTTCTCTGCTTTTCAGCTGATTGAATTTTCGAAAAGAAGATGACGTGATTTTGATCTGAACAGGAGGAACATCGATTTGAACGAAGGGAAAAGTTAGGTCGGCTATGTTCTGTGTGAACAGTGATGTGAATGGAGATGGAAAAAAACGCTGATGTGAAGGGATGTCGGCTGGTGAAGGTTGCTTGTATGAGAATATACATATATAATTTAAATTAAATTTTAAATTATCATAATGAATGCAACTTCCAATCTCGAACCCCTAATGCGACATGCCGCTAGGCGCTTATAATGTTAAACCCCTATTTCGAATTCAATGGAAAAGGTTCCGAGTCCTAATTCGATCGTATGGAGAAGATAGCTTTTTGGACCCAGTTAATATTGAATTTCTGATATAGATTTCAACGCGTTTATATATCGTACGCTCACACGACAACTCCGATCACTACGAAATTTGAAATCCAATAATAATACAATATTACAAATCCAATGGAACTAGTTTCATCGAATTCTGAGACTGTGCCTCGAAAGGCTATTTTTAAATATCAATTTAAACGATAAAATTTCAAAATTTAACAAAACACTTCCAAATTCAATCTCAACACTTTTACTATCTTCAGTACTATCAATATGAATTTTCTAAGCCTTTAAAATATTTTTAACAAGCTTAAAATTTCAGATTCAACCATTTACCCAATTTCCAATTATTTAATTAAACAATTAAATCACTCAATAAATAGTGGCATTTGAAATTCATGTTAGAAATTAACATTTAAATATTTAAAATCAATTAAATATTCCAATTTCAAATGCTCAAAAATTTCGGGTCGTCACATATTCGTACTTTCCTATCTTGTAACGACCCGTAAAATTTCGATAATAAAAATTGTTGATTTAATAAAATTTTTGGTAATTTAATATTGAAGAAAATAAAAATTAGTGAATTGTTAATGAAGTAATACTAAAATGAAGGTAACAATGTTAATTAAAGCTAATTATTAATAATTGAAATGAAATTCCAATTAATTGAAATAATGTAAGTGTTATAACTTAGTTATAAATTGAATGTAAGTAAATAAATGTAAATGTCGTATAAACTTATGAATTAGTATATAAGTAATAATAATTGGATAAAACAGTGTTATATAAGTAATTGTAACATTTGTTTGTTAATAATAACTTATAAGTTTAATTAAAAGTAAATGGTAACGATTATTTATATTACCTATTTATTTAGTCTAATAAATTAAATTTGAAACCAATTGCAATAAAATTTAATTGAATATTACGTGAATGTAAATTAAGGTAACAATTAGAAATAATGTTAATTTATTTCATAATATGACAATTAGTTGAATTAAAAAGAATGGAAATCAAGATTTATTAATTTATTGGAATTTAAATTATAATAATTGGATTAATTGTAATTAAATGAAATTAAATATTTAAATATTACGTAAATGGAAATTGAGATGAAATTTGAGAATATTAATGTAATAGATCATGAACCAATGTAAATTTTATCTATTTGATAATAACGGATTGAATAATAGGATGAAAGGTCAATTAAATGGAATTATTGAAAATTTTAATTTATAATTTCTGAATTTAATGAAAATTGAAATTAAAACACTGGAATTGATGGATTAATCAACTTTAAATTTACATCTAGATTTGTTTAATATATTGTAAGTGATTAAGAAATAAAAAATGATAGAAGTTGTAAATTATTAAAATTTAAACGGAAAAAGGTGATTTAATTAATTTAATCATTAATTTATTAATTAACTGAAATATAGCCATTTTGGCCACTGACTCGGATTTTGACGAAACCAGTTTCATCGGATTCGTAACGGTGAATTATTATAGGATTTCAAGTTTCGGAACGATCGGACTTGTCATTTGATCGTACGGGCTCGAAATGCCTAGAAATCAATTTAATTGAAATCAATTTGAAATAAGATGATTTTAACATAACTTCTTCATACGATTGAATTAGGACTTGAAACCTGTTCCATTGAGTTTAAAATATTTGAAAGCATCTATTTGATATATGGGTTGACCCATTTTCGTTCCGGAGTCGAAATGGGCTTTTCGGGTCGTTTATCGTTCAAAACCCAAATCGATCTAATCCATTTGTTCTATTTCTGATCCATCTATAAATAGCTCGTTATAAACCCTAGGTTATTTCTTATTTCTATTGTTTGTACATACATCTCCTTCTCAACTCCTCATTCCAATGGCAGACAAACAAATTCTAGATCCAATTGCAAATCAAAAACCAAATCAAAAATTCAATCTCCTCAAACAATAGCGAATTATATATCGATTTGAAGCTTTCGATGAGCGCAAGTCAAATCCGCGGTCTGTTTTTCGATTTGGGTTTCGATGTGGCTGGAATTCATGGAAATAATTTCATCCATTCGTTTGGTGATTGATCGACTGGCACGATTCGCCGATTCAAGGATGTGGGCGTGCAGAGGGTGGCGCGAGGAGTTCATCTATGCAGTTTGGTCAGCGAATCGACGGTCAAATGGGCTTGAAAATTCAATTTGGGGCTTGTTACAACGGCGGGGGCTGGAGCTTATGACGCCGACCGGTGGCGTGGGGGGACGTTGTGGTTGACGGGGGAGGCTCGCGCGAGGTTAGCGGTGAATGTGGGGCCGTGGCAACGAACCTGGAGGCACGCGAGGTGTCGAGTTGGGGCGGTTTGATCGTGTGCATGTACGAGTAGGGCTTAGTTCATGTGCATGCGTGTTTGCCTGGAAGAAACGTTGAGGTGATGTTTGTTTTTTATTTGATTGTTTTAAAAATTCAAATCGTATAATGTTCTGATACGTAACTTTCACATACAAGGTTCAATTCACGCACAGTTTGATCCGCTGGGATCGTATCGAAATTCCAGACATTTTGACGCTGGTTTGGATGAATTCTGAGACCGTTCAAATTTTGGGCTTAAATTGAATTTAAATTCGATTTAAATTCAAAGGTGAGTGTTTCAACCCACTCAGAACTTCTAAAATTTCTTATGTTTGTTAAATAAAATTTATGATGTGATTAGAAATTTATTTATGATTGTTTAGTATATTTTAAATCATCATCTCAGTTAATTTGAATTTATTTGCATTAAATCGTTATTTAATTTATTATTGAATATAAATTTCCAATTTAATACGCGTTATTGATTATTAGTTCTATATTGATATTTATTGATTGATTTGGATGATGATTGTGATGGATGTTGATTGTTGATGTTGGTTGAATGGATGTTGTATTTTATACCGTTATAAACTACAAGTTCGTTATGGATTTTTATTTATTTCGGGATTACGGTTTGAAAAGATATATATATATATATATATATATATATATATAACCGCAAAAATTTTAAATTGCGGATTGAAATGATAAATATCCGTATCACTTGACCCTAGGGTAGTGAATTATATATGGACACCGGATTGGTTAAATTAAATGATTTTAAAATCCTTGATTTTCGAATTTAATTAAATGATAATTTGAAATAAAATTTGATTCATATGAATTGAATTATTATTGAAAAATCAAGTTTTATGTTGAAATGTGAATTGGTTTAAAGGTATTGTTAAAAGGATTTAATTGAAATTTCAAAGTTGAATTTGGAATAAAAAGTGAAATTTGTCAGAATTGAATTATTTTAAATTATATGAAATATAACTTTGAAATATATTGAATTTGGAGTAATTTTAAATTGATATTTCGAACATGGATTGTAGGCGATATTGAATTTAATATTTTATTGAGAATTGGAATTGGAAAATTTGAAATTGGGTTTTGGGACATTGTAATGGTCAAAATGTGCTGGAATGAAATAAATAGTTTAAATTGATATAAATTTCAAATTCATATTTTCAAATAAACTATTTTAAATATATTATTTGAAAAAACTTTAATTATTAAGATTTTCAAACTTTTAAACTAATTAAACCATTTGACTTATTTTAAATCTAATTAATCTATTTTAAAGTTATTTAATCTATTTTAATTTTATTTAATCTATTTTAAATCTATATTAACTATTTAAAACTATTTAAAACTATTTTCTTCTAAATTCCAAACTAAGTAAAATGGATGGGTTTATATTCAAATTCTCAATTTTAAGTGAATATGGTTAATGATGGTATAACCTAAGTTGATAATTAAATAACATATTTGGTTCAATATGATAATTTTGAAATGAGAGTTTAACCTATTTTGGAAATACGACCTTTGAAAGGAAATATAATTTCGAACTATGATTTCAATGTGATAATTGCAAAGGTAAATATGAAGTAATGATTTCGAAAGTGATATGGTTTGAATTGAATAGGATATTTTGATATCAATTATGAAATGATTTTGGAAACGTAAAAGAACCATCCGGTGTGTAATAAGCGATTGGTTGTTAAAGAGACCGGGATCAGATGTTGTCATACTCTCTGCCAATACCGAAAACCACTTTGACAACTGTGTATGCGGTGGAGATTCCAGAATGAAGTAGGATGGTGGCGACGATCCTAAAGGTATATTTACGTGGACCTAACTCCCGTGAGTTAGCATAAGGTGGCGAAAATAGGAGCGATTCCGGGCCAATGAGGTAGCTCCTCTGATCAGACACATTCCATCGATACTATATTTTGACTTTGCGATTTATTTGGTGGCCACCCTTCGATTTTTACTCTGGAGTGTGTTTCGAGTTGGGAGGTAGTTGCGGCTATGCGTTACCAACAGTCCGGATGTGTAATTGGTATATCTACCCCGGCATTGCCTAGTTGTGCCGTGTCACCTACCCTAGCGCGCCTTCTACGAGTTTTTTTTATGTCGTACCTATGTGGTATCCTCTGGCGGCTCCAGTTTACGGGGTGTTACGGTACTGTATAGACTATTGGCATACCTAAAAATGTGTTAAGGTGGAAAAAGTAAAGCCTTAACGCTATTTTTAAATAGTATACTTTACTTTAGACACTATTATAATAGCGTATTGTACTACATAGTAGATAGTTTAACGGATCCTTAGGAGATGTGAATCCCGAACATCTCTTAAGTTACTGCACTCACGTTAGTCACTGGATAAGAGATGTCAAATCCCGTAAACATCTCCGACGCCGTTTACACTCTTATTTATTTACCGTTGATTTGACTTACATAAGATCTTTTAGTTCTGACTTGAGTGTTTTGTCTTTTCCATTCACTCGGGTCAGCCTGAGCATTTCAGGATTTGAAGACCTTATTTTTGGAGGACGAAGACGAAGATTTGTACTACTATTATTTACTATATTTATTCCACTGCATTCATACTGTTCCGCTGCAATATTTGTTTATCTCTGATATGTGTAACTCTGATTCTGTATTGTATAAGTATAATCAAATGTTTTGTAAACAGCTTCATGAACTGTTATTTGATTGTTATATTTTGTCATTCCGCTGCGAGATTCTATTTTGTTTTCTTTCTCTGCTTTTTCTTATTCACCCCAATAACAATTAGCCCTTCTGTATGGTTTGAGTTGGCACATGTGTCTACTTAAAGCGTACAAAAAGGTGGGATGTTACATATCTAGTAATATCATATTTTTACGCTAGATTCTAAGAGTTCAGACTATAGAAGTAATTGTAGTTCCACTCTGAAGGAATGGGCAAAGCAATTATAAGTTGGAAATATCTTAGAGCTAAGATTTTCATGCTGACTTCAACGTACCCCACAAAGTGCCGGTGATGCCTAAAACGCTGTTGATGAAGAGCATGAGTACGACATATAGCTGAATCCCGGAGACTAGAGGTGTTCGACTTGACGATTGAGATTCTAGCTACCTTGTGATTTTGGATTTTGAGTTCCAGTCGGAGACTCACAATTATTCTAGATGGATGGGAAATTAGATTCTATATGTCTTAGTTGTTTGGAAGCAAGTTTGTGCTAGGATGAATTTATTGATCACCTCTTTAATGGCAAACTAGATTTTTATTTGAATAATTAATATCAATTCTTTAGTCTAATGAGAGAATTTTAAAAAAATTATATTTTGGGAATGCCTTGGATTTTTGAAAAAAGGGGTTTTCAAAATATTTCTTTTCTCAAAGATTTATTTTGGAAATTTTGTTTTGGGAAAGTTTTGAAATTTTAATTTTCAAAGAAACACGTATACCATTAGGTTGGTCATGTTAAGAAATTTTTCGTTTATAAAAAATTAATTCTTTAGATCCTTAAACATTTATATGTATATATCAGTAAAGGCTTGATATTGATTTTTGGCAAGAAAATAGTTTTCCAATTTGGAAAATTTGTGTTTTAAAAAGGTTTTCGGAAACCGTGAAATATTTATATATATAAGTTTGACTTTTAAGGGAAGTTTTGATATGAAATAGTTTCTGTTATTTAGAAACAAGTACAAAGGAGCATATACTTAACTTAGTGATTTTTTGGTTATAAAATCGAGGGTTTTTATATTTTCTCTCTTTAAGTTACAGAAAAAATAGGAATGACATTCAATTTTATTGGGGTATGTAGTTTGAAGTGTTATTAAACCCACTAGCTATTGTAGGAAATATTTCTGTGCGAAGTAGGTAGGAAATAGTAGCTGGAATATTTTTGGATTTTCGAAAGTGTTGTGGTCGCAACAGTTTTGCTGAGGCTATCGCAATCTTGCCAAGGAAGGGTCTACACGGTAAGGTGAATATTGTCATGTGGAAGGTAGAATTTTTTCTGGATAGGTTAAGCTGAAGATGGTGTGCAGAATGGTCATTAGAATATTAATTAATTTAACAGGCACTATTAGGTCCAAGTTCAGGCCGTGCCCAAATCTGGGCTAGTAGTCGACCAAGCGGTTGACCGTAGTGGTCGGCCGGTTGACCTAATAGCGGTCGACCGCTAGGTGGATTTGGACTGAACCCGAACTTGGAACGCGACTATAAGTGGCGTTCAAACCTTCAGCCGTCGAACTCCCCCACTCTCTTCCTCCTCTTTAATTTTTTTAGCCGAACCCAATTCCACCTCCCTTTTCTTCCGCTTAACCAAAGCCTATCTCCTCTATTCCTCCACCAACCGAAGCCAAAATCCTTACCCATTAGACTTTGCCCCACCACTACTCTAGATCTAAACCCTTTTCTCCCTTTTCCAACCGCCTCACAGCCCATGGCACTGCCACGTACTGGCAGTTCTTCCTTTTGTCATCTCGGCCTCACTTCGCAAGAAGTCGCTTGGCTTGACCGGAGTGAGGGGAAGATCACCACCTATCTTGGAATGACGAAATTTGATTTTCTTCATGGACGACCGGTGAAATTCGGAGATTTTGCCGCCCTGGGATTGAAGAGCTTTTCATCGTGGTAGGACTTGCACCGATCCTCCGCTTCGAGACTTATGAGCGGGAATATTGCCGCGTCAGTCTTTTCAATGCATAGATGGCGCAGAATTTCGATGATGACAATAGCTATATTGAGTTTGAGGTAAAGGGAGCTTGGATTGAGATGTCAAATGATGATCTCGCTGGAATTTTGGAGATATATATAGTAGGCCAAGATTTGGACGACATAGAGATGACTGATCCTGAGATTCTACAACGGATCTTTTCTGGGAATGTCGATGATTGGAAAACCAACATTCTATGACTGGTGGCCTGTCTCGTCGTGCGCCTCATTCAACACAACATCATTCCAAAGATGAGGAGCCTTGAATAGATCTACACCTCAATGCAGAAGGCTGCCTATGCTATAATTGGCGGCGTAGCCGTCAATTGGGCTCGTGTCTTGATGCTCCATATGGTCAATCAGGGAGTTGGTACCCTGAGCACCCACTTTCCATATTGCCACTTGCTCACTCTAATGTTTAGGCATTACGGAGTAAATTTGAGCGAAGAGCCAGTAGTAAGGAAGGTCCCTCCCGCCATTGACTGGACCACCATGAAGAGAATGAATATTCCTTTGCCACCTGCTGCACCACCTGTACCACCCCCAGAGCCGCAGCTCCAACAACAAGGGATAGCTAGGGCATCGAGGGATACATGAGTCATGAGCTTGCTGCATCCGTCAGGTTCAGGCAGAATCCAAGAGATTAGGATGGAGCATCAACATCAGGGGCGTGAGATTAGGTGCATGGTCGCCATGTTATGACCATTCCGTTGTCGTGGCAATGGCTTAAGCTCTAGCTCCAACCGCGGAGCGAGATCTTCTCATAGTTCTTAGGTGGTGTTTTATTTAGGATTTTTGTATCTTTTTATTTCCAGCATTTTTTCTTTTCTTTTGGATTGTTGGGCTGTAAAACTATTAGTTGTTTCTTATAAAAGGCACGTGCGATATTATGAGTTTCTATTCATTTTCTGTGTTATTGTTTCTAGATATGCGAACCGCTCCTATATATATACATAGTAAAGAAACAATATAAATTTGGGAATCTCATAAAGACACTTAACTAACAGTAAATGCAATATAAGACTGGAAGTTTAGAATAGTTGGAAATTTTAATGAAGGACATGACATAGTTGTTTCGATATCATGGGTCATTGCTCGTGTTCCTTAAAAGTAAAAAATTTTGTATAATAGAAATGTTGACAAATTTAAATAAAATGTCAAATTTTTGGGTAAATATTAGTTGTAGAATTTTGAAATTTGGTTTATGCGCCTGGCGCATAACCGACTTCCGACTACGTTGAAATTGTAGCTTGATTTATCAAAAATTTTAAAAAAATTCCCCTTGATTTGAAAAGTTCCCTTTTGAAAGAAAAAAGCAAGAAAAGGTTTTGTGTTTTAGTTATTTTTTTACTCTTAAATTACTTTTAGACTTTTTGTTCAAAATTTTATTTAAAGGGAAATTGTGCGTCTAAATATTTTGGGATTTTATTTTCCAAATGACGTACAAATTTGAAAAGTGAGAAAGATTTTTGTGAAAAATTTGATTTTGAAGGCCACATGTTAGGCATAGGAAAGGCAAATAGATTTAGAATTTACGAATTTAACGGTGCATTAGGCTCGACGATGCGATAAATGCAAGCGATAACAAAGGAAAAGCTATTTTAACCTTGGAATTTATATTTCCATACATTGTTGCGACGCCGCAAGTCTACTTTTAGACTTAATTCCACTTTAGAGCTTGGAATAAAGCCTCCTTGTGCATTTTGCGCATGGAAAATTTGGAATAAATCTGGAGCAGTGAAGAAATTTCCACTATACTACGAGAATTTGATGATCATAGTTGGTAAGAATGTTAAGTCCCTCACCTAAATTCCTTTTTCCAGCATAGAAGAAAAATTTGGAAAGCGATTTTTCGATGCGTTATATTATTAGTTGATAGGAAGTGGATGCTAAAATGGGTTGCTTCATACTTCTATTTGTAGGAGTATGGGGGATTTGATTGAAAAGATTTTTCAAAAAGCTGCATGCATATAGAACTGCCAGTATATATGTAGGTTATTTGCATCATGTTTTCAAAAGAAATGCATTTATATAGGAGGATCCGATTTAGAATCATTCTACATACATATTTCATGTGTGGTGATATAGTAATACACTATGCACTTATGCACATTTGGTTGTAAAATTTATTGTACACTCATTGGTTGGGTAGTTTAGGATAATTAGGATCCAAAACTTTGACTTAGTCATCAGTGAAATTTTGGGGACGAATTCTTTTTAAGGTGAGAAGAATGTAACACCATGTAATTTGGCATTAGTTATTTAATTAGTTAGTTAATTAATTAGGCTTCCGAAATGGAATTTGTGCAAATGGTGGAATTTGACCATGAAACTTGCACCATTGCATTCGTGGCGAAATTCTGAGCAACTTTCATATTTGGAGTTTTGCGTCGGAGTCCAAATGAAGAAGTTACGGATGAAAAACGATCGACCTATCATTGGGGACGGTCGACCCCTAGCGGCCGACCGGTAGCGAACTAGCGGCTCCAATAAACCTAGGCCGCAATGGCCTAGATTTAATATATTTCTACCTAACGGTTATGGTTGATTCTAGTACTTATAAATTCAGGCCTAACCCTCCATTCTCTTCTCATATTTTTATGGAGGCAGTAGCGAACCTCTGCCATTTCTGCTTCTCCACTTTCTTTCTAAATTATAAATATAAGATATTTGTATCTATATTCATATAAATCGTAGAAGAGTAAAATCTAATAGAAAGGAGAGGAGAAGAGAATCAACCATATGCGTATTTGAGGTAATTTATATATATATATATATATATATACACACACACATATGTATATTTGTATCTAGTTTCTCTTCCAATCTCAAATCTCTTCTCAGATATGTAATTCTAATATATGTATATACCCTTTTATACATATCTCTTAGATTAGAAATGACTTGGTCGGAAATGAATCAAAGTTTCTACTTTAGTTCTGGAGATTTGGATCACTTTTAAATGGTGAGTGGGAATTTTTATAGATTGTTATAATATGAAAATTATACCGTTGATATTTATTTGATTTTAATGCCTAGTTGGATAATTGTATGTGAGTTATAGGCAACGAATTGAATACGATCTGAATATAATAAATATCTCCTACATATTCTTGTCTATGAATTGTGTAACGTCCTGAAATTTTCAACCATTCGCATCCATACATGTCGGATTTGAATTGCTCAAAATATCATATTGTTAATTTAAATTTGGAAAAACTCAGCATATACAATAAATAAATAATCACAGAATCACAAACACAGAGTAATATAAAATAATGCAGCGAAAACAAAAGAATAGTAGTTCATGAAGCTACTATATATATATAACAGAGTTAAACAAGATACAACAGAAGTCATGAGTACATAGATGTCTCAATACAATAGTCAAATACAAGATCCGAATACATCACTGGAATCAACTGAATAACTGATCAGAATCGATATAGCTGGATCTCCAAGCGAAGCTCCAACCCCAAAGGCGAGTCTCAAGTGCTGTATCACTCAGTCTGACCTGAGTGTTTGCACAAAAAATGGACAAACACCTCAAAGTCGTATGATTTAGTAGATCTTATGTTGTTCTTAGTGGTTTGGGTGATCTATGCAAATATATGAAAAGTAGGGGCCAAACTATAAAAAGACACGCAGATTTATAGTGGTTCAGCCAAAATGTGCCTACGTCCACTTTATATGTTATTTCTCTTCTCTTCTTTAGATTACAAGTACAAAGATTTGATACAAGTAAAAGAAAGTTGTTTGAAGGTTCTCTCCGTGCTTGAACTCTCAAAACTTGTCCCCATTGTTGTACCCCTGCCCCTCTATTTATAGAGTCAGGCTGGGAGCAGGGGTCTTGGATGTATATAGCTGCTGGCGGGCTTGGGCTGATGCAATCTGGCCTGGTGGAACTGGTTCGGTTTCCCTTGGTTCGGTGGAGAGAGATGAGTGGACCGGTAGAACCTTGGTTCGGTGGTAGGAGTGTGGTGGTTCGGTATTGCTTCATTCGGTGGTTGAGCCGGTGATGCTGGTTCGGTATTGATGTGGAGATGTTTGGTTCGGTGGAGAAGGCGGGTTTGGTCCGGTAGGTGTTGGTTAGGGAGGTGGTTCGGTGAGGCATGGATTGGTAGCCTGTAGACTTTGGTTCGGGCGTTAGTTGATTCGGTAGCTTCGTTGGATTGAGGCTGATTCGGCAGTGATGTTTGGATCGGTAGCCTGTAGACCTTTGTTCGGCTAGGGTTGGTCCGGTGGTGAGAATTCACCCAACATTTGCCCCCCAAAGCAGGGCATATGTTTAACGTATGTTGTGCTTTGTTTCAGTTTGTCAATCTCATTCGGCCTGGGAACCGAACCGGCTGGTCCGGTCAATCAACCTCCCCCTATAAGTATGGGCCTTATGTCTCCATCATTCCTTACCGTTTGAAAACAGCCAAATCAAAATTCTCGTCTGCCGAATTAAACTCATTGCCGGATCATCCTTGACTACCTAATCAGGTAGTTACCAAATGGCTCTTATATTTTGAATTACCGAATGAATTTTCACCATGGGTACTTGAGTGCAGAATGAGCTTTGATATTGGTGATGCCGAACGAACCATGGTATTGGGAATGCCGAATGAACCGTGGTATTGGGAATGCCGAATGAACCGTGGTATTGGGAATGCCGAATGAACTCCCAGGCCTCTCGGGCTTTTAAATCACAAACGAAAACCCCAGACTGTACGCACTTTCTTGTTTTATACTTCTGCATCCTTCGTTCTAACAACGTGCTTTTTTGTGTTTGCAGATAAATGTCTCAAAGAGTGGGAACCCGATCAGAGAAAAAGAGATCTCATGATAGAGAAGAACCTTCCGCCGTGCCCCCAGCTCAGCCAGGACCTGTCCGTCACGGGCCCACCCCGAGATCATTAGTGGATGGATACGGTCCTCAGGAACTTCTTAACTCGCCTCCTGATTGCTTTCCTAGCTTACTCAAGGGTGAGCAACTCGATGTTATATCTCGCTCCTTCGGGATCGACCGAGCACGCATGCTATTGCCGGATGCGGGAGTGATGTCGTATGATCCTCCCGAAGGATATTTTGCCTACAGTAGATACCATTGCATGTGCGGGGCCATCCCGCCTTTCAACGTCTGGGTAGTCAGCTTTCTCACCTATCTAAAGGTAGCTCCATTCCAGCTTCAGCCCAACTCTTATGCCATTCTGGTGAGTCTCTTCGTCATCTTCCAGAGGAGATATGGGCGTCCTCCTTCCAACCGGGAGATCCGGTATTCGTACAACTTGAGAGGCTACAAGAAGGGGTCTCCCTACATTAGCTTGGAATCGGCCGTATCTTTTAAGCCGGTCCTAGATTTATACTCCAAGTACAGCATGTTTAAGAAGGAGTGGTTTTTTGTCAGGGATGATTCTGTTTCTATTCGGCGCTTCACCTCCGGATGTAAGTCAAAGCTTTATTTTTAATTCCCGTTCTGGTTGCAATACCCTTTCTTATGTGCTTTTATTTTTTGCTAGCGACAGGTGGTTTTGCGGTCGTGGAGAATGACCGTCTGGTTCGGACGGCAGCAGAAATAGAAGCTATTACTGGGAGAGATAGGTCGGCTGCCTACCTGATCAGGAACGCTACACTCTTGGAGTACAACTTGATCCTTCCACAACAGTCCGTGGTCAAGCAGAGGGATACGGCTGAAGAGAAGGCTGCCCAAGCTAAAGAAGGGACCAAGTTGAAGAGCAGTAAAAGGAGGCCCTTTCCGAAACACCCGGTTGCCGGGGGGAAGAAGCTCAAAAAGTCTGACGGTCCCTTTCCCAGCTCATGTCCAGATATCCCGGAGGAGGGAGACGTGGAGGAGGAGCAAGGCGAAGATGGAGGAGAAGGCGCTGGAGGTGGCGACGTTGTCGGGGCTTTGTCTTCTGGGCAAGTAGGCGAGATGCAAGGGTGGACGGATGACGCTTTCCGCCAAGCCTTCGAAGGTTTGGAAGGGACGGAGAAGTCCAAGAGAGCCGATAAAGTTGGGACCGACGTTGATTTATCTTCCGGGAGCACCTAACCTGAAGAAACTCCGGCGGTTCAAGGTGGATTTCTCTTTACTCTTTTAATTCTTGAATGATGGCTTACTACATCTTGGTGACACTTGGTTTTCATATCAGGAGCGGGTAAAACGGTCAAGACCTCAAATCTTCGGCACAGGCTTGAACAATACAAGCTCTCTAAAGCTTCCGCCAAGCCGAAGCCTTCTACTAACCGCCCGGGAGACATAGTCGGCTATCGCCCTCTTCTCGGAGTTATCGAAGAAGATATACAGAAGTGGAAGAGGAGTCGATCTTCGTCTGAACCTCTTCTTGAACCCCCGGCCCCATTCCAGCCTATTCACGACATTACAGAGGAGGATACCGAGCTTATGCCCTCTCCCCATTTGTCTGAGAACCCAACCGTCATCCCAATAGATCATCCTGGCTTAGCACGCAATCCGTTTGCGGGTCATCCGGACCTAGACCCGGCATCTCATGACATCTCTTTTGATGAGGTTACTGGCGAGCACCTTCTTCCTCGCAATCCAATGGTAAGGGTGCTTGATGAGGCCAAGTCCCTGGACCTTGATTTGCTTACTACTCAGGTCGTCGCTATGGGGAACGAAGCTAAAGCAAATATCGACCGGGTTGCTGAGGAGACCAAGAAGTTGATGGGGCATCATGCCCGACTGGTCAAGGCCGGGGAGGAAATTGGGAGTGCCAACATAAGATTGCGGTTAGTGGTTTCCGACCAGGCCAAGCAACTCGCTGATCAGGCCATCCAGATCTCTCAGCACGAGGCCACCTCTGGACGTCTAAAGAAAACCATGGAAGAGGCCAGCCGGGCCGAACTGCGGAAAATGGAGGCTACTTGCAAGGAACAGATCGATATGGCCATTGCCACGGTGGACGAGGTTCGGAAAGTGGATCTTGAGCAGATAGAGGAGTTATCTAGGAAGCTTGAGGCTGCAGAGCTTGCTTAAGCCAAGTTGAGGGAGGAGATGGAGGCGATGCGGAAATCCCTTTAGGTTGACTGGTCGAGATACCAATTGGAGAGAGATGCCGCCGTCGTAAGGTTGTCGGATTCCGAGGCCCGGGCGAGGGAGTTTGAAGAGAACGAGGGGCTAATGGATGGGATGCTCCAGGATATGTACTTCCATACTTGGAGGCAGGGTAACTTGTCCTGGATGGATGATTACCCTCGGGTTATGGCTAGGATCTATCTCAGGGCTCTAGAGGAGGTTCAGGCTGAGGCAGATAAGGAGGGTGGCGTGGCCTTTAGGATGGATGTTGTTACCGCCCAGTTTACCAAGGAGGAGAAGGTGGCGGTGAAGGAGGGCATGCGGTTGCTTGCAGCTGAGGAGATAGGTGTGCAAGCAGAGGATGATGATCAAGTTGATCAAGGAGCAGATGCTGGTAAGTCTTCCTTTCTAGTCTTTCCGTTAACTTGGTTGCTTATCACTAACGAATTCTTTTTCTGACCGGACAGGTGGGCAACAGGACAAGGACAAGACTCCGACGCAGCCGGCTCCTTGATCAGACCTGGAAAATTCTTTTTGTGGACTTGACATGGCTGTATATGTTAGTCTTAAAACAGTAAAGTAACTCTTAGGTGGTAATTTTTGCTACTTGTAATAAATAGCTCTATTCTTGACGTGTAATTCTTTAACTTAAGCTGATTTTGTCGTCTTTTGAATGTTTTTTTTTACATGTTGTATGAGAAATATAGCTATGTATATTCTTGTAATCAAATTGTGTTTGATGTCAGGTTCTTGTTTACAACATAATTTCATGACTTGCAATGTTAGCGTGAGGTGTGAATAAATTATAGTCATGTGTTTACATATGAAAGAAGGAAATACCGCCCTTTATATCTTGCTTGTAGATGGCAGCTTTGAATATCCTGTGTGGCCGAGTAAGGGATGCGGTCTAGTATCTTGTCGTGAGCATCTGCTTCCATTAGTGAATGTCTCCTGCTCTGTGTCCTGTACTTCAGGGATTGTTACAGAGGATAGGAGAGAAGTTGCTTAAGTAAAATTGAAATATGTGAAAAAGTAAACTTCCAATCATGGAAGGCCTTCGATGTGCTTAAGTTTGTGGCAAACGGGCTTTGTAGTCACTTTCCCTAGCTGTGGGTCTTGGAGACATTTGTCACCCATCTTACGCCTCCGCGGGGAGTTAATTCTTTTTTACCACAGCCGCACTTAAGACACATCGGAGCCGAGATCGCGCACAGTAACTACCCGGGCCATTATGGCCCGTAATCGTGGGTATTATTCGATTTACTATGGCCGGCTAGCGTGGGTGCCGATCGTCAACCGTGAACTTCCCCTGGCTGGCCACACCTTATGTTGGGGCTTATAGTCGGTTCACAGTTGCCGGCGAGTCGAACGCCGTAATGAGCTGCCTCAGCTATAGTCGGCCTTCTCGGTGGCTTATAATCGGCTCATTAAGTTGGCTTTAAGGGCCGTCGCGAGCAATGAGTTAACCCGCAGCAGAGGGATGCCGGAGCAAAAGTGTCTCATTGGTGAGGGCATAGATTCGCATAGTACCTGTTAGGTCTTGTCCAGGTGAAGTTGCGTTGTGGAGTGCTTTGGGTGGAAATGCTATACGCATAGGATTTTGTTCAACAGAAAAGGATAAAGTTAACAAGAAGCCAAGATACAAAGGAACAAGTTAAAAAAGAGACAAGGTTTTTTAAAGTGGTTCGGCACGAAAAGGCCTACGTCCACTGATTCTCTTTGTTAATTCACTTCATATGGGCAGTACAAGTTAAGAAAAGTATCGACGGAGGTGTTGGATGTTCCATGCCCTCTGGAACACCTCTCCGTCCATTGTTGACAAAATATAAGCTCCATTGTGGAGATCTTTATGAATTACATATGGTCCATCCCAGATTGGATCTAGTGCTCCGGGGCGATGGAAGATTCGCTTGAGGACAAGATCCCCTTCTTGTAAGGTACGATGCTTGACTTTGGAGTTGTATTGTGCTGCCACTTTTTGCTTGTGGGCCGCTGCTTTAAGGACTGCATCATTTCTTCTCTCCTCAACTAGATCCAAAGACATGTGAAGGAGTTCTTCGTTCTCTTCTAGGTTATAGTGGATCCTACGGTGGGAAGGCACAATGGTTTCAACTGGGAGCATAGCCTCCGATCCGTATGCCAAAGAGAAAGGAGTATGCCCCGTTGATGTTCTGAAAGATGTGCGATAGGCCCACTGTGCCGTATGGAGTTCATCCACCCAAGCGCCCTTTGACTTTTCGAGTTTCTTTTTGACTAGAGTTTTCAGAATTTTGTTGACTGCTTCGACTTGTCCGTTTGCCTGGGGATACGCTACGGATGAGAAGCTTTTGTGAATTCCGTGCTCTCGGCACCAGTTGGCGAATTCCTCGCTGTCAAACTGAAGTCCATTGTCTAATATGATTTTGAGTGGGACTCCGTACCTGCACATAACATTTTTGATCAAGAAGTTAATAACTTTTGCTGAGGATACTTTAATTAGAGGTTCCGCTTCCACCCATTTGGTGAAATAGTCGACTGCCACTATAGCATATTTGGCCCCGCCTCGGCCCATTGGTAGCTCGCCGATTAAGTTAATTCCCCATATTGCGAAGGGCCAAGGGCTGGTCATTTGGGTAATCTCAGTTGTTGGTAGCCGCGGAATCTTAGCAAACTTCTGGCATCTGTCACACTTTTTGACGAAATCTAAGGCGTCCTTGCTTAAAGTGGGCCAGAAATATCCATATCAGAGTATCTTTTTGCTAATGTTTGCCCTCCGGTGTGATCTCCGCAGCTTCCCTAATGAATGTTGGATAAGATTTCCTTGGCTTCCCTCCCAGCGACACACCTTAATAACGGGTTAGAGAATCCACGCCGATAGAGGATGTCTTCTTGTATTGTGTAGCTGGAAGCTTTCCTCAAGATTTTCTTGACTTTGTTACGCCCGTTGGGTAGTGAGCTGCTTTGTAGGTAGTCTCGGATGGGAGTCATCCAAGTTGCTTCTTCGGTTGCAGCTATCAGATTGACTTGCTCAAAACTTGGGGTCAGTTGCTTTGAGATGGTTACTGCTCCGAAGATGGCGATGTCCCTCATACTTGCTTGCTTTGCCAATTCGTCGGCCTCTTGGTTCTCTTCTCGAGGGATGTGTTTGACTAAGTAGTGGTCCAATCGGCTGAGAAGTAACTTGGTCTTCTTTAAATATGCTATGAGTCGTTCTTCTCGAGCTTGGAACTCTCCTAGTATTTGATTAACAATAAGTTGAGAATCGCTATGAAGACACAAAGAATTGGCTCCGATTTCTATGGCAAGTTCTAATCCAGCTATCACTGCTTCATATTCTGCATCGTTGTTGGTGGCAGCGAACTCCAACCTTATAGCATAGTGCAGCTTATTTCCCCTGGGAGTGATTATTACCACACTTGCCCCCGAGCCTTGTTCGTTTGATGCACCATCCACAAAGAGATTCCACTTGATGTCTTCTGCTATTTCCAATTGCTCCTTATCTTCGTTGGTAGTGAATTCTGCAATGAAATCAGCCATGGCTTGTCCCTTGATGGCGGTGCAAGGGTGATAGGTGATATCATACTGACTTAATTCAATGCACCATTTAAGTAGTCGCCCAGAAGTGTCGAGACGATGGAGTACCAGCCTCAGTGGCTGATCGGTCAGAACTTTGATGGAATGGGACTGGAAGTAGTGATGCAGTTTCCGTGATGTGATTAGTAGACAGTATGCTAGCTTCTCAAGTTTAGGATATCTGACTTCTGCCCACGTAAACCTCTTACTGACGAAGTAAACTGGCCGCTGCGTGCGGTTGTCTTCCCTTACCAAGGCAGCGCTCAGGGCGTGAGATGACACAGCAAGGTATAGGTATAATTCTTCGCCTTTGCTTGAAGTCGAGAGTACCGGTGGTTTCTGGAGGTGTTCGATTAAGTTAAGGAAAGTGGTTAAGCATTCGTCAGTCCATTCGAACTTTCCTTTGTCTTTCTTTAGAGCTTCGAAAAAGGGGACGCACTTGTCCGTTGCTTTGGAGATGAATCGGCTTAGGGCGGCTACCTTTCCATTCAGGCTTTGCATTTCCTTTCGAGTGGAAGGTATCTTGATATCCCTTAGCGCTCGGACTTGTTCAGGGTTTGCTTAAATCCCTCTGGCGTGGACGATGAATCCTAAGAACTTTCCTGATGATACTCCGAAGGAGCATTTTAGAGGATTCAACTTCATTCCATACTGGCGAAGTACTTGAAACATCTCGCCTAGGTGGCTTACGTGATCGTCGGCTTTCCTTGACTTTACCATCATGTCATCCACGTATACTTCCATAGTTTGCCCTATTAGCCCTGCAAACATCTTGTTGACGAGGCGCTGGTAGTTGGCTCCTGCATTTTTAAGTTCGAAAGGCATTACCTTATAGCAGTATAAACCCCGCTCGGTGATGAAACTAGTGTGGTCTTGGTCGGGAGCATGCATATGGATTTGGTTATATCCTGAGTATGCGTCCATAAAAGATAAGAGCTCGTGCCCGGTTGTGCTGTCTACAAGTTGGTCGATTCGGGGAAGTGGGAAGCAATCCTTTGGGCATGCGTCGTTTAGGTTGGAAAAGTCAATGCATGTTCGCCACTTCCCATTAGCCTTCTTTACCAGCACCGGGTTAGCGATCCATTCCAGGTAGATGGCTTCTCGTATGAAGTCACTGGCGAGCAGATTCTTTACTTCTTCATCGAGGGCTGCTGATCGCTCTGCCTCCATACTTCTCTTTCTTTGTTTTACGGGCGCCTTGGTAGGCTCAATGTTTAGTATGTGGCATGCTACGTCGGGGGAGATTCCGGTCATGTCAGCGTGTGACCATGCGAATACATCCAAGTTGTGGCGGAGAAAGTCAATGAGTTGCTCCTTCAACTCTGCTTTTAGTTGGGACCCAATTTTCAATAGTCTACTTAAGTCGTGCTTGTCTACAGATACAAACTCCATAGCCTCTACAGGCTCGGCGGTGGCCTCCTCCTCTTTGTCCCTAGGGTCTAATTCATTGAAAGGGTCGCTGGTATATCGAAGAGGAGGGGCTTTCTTTAGTTGCTACGCTTCTAGACTTTTCGTGCAGAGGGCAACCTCTACACCCTTCCCTTTATCCTTCCTGTGGCTGTTGCGAAGTTCAGTCACATAGCAGTCTCGAGCAACGTCCTGGTCTCCTTCTACTTCCCCTACTCCATTGTCCGTTGGAAATTTCATCTTTAGGCACCATGGGGCTAGGAAAATTTGGAAGTCAGACAAGGCTGGCCTTCCTAAGAAGGCGTTGTAGGCCGAATGGTTTTCTATTAGCACAAACGTTTGTTTCCGTACAACGGAGTGAGGATGGCTTCCAATCTCAACAAAGAGGTCCAGTTGCCCAAGGGGCATCTTCGCATCTCCAGTGAAACCGTGTAGTGGTTTATCGCAGGGAGATACATCCTTCATTGATAGTTTCATTTTGTCGAATGCATATTTGAACAGGATATTTACTGAGCTTCCAGTGTCTACTAGGATTCGGTAAACTTCGGCTGGACTCTAGCTCGGCCCCGTTCACTGGCGTTTCCGTGGTTAGGCAGTATGACAGGCTCAGCTACAGTTGACCTCCGCCTAGTACCTCCCCCGTGGGGTTCGGTTCCAAGCGTTTCTTCAGGCCTAACTTCGGGCTGTGCTCGATCTCGGCTCCTACCATGGCTGCTTCTGCCGTTAGCTCCTTCGAAGAAGGAAGATCTTTGTTGTCTCTGAGATCCTCCAGACTGGGACTCGCCCCATGATTCAGTGTTGCGGTTGGACTCTTCAGCATCCCTCAAGCGTGACATGAGATGGTCCACCAAGGCTTCCTGCTGGGACGTGAAGCGGTTAGTTACTTCAACCACAACCCTGTCTAAATCTGCCCTAGTAATTGCTGCGGGCTGTTCTGTGGCAGGAGTGGTCGGATTAGCCTGTCCTTCATTTGGTACTACTGCTAGAGGAGGACGATTTACTTGATCCGTGACCGCTGGATCTGGAAGACTACTGGATGCGATGTTTTTTCCTTTGTTAACATCTTTTTTCTGCTTGGGAGGCATGTTTTCCAAACGATGAATGATGCTGTTAGGAAAAAGGTTAAGTGGAAGAAGCTGAAGCTTCGAGCTTCTAGCTCTCAGTGAAAGCACCAAAAATGTTTGCACAAAAAATGGACAAACACCTCAAAGTCGTATGATTTAGTAGATCGTATGTTGTTCTTAGTGGTTTGGGTGATCTATGCAAATATATGAAAAGTAGGGGCCAAACTATAAAAAGACACGCAGATTTATAGTGGTTCAGCCAAAATGTGCCTACATCCACTTTATATGTTATTTCTCTTCTCTTCTTTAGATTACAAGTACAAAGCTTTGATACAAGTAAAAGAAAGTTGTTTGAAGGTTCTCTCCGTGCTTGAACTCTCAAAACTTGTCCCCATTGTTGTACCCCTGCCCCTCTATTTATAGAGTCAGGCTGGGAGCAGGGGTCTTGGATGTATATAGCTGCTGGCAGGCTTGGGCTGATGCAATTTGGCCTGGTGGAACTGGTTCGGTTTCCCTTGGTTCGGTGGAGAGAGATGAGTGGACCGGTAGAACCTTGGTTCGGTGATAGGAGTGTGGTGGTTCGGTATTGCTTCATTCGGTGGTTGAGCCGGTGATGCTAGTTCGGTATTGATGTGGAGATGTTCGGTTCGGTGGAGAAGGCGGGTTTGGTCCGGTAGGTGTTGGTTAGGGAGGTGGTTCGATGAGGCATGGATTGGTAGCCTGTAGACTTTGGTTCGGGCGTTAGTTGATTCGGTAGCTTCGTTGGATTGAGGCTGATTCGGACGTGATGTTTGGATCGGTAGCCTGTAGACCTTTGTTCGGCTAGGGTTGGTCCGGTGGTGAGAATTCACCCAACACTGAGCGTAAAGAAAAACACAAAACACGAGTCAGGATTAACATTCTTATATCAATAAATCCAACTCAAGTGAAATATCAACTGAAATACAAGTAACTCAAAGGATGTTTGGGATAACCATCCTTTAAGGATCCGTTAAACTATCTACTATATAGTAATATACGCTATTATAATAATATCTATAGTAAAGTAAACTATAAAAATAGCGTTAAGGCGTTACCCATATCCCCCTTAACACATTTTATAGTGCTAGTAGTCTATACAGTACCGTAATACCCCGTAAACTGGAGCTACCAGAGGATACTCCATTGGTACGACACAAATCAAACTCGTAGTAAAGCACACAACGGTAAGTGACACGGCACAACAAGGAAATGCCAGGGTAGATATAGCAATTACGCATCTGGACCGGTGGTAACGCAGAGCCGCAACAATCGCCCACCTCGAGCCACACTCCCGAATCAAGGGGTGCACCCAATCAATCACAAAGTAATAGAATGGTATACGATGGAATGTGTCCGATCAGAGGAGCTACCTCATTAGCCCGAAATCGCTCCTGTTTTAGCCACCTTATGCCAACTCACGGGAGTCGGGTCCACGTTAATACCTTAGGATCGTCGCCACCATCCTACTTCATTCTGGAATCTCAACCGCGTACACAGTTGTTAAAGTGGTTTTCGGTATCGACAGAGAGTATGTCCATATCTGATCCCGATCTCTTTAACAACAAAACGTTATTATAACACCGTGGTCATTTTGAAATAGTTTATACTTCAAAACTAAAATAAAATTTCCATTTCAAAACCAAATCAATACGATATCATTTCTGTTTCCTGGAGATTTGACCAGGCAACTGAGTGCTCGGCGTTGGCCACTACCCGGCATGAAGGACTGGTCGGCATCCAGTGGAACTCGGCGTCAAGGCTGCTCGGCATACAAGAGCATTCGGCATCGAGACTGATCGGCGTACAAGAGTACTCGGGGTCAAGGCCGCTCGGCATACAGGAGTACTCGGCGTCCCATGGTGTTCGGCGAGGCACTTGACATCCAGGAGTGTTCGGCGAGGCACTCAACATCCAACGAGTGCTCGACAACAAGTGTGCTCGGCATCAAGACTGCTCGGCATACCATAGTGCTCAGCAACGAGAGCGCTCGGTGTCAAGACTGCTCGGCATACGAGACTGTTCGGCATCAGGGAGAACTCGGCAGCATCTGTGGTTCGGTATACAGGAGTACTCGGCGTAGTACCCGGTGGCATTAGTAGTACTCGGCGTAAGGGCACTCGGCGTCTAGAAGAGCGTTCGGCCTCAACTGACTAACACCCTACACTTCCCAAACATCAACCACCTCATTCGGCATAGAAGGGACCGTTCGGCGTCAGAGCGTTCGGCACATCTGTGGTTCGGCATACAGCGCTCACTGTACTCGGGCTGGAGTGTTCGGCCAACAGCCCACTTGGGAAGTCCAGCCCATCTTTGCCTATAAATAGAGGGGCAGGGTCACAGTGAAATGGATCCTTTTTTGGAGAGAAAACACCGGGGAGACTCTGCCATTTTCAAGACTCATCTTCTCTACTTAACAACTTCATTCAAGCATTTGATTCACGAATTGTATTTGTAATCAACTATAAAGAAGATCAATAAAGTTTAACCTCAAAGTGGACGTAGGCAATTACGCTGAACCACTATAAATTTGGTGTTCTTACTTTCTGTATTTAGATTAGCACTGTCTTCTCTGTTTAATTTGATTTCATCACTTATATCTCTTCACAATCTTCTTCTACGAGGTTAGTGACCAATTTTGGTGCTAACACTTTGGTGCTTTCATTGAGAGTCGAATTCTCAGACCTCAAGGATCTGCTTTGAAGCTACTGGATTGAACAAATCCCCCAAAGAAGATCCGACTTACTGATAGGACATCCGTTGATTCTACTCAGAGTTCATACCGATAACTCTACAATGGCAAGACCACGTACCAGGTCAGCTTCTCTTAATGTGGATGCCCGAGAGACTGCTAGCGTGCAACAAGCAGGACCTAGCAATCAACCGGCGATCCCGAGTGCAGGGATTGCCGCTCAAGAACAGACTCCAGTTGTCACCAGAGTAGAGTTCAATGACTTGATGAGAGAACTTAGGGAAAGCAGGAGACAACTGGGAGAACAGATGCAAGCTAATGCCAACCTGATGGCACAACTCACTCAACAGCAGCAACAGAATGCTGGGGGAAATCCTGCTGCTTATTCCTCATCTGACAGCTCTACTTCTTCTGATGAACCACCCAGGCGTAGACGCCGCAAGACTGAAGCTGCAAGGGCGGATGCTGCTGTTCGAACAGCTGGAGACCGCGACCAAGCTAGAACTGGAAGCTTCAGAACCGGAGTACAGATGGAGGATGGAGCTCCAGATCATCAAAATGCTAACAACGTTGAGCCTCAAGACGCACGATTGGCAGATCGCCAGGAAAGGAGGCATCAACATGGACAGGCGCGTAGAACTGACTCCAACCTCCCAGCTTCCATACAGACACCCGATCTGACAGCCATGATCAGGCAACTGATGAAAGAAAATCAGGGCTTATCAAATGACGACTGGGGAGTGTCAAGAAGTCATACTCCGTTCACGGATGTTGTGCTGCAAGTGGCGTACCCCAAGAAGTTTAGCATGCCAACTATTCCTGCATACGAAGGAAAGACTGACCCCAGACAACATGTAATGAGGTATGAATGGATGATGGATTCAGCCAGAGCAAATGATGCCACCAAGTGTAGGTGCTTTCCGATTACTCTATCTGGGATCGCTACTATGTGGTTCACCCGACTTCCTCCGCGATCCGTATCAAATTTCAAGGAGTTGGCAAAGAAGTTTATTGAGCAATTCAGGATACACACTACATGCCCGAAGGACGTGATGTCTCTGTCAAGTGTAATCCAAAATCCCGGAGAGTCGCTGAAGGAGTACTTACAAAGATTCCACGTTGCGGCAACTGAAGTCAGTAATCCCAACGACCATGCAATTCTAATGGCTGTAATGAGAGGTGCAGATCCGGATTCTGAATTTGAAGACTGGCTGGCAGGAAAACCTCCGGCTACGCTAGAGCGTTTCTACTCCAAGGCACACCAGTTCATAAGAAGAGAGGAAGCTAGGTGGGTACGACGAGATAAGGCACCAGGACCTGCCCAAGAGTCAATCAAGAGCAACATTGCTGTGAAGCAATCTGGAGACAATTCGGGAAAGGTCCAAGTCAATGTCCAGAGTAAGCCTGTGCAGCCCAAAGAGTCCGGAGGAAGAAGTCAAGGAAAGAGGAAAGAAGCGGGAAAGTGGAAGTCGAGAATTCCAAGCTACAGCGAGTACACTCCGCTAAACGCCCCACTTGAGAACATTTACCTATCCACATGCAATACTTTTCAGTATAGAAAACCACGTCCAAAAGAATCAACTGAAGAACAGAAGCGGACTGGGAAATATTACCGCTTCCATGAAACTTATGGACACAACACGGAAGAATGCAGACACCTGCATGACGCTATCGAGAAATTGATCAGACAAAAGAAGTTGCAAGAATTTGTAAAGGATCCACAGGAAGGAGGACAGGGAACGTCCAACCCAGGTCGTGCACCAGCTCCACGTCATCCTGAGGAGCCTGCTCGGACTGTTGGAAGACTGGTCATAAATACAATTATCGGCGGACATCATCCCGCAGATAAGAACTGGCAAGAGATGGAACGATATGCAAGCTCCTTGAAGCATGCAGATTTTGAGTGCTGTTCGAATGTAGAGGACGGGGCCCCTGCTAAGCAGCAGCGCGTGATGACAGACGATATTGTGTTCAGGAACAGAGACGCTGATCAGGTAGAGGCTCCGACCATCGATCCCATGGTCATATCTGCAACGATCGGACCAGCATATGTAAAAAGAATTTTGATTGATTGTGGAAGTTCAGTCAACATCATCTTCAAGAAGGCCTATGATCAGATGAAGCTAGAGACAAAAGACTTGAAACCATCCAAAGCTCGTATCCACGGCTTTAATGGCGCTGCGACTGATGCAGTAGGATATGTCGAGTTACCAGTTGAACTGGGACAAGGCGAGCGTCGGAGGGTACGAATTCTACCCTTTGTAGTTTTGGATGTGGACTCTCCTATAATGTTTTCTTGGGTCGGCCGGCCCTGGCTGAATTTAGGGCGGCATTAGCCCCGTGGTGCTTAACTTTGAAGTTTCCGACTGACAAAGGAGTAGGCATTATTCACGGTGACCAAGCAGCTGGTCGTTCTTGTTATGTGGCCGAGCTCCGAGAGGCCCACCGGAGGGAGAAAGGAAAGGTTGCGGACAATCCCGTCCGCATCCTCAATACAGATAATTGACAAGTAGTGCCCGAGCCCTGGCTCGGGCATAGTTCTCGGATCTACGGAGATATAGATCCGAGAGACGACGATGAGAAACCCAGGGAAGAGAAGGCGGCACCGGCTGAATTAACAATTGACATTTCAGTTAGCCATGACGACCCTTCGCGAATACTGAAGATCGGATCACAGTTAGGCCCCGCAATGACTGAAGACCTTAGCGACTTCCTCCGTGCAAACCATGATGTTTTCGCCTGGACGCATTCTGATATGTGTGGGATTTCTCCCGCCATCACGAGTCATATGTTGAACATAGACCCGAAATACATCCCAGTCAAGCAAAAAAGGAGAGGAATGGATTCGGAGAGATCCGCCGCTCTTGGAGAGGAGGTGGACAAACTCAAAGCAAATGGGTTCGTCTGCGACGCCCTCTACCCGGAATGGGTCTCCAACCCCGTGCTAGTAAAGAAGGCGAATGGGAAATGGAGGACTTGCGTAGATTATTCCGACTTGAACAAAGCATGCCCTAAGGACAGTTTCCCGTTGCCAAGGATCGATCAGTTGGTCGATTCCACAGCAGGACACGAGTTACTGTCATTCATGGATGCGTACTCAGGATACAACCAAATCCCAATGCATATTCCGGACCAAGAACACACCAGCTTCGTTACAAATGTCGGGCTGTATTGCTATGTAGTGATGCCCTTTGGATTGAAGAATGCTGGAGCAACTTACCAACGTCTGGTGAATCGAATGTTTAAGGACCAGCTGGGTAGAACCATGGAAGTCTATGTGGATGACATGCTCGTGAAGTCACGACGGTCAAACGACCACATTCAAGACTTGGCTGAAATGTTCGACATACTCAGGTTTTACGGCATGAAGATCAACCCTTTCAAGTGTTCTTTCGGCGTTGCATCAGGGAAGTTTTTGGGATTCATCGTCAACGTTAGGGGAATCGAAGCCAACCCAGAAAAGATCCAAGCTATTCGAGATGTACAAGCGCCCCGGACTATAAAGCAGGTACAGAGCTTGAACGGAAAAGTAGCTGCGTTGAGTCGATTTATATCCAAGGCAACTGACAAGTGCATCCCGTTCTTTGACATAATAAAGAAAGGAAAGAGAAATTTTGAATGGACGTCTAGCTGCAAGGAAGCATTCCGGAATCTGGTAAGGCATCTGGAGAGCCCACCGATGCTATTTAAACCAGTTGACCATGAGATGCTATACGTTTACTTGGCTATATCCCCTCATGCGATAAGCGCAGCATTGGTTCGTGAGGAGGATCGAGTCCAGAAGCCGGTGTATTATGTTAGCAAGCGTTTAACGGGGGCAGAGAGGAATTACCCTAAAATCGAGAAATTGGCTTATTGCTTGGTGATTGCATCACGCAAGCTACGCCCATACTTTCAAGTGCATTCAATCGGTGTTTATACCGATCAACCCCTGAGGCAGGTACTCCAACGACCGAAAACTTCTGGAAGATTGCTAAAATGGAACATCGAGTTGAGCCAATTCGATATCGCGTACTTACCACGGAGAGCCATCCGAGGGCAAGCGTTAGCAGACTTCATCGCTGAATTTACCATACCCATCAAACCGGACGATCACGACATCATTCCCCCCGTTCGATGGAAATTATACACTGACGGTGCATCAAACGACCGTTGCTCCGGCGCGGGCGTAGTTCTTATAACTCCAGAAAACCGATCGATCTGTTATGCCCTGAAGCTCGATTTCCCGGCTACAAATAACGAAGCCGAATATGAAGCACTGATCGCTGGCTTGAAACTCATCAGGGAACTTGGGATCGAGTCAGTCGAAATCTTTTGTGACTCACAGCTGGTGGTTTACCAAGTACGAGGAGACTACCAAGCAAAGGGACGGAAGCTTGCTCCGTATCTCATTCAGGTCCAAGAACTACTATCAAATCTTGAGCGTTATGACATCTCACATATCCCGCACGAACAGAACAAAGAAGCCGACTTATTGGCCAAGTTCGCAAGTACCGACGATACGCAACAAATGGGATTGTATCCCGTCGAAGTCTTGCATGCCCCGAGCATAGACGAAATGAAAGTCGATCGCGTGTTGGGAACAGAAATAGAGAAGGAATCATGGATAACCCCGTTCAAACTGTACCTAACGACCGGGGCCTTACCGGGAAAAAGAAGCGAAAGACGGCAGGTCCTTCGAAAGGCCGCGCGATACATAATACAGGATGGATCAATGTATCGAAAAGGATTCTCAGTCCCATTATTGCGGTGCATCGCTCATGATGAAACAAAGCGAGTCTTGAGAGAAGTTCACGAAGGGGAATGCGGCGACCATACTGGGGGGCAAACGCTAGCAAAGAAGATCCTCCGCTATGGATATTACTGGCCCACCGTAAACCGAGATGCCGCGGACTACGCAAGAAAATGCGACAAGTGTCAAAGATATGCAAAAATCCCGAGGGCTCCATCAACGGAACTCACACAAATGATCAGTCCCTGGCCATTTGCGATCTGGGGAATCGACATAATCGGCTCTCTGCCTCTATCCAAAGGTGGTGCGAAATACGCAATAGTTGCAGTCGACTATTTCACGAAATGGGCTGAGGCAGAACCTCTGGCCACTATCACCTCTAAGAAGGTCATTAACTTCGTTGTACGAAACATTATATGCCGCTTTGGCCTTCCACGCACCATCATTACGGACAACGGAACGCAATTCGAAAGTAGAGAGTTCAAAGAGTTCTGTTTAAAGTACGGCATCGAGAAAAAGTTCGCCGCCGTTGCACACCCAAAAGCTAACGGACAAGTCGAGGCCGTTAACAAAATAATCAAGTCCATACTAAAGAAGCGTCTGGAGAAGGTTGGAGGCAAATGGGTAGATGAACTCCCGACAGCATTATGGGCGTATAGAACTACCCACAAGTCCGCGACCGGCCACACTCCGTTCGCCTTGGCATACGGATTTGAAGCCGTTATACCCGTGGAACTTGAAGTTCCATCGCACCGATTGACATACTATGATCCCAAGACGAACCAAAACCTCTTGCTGGAATCACTGGACTGCATCGATGAAAAGCGGGAAGAAGCTGAATTAAGGGCGGCGGCGCACAGACATCGAGTCAAGCGTTACTATGACGGCAGAGTCCGCCCAAGAATCTTTGATGTGGGAGATCTCGTTCTGAAACGAGTCTTCCCGGTACCATCACGCATGAATCCCAGCTGGGAAGGTCCATACGCCATTGAACGGAAGCTTGGAGAAGGAACATTCAAGCTAGCGACCGTTGATGGCGCGACACTCCCCCGAGCATGGAACAGTGAACATTTGCGGCACTATTACATTTAGCATGTTTTCCTTTCTTGTTGTAGGCACTATTGTTTCCTGCATGTTTCCATTCAATAATGACTTAGTTTCCTTTTAAAGTTGTAATCGAGCGATTTAGTTGATTTTCATTAATAAAGGCTTGAAGCCACATTTTCTATGAAGTTTCTATATCTCTTAATTGGATGATAAATTACATTATCCTGCGCGACATACAGACTCGTACAAACGATTTCCAACCTCCGAATCCCCAGAGTGCGGAGCGGAATACTCTAAGTCCCCAGAGCGCGGACTAGAGTATAAACGATTTCCAATCTCCGAATCCCCAGAGTGCGGAGCGGAGTACTCTAAGTCCCCAGAGCGCGGACTAGAGTATAAACGATTTCAAATCTCCGAATCCCCAGAGTGCGGAGCGGAGTACTCTAAGTCCCCAGAGCGCGGACTAGAGTATAAACGATTTCCAATCTCCGAATCCCCAGAGTGCGGAGCGGAATACTCTAAGTCCCCAGAGCGCGGACTAGAGTATAAACAATTTCCAATCTCCGAATCCCAAGAGTGCGGAGCGGAGTACTCTAAGTCCCCAGAGCGCGGACTAGAGTATAAACGATTTCAAATCTCTGAATCCCCAGAGTGCGGAGCGGAATACTCTAAGTCCCCAGAGCGCGGACTAGATTATAAACGAGTTCAAATCTCCGAATCCCCAGAGTGCGGAGCGGAGTACTCTAAGTCCCTAGAGCATGGACTAGAGTATAAACGATTTCCAATCTCCGGATCCCCAGAGTGCGGAACGGAGAACTCTAAGTCCCCAGAACGCGGACTAGAGTATGAATAGTCTCAAGTCTCCAAGTCCTCAGAGCACAGTGTCAGCAAACCAAATAAAGACAAGAGAATCATTCAAACAAAAAGAAACTAAAATTTTATTCGATAAGTCCAAAATGGGGATACAAGATCACTCCTACAAAATTCGGGCCTATTCAAGCTACAAGTTGTGGAAGATAGAAACAATTACAAAACTTAAGCAGGAAACTTGTTGAACAAGTGCATCGATCATTTCTTCGACTTCTTCTTCTTGTCCTCCTTTAGTGTTTCCGACGACTCCTCTCCCTCACGCTTTTTCTTGGACTTTTTGCTTGCTAGAGAAGCGGAGCCAGGAGTAGGAGACGGAACGTCTAGTGGTTTGGACCTGCCCGGGAGAATGATTTTCAAAGGTCGGTTCCGCGGGTCAGTGAGTTCCAGTACTTCAGACTCGACTTTGACTTTGACTTTCCTCTTCTCCTCGTCGGCAAGACGGTCCTTCATGCTCATCTCTGAAGTATGCTCGGAGGCGCCAGTGATTTCAATTTCATCGCTCCCTTCGGCGGGAGACGAAGTATCAAGTTTGTCATCATCAAGCGCCCCGATCACTTGAGCGTCTGGACCGGGAGTTACTCCTGCGTGAGCAACGTCGCTTGTTTTCTCTGCTTCCTCCTTGGCGTCATCGCTCCTCGGAGTTGGCTCGGTGTCAGAACAACCTACATGAAAATATAAGAAATGGGCGTTAGAACGAATGACCATTGCTTAAAAATGACGGTATCTCTTCAACTTCTAGAGAAAGAAGAATTTCCTACCAGGATCCGGTTGGCTATCGGTGGCGCGTGGGGTTTCACCCTCCAGGATAGGGGACAGCACATGAACGCCAAGCCCGGGATCTTCGGGATCATAATTGGCATGCGGCTCGAACGGATCAAGCGTCGATCGATCGGCAGATTGAGCAGCATAAGGAGCGGCGATGTGAGGAGTAGTAGTGTCGGCCCCTGACGGGCCAGCTTCATCGTTCTTCTCTTTCGAAGGGGAAGAGCCTTTGCTAAAAAGTGCCAATGCTGCGGATAAATCCGATGGCTCATTCCCCCTCAGGAACTCCTTCACCAATGCGTCCTCGTCAACCTCTTCGGAGCCTGACCCGACCTTCCTGATCTTTATCAGAGTTTCCCAGGCCTCGGCCAGGGATTCGAGGTAGTCGTCGCCCAAGAATGTTAGGTCGCGGTGCATAAGGACGCGGGCTCCGTACTCGGCGATCAACGGGTCAAACATACTTTTGACCTCTTCCCTGCCGGCCTCTGCGGCCGCCTCCAAGCGAGAATCAAGCTCCTCCACAGCCATTCTTTTGCCCTCCTCACGGGCCTCATCCTTCATTTTCTCGACCCCGGCAAGTTCGTCGTCGAGCCTTGTCTTCAGGAGTCGGGTGGCAACAATCTCGTCACAATATCGCTGTGATTCTTCCTGAGCAGCTATTTTGTCTTCTTTCTCCTTGGACAGTTGTTCTTTCAGCTCTTTGACTTGAGTAGCGAGCGCGTCCCTTTCTTTTGGACAGAGTCTTTTTCTAGGGCAAGGGCGCCGCTGCGCTGAACTGCTTCGTCAAGCTCCTTTTTGTGAGCCACCTCTAAGCGAGCAACTGCCTCAGCAGTATCTTTCGCACCTTGTTCAGCGGCTTCTAGCTTTGACTTATACGAAGCGAGCTCTTCGTCTTGGAGTTTGATGATTTTCTTATCGCTGTCAGCCTCCAGATTCAGACGGTCAATCTCATGTTGACGCTCGACAGATACTTCCGAGATCTTCTCCACCAAGTGCACGAATGCGTCATGTTGAACATAGACGTCATTGTTGCAGGCAATGGCACTTTGCTTCACGTGCCCAGGAATGTGATGGATGGCTGGGAGGAATTTCAAACCGTCAAAACAGATTTTTGGAAACTTGGCCTTAAGGTCGACCATCTTTTCCGCAACAGTTGGGTCCACGGCAGGAATAGGAGGAGGAGGCTTAGAGAATTCCGTTCTTTTACGTTGCTCTCGAACTTGCCTCGTACTCGATGAACTGGAATATTGTTCTCGAGCAGCATCAGACTGATAACCCTTCTGCAAAGACTTCTCTTTATCCGGCTCAGTTGGAGGAGGAAGATCGCGGGACTGGGAAGATTGATAGTGTGCTTTCTTGCGGTGAGACGACTCGCGAGGACGATTGCCCTATCTTCATAATCACCTCGGTCCCTGCGTCTGCCTGAACCGGAATCTCGTTCGGAGTGATGGAATATAGAAGACCCCTGAAGGCGATCAAGTCCGTGTGAGCAGCCCATATCAGCTGCAAAGAATTGAGATAACAACGAGTTAAGGAGAATTCACAAATTAAAAAGACTTGAAGTATATTATGGAATGTGCATGTGCGTGTGTGTCCTAGTGTTCCCCCCGACGGACCCGTTCGTTTATCTTTGCTAATCGGAGTATTGTCTCCTTGAGCCGGGAGTTGAACTCCTACATTTCCTCTAGCGGGCAAAGAGAATTTGAGAGCTTCAGGATCATCGAACCCGTAATTAAGTATGTCTTCGGGAATAGAAAGGTTCGATAGACCCCTCAAGGAACTTTCCAGATGCTGCGAAGAAGACTCTTTCTCAGGAGGGGTAGGCGTAACTTTTGAGGTGCCACTAACTTTCTCCTTTTGAACCGTATATTTCAACTTCTTCTTTCCCTTCGAAGGGGAGGATGATGTCTCGATATCCTGAACTTCGATTGCTGGATTCCAAGCGGGACCCACGTTCTCGCCCTGAGTCTCGGGAGCATCATCTTCTCTACGCTCACCTTCTTCGTGCGTGTCGGGAGCGCGACGCGACGATGGTCCGGCAAGTTTTTTCCCTTTACCAGATGGAGGTTTGGGAATTGTAACACCTTCTGGAAGGCTGATCCGACGACCAGGGGCTAGCAAGCCGAACCCCAACAGCGATTCATTTGAAATGATAGTCCGGATGTCTCGATCCTCAGTAGGAAGAGCTCTAATGGCTTCAACAGCCTCAGAATATCCTCGGCCTTCCGGACGCGGGTTGATACCTGAAAAGATGAAATGATGAGTTAGGAAAAGCATGACTCCAATTAAATACGAATAACGATTCAGCAGAGAGACTTACTGCGTTCAACCCATCTCCTAGCAAAACCAGACGGGCAGCGCACATAGAACCATTCCTGTTTGTACAGGGCGAATTTGCTACATGCCCCTGTCAAGATCTGGCACTTGTGGTATGGCTCGAGAAACATAAAGGAAGGACTGTCTTTCCGTCTCTTGAACATATAAATGTATCTGATATCACCAGGGGTTGGAGGTCTGGAGAAGACAGCCATGAAAAGTAGATAAGTCCCGTACAGAAATGCATGGCCGTTCGGGTGCAGTTGCGACGGAGCTATGTCTATGTACTGCAGTACATCCCGGAGAAATAAGTTGAATGGAGGCACGCTGCCCATCTAACACATAAACTTGTTGCAGGTAGTGTACCCGACTGGGGGCAGATGAGGGCGATCGTGTCTTGAAGGAACTAACACATCGGCAAAAGGAATCCCGTGAATAGAACATATCCGTCGCAGAGCAGCTTCGTTGATCTTCGAGGCTTGAGAATCGATCGGATTGTCTAGTAAGATGATTGCCTCCAGAGCGTCGGGCGCCAAGTTATGAGCAGGAGAAGTTGCCGGGTTAGAAGCATCAGCGGCACCTTGCCTTGCTGACGGCCCAGACCTGTCAGATATGGTGGCAGAACTAGATTTTCTCGACATCCCGAATAAATAATGAACCTGGCTAAATGCTTGAGAAAGCTATACTTAAAAAACGTTGAACGTTAGAATTAGCAACACGATTTTTCCTCCCATGTGGTGTGTGAACTAGTGCAAGCAATTGTGTGTAGGCAATAAGAATCTAAAGGTTCTAAAAATGTAATATTTAGCTTCGAATCATCGCCTTCGAAGACCGTCATCGCTGACTGTCTCAGAAACCTCGCCTTGAGGAGATTACAGTCCCAGATTCAAAAGACATATGATTTCTAAAGTAACCGGCTTAAGTATAGTTAGACACTTATACTGTTCGGCATTTTTAACATCGTTCGGCATGTCAGTTGTGTTGTTCGGCTAAAGTCAGTGTTCGGCATGTCAGTTGTATTGTTCGGCTAAAGTCAATGTTCGGCATGTCAGTTATATTGTTCGGCTAAAGTCAATGTTCGGCGTGTCAATTGTATTGTTCGGCTAAAGTCATCGTTCGGCATGTCAGTTACATTGTTCGGCTAAAGTCAATGTTCGGCGTGTCAATTGTATTGTTCGGCTAAAGTCATCGTTCGGCATGTCAGTTGTATTGTTCGGCTAAAGTCAGTGTTCGGCATGTCAGTTGTATTGTTCGGCTAAAGTCAATGTTCGGCGTATCAATTGTATTGATCGGCTAAAGTCATCGTTCGACTAAAAGTGATGCTCCGCCACGATTTCAACTCCACCCTACACCTTCTCCATCCACGCCGAACGACAGAGACGGATCGCCCGGCAAAGACTACGCCATCCAACACCCCATCTACCTTTCTATCGTTCGGCACGGAGGAGCTAGCCCCAACTAGACAACTCAAAACGAGCGAACCACTCCTACTAGCCGCGCGTTTACAACTAAAGGAAATACTCTGTTTCCATAAGATGAACCTAAAATGGAAGTAGTGCAATTGTTAGAGGAAGGATATCTAATTCGACGATCGAAGTTGAGAATGGATTATATAGGCTTTATATCTGATAGGATTGCAAATCTCTAAGAGTGATAATAAAGAAGACGTAAAATAAAATGGTGGAAGGGCGCCTGGTTATATAGAGGGAGGTAGAAGACGAAGAGGCTATACCCGGTAGAACCGGTCAATACCAGAGCGTTCGGCTCACGAGGTACGCTCGGCTTCGGACGTATCGTTCGGCATCCCAACCTTGTTCGTCTCGCACCTCCTTCGCTAACATTCTTGAAGAGGTACCTCCGAGGTAGATTGTACCAGATTCAAAGCGCATCACGTTCGGCCATGCAATACACTTTGGGGGGCAAGTGTTTCCTGGAGATTTGACCAGGCAACTGAGTGCTCGGCGTTGGCCACTACCCGGCATGAAGGACTGGTCGGCATCCAGTGGAACTCGGCGTCAAGGCTGCTCGGCATACAAGAGCATTCGGCATCGAGACTGATCGGCGTACAAGAGTACTCGGGGTCAACGCCGCTCGGCATACAGGAGTACTCGGCGTCCCATGGTGTTCGGCGAGGCACTTGACATCCAGGAGTGTTCGACGAGGCACCCAACATCCAACGAGTGCTCGGCAACAAGTGTGCTCGACATCAAGACTGCTCGGCATACCAGAGTGCTCAGCAACGAGAGCGCTCGGCGTCAAGACTGCTCGGCATACAAGACTGTTCGGCATCAGGGAGAACTCGGCAGCATCTGTGGTTCGGTATACAGGAGTACTCGGCGTAGTACCCGATGGCATTAGTAGTACTCGGCGTAAGGGCACTCGGCGTCTAGAAGAGCGTTCGGCCTCAACTGACTAACACCCTACACTTCCCAAACATCAACCACCTCGTTCGGCATAGAAGGGACCGTTCGGCGTCAGAGCGTTCGGCACATCTGTGGTTCGGCATACAGCGCTCACTGTACTCGGGCTGGAGTGTTCGGCCAACAGCCCACTTGGGAAGTCCAGCCCATCTTTGCCTATAAATAGAGGGGCAGGGTCACAGTGAAATGGATCCTTTTTTGGAGAGAAAACACCGGGGAGACTCTGCCATTTTCAAGACTCATCTTCTCTACTTAACAACTTCATTCAAGCATTTGATTCACGAATTGTATTTGTAATCAACTATAAAGAAGATCAATAAAGTTTAACCTCAAAGTGGACGTAGGCAATTACGCTGAACCACTATAAATTTGGTGTTCTTACTTTCTGTATTTAGATTAGCACTGTCTTCTCTGTTTAATTTGATTTCATCACTTATATCTCTTCACAATCTTCTTCTACGAGGTTAGTGACCAATTTTGGTGCTAACACTTTGGTGCTTTCATTGAGAGTCGAATTCTTAGACCTCAAGGATCTGCTTTGAAGCTACTGGATTGAACAAATCCCCCAAAGAAGATCCGACTTACTGATAGGACATCCGTTGATTCTACTCAGAGTTCATACCGATAACTCTACAATGGCAAGACCACGTACCAGGTCAGCTTCTCTTAATGCGGATGCCCGAGAGACTGCTAGCGTGCAACAAGCAGGACCTAGCAATCAACCGGCGATCCCGAGTGCAGGGATTGCCGCTCAAGAACAGACTCCAGTTGTCACCAGAGTAGAGTTCAATGACTTGATGAGAGAACTTAGGGAAAGCAGGAGACAACTGGGAGAACAGATGCAAGCTAATGCCAACTTGATGGCACAACTCACTCAACAGCAGCAACAGAATGCTGGGGGAAATCCTGCTGCTTATTCCTCATCTGACAGCTCTACTTCTTCTGATGAACCACCCAGGCGTAGACGCCGCAAGACTGAAGCTGCAAGGGCGGATGCTGCTGTTCGAACAGCTGGAGACCGCGACCAAGCTAGAACTGGAAGCTTCAGAACCGGAGTACAGATGGAGGATGGAGCTCCAGATCATCAAAATGCTAACAACGTTGAGCCTCAAGACGCACATTGCATTTAATGCTAGCACAACCTTAAGTCATTTTGAAATCTAGAGAAATCATTTCAATTTGTATAAAAATCTTGCTGGTCAAGAAAAATCTCTCTGACCAAGCTCACAAAATCTTGTTCCTGTGTATACTTCAAAAACTTGTTCACACTTTCCTTTTATATTTATATCACTTGCTTATTCTCATTTCGTTCGGTAAAAAAAGAGAGAAAAAAAACGGAAAGCTATAACATGTAATTAAACATAGCAGCTGAATCAATTACACATCAATAAAACAAGCTAGAAGATCACAACAAATTAGGAAGCTTCTCTGTTCATCTCCTCTAAAATAAAGCAAGAAGAGTTAGAGGGGAAGTCAGGCTAATAATTTGTCTCAAAATAGAAGTGCTCTCTGTTCAAAAACATTTAACAGGTGAGTAAACAAAATTTAATATCTTTTAATCTTTAATGCACGTAATTGGTCTGTAAATTAGTATAACATATATATAGTGTTAGTAGAGATGTATGGATGTGAATGAATAAATTGGCATACCTGTATAATGTCTGTAACATATATTTGTATATTCTCTGTTCTCATCTTAGACATTAAGATTTACCTTCAAAAGAATCTATATCTACTCACACAATCAGATTTAAGCTTCGATCTTTGAATGGAAGATGATTATTACAAGGTTATATAAATTTTAAAATGGGGTTCAAGATTTTATATTTGGTAATTTTCACAAACTGAAAGAAATAAAGAGATGAACCAGAAATAAGTTATGTAGAAATTATGATAATTTCATCTATGGATCATAGGATGGGATTCGTCATGACAAATGACGAATTTAGGTAGGAAGGTTTGGATTTTTAAGTAGGTAGGCATTTTCTCGAAATGATCGATTTGGGATGATCATCGATCTCAGTAGGACGGCGAAGACTTAATCGGCAAAGCTGCTGTTGGAGGACGAGGGTAAGCTGGTGATCTTTGGAAAAATGGTCGGGCATTTTATCAATGGCCGTAGTGGCCAGCGTTCGGCAAATTAGGGTTTAAGATAGGTTTGGGTTAGATGAGTTGTCAGGGCTGTTTCGTCATTGACGTAGCATCGAGTTGCTTCAGACCGGGAGCAAATGAGTCTAGGGTCGAGGCGAAGATAAGGTCTTGGTGGCATGGGCGATGGCGGTCGGTGTTGACGTCGCGGAGACAAGTTGCCAGAGGAGTTTATTCCAGATTTGGATTCTGGTGTTCGATTTTGTTTCCATGTTCATCTTGAAGTTCAAGTGGTCATGATCGAAGAGGGAGTTCGTCACTGTCTTGTTGGTGGCCTCGGCAATGACCGGAGATGGTCGTTGATCTGGTGCATGTGCACGCGGGTGCACCTATTACTGGAAACATTTAAGTTGGGGAAGAAGGTGGATGTGCGAGTCAAGCTCGAAGGCTTGGCGTGTCGAACTCGAAGCTGATGAGTAACTCATGTAACTTGGGTTCCACCCCGAGAAGGAAGTGAAGTAGGCTCGGGTTTTATATTGTTAGCTATATCTATTGTCAATTCTAAGAAACAAGTTTAATATAGGATCTATAGTAGAATGATTTTGATATATAATTTACATTAACGTAGTATAAATTCTATAACCAGATATTAAAAGCAAGGTAACATTAATTAGTTTATTTTTTTTAATATATTAACAAAGTTTTAAGCATGGTAATTAAGTTTAGACTAGATAAAAGTTTTTTTTTATGAATTTAATCCTACTGTATAAATAAATGGAAGAAAAAAATGGTTATTATGAATTTAATTAAAATAAATGGTTATCTAAATTAACTGATGTATCTAGTTTAAAATAGTTAGATAAGTTTAAGTGAGTAAGGAAAATCACTTAATGTAACTAATTAAGTAAAATTACTCAATGTGATTAAATTAATGAATAATTATTTAATGTAATCAAATAAGAGGATAATCACTTTATGGAAGAAATTTAACATAAGTGATTAAATGAAAGAAACTAAGAATAATTACTTAGTGAAATTTAAGGTTAAATAATTAAGGATTAATTACTTAATATAATTAAAGTATAATTAATCAAGGATGATTAGGTAAGATAGTTAATAATTGGAAGATTAATTGATTGGTGGGTAATATATTAATAAGCAGGATTTAAAATAATTGAAGTAATTAATTTAATTCAGTTGCGGTTAATTAAATAAATTAGTGATGGTAAGGATGACTAATCTTGCTTATGGATGATTGAATGATGTTGTATGCCTTAAATTTATTGATATCTATGGTATGGGATGTGTGATGCTATATGATGTAATCTGATTGGTTTAAAACAGTGACATCCTGTACTTAAAAATTTAAATTGATTCCCTTTGAAATCTTGAGTTAAGATGACATTAGATTCGAAGAGACTGGGGTCGGGTACCAGTACATACCCAAAACCACTTCGATCCTTTATAGTTTGATATGTGAAATCAATAGATTGAAATGGAAATGACTTAAGTGATTTGGACCATTTAATCTAAGTTTAGGGTACTTAGAAATTAATGTGTGAGGTAAGTGAAGTCCATAACGACTTGTGAAGTTGTAATTGATACAAGTCACCCGGGTTTTATATAAATTGTATGCTTTTGTAATTCATGTTAGATGGGTTTACTCACGTTGGTTTCTAGCCTGACCCGGGTGTTACTTTGATGTAATGCTCGGGTCAGACCGAGTATTACAGATTTTCAGGTAAGGACGTTCTGGAGCTCAGGAGACGAGCTGGATGGCAGGAACGTATGGAGGGTTTCCGCTATGATATATTGTTGTATATTTGGACATGTTGATTATATATGTCCAGTGTTTGTGAATATGTTGTAACTCTGATGAATTAAAGTGTAATTTAACTGATACAGATTCTTTGTATAAATGATATTATATGATATTATAATTTGATCCGCTGCGAATGTGAGATTCTATGTCTTGTTTTCTGTTTTCTTCTTCTACCTCTTTTCTTCTTTTCATAACTATCTGGAATTTTCGGGATCGAAAACCTCGGGTCGTTACAGCAAGGCTGGAATCGATGGGAAAAATCAAATTAGTTCGATAGGCTGAACAATATATACGTTATATATATAATTTCTCTTTATGGTAAAATAGATATATATATATATATATATTTAAATCAATACTTTAACTTTAATACCGACCAAATAAAAATCTATATAAATATATTTATTAAAATGCGACGAACTTATACACATTACATTCAAAAAGAAAAATCTATATTGCCAATGTATGAAATATATATATAATATATACGAACTAACATACATGATAATATCATATACAGGAGACAAATATACTTATAAAATTAAGGGTTTTATAAAACCCCCATATATATAAGTTAGCTGACTACATATATATAATCAATTGGAATAATATAATCTTTAAAACAAAAAGAACATATCTCATATAAATCCAAAACAACATATAAAACTGATAGATTATACCCTTATATAAACTAATATATATTAACATACGTTAGCTTTATACTGCAACTGCTTTTATACTGCAACTGTTATATATAAATAACTAACAGTTAACTCACAGTTTAATTTAAGTATACATACATACTAACCGATAAACTAACAGATATATATATATAGTTATATGTATATACAACGTAAATGACAACTTATAAATTATAAAACCACACAGTATCTTATATATATACTGCAAACATGGTAGATGCATCTTCTAAACAAAATATTTTTTTATTATAAATAAATGTATATAACGTCATACTTTAAACCGAACATAATGTACATATTAATATATATAGACAGGTTTATAAAGCTTATAGAATCAACATAAATATGGTTTGTATAATTTTACATATATAACACCTACTGCATATGTATACATAAGCAGATCAAAACTTATAACCGCAATATAGACCTATATATATTATAAGTAAATATACTAATATAAGCTATTGCAAAACAAAACAGAAACAAGAAGGCTGCAGGCTCAAAATATCCATATAAAAGAAATTTTTCTCTACAAATACATACATAACCAAATATGTAAATATATACGTTCTTACCATATATAAGTAATATATGTATAAGGTGACAACCAACGCGTGCTACTGGATGATTGCTTGGAGCTGCTACACGATTGGAAGTGAGCCGATCACAGAGGGAGTTCGAAAGTGATGGGATGCGGCGGTTTCAAAGGGGATCGGCTGCTGGAAGGGGAAGAGAGAGAGGACAAGGGAAGGAAGTGGAGAAACTCGTGAGGTTGAGGTTTGATGCACGAAGAGAAGACGACGAGTCGGCCTGTGATGATTGCTGGCCGAGGGAAGGAGAAAGTAAAGTCGAGGTGACTCGGTTGGCAGCACGGAACAGTGGGAGAAGGTGCCGCGTTGGAGATGAGGCCTGGGTGTGGTCAGAGGTGGAAGAAGTGGCGGGGTTCGGGCTGTGTTACGGTGATGGCTGCTTGCGCTTGTCGGGGTGGAAGGGGACAATGTGGAGTGATCAAGCAGAGGGGTGGGGAAGGAAGGTTGAAGGTGGTCTCGAAACTGATGGCTTCAGGCCTTTCATATTATTTTTTTCAAAACCAAAATTGTGAATGAACGTATGGAGAATGTAAAGTCAGTGAAAATAAATAAAATTGTCGTTGAGTTATACGATGCAAAGTCGAATAGACTAAGAATTCAAAAGGTCACAATAACCAAAGGGCATAAAATCGGTGCCGATATAGTTATCCGTTTATCGATTTGTCGAGTACCGAAGTTTGAAACACACAAACGAATATACTGTGGAGATCAGTACAACGAGATGGTCAAAACAGTATACAGATATTAGTGGTACGATCATCCGATCAAGAATCGATAATCGGTACCGAAAAATGCTGCTAATTTGCTAGAAATAAGACGAATGGAGCAACAGCAGTCAAAATTTGAAGAAACGAAATATGACGTCTCACTCAGAAGATGATTTACAAATTTATTGTATAAAATATTCATGTTTTGGAAAATATTTTATTATCATCAAATTTAACTAATTTGAATTGAAATAGAATGTCACAATAAAATAAACTTTCATATTATCAGATGAAAATTTACCATTTACTATGTTTAAATAGATGTATTCCAAATATTAAATTTCTATTTCAAAATTTTATTGTTTTAAAATTTCACAAAATTTCAATTAATTATATTAATAAATCAAATAATTTTTTTAAAATTTACGGATTGTTACAAATTGATTTAGCATTGTATACATCCTGATATGGAAATCAGTCTCAAAAGTATGAATTTAGAATATTAATTTGAATGTAATTCCAGATCTGAAATAGGTTGAACAATAATGTTATAAATTTGGATTACTACCCTAATCTTGTTAGAATATAAACTTTTCTATATTTGGAATTGTTGGAATTTAGATCAGTTTAATATTTGTAAACAAGTTTGATTTCTTTCCCTTTTAGAAAGATACAACATTTGATCTAACAAAGAATAGATGCAAAAAGAAAGAGAAAGAGATGTGTAAAGTATGAATTCATTATAGTTTACACTGTCTATTTGAATAATAAAAAGAAATGATTATTCCTTGTAATTTCAAACGATGCAATCTTTTATATTTTAACGTTAAATCATCTGTTTCAGACTAATTTATGAAAATTATAGCAGATAATCTTTTAAGATATGATTCTAAAAATTTAACATGGAAAAGTATATTCTAGTGAAAATATATAACTAGAAAATATTTGATAAAAATGGATAGATATAAAAGGTTACAAATTTGAAATTAGTAATCATACATAAATGTCATGGGAAATTTCCGTTAGGATTTTATGGACAAATTGAATTTATGAACATTAAATGAGGATTTATAAGTAGATAAATATTTAAGGTAAATCTTATTGCCTTAAATAAAAAGGGAATTAGTAAGCTAAATCCAATGTCTTCCTAAGATAATATAAATAAAGACTTAGGATGGTAAATTGGACTTAGTAGGTTAGTAATGCAAGGTCAGTAGAGTCACTCGACGGAAGACTGCCATTCACTTTGAGGCTACCAATAGTCGGATGTACTTACTACTAATGTGAAATATCACTAATCCTAGGACCCGTGATGACGTGAGAGATTAGGCTTGCTTTCTTAATTGGAAAGTATTAAAAGGTCCCAATTTGAATTAAGAGCCATGGGGGATGTCTCCATAGGGGTTCGCTTTTGGTTTGAGGTCTTAAGTAGCTGAAGGGTCCTCCTCTATCCTAAATGAGAGTATTAAGTAACCTAGTGAGATTCCAAATAAATAAATAATGATGTCTTTATAAAGGGTTTACTTCAGTGTTGAGATCTTAAGTAGCTGAATGGTCCGCCTCCCTACCAAAAGAAGTAACCTAATGAGATGGCATATATATAATTAAAGAGTGAGTGGATATCTCAGGAAGGGTTCGCTTCAGGTTTGGGGTCTTAAGTGACTATATATCCTCCTCTTTCCTATAAAAGAAGCATGAAGTATCCCAATGAGATTTCCAAGCAATGACAGCTAGATAGTACTATTGAGGAGTACGCTTCTGAAAGTAGGTCTTAAATGATGGGGTCTGCCTATTTTCTACTAGGAAGTATTAAGTGGCTTGGGTAAAGTCTCTTACATTGCTAAAGTCATAATAATAATAGTACCATTTAGGAGCACGCCTTTAGGATAGGTCTTAAATGATAGGGTCTACCTTAGTTAAGGTCTTAAATGACTAGAGTCTGCCTATTTTCTATTAAAAGGTATTAAGTGGATTAGGTGATTTTATTGCATGATTACGATTTTATCGATGATAGACACGGTAATAGCTGGACATTAACTGTCGGAAGCCTTAAATAGTGGTCAGAGGTCTTGTAGCTAGGACCCACCGACCATTGACAACATTGTTAGGAAACCACCTTATAAATAGGTCTTAAATGACGGTGTCAACCTCAATTAAGGTCGTAAATGACAAAGTCGGCCTATTTCTCTTTTAAAAGTATTATAGAAGCCCGCTTCATATTTAGAAGTACTAAGTGGCTAATGGATTTGGAAGTGTTAGGTGGTTGATATGGTTTCATTAGTAATTGATACCTTGAGAAGGGGTAAGTAAGTAATCATGTGTGCAATACAATGTTAGATTAGAATTGCTAACCTTAATGGACATAAAAATTAAATGGAAACCTATAGGTATAAGTTTATGTTATGGACTGTTTATATTTTTCCAGTCACCAAAACATTATTCTAACCCCCTCCTCATTACAACCCACCTTATAGAATTTAGAGAAACATGTCACTGGAGGTGGATGTGCTTTGTTGATGGCGAGCCTTCTTTTCCTCATGCTAGTTTCTGATGTGATAATCTACTATCCAAGGAATACCATTAATTCTAAGGTAGCAGTCATAGTCAGTATTATTATCCTATTATTATTTCCGCTATGAGTTTAGACTTCTATCAATCCCTGATAATGCTCATGTTTATTTGTAGGCACCAAATCCAATGATTTGTGCTCCAATGGACTTGGATTTCGATATTTGTCGAAATTTAGGCTCATTAAGGTGCGGGTTGTTACAACATAGTCAAATTGTGAAAACAAATTCACGAGGTGTTTCATATTTAAACTTTTAAATCAAACAAACAATCATTTAAAGATAGCTTTTCTAACTTAGTTCTCTTACCATGATATTTATGTCCAAATGTTTTAATTCTTTCAAAAAATCTTTTAAAATCTTTACTAAAATATTTCCTAAACATTATTATTATCACCTTTCAAATTTTTTTGAAAACTCTTTTTTAAAAACCTTTTAGATTAATATTCTAAAAATCCTTATTTTATAAACATTATCCACCTTATCAAGTTTAATTTATATCCCTCATTAGTTAATATTCTTAATCTTCTCAACATCATTATTAAACATCTTATAGTCAAACTGTGAAATTCTAACTATAAGATTTCATACTTAGATTTAACTAAGCTGATTTTAAAAAATTATCCAATTTGTAACTTAACAACTTAATAACTATCTGTTCCAAAAGATATTCTTTATATTCAAAATATAATCCTAGGTAAATTATTTCATTTACTAATTTTTTAATGCAAAAATCATTTTTATAGAAGATTAACAAATACGCGCTCATATATAATATGCTCAAACTCATTCTAGGGTGTCACTTACCTATCTTTAATGAGTTACTCATCCTAAGGTATTACTAACCCTATCTCCGATGAGACTTTACCTCTATCAGGCTCAGGTGTTCGCTCAACCTAAGCTCTAATACCAACTATGATGACCCGCCTTTTCAACCCTCAGAAATCGACACTAATATATCTATGGTATTCACATGCCGAATATCCAAGTACCGGAAAGACAGATTGATCAAGGGTAAAAAGAAAAAAAAAAGACAGAACAAAATCTTACACAAATGGAATAACATATATTATTTCAATATATAATCTTTACAGTGGAAATTTTAAATACATACATCAGAGTCTACCCTAATCTCACCCTGGACAGTTATAAATCTTTGTCCCTACTAATGCCGAGTACAAACAGTAAACAAATGCAACGGAAATGGATAGCTATCTATAGAGGAAACTCTAGCTCCTACTCCAAGCTCCTCCAAAATGCTCCAAGCTCGACCTGACTACTTGGCTGCCCAGAAAAACAGGGCACCCAAAGTTTAAGGGAAAAATAAACTCTGAGTCAGTCATGGGAGTGGTATGGGAAAATTCAAAACACGGATATTTTTGAAAACAAAAGGTATCTCATAAGACCAAGCAACACATAAACACAGACGGGTTTTTACCTTATGATAACTAAAACATTGCTATGTAAAATCCGGTGATTTTATAATAGTGTCTAGATTACAAATACATATTAATCTTAGCCAAAATTGTTTATGTTGATTAAATTCCAGCATAATAGGTATACAACTAAGTCCGAAGGCACTTATTGGAGAATGCATTCCATATAATTGCAGATAATGGACTACCTTCAGTACAGTACATCTCTAGAGGAATGTACCGAGGACACACTGATTGTCCTCTACATCTGACAAGACCGACCTACCCCTTTTCAGTGACCAACACAATGATCCCAGATAGTACCGAATATAACATCACCTAGGTCGTTCCTGACCTATCCAAGATGTCTCATAGCATACACAACAAACCTGATATATAGAGGGTAATCTAGAAAGGTGATGGCCATACCCTAATGGGTGCGACCCACATAGCCTTACGGCATACCCTGTTTCAGCCATTTCTAGGTGTGAAGCTTTAGGTAACGTATTACCTTTTATAAAGAAAATCCCACTTTCAATGTCACATTGCCATTTCTAATAACACATTATTGGTTTCCACAAAATTACAACCTCTAAGCGCGTATGTCTCAGAGAAGGGTGTTAAGTATAAGAGGGATTACCTCCTACACCACCAAACAGATGTACGTTTGTAAAATTAAATTTACATGGTTTTAGAAATGCAATGTTAGACACTCGTCCATAAAAATTGTCTAGGAACTGGACAATCAAAAGGCACTTCTCCTACTATATCCTTATTGGGAATCAGCCTTGTGATCAGTAGCGACCAGTCCTTGCATCGAAGATTTTCAAAACGAAGGCAATACTGCCATCATATATATGATATGGAAATTTACCCCAGAGGTTAGTGGCAAGCAGCCCAACATTATGAAGGTCTCCATCTTCAAAATCATTGTCTTCAACGTGTCTTCACTTTCGAACATGTATATTGGTTCGATGTGGTTTTTGAATAGGAATCACCCAAATTCGACCCCGGTTTCTCCAAACCAATTATCGATAAAAGATGTCAAGTATATAAGTGATTATTGTTCAATTAATCAATATCTTTTATCCAAGTAAAATATCTTCTTAAAGACATATGTCTTTAAACCGTTTTCTTTTTCAGCATATACAGGATTATTAAACCTCTTTTATCAAATCCTTTGGTTAATTAAAACCCCCTTTTAACTCTGGAAATACTAAAACCTTTCATCTTTTATTACTTAGGAATAGTATAATTCAAATCTTAATGAAGATTTCATATTTCCAAAACATATCTTTAATGGGTCAAAAAATGTTAATTAAGACATCGTTTACTGTAAACCCAAATAGTTAGTATTGAACAAAAAGGATCCATAAATTTTAGACTAATTATACCCAATACTAATTTTCGTATTGAACCTGTACTATTTGTCGAATAACGGTGAAATCACCTTTTAAATTCATACGGATAGTACGAGTCCCTCATTGGAATCTAATATGGAGTTTAACTAGAATGTTTTCTTTAACAATTAAAATCCTACTTAAAATCTTGTTTAACTTTTGAAAAACTCTAAATCTCTTTTCTTTTATCATAAGAAAACGCAGTCCGAGTAAATCAAATTAGCTATCCCCTCCATCGAGTCAGTTGGATAGCTAGGAGAGAAGGAAACTGGTTTTCCAAACTCAAGCCTAGAGACTATCTCTCTATCACCCATAAGGCAAACAAGTTATTTGATCAACTCTAAACCCTTTAAAATACTTGATTAATTATTTGAAAAACATTCACAAAAGTTTTGGGAAGAAAAACCCAAGTTTTATAAAAAATTTCCTTTTAACCATTTATTTTAAACTCCTTCAATATAATTATATAACTTCCAAATCACATTCAAAATACTTAATTATTCATTTGAAAAGCTTATTAAAAAGATTGGGGAAGAATAATTAAGCTAAAACCCTTATTTTCAATACCTAAACCGTCGCTAAAAACCGCTGTGAATAGTGGTTTTAAAGCTTATTTGATGAAACCACTTTTTCCATTTTATATAAATCTATTTTTCTAACTTAAACCCCTTTTCAAACATTTTAACATATTTATGGAATTTATTTCATATTTTTAAAGATTAAAAATATCCATTTGAAAAGAAATTACCACTTTGATTTTCGAACTGCCAAACCACGATGTTTTTGAAAACTTGATTTGGACATATCTCAAACTCTACTAAATGAAATCTTAATTTTTCTTTTTCATTTGAAAACTATAACTACTAGGGTTCGAAAAATTCTTATTTCAAAGACTTCTGACTTATAATCCACCCTACACATTTGTTTAACCTTTCGGGTCGTAAAATCGCGAACTGCGGAAACACAATGGCTTGTTTTGACTCTAATTTCATATTTTTTCAAAAATTTACTGAAATGAGTTCTAATGTTTATAAAACATTTATAAACCATTTTTATTCATATTTAAAGAGGTTTAACTATGTCGTAACACTTTTATAATTCATAAGAAAAAGTGATTTCTTCGTGTAAATTCGAATTGTATTTACCGTGAATTATTTCTACCACTAAGTGAATATATTTTCATATCCAAAACATGATGATCAAACCTAGAAAAAAAGCATAGAAAACATATCATATCGTTATATTATTTACAAAATAAACTAGTAGAGTTTCTCACTTTTATATGACATATTTAACCATATATCACTATTTACTTCTTAAGCAACCCTCAAGCATCATTAATTAACCAACCAAAAACCATAACTATTTTTAATAGTAATGCTAACTTATTTAAAAACATTTCATGATTAATTTATAATTATAAGACATATATTTTTTACCGAGTACTCACAATCATATCCACTCCGCCAAACTTTTTTGAAAGCTTCCTAAATTGATTCTAGCGGCACTCCGGCAGCATTTCTCTCCACTATCTTCACTCCAGACCTTCTCGAACTCCCTCCTTCTTCTTGCATGCTCGGTTGTGACCTTCCTGAGGGTGTTAGCTTGGCCAAGTGTGAATGGTTGCGGTGGCCATGGGTTTATGATGGGTAGAGGAGGAGAATGAACTTGCTTTTGAGGTGGATCGATTTTGTTTACATATGGAACTATTTTAGTGTCTTTTTCCATTATTTTTGCACAACTTCCTCATGACTTTGGGAAGCTATTCAAGAGCATTAAGGAGCATAATAAAAAGGAAGAAGAAGAGAATTGGTGTGAGAATAAGTGAGGGGGTAGGGTGCTATTTATATGTAAAATTTGCAAAATATCTACAAAACATCATCATAAACCATCACCTCATCCATATGCACCACCCCATACCCTATACATGTCCAAACCCACCCCTACCATGTACCACCCATGTGCTTGTAAGTGATAATGAGTTTTGTATTGTTTTGCTTAGAAAATATCTAGATTTTTATATTTTTACCTTAAGTAAGTTAGTAAATGTTAATGGTAATTATATATGTAAATGTATGTGTATATATGTGCATTTACATAGGTGTCTATATGTTACTTTTGGCAAACCAAGTTGCAATGTTTCGATACAACTTCTATTCGTCAAACCGTTGTGAGTCCGGCTTCTGAATTCCGATCATATTTTCAGTTTTTGATCAAACTATTTATTTATGTAAATAAAACTTGAAAATAAATTATTATTATCTTTAAATACTTAAAACAAGATCATTTAAGCTATAAAAATATATTAAATAATATTAAAATTCATTTATAAAAATACGACGTCAATCTACCAAAATGCGACGAAGTTTATATATTTTAATAAAACAAGTTTATATATTTATAAAACTGTTATAAATCAGCTACTATCATTATATAATATTTAAAATGTATTATTTATCATTTAAAATAATTATCTGTATATTTAAACTTAATTTAAAATTCTAGAAAATATATAAAAGTGATGAATCCTTGATGATGTTATAAAGGCATTTTATTTCCAAAAAATAAAATAAATTATTTTATTACATATTCTTGCTTAAATGGAGAAATAAGTGTACGTAAAAAAAAATCATTCACGACTTCTGATGGTTAAAAAGCTATTTGTCGATAAAACGATTTTCGATCATTTTATCGATAATTGTCGAAAGAATATATTTTTGTAAGCAATTTTCCAAAACAAAATCACAATTATTATTTATCACATAAAATATGATTATTTATGTTTAATAAACCTATATTAGAATATTTAAAATTAATTAAATATTACAAATCAAAGTGAGAAAATTACTGGTCGTTACATATTGGAAGTGAAACACTATTCAATAGAGAATTCATCTCCTTAATTATATGGGGTTAGTATCATGATCAATTATAGTCAACTCAAAGTCAAATCTCTGGCCAGAGTAGTATGTTTAATAATAAATGTTGTTATTGACCCAAGGACTTTGTTTTTGGACTTACAAAGCTGAATGTGGATGAAATTGGAATTTCAACCAAAACCAAATTCCATAAGTCCTAATGTGATATTGCTTTGAGGAAGAGAATTGGTGTAAATAATCATTACTATCAGGTACCGCTCAAGAAAATTGTGAGATTGAATTTTACCAAAAAGATCTATAAGAGATGAATTCGGCTAAACTATCACACTACTAGCTAAGGTGATGTGTGAACGTTAATATTTAAATTGTTCATTATTATTTATTGACTGAATTCACACCTTTTAGCTGCACAATCGCATTCATGATTTCCTCAAAAAAACTATCTGATTTAATTAATTTATAAAATGTTATAAATTAGTTACATTAATTAATATGTATGAAATATTAATTATAATTGATTTATTTGATGTTTTGAATATTGTTAGGTGACTATTTAAATGCATGTACATAAGTTATATTTACAAATATCGATATTCAATATCTGTACACCTTTTCAATGGGGTTTGAAATAAATAATTGCATAGAGGTTTTATTTTGTTGGAAACTTTACCTTCTATGGATGCATGCTAGGACTTGCCATTACATGGAGAAAATGAAGGGACCGATTGATTGAATTTAATAAGAACGTTAAATAAGGGGAATAGGAAAAGATTCTTTTATCCTACTAAAAGCAGATCTCCTCTTTTCACTTTCTTTTTAAAGAAAATCCTTCCTCGTCCTCTCTAAAATAATGGCTGCCATCATCTTTATTTGAACAAAATAAAAACCAATAATAATTTAAAATCAAACCTCAAATTAAATTTAAAAAAGGTGGTTCATCCATCTCTTGCAAGGATTGGATGTGGATCTTAAAAATCTGAGGAGAAAGCATAAATCAAGATGTGACTTTTGGCTAAATCTAGGAGGTAACTTCTATTCTAAACGTTCTATTAAATACTGTATGATTATCACAGTTTGTATGTATATACTATTTCCTTATTTGATTTGAAATTGTCTATGTAATTGGAATTGTTTATTGAATGAATTAATTTGATCTTTAATTTGGTAAATCAAAACAAAAATATGTATATGATTAAAATTGTGTTTCAATTATAGATCTATGTGTTAAACCCTAAAATCAAAGTGAAAATTTTTAGATCTGAAAGTTTTTATGTACTATTATTTGCATTTGTGTTGAAATAGAAACAATGTATACACATGTTGTCAATTCACTTTGAATTGAAATTAATCATGCAATTTGAATAATTTGTTGAACAAATTATTGTGTTCTTAATCTGATAAATTATAACAGAAATTTACGAGTGACCAAAACAATGTTTTGATAATGAACCTAAGCCTTAAAATTGATAACAATATTATTCTAAATTTGTTACCTAATTTATTGTCTCAAATGTTTTTATTTAAATATTTTATAGGATTGTTAATATATTGTTTAATTTGTTGTTTTCCACTTTCATTTTGTAATAATAATCAATCGGGTTAAATTTTTTAATATGTATGTGTATATATATGTATGTATGTATGTATGTATGTATGTATGTATGTATATGTATGTATGTATGTATGTATTTTTGTCAACTAATTTAAGTATACATAAGTTTATAAATGCATCAATTTTTTTTTATGTAGTATGAAAGTTTATTTTGAATGAATTCAAAAGTTTTAGTTTAATATTTGCATACATATATACTTATGTATATGTGTCTACATATATATATATATATATATATCTCTGTGTGTGTGTATGTGTGTGTGTGTGTTCATATAAACATTGAATATTTGTATTTCAAACTGCCAAAGCATGATTTATACCTTTTTTATTATCGAACAATTTAAAAGTGAGGTAATAATATATACATATTAATTACTGTTTTTGTTTATGTTATTATGTCATAATAAATCTCTTGCATGTTAATTAAATGTTTTATAATTAAATTTCCTAAAGAGGGGAGGTCGAATCAATCAATGATGTCATCTTTCATTAACTTCTCTATTAGGTCTTTATATGATTGTCAAGATTTATTCTTGTTTATTCCTATATATTATCATCAATTAATCATACTTGCTTTATGTTTTCAATTCTGATACATAATTAAAATATAAATATATTTGATATAATTAAACGTTTTCACATCTCACACTTAATTAATCTAGAATTAAATTAATAAAACTAAGACAAAATTAATAAAATATAACTTAATTAAGACAATATCTGATTGGATTCCAAAAAATCCTTTAGACTTCATAAGCCCAATAGATCCAAAATTAAGATTTTTTTTTGAAATCTACCTATTTTACCTACTTTTAACTGGCCCGGTTCCAACATTGGTTTCAGAACTAAATAGTCTATGTGGTCTAAATAGTCACGTATGTGCCAACTAATTAAGCTTGTCCATTAAGTAGGGTGTCTAGAAAATTAGTGTCCAAGCTGGGTTTGGGTAATTAAGTACCCTTCCCTACATTGCTACTGGCCTGGCCTAAAAGGTGAAATGAACCTAAAGTTTATAACTAATAGAAAAGGCTTAATTTTAATTTGGTCCTTCGGCTAATTTTCGAAATTGTTTTATAATTAAAATAATATTTTAAATTTAAATGTTAAAGTTAAAATAAGAGTTACATTATAGAAGTTATAATATGGTTTTAAATTTTGTTTTGAAAACTCTATATATTGTAAATGTTATAATATATTTTTCAATTTTTTTTAAAATATAATAAAAATATGGACAAATTTTGAAAGTAGGCTAATTTTCGAAATAATTTCGCGATCGGTGTTGGTTTTGAAACTTATTACCAAACATGGCTTGTTTCAGCCCAGTCAGCAGTCCAATCAGCTTTTTTTAACTACCAGGAAAATGCACAACTCTTAGTTGCGCATATGACATGCCAATTTATTTTTTACGATGCGCAACTCTTAGACGCGCACAATTTTTTTATAACTGTGCACAACTAAAAGTTGCGCATAGGCATTGTAATAAGCAGGCGCAACTCATAGTTGCGCCTGCTATAATATGGTGCAGGCGCAACTATGAGTTGCGCCTGCACAGGTTGCTGCTGTTAAAACAGAGGCAGCAGCAACCCTTCACTTCATTACCCAAAAATATTTCCCAACCTCCTTCATCTTCTTCATGGCCGAACCCAACATCCCCAAATCCATTTTTTAGCCAATTTGCATAAAATTATCACAAAGTTTCCAAATTTCTTCTTCATTCTTCGATTAAACCAAAGCTATGACAATCCCTTCACCCCCACACTCACATTACCATTAATTTATATGGATAATTGGGAGATTCCAGATGAAGTATTGGTGAAATATGTTGAACGAATGAAAGCTGAAAATGAATTTGTTCTTGAAACTCAGTTTGAAACAGTTCCTGAAGCTCAATTTGAGATAGTTCCTCCAGCTAATGGTGTTGTTGTTCAATCTGCTTTGGATAATCAAGTTTGCTTAGGCGAACCGAATCAAAGACCGAGGAAACAAATTAGCGGTGAAGGACGAGCGAGACAAGATACACATCCACTTTGCCACCGTGGAGATGTTTGTGAGGTAGTTGTATGCAAGACTCAAACAAATGCTAGACGTCGGTTTTACGGATGTGCTGGCTACCTTGATCATATAACTAACCCAAAAGGTGTTGAGTGCTGTAATTTCTTCAAATGGCTAGATCGTTCATTGACCCCTAGGGGAGTGGAGTATGCACTAGAGATGCAAGACGAAGTGATACGTTTGGAAAAGGAAAAAAGTCTGCTTCGACATCAAGTAGACTATTTGCATAGCAAGTAATTTAAATGTTTGACATAAGATAACCTTTGATAACAAAGTTGCGTACGGAATAAAAATATAAGTTATACAGTTCACGAATGACAGAAGAAGTAGAAACAAGTAAAATATTTATTGCTTCCCACACATTCTTCTCTTATGAACCAAGTTACCGCATTGTCCACATCTGTCTTATTTTCTGTCCCCCATTTCGTCCATGACTCCCCTTATTCTTGTGGACCTCAGTCTTCCTGTATTCCTTCGCGTTGGCGACGAGAGTATAGTAGGGCCTTCATGTACATCCCAATATCTACTGTCGGGCACTGGATGAAAAACCAGAGAATAACTATGTCTATAAATGTCTGTCGTAAACCAGGATGAAATAAGATCATGGTAAGCTCCGTTCGCTCCTCCTCTACATCGTGCGCATGCAGCTAAAACATGGGAACATGGAAAATGGGCTAGAATAGGAATATTGCATGAATAGCTGCAGTTGTCATTGGCAATATTTACTTTGTAGTTGCACGCGTTTGTGTCTGTTACTTGCCACTCCGTTAAGCTGAACCTGTTAACGCTCATATTACATGCTTCTGCTGAATATTTTTCCATCATTTTGTCATAATTTGGCGTGAGCGAAGATGCGTAATCCATTCCATCGGTACGTCTTCTGTAGAAGTAGCTATTAAGACGATGAAAGGTACGTGCCACTAACGCCTTTATCGATAATGATCTTGCACCTTTAAGAACTCCATTAAAACTCTCCGAAGCATTGGTAGTCATCATACATAAACATTCACCGTTGTCCTTGTAAAGAGCCCATTGTTCATCCTTATGTCGAAGACTTCTATCAATCCATCTATGAGCAGTCGGACTCACATTTTTTAGTTACTCTCTGAGTTCTTTGTATGTTAACTCATCTCTTGCTTCAGCACAAACATGAAATAAGTTTTACAAAATCTTACTACCAAAACCAGCTTTTTTAAAGTTTGCTTTCAAATGGTGAAGGCAGAAGCGATGATGATGTGGTCTTCTCCACTTCTCTTGCAAGGCGGTTGGAATTACTTTCATTCTATCAGAAATGAATGTAATGCATCTTGCATTTAAAGATGGAATTAAGTGTCACATGCATGAAAAAAACCAACCCCAAGTTTCCGTCGATTCGGTCCGTACAGTAGCAAATGCCAAAGGAAAAGGAGAGTTGTTTGCATCAACTCCTGTAGCCATAAGCAACGTACCTTGATATTTACCAAACAGATGTGTTCCATCAATAGAAAGAACCGGACGATAATGCTTGAAACCTGCAATGCTTGGTCTAAATGCCAAGAAAGTCCCCCAAAATTGTACTCCTTCTATATGTACATAATAAACAGTACCTGTATTGCATTTCTATATAGTACGAAGAAACTGAGGCAAGTCATTGTACGAAGATTCCCAATCGCCAAATATTTTAGACACCGCTTTGCTAAGTCCTTTCTAGGCTCTCATGTAGCTTATTTGAATTTTGTAAGCGTTTGCCATAAGCTCTTGGATAGATTTTGCAGTGTAACTAGGGTTCGAACGAACATGTGGAAGGACTTTGGTGCAAATGAATTTAGCTGTTGCTTGTTTGTGGTTCGAGTTGATGATTGGATTTGAGCAAGCATGATCACCCCCGTATTTTTTATCACCCACCACCCAGCATGATCTCTTTTAGACACAATTTCATGAAGCCGCCATGGAAAATTAGCATCAATATCACATATAGTAGTGAACTCTCTAGCACGGGACTTTATGTTTTTAAATGAAACCGAACACTTTATCAACCATTCACTTATATGTTCAATTAAAGATTCCTTCGATTTAAAAATCATACCAACTCGAGGGCCTTGCTCCATACATTCCAGTCTGAACATTTCGTCGGTAAATTGAAAGTCTTGCATAACAGATCTTTCCATAATTGTATCATTGCATTGGTCATCTTCTAACGGTTCTTCCATCTCGATATGCTCATCAGTGTCATCAACTTCCTCTGGAATATCATCTAAAGGAACGTCATTGTTAACATTTATAGCATCGATCCATGTTTCATCATCGTCAAGTGAAGCAGCGATTTCCATGCTATCCAAATGGGAAATTTCAATATCAGCATTTCCACCCTCCGTATTCTCGGTGTCAACATCTTCATCTTCAATTTCATGCAAGTAGTCGTTTGAATTCGGGGTTGGAATTAACTGTGGAGGATACGATGGATATGGAAGGAAACCATACCCGGGTGACTGCGATGGATTTGTTAGTAAAACCCGTTCGTCTTTCTTAGTGCCACATTATCCAACTCCTTGTACAATACGCATAAAACCGTGCTACTCCATGAATAATCAAAAATGGTTGAAAAATCCTCTAGCAAGTACAACCATTTAACGCTAACTCTACCCTTCGAATGGTTCAAAAATAGACGAGATGCTATAAGAAGCAATATGACAGCCCGTGTGAACTGTTCTAGCTCCTCAATAGATGAATCGATCAAAATCTTTCTTCCGATTATAAGGTCATTTATCCATTTGACCTTCAACTCTCTTCTATTGACCACCGCTTCTGAGGGTGGAATTTCACCAAGCAAACGTTGACAAACCTCATCGGCGTCCACGTTACCACCGTAGTTCAACACGGTGCCTTCAATGGGAAAGCTAAGCAAAATAGAAACGTCTTGCAGTGTAATTTTCATTTCTCCAATGGAAAAATGAAAAGTGCAAGTCTCAGGTCTTCATCTATCGCATAAAGTTGTGAGTAAAGACCTGTCAAATCTGATATATTTAATCTGCATGAAATACTAGAATCCCGCTTGATGTAGTAATTGTTGAACCCGTTGATCTTCAATCATCTCCATCAAATCTTTGAAACTTTGCAAATGATCCAGACAATCCACCAGTTTTACACTCTACAAAACAAAGAATTATAACTTACAGTTCATTCAAAATGTGAAAAAGCTTGCAAAAATTTACTATAATTACAAAACAAACAATATTACCCTCATTAACTCTTCAAAATTAGAGCAGTGATTATCCTGCATATAAAGCACACTACCGTCTACTGGTTCGCTTTCCGGTTCTTCAAAGTTCATGCCAAAAAAACCAAAATTTACAAATCGTTTACAATCAATTAGCGATTCAACGCTTCAAATTTGATTATTAACATGTAAAACAAGCTAATTGACGGTATTTCTAGCAAATACAACCAAATAATAAGCAAATTAGAACTTAATCAAAAGAACTAGGGTTTTGAAAATTACCAAAATCTATTTGTGTTGAAGAGGATCCTGCTTCCATTGTTATAGCTTTGGTTTAATCGAAGATTGAAGAAGAAATTTGAATAATTCTTGATAATTTGGTGTAAAATGTCTAAAGATTGAGTTTGGAGCAGATGGGTTCGGGCATGGAAGAAGAGGTTGAGGTTGGGAAATGCTTTTGGGTAATGAAGTGAAGGGTTGTTTCTACCTCCATTTTAACAGCAGCAACCTGTGCATGACCAACTCATAGTTGCGCCTGCACCATATTACAGCAGGCGCAACTATGAGTTGCGCCTGCTTATTACAATGCCTATGCGCAACTTTTAGTTGCGCACAGTTATAAAAAAAAATGTGCGCATCTAAGAGTTGCACGTCGTAAAAAATAAATTATCATGTCATATGCGCAACTAAGAGTTGCGCATTTTCCTGGCAGTTACAAAAAAGCTGACTGGACTGCTGACTGGGCTGAAACAAGCCCTGTTTGGTAATAAGTTTCAAAATCAACACCGATCGCAAAATTGTTTCGAAAATTAGCATACTTTGAAAATTTGTCCTAAAGATATTTCAAAACTTTTAATATTATAAATAGATTAATAAATTAATTAATTAATTAAAGTATCTACATGTATAATACATGTATTGATATATGTTACATTATCTTGAATTATTTAAGATGATATAAGTATATATGTATATACATAAGAAATTTTTGAAATTAATACTTAATTAAATTGTTTAATTAAATTAGTTAATTAACAAAATATTAAATACACACATATAAAGATTTATGGGTATGACCATAAATGTTATGGTATATATATTCAACTAAAATATTTACTCGGATAACATAAAATTAATTATAATGTTATATAATTGAATTAATTAAATAAGATTTAGTTAATATAATATGCATAAGACTATTATTTATGTTAATTAAGTTATTAAATTTATATAATAATTAAACTTATAGAACATGAATGTATAATAAAGGTGGAACAATAAGAAACCCAAATGAGTCTTTAGGGATAAATACATATGCATACTGTGATTTTCGATGTGTTCGACATTTGAATTACGAGAGTATTTCATAAGAAATACATTATCCCATAAGTCTATATAAGTTATGAATATTTAATATATAATTGTCTTCCACCATTTATACATTAATAGATTACTTGCATACCCTTGTTGAGCTTTCGTCAAGCTAGGGATGTTATGTGTACTACTATTAATATATTGAATAGATGAGGTAAGATAGCTGCGCATATTTTTTGAGCTTTCCTCAAGGTATATGCAGTGTACTTAGGCCATTTTGAAATGATGGGTATGCGTGAATAATCTCCCTTTATTTATTGAGCTTTCCCCAAGATAAAGATGAGATTAGAACAAGGAACCACATGTTCAGAGTTGTATGTGATACAATCGATAAGGATTTATCCATTGTATGCGGGCCTATGATTTGTTGAGCTTTCCTCAAGGTAAAAATCCCAAGGCATATGAGTCCTAACACCCACTAGAGGAATCGAAAGATTTTTATGTTTTTCTTAGGGTTTTGAGAAACATAAAAAAATATAGTGGAACCTTATTAGAAAAATGAAATTATAACATTTAACCTTTCTAATATTTAAGAACATCTGCTATATATAGTTATAATAATCTACATTGATAAATTTGTTAATTAATATAATTGATAAAATGTTTATCAATTAAGATATACAAATGAAAGAAATTAAAGATTGATAAAAAGAAATTTAAGATATACTTACCGATAAATATTTTGCATGCCGTTATTAAAAGTCCTATGCAAGCACCTAATTTTACAACTACTAAATATATTCATAATTAGTCACTTATGTGTTTATTTTCCCAAAACTGTGTATTATCCTTTATGAGTTTTAAACTATAAAAGTAATGCTTGACTATGGATGTCTGATCCATACACAATCATATATAAATGTTATATGTTGAACGATCATAATTCATAGTGTATGAAACCTCAATGAAATCAGTTCATTTGAGATAAGCAAGTGAACCATAGTGTGTGATCAAGTATTTAATTTGATTGATTACGATAAAGATCTTGTTGTGTTAAATGTAACACCAGATCAAAATAGGCTGCGAGGTAGATCTAAGAATTCGATCACTGAAAGGCCAGTTTGATCAGTTTACATAAAGTGCAACATATTTGATATCCTTAAATGTTAAGGATGACCAAATGCACTTTTGTAAAGAGTTCATTGTGGTTTTATAGCAAGTTTTTTTGATTGGTTCAACCATTTAAAATGGGAAAAAATATACGAGGGTAGATTTAACTTAAGGCACACTTGAATGAAAAGAATGAATGGTCAATTTTGCTTCATAAATAAACATCGGAAACAAGAATTATAATACCTGATACTCAACATTGGAAGGAGAAATATGATTTCTATTCCAAATGTATTTTCATATATAAAATTGTTTTCTATGATAAATTTATTCCTTAGAGTTTAAGATATCTGATCTGAAAACTTTCGACTATAAACTGGTTATAGTAGATAGGATAAATAGCCTATGTTAAATGGTTGAATGGAGCTCTATATTTCATAAGTTATTAAAGTAATGGCGAAAACAGTGGGAGCATGCCATATAGCACTTATTAGTCGCATCAAGTTACAGAAATTGTTTTCAAAAACATACCAAATATTATTTATGAAATAATAATTGTTTCCCAATGCAACTAAAAAATAGACAGTGTTGTTTCAATATGAATATTATGAGTATTCGTTATGAATTAAGACTATAATAGTGGTATTTGTTTTCATAATAAAGTGATGCATTGGAAAATACATAAATATCTAAAATTAGTTACAATTATTTTGACATTATAGACTAGCCATGGTTTTGAGAAATGATTGTTTGGTTTTATGATTGTGAATCATTTGGAACTAGTGAATTTGATCAAATAAGTGAGTATATTGGAAATAGTTCCGAATTTACCTAAAAAATGAATAATATTCAATTTCAAAAGTCACTCTTTCTTATGGGAAATAATGATATATCAATAAGGAGTAATTAAACTTTGTTGGACAAAGTACGATTAGTGATGAGTGAAGTTGTGTAAACTTCTTTCTATAAGGTTGTGTACTTAACAGCAGAACACAAAGTTAAAATTAAATTTATCTAAAGAATAGTTTACAAAATTATACAAGATAAGGGTTTATATGAAACCCCAACATATCCTAGGCCAATGAGTTGGTAGGTTATGCGAGTCGAAAGACTACATGTAATAATTATATGTGAGGGTTCTTATGTGAATCGCCCCAAAAGAGTTTAGGAACAATCGATATTGAATGACCAAGTTATGATTTGAACATGATTATCATAAACTAAAACCAAGTCAATTTATGTAATTCAATTGATAAAATATTTATGAATGCCTATTCCATTACATTGAGAAATAATTGTTATTTAAAAAAATAGCAACTTCATAGTGAAGTAATTTCTTTTAGAAATTATTGGTAGCAAAGTGGATTTGAGTAAGATCCAAAAATAAAACCGATCATGAGGGATGTAATGAAATTAATCGAACTTTAATTTACATAACACATTAGAATGTCTAGTAAGTATTATCACAAATTAAAGAGAAACTATGAGTTTCTTATCAATGTTGAGAATAGATATTCCTTAATTGTCAATAAAGCCATTAAGAGTATTGACTCTGGGATATGGTATGATGTGCAATCCAAAATAGATTCCAAACATACTATCAAAATATGATTTTTATAGTTGTATACGAAGGAATATGATCCATCAGCTGCAAATGTGTCTTTAGAAGAAAGAATAACGCAGTTGGAATATTGTGGGCCACATTGATAAGAATAGCACTATAAACATCAATTGTTGAAATTAGCATAATAGATTCATCATTTGATATACTTAAGTTAATTCAGATTTTACTCTCAAAATTATCACCTGCTATGACTTTGTGTCTTGGTACATATGTATTGAAACGGAAAATTCTAAATAATGATTTAAAATACACTATTTGCACACAACAACCAAAATGCCTCGAAGTCAGTAAGAGCGATATTGAGTTTGTAAGTTTTAGGATATGATCCAAGAACGGATATGAAAGTATTATCCGACAAGCATCTGAGTTGAACAAGTATTTGTTAGGAATATCAAATAGTTTGATTTTTGGTCAAAATGCAGAGGAAGTGTGTGTCTATAAGAAAGAACATTAAAAGATACATAAATATTTTTAAACTAAAAGTAAATAACACACTATAGATTGTTAACGATGTACTTAAGTTCAAATCAGTTCTAGTTTGGTTGGTTAATACTCAATATTGGATTTGTATATTATATCTTTTATGATAGGTATAAAAGATATTGGAGATGTCCCAAATGATATTCAAAGACACCTTATTAAAATGTTTAATATCTAATATGTAAGATGGATTCCTTATGCGTTGGTAATGAAAATTATCATACATGTTGTATTTTCTACATTGTCATAATTTGCATATGTATTTGATGCATGAAGCTAATACAAATCCAGACTAAGATAAGTAAATGGTAGTTTAGAATGTTCTCAAGTATTCGAAATACTAGAAAATTTGTTTATAGAAACAACGAGCTCCTTATGAAGGAGTATTCGGACTCAAACTTCATAAGTAATATTGAGTATTAATATGTCAATATCAGATTTATGATTCAAACCTTATTTAAGGAACTTTTACTTGGAAATGTTCCAAACGAAAGGTTGTAGCCGATTCGATGAAAAAGCTAAGTAAATCGCCTTGAACTGTGTCACAATAAATGCAATGTATACATAATGCAAAAATTTATAATTGGGCCAGGAGTGATTCCAAATATTAAGAATACAACAGTGTTATATGTGTTTGCGCCAAAATTGGTCACAAACCCCAACTATCATGAAAGCATAAGTGTATGAACACATATCAGCAGTAAATAATCATAGATCACAGATCTAAGTACTGTAGAGAATAAAAATGAAGATTAACAAACTTAAAACGGAAAGAAGTAGACAGAGACATAAGATTTATAATGGTTCGGCTATCTCCGGCCTACGTCCACTTCAAAAGTTAATCTTTTATTGACTTTTCTCGCTGGATACAGCGGATTACAGCAGTAAGTTTCGAGTACAATAGTGAAGTTTGAGTACAATGTTGATTTCGGCAGAGTCTGGATGTCAAAGAATCAAAAGTCCCCTTTCTGTAGGCTTTGGGATGTTATTTATAGGCGTAGGCTGCAAATATCTCGCTCAGATCTCGGGAGACCTCTTCTGGCATGTGTGTGGGCCCATGCGATCGATCCCATGTGATTTGCACTCGGTTCGCGATCGATACGAACCAATTTCATATCGATCAAGATTTGACCTAATCGAGTCGAAATTGAGCAGGAACACTCTTTAGGTTGTACGTAAGCTCCTGTGAAAATTTGCTAGCATTTGGACTTGTAGGTTGTGAGTTATGATCGATGCAAATTCAGGTTTTATGTAGGCTGTTTGGTTCGTATCGATCGGAACTGTCTTTTTCATATCGATAGTCTTGCTTTGTTCGTATCGATAGTCTCTGCTCTGTTCGTAGCGATAACCTCTACTCTGTTCGTATCGATAATCTCTACTCTGTTCGTATCGATAACCTCCGCTCTATTCGTATCGATAGTCTATGCTTTTTTCCTATCCATTGGTAGCATCTCATCTCGTATCACTTTTGTGCACTCCACTTCATCTCGCAAGTGGACTAGTAATGACGCTACTGGCTGATGGATACGAAGAGAGTGGTTATCTTATGGTTGATGGATACGAACAAGGCCTTTTAGTGGATGGATACAAACAGTCGAGGCTTGATGGATACGAACAAGGCCTTTTAGATGTATACGAACAGTCGAGGCTTGATGGATACGAACAAGGCCTTTTACTGGATGGATACGAACAAGGTGATTGCTGAAATTGCATCGATCATATCTTGAGCATACAAACTCCGATTGACTTGAAATTCAGAACGTTGGCTTTTATAGCTTTTCCGGTCCAGTCATATCAATTGTAGCTCAATTCGGACTCGGACAAAATTTATCGATATCCATGGTAGACTTGTGTATTAACGATCTCCAGGACAAACTATCCTTGGTTTCCAGTCAAGTTCTTGGTGCCACGGCCTTGCCAAAAGGCGGGATAACATTTGCTCCCCAAAACATGTCTTTTGGTAAAAGGCGTGTGAATAGTTTCAAATCCAATGTCGTGAGTCCATGTTTTATCCATAGCTATAGTATCCTTAATCAAGTTCGTGGCTGTTCGAAGCCAAATCAGTATCCATTTCAACTTGTGGAAATCAGTAATCAAATCCCGTGGCCTCTCTGGACCATTGACGGCCACTTCGGACCTTTGCTATGTCCATTCCAAACTTAACGATCGAATAGAAAGATCTTGCCACGCTCCGGTGCTGCTTTCTATCCCTTACACTCTGGCCCCCGCGAGGGCATATAGCGATGTCTTGGTCCTCCTAGACCGATTATAGCCTCTCCGGGCTCTTGCTGGATCCTATCCTGTCACTCTCTGGTGAAGGGCAAACAGCGTTGAGTGAGTCGATCCTGTCGCTTTCCGGTGAAGCGGCAACACCCCCTGCACTCCGGTTCAGCGTCCCTGAACATTAAGTGATGTCATGGCCTAAATCCTAGGCTGATTGCAGCCACTTCAGGCTCTTATCGAACCCCGATCTAATCACTCTTCGGTGAATGGGGAACGACGTTAAGTGAGTTGATCCTATCGCTCTTCGGCAAAGTAACTCACTTCTTGCACTCCAGACCCCGTCTCTCCGGGTAGGGTCATAAAGCGGTCAATTTCAAATTGACTTTCAATATTCATCCTGTAACTTTCCGGTCATAGGTTTATTTTATGAAATTCAAGTTTATTTATTAAATTCAAATTCCAAATGTTCAATCACAAACAAAGGAAAAGTTAAATACTGCCTCTCCGGGCATTGCGGTCTATTGCCATCTCAAAGCATGCCTGGGGATTTCTCCAGTTCTCTTACATGCGTAAGTGGAATAGCCGTTTTATTTAAAATCAAACTTAAGAAATTTATGCAATCGACCAAAGTTCAAGTCCTGAACTTGGTCCTTGCCATCATGATCAACTGATGATGAGTCGTGCTCCCGATCCAGGATTAGCTCTATTGGGTGCAGGCGGTAGTTGCTCAAGTCCTACGACCACTGTCTGATCTCTCACATATTGTGGCAATCTACCACTTCTGACACGTTCTTCCACCTCATCCTTCAAATGGCGGCATTCATCAGTAGCATGCCCTTCCAGCTCATGGAATAGGCAATACTTTCCACTTCTACGTTCCCGTTCTGTGGGATCTCTCCTGGGAGGTTTTCGATAGGGGAGCCGCCCCCGAGTCTCCGTGTAAATCCGTTCTAGGTTTGCCATCAGATCAACATATTGTTTGAATCTGGGTTCTCGAAACTTTTTCCGTTGGTCATGACCATCATATCTATCGTCTTACTTTCGCTTTCCTTTGTCTGTTCCGGATGGTTCTTTAGATGTTCCTTTGTCTTGAACGGCGTTTATTTCCTGCCTCTCGGCGCGTGAATCTTCCAGCCGAATGAATCTCTCAGCTTCATGACAGAACTCTCCAAGATCTTGTAGTGGATCTCTTGCCAGCGAATCCTTGAACTCTGTACCTTCTGCAACTCCTGCTACCGCCACCATCAAAATCATCGATGGATCCGCGCGATCTACTGAAGCCACCGTTGCATTGAATGTCTGTAGAAAATCTTTTATGGACTCTCCGGTCCTCTATTTCATCGAAGCTAAGGTCATCACACTCTTGGGTCGCATCACGTGGACCCTAAACTGTCTCATGAACCGTTCCACTAGCTCGCCCCATGTTCTAATCGACCCACTCTCTAGCTGTCTGAACCAAAGCGTAGCCAAATCTGTCAAATATAGAGGAAAACATCATGCCATCACTTCCTCGGATGCCCCCAGCACTTCCATATGCCTGATGTATCTGGTGATATGCATAGTCGGGTCTGACTTTCCATCGTAGGCCTCCAACGTAGGTAGCTTGAATTTAGGAGGGTTCCTGGCATTTCTGATATTCGGAGTGAACGGACTACGATCAACTTCTTTTAAGCCCCTGCTCGGTAATCCTCCTCTAATAATCCGTCGAACTATCCCGGCCACTCGTTCGTCTACATCCAAGGGTTGTCTCTTGAGCATGTTTCCATCCTACCCCCATGCCCCGAAGGGTATTCTGGATAATATTCTTTAGGTAGCTCATTCGTGTTGGTGTTGGCTCTAGCCTGCTGAGCTCCATCTATGGGTCTCCCAATGTCCGATCCCGAGGGTTTGCCTCCAGGTCCTTGTTGATTGCCTTCATGATATGCATTCTGATCTTGGATCTGGCCTCCGGCAGTCTCTGTAGCTCCTTGTCCTACGTTTGGAGCAACTGCGGTTGGTCCAAGGTTCTGTGGACCAACTGCTCTCATCTGTTTGAAGAAATTCTACATTCCTTCTTGTTGGCTCTTCAATAATCTTTCGTGCATTGAATCCATCATAGCCTCCATCTCATCTCTAGTGATGTAGATCGAAGCTCGACCTGCCCCAACTTCGGAAGAGGCCTCTTGACTTCTCCCTTGTTGGCTCCTTTCTGCTCTCTGTCTTCTACTTAATTGCTTTGTCATAGCTTTTCAAATCTGAATCCTTAAGCCTTCAAATTCGATATCCAAGCGGTAGAATCCCCGAGTTCAATTCTCAGTAAAAACACCGAAGTGTTTGCGCCAAAATTGGTCACAAACCCCAACTATCATGAAAGCATCAGTGTATGAACACAGATCAGCAGTAAATAATCACAGATCACAGATCTAAGTACCGTAGAGAATAAAAATGAAGATTAACAAACTTAAAACGGAAAGAAGTAGACAGAGACACAAGATTTATAGTGGTTCGGCTATCTCCGGTCTACGTCCACTTCAAAAATTAATCTTTTATTGACTTTTCTCGCTGGTTATACAGCAGTAAGTTTCGAGTACAATAGTGAAGTTTGAGTACAATGTTGATTTCGGTAGAGTCTGGACGTTGAAGAATCAAAAGTCCCCTTTCTGTAGGCTTTGGGATGCTATTTATAGGCGTAGGATGCAAATATCTCGCTCAGATCTCGGAAGACCTCTTCTGGCACGTGTGTGGGCCCACATGATCGATCACATGTGATTTGCACTTGGTTCGTGATCGATACGAACCAATTTCTTATCGATCAAGATTTGACCCAATCGAGTCGAAATTGAGCAGGAACACTCTTTAGGTTGTACGTAAGCTCCTGTGAAAATTTGCTAGCATTTGGACTTGTAGGTTGTGAGTTATGATCGATGCAAATTCGAGTTTTATGTAGGCTGTTTGGTTCGTATCGATCGGATTTGTCTTGTTCATATCGATAGTCTTGCTCTGTTCATATCGATAGTCTCTGCTCTGTTCATATCGATAACCTCTGCTCTATTTGTATCGATAATCTCTGCTATGTTCGTATCGATAACATCTGCTCTGTTCGTATCGATAGTCTCTGCTTTGTTCGTATCCATTGGTAGCATCTCACCTCATATCACTTTTGCGCACTCCACTTCGTCTCGCAAGTGGACTAGGAATGACGCTACTGGATGATGGATACGAAGAGAGTGGTTATCTGATGGTTGATGGATACGAACAAGGCCTTTTAGTGGATGGATACGAACAGTCGAGGCTTGATGGATACGAACAAGGCCTTTTAGATGGATACGAACAGTTGAGGCTTGATGGATACGAACAAGGCCTTTTACTGGATGGATACGAAATTTGAAACGTTGGCTTTTATAGCTTTTCTGGTCCTGTCATATCAAATGTAGCTTAATCTAGACTCGGACAAAATTTACCGATATCCATGGTAGACTTGTGCATTAACGATCTCCAAGACGAACTATCCTTTGTTTCCAGTCAAGTTCTTGGTGTCACGGCCTTCCCAAAAGGCGGGATAATAATATAAAAGCTCACTAAAAGTCAAGAAACATACTCCGAATAGTTCCACACGATAAAGGTAGTTTATCAACATCGGAGAGAGTTGATTGACAAAGTAGATAATTAAAAAAATAGCATACCCGTTCACTAAGGGACTGACTCGATTAGTTTTGAGAAAATTGATCGAAGAAGTTGGAATAAGATTCCATAATTGACCTCAAGTGCAATTGGGAGACTGATAGAGTTAGGGGTATGCCCTAGGGACAATTATGTAATTTGTTACATATATCTAACTCAATAACTAATCTTGTTCAAAACAAAAGGTGTTTTCTTTCTATTATATAATTGTTATAATGTGTTACAAATAATTGATTATTCAATTTAAGTATATTTAACAGAAAATCCATAAATGGTATATTTTGTGATAGTAATTACAATGTGTTGTAATCACGAGTGGTTTATCATAATATAATAAATATTCCAAGTCAAGATATATCGACTAGATACCGAGACATATGTTAAGATGAGAGTACATAACACTCTCCAAATGTTGAGCAATGTATTACTTATGACTGCTGGGGGACCAAGGTGTTACATACTAATAATTATTTGATAACTATGAAATGTCTCATTAAAGAGTTTTCTATTGCTTAGTATAACTAAGGTCAAACAAATAACCTTAAAGTGATGAAATTACATTGTTCTCCCAACTTGAGAATACCATTGAACTTTAATGTGGATGCTCTACTTTGATTATAGTTAAATCATGATATGGCATCCATTGAATGACTATAGTTGAGTCTGAGTTGAAGCATTGGAAGTGAAACACTATTCAGTAGAGAATTCATCTCCTCGGTTATATAAGGTAAATATCACGGTCAACTGTAGTCAACTTAAAGTCAAAATGGGCAAAGTAGTACATTTAATAATAAATGTTATTATTGGTCCAAGGACTTTGTTTTTGGGCTTACAAAGCTGAATGTGGATGATATCAGAATTTTGACCAAAAACAAATTCCATAAGTCCTAATGTGATATTTTTTGATGAAGAAAATTGGCATAAATAATCATTACTATTGAGTACTGCTTAAGAAAAATGTGAAATTGAAATTTACCAAAAAAAAATATGTAAGCGATGAATTCGTCCAAACTGTCACACCAATAGCTAAGGTGACGCGTGAATGTTAATATTTTAAATGTTAAATATTAATTGTTGACTGAATTTACACCTCTGAGTCACACAATCGAATTTGTTATTTCTTTGAAAAACCATACGATTTAATTAATTTATAGAATGTTATAAATTTGCTAAACTAATTAATATTTGTGAAATATTAATTACAACTAATTTATTTTATGTTTTGAATGTTGTTTGTAATTATTTAAATGCATGTATAGAAGTTATAACTGTAAATATCGATATTCAACATCGGTACACCTTCTAAACGGGGTTTGAAATAAATAATTACATAGAGGTTTTATAAGACTATCCAATACATGCAGGAAATGAAGAGATTGATTGGCTGAATTAAATAAGGAAGTTAAATAAGGAAAATGAGAAAAGATTCTTTTATCCCATTAAATACAAATCTCCTCATTTCACTTTTTTTTTTACAGAAAATCATTTCTCCTCCTCTCCAAAATAAAGGCTGCCATCATCTTCCTTTAAACAAAATAAACACCATTGATAACTTAAAATCAAACATCAAATTAAATTATAAGAAAGGTGGTTCATCCATTTCTTGCAAGCATTGGATGTAGATCTTGGCAATCTAAGGAGAAAGCATAAATCAATATGTGACTTTTGGCTAGATCTGAGAGGTATCTTCTATTTTAAATGTGCTATGAATTATAATACTATTACCATAGTTTGTATGTATATTCTATTGCCTCATTTGATTCGAAATTGTTTATGTAATTTGAATCGTTTGTTGGATGAATTGATTTGATTTTTAATTTGATAAATCAAAACAGAAATTTTTGTATGATTAAAACAATGTTTCAATAATAGATCTATGTTTTAAACTCTCAAATCAAAGTGTGATTTTTTAGACTTGAAAGTTTGTATGTACTTATTATTTGCATTTATGTTGAAACAAAAACATTGTATACACATGTTGTCACTTTACCTTTAATTGAAAATAATCATGCAATTTGAATACTTTGTTGAATAATTTTTTTTGCATTTAATATGATAAATTGTAATAGAAATTTACATATGAAATGTTTTGATAATGAACCCAATCTTTAAATTTGATTATAATAATATTCTAAATTAAATGTGGTTCTAAGGTAAAGTCTAGTAACAAATACCTTTATAACAACATGTTGTTATAGTAGTTATAAAATGTTATAACCATGGGAAATTTATCACATTGTATAATAATATGTTGTTTTAAATTTTCCCGGTCAAGATGTTTCAAGAAAGGATATCAATGCATCCTTTTAAACCAAAGTATGTGAAGGTGTGCAAATACTAGGCTGTGTATTACTCATGGCTGCAGAGGGCACCATTGAAAGTTATTGGATAACTATGGAATGGCTCGTCCGAGTGTTTCCTGTTGGTTAATAATAACTAGGTCAAACAGGAAATCTTGAGTGATGATAGTACACAGTTCTCTCAATTTGAGAACACTATTGAACTTCAATATGAAACCTCTACTTTGATTATAGTTAAATCATCGTGTGATCTCCATTGAATGACTATCATTAGGTCTGAGTTGAATCATTGAAAGTGAAACATTATTCAATAGAGCATTCTTCTCCTTAGTTGTATGAATTTAGTATCAAGGTCAACTCCAGTCTACTTAAAGTCAAAATATCTGAACAGAGTAGAATGGTTAACAATAAATGTATTATTATACCAAGGACTTTGTTTATGGACTAACCGAGTTGAATGTAGATGATATTGGAATTTTAATCAAAACCAAATTACGTAAGTCCTAATGTGATACAGTGTTGACGAAGAGAATTGGTGTAAAATAATCATTACTAAAAGGTACCGCTTAAATTGTAGAAATAGATTTTGCTGATGAAATTTGAAAGCGATGAATTAAGTCAAATTTTCAAACCACTAACTAAGGTGACATATGAACATTTATATTTAAATTGTTTAGATATTAATCGCTAGCTAAATTCACACTCATAAGTCGTACAACCGAACCTATTCAGTCTTTAGAACACCGCTTGATTTAATTGATTTTTAATAATTATAAATTAAATAAAATTTGTGAAATATTAATTATTATTTTATTTATTAGATGGGGGTGTGTTTAGTGAAATGGAGTTGCCTCTAGCAAGGTTTTAAATCTCGCTCATCTCGGCCGAGATCTCGGCCGAGATCTCGTTTTCAAGCCTGGGCGATTCGAAACAGGCTATTTCGTTTGAATCTCGTCTGACCCAAATTTCGGACGATATTTCGGTATTTCGTTCGATATCTCGGACGAGATTTAAAAGCGAGATATCGGCCGAGTTGTTGAATTTTGGAAAAAATCAACTCTTCTTCCGTATTGAGCTGGCTCATCCTTTACCTTAATTTAAGCCTTCTTAGTTGTACTTTTTTTAACCCTTATTTCTTATATAAATCTCATTTAATATTCGTCTCTTATTTTACGGCAGTGACGAATGTAAGAAGATAAAATCTACATCGATTATGGTAAGTATTTCACTTTATGGTTTTCATTTAGGTTTCTGATCCAAATTAATTTACATCCGATTTCAATGTTCTTTTTTCGAAACTTTCTTGAGTTTTTTTCCTAACCCTATTTTTTTGTGGCTATAACTTTTAAGCTTCACTTATTTAACTTTATGTTCCAAATGGATTTCCAATTTGATTTCATTTAGTCTTTGCTGCTATAAATTTGTTCCTCAAGGCTTATTTTTAAGTAATAAAGGAATTCTATTTCATCTATTAATTTCATTTGATGATTACATGTTCATTCGTACATCATTTTTTTGCTTTTCTTATAATATTACTAAATGTTTGAAAATTGTTTGTACTATATATGCTATTTTCTACGTTTGTTTGAAATTTCTATGTTATTAGTTGCATAATGAGATTTTGTTTGCTAATAATTAAATACTATAATCAAACTAGAATATTTTAATTCTACTTGTAGACATTTGTATTTGAAGTTATAAAATTAAGATTTCCCTTGCAGCACTATAAATCATAAAAGGTAGAAATGAGACATTATATTGTGTAGAAAAGTTAAGTGAATGATCAAACAAAGTAAATGTGCATATATTATGGCTTGTTTCTTGTCTACTTTATCTCATATGACATTATATTGAACATTATTCATGAAATCTAGTTATTTGTTTATTTTACATGATACAAGTGATATTTGTAACGATCACGATTTTTCGATGCTCGAAAGTCGACATTAATACGTCCACTGTATCAAATGTCGCGCAATCGAATGCCGGAAAACCGAACTATTAGGGTTAAAAGAAGAGGTAGAAGGAGACAGAAGAAAAGGAGAACAGAAAAACACAGAAACAGAAACAATATCAGAATCTCACATTTCGCAGCGGAACAATATATAATAGATAATCACTAGTCTTTTAAACAAAGAACTATATCAGTTATACAATACATCAATCAGAGTCAATGTACAACATGATACAACAATGGACAGTTATATAAACCTGTCCTCATACAGAATGCACAGAGGAAATAAATAACAAGTACGGGAGTACGCTTCGCCATCTAGCTTATTCCCAAAGCTCCAGAATATCCAGAATATCCTGATAAAAATAACTCTAGGCTGCCCATGTGGAAAATTATGGGCACCCAGAGTTTAGAAGGGAACAATAAACTCCGAGTCAGTCATGGTGACTGGTGTGAGATCGTAAAACAGTTATTTTCACAAAGAGAAATAAACAGATTCGCAATGCTTTTGGAAAATGAAACTACCATAAGACCTCCCGCCACACACACAATGCAAACGCAGAATTGGAGGAGATTTCTTCTTATGATAGTCAAAGATGCTTACTATGCCAATCATTGGATTATTATTATTAATGTCTAGTGTGGAAAACATTTCGAAAGTATAATATTAATCTTAGCCAACATACAACCATTATTGTATGCCTACTATAGCTACTATGTTCAATAGCAGGTTACCGCCACATTCCATAGCAGGTAATACAACTAAAACCGTACAGGGTTCGTATTGTTTCTTTGGATTTTCCAACAAATGGTCAGGCTAAGGAACTTCCTTTCCTCCTGCCGAATGGGATCGCCTCTGGCTGGACGTCCCGAGAGACAAATTGCTCTCTGCCAAACAAGGCCGGGTTACCCCTGTAACAGGTAACTCACGAATATGTCATCACTCGGTCCTTTGGGACCTTTATCCGAGCGCTCGGTAACCATCATCACACATAATAAATAAGTGTATCCACATGAGTAAGTATCTGGGCTCCATACCATGATACCACCCCTTTCCAGAAGGAAATGACATACCCTAAAGGGCGCGACCCTCATAACCTTGCCGCAACATTCCTGTTTCGACCATTTCCGGGTTGTGAGGCCTGACGAAGTCTCGTCCACAAAGCTACGCTTTTTCACAAAGCCACGCTTTGATCACAAATGATCAAATAAATGATCATCGTCACAGCAACACTCAGCATGCCACATTACCATATTGGGAATATATTGCAGATAAATTTCAACTACATAACCTCTGAGCTCGTACGTCTCAGAGAAGGGTGTTAAGCTAAGAGACTAAATTCTCCGCCACCAACAGAAATGTATTTGAAAGAAATCAGCTCTATATCTCAAAATGTAATGTCAGACACGTAACCATACAAGTATGTTCCGGGTTCGAACAGAACCGAAGGAACTTCCAAAGAAGCCCTTGCAAATCCGGATATTCACAATCCCGATAAAACTTCCCATCACAAAGGAAATCTCAATACCGTAGCTAACGGTGCAGAGACAATCGATAGGTCATCCTATCGTTTTCACAAATACCCGGTCTTCATCACCGGTCTTCAATACGATCCATATCGTCGTATTATTATTCGAAATGGGTTATCTGACACAAAGGTCCTTTCCCGGCTAAACCGAATAATAAGCGTTGTTTTAAAAACAAATTCAAGTGCCATTTCAAAGGCAATATTGATAGTCGGTGATTTAACTATCAACAATATTCATAACAATCATCAGATTCAAATAATTTTCCCAAATTATTAAATTTCAAATATCTTCCCGATATATGGTTTATACTTCAACCATTTGAAAACAATTTCCAAATCACATTCATTTAAATCACTTAAATAAATCCTTATCGATTTATTTTAAATTTACATTCCAATCAGTAAATTTATTTCCACACTTCATCACTTTGAAAATAAATTTCAAATCACTTTGAAAATAAATTTCAAATCACTTTTCCTTACACGGAATATATTTCCAAATATATCTTTTCAAAAACCAGCTTTAGACCCTTTAAATTTTATTTTAAAAAGCTACTTTGGAAAATATACTCAGCTTTATAGTGAAAATACACTTTCACTTCAAAATGGTCCATTTAAACCAATCAAATAAATCTTTATTGATTTATTTCAAATTTACGTTCCAAATCCGTAAATTTACTTTCACACTTTAAAATAAATCAACGTTTTTTTTTTAACAAATTCCAATTTGAATTTACATTTCCAAATATCCACTTTTACACCATTTTTAAATCGTTTTCCAAATATTCATTTTCAACACCAAACCAACTTTCAAATTGATTTCTATATTTATTTCAAACCCCAAATCATTTTACAAATCGATTTTCAATTTATTCTCAACACAAAAATAAATTTTCCTTCAAATACCAAATAAATTTCCAAATCGATTGATCAATGTTCAATTGGATTTCTACAAATTTATCGCTTTTAAAATAATTTCCTTTAAATCTCCCAAACCATTTAAAATTCCATTTCAAATAAATTTTCCAATCTTCCGAATAACACTATTCAAAATTCATTTATAAAAATCTTGGAATTTATTCAATAAGATTTCGACAATCCATTTTAATACTTTAAAATTCCTTCTTTCAGATAAATTCAATTCTTAAAACAAATTCATTTAAAGTTTTCCACTTTAATTTCAAAATCCAATTCATTTTTGTTTCTGGTATCCAACGATACCAAAAATACATTCGGCTAAATTTTAGCCTTCAACAATTTCAATTATCAATAAATCATCCATAGATTATCAATAAATAACATCATTCACATATGAAATAATATTCAAACAATTTGAGGAATCCAGTTGGATCCCTCCAACCTGTTTCCCTACATCCACAGATGTTAGCACGATACCAATTCCACTTCGAGGTGGAATATCGCGGTATATAGGATTTATAAAAATATCATCCGCTTACTAACGGCACAATAGGGTCTCATCCGCTATACAAGGCGGGAAATCAATCAATCCAATATATACATATGCCAATATGTATATATTGCTATATATATATAGATATATCCTACTATATCTAATATCACATCCAAACAGCAATCAATAACTGCAATTCAAATTTAAATTTGAGTGAGAAGATCTCACCTTAGCTTTTTATTTTGCAGTCCATTTTCATTCCAGATTTTTTTCTTTCACAGTTATAGACCTAGTATAAATATTCATACAGTTTATTAACATTTATAATAAATCGGTCAATTAATTACTATTTACTAAATGAATTAACTAGCGATTTCAATTAAACTGATAATTAATTTTTTTTTTCTGCTTTTCGAATATAGATATATAAATTGGAAACTGCATTTACATAAATCTCACTGCAAATATATATTTTGTTTTTCTCCTGACCAAATTAGAAATTTATTAACAGTGTGTACAAAATCCTAATTACCATTGTTCAAATTTTAAAAATCGAACAGTTGTATATATTTTCAAAATCCTATCTGTAGCTATATATATATATATATACTTCTTGTATAAATCGTATATACATATATTTATTAAATTAAAACGTACTGTCCTGTAGCTTATTGTTAAATTAAATCCCTCCAACCTTTTCAACCTGAATGTATGTAGATTTTATTAAGGAAGACTAAATAGAAAGTACCTCTCAGTTTCTAACGAAGGCAATGAACCCCTATCCACCCACTTGCCTCGCCTGCAACCCATCTCGAGACATCCCAAATTGCTCTGTTCCTAACCCTAGAACGAAATCGCGGCCCATCCTTCCATGCGCGAGAGCCACAGCGAGACATCTCAAAGCAGTACTTCCCATCAACCCAAACGAGACGCCGAAGCTCGAAACATCAACTCGCGACGTGACTTATCACCATGCCTGTGACGCCGACCTCCTTGCTCTAAAGCGCCTTGAAAATATTCGCGATATTCTCCTATCGAATCGTTCGCCTACTCGAGTTTGAAATAACAGAGGAGTGAAAATCGAATTCAAAAGGCAAATAACCCCTTTCGAACTGAAATGAGAGGAGGGAGGACGGGATATTCACGTTTAAACTGAAGTGGAGAAGAAAGTATTCATTCGGCCATTTTATTTGTTTTCAAATTTTATCTAAGAGAAGAGGATATGCGATCTTCTATTGATTTATGAAGGAAGTCGTGATTCCTTTTGATTTGGCTTCTCGATTTTGAACAAAAAGAAGACGCCGTGCTCTGCCAAAATAAAGGATGGGATGTTGGCGTGTTTAAAACGTTACACGTGTTGATGGAGAAAGAATTCTAGCTGAAAAGAAAGAACGTGATTAAGCAGAGAAAAAGTAAGTCGGCTGATGGAAAAGAACCAATAGTTGTGGGGATTTGACCAGCTTTTTGGATCGACTATTTAAATTAAATTTCGAATTTAATTCAGCGCGTTTACCTATCGTACGCTCACATGACAACTCTAATCACTACGAAAATTGAAACCCGGTAATAATACAATATTACGGATCCAATGGAACTGGGTTCGTCAAAATCCGAGACTGTGCCCCGGACCGCTATTTTTAAATTCAATTTAAACAATATAAATTCAAAATTGAACAAAACAGCTTCAAATCCAATTCTGAAACTTTTATTATCTTCAGTATAATCAATATGAATTTTCTAAGTCTTCATATTATTTTTAATCAGCTTAAAACTGAAGATTCAAATTTTTACCTAGATTCAGTAATTAAATTCAATAATTAATTTACCAAATTCACTTTGATATTTGAATTGCAAATTAAATTGAATTCCAGATATTTAAAATCAATTAAATATTCTGATTTCCAATATCAAAATTTCAGGGTCGTTACAATCTTCCCCCTTTAAAAGAATTTTGTCCCAAAATTACAAGTAAAGAAGAATGCTCCCATATCCGTTAACTATTTTACCAAAACCAAATAGCTTTATCAAATTTCAAAACAAATCTATCTATTAAAGATTCGTTATCACTTCAGCTAACTTTCTAAACACTTTCATAGTTTTCAAACAACTTTATTTACTTCACAATTCAAATTCAAATTGTGAATTCAAAATTTTCTCAAAATTTTCCTAACTCTCTAAATTTCCGAAAAATTTCGCCAGCGTTTCCTTTGCGCGGCTAGCTCGGTACGACTACAAAACGTCCCTACGGACTCTCAGATCTCAAAAGAAAACAAAATGCCAAGTGGCAAAATCATAAAGTCATCAAATTTCATATTGAAATTCAAATACATACCTTTGCCGAGCAATTTCAAATTTACCTTCAAAATTAAAATCCAATTCCATTTTCTTAGCCTTTACAATGCATGTATATTTTACTGAACGATAATGTCCAAATTCACTTATTGGATTTCCCAATACACATTTTACTTAAGAATTCCACCATTCATTCATTTCTTAAGTTCAATATAATTATCTATTTTCACTTTACAAACAAAATTATACATTCATTTCCATTCAACTTTGCATTTTCAATTCTATTTGAATTCAAATTGACAATTTATATTTTATTTGAATTCATTTCAAATCTCAATACTTTTATTTCCAAAAGTTTCATTCAGAATTTCATTTCGAATTTTACTTGAATTCGATTCATCTTCTAATTTCAAATATTGAGTTTTATTCACTTTTATCTCAATTCCCGATTTTTAAATCTTCTGTCGTTAGTGAAAAAAATTCAAAAAATTCCAAATTTTTTCTAACTCCCAAAATTTTCAGAAAATTGTGGCAGAGTCTCCTTTGTACGGAGGAGCTTTTGCAATTTGACAAAAGATATAAATATATATACATCGACCCACTCGGTCGGAAAAGCAGAAAAACAGTTCATATTTCCTATTTTTATTGCGTAGGTGTACCTTTTTAGCATTTTTTAAGCAACGATTATTTTATTAGCATTTACGCAACCCAAAATGCAGCCAAACGGCTTCCAAACACCTGCACTTACTCAGTTTAAACACGTAAGTGACAATTATAGGAAATCTATTTAACAATTCACTTATTTCAATAACAAATACATAGATTTCATAAGCAATAGATTCAAAATAAATTCCATTAGCAATTTATAAAATTTCAATTCAACTTAAATCGCTTCCATCTAATTCACATTTAATTTCTATTCAATTCAAGTGATTAACAACTCACTTTCTTATATTCAATTCATTTCTAAGTGAATCTAACTCATATCTATTTCAATTGATACAAAAATCAATTTCTATTTGCTTTTATTAACTCATAGAATTTATACAATCTCGTTTTTGTCTAATGATAATCTTTCTATTCAGATTTGTTAATATTCATGCAACTAAATGATTACTTAAGCTAACAATCATTTAAATTAATTCCATTCAATTTAACTTGCATTCCATATTCACAAAACCATTCGATTTGTTCAAAACCATCGTACAAAATTCGACAACAACAATGCAAATATTTATATACACTTCTTGTATGTATATTCATTTCATTACTGAAGTTATACATTTATCATTATTCAATTTCGCATTTCAACTTATTAATCAACTAAGTTTCTATTTAACCATTTCAAAGCTTCACTTAAATTTGAGTTACTATCCAATATTTTCTTAAGCTATATCAATTCAAAACTCAAGTTTATCATTTATGTTTATTTTTATTTTCCATAAACAATTCTCAATTTATTTTCTTTGATTGGTTTTCATTTATCAAATTTATTCTATTTACTAATTCAATTAGTACATTCACTTATTCATTTTGAATTTCAACTTCCATATTCAATTCATCGTGAACGCATTTTATCAATAACAAGGAAATTACAATTAATTTCTACTTACTTGAATTTATTTGCAAATTCAACCCATTTTAAATTTAGTTCACAACTCAACTTTAATTTAACTAACTTCCAATTCATTACTTCATGAATTAATAAATTATCAAGTTTATTTACTTGAATTCAATCCATTTCATTATTCAATTCCGATTCATTCATTTACAAATGTAGCTTCATTCGTTTACTCACAAATTCATTTCTTTTCAATTTGAATTTCATTCCAAATCAATTTTCACTTTATTTAATTGATTCACTTATACTTTCTTTAATTTAACTTCATCCTTTAAGTTAAATTTATTCTATCAAAATTCAAATTGTATAAGTTATCAATTCATTTATTATTCCATTAATGAATTTATTTTCAAATATTCTCTCCGGAATTCTATTTCAATTATAAATCTCCTTACAATTTATATTTACAAATTCCATTTGTATATGAATTTAGTTCCTCATCTTTTCAATTCATATCTATAAATTTCATTTGTTAAATGAATTTATCTCTAAATCTTATATTATACCATTATATTTTATTCAATTTTCATATAATAGTGATAATAATTCTATATTATCTTTTCCTAACAACCAAGCATCCTTATTTTATGATAATTCATAGAAAATCATTTCTTTTTTGTACAAAAATAGTTTTGGGCAAAATTATTTCATTTACCCTATTTAAAACAATATTGTGTCAGTTTATCTTGTTTAAGAGTTTAGAAATCCCTATCGATTACAGTTGGCCAGACTGCACCGACCAGAATCTATAAACAATCAACCGATAAGTCAACACAATACAAAACAAAATTTTATATTCATTAACAAATACGCGCTCATATCTATTATTACACTCACACTCATTCTAGAGTACTACTGACCCTATCTCTAATGAGTAACACCCAACAGAGCAGGGTTGTCGCTTAACCATATGCTCTGATACCACTTGTAACGATCACGGTTTTTCGATGCTCGAAAGTCGACATTAATACGTCCATTGTATCAAATGTCGCGCAATCGAATGCCGGAAAACCGAACCATTAGGGTTAAAAGAAGAGGTAGAAGGAGACAGAAGAAAAGGAGAACAGAAAAACACAGAAACAGAAACAATATCAGAATCTCACATTTCGCAGCGAAACAATATATAATAGATAATCACTAGTCTTTTAAACAAAGAACTATATCAGTTATACAATACATCAATCAGAGTCAATGTACAACTTGATACAACAATGGACAGTTATATAAACCTGTCCTCATACAGAATACACAGCGGAAATAAATAACAAGTACGGGAGTACGCTTCGCCATCCAGCTTATTCCCAAAGCTCCAGAATATCCAAAATATCCTGATAAAAATAACTCTAGGCTGCCCGTGTGGAAAATTATGGGCACCTAGAGTTTAGAAGGGAACAATAAACTCCGAGTCAGTCATGGTGACTGGCGTGAGATCGTAAAACAGTAATTTTCACAAAGAGAAATAAACAGATTCGCAATGCTTTTGGAAAATGAAACTACCATAAGACCTCCCGCCACACACACAATGCAAACGCAGAATTGGAGGAGATTTCTTCTTATGATAGTCAAAGATGCTTACTACGCCAATCATTGGATTATTATTATTAATGTCTAGTGTGGAAAACATTTCGAAAGTATAATATTAATCTTAGCCAACATACAACCATTATTGTATGCCTACTATAGCTACTATGTTCAATAGCAGGTTACCGCCACATTCCATAGCAGGTAATACAACTAAAACCGTACAGGGTTCGTATTGTTTCTTTGGATTTTCCAACAAATGGTCAGGCTAAGGAACTTCCTTTCCTCCTGCCGAATGGGATCGCCTCTGGCTGGACGTCCCGAGAGACAAACTGCTCTCTGCCAAACAAGGCCGGGTTACCCCTGTAACAGGTAACTCACGAATATGTCATCACCCGGTCCTTTGGACCTTTATCCGAGCGCTCGGTAACCATCATCACACATAATAAATAAGTGTATCCACATGAGTAAGTATCTGGGCTCCATACCATGATACCACCCCTTTCCAGAAGGAAATGACATAACCTAAAGGGCGCGACCCTCATAACCTTGCCGCAACATTCCTGTTTCGACCATTTCCGGGTTGTGAGGCCTGACGAAGTCTCGTCCACAAAGCTACGCTTTTTCACAAAGCCACGCTTTGATCACAAATGATCAAATAAATGATCATCGTCACAGCAACACTCAGCATGCCACATTACCATATTGGGAATATATTGCTGATAAATTTCAACTACATAACCTCTGAGCTCGTACGTCTCAGAGAAGGGTGTTAAGCTAAGAGAATAAATTCTCCGCCACCAATAGAAATGTATTTGAAAGAAATCAGCTCTATATCTCAAAATGTAATGTCAGACACGTAACCATACAAGTCTGTTCCGGGTTCGAACAGAACCGAAGGCACTTCCAAAGAAGCCCTTGCAAATCCGGATATTCAAAATCCCGATAAAACTTCCCATCACAAAGGAAATCTCAATACCGTAGCTAACGGTGCAGAGACAATCGATAGGTCATCCTATCATTTTCACAAATACCCGGTCTTCATCACCGGTCTTCAATATGATCCATATCGTCGTATTATTATTCGAAATGGGTTATCTGACACAAAGGTCCTTTCCCGGCTAAACCGAATAATAAGCGTTGTTTTAAAAACAAATTCAAGTGCCATTTCAAAGGCAATATTGATAGTCGGTGATTTAACTATCAACAATATTCATAACAATCATCAGATTCAAATAATTTTCCCAAATTATTAAATTTCAAATATCTTCCCGATATATGGTTTATACTTCAACCATTTGAAAACAATTTCCAAATCACATTCATTTAAATCACTTAAATAAATCCTTATCGATTTATTTTAAATTTACATCCCAATTAGTAAATTTATTTCCACACTTCATCACTTTGAAAATAAATTTCAAATCACTTTGAAAATAAATTTCAAATCACTTTTCCTTACACGGAATATATTTCCAAATATATCTTTTCAAAAACCAGCTTTAGAACCTTTAAATTTTATTTTAAAAAGCTACTTTGGAAAATATACTCAGCTTTATAGTGAAAATACACTTTCACTTCAAAATGGTCCATTTAAACCAATCAAATAAATCTTTATCGATTTATTTCAAATTTACGTTCCAAATCCGTAAATTTACTTTCACACTTTAAAATAAATCAACGTTTATTTTTTTATTTTTATTTTAAACAAATTCCAATTTGAATTTACATTTCCAAATATCCACTTTTACACCATTTTTAAATCGTTTTCCAAATATTCATTTTCAACACCAAACCAACTTTCAAATTGATTTCTATATTTATTTCAAACCCCAAATCATTTTCCAAATCGATTTTCAATTTATTCTCAACACAAAAATAAATTTTCCTTCAAATACCAAATAAATTTCCAAATCGATTGATCAATGTTCAATTGGATTTCTACAAATTTATCGCTTTTAAAATAATTTTCTTTATATCTCCCAAACCATTTAAAATTCTATTTCAAATAAATTTTCCAATCTTTCGAATAACACTATTCAAAATTCATTTATAAAAATCTTGGAATTTATTCAATAAGATTTCGACAATCCATTTTAATACTTTAAAATTCCTTCTTTCAGATAAATTCAATTCTTAAAACAAATTCATTTAAAGTTTTCCACTTTAATTTCAAAATCCAATTCATTTTTGTTTCTGGTATCCAACGATACCAAAAATACATTCGGATAAATTTTAGCCTTCAACAATTTCAATTATCAATAAATCATCCACAGATTATCAATAAATAACATCATTCACATATGAAATAATATTCAAACAATTTGAGGAATCCAGTTGGATCCCTCCAACCTGTTTCCCTGCATCCACAGATGTTAGCACAATACCAATTCCACTTCGAGGTGGAATATCGCGGTATATAGGATTTATAAAAATATCATCCGCTTACTAACGGCGCAATAGGGTCTCATCCGCTATACAAGGCGGGAAATCAATCAATCCAATATATACATATGCCAATATGTATATATTGCTATATATATATAGATATATCCTACTATATCTAATATCACATCCAAACAGCAATCAATAACTGCAATTCAAATTTAAATTTGAGTGAGAAGATCTCACCTTAGCTTTTTATTTTGCAGTCCATTTTCATTCCAGATTGTTTTCTTTCACAGTTATAGATCTAGTATAAATATTCATACAGTTTATTAACATTTATAATAAATCGGTCAATTAATTACTATTTACTAAATGAATTAACTAGCGATTTCAATTAAACTGATAATTAATTTTTTTTTCTGCTTTTCGAATATAGATATATAAATTGGAAACTGCATTTACATAAATCTCACTGCAAATATATATTTTGTTTTTCTCCTGACCAAATTAGAAATTTATTAACAGTGTGTACAAAATCCTAATTACCATTGTTTAAATTTTAAAAATCGAACAGTTGTATATATTTTCAAAATCCTATCTGTAGCTATATATATATATATATACTTCTTGTATAAATCGTATATACATATATTTATTAAATTAAAACGTACTGTCCTGTAGCTTATTGTTAAATTAAATCCCTCCAACCTTTTCAATCTGAATGTATGTAGATTTTATTAAGGAAGACTAAACAGAAAGTACCTCTCAGTTTCTAACGAAGGCAATGAACCCCTATCCACCCACTTGCCTCGCCTGCAACCCATCTCGAGACATCCCAAATTGCTCTGTTCCTAACCCTAGAACGAAATCGCGGCCCATCCTTCCATGCGCGAGAGCCACAGCGAGACATCTCAAAGCAGTACTTCCCATCAACCCAAACGAGACGCCGAAGCTCGAAACATCAACTCGCGACGTGACTTATCACCATGCCTGTGACGCCGACCTCCTTGCTCTAAAGCGCCTTGAAAATATTCGCGATATTCTCCTATCGAATCGTTCGCCTACTCGAGTTTGAAATAACAGAGGAGTGAAAATCGAATTCAAAAGGCAAATAACCCCTTTCGAACTGAAATGAGAGGAGGGAGGACGGGATATTCACGTTTAAACTGAAGTGGAGAAGAAAGTATTCATTCGGCCATTTTATTTGTTTTCAAATTTTATCTAAGAGAAGAGGATATGCGATCTTCTATTGATTTATGAAGGAAGTCGTGATTCCTTTTGATTTGGCTTCTCGATTTTGAACAAAAAGAAGACGCCGTGCTCTGCCAAAATAAAGGATGGGATGTTGGCGTGTTTAAAACGTTACACGTGTTGATGGAGAAAGAATTCTAGCTGAAAAGAAAGAACGTGATTAAGCAGAGAAAAAGTAAGTTGGCTGATGGAAAAGAACCAATAGTTGTGGGGATTTGACCAGCTTTTTGGACCGACTATTTAAATTAAATTTCGAATTTAATTCAATGCGTTTACCTATCGTACGCTCACAAGACAACTCCAATCACTACGAAAATTGAAACCCGGTAATAATACAATATTACGGATCCAATGGAACTAGTTTCGTCAAAATCCGAGACTGTGCCCCGGACCGCTATTTTTAAATTCAATTTAAACAATATAAATTCAAAATTGAACAAAACAGCTTCAAATCCAATTCTGAAACTTTTATTATCTTCAGTATAATCAATATGAATTTTCTAAGTCTTCATATTATTTTTAATCAGCTTAAAACTGAAGATTCAAATTTTTACCTAGATTCAGTAATTAAATTCAATAATTAATTTACCAAATTCACTTTGATATTTGAATTGCAAATTAAATTGAATTCCAGATATTTAAAATCAACTAAATATTCTGATTTCCAATATCAAAATTTCAGGGTCGTTACAATATTTTTCCATACTAAATTACTAATGATAAGCATGTGATATATTCAAGGTAAGTGTATAGTATTTTCCTTAAGGTAGTGAATAGTATTATAAATTTAGGTGTATGAAAATTAATTTTCGACATGACATATACTCCGAGATAACTCCGAAATGAATTTTAGAAACCGAGATGTAAATCCGAGATGGACGACCGAGATGCACTCATCTCGTTTGAGATCTCACCCGATACGAGATGAGCTCTTTAAATTCTTCGAGACGAGACGTGATCGAAATCCGAGATTTAAAACCTTGGCCTCTAGAAATGTTCGAGGTGCCACTTGTAATTTATTGGATGCGTATACAAAAGTTGTATATGTGTGTATCAATAGATGATATCGATAACAATTTAAATTGGATAAATTGTTAATCAGCTAAATGGGGTTTCTAGTCCATTATGGACTCTAATCCATGAGGCAAGGAAGAGGAACAAAAGCAGATATTTGTTTTTTGAATTGGTAAGAGATATTGGTACAAGATATTTATTCCTAGATCCCACTATATATTCTAATCAACGGTCTCCACTTTCTTTAGAATTTTTAGCTCCTTCCTTTCATGGCTGCCACTTCCTTGTCCAATAACTCCATTTACAACTCTAGTTAGCATCCATTCAAAAATGCAATTAGATCCAGTGGTGAAGCATCGATTGTTAGCAGTAGTAGTGCCGATTCAGAACCTGGGAGAATGATGGATCAAAGTGTGGTTCTAAGGAAACTATAGTAAGGTAATCTTCTTTTTCAATATTTACATGTAATTAACTCTATTATAAATATTTTATATGTGTGATAATTGTCCCCTTTAAATATTAATGCATTAAACAATTATAAACAATCGATCTACATGAACCTATTGTTTTAAAATTAAAATTTTAAATTAAAAATATTAAAATAAAATATGTAAATATTTTATTTGGCCATAAATAGTTTTTTATATGTTTATAATAATTATTAAATATTTAACTATTTTATATTTATTTTAAATGGATATTTACTATTTTTAAACCCTAAAATACTTTGATCTAGTTTTTAATATATATATATATATATATGTATGTATGTATATATAATATTTAAAAAAAGTTTTTGGAAATAAATAAAATTTAAAAGGAAAAATATTCTCTAGCTGAAAGCATGATTTACAAATAACTATAATATATATATTAATTATTTTTTAATACAATATTTACGTTTAGTACTATTATATATAGATAACTTCTTTTAACAAAATTAGTTTTGTTTAACTTATTTACTTACCAAATAAGACTTACACACACATATAATTTTAGATATTTATTTTATAATAAATATATATTTATATATACATAATAAAACAATGTTGTGTATTTTAAACAAAAAAAATTTCTACATGTATATATAAATAAATAAAATATTTTTTACTGGCCAAATAAGATTTACACACACAGATGTGTGTGTGTATATGTATATCTTTAAATATTTATTTTATAATAAACATATATATAAATTATTTATACATACTAAAATAGTATTGTGTAATTTTAAATAAACGGAATAAATAAATAAATAAATAAATATATAATTATTTTCAACTATCATAATTATTTTATGAAAATATACATATTTAAATTTTATTAAATATATTTTAGCTAATATTTTAGAATCTGGTTGTGAATTTTGAAATGTTTTACCGGGTCTTAATTAGATATTATATATATATAATTTAAATTAAAAACTTAATGACTTAGTCAAAATTAGATTAGATATTTTATAATTTATTATATATAAATAATTTTGAATTTTAAAATTAGATTTATGTATTATAAATATATTAAACATTTTTTGAGACAATCATCACATATATAGATATATGGAGAATGTATACGTTATAGATACAAATCTCAACATCTATATAATTAAACATTACTCATGTACACATTATTTGTTGCACTTGAAAATTACATACATATGAGTATATAGTGCTATACTTGTTAATTGCATTAATTATTAATTCTTTTATCAATTAAATAAAATTATACACATAAAATGAAATATATCTATTTACCTATTGCCACCCCCACCCAGTTGCTACAGTGGCATCAGAGCCCAATAGCATATGCTGTCTAAATTAGCAATATTAAGGCTAAATTTATGAAGCTGCGACCCAGTACTCATGCCATTAGAGGGAGATTACCATCCGAAAGCATGGAGTAAAGGACACGATAGGATCGATCTCTCATATATAATCCCTTGTGTCATTACGAATACATGATATCATATACTTGAATATCTGCAAAGCGCGTATCTCGTCTCAGCACAAAGCAATATACACAAGTTTCCTAAGGTGAATAATATAGAGATAGGATTACATAAAATGAAACATCAACAATAACATTAGTGTAGTCAAAAAATCACACACACATCACATCCTTATATACAACATATGTCATTGTCTAGTTATAGTCACCATCAAAAAGATACAACTATGCACATGGTCACCATCCTCCTCTCAAATAATAGAGAACTATCCTGAAGTCTTGAATGATCTCATCAAAGATCACCTCATCTTCTATAGCTAGTACAATGAAATATGAGAAATTGAATATTATATCTAGACCATGCACATTCCTCTCCAAAATGAAAAGGATAAAAATAATACCTAGAAAGTATATTACAACCTCGGTCCGACCCAAGGTTGTTAAAAAAAATAACAACCCAGGTCAGGCCAAAAACTAGCTGTGAGTAAACTTAAATACCAAACAACAAAAGAGAACAAAACAAAATCATCATATTAATATGCCAATTACCCAACCTTCGTGTAGGTATCATATATAAATCATGTTACAGATGTTTTGTTTCTATTTGATCTGAACACAATTGCAAATTTACTCAATTATGATTCTCCCTAATCATAAGTTATTAATACCACATCATTTAATCATATAACAACAATAAATTTGATCAACAACCAAAAATTGAATCGACATCCAGTGACACCCAGTACCACGTATGACTCAACATACTAGAAACCGAATAAACACCCAGTGATAACGAATATCACCCATGACTCAACATTTTGGGTGCACCCATGCAATCTACAATACTTACTTAACCCTTCTTGGTCTACTCTAGCTTATATGAAAACATTTCTCTATCCATAATCTCATTTAAGTCATGTAGCCTAACACTCAATGCCCATACAGTAGATTGTTGGACTAGTGACATTGGTGTAATGATGCCATACTCAGGGTGCTACCCAAATTCAATCCAACTAGGATGGATACTAGCTCTATTCGGTATAGTACTCATTAATCAATTTACAACATTTAACATTTTTCAGAAGTGTATATACGACAATAATCCTACATATCTGTCACTCAATGTCACTAAGGGGTTTAATATATTCTAATTTGACAGTAAGCCCGCCCAATTATCGTTATCCCAATGTCACTGAGGGCTTTACCACATTATATATCATTTCACCTTTTTTTATATGATAGTAATTCCCACCTAACTATCATGTATCTAGTGTCACTAAGGTTTACAAGTTTAAATCGCTATATTCTTACTTTATTTAAATAACATACATGATTAACTATTCATAACAATATGCAAATGATTAAACATTTTATAACGTATTTAAATATGCGGTGGTGGTAGAGCCTACCATTGCCAAAAATAACTAAATGTGGTGTTGGTAGAGCCTACCTTTACAAAAATAAAATAACATAATGCAGTGGTGGCAGAGCCTTCCTTTGCAAAAATAAAATAACAAAATGCGGCAGTGACAGAGCCTACACTTAGAAAAATAAAATAAAAGAGTGCGGTGGTGGCAGAGCCTACCTGTAACATCCCCCTACTTAGAGGCCCAAAACTAACCGCTACGGATGTTGTAGTCATCCATAGTTATTAATTCTCGACGACCAAATACGGCGGTGTTAGATTCATTGATACACAGAAACACATGAATATAGAAAAAATTTAAACTTCAAACAAAATCACATTCCATTTCAATATATTTCCAATTCATTACATAATCCCATATTCGCAAACGACGTTCAGAGAAAATATATTTATTACAACATACGCCAAGAGCGACATATGAAGATGCCTCCTTGGATGATCAGAGTATATAGAGGCAATATAACAACTTTGTCATTACAAACAACATAGCGGAATCAAAAGAAAAGAGAACTCTAGATAGGTATCATGCCTCCTGCACATTTCCGGAAGCTTATTCGTCTTAAGAGGTACCTGAAAACCTCAACTGTCAAACTACTCAAAATCAATTGTGTACCCGAGAGTTTAAGGGGAAAACATAAACTTCGAGTGAGACATAAATCCTGGTATGAATAATAATCTACCATCTCAAATCATTTAGATATCTAGTGAGACCACGCCTCATAGCGGAATGAGTTTTTCCCTCACTAGTATCTCAAAACCTTTATAAACCATATACTGTGCTCCTGCATCCACAATTGTTAAAACAACTCAAGACAATATAATATGATAATATGCAAAACAAATGAATCAATTCTGGATTTCCCATCCCCATTCATTCTGACTACCAGTCTCAATTATAGTTTCTACGATTATTGTTAACCTATTAGTTTTCATGGGATGACTAATAATCGGTAAAATTTTTAAGGACTCCCTGTCCAATGACATAGTTTTCATGGGATCACTAAGAACCTATTGGTAACTCCAATATTTTTACTCTTATCCTAGTTTTCATGGGTTGACTAGGAACCTATTGGTGACACCAATATCCTTTCTTTTCATCCTAGTTTTCATGTGCTGACTAGGAACGTATTTACATCTGTTAATATCTTAATCTGGATATAGTTTTCATGGGCTAACTACAAACCTACTGGCCCCTGCCCCGATCATATTTTCAAATTCATTCGATTATGTTTCAAAAAAATTTAGGTTTAACTTTCTTTTTAAGTTTCATAAACCTATGCTTTGATACCAACTTGTCACATCCCCTTACTTGGAGGCCCAAAACTAACGGCTACGGATGCTGCAGTCATATATAGTTATTAATCCTCGACGACCAAATACGGCGGCGTTAGATTTGTTGATACACAGAAACACATGAATATGAAAAAAATTTAAACTTCAAACAAAATCACATTCCATTTTAATATATTTCCAATTCATTACATAATCCCATATTCGCAAACGACGTTTAGAGAAAATATATTTATTGCAACATACGCCAAGAGCGACATATGAAGATGCCCGCTTGGATGATCAGAGTATATACAGGCAGTATAACAACTTTGCCATTACAAACAACACAGTGAAATCAAAAGAAAAGAGAACTCTAAATATGTATCATGCCTCCTCACGTCTCCGGAAGCTTATTCGTCTTAAGAGGTACTTGAAAACTCAACTCTCAAACTACTCAAAAACAATTGAGTACTCGAGATTTTAAGGGGAAAACATAAACTTGGAGTCATACATAAAGCCTGGTATGAATAAAAATCTACCATCTCAAATCATTTAGATATCTAGTGAGACCATGCCGCATAGAAGAATGGGTTTTCCCCTCACTAGTATCTCAAAACCTTTATAAAATCATATACTGTGCTTCTGCATCCACAATGGTTAAAACAATTCAAAATAGGATAATATGATGATATGCAAAACAAATGAATCAATTCTGGATTTCCCATCCCCATTCATTCTGACTGCCCATCTCAATTATAGTTTCTAGGATTATTGTTAACCTATTAGTTTTTATGAGCTGACTAATAACCGGTAAAATATTTAAGGACTCCCTGTCCAATGACATAGGTTTCATGGGATCACTAAGAACCTATTGGTAACTCCAATATATTTACCCTTATCCTAGTTTTCATGGGTTGACTAGGAACCTATTGGTGACACCAATATCCTTTCTTTTCATCCTAGTTTTCATGGGCTGACTAGGAACGTATTTACATCTGTCAATATCTTAATCTGGATATAGTTTTCATGGGCTAACTACAAACCTACTAGCCCCTGCCAGTATCAAATCATAGTTTTCATGGGCTTACTATGAACTTGTCTTTCTGACATCTTCTTTTATACATAGTTTTCATGGGTTAACTATGAACCTATTGGCCCCTACCAATATCTTTTCTTATACACTGTTTTCATGGGCTTACTGAGAACGTAATGGCCTCGCCAATATCTTTCTTTTATATTTTAGCATCCTATATTCTGGTCTTCCTGACTTCCTGGATTCTACTCATTTAGGAGTTAACTTTAATTATATTCACTACTGGGTCAACCTAGCAGGTTATTCTTCCCTTTCCCAAAATACAGTTATGGGATTTAAAACAATGTGAATATATTTATATTTGAAGAAACAAACATAATAACATAGCTATACCATTCCCGTGGGTTTAATATAAAACATGATAATCCCTTTAACATGTTATTTTATCAAGGAAAGCTTCTTCTCAAAACCATTATAAAACTCCTTTAATTTAGCCATGGGTTTACCTTTTAAAAATGAGTTCGGGTTATAAAACCTTTCGATACCTTCGAAACATAACTGTCAACTTCATAGGATGACCTCCTTCGAAAGCATTAAAATCTATCTTCAAAACATTAGGTCCTACCTTTTCATACTTTAAAATCTTCCTTTTGAAACCTTTCGATTATATTAAAGTATTAACTTCTAACTTTAGAAGCATAGCTTCGAAACCAGTTGAAAGTACCCCTTTCGACACCATTGGAAGTAATCCTTTCGAAATCATTGAACGTCGCCCTTTCGAAAGCATTGGGTTTATACTTAAAACATTATTTGGGTCAAAGTGAATATAGGAAAAAGCAACTCTTTTGAAACCATCCTTTTTCATACATAAAAATATTGGGGAAAAATGATGGCGTCGACTCCATCCTTTCGAAAGCATAAAACATCTGGGTAAAATAGTGGAAGGTTGGCGTCGAAACCCCTTTCGAAACCATTACCTTCGAAACCCCTAACCCCTTTCGAAAGCTACAGGAAGTGGCTTAAACTTATAAAACAAAGTACCTTTCGATAGCATTGATTTTTTCAATACCATCGAAAGGCTGAAGAACGGCAGTAGGGTTTCGACTGGGTCGGAACCACTTCTTTCAAAAGCATTTCATATGTAAAGGAACTCATGAGAAAGCAAACTTAAGTTAACGGAAACCCTTTCGAAACTGTTTAAAACCTCTTTCGAAACCTTATGCTTTGACTCCTTCGAAGGCTTAAACAAAACAAAGGCAGGCGCTTCTCTTTTTAAAACAAAACCAAGGTAATGACTCCTTCGGAAGCTATGCTTTCAACACCTTACCTTTCGCCTGTTTCCAATCCACTACGTACCATCATTGTGATACCTTTTGTATTGGTTTTGGCTTAGTAGGTTTCGACAGAGTTGAAGGCAAAAGCTTCTGTGTCGAAAGGTACTTCTCAAAGTAGGCGGGACCCTCTTTTCTGAGTAAACCTGGTTTAATTCTACTTAAAGCAAATCTTTTTCTAACTAACCTGCCATGTGTCAACACCAGATTGGTTGCCTTAACCCTTTCAAATTCTTTACCAAATAACTGCCGCTAATTTCCGATCTAAACCATGGTTTAGTTAATCAAATAAGCCCTTCCGTTAAGCAAAACCAATTTTGCAAAGAAGTCCCTCTTCTAAAATAATTTAATTTGCATAGAAAATCACTTTGGAAAAATCCCCAAAATTTACAGAAATTCACTTTAATCATGTTATCTAACATATCAAAATTCAAGAACCCAAAATCTTAATACATTTTCCAAAATAAATTTATAAACCCAAATAACCATATTTTCCTTTAAAAATTCATAATAATCTTTCCATAGCTTGGAAAATTATCAAATTGAAACCCAACTCCAAAATCATGTTTCTCATAACATAAAATTTTGCCATGGCATTTAAACAACATTAAATCTCGGTTTTGCCCTAAAACCGTGCATAACCTCATTTAAACAATCTTGTTTAAACCATATAAATTATAAATCAAGCATATCATCATCCAGTATATCTTAAAAACGAATTTACCCTTAAATCCAAAATCATATGATTATAAAAAACCAAAATAGAGATGGAATTATTATTCACCTTGAGTTAGATAAGGAGATTGGATTGAGATTGATTTCCCCTAAGCTTGATTCTCTAGCTTTTAATTTGAATTCTTCTTCTTCTCTTAATGGCCAACCATTCTTTAAGTTTTGATGAGCGTTTCGAAATGATGTGAGTATGGAATGAAATGGTAGGAACAACATATGTATGGGTAAGGGTTATGCATGGCAATACCTTTATGTAATTTGATTAACCCAAAAATCATTCTTAGGCCCATTAATTATTATATTAGGCTCGGCCTTAATTAAATTAATTCAAGTTTCCATCCCCTTATCACTTAATATTTATATTATTCTGTTTAATTTATCTAATTAAATATCCTGAATAATGTTATCAAAAATTAAGGGTGTTACAGGCTCCCCTCCTTGAAGAATTTCGTCCTCGAAATTCAGTAAGGACTAAATACTAACATAGCAATCATCTGTAACGACTCCTAACAACCATACTAGTCTACCTGATTAGGAATTATCTATATAAATCTAATATAGACATACCCTCAAAGCAGATCAGGATAAGTATCTCAAATCATGTCCTCTGTCTCTCAAGTACAACCCTTCTTGTTTTCGCTCCACTGAACTTTCACCAACTTGACTGTCTTGTTCCTCAATCTTTTCTCATCTTTCGCTACAACCCGAACTGGTTGTCTAACAAAAGTTAAATTAGGCTCTACTGTTAGATCTTCCAACTCTATTGGAGGAATAGTAGCCTCTGGATTATGCACATACTTGCGAAGATGAGACACATGAAATACATTTTGGACACATGCCATACTGCTCCGTAACTCCACTCTTCCAATCCTTTCTATAATTTGGAATGGACCAATATATCTCAGTGCCAGTTTTCCTGACTTCCCAAACCATACCACACCCTTCATCGGTGATACCTTAATGAAAACCCTGTCTCCCACTGATAACTCTAGGTCTTTACACCTCTTATCTACGTAACTCTTCTGTTTGGATTGAGCTTCCTTCATCCGTTTTCGGATTAACTTAATCTTCTCTGACACCTCCCTAACCAAATCTGGACCTAAGACCAATCTGTCTCCAGTCTCCAACCAACATACTGGTGATTTGCATGGCCTTCCATACAAAGCTTCAAAAAGCGCCATTTCTATACTAGGCTGATAACTATTATTATAGGAAAACTCAACCAAATGTAGGTTATCTTCCCAAGATCCACCAAAATCCAACACACAAGCTCTCAATAAATCCTCGAGTACCTTGTTGACTCTCTCTGTCTGCCCATCCGTCTGTGGGTGATATGCAGTACTCATCTTGAGCTTAGTGCCTAACACATCCTGTAGACTCTTCTAGAATTCGCTAGTTAATAAAGCATCTCTGTCGCTGACTATACTACTAGGAACTCCATGAAGTCTAACTATGTTCTTCATGAACAACTTCGCCAAAAAAGGTACTGGCCTGGTCGACATTACTGGAATGAAATGGGCACTCTTGGTCAACCTGTCCACAATAACCCATATACTCTCATTTCCTCTCCTTGACCTTGGCAACCCATCTATAAAATCCATGGATATCAAATCTCATTTCCAAACTAGAATCTTTGAAGGCTGAAGTAACCCACTCGGCTTCTGATGTTCGGCCTTCACTTGTTGACAGCTTACACACTGCCTAACCCACAAGCCAACATCCCTCTTCATGCCTTCCCAATAGAAGCTTCTCTTTATATCTTGATACATCTTGGTCCCTCCAGGATGAATCGTAAACTTGGATCGATGACATTCCTCAAGAACTTCTCTCCTCAAGTTCTCAACATCTGGAACACATAGCGGTCCCTTCTTTCTCAACCATCCTCTCTGGTCAAGACAAAAACCTTTCAAATCATCGATCTTAGTTCCAACCTCAAACCTTCTGATCTTCTCGGCTAATATTGATCCTCCTTCTGCTTAGAAGCAATTCTCTCGATCAACACTGGTCGAACTTCTAAACAGGACAACATAGCGGTACTCTGATTAGAACTAGCAATCGATCTTAACTGCACACCATAACTAGCCAAAGCTTCTAGATCCTTCCATTCTGCCAACATAGCCAACATCACATTCTGATGTCTTCTGCTAAAAGCATTAGCCACTTTGTTACCTTTCCCTGGTGTATACTCTATACCAAAATCATAAGCAGCCAAAAATTCCAGCCACCTCTGCTGTCTCATATTCAACTCCTTCTGGGAGAATAAATATCTTAAAGATTTATGATCGGTATACAACTCAAATCTCTCCCCCAAGAGATAATGCCTCCAAATCTTCAAGGCAAAAATCACCGTAGCCAATTCCAAGTCATGAGTAGGATATCTTACTTCATGTGGTCTAAGCTGCCTAGATGCATAGGCAATGACTTTGCTCTTCTGCATCAACACTGCTCCCAATCCAGTCCCATATGCATCAGTATATACTACCAACCCTTGATTTCCGTCTGGAACTACTAACACTGGAGCATTGGTTAGCAAATGCTTCCTCACATTTGTTGGACCAAACAAACTTCACTTCCTTCCTAGTAAGCTTAGTCAAAGGCGCTGCTATCCACGAGAAATCCTTAATAAATCTCCGGTAATAGCCAGCAAGTCCTAGAAAACTTCTGATCTCAGTCACCATCTTTGGTCTCTTTCAATTGTTCACAGCTTCGATCTTATCTGGATCGACTGACAATCCTTTCTCTGAAACCACGTGACCAAGAAACTTAACCTCTTTCTTCCAAAAATGGCACTTGAAAAACTTTTCCTTTAGCTGATTCTGCCTCAGTGTCTCTAACTCCACTCTAAGATGATCTTCATGCTCTCTCTTATCCTTAGAGTATACCAAAATGTCATCTATAAACACCAACATGAATCTATCCAAATACTCTCGGAAGACCCGGTTCATCAAATCCACAAAGAAAGCTGGTGCATTTGTCAACCCGAATGGCATTACTAACCACTCGTACGAACCATATCTAGTTCAAAATGCTGTCAAAGGAATATTGTCCTCCGCCACTCTTAGCTGATGGAACCCAGTTGCCAAATCCAACTGGGAAAATACTCTAGCTCCACTCAACTGATCAAACTGATCATCTATCCTCGGCAGAGGGTACTTATTCTTTATCGTCCTTTCGTTTAGCTTACGATAGTCGATACACATCCTCAACAACCCATCTGGTTTCTTCACGAATACCCCGACCGCTCCCCAAGGCGAACTGCTTGGTCTAATAAAATTCCTTCCTTCTAGATCCACTAGCTTCACCTTCAATTCATTCATCTCAGTCGGTGTCATCCTGCTTAGTGGTCTACTCATAGGTTCATCTCCTGGCATAAGATCTATTCGAAACTCAACAGCTCATTTTGGTGGTAGTCCTGTGACTGGCTCAACGACATCTGCAAACTCTCTTGCTATTTGAACTTGACTTAGATCTTCTCTCACTTCCATTGCACTTAACAAAGCACAACTACTCCAGTCAGAATTCTCTACTGAGAATATAATTCGGTTATGACTATCAGGGTATCTCAAAGATATCTCCCCATCCTAGCAAAATATCCTGGCCTCATACCTCCTCAACCAATCCATACCCAAAATGATTCCGAATCTACAAAATCGTAAACATACAAACTGCATGCAAACTTATGACCTAACAAATCAAGTTCTAACTAGTCACATCTCATCCTTAGAGTTGCATAACCTCCTATTGGATTCGCAACCCTTAAGGAAGTAACAAGGTATGTGGGTTCTAAGCATAACCTATCAACCAAATACTGAGATATAAATGAATGTGATGCACCGATATCAAATAGTATCCTAACTGATATACTCTGAGTCAAAAACGTACCTTCCATCGCAGTCTTTCCCTTATCAGCTGCAGTAGTCTTAGCTGATGATCCAACAACAAAAACTTTCCCCTTGTCCACCCTGATTGGCTCTGGACACTGGTTTTTGTAATGCCCAACTTGATCGCAGTTGAAGCACTTCACATTCTTCTTGTCTGTGGCCTTCTTTTCCTTTCCTGACCGGCACTCACTTGCATAATAACCCTTCTTGTCACATTTGTAGCATACCAAATCATCCTTTACCTTCTTGGCAACATCCCCTTTCTGGGCTCCCTTCTTCTTCAAGAACTTCCTCTTCTTTCCCTGAGGACCCTAGGATTCAATTTTCTTCTCTCTAGCAGAAACATCAAGCATCTTTTCATGGCAAATGGCCATCTCCACCATCACATTACAAGGTTCTCGGATATGGGTCATGGTCATTCTAGCAAGCTCAGGTCTCAGTCCCCGAATGAACCTTTCATTCCTTCTGACATTAGTGTCAACCATAGCATATCCATATCGAGACAGTTCATCAAACTACAGCGTACTCGATCACTTACATTTCTCCTTGAACTAGATCCATAAACTTCCTCATCGATGCCGAATTAGCAACCTCAAACAGAAACCTCTACTAAAACCTCCTTCTGAAATCATCCCATGTTAGTTCTTCCTCCGATATTCCGACAGTCACACTATTCCACCAGTGAAGCGCTGCCCCATGCAACTACCTAGAGGTCAGCCTCCTCTTTTGCCCAACATCCAAGCCTAGATCAGTAAAGGTCCTCTCACATTGCAATAGCCAATTCTCAACTTCAACTGCATCCTCTGTTCCAACAAACGGCTTTCCACCCAAACTGGTGTAGTCTATGCTTAACTTAGCATAGTTATTCCCAACTGGAGCCACAAGATTAGCTCCTCCGACATTACTAGCAACCCCAGCTTGTAGAAGATTGGCTAACAATTGATACACCATCCCCGCATCTACTGGTGGATTACCAGCACCTACATTGGCTTTAGCATTTGGATTAGCAATAGCCTTCCGACCTTGATTCCTCTTGGTATTAGGTCGAGCATTTCCATTGGTTGTAGTGTTTCCTCCACCTAGATTTCCTCTTCTGTTTCATGTTTCCATATCTTCTTTCTCATAAATCTGCATACGGGCCTTAGTAAGATAAAAAAGAATGGTCTAAGAGAGAGGGGAGCACGTATTAATATATATATATATATATATATATCAAATACAAGTATGTTACTATAGCGTTAACCCAAACCCCGATCATATTTTCAAATTCATTCGATTATGTTTCAAAAAAAATTAGGTTTAACTTTCTTTTTAAGTTTCATAAACCTATGCTTTGATACCAACTTGTCACATCCCCTTACTTGGAGGCCCAAAACTAACGGCTACGGATGCTGCAGTCATATATAGTTATTAATCCCCGACGACCAAATACGGCGGCGTTAGATTTGTTGATACACAGAAACACATGAATATGAAAAAAACTTAAACTTCAAACAAAATCACATTCCATTTTAATATATTTCCAATTCATTACATAATCCCATATTCGCAAACGACGTTTAGAGAAAATATATTTATTACAACATACGCCAAGAGCGACATATGAAGATGCCCGCTTGGATGATTAGAGTATATACAGGCAATATAACAACTTTGCCATTACAAACAACACAGTGAAATCAAAAGAAAAGAGAACTCTAAATATATATCATGCCTCCTCACGTCTCCGGAAGCTTATTCGTCTTAAGAGGTACTTGAAAACCTCAACTCTCAAACTACTCCAAAACAATTGAGTACTCGAGAGTTTAAGGGGAAAACATAAACTTGGAGTCATACATAAAGCCTGGTATGAATAAAAATCTACCATCTCAAATCATTTAGATATCTAGTGAGACCATGCCGCATAGCAGAACGGGTTTTCCCCTCACTAGTATCTCAAAACCTTTATAAAATCATATACTGTGCTCCTACATTCACAATGGTTAAAACAATTCAAAATAGTATAATATGATGATATGCAAAACAAATGAATCAATTCTGGATTTCCCATCCCCATTCATTCTGACTGCCCATCTCAATTATAGTTTCTAGGATTATTGTTAACCTATTAGTTTTTATGAGCTGACTAATAACCGGTAAAATATTTAAGGACTCCCTGTCCAATGACATAGGTTTCATGGGATCACTAAGAACCTATTGGTAACTCCAATATATTTACCCTTATCCTAGTTTTCATGGTTTGACTAGGAATCTATTGGTGACCCCAATATCCTTTTTCTCATCCTAGTTTTCATAGGCTGACTAGCAACCTATCGACATCTGTCAATATCTTAATTCAGATATAGTTTTTATAGGCTAACTACAAACCTACTGGCCCCTGCCAGTATTAAATCATAGTTTTCATGGGTTTGCTATGAACTTGTCTTTCTGACATCTTCTTTTATACATAGTTTTCATGGGCTAACTATGAACCTATTGGCCCCTGCCAATATATTTTCCTATACACAGTTTTCATAGGCTTACTGAGAACCTATTGGCCCCTGCCAATATCTTTCTTTTATATTTTAGCATCCTATATTCTGATCTTTCTGACCTCCTCGATGCAATTCTACTCATTCAGGAGTTAATTTAAATTATATTCACTATTGGATCAACCTAGCTGGTTATTCTGCCCTTTTCCCAAAATACAATTATGGGATTTAAAACAATGCGAATATATTTATGTTTGAAGAAGCAAACATAATAACATAGCTATACCACTCCTATGGGTTTAATATAAAACATGGTTAATCCCTTTAACCTGTTATTTTATTAAGGAAAGCTTCTTCTCAAAACCATTATAAAACTCCTTTAATTTAGCCATGGGTTTACCTTTTAAAAATGAGTTCGGGTTATAAAACCTTTAGATACCTTTGAAACCTAGCTTTCGACTTTATAGGATGACCTCCTTCGAAAGCATTAAAATCTATCTTTGAAACATTAGGCTCCTGCCTTTTAATACTTTAAAATCTTCCTTTTGAAACCTTTCGATTATATTAAAGTATTAACTTTTAACTTTAGAAGCATAGCTTCGAAACCAGTTGAAAGTACCCCTTTCGACACCATTGGAAGTAAATCTTCCAAAATCATTGAAAGTCCCCCCTTCGAAAGCATTGGGTTTATACTTAAAACATTATTTGGGTCAAAGTGAATATAGGAAAAAGCAACTCTTTCGAAACCATCCTTTTTCATACATAAAAATATTAGGGAAAAATGATGGCGTCAGCACCATCCTTTCGAAAGCATAAAACATCTGGGTAAAATAGTGGAAGGTTGGCGTCGAAACCCCTTTCGAAACCATTACCTTCGAAACCCCTAACCCCTTTCGAAAGCTACAGGAAGTGGCTTAAACTTATAAAACAAAGTACCTTTCGATAGCATTGATTTTTTCAATACCATCGAAAGGCTGAAGAACGGCAGTAGGGTTTCGACTGGGTCGGAACCCCTTCTTTCAAAAGCATTTCATATGTAAAGGAACTCATGAGAAAGCAAACTTAAGTTAATGGCAACCCTTTTGAAACCTTTTAAAACCTCTTTCGAAATCCTATGTTTCGACTCCTTTAAAGGCTTAAACAAAACAAAGGCAGGCGCTTATCTTTTTAAAACAAAACTAAGGTAACGACTCCTTTGGAAGCTATGCTTTCGACACCTTACCTTTCGCCTATTTCCAATCCACTGCGTACCATCATTGTGATACCTTGTGTATTTGTTTTGGCTTAGTAGGTTTCGATAGAGTTGAAGGCAAAAGCTTCTGTGTCGAAAGGTGCTTCCCAAAGTAGGCGGAACCCTCTTTTCTGAGTAAACCTGGTTTAATTCTACTTAAAGCAGATCTTTTTCTAACTAACCTGCCACGTGTCAACACCAGATTGGTTGCCTTAATTTTTTCTAATTCTTTACCAAATAATTGCTGCTAATTTCAGATCTAAACCATGGTTAAGTTAATCAAATAAGCCCTTCCATTAATCAAAACCAATTTTGCAAAGAAGTCCCTCTTCTAAAATAATTTAATTTGCATAGCAAATCACTTTGGAAAAATCTCCAAAAATTCCATAAATTCACTTTAATTATGTTATCTAAAATATCAAAATTACAGACCCAAAATCTTAATACATTTTCCAAAATAAATTTATAAACCCAAATAACCATATTTTCCTTTAAAAATTCATAATAATCTTTCCATAGCTTGGAAAATTATCAAAATTGAAACCCAACTCCAAAATCATGTTTCTCATAACATAAAATTTTCCCATGGCATTTAAACATCATTAAATCTCATTTTTTTCCCTAAAACCATGTATAACCTCTTTTAAACAACCTTGTTTAAACCATATAAATTATAAATCAAGCATATCATCATCCAATATATCATAAAAATGAATTTACCCTTAAATTTGAAATCAAATGATTATAAAAAACCAAAATAGGGATGGAATTATTATTCACCTTGAGTTAGATAAGGAGATTAGATTGAGATTGATTCCCCTAAGCTTGATTCTATAGCTTTTAATTTGAATTCTTCTTCTCTTAATGGCCGGCCGTTCTTTAAGTTTTTGATAAGTGTTTCAAAATGACATGAGTATGGAATGAAATGGTAGGAAAGAAATATATATGGGTAAGAGTTGTGGGCGTTAATTCCTAATATACCCTTATGTAATTTGATTAACCCAAAAATCATTCTTAAGCCCATTAATTATTATATTAGGCTTGACCTTAATTAAAATAATTCAAGTCTCAATCTCCTTATCACTTAATATTTACATTATTCTATTTAATTATCTAATTAAATCTCTTGAATAATGTTATAAAAAATTAGGGGTGTTACACTACCCTTGCAAAAATAAAATAACAGCGTGGTGCATAGCTTTTCCTTGCAAAAATAAAATAATAGAATACCTTGGTGGCAGAGTCAACCCTTGTAAAAATAACATAATAAAAAAATAGAAGAGCAAAATAAGAGAGGATGCACTTCCCTTGATTTCTACACAATCATATTGTTTAAAGCTTTAATCTCAATAATACAAAAGTTTTTATTCTTTAATTTATGCAGGAAAAGAAAGAAGGATTTTAATTGAAGGAAGTAAACAACAAAGGTGGGAAAAGTTTACTCGCCAAATGAAGCTTCCGCTTGATCTTTTGGTAGAGGTTTCAATGGCGGTTGGGAAGATGATGAGGTTTCAAAAAACTTATTAAAACCTACCAATACAGTTGAGTGTATAGAAAGGTAGTGTCTGAGGTAGGACTATTGGGTAATCAAGTACTCTGCCCTACCTAGCTATAGGCCTGGCCCGAAAGATGAAGCAAGCCCGAAGGTTATCCTTAATTGTAACGATTTCGGATTTTTCGCGCTCGAAAATCGACATCCATACTTTACATCGTACTCGAATGCCGTATATTCGACCGTTCAAATCCGAGTCGCCGGAGCTTATAACACAGTTAAGTAAATAACACAGCGGAAGAAATGAATAATACATTGATATACAATATCTGATACAACAGAATGATAAAATGAATATCAATATACATCAGAGATATGATACAACAAATAGCAGCGTAAAGGAAAACGAATACATCAGCAGAGGATAATCTCCATCTCCAAAGCAACAATCCAGAAATAGCTTGAACTCTCAATAACGATGCACAAAGATAAGCAAGTGCAGTCCATATCCAAAGACTGAACTAGCTCCAGAAAATCTACAAATCCTGACTATCTGAAAAACCCAACTCTAGACTGCTCGTGTAGAAAATTTTTGAGCATCCAGAGTTTAGGAACGAAACAATAAACTCCGGATCAGTCATGGGATTGGTGTGAGCAACAAAAACAGTTTATCTTTAAAAACAAATAGAAGAGAATTTTAAAGTCAATTCGCAATGCTTTTGGAAAATGAAACTATCATAAGGCCTCCCGCCACACACACAATGCAAACGCAGAATTGGAGAAGATTTCTCCTTATGATAGTCAAAGATGTTACTACGCAAAATCAAATCATTTTTGATATTATTATTAGTGCATAATGAGGAAATCATTTCGAAAATAGAATATAAATCTTAGCCAGCATAGGCATTTCGCACTTATGCCTACTATAGCTACCATGTTCAATAGCAGGTTACCGCGACATTCCATGGCAGGTAATACAACTAAAACCGTACAAAGTTCGTATTTGGAAGATGGATTTCCAACAAATGGTCAGGCTAAGGAACTTCCTATTCCACGAAAGAAACGCCTCTGGCGGGACGCTCCGAGAACCAAACCGTTCTCTACCAAACAAGGCCGGTTACCCCCCTTCCCGGGGAATATTACAAAACCTGAGATATGCCACCCCCGGTCCTTTGGGACCTTTATCCGAGCGCTCGGTATCCAACATCACACATAATAAATAAGTGTATCCACATGAGTAAGTATTTGGGCTCCATACCATGATACTACCCTTTTCCAGAAGGAATGGTCATACCCTAGGGGAGCTACTCCTGAAACCTTGCCGCAACATTCCTGTTTCGACCTTTACCGGGTTGTGAGGCTCGATGAAGTCTCGTCCACAAAGCTACGCTTTTTCAAAAAGCCACGCTTTGGGTCAACAGATGATCAACCTATGATCACAAAGATAAATGATCAAACAAATGATCATATCACAAATGATCAAACACTGATCATCACACAGCAACACTCAGCATGTCACATTACCAAATTGGGATATATCGCTGATAAATTTCAACTACATAACCTCTGAGCTCGTACGTCTCAGAGAAGGGTGTTAAGCTAAGAGAATAAATTCTCCGCCACCAACAGAAATGTATTTGAAAGAAATCGGCTTTATATCTCAAAGTGTAATGTCAAACATGTAACCATACAAGTCTGTTCCGGGTTCGAACAGAACCGAAGGCACTTCTCACGAAGCCTTTGCAAATCCGGATAATTTCCAATCACGTCCGGACTTCCCATCACAAAAAGAGTGATATAAATCTCTATACCGGAGCAACTCGGTGTAGAGACATTCGACAGGTTGTCCTTTCATTTTCGAAAATATCCGGTCTTCAACACCGGTCTTCAAATGCCATCCATATACGACGTATCACTATTCGGAATGGGTTATATGACACAGATGTCTTTTCCCGGCTAACCCGAATAATGAGCGCAATATTCAAAACATATGGATATGTGATTTCAATTAAGTCACAACTTAATAATTCAACTTCTTTTTAAATGGTTTCAATCGATTACCATTTCAAATCTTTTAAATAAAAGATTTAATTCACAAAGTTCACTCAGTTTTCACAAAGATTCATTCATAGATTTTCCAAATCAATTTCCATTTCAATTTAACTCGTTAAATCTTTAAATCAAAGATTTAACTTATAGCTTTCAAAACAATTTCATTTCAAAGGGTTTAAACAAAACATCATTTTAAATCTGTTAAAAATAAACAGATTTAATTCATAGCTTTCAAAAGGATTCATTCATAACTTGGAAAAACAATTTTTCAATTCAAACTTGAAATTCCTTTAATTAAACTGAAATTTCTTTTCTTATATGAAAGCTTTTATCATTTGAAAACAATACAGTTTTCATTTTGGAAATCTGATTCATTAATACAAGTTAAAGTCTTTGGGTTAAATCCAAATTCTCAAAATTATACTTTTAAATGGTTTAGATTCATACAAACACATTTATATCATCTTTAATCCCTAGTTTCAAAACATAGGATTCAATTTCAAACTTGAATTCAAATTTAAATCAAATTATTTAAATTTTCAAACTCGATTAAGTTATTCAAAATAACTTTTATCTTTGAATTTTCATTTCAAAAGCTTTTCACTTTAAACCCAAACTTCCAATTTCAAAATCAATTGAAATTAAAATTAAAATTTCAAAAACATCAAATTTAAATTATCTGTGACTTAACCGATTTCCATGTGAAATCCATATTTGTGTGTGTAAAAGTGTGGTCCAGGGGTTTCACACACAATAGTGCAACAACATAAATCATTACTGATCAGAATACAGAAATATAATTGATAAGCGATATAAACTATAACGCTCATCTTTATTCATAGATCACAGATATATATATCACAGATAATAAATTACAGATCACAACATAAATCAGGGTATATCACAAATCATCACATATCAGGGAATATCAAACAATTCATATCATTCAACAGAATCCAAACATTCATAAGTAAGATCAATCAATATCTGATTTTTCTTCAAATTAAATTAATTACTTATGAATTTCTAAACCTGGTTAATTTATTATTAATAAATTATAAACCATTTTGATTAATTATTCTTTAGTCATTTATTAATTATCCATTTGTAGTAAATTAATTAACCTTTTATTATAATTCATCAACTTTTAATTATTAAATAATTATCCTTTAATTATTTAATTCACCATTTAATTAATAAAATTTCAATAAGTGATCGTCCCTAACCACTCACATTAATTAATAAATCATATTAATTAATTATCTTTAAATTAATTTCTTTAATTTATTAACCTTTAATTAATCTTTAATCGATCATTAATTAAGTAATTATCCTTTAACATTTATTAATTTATAAATCATTAATAACTTAATATCTTAATTAACTAAAAGATAAACCATAATTTTCAACATATAAATTTTAAGTTTAAATAAAACTTACAAATTATCGTTTTATCACTTTTATTAATTAATTTCTTCTTAATTAATTATCTTAATTAATTAATTAACTAACCTTTTATTTATAATTAATTAACCCTTATTAATCCAATTTTAGGCTAAATCAATTATCTTAAAACATGGGTTAAAAATATTTAAAATTTAAATCTAGTTTTAAAGTCAAAAATCTGTTTTTATGTCCAACCTGAGACCCACTTCGAGTCACACCCGAGAAAAATGCCTAAGTGCTTCGAGTTTCCCCCCAATCTAACCCGTATGCCATTTTTCTTTCAACTTTTATTTTTTTCTAAGTGTTAAAATTTTAACCCGGCATGAACCCTAAAATACACGAGCTCGAACTTGTGCCATAACCCTTTTTACCCGAGCCTTTCCCCGAGACAAAGCTTTCTTCCCCAAAACTTAAATTCCACCAGATACATCGTGCACATGGTGCACGTACACCAGCGCCTTCCACCTCCGGTGATCATCGCGGCGACGTTCGACCATCCCATAAACTCACGCGACCACATTCGAACATCCAGATCACACGCCACCCACATAAATCGAAATCGAACCCTCTCGACCATACTTGAAAACCACCGTGGCCAGAAAACTCCTCCTTCCCAACGCCTCCGCCCTCAAGATCACCGACCATCATTACTGAAGCTTCGTCACTCCTTCCAGCCTCCATCCCCACGATCGCGATACGTTCCGATCCTTCACCCACGTCGACATTGCCTCGTCAAAACAGACGAACGAACCACCACCTAAAACCCTAGTTCGATCTCGACAACCACCCCCAACTGATTTTAAAATCGATGGGCATTTTTTATTGATCTCTGAGTCTTCCTCCACCTTCACGAGCAACCCCGACCCTAACCATCGCATCAATGATCGGCAATGGCCATAAACCCCAAAATTGACAATTTCAGCTTATCTCAGTGAATACTGAATTAAAAATTAGGAATTTTCTTTCAAAAATCATGAATTTTGATAAGCTTTTAGACGGTATATGTGAAATTTAAATTTATGAGGTTTGAAATTTAACATGACTTTGCATTTTAACAGTATTTTCATATGTTACAGGAGAAGCTTGAATTTGTTTTACCTAATTTCATTTTTAAAGCTTAGGTTATGTTTATACTTACAAACTTTGTCTAAATTCCAAAGCCTAAGAAGCTACAAGGGGGAAGAAAATCAAAATTTTAAACAGGGTTTAAATCCCTGTAATATAAGAACAGAGGCATGTTCTTTTGCCTGTTCCCAGATAAATATAAAGATATCAACATACCCATATATAAAATCAACATGCATATCACCATTCATAGCATAATTTAAAAATCACAATATCAAAGACTCAGGCAGATGTAAGAGAGTTTGCTCACAGTTGATGTTTTTAAAACTATAAAATGTAACATAGGTAGATATCCACATATAGACAGGCATTCATCAATTATCCTACCACACAAATTCATAAATGAAGGCTTGGATGATTTTGTCACAAACAACAACATATAACAGGGTGGAAGAATTTGCTCACAGTTGATTGAAGAAAGAGCAGAGCCATCTCAACTTTGAAACTGATTGAAACTTGCAAGCTTGTTGTTTGATTTGTTTTCAGATCTAAAGTGCTTCAGATTTTTATTTTTTTTAATTTGCTTTTACAGTTCTCTTTTTAGGCTGGCTAAGCTATTTTCTTGAATGAGCAAGGACTAGATGTGTGTATGTAAATACAGAGAGAACTGTGGGTATAGGGGGAGGCTGGGTATATGTATAAAAAGTTTACAGGTGATATCTTTGTTTATTTTATTTTGTACAATACAATAGTGTAATATTAAAATGCTTTGTACAGGTGATAGTTTTATTTGTTTAAACTGATATGAAGTGTTGTGATGGCTTCATTAATGCCCATGTACAAATGAATATTTTTCTTCATTTCGGTGGCTGAAGAGTAAGCATTTAATGAAAGCATGTTGCTTTGTATTTACAGCATGTCGTGTTCATGCTTTATATTTTTTTATAAGTACTAAATCTTGTTTCATTGATTTGTTTTATTTTTATATTGAGGCTTGCATACTTTCTTTTCCTGGTTCTTCATTTGTTTACATTGCTAATTGAAAGATTTTGATTTTCTTATGTCTTCATATTGGTTTACAGCAACTTGTTTTATTTGGTTAACTTGTTTCTTATTTTACTTTGTTAAAAGAAAAGTTGTTTTAGTTATTAACATTCTATAACTATGTGATTCTATTACAAAATTCGTTTTAGTTCTATTTAAAAGTTTTAACTAAAAAGATTAAATTTGTTCATATTTTATTTTATTATTTTAAACAACTTCTTATTTGTTATATGTTTGTCTTGTTAAAAAAAACTAATACATCTTTCTTTTGTCATATCACTTTATAATGTAAATATGTTTCTATTCATAGCTTAAGTATTAATCATTACTTTATAAAATAAGTAAACTTCTATTTTTATCTTACTTTATATTTTTTATAAACTCAAATTATTATAAAACCATTTACTTGAGATTTTATTCCAAATCCAATATATACATATATAAATAAATTCAAATTTACTCATATATATATCCATATACATATATGTTCACATATATACAATATTTACAATATTTCTAAATTTAAATGATTTATAACAAATTTATTTGGATTCGGGGAAACTCGAATCACTTTACAATTAATTTTGCAAATTGTCTTCAAAAATTTATTTAATTATCAATTTAAATTTAATTAAAATCTAGGGTCGTTACATTAATATAACGGCCCGAATTGATTTTAAGCCTTGGGCTAATTTTCAAATTCTATTTTGAAATTATAAATAATTTTTTAAATTTAAAGGGTTAATTTTAAAATATGTATATTTTGATAATTAATTAATTAACTTCAAAATTTTATATTAATAGATTAAATTAATTAATTAATTAATTAAAGGTTAATTAATCAAATTAAAACATACAGAATGATATATATACATTTATCTTAAAATGTTTAAGGTAAATAAGAATAATAAACTTTTTAAATTAATTATATTTTATTAAAAATTTTTTAAATAAATAAATGTTAATTAATAAATAATACATACATACATACATACATATATATAACTATATATATAATTACCATAATGTTATAGTTAATATTCAATTGTAAAATGTTCAAAATGAATAAAATTAAATTAATTAAAGTGTTAATTACATAAATAATTAAATGAATTAGATATGATTTAATTAATTTAAATGAATAAAATTAAATCAATTAAAGTGTTAATTAAATAAATGATTAAATTAATTAAATGTGATTTAATTAATTAAATTAAATGTGATTTAATTAATAGGGTGGAAATGTTAGAAACCCAAATTAGATTTAAGGAATAAATATATATGTATGCTACGTATACCGTGATTTCAGATGTGTTTAACGCTTAAATCATGAAGGTATTTCATAAGGTATACATTATTCCATAAGTTGATACCACTCAATTAAATATATATTAAAGATTATGAATCTTTAATATAAATGTTACCTTCTATCATTTATATATATATATATATATTAATATATTACTTGCATACTCTTTAGTTGTTGAGCTTTCCTCAAGCTAGAGATGTTATGTGCAATACTATTATTATAGTGACTAGATAAGGTAAGATACATGCATGTGTTTGTTGAGCTTTCCTCATGGTACGTGCATTATACTTAGGCCGGTGCAAAATGGTAGGTACGAGTGATTGATCTCTCTTGATTGCTGAGCTTTCCTCAAGGTCAAGATGAGATGAAGACAAAGCCATAGGTTAGGAATTGTATATGATACAACCGATAAGGTGTTATCTATCGCACGTAGGCTTATGATTTGTTGAGTTCTTCTAAAGGTCAGAATCCCATGGCATGTGAGTCCTAACAACTACTAGAGAAATTAAAAGATTTCTATGTTTTCTCTTAGGGTTCTGCGAAACATAAAAATCTAGTAGGAGCTTATTAGATAAAAGAAATAGAACATTTAACTTATGTAATAATATAAGAATATGTAACATCCCACCTCTAACCTATACTACCAAAGAGAATTACTAGGTAATCTTATCTGGTAATATGGAGAATGAGGCTTTTTAGAAGCAACCACACTTGAATACTCCCTTGAGCTAACACTAGTACGTATCTGACCTCGAAAAATATCAACAATATACATACCCGGTATTAGCACAGAGCAATAAACCTGTGGGCTTACCAGGTCAGAACAATATACAAATTATATAAAAAACATATAATTATAGATTCTAGGAGAAAAATATAATATATATAGACTGATATCAACTGATCTTTGTCTCAACACGACAATAAATACCAAATAAATTTCACTATACATAACTCTTGGCCATCTCATCAAAATAAATACAAGGAGACACACAGTTAGAACATATACATAGTCACCATCTCAAAATATGATATAATAAATAATATTGTCTCCCCTAAAGCCCAATCATCCAAAATGGCTAATGTCCCTGTACCTAAAAAGTCTCGAACTGACTCGAGTATTATATGAATAATAAACGGGTCAGATATGTCAAAATCCAATGCGAGAACAAAACAATGAGCATGGTAAATAATAAGCATAGCGTGAACATGAAGTAATATTGCATCCAACAAAGCATCATACTAATATACCATGCCATACATCTCAAAATCATCTATGAAATACATATAGGAAAGTAAAAATCATGACATCTATAAATCTGGTGACAATAATCAAACTCATCGAAATCAAAATACTCTGAGTAAGCCAATAATGTATCCTTAAAATCCACAATAAAGGAATAAACCCCGAATCAAACCAAATCCAAAGGTCAAAGACCAAAATATCTGTCTTGACTTGTAGTCATAATGGAAGTGAAGACCTGCAATTGTCAGGCCTTAAAAATATAAATCAAGAAAACATAATCCCAATTGAATAATCAAGCATCAAATCCCGACTTATAGTCCTAATGGAAGTAATAACTTTTGATTGCTAAGCCATAAAAGATAAATCAGGAAATATGGAACTCAAATAGAACAAAATCCAAACCAAATACAGAAATCAATATCAAAGAATACTATCTCAAATTACGGTCCTAATGGAAGTCAAAACTTCCGATCATTAGTCCTTTGAGAGTGCAAGAAGTACAAATCTCAACAAAAGCTCAACCCATATAAAATATTAAAAGCAATATCCAAATAATTATCTCAACCTATAGTCCTAATGAAAGTGATAACTTCCGATTGTTAGGCCCTTGGAAGTGATAACTTTTGATTATTAGGCCCTTGGAGATATCAAGAAATATAAACTCAAATCAATATCAAAGCCAAATAGAAACTCAATATAAAAAATCATATATCTCGAGCCCCAGTCCTTAGAGAGACAAAACCCTCGACTGAATTATCCTAGGAGATAGAAACGATAAATCAAACAAAAAGGAGATCTCTTAGCCATACGCTCTTATGAGAGAAAGACAAACAAGCTCATTGCATGTCTCTGATGTCATAGATAGACAACACACAACTATCTCAGGTTAGAGTATCTTAAATTAGAGACGAACACGTAGCTAGTCTCTATTGTCAAACAATCATCATCGCTAATGAGGTAATAATATCAAATATCTCAAATATAATGGATCTACCTAAGTCATCCAGAAGGGAGACTAACGTACCATAGCATAGCTTTAGGAAATGCTACTAACTGCAGCTCGTTTTGTACAGTCCCTTAGTTACTCCCAAAATCGTGACACCTACATCCCTCTCATGTTATAACACACTGCCGGACTACACCGAGCGTTGGTCACGACTCCTACTTGCCCTTGGTAACGAACCGTTGGTCATTAAGTGATGCCGAGGCAATAACTCTAATGAGAGAAATAACTCTTAGCTTACAAACTCAACAAGATGGCATCACAGATTCGGGGTGCGGCCGTATAATCATGACGGTTAGGATGGATAAATAGCCTATCTGGTGGGTCTAATTCACGCGCTCTCCATAGTGGCGTGAACTCTATGACATAGATTCCTAACAAAATTCTCGACTATATAAGTCTTAATAAGAGTAATAACTCATAATCTCGACTCTAGAAGTCCCGATGAGAGTGATAATTATTCTCGACTATATGAGTCCTGATGAGAGCGTATCAACACAATAAATCTGACTAGTTAGCCCATAGAGGATACAACGAAATACTCTCGACAACGTGAGTCCTAATGAGAATAATAATTATAAGTACTCTCGACTCCATACGTCCTAATGAGAGCGTACTACATAACAATTCCTTGACTACTAGCCCTAAGAGTAAATAATAAAATCACTCGGCTGGTTAGTTCTAAGAGGGAAAATCTATAAATCCCAACATATCTCCAGCTTATAGTCCTTGGAGAGTAATATAACCATGACGATCGCCCTACACCTCCAATGCTCATATAATCAAATAGTGCGCTACTGGAAAATCTGGTCTATGTAGGACGATTATCGAGGAAAAGAAATAAAAGTAAATGAGAGGAATAGAATATAAGAGAAGAGAAAGAAAGAAAACATCACACAATCACATAACCTGTCGTATATCTCACGGCGCATCAGATAAAATATAATAGTCATCATAGATATAAAATAGGTAAGATGGTAATAACTACATGAACCACATAATCAGAGTACACCGACTCATATAATTATATAAAACAGTAATAGAGTTTATTTAACTGATAATAAACTCAACTAATAAACTGTCTCAAATAATAGTAAGTTAACACTGTCAAGGCTCCACGGTGTCACATAGAAGAATAAATAAGAAGAAGTCCAAAATGTAAGTATGAGAAAGCATCGCCTCCTGCTAGTCCATTTGCATAGCTCTAAGTGTCGTTTACACCTACTATGTAGTCTACTCATTCAAGAGTACCCGAGATAATAAGAAACAAAACATAAAACCTCGAGTTAGATAATAGTATGGCATGAGTGATAAATAATCTCAAAACACTATAAAAGTCGGCATAGCATATGGAACAAAGGGTACACGAATCATACATGACCTATCTCTGCAACCAAAGAGTTAGAACATAACATCGATAATATGCTACTCTAAAATGTCATAAAGGGTACTCTTACTAAGTAAACTTTTGGGGTGCCTAGGTATCTCCATCCATAGTACCTACTCCATACTAAGTAAACAGTCGTGGTGTCTACGTATCCCTATGCCCAAACCTACCTCATGTGACATCCCTAGGGTGACAAGTGGCTAGTATTATCCAGCCTTTTGACCAAGCAGTATTCGAACAGATTGGACGAGTCGATCTCAGAGTTATCAAGGCAGGAAGCCTGGAGAGATAAACCCAAAAACCAAACACAAATGAAGTCACAGGGCGAGTACAAAGCCAACCCAAAGCAAAAGGATCAAGAAGCCATCTAAGTGATGGGTCAGTACCGATCCATATTTTCACCTCTATGATCATCCATCTTTTGCCTACATGTCCTACATGATGCCAAAAGCCTACTTCAAATGTTTTTTTGTTGATCCAATACATTTCTCTATCTATCTCACATATCCTACATGATGCCAAAAGCCTATTTCAGGTGTTTTTTTGTTGATCCAATACATTTCTCTATCTATCTCACGAACTCTTGAATCAACAACTCTGTTCTTCTACGACTCCATCATTTGGACTCAGAAACAATTTAATATTGGTACAAACAACTATAGAATCATGAAGTTAACCACAAGACTAGTCGAAGCAAAGAATTCAAGATGACAAGATTGGTTATCTTAGGGGTCGGTACTGACCCATACCCCTGGAGTCGTACCGACCAATACAAAGTGATGATGTGGCACCCTATTTTCATGGATAAGCAGTCTATGGCATGGAAAACGAGGTGGAGATATTTTGTGCGAGATTTTAGGCTCCTACCTCTATAAATAGGAGGGTAGGGATCATTTTTCAGGATCTTCCGGCTCTTGCTCTCTTTATTCTATTTTCTTATGATCAAGTGTCAGAGTTGTACCGACTCATAAGAACTTCTATCTACAAGTCAGAATTTAGTTAATAAAATCATAAAATGGACGTAGATGTTGATTTTTCGAACCACTGTAAATTGTGGTGTGTTCTTTCTTACTCGTTTTCATTTAATTTTCTTCACTTTTTATTCTCTACTTTAACTTCTGAGTGTCTGTGCCATTTATGGATCAAATATTTTGGTGCTTTCACCGAGAACTCATATTCTCATGCTACTTGGATCCATTATCTACTATTGGATTTCTTAATTCCAAGAGATGGATCCAATTCCCCTACCTTATTTTCTACTATTCAAATTTTTAATAATCTAAGAGAAGCTATTTGCAATGGGCCAATCAAGAGGAGACCGTTCTACCAATTCCAGAGCTACTATTAAAGCTGAGAACTAGAATGCTCAGCATGTGGATAATGCTACTCAACCTGAGCAATCAAAGATCCAGAATTTAGCTAAAGTCGTGACTAGAATAGAGATGGATAGGATGATGAAGCAAATGGAAGATAGATTCCAGGCTAGTCAGAATGAGATGAATCAAACGATATAGCAAAGCTTGATTCTGCTGAATGAACTAACTCAAAATAGCCATAGGAGGAGCAGAAGAAAGTCCAATTCATAATCAAAAAGTTCCTCATCATCCGAGTAGATACAGAGGGACATGAAGCAGAAGAAGACTCAGAATGCTGTCGGAACATCTTACCAAGGAAGAGGACAAACTTCGGCCAAGAGTTTAAGGATCAATACCGACCCAAGGGCATGGGTCAGTACGACCCATCTAATGGTGGGCACAGAGCTTGCCATCTGGAAGATAACGTGGATTTGACTTCCAAAGGCACTGTTGATGATCAAAATATGGAAAATCATGCTGCTACTGATGAAATAACTCACCAAAATCAAACATGGGGGACTACTGGACGAATGGATCTCCCAGAGCCTAGAGGACCTAGGTATCAAGAGCAAAATCAAGAGCGTTCGCTGGGCCGAACACTCAAGCCGGACCCCGATCACTGCCGTTCAATCGAACATATGGACCCGGACTACCTCGAAGATATAGTCAGGAGACTTGTAAGCGAAAATTGTTTCAGGGGCATTGATGAGTGAGGTACCTCTCCTCGTCGTAATCCATTTACTAAAAACATCCTATGTGAGAGATAGCCCTGAAGGTGTGCAATGCTAACTATGTCATTGTACGGAGGAACGACGTATCCTAGTCACCATTTAATGATATATGAATGTCATATGTATTCTGCTAGAGCTTCTGATGTCGTAAAGTGCCGTTGTTTTCCAATTTTACTTGATGGAATAGCTACGATATGGTTCACTCGACTTCCGTCGAGGTCCATATCATCTTTTGCTGAGTTGTCGAAGAAGTTTATAGAATAATTCTGTTTACATACGTCACGTCCAAAACATGTCATGTCTTTGTCAAATCTCTTTCAAGTTGATTGGTAGTCGCTGAAGGATTTCTTGGATCAGTTCCACAATGCGATGATGGAAGTTATAGATCCTAAGGATGACATAGTGTTGATGGCACTAATCAGGGGAATTCATCCCGATACGGATTTCATGGAATGGTTGGAAGAAAAAAAAACCCCACCGATGATGGATGCTTTCTATAGAAAGGCCAACGAGTACTTACGCTTGGAAGAAGCATGCAAACGTCCATGGAGGACTAGTACTGGGAATTCAGACGAAGTGATACAAAGTAATGTTGCTGTAAAGAAATCCGGAGGGAGTTCCGGAAATGTGAATGTGAATGTTGGCAACAAGAACAATGATCGAAAATGGAATGATGACGGAGCTAAGAAGAAAAGGCCAGATAACAGGAATCGTATTAGAACTCCTAAGTACGACAAATATACTGAACTAAACAACTTGATAAAGAATATCTATCTGGCAATGCAAGACACTAAGTAGTATAGAAGGTCGGCTCGAAGAGAGTCAACTAAGAAGGAGAGAAAGTCAGGCAAGTTCTGCAGATTCCATGAAACTCACGATCATAATACTAACGAGTGTAGACACTTATGAGATATGATTAAGCTAATTCCCGAGAAAATTTACTGTAATATGTGAAAGCTCCGCAGGATGACAGGCACGGAAACTCTAACGCCCTTAGGTCGTCTTCCCAACTGGGGAAAGCTGAGCCTGGTGTTGTTGCATTCAGGCTGCTAGAAAAGCGGTGGTGATTAATACAATTATCGGTGGGCCATACCCAACCGACAAGAGTCTAGCTGAGATGGACATATATGTTGGTGCAATAAAATATGTAGAGAGTGAAATTTGCTTTACAGTTGAAGATGGGACTCGGATAAAACAATGTAGAACGATGATTGACGATATTGTTTTCTCGAATAGAGATGCTAATGGAGTAGAAGCTCCAATAATTGATCACTTTTGATCACAGCCATGATTGGTCCTACTATTGTTTAGAATGTACTAGTTGACTGTAGGAGTTCAGTTAATATCTTGTTTAAGAAAGCTTACGACCAAATGATGTCGGAGGAGAAGGATTTGAAACCTTGTAAATCTCGAATACAAAGGTTCAGAGGGATGGGTACTAAGTCGATTGGATATGTAGAATTACCGGTGGTACTTGGCGACCGCAAGCGCAAGTCGTGCCTTTTTTGTTGTTGGATATTTACTCAGCTTACAATGCATTTCTGGGACGACCAGCCTTAGCTGAGTTCAAAGTGGCTATAGCACCTTGGTGTTTGACTATGAAGTTTCCTACAGAGAATGACGTAGGGATTATCTAGGGAGATCACGTGACTGGCCGCGAATGATACATCAACGAGCTAAAGGAGTCAAGGCGAAAGGAGAAAGGAGAAAGGAAAGAATGTGTAGGGGACCCTTTACATTAAGGCTTTGGATGCATAGCAACTATAACCTGAGCCCCGTCTCGGGCAGCCTAGTCGATTTTGTGAGGACGTTGACATGTGTAAAGAACCAAAAGGTGGAAGAGATGCTCCTATCGATTTGACAATTGTTATTTCGGTTTGCCAGGATGATCCAAATCAAATCTTAAAGGTCTGATCATAGCTCGACATAAGAGTGATGGAGGAATAGGTTGGTTTTCTCCAAGAAAACCTAGACGTGTTTGCTTGGACACACTCAGACATGTGTGGGATCTCGCCTGGGATAGCAAGCCATGCATTAAACATAAATCTCAAATGCATTTTGTGAAACAGAAACACCATAGCCTGGGTCTGGAAAGATCTATTGCACTTAAAGAAAGGATATGCTAAAGGATAATGGCTTCATCCATGATGCCTTATACCCGGAGTGGGTATCTAATCCTGTCTTAGTGAGGAAAGCAAACGGAAAGTGGAGGACATGCAATGACTATTTTGATTTGAATAAAGCGTGCCCAAAAGACAGCTTCCCACTCCCAAGGACCAATCAATTGGTAGATTCGATAGCTGTACATGAGCTACTTTCATTCATTGATGCATACTCTGTATATAACCAAATCCTGTGCATATCCTAGATCAAGAACACACCGGCTTCATAACCGACCTTGGACCGTATTGCTATCTTGTCACGCCCTTTGGATTAAAGAATGCAGGAGCAACTTACTAGAGGCTCGTAAACTAGATATTCAAAGATTAGATTAGATGTTCGATGGAAGTCTATGTGGATGACATGTTCGTGAAGTCGCGGCATTCAACGAACCACGTTGATGATCCGGTATAGATGTTTGGCATCCTCCGTAAATATGGGATGAAGCTCAATTCCTTGAAATGCTCTTTTGGTGTTGTGTCAGGGAAATTCTTGGGCTTCATTATGAACTACCAAGGGATTGAAGCCAATCCCAAAAAGATCGAGGCATAAAGAAAGATTGAGGCCCCAAAGATGATCAAGGAGGTCCAAATCTTGAATGGGAAGGTCACCGCCCTGATTCGGTTCATCTCTAGAGCTACGGACAAATGATTCCTTTCTTTGACGTCATTAAGAAAGGAAAAAATGAATTTCGAGTGGAATCACAAATGTAAAGACGCATTCCAAGCTCTAGTGGATCACTTGGAGAGACCCCCCATCCTCTTGTGGTCGTTGGATGATGAGGACCTGTTTATATACCTGGCAGTGTCGGTGCATGCTTTAAGCACCACACTTATACGAGAGGAATCCTACATCCAGCGATTGATCTATTATATCAATAAGCGATTGACAAGAGCAAAAATTAATTACTTAAGGTTGGAGAAGCTCGTATACTGCCTGTTGATCACTTTGAGAAAGCTCTGCCCTTACTTTCAGGCTCATCCGATCATCCTTTGTGACAATTCTTGCAGCGACCTTAGACTTCTAGAAGGCTGTTGAAAGGAACATTGAATTGAGCCAATACGACATAACCTATCACTCTCGGAGAGTAATCCAGGGTCAAGCTTTGGTGGATTTTGTAGCTGAATTCACTGCACGAGATGATCCTTTAGAGAGCAGTGATGAGAAAGACATTGGGTGGAGGATGTACACGGATGATGCATCTAATGAACGATGTTTCGATGCTGGAGCTGTACTTGTCACACCCGGGGAACAATTGATCTGTTACACCTTGAAACTTGACTTTTCAGCAAAAACAATGAAGCTGAATATGAAGCCTTAATTGCAGGACTTAAGATTACCAAAGAGCTGGGAATAAAGACTTTACACATTTTCTGCGATTCCCAACTGGTGGGCTGCCAAGTTCGAAAAGAGTTTCAAGATAAAGGAGTGAGACTAGCTCCTTATCTAAACTGGGTCCTTGAGCTACTTAGCAACATCGAACATTATATGATCACATATATTCCCAAAGAGGAAAATGAGAAGGCCGATTCACTGGCTAAGTTGGCTAGTTCCGGAGAGCAATCAGAGATCTAGAATACGGCTAAAGTCATGACTAGAGTGGAGATGGATAGGATGATGAAGCAGATGGAAGATAGATTCCAGGCTAGTGAGAAGGAGATGAATCAAACGATATAGCAGAGCTTGAGTCTGCTGAATGAACTAACTCAGAATAGCCTTAAGAGGAGCATAAGAAAGCCCAATTCAGAGTCAGAAAGTTCCTTATCATCTGAGTAGAGATGGAGGGACATGAAGAAGAAGAAGACTCGGAATGCTACTGGAACATCTTACCAAGGAAGAGGACAAACTCTGGCCAAGAGTTTAGGGATCAATACTGACCCAAGGGCACGAGTCGGTACCAACCCATCCAATGGTGGGCACAGAGCTTGCCATCTGGAAGATAATGTGGATTTGACTTCCAAAGGCACTGTTGATGATCAAAATATGGAAAATCATGCTGCTGCTAATGAAACAACTCACCAGAATCAAACAGGGGGGACTGCTATATGAATGGATCTCCCGAAGCCTTGAGGACTTAGGTATCAAGAGCTAAATCAAAAGCGTTCGCTGGGCCGAACACTCAAGGCGGACACCGCTCACCGCCGTTCAGTCGAACCTATGGACCGGGACTACCTGGAAGATATAGTCGGGAGACATGTAAGTGAAAATTATTTCAGGAGCATTGATGAGTGAGGTACCTCTCCTAGTCGAAATCCATTTACTGAAAACATCCTAAGCGAGAGATGGCCCCGAAGGTGTGCAATGCCAACTATGTCACTATATAGAGGAACGACATATCCTAGACATCATTTAATGAGGTATGAATGTCATATGGATTCCGCTAGAGCTTCTGATGCCGTAAAATGCCATTGTTTTCTAATTTTCCTAGAAGGAGTAGTTACGATATGGTTCACTCGACTTACATCGAAGTCCATATCATCTTTTGCTGAGTTGTCGAAGAAGTTTATAGAACAATTCGGTTTACATGGGACATGTCCAAAACATGTCATGTCTTTGTCAAATCTCTTTCAAGCTAATGGGGAGTCGTCGAAGGATTTCTTGAATCAATTCCACAATGCCGTGATGGAAGTTAAGATCCTAAGGATGAAATACTGTTGATGGCAGTAGTCAAGGGAATTCATCCCGATATGGATTTCGTGGAATGGTTGGAAAAAAAACCCCACCGATGATGGATGCTTTTTATAAAAAGGCCAATGAGTACTTACGCTTTATAAGAAGCATGCAAATGTCCATGGAGAACTGATGCTAGGAATCCAGACGAAGTGATGCAAAGTAATGTTGCTGTAAAGAAATCCGGTGGGAGTTCTGGAAATGTGAATGTGAAAGTTTGCAACAAGAACAATGATCGGAAATGGAATGATGATGGGGCTAAGAAGAAAAAGCCAGATAACAGGAATCGTACTAGAACTCCTAAGTACGACAACTATACTGAACTAAATAACTTGATAGAGAATATCTATCCGGCGATGCAAGACACTAAGTAGTATAGAAAGCCGGCTCAAAGAGAGTCAACCGAGAAGGAGAGAAAGTCAGGAAAGTTCTGCAGATTCCATGAAACTCATGATCACATTACTAATGAGTGCAGACACTTGTGAGATATGATTAAGGAGTTGATTCCCAAGAAAAAGTTACCGTAATATATGAAAGCTCCACAGGATGGCTGGTAAGGAAACTCTAACGCTCTTGGGTCATCTTCCCAATGGAGGTAAGCTGAGCATGGTGCTGTTGCATTCAGGCTTCCAGAAAAGTAGTGGTGATAAATACAATTATCGGTGGGCTATACCCAGCCAACAAGAGTCTAGTTGAGATGGACATATATGTTGGTGCAATAAAACATGTAGAGAGTGAAAGTTTCTTTTCTGTTGAAGATGGGACTCTGACAAAACAATATAGAATGATGACTGACAATATTGTTTTCCGGAATAGAGATGCTAATGGAGTTGAAGCTACAACGATTGATCACTTGTGATCAAAGCCACGATTGGTCCTGCTATTGTTTAGAAGGTACTAGTTGACTGTAGGAGTTTAGTTAATCTCTTGCTTAAGAAAGCTTATGATCAAATGATGTTGGAGGAGAAGGATTTGAAACCTTATAAATCTCGAATACAAAGGTTCAGAGGGACGGCTACAAGTCGATTGGATATGTAGAATTACCGGTGGTACTTGGCGACTACAAGCGCAAGTCGTGCCTTTTTTGGTGTTGGATATTTACTCAGCTTACAATGCATTTCTTGGCCGACCAGCCTTAGCTGAGTTCAAAGCGGCTATAGCACCTTAGTGTTTGACTATGAAGTTTCCTACAGAGAATGACGTAGGGATTATCTAGGGAGATCACGTGACTGACTGCGAATGATACATCACCGAGCTAAAGGAGGCAAGGCAAAAGGAGAAAGGAAAGAATGTGGAGGGGACCCTTTACATTAAGGGTTTGGATGCATGGCAAGTATAGCCTGAGTCCCGGCTCAGGCAGCCTTGTCGATTCCGTGAGGACATTGACCTGTGTAAAGAACCAGAAGGTGGAAGAGCAGCTCCAACCGAGTTGACAATTGCTATTTCAGTTTGCCAGGATGATCCAAATTGGGTCATGAAGGTCGGGTCACAGCTCGGTACAAGAGTGATTGAGGAATTGGTTGGTTTTCTCCAGGAAAACCTAGATTTGTTTGCTTGGACACACTCAGACATGTGTGGGATCTCGCCCGGGATAGTGAGCCATGCATTAAACATAAATCTCAAATGTGTTTTGTGAAACAGAAACACCATAGCCTGGGTCCGGAGAGATCCGTTGTGCTTAAAGAAAGGATAAGCTAAAGGATAATGGCTTCATCCATGATGCCTTATACCCGAAGTGGGTATCTAATCCTGTCTTAGTGAGGAAAGTGAACGGGAAGTGGAGGACATGCATCAACTATTTTGATTTGAATAAAGCATGCCCAAAAGACAGCTTCCCACTCCCAAGGATCAATCAGTTGGTAGATTTGATAGCTGGACATGAGCTACTTTCATTCATGGATGCGTACTCTGTATACAACCAAATCTTGCACAAATCCTGGATCAAGAACACACCAGCTTCATAACCGACCTTGGACTGTATTGCTATCTTTTCACGCCCTTTGGATTAAAGAATGCAGGAGCAACTTACCAGAGGCTCGTAAACAAGATATTTAAAGATTAGATTAGACATTTGATGGAAGTCTATGTGGATGACATGTTTGTGTAGTCGCGGCATACAACGAACCACTTTGATGATTTGGTAGAGATGTTTGGCATCCTCCCAAAATTCGGGATGAAGCTCAATTCCTTGAAATGCTCTTTTGTGTTGTGTCAGGGAAATTCTTGGGCTTCACTGTGAACTACCATGGGATTGAAGCCAATCCCAAAAATATCGAGGCATAGAGAAAGATTTAGGCCCCGGAGATGATCAAGGAGGTCCAAAGCTTGAATGGGAAGGTCACCGCCTCGATTCGGTTCATCTCTAGAGCTGCGGACAAATGAATTCCTATCTTCGAAGTCATTAAGAAAGGAAAAATGAATTTTGAGTGGAATCGTGAATGTAAAGACGCATTCCAAGCTCTGGTGGATCACTTAGAGGGACCCTCCATCCTCCCGAAGTCGTTGGATAATTAGGACCTGTTTATATACCTGGTAGTGTCGGTGCATGCTTTGAGCACTGCACTTATACGAGAGGAATCCTGCATCCAGCAACTGATATATCATATCAGTAAGCGATTGACAGGAGAAAAAAGAAATTACCTGAGGTTGGAGAAGCTCGCATACTGCCTGTTGATCACATAGAGAAAGCTCTGCCCTTACTTTCAGCCTCATCCGATCATCCTTTGCGACAGGTCTTGCAGCGACTTAAGACTTCTAGAAGGCTGTTGAAAGGAACATTGAAATGAGCCAATACGACATAACCTATCACTCTCGAAGAGCAATCCAGGGTCAAGCTTTGGCGGATTTTGTAGCCGAGTTCACTGCATGAGATGATCATTTAGAGAGCAGTGATGAGAAAGACATTGGGTGGAGGATGTACACTGTTTAACAGGCTAATTTCCTATCAGATTAAAAAACCGCCGATTAATTTTTTATTGAAAATAACCACAAGTGCACGGCGTACAATTTTAGTATGTGGCGAGTACGGGTCGATCCGTAGGGAATTGTATTGATTTTAAAATTTCTACAATCAAATTAAACCAAGATTTGAAGTTGTGTTAAGCTAAAAAATTCTAAAATCTAACAAAACTAAAAGTGGATAAAGATATTAGAGTAGAAGGCAATTTAGAGGTAATTTCCTTCTCATGATCACATAAATCAACAAAATGAAATTATGATCCCTCTTTTAGTCATTAGTGAATTTAGTTGATATGTTTATCATAAGTATGACATATTTGTGCTATTAATTAGCCCAACATAAACCATCAAACTTTAACATACCCACTAAACCACTTGTTAACTCTCATGAAAATGTTAACGAACTTGAAAATAAAATATATTCTGAGAATGATCTATTCACTATTGATTTGTAATATAAACCATCAAATTTGGATTTTAAAATTCACTTCGTTACCATAATCATATGTAGATGAAGAGGTAATTTGTGTTTATGTTTGTTTAAGCATAGCCTATTTGGTGTCAACAACATAGACTATCAAATTCAAAGTTAAAACAACAAAATATTTACCACATCAAAACTTCCATTAAGCACAAAAGAGATCAAATGAAATCACTATGTTGAATTTACATGACTAAGAGAGCTTCATTACCCCTAAACTGAAGGAGTTTAGCTTACCATATTTGTTATCATGTCAACAAATGTAAATTGCGACATAGAACAAAAATAAAAGGAAAAGGAGAGCTAACTAATTTTGCATGAAATAAATCTACTCTACTTGCAAGAAATAAAACTATACTAATTGCATAAAATAAAGAATAAAAATTAAAAGAGCATGAAATTAAATTGCATAAAAAGAAAATTACATGAAAGAAGGCTCGAAGCCATTAAAAAGAAAAGAGAGTTTTTGTTTATGTTTGAGCCTAAAACTAAACTAACTAAAGAGGATGCTAAGAGCTCATTACATGAAACATAAGGGGTATTTATACATGTTTTGAAACCCTAATCATATTTTTGGGGACTATCCAAATTTCCCTTAAGGAATTGTGGCTACCAAGTAATTATTAGCATGAGCATAATCCTCCATTTAAATGTGCATGTAGCTTTAATCATGTGCATTAGCTCTTAATAGGGAATAATGTTAAGTGGGTAGGTGGGGTCCTCCATGATGCATGAAATGAATTATTTCTATCTTCGTTTGTTTCCTTCTCTTGTGCATGCATGAATACATGAAGACTTCTTCTATTTTCCATCCAATTTTCCTACAAATAAAAATAAAATGCTAAGTAAATATTCTCAAAATTAATATATGCACAAAAATGACCATTTTGCCCCCATATGAAGATGAATAAATGATGATTTGATGACATTTGAAATTTTGGTTTAAACATGTTAAAATACCCTATAACCTCATTTATTTAATTAAATTAGATTAAATATGGAAGTAAAAATATGCACATTTAAGTGCACATCAAATACCCCCACACTTATCTTTTTATTTGTTCTCGAATAAACTAAAACTAAGATAAATCCGTTTTTATAGGGAGCACGATTACATTAAGCGTTGCAATAAACCCCTCTAGGTGTCCCTAGTAGGACGAGTGTTGTCTTGTGAGGGTTTTCAGCGGATACTACCCACAAAATCCAAATGCAACATGAAAATTTCTAAATGGATTTATTTACAAAGAGATGAATGCAAGTTTTTGAAAATATTTACAAATGAAGAATTTACTTTTAAATTAACATGATTAAGTTAAATATAAGTTTTGGTCATTATCAAGAAATTTAAGTCCTTTTACTCGTCAAAACTTCCAACAAATGTTAAGTTATCATCATAAGTAAACTCTAGTTTGGCTAGTTGTTTCAGTTGGTAACACATTGCAACTATGAAATAGATCCTTAGTTGATTATCAAAGTTTTTCAAAGTGGTATTTTCATTTGTTTTAAATAACAAGTCAAATCAAATAAGTGAAAATAGTGCTTGGATTTTAATTGCTTAATCTCTCTTATTTGAAAATTTTACTGATATTAACAATATTTACATATGCCTAACTTAGAAAACTGAGGCCAGATATATTACACATGCACTGCCTTGTGGGCTTAGGTGAGGAGAATACAGAGCGTGGCGAGTGAACACACAAGTGTGTACACCTATCGACTGTAGGTGTTATTAATGAAAGAATTTTTATATACATACACCTAATTCAGATAAATTGAGGCCAAATATACCGATCATGCACTTTCTTTCGGGATTACGTGAGAAGGGTACAGAGCATGCCGAGTGTACACACTTGCGTGTGAACACATGACTCTAGGTGTTTATAAAATATATACATATATACAATTTTTTTTCTTTTCTTTCTTTTTTTATACTTTTTTTGTTTTGAAGTTTTTTTATAAAGAGAGAGTTTTGCAATATCATCTTAGCACCACTTAACTTAGAAGATCAAAAATGTTATAGCCTTTACTTTAAATCAATCACTTTTTTAAACAAAGATTTACATTTAGGGTATACTTCATAATTATTACTCATGAATCTTCCTATATACTAGTTAAACCATCGTTACTTGTAATCAAACTTTATTTTTATTTTTGTTGAGACAAATAAATTTTCAATTTAATAACCAAAAACATATACTTATCCTATAGTGTTTCTTCAAAAATAAATCAAAATGTTAAAAAGAAAATTTGTTTTGGGATTTTTTTGTTTTTTTTTGGAAATTTATTTTTTAGAGTTTTGGAAGGAAAATGCAAAAATAAACCATAAAAATTCAAAAATGAAGATGAGACTCCCCTCACACTTAATTTTGACTGTGTCCCCACAATCAACCCAAGTGAAAGGAGAAAAATAAAATAAAATAAAAATATGATCTATATTTACATGAAAATGAAACGATTATTATTTACAAGAAAATAGGCACAAGGACAAACTTAGAAAAAAAATTAAGCTGAAGGACAACAAATTTATTTTTTAGGCTGTAGGACAATGCTAGTTATAACTAGCATTCTGTATAGTGTAAAACTGAATATAATGCTAGATATAATTAGCATTTTTTATAGTGTAAAAGTTGAATATAATGCTAATTATAACTAGCATTTGTCCTTCAGCCTAAAAATAAAACCTCATGTCCTTTAGTGTAATATTTTTTCAAAGTTTGTCATTTTCCCTAATTCCCTCTATTATTTACACGATATCAGAAAATATACTGTTAAATAGTAAACGAAATGATCTTCCAAAGACCAATTCATTTGTCTCGTCAAGTATGGGAGACATAGCTTAAGCAAAAAACAAACCATAAGAGATTTCAAAGTTGAATGTTGATTTGGAAAAACGAATATCGTTTTATTAAAAATCATATGAGTTGTTTTATTTTCGATGATTTTTTAGGGTAGATAGAACAATTTGTTGAAGTTCAAGTTTATTTTCACCAATTTTAAAGTCAAGCTTATCATCGACAGATTCTTTAAAATTATTGATTTTAAAATCAAAAGGTGATTTAAATCTTCCACTTCAGAATTCAACAACTCATCTTTGAAAAGTCCAAAGAATTCATGTTTACTAAATTCATCTTCCTTTGTTGGATTATTCACAACTTCATTGCATCTATCATGTTCAAAATCCAAAGTTTTTCTATTCAATTTTTCAAAATCGGAAAAAGGAAGATCGAATTTTAAATTTGGTTCCACACTTTCAAAAGAATTGAAATCCAACTCAATTACCATATTTTCAATAACTTCATTAAGATTGTCATTTTCAATTTCAAAATTGTTATTTGAAAATCGTCAATTTTGGTAATAGGTAGATTATTACTTGACTCATCACACGTTGGAATTTGATTTTGTTTCTCACGTTATCTCATGTATGTTTCAAACAAAAAATCCAAGTGATCTTTGTGAATTTCTTCCATTTGCTCAACAAAATCCAATTTATAATTATTAATTTGAGAATTTGAGAATTTTCAATTTGAAATTTTTGAGAGTAAAAATTTTCACCATCATTGAAACTACTTCCATTACCAAAATCATTTAAATAGTCATTTTCATTTTCATTTTGATTTTGAAATTCATTTTGGAGTTCGAAATTGAATTGGCATGGGTTATAATCGAAATCATTCGAATTTTGAAGTGAATTCAAATTTTGATTATTTTAAAAACTTTGACTTGAGTTATTGCACGAATATGAATTATACAAATCATTTATCCTTTAATTTTCTTGTGTAGAGAGTTCAAGTAAAGACGAAATAGTTTCAATACTCTTTTCAAGAGTTGAGGGTTGGTCATCATTTTAAAAACTTTGTTCTACAAAATCCAAATTGTCTACACAATAGTTGTTATTAAAATATCTATAAGAATTTGATGTGAAATTATATGGATTATATTGATTTTCACAACTATCGTAAAATTCATGTGAGTAGGGAAATTCAGACATGTTCAAATGTTTTTTTATAAAGGATTGTTTTTGAAAAGATTATATATATTTTTTATTTTTTTATTGTTGTTTTTCTAAAAAAAACTAACTCAAATTTTTTTTTTTGATTTTGATTGAAAAATTTCAAAGGATTTAAAAACTAAGTTAAGAAATATTTACAATCTTTTTTAGTTTTGGATTTCGAATTTTTTTCTTTTAAATATGCATGAACTAATGCAACTAAATGAATGAAAAGGACTTAATTACAATTTTCTATCCTTAGTAGCTCCTAATCCAAAATTGTATAATCACACTTTGTCTTAATTCAACAAAATATTTCTTAGCCAGGTAACGTGCAGGAGTTATCGGTGCATCACGAATCACCGTAGTAATGCAGCTGAAGGTTTAAGTACCTTCAAAGAAACAATTAGTATAATATTTACGAATCACCGTAATATTTATAACTGATTATTGCTCTGCCGTAGCCTAGACACCAAGAAATTAAATTGTCAAAAGAGGACAACTTGTCAATACACAATTAAGCCATAGGTGAGCTCGTGACACCCTTAAGTCTGATGTCTAACCATTATTATTAATCAAATTCTAAGATGAAATGCAATTTGTGGGTTAAGGAAGTGGTGATGAAATCCCCCACCTTATGTGGATTTGGGTTTTGCCTTTAGAAAATAAAAATAAGATGAGATGAATGCAAAGTAGAAATTAAACATGATTTTAACAATGCAACTCAATGAAATTTGTTTTTGTTTTTGAATTTTTTGAATTTATATATATATATATATGCATATGCAAGCAACTAATAATGCAATTAAAATAAAACTAGAGATGAAAACACGATACCAGAGCGTACAGAATTATTAGCAATTATTTTAAAGCAGCAATTTTTTTTATAAGCTAGCAAGAAGAGTAATTATTTTAGCAAGCTAAACCCCTCCTTTTGATTTCTGCTTTTGCAACCTGAAAATAAAAACAAGATATATACAATTTTTTTGTATATTTAAAAGAAGATATATACAAATTTAAAATAAGATTCATACATAAGACAACATAGTTGAACCTTTGGTCCAAAGCATGCCCACAAGCTAACACGTAACCCACGTAATCAAAATCAAAAATCTACTTGAGCCACAGTTACCCTCCCGTTCTCTTTTCAACAAAAAAACAAACAAAAAAAAGAATATCGAAATCAATCAAAAACACAGGCGAACTTCAGAAAGAAAACCAAAAAGAATAAATATATATACTAAACCACAAATTTCTGGTTCTCGATTTCAGGAGCGGGCGATTTGGTGAATTGGGCTATGTGGATTGCTGGCGGTTCTGCTGCAGAGACGAGGTCAGAGGTGATTGTAGATGATGATGTTGAAGGAGGAGGTGAAGTTGTGGTTAGCTGGAGGATAATTGCATCAGTCTGGAAATCAGTGCTTTCTGAGTGGCTGGTTGAGTAGGAGTTTTGCTCAAAGGTTGTAGGAGGTTGTGCTTGGTGGTTGGAATTTGCTAGAGTTGCAGCTGGATGTGCAGGGTTTCTTTGGGTGATGTAGCAGTTGATTGTGAGGAGGATTGAAGTGAGTAAGCTGAAGGGGGAGGTGATATTTGTAATAGTTAGGTAATGTGGATTATTTATGGTATGGCAGCAGTTGTAGGGCAGAGTATATAGCAGTGCAGTAGGAAAATGAGGAAAATGGGTTGATGACAGGTTGATGGAGTTGCTGTGATGAATTGAATGGACAGTAGCACAGTGGTTATTGTATGTGGTGAATGGAAGGCAGGTTTGGGTTCCAATTGTATCTGAATGCAAGGAAATGGGTATGAAGTAGTGCTGTAGTGGTTGATCAGCAGTAGGGGATGCAATGTGCACAGGCACAGTGCACAGAAGAGTAATGATATGTTGGTATATTGATGGTGGTGAAGGAGTTGTAATATGAAGTGGTAGAATAGTATGACAATGCAGGAAGATTGTGTACACCGAGGAGGGAATGAATGTATGCGGGCAATGAAGGGTGCATAATTAATATGGTGAGGTAGAGATGCTCTGGTGAAGGGATGGTTTATATGATGGTCTTGTGGCTATGCAGTAAGATAATGGTGGGGTGACTGAAGTGGGGTTATGGTATGATATGAGGCAGGAAGATGTTGAAGCACCGTGATGTGCACAGAAACTGTTGCAGAGTGGGAATGTGTTGCAGTGAGATGGTGTATGTATGCTGGTAAGGGGTTGTGTTGGCATTAGATGTTTATTGTAGGGAAGTGAATGGTGGTGACAGGCAGTAGTCTGGGTGTCAGAAGTATGATGGTCGAAGTGAAGTATGAATGTGGGTATGTTAACTGTTATGGTATGTTATGGAGCTAATTTTATATATGGTGGTAAGGATGTATGTGCAAATAGCTGCTGATGGTTATAACAGTCTTGAGAAGTGGTGAGGAGGATATGTGCAGTAATGTGTAGTGGGAGGTTAGTTGGAAGCAGTAGATGGACTGATGTAGTGGTTTTAAGCAGGGGTTGGTTTCGGTGGGGAGGTTGTAAGTTGCAAGCAGGGATGTTTTTGTTGAGGGAAGTTTGGGACAGGTTGTAGTGCTACTATGATGTCAATGTAGTTGATAGTTGAAGGTGGAGTTGTATATGCAATGAAGGACTTTATGGTCAGGGATGGTCAATGTGATAGGAGATGGTGGTGCACAGTACTGTGGTTTGGATATGTTGAAATGATGGTGTGTGCAGGTGATCAGGTTGGTATATATGCAAGAAATAGGTAAGATGTTGGTAGGCAATGGGAAAGCAGTGCACTTATGTGTGCATGCAATAAAGCAAAGAGCAAGGAAAGCAGTGCACTTATGTGTGCATGCAATAGAGCAAAGAGCAAGGAAAGCAGTGCACTTATGTGTGCAGGCACTTATGTGTGCACTTATCTATGCTGTGATGTGGTGGTTGCAGGAGGGAGTTTGAACTGTGTTTTTGGTGTGAAGTGCTGTGAAGTGGATGCACTGTGCTATGAAGTGGTGGTTGCTGGAGAGGATTTGGGTCAGTTTGATGGAGAATGTGTGAAGTAATAGGCAGTTCAGTTTGTAAACAACAGTGACAGTTTGTATGTAGATATGAGGATATGTATGTATCTAGGCAAATGCACACAACAATAACAGTTTGTAACATAAATAACACTGTAACAGAGAATGGCTGATGTGAATGTAACAGAGTGAAGAAAATGTATATGATCAAAATAGAAATGTAAATGCAAAATTGTAAAAGAAAATGAAATGGAATAAATTTTATTTTTATTTTTCAAATGAAATTGTGTGTGTGTGTGTATTTATTTAGTAGAAATGCAAATAGAAAAACAACAAGCACACAATCAAAATGCAAACAAAAATCACAGAACAAATATACACACAGCAAAAAAATTTCTTTAAAATCACTACAACAAAAAAGACTTTTCACAGCGTTTGAAAAACGCTGTTAAAAGTTTTCACAGCGTTTTTAAAAACGCTGTATAACGACATGCGGTCGTTGACCCTAAATTTTTAACTGCAAAATATAAACGCTGTCAAAAACCCACTTTCTACAGCGTTTTTTAAACGCTGTTAATAATTTTTCTACTGCAAGGTATAAACGCTGTTAATAGTTTTCTACTGCAAGGTATAAACGCTGTCGTAGAGATATGCATTTTTTTTCCCAATGAATTGACAGCAATGTATAAACGCTGTCGTAGGGATATGTATTTTTTTCCAATGAATTGACAGCAATGTATAAACGCTGTCGTAGGGATATGCATTTTTTTCCAATGAATTGACAGCAATGTATAAACGCTGTCGTAGGGATATGCATTTTTTTTCCAAAGAATTGACAGCAATTTTGTGCCATTGCAATATTCACACATATCATTAATATAAACTACATTTAATTATATTTTAATCAGTTAATGTACATAACATAAACAAATCAAACTAAAAATTGTAAAATAAAAGCATAACTATTAATCATTTCCATAAAATAAGTTGAACACAATATCCATGAACAAAGTTTACATAAACCCGTAAAAAGAGATAAAATTTATAAACCAACTGCATACAAAATTAGACAAATGCACAATATCTAGAAAGCAAGTTTGCATCTAATATTATCGACAAAACGTGCATAAAAGTAGTTCAAATACAGGCTGAAAATGAAAAGTGGCAGTACGAAGATAGTTAGACATTGGTTTACTGAATTGTTGCCAACAGGGCAGTCTGAACTCGGCAAAATTCCTCCTTCCGTCTTTTTTTCTTGACTTTTGGTTGTTGAGCTATCACTAACCATGGCTTTGTCAACATCCTGTGAGTAGTAATTACAGTAAGCTTTAGACGTATAACAGAATTTATGCTTTTATAGATTAGCAGTAGTGGCAGGTATAGTTCATGTGCTTGCAATATTATTTGAAATGTCAGTAGGAAGCATGTTCACATAATTCAATATCGAAATAAAAATCTCAGCTGATTCATAAATTGTTGTACCTCATTATTCAATGGTGCTCATATGGATCAACTACTCTAGTAAAACATTTGATTTTTCCAGCCCGAGCAATCTTGTACAAGCACTTTTGAATCCATTGATCTCCAAATTTCTATTGGAAAATTGTTACTATACCGATACCGACTCTGCAATTCTAGGAAGCAAAAGAAATTTTACTTTATTTAGCTCAGAATATTTATCGAGTATTTAAAATTTTAACATTTCTAGTCTTCATAATAGATGAGTTATGGAGATGTTCATATTTTATAAATCAATTTGAAGTTTTTTTTTGTGGTTCCATCTCTGAAATCTTTATTGATGTGCATAAGAGTTATCCTATTTAACTTGGGTATTTTTGTGAAAGCGGTGGCAAAAACTATACATGTATCTGAATAAAGCTGCTACATCTTGAAATCCCTCATCATAAGATGGTCTCTATAGAAAAAAATTACCCAAATGATTTCTGATTTAGATAGAGAACTATATCAACCTATAAACCATTGCCAATACAAAAAATATCATATATTAACTGTAAAATTTCTAATGGAAATAATGAATAGCAGTATTACCTAACAACACCAAAATGAACCGAACTGTGTTCCCCATCCATGCTTACTGCGAGCCTTGGACATTCCAGGTCCTTGCGGAAGAATGTAGATCATAATACCAGGCTCAGCTCCTCTTTGAATGCTTAAAATGTTGTTAGTAACGGCTCACTCATAATGATCAGCATAACCTATTCCTTTACTCCATTTAAACGAGTTATGAGGAACCTGTGTAAATTAACATGGACACTAGTTAATCAAACAAGGATTTATATTTCCAAGTTAGTACCAAATGAATGCGGAAGCTTGCTTTGTTATATGTTTGGGTTGCAAGTTTTGTTGAACTAATTTAACAAGGTTAAGGATGAATGTCTCTTAATACCGTGATGCAGTTCCTATATATATTTCAAATTGACAAGAGGTTCGCCAAATATATGTTGAAGACCATGAATGCCTTAACATGAACAAAGCCCAGTTGGTTCAATGTTGGATCATAAAATAAAAGTGAATTACTTTAAGCATGAAGAAGGCAGCTTGATAAATCAATAATCAAGAGTGCTGAAGTGTTTTTTTACCTAGTACATTTTCATGAAGGAAAAGGTATGATATTAATATTGCCAAATAAGACCTAATGTTCAAAGTCCATAATCAACATCCCAACTAATTAGAACACTAATTAGCGAAATTACTGTAATTCTAAACGTACGATTGTACATGATTTGCAAGTGTGCACAATTACATTTCTGCTTTGAAATAAGGTCAGCGTAGGCACGATTGTACATGATTTGCAAGTGTGCACAATTACATTTCTGCTTTGAGGAGCACCGTGACTATTAAAGAAATAGGCAAAGCTAAAAGCTGTTTTTTTAATCAAATTTGTCCTATTTTCTTTTTCTGTTTTTATTTTAACCATGATTTTCCAAGGCAACAAAACGCTTAAACGAGTGGCTAACAAATTCAAAAGCAATAGGGACAAAATCAATAACCTAAGCTATGTTCTGTTACATGAACACTTTTATGCATTTTTATAACAAAGTTTTATTAACTAAGGTCCTAGGTTGAAGGTCATATCAATGAATACTAGGTGTGTTTGTGTCTACATAAATTTAAAAACAAGACACCCTTTTTAATCAAATCAATAACTAAATTATCAATAAACCAACAATGAAGGAGTAACATTATAATTTACATGCAAACAAACCTGTTCTATCTACATTTAGACTTGAACATACTGCTATTTGATATCCCTGAATTTGGGATTGATTCAAGGTAGAAGCATCTAAAGACTTTGTTGCATTCCTTATTGATTTTTTTATCATAGGCACAACACTTTAATCCACTTCATATTCCTGCATGCACAATAAAGTTGACAAATTTGTCTTATGAGTCTATAATTGCATTTATTTCGATGCAGTCAAAAGAAATCATGTGAGAGCAATGGGAAAAATACACAATTTAATAGTTGTTGCTGTGCTTAGTTTTGTGAATATATACTTTAGTCATTCTCTTTCTGTTACATGCATATATAGTTCCAATTGAATCGGGTCTCCAATTGATTTAGAAGCGCACTTTTTGATTCTGTAACACTAATATATAGTTCCAAGCACATAGCAACTCCAATTTTGTATACACTTTTCCCGGTTATATAAAGAAATCAAATATTATTGTAGCTCATAGATGTCATGTTCAGATTAGCATATTGGAGTGAAGGTGTTGATCAGAAGATAAATATAAAAAAATTAAAAGAATATGTGAGCATTTTAGGGAAAGATATCAACAGAAGGAAATTGGTCTTAACAGTATCTCTTGGCATCTTAACAGTATCCAAGCACCTAATGTCAGTATCACCATGTACCCTATCCTCTTCCAAGCAACTAACCAATGTAGCCCTATCCACCACAATCCCCTTTATAATATCATTGGATAAGTTTGAATCCCTCTTAGATAAAACTCTGTTTCTCCCATTAACCTTCAAAATATCAAACACCGATGACACAACAGAATCACCCTCACAACTCTGAACTGACTCTAAAACCCGAATGAGTAATTCCTACCCCATCAACAATATCGAAATCTACTAATGCCTCAAAACTGTAAGATAGAATAAGATTGAAATCAGATTTTACCTGCTGCATTTTTGCCTTCAGGTGACTGCCTTTGATGAAATCAAAATCCTGAGGAACCACTGTATCAACTGCTTCAATTCTTGTATCAAATACAGAATTTAAAAAATGATTAACACCCTCCAATTCCATAACAGTGGGATCCAAGAGCATACTATCAGTTACCAATCTCCTAGAAGATACATCCTTATCCATCAAAGCCACTTCCTTAACAATATAATGTTCTGACAAGGACATATCCTTAACCTCCTCCTTCCTGCTCACTGTCTTGCAAGAAACAGAATTGACCAACCAACCTGACTTTCTGTCGAGCACATGTTTACCCAAATGAAGAGTAAATAAAGTGGTTAATGAATATACATGTATTATTCATAAATAATAACGTTGGTAAAAAGTTAAAGGGTCATACCTAAGCAGGTTGCATTCATGGTTGAACAACCATAATATTCCAGTCTAAATATTATCTCTTCTCTAACTTGACAGAGAAAAAATGAGATAGGTGCTTTAAATTGAGTACATAATTATCTTGAGGATTTGTAGAAATAAAAATAATGATAAATAAGAATTATACCTATTTTTAATGCTCCCATAATAACAAAATCAAAACATCTGTATTTAGACTAGTTTTTGAAATATTTCCAGATAATGAGATTGTGTGTCTTAACGATCAATTGATGGATTATTTACACTAATGCAGTTTGCATCCACTTCAAACATGTCATAAATCAGGTTGCATGCACTGAACATGATTCATCATTCATTGTATCATGATTTGTTCTTAACAATACAATAAATTAGTTCATACAATAAGATTTTCTTATTCTTAGACTTATTCCTAAAATTCAAGCTAAGTAATTGTAGGAATTACAACATTAGTGACATTATAAGGGAGAAGCCAGACATTATGATATCTGATATTTTTTTCCTTAATAGCAAAAACATCTCTTAATACTTAATCAGTAGACCACTTTCATGTAATAAACAAGAGAGCAAGTAACACAAATCTATGACATAAAAATATAACATAAATTAGAATTTCACATAAATGATCATTACTTCATGGAGTATCAAATATTATTTCATTGGTCATAAAACAATAAACTTAGTTTTTCCAAATGAGAAACAGTTCATTCACTGCTTACCTTTGTCACTTCATTTACACAACATTCGGTTCAGCCTATTTGATGATTTGGTGCCTGCAACTTGCTTCAGACACTATGCGACATCACATGGTGATCCTAACCCACTCGTGTTTTCTTGGGGATGCACTAATTCAACATCATGCTTCAATTTAGCCTATTCCAGCCATATGATCGTGTGCATCGTTGGTCTTCAGCATGTTCAACATGACTCTGACTTGTAGTAGTTTTCGACATTTCAGCAATGTCCCTCCATCTTGCAACATGTTCAATATGGCATTTTATAGCACCAAAACCATGCATTAGACGATAGTCCCAATCACACTGCAGTTCTACTAGGAAGTTTGCACATTTTACAAGCCAAAGAACTAGGAGGTGCTTCGCTTTGGGTAGCACTGATGCACATTAGCTGTTTTAATGCATATTTACTCAAGATTGCTTGAGCTACTTTAAGCCTTTCTGAAGCAATATTAGCCATGTTGAATTAGCACTGTTATGCATTATGATCTGACAGACTACACCAATACATCATACTTTGGCATTACTACATCGGTACAACATAGCTTCAGCACTGATATACCAGATTGGAGGATCCGTACTGTAGCTTCGGCAATACTGTGTGGACTATACCCGCCTGCACAAACAAAGTATAAAACTGCAATAAAATTGATCTGACTAAAGTTGCACTCTAGGTTAAACTCCCTTTAATACAACAAAATAAAGTAAAACAAGCTCATATCATCGCTTTTTGGATGTGTTTTTAGGTACAAGGAAATTGGTCTAAACTTAAATGAACATAATTGCCTACTAGCTAAATTACCAGTTGCAATATGTAGTTGACACATAATCATTCTTAAGCAATATGTCTTAGCTGTAGATGCCATGAGAAATTGACCTGGAAAACCATGGTTCACATGTTACAAGTAATATGTTATATGGTACCAACACATATATAATCAGTAAATAGATAGGAAAATATTTAGGTAATTCATTAGTTTATTCAGAGAAACATTCATGTGTGTTTGATATAGTGCATATACTTTTGCATGGAAAATTTAATGTACTTTGATCTATTCAAAGAGGTTAATATTTAAAAGTCATCCACCTCTCCTTTGAAATATTTGTTACAAATAAATTTGTATGAAACTTCTCAATCAACAAATAATCAGGATGTACATATTTTGCAATACCTCTTTTATTTCCCACGCCATAAAGATTAATGAACAAGTCATAAAAAACACAACTTACAACCCTATAAAGACATATGAACAAATAAGAAACAACCTTGAACATCATCCTGATAACCCTTCGACACATAACTTTTTAATATATATATATATATATATATATATTAGGAGACAAAAGGCAATAAAAAAATTCAAAAGTCAGGAAGTCTGAAAATGTTTTGCAAAGGAAATTGCATTACAATGGATGATTACATGAAGAAGAAAGGTGATAAATAATTCTTGGGATAATAGTAGATTATAAATGAATTTTTCTATTATTGTTTTTAAATTTTCTTAAATATCAACTAAAACATGTTTACTGTAAAATTTGATATCATCATGTTCCTTCTCTTAAAATCTAATAACTGATATCTAAATGTTTGACTCTTCAGAAAATTGGCAATATCTTTGCATTATGGAGACCTTTGGGGGCCATATGATCATATAGGACTACCTTATTCATAAATTAATGAAAATCTATTAGGCAAAGCACTCTTTTCAATATCTTTAACCAATTGAGAACAATTCAATTATTCTTTGGCAATGATAAGTCATAGGTTGATTATGACAGTGAAGGCTTCCTGCATTAGAGCAAGGATGATTTCACCACCAATTTGAAACTGGCATTTTAAGTGTTTGATTGATGTAGACTACAAAATGTAGTAGGTTTCCAATAAAATTATATGGCATATGGATATAAAACAAATTAGTTCAAATAATTAAAATTAACTAATGTCAAATATATAACATCTCATCGAAACTAATCTAAATTCCGAGTGGCAATCTACTTAACCATCTCAATGATAAGAAAATCTCTGAAACTGCAAGACTGATAAAAATCAACTCTATTTCTCATGAAAAATCTTTAGTTATTTTATTCTTTCTGTTGTGAAACAATGAAGAATCTTTTGGATCACATGTTGTTCAAAGTTTTTTTAATATTATTTCTCATTCAATAATAACGGAAAAATGGGCTGCACCATAACCATTGTGTAATATTATAATTGCAACATAGTGAAATTTGCCAAATGTTAGTTTGCACAATCCTAGACATGCCTCCATACTGCTTTTATAAATATAAATCAGTTTCTTCACACTTACAATCGGATTTAGGTAGATTTCAAAACTTAATAGCCCATAATAAATCTACATGCTACTTAAAAAACATGATTTTTTTAAACAACCAATTTTTATAGAAGTGAGTATTATGGATTTAACAATATCAGAAGAGGAAATTAATTCAAACCAGTTAATTTTATTCAGTATTGATCCATATATTCAACGTAAAACTTTAAATGATTAACTTAAACTCCTACGAATTCAAACCAATTAACTTAATTCAGTATATTGATGGTCCTCAATAAAAACAGTGATTCAAATCTATTTATGAAAATTATATTTACATAATCAATATATTATTCATCTAGGAACACCAACATTTAGTACAAAATCAACCAAAAATGACATAGCTCACATTTTTATCTTTGATTGACAATAAGAAGAAATTAATAACCTGATTTTCTTGAAGAAAAGCGACCAAGAGATAAGTGAAATGAAGCTTTCTTGTCTTTTCGAGGCTGATGGAAGAGAATAGGTTGGAAATTCCACCCTAGAAAACGATGAAGAAGACGTGAAGGATAGGAATTAGAGAAGAAGAGGAACAAGAAAGAAAACTCAGGATTAGGTCGAAATTAGAAGTATTTTGTGTATAATGAAATAAGTGAGAATGTGGCCGCCAAACTAAAAAGGATGAAAATAGAAGAGGGAAAAGAACCGCGCGTAAGCGAATACGTAAAATATACCTAATACAGCGTTCGATTGTTTTATTTTACCAAATAAAATGACAATCCACTGCATCTAACGTAAAAACGCTGTTCATAATTGCAGTCAAATGCAAATTTTATTGTAGTGAATGCAATTTAACACACAAAACAAAAACACAATAAAATCAAACAACAAATAGTTCGAAGAGTAAAAATTAAAATCAAATTAATTCCCTGACAACGACGCCAAAAAGTTGTTTAACCGGCTAATTTCCTATCGGATTAGAAAACTGCCGATCAAATTTTAATTAAAAATAACTGCAAGCGCCCGGCGTACAATATTAGTACGTGGCGAGTACGGGTCGATCCGCGGAGAATTGTATTGATTTTAAAATTTCTACTCAATCAAATTAAACCAAGATTTGAAGTTGTGTTAAGCTAAAAATTTATGAAAACTAACAAAAACTAAAAGTGGATAAAAATATGAGAGTAGAAGGAAATTTAGAGATAATTTCCTTCTCATGATCACATAAATAAAAAAATGAGATTATGATCTCTCTTTTGATCATTAGTGAATTTAGTTGATATGTTTATTATAAGTATGGCCTATTATGCTATTAATTATCCCAACATAAACCATTAAACTTTAACATACCTACTAAACCACTTGTTAACTCTCATGAAAATGTCATCGAACTTAAAAATAAAATCTATTCTAAGCATGATCTATTCACTATTGATTAGTAATATGGACCATTAAATTTTTATTTTACAATTCACTTCATTACCATAATCATATGTAGATGAAGAGGTAATTTGTGTTTATGTTTGTTTAAGCATAGCCTATTTGGTGTCAACAACATAAGTTATCAAATTCAAAGTTAAAATAACAAAATATTTACCACATCAAAACTTCCATTAAGCACAAAAAGAGATCAAATGAAATTACTATGTTGAATTTACATGATTAAGAGAGCTTCATTACCTCCAAATTGAAGGGGTTTAGCTTCTCATATTTGTTATCATGTCAACAAATGTAAATTGCAACATAGAACAAAAATAAGAGGAAAAAGAGAGCTAACTTATTTTGCATGAAATAAAACTACTCTACTTGCAAGAAATAAAACTATACTAATTGCATAAAATAGAACAAGAATTAAAAGAGCATGAAATTAAATTGCTTAAAAAGAAAATTACATGAAAGAAGGCTAAGAAGCCATTAAAAAGAAAAGAGAGTTTTTGTTTATTTTTGAGCCTAAAACTAAACTAACTAAAGAGGAGGCTAAGAGCTCATTACATGAAACATAAGGTGTATTTATACATGTTTTGAAACCCTAATCATATTTTTGGGGACTAACCAGATTGCCCTTGAGGAAGTGTGGCCACCAATTAATCATTAGCATGAACATAATCCTCCATTTAAATGTGCGTGTAGCTTTAATCATATGCATTAGCTCTTAATAGGGGATCATGGTATGTGGATAGGTGGTGTCCTCCATGATGTATGAAATGAATTATTTCCATCTTCATTTGTTTCATTCTCTTGTGCATGGATAAATACATGAAGACTTCTTCTATTTTCCATTCAATTTTCCCACAAATAAAAATAAAATGCCTAGTAAATATTCTCAAAATTAATATATGTACAAAAATGACCATTTTCCTCCATATGAAGATGAATAAATGATGATTTAATGACATTTGAAAATTTTGTTTAAACATTTTAAAATATCCTATACGCTCATTTATTTAACTAAATTATATTAAATATGAAAGTAAAAATATGCACATTTACATGCACATCATACACGGATGATGCATCTAATGAATAGTATTTCGGTATTGGAGTTGTACTTGTCACTCCCAGGGAACAGTCGATCTGTTACTCCTTGAAACTTGACCTTTCGGCAAAAAACAATGAAGCTGAATATGAGGCCTTAATTGCAGGACTCAAGATTGCCAAAGAGCTGGGAATAAAGACTGTACACATTTTCTACGACTCTCAACTGGTGGTCTGCCAAGTTCGAAAAGAGTTTCAAGATAAAGGAGTGAAACTAGCTCCTTATCTAAACTGGGTCCTTGAGCTACTTAGCGATATCGAACATTATACGATCACCTATATTCCCAAAGAGGAAAATGAGAGGCTGACTCACTGGCTATGTTAGCTAGTTCCGGAGATACACAGCTCATGGGTTTGGTTCTAGGGGAAGTACTTTTGGCTCCAAGCATCGACCAGATGGATGTCGATTGGATCTTATAGACTGAACCCGAAAGGGAGTCGTGGATGACTCCAATAAAGGGTTATTTGCAAAGAGGAATCCTTTCAAAGAGAAGGAATAAACGATGAAAGCTCCTTCGACAAGCTTCGAGATACATCATGCAAGAAGGGGTACTTTACAGAAAAGGTTTCTCTATCTCCATGCTTCGGGTATCGCTCAGGACGAGGCCAAGTGAGTCCTAAAAGAAGTTCATGAAGGGGCCTGTGGCAACCACACTGGGGCAAACCATAGCGAAGAAGATCCTTCGTTATGTATATTTCTAGCCAACTATCAACCGAGACACAGTTGATTACCCTCGAAAGTGTGATAAGTGCCAGAGATTTGCTAAAATTCCCAAAGCCCCACCGACGAAGATTACTCAAATGGTTAATCCTTAGCCGTTTGCAGTTTGAGGAGTTGATATCATCGGTGTGTCGTCGATATCTAAAGGTGATGCAAAATACGCCATCATCATAGTTGATTACTTCACTAAATGGGATGAATCAGAGCCTTTAGCCATGATCGCTACAAAGAAAGTAATCGAATTTGGTATCCGTAATATCACCTGTCGTTTTGGAGTTACACAAGCAATCATTACCAATATTGGGACCCAATTCGACAATACCGAATTCAAAGATTTTTGCCGCAAACATCACATAGAGAAGAGATTTGCTGCAGTGGCACACCCCCAGGCGAATGGACATGTTGAGCTGTAAACAAGATTATCAAGTCCATTCTTAAAAAGCTGTTAGAAAAGGCCAAGGAAAAATGGGTTGATGAACTTCCATTAGTAGTGTGGGCTTATCGAACAACCCATAAGTCAGCGGGTGGCCACTCCTTATTTGCCTAGCCTATGGATCATAGGCTATGATTCCGGTTAAACTGGAAGTACCTTCTCATCGAGTTATTCACTATAATCCATGGACTAATGAGAAACTCCTCACAACAAACAGAATAGGCTTTTCCCAATGGTTATAACTGTTACAAATGAAACTTGTAACGTTTATAACCGTTACAAGTAGGTACGTGACAAATTTTGTAACATTTTTCCCACCGGTTATAACCGTTGGAAATTGGGATTTTCCCAACGGTTATAACCATTGGGAAAGTTATCCATTCCTGACGGTTATAACCGTTGGGAAAGTATCCACTCCCGACGGTTATAACCGTTGGGATAATCCCACTTCCCAACGGTTATAACTGTTGAAGAAACCCCTTCCCAAAGATTAATTAGTCAGTTCCTAACAGTTATAACCTTGGGCAATCTCAAGGTTACCAACAGTTATAAATGTTAGCAATTGAAAGATTACAAATATTAATTTAAAATACCAAGATAAATGTTATGGGTCGATGTTGTATTACATCATCCACTAAATATGCATATAATTAAACAAAAATAATGATTAAAAACATATCCATAGTCAACACATTATATAATTAGACAAAAGATATGTTTACACCAAGTTGTATACATGAAATAACGAGGTAATTTCATAATATTTTGGTTTTGAAGTGAACAATACCAGATTATACATTGTTTCATGTTTCCAAACACAATAACTAAATGTAACCTCAAAAAGAAATATGAAAAAGCGATCTTTTGTTTCAAGACCTGCTCCCACCACTGTGCTAGCTGTAGACTTGCACCCACCACTGTGCTAGCTGTAGAAACTCGATCACCCTATGTTTTATTTGGAGCAAAAGATTACATAATAGTACCTGAACAATTATTAGTTACATACAATCATATTTCGAATATCTTATATAATCATATGCAAATACAATGAAGTAGTACCTGAACAAAATATCACATGTAATTTATTTTTTTTAAACCAATGTCAAGGAGCTTTCTCCTCTACCAACACACAAAGAGACCAATATTACCTTGGTCTGCCAGAAATAAAAAAACTAATGTGCTTTTGTTACAAGTGTGGTAAAAACATAGGGGATGAATTAGTAATAATAAGGAAAAAATAATTTTAATGAATGAACTTACATTCTTTAAATTTGTGTTAGTTTCAGTTCATGTTCTTATAAAGACCGCTACCTTTACTATTTTTCATATCTACCATGACCAGTAAAAATGATTTCAAAAAATATAGGGATATCCGTAGTTATATAATAATTATTTTGTTCGGTTTATAAATGAGCATTGCTCGGTTTATAAACTGAGTATTGCACGGTTTATAAATGGAGCTCGATTTTAAAAACTGAGCAAGTGCGCTTAGTTTAGAAAACTGACCAATGCTCAGTTTATAACTGAGTGCCATTGTTCAGTTTTAAAACGGAGCAATGCAAAGCAACGCTCAAGTTTTAAAATTGAGATCCATTGCCCAGCTTTAAAACTGAGCATCATGCTCATTTTTAAAGCTGTGCATGGGCAATGCTCAATTTAAAAACTGAGCGCCAGCACCGCTAAAACTGAGCATGAGTAATGCTCAGGTTTTAAAACTAAGCAATGGCACTGGCACTCGGTTTTAAAACTGAGAATCATGCTCATGTTTCAAAAACTGAGATCCATTGCTCATTTTTAAAACTTAGCACCATGCTTGGTTTTAAAACTGAGAGCCATGCTCTCTTAACTGTCAATTCTAATACTGAAACCTAACGCCTTCTTGCTCAACGTCAAAACTTATCTTCCAACTACAACAGACATGACAAACCCCATCCATAAATATTAATTATTTTTTAAAGTAGGAAGGTAATGGGGAAACCATTCATAAACATTAAATTCTACTTATATGTTACTATAGATAGTTAAAAAATGCTAGAAACCTATATGGGAGGAATTAAGTGGTTAAATTTTATGAACACAACATGAAGTTATGAAGTTAATCAAGTTTATCATTTGATGAGAAATGGGTTGATATAGCTAATATATTAAAGGCGCTAATATTGGCAGCAGATCAATATTGCAGCAGGCAATAAAGGAAAAAATAATTAAGGTTGTCATATGGAATGTATATGCCACCATTGAAGAATATGCTAAGAAGGGGTATATTCATAACGCAAGAAAATGTTTCAAACTAATTAGCAAAATGAGTGGACAGTAACAATTGGAATGAAATATACCAAGCTCAAGGCATACCAAACGATAACAATTAATTGAAGTAACATGACATGTAATATGATATGGATACATGATATTACTAACCAAAAAGGTAACCTAACATGTATAAACTAAGAGAATGGTCGTTCCAAAGTTGTACAATTGTCAGATTAATCATATATTCTAATGCCTTTATAATTACTTCAAAAATCTTATATTTTGATTTGCAATCTTAAAGTTATGGAGCTCTACTGTTATACATGTAAATTTGGAAATTGCTTTAACGAGAAATATCACAAATTGAATGGAACTGTTTGAATAATGCTTGAAGTAAGCATGATATAAAATTATAAAATTGGATCCTCAAAATAATATTTGAAATTAGCATACTATCCAAAGACACACATACACTATCTGTATTTCAAGTTTAGCATTTTTACAGAGCATGATATCTCAAAATCAACTTATTATAATCAAATAAAGTAACATAAAATACAATATGATATGGATACATCATACATGACCCAATATAGTTTTCTTATCCTTTAATCAATGAAAATTGCTTAGAGCTTAAAGCACGTTTGAAATAAAAAGAAACATGCAAAAGGTTATTTCAGTTGGGGATCAAAAATAAGAAAGAAGACCTGCCAAAAATTAGATTAAACTTCAACAGATTGATCAATTTAAATTGACTTAATTAAGTAATCAAATTATTGAGATGAGCAATTAAATATGGATTATGCATATAATAAATGAAATAAAAGTAAAAAAAATACAAATTTGACAAAATTGAGAAAGCATATTAATTTCAGAATGAAATTCTAATTCAAGAGATTTAATACAAAAATAGAAGGGATAAATGCTTATTGTTATGGAAATATTTTCTCTTATTTATCTATACGTATATTATATGAGATGTAAATGGCTTTTGTTTGTATTTACTGTTATTTGAATCTTTTTTATTAATTTTAATATACTGCATTTCCAATTCATTTGAATGTATATAATTTATATCCAATCATAGCCAATAAATCGTACATATTGTGTTAGCAGAACAGTAAACGTAGTCTCTACACAGACATAACTGAGAGTATCACTATATAATAATGAGAGTAAAATGAAATTAGACGTATCTAGCATATGTAAATGAGGCAGCGATTCAACCACGAGTTGGGAAAAGTAACGTCAGAATGTAATAAATGAATTATACGACTGTTAAAAGTTAAAAACACATTAATGAGAGTAATAAATGAATAATAATTACACACGTAATGAATAACTATCCAAATGCAAAACTTCTATAGTACGCTACCAACAGACTAAGAATAAGAGTTAGACACAATACTACAGTAACTTATTTATTTATTTATTTTTTCTGGTTACCTTTAATACCAATATAGTAATAAAATAGATGGTGCAATTATCATGCGGCTTCTTTCTGTATGTATTTATTATTAGAAGTTGGCAGATGGGTTTTCCTTTCTGGCACTTGCAGTTCATATTAAGCAGCATACAATTTTACACGTTTTGGTTTCAAGTTGGACATAGATTTCCTATATAATGAAGACATGTACTTCGCAAAATTATGTTGCAAGGTAAAATTGTTAAAACATATAAATATATGGTTAAGGAATCTCTACCTTTTTTTTGTTAGCCTTTTGTATTTTCATTTACAAAACAAATTATAATAGGTTAACAAATATTAATACACAGAAGGGCTAAAAAATATTCTATAACCAAAACTGGCAATAGCAAGACTAAGTAATGCATGGAGCAAAGCAAACACCAACAATACATTTTACATTTTTTAGAGTGAAATCCATATATACTGATGAAATCCTTTCTTTACATTAGATAAATTTCACTTTACTTTTATCCAAAACATCATATACTATGTTGTTAGATCGGGTTTATATTTCTGATGATTCAGCAAAACAATCCTTTCATAACATAAGCTTTCAAAATAGTCTATATTATTTACTTATTTTCTCAAAAGGTAAAAAGTAAACTTCAAACAATTTTATATCAACCGATTCTGAAAAGATCGTGCAAGGAGTAAACCGCATGAATTTGATGTGATAACGACGTTAGTTATGTATTTGCTGTCTACTTTTGAACCAACTGATGTCTTTCATGCTTTCAGTCTCAACCTCTCTTTATCTTTTATTTATCTCTTCCGTTGAGTCCAAGCAATTTTGTTATATAGATTATATAGAGTTTGATCATTCCTTAAACCTTTGTATTAAGCATGGGTTTGTACTAGTCTATTTCATATCTGAAATCAGGCCAGTAAAATTTATATCCAAGGCAAACTTAAAAAATGAGCTTTAAATCAATGTACATAAAAGGCATTAATTGTATACTTAATTATCATATTCATAATAGCTAGCAAGCCTGCTTAAAATGAAAACACCAGTAAAATACGCAATGTGAAATAGTAAAACTGAAACTAAAACATCAGCTAAACATGGTTCTTAATGCTAATTTACTTGCAACTTATTGCAACAAAAGATCCATGAAAAGAAACTGAGATAATAATTAATTTATGATAGTACTTTCACTAATAGTATGATACTCAGTCCATGCAATTATCGATTATAAGATATTCCAAGGTTACCTTCTTATTTTCCATTCTTCTTGTATAATGTGCCTGCAATCAAAACATATTCAAGTGTTAATAAAAATGAGAAAATTATCAAAAAAAACCCAAACCCTACCGTACACTTATCCTATATAACGTGTGAATCAAAAGCAAATAAAAAAAATAACAATGAACCTTTATAAGCTGGCCCTTTATAGCTTCGGGCCCATATCCAATATTCTCATCACAAAAAGCAAGCCCTGAATCACTAGTCACAAATGAACACAGAGTGGTTGTTGATTCTTCAGCTGCAAGTGATGGAAATTGACTGAAAATTGAAGTGAAACATAGACTAAAAACTAAAGCGAAAACTGAATTGAAAACCGAAGTGAGCAAACTTATTAAAACATCTAATGCACGATAACGTACATTTATTAAAGCAAATGCACTTTTTAAGTTAAGCTATAATCGCATGAAAGGCTACTATATTGATATTATCGCTACCATACGCAAATTCCATTTTATAATCATCAAAAGGCAAAAGATTTGAATCCATTCTCAAATGGTTTCGTTCCAAATTATATGCACAACTATTAAGACTCGACCTTAGTGAATAGGATAAACATGGTGCACTATATATAAAATATTATGGCTGTTATGGTAATAGTAAATTTACCATTACCATACCATTACCAGCCAATCGGTTACCATTTTCGAGTGAAATCGGTATACCAATTTAATCGGTATAGTAACGGTAAATTTACCATTTTTTACGGTAAATCATCGGTAACATTTCTTCAATACTAGCGGTAACGGTAATTTTACCAGTCAATTTATAATATATGTATATTCATGTAACGTGCTTTATTATAAGCATTTAGAACCAAGAAAATGATTAAATTTAGTTTATTAATCAGTTGAAATAATTTTAAATACACTTCACTTCTTTCTCATTTATGTCTTTTATTAAGTAACACTATAAATTGTATAATGAAGCACCGTTATGGTGTGAATATGTGTTATGTTATTAACCTTTTTTAGACAAACGGTAATTTACCGTTACCATTGTAACGGTTACCAGATTATCGGTATACCAGTCTTCGGTATACCAGTCTATCGGTAACGGTAAGCAATTTTCGCTTACCAGTAAAAATGGTACGGTAATGGTATTTGTAAAATGGTAACGGTAACCATTACCATAACAGCCCTATAAAATATAATGAATGAAATCAGAATTTGTCAATATCTACCAAAATAGAACACCAATCCTGTGATATTAAGACTCAACCTTACTGAATAGAATCACTGTTCACATTTTAACTCTATAGCAAAGCATAAATCAGTATGGACAAAATAAGTTAAAGCAACAGGTATTGGAGATATTTCATATGAAATGGACGGTCCAGATCTTACGTCTGGTCGGCATATATTTCATTTGATCTATAGTCAGTATCATATTAACAATAATCTAAAATTTCATAATTTAAAAATCACTATCAACTTAAAGCTTTTAAACTTAAAATTTGATTTAAATTCTAACTTAAATCTTTAATGCATTAAACTTTTCACTTAAAATTTAATTAAAATTTAAGATTTAAACTTTAAATTCAATTAAAAATCCAAACTTTAAAACTATAAACTTTAAATCAATTTAAAATTTTAACTTAAAATTCAAAATATTAAGCTTAAAATTAAAATTCAATTAGAATTAACACTTAAAATTTTACAACTGAAAATTAAAGCTTAAAACTTTGAACTCTAACTTAAAATTAAAATTCAAATTAAAAATTAAAGCTTTAAATTCAATTTTACTTAAATTTTAAAACATTAATTTTAAACATAAAATTTAATTGAAATTAAGACTGAAAACTTTAAATTCAATTTAAAATTTAAACTTAAAACTCTAAACATAAAACTCAATTTAAAATTAAAACTTAAAATTCAATTAATTTAACATAAAACTTTAAACTTAAAATTCAATTAAAATAATGATTTAAACTTTAAATTCAATTTAAAATTATGACTTTAAATTCAATTTAAACAGGGAAATGTTTCTCTAACAAGAAGAAATTTTCAAATCCTTACTAGTTCTAATGGATATTCTCTAAGATGATAATAAATGAAATTTGAACGTTTTTTAATGGTTAAATGAGAACAGATTTTACTAACCTAGGACATTGCCAGACATTTAATACAAGAAAATAAAATTTACCAATTTGGATTTACCTTTGATGGCATGTATAAAGCAAATATAATACCACGGTCTGCAATCTACAACAGTTGGAGAGGGCTCTATCCAATATTGATGAAAGTATGCAACACAAGAATCTATCCTAGGCTCAGGCTGCAAATAATAGTATTATTACACACCAACAACATATTAATAGTACATAATAACAACGGGTCCTACACAACTCTACTAAAAATAGAATGTGCCCACTAGTAGAAATTAAATTGCTTGGGTGAAATTTTATATGCAGGCATTAATACAAATCATAATCAAAATTTTCATTTGGCATATATGATATGAAGTATCAATAAAACATATTAGGATTTCAAGGATTTGAAAGATTTTAACCATATGCAATTTGTACATAATCCAACGACCATGTGAAATTCATCTGGGAACCTAAACAACATTGCAAGTACTGCCATAATAGTACAATTCTCTCACTTTAATATGTATTATGATATTTTTAGTACTTGTAAATAGAGTTCATATAATAGTGTGCCTATATAGTCATAGTATATGTAACTGATAACTTGATTCAAATATTGGAATTTGTCCCAGCAGCGACTATTGGTACATTCTGCATATTAAAATACACACACATATTTCAAATCCATTTCTTTTGTAAGTTTATTAAATAAGTAACTTTATATTGTTTAATTCATAGATAAGTGACTTTGCATGGACTTACGTCCATGCAAAAATAAGAATTTAAAGTAAATAATATAAACCGAGGGGTATGTAGTGAGGATATATAAAAAACTAATAATTCTGGAAATGGTGCCATAATGGTTTATAACAAACATAATAGAAGTTTATTTGTCCATATGTAACAAAATATGTAACATTGCTGTTATTGCAGGCTATTTGGGTTTGGTGCTTATAAAGCCACCTGTACTGCTATTTTTTGGAGCTTCATTTTACAACATATAACTTTGCTTGGTAAATAAGAATAAACCAAAGCGATTGTTTTTTAGTTTGTCAATAAGAAATTTTTTTCCTCGTTCATCATTTCCCACTATGCGATTTACGTTTCAGTCGACAGATTATCAACAGTTGATAGATTTGCAATTCAAAAATGATAGCATTGTTGAACAACATATATAGGATAAGAAAATTTTAATGGATAATAAAATATTGTATAGTTATAGCTGTGTAACTATTAAACAAAAGATCTGTAATGGGTGTTTTAATATAAAATAGAGGAGGGTAAGATGAAAAGGGAAAAGGTTTAATATGAATCAGGTGTTAGACCTCGATCATTTTGGTCAAAGTTAGTCACCTTATACCTACATTAAATATTAAATACAAAATCATGAGGGAAAAAAAAACTTTTGTTCCATTCTAAACGCTCTTACAATAAACAGATAAATGAACCACTAACTGGTTTAGAAAAATCAAACACTTCCAAAGCCTTGCAACAAATGGATACACAAACAATTAACTACCACTACGAAATCGAAGAAACAAAGAGAATTACATAAGCTCAGTCCAAGGTTTCTTGCTTCTAAACAAACTATGAGAGGCCATGTATCTAAATACTGCAAATTACATTTGACTTCTTACTTTATCAACACCATCTAAGGATCCCACTAAATATGAGACAATATTGTAATGATAAAATGCATATAGAACCACAGTTTGGTGGCCAAATGGCTTAATTATTTTACACATACTCATTGTTATTCTAGTTCTGCAATTATTGCCCAATATACAGATGTAACTTGTAAGTCATGATAATTCTTCACTATACAGTGTTAATGCTTTTGAACTAGCAGTTGACCATTTGGATAATAATTATAGTACAATTGAATATATAAGGAACTTTCAGCTGAGTACCGACTGTAGAAGTTCTAAGATGGATTTAGCATTCAGCCTCAATTATAGATTGGCAAGAACATAACTGATAAGACCACCCATCTTTTTGTTTAAGAAAAGTAAAGATATAAGCATAGACTGACACTTCATTACATCACAAGTGCAACAAATAATAAACCATGTGATGAACTAGGAATATATATTTTTGTGTATAAACAGCATAGAAGCAACTGATTTTGATATAACACATGCATAATCAGTTGGCACGGTCTATATTAGGCAACTGATTTTAAAATAAAGTAGTCAGATTTCAAGAAAGGCATGGTTAAAAGCCTGAAATTTTCAAGTGAGTTTAATACATTTTCTTCACACAAATGGCGTTGTATTCTATAACAATCACGGAAAAGAACGAATTGGGAACATATACTATTATCGCACCTCTCTCTTCAAACTAATATTCCTAGTCTCTTATTCCAATTCGATGGTTTAACTCAGAAACAATAGGCGAATGCACAATATACCTAATTTCAGAAAATAAATTAACATTGAATTAATTACCTGATTTGAATTTGAAAATTAGTTTGCAATCGATTACCAAAATAGAACGCAACCCTAATCTTCCTTCATCTAAGTCAGATTGGTAGAAAAAAGGGCGGAGGCGGTGGTAGCCAACGGAGGCGGAGGCGGAGGCAGACAGCGGACGCGGTGGTACAACAAAGAGGCAATAACCCTAGAATGAACGAAAGAGGAAAAACGTGAAAGGAAGAAATGTTAAACGTGAGAAATGGGATAAGTAATAACATAAGATAAAATTACGATCCTATCCATATTGTTTTTAATTATTTATGATATTACCAAATTTAGTAACGGTTATAACCATGATAAATGGTCGTAATGAAAATAACTGTTAGAAATTTATAAAGGTTATTACCGTTACAAATTGAAAGTGGAAAAATGTTAGAAAATAGGCTGATTGGTGTAGTGCCTCCTTGAATCTCGTGATATGATTAATGAGAAGCGCGATGCAGCTGAGTTGAGGGCAGCTGCGCACCGACACCAAGTTGCACGATATTACAACACTAAGGTCAGGAATCGAACCTTCGAAATTGGTGACTTGGTTCTCAAACGAATCTTACCAGGCCTTGAGAACTTGAGCCCGACTTGGGAAGGTCCATATGCAATAGAGGAAAAGCTTGGAGATGGAACTTTCAAGCTTGCGATGATAGACGAGATTTCACTCCCGAGGGCATGGAATAGCGAGCAACTACGATGCTATTTCACTTAGAAATAAATTGATAAAGGCCATGCAATAAGACAGAACCTGTCATTTCCCATCTTTTATGGAATAAAATGGATTTTCGAATCCAAGACTCTGTCTTTTCATCACTTCAGAGTTGTGACTTGACCGACTCAAATGAATATGCATGTGAGTAATGCAAGTGTGCAGGTACCCAGAGATAGGTGCCAACCAAAACTTTTACAGTTCATGATCAAACCCTTGAAGTTCTTCTCGATATGCAGAGATGGATACTGGCCAACTCTTGTCCTCGAATTGGAGATAGTAGTATAAACTCAAACCAGATATGACATGACTGTCTGTACACTAATTCTCGCCCTTGATGTGGAGGCAGGAGTATAAACCTAAAATGAACGTGACATGAACATTCATTCGCTAACTCTTACCTTTGATGAGGGGGCATGAATATAAATCAAAATGAATGTGCTACGACTATTCACTCCCCAACTCTTGTCCATGGATTGAGGGCATGAGTATAAACCAGAATGGACATGATAAGACCATCCAATCCTCAGCATTTTGCTCGAAGTAGGCAAAATGAAAGGTACACACCCGGCGTAAGGTGGGATCTTACCTATGAACTTTGAATCGATGTCCGGAGTTAGGCGCGATGGGAAATAAACATCCTAGATGAGGATGTATGGATGACCATCTTAAGTAGTTAATTTAAACTAGTGCCCAAAGTTCGGCGATCGAATACTGTTATCCTGGGAAAGGATATCCGGACCGTCGTTCTACGTGGTAAACCTTAACTAATGCCCATAGTCTGGCACTTCAACAGTTACTTTACATTCACGAAAATGATGAAAGGCCGATAAATTACATAAAGAGCTAAGGATTTAGCCCAATAATAATCACTAAAAGGAATGGATCACAAGTACATTGAATGGAAAGTGCATTTCTAAAACATCTCAGGAAAATTCACATAAAGATTTGACAAAACAAAAGTCTCTATTATTAACATTCAAAATGAAACTTGGAAAGCTAAGTACAAGTTTATTTACGCCTAAACATAAAGAAAAAGGAGGGCCGAACTCGCACAAAGCCGTCCAAGAAACCAAAATGGACTACTACTATTATTGCAACAAAAAAGTAAGTCTATCTACACAAAACAAACCTACAACTACTTCTTTGGCTTCTGCTTCCTCTTCTTAGTGCTAGGGAAACGTCACTCGAGCTTTCACCCTTTCTTTCCTTCCTCTTCCTCTGCTTCTTCTTCCTTTCTAAGGAGTGCTCTGTGATGATCCAGCAGGCAAGCTTTAAGCATTCCTAGGTTGAGGAAGGGAAGCTGGAGTACTTTGCAAAGATCCCACATGTGTGCTTTAAGCACTACTAGGCAGAGGAATATTGATCAAAGCAAAGATAGTATGCTCAAGGAAATGGATAAAGGAGGAGGATGACCTCTAACTTCTCCTACTTAAGCACTGTAGCAAGAAGAATTTGCTTCTCAATCTTCTTTAACTTGACCTCTTTAGTAAGGCCAAGTTCCCGCTCAAGATCGCTCTTGGTGGGACCCGACAGGAGATTAGATACTTTAGTTATGACAACATCATCATCGGCCTGAGCACCCTGAGTTTCACTTGTCCCCTAATCCCATAAAGCATCAATCATTCACTTATCAAGACCGGGGATTTCTTCAACCGGGATGGTTGGAATCATTGTAGAAGTTGTAACGATTACTGATTCCGTTGCAGACGCTTGTTGTCCTGGCTGAGAGTCCTTATCAACAAAAGGAGCCATCTGGGGTTGACCTGAAACTTGAGAGATATAAAAAGACAGATTAGTGACGTCGATCGATGACATGTTATGGTTACTGGAAAATTGCATACTTTATCCGTAACATAAATTTATGCCGATTGATTCCTATTTAAGTGTTATGTCTATTATTCACGACTAATTCTGAGAACCTAGCCTACATATTGAGGTGGAAAGTTTGATATTAGCTACTGATGGAGAAGATGGTGAATGTAACAGGATTATCTTGGAAGATGAAACTTGGGATATGAAATATCTATACTCTCCTGATTATGAGAACTTTGTGCCTAACCTGGTTGTTCTTTTTTATGGGTTCTCTTATGTTATGGGCCTACTGATAATAATAGTAGTGATGACGAGGACTAGTGTTCCTTGTCTAGGTGCTTCTGCCTATCTCTTGTACTTTTCTTTTTCTTATTTGTTCTGGCGTTTTATGTCGAACGCCTATTTATAAAAGTTATTAATAAAAGTTGACAGTCCACTGTAAAGCCGGCTTGCCTTGCTAAAAATATATTATTCACGACTAATCTGTTCAATCCTATATGTGCACACGATATGCCTAACCTCCTCTGAAGTATAACTTTGGATAAATTTATATATATACATATATATATATATATATCTGTGTGTGTGTGTGCCTATATACATATATATTTAAAACTATACTACCCAAAAACCCAGCCACTTAATACTTCTTGAATAGGGAGGAGGCAGACCCAATGGCCATTTAATACATCAGTACCTAAAGCAGGCCTCCCTCAACATAAATGCTACTCAATCGATCCTAGCTACAAAGACCGATGACACCTAAATATGACTTTATAATATAATTGTTGTATTACTAACGCATATCAACTATGTCCTACACGAAATGCCTCCAATTGTAAGCCCGAAAGCTCTTCCAGTCCAACTCTACCACTTACCCGCAAGTGTAGGCCAAAGGCCTTTCCCAGTGCACGCAACTACCATCAATCATGTCTTAAAATGTGAGAGAAAGTACCCAAGCCACTTAATGCCTCTTTGATGGGAATTAGGAAAACTCTGACCATTTGATATCTATATCCTAGGCATGTCACTATCATTTAATACATAACCCAAAGTGGACCCCTCTCTAGTAATCCCTAACTGACATCACAAGGAATATCATCAGGCCACTTAATACTTCTTTATAGGGAAAGGTGGACCCTACTATACCTACTTAATACCTCGACCCCGAAGCAGACCCCTCCTAAGATTTCCCACTATCTTGCCTAAACGATAACTCTGACCATTTAATGCTTCTTAGGTAGGAAGGAGACAAACCCTAGAATAGCTACTTAATACCTTCGACCCAGAAGTGGGTCCTACGCACATCCTTTCCCCACGAGCCCTATGGTTGGAGATGTCCCACATATACTTACACAACTGCTGGTAGCCTTTAGGTGAAAGGTATACTTCTATTGTGTAACTCTACTGACCTAACATCATAACCTATTAAACCAAACCAATCACCCAAAGCCTAAATGTTGAGCTCGGTCCATTAATTCACGCTTGTCATAAACGTATAACTGAAGCAATATAATTTCCTACTATGAAAATTATATTGCCTCCTACATGTATTTAATAGTATTAACACTTACCTGTTTGTTGCGTAATTATTCCTATTTTATATGCTTATTCCCTATTTTCCTCGTTTCCTTCTTATATCTAGTAAATGTCAATTGTTCATAATAATTTGTCATTAATGTCAAAATTAGACAGTCTCTAATGACATTTATTTACCCGTTTCATATAATGCCTATTCAATTTCCCCATAAATACCATATTAAATTCTCTAATCAGTCCCCATTTAATTCCTTTAACTCTCTATTAGCTATAAATTTATTGCCCATTAAATTTGTAGTTATTGTCCATAAATTTTGGAATTAGTATTCCTTCCTTTTTCAACCTCCCAGACTTATAATTGCTATGCTTTTAGTAACTAAACATCCTAATTATAACTAATGGGAATATCGACGTATATTATGCTATAAATATATTTTTTATATTTAATCGGTAAGCGCACTTATACATATGTATATAAACACACACACACATATATATTTCTATTACAAACACATTAATTCATATACTTAAGAATTCCAGAACATTAATTTCCACATTTTAATTTATTAGAGCTATCCTTTCCAAAAAGGATTACCATTATAATTTTTCATAAATTACCTAAAAATGAGACTTTTACTTCGTTTGAAATTACAAGGAATTTTCTCTTTTCTTTTATTGAAATAGACAGTGCAAACTACGGAGAAGAATATCCATACTTTATACATCTCTTTCCATTTTGGTATATTCCTTATTATTTCAAACAACGCACTTTTTATACATTTGTAGAATTAGATAATTTATGGAAATTACACGGAAATTAAATTATACCCCACTTCCAGTAAATTAAAACATAGAAATTCACATTCTCAGTCAACTACAACAACCTAATTTACAATCCAATTATAAATCTGGAATAAACTTTATAAGTTTACAAACATTCTACGATAATATATATTCGAACTGATTTCAAATTTCCAGATTAGGTTGTACATACTATTCCAATTTCCTAACTTACAGAGTATGTAGGAAGGGTTTAAACTAAATATGCTTGTTTAAGCCTACAACTCAATAGATATATATTTCAATGTTAGAAATAAATTATATAATTTTCCACTCACCTTTCAAGCTTTTCAAATCTCCTAAATCTAAATCCATTCCTTCACTTGATTTCTTTTCCTTTCCAATCCAAAAAATATGTATATTAAGGTATATACATACTATTAGAATTACATATCTAAAAAGAGATTTGAGGTTAAGGGGAATATAGATTTATAATTATGAAGTTTACTTTTTTACACGGTATTGATTCGCTCCTTCTCTTTTTCTTTTTTCTTTTCTTCCCTCCTTTAATTATAAATAATATTTTTTAATTAAAAGAAATAGTAGAGAAGGAAAATGGCTGAGTTTCGCTGCTTGGATCAGAAAATATAAGAAGAGAAGATAGCGGTTAGGCCTATATTTATAGATACTTGAATCGGTTGTATCTGTTAGATCAAAATACTTAAATCCGGCCCGTTTGGCTAAGGTTCAAACCCTAGTTGCCCCCTAACCAGTTGACTACCACCGTATAAGCGGTCAACCGGCCCAAGAAAGAGGGTTGACTGGTGGGGTCTCGCATTTATTATATTTTTTTTGCTTTTTTAATTACTTTCGTTCTGGAAACTATAAACGCTAATAACTTCTTCGTTTGAGTTCCAATCGCGAAACTCCAAATATGAAAGTTGCTTAGAAAATCATCATGAACACACTGATGCAAGTTTCATGGCCAAATTTCGAAGTTTGCTCAAATTCCATTTTTGGACCCTAATTTATTTTTTATTAATTATCTTTAAATTTATGGGGTGTTACATATGTTCTATCACAAATTGATATGGCAGTTTTGTAATTAACTTGAAAACAGTTTTATTACCGTTCAAAGTAATTATGTTGCACCAAACTTGTTATATGTTGAACTATCATCGATCAATCTGAAATTTTACAGTTTTTGATTTTAGAAATTGTTAACTACTTTCTTAATTAATTAGTTAATCATCTTTTTGTAATTAACCCTTCCATTTGCTAAATTATTCATATAAATTGAAAAATTAATGGGATAAATTCCATAAACATAAATTCACCAAAAATCCATCTTACTTTAGCTCATATAAAAATTTCAAGTCGAAATAATTATTTCGATATTTTTAATAATTAATTTTCCCAAAATTAAGGCTTTTTATCAACTTAGAAAATTCAAAATAATTCTATACAATTTTCATAAATTATGAAATAAAAAACCCACCTGTATTTTATAATTATAAACATCATTCTAAATTTTTGTAACATATAAAGAAGACTAGTACATGTTTTACCCTAAAACATGACTAATTTTATAATGATTTAACTCATTAATCAAAACCAAAGCATATCTATCACCAAAATATAGTTTAGAAATTTTTCAATAATTCATTCAATAATGAATCTTAACTCGAACGTGTTTAGAATTTTTATAAGAAATTTTTTACTCGCCTTAGTTTAGAAGCTCTGAAAAGCTTTACTAAATCTTCTCTTCTCTTTTGGAAATGAAAGATTGGATCTTTGATTTGATTTCTCTCTTCCTCTTCTAGAATGGTGGCGGGCCTTGTCTTGTTTTAAGGGTTTTGTTTGGGTTTTTTATTGAAAATGAAATAAGGTAGAATGAGAATAATATGATTAAGACATGTATGTTAGTGATTTTGGCTTAGGCTAATATCCCTCCTTAACTAATCTCACTAATATATTTCCCTTAGTACAAGATCCTTCTCATACAAAAATTCAAGTATATTTATTCTCATTAATAAGGCCAACCTTAATTGCTCTAATTACCATTGGTTCATTTAATTAACCTTTTAAAGTATCCCACACTTAATTACTCAAATCTTCCTTAGGTAATTCTTGTAATCTAATTGCTTTATTCATATTAATCTTTGTTTATTAAATTATTTTTATTAGTTTAATTTCCCATATTATGGCACTCCATAATATGGAGAATTATAGTTTCCCATCGTTACAAGAATTTCATCCCTGAATTCAGATAAGGAAGAATAAAAATTACACAAATACCATGAAAGTGTAAAATCATCACCACTTAAGTATACACAAGTTCAATAGGTTACATTAGTACCTTACTAATTTAAATCATCAACCAAGATGCATTAGTGCAACTACTAAAACATAATCACATCACATATGAATACACTAATGTCACTACTAGTACATATAAGAGATAAATAAAGCACCCTGTTATATACATGAATGTCTAAACAATTCGGGATAGATCCTCCTAATTTTATCCTCTACCTCTCAGGTATAATCATCCTTATTGTCATTGCATTGGACGCAAACAAGTCTAATAACCTTGTTCCTCAAATCCTTTGTATCATGATCTACTATCCCTTCGGTCGTCTAATAGAAGTTAAATTTGGTTCTACAGACAATCCTCTATCGCTTTTGGTTCCACTACCAAACTTGGGTTGTGCACACATTTCCTCAAATGTGATATGTGAAAAACATTATGCACACCCACCAAACTTTTAAGTAACTCGACTCCATGTGCGAGTTTTTCGATCTTCTCAACCATTGGAAAATAACCTACATATCTAGGGGCCAAATTCCTTGCCTTCCCAAAGCGCTCTCATCGGTGAATCCTTTACGAACACATGATCCCCCACTACGAACTCCAGTTCCCTTCTTCTCTTACCCACATAATTCTTCTACCTTGATTGTTCAACTTTCATTCTAGCACGAATTAACTCTGCCTTCTCAATAGCATCTCTTACCAAGTTGGGTCCTAACATGAGTCTAGCTCCTATGTATAACCAATAAAAGGTGACTTACATAGTCTACCATAAAGTTCCTCAGATGGTGCCATCCCAATACTTGGCATGTAACTATTATTGTAGGCAAATTGTATTAGATGAAAACGATCTTCTTAAGATCCTTAAAAATCCAACACATAAGCCCTTAGCAAATCCTCTAACATGGTTCACTCTCTTCATTTGACCATTTGTCTATGGGTGGTAAGCTGTACTCAGATTCAACTCTATACCCAATGCACTCTGCAAACTTTCCAGAACTCACTTATGAACAATGGGTCTCTATCACTAACTATGCTGCTCGAAACCCCATGGAGTCTTACAACATTATTCACATATAGCTTCGCTAAGCTAGCTACCATTCTTGTCGAATTTACCACAATAAAGTAGGTGCTCTTAGTCAATCTATCAACTATTACCCAAATGTTATCATTCCCCGATAACTACCTTGGCAATCCATCTATAAAATCCTTAACACATAGTCCCATTTATAAGTTGGAATTTCCAAGGGTTGAAATAAACCGCTCGACTTCCGATGCTTAACCTTTACTTACTAGCTGGTGAATCACTTCTTCACATTTTCTTCTAGTACTCTCTTCATCCATTCCCAAATGAAGAATCTCTTCATGTCATGATACATCTTTGTGCTCCCAGGATGAATAATAAACTTAGACCGATGACTTTCCTCCAATACCTTTTTCTGAAGATCTCCTACATTCCAAACACACAGTCTTCTTTTCTTCCTAAGCCATCCCTTCGAATCTATCTCAAATCCTTTTAGATCCCCAATATCCACACCCATCTCTAATCTCCTAATACCTTGCAACAAGTTTATCCATAGGTGTTGGTCGTACCTCCAAACTTGCTGACATGCCTGGATCTTTACTCGATCCAGTATTCAGCCTATAATGCAATGCCACAAGAGGCTAACATCTCTAACATCTTCCATTCTTCAATTATGGATAACACTCCATTCTGATGCTTCCTGCTTAAAGCATTGACAACCTTTTTCCCCTTTCCTGGCGTGCATTCTATACCGAAGTCATATGTCATCAAGAACTCTAACCATCTCTATTGCCTCATATTCAACTCCTTCTAAAAGAATAAATACTTTAGGGACTAATGGTCTGTATACAATTCAAACTGTTCTCCTAAAAGATAATGTTTCTAAATTTTTAACGCAAACACTACCGTGCTAACTCTAATGCATGAGTTGGATACCTAACTTCATGCGACCTTAACCGCCTTGATGCATAAGCTATCACTCGCCCTTTCTATAATACCCTAAAACTTGGTATATATTTAAATTAAATATTAATAATATAATGATGTGAAAATAATTGAGTTTAATGTGTTAATAAAACAAATCAAAAATAAGAAGGGGCAAAATTGACATTTTTTCAACTTTGGAATTCAACAACAAAACTAGCACCATTGCGATCTTCTCACTTTTCTGAGTTGTGTAGTATTTTGATTTGGCCTGTTTGAAGTCCATATATAGGAATTATGGTCAAAAAGATGTTGGGTTGATAGGGTGCCAAAACTAGGAATTTGAATTTGAACTTAAGACGGGATAGTTGTTTTCCCACCTTACACTTAAAAACGAACCCACATATATTTAGTTTTCTAGAAACCGATTACTCTTTCTCTCTACCTCCTTCTTTCTCCTTATAGACCAAATTTCAAATTACTCTAACTTACTCAAAACTCAATGAAATTGTGTGAGACTAGTAGCATCGCAAAGCTAACAAGGAACAATACATGTCTACATCTACTTAGAGATAAAACTCTAAGGCAAGGAGGCGCAGCAGGTAGGACAACAGAGATTCAGGTAGAAAATGGTGAATTTGGTGAGTGACTCATGCTTTCCTCTATGTATAATGCAGTTTTGATTATATATATATGATATGTAGGCTATATTGAAGTAGATAAACACTTATAAATGAATAAATTCAGATTTAATTAGGATTTGGTAGAAATTTTGGTAAGAACAGTAAAAAGAACTAAGTTTACACTAATTTATAGTAATTTTATGAATATATGCTCAAATTGATGAAATAAACTATGAAACCAAACTTAAAACCATTAGGCTAGGTATTAGGGACGTTCTCAAGTGGCCAAACACGGATCAGAGGCAGTTGATTTTGAAACTATGTGGCGGAGCATCAAAATCCGTAGTCTAGAATTTCACCAAAAACATGTACATTGGTGCACAGGTCATGCCAACAAGTCCACCGGTGGCGTAATTTTCATGATAGGCTGAACCTGGACCTATAAAGGCCTATGTAAAATAATAATTATCGATTCAGACTAAGTTCCTATTGTTTTTTGAAGTTGATTGGAGGTTATTAATGAGGAAAACGACGATGTTACGAGTTTAGTAAATGTGTGTGATGATTGGTTGCTATTTGAAGTGGATATGTATGTTATTGTGATATGGAAACGTTATACGATGATGGTGTAAACATGAACGAAGTCGTCGCACAAGTAGAAGGCCAAGGATATAAATATGATACTATTATAGATATGGATAAGGATACAGATACAGATATAGACCCACGACATGAGTAGGTGATCTAAGTATTGCATTGCTCCCTTGAAGTCTTCAGCGAACCAGTGTAGAGGCAGATGGTAAGCGACCCTGTAGGCTTTAGGTGGTCCAGGGGATTGAGTCCTATATGTGATTTGCATGTTATATGTGACCCTATAGGGCTTGAGGCCAGTCCAGGAAAGTGAGTCCATGCAGTAATGATGTGATATGACTTGATATATGTGATGGTTAGGTACGATGTGATTAGCAGGACGTGAAAGGGCCGAGCATTAGACTCATATAATGCTACAATATTAGTTTTATAGTATATATGAATAAAGTATGACTCACTCACCAGACTTATCTTTGGCCCACTCCTATTTTTCCCTTATATATATATATATCCAAATTGATGGATTTGGGATGAGATGGTACCAGAGACAGAGACCTATATATATATATTGTATGTGATGTAAATAAGTGTTGTGGTCTGGTTTTGACTATGTGTATGGATTGAGTTACATTCTTATTGTTCAGACATATGTATTTGACATTATAGACATGTTATGGTGATGTGACTATGGTTATTATCGATACATTTTATTTTATTTCCTTCCACTGATAGTTCTAAAAGTAGATAGTTAGAAGTATATCTGTCTATTTTTATTTTACCCCAATGACTTGTCCTTTCGTTTCTTAGTTGTTGATGTCGGTTAAGGCATTGGACCTAAGGGTCAAAAAGGTGAGTTGTTGCATTTTGTATCAGAGTAGGGTTAGAATTAGGATAGGAAATAGAAATGTATAAGAGAGCATATTTGTATTTCTATTAGATATCTATATAGTATATATAGGAATTAAGTGCATATGCACACACAATTTACTATTCCAGTTTTGTTTACCATTTATTAAGGAATTACTAATGAATTCAATTTTTATAAATAGTTGAAATGGGTACTTCAATCAAAACTAGAACATAGACCAATGCAACCAATGCCAATAGGGTGGAAACGGGCATGGACTAGCACCCGAGTAGATGTACTGGATACTCCCGGAGTAAATATTCCAATATGTTTCAGATGCTATATTCAGGCCATGAGCCAAGCTAGTGCCAACCCCACTAAACCTGTAGCCACCACTACCACTGCTAACTAAGGTGTGATTCTATCCCAAGCACCACCAACTATTGACTTTCCTAAGCTATGTAGAGATTTCTCCAACCTTGGTGAAAAGCCTTTTGTCGAGATGGAACCATACTCAGTGACTCAGGCATGGCTTAATAACTGTAAGAAGATTTTCAACCAGTTAGGACTTGGTGATTTTACTAAGAAATAATTGGCTACTTAACATTTACAAGGCGAGGTAACTTATTGGTGGGAGGTGTTGATAGTAGAAGTAAATGTGAATACTATTACTTAGAGGACATTCAAAACAAGGTTTGGGAAAAAGTTCCTTTCTGCTGTCGAGACAGATCGGTTATTGGAGAAATTAATACATTTTAAACAAGGAGATATGATGGTTAAGGAAGTTTAACGAGTTAGCTAGATTCTGTTTTGAGTTAGTAAACACCTAGGAGAAGAAGTCGTTGAAGTTTGCAAAAGGCTTGAATTCACCTTTGAGGGAGCTTGCATTGAATCAGATACCGTATGGAGCCACATTTGGGGGATTGGTGGAAGTACATTATTGAATTCTCTAAATGAAACTTTAGTTAAGAAAGTAGAGGGACATCGATAGGTTATTTATAAAGGAAATGGACTACAAGGAGGGCAATACAAAAAGAAGATGGTTACTTGTCATAGATGTTAGAAGGTGGGACGTCTGGCAAAGAACTATAGGACAAATCTTTCGAAGGTGTTAACCGTCTTTTTGACTAAGCAGATTTTCAATGGAAGTTAGAATATCGGGACATGGATGAAATATTTCATAAACTTGGAAACGTACTTAGAAGGATCATAAGACTACTCAATGTTCGTCGACGGAAATTCTATCGGTTTAGAAAACCGTCGAATGAATTTAGATTAAAAATATAACCGCAAGCGCACTGCGTACACTTGTAGTACGTGGCGAATACGGGTCGATCCGCAGGGAATTGATGATTTTTAAAAATCTATTCAATCAAACTAGACCAAATGGAGGAGAAATTGTTAACTAGAAGTAAAATGAAGCTAAAACTAGAATTAAAATTTGATTTTTTTAAAAAACTATTGAACTAGAGAACAATTTAGAGGCAAATCCACTCTCATAATTTTGTAAATCAACAAACAAACAATTTGTGATCTCTAGCTTTTGATATTAAGTGAACTATTGTTGTATTTATCATAAGTATGATTTGTTTATGTTATTAATTAACATAACTCAAACCATCAAACTATAATACAACAAATAAACCACTTATAATTCTCATGAAAATGAAGCCAAAACAAAAGCTAATTTAAGTATGATCTATTTACTATTATAACTAGTAATATAGATCATCAAATTTCATTTTAACTTTAATTTCACAATCAAAAATGGATTAGCAAATGATGATGCAAATTGTGTTTATGTTGAATAAGAATAGTTCATTTGCATAAGCAATATGAGCTATCAAACCCACTTGTATAAACTTGCATCAAAATTCACTTCATGAAGCATAAACCAAATAAGACCATAAATCATAAAATGTTGAAATTACATAAGATTTGAGAGCTTCATTACCCCTAAATTGAAGGGGTTTAGCTACTCATTTGTGGCATTGAAGCAACACAAGTAACTTTCAACATTAAAAAGAGAAGAAAATAGAGAATAAGCAAAGAAGAGAATGTAATTAAACTTCTTACAACAAAAGAAATTAAGCTACACTACTTGCATGAATGTAAAACTATTCTTCTAACAAAGAAAAGAAAAGAACATAAATAAAAGCATTAATATAAAAACAAAGAATAACATGTAGAAAAGGAAAAAGAAAGAGGCTTGGAAGCCATTTTTATTTCATAGAACATTGAGCTTACAATTTGATCTCTTAATTTCCTAAGTAAAATGAAAGAGTAGAAGATCTGTTCATGTACATAAGAGGGTTATTTATACATGCATAAAACCCTAATTCTATTTTTAGGGTGCTTCCCAAAATGCCCTTTAGAAAGTGTGGCCACCAAGTAACCATTAGCCCCTAATTAATCCATCATTTGATGTGCATGAAGCTTTAACCTCCACTTAGTGGTCCATTAGCTCCTAATTGTACATTTAGGTAAGTGGTTGGGGTCCTCCATGATCTTGAACTTAAATTATTTCCCCTTCATTCCTTTGTATTTCCTTGTGCATGCATATATCATCATGAATCCCACTTCCATATACATCAAAATATCCTATAAAAATCATAGAAATTGTCCAAGTAAAAATTCTTAAATTAACACATGCACACAAATGACCATTTTGCCCCTGAATGAAGATGAAAATACGATGGTTTGAAAATAATTGAATTTTGGTTTTAACATGTAAAAATGCCCAAATATGATGTTTATTTAAATAAAAATTGATGAAATATGGATGTAAATATATGCACATTTACATGCACATCAAATACCCCCACACTTATCTTATTATTCGTCCTCGAATAAAGGAAAACTAAGATAAATTCGTTTTCGTAGGGAGCACGATTGCATTGAGCGTATGCAACAAGCCGTTGAACCTCTGGGTGTCCCCAGAAGGACGAGTGTTTTCTCGTGAAGGTTTTAAGCGGATACTACCCACAAAATCCAAATGCAAAGTGAAAATATTTACAAAATGCAAGATTTATTTACAATGGGATGAATGCAAGATGTTTAAAATATTTACAAATGAAGGATTTACTTTCAATTCGACACTCATAAGTTAAATATAGGTTTTGGTCATTGTTTTGAAAATTTTAAGTCATTTACTTGTCAAAATTTCCAACAAAAATCAATTTATCATAGCAAATAGACAATAGTTTAACTCGTTGTTTCGGTTGATAACACAATGTAATTATGAAATGGATCCTTAGTTGATTATCAAAGTTTATTAAAGTGGTATTTTCATTTCTTTTCAATAACAAGTTAAATCAAACAAGTTAAAATGGTGCTTAGATTTCAATTGCTTATTCTCTCTTATTTGAAAATTTTATTGATATTAATAATATTTACATATGCCTAATTCAGGTTAACTGAGGCCATATATATTACCCATGCACTGCCTTTCGGGCTTATCTGAGGGGAATACAGAGCATGGCGAGTGAACACACGAATGTGAACACCTATCGACTATAGGCATTATTAATAAAAGAATTTATATATACATACACCTAGCTCAGATAAACTGAGGCCAGATATACCGATCATGCACTGCCTTTCGGGCTTACGTGAGAAAGGTACAGAGCATGGCGAGTGTACACACAAGTGTGCACACCTGTCGACCGTAGGTGTTAATAGAAAATATTTACATATATACAAATGTTTTTTTTTTCTTTTTTTTCTTTTTCAGATTTTATTTTTAGAAAGAGAGAGCTTTTGCAAAATCATCTTAGCACTATTTAACTTAGAAGATAAAAATGTTATATCCTTTAATTTAAATTTACCACTTTTTTTAAACAAAGATTTTCAATTAGAACATACTTCATAATTAACACATATGAACCTTCCTATATACTAGTTAGACCATTGTTATTTGTAATCAAACTTCATTTTTATTTTTGTTAAGACAAATAAATTTTCAAAAATTTCAATTTAGTAACCAAAACTTATACTTATCCCATAGTGTTTCATCAAAAATAAATCAAAATGCTAAAAAGAAAATGTTTTTGAGATTTGAACTTTTGAGATTTTTTTTAAGTTAAAAGAAAATTGAAAATTCAAAAATGTCATGAAACTAAAGTAAAAATAAAAATGAGACTCCCCCCACACTTAATTTTGACTGTGTCCCCACAGTCAATGCATGATATAATGAGTGTAACAGGGAAAACTATGTACATATTTACAAAAGAGGGTTAACATTCTTACTAGACGTAGCTTGGCTCATGAAGGATCATGAGCTCCTCCTCTTGGTTATTTGGCAATTCCAAGAAAGGTTTTAGACGACGACCGTTGACTTTGAAAACCGATCCATCCCTGGGGTTTTCTATTTCTATGGCACCATGTGGAAAAATAGTTCGTACCACAAATGGTCCGGTCCATCTCGATTTAAGTTTCCTAGGGAATAAATGAAGTCTTGAGTCATATAAAAGAACTTTTTGGTTAGGCGAAAACATTTTCCTTAGGATTGACTTGTCATGAAAAACTTTGGTTGTCTCTTTGTAAATTTTCTCGTTTTCATATGCGTCGTTCCTAAGTTCTTCTAGTTCGTTGAGTTGTAGTTTTTGGTTTTTGCCAGCTTTCTCAAGATCAAAGTTTAAGTTCTTAATTGCCCACAACGCTTTGTGTTCGATTTCAACGGGTAAATGGCAAGCTTTACCGTAAACTAAATGAAATGAGGACATCCCAAGGTTAGTTTTAAAAGCACTACGGTAAGCCCAAAGCGCGTCGGTCAATTTCTGAGACCAATCCTTTCGATTTTTATCGACAGTTTTCTCCAAGATTTGTTTTATTTGTCGATTTGAAACTTCAACTTGGCCACAAGTCTGAGGATGATACAGAGTGGATAACTTGTGGGTTATCGAGTATTTTTTCATTAAAGTTTCAAAAGAACGGTTGCAAAAATGGGTCCCGTTATCACTGATTATTGTGCGAGGTGTGCCGAACCTCGAAAAGATGTTTTCTTTGAGAAATTTCACAACAATTTTATGGTCGTTGGTTTTGCAAGGAATGGCTTCGACCCATTTTGAAACGTAATCGACAACGAGAAGGATATACAAGTTTCCAAAAGAATTGGGAAAAGGTCCCATAAAGTCTATACCCCAAACATCAAAGATTTCGATCGTAAGAATGGGGTTTAGAGGCATCATATCTCGTCGAGAAATTCTTCCAAGCATTTGACATTGATCGCAAGTTTTGCAAAATTCAAACGAGTCTTTGAAAAGAGAAGGCCAATAGAAACCACACTGAAGCACTTTTTCCGCAGTTTTTCGAGGACCGAAATGTCCACCACACGCTTGATCGTGGCAAAATGAAAAAACACTCCTAATCTCATTATCCGTAATGCAATGTCAGATGATTTGGTCGGGACAATATTTGAACAAGTATGGATCGTCCCAATAGAAATACTTCACTTGGGACATGAATTTACATTTGTCCTGTTTGGACCACGATGAGGGGGTTTCTTTAGTGACTAAGTAGTTCACTATATCAGCGTACCATGGTTCGATAGAAATTGAAAGGAGTTGTTCATCGGGGAAGTTTTCATTGATTGGAAAAAAAGATGGTGCGTTCGAAAGACGAGACAAATGATCGGCTATGACGTTATCAGATCCTTTTTTGTCTTTAATTGTAAGGTCAAATTCTTGAAGTAAAAGGATCCAACGAATCAAGCGGGATTTGGCATCCTTTTTAGCGAAGAGATATCGAAGCGCAGAGTGGTCCGTGTACACAGTAATGTGTGACCCTATCAAGTATTGTCGGAATTTTTCGAGAGCAAAAACGACAGCTAGAAGCTCTTTTTCGGTTGTTGTGCCGTTAAGTTGAGCATTGTTCAAAGTCATACTCGCGTAGTAAATGACGTGAAGGATCTTGTTGATGCGTTGTCCTAAAACAGCACCAACGCCAAAGTTTGAAGCATCACACATTATTTCGAAAGGAAGATCCCAATTGGGCGCACAAATGATTGGAGCAGAAATGAGTTCGTTCTTAAGACGTTCGAAAGAAGAGATACAATCAGAGTTAAAATCGAAAGGAACGTCTTTTCCAAGAAGAGTCGTCAAAGGACGAGCAATTCTGCTAAAGTCTTTCACAAAGCGTCGGTAAAAGCCCGTGTGTCCTAGAAATGATCGAATGTCCTTAACAGATTTGGGAATGGGTAGATTTGCAATTACGTCGATTTTCGCTTTGTCTACCTCAATGCCTTTATTTGAGATGATATGTCCAACGACTATGCCTTATCTGACCATAAAGTGGCATTTTTCCCAATTCAAAGTCAAATGTTTTTCTTTACATCGATTTAGAACCAATTCGAGATGATGTAAACATTGGGAAAAAGAATCGCCAAAGATTGAGAAATCGTCCATAAAAACTTCTAAAAAGCGTTCAATCATGTCGGAAAAGATTCCAACCATGCAGCGTTGGAAAGTCGCAGGAGCGTTACAAAGTCCGAATGGCATACGTCGATAAGCAAAGGTACCAAATGGACACGTAAAAGTTGTTTTCTCTTGATCTTCAGGAGCGATGGGAATTTGGTTATAGCCAGAAAAACCATCAAGGAAGCAGTAAAATTCATGGCCGGCTAAACGTTCGAGCATTTGGTCGATAAAAGGAAGGAGGAAGTGATCTTTTTGTGTTGCGGCATTTAGTTTTCGGTAGTCAATGCAAACACGCCAATCCATTTGAGTACAAGTTGGAATAAGTTCGTTTGAATCGTTCTTGACAACGGTTAGCCCAGACTTTTTTGGTACAATGTGAATTGGGCTAACCCATGAACTATCGGAGATTGGGTAAATGATTCCATTGTTGAGAAGTTTAAGAATTTCATCACGCACCGCATCTTTCATTTTTGGGTTAAGCCTTCATTGCGCATCACAAATAGGCTTGGCATCGTCGATTAAATGAATGCGATGTTAGACAAGAGTGGGACTAATTCCCTTTATATCGGAGATCGACCATCTAATCGCTTCCTTGTTTTTTGAAAGAATAGAGAGAAGAGAAGCTTCTTGATCAAGAGAGAGAGTTGCGGAAATTATGACGGGCAACGTTCCGTTATCACCTAAGTATGCGTAATTAAGGTGATCGGGAAGTGGTTTGAGGTCCAACTTCGGGAGTTTTTCGATCAAAGAATTGGGTTGAGATTCGGACTCTACTTGAAGCGATTAAAAGGGAAGAGTGTATTCAATCATGTTGGGAATTTCGTGAAACAATTTTTCGTACTCGGCCTCGCGTTCATTATTAAAATCAAGTGTTTCGTTTTCAAAGTTTTCGTGAATGACACTAACTTCCAACGTTTGGTCACGAGGTTCGTTCAATTGGCTTTCAAGATTAAAAATGTTGAGATCCAAAGTCATGTTTCCAAAAGAGATTTTCATCGATCCGTTACGACAATTGATTAAGGCATTTGAGGTGGCTAAAAATGGTCGGCCTAGAATCAATGGAATTTGACTTGCGGGATTTGTCATGGGTTGTGTTTCGAGAACAATAAAATCAACGGGGAATATAAATTGCCCTACTCGAATGAGCACATCCTCGATTTCTCCCACGGGTTTCTTAATCGAGCGATCGGCAAATTGAAGCGTGACTTTTGTGGGTTTGAGCTCACTTAAGCCTAATTGTTCGTACACAGAGTATGGAATCAAATTGACATTTGCGCCTAAGTCTATCAGACATTTGTTAATCGTCTTGTCTCCAATGTGCATGAAATCATAGGGCAGCCAGGATCTTTGTATTTTACGGGCATGGATTGGGACAAGACTTCACTCAAACTGGCGGCTAAGAAGACTTTTTTGGGCACTTGAGTGTGTCGCTTTTGGGTACACAAGTCCTTAAGGAATTTCGCGTATGTTGGGACTTGCTGAACAATGTCAAGAAGCGGAATGTTAACTTTGACTTGTTTAAAAATTTCCAACATCTTTTCCATTTGGTCCGAGTGTTTCTTAGGTCGAAGACGATGTGGAATTGGGACACGATACTTGGTAGGCAAGTCTACTCGAGTAGAAGAAGAAGAGTTTTGACTGGCATTTGATTCAACATTTGTCTCCACGTTCTGTTCAGATTCATTCGTTATTTTAGAAGTATCGAGAGAAGTTTTTGGTAAATCGTTTGGATTAACAACTTGATTATCGATTTGTTTCCCGGAACGAAGAGTTGTGATAGCATTCAATTGGGTGACGTTGCTATCTTGAACAACATGGGATTGATTTGAATTTGCATTTTGATTTCTGGGATTTGAAATGGGTTGGCTTGGGAATGTTCCTCGTTCACGTTCGCTCACAGACGTGGCTAATTGACTCATTTGCATTTCGAGTTTTGCAATTGATTGGTTTGTGTTTTGCATATATGAAGTCAATAAATTTTGCAAATTGCTATTTGATTGAAGGCTTTGAGCTGTTGCTTTAGCCAACGTTTCAAGAGTTTTCTCAAGAGAAGTCAAACGTTTATCGTCTTAGGGAGGATGAGCCGAATTTGGTTGAAAATTTGATTGTTGCTGTTGATTATGAGACGGACCCGCAAAGTTTGGTTGAAAATTGTTAGGTTGAAAGGGAGGATTCGAAGCATTATTCGGAAATGCTTGAAAATTGGGACGAATCATATTCGTGTTAGGATTGTTTTGGTTCCATGCAAAATTCGGATGATTTGTCCAACCGGGGTTGTACGTTAGAGAAAACGGGTCATTTTTGGCTTTATTGAAAGCATTGACTTGTTCGACAGAATTGGGACACAGATCGGCTATATGATTAGGATCATTGCATTTATAACACATCGGTTGGGAAGCTTGGTTCATTTGATTCGACAAGAAAACATTATCGAATTTTTTTATCATTGCGTCGATCTTAGCTTCCAAAGCAAAAGAAGATCCTACCGACTGTGCACTCGATCGTGAGTAAATTGATTTTTCATTTGAACGTTCCCATTGGGATGATTTTTCAGCGAGGTTTTCAAGAAATTGCCAAGCATCGTCATGATGTTGGGCAAGAAAGTTGCCTTGGCACATTGATTCGAGCATGGTTCGTGAGCTATTTTCAAGTCCATCATATAAGATTTGGCAAATCGTCCATTTTTCAAAGTTATGGTGTGGACATTTTATCAAAAGCTCTTTGAATCTTTCAAAATATTTTTCGAATGGTTCTCCCTTGAATTGATGAAAATTTACAATTTCGTTTCGGATTCTACTCATTTTTTCCAAGGGGTAGAACTTTTTTAAGAAAGCCTTTATGAATTCTTCCCACGTTTTAATCGAGTTCGATGGTAAGCTGTACAACCATTTTTCAGCGTAATCCGTAAGAGCGAATGGGATTAATCGAAGTTTGATTCCGTCATCAGAAAGTTGTTGGAGTTTAATGGTTGCACAAACTTGTTCGAATTTAGTCAAGAAGATGTATGGGTCATCGTGCTCGAAATTGCCAAATTTAGGAAGCGTGGCAACATGGTTCGAGTGGATTTCGAAATGGTTACTCGTAGGGGCGGGTAACATGATGCAAGATGGAATAGAAACTCTATCGGCAAAGATTCTATCCATAAGAGTTCGAGGGGCGTTCTCGTTCGCCATTTCGGGGGGATCGTCTGTTCGAGTTAAACGATTAGTTGTTGAGTCGCGAGTCCAACGGTTTGTTGTTGTGTCACGAGTCCAAGTACTCATGCACAAGTGAAAGTCGAGAGGAGAAAGAAGTTAGAGTCGAGTTTAGAGAATGAAAGAAAATTTGAAAAACAAAGTGAAAAATTGTTTTTGTTTTTGTTTTTGAATTTCCTCTTTTTTTTACAAGGAAGAAAACTATTTACCAAGTGAGATTTATTTTCAAAAGAAAAGTTTGATTTTTGTTTTGTTTTTGGTTTTTTTTCAAAATTTTTTTAATATGTTTTTGTATTTTTTTGAATTTTCAAATATTTACCAGAAGGATTTTTTTAAATTTTCAAATTTTTTTCTTTTTGAAATGGTTTTATATATTACTTTTTTGGATTTTTGTTTTTGATTGAAATTTTTTAAAGGAAATGAAAGAAGGGTTTTTCCTTTTTTTCTCTTTTTTTGTTTTTTTTTGGAATTAAAAACTAAGTTAAGAAAATTTACAAATTTCTTTTTTGGATTTTGGATTTTTTTGTTTTTTTTAAATATGCATGAACTAATGCAACTAAATGAATGCAAAGGACTTAATTATAGTTTTCTGTCCTTAGTAGCTCCTAACCCAAAATTGTATAATCACACTTTATCTTAATTCAATAAAAAAATTTCTCAACTAGGTAACGGGCAGGAGTTATCGGTGCACCACTAATCACCGTAGCAATGCAACCGAAGGTTTAAGTACCTTCAGAGGAACAACCAGTATAATATTTACGTATCACCATAATTTTTATAACTGGTTATTACTCTACCGTAGCCTAGACACCAAGAAATAAAATTGTTCAAAGAAAACAACTGTAAAGATACAATTAAGCCCTAGATGAGCTCGTGACACCCTTATGTCGAATGTCTAACCTTTATTATTAGTCAAATTCTACGATGAAATGCGTTTGTGGGCTAAGGAAAGGGTGATGAAATCCCTCACCTTATGTGGATTGGGGTATTGCCCTTAGAAAAGAAAATAAGATGAGATGGATGCAAAACAAAAATTAAACGTGAATTTACAATACCACTAAAATGAAGTTTGTTTTTGTTTTTGGATTTTGAATTTGTTTTTTGTATATATAAATGCAAATGCAAGCAACCAACAATGCACTAGAGATGAAAGCACAATACCAGAGCGTGCAGATTATTAGCAATTGCTATTTTTTAAGCGGCAATTTTTTTATAAGCAAGCAACAATTATTTTTGGGCAAGTAGTTCTTCCTTTTAATCTACTTTGGCAACCTGAAATGAAAAACAAGATATATTCAACAATTATTATTATTATTTTTTAGTATGTTTATCAAAGATGAAAAACAAAATAAGCGAAAAACAAAACAATTGAAAATAAAATAAATGAAAACTAAAACAAGTGAAAACAAATGAAAAATGAAAATTAAACAAAGTTGAACTTTTTTTTTCGGATTTTTTTTTGGAGAGGAAACTTAAAAGTGCAGTTTTACTTAAAAAAGTTTATAAATGCAAATGCAAACAACCAACTATGCAAGACAGATAAAAACAATAGATATAGCAAGCAAGCAGTTTATTTTATTTTGGCAAACAAAGCGAAGCAATTATTTTTGGCAGCAGTTCTTCTCCATTATCTGCTTTGACAACCTAAAATTATAAATAGGATATAAAAAAAAAAAGATAGAATTGAAAACGAATAACACAAACTAAAACTAAAATCAAACAAACAAAGAAAACAGATAAAACGAAATAAAACTAAAAGAAAGAAAACTAAAAGAGGATATTAACACAAAAGAAAACAAAAAGGGTTAAGAATAAAAATTGAATTAAGTTAGCCCACAATCTCGGCCCGTTTAAAATGGAGCACCACTTTTTTATGAAAGCAAACCTGACCCAAATAAAAAAAAATTCTCTGAAACAAGTCACAGAACTCTACACTTCAAATGAAATTAAAAAAAAATCATGAACAAATCAAATTCTCAATCCAAATTAATTTTGCTTCTGCTTGAATCGTTTGGTCAAGAATCTCAATTGGAAGCGAGTGGTTCGTGTTAAAGGATTGTGAATTCACGTCGTAGGTTGTTCGATTTACGATGGTTTGATGGCGATGCTCGGTGATTGTAGGTGTGGAGATCGAAGGCGGTGATGAAGTGGGCGAAGCGGTTGTACAAGTTGAAGCGGCGGCTGGGGATACCTGATGTGTTCTCTGGCAATTTTTGTGGTTTTTGATTTCGTTTGTGGTGAAGGATGCGGTGTTGCTAGTTGGTTGTGAGGGGGTTCCGGTGACTGAGAGTGATATGGAAGTTGTAATTTTGAAGAGATGGTGACGAAGGAGGTTGGTCGCGTGTAGTTACTGATGGAGGTTGGTCGATTTGCAGTCGCGTGTGATTGGGGTGGAGTCGAGTTCGAGCTCGATGATTGTCAAAGGTGTTAACAGTAGTTGCTTCGGGAGGTAGGGGTAATGGTTCGAGAAGCACTATATGTTGGAGTAGTGATTCGAGCAGCAATGGTTTGGTTCGAAGGCAGCAGTGTAGCACTGTAAGTCGATGAAAGGTGTGGATTGAAGTTGTGAATTGGATGAGAAGTGTGGCTGCTGAAGTGTATTGCAAAGAGTTGTATGTTGTTGGAGAGGTTAGCAATTAAATGTGAAAGAATTGTGAATGTTGGGAGATGCAGGGAGTGACTGAGCAGTAAGGGGGAGTGCAGATGGTTCGATATGCACAGTTGGTCAGGTTGCACCGTAAGGGGATATGAGGTTTGTATGTTGACAGGGAGAACTCCAGTTGTTGGTGGAAGTTTTGTAATTGGAGTTGATGAATGATTTCGAAGAAGGCATGTCAGTGAAGTGTAGTGGATAGATTTGTGGATTTGAATATGGTGGAGTTGTAGTTGAGTGTTGTATGTAGGGGAACTGTTGTGTTATTGTGATGGCAAGTATTGGTAAGTATTTGAAGCAGAGACTTTGATGAATACAATGAAGTGTGCAAGAAGTTGTGGTATGTTAGTGATGGTCAGAAGATAGTATTGTATGCAGAGGAGTGTGGTCAGGTTGGATGATGCAGTGTAGAGAGGTTTGGGAAGTAGTTCAAGGTGGAAGTGCAGGCAGTGTTTGGAGTTTGGATAGTTGATGGAAGAGTTGTCAGTTGTGATTTGTCAGTTGTGAAGTGTGGGATGTTTTGTAGTGATTGATGTTTGGAAAAAATGCACAGTTGCACTGGTTGATGAAGTGCACAAATGAAGTGGTTAGATATGGAAGGTTTGAAGTGTAGTGCACTGGGGAGGTATGTGCAGCAGTTGGAAACAGAGGAACAGTAATATGGAAGGCAGTGAATGGTTATTGAAGTTATTATCAGAGGAGAATTGTGTAAATATGAAAATTTGTAAAAATGTGAAATATAAATGTAAATGTAATTGAAGTTGGAATAAATCTTTTTTTTTTCAAATGAAAATGTGCAAAAAAAAATTAAATATGCAAATGCAATGCAAATAGAAAACAAACACACAAACAAATGCAAATTAAAAAAAATCAAACAACAAACACACAACGCAATTTTTTTTTAAAATTCAAACAAACACACAAATTAAAACACAACAAAACAAACGAAAATAATTCAAAGAATAGAAAATCAAAATCAAAACAAATTCCCTAGCAACAGCGCCAAAAACTTGTTCGTCGACGGAAATTCTATCGGTTTAGAAAACCGTCGAATGAATTTAGATTAAAAATATAACCGCAAGCGCACTGCGTACGCTTGTAGTACGTGGCAAATACGGGTCGATCCGTAGGGAATTGATTATTTTTAAAAATCTATTCAATCAAATTAGACCAAATGGAGGAGAAATTTTTAACTAGAAGTAAAATGAAGCTAAAGCTAGAATTGAAATATGATTTAAAAAAAACTATTGAACTAGAGAACAATTTAGAGGCAAATCCACTCTCATAATTTTGTAAATCAACAAACAAACAATTTGTGATCTCTAGCTTTTGATATTAAGTGAACTATTGTTGTATTTATCATAAGTATGATTTGTTTATGTTATTAATTAACATAACTCAAACCATCAAACTATAATACAACAAATAAACCACTTATAATTCTCATGAAAATGAAGCCAAAGCAAAAGCTAATTTAAGTATGATCTATTTACTATTGTAACTAGTAATATAGATCATCAAATTTCATTTTAACTTTAATTTCACAATCAAAAATGGATTAGCAAATGATGATGCAAATTGTGTTTATATTGAATAAGAATAGTTCATTTGCATAAGCAATATGAGCTATCAAACCCACTTGTATAAACTTGCATCAAAACTCACTTCTTGAAGCATAAACCAAATGAGATCATAAATCATAAAATGTTGAAATTACATAAGATTTGAGAGCTTCATTACCCCTAAATTGAAGGGTTTTAGCTACTCATCTATGGCATTGAAGCAACACAAGTAACTTTCAACATTAAAAAGAGAAGAAAATAGAGAATAAGCAAAGAAGAGAATGTAATTAAACTACTTACAACAAAAGAAATTAAGCTACACTACTTGCATGAATGTAAAACTATTCTTCTAACAAAGAAAAGAAAAGAACATAAATAAAAGCATTAACATAAAAACAAAGAAAAGCATGTAGAAAAAGAAGAAGAAAGAGGCTTGGAAGCCATTTTTATTTCATAGAACATTGAGCTTACAATTTGATCTCTTAATTTCCTAAGTAAAATGAAAGAGTAGAAGATCTGTTCATGTACATAAGAGGGTTATTTATACATGCATAAAACCCTAATTCTATTTTTAGGGTGCTTCCCAAAATGCCCTTTAGGAAGTGTGGCCACAAAGTAACCATTAGCCCCTAATTAATCCATCATTTGATGTGCATGAAGCTTTAACCTCCACTTAGCGGTCCATTAGCTCCTAATTGTACATTTAGGTAAGTGGGTGGGGTCCTCCATGATCTTGAACTTGAATTATTTCCCCTTCTTTCCTTTGTATTTTCTTGTGCATGCATATATCATTATGAATCCCACTTCCATATGCATCAAAATATCCTATAAAAATCATAGAAATTGTCCAAGTAAAAATTCTTAAATTAACACATGCACACAAATGACCATTTTGCCCCTGAATGAAGATGAAAATATGATGGTTTGAAAATAATTGAATTTTGGTTTTAACATGTAAAAATGCCCAAATATGATGTTTATTTAAATGAAAAGAGATAAAATATGGATGTAAATATATGCACATTTACGTGCACATCACTCAACAAGTTTCAAAGGAAATGGAGCAAAGTGGACCATTCAGTACCGAGAGGAACCACTCGGTATCGAGGGCTTTCTACTCTACTTTGAACCTCCTACACCATTTGCAATCGAAGCACTACCTCAAGTGATTGTATGGAGTTCCTTCCTTCAAGAATAAACATGTAATTTCAAAGGAAGCATGAGAAGAAAGCAAAGGAAGAAGGATAAGACAAACAAATTAAGGATGTTAACATGAAACAACTTCACCTTCATTGAAAAGTGTTTGAAATGCAACAAATCAGAGATAGGAAGGCGAAATAGAAGAAAAAGGGAGGAATTTCCCATGAAAACCAGTCAGTACCAAGAGGTTTCTCTCGGTACCGAGTGGTTTATATTGTTGATTGGGCCTACTTTGGCTCTCCTGCACCTATGGACTTGGATTAGGACTTTCTACTTCGTGGGCCTTTGAGTCTACTAGAAAATTCTACTATAAATACATACCATATAGCTACTAAAACAGAACATTTTGGCACTTCATCTTCTTTATCTTCTATTTCTCTTCACTATAGTCACCAAGGTAGACATTGTTGGCAATTCTAGGCTTTGGAACCTGTCTATCCTTTTACTTATGCTTTTAAATCTCTCCAAATCTCTCTAAAATTCTCTCAAATCTACAAGTCAATAAAAGCTAAAGTGGACGTTGACCAGAGACTGCCGAACCACTATAAAAATCTTGGTGTTCTTACTATTTTTCGTATATTTTTTGCTAGATATCAAGTTTTCAATAGGTTTTTGGGTATTGTGCCACTTTTGGCGTCAACCTTTTGGTGCTTTCACTGAGAATTGAACTCAAGATTAGATTTAGCTTACTATTTTGGATTTGGAGAGATCCAATAGTTGGATCCAGAAGATTTGCTTTAAAGAATAGATAAACTTGCTAATAGAAATCAATTATGCCTAAAATATCCGAAAGATCCTCAACAGTAGTAGCTGGTGGTGATGAAGGAAATACTTACCAATTGAAAGTTAGTAACTAGACGACAATACCAGGATCATCTTTTCAACATGAAGTGGTTACTAGGGTTGAGCTTGACAAGATAACGAAGGAATTGAATCATAAGTTGGTGGACAGTCAGAAGGCTTTGATTGACAACATGGACGCTAGCATAACACTGCTGACCCAGCAATCACAAAGGACTAGGAGGAATATGAGAGAAGCTTCTCCTCCAGACTTAAAGAAGAGAACTCGTCTATTTTTGGTCAAAATAGGTGAAATGGAAAGGAAGAGCAGAAGGAAGCAGTTGCTGGGCCAACAGAAGAGCTTGTTGGAGGAAGTCAGAGATTCCCCGTAAAAGAAAACAACTCGGCATTGAGAGGTTTTTTGGATAGCAGAGGACAGGGAACCAAAGCTTTGAATTTGTCTAATTTAGAAGTTGCCCTACAGATTGACGATGGTGATTATGAACCAGATGTTGAAATTAATGATGTTGGATTTCCAAACAGCTACGAGAGAACTAACCGAATGTCAACGGAAGACCAGAGAAGTGGTTCTCCTAGAGACAAGAGAACCTATACATAAACGTGCAAACTAAAATCGTTTGTAGAGTCAAATGTTCGGTGTAGCTCCTAATAGTCAACCTTCAAAATACTGTGCCAACAAGGAATATATAGCGGACATGGTTAAGCGGTTGGTTGAGGAAAGCAAAGGTAGAAAAAAGAGGATTTGGGTTCTACGTCTAGTGGAAATCCATCTACAGAAAACATTTTGAGAGAAGAATATCTTTGGAAGTTTATGATGCCAACTATGCCTTTGTGTAACGGGACTACCGATCCTAGAAAATATTTACTTAATATGAATTAAACATGGATGGTGCCATGGTGGCAGATGCCGTTCGATGTAGATGTTTTCCTATATTCTTGGAAGGAGTTGCAATGATGAGGTTCACTTGGCTCGTGCTGAAATCCATATCAACTTTTGATGAGTTTGTTAGAAAGTTCATGGAGCAGTTTTGACTCCATGCACCTTGGCCTAAGGACGTGATATCTTTGTCAAGCCTGTTTCAAGGCCCCAAGTAGTCGTTGAAGGGGCTCTTGAATCAGTTCAATATTGCTATTATAGAAGTGAGTTATCCAAAGGAGGATCTGGTATTTATGACATTGGTCCAGTGCATAAACCCAGACATTGATTTCGATAGATGGCGAAGATGAAGCAACCAACGTCTATGGAAGAGTTTGACTAGAAGTCTAACCAATTTTTATGATTGAAAAGAAAAAACCGATGATGGACAGTTAAAGGAAGTTATCCAAAACAACATGGCATTAAAAAAGCTGGAGAATGCTTTGATAATGTGGTAGTTAACATTAGAAATTCCGATAACTAAAGGAAAAGGAATTATGGCGGAAGGTGCAGCGAAAACATGAAACGCCCAAAGAATTTGAAACCAAAAGATTATATGCCCCTAAATGATACTCTAGAGAACATATATCTCACTACTCAAGGAATAGAACGTTATAAGAAGGCGCCCTAAAAGAAGACGACTGAGTAGGAAAGGTGCTTCAAAAAGTTCTGTCGTTCCCATGAAACTAATGAAGGATCTCATCGAGGAACTGATAAGGAAAAACAAGCTCCAACAGTATGTTAAAGAGCCACAGGAAGGTGGTTAAGCTGCGCAGTTCCAGGGCTACCTACCTAAGGGAACTGGACCAAGCGAAGAAGGATCCAGACGTAATGATGGAAAATTAATTATCAATACCATAACTGGAGGACCTCATCCTATGGACAAAAGCTGGAGGGAGATGGAATAGTATGCGAGCTTGCTAAAGCACGTACCGTAGGAGGACTGCTTTGCCATAGAAGACAGAGTTCTAGCTAAGAAGTAAAGGATGATAATTTATGATATCATATTTAAGGATATGGATGTAGATGGAATCGAAGCGGCAGCCTTTGATCCTATAGTAATAATGGCAGGTATAAAACCGACAATAGTATGTTAGGTTTTGGTAGATACTGGAAGTTCTGTGAACATTCTGTTTAGGAAAACATTCAATCAGATGAAGATAATCATGACGGAGGTGACAACCAGTAAAATCAAATTCAAGGGTCAATGAGCAAAGCGAAATAGCTAATTGGGACCGTTGATCTTCCTATGGAATTGGGCGAAGGAGATCGCACGATAGTACAGATTCAGAAATTCATTATAGTAGATGAATACTCAACATATAAAGCCTTTTTAGGCCGACCAGTCCTTATGGATTTTAGGATAGCACTAGTTCTTTGATGTTTAATGATGAAGTTTCCCACAGATAATGCGGTCGGATCGGTAAGAGGAGACCAGAGCTCAGGAAGGGAATGTTACATTGTGGAACTGAGAGAAGTGAAGTGATGTGAGAAAGGAAAATATATAGAGAAGACTCTCTACATCCGCGATTTGCAAACATAGCAACTAAAGCCTGGACACTTACTCAGGAACCATAGCAGGTTTGACAAGGCTATGGATCCTAAGAAAAGGTAAAGAGAGGGGCGATCGACACCGGTTGAGCTGACAGTGAATGTTCCAGTCGACATGGACGATCCTTCTCAGGTCCTCAAGATTGGATCCCAGCTCAATGCTAACTTAACGAAGGAATTTGTTAATCTCCTCTAAGGAAATTTTGATGTGTTTGCTTGGAGGCATTAAGATGTGTGTGGGATATCATCGGAGATAGTGTGTCATGCAGAGAATATTAATCTAAAGTTCATGTTAGTAAAGCAAAAAGGGCGCGGTCTGGGTCTGGAGCGATCCGCTACGTTGAAGCAAGAAGCAGAACTAAGGGTAGTTGCCCACCAAAAAAGGGTAGCACAACACTTCAACGCTAGGTTCTGTAACCGTACCTTTAAGGTTAGGGATCTTGCTCTAAAACAATTTCTCCCAGGTTGGAGGTACTTGGTTCGAACTAGGAGGGGCCTTATGCAATTGAACAAAAGCCTGGGGACAAAACATTCAAGCTTACAATAGTTGATGGAATCCCGATCCTCCATGCATCGAACAACAATCTACTGCAGCACTACAACATTTAGTTTCTTTTAGTTTGTTTCCGCAAATAAGCCACCTAAGGATCATAGGGGTAGAATGGTAAGGCAGGACTTACCGATTTTCCATTCATAAAGTCAGCTTCTTGAACCAGTAGACTCGTGTATTTGTAACCAAAACCCTCGTACTGCATGATTAGCAGTACAACTAAGAACATACTCTTTTAGGCTTGGATAATGGATGGGGAATATGGTTTTAATGGTTGAGCAGATTGTTTGTACCAAAATTGGGCACAACACTCTTCGGAAGTTTTTGAAGAGATGAAATGAAGAAATTACTGGAAAAAGAGGATTATCTAACAAAAACTCCAAAAATAGATATGCAAATGATAAAAAATGAACAGAAACACAAGGATTTAGAGTGGTTCGGCGTACTGCCTACGTCCACTATGAAATTGATCTCTTTATTGATGTTTCTTTGATGATTACAATAGATTTCAGCGAGTTACAGCAGATGACAATGAACTATAGCAGTGAAATTCGTTAGCAGCAGCAACAATGGAGTTTAGAACTGGATCCGGTAGAGTTTGGGTGTTGGAGAATTCAAAGATCCCTTTTCTGTTGGCTCTGAGGCTCTATTTATAGGTGTAGGAGGCTGATATTTCGCTCAGATCTCGGGAGACTTCTTCTGGCATGTGAGGGGGTGCACGCGACCAAGCCCATGAAGTTTCGGCCCGATCCATGATCGATACGAACGAATTTCATATCGATCAAGATTGCGTCCGATGGAGTCAAAACTTGGTGTGAACCTTCTTTAGAATGCACTTAAGCTTCTGTGAAAATTTCATAGCATTTGGACTTGTAGATCACGAGATATGATCGATGCAAGATTGTGTTTCCAGTGCACCGTTCTGTTCGACTCGATCATTTCGACTCGATCCTGTTCGAATCGATAGTTGAACGTGATAAAGTGGTGACATGGTGAGCGTTCTTCGGATCGACCCACCTTCTTCGCCGAGTTGATCGAGTCGTTCTAGGACTTTCGCCTTGTTCGTATCGAGGCACTTGTCTTGTTCGAATCGATGGAGGTGGCTCTCGTTCGCATCGATGCAACGAGCTTTGTTCGTATCGATGGAGGACACGCAGGATAAGTTAACTGCGTGGCCTTGTTCGTATTGATCGGAAATGACTCCAGTTGATAGATACGAAGTTGACGTGGCCAGATTGACTTGAACGCTGGTAGCCCGATCGATACAAATAACCGTGACGTGGATCGATACGAACAAGGACTTCTTGATGGATATGAATAGTGCGTCCTGATGGATTCGAACAAAGGTTCAGTGATGGATACGAAGTGGCGCATTCTGATGGATTCGAACAAAGGCTCTGTGATGGATACGAAGTGGACATTGGACGATCGATACGAAGTGGACCCTGGTGATCGATGCGAACCTGATCGATTCGAACTAGGGCCTTCTGATCGATGCGAAACCGATGGATTCGAACAGAGGCCTAGCCGATCGATTCGAACTGGAGTTCATTTTCCTTGGCTTTTATCGATCGTATCTTGAGCATACGAACTCGGATTGACTTGAAATTTGGAACGTCGACTTTTATGGCTTCCCTCGTCATGTCTTGTCGATTGTAGCTTGATCCGAACTTGGACAAAATTGGTCAATATCCATAGTGAACCTGCGTATAACCGATCTCCAAGACGAACCGTCATTGGTTTCTAGTCAAGTTCTTGGTCTCACGGCCTTGCCAAAAGGCAGGATAACATTTGCCCCCCAAAGTACGTCTTGTGGAAACATGATGTGCTTTGAAGTGCTGCAATCTTCATCCATGTATTGTTGTAATTGATTGCTGCTTGACTGAGATTAGCCATTTGTTGTTGTTATCGTTATCAGATAAGTATCCAATTCCTGTGAATGTCAAAATTTGAATATTAGTCCGACGTATATGCATATACGTTAATCTGACTCTCGCTGACGTTTACGAGTCATTGTCAGTTTATCTCGTATTGAATTCTGTATCGATCCTCTCCTGAACCGATGTGAAATTCGAATTGTAACAACGCTCAATGGTTGTTCTTGAATGTTCCTTCATATCGATCCTCTCCTGAATCGATGTAGAAGGTTAAAACATTGTCTTTGCATTGGTATAAGTCGTTTTGACGGATACGAAATGAACATTTCGCATCAATGAATATGAGCTCCGATGGATACAAAACGAACGTTTGTATCGATGGTTAGGAACTTCGGTGGATTCCATTTTCGAATCCATATGGGTCACAAAAATGGATACGAACTATGCGTTCGTATCGATAAATACTGGCCTCCTGAAGCTGTGTTTTGATGGATTCGAACTGCACTGTCCATATCGCTGCACTGGGGATGGAGTCGAAAATGATCGATACGAATAATGGCTTCGTATCGATGGATTTAGGTGACTCAGAAAAGCCTTCGTTGGCAATTTCGCTTTGATAAAGACCCGAGTTGATGGATTCGAATAGCTTGTTCGAATCGATCCCGTGGTGACATTTTGCAACCGGTCGAGTTTGCTGGGATGCGAATCGTTTTTTCACCTTCACACTCGAGTCCATATAAATATTGTGGACTTAGCCATTTTTCACTTTTTACTTTTTACTTCGTCTTCGTTTTCGTATCGCTCCAGAGACCAAGAGAAAAAAAACTGCTCTTTTCCTTCGAGTCGAATCAAAACATTTAATCCCTTCAACCTGTTATCGAAATCAGGTGGTCAATTGAACAAACTTAGTCCTAAAATGATGAGACTCAAATTCTCATGCCATTCCATTCGAATTCATGTCTAAACGTTGCCTGGGGAAGTAGATATTGTGTGAGGTCGAGGAAGGAGAAAAATGGAGTTCGAATCGATCTGGGGAAGAAAGAATGTGGATGAGGATGGTTTGACCTTCTTTTCGTGTCGATCTGCAATGATTGTTGCATGAACTCATCCTGTACGATCGATACGAAATTCCATCTCCAACGATCGATACGAAAACTAGGCCAGTGATCGAGTCGAAGTCGCTGGCTTCAGATCGATTCAAAACATAATCCTACGATCGATACGAAATGCTTCGAGTGAATGTGATCGAGTCGAAGTCCCTGGCTTCAGATCGATTCGAAACATAATCCTTCGATCGATACGAAATGCATCGAGTGAATGTGATCGAGTCGAAGTCCATGGCTTCAGATCGATTCGAAACATAATCCTTCGATCGATATGAAACTGGACATTGACGATCGATTTGAAGCAAATTCCTGACGACTGATACGAACTTGGATATTGATGGATACGAAATCTTGAATAACCGATAGCATGATTTCTGACGAGCTTCATTCTTGCATATTTGGACTTAACTATTACCCAGAATATTTAACCGCCTATCGAAGCTCGTCGATGGAACTATAACTTAACAAAACTTTAACAAACTCTGACTTGGATTGATCGCTAATAACTGGATGGCACGGTTGTGGCGGTCAGCGATGACGGTCATTCCGACTGAATTTTGAAGTCTTATCGTTCACATGCTTTCTTTAAATCCATAGAACTTGTCAAGTGATATACAACACTGTACTGCACAACATATTCACATACTTCACACTGCGGGATGCACGGGTTTATTATCTGTTTAATGATGATTTTTCATAAGCTAGTTAGTCATGGAACCTTCAAGTTCGCAACAATAGGAAGTTCCGAGTTCAATTCCTTCAACCATCGAGATACCGGCCATCGAAGCCGAAGTTATAGACCCAGCCCCAGATGAGTTTCCAAGCACCCGGTTAATTTGTCGTCCTCAAGACTCTATGCCGTCCGACATCTCCGAAGATATGCTGGGACGGATTTGTTTAAGGCATGGCTTATCGCTCGATGACGTATTACTGCTAGGGCCAAATGATAGACCACATGCTCCCCCGGAGGGGTTTACTGCCTTCAACCGTCATGCTTGCACAGCGGGGACTCCTCCTCCTTTCAATCAATATATAAGGGAGATGTTATCATTCCTCAGAATTGCTCCATCTCAGCTACACCCTAACGGATACGCCTTGTTAAATAACACTTTCATCCTGTTTATGGAAATTCTCTTTCGACAACCAAAGCCGATCGAGATTAGATATCTATTCAATATTAAGAGTCATGGAGACAACCCTTCTTTCGCCTTCTTGGAAGCGGTTAGGAATTGTCAAATAGTAACTGGGTCCTAGGGAAGGCTGAGTTACTTTAAGACGGAATGGTTCTACGTTCGATGCCCCCCTGGATTCGCTAGGCGATGGCTGGATAGACGTAATTGTTGCAGTCTTTTTCATGAATTATTGGGATAATAATAATCGACCTCAAAACTGACGTACTTCTCTTCCTTTACAGTCGCAATCTCCCGACCCGATGGTGGATATTTCAGGGAGCTAGTTCGGATACTCCAAGTGGTTCTGGGTGAAGAGAGGCACATTGACTTGGTTCTGACTGACGGGAACTTGAGAATCGTCGGGCTGATTGAACGTAAGCAAAGCATACGGCTGGAAGGGACACTTAGAGCGGTCTCGAAGAAGTGGTTGAAACGAAAAGCGCCCGGAGTCGTGATAGCTGAAGAAGTTGATCCGGAGAGGACACCCACTGATAACGAACTCCAAGCTAGGCCTTCTTCCAGTCTTCAAGATTCAGGAGGAAGGAGAAAAGGCAAGACAGTTGCTCATAAGCGTTCTAAATCCGTGAGATTGAAATCCGTGGTTATGTCCTTGCCCGTCCTGGTGATTAGAATTTCGGAGGCTCCTCCCCCACAAGTAGAGAATCCTTTTGAAGGGCTTGTTGATATTCCGATTATGGATTATGTGTCGTTTCAACACGACACCAGGATGCAGGAGCTTGACAATGCTCTTGAGCTGAGCGGGTCGCTTGCTATGATCGCGGCTGACATTTCCAGTTGGTCGGGGGGGTTGCACATGCATACACTTCACTGCACTACATGATTCATAATTGTAAATCGTCCAATCCAAGAGATCGCTAACTTTTCCTTTGTTTCTCATTTTCAGGTACTATGTCCGGGAGAGGATTAATACTGGGGAGCCTTCACTCGGCTCGAAAATCTTCTACTTACTATGACTCCCGCAGGAGAGACTCAGATAGAGACCACGATCGCGGGTACTCTAGTCAAGAGAGGTACGAGCGGGACAGGGGCAAAGAATATAGACACCGATCTAGGTCTCGCTCTCCACCCCTTAGACTTCCATCTCCACCTCCTGTTCTTGTTCCACACCCGCCAGAGCCTCCATGACACGGACCGTCTTCTCAAACTTCGAGGTCCGAAACCCAACACCAGCGAGCTGAACCCATGCCCCCCATAATTGCAGAGCATGCCATTACTGAGCCCACGGGGGAAGGGGCTATTAAGATTGCTCAGCTGAGGAAGGAGTTTCCAAACATATGTTTCGACGACTATGTATTTCCACCTCACTTAAAGAGAATCCCATCTGGCATGGAAAACACGATGCATGACTACATTCATGACGTCTACACCCAGTATAGAGAGTGGGTAAAGGCTGCAGAGAAAGCTTCCAAGTTGGCCTTCGAGCGAGCCAAAGCTATTGAGAAGATGGAGTCCGAACTCGCCAAAACGGGCCGAATCATCCAGGTGCTCAACACCGAGGCCGAGTATTCTTGATTATCTGAAATTAAGGCCACCAAAAAAGCCAATGAAGTGACCGTGGCGATGGAGAGGTAGAGGCAGACACACGTTGCCTTGGTGGAGGAGATGGGCCATCGAAACACCACAGTCTCCGCAGAACGGGATGCGGCGGTTAAGGAACTCAACGCGCTTAAGGCCAAATTCGCTGACATGGCTAAGGAAAAGGATGATGTGAATATTTCAGCCCAAGAGGCGTGCGAGCAGGCTGTCCTGCTCCGGGGCGAATGGGACGCGGCCGTGGCTAAGGCTCGCAAGGTGGAGACTAAAGTTGAGGAGAAGGTGAAATCGGCCGAGTCCAGGCTAGAGGCTAATATCGAAGACCTTCTCGTTGTTTACAATGCTAACGTGCTGAGGCACAGGGGTCTAGCCTGGCTCGATGATTATCCGACGCATCTATACAATGCCTGGGGCTAATTAGTTGAAGAAGAGAAGGAGGTGCATCTGGGCGAGTCTGTAGATGAATTTAAACTCGAGAATCGCATTTTGAACGAAGATGAAAGGAAGATTCTCCATGAGTCAATGATTCTGTATGAAAAAGAAAGGCTCGGCGCCCAGCACTTCGAAGTAGGAGAGGGTTCAGGGGTTGACCATCATGAGGCGAGTCTTGAAGTTCCGGCGTCAACCCAACCTGAATCCTTGCCTGTGGTTGATCCCCAAGCTATTCCTGCCTACAATCCGGATCAACCGCAGATGTCTTTGGCTACAGAGCAAGTTGCTGAAGTCGTTCAGCCGCCTACAAGTCAAACTGAGGAAGGTATTCTGAACATTCGACATATCTGCCTTAAGTCAGAATCTTTATTTGAATTAAATTCTGACAATTCTCTTATTCTTTGTCCAGTGATCGATGCTGCACCTGCCGGGCCTCCTGTTACTCAAGAATCGTATCAAACGTAGGAGGCTATCGTTACCGAAGCGATCACTGTAACTACAACTGCCCCACTTGACGATACGCAGAGAAGCACGCTTGTTTTTGATGAGCAGCTGATGGAGGAACTCTTTCGCTGTCATGGCGATCCTCTTACCGACCTGCCATTTGTTATTGGTGGAGGCGTTCCTGTTGCAAGTTCTTCAATGCCAACTACCAATGCTCCCAGCGAGGCCCGAGTGGTTACTAAAGAGGAAATATTGGCCGAGATCGACGCTGAGATGGAAGCAGCGGCACATGGTGGCAGTTTTGGAGGTGGGATGGTGGCACCTGGTCCAGCCCCACTCGGAATGATATCTCCTGGTGGTACAGTTTTCGACACCAGTGCGCCCGTTCCAACTTCTACACTCGATCATGTTCCTCCGACTCCGCCTGTAGGAAGCATTCCTATTCATTCGAGCTCGAAGGAGGATGTTAAGATCATGCCCCTGCCATGAGACCGACCACCGAAAAGCAAAGGCTCAAAGAGGAAGGGTAGTGACGGCTCCAGCAGGTCTACACCGAAAAGGAAGCCGAGGAAGAAGAAAGATTAGACATGCTTCCTTGGTTTATTTTGATTTTCATTTTGTTGGCCATGTATAGATGCGGGTTCGGCCCCTACTAGTAGGAATTTTTTGGACCGAATTTGTACACGAATTTCTTTCATAAATAGTAGAAATGAAATTTCTCCTTTTTAGCTTCTTGTGTATTCGCTTAAGTGTTTTAATGTTTGAAATGCACTTGTAAGGCTCCAGCTTCCGAGTCAAGTTTGTCCTTTGCGCCAGGCCTGGAAACCGTGGACATGGTTCACGACCGAGAAGTGAGCTGAATTATGACGTCGCACTGCTTCAGTCAATGGTCGTCACTTAAGTTTTGCCCCCTAGTCTTGGGGGTGAGTTGTAGAACATCAGTCAGCGATTGCTTCTCACTTATAACATGTTGAGTCTGGTGCCACTGAACGGATGTCTGAGGCAAGCAGAGATTGGACGATTTACCCACACTCGTTTGATTGTCGATGATCATATCCGCACTCCGGGGGTTATCGATTGTTCTCTGGCAGCTGGTCACGCCGGCTTAAGTTTTACTTGTACGTCCGCGCTCTGGGGATTCAGAATTGACATTTGTACTCCGACTCGCACTCTGGAAGTTCGGAGTTGGTACTTATACTCCAATTCGCGCTTTGGAAATTTGGAGTTGATGTTTATACTTCGACTCACACTCTGGGAATTCGGAGTTGGTGTTTATACTCCGACTGGCACTTTAGGAATTCGGAGTTGATGTTTATACTCCGACTTGCACTCTGGGAGTTCGGAGTTAGTGTTTATACTCCGTTTCGCACTCTGGGAATTCGGAGTTAATGAACAGACGGTCAGTCACATCTGCTGCGTGTTTTGGATTTCGTTCGCTCTCTGGGAATGAAAGGTGTATCAGGTTCGTGGAAGGTCGGATCACATCCACCCTGAGTCAACAACTGAGGTCGTTAGATGGACGGGTCCACCCTCCTCAAACTAGGTTAGGATACGGACGAAGTCATTAGGCGGACGGATCCACCCTCTTCGTAGACGTATTTATATACTCCAGTTCGCACTCTGGGAATCTAGAGTTAAGTGAAGGATTGTCGTGTATCAATCCATTTTTGACTTTTGGTGTGATGGCTTGTCCCCGAGCATAGGTTTCACTTAGTGAGTGACCGGTTGCATCACAGTCACTCCCTATTTGAATAAATTCCAACGTATGGTGAAACTTAGCTCTCCGTGCATGGTGATGTTCATATGAAGTATTTCAAGTAAATCAGAGCTCTGGCTCGAAGAGATTGCATTTTATTGCTGAAATAAGAAAATATGGCAAAGTCAGTTGCCTTATTACAAATTCTAATTTCGAAATGCAAAAACAAATTGCAAATGGAAAATAAACTAAATGGATAAACATAGCCTGTTATGTGTAGTAGCGATGAAGACTCTCGCTATTCCAGGCTCTTGGCAGAGTAAGACCGTCAATGGTCGATAATTTGAATGTGCCATCTCTGAGCCTTCGTTCAATAACATACGGTCCTTCCCATGTTGGCTTCATATGTGAAGGAACTGGATAAATTCTTTTCAGGATGAGATCGCCAAGTTCGAAGGTTCGTGGGCGGACCTTGGCGTTGTACAATCGGGCGACTCAACTTCGATATGCGGCTGCCTTCAAATCAGCCTCTTCACGCTTCTCATCTAGTAAATCGAGAGATTCAGCAAGTAATATAGCATTTGTCTTCGGATCATAGTACGTCACGCGATGAGAAGGTACTTCTAGCTCAACTGGAATAACAGCTTCTGAACCATAAGAGAGAGAGAATGGAGTGTGACCGGTCGCGGACTTGTGGGTTGTTCGGTAAGCCCATAAAGCCATAGGAAGTTCATCAACCCACTTGCCCCCGACCTTTTCTAGTCGTTTTTTCAGAATGGATTTTATAACCTTATTGACCGCTTCGACTTGTCCGTTCGCTTGAGGGTGTGCAACTACGGAGAATTTCTTTTGAATATGAAACCATTTGCAGAAATCTTTAAATTCCACACTATCGAATTGGGTTCCGTTGTCGGTAATAATGGTGTGTGGGAGACCGAATCGACAGATAATGTTGCAGACTACAAAGTTGATTACTTTTTTCGTCGTTATGGTAGCAAGTGCTTCGGCTTCAGCCCACTTTGTAAAGTAATCAACTGCGACGATGGCATATTTCGCACCACCTTTTGCCAAAGGTAGAGTACCAATGATGTCGATGCCCCATATTGCAAACGGCCATGGGCTGACCATTTGTGTTTCTCGGTAGGCGGGGCTCTAGGAATTCGAGCATGCTTTTGACATTTATCGCACTTCTTTGCATAATCTGACACATCGCAATTCACAGTCAGCCAATAATATCCATACCAAAGTATCTTCTTAGCAAGTGCTTGCCCCCCGGTGTGATCGCCACATTCTCCCTCGTGTACATCGTGTAAAACTTGTTTAATTTCATCGTGAGCGATACACCGGAGTAAAGGAATAGAGTACCCTCTTCTGTACATAATTCCATTCTGGATGGTAAATTGTGAGGCCTTCCGAAGAACTTGTCTTTTTTCACTCCTGCGTTCCGACAGGATTCCGTGCTCAAGGTAATTTCTGAATGGAGTCATCCATGACTCCTTATCGGGAACGGTTTCACATACCCAATCTATTTCTGCCCGGTCAATGCTTGGGGAAGTTAACGTCTCTACGGGAACGAGTCCCATTTGCTGAGCTTCACCTGTGCTGGCTAACTTCGCCAATGAATCGGCTTTTTGATTGCGTTCTCGAGGTATACAATAAATGGCATAATAATCAAACTGATTCAGTATTTCCTGATCTTGAGCTAAGTAGGCAGCCAACCTTCGATCTCTCGCCTGATATTCTCCCCGAACTTGACATACAACTAATTGCGAATCACAATAAATTTCCACAGCAATAATTCTCAAATCTCTGGCAAGCTTTAATCCGGCTAAGAGGGCTTCATATTCAGCTTCATTATTGGTTGCATGAAAATCAAACTTCAAAGCATGCCATATAGATCGGCCTTCGGGGGTTTCAAGTACAACTCCAGCGCCCGAACATCGGTCGTTTGATGCACCATCAGTATACAGCTTCCAGACGTATTCGGGAGATTCACTGGTTTTGGGCAAGTCCTCTGGAACGGTAAATTCAGCTATAAAATCGGCTAGGACTTGTCCTTGAATGGCTTGCCTTGGAGTATAAGTAATATCAAACTGACTCAGTTTGATGTTCCACTTGAGTAACCTACCAGACATCTCAGGCCACATAAGGACCTGTCGTAACGGCTGGTCGCTGTACACAATAATAAGATGTGCCTGGAAATATGGTCGGAGCTTCCTTGATGCAATAACAAGGCAATAAGCTAACTTTTCTAGTTTTGGATAATTCCTTTCAGCTCTAGTCAATCGTTTGCTGACGTAGTATACTGGCTTCTGTATCTTGTCTTCTTCTCGAATTAAGGTAGCGCTGATAGCGTTTTCTGATATCGCTAAGTATACGTACAACTTCTCATGATCAATAGGCTTTGATAGGATAGGTGGTGTGGATAGATGCTAAATTAGTGCTTTGAATGCGCCTTCACACTCTGTGGTCCATTCAAAGTTTCGTTTTCCTTTTCGGATCAGATCGAAGAAGGGAATACATTTGTCAGTGGACTTTGAAATGAACCTGCTCAATGCTGCTACTTTTCCATTGAGACTCTGGACTTGCTTTATAGTTTTTGGGGTTTCAAGATTTCTGATTGCTCAGATCTTTTCAGAATTAGCTTCGATCCCTCTAGCATTGATGATAAACCCAAGGAATTTTCCGGATGCAACTCCAAAATGACATTTCAGTGGGTTGAGTTTCATTCTGTATTCTCGAAGTATGTTGAACATAGTTTCCATGTCTTTAATATGGTCGGTGGAAAATCGTGACTTCACAAGCATGTCGTCTACATATACTTCCATGGTTTTCCCGATTTGATTGGCAAACATTCGATTGACCAATCATTGATAAGTAGCCCTGGCATTCTTGAGTCCGAATGGCATAACTTTGTAGCAATAAAGTCCCAGATTGGTTACGAAGCTGGTATGCTCTTGATCAGGTAAATGCATTGGTATTTGATTGTATCTAGAATACGGTCCATGAAGGATAAGAGCTCATGTCCAGCTATTGAGTCTACTAGCTGATCAATTTTGGGAAGTGGAAAACTGTCTTTAGGACAAGCTTTATTTAGATCAGAGTAATCAACACATGTTCTCCATTTTCCGTTCGACTTTTGGACGAGCACGGGATTTGACACCCATTCGGGATATAGCGCATCTCGAATGAACCCGTTTGCTTTAAGCTTTTCTAACTCTTCTTTAAGGGCGGCATATCTCTCTGGATCCATACCACGCCTTTTCTGTTTGACTGGGACATGCCGCAGGTCAATATTCAGAGTGTGGCTCGCGATGTCCGGCGAGATCCCACACATATCAGAATGCGTCCAGGCGAATACGTCAAGATTCGCCCGTAGAAATTCAACCAATTCCTCTTGAGTTTGTTGGCTTAGCTGAGAACCGATCTTTATCATCTTTGAATCATCGTCATTATCAATCGGGACATCGATCATCAATTCGGCCAGGGATGCTTGACTTTCTTTAGATTCTCCTTCATCTTCAGTCTCTCTCGGATCAAGATCCCTTTGGAATTGGCTGGGGTGTCCGGGCCTAGGCCCAGGCGTTAATTGTCAATTATCAGCAAAACGGACGCAGAGAGATTCCTCTACGCCCTTTCCTTTCTCCTTTCACTGCGCCTCCCGCAGCTCGGCAACATAACAGGCTCTCGCTACAGCCTGATCTCCTTGGATGACTCCCACTCCACGATCAGTGGGAAACTTCAAGGTTAAACACCATGGGGCAATAGCTGCCTTGAACTCAGCGAGGGCCGGTCGGCCCAAAAAAGCATTATAAGGGGAGCATATGTCTAACACAACAAATTGTAATATCCGCACTCTCCGGCGCTCTCCAACTCCTAACTCCACTGGTAGTTCCACTATTCCAGTGGGTATAGTAGCACTCCCATTGATACCGTGGATTCGGGACTGACAAGGTTTCAAATCTTTGGCTTCCATTTTCATTTGGTCGTAAGCTCGTTTAAACAAAATATTCACAGAGCTTCCACTATCAACTAAGATCCTCTTCATTCAAGCAGGACCTACTTGAGCTGAGATGACCAGTAGATCGATAGTGGGAGCTTCGACTTTATCAGCATCTCTATCTCTGAAAACGATGTCATCAATCATCGTCTTCTATTGTTTGGCCGGAGCCCCTTCATCAAAACTACTATAACACTCGAAGTCTGCATGCCTAATAGAGCTGGCATACGACTCCATTTCCTTCCAACTTCGGTCTGCTGGATGAGGACCACCACTTATTGTATTAATAACAAACCTCCCGCCAGTTCGAGCGGGTTCCTCTTGCCTTTCTTGATTTGGTGCATGATTTTGATTTGATGGGCCCGCACCTCCTGACTACGGCGCCCGCACATACTGATCCAACTTTCGTTCACGTATCAGTTTTTCAATAAGATCTTGCAAATGATGACACTCATTGGTATTATGGCCATAGCTTTCGTGGAATCTACAAAACATTCCTGTTTGGACCTGTCTTTCTATTGACGGTTCGGGGCAGGTTTCTTGTACTGCATGGTATTACAGGTCTGCAAATACACATTCTACAGCGACGTATTCAATGGAGTATAATTGTCGAACATGGGGGCTCTACGTCGTGGACCACGATTCTGATCTTGTTTTTTAGTTTGATTTCCACTGTCCCTCTGCTGATTCTGTTTATTTTGAATGTTCAACTGAACTTTCCCAGAACTCTCCCCGGATTGTTTAACCGCAATATTACTTTGAATTCCTTCAATGTTGGGCCATGCATCATCCTGCTTCCTAGACTGTTTTGCATCCTCCCTTCTCAAGAATTGGGCTGCCTTGGAATAGAAACGGTCCAATGATGCATGTGGCTTCCCAACTAACCAATTTCCGAACTCGGAATCAGGATCAATCCCCTTAGTCAATGCCATCAAGATAGAGTTGTCATTGGGATTGCTTATTTCTGCACACGCAGCATGAAATCGCTCCAAGTAACGTCTGAGTGTTTCTCCGGGAGCTTGAGTGATGCTAGATAGAGTATTAACATCCTTAGGCCTCGCTACGTGCATACGGAATTGTTCAACAAACTTGGTGGCCATTTGGTCAAAATTGGAAATAGATCGTGGTGGTAAACGAGTAAACCACATAGTTGCAATGCCTCCTAGGGAAATGGGGAAACTACGGCATTTGACTGCATTATCGGCTCTCACAACATTCATTAGCCATTCATACTTCAGGATGTGTTGATTGGGATCAGAACTTCCTTCATAAACTGGCAAAGTTGGCATCCTGAAGCGCCGAGGTGGTTCAGCATATAAGATATCATCGGTGAAAGGGGTATGACTCCGTGAGATTCCCAGTCGTCATTAGTGAGACCTCGACTTTCACGGATCATCTGACGAATCATCGTCGGTATATCCAGCATCTGGATATTTGGAAGATGTTGTGCCAAGGTGTGGTCGGGTTCCACAGCGCGAGTCTAGACCGGACACGGTCGACGGTCCGTGCCTCGCCTCCTTGGTTCAACATTTTCAGGGACATAAGGTTCTGGAGTGGGTTCTCGTTGGTGACGATGCGGATCAACTTGATTCCTAACATCAACTCCTTGTTCAGTAGTGGTGGTGGCAGCAAGGTTGCCGGTGACATGGTAAGGAGCGGCACCTCCTCAGGATGAAGGTCCGATATGATGACTGGCGGATGGTCCAGTTCTGGGTTATCCAAGATTCAAGGCAGGTTGGTGTCCTATGGCCTGGGTGTAGCTTACATCCAGCCGTGGGCGTGTGGATCGGTGGTGATCGTCAGATGAGGCTGAACTCTCCATGGAAGAATAGGAACCTTGATCTCTTCTACGCCTTTGGCGATTCAGCTGGTTGGTCAACTCTGTGTTGGCGCGCAATTTTTCAGTTAGCTGTTGCCGACTCTGGGTCAACTCCTGAAGCAGCATCTGAAACTCTTGTCTGGTGATCGGGCCTGATGGATCTAAAGGTCCAGCGGCATCTTGGTTGGATGGAGGCAACTGCACAGGATTTTGTATGTCTCGTCCTTCTTGATCAGCAGCTGTAGAGGCAGTTCGTGTAATTACCATGATGAATTGATGAAAGTCCTTTCCTAGATCTGATGCAAATCTGAATAGAATGGAAGGGCTTCAATGTTCTAGATCTGGATCTTCTTCTTGGATTTATGCAATCCGGTATCGATAGGAGATCCAAAGAGCAGGAGAAAAATTGGGTTTTTTCTCAGTGAAAGCACCAAAGTGTTTGTACCAAAATTGGGCACAACACTCTTCGGAAGTTTTTGAAGAGATGAAATGAAGAAATTAAATGGAAAAAGAGGATTATCTAACAAAAACTCCAAAAACAGATATGCAAATGATAAAAAATGAACAGAAACACAAGGATTTAGAGTGGTTCGACGTATTGCCTACGTCCACTATGAAATTGATCTCTTTATTGATGTTTCTTTGATGATTACAATAGATTTCAGCGAGTTACAGCAGATGACAATGAATTATAGCAGTGAAATTCATTAGCAGCAGCAGCAATGGAGTTTAGAACTGGATCCGGTAGAGTTTGGGCGTTGGAAAATTCAAAGATCCCTTTTTTGTTGGCTCTGGGGCTCTATTTATAGGTGTAGAAGGCTGATATTTCACTCAGATCTTGGGAGACTTCTTCTGGCACATGAGGGGGTGCACGCGACCAAGCCCGTGAAGTTTCGGCCTGATCCGTGATCGATACGAATGAATTTCGTATCAATCAAGATTGCCTCCGATGGAGTCGAAACTTGGTGTGAACCTTCTTTAGCATGCACTTAAGCTTCTGTGAAAATTTCGTAGCATTTGGAATTGTAGATCACTAGATATGATCAATGCAATATTGTGTTTCCAGTGCACCGTTTTGTTCGACTTGATCATTTCGACTCGATCCTGTTCGAATCGATAGTTGCGCGTGATAAAGTGGTGATGTGGCGAGCATTCTTCGGATCGACCCACCTTCTTCGCCGAGTTAATCGAGTCGTTCCAAGACTTTTTCCTTGTTCGTATCGAGGCACTTGTCTTGTTCGAATCGATGGAAGGTGGCTCTCGTTCGCATCGATGCAACGAGCTTTGTTCGTATCGATGGAGGACACGTGGGATAAGTTAACTGCGTGGCCTTGTTCGTATCGATCGGAAATGACTCCAGTTGATCGATACAAAGTTGACGTGGCCAGATTGACTCGAACGCTAGTAGCCCGATCGATACGAATAACCGTGACGTGGATCGATACAAACAAGGACTTCTTGATGGATATGAATAGTGCGTCCTGATGGATTCGAACAAATGTTCTGTGATGGATATGAAGTGGCGTATTCTGATGGATTCGAACAAAGGCTCTGTGATAGATACGAAGTGGACATTGGACGATCGATACGAAGTGGACCCTGGTGATCAATGCAAACCCGATCGATTCGAACTAAGGCCTTCTGATCGATGCGAAACTGATGGATTCGAACAGAGGCCTAGCCGATCGATTCGAACTGGAGTTCATTTTCCTTGGCTTGTATTGATCGTATCTTGAGCATACGAACTCGGATTAACTTGAAATTTGGAACGTTGACTTTTATGGCTTCCCTCGTCATGTCTTGTCGATTGTAGCTTGATCCGGACTCAAAAAAAATTCGTCAATATCCATAGTGAACCTACGTATAACCGATCTCCAAGACGAACCGTCATCGGTTTCTAGTCAAGTTCTTGGTGTCACGGCCTTGCCAAAAGGCGGGATAACACCACTCAAAGAGTTCTAGATAGGCCGTCCTCATACTCTCTTCAGTCTCCCATGTACAATCGCTATCGTCCTCACTCCATTGCACCTTAACTTACTTAACTATCTTCCTCCTAAGATATTTCGTGTCATTCCCAACGACTCGAAGCGGCTTACAAAGTCTTGAAACTTCTGGCACAACCTCTGTCTCTTCTAGTTGATCTGGTGCTACCACAATACCCGAGTCATGCACAAAATTTTGTAGATGGGAGATATGAAAAACATTATGCACACCCGTCGTCTTTGGAGGTAGATCAGCCATATAAGCTAATTTCCTATTTCTTTCGATAATTGGAAAAGGTCCAACAAATCTGGGTGCTAACTTTCCCTTCCTACCAAATCAAACAACATTCTTCAGAGGGGAAATCTTAACAAATACCAAGTCCCCAATTGAGAATCCCAAATCTCTTCTTCTCTTATCTGCATAGCTCTTCTGACGGTCTTGAGCAGTCTTAATTCGTTGCTGAATGATCTCTACCTTCTCGGAAGTCTCTCTAATCATCTCTGGTCCAAGTATCAACTTCTCACTTGCTTCCCACCAACATGAAGGTGAATTACAAGGTCGTCCATATAATGCTTCGTATAGTGCCATGCCAATATTTGACTGATAACAATTGTTATAGGCAAACTCCACTAGATGCAAGTGATCATCCCAAGACCCTCCAAAATCTATAATGCATGCTCGAAGAAGATCTTCCAAAATCTGATTCACTCTCTTGGTTTGGCCATCCATCTGTGGGTAATACACTGTACTTAAGTGCAGCTCAGTTCCTAAATCTCTTATAAGCTCTTCCAAAATTCACTAGTAAACAATCGCTTACAGTACTCTTTGGCATACCAAGGAATCGAACAATCCACTTAACATATAATTCTACCAACTTGGATGGTGTTATGGTAAGCCTGACATGTATGAATCTTGCATTCTTGGTCAGACGATCTACCACTAACCAGATCCTATAATATCCTGATCTACTCTTTGGCAGTCCATCTATAAAATCCATAGATATCTGTTGATGCCAAAAATGGGCATCAACACCCAATAGATTCTAGTAGAGATTAAATGAAGAATGAAGTTAAAACATAACAAGAATCATAAATGAACACACAGATTTTAATAGTGATTTGACAATCTTAGCTCACGTCTACTTTATAATTTTATTAATCTTCCACTTGATTATGATTACAAGAATGTTTGGGTCAGTTGGGATCCATTAGTATAAAAGTGAAGAATAAAAATGCCAGAGTCTCGGCAGAGAAAGCAGGATTCCTTTTCTGACACCGTGCTTGCTGTATTTATAAGGGAAGTAGTGCACGGATCGGATTGAAATTTTGGCAGAAGGTTCGGGAGACCAAGACGAGGCTATCCAAAAATTTGCAAGCCCATTGGGGTCCACAATAAGGATCGATATCAATCCCTATTAATGCATTCAAAAGGGCTGCGATTCTTATGAGGGATTCCCCATGATGTTAGCTATTTGCTCCCGACATATGGTTTGTGAGATATCGCTCTTTCCATGAAGTAGTGTTGCTTGAATCCTGATTTCTGCCGATCCCTCTAGAGGGATAGGCACCGATCTCTCCAACTTGCTCCAAATACCATGCGATCCTTATAGAGCATTCCACATGTTCTAATTATATTTTCCTCCAAGTTTCAGTCAATTGGATGTGTAGATGTTGAGATATCGATCAGTCTTTGTTATAAAGTTGGGTTCTGCCAATCCCTAAGAGGGATAGGTGCCGATCCCTATAAAGGGATAGGTACCGATCCCCTCCAACTTCTGCAAATGCCTTGCAATCCCTAGAGTAGACTCCATATAGGCCCCTCTTCTTGTTTCCAAAGTTTGACTTCAATCTGCATTGTGCTTGTTGATTTATGGAGCGATCATCATTGAGTTGTGTTGCTGAGCTGAATATGATCTGATCCCTCTTTTTTTGCTTATAACTCTAGCATACGAACTCCGATCGACTTGAAATTTGAAATGTAGCCTCATGAGACCTTCCTTTTTTACTTCATACCAATTACACCTTGACTAGGATAAAAGTTAGGAATCCGACTCGAATCCTCTTGACCATCATCCAAAATCTCATTTATAGCCAATCTCCGAGCTTAGTAATCGTGTCTTCGGGCTTCCCACCTTGATGATCATGATGTTCATTGGGTTAAATCCATCTGTGTCCTGCCTTGCCAAAAGGTGGGTTAACACTTGTCCTCCAAAGCATGTCTTTCGATAGGAAGGTATGTTTTGAATTGCTATAATCCAAAATCCAAAATCTATAATGAATTGATAGCCGTATTTTCCCTTCCATTGCCAATCCAAATCCATGATCTCTCCATATCATTAGTGAAATCAATGACCATTCTGAGCCAATATCCAATTCCGAATCCGCGATCTCTTCGGATTAGTTTATCCAAACACTTGACCTCACCGGGTCGTTAGCAAACAATGTAAGTTCTGGAGTAGAATCTATTAGTAATCGTCTGCACTCAGTTCCATTGGGCTGATTAGTCTAGTTAGTATGCCTTGGTTATCTAATCCAATTCTTTCTCTGATTTCCTTATATGAGAATCCAATTTTTGTCGATTTCAAGAAATCAAAATTTTTAGGATGTACATGTGCACTTTTAGGTACACGTTTTTGTTGTTGGTTCCCGGATGCGTTCATATGCTCACGAGTCATTTCTAATTTGGTGGAATATAATTCAATCATTTGCAATTTTTGTCGACTGATCCTTCTCGCTCTAAATCTTTGTGGATACATAATGAAGGAATTGGAGAAGTTGATGTTGAAGAGATTGATGATGACGATCGATTATGGGTTTGAAGCATATGTGTCGGTATAGAGGTTGAATGTGGTCTACTGCATTTGGTTACCTAGAAGATGAAATGAGGAGTAGTTTCGAACAGTTGTTGGCATGGTTGGGCTTGGATATTGATGTCAAGAGGAATGGTGTTTCTTCAAAAATGATTTTGAGTGTAGGACTTCTCTCAGTATTTGTTAGATTTTGTCTTGGACAATTCACCGAAGCAGGGAAACAGATAAACCCTTCCTATAAATGATTCCGTCTCGGATGACATAGCATGAAGCTTCACAGAGGAATCGTCGTTTGTCATTCCTCCATTTGGGAAGGATTCCCTATTGTAGACAATCTTTCATAGGAGTCACAATGATTCCTTATCTGGTTCCATCTTCAAGATTTAATTGATCTCGATCTGGTTGATGCTCGGAGCTTTTAGTATTTCAACTGGGATCAAGCCTGTTTGTCGCACATCCTGGATTTTTCGGCATGGCCAGTGAGTTGTCATTCTTATTTTGTACTCTGGGTGTGTGTGTAATGGTGTAATACTAGAAGTCTAACAATAGCTCCTAGACCCGGCCGAGATAAGGAGCAAGTTGCTGCTCCTAGCCTGATAATCTCCCTTAAATTGGCATATTAGTAATTGGGAATCACAAAAGAATTGTAAAGTTTTCACTCCCAGTTATTTGGCAAGCTTGAGCCCAGCAATCAGAGCTTCATATTCGGCTTTTAATTCGTTGTAGGGAAGTCGAGTTTCAGGCCGTAGCAGATCGATCGTTCCTTAGGAATCATTAACATGACTTTAGCGCCAGAACATTGATCGCTGGATGCTTCATCTACGTACATTTTCCATCGTTGGTTGGTTTTCCACTACTCTTTGGATAGTCATTTGGCACGGTGACTTCAACTATGAAGTCCGCCAATGTCTATCCTTAGATAGCTCTTCGAAGGAGATAGGTGATATCGAATTTGCTTAGTTCGTTATTCCATTTGAGTAGTCTTCCAAATATCTCGGGCCGTTGTATGACCTGTCGTAACGGCTGGTCGGCATAGATATTGATGGGTTGAGCCTCTCAATCGCTTGCTTACATAATATACCGGTCTTTGGATCTGGTTTTCTTTGCATAGGATTGCGGTGCTTATGGCGTGTACCAACATGGCTAAATAGATGTATAAATCTTTATGATCCACCGGCTTTGACAAAATGGGAGGTCTCTCTCAGTGGTCCACCAAAGCTTGGCATGCATCTTTACAATCTTGTGTCCATTCAAAATTCCTTTTCCATCTCTTGATTAGGTCAAAGAAGAGAGTACACTTGTCTGTGGCCCTTGAGATGAATCGATTTAGGGTGATGACCTTCCCATTTAGGCTCTATACTCGCTTGACTGTCTTTGGTACCTAGATATCTTTGATTGCCATAATGTTCTTAGGATTAGCTTCAATCCCATGAGAGTTAAGCATTAAACCTAGGAACTTCCCTGACACACCATCGAAAGAGCATTTCAAGGGATTGAGTTTCATTCCATATTTTTAGATAGAACTGAATATCTCTACCAAGTCATCGATGTGGTTGTTTGATTTTCATGACTTCACATGCATATTATCCACATATACCTTTATTGATCGCCCGATATATCCTTTATGCATCTGATTGACCAACCTCTAGTAAATAGCACCGGTGCCCTTTAGTCCAAATCCAAATGGCATTACAGCGTAACAGTATAACCCCGGATCAATAATGAAGTTGGTGTGTTCCAGGATGGGGATGTGCATCGGGATTTGTTTGCATTCGAAGTACTCATCCATGAATGAAAACAGTTCATGTCTAGTAGTTGAGTCTACTAGTTGGTCGATCTTTGAAAATGGAGATTTGTCCTTCAGGTTTACCTTGTTCAGGTATGAGTAGTCGATGCATGTCTGCCACTTTCCATTAGCTTTTAGTGTAAGAATTGGGTTGGATACCCATTTCGGGTAAAGGGCGTTGCGAGTAAAACCTTTGTTTTTTATCCATCTCCTCTTTATGTGCTGCAGATTTCTCCAGATCCATGTCACGTTGCTTTAGTTTCATTGGGACATGCCTCGGGTCGATATTCAATGCAAGGCTTATGATAAATGGTGAGATTCCACACATGTCAGAGTGGGTCTAAGTGAACACATCAAGACTATGCATTAAAGAAAGCTGCTAATTCCTTCACAATCATTGCATTGAGCTACGATATGATCTTTAGGATCCGCGATGGGACGTCATGACTGACTGTAATGTCAATCGTCAGCTCAATCGGTGCGGCCTTGGATTCCTTGAGTTCAAACGTAACATTTCGCATAACAACCAACGTGAAATATGGCTGGGACAGTCAATAATGACGGTCACTCCGGCCGAATCCCAGGGTCTTGTCATGAGATGTAGAGTATGATAGTAATAGGTTCTAAATGCTTTTATCGATTATCTGTGATGGTTGAAGATCAAGCTTGAAGGAGCACATTGAATCAAATGTGGAGTAGGGTTCAGCCTCGTATTGCGCTCAGTTGCATAGCTGGCTATTGCTTTGAGTATGCATCTGCTTTTATATATGAGTAACGTGCTTTCCATTCAATATACTCGCGATCTGTTGCTCATCATTCAAGCTGGAAAGATAGTAATTTGCCCATGAGCTTGGGCACCGATTTGATGATTTTATCTTTAGGCATCCTTTCGGTCGTAACCTCGAGTCATTTTAAACACTGGATATGAATCATGGTATTGAGCTATCATAGTCATTCTTTAAATGATCACACCTCTACCCCCGATCTCGTATTGATAAATGTACTACATGGAAGGTCGAGTCTCGTACATTTTGCATTGCTCTTCTCAGCGGATCATCATAAGAGTTAATGAATGAATGGTCGTTTCACATCCATTCAGAGCTGGATGGTTAGTTGCATCCATTTTGATTCATATTCTACCGCCGGATCTAGGGGTAGAGTTGGCTCAGATGAAGTTGGATCATGCTCATCCGGTTTCATACTCCTCTTGACGGATCGAAGTAGGGTGCTGGAGAATCAATGATCAAGTCACACTAATTCATGGTTTATTCTCCTACCTGCACTTTGGTGATTGTTTATTCAAAGGACGTTTAGGTCACATCCATTTGTGTTTGCTTTGGATCGAGATTGATCCTCGATCTGATGGTACGATATAGTCGGTCACCCATAACTTCGGATGTCATTCCGATTGGTTTGGTATTAAGGTCTCCTTGCGGTCATTGCCTTAGGTCGTAAAGAACACTAAGCCGGAGCTATAGTGAGCTGTCGTATTCAGCTTTTAGTGATTTGTACTATTGGCCCTAGTCTTGGGTTAATAGAGTTAGTCCGTGGAAGGTTGAGTTCCATACGTAGAGAGTTTATACTCCTCCCGTCCGTTTCAAACCGTAGTTTTTGGAATAGAGAACGGTCGAACTCCACTTATCTAATCATTCATATTTGTATCCACACTCTGGGTATATGGTTCAGTTGATGGATGGTCGGTTCGTACTCTTAGGACTCAAAGTTATCACGCGGGCAGTTGGTTTCCACCCAGTTTATGTTTATACTCTAGTCCTTACTCTGGGGACTCAGAGTTGTCTTATGGATAGTCGTTTTTTAACCTAATTTATGTTTATATTCTAATCCATGCTTTGGGGACTCAGAGTCATTTTGCGGGCAGTCGTTTCTTTTGCCCATTTATGTTTATACTCTAGTCTGCGCTCTGGGGACTCGGAGCTGTTCAGCGGGCAATCATTTTTCTGTCCGATTAATGTTTATACTCTATCTTCCAAGTCAAGGTAAGAGTTATCGAATAAATGGTCAAATCACGTTCATTCATGAAATGGAATTCTTCCCTCAGCATCAAGGATAGAACTTGGCAAGTGAGACGATTGATTCGCATCCGCTTGGTAGTTATATCTCCTCTCATCAAGTTAGGAAGGGAGTAGGCGATGGAATGTTGGATAACATCCATGCTTGGTTTAGACGATCGGGTCATATCCAACTCAAGCTACAGTCGTATCTACGTGTTGACGATGGTAGTTAATGAGTAGGCAGTTAGTCATGCCTATTTTGAGTTGAGCTTTAGAACCTCCCTCTATGTCAAGGGTAGGAGTCAATGTGTGGAAGATAAAATCACGTCCACTTTAGTTGGATCCCGACATCGTAGAGCTTCGAGAGAAGCATATGTATTTTGGCGAACTTCAAGTATGAGCTGGGGAGCGGATGGTTTGGTTGCATCCACTCCAAGTCTTTCTTTGGTCTCCAAGCTAGGCGCAGAAGTTGATAAGTGGATGATCAATCGTGTCCACTTTTTGCTGGATCCTGACCTTGTCTGGCTCTTCCATTTCGAGTCCTTGGCCCAAAGTCGGGTGGGCATATGGTAGCTGATTAGCAGTTAAATCATGCTTATCTTGATGAAACTCCAAAGGTCCGATCATGGTCCACGAAGATTGATTGGCGCCCAACTCTAAGTACTTGGCACCTGCATCGATCGTTTGGAAGTAGTTTAGTTCAAGTTGGTCGTAGTTCACAACATAATTGAAATTGAAATAGAAATAAATCAAAGAAGGTCAGAATAAATCTCATTCATAAGTGAAGCAGCATCATGTGCTCACTATTCCACTTTGGCCCTAGCTCCTTTCAACGGGATGTCGACTACCAGTGATCCAATTGTTAACAAGAGTTCTTTATTGATAGGCATCAGAAGTCTTCACTTGTGGTTTAAGCATAGTGATCATCTCATCTTTTTTCTTAATATCAGCCTCAGGATAGGCAATATGGTCTTTGTGACCACTGGTGATGGTTTTCATGGCTTCAATGTTGCCACCAAAGCGCTCTAGTAAGACTTCATCATTAACGACAATCCCTCCCCTCCCTATCAATAGTCTCTCTCTAAGGGCATCGATGCGTGACAATAAGTTTAGAGAATGAGGAATTGTAGATTATTGTAGCTCGTATTTAAAAAAAGAAATGGAATAAAAATCAAGATAGAGATAAAAGATATCTTTATTATTGCAACGGATTACAACTAAAACAGCGACAAAGCTAAAAGATACAATATGCAATTTGATTACATTTAAAGTTTAGAAACTACTTTTCTAACTTTGTCAAGAGAGTTAGCTGAAAACATAACTGTCGAATCAAAGGGCATAGTAACTCCTTCAGGGGTTATTACTGGTGGGCATTGGCTATAGTCCCATTTCCCAACTGGAGGACTATCGCGACCGCATATTAATCTAAAGTGAAATGTTCTGATCTATTTAAGGAATGCTTCCTTCTCAGTAATGAGGAAGTGAAAACAGAGGCGAGGGTATTCCAAGTACAATTTTTGCAAATCCCAAAGAAAGCAATATCTTGCTAATTTTGAAGTTTTTAAAATTGATGCATTTTCAGAGTAAAACCTTCTCAATTTAACATATTAGCTTAAGTGGTCTCTAGGGATGAGTCGACCTAAAGAGCCGACATTCTGAAATAGTATAGAAAAATGAAGCTAAGCATAAAGAAATAAGAGCTAAAACATATATTTATATATCATTTTATAATCATTCATCTGGTTCATATAGAATAGATCTAGAGAAAAACTCCAAAACAAAATTATCTTTATAGTACTTAAGTTTTTTAGCGGGGAGGGTTTGAGGAATCGGTCCGACCCGTGGTAAATTCAAACAAGCTCTGGGATACGGGTCAGATCCGAACTCGTCTAAATATCTTTTGTGGAAGCATCTGAGTAAACCCCCGCTGAATTCACCTAAGTGCAAAAAAATATAATCGAATGTCTATAGTAAGCTTTATACAAGAAATTAACTAAAATATCCCTCTCTTCAATCATCATCCAAAATAAAGTAAGCAACTCCCGATTCTCATTTAAGAGAGCCTCGTATCAGAGACACGCTCTCTTTAATAACGGGGCAACCCTCTGATTTTTAAAAGATGCTAGGACAGAGGCACTCCGGTCAAGACTATGATGTTATGCTCCTTTATCTGTCTGTCCAACTCCCTACACAACTTGTTAATTTCTGCTTATTTCCTTTCGAGTTGTGTCTTATAGGGAAATTGAGACTTCTTCCTTATCTAAAATGAATGATTTTACACTAATTATTATCTTTGAAGAGAAAGATGTTTAAACAGGGAATTCCATATCTAGGAAATTGGAATAGAAGCCTTGGATGCTTGCTCTTTCTCTTTTGGATCCTCATTTTGGGCAGGAGCAGGCTCACCTTCTGAAGCAGCAGAAGGCCTAGGGGAAGCAGGTGGAATATCTTTTTGAGGGGATTGCTCTTTCTTGGGAAATTCAGCTTGATCACCATCATCCTTTTCTGAAATAGAAGAAGGCCCCCCTTTGTCTCCACCAAGTCATGGCCTTCGGAAGTGTCATCATCATTATCATCGTCATCATTATCATGGTCACTGCCCTCATCACCATCATCATCTTTTTCCTTATCAGCATTATATGTGTCACCCTCCTCCTCAGAGTCAGATTCGATTTCAAAGGAGGGGATATCAAAAGAAAGGACCTCAGTTGCATTAACTTCCTCCTCACCCTCGGGTTCAATACCCTGCTTCATTTGGTTGATTTTGCCGATCACTCTTTTAGCTAAGGCAGGATTAAGTGAAGGAAAGCCAAAGTTAGGGCAATTCTTGTAGTTGTCAGTGTATGCAAGCATAAGAGCATCTTTATAGTTCTTTAGCATCATGGTCCCATGGATAGCGTCGACAAATTGAGATACTTGCCACTTGACATCAGAGAGGGTACAAATAGCTAGTTTGAGCGAGGCTCTGGTCTTTTTGAATTTATCTTTAAAAGAAGTGTTTTTAGTGACCAGGTGAGCTTTATCATCTTCCGAATCTTTTAGAGTCAGCTCCATGGCGAGTTTTTCATCAATAGTAAGTTGATGGGCCATCTTCTCTAGTTCTAAATTAGCCTCGATCCTGGCAAGAGAAGCCTTTACTCGCTCCAACTCTGTGGAAGTGACATTTTGTGCAGTAGTCAAGGAACATACTTGATTTTTAAGCTCTAAATTTTCCTTCTACAGCTTGGAAGATTTGGTTGAAGACTTTGATATGTGTTCATTTAAAGCTATCCAGCTCTTAGAAATTTGGAACAAGAAGTATAACACAAGTTAGCGATTAGAGAAATCGAATGATGATAAAGTCAATTGAGTGAGACCTTACCAAGAGTCGCTGCTCCATTAGGGAGCGATAACTCCATGCCAAGGCTGAAGTGAAGGAGGGCGGAGAAGAAGAAGTGAAGGATTCAGAATGTAGGATGAGCTCGACAAGTTCTTCAAAATTGGTAGATGGAGGAGTTGAAGGTGATGACTCTGGAGCAATTGTTTTTAGGGGAGGAGTTGCTAGTAAGGCTAGCTGCATCTGCTCAAGTGCAGCTAGAGAATTAGAAATTGAGATGTGTGAAAAAGGATCAAGAATAGGCGGAGTTTGCTTCGGTTTATCCTTGGAGGCTTCGACAATGGGGCTCTTAGAGACTTGTTCAAGAGATAAACACTCCTCCTCTTCCTCCATATCAATGATTTAGCTATTTTCTTCGGGGGTGCATCTTCAGGGGTCTCCATCAGTTTTCTTTTGAAAGTTGTCTTGGATTTGGCAAAGGTGACCATGATAGATGTCACCCAAGAAGTTGATGGAGAGGAGACAATGTCGCCAGAAGACACTATGGCTTGCGAAGGAGCTGGAACAAATTCAAGCAAATGTAAAGTCAGTCAAAATGATTCGGAGAATGCTAGGGACAAATAAGAAAATACTAAGCCAATGATGTACTGGAGGGGTTAGCACAAATTTGCGACATTGGAAAGAAATGCTCGGCGTCTCGTTGGGAGAGAAAGCACTTGCTGCGTGAAGTGTGCAGGATAGAAGGAGGAGTTTCTAAGATCCTTTGGCCCACTAGTAGCAGAGAGTGTTTTCTTAAGTTTGAGGGAGTTAGAAGCGTCAATCTGCTCCCGATTTGTTTTGAAGCAGCAATCAGAGAATCAACCATTCTCTTTTTTACCTTATTAATCTTCTTGGAAGAGACACCTTATAAAGTAAGAGATTATTTAACAAAAAACATAAAATAGAGGAAAAACAGTACTGGACCAGACTTACGGGGAGAGGCAAAAGTCCCACGTATGTTGGCAAAACATTTGACAAAGAAGAAATGGTTCTCCCTGTCCCTAAATTTGTTGACCCCATCTGATATTAATTTCTTATAGGGGTTGATTCTGTATATGTGATTATTGAGTTGCTCAGCCTTGCCAAACTAGTTAAGAAATGTAGCACTTTAGCTTTAAGAGAAAGGAGCCCAGATTCTAGCACCAACATCTCTAGAGATAGGGGATGAGTGTAGATGTTGGGAGAAAGTTGGATCAGAGCAATTCCAACATAAGATAGATATGAAGATAAAAACTCCGGGAAAGGTAGGAATCCGCCATGCCATATGTGAATGGCAGTGTAAGAAAAATACCTTCAGGAGGGTCTTCTATGGTGTCATTTTCCTAGGGAGGGATAGCTTCAATTCCAGTAATATCGAAGTCCCTAAGGATGACATTGACTTCATCTTGAGATGCAATGGTGGAATGTTTAGAAGTGACTTCGACTTTCTTAGGAGAACTCATTTTCCTGCCAGGTAAAAACGTTTTAATTAAAATCTTTGATGGTTTATGAATTTAAAATGCATTAGAAAATTAAACAAAGAAATCTACTTAGATAATTTAAACATGAAAACATACATAAAGCATTAAGATTGTGTAAACAGTTTGATTCAGAAACCAAATAGCTTAGCTTGAGCTTTCGACCATGTCGAAAGGACAATAGCTTGAGCTTTCCACAATATCAAAAGAACAATAGCCTGAGCTTTCGACAATGTCGAAAGGGCAATAGTTTGAGCTTTCGACAAAGCCTAAAGGACAATATCATCAACTTTGGACTAGTATATCTTAACTTTGTCGAAAACCTAAAGAATAAATAATTAATAATATATGTTCCTTGAGCTATCGATAAGGTCAAAAGGATGAGGCATAACATTAATCCATTCAACCCTTTTTGACAATATCGAGAGCTCTATGGGAACCTGGATACACTACAAGTGTAACATAAAGCTAGGCAATAAGACCTTTCAACATTGTCGAAATCAATAACTTAAAGTCCCTGAGTAAAAATATTAATGTTGTCGATGTTGTCGAAAGGTCTGGTCAATGTTGTCAACGTTGTCAAAAGGACTGGTCAATGTTGTCGAAACCTATCCTACCCATTGAAGTCGAAAGGTTTAAAAGGTTTCGACCTTGTCGAAAGATTGTTGTCGAAGGGGTTGAAGGGTTCGACTAAGTCGAAACGTTTGACTATCGAGGGGGTAGATCCTCTCCACTTAGCTACCTATCCTTTCGGCAACGTTGAACAAGTTGGCATCACAACACCTTTCTACCCCATCGAAAGTTGCTAAGAAGGCGAATCCAATATTGCCACCTCAATCTCTTTTGAAAGGGTAGAAAGGTCATTTTGTGCTGCCAGATTTATCATTTGGATACAAGAGGTTTTTGGGTAATTGAATCGGGTTTAACTTACCCCAAACCCGATTGTAAATCTAGATTTCAAAATTTTCTGGAAGAACAAGCAAATCAAATCTGTTAACAAAATGAACTCAAACTGAAATTGAACTATCACAATTTCAAAAGCATAAAGATAATCAACAAATTAAAAACCCAGGTTACTAATAAAGAACAAGAGTCAAAAGTTTTAGGATAAAATCCAAACCCGATAAGGTAATGGGTTTAAGCATCTTCTACTGTCAATTTAAGAATCAAAAATGGAAAATAAAACTTTAAAAGTTCCAGAAACTAGGTTAGAGAAAGCTTTTCAATAAATCTATTGAAACCCACCTTTAGATAAAATTGAGATTCGAATTTTTTAGGTTTATCCTTGTTTTACTGATCCTAATTGAATTCCATCTCTTCATATTTAAGTAATGGGTTTAAGCATCTTCTACTGTCAATTTCAGAATCAAAAACGGAAAATAAAACTTTAAAAATTCCAGAAACTAGGTTAGAGAAAGCTTTTCAATAAATCTATCGAAACCCACCATTAGATAAAATTGAGATTCGAATATTTCAGAAAATTGAATTTCAATTTTTAAATATGAAGAGATGGAATTCAATTAGGATCAGTAAAACAAGGATAAACCTAAAACCTATAGGTTAGATTTGATGGGTGTTTTGATTTCTTGAAAAAAGATTAAAGTTTGAAAATCCATGGAACTCATTTACACGTGTTTAAAATTTCAATTGCAGGAAAAGTGAAAAAGGAGGAAGAAGAAGGGCATACTTTATAAGAAAAGTCGCCCAAGGTTATCGACCATTGGATTAGATTTGAATGAACGACTGAGATTTACATGGGAAGGCAAAGAGGCGGGAAGTTTTTAGATCTCAACAAGGATGACTTGGAAAGTCAAGGGCATCACTTCACAAGGGAAGGGGGAAAATGTTACTCAAAAAAATCCACCTTTCGACTAAGTTGAAAACTCCTTAAACAAAGACCAAGAGAGAAGAGCACATACCAAATCATTCGAAGGAGTCAAAGGGATGTTGCCATCAAAGTTTAACAGCTTCAAGACCTTTTGAAGGTGTCAGAAGGTTCCTTCTAACAGTATCTGGAGTTCTTACCTTTCGAAGAAGGTGAAGAAGTTGAAGCAAGTGTTAGCGACCCTTTCGAAAGCTAAAGTAAGCCTTTCGAATCGGTTGAAACCAGTATGGTCCTGAAAGGGTTCTGCATCTGATCAAAACAAGAACATAGGCTACTCAACACCATCAAAACCAATGACAATTGAATCTCTTCGAAACCAATGTGATCAACCTATCGACCGTGTCGAAGGCTTCAGACTTACTTCCACTAACGATAAGGAGGCGAAGATCCATCCAGGACACCTTTCGACAACATCGAAAGGAGGTATGAAGAAAGAAACACTCAGAAGTCAGCAAAGGGGAAAGAATGATAAGAAGCCTCTCGACAATGTCGAAAGGAGGCATGGCTTTCGACCAGGTCGAGAGGTCAAGAGAGAATGAAGGAATTTCTAGAGCATGACAAGAGAACATGGACACTTCGACAACGTCGAAAGGAGGCATGACTTTCGACAAGGTCGAAAGGTTCATAACAGCATATGAAAGGCAAACCTTTCGACAAAGTCGAAAGGTTCAAACAGCATGTAAAGAAACACTTTTCGACAATGTCGAAAGGAGGCATAGCTTTTGACCAGATCGAAAGGTTCAAACATCATGTAAAGAAATACCTTTCGACAATATCGAAATGAGGCATAGCTTTCGACCAGGTCGAAAGGTCCAAATAGCATGTAAAGAAACACCTTTCGACCGCATCGAAAGGAGGCATAGCTTTCGACCATGTCGAAAGGTTCAAACTATATATAAAGGAACAACTTTCGACAATGTCGAAAGGAGGCATAGCTTTCGACCAGGTCGAAAGCTTCACAACAGCTTATAAAAGGAGGACCTTTCGACATTGTCGAAAGCAAGGGCGCAGAAGGGAGGCCACCTGCATCTATAAATATGACCCAAGGAGTCACGCATAGGAGATTCGATTTCTCTCTCTAAACTTGTGTTTTCTGCAACAAAACATTGTAACCCTAATTTGGAGATTATTGATTTGGGAATTCAATGAAATAAAATTTCTTTTGATGGAGGGAAGTCTTGTGCATTATTGATCACTTTACTGATTACACAAGCTTTAATTGGATTAACTTTTATATTTCAGGTATGACTCCATCGAAAGGAACATATCGACAAGCTCGATACCTCTTCTGATCCTAGCATTTTATGTAACCTTCTGAAGCCATCAACGCTGTAAGCTAAAGTTTTCGACAAGGTCGAAACCTGTTCTCTAAATACCAAAACATGGACATGCAGATTTAATCCAAAGAAAGTCATCCCCAGAGCTTTCGACAAGGTCAAAGCCCACTCCAAATCCACTAAAGGATAAGGTTTCTTTCATAAACTCAAAGGAAACTAACACCCATGCTTTTGACAAGGTCGAAACCTACCTTTTAAAAAAGACTTAACTCAGGGATATCAACCTGATCAAAAGAAAGGCTTTCGAAGGAGAACTCACACTAGCTCATCAGTATCGAGATGTCACTTAATCCGGAGACCATACCTTTCGACGACGTCGAAAGGCCTGATTTGAGAAATTCCAATAAGTAAAACCAAATCGATAGGCAATTCCTAAGGGAATCACGCTCACTATTCGTACAAAGGATTATCCATCTTTCTTAGAATTACTTTGGGGTGTTGACAAGAAAACTTGTTAACAAGTAGTTTCTAGACCTCTTCTCTTTCTCCGTTGAAGTTTCCCGACCTCTTCTCTTCTTCCGTTGATTCCCTCGGAGGCGGCTTCTTGTACTATTCTGCAACCTGCGTAGAGAGGTATATATTCTCAACCGTGTCATTCAATGACATATAATTTTCGTATTTCGAAAATCTTAAACACTTATTGGAGTTCAATTTTCTATCTCCACTCCCTAGTTAAGCATTATCTACGCACTTCCTTTGTTCTCAACATTTACATCCACATTGCCGGAACTTCCTCCGGTTTGTTTCACTATAACATTACTTTGAACAAATTCACTCAAATTCTTTCCACCAACTCTTCCAACTAATATATTTGCCTTTTCCAAGCGCAAGAACTGCATCTCCTTCCTATAAAACTCATCCATAGTTAGCGGGGGTTTCATCTTCAACCATTTCCCGGAATCAATGTCTAGATGTGTTACTCCAAAAATCACCTTTAACTTGATCGAAACCATTCCAAGCAGAGATCAAAAAAGAAAGAAGAAAGAAAGACACCAGATAGACCTTTCGAAAGAGTCGAAGGGATGCTGCCATCAAAGTCTGAAAGCAACATAACCTTTCGAAGTTGTCGAAAGGTTTCTCCAATCAATGTTCAAAGGGCACTTACCTTCCAAAGAAGATGAAGGAGTCAAAAGCACCCTTCCGCCTTCATTAACAACCCTTCGACTAGATAAAGACCTTTCGATTAAGACGAAGTCACACCTTTCGAAGACAATGAAGAATAGCTCTTTGAACATACGTTAAACCATTCGGAACCAATGGTTTCGCCTTCATTCAAACTACTAAAAAGCAAGTATTATCTTTAGCAACCCCTTTGAAAGCTATAATAAGCCTTTCGAGTCGATCGAAATTAGTTTGGTCCAGGAAGGGTTCCGCATCAGATCAGAAACAAGAGCATGGGCGTAACCAACATCATCGAAACCAATGAGCAAAGGCTAACGACTGGGTCGGAAGCACTCACAAGACAACTCAAAGAAGACGAGTACCACCATACCTTTCGATAAAGGTGGCATCATGCTTAAGCCCTTCGGTAGGCACCTTCCGATCATTTGAAAGCATTAGGGTCGAAAGGTACTGACCCGCATCTACAAATAAGACCCAAGGGGTCATGTTTTGGGGATCCGAATCCTCACATTCTCAACTCTTATATTCGTAAGTTCAGTGTTGTAACCCTAATTTATAAATCAATTTTGGGATTTAAAGAAATAAAGTTTTCTTAGCTGGATAAAGGGAAGTCTCGAACACTTCAGTCTACTTTACTGTTTCATTTAAGTTTTTGTTGGATTCACTTTATATTTCAGGTTTCACCATCATCGAAAGGCTACTTCTGACATAGTCGAAACCCCTCCAGATCTTAGTAACTTCAGCAATGGATTCCAATCTATATTCCTTTGGGTTATAGCCTTCGACAAGGTCAAAACCAAGTCATTACACACCTTAGTCCTCAACCAATTCAAGAAGCCTAAGGATTCGGCTTTCGACAAAGGACAAAACCCATATTTCCACCTTTTACTTAAGCCCAAACTATTCAATAGCCAAAAGCTCTCAACAGGGTCGGAACCCAGACCCAGTATTCCACTTTAAACTTTGTCATCAAAATCACTACACCTCGATAAGATCAGAACCTTTGAATCAGAATTCTTGGAATAAATCCTATATACTCAACCCTAAGGCTTTCAACAAGGTCGAAATCTTCAAAGGGAAACTTTCTAAGTAATTTCTATCAATTTAAAAGGAAGGCCTTCAAAAAAGGGATTAACCCATCCCAACGAGGTCGTAAGTTCATTAAACATGAAACCCAACCCTTTCGACACAGTCGAAAGGATGGCCTAAGTAACTCCCACATATTGAAGCTTTTTCAAGAGAAAATTCTTAAAGGATTTATACTTTATTTCTCACACCACTTGCCTAAAGGATAATTCATATTATTTATCATAATTCCGGGGTGTTGATAAGAAATCTTGTTAACATTTTTGGCGCTAGAAGGAGAGCCCAAACCTCCGACTTAGATAAACCCCTAACATTATTATTCTCTAACCCCATTTAGCCCTATCACAAGTTCATCTACTTTGATTTGATCATGGCCAGAAGTCTTAAGAGATTTGAACAAGGATCCTCCGAACAACATTTGACAAGGTTCTCTCAAATAATCACCAAAGATTCCAACCAAGACGAAGAGCAAAGATTGAGGCTAGAAGTTCTTAGAATTATAAACCAAAAGAAGGCGGAATCTTATGATCCTGAGAAGTGGAGCTTGAACCCTTTTCATGTTGGCCCTATCCTTATCTTTGCACTAGGAAATAAAACAAATGGAAGTGACAATATCTTCAACCAAATGAGAAGAACAATCTAACACCATTCAAAAGGAACAATCTTTGAGAGAGAGATAATGGATGATTATAATGCCTTAGCACATAAGTGGCAACAAACTACATCAAGAACACTTCCAACTCAAGAACAACAAAGGGTGGTAAATAGGAAAGCAATCAAAGAACATGAAACAATAAGGTCAAAGAACAAAAAGTCAAAAAGCCATCCTTAAGAGTCAAACTTCAAGTCTAGACTTCCGAGAGAATGCAATTTAACAACTTCCATAGAGAATATCTACTTGCTTACAAAGGATGAGCTTAACTACTGGAGAGGCCAAAACATGAGAGAAACTAGGGAGGATCCTATTATCACAATCACATGATGAATGGTCATGAAAATAACCATTGTAGAGCCCTGGAAGGGATGATCATAAATTTCTTTCGGCAAGGAAAGATCCATGAGTTTGTAAAAAGAACTTGAGAAAAATTAAATAAAGAGCTACTTTTTGTAAAGAGAAAATCAACATGGTCGGGAGTGAAACACTCCTTATATTTGGATACTACCTAAGATGGTAGTCAACCTAAGATGGTAGAAAAGCCTCTGTCCACGTTGAGTTGGCTAGGGCAGAGCACCTCCTGAAGGGAGGGCGGGTAAGCCTCTGGTCAGGTCAAGGCACCTCCTAGAGGGAGAACAGAGTAAGCCTTTATTCACGTCATAAGATGGCTAGGTTAAAGCACCGAACAAGCCCTTATCTGCGCCACGCTATGGCCAGGGTAAGTCACATCCTGGAGTGAGGATGGAGTAAGCATTTATCTGCGCCATAAGATGGCCAGGTTAAAGCACCGAACAAGCCCCTGTCAACACCACAAAAGGCCCAGGGCAGGCGCCTCTTGGAGGGAGGTCGGTTAGGTCCTTGGTTTCAGCCTCTAAGATGAGCTAACCAAAGGCACTGGACAACAATGGACTAAGGCATCCAGGCCCAAGAAGAGGCCCATCAAAATGGACTAAGATGTCCAAGCCTAAGAAGAGGCTCATTCATTAGTGGACTGAGACATCCAAGCCTAAGAAGAGGCTCATTCAATAATAGACGAAACGTTCGAGCCCAAGAGAAGGCACATTCATTGATGGACTAAGATATCTAAGTCCGAGAAGAGGCTCATCAAATCACGAACTAAGATGTTCAAGTGCGAGGAAAAGCATCTCTGATTATGACTAAGACGTCCAAGCTCAAAAGGAAGCTAATCAATTTGTTAATATATATATTCAAAACCTAAATAGTTCATACATGTCAAAGGGGACAGAAGCAAAGGAGTGGAATAGAGCTCCGCATATTATTACCTGAATCTGGGTTTTGGGAATTTCACTTCTAAGTATCATTTATTAATACCCGAATCTGGGTTTCGGGTCTCTCACATTTGAATTTCATCAATTAATATTCGGGATTTTCACTTCTAAGCATCATTTATTAATACCCAAATCTGGGTTCCGGGTCTTTCCATATGAATTTCATCAATTAATACATGAATCTGGGTTTCGGGACATTCATTTCAAGACTTCATTTACTAATACCTGAATCTGGGTTTCGGGTCTTTATCCATTAGAAACTTTATCATACTCAAATATATGTATCAAGACTTCTACATATTTAAGCCCTAATTTGGGTGTAAAATTTTGATAATGGATTTATGTTCATCGCGAATGCCCAAATCTGGGTTTCAAATTACTAAGTTTTCAAATTTCGCCAAGGCCCAAGAATGAGTTTTCGGGATTTTATTACAAATATTGAGACAAGGGTTTCTGAATTCAGTTCCTTATTAATTATCTTTTGAAAAAGTGCTACCTGATATTTATACCGTTGTGTTAAAATGGTATTTCCTATCAACAAATTCCAAATATACCAGCTAAATGGTTAAAGTTAAAATTCTTGAGCGTTTCTCATCATGGTTGAAGATGGGATTTAAGTGCTTAATATAGATTACTTTTCATGCAGTTAACAAGATGATTTGTTAAGCAAATAATATACATAGACTGGTATGTCAATTTCAAGCTAACAATTAGAAATATTGTTTGCTTCATATTTATCAGGAAAATCAGCACATCAAGGAAGAATAAAAGATTCAGCAAATTTGGAAGTAATAAATGAGCTATCAGAAAACATTTCAGAAATGACATTATATGACAGATCATGTGATATTTACAAAATTTATGTAATTTACATAAGTCATGAGATAATTTACAAGTCTATGAAGTTATTTACATACATATACAAAATAGGTCCATTCAAATCAAACATACAAATAAATTACAACTCTTTAACAGCCTTGTCAAGAGTTTCAACAACTGAGGAATCTACTACATGACGAATCGCAGCGTTGAGAACTTCTTTAAGTTTCTTTTCTTTCCTCCTTGCTCTATTCTTGTCATCCATCACCTCAATGTTAGTCTTTAGGGTGCGGTTGAAAGCACTATTCACAGTCCAAAGGGTGTTGGTATCCCTTTCTAATTTTGCGACGCGCTTCTGGAGGAAATAGATATCGCGCTCGAGCTTTTGGTTCTTAGCAATATAATCATTTAATAGTCTGAGAATATTTGGTCTTATATTGCTCATCGAAATATTTGGCAATCTTAAATTTAACTTTACGTCACCAATTCCCCATAACATTGTTATCTAAGCCCGAGGGAGGGTTGTGCATCATAGGGAATTTCTGTGCCATAAGGAGCTTCGACCTTGTAGGTTTAGTGGCTGGAAGAGTAGCGCGAGGGACTGGCAAATCAATGTTTGAAGTCTTTTTCCCCATAATGAATTCCAAAGAAGCACATTGTGCCTGACTATCCTTTAATTTCAGTTCCAAATCACTTATTTGTTTAGTAAGTTCAAACATCTTGTGATCAAATTCAATTTGGGATTTGTCTTCACTTGTCGTTAATTATGGAGATCGTTTCATATTTACTTTTAATTTCAGCCTCAAGATAGGCAATATGATCTTTGTGACCGTTGGCGATGGTTTTCTGAAGAAAATATCTCTTGTGCCATTTCACAGCTTCAACATTACCACCGAAGCGTTCTAATAAGACATTGTCACTAAGTACAATCCCTCAACTTGCTTTCAATGGTTTCTCTTTAAGAGCATTAATGCGTGACAATAAGTTATAAAGAGGAGAAGTTGTAGATAATTGTAGCTCCTATTTAAGCAAAAGAAATAAATTAAAAGTCAAGATCAGGTTAAAAAATGTATTTGTTATTATAATAACAGATTACAACTTAAACAACAACAAAGTTAAAAGATACAATAAACATTTGGATTGCATCTAAAGTTTAGAAACTACTTTTCTAACTTTATCTAGTGAGTTAGAAGAAAGTGTAACTATTGAATCAAAAGGGTTAGTGACTCCATCTGGGGTAATGACTGGCAGGCATTTGATCTAGTCCCACTTCCCAGCTGGAGGACTATCGCGACTGCAAATTAATTTTGTGTGAAATGTTCTGATCTCCTTAAGAAAATTTTCTTTCTAGTTTCCAAGGAAATCAAAGCGGAGGCGAAGGTATTCCAAATAAAGTTTTTGTAAGTCTCGAAGAAAGCAATATCTTGCTAATTTCGAAGACTTTAAAAGTGATGCCTTTTCGTGATAAAATCTCCTTAGTTTGACATATTGACTTAGGTGGTCTCTAGGAACAAGTCGACCTAGTGAACAGTCATTTTGTAATAGCATAATAAAGAGGAGCTAAGCATAGAAAACAAGGCTAAAACATATATTTATAATCACTCATCTGATTCATACAAAATGGACTTAGAGAAAAACTCATAAACAAATTTATCTTTGTAGTACTTAAGCTTTTCAGGGGGGATCATGGGGAATTAACCTGACCCGAAGCAATTTCCAACATGCTCCAGGATGCAGGTCAGATCAAAACTCATCTAAGTATCTCTTGTGAAAGCATCTAAGTAGACCCCTACTGAATTCGCCTAAGTACGAAAAGTCAACAATTGAGTTTCTACAATAAGCTTTGTCTAAAATGTTAACTAAGGTGTCTCTTTCTTCAATCATCATCCAAAATTAAGTGAGTAACTCTTGATTCCCCTTTAATAGAGCATCGTACTGGAGGCACGCTCTCTTTAATAAGGGGAAAACTCTCTGATGTTTAAAAGATGCAAGTGTTGAGGCACTCCTGTCGAGACTATTATACTTTTTGGAGAGGATCTTATGCTCCTTTACCTGTTTGTCTAATTCCCTATATAACTTGTTAATTTCTACTTGTTTTCTTTCAAGTTTTGTCCTATAGGGAAGGGTGGACTTCTTTCTTATCTAAAGCAAATGGTTTTGTACTAACTATTATCTTCAAAGTGAAAGATATTTAAACAGATAATCCCATACTTGAGACATCGGGACGGAAGCTCGAGAGGCCTGCTCTTTTCCTTTAGGATCCTCAGCATGATCAGGAGAAGGCTCATCCTCAAGAGGAGTAGAAGGTCTGGGGGATGCAAGTGGAACATCCTTCCAAGGAGATTGCTCTTTTTTAGGAGGTTCAGAATTGTCGCCACCATCCTTTTCAGAAGTTCCAGAAGAACCCCCTTTATCTTCGTCAAAACCTTGGCCTCCAATAAGGTTATCATCGTCGTCGTCGTCGTTATCATTGTCACCACCATCGCCAACATCGTTGCCTTTTTCCTCAGCGACGTCATCTTTGTCACCCTCCTCCTTGCAGTTTGATTTGTTTTCGAAGGAGGGGACATCAAAAGAAAGAATCTCACAAGCATTAATTTCTTCTTCATCTGCAGGCTCAATCTTCTGCTTCATCTGATTAATTTTACCCATCACTCTATCGACCAGGGCAGAATTAAGCGAAGGAAAGCCAAAGTCTACGCATTTTTTGAAATTTTGGCATATGCAAGCTTAAGCGCTTCTTCATAAGGTTTTAGTAGCATCTGTCCAAGTATAGCGCCAATAAACTGAGACACTCACTGCTTGGCATCGGTAATAGTGTTGACAACAAGTTTCAAAAAAGCCCTCGTCTTCTTAAGCTTATCCTTCAAAGAAATATTCTTCATGGCCAGGCGAGCCTTCTCATCTTCCGACTCTTATAAAGTGAGCTCCAAGGCAAGTTTCTCTTAGTAAGGAATTGACGAGCTTGTCTCTCTGACGCAAGATCGGTTTCAGCCTGCGCGGGAGAAGCTTTTAATCACTTTAGCTCTAAGGAAGCGTCATTTTTAGAAGCGGACAGAGAAGAAACTTGATTTTTTAGGTCAGAATTTTCCTCCTGAAATTTGGAGGATTTGGCAGAAGACCTTGCTACATGTTCATTTAAAGCTGCCCAACTCTTAAAAATCTTAAAGGGGAAATATAACGCAAGTTAGTGATATAAAGAAAACAAATGATAATAAAGTTGATTGAAATGGAACTTACCAAAAGTTGTTGTTCAATCAAAGAGCGGTAGTGTCCTGCCAAATCAGGTACAGCTTAAGGTGGATGGATAGATGTGAAAGATTCGGAATGTAGGATGGACTCAACTATTTCTTCAAATTTAATAGAAGGATGATGGCTTTAAGGGAATTTTCTTTATAAAAGGGAACGCCTCCAAAGCCAGTTGCATTTGATGAAGTGCAGTTGGAGAATCAGATACAGAAATTCGAGAAAGAGGGTCGATTGCATTCGGAGTCCACTTCGGCTTCTCTTTAGGAGCTTTATCAAGTGATGATTCCTTCTCTTCCTCAGTATCAACAATTTTGGCGACCTTCTTTGGAGGCTCAGCTTCGGATGGTTCCATCAACTTCCTTTTAAAAGCTTTTTTGGATTTGGCAAGTGATTCTATAACTGATGACACTCCGGAAGTTGGAGGAAGAGGGACAACACTACTAATGGACACTGTGACTTGAGTAGAAGCTGAAATAAGTTCAAATATATTAAAAAGTCAGCCAAATAATTCAGAGAACGCCAGGGATGGAAAGAAAATACTTGACCTATAACATACCAGAGTGATCAGCGCAAATGGGTGATATAGAAGAAAAAGTTCACAAGTTTTCTAAGGAGAGAAAGCATTCGCCATGAGAAGTGTGTTGGACAGATGGAGGAGTTCCCAAGATATTCTGGCTTACTGGCAGAAGAGAGTGTTTTTGTAGATTGGTAGGAGTCAATAGCGTTAGTCTGCTCACAGCTTGGCTCAAGGCCGCAATTAAAGATTCAACTGTTGTCTTATCGTCATCGCTAAGCTCTTTAGTGGGGACACCTGATAAAAGAAGAGATTAGGCGACATAAAACATTGAGTATGGAAAAACAACAAAAATCAAGACTTACGAGGAGAAGAGAAAGTTTCGTGGATGTCAGAGGAGTACTTGACGAAGAGAAACTGGTTTTCCCAGTCCATGAATTTATTAACCCCGTCTGAAATCAACTTTTTCTAGGGGTTGGCTTTGTATATCTGATTATTAAGATTGCTCAACCTTGACTAGCCGAGTTAAGTAATTCAATACTTTGGCGCTGAGAGGTAGAAGGCCAAATTCCAATGCCATCATTTCTAAAGATAAGAGATAAGTATAGACATTCGGTGATAACTAGATTGGAGCAATCCCGACATGAGAGGGGAATGTGGATAAGAATTCTAGGAAGGGAAAGAATCCACCATGCCATATGTGGATGGCAGTATAGGCAAAAAAACCCTTCAAGAGGGTTGCTGATGGTGTTAGTCTCTTTTGGGGGAATGGTTTCGATACCGGTAATGCCAAAGTCATTGAGGATAGCATCGACCTCATCTTGAGTTGCTGTGAAAGAATGCTTAGAAGTAGCTACGTCCCTCTTTGGAGAACTCATGATTCTGCCAGGTGAAAATGTTTTAGTTAAAATTTTCGGGGTTAATTATGAGTTTAGCATACTTTCAAGAATTAGTCAAAGAAACCTATTTAGATAACTTAAACATGAACCAAATTTTAAACTTCAAACTATTGAAAAAGTTTTAAGTTAAAAATCAAAGACATTAGGCTTTCGACAAGAATGAAAGGAAGGGGACATCAACATTAACAAGTACATCTTGACATTGTCGAAAGCTTAAGTAAATGTATTCCTTGAGCTATCGACAAGGTCGAAAGGATAAGAAAAAATATTTGTTCAATCATCGCTTCTCAACAATGTCGAAAGCTTCACAGGAATCAAATTTCTAAGGAAAAATAGTTAAAAGCAACTCAAAAACTTAAACAAAAATATACACTACAAACATTTCACAAACCATGTTATAAGACCTTTCGACACTATCGAAACCAATAGCTTAGGTTTTCTGAAAATGATACTCATGTTGTCAAAACCTAGCATTCTCATTGAAGTCGAAAGGTTCTAAGTTAAACTCATATGCACTTAGGACGTTTCGATAAGGCTGGATAAAAACAGTTCTGGGAGGGTTTCGACCTAGTGGGTAAAGGTGGTGTCGAAGAGGTTGAAGGAGTCTAATGATTCCAAGAGTTAATTAAGGAAAATGGATTGCAATCGAAACAAAGGTTTTTGACTAAGTCAAAACGTTTTGCTAACGAAGGAGTTCCTGCTCTCTACTTAATAGCATAACCTTTCAACAAGGATGATCTAATCAGCATTACAACACTGTTCGACCCCATCGAAAGAGGATAAGGAAGCAAAACCAATGTTCCCAATCACTTTCGAAGTGGTAGAAAAGTCATTTGGTGGCGCCAATTTTTCATCCATACGTTTGAAACTTTCGGGCGATGAAAACATGTTCCACACCTTCCCCAAACCAAGTTGCAATTCCAGGTTTTCAGAAATTTCTTAAAGAGCAAGTAAATCTAATATGTTAAGAAAACAAATTCAAACAAAAATCGATCTGTCTCAATGTCAAAATTATAGAAATAATTATCAGACTAAAAACTCATATATAATGTTGGACAAAAACAGTAAATTTTCGATTGAAAATCCGAATCCGATAAGGAGATAGATCCTAATATCATTCACTGTCAATTTTAAAATCATAACAGAAAAAAAAATTCGATTAATTCCTGAAACATAGTTCGAAAAAGGTTTTAAGTAAATCAAACCAAATCTACCTTCAAAAAATCGAAAATCAAACATCTCGAAATCGAATTTCAATTTTGAAATTAGAAAAAGTGAAGTTCGATTGAAACAAGCAAAAATAAAGTTAAATCTAAACTTACAAATTGAATTTGTTGATTGCTTTGATTTCTGGAAGCAAGCTAGAAATTTGAGAATCTGCAGAATTCTTTTACTTATGTTTAAAATATTAATTGCAGAAAAAGTAAAGGGGGAAGAAGAAGAAAGGCGTATTTTATAAGAAGAGTCGGCCAGATTAGTAGCCGCTAGACAAGATTTGAATCGACTGCCCAGATCCATGTGGGAATGCCAAGAGGCGGGAAGCTTCTAGGTTTCGACAAAGTTGACTTGAAAAGTCAAGTGCGTCCCCTCACAGGGGGCAAATGTTACTCTAAAAATCACCGTTTGACTTGATCGAAACCATTCCAAGCAGAGAGAAAAATAAAGAAGAAAGAAAGACACCAGATAGACCTTTCGAAAGAGTCGAAGGGATGCTGCCATCAAAGTCTGAAAGCAACATGACCTTTTTGAGTTGTCGAAAGGTTTCTCCAATCAATGTTCAAAGGGCACTTACCTTCCAAAGAAGGTAAAGGAGTCAAAAGCACCCTTCCGCCTTCATTAACAACCCTTCAACTATATAAAGACCTTTCGAATAAGCCAAAGTCACACCTTCTGAAGACAATGAAGAATAGCTCTTTGAACATACGGCAAACCATTCGAAACCAATAGTTTCACCTTCATTCAAACTGCTAGAAAGAAAGTATTATCTTTAGCAACCCCTTTGAAAGCTATAATAAGCCTTTCGAGTCGATCGAAATCAGTTTGGTCCAGGAAGGGTTCCACATCAGATCAGAAACAAGAGCATGGGCGTAACCAACATCATCGAAACCAATGAGCAAAGTCCAACGACTGGGTCGGAAGCACTCACAAGACAACTCAAAGAAGACGAGTACCACCATACTTTACGATAAAGGCGGCATCATGCTTAAGCCCTTCGGTAGGCACCTTTCGATCAGTCGAAAGCATTTGGGTCGAAAGGTGCTGACCTGCATCTATAAATAAGACCCAAGGGGTCATGTTTTGGGGATCCGAATCCTCACATTCTAAACTCTTATATTCTTAAGTTCAGTGTTGTAACCCTAATTTGTAAATCAATTTTCGGATTTAAAGAAATAAATTTTTCTTAGCTGGATAAAGGGAAGTCTCGAACACTTCAGTCTACTTTACTGTTTCATTTAAGTTTTTGTTGGATTCACTTTATATTTCAGGTTTCACCTTCATCGAAAGGCTACTTCCGACATAGTTGAAACCCCTCTAGATCTTAGTAACTTCAACAATGGATTCCAAGCTATCTTCCCTTGGGTCATAGCCTTTGACAAGGTCAAAACCAAGTCATTACACACCTTAGTCCTCAACCAATTCAAGAAGCCTAAGTATTCGGCTTTCGACAAAGGGAAAAACCCATATTTCCACCTTTTACTTAAGCCTAAACTATTCAATAGCCAAAAGCTCTCAACAGGGTCGAAACCCAGACCCATTATTCCAGTTTAAACTTTGTCATCAAGATCACTACACCTCCGACAAGATCAGAACCTTTGAATCAGTATTCTTGGAATAAATCCTATATACTCAACCCTAAGGCTTCCGACTAGGTCGAAACCTTCAAAGGGAAACTTTCTAAGTAATTTCTATCAATTTAAAAGGAAGACCTTCAAAAGAGGCATTAACCCATCCCAATGAGGTCATAAGTTCATTAAACATGAAACCCAACCCTTTCGACACGGTCGAAAGGCTGGCCTAAGTAACTCGCGCCTGTTGAAGCTTTTTCAAGAGAAAATTCTTAAAGGATTTATACTTTCTTTTTCACACCACTTGCCTAAAGGATAATTCACATTCTTTTTCATAATTCTAGGGTGTTGACAAGAAATCTTGTTAAAAAGATGTATCCCCTTGATCAAAGCCATTAAAAAAATATCCTCTGTTGCATTGCTCACTTCTAACACCACCGTATCGAACCTACTTATAAAATCTTTCAATGACACCCTCGTAATCTAGAAGTGGTTTGATAATGACATCGCATCTTTAGACAGGTTGTGTGCAAGCAAAACTATTTAACAAACTTTCTTGCCAACGGATTGGAAGATGATATGGATCACCGTGGAAATAAAGTGAACTACATCTTTGCCATACCTTCGAGAAAAAATTGGAAAATAAGGATACCTAATGGCATCAGTCACCCTAGTCGTGTCCATGTGAAATTTGTACTTCAATAAGTGTAGCTTGGAATCCATCGTTCCGCTATAGAACTATAACACCCCATATTTTTTATAACATTATTTAGGATATTTAATTAGATAAATTAAATTAAATAATGTGTTGATTAGGGGAATGAGATTTGATTTTATTAAAGGGGAAGTCGTGCCATTTAACAATGAACAAAAAAGGTGTTTAAAATGAATTTGAGGAGGGTAAAATGGGAAATAGGCCATTCCTATATCTTTTATCCCTTGGCCATGTATTAGATTACACGTTCATTCCATTTTGAAAATTTATAATTCAAGGTCGGCCACCATTAACAAGGAAAAGGGGGAAAAAGATAGAAGAAAATCTAGGAAGAAGCTTAAGCAAATCAAATTAATTCATATCTCAATCTCTTTAATCACAAAAGCTAAGGTGAATAATGTTTACATCTATATTTTGGTTATGTTTGGTTTTAAGATGATTCCGAATTGATTTGCAATGTTTTGTCATGTTTTTGAACGATTAAATGTTTATATATACTTGTTGACGATTTATGCATGTTCATATTGATTTTATGATATATTTTAAGTTAAAAACCCATTTAAATGATATCTTTATGCCTTAAGAATTTTTATGTAAGTCAAAAATAATGTTTTAGAAATGGGTTTCAATTTTCATAGTTTTTGGAATTTATGTGGATTTAATATGAATTTTCTAGTAAAAAAAATGATATTTTGGATTACGAATTATTTACGGGTAAATAATAAATGGTTGGGGTCTGAAATTTTTATATGTTAGAAAATATATTAAAAGAGTTTTTCTAAAATTTCTCTAGATTTTTCGTAAGTGTTTCGATGGGTATATAAAATTATTTAAGGTATGGGACTTAAATGTTTTATATATTTTAAAAGGAGAAAGGGGCTTTTGTAAGTAATTTGAAATTTTTATTTCTAGAAAATGGCAGCACTTTTGAAAAAGTAATATGGCAACCAGTCAGATTTACACAAACAAGGCGGTTAGGTACAAAAAAATAATTTAAAAGTACAAATAAATAGGTTTTTCACTGCTTTGATACCTTCGGCATCAGGTTCCGCCACCAAACTATTGCCTCTGACAAAATCGAAACTAATGCATATGGTATCAGGCAACCAGTACGTAATGAATTGGATGTGGGCGAAAGATATAAGGTCGAAACCATGGGGTTCGGAAAAGATTGAAGCTTTGCTTTGATTTTTAAAGGAAAATGCGCCTGCTTGCTTTCGACTAAGATGCTTTCGACTTGGTTGGGTTTCAACCAGGTCAAATGGTTTTAAAGAAATGGTTTAGATTGGGTTGAGCCTTTGTTTTTAAAATGAATGCTTTCGACTAAGTCGAAACACCTAGATGCCGCCTTTTTACCTTTTGACCCAGTAGGTTTCGAAGTAGTTGTTTTGTTTTAAAAATCTGCCCATTTCTCCAATGCTTTCGAAGGGATTGTTTCGACACCATCACTTCTTTACTTAGAAAATGCTTTTGAAAGAATGGCTTTTGACTTAAATGGTTTAATAACCCTTTTTATTCAATTGAAGTATAACCCAAATTGGTTTCGAAAGAGTTAGTTTTGAATAGTTTCGAAAGGTGTTTTCCACATGTTTTAAATTGAACCCGCGTGCTTTTGAAAGGTTTTAATTTAATGCTTTTGAAAGGTTTTAAAAGAAGGTTTCGAAGGGGTGGTTCCCCAAAGGTTTGGAAGGAGTCGAAAGGTATAGTTTCTGATGGTTTCGAAAGGAAAGGTTTCCCAAAGGTTTCGAAAGGCAAGGTTTTAAAAGAAAGATGTCTATGGTTTTAAAAGCTTTCGAAAGAAAAGTTTTTCAGAGGTTTCGAAAGGGGTTTTTAGATTGGTTTAAAAAGGAAGGTTTTGGCCTTTCGGCCTAGATAAAAGAAAGGGTTTTACATGGTTTCAAAAGAGGCACTTTCAATGGTTTCGAAAGGGGTACTTTCAATATATTTACAAGAGTTACTTTCAAAGGTTAAATGTTTTCATCAACTAAGATTTGAGTAAAGTATATATAACATGGCAAGGTGATTTTGAGTAAAGCGTAAAGATTATTTATTTTGCTTGTTGAATTTGATTTAAAGGTTTAAATCATTTTGAAAAGGTTTCAAGGAAAATTTTAGGAAGATATCCCTAAGTAAAATGACTTAGACATTAGAATACCAGATGGGACTGGTATAGAGTCGCGCCCTATACATTAGCTATTAGCCCCAGCTAATTTAGTCTAAAATTCCAGTGTATAGGGCTTAGTCACAAGTAAGACTAAAATTATGAATACACAGAAAGGAATATATGTTTGTATACAGATAGGTTGTTGGTGAGCCCGCTAAACCATTAGGATCAGGTGACCCTGGAATATGATAAGTTAAGGACATACTGTCCAAAAGAGAAGTATTTAATAGATAGTTAAGGACAGATCGTCCAAAAGAAGAGGAGTGTCTAACGGATGTTAGATAAATTTTAATATTGTCTGGTAGGCCCGAGTTAGCCAAAGTTCAATAGTTAGCAAAACAAAACTAAAGTGCACGAATGGATAGTTCATTTTATCATCTGATATATTCATGTATGTTTATATAATGATGCTTTACAGATACTTTAACCAATTTTAGTTGTAGGAAAAGATTTGCAAAAGATATGTTTTAAAAGAATGTTAGTGAGGGGAAACCCGTTCCCCCAAGCGGCGTGGTCTCACTTAACATAAAATAACATAGATGAACCGTATTATTCAAATCAGGCTTTATGTCCGACTCGAAGTTTTTGTTTCCCCTTAAACTCTCGGATTCTCAAAATTTATTTGAGTAGGCTGAGGGTTGAGGTTTTCAGGTTTTTGAGATTTTGGCGAATAAAGCTTCCAAAGACGAGCAGGTGGCTGTCGGATAGCTAAATTAGGAGTCCAGTTTATTTGTTTTGATTCCACAGTGTATATAATGTCAGGTATGACTATATTTCTCTTATCAACCAAGAGGGTATCGTCATATGTCGCTCTTAGCGTATTATTGTAAATTATATTTGACAAATACCTAGGAAATGGTTAAGGGATTATGTAACTTGGATATGATATTGTTTTTAAATGTAATCAGCAAAATGTTGTATTTTGAAATCTGTGATTTTGTTCATATTCAAGTGCTTCTGATATTATGGATACCATTAGCATTACTGTATTTTGTCACAAGAAGTTAATACTATAGATGATTGCAGCATCTGTGGCGCTTAGCTTTTGGCCTCTAGATACGGGATGTTACAACTTGGTATCAGAGCCTAGGTTTATGAAATTATTTTAACTAAAAATGGTTTTGAAAACATAATCCTAAAGAATTAGATTAAGATTAGGGATGGGATAATGCTATAGTAACATACTTGTATTTGCTATATATAAGTATACGCTTTATCTCTAGTCTCATATCTTTGTTTTGGTTATCTTTTTGTATCTCATGAGGTTTGAATACAGATATGGATGGTAGAAGAAGAAGAGTTAGCCCAGGAAGGGGAAGCATCAAAGGGAATACTGGACCTGATGTCAGGAGAAACCAAGGTCAGGCACAGGCAAAGAATGTAGGTGGTGGATCCGATAGGTTGGAATGGAAACCATGTATCATTTTTTCATGAATATGATGCAGGCGGGAGTTGCTGTCGGAGTTATGGAAGGAAAATATCAAGAAGCTTCAATTGCTAATGATTATGCTAAGTTGAGTGGGGATTATAGTAAGCTCGGAGGAAAGCCATTTATTTCAACTGATGATGCTATCAAGGTGGAGAACTGGCTGTTACACTATGAAAGGACTTTTGCAGATTTGAGGCTCAATAATGAGTAGAAGAGGAGGTTGGCATCTAGACAGCTTAATGGGGCTGCTTTGTTCTGGTGGAACAGTGTGACTGTGGCAGTGGGTGAAGAGACTATGACATGGGCATAGTTCAAAAGGAGGTTTCAGAAGAGGTTCATGTTAGTTATGGCACGGTCTATTTTGATTAGGAAGTTTGCTAAGCTAGAACAGGGAGAGATGACTTGTTATGGAGTATGCCAGTAAGTTTGAGGAGTTGGCCCGGTATGGTTATGCTACTGTTGATACAATGATGAAGAGGAACGAAAAGTTCATCAGGGGATTGAAGCCTAAGTTGGTCAGGGCTACTTTACCGCATATCAGAGATCCCTGTGATGTGGTTGTGGAGATGGCTCTAAGACATGAAGAGATGCTTGCTTGTCAGGAGAAAGCTAAGGGGAAGGAGGTCTAGTTCGAGTAGGGCCAGAAACGGAAGTATTTCCATAAGAAGGGTACTTAGAAGGGTGAAGCAGCCAAGAGAGGAAAGTATGAGATTGTCTATTTTAAGTGCGAAAAAGGGCATTTTGCCAATGAACGTCATTCTAGGAAGGCTGAGGAAGTGATCGAGAAGAAGAACGTCAGGTGCTTCTACTGCGACCAAGTTTGCCATTATAAGAACCAGTGCAAGGAGCCCACCAAGGACGGAAAGGGTGAGATTTATGCATTGGAACCTGCTGCTTCGAAGCCGACGGCTAAGGAGAAAGTAAAGTCATTTTTGGGAGGTACGCTTTAGATCTTTGGTATATCTGTTAGCGTTCTAGTTGATATTGGTGCATCGTATTCTTTTATATCTAGATGTTTGGTAGATAAGCTTAACCTTGAACCCACATATTTAGTTACTTCCTTATGGGTTGTGAATCCAATATGAGGGTGTGCAACTCTAGGGTTGAGCTGTGACCAGTTAGAGTTTGACCTGTTAGGTCACACTTTTATTTGCATTTTGCATGTGTTTGATTTTATGGGGTTTGGAATTATTCTTGGGATGGATTGGTTAAGTGAGTACGATGCTAGGATATTTTGCCAGGATAGGAAAATATCTCTTTGACACCCTGATGTAGCGACAATATTGTTTATACATTAGAAGGTTCTGGCGGTGGGATGTATGCTTTGTTGGGTGTTATGGAATCAGATGATGAGTTGAGCCGAGTTTTCGTGGTTAGAGAATTCGTAGATGTTTTTGAGCCTGTAGTTGGATTACCATCGAAACGATTCATTGAGTTTCAGATAGATTTGGTTCCAGGAGCAGAATCAGTGAGTAGGCCACCGAGCAGGATGAACCCTATAGAGATGAAGGACTTGAAGGTGCAGATGGTGGATTTTAAAGGCAAGAATTTTTTATCAGGCCGAGTAGTTTGCCTTGGGGTGCAGCAGTAGTGTTTGCTGAGAAGCTGGACGGATCGTTGAGGCTATGTATTGATTATCGTAAGTTGAATGAGAGGACTATAAAAAACTGATATCCATTGCCCAGGGTTGATGATTTGTTCGACCAATTGAGTGGAGCAAAGGTATTTTCCCAGTTGGATATGGCAATAGGTTTCCATCAGCTTAGTGTAGCAGAGGATAGTATACCTTTGACGGCGTACATGACCAGATATTGGTCGTACGAATGGTTAGTTTTCCATTCGGACTGACGAATGCACCAGCTTTCTTTGTGGATTTGATGAACCGAGTTTTCCGAGAGCACCTGGATAGGTTCGTATTATCATAGATGGTATCTTGATTTACTCTAAGGATGAAAGAGAGCATGAAGTTCATCTTAGACTGGTGATTGAGACGCTGAGGCAGCATCAGCTGAAGGTGAAGTTTTCGAAGTGTCACTTCTGAAAGAAGGAAGTGAAGTTTCTTGGTCATCTAGTCTAAGAGGAAGGGTTGTTAGTAGATCTGACTAAGATTGAGGCAGTGAATAGTTGGAAGAGACCCGAGACAGTAACCGAAATAAAGAGTTTCCTTGGGTTGGCAGGTTATTATCGGAGATTTATTAAGAATTTTTTGTGGATAGCAACACCGATGACCAAGCTAACAAGAAAGGATGGTGAAGTTTGTATGGCCGATAAGTGTGAGGAAGCATTCAAGAGTTTGAAACACTTATTGACCCGTGCACCTGCGTTAGTTGTTCCAAAGGGGAATCAGGATTTGGTGGTTTATACCGATACGTGTGGAATAGGATTAGGAGCCATGCTGATGCAGAGAGGTAAAGTGATTGCCTATGCTTCTAGACAGCTTAGACCGCATGAGGTCAAGTATCCAACGCATGATTTGGAATTGACTGCAGTAATTTTTGCATTGAAGGTATGGAGACATTACCTTTTGGGAGAAATATTTGAGTTATATACTGATTATAAGTCATTGAAGTATTTGTTCTCTCAGAAGGAGCTGAACATGAGACAATAGAGATGGTTAGTGTTTATAGTCGCTTATGATTTTAGGGTTGAGTACACACCAGGGAAAGCAACAAGGTTGCAGATGTAGTAGAAAACATCAGAATGCAGTGTTGGCGATGATCGCTGAGTGGAAGGATTTGGAAGCATTAGCAGATTGTAGAGTGCAATGGAGACCTGAGGCTGGATCTAGAGGAGAAACCTCAATGTTATCTTGTTTGGAAGTTCGACCAGTGTTGATCGAAAGGATTGCTTCTAGACAGGAAGAGGATCTAGTGTTAGTTGAATAGATCAGGAAGTTAAGAGAAGGAACCGAGAGCGATGACTTGAAAGATTTTAGTCTTGACTAGAATGGGTGGTTGAGAAAGAAATGAAGATTATGTGTTCCAAGTGTAGGAAACATGAGGAAAGAAGTTTTGGAGGAATGCCATCGTTCGAAATTCATTATTCATCTAGGAGGAACTAAGATGTATCAGGATATGAAGAGAAGTTTCTTATGGGAAGGTATGAAGCGGGATATTGGCCTATATGTAAAGCAGTGCTTGAATTGCCAATAGGCAAAGGCTGAACACCAGAAGCCAAGTAGATTTCTCTAGCCGTTAGATATTCCGGTATGGAAGTGGGATTATATTTCTATGGACTTCATAGACGGGTTGCCAAGGTTGAACAGAGGAAATGAAAGTATATGGGTCATATGGACAGATTGACAAAGAGTGCCCATTTCATTCCAGTTAGGTCAACTAGCACGACACCTATTTTAGCGAAGTTGTTCATGAAGAATGTGGTTGGACTGCATGGAATTTCTAGTAGCATAGTATGTGATAGAGATTCCTTATTCACTAGCGAGTTCTGGAAGAGTCTACAGGAAGTTTTGGGAACCAAGCTCAAGATGAGTACCGCTTACCATTCGTAGATAGATGGGAAAAAGGAAAGAGTTAACAAGATCTTGGAGGATTTGTTAAGAGCTTGTGTTCTATATTTCAAGGGATTATAGGAGGACCATCTGCATCTATTCGAGTTTTCGTATAACAAAAGTTATCAGACATTGGGATGGCACCGTTTTAAGCTTTGTATGGAAGGCCATGCAAATCTGCGGTTTGTTGGTGGGAGACCGGGGATAGGTTGGTTCTTGGTCTAGATTTAATGAGAGAAGCTGCAGAAAAGATTAAGGTTATTCGGGCTAGAATGAACGATGCTCAGTCTAGGCAGAAGAGTTATGTAGATAAGAGACGAAAAGACTTAGAATTCTCAGTTGGATATCGAGTATTTATTAAGTTGTCACCGATGAAGGGTGTGATTAGATTTGGAAGATCAGGAAAGTTGGCACTGAGATTTGTTGGACCATTTCCTATTGTTGAGAGGATCAGGAAACTCGCATATAGAGTTGAGTTACCGAGCAGTTTTGCAGGTGTCCACGGTGTTTTTCATGTTTCTCATCTTAGAAAGTGTGTTAGAGACCCAGAGGTTGCTATCGCAACGACTTTGCTAGATGACTTTGTAGTAGAACTGGACTTGACTATAGTTGAAAACCAATTGGTATAGTATCCAGAGATGAGAAGAGGTTTAGAACCAAGACAGTAAGATTAGGCAAGGTCCATTGGAGTGACGACAATAGGGACCGTACTTGGGAGGTTGAGAGCAGGATTAGAGATGCTTATCTTGATTTGTTTGATGGTATGTTTTAACTCTTTGTTTGATTTGTATGTACCTTATCGTAATTTCAAGGACAAAATTCTTTAAGGAGGGGATTTTGTAACACCCCATATATTTTATAACATTATTTAGGATATTTAATTAGATAAATTAAATTAAACAAAGTGTTGATTAGGGGATTGAGATTTGATTTTATTAAAGGGGTAGCCATGCCATATAACAATGAACTAAAAAGGGGTTTAAAATGAATTGGAGGAGGGGTAAAATGGAAAAGAGGTCATTCCTATATCTTTTATCCCTTGGTCGTGTATTAGGTTACATGTTCATTCCATTTTGAAATTTTATAATTCGAGGCCGGCCGCCATTAATAAGGAAAAGGGGGAAAAAGATAGAAGAAAAGCTAGGAAGAAGCTTAAGCAAATCAAATTCATTCACATCTCAATTTCTTTAATCACAAAAGCTAAGGTGAATAATGTTTACATCTCTATTTTGATTGTTTTTGGTTTTAAGATGATTCCGAATTGATTTGTAAACTTTTTCCATGTTTTTGAATGATGGAATGTTTATATATACTTGTTGACGATTTATACATGTTCAAGTTGATTTTATGATATGTTTAAAGGTGAAAACCCTATTAAATGACATCTTTATGCCTTGCGAATTTTTATATAAGTCAGAAATAATGTTTTAGAAATGGGTTTCAATTTTCATAATTTTTAGAATTTACGTGGATTTAATATGATTTTCTAGTAAAGAAAATGATATTTTGGGTTACAAATTATTTACGGGTAAATAACAAATGGTTGGGGTCTAAAATTTTTATATGTTAGAAAACATATTAAAAGAGAATTTTTGGAATTTTTCTAGATTTTTCCTTTTGATGGGTATATAAAATTATCTAAGGTATGAGAATTAAATGTTTTATATATTTTAAAAGGAGAAAGGGGCTTTTTGTAAATAATTTGAAATTGTTATTTCTAGAAAATAGCAGCACTTTTGAAAAAGTAATATGTAAACCAATCAGAGTTAGAAAAACAAGCCAAGTTAGTTACAAAAGAAATAGTTTGAAAGTACAAATAAATAGGTTTTTCACTACTTCGATACCTTCGGCACCAGGTTCTGCCTCCATACTATCGCCTCCGACACAGTCGAAACCAATGCACATGGTATCAGGCAACTAGTAAGTAATGAATTGGATGTGGGAAAAAGGTATAGGGTCGAAATCATGGGGTTCCGAAAGGGTTGAAGCTTTGCTTTGATTTTTAAAGGAAAATGCGCCTGCTTGATTTCGACTAAGATGCTTTTGACTTGGTTGGGTTTCGACCAGGTCAAATGGTTTTAAGGAAATGGTTTAGATTGAATTGCGCCTTTGTTTTAAAATGAATGCTTTCTACTATGTCGAAACACCTAGCTGCCGCCTTTTTACCTTTCCACCTAGTAGGTTTCGAAGTGGTTGTTTTTTTTTAAAAATCTGCTCATTTCTCCAATGCTTTCGAAGGGATGGTTTCGACACCATAACTTCTTTACTTAGGATATGCTTTCGAAAGAATGGCTTTCGACTTAAATGGTTTCATAACCCTTTTTGTTCAATTGGAGTATAAACAAAATTGGTTTCGAAAGAGTTAGTTTTGAATGGTTTCGAAAGGTGCTTTCCATATATTTTAAATTGAACCCACGTGCTTTCGAAAGGTTTAGATTTAAATCTTTCAAAATGTTTTAAAAGAAGATTTCAAAGGGGTGGTTCCCTAAAGGTTTTGAAGGGGTCGAAAGGTATAGTTTCTGATGATTTCGAATGGTTTCGAAAGGAAAGGTTTTCCAAAGGTCTCGAAAGGCAAGGTGTTAACCCGCCTTTTAGCAAGGCAACATGCAGGCGGATTTAACCCAGTCGACTGCATGGTTATCGAGCTGGAATACTATGGGTTTGATTTGACTGGTTAAATGGACAATCAATCACAGATAATAAACATGAATATGTGGCCGGGATTCGGCATAGTTGATAGACAAAAGCGCGGGATACTTAGAATACGGATTTCGACAAAATTTTAGTTGCTTCGGGTTGCTTGGAGTTTGCTTCGAGTCATCTTTGGGTTTACTTCAGGTTTTCAGGAAGGTTGCTTCGAGTCAGAGGGATACTTGCTTCGGGTCAGAGTTCAGCACTGGAAGCACCGGCCCGACATTGAAGAAAGTAAGATCGGGTCGGCATTAAGGAGGACTTCGGGTCGGTAATCTTCTAGCTTCGGGTCGGCATTCATCCTTGGTTTGGCATTCACGAGGGGTCGACACTAGAGGATGTGAGGGGTCGGCATTATTAGTTTACTTCGGGTCGGCTATGACTAATCTTCGGGTCGGGAATGGGAACTTCAGGTCAGCATTTGGAGTTAGGAAGGGATCGGTCTAGGATAGAGATGGTGTTGCTTCGAGTCAGAGTTGAGTTTGCTTCGGGTTAGTATGGCAATTGCTTCTGGTCAGTGCTGGGAATACTTCGGGTCGACCATTCTTCAATATGGGGTCGACATATTTGGACTTCGGGTCGGCTATGTGTGTACTTCGGGTCACCTGTATGCTTGCTTCGAGTCATCCCCAAGGCAACTTCAAGTCAGCATATTATCAACTTGGGGTCGGCAGTGATAAAGGATATGGGCTTGACTATGGTTCTGTTGGGCCCATATCAATGAGGAAGCCCGATAACCTGGATTTTGCCTTTAAATACAGCAGGAGGGGCTTCAGAAAAGGGATTCTCATTCTTTTCTTCTTAAACTTCTTCTAAAAAAGCTGAAAAAGTTACTCTGCCATTTTTTGTTTAAAAAACTCTAGATTGTAACTGTAATCAAATTTCAGTATAATAAAAAGGAAATTTCTAGAGTGGACTTAGGCTGGAGTTAGCCGAACCACTATAAATCTCGTCTTTTTTATCGCTTTCTTTTTAATTTTGATTGTTCTTCATATTTATATCCTCTTCATATTTTCTATCTACGTTCTATGACTGGTAATTGGTGCTTTTATTTGCAATCGGGTGTTTGTGACCAATTTTGGTGCAAACATTTTGGTGCTTCCACTAAGAATTGAGCTCAGGGATTTTGAAGCTTGGATTTTTGATTTGAAAGCTTAGGCACTCGGATTTAGGAAGCTATGGTTAGGCAATTAACAAGGAGACAAATGATAGAGAGGAGTCGGCATGAAGGAAGTCAGGAGGTCTCTTCAGGAGCTAACCAGACCTCAATCTATATTATAAGAGACGAGATGGAAATGATGTTGAAAAGGCATAAGGATATGATACAGAACCTACTTCGATAGGTTGGACAAGCTGGAGTGCAAAATCAAGAGATTGGAGCTGTAGGGAATGCTGGAAATGTGGATCGCGAAGCTAGAGCAGAGGAAGTCCAGAACCAGAGCCAGGGGAACGGAGCAACCAGGATACGGGATAGAGTGGGGCCATTGGAAACATCCCTGAACTAGGGGGCATGCCCCCGGATCATCTTGGCTCAATTCCAGGCAGGATACCAAGCGGTACTGTGCAATTTGGCATTGATAGGGAAATGAATGATCATCCAAGAGAGTAGATTTCGGGATTCCCTCACGAACTCGGGGGGCAGGTCGGAGGCAACAGACAAGGACTACTGCTTGGTGACAATGACAGATTGGCCGAAATGGTCAGACGGGCCATGAGAGGAGGATTGGTGAAGATTTGGATGATGTGAATAGGGGCCCCTTTGCTCCTACAATTAGGCAGGAAAGAAATCCACCGGAATTCAAGCTACCAACGCCGGAGACGTATGATGGAAGGACAGATCTCGCTGTTCATCTGATAAGGTATATAAGGCACATGGAAGTATTGGGGGCATCAGAGGAGGTCATGGCATGGTGTTTCCCGTTATATTTGACGAATATAGCAGCACTGTGGTTCAAGCAATTGGAAAGTGGCTCTATTGGGACGTGGACCGAATCGATCGAAAGGTTTATGAGACAGTTTAGAGTTTACATCTCGAGACACAAGAATGTGATGAGTTTGACAGCACTGAAACAAAGGACCGGGGAGTCTCTGAGGAGTTTTTTAACGTGATTTAATGCGGCGACAGCCTCGGTAGATCGTCCAGATCCGTCCATGGTTTTGATGGCAGCTGTATCTGGCGTTTCTGATGGCACAAAATTCAAGAATTCACTAACGTGGGATTCACATATGGATCTAGGAGAGTTTACCATGAGGTAGAAAGGTTTCTACGACAGGAAGACGCGAAAGATGAAAGAGAGGAAGGAGATGAAGATGAAGTTTATGAAGTCAAAGGCAGAGATCCGCCCAGGAGAGATTCAAACAAGGATAAAGGAAAACGAAAAGCAGAGAATGGCTTTGATGAACCAAGGCGGCCATAAAAGGAACAGCGGTTCACCTCTTACACGGAGTTGAGTGAGACCTTAGAACGAATATACCAAGACACTAGAGGGCAGGTTCCCCACCGAAGGCCAATCAAGTGGGAGCCCATCGATAATGAAAGGAAATCAGACAAATACTGCCTGTTCCACGAGCTAGGCTGCCATAGTACAAACAATTGCAGGCAATTGAAGGATGAGATCGAAGGACATATCTAGAGCGGCATGCTGTTACAGTATGTGAAAAGGCGAGCAACGACGGTGGAACAGGAGCGACCGCCGTCTGCATCAAACCAAGACGGCCCCGGATCAAGGCGTCAGCTTATCATCAATTGATCGGAATGATAAAGAATAAGTAATAAACTCTATAATAAAACAGTTAAGTCACTTACACATGTACGGGATCACGAACGGTCCTCAGGCATGCTCTAAGATGACGATGAATGCCACAATGGAGATGCATGCACTTTGATGTTTTAGTTTTGCTTTTGTTTCTCTTCTTTGTATCTGGACTTGATTTTGTTAGTTGGATATTTCAAATATAAGACTCATTTGGATGTAAAATCTGATATTTATAATAAAACCCGACCACGAACGGTCACATTTCGCCTCGAACGGCACCCGACCTCGAACGGTCACAATTCGCCTCGAACGGCACCCGACCTCGAACGATCATAATTCGCATCGAACGGCACCCGACGTCGAACAGTCATAATTCGCTTCGAACGGCACCCGACCTCGAATGATCACAATTCGCCTCGAACGACACCCGACCTCGAATGATCACAATTCGCCTCTAACGGCATCCAACCTCGAACGGTCGCAATTCGCCTCGAATGGCACCCGACCTAGAATGGTCACAATTCGCCTCGAACGGCACCCGACCATGAACGGTCACATCTCGCTTCGAACGGCACCCGACCTCGAACGGTCACATACCGCCTCGAATGGCATACGATCTCGAACGATCGCTATTCACAATCAGGAAAAATCATCAATCTCTTCACAGGTCATCAATAGGTTCCGAATATCAGGCTAATGATGCTACAAAACACACCTTTCTATCGCAAGGCATGATTTGGGAGGCAAAGTGCAACACCCCATATATTTTATAACCTTATACATTTAATTAATTAAGATAAATTAAATAATGTAAAGATTAATAGATGGTGATTCATTTAGTTAGGGGTAGCCGTGCCATATTAAAGGGGTTAATTAAAATGAAATAACACTAAGTAATGTGTTAGGATATGAGAATGGCATTTTGGGAAATGGCAAAACATTATACCCTAAACCGTTGTGAGATTCACGTTCATTATTCTTGTTTCATAAAAAACAAAAATTTGCTAAGGCCGGCCACCATTTCCAATCTTAATAAGAAGAAAGCTAAGATTCAAGGGGAAAGGAGAAATCAGCTAATTCAACACTTAAAAATCTCATCTATAATCTATAAAGCCAAGGTGAATAATTACTACATACCTAATATTTTTAGTTTTCGGTTTTTTTAGATCTGAAATGCTTTTGCTATAATATTGCCATGTTTGATGTTTTAAGATATACATATGTTTATTGTTGATGAAATTATTAATGTTTATTCGTGTTTTATGATATTGTTTAGCATAAAAACCCTATTAATTGACATCTAAATACTTTGGAAATTTAAATATAGGTCGGGAATATTATTTTAGAGATGGGTTTTGATTTTCATAATTTTCTGATTTATTATGAATTTTATATGAATTTTTCAATGAAGGAAATTATTTATCGGGTTTTAAATTATTTTCGGCTGAAATAATAATTGTTTGGATTTGGGATTTTAATATGTTACGTAATATATTAAAATATACTTTCTGGAAATTTTCCAGAATTTTCCTAAGTCATTTGAGGGATATATAAAATTATTTATGGTATGTGACTTAAATGTTTTATATATTTATAAAGGAGAAGAGGCATTTTGCAAAATAAAATGTTTTATAAATTTTAGTAATAGCGGCAGCAAAATTCCGAAAAGTATTTTATTGACCAATGAGAATTTGACAAACAAAGGTAGGTTAGTTGAAAAGTTTCCTTTTTAAGTTTAAAGACAAAAATCACACTTTTTCCATGTTTCAATCCATGCGGCTAAATACCTTCCGCCCCAGACCTTTCATCACAGTCGGAAGGTTAGCTTTCGATAAGGTCAAAAGTTTAATGCATAAGGTTTCAAGCAATTGGTACGTAAGGAATTGAATATAAGCCGAAAGGTTGATGGCCCAAATGGTTGGAATATAATCGTTTTATAAGTAAAAAGCTTTCAACTGCTTTTCTTTTGAATTTGAGCTTTCGACTTGGTCACTTCCGGCAAGGTCAAGTTATATAAAAGAAAAGACTTTAAAACTTTCCGATGTAGTCGATAGGTTATAGCTGCTACCGCCATTACTTTGTTTTGAGACTTTCCAGCATCGCCGAAGGGTTTCCACTGTTTTATAAAAGTTTACTTTGAACCTTCCGACCCAGTCAAAAGATTTATCTATTTTTAAAATAAACAGTTTCTCCAAGGCTTTCGGTGGGAAGCTTTCGACTTAGGTGGTTACCCTAGTTTTGCGAAATATGACCCATGGCTTCCGAAAGGTTGTTTGGATATCCTCGAAAGGTTATATGGATATTTTAGAAAGGTTTCTTTAATAAAGACGAAAGATTTTAAAAGATAAGCTTCCTAATTATTTTAAGGTTGAACCCAATATACCTTCGAAAGGTTTACGATTTAAAAGATTTTAAGTACACGAATGGTTTATTCCTGGATCTGTCTCGAAAGGTTTATTAGATGTTTTTGACAGGTTTTGAAGGAAGGTTTTCTAAAGGTTTTTCTAAGGCAATGACTTAAAGTGATTTTAAAGACGGATGTCTAAAGTTTATAGCTTCCGAAAGGTTTACTTTGAAGGAATTCGAAAGGTTTAAGAGATGATTTCGAAAGGTTTAAACATTGAATTTGAATGGGATAATTTCAAAGTATGGAAAGAGGTTCTTTCAAATGGTAAAGTGCTTTCATCGATTAAGTTTTGAGTAAAGGACATATATATCAAACATGGTAATATGATTTGAGTAAAGTATAAAGACTTATTTATTTTCCTTGTTTGAAGTTTGATTTAAAGGTTTAAATCATTTTGAAATTATTTTCAAGGAAAATTGTGGAAGGGGGTCCTTAAGTATAAATGACTCAGATATTAGAAAACCAGATGGGACTAGTATGGGGTCGCGCCCTAAACATTAGCTTATAGCCCCAGCTAATTATTGCCCAAAATTCCAATATGTAGGATTTGGTCACAGGTAGACTAAAATTATGATTGTACACCGAAAGGAATATATGTTGTATACAGATAGGTTGTTGGTAAGCCCGGAAAACCATCAGGCTCGGGAGAACCTGGGAGATGATTAAGTTAGAGACAGACCATCAAGAAGGAAGATATTTAACAGATAGTTTAGGACAGACCGAACTAATGGGAAACGTTAAATAGATAATTATGGATAGACAATCCTAAATGTGAATATCTAACAGATGTTAGATTGGTTATGATTATGTGATCTGGTAGGGCCGAGTCACCCAAAGGTTAAAAGTTATTTGTGTTTGAACAGATAGTTCATTATTACCTAATGTTTATGTATGATTACATAATGATTATTTTATAGTGTTTTAACCATTATGGATGTAGGAGCATAGTATATGGTTATATGAAAGGATTTGCAAAGATATGTTTTTAAAAAGAATGTTAGTGAGGGGAAACCCATTCCGCTAAGTGGTGCGGTCTCACTTAACATAATTAAACCTGGATGTATAGTATTATTCATACCATGCTTTATGTCTGTCTCGAAGTTTATGTTTTCCTCTTAAACTCTCGGGTACTCAAAACCAATTTGAGTAGATTGAGAGGTTAAGGATCTTTTTAGGTTTTTAGGTTGTTTGACGAATAAGCTACCATGGATGTAGGAGGCCACGGATAGCTATTTAGGAATTACTGCTTTTTATTTATGTTTTGATGAATTTCCACCGTGTTATGTGTATTAGGTCTTATATGACCATTTGACTCTGATCAATCGAGGTGGTATCTTCATATATCGCTCTCGACTTAATTTATAATAACTATATTTATTCAGTGCTTGGGAAAATGATTGGGTTATGTGATGTGAATATGGAACATTTTTTATTCAAAAATGTAATGAAGTAAATCTGTGTTTTGTTTCATATTCATGTGCTTCTGATATTATTGATACCATTAACATAGCCGTATTTAGTCGCTGGAAGCTAATACTATAGACGACTGCATCATCTGCAGCGCTTAATTTTGGGACTCTAGATAGGGAATGTTAGAGCTTGGTATCAGAGCATGGTTTATGAAATACTTTAACTAAAAATGATTTTGGAAAATATAATCCATAGGAATTAGAGTTAAGATCGGGGTATGGGATAACGTTATAGTAATGTATTTGTATTTTTATATGTATAAGTATACACTCTATCTTTAGACTCCTATCTTAGTTAGGTTATTCATCTGTATCTCACGAGATTTGAATACAGATATGGAGGGAAGAAGGAGCCGAGTGAATGTTGGAGGAGACAGCACCACAACCAACGGAAACGCCCAACCAAATGGAAGGAGAGGTCCTGGTCAGGCACAAGCTGAAAATGCTAGTGTGGGAATTCCCTAAGTGGATATGGGGGCGATGTATCAGTTCTTTGTGAATATGGTGCAAGCTGGAGTAGTAGCAGGTGTAGTTGGAAGAAACGATGCGAAAGGAGGAGCTCAAGAGGTTCCTATGGTTAATCAGTATGCCAATCTTAGTAGAGATTACATTAGACTCGGAGGAAAGCCGTTCATTGGTACCGAGGATGTGATTGAAGTAGAAAACTGGCTACTGCATTGTGAAAGGATTTCCATTGATTTAGGGCTGAACGATGCGTAGAAAAGGAGGTTGGACTCAAGGCAGCTACAGGGAGTTGCGTTATTTATGTGGAACACTTTCACTGCCGGAGTGGATGAAGGGACCATTACTTGGGAGGAATTCAGAAGAAGGTTTTTGGAGAGGTTTATGTCCGTTATGGAGCAAGCTGCATTGGTAAGGAGGTTTGTAGAACTGGAGCAGGGAGTGTTTAACGGCAAATTTTCTATCAAGTTAGAAAACCGCCAATAAACTTTGAATTAAATTTATACCGCAAGCGCACGGCGTACTATCGTAGTCGTGGCAAGTACGGGTCGATCCGTAGAGAATTGTCGATTTTAAATTTCTATTCAATCAAATTAACCAAAGATTTAGAGTGATTAGCTAAAAAAATGAGAAAATTAACATAAGAGGATTGATAAAAATATGAGAGTATTAAGACAATTTAGAGGTAATTTTCACTCTCTAGATCACATAGTTCAACAAAACATGAAATTATCATCTCTCTTTTTTGGTCACTGGTTAGTTTAATTGATGTGCATATCATAAGTATGGCCTATTTGTGCTATTAATTAGCTCAACATAAGCCATCAAACTATAACACAACATTTAAACTACTTTTCAACTCTCATTAAAAATGACAACAAGTTGAAAGCAAAATCTATTTTAAGTATGGTCTATTAACTGTTAATTAGAAATATAGACCATCAGATTTCAATTTCAACATTCACTTCTTTGCCATAATCATATTTAGATGAAAAGGCAATTATTGTTTGTGATTTTTTAAGCATAGCCTATTTGTTATGAACAACATAGACTATCAAATTCAACATGAAATAATACATCACATCAACATTCATTTAAGCACAAAAAGAGCAATAATTATCAAAATGTTGAAGCTACATGATTAGAGGCTTCATTACCCCTAAATTGAAGGGATTAGCTTCTCATTTGTGTTATCATATCAACACAAGTAGCATGCAACATGAAACTAAATGAAGAGGAAAAAGAGAGCAAAATGAAAAGAAAAGCTAAGTAAAAAGATGTAAACACTAATCTACTTGCATGAATAAATGAAACTACACTACTAGCATAAAAGAAAATAAACAAGAAAAGAGAAGAACATGTATTGAAATTGCATAAAAAAAGAATTACATAAAAGAAGAAATATGGCTAAGTAGCCATGAAAAGAGAAAGAGAGCTTGTGTTTTCTTTTAAGCCTAAAACTAACTAAGAGGAAGAGAGGGTTACATGAAGATATGGGGTATTTATACAATTTAGAAACCCTAATTCATTTATTTGGGGAATGCATAAAATGTTATTGTAGGAAGTGTGGTGGTCAAGTTATCATTAACTTCAATAATCACCCATTAAGTGTGCATGAAAGTGTAATGGCCATTAGCATGTGGATTAGCTTCTAATTTGTACATGAAGGAAGGTGGTTAGGTAAGGTCCTCCATGATCATGGCTTTGAATTATTTCCATCTCCATTCCTTTGTACTCACTCTTGTGCATGTATATATCTTCATGAAGCCACTTTTATATGAATTTAAATTCCTACAAAATAACATAGAAATTTTCAATTAAATTTTAGAAAATTAATATATGCACAAAAATGACCATTTTTCCCCTGGATGAAGATGAATATGTGACGATTTGAAAATAATTTGAATTTTGGTTTAAACAAGTTAAAATACCCGATATGATCATTTATTTAATTTAAATAGATTAAATATGGTGGTAAAAAATATACACATTTACGTGCACATCAAATACCCCCACACTTATCTTTTTATTCGTCCTCAAATAAAGAAAAACTAAGATAAATCCGTTTTCGTAGGGAGCACGATTGCATTGAGCATATGCAACAAGCCGTTAAACCTCTGGGTGTCCGCAGTAGGACGAGTGTTGTCTCGTGAGGGTTTTCAGCGGATACTACCCACAAAATCCAAATGCAAAGTGAAAATATTTACAAAATGCAAGATTTATTTACAATGGGATAAATGCAAGTTTTTGAAAATATTTACAAATGAAGGATTTACTTTTAAATTAACACGAATAAGTTAAATGTAGGTTTTGGTTATTATCTTGAAAATTTAATCCATTTACTCGTCAAAATTTCCAATAAAAACGAAGTTATCGTAACAAATAAGCTATAGTTTAACTCGTTGTTTCGGTCGATAATACAGTGTAACTATGAAATGGATCCTTAGTTGATTATCAAAGTTTATCAAAGTGGTATTTTCATTTCTTTTAATAACAAGTCAAATCAAACAAGTTAAAATAGTGCTTGGATTTCAATTTCTTACTCTCTCTAATTTTTATTTGAAAATTTTATTTATATTAACAATATTTACATATGCCTAACTCAGATAAACTAAGGCCAGATATATTACCCATGCACTGCCTTGCAGACTGATGTGAGGGGAATACAGAGCGTGGCGAGTGAACACACAAGTGTGAACACTTATTGACTGTAGGCGTTATTAGTAAAATAATTTTTATATACACACACCTAACTCAGATAAACTGAGGCCAGATATACCGATCGTGCACTGCCTTTCGGGCTTACGTGAGAAGGGTACAGAGCATGGCGAGTGAACACACAAGTGTGAACACATGACTCTAGGTGTTAAAAATATATACATATATACAAATGTTTATTTAGAAGAGAGAGTTTCGCACTATCATCTTAGCACCATTTAACTTAGAAGACAAAAAAATGTTATATCTTTACTTTAAATCAATCACTTTTTAAAACAAAGATTTTCAGTTAGGATGTATTTCATAATTAACACGTATGAATCTTCCTATATACTAGTTAAACCATTGTTATTTGTAATCAAACTTCATTTCTATTTTTGTTAAGACGGATAAAGTTTCAAAATTTTCAATTTAATAAACCAAACCATATATTTATCCTATAGTGTTTCTTTAAAAATAAATCAAAACGCTTAAAATATATATATATATATATATTTGAGTTTTGGAAGAAAAATGAAAAATTAATCATGAAACATCAAAAAGAAAATGAGTCTCTCCCTCACACTTGATTTTGACTGTGTCCCCACAGTCAACCCAAGTGGAAGGAAATAAGAAAATAAAAATATGATCTATATTTACATGAAAACAAAAAGATTATTATTTACAAGAGTTTAGAAAGTATATCGTCAAAAAGTAAATGAAATGGTCTTCCAAAGACCGATTCATTTGTCTCGTCAAGTATGCGAGACACAACTTAAGCTCGGAAAACCAAATCGTAAAAGATTTCAAAATTGAATGTTGATTTGGAAAAACGAATGTCATTTTATTGAAAATTGTACGAGTTGTTTTGTTTTCAATGATTTTTGGGGTCGATAAAACAATTGATTGAAGTTCAAGTTTATTTTCACCAATTTGAAATTCAATTATCATTGAAAACATTTTTAGAGTTATTGATTTCAAAATAAAAATGGTGATTTTCATCTTCCCCATCAGAATTCAACAACTCGTCGTCGCAAAGTCCAAAAAATTTGTGTTCATTAAATTCGACTTCCTTATTTGGATTATCAACAACTTCATCGCATAAATCAAGTTCAAAATCCAAAGTTGTTGTATTCAAATTTTCAAAATTGGAAAAAGGAAGATTGAAATTTAAATCGAGTTTCTTACCCTCAAAAGAATTAAAATCCAACTCAATTACCGTGTTTTCAACAACTTCATTAAGATCATCATTTTCAGTTTCAAAAGTTGTTGTTTGAAAATCGTTGATTTGGGTAAAAGATGGATTATCATTTGACTCGTTACATGTTGGGATTTGGTTTTGTTTCTCATGTTGTTTCATATATGTCTCGAACAACAAATACATGTGATCATCGTGGATTTCATCCATTTGTTCAACAAAAACCAATTTATAGTTATTAACTTGAGAATTTTCGATTTGGATTTGTTGAGAACAAAATTTTTCCATTGAATCATAGTCGAGAATATTCCCATTGCCAAAATCATTTAAACAGTTGTTTCCATTTTCATTTTGATATTGAAATTCATTTTGGAGTTCGAAATTGAATTGGCATGGGTTATAATCGAAATCGTTTGAATTTTCAATTGAATTCAAATTTTGAAATCCTTGACTCGAGTTATTACACAAATCATTTATACTTTGATTTTGTTGTGTAGAGAGTTCGAGTAAAGATGAAACCATTTCAATGTTATTTTCAAAGTCGAAGGTTGGTCGTTGTTTTGAAATTTTTGTTGTTCAAAATTCAAATTATTTATACAATGGTTGTCGTTAAAATACCCATACGAATTTGGAGTGAAATCATATGGATTATATTGATTTTCACAACTATTGTAAAATTCACGTAAATGAGGAAACTCGGACATTTTCAAGAATGTTTTTGTTTTTTTTATAAAGAAAAAATATTTACAGATAGATTTTATTTTTCAAAATGGAAAATTGATTTTTTTTTGTTTTTTAGTTTTTCAATTTTTTTTGTTTTTGAAAAGATTATATATATATATATATATTGATTTTTGATTTTCTAAAAAAAACCAATTACAATTTTTTTGGATTTTTGTTTTTGATCAAAAATTCAATAAAAAAAAGGATTTAAAAACAAAGTTAAGGAATATTTACAATTTTTTTTTGTTTTGGATTTTGAATTTTCTTTAAATATGCATGAACTAATGCAACTAAATGAATGCAAGGGTTTAATTACAAATTATTTATCCTAAGTAGCTCCTAACACAAAATTGTATAATCACACTTTGTCTTAAATCAACAAGATAGTTCTCAGCCAGGTAACGGGCAGGGGTTATCGGTGCACCACAAATCACTGTAGCAATGCAGCCGAAGGTTTAAGTAACTTCATAGGAACAACCACTATAATATTTACGAATCACCGTAATATTAATAAGTGGTTATTACTCTGCCGTAGCCTAGACACCAAGAAAGTAAATTATTCAAAGAAGACAATTTATCAATATACAATTAAGTGTTATCAATGTCTAACCGTTATTATTAATCAAATTCTGAAATGAAATGCAAAGCAGAAATAAAACGTGTATTAACAATGCAACTACAAATGGATTTTTGTTTTTGTTTTTGAATTTTTTTTTTGGATTTTTGAAATTTTTTTTATATACAAATGCAATTGCAAGCAATCGACAATGCAAGACAAATAAAAACAATAAATAGGGGTTAAAAGCAGCAAATTTTTATAAGCAAGCAAGCAGTTTATTTTTTTTGCAGGCTAAGCGAATCAAGCAGCTCTTCCAATCTGCTTTGGCAACCTGAAATTTAGAAACAAAATATATACAAATTTTTTTGGAAGGGAAAAATAAAAGACAAAAGAAAATTAAATGTAAATTTTTCTATATATATATATATATGTATGTAGCTAAGGAAAAACAAAGCTTTCTAAAAGAAAAACAAAACAAAATAAAATAAAGGAAAATTTTGACCAAAAAAAAACCAAAACAATTCAAAATGAAAATGAAAACACACTCAAAAGGATTTGAAACAAAACAAAATAAAACCAAAACACACTCACAAATATTTTGTTTTTTTAAATAAAAAGCAAAGGCCGCTTCACCAAACAACATAAACCCAACCCAAATGGATATAAACACACACAGTTCCGCAATCCTCAATCAAACATCTCGTTCCCAAATTCAAACCACAAATTCAAAGAAACCAATATGATTACAAATTCTCAATTGAATAATTTCCTGGTTCGCGAATCATTGGCGACTTCGATGTTGATCGCGATGTGGCCGCGGTAGTGAATTGTCTTGATTCGAGGAGTTGGGATTTTTCGATGGCTGGCGATTGGGTGAGGGAATTTTATGGTTGTGATTTGTAGTCGCAAGTGGGTGGACTGACTGCGTGGGTTATGGTGGTCGTGACTCTGAAGCAGGGTTTTGGCGATTATAGCTTGCGATTTTGGTTGCGGTGGAAGGTGGATTTGGGGAGTGCGCAGGGTTGCGGAGACGTGAAGGGCAGAGGAAGGTGATTTGTTTGGTAGCAGTGGATGAGGAGTTTGGATGCATGGGTTGTGCAGTTTGGTTTGGCAAAGGAGTATGAAGTAATGCAAAGTTGCAGAGACAGTGGCGACTGGAGTGGTGGGAGATGGTTCTGGTGGTGGTTATTTGACAGCAGAAAGGTGATGTAGAGAAAGTGAAGACAGTATGTGATGTAGTAAGCAGATATGCACAGGTGGTATGAGGCAAGTTTTGTACGGTTTTGTATGGTGGAATGGTTGTAGTAGTAGTTGACAGTGAAGCAGGGTGATAGTTGAGGCTGAGGGGTGGCTGGTGTAGTTGCAGAGAGGTAATGTAGGTGGTGATGAAGTAAGGAAGTAAGGTTGAAATATGCAAGTGAGCAGGGGTATTGATGGCAGTGACAAATGTGAGGAGGTTGCAGTGGGATTGATTGAAGAAGGAAGGCAAGTCAGTGGGTTGTTGTGGTGTATATGATGTAGTGTAGTTGGTTGAACTATGGTTGGCAGGGGTTGTAACTGTCTGGTGAGAATTGGTGGCAGGCATACAACAGTCAGGGAGGTAAATGGAACTGTGGATGTTGGTGGATATGGCAGTGGTTTGTGAATTGTTGCTTTTTCAAGCTGTTTGAGGAATGGTTATTGTAGTAGCAAGTATGGTGATTTTGAGGCAAGTTGAATTGAGGGGAGTGACTGGTCGACTATGAAGTTGACAGTAAGGTAGAACTATTTCAGAATAGCAGAAGCAACAGTGGAAGAAAGCAGACAGTGGGTTGCTTGAAGTTTTGGGGTATGTTGGATGTGTGAAGAATGGGGTCTGAAGTGGTTTTTGTGGCAGATTGGTGGTCAGGCACAGTGACTATGAGGCGTAATGTGATGTTTTTGTAAGCGCTTTGGAGTGATATGATTATGCAGATATGATATGGTAATGGCAATATGTTGTGCACTGTTAAAGAAATAGGCAAACAGAGAAGTGTATTTTTCGAAATTCTTTTTCGAAATTGCAAACTGAATGCAATAAAAAAATAAAATAAAATAAAAATTATTTTTCGAAATTGTGTATGATTTTTTTTAATATATGCAAATGCAAATGAACAAAGCACTAGAAAACAATATCACACAAACAAAAAGCAAACAACGAACATAACACAAATTTTTTTAATTGCAAACAAACACACAAAAATCAAAAAAAAAAATTTGAAGAATAAAAATCAAAAATCAAATCAAAATCCCCGGCAACGGCGCCAAAAACTTGTTTAACGGCAAATTTTCTATCGAGTTAGAAAACCACCGATAAATTTTGAATTAAATTTATACCGCAAGTGCACAGCATACTATCGTAGTACGTGGTGAGTATGGGTCGATCCGTAGGGAATTGTCGATTTTAAATTTCTATTCAATCAAATTAACCAAAGATTTAGAGTGATTAGCTAAAAAATGAGAAAATTAACAAAAGAGGATTGATAAAAATATGAGAGTGTTAAGACAATTTAGAGGTAATTTTCACTCTTTAGATCACATAGTTCAACAAAACATGAAATTATTATCTCTCTTTTTTGGCCACTAGTTAGTTTAATTGATGTGCTTATCAAAAGTATGGCCTATTTATGCTATTAATTAGCTCAACATAAGCCATCAAACTATAACACACCATTTAAACTACTTTTCAACTCTCACGAAAAATGACAACAAGTTGAAAGCAAAATCTATTTTAAGTATGGTCTATTAACTATTAATTAGAAATATAGACCATCAAATTTCAATTTCAACATTCACTTCTTTGCCATAATCATATTTAGATGAAGAGGCAATTTTTGTTTGTGATTGTTTAAGCATAGCCTATTTGTTATGAACAACATAGACTATCAAATTCAACATGAAACAATAAATCACATCAACATTCATTTAAGCACAAAAGAAGGCAATAATTATCAAAATATTGAAGCTACATGATTAGAGGCTTCATTGCCCCTAAATTGAAGGGAATAGCCCCTCATTTGTGTTATCATATCAACAAAAGTAGCATGCAACATGAAACTAAAATAAGAGGAAAAAGAGAGCAAAATAAAAAGAAAAAAATAAAAAGATGTAAACACTAATCTACTTACATGAATAAATGAAACTACACTACTAGCATGAAAGAAAATAAACAAGAAAAGAGAAGAACATGTATTGAAATTGCATAAAAAAAGAATTACATAAAAGAAGAAATATGGCTAAGTAGCCATGAAAAGATAAAGAGAGCTTGTGTTTTATTTTGAGCCTAAAACTAACTAAGAGGAAGAGAGGGTTACATGAAGATATGAGGTATTTATATAAGTTAGAAACCCTAATTCATTTATTTAGGGAATGCCCAAAATGCCCTTGTAGGAAGTGTGGTGGCCAAGTTATCATTAGCTTCAATAATCACCCATTAAGTGTGCATGAAAGTGTAATGACCATTAGCATGTGGATTATTTCTAATTTGTACATGAAGGAAGGTGGGTAGGTGGGGTCCTCCATGATCATGGATTTGAATTATTTCCATCTCTATTCCTTTGTATTCACTCTTGTGCATGTATATATCTTCATGAAGCCACTTGTATATGAATTTAAATTCCTACAAAATAACAGAGAAATTTTCAGTTAAATTTTAGAAAATTAATATATGCACAAAAATGACCATTTTGCCCCTGGATGAAGATGAATATGTGACGATTTGAAAATAATTTGAATTTTGGTCTTAACAAGTTAAAATACCCGATATGATCATTTATTTAATTTAAATAGATTAAATATGGTGATAAAAATATGCAAATTTACATGCACATCAGGGAGATATGAGTGTGTTGGAATACACAAGGAAGTTCGAGGAAGTAGCCCGATATGGGTATGCATTGGTTTATGCTGTTATCAGCAGAAATGAGAAGTACATCAATGAATTAAGGCCAGAACTGATAAGTGCAACTTTTCCACAATTGAGAGACCTTAGCGATGTGGTTGTTGTGATGGCATTGAGGTAAGAAGAAGCATTGGCTTGCATGCGGAAGAAAATGAAAGTGGCTTAGGCTGGATAGGCTCAGAAAAGGAAATTTTTCCCAAGAAAGATTGCTCATAAAGAAGGAGCATAGAAGAAGAGTAAAGTTGAGGTGGTTTGTTACAACTGCAATAAGAAAGGACATTATGTCAACGAGTGTCGAGCCAGCAAGGGGAAAGGAAAAGGGGCTGCTGAGAAAAAGAATGTCAGATGCTTTAATTGCGATCAGGTGGGTCACTTTAAGAACAAGTGCCAAGATCCACCAAAGGAAGGAAAAAGGCGAGTTTATGCTTTGGAGCCCATAACCGCAAAATCAGTTGCTCAGGATAAGGGAAAAACTGTTTTAGTAGGCTCACTGCAGATCCACGGTATGTCTATTAGCCTCCTATTTGATACTGGGGCATCCCATTATTTTATTTCTCGATGTCTGGTAGATAGACTTAACCTAGAACCCTCTTACTTAGTTACTTCCTTAAGGATTGCTAATCCAATAGGAGGTTATGCAACACTTGGGATGAGGTGTGACCATCTAGAATTTGATTTTCTAGGCCATACCTTTGATTGTTGTTTGCATGTATTTGACTTTATGGGATTTGGGATTATCCTAGGGATGGATTGGTTGAGTAGATATGACGCTAGGATATTTTGCCAAGATAGGAAAATATCACTTAGTCATCCAGATTGTAGTGATCAGATAATTTATGCCGTAGAGAACCCTAGTTGTGAGGTGAATGCATTAATGAGTGTTATGGAGTTGGAAGATGAGTTGCATCGGGTTTTGTAGTTAGAGAATTTGCCGATGTGTTTGAACTAGCCGTTGGACTGCCACTGAAACGAGCTATTGAGTTTCGGATTGATTTAGTGCCTGGAGGTGAACCGATGAGTAGACCGCCTAGTAGGATGACACCTACAGAGATGAAAGAGTTAAAGATGTAGTTAGTAGATCTGGAAAGCAAAAGTTTTATTAGGCCAAGTAGTTCGCCATGGGGAGCTGCTACCGTGTTTGCTAGGAAGCTGGATGGATCGTTAAGGCTATGTATCAATTATCGTAATTTGAATGAGAAGACGATAAATAACCGATATCCATTGCCGAGAATTGACGATTTGTTCGATCAATTGAGTGGAGCAAAGGTATTCTCTCAGCTAGATTTGACAACGGGATTTCATCAGCTTAGAGTTGCAGAGGATAGTATTCCTTTGACGGCGTTTAGAACGAGATATGGATCGTACGAATGGTTAGTTATGTCGTTCGGACTAACTAATGCGCCGGCATTCTTTGTAGATCCGATGAATAGGATTTTTCGAGAACATTTGTATAGCATTGTGTTGGTTTTCATTGATGACAGTTTGATATACTCTAAGGATGAGAAGGAACATGAAGTTCATCTTAGAGTCGTGCTTGAGATGTTGAGGGAGCATCAGTTTAAGGCTAAGTTTACAAAGTGTCACTTTTGGACCAAGGAAGTGAAGTTCCTTGGTCATATCGTCTCTGAGAAAGGGTTGTCTGTAGAACCAACTAAGATTGAAGCGGTGAATAATTGGAAGAGTCCCGAGACGGTGATCGAAATAAAGAGTTTCCTTGGATTGGCGGGGTATTATCGAAGGTTTATAAAAGATTTTTTGCGAATAGCAGCACCGATGACTAAGCTTATGCGAAAGGATGTGAAGTTCGTGTGGACCGATATGTGTGAGGAAGCATTCCAGAGCTTGAAACACTTATTGCCCCATGTGCCGGTGTTAGTGGTTCCGAAGGGGAATCATGATTTGGTTGTTTATACAGATGCGTGTGGAACTGGATTGGTAGCTGTGTTGATGCAAAGGGGTAAAGTAATTGCTTACGCTTCTAGACAACTCAGACCACATGAGGTTAGATATCCAACGCATGATTTGGAGTTAGCTGCCGTTATATTTGCTTTAAAGGTGTGGAGGCATTATCTTTTGGGAGAGCGATTTGAGCTATACACTGATCATAAGTCGTTGAAGTATTTGTTCTCTCAAAAGGAGCTGAACATGAGACAACAGAGATGGTTGGAGTTTATTGCTGCCTATGATTTTGGAATTGAGTACACACCTAGAAAAGGAAACAAGGTAGCAGATGCACTCAGTCGGAAACATTAGAATGCAGTATTGGCTATGATTACTGAGTGGAAAGACTTGGAGGTATTATCGGATTGTAGTGTGTGGTTTAGGTCCGAAGTAGGATCAAGTGCAGGAAGTACTAAATTGTCTGGTTTGGAAGTCGAACCGGTAATGATTGAGAAGATAGCTTCTAAGCAAGAGGAAGATCCAGTATTGGTTGAAAGGATCAAAAGGTTGAAGGAAGGAACAGAGAGCGATGACCTAAAGGATTTCAATCTTGACCAAAATGGGTGGTTGAGAAAGAAAGGAAGGTTGTGTGTTCTGAATGTAGAAAGCATGAGGAAGGAGGTTTTAGAGGAGTGCCATCGTTCGAAGTTCACTATCCACTCGGGAGGAACGAAAATGTATCAGAACATGAAGAGGAATTTCTTTTGGGAAGGTATGAAGCGAGACATAAGATTGTGTGTTAAGCAGTGCTTGAGTTCCCAACAGGCAAAGGTTGAACACCAGAAGCCAAGTGGATTACTTCAACCGTCAGAGATTCCGTTGTGGAAATGGGATTCAATTTCCATGAACTTTATTGATGGGTTGCCGAGGACTAGAAGAGGAAATGAAAGCATATGGGTCATAGTGGATAGACTGACTAAGAGTGCCCATTTTATTCCACTAAAGTCAACTGGAACGGCACCTGATTTGGCAAAATTATTCTTGAAGAATGTGGTTAGGCTACACAGGAATCCTAGTAATATTGTCAGTGATAGAGATTCTTTATTTACTAGTGAGTTCTGGAAAGTCTACAGGAAGCATTAGGAACCAAGCTCAACATGAGTACCGCTTACCATCCACAAACAGATGGTAAAATGAAAAAGTTAACAAATTAGAAGATTTGTTAAGAGCTTGTATATAAATTTTGGGGGATCATGGGAGGACCATCTTCATCTAATCGAGTTCTCGTATAACAATAGTTATCAGACTAGTATTAGGATGGCACCATTTGAGGCACTATATGGAAGACCATGCAAATCTCCCATATGTTTGTTGGAGACAGGGGAGAGATTAGTTCTTGGTCCGAATTTAGTGAAGGAAGCTGCGAAGAAGATTAAGTTGATTCGAGCTAGGATGAAGGAGGCTCAATCTAGGCAAAAGAGTTATGCGGATAAAAGGAGGAAAGATTTGGAATTTTCTGTTGGAGATTATGTAATTTTTATGGTTTCACCAATAAAAGGTGTAATCAGATTTGGGAAGTCAGGGAAATTAGCACTGAGGTTTATTGGTCCATTTTGTATTAGTGAGAGGATCGGGAAACTCGCTTATAAAGTGGAGTTACAGAGTAGTTTGGCTGGAGTCCATAATGTTTTCCAAATTTCTCATCTTAGAAAATGTGTTAGAGGCCCAAAGACTACTATAACACCTACAGTATTAGAAGACTTTGTTAGGAACTAGAGATAGTGGTTTTGATGACAACAACCTTTGTAACTTATTTTATTATAACTTATATACTAACACTATTGTCTAGATATATATATATATATATATATGAATGTTATTATGCAGGATATATAAGGCAGGTACTGATTATTGAAGACTGTATAGTATAAAGATCAAGAATGAAGAAATCAAGTTTGAAGACTCATGAGTATCAAGATCAAGATTTCAAGATAAGTGTCTAGTTTTGTTAAAACTTCATAATAGCATGGAAATCTTCATTCCAAATTTCATTTGGGATGGAACCTATTTCTACCTTCTTAGTGGCTTACAAACCCACGACAAGTAGCTTACAAACCTATGACAAGTGGCTTACAAACCCACGAACATCCTGGTTTTGTACAAGTTCTCGAGTCCTGATGTGATGAAATATTCTGCAGGAAGAAGCTTGCAAAACTACTTCAAAATGGTTTTTTAAAAATGATTTTCAAAACTATTTTTTTTAAATGTTTTAACTTTAAAAATTATCTTTTCAAATGATTTTCAAAAAGATGTTTTAGTCTTAAAATATTCTTTGTTTTTGTTTTGAAATAAACTCTTGTTTTAAACTTCGTTTGTTTTTAAACTATCTTCTGATTTTTAAAAATTCTTTTATAATATATATATATACTTGAGATTTAAAATCAAATTTATATATAATTATAAAAATATATTTTTCTACTCTTCTTTATTTTAAATCATAGGAAAATTAGTTTATTTTACTCTAGAATCATTTCATCTTGTTTTCCTTTCAATACCATTTTCAAAACAAATTTTACATTGTTTTTAACTAAGGGATGTCGACATCATGGGATACCCCATGTCGACATGGTGGTCGTTAAATTCAAAAGTTTCAATTTTCAAAAGAAGTGTCTATTCGTTTAAATCTCTTCACGAATGGTTATGACCATTACTGGTCTATAAATAGCCTTCACAAACGAATTTTTTAACTAACTATTTTCTTCACTCCTTCTTCTCCACAATTCCATATTCTAAAATTTTCAAATTTTTAAGATCGTGCTGAAATTCTGTCGAATTCTCAAGTGAATCAAATTAGAATCTCATTCTTGTTTGATTCTCTGCCCTCTCTCGAAGATCAAAGTGCTATTCAGAGTTATAGGATCAATTTGTAATCAAAAGTTTATCGAGTCTCTCTATAAGGTGTGGTTGTGCATGGAAATCAATTGGGTGATCTTGTGTCCCGTAAATCAAGAGAGTTTGCCCCGGACTCGAAGATAGGAGCGTACCTCAAGGCCTTTAGAAATTGTGGATTGTAATCTCGACATTGGTATAATAAAAATCTGTACGAGGCGTTTGCCTTGGTGCAGGACTGGACGCAGGGTAACTCCAAACCAGTATAAAATCCGGTGTGTTCTTTCCTTTTACTGCTTTTTATTTACTTTTTGCATCTGTGTTTGATTCTGTGATTGTTCTGTGATTAAGTTCTGCATTTGTTTATATCATAATTTTTAAATTAGTCCATATAAGTCTTAGAATCCATTAAACACTATTCACTCCCCCCCCTTAGTGTTAAATTAGCCTTAAGATCCTTAATCCGCACTCCCTTTCAATTGGTATTAGAGCATAGGTTTTCATAGTTTTCATAATCTGAAACTTAAAAAGTTAAAAATGGCAATTTTTAGGAAATCTTGTTAATACTAGTTTGAATTTATGCATTTCATCAAAGTATCATAAGTCTGCATATAGTTTTTATGAAAAATCAAGTTATCTACGGAATTGGTTTGTTATGCAGGAACAGACATGTTACATGGCTTTTGAAGAATCAACAACCAATGGAAAACTGTGCAAATTGAGAAAGATAAATGGATACTTGATAGTGGATGTTCAAGGCATATGACTGGAAATCCCGAGATACTCAATGACATTATATATCAAGATGGTGGATTGGTCAACTTTGGAGATAACTCAAAAGGATATGTGATTGGCATCAGCAATGTCGGTAATTCTAAAACTCCTCTTATTTCTGATGTTTTTCTAGTTAGGAATTTAAAACATAATTTGCTTAGTATAAGTCAACTATGTGATAAAGGAATTAAAATTAAATTTGGAAAAGATAAGTGTCACATCGAAGATAATAAGTCAAATATTATCTTTGAAGGAATTAGGAAGAAAAATATATACATTCTTAGTATGAAAGTTTTAAATGATAACTTATGTCTTTTGGCTAATACAAGTGACCCTTGGATTTGGCATAAAAGATTTGGTCATTTAAATTTCAAACTGTTATCTAGGTTATCAAAACTTGACTTAGTTAGAGGTCTTCCCAAGTTAAACTTTAAACTAGATAGTATATGTGATGCTTGCCAATTAGGAAAACTTAAGAAAAGTTCATTTAAATTAAAAGATATGATTTCTACTTCTAAACCTCTAGAATTACTTCATTTAAATTTATTTGGTCCATCTCAAGTTCAATTAATTAATCACAATAAATATGTGTAATTGTAGATGATTATTCTAGATATACTTGGACAATTTTTCTTAAACTTAAAAGCGATGCTTTTGAATTATTTAAGAATTTTGCTAAAAGAATTCAAAATCAACTTTCTTTAAAAATAAAAACTATTCATAGTGATCACGGTGGAGAATTTGAAAATGAAAATTTTGAGAATTTCTGTAATAAAAAAGGAATTACTCATAATTTCTCTTTTCCAAGAACTCCACAACAAAACGGAGTGGTAGAACGTAAGAATAGAACGATTCAAGAGTATGCTAGAACAATGCTTTCTGATAGTAACTTACCTAAAAAAATTTGGGCTGAAGCAGTCGCTACAGCTTGTTATATATTAAATAGGATTTTAATTAGACCATTAACTAATAAAACACCATATGAATTACTTTACAATAAGAAACCCATAGTAGCTTATTTTAAAGTTTTTAGTAGTAAGTGTTTTATTCTTAATACAAAAGATAATTTAGATAAATTTGAACCTAAATCCGACAAAGGTATCTTTATCGGATATTCTAATAGAAGTAAACCATTTAGAGTTTATAATTTAAGAACTAACACTATTGAAGAAATAATGCATGTATCTTTTGATGAAAATTTTAAAGATACTATACAAATAGAAGATGAAGAAGATCTTGTAACTTTAAATAATGAACCTAATGAAACCAATTGTGAAATCATTCAACCTAATAAAAGAATTAGGCTATTAAAAGATCATCCTGTAGAAAATATACTAGGAAATATTGAGTCTATAGTTAAAACAAGAAATCAACTAAATAGTATGAGTAATTTATCTTTTATATCAACTATTGAACCTAAAAATCCAAAGGAAGCATCATTTGATGATTCATGGATTCTTGCTATGCAAGAAGAATTGAATCAGTTCACCAGAAATGATGTTAGGTAACTTGTTCCTAGACCTGAGGATAAAAGTATAATTGGAACAAAATGGGTTTATAAAAATAAAATGAATGAACTTGGTGAGGTCGTGAGAAATAAAGCTCGTTTAGTCGCGCAAGGTTATTGTCAAGAAGAAGGAATTGATTATGACGAAACCTTTGCACCCGTAGCAAGACTAGAAGTTATTAGGATTCTACTTGCTTTCGCAAACTACAATAATTTCAAGTTATATCAAACGGATGTTAAAAGTGATTTTCTAAATGGTTTTGTAAAAGAAGATGTTTATGTTGAACAACCTCCACTTTTTGAAGATAATAAATTTCCAAATCATGTATATAAATTAAAGAAAGCTTTATATGGTCTGAAACAAGCTCCTAGAGCCTGGTATGAAAGACTAAGATCTTATTTATTACAATCTGGTTTTGAAATTGGTAAAATAGATACAACTCTTTTTATTAAAAGAAACAAAAATGATATTTAATTAGTACAAATATATGTAGATGATATAATATTTGGGTCAACTAATAACATAATGAATAAAGAATTCTCAGATATAATGACTAAAGAATTTGAAATGAGTCATATGGGAGAACTAAGTTTCTTCTTAGGACTTCAAATCAAATAATTAGATAAAGGAATTTTCGTTAGTCAAGAAAAATATGCTAAGGATTTAATTAATAAATTTGGATTGACCACTTCTAGTGGGAAACCAACTCCAATGACAACTAATGTAGCTTTAAGTAAAGAAGATAAATCAAAAGATGTTGATCAAAAATTATATAGGGGAATGATTGGTTCGCTGCTTTATATAACGGTAAGTCGTCTTGACATCATGCATAGTGTCTGTCTCTGTGCAAGATACCAATCTCAACCTAAAGAAACTCACTTAAAAGCTGTTAAAAGAATTTTAAGATATGTAAAACATACTTTAGATTATGGTTTATTTTACCCTAAAAATGATGTATTTGATTTAATTTTATATTGTGATGCTGATTACGCTGGTTGTAAATCAGACCGAAAAAGTACAAGTGGAACTTGTCACTTTCTAGGACATTCTCTGGTTTCCTGGTTTAGTAAGAAGCAAAACACTCTATCCTTTTCAACAACTGAAGTAGAATATATATATGCTGCTTTGGCTTGTTCTCAAGTTATATATATGCAACAAACTTTAAAAGATTTTGGATTAACTATAACTAAATCACCAATTTATTGTGATAATACTAGTGCAATAAACCTATCTAAAAATCCAACTCATCATGCTAGAAAAATACATATTGATATTAGACATCATTTTCTTAGAGATAATATAAGTAAAAAAGTCATAACTCTTGAATATATTAATACTGAAAAACAAATTGCTGATATATTAACCAAACCATTAAATGAACAAATCTTTACTAAATTTAGAAGAGAATTAGGTATATGTTCATTAAGTCAAATATAAATTATAAATAATACAAGTATAGTTAATAATTAATATAAATAAAAATTTCTCAAAAGTTAAACTGGGCATGTCGACATGACCCATCCCCCTATGTCGACATACATGCCGAGATTTTCAAATTTAAATTTCCCTCTAAAATTAGTTATTTGGTTATATATTTATATATTTTGACTTTTACTCCTTTTCTCTGTTCTATTCTCTGTAATAAACTTCTAAAACAGTAAATTAATGGCTTTCTCTTCTAATAATGAACCTTCTTCCCCCACTTCTCTTCATTCTAGCCCTTTTCAACGTTCCACACGTGTACGAGTCATTAAATTACAAGATAAGATGAAAGATTTGCTTCAAATGATGATGAAAATTCAAGTAAGTCAATTGCGAATGGCTAGAGAACAAGATAGGCAAGGCACAATCCTTAGGAATTTACAAAACTTCCTTATGGATAACCATGTCAATCCCATTGTCATCGAAGAATCATCACAAGCCATGGATTCTGAAGAAGAAGAGCCTCTATAAAAACCACAAGAGGATCAAGCAGAAGAACATCCTCTGTCGAATCTGGATGATCATTTGGACGAAGACGATGGCGTGATTTGCGTTGGAGAGGTCCTTTTTGACGCTAATGGGAACTAGGTCGAACAACGTGGAAACTTTTGTCTCCACTATCCAAATTGTTCGGTCCATAAATCACCAATAGTTAAGGGTCCTCGTGAAGCGTTTTTCGTTTTTCTCTTTCTTGATTGTATATTGGTTTGTTAATTTGTATACAAGTGTTATCTTAATTAATGTTCTTCTAAAAACAATCTTTGGTGTATAAAATCCTAAATTCCATTTAACTTAGGATGTTATATTTCACTCATACATAGTTATTATTCTTATGTCATATGTTTGTTTATCTCATTTTCTATTAATTTCAAGGTTTATAGGTTATTTTTGTTGATGACAAAGGGGGGAAGTTATATAAAATAGTAGGCTTGGAGTAAGGGGGAGTTGTTGGTGTAAGGGTGAGTTATAGTATGATCGAAGTGGTAAGTATATTTTATAAGGTTGTCATCATCAAAAAGAGGGAGATTGTTAGGAACTAGAGATAGTGGTTTTGATGACAACAACCTTTGTAACTTATTTTATTATAACTTATATACTAACACTATTGTCTAGATATATATAAATGTTATTATGCAGGATATATATAAGGCAGGTACTATTATTGAAGACTGTACAGTATAAAGATCAAGAATGAAGAAATCAAGTTTGAAGACTAATGAGTACCAAGATCAAGATTTCAAGATAAGTGTCTAGTTTTGTTAAAACTTCATAATAGCATGGAAATCTTCATTCCAAATTTCATTTGGGATGGAACCTATTTCTACCTTCTTAGTGGCTTACAAACCCACGACAAGTAGCTTACAAACCTACGACAAGTGGCTTACAAACCCACGAACATCCTGGTTTTTACAAGTTCTCGAGTCCTGATGTGATGAAATATTCTGCAGGAAGAAGCTTGTAAAACTACTTCAAAATGGTTTTTTAAAAATGATTTTCAAAACTTTTTTTTAAATGTTTTAGCTGTAAAAATTATCTTTTCAAATGATTTTCAAAAAGATGTTTTAGCCTTAAAATATTCTTTGTTTTTGTTTTTAAATAAACTCTTGTTTTAAACTTCGTTTGTTTTTAAACTATCTTCTGATTTTTAAAAATTCTTTTATAATATATATATACTTTCAGATTTAAAATCAAATTTATATATAATTATAAACATATATTTTTCTACTCTTCTTTATTTTAAATCATAGGAAAATTAGTTTATTTTACTCTAGAATCATTTCATCTTGTTTTCCTTTCAATACCATTTTCAAACAAATTTTTCATTGTTTTTAACTAAGGGATGTCGACATTATGGGATACCCCATGTCGACATGGTGGCCCTTAAATTCAAAAGTTTCAATTTCCAAAAGAAGTGTCTGTTCGTTTAAATCTCTTCACGAATGGTTATGACCATTACTGGTCTATAAGTAACCTTCACAAACAAATTTTTTAACTAACTATTTTCTTCACTCCTTCTTCTCCACAAATCCATATTCTAATATTTTCATATTTTTAAGATCGTGCCAAAATTCTGCCGAATTCTCAAGTGAATCAAATTAGAATCTCATTCTTGTTTGATTCTCTGCCCTCTCTCGAAGATCAAAGTGCTATTCAGAGTTATAGGATCAATTTGTAATCAAAAGTTTATCGAGTCTCTCTATAAGGTGTGGTTGTGCCTGAAAATCAATTGGGTGATCTTGTGTCCCGTAAATCAAGAGAGTTTGCCCCGGACTCGAAGATAGGAGGGTACCTCAAGGCCTTTAGAAATTGAGGATTGCAATCTCGACATTGGTATAATAAAAATCTATACGAGGTGTTTGCCTTGGTGTAGGACTGGACGTAGGGTAACTCTGAACCAGTATAAAATCCGGTGTGTTCTTTCCTTTTACTGCTTTTTATTTACTTTCTGCATCTGTGTTTGATTATGTGATTGTTCTATGATTAAGTTCTACATTTTTTTATATCATAATTTTTAAATTAGTCCATTTAAGTCTTAGAATCCATTAAACACTACTCACCCCCCTCTAGTGTTAAATTAGCCTTAAGATCCTTAATCCGCACTCCCTTTCAGACTTAGTAGTATAACCGGATTTGACTATAGTTAGGAAGCTGATTCAGATTGTGGCTAGAGGTGAGAAGAAATTAAGGAACAAGACAGTCAAGTTAGTAAAGGTTTAGTGGAGTAATGATACTAGAGACTGTACTTGGGAAGTGGAGAGCAGGATTAGAGACTCTTACCCAGATTTATTTGATGGTATGTTTTCCCTTTGATTGTTTGGTTGTGTACCTTATCGCAATTTCGAGGAGGAAATTCTTTAAGGTGGGGAGTCTGTAACACCCCATATATTTTATAACCTTATACATTTAATTAATCAAGATAAATTAAATAATGTAAAGATTAATAGATGGAGATTCAATTAGTTAGAGGTAGCCGTGCCATATTAAAAGGGTTAATTAAAATGAAATAACACTAAGTAATGTGTTAGGATATGAGAAGGGCATTTTGGGAAATGGCAAAACCTTATACCTAAACCCTTATGAGATGCACGTTCATTATTCTCGTTTCATAAAAAATAAAAATTTGCTAAGGCTGGCCACCATTTCCAATCTCAAGAAGAAGAAAGCTAAGATTCAAGAGGAAAGAAGAAATCAACTAATTCAACACTTAAAAATCTCATCTATAATCTCTAAAGCCAAGGTGAATAATTACTACATCCCTAATATTTTTAGTTTTCAGTTTTTGTTTAGATCCGAAATGCTTTTGCTATAATATTGCCATGTTTGATGTTTTAAGATATATATGTTTGTTGTTGATGAAATTATAAATGTTTATTCATGTTTTATGATAATGTTTAGCATAAAAACCCTATTTAATGACATCCGAATACTTTGGAAATTTAAATATAGGTCAGGAATAATATTTTAGAGATGGATTTTGATTTTCAAAATTTTCCGACTTATTATGAATTTTATATGAATTTTTGAATAAAGGAAATTATTTACCGGGTTTTAAATTATTTTTGGTTGAAATAATAATTGTTTGGGTTTGAGATTTTAATATGTTAGGTTATGTATTAAAATATTTTTTCTTGAATTTTTCCAGATTTCCTAATTCATTTGAGGGATAGATAAAATTAATTAAGGAATGAAACTTAAATGTTTTATATATTTATAAAAGAGAAGGGGCATTTTGAAAAATAAAATGTTTTATAAATTCTGGTAATAGTGGCAGCAAAATTCTGAAAAGTATTTTATTGACCAATGAGAATTTGACAAATAAAGGCAGGTTAGTTAAAAAGTTTCCTTTTTAAGTTTAAAGACAAATATCACACTTTTTCCATGTTTCAATCCATATGGCTAAATACCTTCCACCCCAGACCATTTATCACAGTCGAAAGGTTAGCTTTCGATAAGGTCAAAAGTTCAATGCTTAAGATATTACGCAATTGGTACGTAATGAATTGAATATAAGCCGAAAGATTGATGGCCTAAACGGTTGGAATATAAACTTTTTATAAGTAAAAAGCTTTCGCCTGCTTTGCTTTCGGATTGAGCTTTCGACTTGGTCACTTCCGGCCAGGTCAAGTTATTTAAAAGAAAAGACTTTAAAACCTTTCGATGTAGTCGATAGGTTGTAGCTGCTACCGCCATTACTTTGTTTTGAGACCTTCCGGCCTCGCCGAAGGGTTTCCACTATTTTATAAAGGTTTTACTTTGTACCTTCCGACCCAGTCAAAAGGTTTATCTGTTTTTAAAATAAACCGTTTCTACAAGGCTTTCAAATGGAAGCTTTTGACTTAGGTGATTACCCTTGTTTTGCGAAATATAACCAAAGGCTTCCGAAAGGTTGTTTGAATATCCTCGAAAGGTTATATGGGTATTTTCGAAAGGTTGCTTTCATAAAGAAAAAAGGTTTTAAAAGGTAAGCTTCTAGATTATTTTAAGGTTGAACCCAATATACCTTCGAAAGGTTTACGTTTTAAATGATTTTAAGTACACAAATGGTTTTTTCCTGGATCTATCTCAAAAGGTTTATTAGATGTTTTCGAAAGGTTTTTGAAGGAAGGTTTTCCAAAAGTTTTTCTAAGGCAATGACTTAAAGTGATTTTAAAGATGGATGTCTAAAGTTTATAGCTTTCGAAAGGTTTACTTTGAAGGAATTCAAAAGGTTTTAGAGATGATTTCGAAAGGCTTAAACATTGAATTTGAATGGGATAATTTCAAAGTATGGAAAGAGGTTTATTCAAATGGTAAAGTGCTTTCATCGATTAAGTTTTGAGTAAAGGACATATATATTTAACATGATAATATGATTTGAGTAAAGTATAAAGACTTATTTCTTTTCCTTCTTTAAAGTTTGATTTAAAGGTTTAAATCATTTTGAAATTGTTTTCAAGTAAAATTATGGGAGGGGATCCTTAAGTATAAATGACTCAGATATTAGAAAAACAGATGGGACTAGTATGGGGTCGCACCCTATACATTAGCTTGTAGCCCCAGCTAATTATTGTCCAAAATTCCAATGTGTAGGGCTTGGTAACAGGTAGACTAAAATTATGATTACAGGCTGAAAGGAATATATGTTGTATACAGATAGGTTGTTGGTAAGAATGGAAAACCATTAGGCTCGGGAGAACCTGGGAGATGATTAAGTTAGGGACAGACCGTCCAGAAGGAAGATATTTAACAGATAGTTTAGGACAGACCATCCTGATGGGAAAGGTTAAATAGATAATTAAGGATAGACAATCCTAAATATGAATATCTAACAGATGTTAGATTGGTTATGATTATGTGATCTGGTTGGCCCGAGTCAGCCAAACGTTAAAAGTTATTTGTGTTTGAACAGATAGTTCAATATTACCTGATATTTATGTATGACTACATAATGATTATTTTGTAGTGTTTCAACCATTGTGGATGCAGAAGCATAGTATATGGTTATATGAAAGAATTTTCAAAGATATGTTTTTAAAAAGAATGTTAGTGAGGGGAAACCCATTCCGCTAAGCGGCGTGGTCTCACTTAACATAATTAAACCGGGATGTATAGTATTATTCATACCAGGCTTTATGTCTGACTCGAAGTTTATGTTTTCCCCTTAAACTCTCGGGTACTCAAAACCAATTTGAGTAGATTGAGAGGTTAAGGATCTTTTCATGTTTTTAGGTTGTTTGACGAATAAGCTACCTGAGGATGTAGGAGGCCACAAATAGCTATTTAGGAATTGCTGCTTTTTATTTATGTTTTGATGAATTTCCGCTGTGTTATGTTGTATTAGGTCTTATATGACCATTTGACTCTGATTAATTGAGGGGGTAACTTCATATACCGCTCTCGACTTAATTTGTAATAACTATATTTATTTAGTGCCTGGGAAAATGATTGGGTTATGTGATGTGAATATGGAACAAGTTTTATTTGGAAATGTAATGAAGTAAATCTGTGTTTTTAAAATCTGTGTTTTGTTTCATATTCATGTGCTTTTGATATTATTGATACCATTAACATAGCCGTGTTTAGTCACCAGAAGCTAATACTATAGATGACTGTAGCATTTGTAGCGCTTTTGGGCCTCTAGATAGGGGATGTTACACAAAGTGTTAACTCGCCTTTTGGCAAGGCAACATGCAGACGGATTTAACCCAGTCGACTGCACGGTTATCGACCTATAATACTATGGGTTTCATTCGACTAGATGAATGGATGATCAATCATGGATAATAAACATGAATATGTAGCCGGGATTTGGCATAGTTAATAGACAAAAAGCGTGGGATACTTGGAATATGGATTTCGACAAAAGTCGAGTTGCTTCGAGTTGCTTGGAGTTTGCTTCGAGTCATCTTCGGGTTTACTTCGGGTTTTTAGGAAGGTTGCTTCGAGTCAAAGGGATACTTGCTTTGGGTCAGTGTTAATCGCTTGGGATCGGCATACTTGAATGAGGGGTCGGCATTCACTTTGGGTCGGCATGGATGAATCTTCGGGTCGGCATACTGAAAGCACCGGGTTGGCATTGAAGAAAGTAGGATCAGGTCGGAATTAAGAAGGTCTTCGGGTCGGAATTCTTCTAGCTTCGGGTCGGCATTCATCCTCAGGTCAGCATTCACGAGGGGTCAGCACTAGAAGATGCGAGGGGCGGCATTGTTAGTTTACTTCGGGTCGGCTATCACTAATCTTCAGGTCGACAACGGGAACTTCAGGTCGGCATTTGGAGTTAGGAAGGGATCGGCCTAGGATAGAGATGGTGTTGCTTCGAGTCAGGGTTGAGTTTGCTTCGGATTAGTATGGCAGTTGCTTCTGGTTGGCGTTGGGAATACTTCAAGTCTGCCATGCTTCAATATGGGGTCGGCATATTTGGACTTCGGGTTGGTAGTGTGTGTACTTTGGGTCACCTGTATGCTTGCTTCAAGTCATCCCCAAGGCAACTTTAGGTCGGCATATTATCAACTTGGGGTCAGCAGTGATAAAGGATATGGGCTCGACTATGGTTCTGGTGGGCCCATATCATAGAGGAAGCCTGGTAACCGAGGTTTTGCTTATAGATACAACAGGCAGGGCTTCAGAAAAGAGATTCTCATTCTGTTCTTCTTTAACTTCTTCTAAAAAAGCTACAAAATTTACTCTTTCATTTTTTGTTTCAAAAACTCTGGATTGTAACTGTAATCAAATTTCAGTATAATAAAAAGGAAATTTCTGGAGTGGACGTAGGTCGGAGTTAGCCGAACCACTATAAATCTAGTCTTTTCTACCGCTTTCTTTTTAATTTTGATTGTTCTTCATATTTATATCCTCTTCAAATTTTCTATCTATGTTTTATGACTGCTGATTGGTGCTTTCATTTGCAATCGGGCGTTTGTGACCAATTTTGGTGCAAACAAATTTAAAAGGTTTTGAAAGAAAGATGTCTAAGGTTTTAAAAGCTTTCAAAAGAAAGGTTTTCAGAGGTTTCGAAAAGGATTTTGAGATTGGTTTCGAATGGAAGATTTTGGCCTTTCAGCGAAGATAAAAGAAAGGGTTTTACATTGGTTCAAAAGGGGTACTTTCAATGGTTTCCAAAGGGGCACTTTCGATGGTTTCGAAAAGGGTACTTTCAATAGATTTGGAAAGGGGAATTTCAAAGGTAAAATACTTTCATCAACTAAGATTTCAGTAAAGTACATATAGCATGACAAGGTGATTTTGAGTAAAGCATAGAGATTATATATTTTCCTTATTGATTTTGATTTAAAGGTTTAAATCATTTTGAAAAGGTTTTCAAGGAAAATTTTGGAAAGATATCCCTAAGTAAAATGACTTAGATATTAGAAATTGATTTTGATTTAAAGGTTTAAATCATTTTGAAAAGGTTTTCAAGGAAAATTTTGGAAAGATATCCCTAAGTAAAATGACTTAGATATTAGAATATCAGATGGGACTGTTATAGGGATGTTCCTTATACATTAGCTATTAGCCTCAGCTAATACAGTCCAAAATTCTAGTGTGTAGGGCTTTGTCATAGGTAAGACAAAAATTATGATTACACGTAGAAAGGAATATATGTATGTATACAGATGGTTATTGGTGAGCCCGCAAAACCATTAGGATCAGGTGACCCTGGAAGATGATAAGTTAAGGACAAATCGTCCAGAAGAGAAGTATTTAACAGATAATTAAGAACATATTGTCCAAAAGAAGAGGAGTGTCTAACAAATGTTAGATGGATTTTGATATTGTATGGTGTTCCCAAGTCATCCAAAGGTTAATAGTTAGCCAAACAAAACTAAATTGCATGAACAGATAGTTCATTTTATTACGTGATATATTTACGTATGTTTAAATAATGATGCTTCATAGATATTTTGACCAGTTTTTGTTGCTGGAAAAGATGTGCAAAAGATATGTTCTAAAGGAATGTTAGTAAGGGGAAACCTATTCCGCTAAGCGGCATGGTCTCACTAAACATAAAATAACAAAGATGAACAATATTATTCACACCAGGCTTTATGTCTGACTCGAAGTTGTTGTTTCCCCTTAAACTCTCGGGTGCTCAAAATTGATTTAAGTAGGCTAAGGTTTGAGGTTTTTGGGTTTTTGGCGAATAAAGCTTCCGGAGACGAGCAGGTGGCTGTCGGATAGCTAAATTAGGAGTTTTGTTTATTTGTTTTAATTCCGTTGTGTATATAATGTCAGTTATGACTATATTTCTCTAATCAACCAAGGGGACATCATCATATGCCGCTCTTGACGTATTATTGTAAATTATATTTGATCAATACCTAGGAAATGGTTAAGGAATTATGTAACTAGGATACGATATTGTTTTGAAATATAATCAGCAAAATGTTATTTTTTTGAAATCAGTGATTTTGTTCATATTCAAATGCTTCTGATATTATAGTGACCATTAGCATTACCGTATTTTTTCAATAGAAGTTAATACTATAGAATACTGAAGTATCTATAGCGCTTAGCTTTGGCCTCTATATACAGGATGTTACAAGAATGATATCATCGGCATCGTGAACCTCTTTGGGTATTCCTTGTGAAAAATCTCTTTGTTGCATGGATTCCTGCCAGAAAAAAGCCTCATTCATCGTTTCTTATATTTGGGTTTCATTCACTAATTTCTTTACCATTTCCGACAAGGATTCTGGTTCTAAGGATTCACTAAACAACGATAATCATCACCTGCTTGAGTGTTTGGCTCTGCAAGCGATCGCTGTTAGTTTCATGATATTGGGTTCTCTAGACTTTGGGAGTACCATTTGTCTAGTAGTTCTGTTATTACAGTTTCTACGTAGCAGATCAACAGTAATCACCTACTTTACATTCTCTCCATTAACAACATGACCAATATCACAACCAACATCTCAATCCTAGTCAATACCACTTCCATTGCCTAAGTTGAAAATACAGGGTTTGGTAATGATCCTTGGACGTGGATTGATACCGATCCATAGTCCTTCACTTCAAGCACTATTCAACCTATCTATTGACGTACTAATCTCCTTTCTTTTCATTATTTGCTTTCCAGCCCTATGCTTTCCATCAGAAAAACTGTCGCTTTTGAATTAGAAGGCTATAATTTCGTCTTACTCCACTCGCGACTATGGGTTAACGGGTTTAGAAAATCAAGACTCTCCTTCATTTGCTTCCTCATCTCAAATCGGCTTTCTTGCTCCTTATTTTTTGTCTCCTTCATCATTCTATCCATATCATCATGGGTTATCAGATCCGAGAGATTCTGAACTTCAATGGCAGTGGGTTAAGTGGCTTTTTCAATGTGTTGAGAATCAGCGTTCTCGGCATTGTTACTTCGCCTTGGGGTAGGGGATCTCTCTTTAGCATTTCATAGAGCCATTACTTCGACTAATCCTTTGGTTGATTTTGAAGAAAGTTTAGTTGTCATGGATTACAGCAACAAAACTGACAAAACTACTTCGTAGATGAAAGGTATATAAAAGTAGAAAATAGATCCAAATAGATTGAGATCGATGCACTTGGTAAAGCACCAAAATGTTTATACCAAAAATAAGCACAAACACCCAAAGACTAATAGTAGTGAATTAAGTGGGAAAAATAACTTCAAAATGAGGAAATAAGAACACACAACGATTATAGTGGTTCGACTAATCAATGGCCAATGTCCATTTAAACTTTGCTAAGGATTTTGATGAGTTATTACAAAGCATATTACGGATCGGTGATGATCCCTGGAAATACAGAAGAGTACAAGAATTCGTTAAACAAGCTAAAAGAACCCTCAAACATTGCTTATTCTCCTCTATTTATAGCTGCATGTTGATGGAAATCTCTCATCCACCTTCCTACCCACATTCCCCATGTTCTAGAGGGGTTAAACTGAAGAGATTGTGGCCAGCTCAACAATAGCCAAGGGTCAGTATCGATCCATATTTAGGGTTCGGTACCGATCCATGAATTTGCTCTATGGACCATGATTTCCCTCTTCTTAATGTTTTGTTGACTTATATCTTCGTCAATGATGCTTTGATTGCATTGCTATCGACATGAATTTGAGTAGATTCTTTGGTTTCAGAGATAGGTCAGAAGCACTTGATTTATCAATTGATTGTTTGAGTTGAGATGGCTTGAAAACCATCCCTTGCTATCATGGATGAACTTGTAGTTGCCCTGTCTTGATATGGCATGAGGCAAATGGACTATACGAGGAGAACTTATGGTTCGATATTGGTCCATAGTTATGGATCAGTATCAATCCATAACTTCTCCTGCCCCTTAGTGCTTTAGATCCTAAACTTAGAGTGAGATGTTGTGTGGGTTGTTATTGAAGTTTTCTCGCTACATTTGAACTCCATCCCTCAGTGTTGCTTGTCATCAGAGCTTTAGTTATCACTTTGGATTCCTACTTTGATAATTTTTCAGTTTAATCGATCTTAATCATCCAAACATGGCCTGGTCACACGGCTATATAACATTAATATTTACTCCCCCTAAATTATATACTCCTTTATCAATATGCCTAATTTTCTCAACCGTTGTCATCAACAAAAAGATTGAAAATTATCTTAGGTTTTTGGCATATTAAATTAGTTAATTTAGGCAAAATTAATTTTCTTGAAATACACATAGTTGACTTAAATAACCTTAATATTTCCTAGTTAATTTTCAAATGTTTGGTACAAGGAATAAATTTTTATTTAAATGTGTTATATTGTATATTTTAGCACTATCTTATATAGGATATTTTTAATTAAATTCTACCTTTTAAGATTTTTCAAATGAATCCGTAATTACTAGCCAATTTCAAAAATATTTAGACATAATACTAGGTAATGTTTGGTATTAAAAAAATGATTTATACAATTTCAAGAAGGATTATAATTTTTATCTTTTTTCTTTAAAAATATATGTATTTTCCTTAAAATTAATTTCACATTATTTAGCTTAAACGAAAATATCATATATATATATATATCTTTTGAAAGGAATGTCTTGTATAAAAATAACATCTAGTTTATTTTCTAAAAAATATTACTCTGTGATTCTTTAAAAATACAGACCCTAAAATATTTATAAAAAGACATAAAAAGAGTTAGATGTACCGAATTTGTTTCAGTTCAATTTTCCATAAATGCTTATTCTTTAGGGTACTTTTGGCACAGGTCCTTATTAAGTTTCAAAATTCACGAAAAGTCCTTCACTAAATTTCAGTGTAAATTAGGTCCTTGTTTTTTATTCACGATTATTGCAGATCATGATGCAACATTTCATAAAAGTTGCTGACATTTCCGCAACATTTCTGTACACTGTGAACATAGTGTATGAAAGTTGCTGAAATATCAACACTTATTTATAAAAGTTGCAGATATTTCAGCAACATTTCTGTACACTGTGAACACAGTTTATTAAAGTTGCTGAAATATCAGCACTTATTTATAAAAGTTGCTGACATTTCAGCAATAATTTTTCTTTGTTTTTACAATAAAACTTTGACACAGATAGTTGCTGAAATATCAGCACTTATTTATAAAAGTTGCTGACATTTCAGCAATAATTTTTCTTTGTTTTTACAATAAAACTTTGACACGGATAGTTGCTGAAATATCAGCACTTATTTATAAAAGTTGCTGACATTTCAGCAATAATTTTTCTTCGTTTCCAGAAAACAGGGACCCGCTTTACAATGAAACTTTGACAGGGACCCGCTTTACAATATGAAAGTATGATAGGGATGTCTCCCTAATTTCCACTATTCTTTATTAGAAATATAGAACATTTGCAATTCAAAATTCATCTCAACTTTCTTTTCTTTCTTGGTTACCTGCAAAATAAATTCTAGATTTTGGTACTTATTTCCTACGTTAGGGTCTAGGGAGCTAGGTCGAAGGTAACCATATCAAAGGGGGTTTGGTGGTACTTTTGAAAATAAAATTTTCATCATTAATTACTATAACGAAATAATTATTAATATATTTTCATTATTTTTCCGATTAACGGAAAAACAAATACATAGATGATTTATATTTATGTTTCCTATCAATAGTTTTGTAATTATAGAAAAATTAGAAATAGTAGTGGTCATAGTAGTACTTGATTTGTACAAAAATTGGATTTAATTTTACCCATAATAATTTAGTACTAGCATTAACATTTTTACAATACATGAAAGTGTATCTAGCACTATTTCTACACTTAGTTTATTTCATCCTAAGCCACTTTTATTACTAAAAGGTATAAGATTTGATAAAATTGAATTTAAATCATTTCGACATTTATTGAAATTTATGACTTTTTCATTAATTTTGTCAATTTTTAGCTTATAATCACCAATTTATTTTTAATAAATTTCAATTTTATTTCTCTAATGATAAGTTTCTTAATAATTTGAAATTCTCATTTTCTAAAGCACAATTCTTATTTTAAAGAGTCAAAATTGAAGCTTTGAATTATTTAAAGAAATTTCAATATCATTTTTCAAATCATCAAATTTTTTTGAAATATTTTTCATTTTCCTTTTCTTAAAAATTATATAATTTTTCAAGATGATCTTGTCTAAAAAGTTTTCTAAAGAAATTTTTAAGGTGCTAATTTTGTTTTCTAAAATATGTTTTTCGTTTTTCAACGTATTAATTTCTATCTTATATTTATTATTTTATCCAAACATTCTTTATGCTCCTTTTTAAGATTTTTAATTTTCTTAATCAAACCACCAAAAAACTCATATAATTGTTTATAAGTAGTTAGTACCTCACTGGTATCTAGTATGTTGGGACATTCATCCTTTATATCACTTGTAGTTGTGTTTGTAGCAGTGTAACATGCATGACGGTCTGAATTACTTGTAGTGCTTGGATAGGATCTTCTTCTGGCTATTTTCCTAGGTTGTTGTTATGATCAGTAGAACATCAAGCTTTGATGCCACTTGTTAGTCTTTTTGCATAGGATCTGAGATGCCAATAGCAATAAAAAAAGTGTAAAAGCACTGGAAACAGTAAAGTAGATCACACAGTTGATTTAATACTAGTTTAGAGCAACTCTCCTACTTCAAGTTCCTAAGCACCTCTTATAAATTTCACTATCAACGCCCTTACTCCCTCCGGAGGAATATGTTTATAGACATCGCCTAAACAATCGAATAAGACTTCAACACTGACTGCCTGAGGACTTCGTAATAAGTCTTCACTTTTTCCTTTTATATAAAAATAATTTGACTATACATTGTGTCTTCAATAAATTAAGTTGTTACACAATGGTACAATGCCTATAACCTTCAAAAATAATGCAGAATAAGTGCGTAGAGGTTAGGAATTTAATTTGGACCAGACCTGGATATTATGAAGTGAAAACTCGCTGGTCTAAATTTTATTTTCTAATGAATATAGAGTTTAGGGATTTAGGAAGAAATATGAGGTTAATTAGAGAGTATTTGGTTTGATAATTGTTTTGAGGACGAAGGGGGACTTTTTAGGAGTGATATAAATCAATTAAATTGGTGCATCCTTTTATAAATTCGGTTTTGAAGAGATGCAACCATTGAAAATATGCAATACTTGAAGAAGAGGCTTGAAATGGAACTTTAACTATTCATTTATAACAATCATATAAACCAATTAGTAGGCTTTGAGTTAAAATATTGCATGGCGAAGTTATAGAGGTGTGTGTTGTCTCTTCGGTCCGCTTAGTTCAAATCTCACTCTATGCATATAATTTTAGCAATTTATTTTTCAGTTTTCTTTCCATAACAAACTCAGCAAACCAATTTCTGCACAAAAGTATTAGTAGTGTAGTTCGTAGAAGATGTGCTTCTACCTTATGGCAGTTAAATTTGATTCTTGCTTCAGGCGGCTTTTGGAAATTTTTCCTTGATTCTATTTGTCAATCATATAATACAACTTATAATCATTCTAATAGAAGCATTTGTAGTATGGTGGTCTATCAAATTATTTCATGTTGTTAACCTAAGTTCAAGGCCTAGCTTCTCCACTTTTTATTTTAACATTTATTTTTCACTTTCTCAATTAACTATATTATTCTTCCTACATTCGAATCCCACCACTTGAATCATTTTTTCTGTTATATTCTTCAACATAGCTTGTGTAAACTTTGTTTATGCCCAGTAGGAACAAACATTTAGAGATTAACAGTAGAGAATTAAATGAAGAAAATAACTTGAATGGGGAAAATAAGAACACACAACAATTACAGTGGTTCCGCTAATCAAAGGCCTATATCCACTTAAACTTTGTTAAAGTTTCTATTGACTTTTTTCAAGGCTGTTCTTATGGATAAGTGATGGTCCCTGGAATTACAAAGATAATGTAGAAATTCATTAATAAACCCAAAGGATCCTTCAAACAATGCTCCTCCTCCCATATTTATAACTGTAGGTCGATGAAATTCATTTATCCACGTTCCTACCCATCTTCCATACGTTCTGGAGGATTTGAACTAAAAAGATCATGGTCGACTCAGCAATACTCAAGGATCGATACTAAACCATAAATAAGGATCAGTAATGATCCATGAGTTTGCTCTATGGATCTTGATTTCCCTCTTGTGGAAGTTTGGTTGAATTGTATCTTCCTCTTCAACGTTTTGATTGCATTGCCAAAAACTTGAACTTGAGTGAATTTCTTGGTTCAATGGTTAGGCAGAAGCACTTGATTTATATATTGATCATTTGAGACGTTATTGGTTTGCGATCCATTCAACTTAGCAATGGCTAACTTGTGATTGCTCCAACTTGACATGGCATAAGGTAAGCAGACGGTTTGATGAAAACATAGAGTTTGGTATCAATCCATGGTTATGGATCGACATCGATCCATAACTTCACTTGCCCTATGGCGCTTTAGATTTGAACTTGGAGCGAGATATTGTATGGTTGTTATTAAAGATTTCTTGCTATGTTTGGACTTCATCCCTCAGTTTCTCTTGACATTTGAGCTTGGGAGTTATCGCTATGGATTCCTACTTGATAATTTTTTAATTTAACTGATCAGAATCATTCGAATTAGCTTAGTCATAAGGTTGGATAACTTTTTCCCTCTAAAGTATATCTTGGTTTAACAAGTTATGCTTTGGAATGAAAAAACTAAAGATTCTACGCCATTGGTTTTAAGCTTTTGCGCCGAACAGACCCTACCTTTCCCTTGAACTAGTTTCGTGAAGTGTAGCATCTTTCATCAATCGTTGCATCGCTTCGAGTGGCTTAGACTTGTAACTTCCACGTAGTACAAACGATGAAGTATATTCTTTAGGTTTGCCATCCTAGCTTTGGAAAGCTTTCAACTGTCTCCTTTATATTACTCAAGTAAGACCTTGGTTTCTTCGAATTTTGGTTGCATAATGTCAAGCATGCATACACTCATGCACTTGTTGTTTGCATATTTATACGTACACATGTTTATTGCATGTGTGTGTGTATAAACACACAAATACATTTATATATATCTTGTTATATTTATATATATATGTATTATTATTATTATTTTTAAATTTTTTATAGTTCGATACCAATCCTTGAGCAGGGATCGGTATCGATATATGTTGTTTAATACTTGGGTGATTTTCAGCCTAAGTTTCTTATTCAGTTACTACAGATACATCAAGCCCTTATTTCACTCCTCACTTCATTTCTATTTTGAGTCCTTGTCTTTTACTGTGACCATTACCAAGCCTCAGTTGCTGATCCAATTTCCACCTTTGACGTCGTGTCATCGTCCTGCCCTGAATTAATGCTTCTCCTTGTTGTTGGAACTGCTGAAACCTTCAACTTCCAGCCATAACCCAAAACGTTGATTCACCTATGTTCCCAAGCACCGATCGATTGAAACAACCTCATGCTTTGATCGCTAATCTCGTCGAATCTAGCAGCACCTTCTAGATTAGGTAGGGGTGCCTTCATTCGATAAAGTTAGTCGTTGATTCGTCCCTCGACCACGCTCGACCTAGAGAAAAGAAATTATCTTCCCCTTATGGATTGGTGATAATCCAGGACTTGAAGAATTTTTTCACTAAAAATTGGGTTAATTGAGTATTTGAAGGAGTTGGGCAATTTACATGAAGCAAGCCATTCATGGGTATGAATCATGTTAATTTCCTACGAACTCCGACTCTACTCGGCTTCAGGTCGCTATTATGACAATTGAGAGTTTTTGAAAAGTAACTTGACTGTTTAATGCAAATCTGACATAATATTTTTAATTATTCAAGTGGAGTTCCATTGTAAGCTTGGTCAAACATAGTCGTTGACTTGTGATTTATTGGGACAGTTTTCGATGGTGGTGTCACTTCAGATATGAAATTAGCACTTGGAGGAACTACCTGCCAGCTTTATACTAATGAAACATATGAACCGCACGACATTAGATGCATGCACTACATAATTTTAGATGCATACAGCATGACAATTTTTAACAACACACTATTTCTCCATGTCAATGTGTGAAATCTAATTGATCAACACACGTCTCTATTTATTGGGTTTGGCACATTGAATATACTGGGCTTTCTTTCTAGCTTGAAGAACATAGATTTTAATATGTCTGATACCACTTATCTATGAAGCTTTGATAGTTATGGATCATAGACGCTCCTCGCATCTCTCTGCCATGGCCGTAGGTCCATTATCATCGGTATAAGCCGAATCAGATACAAAATCCAGCTCTACCACACTACATGCTGCAAGGCATACTCCTACACCGTCTAAATATCAGTCAACTAGTCACCACGTAGAACGAACTCTTCAGATGGTTCCTTTTCTGTAGACCGAGGGGTTTATAGTAGGGGTTGCTCCCGATATTTACATGGGATGCTATTACTCTAGACAATCCCCAAAATTCCCAAGCCTCGATTGTTAATAAGGCATCTCTCTAAAGAACATCCGAGAAACATGGTATCCCATTTGAAGATGTGTTAGATCCTACATGCCATCACTAAGCCCACCTTCCACCAGTAGGATATACAGCTTGTAAGCGGTACATGTGTATGACTGACTACATCCCACCATTCAACCACTTTATCCACTTGATTTTGCCATATATGAAACTTGCTCCTGCCAATTACATCAAAATAGCCATGCCTTCTTGAATAGTATGTTTATGATCTCTGTTCGTCATATGGACTATTAGCCCAGCAGTAAATATATTCACCATCTATGCAGTTTCAAATACCAAAAAGGATCTCCTTCACTCACATACTTAGAACCATCTAGGGATTATTGAATTGTAAAAGGGCTTTTGAACAAGTTGGGCTATTTCAACGATGAATTCTTTTTTGTATGCTGCCATTCTGGTTTCCACAGAGGTAGTTGCCTAGGCATAAATATTAATTTTATCTTCTTTATGATGCAGATGTTATAACCTCGGTTGCTCACACTATCTTCCCTTGTTTTATAGAGAATTCCAAAAGGCCTGGTGGTGCAGCTTTAGCAAACACCCTTACGACTCTTCATGAAGTTCCCCTTGAAGAAAGGGAGATGAGTACACTTCTCACAATGAGAATTTGTTGGTCTATAACCTACTAGAGGAGGGCCATAGTGTTGGCCATATCCCGAAAGTTGGTGATAAAAATGGTGATGGTTTATCGTCAACATACGATGATGATATAAAGAGGTGCCCCAAGTTTCAACCCTGCTATAAAACCTAAAATGAGTCAGAAGTCTGAACATAGCAGAGAGAAAATTGAACATGCCAAGGAAGGAGAAATTACTAGTGGGGTTAATGATGATGTTGACATTGTCTATGAGTCCTCTAGTGATGGGAACGACGACAGTCGTGCATTCCTTATAGCTTGACGACCAAAGGTAAAGATTGTTTCATCTCAAGCGTCCGTACAACCTCCACCAGCTACCATGGTGGTAGGGAACCCTATTCCACCTTCTAGGGTGTATTCTGGATGAGTTCGGCTACTTTGGACTTGGCATATCAATATCAGAGATATTGAATGTAATGACCCAGAATTTTATGCTTTGATTTGTGAATATTTAATTAATTTTAAATATTTAATTAATTATTTTTAATAATAAAATAACCCTCTTGTAATTAATAACTAATGATAGGAAATTCATATTTGAATTTTGTTTGCAAAATTAATTAACTAGATGAAAAATAGAAAATGTGATTGGAATTTGCTTTTTGGATTATCAACTGTTCATCGAATGGAAGTTGTTGAAATGTTGTTGCATACAACACATGCTTATATTTTTACACATACATTTAACAAATGAGAGATGTTTAGCACTAAAAATATAATTAGTAAATTAACTAGTAAAGTAATAAAGTCTGGGGAGTTTTCTTTCTTATTTTAAGTGATAAAGTACTAAGTAGTACAAAAGTTTGTGTGCTTCTTTTTGTATTATGACGGAAAATACTTTGGCACATGGGTTGGCACATGGGAGAAGGTGTACCATTATTGAATTTTGCTAGGGTACTAGGTAATTTGGTGAAGAGGTAGGGAAGGTCATTTGGCGCTTTTTAATTTCTATAAATAAGCACCCTTATGCTATCTCTTTTGGTTGCAAATTCATTTACTCTAGGGTCTACACTCCTTCATCCTCTTCTATTCTCTCTTCTTTCTTCACTTTTCTACTTTAAAACTAGTCCAACTCCTCTCAAACTCAAATTTATCTCTTAAAACATCACTACAACAAACAAAAGTATGTTGAAGCTTGAAAGCATGGAGCATGACTCCCCCACACCTCCATGGCCATGCGCAACTAAAGGAAAGGAGGGTGGGGTTGAGCCTTGGCCGAGCCCATTTAAGACTATAATTATCCTAGAATGTAATCATCTAAGAGGTAGGGGAGGAACTATGAGGCTTGTACCTGAAGTAAGGTGGTAGCTTTGGCATGTGGGTGATGGTAGAAAATTGTTCTTAGAATGTAATGGCTTTGGTTGGGTGTTAGCTTAGATAAAAGTGAGATAGCTCATTTTGAAATAGCTTAAAAAATAATGTTTCATGTTGTAATAATTTTATAGTTGCTCACTTTTGTTGTTTGTATGTGATATTGTTGTTGTTGTTGTTTGATTTGGTATCGAATGACATAAATAACCATTGTTTTGTAGGGAAAAAATGCAAGAAAATGGAAGTCGAAGTGTTTCATAGTGAATAGTCACTACGGGAACACTTCAAAAGTTTGGAATTTGTAGAGGGATGGATCCAAAAGGATTCCTCGCCCCTTTGATTCTTAATTTCATTTTATATGTGTATATGAAATATGTACATGTCAGAAACTTGATTGCCTGGACATTGCATGTTTAAATTCTGATATGACTTGGAAGTTGACTTCTTTTTGATGAAGAAGTAATCTGCATTTGATAATTTGCTAGAATAGTCGCTAAGCCACTTTCTATTATATGATAGTTATAAGTTATGGGTATTTTGAAGTAATTTTTTTTATACTTTAATAGTAGTATAAAATATGGAATGGAGTGGATTTTAAAAGCAATTAGATTTACCAAATAAAGTTTTAAAAGTTACGGTCCATATAACGATAGTCGTAATGGATGCACTTTGGAAATCTATGATTTTAATAAAGTAAAAAAGAGTTATCCACCTTAGATATTTTCTAAATTCTTTCCAAATGTATTTTATAAAAGTTACATAAGGACTTTAAATGGAGTTTGAAGTTTTAAATATACTTTTGAATATTTTAAAAAGTGGTTTATTTAAAGGAAATCACTGAAGGAAATCGCTGTACTTTTCAAAGTCGAGTTCTTTTAAAAACTAATGGTTTTAAGTTATGATTTAAATGGAAGTTTTATACTTTATTTAAAATATTTTTTAAAGAGGTTTGAAATTAATATAATTCATTTAAAGGATTATTTGATATAATAAAGCAAGTGGTACTTTTTAAAATGGAAATTCCTTTATTTCCAAAGTCAAATTCTTTTCCAAAAGTGGTGACATTTTAACCAATGTTTGAATTAATATTTTAAATGGTGATTAAAGAGGTTTAAATATGATTTTAAGTAGGAAGAAGGCATGTATTATGACACTATTGTTGTAACAAGAATTTTCGAAAAGAAGAAAGAGATTATGGACTATAACATTTTTTTATAGTAAATGGTTTCGAAAATTGGAGAAAAAAGTTTGTTTATAACAATTTGTTCAAGTAATTATACGGAATTTATGAAGTTTTATACCTGTCATTAAAATTTAAGGTAAGTAAACATCTGCCTATCCTGAAAGATAAGAATGTTCGAGTTAAGGTTTGAGAGGTAATAGTACCCTAACTTGAACGACTTCATTGCTAACCATTGGATTTTTTAAGTTTAAAATCAAAGATTGACGTTAAGTATATGTAGTATTATTTCTGTATATGAATCTTATCACTTATGGAAATTAGTCCTATACTTGTAATGAAAAGATGATGAGTAGATTGATCCTTTATCCATGAGATCCAAAATCGAAGTGCTTTAACTAAGGCAAGGCCAGGAGCAATAGATGCCCTGACTTACCGAGTTTCGTTTCTGGGCAAGGAATAGAGTAAGTCGAAATATCGAAAACGTGAAAAGGTTAAGAGATTTTATTTCTATAAATAATCTTTATAATTTATGGTGGTATGGAAAGTATTCATTTCAGACTTAACATCAAGTTCGAAGGAAGGAAAACTCGTTTCTATCTATGAGATTTTAAGAATGTACATTGAGGTAAGGATAGTACGCTAACTTATACGACTATATTGTTAATCGATGGATAGTACAAGTTTGAAATTAGAAAGTGGTAGTAAGTATATTTGGTTTAGTTTCTACAGAATCCATTTACTTGGACCAAAAGTGTTTTGTGTTTATTGTTATCAATATTTAAATGACATCTGTTTTAACCCAATTAAGTATGGTTTCGGAAATGAAATCTTCTTAAGATTTTGTGAACATACATATTCCATTAAGGTAATATATGAATATGTTTTCTAAGTATTGGAAGTAGTAGAGAAGGTTTGTGAGTATATCTTTTGTAAAAGAGTATTTTATTACAAGTAATTAAAAGGAGATTTTAATTAAAAAAGGATTAATTAAAGAGGCTTAGTGGTTGCTTTTATGATTAATCATTCTTGGTTTCTATATGAAATTAAATCTTTGGTTTTATTATTTTCTCATTTGATAGTTAAATAACTGACTATCAAATCTTAGCCATTTTTTAAATTATCGATTGTTGGTTCGGAGATCGGGATCGGATAAATTATCCAAAAATCACTTCAAACTGGCATAACTATTTCAATTGAAGACATCTTGAAGATGATGGAAATCGAATATAGTGTTCTTTAAAGTGCAAGGGCTGCTTGCTACTAATCCTAAGAGTGATTCCAAAAAGTACATAGTAGAAGTAGTGCCTTCAGTTTGTTCATATCCTAAATAACTTGTGTGGATAAATGCTGGCATTACATTATTGCTTAGAGGACAGTGTTTGCATTCTAAGATGGATTTTCTAAAAAAAAGGTAAATCGTTGCTTCAAGACACACACCCAAAAATGACTAAAGCTGGGAAGATGCGGTAGGGCTATGTGGTTCACTACCATTAGGGTTTGATCGTCACTTGTATCTAGATTGATATTTACATATTATGTATGATGTGGGCTTGAGAACGGCTGTTCAAGTTTGCAGCTTGGGCGTCGATCATATTCGGTACCATCTAGGAAGGGTTAGACTGGTTCTATATTGGAAAAAGTGCAAGATTTGTAGCCTCGATACATTTTATCTAGAGGTGCACTATGATAGGCGGTACCCTGGTAGCCTTGTCATTATATAGAATCCATTTCAATATATTCTTTTACAGACTTAGTTGTACGCTGAATATACTATTGAATGTAATTAATGTAACCATTCTAGCTATGTTAATTATTTATTCTAAACCCTAGGCATTATTATCTTATCACTAGATTTTCTAATAAAATGGTTTGGTTATCGTAAGGTAAAAACCCGTTTGTTTTTATGTGCGATGTGGTATTACATGATACCTTTATTTGTGAAGGGTTTTATAAATATAAAAATCCATATGATTTGACTAGAGTTTCTCACGATGATTTGGCAGACTGATATGGGTGTTATTTAATTATAATACTCGGGTCAGACCCGATTTAATTTCAAGATTTAGTTGTGAACGCTTTGAAGCTTCAAGAGACGAGCTGGATGCCTCCAAGGCCTATTCATGTATTTTATTTTCCACTATATTTCTTGTTTTGTATTTATCAGCATTTATGATGATAGGCCTTTATGACTATCGAGGCTGATGATAGGTTAGTCTACGTTGATTGATGTATGTATATTACAGTTTTCTTTTGTAAAGATCATGCGTATATTATATATATTATTTGTCATGATGCGAGATTTTGTTCCATTTTTTCTTTTCTTTCACCCCAATAATCTATCTTTCCAGCATTTGGCTGCTCAGCATGTGAATACCATGGATGTATTAGTACTGAATTTTGAGGGTCGACAAGGCGGGTCGTTTTCATTGGATCTCCTATCTACTTCCCTAATGAAGTGCCAGCTACTCGTGCTGGTGAAATAATTCTAGTCAGCAAGCTCCAAGTCTATGGTTTATGATGGGAACTTGGGCACACCTATACTTACACGATCCTTAACTTTTCTCAGCTTCCACAATGTTTCGATCTTATTTATGCTAATTCGTTCATGTTTTATTTTTAGATTCAATAGAGAGGAGTGTTATGTTTGATACCATTCAAAGCTAGGGGAGTGAATGTAGTAAACTTGGATCATCTTGTCATTCCTATGGCTCATCTTACGATTTTGACCTAGGTAGGCATTCAGGCCAAGAGTATAGGGGTCGAGATAGAAGTCATAGATCCCACTAGTCATCCTAGTAACATTGGTCTCGCTTGCCTTTACCGCGTGTCATGGATAAGCATTCGATGAAACTTGCTTCTATCCCATCTATCAATATACACATCGCCTCTTCTTTAGGTCCCCTATCAACACAATCAGTCATATCTTTTTATGAGCCACAATGCTCTGGGAAATTATTTGGGCTAGTTACCTTAGATGTTTCCCATTTGAAACCTAAAAGGAGGCCAATTCCTCCCTCCATCACTACTGTAGAAACAGAGATCATTTCCAACCCACAAATTATTAACCCTCCTTTTGGCCAAGCAGCGTACAGGCGGATTTAACCTAATGGATTGCACAGTTATCGAGGATGGAATATTATGGGTTTGATTTGGATCAATGAATGAACAATCAGTTACGAATAGTAAATATAAATATGAGACCAGGAATCAACACAATCGATGGATAAACGACGCAGGGTACTTGGAGTATGGATTTTTGACAAAGGTCGAGTTGCTTCTGGATATTCATGGGTTACTTCGGGTTTTCATGAGGTTTGCTTCGAGTCAGAGAAGTGTTTGCTTCGAGTCACGATAGGGTATTCTTCGAATGGGTCGACATTGGACTTTCTTGGATCGGCATTGTTTTACTTTGGGTTATCTCAGCATCTTCTTCAAGTCGCTAGAGGAATTACTTTGGGTCCTTGTGGGAATTGCTTCAGGTTGGTGTGGTTGGGCATTCTTGAAAGGGTTCGGCCTTCTTGAAAGGGGTCGGCAAAGCTCTGCCTTTGGGTCGGCATCAATTTGGCTTAGTTCGGTAAAGCTACTGGGTTGGCAAAGCTATGGGGACGGCAAAGCTTTGGGTAAAACATCAACTTCGGGTCGGAGAGCGCCTTGCTTCAGGTTGGATATTATGAGGGGTCGACATGCAACCAAGGGATCGACATACAACTAGGGGTCGACATCACTTTGGGTCGGCTACAGGTCATCTTCGGGTAAGAATTCACGCAACTCTGGGTCGGTGTTCATCATGCTTCGAGTTGGCATTCTTGTTAGGGGTCGGCATTGAGGAGGGGTCGGCTGCAAGCTAACTTTGGGTTGGCATTGAGGAAGGGCTGGGATGGATTGGCCTAGGCTAAGGAATGAGCTACTTCGGGTCGGCTACGAGTTTACTTTAGGTCAGCACTCGGGTCAATATGCGAACTGCTTTGGGTTAACATAGGTTGGACGAGTTGGGCTCGACGATTGTTGTGGCAGGCCCATGTAGGTGAGGAGGCCCTCTAGCCAGGATTTCACCTATAAATACAGCAAGCGTGGCTTCAGAAAAGGGGGTCTCACTGATTCTGCTCTTCTTCATCCTATTCTACAAAAAGCTACTCTGCCATTTTTGTTTTAGAAATTCCGGATTGTAACTGTAAGTAGATTTCAGTATAATAAAAAGGAAATTTGTTGAGTGGACGTAGGCCGAAGTTAGCCAAACCACTATAAATCTCATCTTTTTTTTGCTATCATTTCAATTTCTATCGTTTTTCATATTTATATCCTCTACATATATCCTATCTGTGATCTGTGACTAGGTATTAGTGCTTTCGCTTTCAATTGGGTGTTTGTGAACAATTTTGTTGCAAACATTTTGGTGCTTTCATTGAGAAAGCTAGCACTCAGGGATTCTAAAGCTTGGATTTTGGATTTGAAATCTAAGGAACTAGGATTCAAGATGCTATGGTTAGGCAATCAACAAGGAGACAAATGATGGAGAGGATTCGGCATGAAGGAAGTCAGGAGGCCTCCATAGGAGCTAATCAAACCTCGATCTATATTACTAGAGACGAGATGGAAATGTTGCTGAAAAGGCAGGAGGATATGATACATAACCTACTCCGACAGGTTGGACAAGCTGGAGTGCAAAATCAAAGGAATGGAGCTGTATGGAATGCTAGAAGTGTGGATCATGAAGCTGGAGCAGTAGGAACAGAGGAAGTCCAGAATCAGGGAAACTGAGCAACCAGGATACGGGATGGAGTGGGGCCATCATAAACAGCCCCTGAACTAAGGGCATGCCCTCGGATCATGTTGGTTCAGTTCCAGGTAGGATATCAGGCGGTGCTGTGCAATTTGGCATTGATAGGGAAATGAAAGCTTGTCCAGGAGAACAGATTTCAGGATTCCCTCGAGAACTCAGAGGGTAGGTCGGAGGCAACAGACAAAGACTACCACTTGGTGATAATGACGGATTGGCAGAAATTGTCTGACGGACCATGAGAGGAAGATTGGTGAATAAAGATTCGAAGGATGTGAATTGTAGCTCCTTTGCTCCTACAATTAGACAAGCTAGGAATCTGGCGGAATTCAAACTACTAACGCTGGAGACATATGATGGGAGGACGGATCTCGCTGTTCATCTGACAAGGCAAATGAGGCACATGGAAGTACTAGGGTTATGTGCATGTAAATGTGCATATTTTTACAAACATGTTTTATCGAATTAAATTAAATAAATGATCATATTAGGTGTTTTAACATGTTTAGACCAAAATTCAAATTATTTTTGAATCATCACATATTCATCTTCATATAGGGGCAAAATGGTCATTTTTGTGCATATATTAATTTTATAAAATTTAATTGAAAATTTCTATGTTATTTTGTAGGAATTTGAATTCAAATACAAGTGGCTTCATGAAGAAATATACATGCACAAGAGGATACAAAGGAATGAAGATGGAAATAATTCAAACTCATGATCATGGAGGACCCCACCTACCCACCTACCTTAATGTACAAATTAGAAGCTAATGCACATGCTAATGACCATTAAAGTTTCATGTACACTTAATGAAGGATTATCTCATGCTAATGATAACTTGGTGGCCACACTTTCTCAAGGGTAGTTCCCAAAAAATGGATTAGGGTTTTAAAACATGTATAAATACCCTATATGTTCATGTAACCCTCCTCTCTTTCTCTTAGCTCATTAGTTTAGGATCAAAAATAAAAAACAAGCTCTCTTTTCTTTCTTTTTCATGGCTACTTAGCCATTTTTATTTCATGTAATTTTCCTTTTTTTATGCAATGTTAATTAGTGTTCTTTTCTATTTACATGCTTCTTTTCTTTCATGTTAGTAGTGTAGATTTTTCTTTATGCAATTAGCTTAGCTTTTATTTCATTTAGCTCTCTTTTTTTCTTCTTGTTTTGTTTTATGTTGCATGCTACAATTGTTGATATGATAACAAATATAAGAGACTAAACCCCTTCAATTTAGGGGTAATAAAGCTCTCTAGTATGTAGATTCAACATTTGTTCATTTATGTTCTCCTTTTGTGCTTAATGGAATTATGTTAAGTGGTTTAACTTTTTGTTTTAGCTTTGAATTTGATAGCCTATATTGTTGACACCAAATAGGCTATGCTTAAACAAACAACAAACACAAATTACCTCTTCATCTACATCTGATGTTGGTAACGAAGTGATTATAAAATCAAAATTTGATGGTCTATATTTCTAATCAGTAGTTAATAGGCCATACTTAAAATAAATTTTATTTTCAACTTTGTTGTCATTTTCATGAGAGTTAAATAGTGGATTAGTGGTTGTGCTATAGTTTGATGGTTTATTTTGGGATAATTAATAACACAAATATGCCATACTTATGATAAGCACATCAACTAATTTCACTAATAACCAAAAGAAAGATCATAACTTCATTTTGTTGATTTATGTGATCTAAAGAGTGGAAATTACCTCTAAATTGCCTTCACACTCTCATATTTTTATCAATTTTCTTTTGTTAGTTTTCTTACATTTTTAGCTTAAACAACTCTCAACTTTGGTTAATTTGATTGAATAAGAAATTTAAAATCTAACAATTCCTTACAGATCGACCCGTACTCGCCACATACTAAAATTGTACGCCGTGCGCTTGCGGTTATTTTTAAATTAATTTTTTCAATGATTTTCTAAACTCATAGAAAACCGTCGTCAAACATGGGGGCATCGGAGGAGGTCATGGCATGGTGTTTCCCTTTGTATTTGACGGATATAACATCACCGTGGTTCAGGCAATTGGAAAACGGCTCTATTGGAATGTGGACCGAATTGATCGAAAGGTTTATAAGACAGTTTAGAGTTCACATCTCGAGACCCAATAATGTAATGAGTTTGACAACACTGAAACAGAACACCGGAGAGTTTTGAGGAGTTTTCTAACACGATTTAATGCTGCGACAGCCTTGGTGGATCACCCAGATCTGTCCATGGTTTTGATGGTAGCTATATCACGCATTGCTGATGGCACGGAATTCAAGAATTCACTAACACGAGATCCACCTATGGATTTGGGAGAATTTTACCATAAGGCAGAAAGGTTTCTGCGACCGGAAGATGCGAAATATGAAAGAGAGGAAGGAGAGGAAGTTGAAGTTTATGCAGTCAAAGGCAGAGATTCACTCGGGAAATATTCAAATGAGGACAAAGGAAAATGAAGAGCAGAGAATGGCTTTGATGAACCGAGGTGACCACAAAAGGAACCGAGATTCACCTCTTACATGGAGTTGAGTGAAACCTTAGAACAAATATACCTCAACACTAGGGTGTAGATGCCCTACCGAAGGCCAATCAAGAGGGAGCCTACCAATAATGAAAGGAAATCAGACAAATGCTGCTTGTTCCACAAGCTAGGCGGCCATAGTACAAACGATTGCAGGCACTTGAAGGATGAGATCAAAGGACATATCCGGAATGACATGTTGTTACAATACATGAAAAGGCGAGCAGCGGTGGTGGAACAGGAGCGACCGCCATCCGCATCAAACGAAAATGGCCTTGGATCGAGGCGTCAACTTTTCATCAATTGATCGAGATGGTGAAGAATAAGTAATAAACTCCATAATAAAATGGCTAAGTCACTTACACATGTATGGGATCACGAACGGTCCTCAGGCACGCTCTGAGATGACAATGAACCATCACATTGGAGATGGATGCACTTTGATGTTTTAGTTTTGGTTTTGTTTCTCTTCTTTGTATCTGGACTTGATTTTGTTAGTTGGATATTTCAATTATAAGACTCGCTCGAATGTGAAACCCGATATTCATAATTCCAAGTCCCATCGAGACACTCACATTTTGCCTCGAACGGCACCCGACATCGAACGACACCCGACTTTGAACGGTCACCGCTCGCCTCAAACGAAACCCGACCACGAACGGCCACATCTCACCTCAAACGGCACCCAACCTCGAACGGCCACATATCGCCTCGAACGGCATACAATCCCCAACGATCGCTATTCACAATCAGGTAAGATCATTGATCTCTTCACAGGTCATCAATAGGTTCATAACATTAGGCTTATGGTAATACAAAACACACCTTCCTATCGCAAGGCATGTTTTGGGGAGCAAAGTGTTAACTCACCTTCTGGCCAAGCAGCGTATAGGCGGATTTAACCCAATGGACTGCACGGTTATCGAGGATGGAATATTATGGGTTTGATTTGGATGAATGAATGAACAATAAGTTATAGATAGTAAATATAAATATGAGACCAGGAATCAGCACAATCGATGGATAAACGATGCAGGGTACTTGGAGTATGGATTTTTGAAAAAGGTGAGTTGCTTCGGGATATTCATGGGTTACTTCGGGTTTTCATGAGGTTTGCTTCAAGTTATGATAGAATATTCTTCGAAGGGGTCGGCATTGGACTTTCTTAGATCAACATTGTTTTACTTCGGTTCATCTCAGCATCTACTTCGATTCGCTGGAGGGATTACTTAGGGTCTCTATTTGAATTGCTTCGGGTCGGTGTGGATGGGCATTCTTGAAAGGGGTCGGCATTCTTGAAAAAGTTCGACAAAGCTTTGGTCGGGTCGGCATCAATCTGACATCGGTTCGGCAAAGCTACCGGGTCGGCAAAGCTATGGGGTTGACAAAGCTTTAGGTTCGACATCCACTTCAGGCCAGAGAGCGCCTTACTTCAGGTCGGCTATTATGAGGGGTCGGCATGCAACCAAGGGATCAACATACAACTAGGGGTCGGCATCACTTCGGGTCGACTATAGGTCATCTTCGGGTCAGCATTCATGCAACTACGGGTCGGTGTTCATCATGCTTTGGGTCGGCATTCTTGTTAGGGGTCGGCATTGAGGAGGGATCGGCTACTTTGGGTCGGCTACAAGCTAACTTCGGGTCGGCATTTAGGAAGGGCAAGGATGGATCGGCCTAGGCTAAGGAATGAGCTCCTTCTGGTCGGCTACGAGTTTACTTCGGGTCGGAACCAAGGTTACTTTGGGTCAGCACCTGGGTCAATACGCGAACTACTTTAGGTTAACATAGGTTGGACGAGTTAGGCTCGACGATTGTCATGGCGGGCCCATGTAGGTGAGGAGGCCCTATAGCCGGGATTTCACCTATAAATACAGCAGGCGTGGCTTCAGAAAAGGGAGTCTCTCTGATTCTGCTCTTCTTTATCCTCTTCTACAAAAAGCTACTCTGCCATTTTTGTTTCAAAGATTCAGGATTGTAACTGTAATCATATTTTAGTATAATTAAAAGGAAATTTCTGGAGTGGACGTAGGCCGAAGTTAGCTGAACCATTATAAATCTCATCTTTTTTATTGCTATCATTTAAATTTGATTGTTCTTCGTATTTATATCCTCTATATATATCCTATCTATGATCCATGACTGGGTATTGGTGCTTTCTCTTGCAATTGGGTGTTTGTGACCAATCTTTGTGCAAACACAAATGGATGCCATGAAGCATATGTTTTTGAAGGTTTTCTTTGATAATGTCCTTTTTTTCCGCACCAGAAGCATATCCCGCCACTGCTCAGTTCAATGTCGTGGCTTATATGGATGATGTGTACGATTAGTACTTCAAATGGAGATAATTAGCTATGGTTTATTTCTGAAGGTGCTTACAAAAGAAAAGTGGAGCTCGATGGAGTGAAATTAGAACAAGAGAAAGAAATATGGATCATCTCCAACCTCAAGATGGATGTTGAAAAGCTTAATGCATCGTTGGCTGAAGCCAAGAAGCAAGTGGAGTTTCTAACCAAGTCAGCGAAGGAATGCTAGAATCAATAAAAGCAAATTAAGGCTGCTCATCATAGGAGCCATACTCTATCGCCAGAAAATAAGCGGCTCATGAAGGAGGTAAAGGAGCTCAGAAAGCTATTGGAAAGTGAGAAGAAAGTGAAAGTCGATGCCCTCGTTCAAGCCCATGGTACTGCGAGGAGTTGTTAGATGCTAGCAAGGCAAGAGATGATGTATAGGCTCAAGCAAAGGATGTGGAGAAATAAGTTGAGGCTGCAAAATACTGAGTTAAGGCTATATTTGAGCCTATGCCCATTTGTTATAATGCAAATGTTGTCAAGTTCAGGAACTTGAAGTAGTTGGATGAAGGGTATCCAGAGGCTGTAGCCTTGGCCTGGGAAGAGAAAATAAGGTAGGAGTGAGAACATTCCAATGTAGTCGAGGTCAAAGAAGAGGAAATAAAGCTCGAGCTTTTAGATACCGATGAATTAGAAGCGCTCAAGCTCAACATGCGTATCCTACACCTTGAATCATTACCGAGGATAAAAAAGATCGAGGTGAGAATTCTGGGTCCGCTCTTCATGATTCCACAATGAAAATTACTACCCTTTGGACTTTGGAGTCGCTAATTACTAAATTAGTGCTTCACTTGCCGACTCTATTGTTGTTCTGCCCCCAAGGTGGATTCTGAAGTTTCAACAGTTTCGGCACCCTTGTTGGAGGCTCAATACAACCTTAATGAGCCCTTGCTTCCGAAGTTGTCCATCTTTTGTCCCATTCTTGAGGGAGGAACTAATGGTACTCTAGCCCATGCTGAGCTCACACCCCCTAGAGGTATATAGCTGACCTCGCTTGTATTTGAGAAGGCTCACATGACATCGGTTGATGTCGCCAATCTCTATTTTTGCATTGCTCTAATTCTAGGGTAGCCTTTGATTGTCCCTTCTTGCAAAGAGTTCTTGATAAAGAGGAAAATAGCTTCATCTACTGAATCAATTATCGTGTATGCCTCCCAAACAATCCTAGATGTTCAAGCTGGCAAGACTCCTGGCCCTAGAGGTGAAATGATTCATGCCTTGGAAGAGGAGACGACTGGTGACCTCCATAGGGCGTAGGAAGAAGAGGGCATCATTATAACTAGGGCTTTTAAACCCTCCTCAAGGCCCAACATGCATGAAATGCTTTAATCCCAAGCGATCCAATGAAAGGAAATCAAGAAGGAAAAGGTTAAAGACATACCGCCCCCTCAGTCTGTCTCATTGCCCACTCAATCTACATTTTCCCCAGTTACCATTCTTACCTCTAAAGGTGCTTAAAATGTGCACCTTGAGACTTTGGTGAGCGAATTTTTGAAGGGTAGTAAAGGAAAATACAGAAGTAAGAGAAGGCACCGAGTCTGGGGTGCAATCTTTTAGGCGGGGAAGAAGGAGCCGAAGAAGAGGAAGAAGACTTAGTTGCATCTTTCCTTGTTTTTATTGTCTTTTGTTTTGTTCAAAATTTATGTACATAGGCTGAAGTTGTGCGAGTGCAGCTCTCGCTCTTGGTTTAAGCAGTATGTTAATAAAAATTAGACTTGTTTTATTTTCAAGCCTTGTGTCGATTTGTTCAAGCATTTAGAAATTTTTTTATTATTTTTGTTCATATGCATGTGAATCATTTCTCTACCATCATTTAGCCAAATCAATAGCTTATTTCTTTAACTTTTAGTCAAGTTCTGTCCGACCAATGGTAATATCTGAAATTACATTATTTCCATTCTTAGGTAATAATGGCCTGAATGCCTATCTTTGGGCATCTTTGTTCCATCTAGCCAACTTCCGGGCCTTGACCAGAATTAGTTGCTCAAAGCAGGAGTTCGAACATCCATTTTATCTATGTTTTCACTCAATCTCACCTGCTTCTGGACATTGATCAGGGTTGATCACCTATAATGGGGAATAGATAATCCATTTCATGGATATCTTCATTTGATCTTGCCTAACTATAGGAATGGATTAGGGATGGTCTCCTAAAATGATGATTAGGACATCCATTTCACGAATGTTTGGGTAGGATCACGTATAACTCTAGATGCTTTCTTTTAACGTCACCGTCCTTCAAGTGAAAAGTTTGCACTTTGCCAAATTCTAGGCAAGGGCATTGATAGAGCATAGCATGTCACTCCATCCTCTGTTGTTTATACTCCAGTACCCAAGCCATGGATTGGAGGAGTTGGTTGGTGTCTATTCCAGACACCAGGAATAGTCTTGTTTCGCAGGCACATTATGGACTGTTTAGCTTGGAGTGGTCCCTATCTCAAGGTGCAAACGTACCTACATTACTCACCTGCAGATTTATGTAATGTTGCTGTTGTTTATAACATATAATTGGGCTACCAAAACAGATATTCATTGATTTCAAAAGCCAAATTGTTTTATATTCACAAGAAATGACAGATTGTATCTTTTACATTAAAGCTGATTAAATATATACAAGGTCTAACTTAAGTGAAATAGCGTCGAATATATTCGCTATTCCATGTCCGGAGAAGTGAAAACCTATCAACAGTCATTAGTTTGAATGTTCTATCTCTAAGCTTATGTTCAATTGCATACGGACCTTCCTAGCTTGGGGACACATTCACAGGGCCAGTGAAGATTCATTTGAGGATAAGGTCATCGATCTCAAAAGAATGATTTTTGACCTTGGTATTGTAACGTCGGACTACTCGCTTCCAGTGAGTTTTAGCCACTTGCAAGTTAGCTTCATCGAGCTTCATAGTAAACATATCTTCTGACTCCAACAAGAGTCTATTGTTCATTCTAGGGTCATAATGGGTTGACCAATGATCCAATTGGAATCATGGCCTCCGATCCATAGGCCAGAATAAATGGGGTGTCGTCGACCGTGGATTTGTGGGTTATCGATATGCCTAGAGTGCCAACGGTGCCTCATCAACCCACTTACCCTTGGCCTTCTCCAATAATTTCTTCATGGCGGACTTGATTATCCAGTCCATAGCCTCAACCTGCTCATATGATTTTAGGCGTGCTACCGCTGCAAATCTTTTCACGATACAATGCCTATTGCAAAAGGTTTTAAGCTCAACGCTTCGAATTAGGTCCCATTGTCGGATATGATCGTTCGTGGGATTCCAAATCAACAGATCATATTCTTAATTATGAAGTTGGTTACTTCCTTCATGGTAATCGTGGCCAATGGTTCCGCTTCAGCGCACTTTGTAAAGTAATCAACAAAAACAATAGCATACTTCGTGCCACCTTTTGATATCAATAACACACTAATAATATCAATACCCCAGACTCCAAACAGCCAGGAATCGACCATCTGTGTGATCCCTGTCGGTAGGGTTTTAGGAATCTTTACAAAACTTTAGCACCTATTGCACCTTTTGATGTAATCAGCAACATCTCAGTTGATGGTTGGCCAAAAATACCTGTAGCAAAGAATTATTTTTTGCTAATGCCTACCGCCCGGTATGATCACCAAAAGCTCCTTTATTTATATCTGCTAGGATTGTTCTGGTTTCATCATTGAAACTTTACTACAATAGGGGAACAAATAATCCTTTCCTATACAAGATTCCTACCTGAATAATGAATCGTGATGCTTTGTGAAGGATCTTTTGCCGTTCATTCCTTCCATTAGGAAGGGTTTCTCTTAGCAAATACTCCTTGATCGGAGTCATCAATGACTTCTTCTCATATTCAGACTCTAAGATCCAATCGACATCCATCTGGTCGATGCTTGGAGTAGATTTTATTTCCATCAGAACTAAACCCATGAGTTATGCATCCCCCAAACTAGCCCGTTTGATCAACTAATCAGTCTTCGCATTCCCTTCACTGGGGTTATGTGTTATCACGTAATATTCAATATCACCCACTGTTGATAACGATGGAAATTTCTATCGGTTAGAAAATGATCATTAGAAATACTATCTTATAAACCGCAAGCGCATAACATACAATTGTAGTATGTATGTGAGTACAGGTCGATCCGTAGGGAAATAAATTTATTTTAAATTCTACTCAATCAAATTAGTCCAAAGTTTGAAGACGTGTTAACAAAAATTGCTAAAAATAAACTAATAAAAAGAAGTTTGAAAACTAAGTATAAGACTAAAAGCAATTTAGGAGAAAATATGCTCTCATGAATATATAAATCAACATTCATGAAGTTATTATCTTTTCTTTTCTTTTTGTCATTTGTGAATTAATTGATGCATTTATCATAAACATGGCCTAATTGTGTTATTAATTAACACATTTAAACCATCAAACACCCCCACACTTATCTTTTTATTCATTCTCTAATAAATTAAAACTAAGATAAATCTATATTCATAGGAAGCACGATTGCATTGAGCGTATGCAACAAGCCATTAAGCCTCTAGGTGTCTCTAGTAGGACGAGTGTTGTCTCGTGAAGGTTTTCAGTGGATACTACCCACAAAACTCAAATGCGATATGCAGATTCTAATGCGACTACATGATGCAAGTTTTCAAAAATATTTACAAATGACGAATTTACTTTTAAATTGACACGAAGAAGTTAAATATAAGTTTTGGTCATTATCAATAAATTTTAGTCATTTTACTCGTCAAAACTTCCAACAAAAATTAGGTTATCATCACAATTAGACCCTAGTTTGGCTCGTTTTTTTTAATGATAGCAGTGCAACTATGAAATGGATTCTTAGTTGATTATCAAAGTTTTTCAAAGTGGTATTTTTTCTTTTGAATAACAAGTCGAATCAAATAAGTGGAAATAGTGCTTGGAATTCAATTGCTTGCTCTCTCTATTTTTGAAAAATAGTAATATTATTATTATTTACACATCTAACTCAGATAAATTGAGGCAAGATATATTGATCATGCACTACCTTTCGAGCTTACGTGAGAAGGGTACAGAGCATGGCGAGTGTACGCACTTGCGTATGAACACATGACTCTAGGTGGTTAATTTTATTAAATCTATTTACATACACCCAACTTAGATAAAATGAGGCCAGATATACTGATCACACACTGCCTTTTGGACTTATGTGAGAAAGGCACGGAGCATGACGAGTGTACACACTTGCTTGGGTACACTTGACTCTAGGTGTTTGTTTTTTTAAAGCTTTTTTTTTATTTTTTATGAAGAGAGTGTTTTGCAAAATCATCTTAGCACCACTTAACTTAGAAGATCAAAAGAGTTATCGCCTTTACTTTAAATCAACCACTCTATTAAATAAAAATTACAATTACGTCATACTTCATAATTATCGCCTATGACCCTTCCTATATACTAGGTAAACCATAGTTACTTGTAATCAAACTTTACTTTTATTTTTGTTGAGATAATTAAATTTTCAAAAATTTCAATTTAATAACCAAAAACATATATTTATCCTATATTGTTTCTTCAAAAGTAAATCAATATGCTAAAAAGAAATTTTGTTTTGGAATTTTTTATATTTTTTTTAATTTTAGTTTTGGAAAGAAATGCAAAAAATAAACCATAAAAATTCAATAATAAACATGAGACTCCCCCCACACCTAATTTCGACTGTGTCCCCATAGTCAATGCATGATATAATGAGTGTAACGGGGAAAAATTTCTACATATTTACAAGTGAGGGTTAACATTTTTACTAGACGTAGTATGACTCATGAAAAGTCATAAGCTTCTCCGCTTGATCACTCGGCAATTTCAAGTATGTTTTCAAACGATGAACATTGACTTAAAAAATGGATCCGTCCTTAGGGTTTTCTATCTCTATGGCACAGTGTGGAAAAAAGTACGTAAGATGTACGATCCTGTCCACCATGATTTTAACTTCCTAGGATACAAATAAAGTTGAGAGTCATACAAAAGAACTTTTTGATTTGCCGAAAATGTGTTCCTTAGGATTGATTTGTCATGAAAAACTTTTGTTCTTTCCTTGTAGATTTTCTTGTTTTCATACGCGCTGTACCTAATCTCCTCTTACTCATTAAGTTGCAATTTTCTGTTTTCGCCAACTTTCTCAAGATCAAATTTTATGTTCTTAATCGCCCACAACGCTTTGTGTTTGAGTTCAACGGGCAAATGGCACGCTTTACCATATACATGCCTAATAGGAAACATCCCAAAATTGGTTTTATACACAGTTTTGTAAGCCCAAAGCACATCTATCAATTTTTGTGACAAATCTTTTTTATTTTTATTCACAGTTTTCTCCAAAATTTGTTTAATTTGACGATTTGAAACTTCAACTTGACTACAAGTTTGAGGGTGATAAGAAGTGGAAAACTTATGGGTTATCGAGTATTTCTTCATTAGTGTTTCAAATGAACGATTACAGAAATGGGTTCCATTGTCACTGATTATTGTGCGAGGTTTTTCAAACCCGAAAAGATGTTTTCTTTTATGAATTTCACAACAACTTTATGGTCAATTGTTTTACAAGGAATGGCTACAACCCATTAAGAGACGTAATCAATGGCAAGAAGAATGTACAGATTTCCTAAAGGGTTCAAAAATGGTCCATAAAGTCAACTCCCAAACATCAAAGATTTCGATCGTAAGAATGGGACTCAAAGGCATCATGTTTCTTCGAGAGATTCTTACTATCATTTGACAGCGATCGCAAGTTTTACAAAACTCAAATGCATCTTTAAAAAGCGTAGGCTAGTAAAAACCACATTGAAGCACTTTTTATGTGGTTTTCTTCGGACCGAAGTGACCACCACAAGCTTGGTCATGACAAAACGAAAGAACACTTTTGATTTCGCAATCCAAGATGCAATGTCTAATGATTTGGTTGGAATAGTGTTTAAACAAGCATGTATCATCTCAATAGAAGAACTTGACTTGGGAAAGAAATTTATATTTATCTTTTTTTGACCAAAATGAAGGAGTTTCCTTAGTGACTAAGTAGTTCACTATGTCGGCATACCATGGATCAACAGAAACAGAAAGGAGTTGTTAATCAGGAAAGTTCTTGTTGATCGATAAAAAAGATGATGCGTTTGGAAGAATTGACAAATGATCAGCAATGACATTGTCGAATCCTTTTTGTCTTTGATCGTAACGTCAAATTCTTAGAGTAAAAGGATCCAATAGATCAAATGAGACTTAGCATCCATTTTAGCGAAAAGGTATCTAAGAGCGGAATGGTCAGTGTAAATAGTAATGCGCGAGCCCATCAAATAAGGTTGAAATTTTTCGAGCGCAAAGACTACTGCTAGAAGCTCTTTTTCAGTGGTCGTGTAATTGAGTTGAGCATCTCTTAGAGTCATACTCGCATAGTAAATAACATGAAGAATTTCATTGATGCATTGTCCTAAGATAGCACCAGCTACAAAGTTAGAAGCGTCGCATACTATTTCAAAAGGAAGATCCTAATTGGATGAGCAAATGATGGGAACGGAAATGAGTTCATTTTTGAGACGTTCGAAAGCAGAAACATGATTAGAATTAAAGTCAAATGGAACGTCTTTTCCAAAAAGATTCATCAAAGGTTGAGCGATTTTACTAAAGTCTTTCACGAAGCGTCGATAGAAACCAACGTGTCCTAGGAATGAACTAATGTCCTTGACAGATTTGGGAATGGATAGATTTGCAATTACGTCAACTTTTGCTTTATCTAACTTAATATCTTTGTTTGACCATAAAATGGCATTTTTCTCAATTTAACATTAAGTGTTTGTCCTTCCATCAATTAAGAATGAACTCAAGATGGTGTAAACAATCGAAAAAAGAATTTCCAAAGATGGAAAAAACCATCCATAAACACATCTAGAAAGCATTCGATCATATCGAAAAAGATGCTGACCATGCACCTTTGAAAAGTAGTCGGAGCATTGCAAAGGCCAGAAGGCATACGTCGACATGCAAAGGTGTCAAAGGGACATGTAAAAGTCATTTTCTCTTGATCTTTATGGGCGATTGGAATTTTGTTATAACCGGAATAACCATCAAGAAAGTAACAGAATTCGTGGTCGGCTAATCGTTCATGCATTTGGTCGATGAAAGGAAAAAGGAAAGTGATCTTTTCGTGTTGCAGTAATTAATGTCCGATAATCGATGCAAACACGCTACCCCGTCCGAGTACGAGTTGGAATGAGTTTGTTAGAGTCATTCTTGATAACGATCAGTCCAGACTTTTAGGCAGAACCTGAATTGAGCTAACCCATGAACCATTAGAGATTGGGTATATAATTCCGTTATCGAGAAGTTTAAGAATTTCGTCTCGAATTGCATCCTTTATTTTTGGTTTAAGCCTTCATTGCGTGTCACGAACAGGCTTGGCATCGTCAACTCAATGGATACGATGTTGAATAAGTGCAGGACTAATTCCCTTTATATGGGTGATCGACCATCCAATTGCTTCTTTGTTTTTGACAGAATTGAAAGTAAGGAAGTTTCTCGATCAAGAGAGAGAGTTGAAGAGATTATGACAGTAAACGTTTCATTGTCACCTAAGTATGCATACTTATAGTGATCGAGAAGGGGTCTAAGGTCCAACCTCAAGGACTGCTCAATCAAAGAATTAGGTGGGAGTTCTGATTCGACAGTAAGGGGTTAAACGGAAGTGCATTTTCAATCTCGTTAGGCAAATCTTGAAACAGTTGTTCGTATTCAGTCTCGCGTTGGTTGCTAAGGTCAACTGTTTCATTATCAAAATTTTCTTGAATAGAGCTAATTTCCAGCATTTGGTCACGTGGTTCGTTCGATTGATTTTAAAGATTGAAAATGTTAAGATCCAAAGTCACGTTTCCAAAAGAAATTTTTGTCGAACCATTTCGACAATTGATTAGAGCATTTGAAGTAGCCAAGAAAGGTCGGCCTAAAATTAAAGAAATTTGACTCATTTGATTATTTACGGGTTGAGTCTCCAAAACGATGAAAGCGACAGGGGATATGGATTGACCGATGTTGATGAGCACGTCCTCAATTTCTCCCATAGGTTTCATTATCAAACGATCAACAAATTGAAGAGTTATTTTCGTCGGTTTTAGTTCACCCAAGCCAAGTTGCTGGTAAACTGAATAAGGAATCAAATTGACACTCGCACCTAAATCTAGTAAGCACTTGTTAATCATTTTGTCTCTATTCGTGCGCGAGATCGTCGGACATCCAGGATCTTTATATTTAATAGGAATTTATTACGACAAGACTTCGCTAAGTCCGACAGCTAAGAAAACTCTCTTGGGTACATGAGTGTGTTGTTTTTGAGTACACAAGTCCTTGAGAAACTTAGCATAAGTTGGGACTTGTTGAAAAATATCAAGAAGCGAGATGTTAGCTTTTACTTGTTTAAAAATTTTCAACATCTTTCCCATTTGATCAGAGTGTTTCTTGGGTCGAAGACAATATGGAAATGGAATAGGATACTCAATAGTTCAGTCTACTTGAGTAGAGGAAGAATTTGGATTGGCATTTGATTCGATGTTGGCTCAATGTTTTGTTCAGGTTCGATTGTTTTTGAAGTGCCAAGAGGAATTTCCGATAAATCATTTGGATTAACAACTTAATTATCGATTTGTTTACTAGAACACAAAGTCATGATAGCATTCATTTGGGTTACACTGCTATCTTGAACAATATGGGCTTGATTTGAATTTCTGTTTTGATTCTGGGATTCGGAACATGTTGACTTGGGAATGTGCCTCGTTCACGTTCAATCACAGAGATAGCTATTGATTCATTCGCATTCTAAGTTTAGTAATCGAATGACTCGTATTCTACATGTATGGGTTTAACAAATTTTGCAAATTGATGTTTGATTGGAGGCTTTGAGTGGTTGCTTTAGCCAAAGTTTCAAGGCTTTTTTCAAGTGAACTCAATCATTTATCGACCTGAGGAGAAAAAGATTGCTGTAGTTGATTTTGAGACAGACCCGCAAAATTTTGTTGAAAATGATTGGGTTGGAAGGAAGGATTAGAAGCAATGTTCGAAAATGTTTAAAAATTGGGATGAACCAAATTCGTGTTGGAATTATTTTGGTACCAAGAAAAGTTCGGATGATTTCTCCAACCAAAATTGTACGTTGGGGAAAACAGTTCAATCTTAACCTTATTGAAAGCATTGAGTTGTTCTACCAAATTAGGGCACTGATCGGCCCTATGATTTGGATCATTGCATTTATAACACATTGGTTGGGAAGCTTGGTTCCTTTGGTTAGATGAGAAAACGTTATCGAATTTATTAATCATTGCATCAATTTTTGTTTCCAAAGCCAAAGATGATCCTATTGGTGTAAGCCCAATCGTGAGTATATTGGTTTTTCGTTAGAACGTTCCAATTAGGATGACTTTTCGGCCAAGTTTTCAAGAAATTGTCAAGCAATGTCGTGACGTTGGGCGAGAAAATTGCCTTGGCACATTGATTCAAGTATGGTTCGTGAACTATTTTCAAGTCCATCATATAAGATTTGGCAAAGAGTACATTTTTTGAAATTATGGTGTGGACATTTTATCAAAAGCTCTTTAAATCTTTCAAAATATTTTCCGAAAGCTTTACCCCTAAATTGATGAAAATTTACAATTTCGTTTCGGATTTTGGTCGTTTTTTCCAAAGGGTAGAGCTTTTTTATGAAAATTTTAACAAATTCTTCCCAAGTTTTGATTGAGTTAGATGGTAAACTATACAACCGTTTTTTAGCATATCGGTAAGAGCAATTGGAATTAACCTAAGTTTGATTCTGATATCACAAAATTGTTGGAGTTTAATGGTTGCGCAAACTTGTTCGAATTTCATTAAGAAAATGTAAGGGTCATCATGTTCATAATTGCCAAATTTTGGGAGCATGGCAATATGATTAGAATAAATTTCAAAATGTTTACCCGTTGGGGCGAGTAATGTGATGCAAGAAGGAATCGAAACTCTATCAGGAAAGATTCTACCCATGTAAGTTCGCGGGGCGTTTCCGTTTGCCATTGTTGGACAGTTGTTCGTTTGAGTGAAACGATTTGTTGTTGTGTCACGAGTCCAAGTACTCATGCACAAGAAAAGTCAAGGAAAGAAAGAAGTGAGACTTGAGTTAAGAGAAAGAAACAAGGTTTAGAAAATGAAATCAAATGAGAAATTGTTTATTATTATTATTATTTTAAAGAAAAACTATTTACCAAAAGGAATTTATTTTTCAAAAGGGAGATCCGATTTTTGTTTTTTTCTGGATTTTTTATTTTTATATGTTTTTGCTCTTTTTTTAGTTTTTGTTATTGTTTTTGAAAGATTTTTTTTTGGATTTTGGATTTTTTTTAAATAACTTACGTAAAATGCCTATTTTTTTAGACTTTTGATTTTGTTTGAAATTTTTTTTCAAAGGAAAATATTTTAAAAAGATTTTTTTTATTTTCGGTTAAAAAGAATTAAGTTTAAGTAAAATGTACAATATGTTTAGTCTTAGTTTTATTGTTTTTTATATATGCATGAACTAATGCAAATAATGAATGCAAGGACTTAATTACAAATTTTATGTCCTTAGTAGCTCCTAATCCAAAATTGTATAATCCCACTTTGTCTTAATCCAAAAATAGTTCTTAGCCAGGTAACGGACAGGTGTTATCGGTGCAACACGAAGCACCGTAGCAATGTACTTGAAGGTTTTAGTATCTTCATAGAAACAATCACTATAATATTTACGAATCACCGTAATATTTAAATATGATTATTGCTTTGTCGTTTCCTAGACACCAAGAAATTAAATTGTCGAAAGAAGACAACTTTTCAAGATACAATTAAGACCTAGATGAACTCGCGACACCTTAAGTCCAATGTCCGACCGTCATTATTAGAAAATTTTATGATGATATGCAATTTATGGGCCAAGGAAGGTGTAACATCCCTTATCTAGAGGCCCAAAACTAAGCGATATAGATGCTGCAGTCATCTATAGTATTAGCTTTCGGTGATTAAATACGGCTATGTTAATGGTATCTACAATATCAGAAGCACTTGAATATGAAACAAAACACAGATTTCAAAACAACTTTCACTTCATTACATTTCAAAACCAAATGCTTTACATTCACAACACATAATCCCCAATTCATTCCAAGGTACAGATCAAATATAATTATTACAAATTACGCCAAGAGCGGTATATAAAGATACCCCCTTAGTTGATGAGAGTCATATGGTCATAATAGACCTAATACAAACAACATAGCAGAAAATTCATCAAAACATAACAAGAACAACAAATCCTAAATAGCTATCCATTGCCTCCTGCATGCCTCCGGTAGATTATTCGTCAACATTCTAAAACCTAAAAGAGACCTTAACCCCTCAGCCTACTCACATTAATTCTGAGCACTTGAGAGTTTAAGGGGAAAGCATATACTTCGAGTCAGACATAAAGCCTAGTGTGAAAAATATTATACATGCCGGTTTAATTATGTTAAGTGAGACCACGCCGCTTAGCGAAACGGGTTTCCCCTCACTAACATCCTTTTAAAACATATCTTTGCAAAACCTTTTCCTGCAATCAAAATTGGTTAAATACTGTAAAGCAATCATTAGGTAAACATACATAATTATCAGGTAATAATCAACTATTTGTTCAAACACATAAGTTTTGTTTGGATAACTTTTAACCTTTGGCTGACTCGCGCCTACCAGACAATATAATCAAAATTAATTTAACACCTGTTAGATATTCTTCTTCTGGATTATCTACCCAAAACTATCTGTTAAACACTTTAGTTCTGGACGGTCTATCCTTAACCATCTGTTAAATATTTCACTTTTGGATGGTATGTCCCTAACTTAATCATCTCCTAGGTCTTCCTGATCCTAATGGTTTTTCGGGCTCATCAATAACCTACCTGTATACAAACATATATTCCTTTTCGTGTGTAATCATAATTTTAGTCTACCTGTGACAAAGCCCTACATATTGGACTTTTGGACAATAATTAGCTGGGGCTAATAGCTAAAGTATAGGGCATGACCCCATACTAGTCTCATCTGGTTTTCTGATATCTGAGTCATTTTCACTTAAGGTCCCCTCCTACAATTTTCCTTGAAAGCATTTTCAAAATGATTTAGAACCTTTAAATCTAACTTAAACAAGAAAAGTATATAATCTTTATGCTTTACTCAAAATCATGTCACCATGTTGTATATATATCTTCTTTACTCAATTCTTAGTTGATTAAAACATTTAAACATTTGAAAGAACCTCTTTCTAAACCTTTGAAACCGCCTCTTTCAAAACCAACATCAAACTTTTCGAAATCAAACCTCAAACCTTTCGAAATCAAACATCAAACCTTTCAAAACCATACTCCAAACCTTTCGAAACCATTGAAAAGCAAAGCTTTCGAAAGCTATAAAACTTTGGACATCCTTCTTTAAAATCATGCTAAAACATTGCCTTCAAAAAACCTTGGAAAACCTTCCATCTCAAACCTTTCGTAATCATTGAACTTAAACCTTTCGAAATCAATGAACTAAAACCTTTCGAAACCATTCATCAAAACCGTTTGAAACCATTCAACTATAAACCTTTGAAATCATTGAAATCAAACCTCTCGACTCCATTGGAAGCAACCTTTCGACTTTGTCGGAAGCTCTTCTTCGAATGCTTTAAAACATTTTTTTTAAAACAACAGTTTACTGCCTTTAAAACAACTCCTTCAAAAGCTTGGGTTATTCTTCGATTTATAGAACAAGGGTAAATCACCTAAGTCAAAAACTTTCTTTCGAAAGCATGGAGAAGCGGTTGGTTTTAAAACAAGTAAACCTTTCGACTTTGTCGGATGGTTCAAAACAAAACATTTATAAAGCGGAGTAACCCTTCGACTGTGTCGGAAGGTTTCAAAATAAAACGGTGATAAGCGGCAGTAACCTTTCGACTATGTCGAAAGGTTTAAAACCTTTATTTTAAACATTTGACCTGGTCGAAAGCAACTAAGTCGAAAGCTCTTATTCGAAAGCAAAGCAGGTGAAAGCTTTTAGTTTATAAAACAAACATACCCCAACCTCTTTGGCCATCAACCTTTCGACTAAGAACCCTTCGACCTTATCCAATTGATTATGTACCAAGTAACTTGATACCATATGCATTGGTTTGACCTAGTTGAAAGCTATGAACCTCTCGACCTTATCGAAAGGTCTAGGTCGGAATGTTTTATGCCGTAAGGGCTGAAACACGCTAAAAGTAGGATTTTTTGTTTTTAACTTAAAAAGGATAACTTTTCAACTAACTTGCCTTTGTTTGTCAACTTCTCATTGGTTAACAAATTCGTTTCAAAAATGTGCTGCCACTATTTTCAGAATTAAATAATAATTTCATTTTATAAAATGCCCCTTCTCCTTAATTAAATATATAAAACATTTAAGTCCTATACCTTAAATAATTTTATATATCCATCAAAACACTTAGGAAAAATCTGGAAAAATTCGAGAAAATCTATCTTAATATGTTTCCTAACATATAAAAATTCCAATCCCAAATAGTCATTATTTTAGCCGTAAAAAATTTATAATCCAATAAACAATTTCCTTCACTAGAAAATTAAGATAAAATCCATATTAATTCAGAAAATTATGAAAATTGAAACCCTTCTCTAAAATATCATTTCTAATCTATATTTAAATTTTCAAGGCATTTCGATGTCATTTAATAGGGTTTTCGTGTCAAACATATCATAAAAACTAATATGAAAATATGCAATCCATCTACAAACATATTGATAACTTTAATCATCAAAACATGGTATATACTTGCAAAACATTCCAGATCTAATCTTAAAACCGAAAACCAAAAGAAAACGGGATGTGGTAATTATTCACCTTAACTTTTAGATTATAGATGTGAGATTTGATGTTGATTTAATTGATTATCTTCCTTCTCTTGAATCCTAGCTTTTATCTTCTTTTTGAGAAAAAAAATGGTGGTCGGCCTTGGTAAGATTTTAGTTTGAGTGAAAATGAAATGAACGTGAATTCTATTTCCTAAGAGTTTAGGGTATAAGCTCCACCTATTTCCCATATTACCCTTGTCATTTCCTAACACCTTTGTTTAGGTTATTTTATTTCAATTAACACACTAACAAGGCACGGCTACCCTTAGCTATAACAAATCTCAACCTATTAATCTTCATATTATTTTATTTAATTTATCCAATTAATTATTCTAAATAATGTTATAAAAATATTGGGTGTTATTGACTCCACACCTTAAAAGAATTTCATCCTCGAAATTACGGTAAGGTACACAACAAACAATCAAAGGTAAAACATACCATCAAACAAATCAGGGTAAGAGTCTCTAATCCTGCTCTCCGTCTCCTAAGTACAGTCTCGAGCATCGTCACTCCACTGAACCTTTACTAAATTGACTGCCTTGTTCCTCAACTTCTTCTCATCTCTAGCCACAACCTGAATCGGCTTTCTAACTATAGTCAAATCCGGTTCCACTACTAAATCTTCTAGAACTATAGGTGTTATAGTAATCTCCGGGTCTCTAACACACTTTCTAAGATGAGAAACGTAGAAAACATCATGGACTCCAGCCAAACTACTCGGTAACTCTACTCTATAAGCGAGTTTCCCGATCCTCTCAACAATACGGAAAGGTCTAACGAATCTAGGTGCTAATTTTCTGACTTTCCAAATCTATTCACACCGTTCATTGGTGAAACCTTAATAAACACATAGTCTCCAACAGAGAATTCCAAATCTTTCCTTCTTCTGTCAGCATAACTTTTCTGCCTAGACTGAGCTTCCTTCATCCTAACTCGGATCAACTCAATCTTCTCTGTAGTTTCCTTTACCAAATCCGGACCAAGAACCAATCTATCCCCGGTCTCTAACCAATATACGAGAGATTTACATAGTCTTCCATACAAAGATTCAAATGGTCCCATCCCAATACTAATCTGATAACTATTATTATACGAGAACTCGACTAGATGAAGATGGTCCTCCCATGATCCCCTGAAATCCAATACTCAAGCTCTTAACAAATCCTCCAAGATTTTATTAACTCTTTCTGTTTGCCCATCAGTCTGCGGATGATAAGCGGTACTCATGTTGAGCTTGGTTCCTAAAGCTTCCTGAAGACTCGTCCAGAACTCACTAGTAAATAAAGAAACTCTATCACCGACAATACTACTAGGAATCCCATGCAGTCTAACTATATTCTTCATAAATAACTTTGCCAAAATAGGTGTCATCATAGTCGACTTTACCGGAATGAAATGGGGACTCTTAGTTAATCTATCTACTATAAGCCATATGCTTTCATTACCTCTACTAGATCTTGGCAACCCATCAATAAAATCCATAGAGATAGAGTCTTATTTCCACAACAGAACTTCTAACAGTTGAAGTAATTCACTAGGCTTCTGGTGTTCAGCCTTTGCCTGTTGGCAATTCAAGCTCTTCTTAACACATACACCAATGTCCTGTTTCATACCTTCCCAGAAGAAACTTCTCTTCATATCTTGATACATCTTCGTTCCTCCTGGATGGATAGTGAATTTAGAACGATGCACTCATCCAAAACTTCTTTCCTCATGTCTCCTACATTTGGAACACACAACCTTCCTTTCTTTCTCAACCGCCCTTTCTAGTCAAGACAGAAATCCTTTAAGTCATCGTTCTTTGTACCTTCCTTTAACCTTTTGATCCGTTCAGCCAAAATAGGATCCTCCTCCTGTTTAGAAGCTATCTTCTCAATCATTACTGGTCGAACTTCTAAACAAGACAATACAGCACATCCTGTACTAGAACCTACCTTAGATCTATACTACACACTATAAGCTGACAACGCTTCCAAATCTTTCCACTCAACAATCATAGCCAATACTGCATTCTGATGCTTTCTGCTAAGTGCATCCGCTACCTTATTTCCTTTTCTGGGTGTGCACTCAATTCCAAAATCATAAGCAGCAATAAACTCCAACTGTCCCCGTTGTCTCATGTTCAGCTCCTTCTGAGATAACAAGTACTTCAACGACTTATGATCAGTATAAAGCTCAAATCGCTCTCCCAAAATATAATGCCACCACATCTTCAAAGAAAATTATACGGCAACTAACTCCAAATCATGTCTAGGATACTTAACTTCATGTGGTCTGAGCTATCTAGAAGCATAAGCGAACACTTTACCTCTTTGCATCAACACAGCTTCCAACCGAGTTCCACACGCATCCGTATAAACAACCAAATCCCGATTCCCTTTCGGAACCACCAACACCGGTGCATGGGTCAATAAGTGTTTCAAGCTCTGGAATGCTTCCTCAAACTTATCAGTCCATACAAACTTCACATCTTTTTGCATAAGCTTAGTCATCGGGCAGCTATCCGTGAAAAATCCTTTATAAAACTTCGATAATATCCAACCAATCCAAGAAAGCTCTTAATCTCGGTCACCATCTCGCGTCTCTTCCAATTATTCACCGCCTCAATCTTAGTTGGATCTACGGACAACCCTTTCTCGGAGATGACATGACCAAGGAACTTCACTTCCTGATGCTCCCTCAACGTCTCGAGCACAACTCTAAGATGAACTTCATGCTCCTTCACATCTTTAGAGTATATCAAAATGTCATCTATGAAGACCAACATAAATCTATCCAAGTACTCTTGGAAAATTCTATTCATTAGATCCACGAAGAATGCCGATGCATTTGTTAGTCCGAACGGCATAACTAACCATTCGTATGATCCATACCTTGTCCTAAACGCCGTCAACGGAATACTTTCCTCTGCCACTCTAAGCCGATGAAATCCCGTCGCCAAATTCAGCTGAGAGAATACCTTGGCTCCACTTATCTGATCGAACAAATCGTCAAATCTTGGCAATGAATATCGGTTCTTTATCGTCTACTCATTCAACTTACGATAATCGATACATAGCCTCAACGATCCGTCCGACTTCTTAGCAAACACTACGGCAGCCTCCTATGGTGAACCACTCGATCGAATAAAACTCTTGCTTTCCAAATCCCCCAACTACACCTTCAATTATCTCATCTCAGTAGGTGTCATCCTGCTTAGCGGCCTACTCACCAGCTTTGCTCCAGGCACCAAATCAATCCGAAACTCAATGGCTCGTTTCAGTGGAAGTCCAACTACCGGCTCAAATACATCAGCGAATTCTCTAACAACAAAGACTCAATGCAACTCATCCACCAACTCCATGATACCCAAAGCATTCACTTCACAACTAGGGTTCTCTACAACACAAACTATCCGATCACTATAATCCGGGTGACTAAGTGATATCTTCTAATCATGGCAAAATATCCTAGCATCATGTTTATTAAACCAATCCATCCTAAGGATAATCCCAAATCCTGCAAAGTCAAACACATGCAAATAATAATCAAAAGTATGACCTAGTAAATGAAATTCTAAATGGTCACACCTCATCCCAAGTGTTGCAATCCCTCCTATTGGATTTGCAACCCTTGAGGAAGTAACTAAATATGAGGGTTCTAGGTTAAGCTTATCTACCAAACATTGAGAAATAAAGAATGAGATGCTCCAGTATCAAACAGAACTCTAACAAACATACCATGAATCTACAGCGAGCCTCCCAGAACAGCCTTCCCTTTCTCCTGCACAACTGGCCTTGAGGTTGTGGGCTCCAATGCATAAACTTGCCCCTTTCCTTCTTTAGCAGGCTCCTTGCATTAGTTCTTGTAATGGCTTATCTGATCATAATTAAAACATCTGACATTCTTATTTCCAGCACTTGATTATGAAACTAAACACAGATTTCAAAAAAACTTTCACTTCATTACATTTCAAAACTAAATGTTTCACATTCACAACATATAATTATTACAAATTATGCCAAGAGCGGCATATGAAGTTACCCCCTTGGTTGATCAGAGTCATATGGTCATAATAGACCTAATACAAACAATACAGTGGAAAATTCATCAAATCATAACAAGGACTGCAAATCCTAAATAGCTATCAATTGCCTCCTGCATGCCTCTGGTAGCTTATTCGTCAACATTCTAAAACCTAAAAAAGACCTTAACCCCTCAGCCTACTCACATTAATTCTGAGCACTTGAGAGTTTAAGGGGAAAGCATACACTTCGAGTCAGACATAAAGCCTAGTGTGAAAAATATTATACATCCCGGTTTAATTATGTTAAGTGAGACCACACCGCTTAGCGAAACGGGTTTCCCCTCACTAACATCCTTTTAAAACATATCTTTGCAAAACCTTTTCCTGCAACCAAAACTGGTTAAATACTTTAAAGCAATCATTATGTAAACATACATAATTATCAGGTAAGAATGAAATATTTGTTCAAACACATAAGTTTTGTTTGGATAACTTTTAACCTTTGGGTAACTCGGGCCTACCAGACAATATAATCAAAATTAATCTAACACCTGTTAGATATTCTACTTCTGGATTATCTATTCTTAACTATCTATTAAACACTTCACTTCTGGACGGTCTGTCCTTAACTATCTGTTAAATACTTCTCTTCTGGACGGTCTATCCCTAACTTAATCATTTCCCAGGTCTTCCTGATCCTAATGGTTTTTCGGGCTCACTAATAACCTACCTATATACAAACATACATTACTTTCGCTGTGTAATCATAATTTTACTCTACGTGTGACAAAGCCATACATACTGGAATTTTGGACAATAATTAGATGGGGCTAATAGCTAATGTATAGGGCGCGACCCCATACTAGTCCCATCTAGTTTTCGAATATCTGAGTCATTTTCACTTAAGGATCCCCTTCCACAATTTTCCTTGAAAATATTTTCAAAATGATTTAGAACCTCTAAATCAAACTTAAACAAGGAAAAATATATAATCTTTATGCTTTACTCAAAATCATATCACTATGTTGTGTGTGTGTGTGTGTGTGTGTGTGTTTGTCTTCTTTACTCAATTCTTAGTTGATGAAAACATTTAAACATTTGAAAGAACCTCTTTCTAAACCTTTGAAACCATCTCTTTCAAAACCAACATCAAACCTTTTGAAATCAAACCTCAAACCTTTCAAAATCAAACATCAAACCTTTCAAAACCATACTCCAAGCCTTTCGAAACCATTGAAAAGCAAACCTTTCAAAAGCTATAAAACTTTGGACGTCCTTTTTTAAAATTATTCTAATACATTGCCTTAGAAAAACCTTGGAAAACCTTCCATCTCAAACCTTTCGAACTCATTGAACTTAAACCTTTGGAAATCAATGAACTAAAACCTTTTGAATACTTCAACTATAACCCTTCAAAATCATTGAACTCAAACCTTTCCAAATCATTCAAAGCAAACCTTTCGGAGACTTATTGGGTTTAATTTAAAATAAGTGGAAATATCCTTTTAAAACCTCTTGACTCCATGGAAGCAACCTTTCGACTTTGTCGGAAGCTCTGCTTCGAAAGATTTAAAACATTTTATTTAAAACAATAAGTTACCGCCTTTAAAACAACTCCTTCAAAACCTTGGGTTTTTCTTTGATTTATAGAACAAGGGTAAATCACCTAAGTCGAAAGCTTTCTTTTGAAAGCATGGAGAAGTAGCTGGTTTTAAAACAAGTAAACCTTTTGACTTTCTTAGAAGGTTCAAAACAAAACATTTATAAAGCGACTGTAACCCTTCGACTGTATCGGAAGGTTTCAAAACAAAACATTGATAAAGCAGTAGTAACCTTTCGACTATGTCGAAAGGTTTAAAACCATTATTTTAAACGTTTGACCTGGTCGAAAGCAACCAAGTCGAAAGCACTTATTTGAAAGCTAAGTAGGAGAAAGATTTTAGTTTATAAAACAAACATACCCCAACCTCCTTGCATTTTATTTCAAACAATAGGCTACTGCCATTAAAACAACTCCTTCAAAAGCATGGGTTATTCTTTGATTTATAAAACAAGGGTAAATCACCTAAGTCGAAAGCTTTCTTTCGAAAGCATGGAGAAGCGGCTGGTTTTAAAACAAGTAAACCTTTCGACTTTGTCGGAAGGTTGAAAACAAAACATTTATAAAGCGGCTGTAACCCTTCGACTGTGTTGGAAGGTTTCAAAACAAAACAGTGGTAAAGCAGCAGTAACCTTTCAACTTTGTCGAAAGGTTTAAAACCTTTTGACTAAGAACCCTTCGACCTTATCCAATTCATTACATACCAAGTAACTTGATACCATATGCATTGGTTTGACCTTGTTGAAAGCTATGAACCTCTCGACCTTGTTGAAAGGTCTGGGTCGAAAGGTTTTATACCGTAAAGGCTGAAACATGCTAAACATATGATTTCTTTGTTTTTAACTTAAAAAAGGATAACTTTTCAATTAACCTGCCTTTATTTGTCAAATTCTCATTGGTTAACAAATTATTTTCAGAAATGTGCTGCCACTATTTTCAGAATTACATAATAATTTCATTTTAAAAAATGCCCCTTCTCCTTAATTAGATATATAAAACATTTAAGTCCCATACCTTAAACAATTTTATATATCCATCTAAACACTTAGGAAAAATCTGGAAAAATTCCAGAAAATCTATTTTAACATGTTGCCTAACATATAAAAATTCCAACACCAAATAATAATTACTTAGCCGCAAATAATATATAACCCAATAAACAATTTCCTTCACCAGAAAATTAATATAAAATCCACATTAGTTCAGAAAATTATGAAAATTGAAACCCATCTCTAAATATCATTCCTTATCTATATTTAAATTTTCAATGCATTTGGATGTCATTTAATAGTTTTTTCATGTCAAACTTATCTTAAAAACTAATACGAACATATGCAAACCATCAACAAACATATAGATAACTTTAATCATTAAAACATGGCATATACTTGCAAAAATATTTCAGATCTAATCTTAAAACCAAAAACCAAAAACCAAAAGAAAATGGAATGTAGTAATTATTCACCTTAGCTTTGAGATTATAGATGTGAGATTTGATGTTGATTTAGTTCATTATCTTCCTTCTCTTGAATCCTAGCTTTAATCTTCTTCTTGAGAAAAAAAATGGTGGTCGACCTTGGTAAGATTTTAGTTTGAGTGAAAATGAAATGAACATGAATTCTATTTCCTAAGGGTTTAGGGTATAAGCTCCACCTATTTCCCATATTGCCCTTGTCATTTCCTAACACCTTTGTTTAGGTTATTTTATTTCAATTAACACACTAACATGGCACGACTACCCTTAGCTATAACAAACCTCAACCTATTAATCTCCATATTATTTTATTTAACTTATCCAATTAATTATTCTAAATAATGTTATAGAAATATGGGGTGTTTCAAAAGAGGTGATGAAATCCCACATCTTATGTGGATTTGGGTGTTGCCTTTAGAAAAGAAAATAAGATGAGATGAATGCAAAACAGAAATTAAACGTGAATTACCAATGCAACAACGAATGAAATTTGATTTTGTTTTTGGATTTTGAGTTTGTTTTTTAAAATGCAAGCAACCAATAATGCAAAGAAAATAACAACAAGAGATAAGAGTACGATACCAGAGCGTGCAGAATTATTAGCAAAAAAAATTATTTTTCAAAGTAGCAAATTTTTTAAAGCAAGCAATTTATTTGGCAAGCATAGCAAACTAGAAAGCGATTCTTCCTTCTGATTTTCTGCTTTTGCAACCTGAAATTTTGAATATATATATATATAGTTTATTTATTTATTTTGTATATATATATATTATTAAGCAAGCTAAACAAAATATTTTAACAATCAAACAAAATCAAAACAAAAGATTGAATATTCAACTAAAAATAAAGCAAGTGATTTATACAAAACACTAAAACAAACTTTAAAAAAAACTAAACTAAACTAAACTAATAAATAAAAATAAAAATAAATATCAAACATGGAGAATAACTTCCCAATCATTCTCTTCTCTGTTAAACCAAAAGAAAAAGAAAAAAGAAACCAAAATGCAATAGAAAAAGGCGAACTAGAAAAAATGAAATCTCGATTAACTCTTCAGATTAACTTGTGTGTTCGGATATTTAGGATCGCTTTTGGGTGCTTGAGGAGTGCGGTGGCGGATTTGTTTATCATTGATGGTTATAGGACTATGCAATATTCGATTAGTGAAGGAACGAAGTTGCAAAGGTCGTTGGCAAATGGGCGAAGGAGGCAAAGCAGATGTGATTGGAGTCGATGGAATTGAAGGTTGCGGTTTGGTTTTTGAGGAGTGATGTGGGTGAAGGTTGCGATTTCTAATTGGAAGTGCTTCGGGTGATTCGAAGCCGTGATTGCTAGTGATTGTGTGTATGGTAGAGGGAGGTTTCAGAGATGGACGACGGCAGTTTTGCTTGGTCTTGTGATTGTAGTTGATCGGTAGAGGCTTGGAATTTGATTGAAGATTTGATAGAGGATGAAGTTGAAGGTTAGAGAAGTTTGTGACAATGGGAGTTGGTGATGAGGCTGCGGTGATAGGCTGGTTTGGGTTGTTGTTTTTGGATTTTGGTTATTCTTGACTGCAGTGGAGCAAAGGGGGAGGTAATGATGTAGGCAGTAGGTTATTAACTTGGCAGAATGTGGTGGCGGAGTGGTTATTCATATTTGAAGGAGGAAGGAAGGGTAAAGGTTAACAGGATGTGTTTTTGGTTGCAGTTAGGTTGTGGAGGTTGCAGAGGCAAGTTGTGGTCGAGGTTGTAATGGATGAAGAATGGTTTAGGGTAGCATGTTGGTTGTGTGCACAGAAATGCACATAAAAATACATTGTAGTTATGTAGTTGATATGGAGTGAAGGTGTTGGCAGTTTAGATGTTGCAATGTGCAGTGGGAGTGAAGTGTGGTGAGCCAAGTTTTGCTAGATAGTTGATGAAGGAAGGATGGGTTATGTGTATGAGGCGGAGCAGAGATGGTGGTAAGCAGTTACAGAAGGAGTGAAGAAGTTGTTTTGGTATGTGGTTTGTGATTGAGGTTGTAGTTTGAGGTTTTGAGTGAAGTGATGGTTGATGCTTGTATATTCAAGAGGATGGAAGTGTGCAAGGAGATGGTCGAAGGAGAGGCGGAGATGGTGAAGTATATGGGTGTGGATGGTGGTTGGATAGTGGAATGTTGTTCACTGATAGTGGAATGGTGAGTTGAATGGGGATGTTGTTGTTGATGCAAAAGAAAATGTAGTTTTATAGATGAGGGGCAGTTTATAGAGGAGGATGCAGAGTTAGTGGATGTAGCATGTACAGGAGGAGACAGTGGTGGAAGTTGGATGTTTGGGATGTTCTGAAGTAATATATTGGCAGTTTTAAAGTAATGTTTTCTGGTTTGTTGAAGTAATGTTGAAGTTGGTAGTGTAGTTGTAATGTTGAAGTTGTGCACATTGTGGAAGCAGGGGGAGGGTGGTGATGTATGTAATGTAGTTGTGTGGTTAGAGGTGAGTTGCTGGTAATGAATGCTGAGGAGGAGGTAGGGTGGTGATTTGCTTTTATTGTATGGTAATGGTTATATGTGAATGTTGCGGTAGTGTGGTGATGGAGTTTGAGGATTGTGATTTGAACAGAGGCAGAGGTGGGTAGATGATGAAGCTAGAGAAGTGGAAAGGAGGTGGAGGCTGTGAAGTGTAACAATGTAAAACTGTGTTTTTTTAATGAAAGCGGTGAGCTCTTTTGTACATGTAATTGCGGTGAAAAACTGTGTAAATGAAAATGCAAATGTGAACAGAAAACAGAAGCAAAAAACCAAATGTAAAAGAGCTAAAAACAAAATGAAGTTCTATTTGCTTAAAAATGGTGCACAATGAAATGCAATACAATGCAAAAATGTAAGAAACAACAAAATGGATCGTGTTAGAGATAACACAACAAAATGAATTCTTTTTTTCCTTTTAAAAAAATTAACACAAAGAGCAAACGAAAAAATAATAACACAAAGCACAATGCACAATTGACGCAAGTGCAACAAGAGAACACAACACAAAATGCAATAATAAATCCACAATACAAAATAAAATAAAACTAATAATAATAGCTCAAAGAGTAATATTAAAATTAAATTGCTATTCCCCGGAAACAGTGCCAAAAAATTGTTGATAACGGTGGAAATTTCTATTGGTTAGAAAATCGATGCTAAAAATAATATCGTTATAAACCACAAGCACACGGCGTGCAATTGTAGTAGATATGCGAGTACGCGTCGATACACAAGGAAATAAATTAATTTTAAATTCTACTCAATCAAATTCGACCAAAGTTTGAAGAGGTGTTAACTAAAATTGCTAAAAAAAACTAGCAAAATGAAGATTGAAAACTAAGTAAGAGATTAAAAGCAATTTAGGAGAAAATCTACTCTAAGATCATATAAATCAACATTCATGAAGTTATGATCTTTTCTTTTCTTTTTTGTCATTTGTGAATTAATTGATGCATTTATCATAAGTATGACCTAATTATGTTATTAATTAACACACTTAAACCATCAAACTCTAATGCATCCTCTAACCCACTTACCGACTTTAATGAAAATGACATGAAATTAAAGTAGAATCTATTTTAAACATGGCTTATTTACTATTTAATTAGTAACATAAACCATCAAATTTTGATTCTAATTATATTTTTATTACCGTAATCATATGTAGATGAAGAGATAATTAGTGATTCATATAATTAAGCATAGCCTATTTGTTTTGAACAACATAGGCTATCAAACTCAGTATTAAACACAAACTCAATATTAAAGGAAGATCATAATATGAATTCATTTTGTTGATTCATTATGAGTTATGAGAGCTTCATCACCCCTAAATCTAAGGGGTTTAGCTACACATAATTGAATTCATGTTAACATAAAATGATTTCAACATAAAACAAAAAGAGAGTGAGACTGTTAATTAAAAAATTGAGCTAACTACTTGCATAAAATAAATCTAAACTAATTACATGAATTAAAAGAGAGCATAAGAGAATAAAAGAGGATAAAAGTGCATAAATAAAAAATTGCATGAAAGTAAAAACAATGCTAAGAAGCCATGAAAGAAATTTTTATTTATCTTTGATTTTATGGTACAACTTGCATGAAAGGTAAGAAGATAATTACGGAAACATAAGGGGTATTTACACATGCTTAAAACCCTAATTCATATTTTAGGGGACTATCTAAAATGCCCTTTAGGAAGTGTAATCGCCAAGTAATCATTAGGGAATTAATTAATCCTCACTAACATGCTTTAAACCTCATTAATATATGCATATGCTTTTAATTATGGACCATATGGTAGTGGGTTAGTGGGCTCCTCCATGTTGCATGAATTCATATATTTCCCTTCTTCATTTTCCTTCAACATATGTGCATGCATTCTTCCATTAAGCCTCATTTCACTTCATTTCCTACAAATAAAAATAAAAATGTGCAAAGAAATTTTCTCGAATTAAATCATACACAAAATTACCATTTTACCAACCAAATGAAGATGAATAAATGATGATTTAAAAACAATTTAAATCTTGGTTTAAACATGTAAAATACCCTAATATGCTCATTTATTTAGATAAAAGTATATTAAATATGGAAGTAAAATCATGCACTTTTACGTGCACATCACCCATCATTTCCAGTCTTGGTTAAATATGGAGCTTACCTCGCCCCTTTGACTTGGAATTTCTTTCTTACTTGATAAACCACCAGTTGGGAGTCGCAATAAATATGCAAAGTTTTGACTTCCAACTCCTTTGCAATCTTAAGTCCTACGATTAAGACTTCATACTCAGCTTCGTTATTTGTTGTCAGAAAATCAAGTTTCGGAGTGTTGCAAATCGACCATTCCTCGGGGTTAACAAAACAACTCCAAACCATGAGGAATATTCATTGGATGCCCCATCAGTATGCAATTTCTATTTAACACACTGCTCCACATCGCTCTCTATTATATCATCATGAGCAGTATATTCAGCAATGAAGTTCGCCAGAGCTTGGCCTTGAATCACTCTCCGAAGATGATACGTTATGTTGTACTGACTCAGTTCGACGTTCCATTTCCATAGCCTCCCAAAAGTCTCAGGTCGTTGTAGAATCGATCGTAGGACCTGATTATCCAGAACTTTAATTGGTGAGCCTTAAAATACCGATGGAGTTCCCCAAAGCGATTAACAAGCAATAAGCTTGTTTCTCCAACTTTAGGTATTTCTTATGGCGACCGCCCAATACCACCGATGCCAATAGTGCACTGTTGTCGTGCCTGGTCGATATATGATGATCAACTGGATTGGAAGGGAAACAAACACATCATTTAACCTGTCATATCTCATAACATGTGGATTAAATATAATATCATAGATATAATAGAAGAGATATTAATAACTATATGAACAAATCATCAGAGTAGCAGATCCATAAAGTTTTATATCAACTGTAATAGAGTTTATACAATGGAAGTAAACTTAATAACTACCTCATAACATGAAAACAAGTAGTCACTGCTAAGGTTTCCCAGTACTGCAGCATGGAATAAGCGTAGAAATCCATAAGTACATAATACAAGATAACTCCATCTTGCTCGTCCTCTACACAGCTACAGCGTCACTTTGACCTGTTATCTAGTCTACTCATTTAAGAGTACCTAAGATAATAAGAAGCAAAGCATGAACAAACCAAATAACTCCAGCGAAACAATATCAAATCCTAACATACAAACATGAAATAACATATGATTACATCCATCAAAACAAGCAATACACAAGGATGTGATAAACAAACCAATTTTAATATAGATCTACATATCACATGCATATATGAATATGAAATACGGAGAACTACTAAATCAACTATGTAATCCATTTCCAAAACTCACCAATTTAGGTTATAATCATATAACTACATGTAATTAAAGATAGAAAAGGTTTTAGGATCAAAAATCATGTCAAAATATGTAATTCTACTATATAAACATGCATAGGATAGTGAGAAGGCATAAACCACTCACCAATTACTAAATTCAACCAATTTGAGTCTCGATCCAAAGTGGACGGCAAGGAAAAGAAATTCAAATCAGCTAAATCGATGATCTCTAATCTCTATTTATGATCTTCTCTCTAATTAATGATTTAGCTAGATTTAGAGAGCAATCTGGAAGATTTCGGATGAAACTAGAGTTAATGGGTTTAGATCTGATTTAGAAAAGAGGGAAAAACTTTTAATTTGATTCCTACAACCATTATTTATAAAATCTCAAATTATAATAATGGGCCTACTTATGGGCTTAATTAACTACACACTAATACTGGCCAGTTGATTTCCAAACATAAAACAATCATAACTTTCTAACCATACGTCTGTTTTTCTATTATAACCACTTTACAGAATGCGAAACCATAATCCTGAAGCAATGAATGCTGTTAGAGACCTAGTTCGACTTCTATCAAAATTTATATTCCAAATAAGATTTTCCGATCAAGAAGGTCGCATAGAAATTCGGAAAAAATAATCATAGTTATGTAAAATATCCCTAAAAGTCATATCCCAATATTATAGAATCATATGACCTCATGTGAATAAAATAAAAATATTTTAGGATCTTTCGATTTCGTAAAATTATTACATTCTCCTCCCCTCTTCCCTCTGGAATTTCGCACCTGGAATCCCTAAACAAATTAGTATAGACGACCATAGTTATTTTGCATGCCTACCAATTATAAGAAACCATCATACGCCTCAAACGAGCAACCATGCAAATAATAGTAATAAGCGAACTTACCCTAGCATGCAGAAAAATAACCTATAAAATATAATGTACAATGGAGAAAGTAGATACAATTGACGATGGATCTTACCTTCAAAGAGCTATTGACATGTAGTCCTCATGCTCCTCTCAGTCTCGCATGTACAATCGTCTTCACTTCCGCTCCATTGTACCTTCACTTGCTTCACCAACTTTCTCTTACGCTTTTTCATATCATACCCAACAATACGAAGCAGTCTAGGAGATCTAGAAACTTAGATTCTACCTCAACATCATCTAGCTAGTCAATGTAATCATCATGATTGAGCTATGCACATATTTCCATAAATAAGAGACATGAAAGACATTGTGCACGCCCACCATCTTTTGAGGTAATTCTACCATATATGCTAGCTTCTAAATTCTCTCAATTATTGGAAAGGACCTAAGAATCTCAGTGCTAACTTCCCCTACCTACCGAATCGAAATACATTCTTTAGAGGAGAAACCTTCACAAATATCATATCTCCAACAGAAAATTCAAATCTCTTCGTTTTATCTACATAGCTCTTTTGTCGATCATGAGTAGCTTTAATTCATTGCTGAACGATCTCAATCTTTTCTGAAGTCTCTCTTACCATATCTGGTCCAAATTTCAGTTTCTCGCCCGCTTCCCACCAACATGAAGGAGCGTTACAAGGTTGGCCATATAATTCTTCACAAGGAGCCATACCAACATTAGATAGATAACTATTGTTGTATATAAACTCCACCAGATGTTGATGATCATCCCATGATCCTTCAAAATGTATTATCCATGATCGCAAGGTATCTTCCAAGATACTATTTAGTCTCTCGGTCTGTCCATCCGTTTGCAGGTGATAAGCTGTACTAAAGTGCACCTCGATCCCAAATGCCTCTTGTATGCTCTTTCAAAATCCATTGGTGAACAATGGGTCGTGGTTGCTCACAATGCTTTTTGGCACCCCATGAAATCGTACTATCCATTTCACATACAACTTTGCCAGCTTGGATGCCATTCTACTTAACTTGACGGGTTTCAATCTTGCACCCTTAGTCAACCGATCTATTATGAACCAAATGTTATCATACCTTGCTTGAGTCCTTAACAGTCCATCGATAAAATTCATCAATAGTTGCTCCCATTTCCACTCAGAAATATCTAACTATTGCTATAATTAAATAGGTTTTTTCTGTTCTATTTTTACCAACTGGCATTCATACACCTTGAGAGAATGTCCCAACATCCCTCTTCATGTCTACCCAATAATAGGTACGCTTCATATCTCGGTACATCTTGCTACCACCGAGATGAATGGTTAACCTGGAATGATGACACTCTCATAATTCATCAACATCAGAAACAAATAATCTTCCATCCTTATGAAACCAACCATCTAGGTTGAGTTCGTATTGTTTCATGACTTCAGATTCTACTCCTTCTATTTTGCTATGATCTCCGCTAGACTAGCATCTCTTTTCTGACTAGTACCAATCCTTTTGATCAAAGTATGTCGATCGATAAACTTGCTAACATCTACTGTTCCTGCTTGCAATGAGACCCGAAATCATACCCCACAATTTACTTAATATGCTTCCATTCCAAGAACATTGCTTCAAAACTAGCTTGTCTTCTGCTCAATGCATCGGCGATTTCACTCCTTTTTCATAGTGTATAGAAAATGCTCAAATGATAAGAGGCTAAGAACTCCAACCACAGTTGTTGACGAAGGTTTAGATCCTTCTGAGAGAAAAGATACTTCAAGGATTTGTGGTCCACGAATAGCTCAAACCTTTCTCCTAACAGATAATGCCTTCACATCTTTAGAGTAAAAACTATCGCCATCAATCCAAATCATGAGTTTGGGTAATTCCTTTCCTGCAGCCTCCGCTGTCGACTAGCATGGGCAACAACTTTTCCCATCTACATCAATACCGCACCAATCCAGTACCACAAGCGTTTGTGTATACTGTCAATTTCTTATTTCATCTTGGAATGGTTAACACTGGTGCATTTGTCAACCACTCTTGCTGAATTACAAATGCATGCTCACATTTTGCATCCAAAATAAGATCCTGATTCTTCTACGTCAAATTGGTCAATGGTGCCGCTACCTTTGAGAAGTCCTCGATGAAACGTCTATAGAGGGAAACTCCTCACATCCCTAGCATTCTTAGGCTGGTTCCATTCTTTGACTACTGCCACCTTTGCTTGATCTACTACTATACCCTGCCCGAGATGACATGACCTAACAATCTCACTTCTTATCTCCAAAAGTGACACTTAGAGAACTTCGATCTTATCTTATGCTTCCTCGATATCTCTAGCACAACCCTCAAGTGCGTCTTTTGCTCCTCTTCGGTTCTAGAGTAGATCATAATATCATCCAAAAAAATAAGCACGAACTTATTCAAATAGTCTTCGAAAACCTGATTCATGGGATCCACAAAGTATGCCAAAGCGTTGGTTAATCGGAGCAGCATTACCAACCAATCATAAAAACCCGATGGCAAACGAAACATAGTAATGGGCACACCTTTGCTACTCTCAACAGGTGAAATCCTATTGCCAAATCCATTCCAGAGAACATCTTCACACCGTGAAGCAGATCAAACAAGTCGTCATTGTGTGGGACTGGATACTTGTTCTTCTTCGTCACTTTATTTAGCTTACGATAATCCGTACACAACCTCAAAGAGCAATCCGCCTTTATTGCGAATACTACATGTGCTTCTAACTCAGATATATTCCTTCGAATAAACCCTCTCCTTAATAGGTAATTCACTTGCACCTCAAGTTCCTTCTGCTCTGTGGGTGTTATACGCCTCAGAGGCATAACTATCGGTCTCGCTTCCTTCAATAAGTCTATCTCAAACTCAATCTCTCTATGCGGAGGAAATCCGGTCACTTCCTTAAATACACCCAGATACTTTCTAGCAATAGGCACAGATGACAACCCCTCATGTGGAACCTAATGCAAATATAGAAAGCTAACCATTACCCTATCTTTTGGTAGGCAGCCAATCACTACCGTCCGCTAATCTACATCTACGATTGTCACCAATAACTTCTTACAATCCACTATCTCTGCATACTTCTTAAGCCAATCCATTTCAAAGATTATTTCGAACTTAACGAAATTCAAGCCAAAGCAATCAAAAACAAAACGGCATCCATGGCTCAATAACACTAGGGCATGAAAAACCATGCAGAGGCTACTAGAGCCTCCAACAGGGTTCGTCACAATCAAGGGTCGGTATACTATCTCAGCTCTCAATCCCAATCCCAATCTGGAAACTAGGTCATTGGATAAACTAAATGTGAAGCCCCTGTATCAAACAAAACGTGAATGGAAGCATCCCGAATGGAAAGCATACCTTATACAATGACTCCCTTTCCCTTGTCCTTCACCGAGGGAGCACTCGACAAAGTCGGGACTGCATCCAAAGCATACGCTTTCACAATCTTCATATCCTTTACCATTTCCAGGAAATCCTTCTTCAAATGCCCTGACTTATCACAATTGTAGCACTTCATCTTATTGCTCACTTTGTAGTCTTTAATTAGGTGACCCTTCACCTTGCATCCATAGCAAGTAGGTTCCCATTTACCCTTTTTCGGACCATTCTTTCCTTGAGATTGTTTCCTCTTTTCATTCCCCTTCTTCTTGCTTACACCATTTTGCTGCAGTTTTGGCTCTTCCTTATTAGTGTAAAAACCACAGCTACCCTAGCATTAGGATGTAGATTCTCATGACAAAGTGCTTTCTCAGCAAGCTTCTCAAACGGCTCATCAATGTGGTCTACCAATTTCTCCCTAAGATAGTCATCCAAACGAGTAATGAACTTCTCATTCTTTCTCAATGGAGTGCCAATGAATAACATCCTATATTTTGACAAAGCATCAAATTCTGCAACAAACTCAGAAACTGACATCTCTCCTTTCCTAAGATCAACAAACTTCCTAAACAGCACCGACTTTTGAGCAGCCGGAACGAACTTCTCCTTAAAACTTGCCTTGAACTGGTCCTATTTAAACTGATCTTCAAGTGTAGCAATAGCAATGGCATTCCACCAGTTCATGGCTTTCCCCTGAATCTGCCTAGAAGCCGGCTTTCTCTTCATAGCGTCATCCCCTTCCATATCACTGAAGGTGCATACACAAGTATCAATCCAATTTTGTACTCTATGTTGATTCCGTTCCATGGAATTGTTTTTCTCCTAGAGTAGAATAATCTTTACTCAACTTAGCGAAATCGGTCCTAGGCACTTCCATGAAAGAACCTCACCTAACAACCATATAAGGACTATTTCTCATTATATTCGCCATCGTAGCATTGACATCGCTTGAAAATCAGGCGTAGTAGCTCCTGATCTTGCTCCCTCCTCAACTCATGGAGTAGAATTCCTTAAAGTATTTCTTATCAGCCAACTAATTCTTAATCTATACTAAGAATGAATAGTCTCTCATAAAGAAAAAATTGTCTATGGTGCTCACGCGCATGCGACATATAGTATATAATATATTACTATACAGTTTTTTAAAAACAAAATATATAACAAGTATGCACTCTCTCGTATATATATACTATCGATCCAGTCTATGTGATAACTCCTTCTTTATCTCTGTTGGATCATAGTATCAACTCCGTTTAATCATGTGACCAAAGCTCTGATACCAAATGTGATTACCACCTTATACCGTTGGCACCGATAGTATATAAATAATGCGTTGTTGTCATACCCGGCCGATATAGGATGATCATCAAGATTTAAAACGAAACAAACACTGCATATAACCTGTCTTATCTTACAGCGCATGTATAAAATATAACATCATAAATATAACAAAAGAGACAGTAATAACTATGTGAACAAATCATCAAAGTAACAGATCCATAGAGTTATACATCAACTGTAATGGAGTTAATACAATAAAAGTAAGCTCAATAATTGTCTCATAACATGAAAATAAAGAGTCGCTGATAAGGCTCCCTAGTGCTACACAGCGGAATAAGCGTAGAAATCCATATAAGTATATAATATGAGATAGCTCCATCATGCCCATCCTTTACACAGCTACTGCATCATCTAGACTTGTTATCTAATCTGCTCATTTAAGAGTACCCAAGATAATAAGAAGCAAAACGTAAAACCTTGGGTCATACAACGGTCTGGTGTGAGCAGTAAATGAATCTCAAAATAATATACAACTAAATACCGTAAGAAACAAAGGTACATGAACTATACCTGACCTGTCCCTACAACCAAAGAATTTGCACATAACAATATAATATGTTACTTTACAATATTATAAATGTACTATACATAACAGAATGACGGATATCTAGATATCCTATCTCCAGTACCAACTCCCGATGATATCCCCAAGTGAAAGCCTACTAAAATAAGCAACAAAAATAACCATAGCATCCATTAAGCAATACTCACTATCACTCCACCCCTTTCCCTGAATAGATGAAAACTCGTATGGCCCCCATGCCAGGGACTAATGGAGACCTTGGTTTTCATTGTGCTTTTGTATCGCGCAGCCTAAAGCTCAATACGTGTCTCGTAGCCTAATGCTTGACATTAGACACAAAGCCACTAGTCTAGGGTATACATATCCCTCCTTCGATCTATGGGCGTCCCCATTTATAATAGCTTTGCTTTGAGTACAATAGGAAACTCTCCAAGTATCAAGGAATCCTTGGCACATTAACATCAGAGCTCTCCTTTTGCTCAATCTAATTTCCATTATCCATGAAACCTCTCCTCGGTTCTCCATTCTACGGGTCTCTCTTTTGTCAAACTGATACCTTCGGTACCTACTCACCCCACAAGTCACAAACCGAAGATATATAGCTTTCGTCATGTCATTACATCTTCATACAACTTGAAGCAAATGAGACAACACCTCCAGCACGATCTACAGAATCTCTACTCCATTCCTCGAAAGTTCAACCATTATTGGTCCCACTAAAAAAACTGGATATACACTCAAACAAGTCGGCACTGACTTTTTTGCTTAGCCAACTATTGGCTTACTCTTCTTCCTTGCTTCTAGCACTCCCTTCCTAGATGTTTCAGACCCCGATCCATTCTCTGTAACAACTCGGTGCTATTCCATAGCATCTAACTTTACATTCTAGAAACAAGTCAGCATATCCTCGAGCACTTAACCTAATTCTTGTATCTTTCCATAAGCGACCTCTTTTAGCCATGCTCCATCACCTCATGCCAACCGCCGACCTATCTGGCCAATCAAAACAAATCGGTATAGATATGAGCAAGTCGTTACCAACTTGGCTCCTTAATGAATTAGCACATGCAACTTTAACCCCAAGCTCTTCCCATTCTCTGACACCTCCCCTCCAAGTTTCGTCCAACTTCGATTTTTAAAATCACCAACCTATTTTCCTAAATATCCAGAACACTAGCTAATAGCATCAAAGTACAACATACAAAAATGGAATAACATGTAATTACATCCATCTTAACAAGCAATACACAAGGATGTGATAAAAAAACCAAATATAATCTAGATCTATGCATTACACGCACATATGAATCTGCAATAAGGAGAATTACTAATCAACTTTGAAATCCATTTCTAAAATTCACCAATTTAGGTTATAAGCATATAATTACATGTAGTTAGAAAAGGTTTTAAGCTCAGAAATTGTGTCAAAACATGTAATTCTACTATATAAACATGAATATGATAGTGAGAAGGCATAAACCACTCACCAATTACCAAATTCAACCAATTTAAATCTTGACCCAAAGTGGACAGTAATGAAAAACAATTCAAATTAACCAAATCGATGATCTCTAATCTCTATTTGATGATATTCTCTCTACTTAATGAATTACCTAGATTTAGAGAGTACTTTGGATGATTTTGATTGAAACTAGGGTTAATGGTGTTTAGATCAGATTTGAGAGAGAAACGGGAAAACTTTTAATTTGACTCATATAGCCCCTATTTATAGTAATCTCAAATTAGACTAATGGCCTATTTATGGACTTAATTAATTACACACTAATACTAGTCAGTTGCTATCTAAATTTATAGCAGGCATAACTTCCAAACTATAGGTCCTTTTTTCTATTATGACCACTCTGCGGAGTGGAAAACCATCATCATGATGCAATGAAACTTTATGAGGAGTCATATCAATACTAAATTGATATTATTATTCTATGAAAACTACATCTAATGAAGATGGTCATCCCATAATCATCCTAAATCTATTATGCATGCTCATAAGAGATCTTCCAAGATACAATTTATTATCTCAGTCCGTCCATCCATTTTACGGGTGATAAGTTGTACTAAGGTGCAGCTCGATCTCTAACGCCTCTTGTAAGCTCATTCAAAACTCACTAGTGAACAACGAGTGTTAGTCACTCACAATGCTCTTTAGCACATCATGAAATCATACTACCCATTTCACATTAAAATCCGCCAGCTTGAATGTCATTCTACTTGACATGACGGGTATAAATCTTGCACTCTTGGTCAACCAATTAACTATAACCCAAATGCTATCGTACCCTGATCGAGTCCTCATTAGTCCGTTGATAAAATCCATCGATACTTGCTCTCATTTCCACTTAAGATTATCTAGCAATTGCAATAATACACCAGGTTTCTTCTGCTCTACCTTTGCCAATTAGTAGTTCATACACTTCAAGATGAGCGTCCCAACTTCCCACTCCATGCCTTCCCAATAATAAGTCCGCTTCATATCTCGGTACATCTTGTTACTACCGAGATGAATTGTCAAGCTAGAATGATGAAACACTTGTAACACTTCATCTCATAATCCATCAACATCAGGAACAAACAATATTCCATCCTCATGAAGCCAACCATCTTGGTTGAGTTCATATTGCTTCATGTCTTCAAATTCAACTCCTTCTTCTGTCTTTGCTATGATCTTCACTAGACTAGCATCTTACTTTTGACTAGTACCAATCATTTTGATTAGAGTAGGTCAGATCGACAAACTCGCTAATATCTCTGGTTCCAACTCGCAATGAGGCCTAAAATCATATCCAACAATGTACTAAATCTGCTTCCATGCTAAGAACATTGCTCCCAAACTAGCATGTCTTCTACTCAATGCATCTGCGATTGCGTTCCCTTTTCTAGTGTATAGGAAATGGTAAAATCATAAGAGGCCAAGAACTCCAACTGCCGTTACTGACAAAAGTTGAGATCCTTTTGAGAGAAAATATACTTTTAGGATTTGTGGTCTGTGAACTGATCAATCCTTTCTCCTAGAAGATAATGCCTCCAAATCTTCATAGCAAAAACTATCACCGTCAATTCCAAATCACGAGTCAGATAAATCCTTTCATACGGCTTTAGCTTTCAACTAGCATAGGCAACAACTTTTCCCATCTATATCAATACTACACCCAATCTAGTACTACAAGCGTCTGTATATACCGTCAATTCCTTATTTTCACTTGAAATGGTCAACACTGGTGCATTCGTCAACCTCTCTTTCAGAATCACAAATGCATGCTCACACTTTACATCCTAAACAAAATCTTGATTCTTTGTCAAATTGGTCGACGGTGCCACTATCTTTGAGAAATCCTTGATGAAGTTTTTATAGTATCTTGCTAATCCTAGGAAACTCCTCGTATCTGTGGCATTCCTAGGACGGTTCCAATCATGGACTGTTGTCACTTTCACAAAATCTACTACTATACTCTGTCCGGAGATGTCATGACCTAAGAATCTCCCTACTTTTCTCTAGAAGTGAGACTTAGAAAACTTCGCTCTCAGCTTGTGCTTCCTCAATAACTCAAGCACAACCCACAAGCGCATCTTGTGCTTCTCTTCAGTTCTAGATTAGATTAGAATATCACCCATAAACATAAGCACAAACTTATTCGACTGGTCTATGAAATTCGGATTTATGAGATCCGCCAAGTATGCTGGAGTATTGATCAACCCAAACGTCATCATCAACCACTCATAAAAACTCGATGACCTACGAAATGCAGTAATAGGCACTCTCTCCTTTGTTACTCTCAACTGGTGAAATCCTATTGCCAAATACATTTGAGAGAATACCTTCACACTATGGAGCTGATCAAACAAGTCATTAATGTATCGGGGTGGATGCTTGTTCCTATTCGTCACTTTATTCGGCTTACGATAATTCACACACAACCTCTAAGAGCCATCTGCCATATTTGCGAATACTACAGGTGCTCCTTACTCGAATATACTCCTTAAAATGAACCATCTCCTTAATAGGTTATTCATTTGCACATCACATTCTTTCTACCCTCTAGGTGCTATACGCCTCAAATGACTAACACTCGTCTGGCTTCCTTCACTAAGTTTATGCGAAACTCAATATCTCTATGCGGCAATCCGATCACTTCCTCAAATACGCCCAGATACTCTCTAGCAACAAGCACAGATGATAGCTTCTCCTATGGAACATCAAGCGAATAAAGAAAGCTAACCATCACCCCATCCTTTGGTAGGAAACCAATCACTACAGTCCAACCATCCACATCTCTGAATGTTGCCAATTGCTTCTCATAATCACTATCGCCACACGCTTCTTAGGCTAGTCATTCTGGATGATTCCAAGCCCAACAAAATTCATGAAAAAGAAATGACAAAAAAAGAACATCCATGACTGAATAACACTAGGCTATGACAAACCATACAAAGATTAATAGAGCCTTCAACAGAGTTCGTCACAATCAAGGGTCGATCTACTATTTCAAGTCTCAATGATAAAATGTCTAGTAGGTCACTCGATATAAACAAATGTGAATCCCTAGTGTTGGCTCGGTTTTTCAGCAGGCAGAGAGAGAGGGAGGTAAGGAAGCAGAGTTGGGTTATGACGTTGAAGGTAGAACTGTGGGACCAAATATTTGGTCCGGCATGCCGGACCAGATATTTGGTCCGGCACTCTCTGAAATGCCGGACCAAATTTTTGGTCCGGCTTGACATATCAAACATCGGACCGAACATTTGGTTCTGTACACATACATTTGGTCCGACAAATAAGAAGCTCAAAGGAAAAACGTCGAACCAGACATTAAGAGCAATTAAGCAAAGCATGCCCCTTAACCAAACGCCGAACCAGACCTTTTTGCCCAAAATGCCGAGCCAGATTCAGAGAGTTATATCTCAACCTCCACACTCCACAACTCCACTCTATAAATACCAGAGCTCCTTAACAACAATGGGGATAGATTTTTGGGAGAAAAAGAGTGAAAACTCTGTTGAAAATCCACCACTTCGGCTACTTAAAGTTTTTTACTGTTTTCGCATATATCTTGTACTTGTAATCAAATCAAAGAGAGAATAATAAGATGGAAAGTGTATGTAGGCACATTCGGGCTGAACCACTATAAAAACTCTGTGTTATTTGCTTTCCGTATCCGCTTTCCAAACTTTGCACTTGTGAACTGTCTCTGCACTTCCTGAAATTCATTCTGTACGTGCTGGAACATAAAAACCCCACGTCAATCAAATCAAACGAAACTTAACTAAAAAAAGAAAATCAGATTTAGAGGTGTTTGTCCAACTTTTGATTGATCCAAGGGGGCATGTGTCGACGAATTGCCTACGGCTCTGTGGGCCTACTGAACTTCTTATAAAACTGCGACAGGGCACACTCCATTCGCACTAGCGTACGGAGCCGAAGCCATGCTCCCCATCGAAACAATTGTCCCCTCACACCGAAGAATACACTATAATCCGGAGGAAAATGAGGAGCTATTAAACATATCGCTCGACCTGATCGAGGAGAAGAGAAATGATGCCGCCCTCAAAGCAGCCGCTCATAGAAAAAAGGTGGCAAGGAAATACAATTACAAGGTGAAGCCTTGAACACTACAAGAAGGAGACTTGGTTCTCAAACGAGTCTTCCTACGACCTAGGGCGTTAGCTCAAATTTGGAAAGGACCGTTCGTTGTACATAAAGACCTTCACAATGGAGCTTACATCTTGTCAATGGTAGATGGAGAGATGTTTGGGAAAGCATGGAATCTCCAACATCTCCGTTGCTACTTCTCTTGAGTTGTAAAGAAGCATGTACTAAAGCAATAAAAGAAAGACAGTGGACGTAGGCATATTTTGGCCGAACCACTATAAAATCTGGTGTCTCGTATTACTTATCTTATTTAATTATTCTTTTGTTTAATTATTTTATCTGATGACCATTCCTACTGTGAACAATCGCAGACTCTCGCCGGCAGTAGTGAAAATAAGATAGCCACGACCAAGGGCATGAAACAAGCCTTGAAAATTCACTGCTAACGATCGGCACCCCCAAGTCGGTAATAATGAATCGATCATAAGCCACGAATTAGGCACAGATTATAGCCTAGGCAGTTCATCATTGGCGTTTGGCTTGCCGGCAATTGCGAACCGATTATAAACCCCACGATTAAGGCATGGCCGCAGCCAGGGGTAGTTCGCACTTGACGATTGGCATTACACACGCCGGCAATGATAAATCGAATAATACTCATGACACGGGCGTTAGCCCGAGCAGTCATCGTCCACGATCGGCCTTGAATATAACAACGCTTCTATGGTTCTCTGTATCTCTAAACACTATAGCGATTAACCAAGTCGTAAACAATTCACAAATAGACAGAGTGGACTATAAAAGGTACGCATCACAAAAGTTATCCCAGATAAATATATATATAAAAAAACAGGAGTTGAACAGTACAGTGTTAAACTTTTCTCGTACAAAGCTTATCGCTTATATTTATATACATATGCAGAACGTCCATACATCGTCCAAAAATGCATACAGAGAAGGGAAAAAGAAATCTCCTTGACTAAGAAGGAGGGACGTCCTTGCCGCTCGGCCCGCTCCGTCCAGCCATGTCCTTCGAGAGCTCTGATTGCCCGAGAGGCTTGCCTTCCTTCCGCGAAGGCCCAACTTGCCCTAGAGATATCCTTGCATAAGGCAAGTAAAAATAATTATAAGTTTTGCAATCCAGAATAGGTAATGGCAGAGCTAAAGTAAAGAGACGAGATACCTATGGCAATGTGACTTGGATCACCGAGCCCCTCGAAATCCATCTGCCCTCATCATCCTCGTCCTCAGCCAGCAACTCATACCCCTTGGCAATAGCTTTAGTCTCCTTCAATGTGAACTGGCTGTTCACCATCCCAACGTCATACACAACCCCTTCTTCCTACACGACTACAACCTTAGTCTCCTCGATAAGTCGAGCATGGATCCCGGCCATCACCTGAGGGTAGTCATCCATCCACTGAAGGTTCCAATGTTTCCATAACATGAAATAAATATCCTTCAGCATCTGGTTGACTGTGTCGCAAAAGTTGCTGGATTTATGGACTTCAGTCTGGAGGGCCACCACCTTATTCATGTACTGCTCCTTATCTTTCCTCAACTAAGCATGCTCCACCTTCAACCTATCAATATCAGCTTGATATGAGTCTTTCTCCTTTTGCCACTTACCCCGAGACTCCCTCAGCTCGTCTAAGGCCTCTTTCGATTTCTTCATTTTGCCCTTGAGGGAGCGGATTTGCTCCAGATCCTTCTACCGAGCCTCATCCACTGAACTGATAGCCACGTCAATCTGCGTCTTACATAGGTCAGCAGCCTCTTTCCTTGCCTCTTCCTTGGCCTTCGTTATCTCGGAGGCGCGGGATGCTTCAACTTCCTCTAACTTAGCCTCTTTCTCCCTGAGCGCCTTGCGAAGGTCCTCTATCTCTAGATAAAACCGCACATTGGCACTCCCTACTTCTCCACTGGCTTTGGCCAAATGGGACTAATAATCGACTATGTTTCTAGTCTCATCTGTAATCTGGACCATCCTTGTTGTCAAGTTAGCAAAATCAAGATTCTTCGCCTCATATAGGATCTGGACCAAGGGATTTCGAGGTAAAAGGAACTCGGTGTCAGGATCCACCGCGCGACGACCCGCATAGTCGGGATTTATATCAGGATGACTCCCAAAGGGATTCCGCGTCGGCTATTGATAATCTAAGAAAAAGGAATCAACATTGTCCTCTCCCAACTCATCCGACACTTTGTGCACTTTAGAACCCATCGGATCGTGACGGCGACGGCGTGAGGAAGTTTGGGAGCCAGGGGAGGTGGCTTCCTTACCCAGGGACCTCGCCTGTTTCTGGGACGACTCATGACTCTATCCCTTATCCGGGCCTAACGGGCTCTCCTTAATATTCTCTTGCACTGTTTTTTCCTCTTGAAGAGTCGCCTTGGAAGAAACGGAAGTCATTTTCATCCGTTTGAACTGCTCAAGCCGCCCGGAGACTTCATTCCTCTTTGGGTTTATTCTTTTCCCTCGAATACGGGCAACAATGTTAGATCCAAGAAAGAAAGAAAGCATAAAAAATACAAAACGCTCAAGACACTAAGACACAGCAAGCTACTACAAACCCTTAGGGTAGACTGGATCAAGTGGCCGAGACGGGGTCTCAATCAAGTGGGGAATACACTGGGAAGTGACTCCACTCAAAGGAAGGACACACGTTGACCGGACTTCATTGGACTGAGGAGCAAGTGGAGACCGAGACTCATCTAAAAACAAAAAATTCTCAAGAAGTACCCCAAAATACATGCAGAAATCGAAAGTACCTGGAGGTAACCCGAATGCCTCGCTAATTCCTGCTCTGCTTTGCACTAGAAGAACCGGCATTCCACTCAAGTCATTTGTGGCCACATTCTCTTGAGAGGGGCCAGCAATGAAAGTTGGCCCAGGTACCAGCTCGGGTTGATCTAACTACTCGGGCCACTCCCACATAGCCTCGGCATTCTTCAAAGGAGTCACGCCCAAACCTTCGCCACCAATAATCTCCACATCCTGAGAAGCATGGGCCTCCGATTCTATCGCCTCGGAATCTCCCTTCGACCCTTCCTCGTCCTTATTATCACCGTCCAAAAGAGAACCCTCCTTGTCATCAGGAGAAGGTGCATCCCATATGCGCAAAGATTTCCCCGAACGGGGAGGATGAACTGCACTCTTCTTATGCCTCAACTTCTTCGGGGCTCCGGCCCCTTCACCCTCTTCCTTCGGTTCCTTGCCTTTGCCAGCATCTCCCCTTCTCCTTCGACACCCCTTGCTCTCTCAACTGAGCTTGGCCTGATCTTGAACATGGATTGACCGGGGCCGATTAGGTTGTAAAAACGAAGGGCTGTATCACGAAGTAGGAACGAGGCTTCCCTCTCAGCCTTAGGGATAACTAAGATTTCCTTTGCCATCTTCTTCAAACCTTCATCCTCTGACGCCTTCACATAACATGAAAATACAGAGCATCAGGGAACCAAGTCGACAGAAAACTTAAGAGGATATAAAGGAAACTTACACCCAAGTGAAAACATGTTGAGGGACGGCATCATCATGCACAAAGAAGTACTCTTTCTTAAACATACTAAACTTCGAGTATAAGTCAAGAACGGGCTTGAATTTATGAGCTGACTCTAGGCTGATGAAGGGGCTTCCCTTTTGGTAACTTCTCACATTGTACAAGTACCTGACCTCTTTATGGGTAGGGGGTCTCTGATGACGCTTCACAAATATCAGATACAAACACGTAAAGATAGCATTGGAGTTTGGTTAAAGCTGCAACGGAGCAACTTTTAAATAGACCACGAAGCTGGCAACCCAGCGGGTGAGCGAAGGAATTGCACCACACATACAGTGATATTTACTATATGCCATGTATCCCTCTGGGGGAGAGCATGCCCTATCATTTGGTCCGGGTAGTAGCATGTCCTGACGAACAATCCTGAATGTTGTGGCTATGAAATTAAGCTTCTCTATTGTCAACACGCTAGGATAAGACTCGGAAGGCTTCACCAGCATTTGGTTGGGAGCGTAGCCCTCCACTAGAGAGTAAGCAGAGCTAGACTATTTTGGAGGATTAGCAAGAGCATCAGAAGAAGAAGAAGCGCCAGCACTGACAGGCTATGATGACGCATGCTTGGATCGAAGCTCGCAACCAGACGACATTTTCTTGCACAAGGAAATAAAAAGCAGACATTAGTCCAACACCCCAATAGATATGCAATCATAAATGGAAATTTAAACACTCGTCTAAAGCCTCCTATCGCCTGTTCTGGTCAAGACCATACTCCAAATCTAACCCTACAAAATTCAGACTATCGTTCAAAGGATCTCCCCCTCAGCCTTGGCATACTTATGATCACTGTGCTCGAATTAAACTGGTCCGGCATCACCCTATCCCACAAACCAAACAACATCACGATGCTGAACCAAACCCACTAAGTGATAACTATTTTGGCCCAAAGCTCACCCTCCTACAACCAAGCCATGCTCATAACCCAACCGCATAGAAACACGCCTCATGCCCTAGCCCAGTCGAGCGACTACACGTGAAATGGAGGGAATTACTAACCCAACGGAAAACCCTTTCACCATCCATAGACACAACCACCCCACCATCACCAAACATGAATTTCTCCATCACCGAATTACTCTAGAATCACATCGCTCACTTCCTTCCCTCAATTCGAAGCAAAGGCCATCCACGCTCACTACACTTACCAAACTCCCCTAAAACCTAAACCTTAAATCCTTGGGACAGAAATCGAATCTGGAAGGCCTTACCTCGAGTAATGGAGAAGCAAAAATATCAAGAGTTCGGGCAATAAAAGCTTTAATCGACTTGGAGTAGATTGAAAAATTTTAGTTAGGAAAATAAAAGAAAGAGAAGGGAGCGGTATTTAAAGGAAAAAGGAAGGGAAGTCGGACAGTCATAAATTTTCAAACCGGTTGTAGAAACTTAGTGCCGAACCAAAGAAAGCACGTTGTGTAACTACACAACATACTTTGGGGGGCAAGTGTTGGCTCGGTTTTTCAGCAGGCAGAGAGAGAGAGAGGGAGGTAAGGAAGCATAATTGGGTTATGACGTAGAAGGCAGAACTGTTGGACCAAATATTTGGTCAGACATTCACTAAAATGTCGGACCAAACATTTGGTCCGGCACTCTCTGAAATGCCGGACCAAACATTTGGTCCGGCACTCTCTGAAATGCCGGACCAAATGTTTGGTCCGGCTTGACATATCAAACACCGGACCAAACATTTGGTTCGGTACACATACATGTCGGGCCAAATGTTTGGTCCGGCAAATAAGAAGCTCCAAGGAAAAACGCCGAACCAGACATTAAGAGCAATTAAGCAAAGCATGCTCCTTGACCAAACGCTGAACCGGACCTTCCTGCCCAAAATGCCGAGCCATATTCAGAGAGTTATACCTCAACCTGCACACTCCACAACTCCACTCTATAAATACCAGAGCTCCTCAACAACAATGGGGACAGATTTTTGGGAGAAAAAGAGAGAAAACTCTACTAAAAATCTACCACTTTGGCTACTTAAAGTTTTTTACTCTTTTCGCATATATCTTGTACTTGTAATCAAATCAAAGAGAGAATAATAAGATGGAAAGTGGATGTAGGCACATTCGGGCTGAACCACTATAAAAACTTTGTGTTATTTGCTTTCCTTATCCGCTTTCCAAACTTTGCACTTGTGAACAGTCTCTGCACTTCCTGAAATTCATTCCATACGTGCTGGAACATAAAAATCTCACGTCAATCAAATCAAACGAAACATAGCTAAAAAAATCAGATTTAGAGTTGTTTGTCCAACTTTTGAGCAAACACCCAGTATCAAACAAAACAAGAATAGAAACATCCCAAATGAAAAGCATGCCTTATACAATAACACCCTTTCCCTTATCCTTCATCGATGGAGCACTCGATGAAGTTGGGACTACATCCAAAGCTTATGCCTTCACAACCTACTCAGCCTTCACTGGTTTCGGGCAATCCTTCTTCAAATGCCCTAGCTTATCACAATAATAGCACTTCCTCTTATCGCTAACTTTGTTGTCTTTATTCAGATGACCCTTCTCCTTGCACCCATAGCAAGTAGGTTCTCATTTACCCTTTTCCCGACCATTCTTTCCTTGTGATTGGTTCCTCTTTCTGCTCCATTTCTTCTTGCTTCCACCATTTTGCTGTGGTTTGGGCTCTTTCTTATCAGTGGAAACAACCATAGCTATCTTAGCCTTGGGATACAGATTCTCATGATGAAGTGCTTTCTCAACAAGCTTCTCAAACGGCTCATCAATACAGTTTACCAATTTCTCCCTAAGATGGTCATCCAAACCAATGACGAACTTCCATTCTTCCACAACGGAGTGTCAATTAATGACATCCCATATTTTGACAAGCATTAAATTCTACAACATGCTCAGAAATTGACATCTCTCCTTGCCTAAGATCTGCAAACTTCCTAAATAGCATCGACTTTTGAGCAGTCAAAATGAACTTCTCCTCGAACCTTATCTTTAAATGGTCCTAATTGAACTGATTTTCGCATAACACTAGTAATGGAATTCCACCAGTTTATGGTTTGCCCCAAAAGCTGTCTAGATGCCAGCTTTCTCTTCATAATGTCATCCCCTTCCATATCACTGAAGATGCGCTCACAAGTATCAATCCAATCTTGCGCCTCTATGGATGATTTCGTTCCATGGAATGGTTTTCCTCCTAGAGTAGAATAGTCTTTACTCAACTTAGAGAAATTAGCCCTAGGTGCTTGCTTGGGACAACCTCCTCTAACAGCCATACCACGAGTATTTCTCATCATATTCGCCATTATTGCATTGAACATTGCTTGAAAATCGGCTATAGGAGCTCAATATTTCTTATATGCCGACTCATTCTTAATCTGTAGTAAGAATGATTAGTCTTTCATAAAGAAAACTATGTTTATAGTGCTTGTGTGCATGCGACTTATACTAATAATAAACAACTGTACATTTTTCAAAAACCAAAATATATAACAACTGTGCACTCTCATGTATATATACTCTCGATCAAGTCTAAGGTAACAATTCTTTCCTCATCTCTACTAGATCATGGTTTTAACTTCGGTTAATTATGTAACCAAAGCTTTGATACCAAATGTGACGACCGCCTTATACTACCGGCACCAGTCGCACTGTACAAATAGTGCGATGTTGTCGTGCCCGACCGATATAAAACGATTATCGGGATTGGACAGTAAATAAACATAGCATATAACATGTTATATCTCATAGCGCATGGATGAAATATAATATCACAGACATAACAAATGAGACAATATAAACTATGTGAACAAATCATCCGAGTAACAGATCCACAAATTTGTACATCAACTATAATAGAGTTTATACAACGAAATTAAGCTCAAAAACGGTCTCATAACATGAAAATAAGTAGTCACTGTTAAGGCTCCCCAGTGCTGCATAGCGGAATAAGTTTATAAATACATATAAGTGTAAAATATGATATAACTCCATCCTGCTCATCTTCCGCATAGCTACTGCATCACCTACACCTATTCTATTCTGCTCACTTAAGAGTACTCAAGATATTAAGAAGAAAAGCACAAAAACTTGAGTAAGACAACAGTTTGGTACAAGCAGTAAATAAATCACAAAATATTAAATATAGTAAGAAATAGAGGTACACGAACCATACCTGACCTATCCCTACAACCAAAGAGTTAGCACATAACAATATAATATGCTACTCTATGATATTATAAAGGTATTATATAGAACAGAATGGTGGATATCCAAATATCCTTACCTCTGGTACCTACTCCCAATGATATCCTTAAGTGATAGCCCAATAAAATAAGCAACCAAAACAACCATAGCATTCATCAAGGAATACCCACTATCAGTCCATCCCATACCCTGAATATATGATAACTCGTATGACCTCCAAGCCAAGGACTAACAGAAATCATGGTTTCCTTTGTATATATGTGCCACACAACCTAAAGCTCCATACGTGCCTCATAGCCCAAAGCTAGACACTAGACCAAAAGCCACTGGTCCAGGGTATATTGATCCCTCCGTTGATCCATGGGCATCACCAGTTATAATAGCCCAGCTTTGAGTACAACAGAAAACACTCCAATGTCAACGAATCCTTGGCACATGTACATCTGAGCTCTCCTCAATCCAGTTTCCATATCTAAGAATGCCCCCACATTCTCCGTTCTGCAGCTCTCTCTTTTATTGAGCTGCTATCTTCAAAACCTACTCCCCTACGAGTCACAAACCGAAGATACATAGCTTTCATCATACTATTACACCACAATCTAACTTTATTCGAACGAGGCAACACCTCTAACACGATCTACACTACATCTACTCCATTCCTAAGAAGTTCCACCATCACTGGACCCACCAAAATAACTCGGTACCGACTTAAACAAGTCGACACCAACTTGTTTTCGTAGCCAACTATTGGCTAACTCTTCTTCCTTGCTTCTAGTACTCCCTCCCTAGATGCTCTGGACTCTAATCCATTCTTCAAAATAACTTTGTCCTATTCCATAGCATCTAACTTCGCATCTGAAAAACAAGTCGTCATATCCTCAAGCACTTAACCAATCCCTTATGTCTTTCCATAGGAAACCTCTTTAAGTTATGCTATATCACCCCATGCCAACCGCCGACCTATCTGACCAATCAAAATAAGTCGGTACCGAGATGAATAAGTCGATAACGACATGTCTACTTAATGAAACATGATATGTGACTTGAACCCCAAGTTCTTCCCATACTCCAGAGCCTCCCCTTAAAGTTTCATCCAATTTCGATCATCTTTCCCTTCGATTTGCCAAATTCACTAACCTATCTTCCTACACATCCAAAACACTAGCAAACAACATCAATATACAACATACAAACATGAAATAACATGTAATTACATCCATCCAAACAAGCAATACACAAAGATGTGATAAAGAAACCAATTATAATCTAGAACTACATCTTACAAACACATATGAATATGAAATAAAGAGAATTACTAAATCAACTTTAAAATCCGTTTCCAAAATTCACCAATTTAGGATATAAGTATATAATTACATGTAATTAAAGTTAGAAAAGGTTTTAGGATCAAAAATCATGTCAAAACATTTTATTCTACCATATAAACATGCATAGGATAGTGAAAAGGCATAAACCACTCACCAATTACCAAATTCAACCAATTTGAGTCCTGATCCAAAGTGGACAACATTGAAAAGAAATTCAAATCACCCAATCGATGATCACTAATCTCTAGTAGAAACCTTCTCTTTAATTAATTAATTTAGCTAGATTTAAAGAGTAATTTAAGTGGTTTTTGATATATCTATGGTTAATAGGGATTTAGATCTTATTTGGGAGAGGGGGAAAAACTTTTAGTTTGACTCCTACAGCCCCTATTTATGGTATTCTCAAATTAGATTAATGGGCCTACTTATGGACTTAATTAACCATACATTAATACTGGCCAGTTGCTGTCTAAACTTAAAATAGGCATAGCTTCCTAACCATAAATCGATTGCTCTAATATGACCACTCTATGGAATGGTAAAGCAATGAAATTAGTTCAAGACCCTAATTCAACTCATATCAAAAGTTATAGCTGAAACAAGATTTTCAGGTCAAGATGGTCAAATAGAAATTCGGGAAAAACTATAAGTGTGTAAAATGTCTCTAAGAGTCATATCCTAAAATTATAGAATCATACGACCTCATATGTAAAAAATAAAAATATTTTACAACCCTTGGATAGGTTAAATACAAGTTGTTACATTCCCCCTCCTCTTAATATTTTTGCCCCAAAAATACCTAAACAAGCCAAAGTATAAGCAACCATAGTTATTCTACATGCCCACCAATCATAAGCAACCATCATACATCTGAAACGGGCAGCCATGCAACCAATAGTATAGCTGAACATACCCTAGCATGTGGAATATTAACTTATCATATATAATGTACAATAGTGAAAGTAGATACGATAAATGATGTATCTTACCATTCAAACAGCCCCGGACATGTAGTCCTCATGCTCTCCTCGGTTTCCCGCATACAATTGTTATCACTTCCGCTCCATTGTACCTTCACTACCTTCACCAACTTTCTACTAAGTTATTTCTTACCATACCCAACAATACAAAGTGGCCTACGAGATCTAGAAACCTTTGATTCTACCTCGACATCTTCTAGCTGACTCGGTGTAATCATCATGCTTGAGTCATGCACAAACTTTGATAGATAAGAGACATGAAAGATGTTGTGCACGCCCACCATCTTCTGAGGTCTGCCCTATATGCTAGCTTCCTAATCCTCTCAATTACTGGAAAATGATCTACGAATCTCAGTGCCAACTTCCTATTTCTACCCAATCGAACTACATTCTTCAGAGGTGAAACCTTCACCATATCATATCTACAATAGAAAATTCCAAATCTCTTTGTCTATTATCTACATAACTCTTCTATCGATCCTGAGCAGTTTTCATTCATTGTTAAACGATCTCAAAATTTTTTGAAGTCTCTCTAACTATATCTGCTTAAAGTATCTATTTCTCGCTCACTTTCCACCAACATGAAGGAGAGTTACACGGTGGGCCATACAATGCTTTATAAGAAGCCATACATACTAATACTAGACTGAAGATAATTGTTGTATGCAAACTCAACCAGATGTAGATCATTCCAAGAATATTGCTTCTAAATTAGCATGTCTTCTACTCAATGCATCGGCGACTACATTCTCCTTTCCTGGTGTATAAGAAATGCTAAAATCATAAGAGGACAAGAACTCCAACCACCGCTGCTGACGAAGGCCGAGATCCTTCTAAGAGAAAAGGTACTTCAGAGATTAGTGGTTGGTGAATAGGTCAACCTTTCTCTTGGCAGATAATGCCACCACATCTTCAAAGCAAAAGCTGTTACCGTCAATTCCAAATCATGAGTCAGATAATTCCTTTCGTAGCTTTCGACTAGAATAGGCAACAGCTTTTCCCATCTGTATCAATACCGCACCCAATCTTATACCACAATCATCAATATATACCATCAATTCCTCATTTTCGATTGAAATGGTCAACATAGGTGGATTCATCAACCTCTCTTTGAAAATCACAAATACATGCTCACACTTTGCATCCCAAATAAAATCCTAATTCTTCTTCGTCAATTTTGTTAGCGGTGCCGCTATCTTTGAGAAGTCTTTGGTGAAGCATCTATAGTATCCCGCTAATCCTAGGAACTCTTTAAATTCGTAGCATCACGGTGCTGGTTCCAATCTTGGACTGTTGCCACCTTTGTAGGAACTACTACTCTGGAGATGACATGATCCAAGAATCTCACTTCTTTTCTCTAAAAGTGACACTTAGAGAACTTCACTCTCAGCTTGTGCTTCCTTAATATCTCTAACACAACCCTCAAGTGCGTCTTGTGCTCCTCTTCAGTTCTGGAGTATATTAGAATATCATCCATGAACATAAGCACAAACTTATTCGACGGGTCTTTTAAAACCCGATTCATGAGATCTACAAAGTATGCTGGAGCATTGGTCAAACGAATGGCATTACCAAACACTCACGAAAACCCAATGGTGTGCATAATTCAATAATGGGCACACTCTACTTTGCTACTATCAACTAGTGAAATCCTATTGAAAAATTCATTTGAGAGAACACCTTCACATCGTGGAGCCGATCAAACATGTCATAAATGCATGAGAATGGATACTTGTTCTTCTTTGTCACTTTATTCAGCTCATGATAATGCACACCCAACTTAAAGAGCCATCCGCCTAAGTTGTGAATACTACAGGTGCTCCCTACTTAGATATACTCCTTTGAGTGAACCCTCTCCTTAATAGGTCATTCTCTTGCACCTCAAGTTCCTTCTACTCTCTAGGTGTCATATGCCTCAATGGCATAGCTATCAGTCTGGCTTCCATCACTAAGTCTATCAAAAACTCAATCTCTCTATGCGACGGCAATCCGGTCACTTCTTCAATTACATCTGGATACTCACTAGCAATAGGCACAGATGACAACCCCTCATATGGAACCTCAAGCAAATATAGAAAGCTAACCATTACCTCATCCTTTGGTAGGAAGCCAATCACTACCGTCTGCCCATCCATATCTCTGATTGTCATCAATGGCTTCTTGCAATTCACGATCGCCACACACTTCCTAGGCCAGTCCATTCCCAAGATGATTCTAAACCCAATGAAATTCAAGACAAAGAAATCTCTAACAAAAGAGCATCCATGACTCGATAACACTAGGCCATGACAAACCACACAAAGGGTAGTAGAGCCTCTAACAGGGTTCATCATAATCGAGGGTCGGACTACTATCTCGGGTCTTGATCGTAATCTATCTACTAGGTCATTAGATATAAAAATGGTGAAACCCTGGTATCAAACAAAACAAGAATGTAAATGTCCCAAATGAAAGAATAACTTATACAATGATACCTTTCTCTTATCCTTTACCGAGGTAACACTCGACCAAGTCGGGAATACAACCAAAGCATACGTTTTCACAACCTGATTATCTTTTACTAGTTATAGGAAATCCTTCTTCAAACACCCAGGCTTATCACAATTATAGCACTTCCTCTTACCACTCACTTTGTAGTTCTTTATAGGGTGACCCTTCTCCTTGCACCCATACCAAGTAGATTCCCATTTAACCTTTTTCTCATCATTATTTCCTTGAGACTGCTTCCTCTTTCTGTTCCATTTCTTCTTGCCTCTATCATTTTACTGTAGTTTTGGCCCTTTCTTCTAAGTGGAAATCACCATAGCTATCCTAGCCTTAGCATATAAATTCCCATGACAAAATGATTTCTCAACAAGCTTCTCAAACGGCTCATCAATATGGTCTACAATTTTCCCCAAGATAGTCATCCAAACCAATAATGAACTTCTCATTCTTCCTCAATAGAGTGACAGTAAATGACATCCCATATTTTGCAAAGCATCAAATTCTACAAAATACTCAGAAACTGACATCTCTCCTTGCTTAAGATCAGCAAACTTCCTAAAAAGCACTGACTTGTAAGCAACCAGAATAAACTTCTCCTGGAACCTTATCTTGAATTGATCCTAACCGAGCTGATCTTCAGGTTATCAATAGTAATGGTATCCCATAATTTCATGGCTCGCCCTTAAAGTTGTCTAAAAGCCAGCCTTATCTTTATGCATCATCCACTTCCATTTCACTGAAGATGCACTCACAAGTATTAATCCATTCTTGCACTTCTATAGCAGATTCCATTCGATGGAATGGTTTTTCTCCTAGAGTAAAGTAGTCTTTTCTCAACTTAGCGAAATCGGCACTAGGCGCTTGCACGTGGGAACCTACTCTGACAGCCATACTAGGAGTATTTCTCATCATATTCGCCATCATAGCAATGAAGCTTTAAAATCAAGCATAGCAGCTCCTGATCCTACTCCCTCCTCAATTCCTAGGACTAAATTCGTTATAGTATTTCTTGTATGCCGACTCATTCTTAATTTGTAATAAGTATGATCGGTCTCTCATAAGAAATTATGTGTATGGCACTCGTGTGCATTAACATATATATATATATATATTATATATATATATATTATATATATATATAATATTACTATATAGTTTTTGAAAACCAAAATATAGAACAAGTATGCACTCTCTCGTATGTATATACTCTCAATCTGGTCAAAAAGGTGATAACTTCTTCCTTTTCTCTACTGGATCATGGTATCAACTTCGATTAATCGTGTAACCAAAGCTCTGATACTAAGTGTGATAATCGCCTTATATCACCGGCACTAATAGTATACAAATATTGCACTATTATTGTAGTCGGTTGATATAGGATGATCATTAAGATTGAAACGGAAAGAAACACAACATATAACCTATCATATCTTACAGCCTATGGATAAAATATAATATCATAGATATAACAGAAGAGATAGTAATAACTATGTGAATAAATCATCAGAGTAAGAAATCCATAGAGTTATACATCAGCTGTAATAGAATTTATACAATGGAAGTAAGCTCAATATCTGTCTCATAACATGAAAATAAGCGGTTACTAATAACGCTCCCCAGTGCTGTGCTGTGGAATAAGCGTAGAAATCCATATAAGTATATAATATGAGATGGCTCCAACCTACTCATCCTCCGCACAGCTACTGCATCATCTAGACCTATTATCCAGTCTACTCATTTAAGAGAACCCAAGATAATAAGAAGTAAAGCATAAAGTCTTGGGTCATACAATAGTTGGTGTCAATGATCAATGAATCTCAAAACACTATACTAGTAAATATATTAAGGAATAGAGGTACACGAACCATACCTGACATGTCCCTACAACTAAAAAGCAAGGACATAATAACATAATATGCTACTTTACAATATTATTGTTTGAACTAAAAAGGCCTTAAATTTTTGGTCTTGTTTGTACTTAGTATATGGGCCTTAAGATCATCTCCTTGAGTTGCTTCCCACGATAATCGTCAAGTCTAACTTGTCTAATTACCTAAAATGTAGCCGGGTCAAAAGGATGAATAACAATTATAAAGGTATAATACATAATAGAATGGTGGATATCCATATATCCCTATCTCCAGTGCTAACCCCCAATGATATCCCTGAGTGATAACCCACAAAAATAAGCAACCAAAACAACCATAGGATCCGTCAAGCAATACTCTGTAACGACCCCACCGCGATGCCTAGATTAGCAAAGAACATTATAAGTAATGTTGTCTGCTAATCCGGAGAATACGGCTTGTTAAGGGCGGTCGAATGTGAATATATCTTTATACTAATGTTGAAACATCATTTATACCTTTTCACTTAATATCTGAACTAAATTTGACATGTACAGTATTAATACAAAGTAATAGACACATTGATTTCTCAGAATCAGAACAATATATCATATAAATAACAGTCACAGATCATAGCTGAAACACCACACACCCCTTAGTATTCCCAAAAAAGGCACACCAAAGGATGTGGTGCGTTATAGGTATAGCTACAACATCACAGAGACTAAGATTCATAAGACAAATAAGTAAAAGCAGCGGAAAACATTTAAATAATAACTTATCATTCAGAATTAAACTTCATTTCGAAATAAGTCATAAAAACATATCATGTCTTGAAAACTCAAATTTTCTCATGTCTCATGAAAATATATCTCAGTCTCACATAATCAGAGTATAAAAATAACAATAATAATCCCTCTCACAAGTGCCAATCCATCATAAGCCAAATGAAAAAGATGAAAAGCAGAAGAATATATCTGAAATGAGAAAACTCCGGAAATGAATCTCCAAGCAACCTGAATCAACTATCCTCAACTCTGCTGGCCTATTGGGGGAAGAGGAAAGATAGAGGAGTGGGTCAGACAATAAGTCTGGTGAGTGAAAGTAATTACTAGCATTTCTAAGCAAGATAACGATAATAGACTAAGCAATAGTTCTAGCATGAAGGAAAATACAGAAAAGATAAAACTCGCATAAAATACTATTTCTGATTCTGTTTGACTGTTTGCTTTGATTGTTTGCACTTGTCTTAAACTGCTGTGATTAGGCCAAAACCCTAATTCTATCTCACCTGCTAACTTGATTAGACTGAAATCCTAATCCTACCCATTGATCGGCCTTTTCTATCTCTGTTGTGCCACTATGAGCCAATCCTGTTGGTCCCATAGCAAAAGACACCTCTTAGCGCTTAGGACGCAGTAGCGAATTATTTACCCCAATCGATGTCGCACGCTCGGTCATCGCCGGTACATACTAACTATCACCCCCTATTTGACCCTTTATTTACCCTAATTAGCATAAGCGTGCCCAGGCTCACCCACGTGTGAGACCATCAGTCCTCGACCTGAAAGGGAATGCTGCGGGTACTGGTTCTAATAAACAAATCTTCTAACTTTTCGCCCTTTGCCCAAATCCCCAAATTTGAGCCTCTATCTATTGGCCACTTATTTACCCTAATCAGCATAAGCATGCCCTGCCTCACCTACGTGTGAGACCATTAGTCCTAGACCTGAAAGGGAATGCTGCCGGTACGGGCCACTACTGCTATATTTGCTTATTAACTTAATCCAAGATCTAAGTTTTAAAATAAACCCCTTCTGCTATTTCTTTCTTTCTAATTATAATCTATGTGTTATAATTGTTCTTGCAACCGTTACTCTTCTATTTTCTCTTTTTAGTTATAACCACTTGTTATAATCATGGTTACAAATATCTCAAATTTGCCTATTTCAGTCTATCTCCATTTTATTTTAGTTTTTCTCATTTTACATATGATTTCTGTATATTTAGTGTTTTTCTATTTTAATCTACATTTGCGAATTCTTCTCCTTTTAATATTTTATTTGCGTAAAAAAGGGTTAAATCTCTATAAAAAGAAACTAACATTTACAGGCTAATTTCCAACTTAACACAAATGTAAATAACTGTAAATAACCGCAAATAACTGAATAAAATAGTTGAATAAAAATAGGCTAAAAAGAACTTCTGAAATTTACTTAAAAATTGACTGTAAATAAACTTACATAAAAAATGTCTCAAAATTATAGAAAAACTTCAACTATTGAGAACCCAATTATTTTAAATTGCTTACAAATCTAAAATAATTACAAAACACTCACATGTGGTCCTTAGCTCTAATCCTAGGCCTTCCTGGATCCACTTCTAGAGTGTAGAATATTTTTATTGAAAAGATTTCCTCCCCAGAAAAATTTTCTATTTAGGGTTCAGCCTCAGGTAATGAACCCAATTGGGAGAAAATCTGAATAAGAGAAATAGCTAGGCCTAGGGTTCTATTTATAGTGTGGCTTAGGGATCTCAGGCCGTCGGATTTGAAGATTTAATCTGGTGCAACCACGTCATAGGCTCACTAGGAACCATCGAATGCAGCTGCGAACGCACAAGATTTCACACAAAAATCAATTTAAGGCCTTTGGCTCATACTTGGATGAAAAATCGTCCAAGGAAGGCGCGGGTCGACCTGGGCTAAAGGCGGGTCGACCCAACCCTAGCAAGGGTCGACCTATGCCCTTATATTATTTTTTTCGTTTAAATATATATAATTCTGATTTCTTGCTTCTCTCGTAACTTCTTCATACTAGCTCGGATTTCGACAAGTTATATATGGAAATTGATCAAAAAATTGCCACGGACCCAATGGTGCAACTCCCATAGCTAAATTCTGACAATTCCAAAAATGCCCATTTTTACCGTTTAATAATTATTTTGGTTATTTAATTATCTAAAAATACGGGGTGTTACAATAGCGGAATATATCTCAACTTACACACACAAACTTTGAGTTTAAAAAAATAAAATACTAAACTCAATTAATATACAAGTTATGGTTTCTAATCTTAATTATACATTTCAATTTCACAAATTCCTAAGTAATATAATTAAATATCAAAGATCTAACCTCTGCTAACCCAACCATCCATAGGTCAACTTTTCCTATAACCTAAAATGTCTCGGTCTGACCCGAGCAAAATAACATCCGGGTCAGACTATCTCTAAATATCCAATAGGGTGAAAACAAAATATAACACAAGAATAAACAACATATAAGTAAATACAAATATCTAGGATATAACGAGTTAGAAAATTTATTTAACTCAGAACAAGGTTATAAATTTAAGTCACAAACACGAACTAGCCACCAAACACATAATAACAAAATTTACTTAACTTAGCATACATCACAAGACACAAGAATTTATATTTATTTCATGAACGCAAGACACAAGAATATATATATTTATTTCACGAACACAAGGCACAAGAATATATATGTTTATTTCTCAAACACGGAATAGTTACAAAATCAAATTTCTAGAATCCATGAGATCTTAATCCAAACCGATTGTAACAATCGTCCAAAACAATCGCAGTGATTGTACTTAAAACCCGTGGCAAACAAACAAACAAATTGGTATCACTCGAACCGATCCGATACCAAGGATCGTACTCAGACCGGGAACACAAAATCATAGAATGATCTCAAGGATAGTTCATACCGATCAAGGTGATCGTAGAAACCATGACTCGATAACTCTACATTTATTTACTATTATTATTTTATTATGTTCGAAAAGAAATCCAGGAATAAACTTCTTAAGGATCTAGCAACCGCTTGTCGCACACCAAATGAGAGTAAACTCTAAAGTGCCAAATACTATCACCTTTAGTAATCATAGAATTTAACCAATACGTCCCATATCGTATAGTGAAATCCAAGTATTTACTAAAAGCTAGTAAATATCACTTATTACAGATACCACCGGAAAGCCTGAATTATATTCTCTTCGGGATCTCGCAACCACTTGTCGCACACCCGAAGAGAAAACAACTCTAAAGTGTTAATTACTTCCCTATAGTGATCACATGAATTTAACCAAAGTATACCATACTACCTGGTGAAATTCACTATTCACTAATGGTTAGTAAATTCCACTTAAACGTTCTATTCAATAAGTCTATACCATATTCGACGAAGCATTATACGAAAGCATTTAAACCAATCGATAATACTAAGTCAATTATTAGCACTTTCCGCATTATAGAACTAAGGCTCTCAAAACATTTATTCAATTTGATGCTTATTAAAATATTTCGTTATTTGGAAATTTTCAAAAAAATAATTATTTTTGTAAGACTAAGATTTATTACCCTTATTAACTAAGATACCAGTTCAAAATTTAGTTTGTAATCAAATGTAACTATGTACATTATTTTTCTTATAAGAAAGCATGGACTCAAATTTATTTATTGCCAAAATAAGTTTAGAAACTCTGTGTAACTTAATGACCTGAACTAAAAGAATTTACAAGGCAAGTTCTAATGTAATTAAATGCAGAGATTAGGGTACTATTACAAAAGAAAAAGGGAATCAGGTTCTATTACATATAAAAGCCTAAGTAGTGAATATAAACTATATATAATATATAAAGTATAAAATATAGGGACAACAAGTTCTTTAGGAATTTAAGGAAAGTGGGACATGTGCTATAGCTAAACAATACATATATAGACAATTATGCAAAGGATTTCAAAACCCGACATTATATTAAAGCATATAAAGATATCGAAACTCTATATATTTACTGCTATAAACTTTGCAACTTTTGTTTAAAACTATTGCTATAATTGTATACATGCTGTACCTACTCTAGACTAAGGAATAGACACACTAATACACATGCAAAGTCAAGGTTTCTATTTCTAAAAAGGCAAAATGTGTTAGGTTCTATTCTTTAGACAAAAGCAATGTTAACAATAGACTATAGTATAACATATAAAACAAAACATGGACAGTAGGTCCTCTACGTATTTATGAAATATAGGACTTGTACTACGTTAAACAATTTATATATTTATATTACTATGTATGGAAATTTTTGAAACCTGACCATAACTAAAGCATAAAAGTTTCAAAACTATATATATATATATATATGTATGTATATATATGTATGTACCTTAAATATTTCATAAACAAGTTTGAATCAATAAATATGTATGCAGGTTCAAGAAAAGATGCATATATGTGAATAGGCAAGGCTACCATTTCAAAATGAATTGGTATCAGGATTTTAATATAAGCAAAGCTTATTGGATTGTAAGCTATTTACTAGATGCACAAACATGGACAGCCTACATCCTTTTCTTCATTCATACAGCAAAGTAAAATTATAACCAAAACATGAAACGGCTATATACGAAAATCTCACGGCCATAAATCCTAACTTATAGAACAGAAAATCTCTAATTTAATGATTGCAAAACTTAGGTTTTCACTTTAATTATACAAAATGAACTCAAAACATCCAAAGGCCGCAAACTCTTATTTCCTTAGCACAACCAGACCATTCATTAAAACAGCGATAAACTTATTATCATGGACATGTAATTCAGTTTATAGATAGTAATTGTGAGGGTTAACTCACCTAAATCACCACCACTGAAATCGAAATCTCCTCCATAACCTAGGTTTCCACCTCCGTTGTTGCCTTGTCACGACACGCGCTCACCCAAACTACCGCACGCCTCGCCTAGTTCGTCCAAGTCGCCATCACCCAGCAGCCGCCTTTGTCAATTCACTGCTTGACAAAGAACCACCCAAGTCAAGTCGTGCTCCTCCTCCTCGCTCGCCGGTCTCAGTTCCCTCTCACGCTTGAAGTCGCCTCCCCAAACTCACACAATTTCTTTTTTTTCTTTTTCGATTTTGATTTTTATGCTTTAGGAATAAATGAATGAATGGTATATTTTTTTAAGGGAGATGAATATGGTTTTTGGGATAAGGAATAAGGAGGGATTGTTTAAGTAATGAGCTCAGTTTTGGCCCATTCAAATTAAATGCAATCATAATTATTTGTTATAAGTTTCCCACTTTAGTATAAAATCAAGATAAGCATTTGTTTCATGTTTTAAATTTTGGATATGATATAATAAAATAACTAATTCCTTTTTTAATAATAACAAGAATCCTAAAAAAATTATTTATAATTAAAACATTACGTCATAATACTATTAATAACAAACATCTCATCTTGGCAATAAATCTTCATTTAAATAAATGAATGAATGAAAATAAATATTCATTTTTTAAATTTGTAATCTATGTCGATAAAATTAATTATCAAATACTCCAAAATTATTAATTCTAAAAGAATATATATATATATATATGCGTGTGTGTTATCTAAAATGTCTAATTTAATAGTTGACTTTATAATATTTCAATTATAAATTGAAATCCATTTCAAGAAATAAAATTTATTTCTTAAATGAATCAAATCAAGTATTTCTTAATTTAACAATTAAATTTCTCAATTCATGAATTAAATTAATTATCCCTAATTAAATTTAATTGATCAGGTAATTAACAACTGGTTATTACATACTCGCTATCACTCTATTCCATGCCCTTAATATATGATAACTCGTATGGCCCCCACGATAAGGACTAATGAAAATCCTAATTTTTTTTAATCTCATAGCACATAGCCTAAAGCTTGATACGTGCCTCGTAACTCAAAGCTAGACACTAGGCTACTGGTCCAAGGTACACAAATCTCTCCATTAATCCATTGGTGTCCCCACTTATAGTACCCCTGCTTTGAGTACAATAGAAAACATTCCGAGTATCAGTGATTACTTGGCATGTGTACATATGAGATTTATTTATGCTCAATCCAGTTTCCATTATCCAGGAACCCATACTTGTTCTTTATTCTACGTCTCTCTCTTTTATCCAACCGTTATCTTTGGTACCCACTCCCTCCACAAGTCACAAACCAAAGATACATAGCTTTCATCATGTTGTTACATCGCCATCTAACCTGGTAAGAACGAGCCAACACCTCTAGCACGATCTATAGAACATCTATTCAATTCCCTAAAAGTTGCACCACCATTGGACCCACCAAAACAACTCGGTACCGACTTAAACAAGTCAACATCGACTTGTTTGCTTAGCCAATTATTGGCTAATTCCTTTTCCTTACTTCAATACTCCCTTCCTAGATGCTCCAGACCCCAGTCCATTCTTCAAAATAACTCGGTCCTATTCCATAGCATCTAACTTCACATCCTAGAAACAAGTTGGCATATCCTCAAGCACTTAACTAATTTCTTATATCTTTCCATAAGCAACCTCTTTTAGCTACGCATTATCTCCTCATGCCAACCGCCGATCTGCTTGGCAAATCAAAACAACTCGTTATAAGATGAACAAGTCGGTTGTCTTCTTAATGAATTAGGAGATGCAACTTGAAACCCAAGCTCTTCCCATACTCCAGAGCCATCTCTCCAAGTTTCGTCCAATTCACCTTTGCCTCTAATTTACCAAATTCACCAACCTATCTTCCTAAACATCAAAGCACAATATACAAACAGGGAATAACATGTAATTGCATCCATCCAAACAAGCAATACACTAGGATGTGACAAAACCAATTCTAATGTAAATCTACATATTACAAGCACATATGAATATGAAATAAGGAGAATTGCTAAATCAACTTTGAAATCCATTTCCAAAATTCACTATTTTAGGTTATAAGCATATAATTGCATGTAATTAAAGTTAGAAAAGGTTTTAAGATTAAAAAACATATCAAAACATGTTATTCTACCATACAAACATGCATAGGACTGTGAGAAGACATAAACCACTCACCAATTACCAAATTCAACCAATTTTATTCTCGATCCAAAGTGGACAACAGTGAAAAGCAATTCAAATCAACCAAATCGATGATAACTAATCTCTAGTTGATGATCTTCTCTTTAATTAATGATTTGGCTATATTTAGAGAGTAATCTGGGTGAGTTTGAATGAATCTATCATTAATGAGGGTTTAGATCTGATTTTAGAGAGAGGGAAAACTTTTAATTTGACTCATACAGTCCCTATTTGTAGTAATCTCAAATTAGATTAATGGGCCTACTTATGGGCTTAATTAATTACACAATAATATTAGCCAGTTGGTGTTTATACTTAAAACTGATATAACTTCCTAACTGTAAGTCTTTTTTTTAGTATGACCACTCTACAGAATCAAAAACCATCATCTTGAAGTAATAAAACTAGTTTGAGTCTCTAATTCGACTCCTATCAAAAGTTATAGACCAAAAAGGTTTTTAAGGTAAAGATGGTCATATAGAAATTTGAGAAAATTATAGTTGTGTAAAATATCGCTAAAAGTCATATCCCAAAATTATAGAATCATAAGACCTCATACGAATAAAATAAAAATATTTTATGATCGCCCAATTTGTAAAATACGAATCATTACAGTTCTTCTCTGCCCGTATTAACCGTTTGCTGATGTAGTACACAGGCCTCTAGATTCTGGAGTCTTTACATACAAGTGCAGCACTTAAAGCATGCACCTATATAGCTAGATAAATGAACAAATCATCTTCCTCCAGAAGTTTTGACAAGATGGGAGGTTTCTCCAAATAATCCACTGGGGCTAGAAAAGAATCCTTGCACTCCTACGTCCAGTCGAAGTTTCTCTTCCCTCTCTTAAGAACATCAAAGAAAGGTAGTCATTTATTCACGACCTTTGAGTTAAATTGAGCCAAGGTGGCTACTTTTACATTCAAATTATGAACCTCTCTTATCAACTTTAGAGCCTTGATGTTTCTCAAAGTTTCGATCATATCCGAGTTGGGTTATATTCCTCATGAGTTCACTATGAATCCCAAGCACTTTCTCAAAGCGACTTCGAATGAACATTTCAGTGAGTTAAGCTTTATCCTATACTTTCGGAGTACACTAAAAATCTCTACCGAGTCTTCCACGTGAATCATCAATCATCATGATTTCACAATCATATCATCTATGTAAACCTCCATTGTGTGCATGATCTGTCTTCTGAATATTGAATTCACCAGCCTCTGGTAAGTTGCTCCTTCATTTTTCAAACCGAAGGACATGACAAGGTAAAAATACAATCCTAGGTCAGTTATGAAGCTAGTGTGTTCCTGATCTGGAACATGCATTGGAATCTGGTTGTAATCGGAACATGCATCCTTAAACGATAGCAATTCGTGTCCAGCGGTTGGATCCACCAATTGGTCAATCTTTGGTGGTGAGAAACTGTTCTTCGGACATGCCTTATTTAGATCTGAATAGTCGATGCACGTTGTAATGACTCTAATTTTTAGTAACATTATTTAGGATATTTAATTAGTTAAATTAAACAAAATAATAGGTTGATTAGGGGACTGAGATTTGATTTTAATTAGGGGTAGCCGTGCCATATACAAAAATGAACTAAAGAATTAAAATGTTAAGGCAAATAGATCAAGGGAAAAATAGGAAGAGGGACATTCTTATACCCTAAACCCTTGGTTGTGTATTCCATACATTCATTTCATTTGCTAAAAATTAAAAGTAGAGGTCGGCCACCATTTTTAAAGGACTAGAGGAAAAAACCTAAAGGAAGGAGCTAAATCAAAATCAAATTCACTCAAATCTAAAATCCTAAATCTCAAAGCTAAGGTGAATAATGACTACATCTCATTTTCTTAAATGTTTTCGTTTTTAGGATTAATCTGAACTTAATTGCAATTTTATGCCATTATTTTGAAGGATTAAATGTTTATAAATGCTTGTTGATAATTTAAGCTTGTTCCTATAGATTCTATGATATGTTTTGATATGAAAACCCCATTAAATGACACATAAATGCCTTGCGAATTTAGACTTAGATCGGAAATGATATTTAGAGATGGGTTTCAATTTTCATAATTTTTCGGATTAATGTGGATTTTATGCTAGTTTTCTAGTGAGGGAAATGATTATTTGGGTTTTAAATTAGTTACAGTTAAATAATTATTATTTTGGGTCTGAAATTAATATATGTAAGAAAACATATTAAAAGTGATTTTCTGGAATTTTTGTACAATTTTCTCAAGTGTTTTCATAGATATATAAAATTATTTAAGGTATGAGACTTAAATATTTTATATATTTATACAAGGAGAAGGGGTATTTTGTAAATAAAATAAATTGTTTATTTCTGGAATCTTGGTAGCACTTTTGGAAAAGAAATTTAGCAACCAATGAGAATTTGACAAACATACCAGGTTAGTTGAAAAGTATTTCTCTTTTAAGTTAAAAAAACCATTTTTACATGCTTTTAGCATGTTTCATCTCTTTCGGCACAAGTGGTTCCGACCTAGATGTTCCATCACCATCAGTATCGAAACCAATGCACATGGTATCAATACACTTGGTACGTAGCGAATTGGACAAAGGCGAAAGTAAATGGGTCGAAACATTGGGTTTCGATAGGGTCGAAGCATGTCTTTGATTTTAAATGAAATAGTGCCTGCTTTGCTTTCGAAGGAAGCGTTTTCAACTTGGTTGGCTTTCGACCATGTCAAATGATTAAATAGGAAAGGTTTCGAATAGGTTGCGCCTTTTGTTTTAAGTAACTGCTTTCGAAGGGGTCGAAACCCCTAGCTGCCGCTTTTCTTACCTTTCGAAGTCAATGGTTTCAGAAGGTATACTTTGCTTTTAAAACTTGGCCACTTCTCCAATGCTTTCGAAAGGTATGGTTTCTACACCATCACTTCTTTACTTAGGAATAGCTTTCGAAAGGAATGCTTTCGAATTAAATGGTTTTAATGACCCTTTGCTATGTTGAAATATAACCCAAATGGTTTCGAAGAAGATGATTTAATTTGTTTTGAAAGGTGTTTTCCACATGATTTAAATTGAACCCAAAGGCTTTCGAAAGGTTGTTGTTTATAAAGGTTTTGATACTTTCGAAAAGTTTTAAAGAATGGTTTCAAAGGGGTGGTTCCCCAATGGTTTTGAAAGGTTTATAAGGAAGGTTTCCAATGGTTTCGAAAGGTCTAAAAGGAAAGGTTTTCCAATGTTTTCGAAAGGCAGACTTGAAGGTTTTAAAAGGAAGATGTCTAAGGTTTAAAGCTTTCGAAGGGAAGGTTTTCCAAGGTTTCGAAAGGTTTGTTTGAATGGTTTCGAAAGGAATGTTTTGGCCTTTCGACCTAGGTTAAATAAAGGGTTTTAATTGGTTTCGAAAGGGGTACTTTCAATTGTTTCGAAAGGGATACTTTCAATAGATTCGAAAGAAGTACTTTCAAAGGTTTAATTATTTTCATCAACAAAGATTTGAGTAAAGTATATATAACATGCTAGGTATTTTGAGTAAAGCATAGAAGATATATATTTTCCTTATTTAAGTTTGATTTAAAGGTTTTAAATCAGTCGAAAAGGTTTTCAAGGAAAATTTAAAGGAACGTTTCCCTAAGTAAAATGACTCAGATATTAGAATACCAGAAGGGACTGGTATAGGGTCATGCCCTATACATTAGCTATTCGCCCCAGCTAATTTAGTCCAAAATTCTAGTGTGTAGGTCTTTTTCACAGGTAAGACTAAAATTAACACACAGAAGGGAATATATGTTTGTATACTGATAGGTTATTGTTGTGCCCGCAAAACCAATAGGATTAGGGGACCCAGGGAGAAGTTAAGTTAGGGACAGACCGTCCAGAAGAGGAGTATTTAACAAATAGTTAAGGACAGATCGTCCAAAAGAGGAGTGTTTAGTAGATGTAAGATTATTTTGTTTATATTGTCTGGTAGGTCCGAGTCAGCCAAAGGTTATTAGTTAGCCAAACAGAACTATAGTGTTCGAACAGATAGTTCATTTATTACCTGATATGTATGTTTAAATAACAATGCATACATTTTTAACCAGTTTATGTTGCAGCAAAAGATTTGCAAAAGATATGTTTTAAAAGGATGTTGGTGAGGGAAAACTCGTTCCGCTAAGCGGTGTGGTCTCACTTAACATTAAATAACCGAGATGTATAGTATTATTCACACCAAGCTTTATGTCTGACTCAAAGTTTATGTTTTCACCTTAAACTCTCAGGTGCTCAAAATTGATTTGAGTAGGCTGAGGGTTGAGGCTTACAGGTTTTAGTAGGATGACGGATAAAGCTACCAAGACGAGCAGGAGGCTGACAGATAACTATTTAGGAGTTGTAGTTTTATTTTGTTTATTTCCGCTGGTTGTATTATGCTAGTTATGGCACTATAGTACTCTGGTCAACCAAGGGGCATCATCATATGTCGCTCTTGTCGTGTTTATGTAATAATTATATTTGATCGTTACCTGGGAAACGTTGTGGGATTGTGCAATCTGTATATGAAATAAGTGTTTTGAAATATAATGAAAGAATGTTGTTTTGAAACTTGTGATTTTGTTTCATATTCTAGTGCTTCTGATATTATGGATACCATTAACATAGCCGTATTTAGTCGTCACAAGTTAATACTATACGTTACTGCAACATCTATAGCGTTTAGCTTTGGACCTCCAAATAGGGGATGTTATAACTTGGTATCAGAGCATAGGTTTATGAAAAATTTTAACTAAAAATGATTTTTGAAAATATAATCTTAAGGAATTAGAGTATGGTCGGGGTATGGGGTAATACTATAGTAACGTACTTGTATTTGCTATATATAAGTATACACCGTATCTCTATTTTCCTATCTCTCTTAGGCTATTCTTCTGTATCTAATGAGGCTTGAATACAGATATGGATGCTAGAATAGGAAGGATTAACCTAGGAGGAGATAACACCACCGCAAAAGGAAACGCCCCACTAAATACGAGAAGGAACCAACGTCAGTCTCAAGATGAAAATGTTAGTGCTGAAGTCCCACAAGTGGATATAGGAGCTATGTATCAGCTTTTCATGAATATGATGCAAGCTAGAATTGTAGCTGGAGTGGTTGGAGGAAATGCAGGAGTAGGAGTTCAGGAAGCTCCGATGGTCAACCATTATGCTAACTTGAGAAGAGATTTTGCTAAGCTTAGAGGGAATCCATTTATTAGAACTGAAGATGATATTGAAGTGGAGATCTAGTTGTTGCATTATGAAAGGATATTTGCAGACTTAGGGCTCAATGATGAGCAGAAGAGAAGACTTGCTTTGAGATAGCTTCAGGGAGCAGCTTTATTACAGTGGAATAGTGTGACGGCTGGTGTGGATGAAGAGATGATGACATGGGCAGAGTTTAAAAGGAGGTTCCAAGAGAGGTTCATGCCGGTGATGGCGCATTCTGTTTTGATCAAAAAGTTTGTTGAGTTAGAGCAAGGAGAAATGTTTGTTTTGGAGTATGCTGGTAGGTTTGAAGAGTTGGCTAGGTAGGGTTATGCTACTGTGGATACAGTGATGAAGAGGAATGAGAAGTTTATCAGGGGGTTGAAGCCTGAGTTAGCCAGGGCTACATTACCACATATTCACTACAAAAACAACTAGTATTAGTAGCACAGTATAACAGCGTTTCAGTCTTATGTGCAACCTTTGTTTACTGTGGACATGTTGAGTAAAAATGAAATGCTACTCATGCTAAAAATATTTGGCGGGACGCCAATATTAGGCGGCTACGTTTATTTTGGTCATTGGAATTCATGTTTATTCAGCGCCTTTTTAAGTTCTCAATTTTCATTCAAAGAAATAGGTTAAAGAATAAAGAACTCTCCAAATTTTCCAAATCCAAATCTCAACTTACCCTACCTAAATCCCGACTTCCCTAATATAAATCTCATCGGTTCTTAGGGTAAACTTCTAGATCTGGAGGAGTATTGTTCTCTGTATTCTAGGGTAGGCGAACCTGACACCTTGGATTTATAGCTTTAGTTCCACATGGTGTTTCACACCAACGAAGGCTAATTAACTCAATGTCGATCTCCCTTGTTCCAGAATCAAAAAGCTATAGTTCTGATTTGAGATTTTATCCTATGATTTGGTACTTTTATCCAAAATTGTATGATCTGAGCATTTTCGTTTTCATAATCATATTCTGTCTTCTTAAATAATTAATTGATTAAGATCTATGGAGTATTGTTTTTTGTTTTTGATTTGAATCATCTAACAGTTTTATTCATTTATCTAATTACTCGTTGTTTTGAGCTGAAGAGATATTTGATTTGATTGCATTTTGTAGTTAATATGGTAGATGATTTTGTTATTCAATACATGTGTACTACCCCTACAATTTGAACATAAGACATATCACTCCGATGTCACATCACTCGGCTTTTTGCTGTCTTTTATAGGCTGAGTATTTTGAAGTTGATCCCGGATGGAAAAGGTTGTTTTTTAAGCTTGGAGCAAGCGTACCATCTTCAGGGGTTAGTTTTATCTTATTTGCACAATTTATCTGTATTTTGTATTGTATATTGTTGTTTGTTTAGAAAAAAAGTTGCTTATCTAAAATTAAAATGCAATTTTGTTTGTTTGGGTTGGTACTCAATCTGTTGTAGATGGACAACACATAAATACCCTTTTTGATTAGGTTCTATGAATATAATCAGTCTTCTTTTAAAAAAATTGTGTTGGCTTAGTAGTTTTATTATGGATGGTTTCGATTGACCTTCATACATTCAGTGGTGACTATATTTGCATTATTGTACTGCAAAACTAATTTTGATATTAAACGATATAGTGGTATTTTTTTTTATTAAAGTCACATATTAAATTTGCTTACCATGTCTGGTTTGACTCCTTTCTCGTTCATCAGTGGGGAATGTCTTGATCTTGTCTTATGCATCAGTCACTTGTAGTGCATTCTGAGTAATGCGAGGCTGATTGTGATCTATCTTGAGTGATTATAGTACATGTGCCATCTTGTCTTATGCATCAGTCACTTGCAGTACATTCTATTTAGATAATGTAGGATAATATTTGCTGCCTTTGGGAGTTGATACACATGGGATTCTTCTATTTAGAACGTTGATTGGAAAAGTACATGAAGACAGTCTCTACATGATATATCGATCATACTTTAGTCTGCAAAATTATTTTCTAGTTGTTGCTTTTTATTAGTCATATATTTAGAAGCATTGGTTCTGTAGGAGGTGGACTTGTTCTTGAGGAAGAAGGTCCACTCGTCTATATTGTTGCTTGTATCACTTCTATTCTTGAGTAGGTGATGTGTTTTTTATTATAATAGGCTAACATTAGGAGTCCATCTTAATTTTGCCTTTTGTGTTTGGATGAGTGGTGCTAGAACATGTGATTTATTAGAATTACCATGCTTACTTTGATATTAATGCAAATATAATATATAAGCTACGACATCAAAGCTGGTACAATTAACATGAGTGCATGATATCAAGATGCAACCATATTTTAGTAAAAATCATGACAGGAAGTTAAATTTATCGTCGATTTGGAAAAAAGACATAATACTGCGATTCAAGGAAAAAATATTAATCCAATTACAAAATACAATGATCTTGCAACAAATTTTACTTCATTTCTAAGTTTTGCTTCATATCCTATGTTTAGATATCTTTTCATCTTCCAAGATGGATCAACATATCGACGTAGGATATGAACACTTGAGTTATCAAATGCATTGGAAAACCGAGATCCATCTTATGATCCATGCAATGCATTCAGTTCTATGCCAAACCCAACTTTAAATATTGAATCCATAGTTGATTTCATGAATATGTCCTGCATTAATCTCAAAATAGATGAACTATTCATTTATTTATCTACATAACCATTGGTTCGGTGAAAAAAGGTTAATATACCTGGATATCCATCACCACTTTTGAGTTGGCCATCTAAAGATAATATGTGCTAGTTCAACTACCTTGTTCTTAAACACTATGCTACTGCAATCCCTTAAAACTCTTGTCGAGAATTCAAGGCTCGCTAGCTTCCTTTACTGATGCCAATTGTCACCATCAATTGCAAAAATCCTATCTCTTAAGTGATCACTGAGATTTTCATAGGTATATGATCCCTAGAATGGTGTTTTTATTTTAGAATTTGTTTGTTTAGCACTTAAGAATAGACATTCTTACTTAGTAGGAAAAAAAAGCAGCACGTTTTTTTACTATGGTGATGTATAGCTTATAAGTTTTAAGCACTTTTTGTGTCCACTGAAGTAATTAATAATTTTGCTTTATATAAAAGACCCAATGACCCAGGCTATTTGTGCAGTAGTAAACTCCTTTCATCCCACATCAAAAGTAGGAGAAAAAAATTATAGACAAAAATGTTCTTTTTTTTTACAATCCAAATATTTTCTGAAAAATCTGTTAAAAAAGGAGTGTAGTGTTTTAACAATGAAATCTTTAAAGGATATGTCAAAATTTTGGATGTATTTTAGCGAAAAATAATATTTATTTGAGAATAATAATAATAATAATAATAATAAATTGTTTGCTTTTAAATTTCAGTTCTGAGGATGAAAAGTTAGATTTCAATGTCCACGCTAGGGTTGGGCAATGTCATCTATTTAACCACATTTGACATGATTGACCTAATAGCGAAAACCACATGAGTAACATAATAATGAACACTTAAAATCTCAACAACCTATAGTGTAGTAATAAAGCATCTTTGCTCTATCCTAGTTAACAAGGGCATCATAGGTCCAATATTTCCTCTTCAAAATGCTAAAATTCATTCAACCAAACATAAATCCAATAAACATTGTTGGAAATTTTAATAAACTTTTGCCTATTTATTTTGTGTATTGTTTTGATATTTTATTTCTTTGATTTGGAGAAAAAGAAGATGGATTGAAGAAGAAAAGTGGACGTGTCTTTTAACCATAACATTATTCTTCCGAGTTGGTTTGTTCAAGAGACAAATCCACTGTGAACTGATTTGTTCAGCAGATATATGATGTATATCGATTGCATCCCTATTTTTTCTTTTTAGCATCCCAAATGCTCCTTAACTTCCACCATTAAATTCAATATAAAAAAAGTTAATAAAGACAAAATGTTCTCGACTTTCATATGATATTTTTCATTCAATCGCATTCATTGATGTAATGAATCTAACGGTGCAAGTTAAGGGGCATTCAATGATTTAGCATGCTTCAGTAAGACCAGAAATAATCTAAAGAAATTTTGGAATAATCATCTTTATCTCTCATACTTTACGGTGTCTTATCTTAATACTAATGGAGGAGCAATTATTTTAATTAGAGAAGGTGCGACTATTCTATAACAAAAGGTGTGTTGTCCCATCTTAACCAGTAGTCTTATACGCTAAAAAGGATGATTGTCACAGCTTTCCATAAACTGAACAAAAGTTTAGGATAAATATTCACATATGTGAATATAAATTTACAAACCTTTCCATAGTTCTTGAAGTTTGTCTTGAGAACATACTCAACGTTTGTAGGATCACATGTATAAATCTGCCTACCAAACGGCTCTAGCAGCCTAAAAGTCATATATCTACGGCATAAATCAGCATTGAAGTCAGGCAATCACCTGAAGTTTAGAAGCTGATGGAATATTGTTCCTGCTACTGGTGGACACCACCTTTTCTTTTTACTGCTCCTTGGTGTATAGAAACAAAATAAAAAACCGCTGCAGCTAACAGAGGTATTGCCCAAATGTAGATTAAATACATGAAGCTTTACTTTGCTACTGATTGTAATTGAAAGGAAATGTGAACTATTTATAACCTTACGGAATCAACAATGGTTTAATTGTTGGTTTGAAAATCTAATGCATTCCAAATACACTTTTGATGACTACATGATAGCCACATACGAGTTCTGCAGGTTTTGATCTTGTTGTGGATGTTTAAAAGTGTTGCTTAGACTTGCCCAGTTTATATTATATGGTACGTAATCTCTATACTTATTGCTGAAAACTGTAAAATTTTCATCTTCAATATCAAAACAATGTTTCAAGTTTTACATATCGTATTATTTTTATATTATATATGAATTTAATTTATTGAGTTAAATTTAGCAGAAATATTGTTTTCTAAAGAAAATGCGAATTGAAATTCATCTGTTGATGTATGTATGGGTTGTTGTCATTCTTTGGATGCGCTGGGTTTCTACATTATCGTTTTCATTCCCATAATTGATTTCTCTTCATCATCTTTTTTTTCTTCCACATCTCTACAGAAATGCTGATGGAAATAAGGCTGTGGTGTAAATGACTTTAAAAGGATAAACAGGGTGTTTTACGTTCAGTGTAAAGTGTACTATCAGTATCATTGTATATTAATTTAATGGAAATCTAATTATTTATGAAACTGCTATGAACACGTTGGTTCCATGTTAAATGCAGTAAATAGTTTTAAACACAATAAATGACTTTTTTAACAATTTTCTGCATAACCTATAAAGAATGTCTATTTTTTATCTTTGCAGAAACTATTTTTTTGACATGTTACATAAGTTCTTCATGCAGCATCTACGTATGTAAGTCTAGTGATTAGTGATGTCAAAGGTTTTCCGGTGATGAATACCTTTTAACTGTGGCTTTTAGTTCATATGCAAACACTTGAGCATTCCCAACTGAATGGTGTAGTGAGACTGGTGGTGTTGCCAAGCTGAACTGAATAATGCTTTGAGCCCACTGGTGATGTTGTTGCCCGAACTGGATTGGTGACCTGATATGCCTAGCTTGTCAAATCTTTTTCATGCTATTTTTCCTATCACTGAACTTAGTATAAGTTATTCGGCATTTTTTTTGCAGGCTGAAGTTGAAAATGATGCTCTTCAAGAAAGCTTGTCAAATCTAGAACATCTTACTTCATCAATTCAGAACCCCTGTTACAGGAAATGTGTATCTATGGTATTGATCAGCTCTCATCTCAGTGTGCAATAAGAATCAGTTAAGCATGTTAGTTTTCCTATCACTTACTAACATTTATTATATAGACAATTAAACAATCTTAGTAAACAGTCAGTTTTTATTGGAAAAAATAAAATAATTCTCTTATGGTTAATAGTTTTTGCAAAGATAGTTACATGATAATGTGTTTTTCAAGATTGTGGCTCGCCAACATCATCTTTACTTTGTATTCTTGTCCATGGACAATTCAAAGACAACTGGTCAACAAGCTTGGATATCATGAACCAAAATAATCAGGTGCTTATCATAACTGAGATCATTTTACAAAATCTGGGTTCATTTATATGTATTTAACATGATAAATTTATCATTCCAAATTAGTGGTTAAAATGAATGTTCTAACAGTAGAGACATGACTCATAATTTTGCAAATGCAAAATACCAATTGAACATCAAGTTCCAACTCCACATAGTAATCTGTAGTATCTAAAGTTGTACATACAAGTTGCTATGTAATACCATACGCTTAAAACCCAAATACCCACACTCAGTAATAATACTGTTAGCTTGTTAACCATGTTACATTTCCAAACAAAGATGAACTTAAGAATAAAAAAAGTAAAAAAAATAGTTCATTGTCCTAAAAATTAGCTGTTTATAATAATAATAGCAATAAAAAATAGTTTGAATAAATTAACTATGTTTTATAAAAATTAAATACATTTATAAAAATTAACTAAGCATTATAAAAATTAACAAGTTTATAATAATATTAATAATAATAAAAACCTAAGTTTGGTAAAAAATTAACTAAGTTTATAAATAATAATGAAATATAGTTTGATAAAAATTAACTAAGTTTATAATAATAATAAATTAAATAAGTCAATTAAGTTTTATAATTAATAATGATAATGATAATAAAAAAATTAAATAAGTTAACTAAGTTTTATAAAAATTAAATAAGTTTATAAAAATCAGCTAAATTTATAATAATAATAAATTAACTAAGTTTACAATAATAAAAATAAATTAACTTATGAAAAATTTATAAGTTTGAGGTAATTTATAAAAATCAACTATGTTAATAAAGTTTAAGTTGGAGAAAATTTATAAGTTTAAGTTAATTAAAATATATGTTAGGACATTTAAAGTTTTAGCAATTGAGATGGTTTATAAGTTTGAGTTAATATAAATAAAGTTATAAATAAATAATCGAGCTTCATAAAAACTTGGTTAATTTTTATAAAATTTAATGAAGTTTTTAAAAATTAAATAAGTTTTATATAATGTAACTAAGTTTTATAGAAACTAAATAAATTTATATAAATTAATTAAGTTTAATTAGAATGTAACTAAGCTAACTAAGTTTTATAAAAATTAATAAAATCTAATTTAATTGCTTATCGATATCGCATATCTATCGATATATTTATAACTATTATAAATATATACACAACAATATTTATTTCTCAAATCATATTCAAAATTTTATAATTAATATTTTATAAATATTAATTAACTTAATTAATTTATAACAATTATAAACTAAATAAATCATTTGGTCTAAAGAGAATTCATCATTCCGATTGTATGACTCGTCAAGTGTAAATTCGGTCAACGAGTAAAGTCGAACTATTCGAATGTTAATGTTCACAAGTCACTTAGGCGGTGTTTGAATGTTACTTGATAATTCATGGCAAATTCTTATTATTGATTATCAACCTTATTTACAGGTAATTAGATTTTCCGAAGTGAAGACCATGAGCAACAATGGATATGACTTCAATTGTTATATGTATTATGATATTTGTTAGTACTGGTTGTGTAAACTTGTTTGTGAATGCTTGTGGTATGTGAATTTGCTAATTTTGTCAAATAACAATTATCTAAATGGTTATGGATATTATACTTATGTTATTGACGTGTTCTCAATTATTTGAATATGATGATTATATGATTGATTGATTGTTAGTTTGAATATGGTAATTATACGATTGTTGCTGATTTTAATATGACTATTATATAACTGGTTGTTGGAAATAATATAAGCCATTAACAATATGTAGTAGCATTTAAAATATGCTACAAATCAATCAATACCTTTTCGTAGCGTTTATAAATGCTACAGAAACAAATGTAAAATACCACCTGAATTTATAGGGGCAAAAAATAAATGCAACGAAAAGATTTTAGTTGAACAAAATAAACGCTGCAGAAAATCAAAAGATATCCAAGTACAAATGCAACTAAAAATGTTAGTTTTGGTAGGGTTTTGTAAACGCTGCAGAAAAACTTTAGTAGTGTTTAAAACGGAAACATTTTGTAGAATTTATTAAAACACAACCAAAAAAATCATACTATTAGTTGCGCGACCTATAGTAGCGTTTTTTCAACGCTACTAAAGGTCTTTTCTGGTGTAGTGATTAGAGATCCCTGCGATGTGGTTGTAGAAATGGCTTTAAGACCTGAGGAGATGCTGGCTTGTCTGGAGTAGAATAAGGCTAAGGATGTCCAGGTTGGGCAGAGCCAAAAGAGGAAGTTATTTCACAAGAAGGGTGCTTAGAAGGGAGGAACAACGAAGAAAGGAAAGTCTGAGGTGGTTTGCTTCAAGTGGGATAAGAAGGGGCATTTTAGTGTCATATTGGAAAGGCGAAGGAAGTGATCGGGAAGAAGAACATTAGATGCTTCAGCTGCAATCAGATAAGCCATTATAAGAATCAATGCAAAGAGCCTATCAAGGAAGGGCGAGGCAAAGTATTTGCATTGGAGCCTGCTAGTTCAAAGCCAACAGTGTAGGAGAAAGGAAAGGCGGTGTTGGGAGGTACGCTTCAGATTCATGGTATGTCTGTTAGCGTTATGTTTGATATTGGTGCATCATATTCTTTTATATCTCGATGTTTAGTAGATAAGCTTAACCTAGAACCCTCATATTTAGTTACTTGCTTAAGGGTTGCAAATTCAATAGGAGGTTGTGCGACACTTGGGATGAGGTATGACCACCTAGAATTTGATTTGTTAGGTCATAATTTTGTTTGCTGTTTGCATGTGTTTGACTTTGTAGGGTTCGAAATGATATTGGGTATGGATTAGTTAAGTAACTATGATGCTAGGATATTTTTCCATGATAGGAAAATATCACTTAGATACACTGACTGTAGTGATCAGATGATTTATACTGTAGAAAACCATAGCTATGAGGTGAATTCTTTGTTGGGTCTTGTGGAGTTGGTAGACGAGACGAATCAAGTTTTAGTGCTTAGAGAATTCGCGGATGTCTTCGAGCCTGTAGTTGGATTGCCATCGAAATGAGCCATTGAGTTTCAGATAGAATTGGTGCCTGGAGCAGAACTAGTGAGTAGACCGCCAAGCAGGATGACACCAACAGAGATGAGGGAGTTAAAGGTGCAGTTGGTGGATTTGGAAGGCAAGAGTTTTATTAAACCAAGTAGTTCACCTTGGGGAGCAGCCGCAGTGTTTGCTAAGAAGCCAAATGGATCGTTGAGGCTATGCATCAATTATCGTAAAGACGATAAAGAATCGATATCCATTGCCGAGAATTGGCGATTTATTTGATCAGTTGAGTGGAGCTAAGGTATTTTCTCAGTTGGATTTGGCAATAGGTTTTCATCAGCTTAGAGTAGCAGAGGATAGTATTCCGTTGACGGGGTTTAGGATAAGATATGGATCGTACAGATGTTTAATTATGGCATTCGAACTAACTAATGCACTGACATTCTTTGTGGATTTGACGAACCGAGTTTTCCGAGAGCACTTAGATAGGTTCGTGCTGGTTTTCATAGATGATATTTTGATATACTCTAGAATGAAAACGAGCATGAACTTCATCCTAGAGTTGTGCTTGAGACGCTGAGGCAGCATAGTTGAAGGCGAAGTTTTCAAAATGACATTTCTAGAAATAGGAAGCGAAGTTTCTTGGTCACGTATTCTCAGAGAAAGTGTTGTGAGTAGATCCGACAAAGATTGAAGCGTTGAATAATTGGAAGAGACCCGAGACAGTGACCGAGATAAAGAGTTTCCTTAGATTGGTTGGATATCATCGGAGGTTTATGAAGGATTTTTCGTGGATAGCAGCACCGATGACCAAGCTAACGCGAAAGGATGAGAAGTTTGTGTGGATCGATAAGTGTGAGGAAGCATTCCAGAGCTTGAAACACTTATTGGCCCATGCACCTGTGTTGGTTGTTCGGGAGGGGAATTAGGATTTAGCTGTTTCTACAGATGCGTGTGGAACAAGATTAGGAGTTGTGCTGATGCAAAAAGGTAAAGTGATTGCCTATGCTTCTAGATAGCTTAGACGGCATGAGGTTAGATATCCGACACATGATTTGGAATTAGCCGCAGTAATTTTTTGCATTGAAGGTGGGGTGACATTACCTTTTGGGAGAAAGGTTTGAGTTATATACGGATCATAAGTCTATGATGTATTTGTTCTCTCAGAAGGAGCTAAACATGAGACAACGGAGATGGTTATAGTTTATTGCTGCTTATGATTTTGGAATAGAGTACACACCAGGGAAAGGAAATAAGGTGGCAGACACATTTAGCAAGAAGCATCACAATGCGGTGTTGGCGATGGTTGCTAAGTGGAATGATTTGTAAGCATCGACAGCCTGTAGAGTTCAGTGGAGATCTAGTGGAGAATCCGTTGTGTTGTCTTGTTTAGAAGTTTAACTGGTAATGATTGAGAAGATTGCTTCTAAATAGGAAGAGGATCCAGTTTTAGTTGAAGGGATCAGGAAGTTAAAGGATGGAACCGAGAGCGTTGACTTTAAGGATTTTAGTCTTGACCAGAATGAGTGGTTAAGAAAGAAAGGAAGGTTGTGTGTTTTGAATGTAGGAGACATAAGGAAAGAAGTTTTGGAGGAACGCCATCGTTTGAAGTTCACTATCCATCTAGGAGGAACTATAATGTATCAGGATATGAAGAGAAGTTTCTTCTGGGAAGGTATGAAGATGGATGTTAGCTTATGGGTGAAGTAGTGTTTGAACTGCCAACATGTAAAGGCTGAACATCAAAAGCCGAGTGGGTTGCTTTATCCATTGGATATTCCAGTATGGATGTGGGATTCTATTTATATGGATTTTATTGATGGGTTGCCAAGATTTAGTAGGGGAAATAAAAGTATATAGGTCATGGTGGATAGATTGACCAAGAGTGCCCATTTCATTCCAGTTAAATCAACAAACGAAATGTAACATCCCCTATTAGAGGCCAAAAACTAATCACTACAGATGTTGTAGTCATTTATAGTATTAGCGTCCGACGACTAAATAATAATATCAGAAGCACTTGAATATGAAACAAAACACTAATTTCAAAACCACATTTACTTCATTACATTTCAAAATCAATTTATTTCACATTCACAACACATAATCCCAAATCGTTCTCAGGAACAGATCAAATATAATTATTACAAATTACGCCAGAGCAGTATACGAAGATACCACCTTGGTTGATCAGAGTCATATGGTCATAATAGACCTAATACCAATAACACAGTAGAAAATTCATCAAAACATAACAAGAACTGCAAATCCTAATTAGCTATTTGTTTGCCTCCTGCATGCCTATGGTAGTTTATTCGTCAACATTCTAAAACCTGAAAAAGACTTTAACCCCAGCCTACTCAAATCAATTTTGAGCACCCGAGAGTTTAAGGGGAAAACATAAACTTTGAGTCAGACATAAAGCCCGGTATGAAAAATATTATACATCCCGGTTTATTATGTTAAGTGAGACCACGCCGCTTAGAGGAATGGGTTTCCCCTTACTAACATCCTTTTTAAAACATATCATTGCAAAACCTTTTATAAAACCATATACTGTGCTCCTACATCCACAGTGGTTAAATACTATAAAGCAATCATTACGTAAACATACATAAATATCGGGTAATAATGAACTATCTGTTCAACACACAAGTTTTGTTTGGATAACTTTTAATCTTTGGCTGACTCGGGCCTACCAGACAATATAATCAAAATTAACCTAACGCCTGTTAGATATTCTTCTTCTGGATTATATATCCTTAACTATCCGTTAAACACTTCACTTCTGGATGATCTGTCCTTAACTATCTATTAAATACTTCACTTCTGGACGGTCTATCCTTAACTTAATCATCTCCCAGGTCTTCCTGATTCTAATGGATTTTCGGGCTCACCAATAACCTATCTATATACAAACATATATTCCTTTCGGTGTGTAATCATAATTTTAGTCTACCTATGACAAAGTCCTACACACTGGAATTTTGAATAACAATTAGCTGGGGCTATTAGCTAATGTATAGGGCACGACCCCATACTAGTCTCATCTGGTTTTCTAATATCTGAGTCATTTTCACTTAAGGATCCCCTCCCATAATTTTCCTTGAAAACATTTTCAAAATGATTTAAAACCTTTAAATCAAACTTAAAAAAGGAAAAGTATATAATCTTTATACTTTACTCAAAATCATATCACCATGTCATATATATTTATTCTTTACTCAAACTTTAGTTGATGAAAACATTTAACCATTCAAAAGAACCTCTTTCTAAACTTTTGAAATCATCTCTTTCAAAATCAAACATTAAACCTTTCGAAATCAAACCATTCAAAAACAATAAAACTTTAAACATCCTTCTTTGAAATCACTTTGAAACATTGCCTTAGAAAAACCTTGGAAAACCTTCCATCTCAAACCTTTCGAATCCATTCAAAATAAACCTTTCAAAATAATTCACTTAAACCTTTCGAAATCATTCACTTAAACCTTTTGAAATTGTTCACTTAAACCTTTCGAAATCATTGAACTAACCTTTTCGAAACCATTGAATTAAACCTTTCGAAACCATTAAATAAACAGACCTTTCGAAGCCATTAAAACTTTTAAAACAGAAACCTTTCGAAGACTTACTGGGTTCAATTTAAAACAAGTGGAGAACCTTCTTAAAAACCTTTTGACTCCATTGGAAGCAACCTTTCGACTAAGTCGAAATCTCTGCTTCAAAAGCTTTAAGGCTTACCATTTAAAACAATAGGCCTTAGCCTTTTAAAACAACTCCTTTGAAAGCTTGGATATACTTCAATTAAAATAAGGGTAAATCACCTAAGTCGAAAGTTCTCTTTCGAAGCATTGGGAGAAGCGGCTGGTTTTAAAACAAGTAAACCTTTCGTCTTTGTCGAAAGGTTCAAAACAAAACATTTATAAAGCGGCAGTAACCCTTCGACTATGTCGAAAGGTTTCAGAACAAAACAGTGTTAAAATAGCAGTAACCTTTCGACTATGTCGAAAGGTGTATAACCTTTATTTAAACACTTTACCTGGTCGAAAGCAACCAAGTCGAAAGCTCTTATTCGAAAGGAAGGCAGGTGAAAGCTTTTGGTTTATAAAACAAACATACCCCAACCTTTTTGGCCATCAACCTTTCGACTAAGAATCCTTCGACCTTGTCCAATTCATTACGTACCAAGTAACTTGATACCATATGCATTGGTTTGACATTGTCGAAAGCTAAGAACCTCTCGACCTTGTTGGAAGGTCTGGGTCGGAAGGTTTATTGCTATAAAGGCTGAAACATGCAAAAAGTATGATTTCTTTGTTTGTAACTTAAAAGGATAACTTTTCAACTAACCTGCCTTTGTTTGTCAAATTCTCATTGGTTAACAAATTCTTTTTAGAAGCATGCTGCCCCTATTTTCAGAATTAAATAATAATTTTATTTTATAAATTGCCCCTTCTCCTTAATTAAATATATAAAACATTGAAGTCCCATATCTTAAATAATTTTATATATTCATCAAAACACTCAGGAAAAATCTGGAAAAATCCAAGAAAATCTATTTTAATGTGTTGCCTAACATATAAAAATTTCAACACCAAATAATAATTATTTTAGCCGTAAATAATTAATATCCCAATAAACAATTTCCTTCACTAGAAAATTAATATAAAATCCACATTAATTCTAAAAATTATGAAAATTGAACCCATCTCTAAAATATCATTTCTGACCTATATTTAAATTTTCCAGGTATTTGGATGTCATCTAATAGGGTTTTCAGATCAAACATAACATAAATACAAATATGAACATACAAATTCACCAACAAACATATATATAACCTCAATCATCAAAACATGGCATATACTTGCAAAATCATTTCGGATCTAGTCTCAAAGCTGAAAACTAAAATAAAATTGGATGTAGTAATTATTCACCTTAGCTTTGAGATTATAGATATGAGATTTGATGTTGATTTAGTTGATTGTTTCCATTTTCTTGAATCCTAGCTTTAATCTTCCTTTTAAGAATGAAAATGATGGCCGGCCTTAGTATTTTTAGTTTGAGTAAAATGAAATGAACATGACTTCTATTTCCTAAGGGTTTAGGGTATAAGCCTTACCTATTTCCCATATTGCCCTTCTCATATCCTAACACATTAACTTAGGTTATTTCATTTTAGTTTGTACACTAACTGTTAGGAAATCAATTCTATGGTTTCAATGATAACAACTATACAATGGAAATCGAATGTACATATAGATCTATATTACAGGTAGTTGATAGAGTAACATCACCAAAGAGACTAAAACAACACTCAAGAGAAGAATCAAAAGACGTCTAATCAGTAGAAGTTGAAAAGAAATGGGACATGCACAAGATAAAGCAACATGCACACTTTCAGACGTCTGAGTGCACTATCCAGACGTCTGAATGATTCCTCTGGTTCACAATCTCAGAAGAAACCAGACGTCTGATCTAGAACTCAGACGTCTGACATACATCCAGACACAAAACAGAAGTAACGACCAGACGTCTGGATTATAAACTCAGACGTCTGAAATGCTACCAGACACAAAAAATATATGAAAACCAGACGTCTGAGGCTACTTTCCAGACGTCTGAAAATGGGCTCGACTGTGTAAATTCAAACACCAACTGTCACATCCGAAGAGACACATCCGCTCCTCTTCACTCCAACTCTTCATCACCAAAAGGAGCAACTATACAACGATTGTTAATGAAGGCAACTACACATAGAGACTCTTCATCACTATAAATAACATCAGGAATTCAAGAGAAGATCTAACCTTACTCACTTACGCTCTTATCTCTTGTACTCTGATTTATTCCTGATCTATAAGCAATCAACTACCTATATTTAACTCTTCCATATATTCAGAACTTCTCATTCAAATATTCTCTAGATAGATATATTGGAAGCACTTGTACTCAATAGTCAACATCCGTGTTATAGAACACATTCTTGACAAAGTAACTCTGCAATTGTAAACCTGTTCCTCCGGGTCAAGTGAGGGTTAGTTGAAAGGAAATTCCGAAGAGGAGCTTCGGGACTGGACGTAGGACGGGAGGTCCGAACCAGTATAAAATATCGGTGTGATTATTTTCATTTACTTTGCTACTATCGTTTATCGAGCTATATTATATAGTTAGTTGTTTATACTTGCATATATCCTATACGATCCACTCATATAGACTTTCAATTGGTATCAGAGCAAGGTTCATTTAAAAGAACAGTAACATGTTTTTTAAATCATTCTAATATGGCAAGTATTTTTCAAGAAGGACAATCCACAGCACGACCCCTACTTTTTAATGGTTCTAATTACTCATATTGGTCAACACGTATGAGAATTTTTATGGAAGGTAATGGTTTAGAAATATGGCCAGCCACTCAAGATAAATATGAAGCACCAACTACTGCTATGAACACGTGGACCGATGCACAAAAAACATCAGCATCAAATAATGCTAAAGCTATGAATGTTCTGTTTTGCTCACTAGACAAAAATGAATTTTCACGTGACATGTTATGTACACCTGCATTTGATATTTGGCGTACCTTACAAATTACACATGAAGGTACAACAAAGGTCAAACAAACTAAAATTTCAATTTTGCAAAATCAATTTTCATCATTTAAAATGAAACAAAATGAAACTATAGTAGACATGTATTCTAGATTTCAAACTATTCAACATGATCTTATGGCATTAGGAGTCAAGTTTACTGATTTTGATTTAGTTTCTCGAATACTCAACTCTTTAACACCTGATTGGGAAAGAAAGGTATTAGCTATTGAAGAAGCTAATGATCCCTCTGCTCTCAAAGTTGAAGAGTTGATAGGAAATTTGATGTCCTATGAAGCTAATTTGCAGGCACGTAAAGAATTAAATTCGGAGAAGAAGAACATAGCATTTCCATCAATAAAGAATGATGACTCAGATTTAGATGAAGATGAGATAGTATTTATTGCCAAAAACTATAATAGATTCAAGAAATTTAGAAAAATGACCAAGTTTCAAAAAGAAGGAAAGACCAACTCAACAAATCTATCTCAAATTAAGTGTTATGAATGTGATCAATACGGCACATGAAAAAGGATTGCCCAAAGCTTAACAATGATAAAAAGAAGAGCAGATCTGAAAAATTCAAAAGGAAGAAAGCTTTCAAAGTAACATGGGATGACACTGATTCTTCATCTTCAAAAAGTGAAAGCGATAGTGACGGAGAGCAAGCTAATGTATGCTTTATGGCACAAAAAGATGAGGTATGTCCGGAACTTAGCTATGTAGAATTACTTGAACTTACCATAGAATTAGATGATAAATTTAGACAAATTAAAAAATTGAACAAAGAATATATAGTAAAAGTAAATAGATTAGAACTTGAAGTAGGAATGTTGAAAGATGAAAAAACTATTTTAGAAGAAGAACTTGAAATATCTCAAGAAAATTTAAGAAATAATGTGATAGAAAGTACTCTAGGAAAAGAAAATGTTGATCTTAAAAATAGTATTGAATTATTGAAAACAAAAAATAGAGAATTAAATGAAAAATTAGATAAAATTACCAATAATGTATCAAAATTCAACAAAGGAAAACAAGATTTGGAAAATCTTATCAAAACATCAAAACCATCAGGTAATAGAAATGGAATAGGATTTAAAAAATGTTCTAAACAAAAGGAAAGTAATGCTAAAAATATTAATTATATAGAAACTAGAAGTTTATCTAAACAAAAGTTGAATACCAAAAATATGAAAATTTGGGTTCCTAAAACAAATAATAATTTGATTAGACAAAAGCATATCAGTAATTACTTAGAAAATGTAGTCTATAATAAAAACTATATTTATAAAGGTACCAAACCATCTTGGGTGTGGCTACCTTCTTCTAACAATTAGGACCCTAATCAAATATATGGGTACCAATTAAAACATTTTTTATCTTGCAGGTACCAAAAATAAAAATTAAGGAGAAATGGATACTAGATAGCGGTTGCTCTAAACATATGACCGGAAACTCAAAAATGTTATCAAATATAACATACATTGATGGTGGAACGGTAACATTTGGAGACAATTCAAAGGGATTTGTCATAGGAATTGGAGAAGTCATCAATTCTGCTATATCTAACTCTCCTATTATTACAAATGTTTTACTAGTAGAAAATTTAAAACACAACTTGTTAAGCATTAGTCAATTATGTGATAAAGGTTTCCAAATAAATTTTTAAAAAGATAGATGTAATATTTTAGATAATAACAAGCAACTCATTTTTGAAGGTTTTAGAAACAAAAATATTTATGTATTAAACATGAATATTAATAAAAATTCAAACTTATGCTTAACTGCCAAACATGATGATCCATGGTTATGGCATAAACGATTTTGTCATATTAATTTTTAGAATATTAATAAATTAGCTAAACATGAGTTAGTAAGAGGGTTACCTAAAATAAGTTACAAAGTAGAAAATTTATGCGACGATTGTCAAATTGGTAAATTAAAGAAAAGCTTGTTTAAATCTAAAAATAATATTTCTACAAAACAACCATTAGAATTATTACATTTAGATTTATTTGGTCCAACACAAATGAGATCTATTAATCATAACAAATATGTTTTCGTAATAGTCGATGATTTTTCAAGATATACATGGACTTTATTTCTAAAACATAAAAGCGATACTTTTGGTATGTTTAAAATATTTGCAAAACAAATTAAAACTCAAATGAATTTGAAAATTAAAAATATTAGAAGTGATCATGGAGGAGAATTCAAAAATGATCTTTTTTCAAATTTTTGCAATAAAAAAAGGGATAACTCATAATTTTTCTTTTCCTCGTACACCACAACAAAATGGTGTCGTAGAAAGAAAAAATCATACATTACAAGAATGTGCACGAACACTATTAAATAGTAGCGGATTACCAAAACACTTTTGGGCCGAAGCTATTGCTACATCCTGTTATGTATTGAATCGAGTAACTATTCGCCCAATGACTAAACAAACTTGTTTTGAAATATTTTTTGGTAAAAAACCTAAAGTATCATACTTTAAAACTTTTGGCTCAAAATGTTTTATATTAAATACAAAAGATAAATTAGGAAAATTTGATCCAAAAGTCGATGAAGGTATCTTTGTTGGGTATTCATATCGTAGCAAGGCATATATAATTTTTAATAAAAAGAATAATACTATAGAAGAGAGTTTACATGTCTCATTCGACGAAAATCCTTTTAAACAACAGACTAATGATGAAGAAGAAATTATTCCACTAATAAATTCAACAAATTCTAGTAATAATGAAGCTAGTATACAAAATAACGATATTTTGTCATCTCCTAGAATTCTTAAGAATCATCCAATAGATAATATTATTGGAGATCTTAATTCAAGGGTTACTAGAAATCAACTCAATCAAATAAGTCATGTAGCTTTTGTATCAAATCTTGAACCAAAAAATTATAAAGAAGCCTCAAATGATAATTTGTGGATAATAGCTATGCAAGAAGAACTACATCAATTTGAACGTAATAACGTATGGGAATTAGTACCGAGACCTGAAAATCAATCGGTAATAGGAACAAAATGGGTATTTAAAAACAAGGCAGATGAAAATGGAATTTTTATTCACCAAGAAAAATATTGTAACGATTTATTACATCGATTTAAAATGGATAAAACTTCAAGCAAACCAACACCAATGAGTACCACTATTCACTTAGAAAAAGATGAAAATGGAAAAGATTTTGATGAAAAGTTATATCGAAGTATGATTGGTTCTTTACTATATTTAACGGTTAGTCGACCATATATTATGATGAGTGTATGTCTTTGTGCTCGATTTCAAGCTAAACCAAAAGAATCTCATCTACGATCTGTTAAGCGCATTTTACGTTATTTATCTAATACTACAGATTATGGTTTGTTCTATCCTAAAGGATCACCTTTTGAACTAGTATCATATAGCGATGCTAATTTTGGTGGTTGTAGAACAGACCGTAAGAGTACTAGTGGAACATGTCATTTTATCGGACAATCTTTAGTTTCGTGGTTTAGTAAAAAGCAAAACTATGTTTCGTTATCTACTTATGAAGCTGCGATTGGCTTGTTTATTTCTTTTTGATAATGCCAAAGGGGGAGAAATATTATTATCATAACACAATAAAACTAAAGCACATATTCAGGGGGAGATTTCTAATCTATATATATAAGTACATTGAATAGTTGTCATCATCAAAAGGGGGGAGATTGTTAGGAAATCAATTCTATGGTTTCAATGATAACAACTATACAATGGAAATCGAATGTACATATAGATCTATATTACAAGTAGTTGATAGAGTAACATCACCAAAGAGACTAAAACAACACTCAAGAGAAGAATCAAAAGACGTCTAATCAGTAGAAGTTGAAAAGAAATGGGACATGCACAAGATAAAGCAACATGCACACTTTCAGACGTCTGAGTGCACTATCCAGACGTCTGAATGATTCCTCTAGTTCACAATCTCAGAAGAAACCAGACGTCTGATCTATAATTCATACGTCTGACATACATCCAGACACAAAACAGAAGTAACGACCAGACGTCTGGATTATAAACTCAGACGTCTGAAATGCTACCAGACACAAAAAATATATGAAAACCAGACGTATGAGGCTACTTTCCAGACGTCTGAAAATGGGCTCGACTATGTAAATTCAAACACCAACTGTCACATCCGAAGAGACACATCCGCTCCTCTTCACTGCAACTCTTCATCACCAAAAGGAGCAACTATACAACGATTGTTAATGAAGGCAACTACACATAGAGACTCTTCATCACTATAAATAGCATCAGGAATTCAAGAGAAGATCTAACCTTACTCACTTACGCTCTTATCTCTTGTACTCTGATTTATTCCTGATCTATAAGCAATCAACTACCTATATTTAACTCTTCAATATATTCAGAACTTCTCATTCAAATATTCTCTAGATAGATATATTGGAAGCACTTGTACTCAATAGTCAACATCCGTGTTATAGAACACATTCTTGACAAAGTAACTCTGCAATTGTAAACCCGTTCTTCCGGGTCAAGTGAGGGTTAATTGAAAGGAAATTCTGAAGATGAGCTTCGGGACTGGACGTAGGACGAGAGGTCCGAACCAGTATAAAATATCGGTGTGATTATTTTCATTTACTTTGCTACTATCGTTTATCGAGCTATATTATATAGTTAGTTGTTTATACTTGCATATATCCTATACGATCCACTCATATAGACTTTCACTAACATGGCAAGGCTACCCTTAGCTAATCAATTATTAACTTATTAATCTCCACGTTATTTTATTTAATTTACCCAATTAATTATTCTTAATAATGTTATAAAAATATGGGGTGTTACATGACACCTGTTTTGGCGAGGTTGTTTGTGAAGAATGTGCTTAAACCGCATGGAATTCCTAGTAGTATTGTTGGTGATAGAGATTCTTTGTTCACTAGTGAGTTCTGGAAGAGTCTACAGGAGATTTTTGGAAACAAGCTCAAGATGGGTACCTCTTATCATCCACAGACCGATGGGCAAACAAAAAGAGTTAACAATGTCTTGGAGGATTTGTTATGAGCTTGTATGTTAGATTTTAGGAGATCATTGGAAGACCATCTACATTTAGTCTAGTTTTTGTATAACAACAGTTATCGGACTAGTATAGGGATGGCACCATTTGAAGCTTTGTATAGAAGGCCATGCAAATCTCCCGTTTATTAGTTAGAGACTGGGGATAGGTTAGTTCTTGGTCCAGATTTAGTGAGAGGAGCTACAGAGAAGATTGAGTTGATTCGAGCTAGAATGAAGGAGGCCCAATCTAGGCAGAAGAGTTATGTAGATAGAAGAAGGAAAGACTTAGAGTTATCTGTTGGAGATCATGTTTTTATTAAGTTTCATCAGTGATGGGTATGATCAAATTTGGAAGATCAGGAAAGTTGGCATCGATATTCTTTGGACCTTTTCCTATTATAAAGAGGATCAGGAAACTCGCATATAGAGTAGAGTTACCAAGTAGTTTGGTAGGAGTCCATGATGTTTTCCATGTTTCTAATCTAAGAAAATGTGTTAGAGACCTGGAGACTATTATAGCACTGACTGTGTTAGAGGATTTTGTAGTAGAGCCGGACTTGACTATAGTGAGAAAGCCGATTCGTATAGTCGCGAGATGAGAAGAGGTTAAGGAATAAGACAGTCGGATTAGTGAAAGTCCAGTGGAGCGACGATGAGAGAGACTGTACTTGGGAGATCGAGAGCAGGACTAGAGACGCTTATCCTGATTTGTTTGATGGTATGTTTTACCTTTTTGATTGATTTGTTGTGTACCTTATAGTAATTTCGAGGACAAACTTCTTTAAGGAGGGGAGTATAATGACCCTAATTTTTAGTAACATTATTTAGGATATATAATTAGTTATATTAAATAAAATAATGGGTTGATTAGGGGATTGAGATTTGATTTTAATTATGGGTAGTCATGCCATATACAAATGAACCAATGAATTAAAATGTTAAGGGAAATAGATAAAGAGCAAAACAGGAAGAAGGATATTCTTACACCCTAAACCCTTGGCCGTGTATTCCATAAGTTCATTTCGTTACCTAAAAATTAAAAGTAGAGGTCGGCCACCATTTTTAAAGAACTAGAGGAAGAAAGCTAAAGGAAGGAGCTAAATCAAAATCAAACTCACTCAAATCTCAAATTCTAAATCTCAAAGCTAAGGTGAATAATGACTACGTCTCATTTTCCTAAATGTTTTTCAGTTTTAAGATTAATCCGAACTTATTTGCAATGTTATGCCATGATTTTGAAGGATTAAATGTTTATATATGCTTGTTGTTAATTTATTCTTTTTTGTATAGATTCTATGATATGTTTTGATATGAAAACCCCATTAAATGACATCCAAATTCCTTGTGAATTGAGATTTAGAGCAGAAATTATATTTTAGAGATGGGTTTGAATTTTCATAATTTTCTGAATTAATGTATATTTCATATTTATTTTCTAGTGAAAGTAATGATTATTTGGGTTTTAAATTATTTACGGTTAAATAATTATTATTTTGGGTTTGAAACTAATATATGTTAGAAAACATATTAAAAGTGATTTTCTGAAATTTTTGTAGAATTTTCCTAAGTGTTTTTATAGATATATAAAATTATTTATGGTATGGGACTTAAATGTTTTATATATTTATACAAGGAGAAGGAGAATTTTAATAAAATAAATTGTTTATTTCTGAAATCTTGGCAGCACTTTTAGAAAAGAAAAATATCGACTAATGAGAATTTGATAAACATAGCTGGTTAGTTGAAAAGTATTCCTCTTTTAAGGTAAAAACATTTTTTAAATGCTTTTAGCATGTTTCCATCTTTTGGCATAGGGGGTTCCAACCTAGATGTTCCTTCACCATCAGTATCGAAACCAACGCGCATGGTATCAATACACTTGGTACGTAGCAAATTGGACAAAGGCGAAAGTAACTGGGTCGAAACGTTTGGTTCAGGTAGAGTCGAAGCATGTCTTTGGTTTTAAATGAAATAACGTCTGCTTTGCTTTTGAATGAAGTGCTTTCGACTTGGTTGGCTTGCGACCAGGTCATATAGTTTAAAGGAAAGGTTTCAAATGCGTTGCACCTTTTGTTTTAAGTAACTGCTTTCGCAGGGGTCGAAACCCCTAGCTGCCGCTTTTCTTACCTTTCGAAGTCAACGGTTTCGGAAGGCATACTTGCTTTTAAAACTTGGCCACTTCTCTAATGCTTTCGGAAGGTACGATTTCGACACCGTCACTTCTTTACTTAGGAATAGCTTTTGAAAGGAATGCTTTCAACTTAAATGGTTTTAATGGCCCTTTTGATCTGTTGAAGTATAACCCAAATGGTTTCGAAGAAGATGATTTTAATTGGTTTCGAAAGGTGTTTTCCACATGATTTAAATTGATCCCAAAGGCTTTCGAAAGGTTGTTGTTTATAAAAATTTTGATACTTTTGAAAGTTTTAAAGAATGGTTTCGATGGGGTGGTTCCCCAATGGTTTCGAAAGGTTTATAAGGAAGGTTTCCAATGGTTTCGAAAGGTCTAAAAGGAAAGGTTTTCCACATGATTTAAATCGAACCCAAAGGCCTTCGAAAGGTTGTTGTTTATAAAGGTTTTGATATTTTCAAAAGGCTTTAAAGAATGGTTTCGGAGGGGTGGTTCCCCAATGGTTTCGAATGGTTTATAAGGAAGGTTTCCAATGGTTTTGAAAGGTCTAAAAGGAAAGGTTTTCCAATGTTTTCGAAAGGCAAACTTGAAGGTTTTAAAAGGAAGATGCCTATGGTTTAAAGCTTTCGAAGGGAAGGTTTTTCAAGGTTTCGAAAGTTTTCTTAGAATGGTTTTGAAAGGAATGTTTTGGCCTTTCGGCCTAGGTTAAATAAAGGGTTTTACTTATTTTCGAAAGGGTTACTTTCAATGGTTTCGAAAGGGATACTTGCAATAGATTCGAAAAGGGTACTTTCAAAGGTTTAAATGTTTTCATTAACAAATATTTGAGTTAAGTATATATAATATGGCTAGATGTTTTGAGTAAAGCATAGAGTATATATATTTTCCTTGTTTAAGTTTGATTTAAAGGTTTCAAATCAGTTTGAAAAGGTTTTCAGGGAAAATTTAAGGGAAGGTTTCCCTAAGTAAAATGACTCAGATATCAGAATACTAGATGGCACTGTTATAGGGTCGAACCCTATACATTGGCTATTAGCCCCAGCTAATTTAGTCCAAAATTTCAGTGTGTAGGGCTTTGTCACAGGTAAGACTAAAATGATAATTACAAACTAAAGGGAATATATGTTTGTATACACATATGTTATTGGTGAGCCTGCAAAACCATTATGATCAGGTACCCCTGGGAGAAGTTAAGTTAAGGACAGACCACCTAGAAGAGGAGTATTTAACAGATAATTAAGGAAAGATCGTCTAGAAGATGAGTTTCTAACAGATGTTAGATTATTTTGTTTATATTGTCTGTTAGACTCGAGTAAGCCAAAGGTTAGTAGTTAACCAAACACAACTATAATGTTCGAATAGATAGTTCCTTTATTACCTGGTATGTATGTCTACATAATAATGCTTTACAGTTTTAACAAGTATTGGTTGTAGGAAAAGATTTGCAAAACATATGTTTTAAAAGGATGTTTGTGAGGGAAAACCCGTTCCGCTAAGCGGCGTTGTCTCACTTAACATTAAATAACCGAGATGTATTGTATTATTCACACCAGGTTTTATGTCTGACTCAAAGTTTATGTTTTCCCTTAAACTCTCAGGTGCTCAAACTTGATTTGAGTAGGCTGAGGTTGAGGCTTACAGGTTTTAGTAGAATGACGAATAAAACTACCCAAGACGAGCAGGAGGCTGACGGATAGCTATTTTAGAGTTGTAGTTTTATTTTGTTTATTTCGTTGTGTTGTATTATGACAGTTATGGAAATAGTACCTTGGTCAACCAAGGGGCATCATCATATGTCGCTCTTGGCGTATTTGTATAATAATTATATTTGATCTTTACCTTGGAAACGTTGTGGGATTGTGTAATCTGGATATGAAGCAAGTGTTTTGAAATGTAATGAAAATATTTGTTTTGAAACTTGTTATTTTGTTTCATATTCAAGTGCTTCTAATATTATGGATAACATTAGCATAGCCGTATTTAGTCACCGGAAGTTAATACTATAGATGACTACGACATCTGTAGCGCTTAGATTTGGGCCTCTGGATAGGGATATTAAACACGTCCTCCATTTCCCATTGAATTTTTTGACAGGGACTAGATTTGATACCCATTCAGGGTATAGGGCATTGCAAATGAAGCCTTTGTCTTTCTGCTTGTCCACTTCCTCTTTCAACGTAGTGGATTGCTCTAGACCCAGGCTTCATCGCTTCTGCTTAATATGAACACATTCGGTGTTCACATTTAGTGCATGGCACATTATCTCTAAGGATATTCCAGACATGCTAGAATGCATCTAGGCAAACAAATCCAGGTTCGCCTAGAGAAAACCTATCAATTATTTAATTATCCTAATGCTAAGTTGGGATCCGATCTTCAAGTCCTGAGTAAGATCATCCTAACTAATCAGGATGTTGATCGTCAACTTGATATGAGCTGCCCTCTTTTGGCTCTTACCTTGGAACCATAGCTCTATGGAAATATGCTATGTTAAACGAGCCAGAGTTCAAGAAGTGTTTGCTATATTTCCAATGATTTGACGCAAAGAGTCTTCTCTACGTCTTTTCCCTTTTCACATCCCTTTGCTTCTATTAGCTCCGCAATATGACACTCATGTCTAAAGCTCTACTCTCCTTGAATGACTCCAACTCAATTTTCTATAAGGAATTTCATCGTTAAGCACCATGAGGCAAGGGTCACTCGAAAGCTAGCTTGGGCCTGTCAACCCAAGAAAGCGTATAGGAAGAAGAAATTTACATCACCACGAAGGTCATAACCTGCACTCTTTTGTGGTCATCTTAACCCAGAACCATCGGTAAATACACACAACCCACAGGCTCTATCGCCTCTTTGGTAAGTCCTTGAACTCGGGATTCACATGGCTTTGAATCTTAGCCAACCATCAGCATATGATCATAAGCTTTTTAATCAGAAAGTTCACCAAACTACCACAATCAACTAACATCTACCTCATAGTCGTCAGCCTAATCGTGGCCGATATCACCAAGGAATCCAGCATAGGCGCTTCAACCGTGTCAATATCCTTTTTCTTATACATAATATCATCTATCATTGCCATAAGCTACATTGTTTAAGCTCGACTTTGATAGTAAAACAACTTTCATGAACATCGTACTTCAAAGAACTTGCATACCTCTCCATTTCATTCCAACTCTTTGCAGCAGGATGAGTTCCGCTAATAATTGTATTTATAACCAATCTTTTTCCAAGCTACCTAGGCTCATTATCACTAGGCCTAGCTTGGACCCTTTGAAGCGACTACCCTTGGGGATGAGCACTTCCTTTCTTGCTATCCTATGGGGATTTGGCATACTGTTGCAGCTTCTTTTTTCTAATAAAATTCTCAATCATATCATGCAAATGCTTACAATGTTATAATCATGGTTTTTATGAAAATAGAAGTATTTCCTAGATCTATTCTCTTTCACCATTGACTCACTCGAAGGCTACATTTTGTACCACTCCTTAACCCTATATGACATGGTATATATTTTCAACTATATTATTCGGCAGTGCATAGTCTTCATATTTCAGAAATCTAAGATGCTTTTAGGGTTCGACTTTTATCTCCACTCCCTCAGTTGTCTCTTTCTCATGCATTGCCTTTATTCTCTATATTAATATCGACTAGCAAAGCTCTCCCCGGCTTGCTTTACTACAACATCACTTTGAATCACTTCGCTTGACTATCTTTTTCAAACTTTTCCAACTGAGGAATTTGCCTCTTCCAAGCACAAGAACTACATCACCTTCCTATAAAACTCATTCATAATCGATGGGGTTTTCATCTTTTACCATCTCCCAAAATCAATGTGTAGATGCACACTCCAATCAAAGCCATCGGCACGATATCCTCCTTTGCATTGCTCACTTCCATCATCGCTATAATGACCCTGCTCAAAAGTTATTTCAACATCTCCCGATGGTCTGGAAAAGTTTCAATAGCGACACCACATCTTTTAGGCAAGTAGGGTGCAACAAATTTCCTTTCCCACTAATCGAATGATGATATAAATTTCAGTAGAAGCATAATGAAACATATTGTAACCACTCCTTTAAGAAAAATGGGAAAACATCGAAACCTAATGGCATCTGTCGATGTAGACGCGTCCATGATCCGTTCACATATCAATAAGTGTTACCTTGAATCTATTATTCTATTATAGGATTGAAAGTGCTGCCATGGACATAATATGGAATATAATCTAAGTTAACTACTAGAGCGGAATATGAATATAAAAAGTAGATAGTAAAGTAAATGACACCAGGAATTTTTATACTGGTTCGAACTCCCGTTCTACATCCAGTCCCAAACTCCTTCTTGAATTTAACTATCAACCCTCTCTTAACCTGAAGGAACAGGTATTACGCCGCTTGAGCCACTGAACAGGACTTCTACCGCCTAGACAACCGAATAAGACTTCTACCGCAGGAGCAACCTAACAGGACTTCTACAATATAGAAATTTTTCTTGACTAAATGTGCTCTGTAGATAGCATGGATGAGTCTTTAGAGTACACCCTTCCTATAATCTTCCCTTTTGTGATATATAGTGTAGTACATGAAGATTAGAAGTAATTAGAATCACAAATAGATCTGTGCTTGAATATGCAAGTGATTTGAAAGCATTTATGAAAGCAAATGGTAGAAATTAGTTAGCAAGAATATAGAATAGAATCATAGAATGATGTTGTACTTTGCAATCTAAAATCATGTATTTATAGAGTTAAAAAGTTATAACTATTTGTGAAAAGATTCGGCCAGAGATACGAAAACAACTGTTGAATTAGCAGATGTTTCTATTCATTGAAAAGTGGTGGCCATTTAGAAAAATAGTCGTTATGAATATTCAGTCGACTGAAGATATAGATTAAGTCTACTGAACATTCAAAAATATTTCAAATTTTAAAATTATTTTGAAAATACACTTGATTCAGTCGACTTAACCAGGGTGTTAATTCGAATGAATGTTCAATCTTATTTTGTGCATGTATGAACGTTTCAGTCGACTGGCGATCCTAGTTTAGTCGACTAAAACTATCACGTTCTGCCTGTTTAACTTAGTTTTGAAAGCAAGATGTTTTATAAATTTATATAATCAAAACTTAAGTTGTGTAAATTAATTTGAACAAGATTTAAAAACATGTATGCATGCATATACCACTGACGAGAGATTTTAACAAATGGTAACTACTAACTAGACTATAGACAAACCAATTATAAATATTGAAACTTTTCTTTGAAATCTTTGGCCGTTGATCTATTGTCGAGTAGAATAGTATCTTCTCCTGTAATTTTGGTTAGTTCATATAATATATACTTATATAGTTGTCACAATCAAAACATCAAAATATTAGGTTCTAACATTCTCCCCCTTTTTGAAGATGACAACTATGTAAGTTCAAAAGATTATAAAACTTATAAAAAGCAATAAAACTCCCCCTGAATCAATGAACTACTTGCTTATCTTCATATTTCTCCCCCTTTGTCATCGACAAAAAGGAATGCTAGATGCATAACCATTAGAGTGCAATTTAATATGAATATTGTTATTCAATGAAAGCATTGAAAATAAGTAAAACATAGATGTTGTAGACAATAATCGACAGTGAAATAACATTGAATCATAAAGTAAGCAATATAAACATTAGCTAAAACAAACAAAAGCATATATAAGAGTAATAAAATATAGACTACACTTTCTCACTTTGAGACTCTTCTTCTTCCTCTTCTTCCTCCTCGGATGTTGTCCATGAGAAAGGAGCGAGAGGATTCTCGGCTACACTAGTGGGAGTGCACGAGATCTTTTCCCAAATCTTATTCAAGAGGCCCTTGATTAAGTTGAGCTTCTTGTTGGATTTGGCGATGGTCTTTTCAGCGTTGAACAAACGTTAATTAAGCTTGCTTTGATTCCGCGAGAGAGTGATAAGACCTTCCTTGGGAGGAAAATCACCACGGAGTTCTACGATATCGTCGCCTTCTTCTTCTTCCTCAACTTGGTGGGAAGGTTGGGAGAAGGAGGAGCCAATGTGCAGCATGCGGGGTTGCAGATCCCTTGAGCTTTATTAGCCGCCCATTGTTGGAAGCTAATTATTTCCTGAGGCAGTGGGCATTTTGACCAGCCCATAAGACTTAGCGTCTTAGAATTAAGCTCTCCGACGATTATGAAGTCGGCATTCGAGATTGTGACGCCGAAATTCTGGAGAATCCGCATGATGTATGCACCATAGAAGATCGTCCTGAAGCTCCTATTGTGATTGACGGTGAGGAACTCATCAAGAATGACCTTGGCTTAATTGATATGTTGAGAGGAGTAGATGGCATAGAGCGGTTGGAAGTTGCGCTTGTAAACTTTCTCGTAGCTTCCAGTACGAGGTTGGATGGAGCAGATAAGAGCACAATGTAGGATGCTCGCCTTTGGTCGTAAGGTGACGGACTTGAGCACGGTCATATCATCGAAAAGGAACCGATGAGAGACCTTATCCTGATTATCCATATCGACTTCTACATCATTGATGTCGAGGCCTTCATATGGACAACGAAGAATATATCCAAGACGTTCGAATGGAAGGTAAATCGGAATGTCGCATACTATAGTCCATATGCAATCGTCTTTATTCCTCAGATTTTGGTGATCCAAGTTCATATTTGCAAAGGAAAGCTTAGTAAGAAGAGGGTAGATCATGATGTTGTTAGCATCAAAACCTAGAAAGTTCTTGAGACCACCTGCCTCCGCCGTCTCTCGAATCCCATAAGCGTTGAAATCCGGGTAGTTGACAAAGGAGCCATCGAATATTCGAGAGCTATGCATTGATTTAAAGAGGGCAACGATAGTTTCTTTGTGTAGCAAAGACCTTATTTGACTTTCTGATGGTCCGGCAGTTGATTGACGTGGTTGTTTAGTTCTTGGAGCCATTGAGATTGATTGGAATTTGAAGTAAGGGATTTGATTTGAAAATTTTGGGGACTAGGATTTCTTTCTAAAGTGAGGTAGGATTTATGTGAGAAAGAGATATATTTATAGGGTAGGTGGAAACATGTGTTGGAATTTGTGCAAAAAGCTTTTTTAATAAACCTGAAAATAAGAATCCAGTCAACTGAATTGAACGTAGCAGTCGACTGAAAACTACAGGGTTTGATCCCGAAGTATTTTGCCTAGAATTTGCCTATTTCAGTCGACTTAAATTGTTGGACCAGTCGATTGAAATCTGGAAAAAATTTAGGAACTATGAATTTTCAGTCGACTGAAATTATAATTCAGTCGACTAAAATACTCAAAAATTTATCCCACGTGTGATAGCCTGGAAATGACTGAATTCAGTCGACTAAAATTATAAAGGCAGTCGACTAGCTTGTGTATTATAAAAAATTGAAGTTTGAAGTTTTGGTCGACCGAATTTTTATGGCCAGTCGACTGAAACTGTGTCTGGAAGCCTATTTAGCCTATGAAGTAAAGAGTTTTGCAATAAAAATTATTTTACATATAAAACTTTGATAATATTTAAGTTTTATTATATATAAAAACATTATAAAACATTTAAACATAAAAACATACAATACTTAGACAAGAATTAATATACATAGGAATCTAAATTTTTGAAGAATGAGAGTCGTCGGAGGGTGGTTCAATCTTCATGATTTCCTGTAATGGTTGAATTGGTGACTAACCATTACCGCGTTCCCAGGAGTTTTGTGACACCCGAGGACGTTGTGGACTAGGTTCCCAATGATTTTGTGGAGCTTGAGAATGGATAGGCGAAGGTTGATGTGCAGTCTCCTTCGATGAAGACCCGTAGAACTTTAACTCGACCTGCTCCAAAAAACTTAAATGCTTAGCATCTACTTTCTGTTGGTAGCAGAGTTCACACTGCAGTTCCAGAGTCTCTCCCTGGTAGTGATGAATATCGTTGATTTTCTCTTTTGTTGATGGAGAACCAAAACGTAGAGTATGTTTAGTTATTTTTCCTTGTGGAGTATATCCCGTACGATGAGTCAGTGATGGTGTGATTTTTATATTAATATAAACCGGGGTAGGAATGTTGGAGTGGTTTGACGATGTTGAGGAAGGTGTGTTAAAGCTGATAGAAGATTGATTTGAATCATTTTGTGAAGCCATGTTGATATTTGTGAGAATAGAAAAAAAAGAACTTTAAGCTTAGAAACTTTTTAGAGATGATGAATAAAACTCTTTATATATAAGTAATGAGGCTAAATTAAGGTAAACAAAGCTGAGATTCAAAAGATTTGATCAATTATAGCCAGAAAACTTCTTGAGGTAGGAAATGAATAGGAAATAATAACCATTCATGAGATGTGATGAAGATAGTGTGAAGTGTAGCAAGTAATACATTAGCAAAATGGAAAAACATGAAACTCCCTTACTGGTGACCCATGTTCGAGTGCCAACAACAACAATTTTGTTAAAATTTTTAATTTTCTTAAAAATTAAAAAAAAATTATAAATCATGTAAAGATATAATACCTAATTCTCGACGTAATTTTATTAAAATATTTTTATTTAAAGGTTTTGTAAATATGTCAGCTATCTTATTTTCTGAAGAAACAAATTCTTGTGAAATAGTTCCTTTTTCTATATTATCTCTGAGAAAATGATGTCTTATATCTATATGCGTAGTTCTAGAATGATTTATTGGATTTTTTGATAAATTTATTGCACTTGTATTATCACAATAAATTGTTGAATTTGAAATATTAACTCCAAAATCTTGTAGTGTTTGCTGCGTGTAGATTACTTGAGCACATGCCAAAGCAGCAGAGATATATTCTACTTGACACGTCGAAAGTGAAACACAATTTTGTTTCTTACTAAACCAGGATACTAAAGATTGTCCAATGAAGTGACAAGTTCCACTAGTGCTCTTTTGATCCGTTCGACATCCTCCAAAATCAGCATCACTATAGGATACTAACTCCAAAGGACATTCTTTTGCATAAAAGAGACCATAGTCTTTAGTTTTGCATAAGTATCACAAAATTAGCTTCACTGCCTGCAAATGTGATTCTTTGGGATTTACTTGAAATCATGTACATTAAAATATGAAAGTTCTCCTATGTGAGGCATTTCAAATTCTCTTGTCATAATTTCTGAAATTCTTGACATAATATTTCGTTTGTAGAACCAAAAATAATGTTATCTGCATAAATTTGAATTATTAAATACCATTTCTATATTGTTTTATAAAAAGAGTTTGATCTACTTTACCAATATTAAAACCAGAATTAATTAAATAACTTTTAAGACAATCATACCAAGCACGAGGTGCCTGTTTTAAACCGTATAAAGCCTTTTTTAATTTGTAAATATGATCTGGATATTTTTCATGTGTGAATAAAGGAGGTTGTTCTACATATACATAAACCATTTAAGAAAGCATTTCTTACATCCATTTATAAAGTTTAAAATTATTAAAATAAGCACATGCTAATAAAATACGTATAGCTTCTAGACGAGCTACGGGTGCAAATGTTTCATCATAGTCTATTCCTTCTTCTTGATTATAACCTTGAGCAATAAGTCTAGTTTTATTTCTAATAATATTTCCTTGCTCATCAGCTTTATTTTATAAACCCATTTTGTACCAATAACAGCTTGGTTACTTGGTCTAGGAACCAAGTCCCAAACATCATTACATTTAAATTGATTTATTTCTTCTTGCATCGTTATTATTCAGTAATCATCAGTTGAAGCTTCTTTAGGATTTTTAGGTTTAATATTTGAAATAAAAGCTACGTGACCCATTTAATTTAATTAATTCGAGTTCTTACGTTTGTGTGAATTTCTCCAATTATATTTTCAGTAGGATGATTTCTTAAAAGTCTTAGAGGGATCTTATATCATTATTATTTTGAAAATTGTTTTTTGTATTTTTTTAGAATTATCAGATCATCATCTGAGTCATTAGATTTAGAAATAGTTTCTTTATTTTCTATTTTATGATTATTTTTGAAATTTTCATCGAATGACACATGAAGTGTTTCTTCGATTATTTTAGTTCTTTTATTATAAATTCTATAAGCTTTGCTTCGTTACGAATAACCAATGAAAATTCCTTCATCAGACTTTGGATCGAATTTGCCAAGCTTATCTTTTTTATTTAATATAAAACATTTTGATCCAAAAACTTTAAAATAAGAAATATTCGGTTTTCTTCGGTTAAAAAGCTCATAAGGAGTATGTTTAGTTAATGTTCTTATGCAAACTATATTTAAAACATTACAAGCAGTTGCTGCGGCTTTTGCCTAAAAATGTTTTGGTAGAGTACTTCCATTTAATAAATTCTAGCACATTCTTGAAGAGTTCAATTTTTCCTTTCTACAACTCCATTTTTTTGCGGAGTTCTAGGAAATGAAAAATTGTGAACAATTCCTTTCTTATTACAGTAATTTTCAAAAGGTTCATTTTCGAATTCTCCACCATGATCACTTCGAATATTTTTATTTTTAAAATTTTTACTATTTTGAATTCTTTTAGCAAATATTTTAAAATTTTCAAAAGTATCACTTTTATTTTTCAAAAATATTGTTCGTGTCTATCTTGAAAAATCATCTACTATTACAAAAACATATCTATTATGATTTATAGATTGAGTTTGAGTTGATCCAAAAAGATCCAAATGTAATAACTCAAGTGGTTGTAAAGTAGAAGTCATTTTCTTTGATTTAAAAGAAGATTTAGTTAATTTTCGTAACTGACAAGCATCACAAATATTTTTAACTTTAAAGTTCATCTTTGGTAATCCTCTAACTAAATTATTCTTAGATAATTTGTTAATAGCTTTAAAACTCATGTGAAAAAATCTTTTGTGCCATAACCAAGGATCATTATCTTCGACTAGTAGACAAATATTTATGCTATAATTGACTTTCATATTTAATATGTAAATATTTCTTTCTCTTATTCCTTCAAAAATAAGGTTATTTTTTTGATCAAAAATATTGCATTTATTTTCAGAAAAGGTTATATTAAAACCTTTATCACCTAGCTGACTTATAATATGTAAATTATGTTTTAAATTTTTAACTAATAAAACATTTGTAATAAGAGGTAAATTAGATGTACCATCATTGCTAACATCGCCTTTGCCGATGATATATCCTTTAGAGTTATCTCTAAATGTGACAAATCCTCCATCCAAGTAGATAATATTAGTCAGCATATTTTTGTTTCTTGTCATATGCTTTGAGCAACCACTATCTGGTATCCACTTTCCTCTTTTCTTAGTCGGTACATCGTTAGTTGAAACCATAAAGCAGACATTGGCTTGTTCAGAATCACTGTCAGATGATGATGACGACTCTGAATCATCCCATGTTACTGAGAATGCCTGCTTCTTCTTGTATTTTTCCTTTTTATTTTTGAATCTATCTCTCTTTCTATCAGGACAATCTTTCTTCATATGCCCCTTTTTATGACATTCGTAGCATTCAAGATTTGAGACTAGCAATTTGCTAGTGTTGTCTTTTCTATTGTTTCCAAATTTCTTATTCTTTCTGAATTTTAAAATTTGTTGAAATTCTTTGCGATCAATTCCATCTCATCTAAATCTGAATCTGAGTCCTCTTGTTCATCTTTGAATGTGATATTTCATTTATCTTGTGCTTGGTCTCCCTTAGCCAGTAAATTTACTTCATATGACATCAAATTTCCAATTAGCTCTTCAGGTTTGATGGTAGAAATGTCATTAACTTCTTCAATGGCCAAGAAATTACGTTCCCATTCATCCGTTAAAGAGTTTAAAATTTTAGAAACAATATCAAAATCTAAATTTTTTTCTCCTAATGCCAATAGTGAATGATGTATGTCTTGAAGTCTAGAATACATGTCATTTATGGTTTCATCTGGTCTCATTTAGAAATTTTGGAACTGATTTTTAAGCATAGAAACCAATTTTGTTAGTTCCTTCATGTGTGACTTTAAGAGTTCTCCAGATTTCATAAGCAGTTGTACACATGCTAACTCTATTGAATTCATTTTTGTCTAATGCACAGAATAACATATTCATAGCTTTTGCATTTGATGTAGCATTAGTCTTTTGTGTATTTGACCATTCAGCAAATGGTGTAGTGGGTATAGTGTAATCATTTTGAGTAATATTCCAAGTATCATATCCATTTTCTTGCATAAAAATTCTCATTCTAGTTGATCAGTAATTATAGTTCAAACCATTAAATAGCGGTGGTCATGCAGTGGATTGACCTTCAACAAAACTTGTGTTAGTGTTATTTTCCATATTAACAGTGTATCAAATAACTGTTTTACGGTTATAAGATGGCCTTGCTCTGATACCAAATGAAAGTGCTAGTATGGATCGTAATATGGAATATAATCTAAGTTAACTACTAGAGCGAAATATGAATATAAAAAGTAAATAGTAAAGTAAATGATATGTAACAACTCAAAATTTAAGCTACAATAATTAATTAACAAATTAATTAAATAATAAAACAACTCTATGAAATTTTTAGAATCGAGCCACGGAAGTTGAACCATTGGGTCCGTGGTGATTTTTTGATCAATTTCCATATATAACTTGTTGAAATCCAAGTCGGTATGGAGAAGTTATGAGAGAAATAAGAAATCATAATTTAATAAACTAAATCGAAAAGAAAAAAATATAAATGGGCATAGGTCGACCCATGCTTAGGTCAGGTCGACTTATGGGTCGACCCCCAATAAACAAGGGTCGACCCGCCTTTGTTAATGGATGAAGAATCGTCCAAGTATGAGCGAACACGTTATAATTCGATTTTTGGTTAATCCTATGCGTTCGTAGCAGCATCCGATGGTTCCTAGTGAGCCTATGACGTGGTTGCACCAGATTTAATCTTCAAATCCGACAGCCTAAAATCTCTAAGTCACACTATAAATAGAACCCTAGACCTAGCTATTTTTCTCATTCAGATCTCCCGATTGGGTTCATTGCCTGAGGCAGAACCCTAAATAGAAACAATTTCTAGGGAGGAAATCTTTTTGATAAAAATATTCCACGCCCTAGGAGTAGATCCAGGAAGGCCAAGGACTAGAGCTAAGGGCCATGGGTGAGTGTTTTGTAATTATTTTAGATTTGTAAGCAATTTAAAATAATAGGGTTCTCAATAGTTGTAGTTTTTCTACAATTTTGAGACAGTTTTTATGTAAGTTTATTTACAGTCGGTTTTTAAGTAAATTTTAGAATTTCTTTTCAGTTTATTATAGTTATTTACATCTGTTTTAAGTTGGAATTTAGCCTGTAAATGTTAGTTTCTTTTTATAAAGATTCAATCCCTTTTTATGCGAATAGAATATTAAAAAGAGAAGAATTTGCTAATATGGATTAAAATAGAAAAACATTAAATTTACAAAAATCAGATGTAAAATAAGAAAAACTGAAATAAAATAGAGATAGACTGAAATAGGCAAATTTAAGATATTTGCAAGCATGATTATAACAAGTGGTTATAACTAAAAGAGAAAATAGAAGAGGATTATTTTAAAACTTAGATCTTGGATTAAGTTAATAAGCAAATATAGCAAAAATAACAGAAAGGCTTATTTTAAAACTAAGATTAAGTTAATATGCAAATAGAAGTAGGGTCCGTACCGGCAGCATTCCCTTTCAGGTCTAGGACTGATGGTTTCACAACAGATAGGTGAGGCTGGGACACGCTTATGCTGATTAGGGTAAATACGTGGCCAATAGATAGAGGCTCAAATCTGGGGATTTGGGCAAGGGGCGCAAAACTAGAAGATTGTTTGTTATGACCAGTATTGGCAGCATTCCCTTTCAGATCTAGGACTGATGGTCTCATAACAGTTAGGGGAGGCTGGGCATCATTCCCTTTCAGGTCTACGACTGATGGTCTCACAACAGTTAGGTGAGATTGGGCACGCTTATGCTTATTAGGGTAAATAAGAGTCAAATAGGGGGCGACGGTTAGTGTGTGCCGGCGATGACCGAGCGTGCGACATCGATTAGGGTAAATAATTCGCTAGTGCGTCCTAAGTGCTAAAGATGTGTCTTTTGTTGTGACTAACAGGATTGGTTCACAGTGGCACAACAGATATAGAATAGGCCGATCAATGGGTAGAATGAGGATTTCAGCCTAATCAAGTTAGCAGTTGAGATAGGATTAGGGTTTTCACCCTAATCACAGCAGTTTAAGACAAGTGCAAACAATCAAATCAAACAATCTTAGCAAACAGTCAAATAGAATCAGAAACAGTATTTCACCCCAGTTTTATCTTTTCTGTATTTTCCTTTCATGCTAGAACTATTGCTTAGTCTATTATCTTTATCTTGCTTAGAAATGCTAGTAATTGCTTTCACTCACCAGATTTATTGTCTGACCCACTCCTCTATTTCCCCCTTTTCCCCCAATAGGCTGGTAGAGTTGAGTTGATTCAGGTTGCTTGGAGATTCATTTCCAGAGCTTTCTTGTTTCATATGTATTCTTCTGCTTTTCATCTTCTTCGTTTTGCTTAAGATGGATTTGGCACTTGTGAGAGGGATTATGATTATTATTATTATTACTTTTGCACTCTGATTATGTAAGACTAAGATGTATTTTTCATGAGACATGAATTTGAGCTATTTTGAGACATGTCATGTTTTTATGATTTATTTCGAAATGAAGTTTAATTTTGAATGACAAGTTATTATTTAAACGTGTCCACTGTTTTTACTTATTTATCTTGTGAATCATAGTCTCTATGATGTTTTAGCTATACGTATAACGCACCATAGCCTTTGGTGTGCCCTTCTTAGGTATACTAAGGGGTGTGGGGTGTTTCATTTGGTATTAGAGCCTAAGGTTATAGGATTCCTAAAAACTTGTTTTAAAAGTAAAGTATTTTTCAATGGTAACTTATTTTCAAACTATTTTTCAGAAAGGAACTCTTAGAAATAGTTTTCAAGTATAAGAGAGTTTTTATAAAAATCCCCTATAAAAGTCCAGTTCAACCTTCTTTTGATTCTTTCAAGCCTAAATTTTCTTTTCTTTGCATAGAATGGCGGATGCCCTAAATCTTCCAGAAGGTGTCCAAGTCCCTGCCTGGTTCTGTAGATACCACTAAGCTACAGCACCAAAGGTGCAAGGGCAAGTGCCCAATGCAGCACCGATGGGTGGAGGTCCTGTTAATCCACCTGCAGCAGCCAATTTTTCTAAGCTATGGAAGGACTTCGCTAGTCTAGGAGGCAAGACGTTTTCTAGCATGGAAGATTTCATAGAGGCACAAGCTTGGTTGAGGAATACAGAGTGGATATTTGAGCTGTTAGGATTGGAGGACCAGCAGAGAGTTCAGCTTGCATCTTGGCAGCTGAAGGGAGAGGCTTCTTACTGGTGCGAGATTGTAGAAATGGAGGGTAGAGACATTGGTTGGTTTGGATTTCGGGAAAGGTTTGAGAGAAAGTTCTTGTCGCAAGCCGAGGAAAGCATGCAACTGGAGAAGTTCTGTAACGACCCGCCATTTTGGACCATTCGCGTCCATTATAAGTGAATAGGTAGACACTCATGCCGGAGTTGAATTGCTCAAAATACCGCGTTGTTAATTTAAATTGGCAAAACTGAACATATACAGTAAATGAATAATCACAGATCACAGACACAGAGTAATAAGTGCAGCGGAAATAAAAGAGATAGTAGTTCATGAAGCTACTATATGAATATATAAAATACATCAGAGTTTACAACAGAAGAGTAATACGATACATCAGATACAAATCAGAATACATCACTGGAATCATCGAATACTGAAAGCAGAATAGATGGCTGGATCTTCAAGCAAAGCTCCAACTCCAATGGTGAGTCTCGAATACTGGATCACTCAGTCTGACCCGAGCGTAAAGCAAAAACACAAGACACTCGAGTCAGGATTAACATTCTTTTATTAATAAATCCAACTCAAGTGAAATAGCAATTGAAATACAAGTAACTCAAAGGATGTTTGGAATAACCATCCTTTAAGGATCCGTTAAACTATCTACTATGTAGTAATGTACGCTAAGTAGATAATGTCTATCAGTAATATAAAAAGATATCAAAATAGCGTTAAGTCATGGCCCATTCCACCCTTAACACATTTTTATTCCCAAAAGCATATACAAGACCGTAGTTTCCCCAAAACCGGAAGTCACCAGAGGGCAATCCATATACTAAAGGTACAAAACAAAATCGTAGTTGTCGCGAATAGGATAATCAGTATGACAAGGTACATGAGGCGATACCAACTAGGATACTAGTAGTTGCCTGATCCGGACTGATGTTGGGCATAGCAGCTACTACCCCAACACCGCGAAACAACACTCCCATAATCGAGGGGTGCACCCAAATCGAATCACAAAAGTAATAGATATGGTATCGAAGAAGTGTGTCCGCTAGAGATGGCGATCCTCAATGGCCCGGCGCGGCTCCTGTTTTAGTCATGTCAAGGGTCATCCAAAATCGTTCTCTTTCTTCAGTCAACGCGTTCATCAAAACCATCCACTTCGTTCTGGATCAACACTCCGCGTATAGTTATTAAAGTGGTTTCGGTTCAGATAGAGAGTATATCCATTACCGATCCCGGTCTCTTTAATAACTTTCGTAATTATTACACCGATTGGTCGTTTATATATTTCAAAAACCAAATCAATTTCAATTTCAAATAGAATTCGTAAATCAACATTTCATTTGTCTTTCTAAAACAATTTCCAAATTTCGTTTCAAAACTTCAAATTTTCTGTTTCAAAATCTTATAATTCAATTTCAATTTCTATTTAAAACAATTCAAATATTGATTCAAGTTCGTATATAAGTTTCATTCCGAAATCATTTAAATAAATTCTATTTAACATTCAAATCAATTTAAACTCATTTATCGATTTCATTCAATATCCGTTAAGTTACTTTATCATTCAAAACAATTTCTATTAAATTTCCAATTCATTTAATCAATTCTTAAGTTCAACTTCATTAAAACAAAACTTACAATTTTGAATTAAAATTAAATTCATCAAATCAATTCTCCAATTACAAGTCTTACATTAATTCCAAAGTATCACATTTCATTTTTGTTAAAGAAATCCAATTTCACTTATTTACTTCCTTAAAAAATTTTCCAAAACTTAATTAATAAAGAAACTCAATTTCAATTCTTTACGAAGTAAAATTCACTTATTCAAAAGTTCAATTTTTCTTATTAAAGAATTTCAATTCAATTTAATCATTTAATAATTCATTATTAAATAGTTCAAAACTTAATTATTAAATAATTTCAAAGTTTAATAATTTCAAACTTAATTATAATTTCAAACTTAATTATTAAATCATTTCAAACTTAATTCAATCATTTCTCAAATTAAACAACATTCTTTCATTGATTACATTGTTAATCTTTTGTTTCAGATTATTAAATATTACCATTTTCCTTTCATCAAAAATTCAAATTTCAACTTCATTTCAAAACCATATTCTTTATTCAAATAAAATCTTCGTTTATTTTCAAATCAAATTATTGACCAATCGGGTTTTTATTTAATTTCCTATCCTAGGTCAAAGTTCAATTTGGGTATTTATCATTTCAACCCGATTCCAATTCAATTCAAAATCAAAACATAACAAAGGGAACTTGCAGTGTGATAACTGGGATGGTGTCAAAGTAAATAAACAAGCAATAACAACAATCAATAACAATCCAATAATCAATTCAAATAATCCCGAAATAATCGTATTAATTCGCATTGTTATTTGTACGAATTAATATAATTATCTCTAGAATCTACACTATCATTTCATGTAGATTAAAGATTATTACATTACGGTTTTCACTTGTCATTCAATTTACAATTTCATACATCATCAATTTAACAACATACATTCAGTGGTTCAAAGTGTAATTAAACAAATCCTACGTGTCAATAACTTAAACAGTTAAAAGGGGTCATATTATACAAATGTCGGTTAATCAAATTTAACATTTAATTATCCTATATCAAGTTCAATTTCATACTATTTATCATTTTAACATTAACAATTTAACGTCCAATATAAACATCAACAATCAATCAATTATCAGCCAAACTGTACTATCATCGCATAAATAATTAACAGAAAATGGTGTCAGATGTCACAGGTGAACTGATACAGGTAATAGCATATATAACAGTGTCATTAACTAATAGCAGCATATTTCAATTGTCGTTTCAATTGAAATCAAATCTAATAAATAAAAGAACGTTAATCGTGAGTGAGTGCTCACCTTTCGAGGCTAGGGAGAACAGGAGATGATACGGATACGCACACTGATATCGAATTACGAATCCAAGTACGAATTGCGAAGCAAAGCACGATAGACACGATTTCAATGGACAAGCTGATAAATTTGAAATCAAGACCCAGAATCAATTTGATATAAATGAAATATATATTCTGCCATAATGTAACTGATATAAAAGTATATATATGTGTGAACTAAACTTATAACTTGTACTAAAACCCAACAGTTCAAATACATATGCAAACTATTAGCTCTAAATAAATATATACAGTAAAATTTCAAATCACGGCTAATATATATATAATATATACCCCACTATACACCCGTATAAATTTCATATAATATAACTAATTTTGCATATATACAAGTATATAGTAACGTTTTCTTTAGGAATACACCTGCACTCAACCGACTATATGGGTAAGTTTATATAACTTGTTTACAATCCAACGTCATATATATATTTTTAAAAACAAAAAAACAAACTGGTTGTATAACTTATACAAATTGAAATACAAATGTACACATATAGACCTTTATAACTTTATAACACTTATCTCTAACAGACCTTACATATTAACAAAACATATTATTAGACTAAGTTACGTATAATTTAACATATGTTAGCTTTTATATTGCAATTGTTACAAGTATATGCAGACACTTAACACTTAACGCATACTGTTCTCTATAACAAGCATAATACATACCTATATATTTTTAACTAACCCATATTAAAACTAACGTACAAATAAAACCTGTATATATGTCAAAAATTAAAGTTTTAATATATATCGTTTATAATACGTATAGACTTACTCAGCACAAAAAAAATGGTTGCGAAGGAGGGGCGGCTGGAGTCGTGAGCTGAGGGGATGAGGTAGCTGGCTCGAGTGATTGCGCACGTGGGCTCGGCAAAGTCAGTGGATCCGGGTATTTGCTGTCGTGGAAAGGTGGGTGGAGTAGTGGTCATGATGGAGAGGGCGAGATATGTGAGGAAGCAGTGAACAGTGGAGGGGAGAGGATGCAGTTCGAGCCGGGGCTGCTTGGAGGCGGGATGCGGTGAGTCGGAGGTGGTGGTTTAAGGCTGTAGAGCGGAGGAGATTGGGGTCGGTTGAAGGTTAGAAATGAGGAGGCGTAAGTAGGGTCTCAGGCAAAATGAAAGTGAATAGGAGCAAAATATAAAAGTGAACTCATATTTAATATACACTCTCTTTTCTAAACGAACCAAAGAGAAACAGAAGAGACATAGCAAATAAAGGAACCGGCATGTCATGAATTTGAATAGGAAATAGCGAAAGTCAAGTGTTGAATTCCAAGGATGATTAATAGCTAGTGGCTATTAGTATAACACGTTCGAAAATGGAAAGGCACAAAAAAACAAAAGACTGAAACGGTTACCGATACGGCTACCGATACGATTACAGTTTTCGCGGATTCCGCAGTGAACCGGACTCCAATTCGCAGAAATAAATATACTGCGAAGATCGGCACAATGAGACGATCAAAACGGTACACAGATATCAGTGGTACGATTTGAATTATAAAAATTCGAATTTTTCTACTGGCGGAAAATGCAAGAAAAACACTGAAAAATAAGATCGACGGAGCCAAAGAAGTCCGAATTTGGAAAAACGACAAACTGACATCTTGCTCAGAAGTTGGTTTAGAATTTTTCTATGTAAAATATTTTGGTTTTGGAAACATTTTATTTTCATTGCTTTTTAACTAATTAAATTGAAGTGAATTTACGCGCGGAATAAACTTCCATATTTTCGGACGAAAATTTACCCGTCGCTATGTTTAACTAGACGTATTCCAAATATTAAATTTTTATTTCAAAATTTTATCGTTAAATTTTCACAAAATTTCAGTTAATTACGTTATTAAAAAGGTTAAAATTTACGAGTCGTTACATTCTCCCCCACTCAAAACTTTTCGTCCCCGAAAAGGAACGAGGTAGGAGAATAGAAACAACCAGAAAGAAAACAGATTTGAAATACAAAATAATAATTAATTTAAACCATATAAATTCAAATTTAAATTAATTGATATTTAATAATTGATTTAGTAAATCTCAACTATTTTTAAATTCATTATCTTATTATCCCATTATCTTCAATTTAAAATTTCCAAAACCATAAATTTGAATAATCTTTTATTATAATCATATATTTTTTTCAGCAATTTAAATTCTTTTTATTCCAAATTATTGTTAAATTTAATCTACTTAATATATCTAATCACATATATTTAACCCATATAAATAAATTTAAACCATAAAAGTTTCGATTTAAATTAATTTATATTCATTAATTGATTTCAAATTCATGGTATTTCCATAAGTTGATCTAATTTTAATTTATTAATTAACCTTCAAAACAAAATTTATTTTTCAATTATCTTATTATTCTATTTATCTCTATTAACATTTTATAATTAAAATTTAAGTGTATAACATTTATTATAACCACTCAAATTTTATTTATAAATTTAATTTATATTATATTTTATCCAATTACATATTCAACTTCTGAACGATTTAGGTAAGTTGTATTAGAATGCAGCTGAACAATATACAAATACAAATTTTCCCAATTTAATTATTCAAGTTCAAATATTAATTCCAAATTTTGGTTTTATTTATAATTAAAATCATCCTTTAACAAAATTTAAGAATTTGATTTCCGATTAACTTTAAACAATTTAGAGATATATATGATATATTTATATCAAATCAAATTAAATTTAAATAAGATACCCATATTTATATAAATCAAATTTGTACTGAAGAAATTCAAATCAAAATATCAAAACAAAACCGTAGCAAAACTACAGAATGGTTTCTCCACTTCGAAACTCGAAAATGAACGTCGATGATGCGGCCGCCATCACCGAAATTATTTTCCAGCGACAAAGAGAAGAGCACTGATTTCAACATTTTAAAATTCTTTGAAATGATTTCAATTTGAAATACTTTCTATACTATATACTTTAAAATTTTAAAGACCAAAGTTCGAAATCACCGGAAACTAAATTCTCAAATTTCTGAATTAAATTCATTTCAAATTCCAATCAATTTATAACCAAGTTTATAAATTCATTTATTTGTATTATGCAATAGTCAATGGCTTACAAACAATAAATGAAAATTAAATATTATTATTCCAGACAACAAATTCATTAACAATTTAATTTCAGAAAACTTATATTTATATATAAGATAGTCATACAAAACTTCTTTTTTATTTAACAAATTTGAAAACGATATTGTGTCAGTTTGCTCTGCTCAAGTGTTTTGGAAATCCTATCGATAGCGTTGATCAGACGAATCGATCGAAAACCCAAATCAACATCAACAACTCAAACAACACAACATATATTAAAACATTTTAATATTAACTTACAAATACACTTCTTTGCTCGCCGATACAGGAATGAATTTTCAAAATAAGGATAGGGATTCAAATTTGTTGACTCAAATAAAAGAGAATTTTGATTCGAAAATAAGTTTGAAACATAAGATAAGATAATTCAATTACCACAATCAGGAGATGGAAGAGTTTATTAAATTCACGGGCAACCTTAACCGGGTCGTCCGTGACTTCAAGAATAAGATCGATGCTGAATTCCGAGGTAAATCGACATTCGATCTCAAGAATTAGAATTCAGGTATAGCAGGAGATAGATAGCATCGTAAACCGAGGATACAGAAATCTCCGGTAAATCAATGCCTATTGTAAAGGAGTTTTGCTCCTTTACGAATCATTCGAAATTTGGCGAGACCGCCGATTCACTATAAGGGTCATTCGAAATGGAGTTATGTGATGCTCCAGAATTGAAAGGAGACGAATAGTGAGGGACACAAATGAAATTTGGAACCGTAGGGAACGTTCCAAAATTCAAAGAAATTGAGTCAAGGAAAGAGATTGAAACTCGAATGAGAGTGGTTCTGTAAATACATTTACCCTATATGTTGAGTTTTGCCTAGAGCTACCAAAGCTCTGATACCAACTGTAACGACCCGCCATTTTGGACCATTCGCGTCCATTATAAGTGAATAGGTAGACACTCATGCCGGAGTTGAATTGCTCAAAATACCGCATTGTTAATTTAAATTGGCAAAACTGAACATATACAGTAAATGAATAATCACAGATCACAGACACAGAGTAATAAGTGCAGCGGAAATAAAAGAGATAGTAGTTCATGAAGCTACTATATGAATATATAAAATACATCAGAGTTTACAACAGAAGAGTAATACGATACATCAGATACAAATCAGAATACATCACTGGAATCATCGAATACTAAAAGCAGAATAGATGGCTGGATCTTCAAGCAAAGCTCCAACTCCAATGGTGAGTCTCGAATACTGGATCACTCAGTCTGACCCGAGCGTAAAGCAAAAACACAAGACACTCGAGTCAGGATTAACATTCTTATATTAATAAATCCAACTCAAGTGAAATAGCAATTGAAATACAAGTAACTCAAAGGATGTTTGGAATAACCATCCTTTAAGGATCCGTTAAACTATCTACTATGTAGTAATGTACGCTAAGTAGATAATGTCTATCAGTAATATAAAAAGATATCAAAATAGCGTTAAGTCATGGCCCATTCCACCCTTAACACATTTTTATTCCCAAAAGCATATACAAGACCGTAGTTTCCCCAAAACCGGAAGTCACCAGAGGGCAATCCATATACTAAAGGTACAAAACAAAATCGTAGTTGTCGCGAATAGGATAATCAGTATGACAAGGTACATGAGGCGATACCAACTAGGATACTAGTAGTTGCCTGATCCGGACTGATGTTGGGCATAGCAGCTACTACCCCAACACCGCGAAACAACACTCCCATAATCGAGGGGTGCACCCAAATCGAATCACAAAAGTAATAGATATGGTATCGAAGAAGTGTGTCCGCTAGAGATGGCGATCCTCAATGGCCCGGCGCGGCTCCTGTTTTAGTCATGTCAAGGGTCATCCAAAATCGTTCTCTTTCTTCAGTCAACGCGTTCATCAAAACCATCCACTTCGTTCTGGATCAACACTCCGCGTATAGTTATTAAAGTGGTTTCGGTTCAGATAGAGAGTATATCCATTACCGATCCCGGTCTCTTTAATAACTTTCGTAATTATTACACCGATTGGTCGTTTATATATTTCAAAAACCAAATCAATTTCAATTTCAAATAGAATTCGTAAATCAACATTTCATTTGTCTTTCTAAAACAATTTCCAAATTTCGTTTCAAAACTTCAAATTTTCTGTTTCAAAATCTTATAATTCAATTTCAATTTCTATTTAAAACAATTCAAATATTGATTCAAGTTCGTATATAAGTTTCATTCCGAAATCATTTAAATAAATTCTATTTAACATTCAAATCAATTTAAACTCATTTATCGATTTCATTCAATATTCGTTAAGTTACTTTATCATTCAAAACAATTTCTATTAAATTTCCAATTCATTTAATCAATTCTTAAGTTCAACTTCATTAAAACAAAACTTACAATTTTGAATTAAAATTAAATTCGTCAAATCAATTCTCCAATTACAAGTCTTACATTAATTCCAAAGTATCACATTTCATTTTTGTTAAAGAAATCCAATTTCACTTATTTACTTCCTTAAAAAATTTTCCAAAACTTAATTAATAAAGAAACTCAATTTCAATTCTTTACGAAGTAAAATTCACTTATTCAAAAGTTCAATTTTTCTTATTAAAGAATTTCAATTCAATTTAATCATTTAATAATTCATTATTAAATAGTTCAAAACTTAATTATTAAATAATTTCAAAGTTTAATAATTTCAAACTTAATTATAATTTCAAACTTAATTATTAAATCATTTCAAACTTAATTCAATCATTTCTCAAATTAAACAACATTCTTTCATTGATTACATTGTTAATCTTTTGTTTCAGATTATTAAATATTACCATTTTCCTTTCATCAAAAATTCAAATTTCAACTTCATTTCAAAACCATATTCTTTATTCAAATAAAATCTTCGTTTATTTTCAAATCAAATTATTGACCAATCGGGTTTTTATTTAATTTCCTATCCTAGGTCAAAGTTCAATTTGGGTATTTATCATTTCAACCCGATTCCAATTCAATTCAAAATCAAAACATAACAAAGGGAACTTGCAGTGTGATAACTGGGATGGTGTCAAAGTAAATAAACAAGCAATAACAACAAACAATAACAATCCAATAATCAATTCAAATAATCCCGAAATAATCGTATTAATTCGCATTGTTATTTGTACGAATTAATATAATTATCTCTAGAATCTACACTATCATTTCATGTAGATTAAAGATTATTACATTACGGTTTTCACTTGTCATTCAATTTACAATTTCATACATCATCAATTTAACAACATACATTCAGTGGTTCAAAGTGTAATTAAACAAATCCTACGTGTCAATAACTTAAACAGTTAAAAGGGGTCATATTATACAAATGTCGGTTAATCAAATTTAACATTTAATTATCCTATATCAAGTTCAATTTCATACTATTTATCATTTTAACATTAACAATTTAACGTCCAATATAAACATCAACAATCAATCAATTATCAGCCAAACTGTACTATCATCGCATAAATAATTAACAGATAATGGTGTCAGATGTCACAGGTGAACTGATACAGGTAATAGCATATATAACAGTGTCATTAACTAATAGCAGCATATTTCAATTGTCGTTTCAATTGAAATCAAATCTAATAAATAAAAGAACGTTAATCGTGAGTGAGTGCTCACCTTTCGAGGCTAGGGAGAACAGGAGATGATACGGATACGCACACTGATATCGAATTACGAATCCAAGTACGAATTGCGAAGCAAAGCACGATAGACACGATTTCAATGGACAAGCTGATAAATTTGAAATCAAGACCCAGAATCAATTTGATATAAATGAAATATATATTCTGCCATAATGTAACTGATATAAAAGTATATATATGTGTGAACTAAACTTATAACTTGTACTAAAACCCAACAGTTCAAATACATATGCAAACTATTAGCTCTAAATAAATATATACAGTAAAATTTCAAATCACGGCTAATATATATAATATATACCCCACTATACACCCGTATAAATTTCATATAATATAACTAATTTTGCATATATACAAGTATATAGTAACGTTTGCTTTAGGAATACACCTGCACTCAACCGACTATATGGGTAAGTTTATATAACTTGTTTACAATCCAACGTCATATATATATTTTTAAAAACAAAAAAACAAACTGGTTGTATAACTTATACAAATCGAAATACAAATGTACACATATAGACCTTTATAACTTTATAACACTTATCTCTAACAGACCTTACATATTAACAAAACATATTATTAGACTAAGTTACGTATAATTTAACATATGTTAGCTTTTATATTGCAATTGTTACAAGTATATGCAGACACTTAACACTTAACGCATACTGTTCTCTATAACAAGCATAATACATACCTATATATTTTTAACTAACCCATATTAAAACTAACGTACAAATAAAACCTGTATATATGTCAAAAATTAAAGTTTTAATATATATCGTTTATAATACGTATAGACTTACTCAGCACAAAAAAAATGGTTGCGAAGGAGGGGCGGCTGGAGTCGTGAGCTGAGGGGATGAGGTAGCTGGCTCGAGTGATTGCGCACGTGGGCTCGGCAAAGTCAGTGGATCCGGGTATTTGCTGTCGTGGAAAGGTGGGTGGAGTAGTGGTCGTGATGGAGAGGGCGAGATATGTGAGGAAGCAGTGAACAGTGGAGGGGAGAGGATGCAGTTCGAGCCGGGGTTGCTTGGAGGCGGGATGCGGTGAGTCGGAGGTGGTGGTTTAAGGCTGTAGAGCGGAGGAGATTGGGGTCGGTTGAAGGTTAGAAATGAGGAGGCGTAAGTAGGGTCTCAGGCAAAATGAAAGTGAATAGGAGCAAAATATAAAAGTGAACTCATATTTAATATACACTCTCTTTTCTAAACGAACCAAAGAGAAACAGAAGAGACATAGCAAATAAAGGAACCGACATGTCATGAATTTGAATAGGAAATAGCGAAAGTCAAGTGTTGAATTCCAAGGATGATTAATAGCTAGTGGCTATTAGTATAACACGTTCGAAAATGGAAAGGCACAAAAAAACAAAAGACTGAAACGGTTACCGATACGGCTACCGATACGATTACAGTTTTCGCGGATTCCGCAGTGAACCGGACTCCAATTCGCAGAAATAAATATACTGCGAAGATCGGCACAATGAGACGATCAAAACGGTACACAGATATCAGTGGTACGATTTGAATTATAAAAATTCGAATTTTTCTACTGGCGGAAAATGCAAGAAAAACACTGAAAAATAAGATCGACGGAGCCAAAGAAGTCCGAATTTGGAAAAACGACAAACTGACATCTTGCTCAGAAGTTGGTTTAGAATTTTTCTATGTAAAATATTTTGGTTTTGGAAACATTTTATTTTCATTGCTTTTTAACTAATTAAATTGAAGTGAATTTACGCGCGGAATAAACTTCCATATTTTCGGACGAAAATTTACCCGTCGCTATGTTTAACTAGACGTATTCCAAATATTAAATTTTTATTTCAAAATTTTATCGTTAAATTTTCACAAAATTTCAGTTAATTACGTTATTAAAAAGGTTAAAATTTACGAGTCGTTACAAGTTCAATAGTTTGAAGCAGGGGAGTCTTTCGGTGAAAGAGTATATAAATCAGTTTAATGAGTTATCGCGGTTCAGGATGGAGCTTGTTAATACACAGCATAAGAAGGCCACCAAGTTTTCTAAGGGTTTGAAACAGGCCCTCCAAGGGTTGGTATTGACACATGTACCTATGGGAGCGACGTATGTGTCACTTGTGGAAATGGCTCTCATATCAGATGTTGCTAAGAAAGAAGAGGTTAAGGTGGTTCCTAAATAAAAAAAACTCTAAGAAGTAGTGGTGGAAGAATAAGAAGGATAAGGACAAGAAGAAAGGAGGAGAACCTCAAAAGGGACAGATTAGGAAGGACGAGAAGTGTCATAATTGTGGATTGGTTGGGCATTACTCAAAGGACTGTAAGAAGGACACGATGAAGGGGAGGTGTTACAGCTGTGGGCAGCCTGGACACCTTAGTAGAGCTTGTCCTCAGAAGACAGGGCAGAGAGCAGGTGCACCTACGGTGCAAGTACAGGCTTTGGATGCAGCACGTTCTAGTAGTGGACCGGATCGAGGTAGGAGAGTCTCTGTAGAAGGTTTGATCTCTATTTTTGATTTTTCTATTCAAACGCTTTTTCACTCCAGAGCATCGCATTCTTTCATTTCTAGTTCCTAGGTTGATGTTTGCACCTAGATATTTCTCTAGTTGTAGATCCTATAGTTGTTTCAAACCTCATAGGAGGATCGGCACATTTATCCTTGATTTGCAGGGGTTTGAAAATTTTTATACTAGGCATAGAGTTTGATTGTGAAGCCTATGTACTGGGATTTTTGGGATATGGGATGATTTTGGGGATGGACTGGTGCGATATTGGACTGCGAGAGGAGAGTCGTTAGGCTAGAGACATGTAACGGACGGACTCTCGAGATTTCTTGCGACCCACAGGTGTCAGTCAAGTTGAGCTTCCTTTATTCCCTTGACTCATCACTAGGAGAGTTAGAGTCGGTTCCAGTTGTTAGAGATTTCCCAGACGTTTTTGAGGAGGTTAGGGGACTACCCCCTAAGAGATAGATCGACTTTAGGATCTATCTGAATGACAATGCTAAGCCAGTGGTATTGCCCATGAGACATATGGATCCTAGGGAGAGGAAGGAGTTAAGTAAGAAGATTAGTGAGCTATTGGAGAAAGGCTTCATTAGACGGAGCATATCTGAGTGGGGAGCGCCAGTCATCTTCACTAGAAAGGCGAATGGTTCCCTTCGACTTTGCGTAGACTATAGAGAGTTGTATAAGCTCACGAAGAAGAACCGTTACCCACTTCCTAGGATAGACGATCTTTTCGATCAGTTGGTCGGCTTTTCAGTATTTTCTCAGCTTGACTTAGCCACTGGATTTCATCAACTTAGGGTCGCTGACAATAGCATCGATAAGACAACATTTAGGACACCCAATGGATTCTTTGAGTGGTTGGTTATGCCGTTTGGGCTGACCAATGCCCCAGCCTATTTTGTAGATCTGATGAGTCGTGTTTTTCGAGATGTCCTAAATAAGTTCGTTGTAGTGTTTGTGGACGACATTCTGGTGTTTTCGAAGAGTATGGAAGAGCATGCTATTCATCTTGACGAGGTTCTTCGTGCACATTGTGTTCATCAGTTGAAAGCAAAATTCTTGAAGTCTCACTTTTGGCATAAGGAGGTGCGTTTTTTGGGGCATGTAGTCTCAAGAGAGGGTTTAGCTGTAGATCCCGCTAAGATAGTGGCAATACAAGATTGGAAGGCCCATAAGAATGCTACCAGAGTTAGAAGCTTCCTAGGTTTAGCTGGTTATTATAGTAAGTTTATCAGAGATTTCAGCACCGCTTACTCACCTCACTAAGAAGAATGCAGCATTCGTGTGGGAGGTGGATTATGAGGATTCCTTCACGATGCTAAAGAGAGCCCTTACTAGTGCGCCAATGTTAGTTTTACCCGATGGAGCTAAGCCTTTTACAGTATACACTGATGCATGTGGGACTGGCCTTGGAGCAGTATTGATGCAAGAGGGGAGGGTAGCTGCTATTGTTTTCGTGCTCAAGTCTTGGAGACATTACCTACTAGGAGAGAGGTTCGAGCTTTTCACTGACCATAAATCATTGAAGTACCTATTCTCACAAAAGTATTTAAACTTGAGGCAACAGCGTTGGATGGTGTTTTTGGCATCATACGACTTTGAGATAGCTTACACCCCTAGCAAAGGGAACGTGGTTGCGGATGCGTTAACTAGGAAGAGAGCAACCCTTAGTCGAATGTTCGTGGAGTGGAAGAGCCTAGAGTTTATTTCCACCTTTGATTTTAAGACCTCTACGGACATTACCCCTGGATTATTGGCAGCACTTGAGGTTAAGCCTACCCTTATAAATCAGATTGGCTCAAGGCAGCGAGAAGATTCAGAGCTTGTGGATATTCTGGATAGGATTAGCAAATGAGAGGTCCCTAGACATCTCCAACGATATTCCATCGATGATAATAGGTGGCTAAGGAGAGATGGAAGACTTTGTGTTCCCCGTACTAGTGATTTGATGAGAGCAGTTCTAGCAGAGGCACACCATTCTCGGATGACTATTCATCCAGGCGGTGAGAAGATGTATAGGGACATGAAGAGAGTGTTTTATTGGAGTGGCATGAATAAGGATGTAGCAGAGTTTGTGGCTAAGTGTCTTGTGTGCCAAAGAGTTAAGGTGGAGCAGCAGAGGCCTGGTGGATTTCTTCAACCATTGGATGTACCCGAATGGAAGTGGGATAGTGTTTCGATGGACTTCATAGATGTTTACCCCGATCTAGGAAGGGGAATACCAGTATTGGGGTGATTGTAGATCGTTAGACTAAGAGCGCCCACTTCATTCCGGTCAAGAGTAAGAGGACAGCACCTTATTAGGCATCCATATACGTTTGAGAGATAGTCTGACCTCATGGAGTTCCCTCTAGCATAGTGATCGACATAGACCCTATCTTTACTAGCGAGTTTTGGAGAAGCTTGCAAGAGGCTTTCAGGACACAACTTAGATTGAGTACGGCCTATCACCCTCAAATGGATGGACAAATGGAGAGAGTTAATAGAGTTCTCAAGGATTTGTTGAGGATGTGCATTCTTGATTTTGGAGGAAATTGGGAGGAGCACCTTCCTTTAGTGGAATTCACATATAACAATAGTTTTCAGGCTAGCATTGGGATGGATCCTTTTGAAGCCCTTTATGGAAGATCTTCCAAGTCGCCTTCGTTTTGGTTAGGGTTTACAGAAAGATTACTACTTAGTCCTGACATGGTTAGAGAGACTTCAGAAAAGATTGATTTAATTAGAAGAAGAATGAAGACGGCCCAAGATACACAGAAATCCTATGCAGATAAGGGGAGAAGGGATATTGAGTTCGAGGTAGGAGATTTGGTTTTTATTAAGGTGTCTCTGCTAAGAAAGGTAGTGATGTTTGGATCAAGTGGGAAACTTGCACCCAGATTTGTAGGATCGTTCCCCCTTATGGAAAGGGTAGGGAAGATGGCGTATCAGATAAAGCTACCAGAGCGGCTCGTAGGAGTTCATGATGTTTTTCATGTTTCACACTTGAGAAAGGGCTTACATGATTCAACATAGGTTGTGGAACCTAGCCTACTTGAGGAAGTTGAAGTGGAGGGAGAAGCATCGGTTCGTCGCATTCCTACCAAGATCATTGGGCATGATATCAAGAAGCTTAGGAATAAGGAAGCACCTTTAATTAAGGTGCGTGGGGAGATAGTATTGAGGACGCTACATGGGAGGCTGAGGAGAAAATATGTACCTCTTATCCACATCTTTTTTATGGTACGTCTTGAATTTCCTATTTCCATCTTTAGTTTTGAATAGGTTCTTTCCTTTAGTATCCTTTGGGAGGGTAGATCTTAGGATTTAACCTATGGATGGTAGGATTGAGTGTAGACATGTTACTAGAACATGTTATGTATGATGGACGCTAGTGGTTGCAAGTGTTTGCTAGTGGATGCTAATGGACGCATATACACACGCTAGGCATTATTATCTCTTAGAGATCGGCCTAACTAGGTCACTAAAGCATATGCATATGGATGTGTGTGCACTTGCATTTTTATTTCATGGTTGCTATAATGAGTGATTATCATATGATTGTTGCATTAGGATGATGATTGTAGCACGCATGTAGAACTATAAGTTGTCATTAGGGAACTTGCATTCATTTGGATAAATGGCACGGACATGATTGCATAAAAAGGAGGTCGACTGAATCAGTAGACCGCCTAATCTTTTGCATTAGTTAGGGACATTGACTCGACACTGTTGCATAAAACATAAATTGCATTAGAAAGCTTAAGGACAATGGATGTAATGGATGATGGTTGAATATGTGGTTGTAGAATTTGGATGAAATTTTTCTTTCATTCTTCTGTCCTTGGAGATTTAGGGGACGAAATCCTTTAAGGAGGGGAGAATGTAACAACCCAAAATTTGAGCTATAATAATTAATTAACGAATTAATTAAATAATAAAATAATTTTGTGAAATTATCATAATCGAGCCACAGAAGTTGCACCATTGGGTCCGTGGCAATTTTCTGATCAATTTCCATATATAACTTGTTGAAATCCGAGTCAGCATGGAGAAGTTATGAGAAAAACAAGAAATCGGAATTTAATAAACAAAAACGAAAAGAAAAAAATATATAAAGGGGCATAGGTCGACCCATGCTTGGGTTAGGTCTACCTATGGGTCGAACCCCAATAAACAAGGGTCGACCCGCCTTGGTTAATGGACGAAGAATCGTCCAGGTACGAGCGAACACGTTATAATTTGATTTTTGATTAATCATGTGCATTCATAGCTGCATCCGACGGTTCCTAGTGAGCCTATGACGTGGTTTCACCAGATTTAATCTTCAAATCCGACGGCCTGAGATTCCTAAGTCGCACTATAAATAGAACCCTAGGCCTAGCTATTTTTCTCATTTAGATTTTCTCCCAATTGGGTTCATTGCCTGAGGCTGAATCCTAAATAAAAAAAATTCTAGGGAGGAAATCTTTTTGATAAAAATATTATACGCCCTAGGAGTGGATCCAGGAAGGCCAAGGACTAGAGTTAAGGACCACAGGTGAGTGTTTGGTAATTATTTAGATTTGTCAGCAATTTAAAATAATAAGGTTCTTAATAGTTGTAGTTTTTCTACAATTTTGAGACAGTTATTATGTAAGTTTATTTATAGTCGGTTTTTAAGTAAATTTCAGAATTTCTTTTCAATCTATTTTTATTCGGCTATTTTATTCAGTTATTTTCATTAATTACAGTTATTTACATCTGTTTTAAGTTGGAATTTAGCCTATAAATGTTAGTTTCTTTTTATAAAGATTTAATCCCTTTTTACGCGAATAGAATATTAAAAAGAGAAGAATTCGCAAATATAGATTAAAATAGAAAAACACTAAACTTACGAAAATCAGATGTAAAATAAGAAAAACTGAAATAAAATAGAGATAGACTGAAATAGGCAAATTTAAGATATTTGCAAGCACGATTATAACAAGTGGTTATAACTAAAATAGAAAATTGAAGAGGCTTATTTTAAAACTTAGATCTTGGATTAAATTAATAAGCAAATATAGCAGAAATAACAGAAGAGGCTTATTTTAAAACTTAGATTAAGTTAATAAGCAAATATAGAAGTAGGGCCCGTACCGGCAACATTCCCTTTCAGGTCTAGGAATGATGGTTTCACAACAGATAGTGAGGCTGGGACATGCTTATGCTAATTAGGGTAAATAAGTGGTCAATAGATAGAGGTTCAAATCTGGGGATTTGGGCAAGGGGCGCAAAACTAGAAGATTGTTTGTTAGGACCAGTACCGGCAGCATTCCCTTTCAGGTCTAGAGCTGATGGTCTCACAACAATTAGGTGAGGCTGGGCAGCATTCCCTTTCAGGTCTAAGAATGATGGTCTCACAACATTTAGGTGAGGCTGGTCACGCTTATGCTGATTAGGGTAAATAAGAGGGCAACGGTTAGTGTGTACCGGCGATGACCGAGCGTGCGACATCAATTTGGGTAAATAATTCACTACTGCGTCCTAAGCGCTAACGAGGTGTCTTTTGCTATGACCAATAGGATTGGTTCACAGTGGCACAACAGAGATAGAATAGGCCGATCAACGGGTAGAATGAGGATTTCAGCCTAATCAAGTTAGTAGTTGAGATAGGATTAGGGTTTTCACCGTAATCGTAGCAGTTTAAGACAAGTGCAAACAATCAAATCAAACAATCTAAGCAAACAGTCAAACAGAATCAGAAATTGTATTTCATCCCAGTTTTATCTTTTCTGTATTTTCCTTTCATGCTAGAACTATTGCTTAGTCTATTATCTTTATCTTGCTTAGAAATGCTAGTAATTGCTTTCACTCACCAGATTTATTGTCTAACTCACTCCTCTATTTCCCCCTTTTCCCCCAATAGGCCAGCAGAGTTGAGTTTATTCAGGTTGCTTGGAGATTCATTTTCGGAGCTTTCTCGTTTCAGATGTATTCTTCTGCTTTTCATCGTTTTCATTTTTCTTATGATGTATTTGGCACTTGTGAGAGGGAGTATGATTATTATGATTATTATTGTTGTTACTTTTGCACTCTGATTATGTAAGACTAAGATGTATTTTTCATGAGATATGAATTTGAGCTATGTTGATACATGTCATGTTTTTATGATTTATTTCGAAATGAAGTTTAATTTTGAATGACAAGTTATTATTTAAATGTTTCCGTTGTTTTTACTTATTTGTCTTGTGAATCTTAGTCTCTGTGATGCTTTAGCTATACCTATAACGCACCATATCCTTTGGTGTGCCCTTCTTGGGTATACTAAGGGGTGTGGGGTGTTTCATGACACCAGGGATTTTTATACTGGTTCGAACTCCATTCTACGTCCAGTCCCAGATCCTTTTGGAATTTAACTATCAACACTGTCTTAACCCGGAGGAATAGGTATTACACCGCTTGAGCAACCGAACATGACTTCTACTGCCTAGACAACCGAATATAACTTCTACCGCTTGAGAAACTATACAGGACTTCTACAATACATAAAGTTTTCTTGACTAAATGTGCTATATAGATAGCACGGATAATTATTTAGTGTACACCCTTACAATAATATTCTCCTTTGTGGTATATAGTGTAGTATGTGAATATTGGAAGTAATTATAATCACAAATAGATTTGTGCTTGAATGTGCAAGTGATTTGAAAGCGTTTATGAAAACAAATGGCAGAATTAGTTAGCAAGAATATAGAATAGAATCAGAGAATGATGTTGTACTTTGCAATGTGAAATCAAGGCTATTTATAGAGTTAAAAACTAATATCTATTCATGAAAAGATTCGGCCAAGAGATATGGAAACAACTATTGAATTTATAGATGTTTATGTTCACTGAAAAGTGGTGACTGTTCAGAAAAATAGCCGTTATGAATATTCAGTCGACTGAAGATATAGATTAAGTCTACTAAACATTCAAAAATATTTTGAATTTCAAAATTATTTTGAAATGACACTTGATACAGTCGACTTAACCAGGGTGTTAAGTCAATTAAATGTTCAAAATATTTTGTGCATGTGTGCACGTTTCAGTCGACTGACGACCCTAGTTCAGTCGACTAAAACTGTCATATTCTGCCTGTTTAACTTAGTTTTGAAACCAAGATTTTTTACAAATTTATATAATCAAAACTTACGTTGTGTCAATTAATTTGAATAAGATTTAAAAACATGTGTGCGTGCATATACCACTGAGGAGAGATGTTAACAAATGTTAACTACTAACTAGACTATAGACAAACCAATTATAAATATTGAAAATTTTCTTCAAAATCTTTGGTCGTCGACCTATTGTTGAGTAGAATAGTATCTTCTCCTGTAATTTTGGTTAGTTCATATAATATATACTTATATAGTTGTCACAATCAAAACATCAAAATACTAGGTTCTAACAAGGATGACATCGTTGGTATTGAAAACTTTTACGGATATTCCTCTCATAATATCTCTTCAGTGAATGGTTTCTTGCTAGGAGAAGAGCCCCATTTACCATGTTTCTATGCTAGCTTTCATTTACCAATTTACTTACCATATCTGCTAAGAATTCTAGTTCAATCAGATCGAATGAATGGCGATAACTATGGCCTACTCTGAGTATTTGGCCCTCAAACGCTACCGGTCAGTTTCACATACATGGATTCTCCTATCCCTGGGATAGCCATTCGTCCAGTCGATCTGCCTCTACTTCTACTATATAACGGGAGAAAAGCATCCATCTAAGTGTCAACATTACGGCCATCAACAACATGTTCGTCTATACCACTAACATCATCTTCCAAATTAATGCCGCATCTTGTTCCAACATCTCGCCTATAAGCTTTGGTTTCGATCCCTAGGGATGGTTCGGTACCGATCCACACACTTGCTTACTAAGAGTCATTAAACTTGCTCTTTGAAGTTCTGGCTTCCTTTCTCTTCATTCTCTATTTTTTATCTCTGTAGTTTACATTAGACGACGAGGAATTGCCATCTTCTAAGTCGGAAGGTGAAAGATCATTCATGTTCCTTCTACGATTATGGGTTAACTCATTTAGCAAGGCAAGACTATCCTTCATTTACTGCCTTATTTCGTACCGACTCTTGCTCACCTTACCATTTATTTCCTTCATTACCTTGTCCATCTTAACTTGTGATATCATATCCTAGGGATTCTAAATTTCAACGGCAGTGGGTTGAGCAACTTCTTTAACATGTTGAGAACCAACATTCTCAGCATTGCTAATTGGCTTGGAGGCGTTATATCTTTCTTCGATATTTCATGGAGCCGTTACTTTGGCTAATCCTTTGGTAGATTTTGCAGAAATCTGAATATTTATGGATTACAAGAACAATACTGACGGATCTACCTCGTGGATTAATGTTACCTAAAAGTATAAAATACATGCAAATAGCCTGAGAATGATCTCTTAGTGAAAGCCCCAAAATATTTACATCAAAAATAGGCACCAACACTCAGAGGTTAAAAGTAGAGAATTAAATAAAGAAGGTAATTTTAAAATTGGGAAAACAAGAACATGTAAAAATTATAGTGGTTCGGCTAATCCGATGCCTACGTCAACTTAAACTTTGCTGATGTTTCCACTGAGTTTTTACAAGGCTGTTCTTATGGATTGGTGGTGATTCCTTGAATTACAAAGAAAACGAAACATTTCATTAATAAGCTCAATGGATCCCCCATATAAGTTGTAGATCGATAAAATTATCACATCCACATTCTTGCCCATGTTCCCCCTGTTCTGAAGGGAACTAAAAAGATCATGGCTGATTTAGCAATACTCAGGGATCGGTACCGAACCATGATAGGGATCAGTATCGAACCATTATAGGGATCGGTACCGATCCATGAGTTTGCTATGCAGATCTTGATTTCCCTCTTGTGGAAGTTTGGTTTACTTGTATCTTCATCTTTCACATTTTGATTGCATTGCTACGGATTTGAAATTGAGTGAATTTCTTGGTTCGGAGGTTGGGTAGAACCACTTAATTTATCTACCAATCGTTTTAGTCGTGATGGGCTTGCGATCCATTCCACATGGCATTGATTATTTCATAATTAATCTAACTTGACATGGCATAAGGTAAGTGGAGGGTTTGAGGAAAACTTAGTTTTCCATATTGATCCATGATTATGGATCGATACCGATCCATAACTTCATTTGGCCCCTTGGTGCTTTAGATTTTTAACTTGGAGTACAATGTTGTGTGGTCTATTATTGAAGATTTCTTGCTATCATTGTAAATCATCCCTCGATATTGCTTGGCGTCTGAGCTTGTGAGTTATCACTTAGAATTCTTGCTTGATAATTTTTCATTTTAACTTATTTGATTCATCCGAATATTGCTTGGTCACAAGGTTGGATAACAAACTTTATCATTCATCATATGACTACTATTAGAAAATAAATTTTCTAACCCTAAAAGTGCTTTGAGAAACTTGGTTGTTCATAATGAGGCCCTACAGAGGCTCATCAAAGCAGTAAGGGATTTAGTATCCATTCTTGTTGTTGTCATATTTGAAGTCACATATGCAAGAAGAGTGTGAGTTCGAAGTCGCATATTTTAGAAAAGTTTGAGTTTGAAGTCATTTTGTACAAATTAAATTAAGTTTGAAGTCTCTGATTCAAAGTTGATTATGTTATTCCAATTACGTAGTTACAATGATTAAAATATATGAAGTCGTAAGGATATTCAATTCATTGGTTCATATCAATTACTCATATGCTATGTTATGTCCTTGTTGAATATTCAAGATCTTATGTGTACAATGTTCTCAAGTTACAATATGCTCTAAAATCCTCAAATTGATTTAGGGTTTATGATGTAAGAAATGAGATAGGAGAATTTCCTACACCATAAAATGGTGCCTCTAAGGTTGTATTTATAGGGGTGCGCAGCTACCGCTCTGCTTCACATGTCTTCGAGCAAGTTGACTTCGACGGCACTAAAATGGGTCAGGTGTGGAGTCATTATTAGGTGGCAGTATGTAGTGATGTCTTCATCATATGGGAGCATCTTTGAGATGCTGGAGTGTCATCGATATCCTTTAGTATTAACCTCTTCGCTAGTATGTCTTCGACGGTGCCAACTAGGCCTTGGTCCTTGCATCTGGATTCCATATATAAGAGGTGACATTGTCTCTTCCTAACATCTTCGTTACTAGAACCAATTTGTGTAGGCATAGAAGGATACCTTTGAAGTCTTGCAATATGCAATGTTGCCTTACTTTAATATGAGGGTTTTCGTGGATGTTGATAGTGTTTCCTATCAACACCACCAGCATAACATCTTCAAAGAGCTTGTAATGTGCAGTGCTGCTTGTATATGGGTGAAGGGCGAAGTGGCAATCAGTGAAGTAGGGCATTGTAATGTGTAACAACGCCTTCGAAGAGCATGAGTGGTGTAGTGCAGATAGGGTTTTGCACCGAGGAAGCATAACATGATCACCCTGACATTTTCTAAAAACTGGATAAGTAGATTGTATTTGGCCTCTTCGATATTGATTTATAGGTGCTTCACCGGTTGTATGCCTTCGAAGCTGTTCACTGTAGTTTATGTGGTCGAAGATCGAAGCCATACTATGAATGATTATATCATCTCACATCTCTTTTCATATGTCATTGAGGTCTCACATACATTCTTAATTTATGAGATGCTACTTCCTACCTCTTCGATATTGTCCTTTAATACCTCTTCGATTGAGTGATTTCGAAGATGTTACTGATGCGAAGTCACAAAATGCTAAACTTCGATAGGAATTATTGTAGTAACATTTGCCCTCTACTAATTTAAAGGAGTTCTTGGCATTTCAAGCCATCAAAGTCAGCGCACCCTTTCCCACCTTTTGGTCTTCTCACGTCGATCTTAACCATTCATTTAAAAATGATCCAACGGTTCTAATAAGCTCATCTCCCTCTATAAATACATGAGCTTCCTTTTCATTCTCTTTTTACCAGCCAGGAAAATGGAAGATAAATAGTCTAAAAAGAAATCTTCGAATAGAGGGGCCAAAGATTCCAAACCTTCACCCATAAGAAATAAGAAAGAAGACATCATTTTCAAGTCATCGTATATAACTTCTTACGCCAAAGTAGATTCAATTCTTAGTCAATTTGGAATAACTAGGGTGGTGGCTATCCTAGCAAGATCTTAGATAACATCTAAAACCCTTCGGAATAATATTTTAGTTTCTCCGCTATCCATATCTGGCATACGAGTTATCTTCCCTTTCCAGAATTTATTTTCAATTATTTGAGGCATCTGCATATCGCATTGATCCAGCTCCTGCCAAACTCTTATACATACTTGACTTGTTTGGAAGTCTTGACATGAGAAGCTTGTAATGACCCTAATTTTTAGTAACATTATTTAGTACGATTTAATTAGGTAAATTAAAAGAAATAATGTAAAATGGTTAAGGGATTAAGATTTGTGATTAGTAAGGGTAGCCGTGCCGTGTAAACAAATGAACTAAGAAAATTGAAATGGAATAAAATGTTAGGAAATAGACAAGGGAAATATAGGAATAAGCATTATTCTTATATCCTAAAACCTTTAAGCCATATTTTATATCTTCACAAAACTAAAACCAAAGTAAGAGGCCGACCACCATTAAGGAAAAACAAGAGAAGATAAAGCTAGGATCAAGAAGAAAGCTTAAGCAACAAAATCAAATATCAAACCTCAACACCTTATTCTCAAAGCTAAGGTGAATAATGACTACATCTCATGTTTTCTAATTATTTTTGGTTTTAGGTTAAACCCGATTTATTTTGCAAGGTTATGCCATGTTTTTGAATGGTTAAATGTTTATATATGCTTGTTGATGATTTATGCTTATTCATATAGAATTTATGATATGTTTTAATGTGAAAACCCTATTAAATGACATCAAATGCCTTGCGATTAAGATTTAGATCAGAAATGATATTTTGGAGATGGGTTTCAATTTTCATAACTTTCTGAATTTATGTGGGTTTAATATTAATTTTCAAGTGAAGAAAATGATTATTTGGGTTTAAAATAATTTTCGGCTAAATTTTTTTTTGGTATGAAATTAATATATATTAGAAAAAATATTAAAATGATTTTTCGGAATTTTTATAAAAATTTTCTAAGTGAATGAATAGATATATAAAATTATTTATGGTATGTGACTTAAATGTTTTATATATTTATAAAAGGAGAAGGGGTATTTTGTAAACTATTTAAATTGTTTAATTCTGAAATTTCGACGGTGCTTTTGGAAAAGCAAATTTGCAACCAATCATATTTTGACAAACAAGGCAAGTTAGTTGAAAAGATTACTTTAAAAAGATAAAAATCAGTTTAAACATGCTTTATACATGTTTCACCACTTTCGGCACCTTGCTTCCACTTGGATTCTTCTGCCTCCTTCACCATTGAAACCAATGCGCATGATATCAAAGTTTGGTATGTAGCGAATTGGACATAGGTGAGAGAAACTGAGTCGAAACATGGGGTTCCGATGGGGTGAAGCGTTACTTTGTTTTGGAATGAAAATGTGCCTGCTTTACTTTCGAAAGGAACACTTTCGACTTGGTTGGCTTTCGACTGAATCAAATATTTTAAAGGAAAGGTTTCGAAATGGGTTGCGCCTTTGTTTAAGAAAATGCCTTCGAAGGGGGTCGAAAGCCCTAGCTGCCACTTTCTACCTTTCGAGGCAAACGATTTCGAGAGGGATACTTTGTTTTTAAAAGTTAACCAATTCTCCAATGCTTTCGATGGTTTGATTTCGACACCATCACTTCTTTACTTAGGAATTACTTTTGAAAGAGTGCTTTCGACTTAGATTTTTATGACCCTTTTGCTCTGTTGAAGGTAGAAGCCAGAGGTTTCGAAGGAGATAGTTTAAATGGTTTCGAAAGGTTGTTCGACATGTTTTATTTGAACCCAAATGGTTTTGAAGGTTTGACGTTTTAGTGCTTTCGAAAGATTTTAATGAAGGTTTCGAAGGGGTGGTTCCCAAATGGTTTCGAAAGGTTTGAAAGTAAACGTTTTCCAACGTTTTCGAAAGGCAATTTTTAAGTATTTTAAAGATAGGATGTCCAACGTTTTAAGATTTTCGAAGGAAAGGTTTTTCAATGGTTTCGAAAGGTTTATACGAATGGTTTTGGAAGGATTGTTTTGGCCTTTCGACCTAGGTTATAAAGGGTTTACTTGGTTTCGAAAGGAATATTTTCAATGGGATCAAAAGGGGTACTTTCAAAGGGTTAAATTGTTTTCATCAACAAAGATTTATGTAAGGTATATATATATATATAACATGGCAATGTGATTTGAGTAAAGCATAGAATTTATTTTCCTTGTTTAAAGTATGATTTAAAGATTTAAATCAATTTGAGAAGAAAGGGTTTTCAAGGAAAATTTAAGGGAAGATTACCCTAAGTAAAATGACTCAGATATTTGTATACCAGATGGGATTGGTATAGGGTCGCACCCTTTACATTAGCTATTAGCCCCTATCTAATTTAGTACAAAATTCCAGTGTGTAGGGCTTTGTCACAGGTAAGACCAAAAATGATGTTACACATAGGAAATAATATATTTGTGCAAAGGTAGGTTACTGGTGAGCCTGCAAAACCATTAGGATCAGTTGACCTAGAGAAAGCAAGTTAAGAACAGGCCGTCTAGAAGAGGAGTGTCTAATAGATGTTAGATTATTTTTTTATATTGTTTGGAAGGCCCGAGACAGTCAAAGGTTAGTAGTTAGCCAAACAAAACTATAGTGTTCGGAGAGATAGTCTATTTGTTACTGATATGTTTGTTTACATGATAGTGCTTTACAGTTTTAACCAGTTTTGGTTGTAGGATTATGATTTGCAAAAGATATGTTTTAAAAGGATATCGGTGAGGGAAAATCTGTTCCGCTAAGTGGCGTGGTCTCACTTAATGTAAAATAACCAAAATGTGTAGTATTATTCACACCAAGCTTTATTTTTGACTCAAAGTTTATGTTTTCCCTATAAACTCGTAGGTGCTCAAAATTGATTTGAGTAGGTTAAGGGTTGAGGATTTACAGGTTTTAGTAAGTGGACAAATAAAGCTTCCGAAGACGAGCAGGAAGCTAAAGTTAGCTATTTAGGAGTTATTATTTTTTTTTTATTCCGTTGTGTTGTATTAAGTCATTTATGACTATTTAGTATTCTGGTCATCCAAGGGGGCATCTTCATATGTCACTCCTGGCGTATTTTATAACAATTATATTTGATCTAAACCCGGGTAATGATTAGATTATGTAATATGAAATATATTTTGTGCAATGTAATCAAAAAAGTTGTTTTTGAAATCTGTGATTTTTTTTCATATTCATGTGCTTCTGATATTATGGATACCATTAACATTACCGTATTTGGTAATCGGAAGTTAATACTATGGATGACTACAACATGTGTAATGCTTAGCTTTAGGCCTCCAGATAGGGGATGTTACAACTTGGTATCAGAGCATAGCTTTATGAAAAACTTTAAACTAAATTGAGTTTTGAAAACATAATCCTAAGGAATTAGAGATAAGATCGGGTTGTGGGATAACGCTATAGTAACGTACTTGTATTTGCTATATATACGTATAAGCTATATCTCTATTCTCCTATATCTCTTAGGCTACTCTTTTGTGTCTCACGAGGCTTGAATATAGATATGGATGCTAGAATTGGAAGAATGAATCTTGAGGGAAGCACCACAACAAATGGTAATGCCAGACCAATTACGAGAAGGAACCAAGATCAGGCACAAGCACGAAATGTGGGTGCTGGAGTCCCGCAAGTTGATATGGGAGTAATGTATCAGTTTTTCATGAATATGATGCAAACGGGTGTTGATGCTGGAGTGGTTGGAGGAAATGCTATAGGAGGAGTTCAGGAAACTCCGGTGGTCAACAATTATGCTATTCCGAGTAGAGACTATGTTAGACTTGGAGGAAAGCCATTTATCAAAACTGAAGCTGTTATTGTGTTGGAGAACTGGTTGCTACATTGTGAGAGGATCTTTGTAGACTTGGGGCTCAATGATGAGCAGAAGAGGAGGATTGTGTCGGGACAGCTTCAGCGAGCAACTTTATTCTGGTAGAATAGTGTGACAATTGGAGTGAATGAAGATATAATGACATGGGCAAAGTTTAAGAGGAGGTTCGAGGAGAGGTTCATGTCCGTGGTGGCGAAGTCTACCTTGATCATAAAGTTTGCTGAGTTGGAACTGGAGGAGTCGATTGTGTTGGAGTATGCTAAAAGGTTTGAGGAGTTGGCTAGGTATGGATATGCCATTGTGGATACTATGATGAAGAGAAATGAGAAGTTCATAAGAGGGTTGAAGCCTGAGTTGGCAAGGGCTGCATTACCTCATATTAGGGATCCTTGTGATGTTCTGGTAAAGATGGCGTTGAGACACGAGGAGATGCTTGCTTCTTTGGAGAAGAATAATGCAAAGGAGGTCCAGTTGGGGCAGGGTCAGAAAAGGAAGTTCTTTCATAAGACGGGTGCACAGAAAGGTGGTGCCGCAAAGAAAGGGAAGTCAAAGGTTGTTTGCTTTAAGTGCGATAAGAAAGGACGTTTTGCTAACGAATGTCGTACTAGAAAGGCGAAGGAATTGGTCGGGAAGAAGAATGCCAGATGCTTCAATTGCAATCAAATTGGACATTATAAGAACCAGTGCAAAGATCATGCTAAGGATGGAAGGGGCAAAGTATTTGCATTGGAGTCAGCTACTTCGAGGCCAAGGCAGAGGAAAAAGAAAAGGCAGTGTTAGGAGGTACGCTTCAGATTCATGGTATGTCTGTTAGCGTTCTGTTTGATACCAGTGCATCTCATTTTTTGTATCTCATTGTTTGGTAGATAAGCTTAACCTAGAACCCTCATACTTAGTTACTTCCTTAAGGGTTGCAAATCCGATAGGAGAGTATGCGACACTTGGGATGAAGTATGACCACCTAGAGTTTGATTTGTTCGGTCATACCTTTGTTTGTAGTTCGCATGTATTTTGACTTCGTAGGGTTCATAATTATTTTGGGTATGGTTTGGTTAAGTAGGTACGATGCTAGGATATTTTTCCATGATAGGAAAATATCACTTAAACTCCTAACTGTAGTGATCGGATTGTATATACCATAGAAAGCCCTAGTTATGAGGTGAATGCTTTGTTAGGTGTTGTGGAGTTAGAAGATGGGTAGAATCGTGTCTTCATTGTAAGAGAATTCACAGATGTTTTTAAACCTATAGTAGGATTGTCACCGAAACGAGCCATTGAGTTTCAGATAGATTTAGTACCTGGAGCAGAACCGGTGAATAGATCGCCAAGCAGGATGACACCTACCGAGATGAGGGAGTTAAAGGTGCAGTTGGTGGTGTTGGAAGGCCAGAGTTTTATTAGACCAAGTAGTTCGCCTTGGGGAGAAGCCGTAGTGTTTGCTAAGAAGTCGAACGGATGGTTAAGGTTATGTATCGATTATCGTAGTTTTAATGAGAAGACGATAAAGAATCGATATCCGTTGCCTAAAATTGACGATTGGTTTGATCACTTGAGTGGAGCTAAGGTATTTTCCCGATTTGATTTGGAAACAGGTTTCCATCAGCTTAGAGTAGCAGAGGATAGTATTCCTTTGATGGCATTTAAAACCAAATATATATCATATGAATGGTTAGTGATGCCATTCAGAAAATTAATGCGCCAGTATTCTTTGTGAATTTGATGAACTGAATTTTCCGAGAGCATTTGGATAGGTTTGTGTTGGTTTTCATAGATGATATTTTGATATACTCTAGAGATGAAAGGGTGCATGAAGTTCATCTAAAGTGGTGCGTAAGATGCTGAGGCAGCATCAATTGAATGCGAAGTTTTTGAAGTGTCATTTCTTGAAGAAGGAAGTGAAGTTTTTTGGTCATGTAGTCTTAGATAAAGGGTTGTCTGTAGATTCGACTAAGATTGAAGCGATGAATAATTGGAAGTGACCCGAGACAGTGATTGAGATAAAGAGTTTTCATGGATTGGCAAGATATTTTAGGAGGTTCATTAAGGATTTTTCGCGGATAGTAGCACCGATGACCAAGCTAACACGAAAGGATGTGAAGTTTGTTTAGACCAATAAGTGTCTGGAAGCATTCCAAAGCTTGAAACACCTACTAACTAATGCACCTTTACTAATTGTTCCAAAAGGGAATCGGGATTTGGTAGTACATACATATGCGTGTGAAAATGGATTAGGAGCTGTGTTAATATAGAGATGTAAAGTGATTGCCTATGCTTCTCGACAGCTTAGACCGCATGAGGTTAGATATCCAACGCATGATTTGGAATTAGTTGCGGTGATATTTGCATTGAAGGTGCAGAGACATTACCTTTTGGGGAGAGGTTTGAGCTATAAACGGATCATAAGTCATTGAAGTAATTATTCTCTCAGAAGGAGCTGAATATGAGACAACAGAGATGGTTAGAGTTTATTGCTGCTTATGAATTTGGAATTGAGTACACACTAGGGAAAGATAATAAGGTTGCAGATATGCTTAGAAAAAAACATCAGAATACAGTGTTAGCAATGATAGCTAAGTGAAAAGATTTGGAAGAATTTACTTCATGCAGAGTGCAGTGGAGATCTAGATGTAGTTCTTGCATGGAGACTTCTATGTTGTCATGTTTAGAAGTTCGACTAGTTATGATTGAAAAGATTGCTTCTAAACAGATGGAGGATCCTGTATTAGTTGAACGAATTAAGAAGTTAAGGGATGGAATGAAGAGCGATGATTTGAAGGATTTTCAGTCTTGACCAAAATGGGTGGTTGAGAAAGAAAGGAAGATTGTGTGTTTCGAATTTAGGAAACATAAGGAAAGAGGTTTTGGAGGAATGCCATCATTCAAAGTTCACTATTCATCCAGGAGGAGCTAAGATGCATCAGGACAGGAAGAGGAGTTTCTTCTGGGAAGGTATGAAGAGGGATGTAGGCCTATGGATGAAGCAGTGTTTGAACTGTCAATAGGTAAAGGTCGAACATCATAAGCTAAGTGGGTTACTTCAGCCATTGGATATTCCAGTATGGAAATGGGATTTTATTTCTATGGATTTTATAGATGGGATGCCAAGATCTAATAGAGGAAATGAAAGTATATGGGTCATAGTGGACAGATTAACCAAGAGTGCCCATTTCATTCCGGTTAAGTCAACTTGGACGACAACTGTTCTAGCTAAGTTATTTATGAAGAATGATTTAGAATGCATGGAATTCCTAGTAGCATAGTAAGTGATGGAGATTCCTTGTTCACTAGTGAGTTCTGGAAAAGCCTCAGGAGTTTTTAGGAACCAAGCTCAAGATGAGTACCGCTTACCATCCATAGACCGATGGGCAAACGGAAATGGTTAAAAAAATCTTTAAGGATATGTTGAGAGCTTGTGTGTTAGATTTTAGGGAATCATGGTAAGACCATCAACACTTAGTTGAGTTTTCGTATAACAATAGTTATCAGACTAGTGTAGGGATGGCACCGTTTGAAGCTTTGTATGGAAGGCCATGAAAATCTCTAGTTTGTTGGTTAGAGATAGGGGATATGTTGGTTCTTGGTCCGGATTTAGTTAGAGAAGCTGCAGAGAAGATTGAGTAGATTCGAGATAGGATGAAGGAAGCTCAGTCTAGGTAAAAGAGTTATGTAGATATAAGGTTGAAAGACTTAGAGTTCTTCATTGGAGATCATGTTTTTATTAAGGTGTCACCGATGAAACGTGTAATTTGATTCGATAAATCAGGGAAATTGGCACCGATATTTGTAGGACCATTTCTTGTCGTAGAAAGGATCAGGAAACTCGCATATAGAGTAGAGTTATCGAATAGTTTGGCAGGAGTCCACGATGTCTTTCATGTTACTCATCTAAGAAAGTGTGTTAGAGATCCGGAGACTACTATAGCACCGACTGTGTTAGAAGACTTAGTAGTAGAGCGAATTTGACTATAGTTAGAAAGCCAGTTCGTATAGTCGCGAGGGAAGAAAAGATGCTAAGTAACAAGATAGTCAGATTAGTTAAATTCCAATGGAGCAACGATGAGAGAGATTATACTTGGGAGACAGAGAGCAGGATTAGGGATGCATATCCTGATTTGTTTGATGGTATGTTTTACCTTATTAATTGATTTGATGTGTACCTTATCATAATTTCGAGGACGAAATTTTTTAAGGAGGGGAGTCTGTAATGACTCTAGTTTTTAGTAACATTATTTGGTACCATTTAATTAGGTAAATTAAATGAAATAATGTAAAATGGCTAAGGGATTGAGATTTGTGATTAGTAAGGATAGTCGTGCCAGTAAATAAATGAACTAAGTAAAATGAAATGAAATAAAATGTTAGGAAATAGACAAGGGCAATATAGAAATAAGCATTATTCTTATACCCTAAAACCCTTAAGCCATATTATATATGTTCATTTCTATATTCACAAAACTAAAACCAAAGCAAGAGGCCGGCCACCATTATGGGAAAAACAACAAAAGATAAAGTTAGGATCAAGAGGAAAGCTTAAGCAACAAAATCAAAGATCAAATCTCAACACCTTAATCTTAAAGCTAAGGTGAATAATGACTACATCTCATGTTTTCTAATTATTTTCAGTTTTAGATTAAACCCGGTTTATTTTACAAGGTTATGCCATGTTTTGGAATGATTAAATGTTTATATACGCTTGTTGATGATTTATGCTTATTCATATAAGATTTATGATATGTTTTAATATGAAAACCCTATTAAATGACATCCAAATGCCTTGCAATTTTAGACTTAGATCAGAAATGATATTTTAGAGATAGGTTTCAATTTTCATAATTTTTTGAATTTATGTGGATTTAATATTAATTTTCTAATGAAGAAAATGATTATTTGGGTTTAAATTAATTTACGGCTAAATTATTTATTTTTTGGGTCTGAAATTAAATATATGGTGGAAATAATATTAAAAATGAGTTTCTGGAATTTTTATAGAATTTTCCTAAGTGAATTAATAGATATATTAAATTATTTAAGGTGTCAGACTTAAGTGTTATATATATATACATATATATATATATATATATATATTCATAAAAAGAGAAGAGGTATTTTGTAAACTATTTAAATTGTTTAATTCTGAAATTTCGGCAGTGCTTTTGGAAAAGAAAATTTGCAGCCAATCATATTTTGACAAACAAGGCAGGTTAGTTGCAAAGACTACTTTAAAAAGATAAAAATCTGTTTAAACATGATTTATACATGTTTCATCACTTTCGGCACCCTGCTTCCGCTTGGATTCTTCCATGTCCTTCACCATCGAAATCAATGTGCATGATAATAAAGTTTGGTATGTAGTGAATTGGACATAGGCGGGAGGAACTGGGTCGAAACATGGGGGTTCCGACGGGGTTGAAGCGTTACTTTGTTTTGAAATGAAAATGCGCCTGCTTTGCTTTCGAAAGGAACGCTTTCGACTTGGATGGCTTTCAACTGATTCAAATGTTATAAAGGAAAGGTTTTAAAATGGGTTGCGCCTTTTTAAAAAAATATCCTTTCGAAGGGGGTCCAAACCCCTAGCTTCCACTTCCTACCTTTCGAGGCAAATGGTTTCGACAGGGATACTTTGTTTTTAAAACTCAGCCGCTTCTCCAAAGCTTTCAAAGGGTTGGTTTCAACACCAACACTTCTTTACTTAGGAACTTCTTTCGAAAGAGTACTTTTGACTTAGATGTTTTATGACCCTTTTGTTCTATTGAAGGTAGAACCCAAAGGTTTCAAAGGAGATAGTTTTAAATGGTTTGAAAGGTTGTTCCACATGTTTTATTTGAACCCAAATGGTTTCGAAAAGTTTGATGTTTTAATGCTTTCGAAAGGTTTTAATGAAGGTTTCGAAGGGGTGGTTCCCCAATGGTTTTAAAAGGTTTGAAAGGAAAGGTTTTCCAACGTTTTCGAAAGGCAATGTTTAAGTGTTTTAAAGATAGGATGTCCAAGGTTTTAAGGCTTTTGAAGGAAAGGTTTTTCAGTGGTTTCGAAAAGTTTGTACGAATTGTTTCGGAAGGAATTGTTTGGCTATTCGGCCTAGGTTATAAAGGGTTTACTTGGTTTCGAAAGAGATACTTTCAATGGGATCGAAAGGGGTACTTTCAAATGTTTCATCAACAAAGATTCGTGTAAGGTATATATATAACATGGCAAGATAATTTGAGTAAAGCATAGAATTTATTTTCCTTGTTTAAAGTATGATTTAAAGGTTAAAATCAATTTGAGAAGAAAAGGTTTTCAAGGAAAATTTAAAGGAAGATTACCCTATGTAAAATGACTCAAATATTTGTATACCATATAGGATTGATATAGGATCGCGCCCTATACATTAGCTATTAACCCATAGCTAATTTAGTCCAAAATTCCAGTGTGTAGGGCTTTGTCACAGGTAAAACTAAAATGATGTTGCACATAAAAGGAATATATTTGTACAGAGGTAGGTTATTGGTAAGCCCGCAAAAACATTAGGATCGGTTGACCTGGAGAAAGTAAGTTAGGGATAAACCGTCCAAAAGAGGAGTATCTAACAAATTTTAGATTATTTGTTTTTATTGTCTGGTAGGCCCGAGTCAGCCAAAGGTTAGTAGTTATCCAAACAAAACTATAGTGATTGGACAGATAGTCCATTTGTTACCTGATATTTATGTTTACATGATAATGCCTTATAGTTTTAGCCAATTTTGGTTGTAGGATTATTGTTTGCAAAAGATATATTTTAAAAGGTATTAGTGATGGGAAACATGTTCCGCTAAGCAGTGTGGTCTCACTTAATATCAAATATCTGAGATGTATAACATTATTCAAACCAAGCTTTATGTCTGACTCAAAGTTTATGTTTTCTCCTTAAACTCTCGGGTGTTCAAAAATTGATTTGAGTAGGCCGAGGGTTGAGGAGCTACAGGTTTTAGTAGGTGGATGAATAAAGCTTCCAAAGACGAGAAAGAGGTAGAAGTTAGCTATTTAGAATTTTTTTATTCCGCTGTGTTGTATTAAGTCAGTTATGACTATTTAGTACTCTGTTCATCATAGAGGGCATCTTCATATGTCGCTCTTGATGTATTTTGTAATATTTATATTTGCTCTGAACCTGGGAAACGAATGGAATATGAAATATGTTTTTTGAAATGTAATCAGAAAAGTTGTTTTTGAAATCTGTGATTTTATTTCATATTCATGTGCTTCTGATATATATCATTAACATTACTGTATTTGGTTACCGAAAGTTAATGCTATTGATGACTACATCATCTGTAGTGCTTAGCTTCGAGCCTCCGGATAAGGGATGTTATAAAGACGATCTTCCCCCTTTTAGTCCTAACATCCTTCACCATATTCTAGCCCTGCTAAGGTTAGGGGTCAACTGGAATGGCAAATTATATTAAATCCACCCTCATGCAAAATGCCTAATTTATGAGATTCTCGCTAAAGCAAAAGTATGGGAGACTCAATTTTTCTTCTTGAAATGCTTTTCTGATCTTAGAGGAACCTTTTCTATTGTTTGTTAGATTCTCTTTTTCTTTACTTATTTATATTGGTTCATCATTCTTTGCTGACCGGTGCCTTTTTTAGATCCTATTCCCAAAATGCTGAACTTAGAAGATCGGGGATTAGTACAGTTGCTGACCGAAGCAGCGGTTATGATAGGAATCAGGCTCAGTCTACTAGTTCCGTCTAAGCTTCAACAGTACTCTATTATCTCAACTGGAAATAAAATCCTGGGGGAACCCCCATTGGTAAAATGTAACTCCAAGGGAAGGACTCATTGGTAATTGGCAAACCCGAACTCTTTTCTTCCAAATCTCTTGTTCAGCCTGGGATACCTAGTAAGATATCACTGTAATGGTTCAAAAATTTATTATAATGTCATCTCATAAGTTTATCTTTCTGACTCAGGCCTGTCTTCTTTGGTTGTTTCTCCCGGCTGGAAGGAAGTTGTTGTGGATACTTCCAAAGACAAATTGGAGGAAGATGTCACTTATGTTATTGTTTGGCTCCTAAATCTTGATCTCTCAAGAATGTTGTTCTAGTTCATTCTCTTCTGCTAAAAGAAAAGTATGTAACGGTTCTACCACTGCTCCCTTCCCTAGCCAAAAGCCTAAGATTGGAGTTGTTCAAACCCTAGTTATTATTGAAGAGGGTAACTAGTCGACATTGGCACGAATCCTAAGTCCCTTGATCTTGATTCTACAACTGGAAACAAGTTTGATTTTAATGCTATTATGGACAAGACACAACAGGTGGTTGAGGCAGAGTCTTCTCATGACCTGCTTCACTATATTACTGTACTGAGCTCCTTTGAAGCCTTAAACCATATTTGTGAAGAACTTGGGTTCTTTTTCACTTCAAAGGACCCCTTCGCTTCTAAGTCCCAATCCTCATCTCTTATCAGCAAATTCAATGACCTTCTTTAATTGGTTATTCAGTGTCCTTCTATTGCTACTTTCCAGCCATTAAAACTTTCTTCCTACACCCAAGACCATCGGTTTGCTCTCCTTAGACAACGCTTGCTGGTACGTACCCTTTTGGTCTAATTGCTTTGAACTCTTAATATCTTACCTATCCAAGTTTCATTATCCATTCTAGGTTACCAAGCATATGCTTTCACTCCAAGATGAGGCTTCAGAGTCATTAAGTGAAATTTCTAGGCTAAAGGAGGAAAACTTATCGCTTAACAATCATATTATTGACTTAAGTACCGAAAGAGATGAAGTTGTGCAAGAGAAAAGAAAGCTAGTTGCCACTCTTGAAGAAACAAAAACCTTACTTCAAACCTCAAATGATAGGGTGATGGCTTTAGAGCTCACTCTCAAGGAAGTTGAAATAAAAGAAGCTAGGCTTATGGAAGAGGACACATTTCTCAATAAGAAGCTAAAAAGGAAGGAGGATCTTATAGTCAAGTCGACGACAGTGATTAAAGACGCTAAACAAAAATTGTCCCATTTTCTTGGCACGTCTCTTGACATTATTATTGAGAGACCCTATGAGAAGGCACTCTTCATCACTTACGCTGATAATGCTTACAAGTGCTCCGACTTTGGCTTTCCCTCTATTCCTCCATAATGAAATGACAACTTCATGAGAAAATTTAAAGAGACTTCATAAGGATCTTATGTTCCTGAGGAAAATGAGGAAGTTGGTGCTACAAAGTTATTGACTTTTGATGATCCTCCAATTGATGAAGAGACTGATTCAGATGAGGATGAGAAAGACGATGACGGGAATAAAGATGAGGGTAGTGATGATAATGATGGTCCTAACGACATGATTATGATGATAATGACAACGATAGTGGGGGTGGTGGAAATGGAATTTTTAGACCACTGGCCGACAAGGATGGATCAGGAGGCGCTAACCTAGATCTATCTTCCCAAGATACGGTGGCTACTGAAATCCCTGATCCTCCCAGGGCAAGTTCTCCCAACGGAGACAATGCTTCCCTAAGCTTAAAGCTCGAAAACAAAGAGAAAATCTCGTAGTCTACTATTCCACTTTTTCAGGTATGGATCTCACTACACAAATATTTACAATCATCAAATAATCTTTAGTTAACTTATTAACTACTTTAGTTAAAGAGAAAGTCAAAATACATTCTTGACATTATGCTTAAGAACAAGCAGATGGACATAGACAGTCTTAATAGAGAGTTGGACAAACAAACAAAGGATTATAATAAGTTATCTAAGAAGTATAAGAAGCTAGCCAAGAGCACATCGATATTTAGGTATTTCAAGGAGAAAGAAGTCGCTCTTCGGATGAAGAATGCTCGAAACCGCCAGGATATACTCTTGAAAGAAAATGCTGAATTGATGAACTTTTTTGGATATTTATCAATGATAAGGACACCATGGTAGAATACCTGTATAAGGTTTATTTAGGGGTTTAATTTTTGAATTCTCATACTTAGGTGATAACTGTGGAGGTTTGCTAAGATGCATTCACCATAGATACTTGGATTAGCGTAAGCCCGATCCTCATCCTGGGGCATGTTCGAACCTTCCCTTAATCGCTCCCATTCCTCTTTCCTTACACTCTCTTCCCCCTGAGAAACTTAAATATAATAGAAAGAGATTCAACTCTGAATGTATAAGAAATCTATTTTGTATGAACTTGAATGATTGTACAATAATGATATGTTACTGGGTTTATGTATTTCATTATTTCAATTTTTTATGTTGGACAAATAAAAGACTTCTCGTGCTGTCCTATCCCTAAGGAGATCCTAAGTAAATTTGTTAAGTTCAGGAAGGATTTAAAGAGAAATCTTCAATTCTCAAACCATCACAATTGGCAAGATACTTTTTCCTCAGAGATTTATAAGAAATTTACATGCAGCTTCCCTATTTTTGCTTTGACTTTCTAGATGATGAAAAGGATAAACTACTTAGCGAAATTTGACCCTTTCATACAAAATTGATATGTATTCATGATAGCCCTCCAATCGAAGAATGAAATTATCATCGTATTCCTCTAATTTATACCCTGGATGGGATCAAGGCTTCTTTTGATTCTACACTTACTCTGTTTGCTATGCCGTTTGAAAAGGCTTTGGCCGCGGTATCAAAACTTTGAACATTATTTAAACACTACTGAAATGAGATTGCAACGTAACCTTGATTCCTATTATTTGTTAACTCCGTTTGTTATTAATGGAAGAGTTTGTCCTTCGTGTATTGATTTTTGTGTTCTTTATTTTCATTAGAAAACCCACTTAGCGCGTAAATCTGATTCCTTAGACAGAATTATTGAAGTTAAGGATCGACTATTTGCATATATGAAGGAGAAACGATCATCTCGAGATGACTCGGCTTTACAATTCTCAAATAAGCCCGAGGCATGAGAGTGGCATAGGAACTATTTTCTATTAAAATCAACTTTTATTGCTTACAAAGAAATGACCTCTGTCATGGAGGTAGATCTTAAAGAAACGAAGAAAGAACATCAGTTACTAAAAAAGAGAAAGGAAACAGCTCATGGGTCTAAGTTTCTGATCAAAGCCGACATTGGATGGCTAAACTTCATTGAAAAATAAGTAATCTCAAATTAGAGCTAACGAAAAGCAAAGTATCATGCCAATCTTTAGAGCTTATTGTAAGTGTGGGTGATTCTAACCTTCCCTCTCCTACTCCAAAATGAAGAACAAAATTCACATCATCGACCAATCATGAGTTTTCTACTTTACTAAACCCACCTCCAAGTTTGAATGACGCAGTGATCTCTAAGTGGCAATCAACTCAAATTCGATATGATGCAGTATTTCAACAAGAAGTAGAAGGAAAAGATATCCCAACACATCAATGAATATGAAGTTAAGGTTTAAAAATTTGAACGCGATAAGTACGATCTCAATCAAGAAATCAAAAAGCTGATGAGTATGATTCAGACTTTAGGATGAGCTGATAAGACTCTTCGCCATACCCTAAGAAAGTAGATTATCTCGATTGACGATGCAGATGATATCCACAAAAAGAAAAGGAAGCTCAAGGAACTTGTGGACATATCCGTTTGTCATATTACTGATCCTTTAATCGTTAAGGATCTGGACAAATCAGCATAGAATCTCGGGCTATGATGGGAACCTGCTTTTGATTAGTTTTCTTTCTTTTATCTACCTTTTATGCCTGCAACTATATAAGTATTGTGTCGAATTGTAAATAATCTATAATTAAACAAATGTCACCTTAGATATGTATCTATGAATTGAATTCTGTTTTTGACTTGAAATGCATGATGCTTTGCACTCCATGTTCCCAACTTTAAGTTTTTGAATTCACCTACTGCTTGTCTATTTAGATTGTTACTGATTGATGCTTTTATAATTTCAAAGTGAACACTTAATAACGGAGATTCCCATTTAACCGGAAGTAATCTGAAGAAGAACCAAGAATTCATATTCGGCAATAGAGAAGACTAAAAACTCTGCTTTGGACATTATGAAGAGAACCAGAAATCTATATTTGAAGGTAATAGAGGTCTAGGAACCCATATTGTGGTAATAATAAAAGATAAGAAACTCATATCTATCAATAATAGAAGACCATAAACCCATGTCTGGAAATTGAATCTGTAAAGATCTTTTTCTTCCTAGAGGTTAGATAGACTACGAGTGTTACTTGGCTCGGATTTTGATAGAATTGAGAGCACTACTTTGGCTCTGATTTCGATATAATTGGGAGCACTACTTGGCTCTAATTTTGATTGATTTGGGAGCATTACTTTGGCTAATATTCCTTATCACTATCTTAGGTGATGGTTTAGGTCAGCTGTCCGTTGCGTTTGGTTAGCAATATTAAGGAAGACCAAAGACTTGCTCGACCTCCCTCTAGGAAGCGCTTCAGTGAGGCCTATGATAGCAGACACTAAAGGCTGGTTCGGTGCTTTAGTGAGGCCTTTGACAATGGCACCAAAGGCTTACTCCATCCTCCCTCTAGGAGGCGCTCCAACTAGCCGCGTAGGCAAGTACTGAAGGCTTACAGAATCTTTGGATAGGCCCTTTCGAACGGGCCCCAAGGATTACTCTAACCTCCCACTAGGAGGCACCGTAACCAGGCCTTTGATGATGAGGTTAAGAGAGTTACGCTCCGGCCAGTCCACGTAGGTCAGACCAATGTTTTAGTCAGTGCTTTGGCTAGGCCCTTTTGGACATGATCAAAGGTCCACTCTGTACTCCCTTTAAAAGGTGCTTTGTCTAGGCTCGTGTTAGCTAGAGACAAAGGCTTTAGCCCTTTACTACTTTCTTAGGTAGTGATTTAGGATTTCCATTATACTACGACAATCTTACTCCTCAACCATGTAGAATCACTTATTCAAAAAAATTCTTTTATTTCCGAACTTTTCTAATATTTTCCTACAAAGTCATCAAGTTTGTCTTGTCTTAGAAAATTGACAACTGTGCCTTCTAGGTTTCTTTATTAATTAGTACCATGCCCATTTGTAAGATGGTAGTGGCAATATGATACCCCAAATTCCTTTCTAACTTTTTGAAGGCCAATAATCAAGCTTATCTTTGGTCAAAAAGTAAATATTCCAAAGAGAGGCGGTGAAGTTGTAATCCTTTGGAAGTCTCGATTTAGAGGCTAGCCTTCTTGGCGGATGTCTAGATTTTTTGTTGTTTAGTGTAGGCATTTCACGTTCAACGATTAATTTTCTCTTCAAGGTCCTTTGAATCTCGCTTGGGGCCAATGATTGACCTATGACTCTGTGCCACTTCTGAGCAAATGTGTCAAAATCACTTGTGATCGCTTTCTCGAATATAATTCCCTTGAGATGAAATTAAATGGCCCTTCTTATCTTTAAGAACAAATTATCTTTCTTTGGGCACTCTTCCCTCAAAGCAAAAATTGGAGTAGAGCCAATATGGAATGAGTTAGTGCTCGAATTATCCGGATCATAAAGGTCCGCTTGTTTCTTTTTATTTACAATCTGTAACGCCTTCACTCTCAAAACTTGTTCTTCATGGACATGCATATCACTAGTGATTTAATAGTTGGATAAAATTATCTAAGGTTCAGAAGACCCTTATTCAGACCGCTTAAGCGGTTAGGAAACATGGTGTTAGAGATTAAGGTTAGTTAATTGGAATTGGGATATGCTTGGAAAGGAAAGTTCTTTATGCCTTAGATATACAGGTCAAGGTAGTCCCACTTAAGGTTTTAACAAAGTCGGAGGTTCAAGCCTTCCTCCTAGCGCCAAAGTCTTAGCAAATAATTTGCTAACCCTAAAAGTGCTTTGAGAAACTTGGTTGTTCACGATGAGGCCTTGAAGAGGCTTGTTAAAGTAGTAAGGGCTTTGGTATTCATTCTTATTATTTTCATATTCGAAGTCACATATGCAAGAAGAGTGCGAGTTTGAAGTCGTATATTCTGGACAAGTTTGAGTTCAAAGTCATTTGTGCAAAGTAAATTCAAGTTCGAAGTCCACGGTTCGAGGTTGATTATGCTATGCTAATCACATAGTCACAATGATTCAGATATTCGAAGTCACAAGTATATTCAATTCATTGGTTCAGATCGATTATACATATGCTATGCTATGTCCTTGTTTAATATTCAAGATCCTATGTGTACAATTTTCTCAAGTTACAATATGCACTAAAAATCCTAAATTGAATTAGGGTTTACATGTAGGAAATGAGAGAAGAGAATTTTCCACCTCACAAAAAGGCACCCCTAGGGTCATATTTATAGGGGTGCTTAGCCACCACTCCGCTTCACATGTCTTCGAGCATGTTGACTTCGGCAATAGTAAAATGGGTCAGGTGCGGAGTCATTATCAGGCGGTGCTATGTAGTATTGTCTTCGTTATGTGGGAGCATCTTTGAGATGTTGGAGTGTCTTCGATATCCTTTAGCATTAACCTCTTCGCTAGTATGTCTTCGGTGATGCCAAGTTAGCCTTGGTCCTCCATCTGAATTCCACATGTAAGAGGAGACATTATCTCTTTTTGATGTCTTTGATTCTAGCGTCAATTTGTGTAGGTATAGAAGGATATCTACAAAGTTTTGCAATATGTGATGTCACCTTGCTGTAATATTAGGGTCTTCATGGATGTTAATAGTGTTCCCTATTGACACCGATGGCACAACATTTTCGGAGAGCTTGCAAAGTGCCGTGTTGCTTGTATATGGGTAAAGGGTGAAGTTATCAGTGAAGTGGGGCATTGTAATGTGTAACAACGCTTTCGAAGAGCATGAGTTATGTGGTGCGGACAGGGTTGTGCACCGAGGAAGCTCGCCATGATCACGTTGACATTTGATAACAACTGGATAATAGACTATATCTGGCCTCTTCGATATTGATTTATAGGTGCTCCGCCAGTTATATGTCTTCGAAGTTGATCATTGTAGTTTATGTGATTGAAGAGCAAGCCCTACAGTCGATGATTATATCATCTCATATCACTCTTTATATATCCTTGAAGCCTCCCTTACATTCTCAAATGATGAGGTGCAGCTTCCTACCACTTCGATACTGCCCTGTAATACCTCTTTGATTGAATGATTTCGATGAGGTTATTGATATGATGTCACAAAACGCTGACTTCTTCGATGTGGATTATTGTAGTAACAACTACTTAATCTAGAATCACTCAATAGCCATATTAGTAGCATTATAATATTATTGTTATCATCAAAACATAAATTGTGTTTTCAACATTGTCCTCCTTTTTTAGTGATGATAACCATTTGACTTTTTAAATAACATTATGTTACTTCCCCTAATATTTGCTCTTCCTGAATTTATATACTTCCCCTATTAACTCACCCAATTTTCTTCCAACTTGTCACTAATAAAAAGTTGTAAATCATCATCGGTTTTGGATTATATATTAATTTATTCAATTTAGTCAATAATAATTTTCTTGAGGTACTCATATTTTACCTAAATAACCTTAATATTTCCTTGTTAATTTTTAAATTCTGGCACAAGGAATGAATTTTTTCGGAATATGTGATATTGTATAATTTAGCACTATCATATGTAGGAATTTTTTGAATAAATTCTACCTTTTAAGCTTTTTGAAAAAAAACATAATTATTAGTCAATTTAAAAAATATTATAACAAACATGACAAAATATTGGGTGATGTCATTTATTAAAAAAATGTTGTATACTATTTTGCGCAAGGTTACACCTTTCAAAAAAAATTCTTTCAAAAGTATTAGTATTTTCATTAAAATAAATTTTCACATTATTTAGCATAATAGTAAACATTTTATATATATTTATAAATCTTTCTAAAGCAAGGTCTTATATAAAAAGAGTATCTAGTTTATTTTTCAAAAGAAGTTATTCTGCGATACTTTAAAAATACTAACCCAAAATATTTATAAAAAGGCAAAAAATAGAGTTAGATATACCAAATTTTTTGCATTTCCATTTTCCATAAATGTTTGTTCTTTAGATATACAGAATGTTTGCTATTCATAATCCATTTCATCTTTCTATTCTTTCTTGGGTACCTACAAAAAATAAATTCTATATTTTGGTACCCATATCCTACATTAGGTTCCAGGTATTTAGGTCGAAGGTAACAATACTCAAGAGGGTTTGGTAGAACCTTTGAAAATAATATTTTCATTATTAATTGATGTATCAAAATAACAATCAATGTATTTTTCGCTGTTTTTCCATTTAACAATAACCCAAATGCTTGGATGTTTTTTATTTATGTTTCATGTCAGTGGCTTTGTACATCTAAGGATTAGAAATATTATTGGTCATAGTAGTACTTGAATTTCTATAAAAATTGGATTTAGATTTTACTCAAAATCTAGTATGAGCATTAACATTTTTACTATGCACAAAAGCATACCTGTACTGTTTCTACACTTAATATTATTACATCTTAAACCACTTTTATTATTAAAAGGTCTAGGATTTGGTAAAATTGAATTTAAATCATTTAAACCTTTTTTGAATTTATGACCTTTTAGTTAATTTTATTATATTTTACCATTTTGTCAATAATCTATTTCACATAAATTTCACTTTTATTTCTAAAATTATTTGTTTCTTTAATTAATTTCAAAGTCACGTTCTTTAAAGCACAGTTCTCATTTTCAAGAGTCAAAAGTAGAGACTTTTGAATTATTTAAAGAAATTTTGAAATCATTTATCAAATTCTCAAATTTCTTTGAAAATTTTTCATTTTCCATTTCTATAGAATTATTTAATTTTCCATGACGATCTAGTTTAGAAATAGACTTTTTAAAGAAACTTTTAAGGAGCTATTTTTATTTTTTGAAATATGTTTTTCATTTTTCAACGTATTAATTTCTAGCTTGTATTTATTTATTTTATCCAAACTTTCTTTTTGCTCCTTTTTAAGATTTTTAATTTCTTAAGTACACCACAAAACTAATATAATTGATTTTCAATAATAAGTACCTCATCGATGTCTAGTGTGTCGGTGCATCCATCCTCTATGTCACTTGCAATTATGTTTTGTACTAGTGTAACATGTATGATAGTCTATATTATTTGTAGTGCTTTGACTAGATTTTCTTTTGGCCTTTATTCTAGGATGTTGTTTTGATCAGTAGAACACCAGGCTTCGATACCACTTATTTATTGCTATGCATAGGACTGAAAATGGCCGATGGTAATAAGAAAACTATAAATGCAGCATAATCAATTTTATACTGGCTCGGAGCACTACATTCAATCCCTAAGCACCTCTTTGGAATTTTGCTATAAACACCCTTACTTCATCTAAAGAAACATGACTTCGACACTTATTCCTTTAGGACTCCACAACAAGACTTCATTATTTCCTTCTACAAAGAAAGTATTTGACCACATAATGTAACGACATGCCTTTTCGAACCCCAAATATCGACACTAATATATTCATGGTATTCATGTGTTGAGCACTTAAGTGCTGGAAAGATAGACTGTTAGGGTGAAATAAAAGCAGAAAAAAAAGAACAAGAAAGATGAGAACAAAACCTCTAAATCTCACAATTAGACGATAATATATAATATCCATAAAATAATACAAAGTGTCACTCTAAAAAACAAAGCATACTATCATTAGCCTAGACAGTTATACCACCCAATTCTCACAAATGCTGATATATACATACCAGTCATGGAGCGAAAATAAAATACAACTATAGGTAAACTGAAGCATCCAGCTCGTCTCTTGAAGCTCCAAGGAATTTCAATGAAAAATTGCCTTTATCAGACTACTAGAAGGAGCACCCAAGGAATTAAGGGAAAGATAATACCACATGTCAGACATAAATCAGATGTGAAAAACTTAAGAAATACTTGACAATCATATAATAAATTAGTTGAGACCATTCGAATCATCGTAACATTTTCTCCTAAAAACCCAAAACCATCTAATAAATAAGTAAGGTGATATAATAGATAGGGTCTAGGGTGTACAGTATAAAGCAAAAAATAATTGTGCTACTTGCATCTCATAACACAACTATATTAGAAGTACATCTAAAACTATTCATGTTCATTCATATATCGATTTTTCACTGAAGACTTCCCCATATATATTAAGGCTAGCTTCCTAATAAAGGTTAGAAACTACATTACAAGCATCGTATATCTCTTGATAAAATATACCTCGGAGGAAAAGATAACTTGTCCATGCCTGAACATGTGATATCAAATATCATCAACTCCCGCTAGCAACATCCATGAGCATTTCCAGATATGGAGTTAATATACCCTTGGATTAGCAAAACCCACTGGTTATGCCCCTACTCTATTTTCTATCACTTTCGATGGGGAAGTAATGTTCATCTTCTATTACATGGGTCTTCATCACTCGAACGAATCAAGAATCTCTTCATGTATTCTAGCATAAGTCATTTGACAAATGCTAACAATGACCTCTACCTTGGACTTGACCTTAGGATAGAAAGTTCAACTCTATAACATTCCACTCCATAATCACTTATGAAACATAGAACTTGTATATCGGTTTTGAAGCTGTATCGTTAAGTAATACATAAGTACTTATCCAATCCTCGACTCTTCAAAACCAAATCAGTGAATTTCGGGTTACTTAAATTTTGGTTATTTCATAAGTAAGTGAATGATAAAAAAGAGCGCTCCCTATAGGATCTTGTATATATACATCCTCAAAGCAAGAGATGTTTCATACCATTTAGCACTTCTCAAGGGATCTAAACCATATGAAGCCGTGAAGCTTTAGTATGCTCCCTAAGTTAATTTTGGTCATATTCAATAGAAATAAAATGATCACATATGAAAATCAATGCTCATATGCGTATCACTGTTTCCGACCTTCTCAACATACGCAATCCCTCGGTCAAGAATAAAGCCAGGTAGGCTGGAGCAGTGGTTACATCAAAGTCCAACAATGACACTTCATTCTTAATTGTAACGAATCAGAGATTTCAACCTTTGAAAATCGACATCAATACGTTCACCGCATAGCATGCCGAGCAATCGAGTGCCGAAAATACCAGATCATTAGGGGTGAAGAATAAAAAGGATAGAAGAAAAACTGAAATAACACATAGAATCTCACAAATCGTAGCAGAACAATATATAATATATAATGACTTATCTTTATACAAAAGAAACGGTAACAATTAATATCCATATAATCATCAGAGTACAACAATCAACGATATCAATCCGGACAGTTATAATAACCTGTCCTCGCAAGTGTTGAATATACAACATGACTCACACAGCGGAAATAACCAATACGTATAATACGCCTGAGAATCCTCCAGCTCATCTCCCTGAGTTCCATAGCATCTAACCTTAATCTGTAATACTCAATCTGACCCGAGAATTATAATAAAATAACACCCGAGTCAGTCTGGAAAACCAGTGAGAAAACACACTCAATTTTAATTATTACTACTATCAAAATCCTTTGAAAACAAAGGTATCTCGTAAGACCACGCCACACCTAAATACGACGGGTTTTTAACTTACAATAACCAAAAGTCCTTTATATAAAATCCAGTGATATTATAATAGTGTTTAAGTACAAATACTTATAAAATAGCCGAAATTGTTACATTAATTAAATTTCATCATACTAGGCTCTAAAATCAGAACCGCAAAGGCACGTATTAGAGAATGGATTCCATACTATGACCAGGTAAGGAACTACCTCCGATGGGTACATCTCTAGATAAATGCACCCGGGTTTGACAAGAACATCTTGTACCCTGCCATACAGAACCAGCCTACCACTTAACTAGTAGTACCGAATATGACATCATCCCGGTCTTCCAACCTTAACCGAGATCTCTCATGCACAGCCAAATCCATAATAATAGGGTAATCTAGAAAGATGATGACATACCCTAATAGGAGCGACCCACTTAGCCCTGCTGCATGCCCTATTTTAGTCATTTCCCGGTTGATGAGGCTTGAGGCCTCGTTTATTTTTTGAATAGCAATCCCACTTGGAATGCTAACACTGCCTTCCAGCAACAATGCATTGATAGCATTCATCCACACAAATTGTCCTGGGTCTGGACAAATCGAATCCCCTTCAAGATCACTATCTCCATTACCTTTGAGAAATCACAATTCATAACGCACAAATCGGATCGAAATGGTTTTCGTATAATTAAATCTGATTCCAGTCACTTCGAAACGATTAACGAATTTGGCCAGATTTGATAGTCGGTTATTTGACTATCAAATCGCACACATAAGCAGTCACTAGGCCCGTATTTTATTAAATCTTTTCAAAACATTCATTTCAAATATCTTTACCCAGATATATATATTTAAATCTCTTTCAGTATTCCAACGTTTGAAAACAATTTCAAATACTTATCCATACCAGGATATTTTTAAACCATTTCAACACTTAGAAATATTTCCAAATTCGATTTACAATACATTACTTAGAAAAATATTTCTATATAAATTCTTTCATCACTAAAATATTTCCAAAACCTTTCATTTCAACGCTTAGGAAAATATTAAAAGTCTATTTTCCGAAATCATTTCTAATATCAATACTTAGAAAATATTTCATAACTCATCTCCTAAATTTTCAAAATTATTAATAAGTTCCTTTTATAATTTCCAAACCGATTTTACTTATTTAAAATCCCTACTAAAAATGTAACATCCCGAAAATTTTCGACTTTCGAAAATTCAACATCGATACTCACTTTATCGACTGCTGAGCCATCGAATGCCGGAAACCCGAAAAGTTATGGTTTTAAGAAAAAGAAAAAGGTAGAAGAAGAAGATAGAAGAAAAAGAAAGAAGAACAACAACAGAACAAGAGCAGAAACAGAAAACAATATCAGAATCTTACACATCGCAGCGGAACAATATATAATAGATAAATGAATAATCTTTAAACAAAGAACTATATCATTTTATAACATACATCAATCATCAGAGTCACTATACAACTCAGTACAACAATGGACAGTTATATAAACTTGTCCTCATACAGAATACACAGCGGAATAAATACTATCAGATACAAATACTACGTCTCGCCATCCAGCTTATCTCCAAGCTCCAGAATATCCAGAATATCCTGATAATATAACTCTAGGCTGCCCGTGTGGAAAATTTGTGGGCACCCAGAGTTTAGAAGGGAACAATAAACTCCGAGTCAGTCATGGTGACTGGTGTGAGATCGTAAAACAGTTATTCTTTAAAATAAACAACAGGAAAACTTTAATGTCAATTCGCAATGCTTTTGGAAAATGAAACTACCATAAGACCTCCCACCACACACACAATGCAAACGCAGAATTGGAGGAGATTTCTTCTTATGATAGTCAAAGATGCTTACTACGCAAAATCAAATCATTTTTTATATTATTATTAGTGCATAGTGTCGAAAACATTTCGAAAGTATAATATTAATCTTAGCCAACATACGACCAGTATCGTATGCCTACTATAGCTACCATCTAAACAGTGGTGACCACCGTACGTAAATGGCAGGTTCTACAACTAATACCGTACAAAGTTCGTATTGGAGTTTGGATTTCCAACAAATGGTCAGGCTAAGGAACTTCCTATCCACGATGGGTACGTCCCTGGAATAGACGACCCGAGAAATAACCTAACATTACGGTTAGATCTCTGCCAACACAAGGCCGGGTTACCTCTGCAAAAATAGGTAACTACTGACACGCGTATGTCATCCCCCGATCGTCACCGATCTTCCCAAGGATCCCCGATTTCCAACAAACCACATAGAAAAATAATGCAGTAACCACAGAGGTTAAGTATCTGGGCTCCATACCATGATACCACCTTTATCCAGAAGGAATGACATACACTAAGGGGCGCTACTCCCTAGAACCTTGCCGCATCCTTCCTGTTTCGACCATTTCCGGGGTGTGAGGCTCGACGAAGTCTCGTCCACAAAGCCACGCTTCCTCAAAAAGCCTTGCTTCGGGTCAAACAAAATGATCAACCTATGATCACAAAGATATAAGATCAAACAAATGATCATATCACAAATGATCAAACACTGATCATTTCACAGCAACACTCAGTATGCCACGTTACCAAATTGGGATATATCGTTGATAAATTTCAACTACATAACCTCTGAGCTCGTACGTCTCAGAGAAGGGTGTTAAGCTAAGAGAATAAATTCTCCGCCACCAACAGAAATGTATTTGAAAGAAATCAGCTTTATATCTCAAATTGTAACGTCAGACACACAATCCATACAAGTCTGTTCTGGGATCGAACAGAACCGAAGGCACTTCTCACGAAGCCCTTGCATATCCGGATAATTTTCAATCACGTCAGGACTTCCCGCCACTAAGGGTGATAAAACCTCTAAATCGAAGATCAGTCGATGTAGAGTAACTCGACGGTAATCCTTCCGTTTTCAAAAATATCCGGTCTTCAACACCGGTCTTCAAATGCAATTCATAACGACGTATCACATATTCGGAATGGGTTATACGACCCCATGGTCCTTTCCCGGCTAACCCGAATAGTGAGCGATTATTCAAAAATAAGTGTGGCATTCAAATTCATCCAATTCACAACAAATATCTACTCAAGGTAATTATTGATAGTCGGTTATTTAACTATCAATAAAAATGCGCAACATCATCAGATTCCAAATAATTTCCCAATTATTTCATCTTCAAAAATATCTTTTCTAGATATATTATTTCCACACTTAACCATTTGAAAACAATTTCGAATCAATTTCCACATTTCAATTTATCTTTAAAAGATAAAATCTCAGAACAGTTCATTTCATATTGGAAAAGCATTCCCATACTTATTTGAAAATAAGTAATTCACAAATCATTTATTTTCAACATTTGAAAATATTCGATATACTTAAATCAAATTAAGTATATAGTTCATTCTTTAAGGAAATCATAAATTTTAACATCTATTTGAGTCAAAACGAATGTTGCGTAAAACATCGTTACGACGACTCGAAATCACTAGTATAGGGATTCAGAATTTAGATAGATGTGTAAATCCCAATACTATAAAAAACATTTCCTTCCGGAAATCATTTACTATAACAACAGTGTTATAGTCCACCATTTCCTTAAATTTCTCGAAAACGTCTATTTCAACAATGAATGTCGAAATCTATGTATTCGATACTTAACACGTTTTAAAACATCTTTTTAAAACAGTTACTTCATTTTTATAATATCGCTTTCCCAAAACCATATCCATTCTACTTCAAAAATATATTCACTGTCCAAAATCGTGAATATACTTCATTTAACCCAATTCCAATTATTTCTACACATTTTCATTTCAATAGAAATTCGCTATCCAAAATCGCGAATATATCTACTTTGATAATCTTCTATATTTAATTTATCAAATTCCATCGCTTTCGAATTTACAAACACGGTTATAAATTCTATTTCTATTTTAATAACAACTTCGACTTATAAATCTTCTTTTTATCAACTTCTATATTTTACTTATCAAAATAAGTGATTTCGGATTTATAACCAACTTTTATAAATTCCAATTCCATTTATTAAAACTTCAATACCAAATCAATTTCAATATTGATTTCTAAATTTATTTTCAACTTTAAATAAAATTTCCATACGGATTTCTCAAAAATTCATTTCCAAATATTAAATCAATTATAGATTGATTTCTAATTTTTTTTATTTATCACCACTAAGTGAATTCCTCATTTTTCTCAAATTACTCAACATCCTGTTTTTAAATGGATTCTTTAAATTGAAATCATTTTACATTGATTTCCCAAATCGTTTCAACTTACCAATTAAATTTCTAATTGGATTTCCAACTTATCTCCTTTTAAATAAATTCTTTTTAAAGAAAATATATTTCTTTGTCTCTTTCAATCTATTTAAAAATCCAAGTTTAAATTGAATTCTTCAATTTAAAATCACTGTTTTATGAAATCCATTTATTAAACATTTTCACTTTATTCTGGAAATAATTCAATAAGATTATAAAAATTTACTTTTTATACTTTAAAATTTTCTTTCTTCAAAATATATTCAATTTCAAAAATTGATTCACTTAGAAATTTCTACTTTGATTTCAAAAATTCAATTTCGTTTATTTTTTTGGAATCCAATGATGTCAAAACATCCATTCAGCTAAATTTTAGCTTTCAAACAATTTCCAGATATCAATATGATAAATAGCATCACTATAATCATTCACAGATTCATATCACAATAGAAATAAATTCAATCAATGTGAGGGGTCCAGTTGGATCCCTCCAACCTGTTTCCCTGCATCCAAAGATGTTAGCACAATACCAATTCCGCTCCAGTACGGAATTATCGCGGTATATAGGTTTTTATAAATCCGCTTACTAACGGCGCAATAGGGTCTCATCCGCTATACGAGGCGGGAAATCAATCAATCCAATATATACATATGCCAATATGTATATATTGCTATATATATAGATATATATCCTACTATATCTAATATCACATCGAATAGCAATCATCAAATCAATAACTGTAAAAAATTCCACATTCAAATTTGAGTGAGAAGATCTCACCTTGATTTTAATTCCGTTCCAGCGTTTATTTCGAATAAAATTAAACACGCGTTTAATTTTACCCGAAATTACAACTAGCTCCAAACGACTCCAAACCAATTGCATCGCGTAGTGTTCGACAAAACGAAGCCAACGCTTTTCGTTTCGTAATTTTCTGATAACGCAGCAAAAAGTTACGTTATTACAAAGTTATACGAATTATATTGAAATTTATTTACAAATTGTTTTAAATTTCCAAACCCTTTCAGATCACAACCGTCCATCCCACCATTACAAATCACGGCCGCATGCTGTTGCTTCTTCTCAAACGCGAGTCTCCTCCAGGATGTTCGAACCCACTGGCCGCCCCTTAAACCTAATTGACGTGACCACCTACCGACCTCCAGACCTCATCAAACCACCCCCATTCAAACGCCCATCACACGAGCTACCTCCAGCTGGAATCACGACAAACTCGGTCGTCCCTAGGCTCGGCAAAACGAGACGAAACCAGTGACAGTTGCGTGCCTCTAACTTGCTCTACATCGCGAATTTTGCAATCACCACCGTTGGATATGTCGTACTCACTAGCCTCTACAACTTTCATGTAGAAAGTTTCTGGAATTAAACTACGGATTTGAAGATTTTGAGGGAGAAAGAGGGGAGCTTCTTGGCCGTTCAGCAGAGAAGTGGCGGCCACGAACGTATAAACTAGGGTTTCTCTTGAATGAAGGGGGTGGGTTGCTTTTATAGAGAACCGACGAACACTATTCACTCCTAAATTTCCGAACTCCGATTTACGCGCGGTAACTGGCATTTCTGGGGTTTATCCCGCGTTCCGAACGCAATGGAACAGGTTTCGAAAGCTAATTCGATCGTCTGTGTGAGATATGGAGAAAAACGATCGATTTAAAATTAAACCGATTAAATCGATTTCGAGACGTTTTAATTTGTACCGGACAAACGGTAAATCCAAAAATTACGAAATTTGAAATCTTACAATAATATCACATTACGGATCCGATGAAACTGGTTTCGTCGAAATCCGAGACTTTTTGAAAAATGACTATTTTAACTCGACGATTTTAAATTAAAACGATATCGATGCGTTTCGAGCTGCCACGGTCAAATGATAACTTCGATTGATACGAAAATTGAAATCCGATAATAACTAACTATTATGGATCCAATGGAACTGGTCTCGTTCAATTCTGAGACTGTTCGAAAATTGGCTATTTTTCAGTCGATAATTAAATATTAAAATATTCAATTTTCACAATTTAACTAAAAATCCAATTTTAAAAGTTCTATAACCTTTCTATAACTCCAGTATGATTAAATAAAATTTTCCAAATCAATTTCAATCATTTTTAATCGAGATTTAAATTATTTCTGGAATTTCACTATTAAATTATTGATTTAACTATCCAATTAAACTCAATATTCGAATTTTAATTATCCAACTTATTAATTCCACTTATTAATATTTAAAATCAATTAAATATTCGAATTTTAATTATCAAAAATTCTAGGTCGTTACAAAAAATTTATAACTTCTTTTATGAATTCAGATTTATTTTCGAAGTTCTCGTATATAAACATTTTTTTGGAAATTTTCTCAGGTTTCCAAAATTCTGTTATAAGATTTTCTCTTTTAAAATCACATCCATTAAATAAACCTAATTTACAAATCTTGTGAGTATTCATAAATAACTTCAATCAATTTTCCAAAACTCTATATTGTTGTGGGCATTTTCGCCCACTACATGGTGAATATGAGGAGTCAGAGGCAAAATCGGCATTGCTCTGGCACAGACTCAAACTAGTTTGGAGGTATTCTCGAGATCAAGATATGGACATAGGTTAAAATCGCGTCTCAATCCGAGCTACGGATTGAGAGATATGATCATCTTAAGATTTTTCCACCACAGTCTCGTGGGGCCGATACCAAGACACTCTACCGCCATTCAAGGTCGACAGTCCAACAGCAAGCCAGGATCCCCAGTCCGATGACTGAATGAAAACTTTGGTTGGGCGCTTGCTTGGAGTCGGGCCTTGAAAATCTCGAGTCTGCTTGTAGTCGGTCCGATGATCGAACCAAAACTTTGGTTTGGCGCTTGCTTGGGGTTGGGCTTGGAAAATTTGGAGTCTGCTTGGAGTTGGTTCGATGACCGAACCAAAACTTTGGTTCGGCATTTGCTTGGAGTCGCGCCTTAAAAATTTGGAGTCTACTTGGAGTCGGTTCGATGGCCTAACCAAAACTTTGGTTCAGCGCTTGCTTGGATTCGGACCTTGAAAATCTAGAGTCTGCTTGGAGTCAGTCCAATGACCGAACCAAAACTTTGGTTCGGTGCTTGCTTGGAGGGAGACCTTGAAAATATGGAATCTGCTTGGAGTCGTTTGGGTGACCGAACCAAAACTTTGGTTCGGCCTTGCTTGGTGTCGGACCTTTAAAATCTGGAGTCTGCTTGGAGTTGGTCCGTTGACCGAACCAAAACTTTGATTCGACGCTTTCTTGGAGTCAGGCCTTGAAAATATGGAATCTGCTTGGAGTCAGTTGGGTGACCGAACCAAAACTTTGGTTCGGTGTTTGCTTGGTGTCGGGCCTTGAAAATCTGGAGTCTGCTTGGAGTTGGTCCGGAGTTTGCTTGGTGTCGGGCCTTGAAAATCTGGAGTCTGCTTGGAGTGGGTCCGGTGTTTGCTTGGTGTCGGGCCTTGAAAATCTGGAGTATTTAGGTGAAGGTAGGAAAGTCCCAGTCTAGAGAACACAATGGGCATTCCAAATAACCAAATGAACCCCAAGCACAACCCTTTTTCCATCCAGCGTCAAATCAAAGTACTATGGGATCCCACTAATGAATTGAAATATCACAACTTGAAGACCGAAGTCATGGTGATTGAATACTCAAAGTCTAGATATGACAAGCACGACACTTCATCACTCTTATCATGCACGAAGGCATCACCAATCCAACGCGTACCAGACATGATTCAAATAATGTCAGTAGCTCTCCTTACCTAGGGATATGTTCAATAAATATGAAAAGAGAAGGAGATAAGACCAAGAGGCTCTACCATCTACTCTTGGATCTCCATCTTTGGAAAAAGGTGAAGGTAGGATTCGTAAATCTGTTGCATGTGCTGATCGACCCGAGGGTGCTTACATGCTACACGAAGTAAAGACAAAAAATCAAACTAGCCCCTACAACTATGCATGATCCATTGGGTCAGCAAGGCACATAAAGATGAGGAAACATCACTGTCAGGAGTTTAGATAGATGGTCACCCAGGGAAGCAAGCACAGCTTGCAGTACAAATGCTATAGGAAAATGGAAGAGATACAATTCTCTGCCTCCGGAGCTTGAATGATCAATGATCAGAGAGAAGCCATCCATTTGAGCATGGTGTTACCTCAAAGGGTAAGGAAGAGGACGCGACGGAAACGACATCTGTCGAGAATTTGGATAACATAATAGTTTATACAAAAAGGCTTTGAAAGACCGAGCTCTAGCAATTCCAACATATTTCGCCCGCAATAGAAAGGCGAGAGATATCCAGAACTACCACCATACTCCTCATATCACAATTCAACACGAATTAGCAATATATGTAGCAAACCGCTAGGACATGCAGTCACCAATCAAGATACTAGCTTCACCACTCCATCATGATCCAATAATAATAAAACACAATTCAAATTGATTAAGAACTAAGGATAGTAGGATGCACACTGGGACATCCACTATAAGTCCACCAAACTAGCCGAAGTCAACTTGACAAAATGACTAGACCATTGACCACTAGGAGGCAGCACTAAAATGCCAAATAAGAATCTTGGCCCAGTAAAACCCTCATTATCAAATAGAATACTTGCAGAAAATCCTTATGAGGAGCTCTCCGATCACACATTATGTTCGCGTCGGCTTAATGTCTATCGAGTTAGAAAATAACCGATCGAATTTATAATAAAAATAACCGCAAGTGCACGGTGTACAATTTTAGTACATGGCAAGTACGGGTCGATCCGTAGGGAATTGTTAGATTTTAAAAATCTATTCAATCAAATTAACCAAAGTTGAGAGTTGTTTAAGCTAGAAAATGAGAAAACTAACAAACTAGCAAATTAAAAGTGATAAAAATATGAGAGTAGAAAGGCAATTTAGAGATAAATTCACCCTCTAGATCACATAGTTCAACAAAACATGAAATTATGATATCCCTTTTTTGGTCATTAGTGGTTTAATTGATGTGTTTATCATAAGTATGGCATATTTGTGCTATTAATTAGCTCAACATAAGCCATCAAACTATAACACAGCCTTCAAATCACTTTTAATTCTCATGAAAAATGACAATAAAGTTGAAAATAAAATCTATTTTAAGTATGGCCTATTAACTATTAATTATAAATATAGACCATCAAATTTTGATTTCAACATTCACTTAGTTACCATAATCATATATAGATGAAGAGGTAATTTGTGTTTAGTGATTGTTTAAGCATAGCCTATTTAGTATTAACAATATAGACTATCAAATTCAAAACTAAAACAACAAAAATTAATCCATTCAAGCATTGTCATTAAGCGCAAAAAGAGAGCAATAATTATCAAAATGTTGAAGCTACATAATTAAAGAGCTTCATTATTCCTAAATTTAAGGGGTTTAGCATCTCATATTTGTTATCATATCAACAAATGGAGCATTCAACATAAAACAAAAAAAATGGAAAATAAAGCAAAGTAAAAGAAGAGCTATTCTACTTGCATAAAATAAAGGAGATCTACACTACTAACATGAAAGTAAATAAACAAGATGTATTAAAGTTGCATAAAAAGAAATTACATAAGAAGAAAATGGCTAGGTAGCCATGAAAATAAAAGAGAGCTTCTAATTTATTTTTGATCCCAAACTAAAGAGCTAAGAGGAAGAGAGGAGGGTTACATGAACACATGGGGTATTTATACATGTTTTAAATCCCTAATCCATTTATTGGGAACTACCCAAACTATCCTTGAGAAAGTGTGGCCGCCAAATTATCATTAGCATGAGATAATCCTCCATTAAGTGTACATGAAACTTTGATGGCCATTAGCATGTGCATTAGCTTTTAATTTGTACATTAAGGTAGGTGGGTAGCTAGGGTCCTCCATGATCATGAGTTTGAATTATTTTCATCTTCATTCCTTTGTATCCTCTTACGCATGCATATTTCTTCATGAAGCTACTTGTATTTGAATTCAAATTCCTACAAAATAACATAGAAATTTTTAATTAAATTTTATAAAATTAATATATGCACAAAAATGACCATTTTGCCCCTATATGAAAATGAATATGTGACGATTTGAATATAATTTGAATTTTGGTCTAAACATGTTAAAACACTCAATATGATCATTTATTTAATTTAATTCTATAAAATTTAGAAGTAAAAATATGCACATTTACGTGCACATCAAATACTCCCACACTTATCTTTTTATTTGTCCTCGAATAAAGAAAAACTAAGATAAATCCATTTTTGTAGGGAGCATGATTGCATTGAGCATATGTAATAAACCGTTAAACCACTGGGTGTCCCCAGTAGGATAAGTGTTGTCTCGTGAGAATTTCAGCGGATACTACCCACAAAATCCAAATGTGAAGTGAAAATATTTACAAAATGCAAGATTTATTTACAAAGAGATGGATGCAAGTCTTTGAAAATATTTACAAACGAAGGATTTACTTTTAAATTGAAACGAATAAGTTAAATATAGGTTTTGGTCATTATCAAGAAATTTTAGTCCTTTTACTTGTCAAAATTTCCAACAAATAGACTATAGTTTAACTCGTTGTTTCGGTTAATAACACAATGTAACTATGAAATGGATCCTTAGTTGATTATCACAGTGATATTTTCATTTCTTCTAAATACCAAGTCAAATCAAAGAAGTTAAAATAGTGCTTGGATTTCAATTTCTTACTCGCTCTTATTTAAATTTTTATTGATATTAACAATATTTACATATGCCTAACTTAGGTAAACTGATGCCAGATATACCACTCATGCACTACCTTGCGGGCTTATGTGAGGGGAATACAGAGTGTGGCGAGTGAACACATGAGTGTGAACACCTATCGATTGTAGGCGTTATTAGAGAAAGATTTTATAATATATATACACGTACACCTAGCTCAGGTAAACTGAAGCCAGATATACCGATCATGCACTACCTTTCGGGCTTACGTGAGAAGGGTACAAAGCATGGCGAGTGTACACACAAGTGTGTACACCTATCGACTGTAGGTGTTAATAAAATATATACATACATACAACAAGATTTTTATTTTTTCCTTTTTTTTCAATTTCTTTTCAATTTCTTTTTGAAGAGAGAGTTTTACAATATCATCTTGGCATTACTTAACTTAAAAGATTTAAATGTTATCGCCTTTACTTTAAATCAACCACTTATTAAACAAAGATTTCAATTAGGATATACTTCATAATTATCATCCATGAACCTTCCTATATACTAGTTAAACCATTTTTACTTGTAATCAAGGTTTTAAATCTCAGATTTCGATCACGTCTCGTCTCGAAGAATTTAGATAGCTTATCTCGTATCGGGTGAGATCTCGAACGAGATGAGTGCATCTCGGTCGTCCATCTCGGATTTACATCTCGGTTTCTAAAATTTATTTTGGAGTTATCTCGGAGTATATGTCATGTCGAAAATTAGTTTTCATACATCTAAATTTATAATACTAGTCAAGTCACTACCTTAAGGAAAACACTATGCACTTACCTTGAATATATCACACGCTTATCATTAGTAATTTAGTATGGAAAAATATCACTTGTATCATGTAAAATAAACAAATAACTATATTTCGTAAATAATGTTCAATATAATATCATATGAGATAAAGTAGACAAGAAACAAACCATAACATATGCACCTTTACTTTGTTTGATCATTCGCTTAAATTTCCTACACAATACAATGTCTCATTTCTACCTTTTATGATTTATAGTGCTGCAAGGGAAATCTTAATTTTATAACTTCAAATACAAAAGTCTACAAGTAGAATTAAGATATTCTATGTCTGATTATAGTATTTAATTATTAGCAAACAAAATCTCATTAAGCAACTAATAGCATAGATATTTCAAACAAACGTAGAAAATAGCATACATAGTATAAACAATTTTCAAACATTTAGTAATATTATAAGAAAAGTAAAAAAATGATGTACGAATGAACATGTAATCATCAAATGAAATTAATAGATGAAAGGGAATTCCTTTATTACTTAAAAATAAGCCTTGAGGAAAAACAATTATAGTAGGAAAGACTAAATGCAATCAAATTGGGAATCCATTTGGAACATAAAGTTAAATAAGTGAAGCCCAAAATTTATAGCCGCAAAAAATAGGGTTAGGAAAAAACTCAAGAAAGTGTCGAAAAAAGATATCGGATGTAAATTAATTTATATCAGAAACCTAAATGAAAATCATAAAGTGAAATACTTACCATAATCGATGTAGATTTTATCATCTTCTTAAACTCGTCACTGCCGTAAAATAAGAGACGAAGATTAAATAAGATTTATATAAGAAATAATGGTTAAAAAAGTACAATTAAAAAGGCTTAAATTAAGGTAAAGGATGAGCCGGCCCAATATAGAAAAAGAGTTGATTTTTTCCAAAATTCAAAAATTCGGCCGATCTCTCGCTGTTAAATCTCGTCCGAGATGCCGGACGAGATACTGAAATATCGTCCAAGATTTGGACCAGACGAGATTTAAACGAAATAGCCTGTTTTGAATCGCCCAGGCTTGAAAACGAGATCTCGGCCGAGATGAGCGAAATTTAAAACCTTACTTGTAATCAAACTTAATTTTTATTTTAGTTAAAACAAATAAATTTTCAAAAAAAATCAATTTAATAACCAAAATTTATACTAATCTTGTAGTGTTTCTTAAAAAATAAATCAAAATGCTAAAGAAAGAAAGTTTGTTTTTGGGAATTTTTTTTTTGAGTTTTGGAAGAAAAATGGAAGAAAAAAAATTAACCGTGAAAAATCAAAAAGATAATGAGACTCTCCCACACTTGATATTGACTGTGTCCCCACAGTCAACCCAAGTGAAGGGAGAAAAATAAAACAAATAATAAAAATGACCTATATTTACATGAAAATGAACGGCATTTACACGAGATCATGAAGTATATCGTTAAAAAGTAAATGAAACGGTTGGTGTGTTTATCATAAGTATGACATATTTGTGCTATTAATTAGCCCAACATAAGCCATCAAACTTTAACACACCCCTTAAACCACTTACTAATTCTCATGAAAAATGATAACAAGTTGAAAATGAAATCTATTTTAAGCATGGCCTATTAACTATGAATTAGAAATATAGACCATCAAATTTTAATTTCAACATTCACTTCATTATCATCATCATATGTAGATGAAGAGGTAATTATTGTTTAGTGATTGTTTAAGCATAGCCTATTTGGTGTCAACAATATAGGCTATCAAATTCAAAGAAAAAACAACAAGTTAAACCACTTCAATCATTCTCATTAAGCACAAAAAGAGAGCATAAACATCAAATTATGTTGAAGCTACATGATTAGAGAGCTTCATTACCCATAAATTGAAGGGGTTTAGCCTCTCATATTTGTTATCATTTCAACAAATATAGCTTGCAACATGAAAGAAAAAGAAAAGGAAAAGGAGAGCAAAGTAAAAGAAAAACTAATCTACTTGGATGAAAAATAAACTAACTACTAACATGAAAGGAAAAGAGCATGTAAATAAAAGAGAACACTAATTTAACATTGCGTAAAAAAAGGAAAATTACACGAAATAAAAATGGCTAAGTTGCCATGAAAAGAGAAAGAGAGCTTTCTTTTATTTATGAACCTAAACTAAACTAAAGAGAAGAGAACCTAAAGAAGAGGAGAGGGTTACATGAAATATAAGAGGTATTTATACAAGTTTAAAACCCTAATTCACTTTTTTGGGAACTACCCAAAATACCCTCTTAGAAAGTGTAACAACCCATAATTTTCGATAATTAAATTTGTTAAATTAAATAATTTTTGGAGTTTGATGTTGTGAAAAAATAAAGATCTAAGATTTAATAATAATAATAATATAACTGGGATGGAATGTAATAGTATTGATTTAAGTTAATTGATACCTATTTTAAATGTAATTCCAATTAATTAAAACGATTAAAAGTTATAATTGGTTATAGATTGTAATTTTTTTTGTAATAAGGTATGTATTAATTGATAATTGGACTTAAAAAGTAATTGATAATTTAAATGTTATATTAACCGATGAAATGATATGTAATAAATTGAATTGGATAAATTTGTGTTGTGCTAGTAGTTATAATAGTTGTGTGTAGACAACAAAGTTATAATTGTGATTAAATTAAGAAGAGGTAACGATTGTCATTTGTTACCAATTTACTTAATCTGTTGAATTAAATTTGAAATCAATTGAGATTGAATGTAATTAATTATTACATTATTATGAGTTAAGACGATAACTGTAAATGCGAATGTAATAAAAGGTATAGAAATGTTAATTATATCCACAAGGCAATAATTGATTTAATAAAAAGAGTGAAACAAAGATAAATTAATTTATTGAGATTTTAAATTATAATAAAATTGACAAAAATTCAATGTAATTGAAATACTACAACTAAAATGGTAAAAGATGATAATTGTAGAACATTAATGCAATAAGATATAAACAAATGTTAACTATGTCTATAGGGTAATAATTGATTGAATAAAAGATTGAATCAAATTAAAACAATTTATTGGAATTAAATTATATTTAATTGGATTTAATTTCACTTGAAATTGAACACTTTAACTAGTGTAATAATTAACACTGAATTGATATGTAAATTTGTTTTAAATTATTGTAAATGTCTACGTAATTAAAAAAATGATAAAATATGTTAATTATAAGATTTGAAATTAAAACGTGATTTAATCAATTTAATATTAATTTATTGAACTAACGCGAAAATAGCCATTTTGGCTACTGTCTCGGATTTCAACAAAACCAGTTTCATCGGATCCGTAACGGTGAATTATTATGAGGTTTTAAGTTTCGTAGTGATCGGACTTGTCGTTTGATTGTACGGACTCGAAACGCGTAAAAAATAATTTAATTAAATTCAATTGAAATCAATTTGTGATAAGCTGATTTTTAATCTAGCTTCTTCATACGATGGAATTAGGACTTGAAACATGTTTCATTGAGTTTAAAAATATCGAAAACATCTATTTTGATATATGGGATGACCCACTTTTGTTTCAAAGACAAAACGGGCTTTGCGGGTCGCTATTATCAATTCAAATCTATTCGGATGTTCATTCTTTCTTATCGGGCCTCGGTTATATAAATAGTTTTTCTCTTAAACCCTAGCAGTCATATTTCTTATTATGTATGTACTTTTCCTTCTCATCTCCTCTTTCCAATGGCAGACAAACAAAAACCAAATTCTCAATTCCAAATTCAATTACAAATCAAAATCAAATCGAAAAAAAATCAAACTCCTCTGAACCTATCATATTATATACTGATTTGAAGCTCTCAAAAAGCGCAATTCAAATCTGCAGTTTGTTTTTCGATTTGGGTTTATGTGTGGCCGGAAATTGATGAACTAATCTCGGACGTTCATCGTGCGTTGATCAACTTCGCCGTATCGTTGAACGGAGGTTACCGAGCTGTGGAGATCATCGCACGCAGCGCATCCACGTAGTTTGTTAGGAAAATTGATGGGTGGATCATCGTCGAAATTCACTTAGGGTTTGAAAGCATGAGGCGGCGGCTGGAATTTTAGCACATCGATCGGCGACGTGTGGTGATGTGGGAGGCCGAAGGGAGTCGCGTAGGGGAGGCGAGCTCGTCCATGGCTTCGGAGCTAGGATCGATCACCGCAGGCGACGTTCACAGGTGGTCAAAGTGGCGGCTCTGGTTAGGGCTCTCATTCGTGCACTATAGCAACGTTTGGGTTGCTGAGAGGAGTAGGTGACGTGTACATGTAATTATATTATTTTATTAATTTATATTATAAAATGTATGATGTTCTAATGTGCATATCTTTTATGTACGGGGTCGGATTTACGCGCGGTTTGTTCTGCTGCGATCATATCGAAAGTCTAGACATTATGAAACTGGTTTGGACGAATTCTGAGACTTTTAAAATTTGGACCTTTATTTGGATTTCAAATCAATTTGAAATCAAAGGTGACTGTTTATTATCTTATGTTAGTTAAATTAAATTTATGATGTGATTAGAAATTGATTGACTGATGTTTGGTATATTAAATTGTCATTCCAGTTAAATACGAATTTTATTACATTTAGTCGTCATTTAATTTAATATTGAATTTAATTGTCAAATTTAATACCTGTTAATGATAATCAGCTGATTGATGTTAATTATTGGTTGATTTGGATGATGATTGTGATGGATGCTTGATTGTTGATATTGGATGACTGGATGTTATATTTTATACTGTTATAACAATGCAAGTTCCCTATGGGTTGAAATGATACATACCCGAACGATCTATAGATTAGGGAAAAATTATTATGGATTGAAATGATAAACCCGAGCGATTTTATGCAATTTGAATTTTATTCAGGATTGCGGGTTGAAATGATATATATCCGTAAATATAAATATTGCGGATTGAAATGATAAATATCTGTATCACTTGACCATAGGGTAGGAAATTATATACGGACACCGGATTGGTTAAATTAAATGATTTTTTTAAAAACCTTAAATTTCTAAACCGAGTTAAATGATTTCGAAATGAAATTTGGGGCTATATAAACTTAATTATTTTTGAAAATCCAAGCTTTAATGTTGAAATTGGAATTGGTTTAAATGAATTATTCAAAGAATTTAAATTGAAATCTTAAAGTTGAATTTAAAGTATAAACGAAGTTATCGAAATTGAGTTATTGAAATGTTGGAACTGTAATTTTGAAAATCTATTAAAATTGAAATAGTTAAATTTAATGTTAATTTCAAATTTATTATCTCAATATAAATTGTAAATGTTCTATTAAATTCTAATTTTTTTCAACTATTAAAATAAGTTAATCTATTTTAAACCAACTTAATCAATTTAAACTATTTAATTTATTTTAATCTAATTTAACCTATTTTAAACTAATTAACCTATTTAATCTATCTTAATCTATTTTAATTTATTTTAAACTATTTTAATATAATTTAATATATTTTAAATCATTTAAACTTTATTAAACTATATTAAACTATTTTAATTTATTTTAAACTATTTAATCTATTTTAATTCTATTTAATCTATTTTAAGTTCATTTAATCTATTTTTAATCTAATTAATCCATAATAAACCCATTTAATCTGATTTAAACCATTTAAACTATTTTAAATTCTACTTAAAGTATTTTAATCTATTTTGATCTATTTTAAATTTATTTAATCTATTTTAAACCTATTTAACCTAATTTATATCTATTTTAAAACTATGTTAAACTAATTACACTATTTATAACTATCTAAATTATTTCCCTAAATTTCAGATGGTATAGAGTGGAAATGTTTATAATTAAAGCCTTGATTTTTTTAGCAAATAAGGTTTAAAAATGTTATAACATAAGTTGGGATTTGAAATGATATTTGCTGGTGAAACGACATATTTAAATAAATATGATTTTAAAAGTAATTATGATTTCGAAAGTGATATGGTTTGAATTGAATATGATATTTTGATATCAATATGAAATGGTTTTGGAAATGTAAAAGAACCATCCGGTGTGTAATAAGCGGTTGGTTGTTAAAGAGACTGGGATCAGATATTGTCATACTCTCTGCCAATACCGAAAACCACTTAACAACTGTGTACGTGGTGGAGATTCCAGAAATAAAGTAGGATGGTTTGGCTAACGATTCTGTATGAGGTATTTACATGACCCTGACTCCCGTGAGTCAGCTTAGATGTGACTCGAGTGTTTTGTCATTTCAATTCGCTCTGATGCCGTTACACTCATATTTATTTACTGTTGATTTAACTTACATAAGATCTTTTAGTTCTGACTCGAGTGTTTTGTCTTTTCAATTCGCTCGGGTCAGTCTGAGCTTTTCAGTGTATCGAAGACTGCTTTTGGAGGACGAAGACGAAGATTTTGTACTATTATTATTTATTTCATTTATTCTGCTGCATCATACTATTCCACTGCATTATTCTTTATTATTGCTGTGTGTACTTTGATTTTGAAATGTAAATGTGTAATCAAAGGTTATTTGTAAAACAACTTCATGAACTATTTATTTGATTATTATATTTTGTCATTCCACTGTGAGATTCTATGTTTGTTTATTCTTTCTCGTCTTTTTCTTATTTACCCCATAACAATCTACCCTTCTTAATGGTTTGAGTCTGATGTGTGTGGTTTATCATTGATTTAAAACCGTCCAAAAAGGCAGGTCGTTACAGTTGGTATCAGAGCTTTGGTTCAACGATAACCTTAGCTTTGTGGGGTCTGACTCTTTAGAAATAGGGTAGTAATATCCTAGAATGAGTCGCTGAGTGTGTCTGTATATATAAGAGAGCATATTTGTTAGTGTTATAAAAGGTTTTTGTATTGTGTTAATTTGTTCTGTTTTGTATTTATAAATCTAGTCGGTGCATAGGACGCTATGACATCGATAGGGATTTCTAAGCACTTAATAGGGCAGACCGACATAATATTTGTTTTGAAATATAGGTAAATGAAATAATTTTGCCTATTATATATTTTGTGTATAAAATAATAGATTTTATAAATGATATAGTTGGATGTAATATGTTGTTTTTTAGGTAGAAAATTTTATGAATATTGATTGAAAAATAGGATTTACAAATAAAGTAAATATAAATTAGAAGTTCAGAACTGAAGTTCCGAGATTTTTGAAATTTCTTTCAAAAGGTTTTGGAATATAATATTAGTAGTATTTAGAAGTATTTTCTGATATGAATATTTCAAGATGATTGAAAGGAAGTTTTAAAGGGAACTTTTAAAGGAAATAAGTTATGTACCCCCCTCTCAGTCACTGGAAAATAATTTTGGTGATGAGTGCACGCATCATCGACGTTCATTTTCGAGTTTCGAAGTGGGGAGACTGCTGTAGTAGTTTTACTACACATCTGTTTTGATGAATAAAACCTAAATTTTGAATTTATAAATATGATTTGATCTATAAAGGATAAATATATTATTTTCTAAGTGACTAAATTGAACCCAGAGTTTAGTTCTTAAATTTTTCTAATAATTAGTAATTTTCAATTATTGTAATGAATGAAATCTTAATTATTTTAATAATTGGAAGTTTCTAAAATGAAGAAAAATATAAGTAATTAGATGCTAAGTGATTAACGATATATATAAGAAATTGGAAACTTGTAAAATTAAAGAATAATGAAAATTTAAAAGATGAATTATTGAACATTTGTTAATTGAAATATACAAGATAAACTTGTGTAACATTCAATTACATTCCAAAAGACTTATATATAACTTACCAAAATGTTAAAAGTTGCAATGTTAATAAGAATATGTAATGGAATATTATACAAGTAAAACTTAAATAATGAAAATGCTCAATGTAATTATGTTTTAAAGGGAAAATTAAGATGTATAAGCTTATTACAAACCTAAGTAAATAATTTGAATGCTACTAATTAAAGTAATAAAATGGTGAACACTGTAAGTAAATAATTATAAACTTAATTTAATGTTGAAGCCATTTATAATTAAAATGAGTATTACGTTAATTGAATGGTTATAACTTCAAAAAAAGCATTGAAATGATTTAGAAATAGATTTAATATTCAATAATACTATATATGGAAGAATGAATGTGAAAAAGAAATAATCTATTAATAGTGGATTAAATTGTAAAGAGACTTACATAATAATGGATAATCTAAATAATTGTAATGAAAATAACTCATGTAAGAAATTGGATGTAAAGTAGTAAAAGAGAAAAAAAGGATAGTATTGTGTAAACGAATTTAGTAAGTGATAAATGTAAAGAAATTAAACAAGCATTGTATGAACAAATGAAAATGAACAGTGAATAATGTGAAAAAGAAAGAGTAATAAGAATAAAACTTAAATATTATTTGAAATTATTATTTGTTTAACTTAGGGATTGGTTGGGAAAGGATACTTCTATTATGTAGGATGTATAAATGATCTATTGAGTTTTATCTAAGACTATTGAGTGTATGGTATACTTAGTAGTTTATTTATCATTTTATACGATTAAAAGTTTCTAAACCCAAACAAACCCCTTATTTTGATTGCTATGGATGGATGGTTGATTGTTTTGATCGCATGTGATGATTGTATGGTTTTGTTGCTTGTGACTATTGTATGTTGTGTTGATTTGGTTGTGACTAATAGAGATAACATAAATATTCTCTTTTATATAATTATTAACTCTTTTGGATTATATAAGTGAAATACAGGTTATGGAAGCAATAGCTACTGCTTTTGGTTTTATAAATTAAGCGTTGTTTGCCGGACAAATAGGTACGTTTTCGGATTACGGTTTTATAGCGATATTATATTGTTTTTCCCGTGGTTTGGGATATTTTATTTTGAAATATATGATATATATTGTTATTATTGATATTATTATTTCTTCCAGACCTCTCCGTACAAAGGAGACTCTACCGAAATTTCTGTGAATTTTGGACTTAAGAAAAAATTTGTGAAAGGTTTTTCAAACTTTTATTAACTCAAATATAAAAGGATTTAATTGTTATAAAGTGATATATTTTATTTAACTTATTTAATTATGTAATTTAGTTGTTTATAAATTGATGCCTTTTATTTAAATTATTTAATTATGTAAATTTAGTGTTTACAAATTGAATATTTTGAATAAAATATATTAATTCCTTCTTTTCTCTTTTTCCTTTTTTAGGACGAAAAGTTTTGAGTGGGGGAGAGTGTAACGACCCATAATTTTTGGTAATTAAATTTGTTAAATTAAATAAGTTTTGGAGTTTAATGTTGTGAAAAATTAAAGATCTAAGATTTAATAATAATAATATAACTGGGATGGAATGTAATAGTATTGATTTAAGTTAATTGATAACTATTTTAAATGTAATTCCAATTAATTAAAATGGTTAAAAGTTATAATTGGTAATAGACTGTAAATTTATTTGTAATAAGGTATGTATTAATTGATAATTGGATTAAAAAAGTAATTGATAATTTAAATGTTATATTAACTGATGAAATAATATGTAATAAATTGAAATTGGATAAATTTGTGTTGTGTTAGTAGTTATAATAGTTGGGTGTAGACAACAAACTTATAGTTGTGATTAAATTAAGAAGAAGTAATGATTGTCATTTGTTACCAATTTACTTAATCTGTTGAATTAAATTTGAAATCAACTGAGATTGAATGTAATTAAGTATTACATTATTATGAGTTAAGACGATAACTGTAAATGCGAATGTAATAAAAGGTATAGAAATGTTAATTATATCCACAAGGCAATAATTGATTTAATGAAAAGAGTGAAACAAAGATAAATTAATTTATTGAGATTTTAAATTATAATAAAATTGACAAAAATTCAATGTAATTGAAATACTTCAACTAAAATGGTAAAAGATGATAATTGTAGAACATTAATGCAATAGATATAAACAAATGTTAACTATGTCAATAGGGTAATAATTGATTGAATAAAAGATTGAAATCAAATTAAAACAATTTATTGGAATTAAATTATATTTAATTTGATTTAATTTCAGTTAGAATTGAACACTGTAACTAGTGTAATAATTAACACTGAATTGATATGTAAATTTGTTTTAAATTATTGCAAATGTCTACGTAATAAAAAAAATGATAAAATATGTTAATTATAAGATTTGAAATTAAAAAGTGATTTAATCAATTTAATATTAATTTATTGAACTAACGTGAAAATAGCCATTTTGGCCATTGTCTCAGATTTCGACGAAACTATTTTCATGGGATCCATAACTGTGAATTATTATAAGGTTTCAAGTTTCGTAGCGATCAGACTTGTCGTTTGATCGTACGGACTCGAAACGTGTAGAAAGCAATTTAATTAAATTCAATTGAAATCAATTTGTGATAAGCTGATTTTTAAGCTAGCTTCTTCATACGATGGAATTAGGACTTGAAACCTGTTCCATTGAGTTTAAAAATATCGAAAACGTCTATTTTGATATATGGGATTACCCACTTTTGTTTCGGAGACAGAACGGGCTTTGTGAGTCGCTATTGTCAATTCAAATCTATTCGGATGTTCATTCTTTCTTATCCGGCCTCGGTTATATAAATAGTTTTTCTCTCAAACCCTAGCAATCATTTTTCTTATTCTATACGTAATTTTCCTTCGCATCTCCTCTTTTCAATGGCAGACAAACTAAAACCAAATTCTCAATTCCAAATTCAATTACAAATCAAAATCAAATCGAAAAAAATCAAACTCCTCCGAACCTATCATATTATATATCGATTTGAAACTCTCGACAAGCGTAATTCAAATCTGCACTTTTTTTTCGATTTGGGTTTCTGTGTGGCCAGAAATTAATGAACTAATCTCGACCGTTCATCGTGCGTTGATCAACTTCGCTGGATCGTTGAACGGAGGGTACCGAGTTGTGGAGATCGTCGCACGCAGTGCATCAGCGTAGTTTGTTTGGCAAATTGATGGGCAGATCATCGATGAAATTCACTTAGGGTTTGAAAGCATAAGGCGGTGGCTAGAATTTTAGCACGTCGATTGGCGACGTGTGGTGATGTGGGAAGCCGAGGGGAGTCGCGCAGGGGGAGGCGAGCTCGTCCATGGCTTTGGAGCTAGGATTGATCGCCGCAGGCGACGTTCACAGGTGGTCAAAGTGGCGGCTTTGGTTAGGTCTCTCGTTCATGCACTGTAGCAACGTTAGGGTTGCTGAGAGGAGTAGGTGACGTGTACATGTAATTATATTATTTATTAATTTATATTATAAAACGTATGATGTTCTAATGTGCATATCTTTTACGTACGATGTCGGATTTACGGGTGGTTTGTTCCGCTGCGATCATTCGAAAGTCCAGACATTATGAAACTGGTTTGGATGAATTCTGAGACTTTTGAAATTTGGGCCTTTATTTGGATTTCAAGTCGATTTGAAATCAGAGGTGAGACTTTTATTACATTTATTCATCATTTAATTTAATATTGAATTTAATTGTCAAATTTAATACCTGTTAATGATAATCAGCTGATTGATGTGATATATTGGTTGATTTGGATGATGATTGTGATGAATGTTTGATTATTGATATTCGATGACTGGATGTTATATTTTATACTGTTATAACACTGCAAGTACCCTATGGGTTGAAATGATACATACCCGAACGATCTATAGATTAGGGAAAAATCGTTATGGGTTGGAATGATAAACCCGTGCGATTTTATGCAATTTGAATTTTATTCGGGATTATGGGTTGAAATGATATATATCCGTAAATATAAAATATTGTGGATTGAAATGATAAATATCTGTATCACTTGACCATAGGGTAGGAAATTATATACGGACACCAGATTGGTTAAATTAAATGATTTTTAAAAAAAACCTTAAATTTCTGAATCGATTTAAATGATATTTTGAAATGAAATTTGAGGCTATATAAACTGAATTATTTTCGAAAATCCAAGCTTTAATGTGGAAATTGGAATTGGTTTAAATGAATTATTCAAAGAATTTAAATTGAAATCTTAAAGTTGAATTTGAAGTATAAACGAAGTTATCAAAATTGAGTTATTGAAATGTTGGAACTGTAATTTTGAAAATCTATTAAAATTGAAATAGTTAAATTTGATGTTAATTTCAAATTTATTATATCAATATAAACGATGCTCTTTTAAATTCTATTTCTTTTGATTTTCAACTATTAAAATAAGTTAATCTATTTTAAACCAACTTAATCAATTTAAACTATTTAATTTATTTTAATCTAATTTAACCTATTTTAAACTAATTAACCTATTTAATCTATCTTAATCTATTTTAATTTATTTTAAACTATTTTAATATATTTTAATCTATTTTAAATCATTTAAACTTTATTAAACTATTTTAATTTATTTTAAACTATTTAATCTATTTTAATTCTATTTAATCTATTTTAAATCTAATCAATCCATAATAAACCTATTTAATCTAATTTAAACCATTTAAACTATTTTAAATTCTATTTAAGTATTTTAATCTATTTTGATCTATTTTAAATTTATTTAATCTATTTTAAACCTATTTAACCTAATTTATTTCTATTTTAAAACTATGTTAAACTAATTAAACTATTTATAACTATCTAAATTATTTCCCTAAATTTCAGATGGTGTAGAGTGGAAATGTTTATAATTAAAGCCTTGATTTTTAAAGTAAATAAGGTTTAAAAATGTTATAACATAAGTTGGGATTTGAAATGATATTTGCTGGTGAAATGACATATTTAATTAAATATGATTTCGAAAGTGATATGGTTTGAATTGAATATGATATTTTGATATCAATATGAAATGGTTTTGGAAATGTAAAAGAACCATCCGGCGTGTAATAAGCGGTTGGTTGTTAAAGAAACCGGGATCAGATATTGGCATACTCTCTGCCAATACCGAAAACCACTTTAACAACTGTGTACGTGGTGGAGATTCCAGAAATGAAGTAGGATGGTTTGGCGAACGATTATGTATGAGGTATTTACTTGACCCTGACTCCCGTGAGTCAGCTTAGATGTGACGAAAATAGGAGCTATACCGGGCCAAGCGAGGTCGCACCTCCGATCGAGCACATTTCTTTGATACCATACTATTACTTTGTGATTGATTTGGTGGCCACCTCTCGATTTTGATTATGGGAGTGTGTCCGAGGTGGGCGGTATTAGCTGCTAGGCGTTACCACCAGTCCGGGAGTGCAATTGGTATATCTACCTTGGTATTGCCTCGAGCGCCGTGTTCACATGCCGTATCGCGCCTTCTACGAGTTTGTTTTGTACCATACTTATGGAGTGCCCTCTGGGTAAACCTCATGGACTGGTTACAGTATTGTATAGACTATGAAAATATATAAACTGTGTTAAGGGGGATATGGGTAACGCCTTAACACTATTTTAATACTTTACTTTACTATAGACACTAGTATAATAGCGTATTGTACTACATAGTAGATAGTTTAATAGGTCCTTAGGAGATGGAAATCTTGAACATCTCTTAAGTTATTGCACGCACGTTAGACAGTGGATAGGAGATGTCAAATCCCGTAAACATCTCTGACGCCGTTACACTCATATTTATTTACTGTTGATTTAACTTACATATGATCTTTTAGTTCTGACTCGAGTGTTTTGTCTTTTCAATTCGCTCGGGTCAGTCTGAGCTTTTCATTGTATCGAAGACTGCTTTTGGAGGACGAAGACGAAGATTTTGTACTGTTATTATTTATTTCATTTATTCCGCTGCATCATACCGTTCCGCGGCATTATTCTTTATTACTATTGTATGTACTCTGATTTTGAAATGTAAATGTATAATCAAAGGTTATTTGTAAAACAACTTCATGAACTATTTATTTGATTATTTATTTTGTCATTCCGCTGTGAGATTCTATGTTTGTTTTATTCTTTCTCTTCTTTTTCTTATTTACCTCATAACAATCTGCCCTTCTGAATGGTTTGGGTCCGACGTGTTTGGTTTATCGTCGATTTAAAACCGTCTAAAAAGGCAAGTCGTTACAGGAAGTGTGGTGGCCAAGTTATCATTAACTTCAAATAATCATCCATTAAATGTGCATGAAGATTTAATGGTCTTTTAGCATGTGGATTAGCTCCTAAGTGTACATTAAGGTAGGTGGGTAAGTAGGGTCCTACATGATCATCACTTTGAATTATTTCCATCTCCATTCCTTTGTATTCACTCTTGTGCATACGTATCTTCATGAAGCCACTTGTAAAATTCACTAAAATTCCAACAAAACAACATAGAAAATTCCAAGTAAATTTTCACAAACCATTTTGCCCCTATATGAAGATGAATATGTGACAATTTGAAAATAATTTTAATTTTGGTTTGAATAAGTTAAAACACCCAATATGATCATTTATTTAGTTTAAATAGATTGAATATGGTGGTAAAAATATGCACATTTACGTGCACATCAAGTACCCCCCACACTTATCTTTTTATTCGTCCTTGAATAAAGAAAAAATAAGATAAATCCGTTTTCCTAGGAAGCACGATTGCATTGAGCATATGCAACAAGCCGTTAAACCTCTGCATGTCCCCAGTAGGACGAGTGTTGTCTCGTGTGGGTTTTTAGCGGATACTACCCACAAAATCCAAATGCGATATGAAAATATTTTAAAAAACGCAAGATTTTTTACAAAGAGATGAATGTAAGTTTTTGAAAATGTTTACAGATGAAGGATTTACTTTTAAATCGACACAAATAAGTTAAATATAGGTTTTGGTCATTGTCATGAAAATTTAAGTCATTTACTCGTCAAAACATCCAACAAAAATCAAATTATCATAGCAAATAGACTATAGTTTAACTCGTTGTTTCGGTTGATAACATAGTGTAACTATGAAATGGATCCTTAGTTGATTATCAAAGTTTATCAAAGTGGTGTTTTCATTTCTTTTCAATAACAAGTCAAATCAAACAAGTTAAAATAGTGCTTGGATTTCATTTGCTTACTCTCTCTATTTTTTTTAAATTTTTTTTATTGATATTTACAATATTTACATATGCCTAACTCGGAAAACTGAGGCCAGATATACCACCATGTACTGCCTTTTGGACTTACGTGAGGGAAATACAAAGCGTGGCGAGTGAACACACAAGTGTGAACACTTATCGACGTAGGTGTTATTAATAAAAGAATTGTTTATATACATACACCTAAATCAGGTAAACTGAGGCCAGGTATACCGCACTACCTTTCGGGCTTATGTAAGAAGGGCACAGAGCATGGCGAGTGAACACACGAGTGTGAACACATGACTCTAGGTGTTTATTAAAAATATATACATATATGCAAGAAATATATTTTTTTGTTTTTTTTGAAGAGAGAGTTTTGCAAGATCATCTTAGCACTATTTAACTTAGAAGATAAAAAAAATGTTATATCCTTTTATTTGAATTCACCACTTTTAAAAACAAAGATTTTCAATTAGGATATTTCATAATTAACACGTATGAACCTTCCTATATACTAGTTAAACCATCGTTATTTGTAATCAAACTTCATTTTTATTTTTGTTAAGACAAATAAATTTTTCAAAAATTTCAATTTAATTAACCAAAACCATATATTTATCTTATAGTGTTTCTTTCAAAAATAAACCAAAATGCTTAAAAAATTGTTTTTTTGAGATTTTTTTTTTAATTTTGGAAGGAAGAAAATTATAAAAATAAAAATAAATAAACCATGAAAAATCGAAAATGATGATGAGTCTCCCCCCATACTTGGTTTTGACTGTGTCCCCACAGTCAACCCAAGTGAAAGGAGAAAAATAAAAAAAATAAAAATGATCTATATTTACATGGAAATGAGCGGTATTTACACGAGATCAGAAAATATATCGTCAAAAAGTAAATGAAACGGTCTTCCAAAGACCGATTCATTTGTCTCGTTAAGTATACAAGACATAGCTTAAGCGCAGAAAACCAAACCATAAAAGATTTCGAAGTTGAATGTGGATTTGGAAAAACGAATGTCATTTTATTAAAAATCGTATGAGTTGTTTCCTTTTCGATGATTTTCGAGGTTGATAGAAAAATTGGTTGAAATTCAAATTTATTTTCACCAAATTGAAATTGAAGCTTATCATTGAAAACTTCTTCAGAATTATTGATTTTAAAATCGAAATGGTGATTTAACTCTTCCCCCTCAGAATTTGACAACTCGTCTTCGAAAAGTCCAAAAAACTCGTTTTCATTAAATTCATCTTCCTTTGTGGAATTATCAACAACTTCATTACATGTATCAAGTTCGAAATCCAAAGTTGTTGTATTCAAATTTTTGAAAACGAAAAAAGGAAGATCGAATTTTAAGTTTGGTTCCACACTCTCAAACGAATTGAAATCCAACTCAATTACCGAATTTTCAACAATTTTATTAAGATCGTCACTTTCAGTTTCAGAAGTTGTTATTTGAAAATCGTCGATTTTGATAAAAGGTGGATTCTCACTTGACTCGTCACACGTTGGAATTTGATTTTGTTTTTCACGTTGTTTCATATATGTTTCAAACAACGAATCTGTGTGATCATCGTAAATTTCATTCATTTGCTCAACAAAATCAAATTTATAAGTATTAACTTGAGGATTTTCAATTTGAATTGTTGAGAACAAAAAATTTCCATTGAACCATCGTCGAGAATATTACCATTGCCAAAATCATTTAAATAGTTGTTTCCATTTTCATTTCGACTTTGAAATTGATTTTGGAGTTCGAAATTGAATTGGCACGGGTTGTAATCGAAATTATTTGAATTTTGAAGTGAATTCAGGTTTTGATTATTTTGAAATCCTTTATTTGAGTTATCGCATAAATATGAATTACACAACTCATTTGTCCTTTGATTTTGTTGTGTAGAGAGTTCAAGTAAAGACGAAATCGTTTTAATGCTTTTTTCAAGAGTTGAGGGTTGGTCCTCATTTTGAAAATTTTGTTGTTCGAAATTGAATTGGCGTGGGTTATACTCAAAATCATTTGAATTTTGAAGTGAATTCAAATCTTGATTATTTTGAAAACTTTGACTTGAGTTATAGCACAAATCGTTCATCCTTTGATTTAGTGTAACGAGTTCAAGTAAAGACGAAATGCTATTTTCAAAAGTTAAGGGTTGTTCATCATTTTGAAAATTTTGTTATTCGAAATTCGAATTATTTACACAATAGTTGTTGTTAAAATATCCATAAGGATTTGATGTGAAATTATATGGATTATATTGATTTTCACAACTATTATAAAATTCTTGTGAGAATGGAAATTCAGATATTTTCAAGAATATTTTTGGTTTTTTTATAAAGGAAAAATATTTACATATAGAATTTATTTTTCAAAAGGATTTTTGTTTGATTTTTTAGTTTTTCAATTTTTTTTGCTTTTAAAAAGATTTTACACATTTTTTTATTTATTTTTGTTCTTCAAATTTTTTTTTTGGATTTTTGGATTTAAAAAAAAATTCAAAAGGATTTAAAAACAAAGTTAAGGAATATTTACAAAAAAATTTTTGTTTTGGATTTTGAATTTTTTTTAAAAAACATATGAATGAACTAATGCAACTAAATGAATGCAAGGATTTAATTACAAACTATTTATCCTAACCCAAAATTGTATAATCACACATTGTCTTAAATCAACAAGATAGTTCTCGGCCAGGTAACAGACAGGGGTTATTGGTGCACCACGAATCATCGTAGCAATGCAGCCGAAGGTTTAAGTACCTTCACAATTCAGTATAATATTTACGAATCGTTGTAATATTTATAACTGATTATTGCTCTGTCGTAGCCTAGACACCAAGAAATTAAATTGTTCAAAGAAGACAACTTGTCAATATACAATTAAGCGTTATTGACTTCTAACCGTTATTATTAATCAAAATTCTAAGATGAAATGCAAAACTGAAATTAAACGTGTATTAACAATGCAACTACGAATGGATTTTTGTTTTTGAAATTTTGTTTTTAAATGTAAGCAATCAAGAATGCAAGGAAGAACAAGAGATGAAAACACAATACTAGAGTATGCAGAATTATTGAGCAATTATTTCAAGGCAGCAATTTTTTTTTATGCAAGTAAAGCAGGTCTTCTTCTACTGAATTTCTGCTTTGGCAACCTAAAATTAAAAACAAGATATATACAATATATAATTTTTTTCTTTTTGAAAGGTTTTTTTAAAGGATAAAACAATATAAAACTAAAACAATTTTAAACAAAAGAAAACTAATTTAAAATTATTTTTTTTTCTTTTTTTAAGAGAGAAAAGAATGGCAATAGATTTTTGTTTTTATTTAAAAAAAATACAAAAATTGGATAAAACAAATCGAAAACTATAAAAATTTTGAAAGAAGTTTTTTTTAAAGAGAATTTAACAAAAGAAAGATTTAAAACAAATTAAACTAGAAAAGAAAAAAAAAATTAGAAAATAATTCCATAAAGCCCATAAAACTCTGCCTGTTAACAAAGTCGCATACAAAAGAAAACTCACAACCAGATTTCAAAACCAAACAAAAATCCTTAATTAAAGTTCTGAAAGTCCAAAAAAATGAATGAATTAGATTGCGATGTTGTTGCGAGGTTGCGAATTTGAGGTCCCGGTTTGGATCGAAGATGAGTTGGTGGTTTTAGTGAGGTCACGAGTTGTTTCGTCGCTTGTAGAGGGACTTGTAGTTGTTCAGATTTGGGAACTATCGCTGGCCGAGGTGAGGTTATGGTGATGCGGGGCTTGAAACGGAGAGAAGTGAATTGCGGTGGTGCTCGATTTGTTTTGGGTTCGCTTGGTGATGAGCTTGCGGGGTGGTCGAGTGAAATAAAAATCCATAACATAGTACAGAGACTAAGGCAATAGCATAAAACGATTAAAATATTACAGCGGAAGAAAACTTTCACTAATTATAAATTAATAGAAAAACAGCTTCATTAAAAACAACATTATCCCAAATTTATTTCTGAAACAAAAGTACCAAGTAGTCTCCACTAAAACATAAAACATAACAAAGTTCACAATATAGGTCCCCATATATAGAGTAAAGTACGAAAAAGAGAAACGAAGTACATGAAACAAAAGAAACAAAAGTCGAAGATAACAACTGCTCCAATGACCCTCCAAGCTGCAAAGAACTACAACCTAGACCTGCCCTCTTGTGATTTGGGGAAGATATGAAAAATAGGAATGGGTTAGACATAAAGTCTGGTGAATGAGAAATAAGATGAAGCAGAAAGAATAAAACAGTTCAATTCCAGGTCTTCCCCGGATATCGCAGAGGGTGAATAATATAATATAGTGAATCCTTCTTAAATACAGTTCCTAAGATGCCAAAGTCCATGGTCACTCTAGGGAAGTCAACCATGCAGTAATACTAAACGTTAATCGGCCTGTCGGACCTACTGTCCTTACCTATCTACGTGCTACAACGTGAAAGTCGTGCTCTTCACCCGTGCACTATGACTAAATGCCTCTTATGTGTGACTGGCGCCGACTCAAACAACCTCGCAGGACCCCGAAATTGCGCTCAGGCTCCGCCAAACTGGACTCCTATCCTCCTGTCTCCTCGGTCACCAACGTGGACTTGCCCCTATCCAAAGTGTCGGTCCTCCGAAAGAGCGCCCACAGCTGGGTCGGGTGCGCAAAATCCTCCAACGATCTGCCTAAAGAAGCCTACGTCGGAGCACACTTGTCCTGTTCCGTCTGCATCGATCTTCCTGAAGAAGCCTACGATTGTGGATACTATCTATCCTACATACTAGCAACCTATGAAAGGTAACAAACATCCTTGCGAACCTACTTGCCCGCTCCTAGTACGTACAGCCAAAACTATATTTGGCCTTAACTGCATGAAACACCTATCCAGACCTTTACAAGGTCTGCCTACCAAATCGCTTCCAGATTAATTAATTTTACCGTTACAATTTACATATTGTTTATTTCCATCAATCTTCTTTAGGCCATTTTTACATCCGATTTGGTTATTTCACAATTTCCCTTTTTCTTACATAAATGGTGTTTCAATTCCACGTCCGTTCAGTTTGTATGGTTTGTCTGTAATTTTTATATCATTTTGTTACAGATTTACACTAGCGTTTAGAGTCCATTTAATTTACATTTTTTCCACCCTAATTTACGTTCTCCTTTTAGAGATTTAATCTGTACAAAAATTTTGTCCAATAGCCACAAACCATTTAATTACACAAAATTCTATTTTTACATTTTTAGGCCACATATGAAACAAACAATTATGTCAACTAGACTTCCCAATTTTGTTCCAAAACCATATTCAAAATTATGTAATTATATCAATCAAAACCATAATTTTATTCAAGTAACCTATTCTGAATTTATTCAACTAACCTGTTATACCATTAGAAATTGAATAACAATTCTAATTCAATTTAATTAAACCAATCTTATTTACGTCATGAAACGTGAATAACAATTTGTTTGTTCCAAATTTCAACCCAAACATGAATTAGAATTGAGAAGTGGTAGAAGGAGAAGATACAATCATTTATATAAATTTCAATCTTATTTATGCCATAAAACGTGAATAAATAATTTATATGTCCCGTATTTTAAACTAAACATGAATTAGATTTGAGAAGTGAAAGAAGAAGAAGAAGTTGCACTAATTTACATCTATTCTCAATTAATAACAGAAATTAATTCATATTAACATGCTAGAAAAGAACTGAAATTGAACTACTTTATTTTTCTATTTCATATTAATTCCCACTCATCTGGCACTTGAGCTTGTATAAATTTGACAAAGCTCTAATTTAATCTTTCTCCCTTTGATTCTTCTAAATTCCTCAAATTACTTGAATATATATAGATAATTTAATTCGGTAGAGATTTTTTTATTTAGTAGAGAAAAGGAGGAAGAATAATACACACTAATTTTACTGTAGAATTATGGCGAGGGCTGAATAAGAGATTAGGTTTAGGTTAGATGGTTTATTTATAGATTGTTTGAGTGAATATAATCCACTAGATTATTTTAGATTAAATCCGGTTCTTTCATACACTTAATGGTTATCAATTCTAGCCCATACACATCACTCAACCAATGAAATTTAGCCATCTCATCCTATTACATCATTGGAGCGAATGGGAAGCCGCCACATATAAGAAACAATGCTGAAATACGTAGGAAAATCGCTGGAAACAAACCGGCTAAAAAAACATCGCTCCAAATTTTGGGCGACAACGGGACTTGATCATTGGTCACTAAGGAAGTCAACATGCGCATTTACCATTGTACAAAATGCGCTTTTAATTTCTTTTTAATTATATTTCTTGTAAAATATCGGGATGTTACAAAACCATAAAAGATTTCGGAGTTGAATGTTGATTCAGAAAAACGAACGTTGTTTTATTAAAAATCGTACGAGTTATTTTATTTTCGATGATTTTTGGGGTAGATATAACGATTGATTGAAGTTCAAGTTTATTTTCACCAGATTAAAATACAAGCTCATCATTGAAACATTTTTTGAATTATTGATTTCAGAATCAAAATGGTGATTTAAATCTTCCCCATCAGAATTCAACAACTCGTCATCGAAAAGTCCAAAGAATTCTTGTTCATTAAATTCGTCTTCCTTTGTTGGATTATCAACAACTTCATTGTGTATATCATTTTCAAAATCTAAAGTTGTTGTATTCAAATTTTCGTAATCGAAAAAAGGAAATTGAAATTTAAATCGAGTTTCTTACCCCAAAAGAATTGGAATCCAACTCAATTACTGTATTTTCAAAAACTTCATTAAGATCGTCATTTTTAATTTCAAAAGTTGTTATTTGAAAATCGTCGATTTGGGTAAAAGGTGGATTATCACTTGACTCGTAACACGTTGGGATTTGATTTTGTTTATCATGTTGTCTCTTATATGTTTCAAACAACGAATCTGCGTGATCATTGTGAATTTCGTTCATTTGCTCAACAAAGTCAAATTTGTAATTATTAACTTGAAATTTCTTACTTTGAACTTTTTGAGGACAGAAATTGTCGATTTCAATAAATGATGGATTATATTTGATTCTTCACAAGTTGGGATTTGATTTTGTTTCTCACGAAATTTTTTGTTAGTTTCATGCAACAAATCCTCGTAATATTTTTCCATTTGCTCAACTAAATCAAATTCATGATTATTAATTTGAAAATTTTCAATTTGAATTTGTTGAGAACAAAAATTGTCTATTGCACCAAAATTGAAACTATTCCCATTGCCAAAATTATTTAAAAAGTGGTTCACATTTCCATTTTGATTTTGAAATTCATTTTGGAGTTCGAAGTTGAATTAGCATGGGTTATAATCAAAATCATTAGAATTCGGAAGTGAATTCAAATTTTGATTATTTTGAAAACTCTGACTTGAATTGTTGCACATATATGAATTACACAATTCATTCAGGTGATTTTGTTGTTCAAGTAAAGATTCAATAGTTTCGATACACTTTTCAAGATTTGAGGGTTGACCATTATTTTGAAAAAAAATTGGTTCAAAATTCGAATTGTTTAAACAATAGTTGTTGTTGAAATATCCATAAGAATTTGAAGTGAAATTATATAGATTATATTGATTTTCACAACTATCGTAAAATTCATGTGAATATGGAAATTCGAAACTTTTCAAGAATGTTTTTTTGTGGATTTTTTTATAAAAGAAAAATATTTACAAAAAGGATTTTATTTTTCAAAGGGGAAATTTGATTTTTGTTTTGTTTTTGATCTTGAATTTTTTTTAAAAAAATATGCATGAACTAATGCAACTAAATGAATGCAAGGGTTTAATTACAAATTATTTATCCTAAGTAGCTCCTAACCCAAAATTATATAATCACACTTTGTCTTAATTTAACAAGATAGTTCTCGGCTAGGTAACGGGCAGGATTTATCGGTGCACCACGAATCACCGTAGCAATGCAACCGAAGGTTTAAGTACCTTCTGAGACAACCACTATAATATTTACGAATTACCGTAATATTTATAAATGGTTATTACTCTACCGTAGCCTAGACACCAAGAATTTAAATTGTTCAAAGAAGATAATTTGTCAATATACAATTAAGTATTTATCGACTTCTAATCGTTATTATTAATCAAAAATCTAAGATGAAATGCAAAGCGGAAATTAAACGTGTATTAACAATGCAACTACGAATGAATTTGTTTTTGTTTTTTTAAATGCAAGCAAACAACAATGCAAAGAAAATAAAAACAATAGATAGATGTTAAAAGCAGCAAAAAAAATTTTGTAAGTAAGCAAGCAGTTATTTTTTAGCAAGCTAACAAAGCAAGCAATTCTTCCAATCTGCTTTGGCAACCTAAAAATAAAAACAAGATATATACAAGTTTATTTTTCTTTTAATATATAAGGATGGAACTAAAAAAAATTAAAACAAAACAAATTTACAACTAATTTTTTTAAAGGGTAAACAAAACAAATTGAGCAAACCTTCTTTTTTTTAACTCTTTGCAAATGGAAGCAAAAACAAATTGAAAACAACAAGGGTAAACAAAGCAAATGAAAACAAACAAACCACACATTCTTCTACCCGGCCCTGAAAACAACTTCCTCAAATAACACGCTCTCAAATTCTTCACAATATCAACGCAATAACCACCAAGACAATTTGTACTCAGTAAAAAAAATTGAAGATTGGAAAAATTTAAAGTAGAGGCGAAGTCGCAGATGGTTGAGTTGCTGACTTCAATTTCTGGTTTGGTAATTGGGGGGTCACGAAGGACTGCGGTGGTGCTTGGATTTTGATGAAGGCGAGCAGCAAGCGTTCGATTTTGGTGATGGAGGCGGAATCGACTTGTGTGCGGTTTCGTGATGTCTGAAGTAGAGGCAATGGTGTGGAGACTGTCGAATTGGATGAGGCTGTTCAAATTGGGTGTGTTGATGTTGTTCGTGAAGGTGGGTGGAAGCAGAGGTCGCGGAAGTGATGCTTCGGAGTTGCGCGTGAGCAGATCGATTGCTGGGTCTAGATGTCGCGATTGGGTTTTGGTGGTGGAATTGTCGATGCTTGTTGCCTACTATTGCAAGATGTATGGGAAGACAGTGACACAGGAAGAAGAGTGGGAGTGCATTGTTTTGATGAAACAAATGTATTGGCAAATAGTGGTAAGTTTGTATGATAGAGGAGTGTTTTGTTGAATGATCAGAGAGAGCAGAGGAGTTTGATGATATGAAGACGGTGGGATGTATGTTGTTGGTGGATGTTGGTTGGGGTATGTTGTCAGCAATGTGGTTTGGTGAAGGGGAGTATGCTTCAGTTTAATGTGGCTATGCAATAGTGTTGTTTGTGCAGGTGATGGTGAATGGACAGTTGAATGGCAGTCAATGTTATTGGTGATGTTATGGCTGTTGTCGAGTCAAGAAAATGAGGAAGTCAGGTGATAAATGTAGCAATATTGATGTAGAAAGTCGGGATGGGAAGTGAAGATAGTGGAGGTGAATTGTACAAGTGGAGTGAATTGTGCCAGTGGAAGCAAATGAGGAAGTCACATAACTCCAGTTGTACCAGTGGAGTGATATGGTTCAAAGAAGACAGTGGAGGTGAATTGTAGACTGTGAACTGGGTTATTATGGTGCAGTAGGCTATGCTGTGGGTGGTTAGCAGGTATGAAATAGGCAGTGCTTCGGTTGAAGGTTGAAGTCGAAGGCAGGGGTGGATGGTGAATGGACAGTTTCTTGCTGCTTTGTGGCAAGATGGCACAGTAGTGTGGTTGCTAAGAAGATATGTTGTACAGAAGTGGAGCTACTTGTATGATGTTGTTTCAGTTGTATGTTGTGACAGAAATGTGGTGGAGGAGGCTATATCAGTTGGTAATGAAGCAGGGGGTGGTGATCGCAATGTAGCAGTGGAATTGGTATGCAGGCAGAGGAATTGGTAGTAAGATGGTGAACCAGAGATGTTTGTTGATAGGCAGTGTCAGATGGGGGTATTGTTGTTTGGTCAGTTCTGTTCGCTGTGAGATGAGTGTTGATTGTAAATGTTTATGGCAGAAGTGAGTGGTAAGAATGTGTTACTGGAATGTGAAAATGAAAGTTGTGGAGATGGAGTGGAAGAGCAGGCAGTTGTCGGCAAGGATGATGAAGCATTGTTGGAATGAAGCTCTGTTGTAGTGGTAAGAATGTTATAGTGGTAAGAATGAATCTTTGTTTTAGTGGTAAGCACTGTTGGAATGAAGCTCTATTGGATGAAGCACTGTTGTAATGAAGCAAGAGTGGTAAGAATGTGAGGGGATGGTTTTGTCTGAGGAGGTGATTAGTAGTGAAAGTGACTATAACTAGTTAAAGTGGAGGAATAATTAGTTTTAGGAGGAGCAGTAGTTACATGTGCACAGACCTCATGCACAATGTTAAAGCAACCGTGTATGGAATTTTTTTTATGTAAATGCAAATGCAATGTAAAAAAAAAGAAATGGAAATTCTCCTTTTTTCCTGAAATGAAATTGTAGAGTTTTTTTTATAAAAACAAAAACAAAAATAGAAATGCAAATGCAAATGCAAATTGAAAACAAGAGATGCACACAAATAAAATCACACAAAAATCACGCACAACACACAATTTTTTTATACAAGTTAACACACACAACAAACACACAATAAAATCAAACAAAAATAATTCGAATAATAGAAAATAAAATCAAAGCAATTCTCTGGCAACGGCGCCAAAAACTTGTTCCCGTCGGCTAAATGTCTATTAAGTTAGAAAATGGCCGACCGAATTTATAATAAGAATAACCGCAAGCACACGACATACAATTTTAGTATGTAGCGAGTACGGGTCGATCCGCAGGGAATTGTTAGATTTTAAAAATCTATTCAATCAAATTAACCAAAGTTGAGAGTTGTTTAAGCTAGAAAATGAGAAAACTAACAAACTAGCAAATTAAAAGTGATAAAAAATATGAGAGTAGAAAGGCAATTTAGAGATAAATTCACCCTCTAGATCACATAGTTCAACAAAACATGAAATTATGATCTCTCTTTGTTGGTCGTTAGTGAGTTTAGTTAATGTGTTTATCAAAAGTATGACATATTTGTGCTATTAATTAGCCCAACATAAGCCATCAAACTATAACACAACCTTTAAATCACTTTTAATTCTCATGAAAAATGATAATGAAATTGAAAATAAAATCTATTTTAAGTATGACCTATTAACTATTAATTAGAAATATAGACCATCAAATTTTGATTTCAACATTCACTTCATTACCATAATCATATGTAGATGAAGAGGTAATTTGTGTTTAGTGATTGTTTAAGCGTAGCCTATTTGGTGTCAACAATATAGGCTATCAAATTCAAAGCTAAAACAACAAAAAATTAACCCATTCAAGAATTGTCATTAAGCACAAAAAGAGAGCAGTAATTATCAAAATGTTAAAGCTACATAATTAGAGAGTTTTATTACCCCTAAATTTAAGGGGTTTAGCCTCTCATAATTTTTATCATATCAACAAATGTAGCATTCAACATAAAACAAAAAAAAAGGAAAATAAAAGCAAAGTAAAAGAAAAGCTATTATATTTGCATAAAATAAAAGAGATTTACACTACTAACATGAAAGTAAATAAACAAGATGTATTAAAGTTGCATAAAAAGAAATTACATAAGAAGAAAATGGCTAAGTAGCCATGAAAATAAAAGAGAGCTTCTAATTTATTTTTGATCATAAACTAAAGAGCTAAGAGGAAGAGAGGAGGGTTACAAGAACATATGGGGTATTTATATATGTTTTAAAATCCTAATCCATTTTTTGGGAACTACCCAAACTACCCTTGAGAAAGTGTGACCACCAAGTTATCATTAGCATGGGATAATCCTCCATTAAGTGTACATGAAACTTTAATGGCCATTAGCATGTGCATTATCTTCTAATTTGTACATTAAGGTAGGTGGGTCCTCCATGATCATGAGTTTGAATTATTTCCATCTTCATTCCTTTGTATCCCCTTATGCATGCATATTTCTTCATGAAGCCACTTGTATTTAATTCAAATTCCTATAATTCAAATTCCTACAAAATAACATAGAAATTTTCAATTAAATTTTATAAAATTAATATATGCAAAAAAATGACCATTTTGCCTCTATATGAAGATGAATATGTGATGATCTGAATATAATTTGAATTTTGGTCTAAACATGTTAAAACACCCAATATGATCATTTATTTAATTTAATTCGATAAAATATGGAAGTAAAAATATGCACATTTACGTGCACATCACAATATGCTCTCATAAACATGTCATACGCATGACAGTAGATGGTCCTGCAAAGGAGGTACCATAACAAACCTCTTCTTTTGTTTTTATCTAACTCGGTTGTTGTCATTTCAGGACAGTGCCATCGGCTTCTAGGTTCCATAGAGTCTTACAAAAATACCAAGCGAGAATTCCTATCCAAGAGAACATCTTAAACCAGGCATACTACACAACCTGGTACTTTGCGCTTCTTTCGAAGCGGTAGGTTTGGTCTAAACTACTCTTTCCCTTTGACCGAGACAAGAGACGAATGCATTCACTTAACACATATGTAGTTATATTCACTTAACACATATGCAGTTATATTCACTTAACACATATGCAGTTATATTCACTTGACACCTATGCTATTATAACCACTACTTCTTTTGTGATTTTCAACCCAGATCACAAGCATGTGTTGGCAGCGGTGAAAATAAGATAGTCATGACTAAGGGCATTAGTCTGGGCAGTTCACTGCTAACGACCGCCCCTTTCTCTGGCAATGACATACCAGTCGGGCACCCAGGCACAAATATAGCTTGAGTAACTCAAAGAATAAATGCATTCGAAGCCTAGCATGGATTGACTCATAATAGGAGTTGCCCTAGGCCAATGGGTAGGTTGAAGCTGTCAACAAAGTCTTGCAAACACTAATTAAGGAAAAACTGGATAAATCCAAAGGAGCGTGGGTTAACGAACTACCCACGACATTGTGGGCCTACCAAGCCTCATACAAAACAGCAACAGGACATATTCTATTTGCTCTAAGCATATGGGGCTGAGGCCATGCTTCCGGTCGAAACAGTTGTCCCTTCTCATCGTAGGACACATTATAATCTATAAGAAAATGAGGAGCTTCTCAACATGTCCTTAGACCTGATTGAAGAAAGAAGGAATAACACCGCTCTCAGGACCACCGCACACAGATGGAAGGTGGAAAAACAATACAAATCTAAGGTGAAGCCCCAAGAGTTACAAGAGGGAGATATTTTTCTCAAGCAAGTCTTTCCCCGTCCAAGCGCACTAGATCCAATTTGGGAAGGACCATTTGTTGTTCATAAGGATCCCCACAACTGATCTTACATTCCATCGACAGTTGACGAAAAAGGTGTTTAGGAATGGAAGGAATCTCCAGCATCTCCGCCATTACTTCTCTCAGCTTGTAAAAATCATGTATCACCTGAAACAATAAAAGAAAGACAGTGAACGTAGGCATATTCTTGCCAAACCACTGTAAAAATTGATGTTTTGCTCGATTGTTTGTCTGATATTTTTCCTATTGCGATTAATCGCAAGCTCTCAGCGGCAGCAGTGAAAGCAAGATAACCATGACTAAGGGCATGAAAATAGCCTGGATAGTTCACTGCTAACGATCGGACCCCCAGCCAGCAATGATAAACCGACTATAAGCCACGTATTAGGCATGATTATAGCCTAGGCAGTTTATCATTGGCGTTTGGCTCGCCGGCAACTGCGAACCGATAATAAATCCCATGATTAAGGCATTGCTCAGCCAGGGATAGTTTGTAGTTGACGATCGGTACCCACGCTAGCCGGGCCATAGTAAATTGAATAATACTCACGATACAGGCCATAATGGCCCGGGTAGTTAGTTAGTGCGAATCCCGACTCTAAATCTTAAGTACGGTAGTCGCAAAAGTTACACTCTCTTGGAACATAGGTTGGGCTGACAAACCATATGTCACCAAAATCCACAATCAGGGCAAGTAACTTACGTGCCATGAATCTTAAGTTTAGAAGGACTCTCTTAAAGGAGAATATAGTTTGTTGTACTTAAACTAGAAGCTTCTAACAATTTCTTTTAGTCTTGTGGCATTACATACGGATAGTAAAAATATGAATTCCACTCTGCCAACCACAGCATGATATTCATTCACTTCCACTCCACCAGAGGAAACGGAGCATCGACTCAACTCCGTCAGAGATAGCGGAACATCAATCCAACATTGCCAAAAGAATTAGAATATCCCTTCCAACCAACTTCGCTCAAGAAACTGTAAGTATTCTCCCAAAGTTGAGCACACTTATGGAACCTGAGAAAAACTCAGTGCAAAGGTATGACTAACTTTTGTAAGATAAGCCAAATTCGATAAAAAATACTTGAGGGCATAGCATCACCTCACCCCTTGATTATACACATACACTACCACTCAGCTTGGTAATAGCACAATGGAATCATGACCTTAAGTGTGCAAGTTTAAAGCATGTTCATGATACAAAGCAACAAGTTGTAAGAAGCAACTAAAAGAACTATACTGGGGGCAAACCCTAACAAATAGTAAGCGCTCCCGACCGACTCTTGACGACGTTGTCGGGAAGTGCGTTGAAAGATGTGATATGCATTTATGGACTGCCACGCCCCCCAGACTACTCTCTAAACCCTAGCAAAAGGAAATCACTCCAAATGATATGATCCCCTCTAAACATGAGTGTTTCAATCTCTAACCCTAAGAACGTTAGCCAATTTATTTCAAAAACCTATTTTAACTCAAATAACTTAATATCTTTACCTAATAAATCAATCCCGAGGGCATGCAATATTACTCTAACACATTCTTATGTAAAACCTCATGTAAAAACAGGACGCTAACTTTTGACTAATCCGAAGGCAAGGATGAAAGTCCTTGACCCCATAGGCTCGAAAGAGACCATTGGTTTGTGGGTGAGTCCAAGGGAACTTGATAGTTCACTGCTTCGGATACGAACTAGACGTCTGAATTAAAAGATTGATTCTACCTGATCAACTAGAAATAATAAACCGATACTAATCAAGGTTTCTAATATCCAAAAATTATTCCTGCTAAACACCACATATTGGGGGCATCCAACATTAGCACTTAGTATAACTCAAACCAGCAATAATGAATCACTCTTACCCACAATTAGAGTATGCTTTCCAATCGAGCCATCCATAACTCACAGTTTGCCGCGACCGTGACTTCGCATGAGAATAATGAAGTGCTCCTAGTATGGACAATTCCTCGTAGACCCTAGCCAGAAAAGACAATGTCATTCTCTCAAAGATTGGTTTAGTTATAGTCTTGTGTTGGTGCCAAACCAGAATTTTGACTCGGTCACAATTGCTAGACCCCAAACACAAGCTTATGATTGACACAGGTAGTGCACCAGGTCATTGTTTCGACCTTGGACCATGCAACTTACCAACACTTTCGTCCAACCCCTTTTTGCCCTCGGTCCGGCCTCTTTTCATGTACCAGACCAAGTGGTTCGGCTATCATCTTCCACTCTCGAACCAAATTGTTTCGGTCCAATAAACTCCACCAACCCAATTCTATGGTCCGATTATCCTTGCTCCTTCACCAAGCTTCTCAATAACCCAACACTTATCCGTCAAAACTTACCAGCAATCTGGTCTGTACAAGTACACCGAGGATTATCAAACCAAGCTATTGAAGAAGTTGGTAAAACTGATCATCACTTTACCAGACTGTATGCGCACAAACCAATTACATCATATCAAGTATGAGGATTCCAACCAAAATTTATATAAAATATACATATCTTTGTACAAACGTCCAGGCAGAAGATACAAAACATGGGCTAGGGAAGTCATAACCAACATTCACTCGATAACACTCTGCATCATCTCCTACATACAAAGACTCTTCAACAGATATTCTTACTCTATCAAATTCATCAATGATTGATCTTGTTAAAGCATGCACAAGAGTGGAGAAGGGATTAGTAGAGAAATACACAAACTTGGCGATCACGTGAGATGGTCAGGATAGCTTGACTCAACCATACAATGAACATAACTGGAGTACCACATCACAGATCCAAAGTCGATAACGCAAAGGATACATCAGTTGGTCCGCATACTGTATGAAGCCTCGACGTAGGAAACAAAAAGTCCAAGAAAAACAGCATCCTGTCGGATGTAGACTAATCAAAGACGGCTTCAAAATTTTAACAAGTCCTCCTCAAAATGAACAAAGTCCAACATCAAACTAGAAAAAAGAGTCTCATCAAAAAATTAGAGGCGAAGATGAGATATAGATATTCAGACATCAATATAACCATAGCAAGACTAAGAAGGCGGTCTTGGATTAAACAAAGCACACTTTGTATTCACAAAAGTATGCTTTGGGGGGCAAATGTTGTAGGCATTTTTGCCCACTACATGGTGAATATGAGGAGTTAGGGGAAAATCGTCATTGTTTTGGCACAAACTCAAACTAGTTTGGAGGTATTCTCGAGATCAAGATATGGACATATGTCGAAATCACGTCTCAATCAGTGCTACGGATTGAGAGATATGATCATCTTAAGATTTGTCCACCACTGTCTCGTGGGGCCGATACCGAGACACTCTACTGCCATTCAAGGTCAATAGTCCAACAACAAGCCAGGATCCCCGGTCCGATGATCGAACGAAAATTGGGTTCGGCGCTTGCTTGGTGTCGGGCCTTGAAAATCTAGAGTCTGCTAGGAGTTGATCCGGTGATCGAACCAAATCTTTGGTCTAGTGTTTGCTTGGTGTCAGACCTTGAAAATGTGGAGTCAACTTGGAGTTTGTCCAGTGACCGAACCAAATCTTCTGTTCGATGGTTGCTTGGAGTCGGGCATGAGAAATTTAAGTGTTTACTTGGAGTCGGCTGGGAGTAATGTTGCTTGGAGTCGGGTGAAGGTTTGCTTGGGGCTTAACCCGGGTATAACTGATCTAAAAAACAAAAGTTGGAGATTTTCGTCATGGCACAACAATACTTCGGGGATTTCTTAACGATGCGTTCTGGGGTTCTTGGAGGTGTATGGCGATCGTCACAAGTGGAATAGCTTGACAATCATGTAAGGAAGGTTGAACCAAATCTTGGAGGAAGGATGTAACAACCCAAAATTTGAGCTATAATAATTAATTAGCGAATTAATTAAACAATAAAATAAGTTTGTGAAATTGTCAAAATCAAACTATGGGAGTTTACCATTGGGTCCATGATGATTTTCTGATCAATTTCCATATATAACTTATTGAAATTCGAGTCAGTATGGAGAAGTTATGAGAGAAACAAGAATTCAGAATTAAATAAACAAAACAAAAAGAATAACAACAAAGGCATGGGTCGACCCATGCATTGGTCAGGTCGACCTATAGGTCGACCCCCAATGAAGCTAGGTCGACCCGCCATTTTGCTTGGACGAAGAATCATCTAGGTACGAGCCGAACATGTTAAAACTTGATTTTCGTGAGATCTTGTGCATTCGTAGCTGCATCCGATGGTTCCAAGTGAGCCTATGACGTGGTTGCACCAGATTTAATCTTCAAATCCAACGGCCTGAGATCCCGAAGCCATACTATAAATAGAGCCATAGGCCTAGCTATTTTTCTCATTCAGATTTTCTCCCAATTGGGTTCACTGCTTGAGGATGGACCCTAAAAAGAAATTTTTTCTAAGGAGTAGATCTTTTTAATAAAAATATTCTACGCCCTAGAAGTGGATCCACGAAGGCCAAGGATTAGAGCTAAGGACCACAGGTGAGTGTTTTGTAATTATTTTAGATTGTAAGCAATTTAAAATAATAGGGTTCTCAATAATTGTAGTTTTTCTACAATTTTGAGACGGTTTTTATGTAAGTTTATTTACAGTCAGTTTTTAAGAAAATTTCAGAAGTTCTTTTCGGTTTATTTTTATTCAGCTATTTTATTCAGTTATTTATAGTAATTTACATCTGTTTTAAGTTGGAATTTAGCCTGTAAATGTTAGTTTCTTTTTATAAAGATTTAATCCCTTTTACGTGAATAAAATATTAAAAAGAGAAGAATTCGCAAATATGGATTAAAATAGAAAAACACTAAATTTACAGAAATCAGATGTAAAATGAGAAAAACTGAAACAAAATAGAGATGGATTGAAATAAGCAAATTTAAGATATTTGCAAGCATAATTATAACAAGTGGTTATAACTAAAAAGAGAAAATAGAAGAGTAACAGTTGCAAGAACAATTATAACACATAGGTTAAAATTAGAAAGAAAAAAATAACAGAAGAGGCTTATTTTAAAACTTAGATCTTGGATTAAGTTAATAAGCAAATATAGAAGTTGGGTCCGTACCGGCAACATTCCCTTTCAGGTCTAGGACTGATGGTCTCACAAAGTAGGTGAAGCTGGGACACGCTTATGCTGATTAGGGTAAATAAGTGGCCAATAGATGGAGGCTCAAATCTGGGGATTTGGGAAAGGGGCGCAAAACTAGAAGATTGTTTGTTAGGACCAGTACCAGCAGCATTCCCTTTCAGGTCGAGGATTGATGGTCTAACAACAGTTAGGTGAGGTTGGGCATGCTTATGCTCATTTGGGTAAATAAAGGGTCAAATAGGGGGCGACAGTTAGTGTGTACCGGCGATGACCGAGCCTGCGACATCGATTAGGGTAAATAATTCGCTCCTGCATCCTAAACGCTAAAGAGGTGTCTTTTGCTATGACCAACAAGATTGGTTCACAGTGGCACAACAGAGATAGGAAAGGCGGATCAAAGGGTAGAATTAGATTTAAGCCTAATCGAGTTAGCAGTTGAGATAGGATTAGGGTTTCAGTCTAATCACAGCAGTTTACGATAAGTGCAAACAATCAAACAATCAAAGCAAAACAGTCAAACAGAATCAGTAACAGTATTTTATGCCAATTTTGTCTTTTCAGTATTTTCCTTTCAAGCTAGAACTATTGCTTAGTCTATTATCTTTATCTTGCTTAGAAATGCTAGTAATTACTTTCACTCACCAGACTTATTGTCTGACCCACTCCTCTATTTCCCCATTTTCCCCCCAATAGGCCAGCAGAGTTGAGTTGATTCAAGTTGCTTGGAGACCCATTCCTAGAGTTTTCTCATTTCAGATGTATTCTTTTGCTTTTCATCTTTTTCTTTTGGCTTACGATGGATTTGGCACTTGTAAGAGGGGTTATTATGATTATTATTGTTACTTTTGTACTCTGATTTTATAAGACTGAGATGTATTTTCATGAGACATGAGATATTTTGAGTTTTTGAGACACGTTATGCTTTTATGACTTATTTTGAGATAAAGTTTTAATTCTGAAGAATAAGTTATTATTATTTAAGTGTTTTCCGCTGTTTTTACTTATTTGTCTTGTGAATCTTAGTCTCTATGATGCTTTAGCTAAACCTATAACGCACCACATCCTTTAGTGTGCCCTTTTTGGGTATACTAAGTGGTGTGGGGTGTTTCACTTGATATTAGAGCCAAAGGTTACTGGATTCCTAAAAACTTGTTTTAAAAGTAAAGTATTTTTCAAATCTAACATATCTTCAAACTAAAAGTATTTTTCAGAAAGAAACTCTTATTATAGAAATAGTTTTCAAGTATAAAAGAGTTTTTATAAAAATCCCCACAAAGTCCAGTTCAACCTTCTTTCTATTCTTTCGAGCCTAAATTTTCTTTTCTTTACATAGTATGGCGGATGCCACAAATCTTCCAGAGGGTGTCCAAGTCCCTGGCTAGTTCCGTAGATACCTCCAAGCTACGGCACCAGAGGTGCAAGGGCAAGCGCCCAATGTAGCACCGGCGAGTGGAGATCCCATTAATCCACCTCCAGCAGCCAATTTTTCTAAGCTATGCAAGGACTTCGCTAGTCTAGGAGGCAAGACGTTTTCTGACTCGAAGGATTTCGTAGAAGCACGAGATTGGTTGAGGAATACGGAGTGGATATTAGGCTGTTAGGATTGAAGGACCAACAGAGAGTTCAGCTTGCGTCTTGGCAGCTGAAGGGAGAGGCTTCTTACTGGTGGGAGATTTTAGAGATGGAGGGTAGAGACATTGGTTGGTTTGGATTTTTGGAAAGGTTTGAGAGAAAGTTCTTGTCGCAAGCCAAGGAAAGCATGTAGTTGGAGAAGTTCATTAGTTTGAAGCAGGGGAGTCTTTCGGTGAAAGAGTATATAAATCAGTTTAATGAGTTATCGAGGTTCAGGATGGAGCTTGTTAATACACCGCATAAAAAGGCCATCTAGTTTGCTAAGGGTTTGAACTAGCCCCCCTAAGGGTTAGCATTGACACATGTACCTATGGGAGCGACATACGAGTCACTTGTGGAGATGGCTCTCATGTCAGATGTTGCTAAGAAAGAAGAAGTTAAGGAGGTTCCTAAATCTGAAAACTCTAAGAAGCAGTGGTGGAAGAATAAGAAGGATAAGGACAAGAAGAAAGGAGGAGGACCTCAGAAGGGACAGATTAAGAAGGGCGAGAAATGTCATAAATGTAGATTGGTTAGGCATTTCACAAAGGATTGTGAGAAGGACACGATGAAGGGGAGGTGTTACAACTGTGGGCAGCCTGGACACCTTAGTAGAGCTTGTCCTCAGAAGATGGGGCAGAGAGCAGGCGCACCTATGATGCAAGTACAGGCTTTGGATGCAACATCTTATAGTAGTGGACCGGATCGAGGTAGGAAAGTCTCTATAGAAGGTTTGATCTCTATTTCGGATTTTCCTATTCGGACTCTTTTTGACTCCGGAGCATCGCATTCTTTCATTTCTAGTTCCATGGTTGATTGTTTGCACTTAGATATTTCTCAAGCCGTAGACCCTATAGTTTTTTCAAACCCCGTAGAAGGATCGGCACATTTATCCATGATTTGTAGGGGTTTGAAAATTTTTATACTAGGCATAGAGTGTGATTCTGATGCCTATGTATTGGGATTTTTGGGATATGGAATGATTTTGGGGATGGACTTGTTATCTGCTTATGGTGTGATATTGGACTGCGAGAGGAGAGTCGTTAGACTAGATACATGTAGTGGACGGACTCTCGAGGTTTCTTGTGACCCATAGGGGTCAGTCATGTTGAGCTTCTTGTATTCTCTTGATTCATCACTAGGAGAGTTAAATTCAGTTCCAGTTGTTAAAGATTTCATAGACGTTTTTGAGGAGGTTAGGGGACTACCCCCTAAGAGAGAGATCTACTTTAGGATCTATCTGAATGATAATGCTAAGCCAATGGCATTGCCCATGAGAAATATGGCACCTAGGGAGAGGAAGGAGTTAAGTAAGCAGATTGGTGAGCTATTAGAGAAAGGCTTCATTAAACGAAACATATCTGAGTGGGGAGCGCCAATTGTCTTTGTTATAAAGGCGGATGGTTCCCTTCGACTTTGTATAGACTATAGAGAGTTGAATAAGCTCATGAAGAAGAACCGTTACCCACTTTCTAGGATAGACGGTCTTTTCGATCAGTTGGTCGGCTCTTTAGTATTTTATCAGCTTGACTTAGCCATTGGATTTCATCAGCTTAGGGTCGCTGATGATAGCATCGATAAGACAGCATTTAGGACACCCGATGGATTCTTTGAGTGGTTGGTTATGCCGTTTGGGCTGACCAATGCCCTAGCCTATTTTGTAGATCTGATGAGCCGTGTTTTTCAAGATGTCCTAAATAAGTTCGTTGTAGTGTTTGTGGACGACATTCTAGTGTTTTCCAAGAGTATGGAAGAGCATGCTATTCATCTTGAGGAGGTTCTTCGTACACTTCGTGTTCATCAGTTGAAAGCAAAGTCCTCGAAGTGTCACTTTTGGCGTGAGAAGGTGTGTTTCTTTGGGCATGTAGTCTCAAGAGATGGTTTAGCTGTGGATCCCGCTAAGATAGTAGCAGTATAGGATTGGAAGGCCCCCAAGAACGCTACCGAAGTTAGAAGCTTCCTAGGTTTGGCTGGTTATTAGAGGAAGTTTATCAGAGATTTTGCTAAGATTTCAGCGCCGCTTACTCACCTCACTAAGTAGAATGCGGCATTCATGTGGGACGTGGATTGTGAGGATTCCTTTACGATGCTGAAGAGAGCCCTTACTAGAGCACCAGTGTTAGTTTTACCCGATGGAGCTAAGCCTTTTACAGTATACACTGATGCATGTGGGACTGGCCTTGGGGAAGTATTGATGCAGGAGGGAAGGGTGGTATGCTATGGAAGTAGACAGTTGAGAACTCATGAGAAGAACTACCCCACCCATGATTTGGAGCTGGCTGCTATTGTTTTTGCACTCAAGTCTTGGAGACATTACTTGTTGGGAGAGAGGTTCGAGCTTTTCACTGACCATAAATCATTGAAGTACCCGTTCTAACAAAAGTAGTTAAACTTGAGGCGGCGGCGCTGGATGGATTTTTTGGCATCATATGACTTTGAGATAGCTTACACCCTTGGCAAAGGGAACGTGGTTGTTGATGCGTTAAGTAGGAAGAGAGCAACCATTAGTCCAATGTTCATGGAGTGGAAAAGCCTAGAGTTTATTTCCACCTTTGATTTTAAGCCCTCTACGGACATCACTCCTGGATTATTGGCAGCACTTGAGGTTAAGCCTACCCTCATAGATCAGATTGGCTCAAGGCAGCGAGAGGATTCAGAGCTTGTGGATATTCTGGATAGGATTAGCAGATGAGAGGTCTCTAGACATCTCCAATAATATTCCATCGATAGTAAAGGGTGGCTAAGGAGAGATGGAAGACTTTATGTCCCCTACAATGGTGATTTGATGAGAGCAGTTCTAGTAGAGGCACACCATTCTCGGATGACTATTCACTCGGGCGGTGATAAGATGTATAGGGGCATGAAGAGAGTATTTTATTGGAGTGGCATGAAGAAGGATGTAACAGAGTTTGTGGCTAAGTGTCTGTTTCGATGGACTTCATAGATGGTTTACCCCAATCTAGGAAAGGGAATACCAGTATATGGGTGATTGTAGATCGTTTGACTAAGAGCACCCACTTCATTCTGGTCAAGAGTAAGAGGACAACACCTTATTTGGCATCTATATACGTTCATGAGATAATCCGACTTCATGGAGTTCCCTCTAGCATAGTGAGCGACAAAGACCCTATCTTTACTAGCGAGTTTTGGAGGAGCTTGTAAGAGGCTTTGAGGACACAGCTTAGATTGAGTACGGCCTATCACCCTCAAGCAGATGGCCAAATGGAGAGAGTTAATAGAGTTCTTTAGGATTTGTTGAGGATGTGCATTCTTGATTTTGGAGGAACTTGGGAGGAGCACCTTCCTTTACTGGAATTCGCTTATAACAATAGTTTTCAAGCTAGCATTGGGATGGCTCCTTTTGAAGCCCTTTATGGAAGACCTTGCAAGTCGCCTTCGTGTTGGTTGGAGTCTACAGAAAGATTGCTACTTGGTCCCGACATGGTTAGAGAGACTTCAGAAAAGATTTATTTGATTAAAAGAAGAATGAAGATGGCCCAAGATAGACAGAAATCCTATGCAGATAAGCGAAGAAGGGATATTGAGTTCGAGGTAGAAGATTTTGTTTTCATTAAGGTATCTCCGCTAAGAAAGGTAGTAAGGTTTGGATCAAGTGGGAAACTTGCTTCCAGATTCGTAGGACCTTTCTCTATTGTGGAAAGGGTAGGGAAGATGGTATATTAGATGAAGCTACCAGAGAGGCTCGTGGGAGTTCATGATGTTTTTCATGTTTCTCACTTGAGAAAGTGCTTAAATGATTTAGTAGAGGTAGTGGAACCTAGCCAACTTGAGGAAGTTGAAGTGGAGAGAGAAGCATCAGTTCGTCGCATTCCTACCAAGATCGTTGGACATGATATCAAGAAGCTTAGGAATAAGGAAGTCCTTTTGGTTAAGGTGCAATGGGGAGATAGTACTGAGGACGCTACGTGGGAGGCTGAGGAGAAAATATGTATCTCTTATCCGCATCTCTTCGATAGTACGTTTTGAATTTCCTATTTCCATCTTTAGTTTTGAATAGGTTCTTTCCTTTAGTATCCATTGGGAGGGTAGATCTTAGGATTCAACCTATGGATGGTAGGACTGAATGTAAACATGTTACTAGAACATGTTATGTATGTTGGATGCTAGTGGTTGCAAATGTTGGCTAGTGGATGCTAATGGACGCATATACACACACTAGGAACTATTATCTCTTATGGATCGACCTAACTAGGTCACTAAAGCATATGCATATGGATGTGTATGCACTTGCATTTTTATTTTTATTTTCATGGTTGCTATAATGAGTGATTATCATATGATTGTTGCATTTGGATGATGATTGTAGCACGCATGTAGAACTATCAGTTATCATTAGGAAATTTGCATTCATCTGGATACATGGCACGGACATGATTGCATAAAAAGGAGGTCGACTGAATCAGTAGACTGCCTAATCTTTTGCATTAGTTAGGAACATTAACACTACACTATTGCATATAACATAAGTTGCATTAGAAAGCTTAAGGACAATGGATGTAATGGATGATGGTTGAATATGTGGTTGTGAAATTTGGATGAAAATATTTATTTCATTCTTCTGTCCTTAGAGATTTCGGGAACGAAATCCTTTAAGGATGGGAGAATGTAACAACCAAAAATTTGAGCTATAATAATTAATTAGTGAATTAATTAAACAATAAAATAAGTTTATGAAATTGTCGGAATCGAGCTATGAGAGTTGCACCATTGGGTCCATGGCGATTTTCTGATCAATTTCCATATATAACATGTCGAAATCCGAGTGAGTATGGAAAAGTTACGAGAGAAACAAGAATTTAGAATTAAATAAACAAAATGAAAAAATAACAACAAAGGCATGGGTCGACCCATCCATTGGTCAGGTCGACCCTTAATGAAGCTTGGTCGACCCGCCATATTTCATGGACGAAGAATCGTCCAGGTATGAGCCGAACACGTTAAAAATTGATTTTCGTCATATCTTGTGCGTTCATAGCTGCATCCGACGGTTCCTAATTAGCCTATGACGTGGTTGTACCAGATTTGATCTTCAAATCCAATGGCCTAAGATCCTTAAGCCACACTATAAATAGAATCCTAGGCAGCTATTTTTCTCTTTCAGATTTTCTTCCAATTGGGTTCATTGCTTGAGGCTAGACCCTAAAATGAAAAATTTTATAGGGAGGAGATCTTTTTAATAAAAATATTCTATGCCCTAAAAGTGGATCTAGGAAGGCCAAGGATTAGAGCTAAGGACCACAGGTGAGTGTTTTATAATTATTTTAGATTTTTAAGCATTTAAAATAATAGGGTTCTCAATAGTTGTAGTTTTTCTAAAATTTTGAGACGGTTTTCATGTAAGTTTATTTACAGTCAGTTTTTAGGTAAATTTCAGAAGTTCCTTTCAGTCTATTTTTATTCAGCTATGTTATTCAGTTATTTACAGTTATTTACATCTGTTTAAGTTGGAATTTAGCCTGTAAATGTTAGTTTCTTTTTATAAAGATTTAATCCCTTTTTACGCGAATAAAATATTAAAAAGAGATGAATTCGCAAATATGGATTAAAATAGAAAAACACTAAATTTACGGAAATCAGATGTAAAGTGAGAAAAACTGAAACAAAATAAAGATGGACTGAAATAGGCAAATTTAAGATATTTGCAACCAGAAGTATAACAAGTGGTTATAACTAAAAAGAGAAAATAGAAGAGTAACAATTGCAAGAACAATTATAACAAATAGGTTATAATTAGAAAGAAAGAAATAACAGAAGAGGCTTATTTTAAAACTTAGATCTTGGATTAAGCTAATAAGAAAATATATAAGTAGGGCCCGTACCGGCAGTATTCCCTTTCAGGTCTAGGACTGATGGTCTCACAATAGTAGGTGAGGCTGGGACACGCTTATGCTGATTAGGGTAAATAAGTGGCCAATATATAAAGGCTCAAATATGGGGATTTGGGCAAGAGGCGCAAAACTAGAAGATTGTTTGTTAGGACCAGTGTCGGCAGGATTCCCTTTCAGGTCGATGACTGATGGTCTCACAACAGTTAGGTGAGGCTGGGCACGCTTATGCTGATTAGGGTAAATAAAGGGTCAAATATAGGGCGACAGTTAGTGTGTACTGGCGATGACCGAACATGCGATATCGATTAGGGTAAATAATTCGCTACTGCGTCCTAAGCGCTAAAGAGGTGTCTTTTGGTGTGACTAACAGGATTGGTTCACAGTGGCACAACAGAGATAGGAAAGGCCGATCAAAGGGTAGAAATAGGATTTAAGCCTAATCAAGTTAGCAGTTGAGATAGGATTAGGGTTTCAGCCTAATCACAGCAGTTTAAGATAAGTGCAAACAATCAAAGCAAAACAGTCAAACAGAATCAGAAACAGTATTTTATGCCAGATTTATCTTTTCTGTATTTTCCTTTCAGGCTAGAACTATTGCTTATTCTATTATCTTTATCTTGCTTAAAAATGCTAGTAATTACATTCACTCACCAGACTTATTGTCTGACCCACTCCTCTATTTCCCCCTTTTCCCCCAAACAGGTCAGCAGAGTTGAGTTGATTCAGGTTGCTTAGAGACCCATTCCCGGAGTTTTCTCATTTCAGATGTATTCTTCTGCTTTTCATCCTTTTCATTTGGCTTACGATGGATTTGGCACTTATGAGAGGGATTATTATGATTATTATTGTTACTTTTGTACTCTGATTTTATGAGACTGAGATGTATTATCATGAGACATGAGATATTTTGAGTTTCTGAGACACGTTATGTTTTTATGACTTATTTTGAGATAAAGTTTTAATTCTGAAGAATAAGTTATTAATATTTAAGTATTTTTCGCTATTTTTACTTATTTGTCTTGTGAATCTTAGTCTCTATGATGCTTTAGCTATACCTATAACGCACCACATCCTTTAATGTGCCCTTTTTGGTATACTAAGGGGTAAGGGGTGTTTCAAAGGAAGGTTGAACCAAATTCCAAATACTATATACTCAACTGCCTCTCCTCATATCTTCATTCTATAAATACCAAGCACATGGCATCATAAAAAGAGAGGATGCTGAAGAGCTAAGCTTTCAGCAACAATGTCAGACAACTTCGAAAGGGAAAAATCTTAGTTCTAATAGCATGTTTACTCGTATTCAAAGCTTGTACTTGTAATCAGAAATGAAGGGGATAGTAAAGGAGGAACAGTGGACGTAGGCACATTTAGGCCAAACCACTATAAATTTTGTGTCTTTTTACATTTAAGTCATTTACATATTCTTTATTGCAAGTTACTGATTTTCTACATTAAACATCTGCAACTAATTTTCATCAAACAATAGCTATATACTACAAACAATATTCACAGCTCTACAACCACGATTTGAGTGTTTGCCTATTTTTTTGTGCAAACACACACACACAGACTCATATATATATATAATAAGTAATATTAAAGAATAATAATTTATTTTCGAAACACGTTTAAGTGATTATTTAAAATATCAAAACACTTTTAAAAAGACGGAGATAACTAATTTCTAAATCATTTAGAAGTAATAATAATTGATTCACAAAGCTTATTATAAAAATTAAAATTCATTTCAACTAATATTGAATATTTAAATAACCAACTTCCCAAAATATTTCAATACTAAAACAGTTTTTAAACTCCATAGTTTAAGAAATAAAATCTCCTTTTAAAAACAAAACTTAACTTCTCGATGAAAATTTATTTTTAAAATTCAACATAACCATTTTTATATTTATAAATCTCTCTCAATTTATCACAAATCATTTTTCATTTTCAATTTGACAACTATTTCGAAATTCCAAAATAGAATCAACTATATTTTTTCAAACCGATTTCCATATCTCATTTTAAAATTCAAACATTGAATTTATATTCCTAAATTATCAAATGATAATCATTCCACTTTATTTATAAACATCGTTTATAAATTTTCAAACTCATTTATGATTTCTTTCTCTGTTAACAACAGCTTTATATTACACAAACTCCATTTATATAAATCGATTTCTATTTAAAATTTCATTTAGATATCTATTTCTTAAATAATCCAAACTATATTCCAAATTCTTTTAAAAATCTCGATTTTGACTTCCATTCCCTAGTTTAAGAAATCCCATTTTAAACTTATTGTTTACAAATTCCTTGTATGGATTATTTAAAAATATCTATATCGAAAACACTTTACAAGATAGTTAAATAAATTTCCAAAATCAAATCTTGTATTTAATTCAAACTCATCTCTGAATAATCCAAAATTAAGTATAAATATTTTTATTTCCAAATTCTCCTTTTAATTCCTTTTCAAAATTCAAAAATTCTATTTGTGGTATTTATAATACCAAAATTAAGGCCAATGCTATAATAGCATCCAATAAGTCAAACATATCACATTCAATCTATAACAGATTATCCACACACATCATATATCGCTACATATGAAAATAAAATCATCCACTTTGAGGAATCCAGTTGGATCCCTCCAACCTATTTCCTTGCAACCACAGATGTTATATAAAATATAATACCAATCCCGCTTCGAGGCTAGATATCGTGGTAATATAGGGTCATCCGCTATTATGTGGGGCGCATAGTGTCTCATTCGCTCCAGCGGCGGGAAATAACCCAATTACTAATATATACACATATATATATATATATATAACATGACATTCACTGATAATATTTAATCCATTCACCAAATCAACCAATCAATAATTTTAATTACTATAAATTTAAACCAGTTAACCAAATTGAGTGAGATTTACTCACCTTGATTTTCGAATTTGTTAATCGTTCCAACCCCAAATTTGTTCCATTGCGTAGTGTTTGTCGCTACGATCCAACATGACCCGTGTTTAAAATTTTTGAACCTTGTATGGCCAATATATGAATAGATTAAAACACGAGATAACTTAATTAATTAACCAATAAATTAAATCTAGTTAATCACCTTAATTAGTACTAAAAAAACCCTAATCCCTTCCTCTCTCTCACGCGCATTCTCCCTCAGGCATACGAAAGCAAACCCATGCCTTCACCCACTTCGAACGGTCGCCAGCACTACCCACTTGACCGGAAACCACGGTGACATTAACCAAGACGGCTCCAGCCATCCACTGCCCCCCTATGCCCCCGTGAACCCCTAAACTTCCTCAATCAACAAAGAATCAGCAAGGGCTGCACAAAAACGGAGCGAATCTTCGGCCACCTCGCGATGCCTCTTGCGACACCAATGATCGCAGCCTCAAATCTAGCTCTCATCCCACGAATGCGGCCTCTCCCTTTGCCATACCAGCAGCAGTCCTCCACTTGCCCTCGATCGCTGCCTCCAGCATATGCGCACCATCGCAATTTTTTTCCTTTTCGCTTGATTTTCTTTTATTTAATTCGACTGATTTCATTTAAAGAAGGAGGAGAACAAAAATTGCGATTTTAAAATAGAAGGAGAGGCAGCTCGTACACAGTAGGGTGGCTGAAAGGGATGGGAAACGGCGTGTAGGGGTTGACTTTAAATTTATATAATATTATTTAATTTTCCAAAATATCTCGTTTATGGCACCTTAAAATCCCGAACCCCTATCGAGGTATGCCGTCTGGCATTTCTAATGTTATACCTCTATTCCGAATGTAATGGAATAAGTTTCGAGACCTAATTAGATCGTATGGAGAAGATAGCTTTTTGAACCCAATTATAATATTAAATTTTCAATATCAATTTCAACACGTTCCTATTCCGTAAGACCAAACGGTAACCCTAAACACTACAAAATTTGAAATCCGATAATAACACACTATTACGGATCCAATGGAATTGGTTTCGTCGAATTTCGAGACTATGCCCCGGATAGCTATTTTAACGTGTTGATTAAATCGATGATTTCAAAAATTGGCGAAATCACTTGAAATTCCAGTTTTAAAAACTTACTAACTCAATTCTGACTCAAATAGAATTTATATCAACATTAGAAATCGTTTCGATTCATATTCAACTCAAATTTCCATTATTCACCATTTTCGTATTACGATAAATCGCTATATTTGAAATTTAAATTCATTCTTTAATTTCAACCAAAATCTTCATATTCAAAAATCAATTTATATTCCAAATTCAATTTTTAAAACCATTTAAATATTCAAAATCAAACGACGGAAAAATCCAGGTCGTTACATTCCTCCCCCTTAAAAGAATTTTGTCCCCGAAATTGCTAAGGTATGATGAATGATCCAAACCCATTACTTTTCAAAAATCCACTTAGTTAACTTGCTATTTCACTTTCCTAAATCCCTTAGTTCTATACAAAACATTTTGTTTCCATTTCTTAACCAAAACCCTTTATTTCAATTACAATTCGAAATCCAATTTTGGTTAACGAAAAATTTCGAAAAAAATTCAAAATTTTTCTAACACCCTAAATTTCTGAAATTTTTTGGCAAAGTCTCCCTTGTACGGAGAGCCTTTTGCAATATGAAAAATATGATAAAAGGATATACATCGGCTCTCATGGCCGGAAAACACAATATATCAATATATTTATTTTTCACTCGCTAAACTCGTAAGCGTACCTTATTTAGCGTTATTAAGCGAGTTCGCTTAATTTATATGCAATTTGCGCAACCAAAATAAAGCAAACAGCTCCATGTACCTGTACATACTCAATTAAAACACATCAGTTTCATAATTTATGAAATCTTATAACATTACATGCATTTTACTACTTTAACCACATAGTTTCAAAATGCAAAACATGGCATATCAGGTATTTATAAGCAATCACAAGGTTCCATCATTAATTTAGTAACTTTCGATCGTTTTATATATCATTTCACTCAATTCGAATGGTTCACAAAAAAATTATTAGCATTCAATTTATATCAACACATAATATACCCATATTTATTTCAAATTGATTCAAAATCAATTTATTCACTTTTCATTGATTGCATATTTTTGTTCAGTTCTATTTACGTCGATAATTCTTTTTCATGCAAACTCGGTGATATACCTTTAATTAAATAACCACTCCAGTTTATAGCTATTTTAAATCGATTCCAAATCAATTTTCTATTAATTCATATTCAATCTATTCACAAAATCTTGTTCGTTCAATTTTTATATCAAACGACATTTCATTTTTATGCCAATTCACTTAATAAACCATTTCGGAAATTTATAACTAAGGTTTATTATAACATTCCATACCATTACTTAAGTTCATATTCGACTTTATAACTTAAGTTCATTCTTGATTTAATCAAACAATACTTCCAATCCATATTCAACTTATTTACTCCTAGGTTGAATTTCATTTTCCAACTCAAATTTGTACTTAACAAATCTCTATTTATATAAATTAACCTTTCCTGATTAATATTCAAATTATCTATATTTAATCCTTTTATGTTTCCAAGTTCAATGGAATTCTAAATATTATACTTAAGTTCAAACCCATTCCATTTTGCTTAACTTGAGTTACATTTCATTCCAAAATTTTCCTCTTTGATTTGGCCTGAATTTAATTCCATTTTATTTAACTCATCCCTGATTTCATCTTACTTAACCCAAGTTAAGTTCTATTTCGAAAATCATTTCATTTAACTTGATTTGAGTTAATTTCATTTAAAATTTATAACTTATAGTTATATCATCATTTTACAATTCAAAATTTATATTCACTTCAATTCGATATTATTTCTAATCCAATCCAATTTTATTTAAGTTAGCTTAAGTTAAATTTCCATTTCATACAATTCATTAACTTAATCAAGTTAAAATTCAATTCCAAAATTCAGTTTTCAAACTTTCTCTCCTTATTAATGCCATTCTCAACTTATAAGTTCAAAAACTTATTTTCCTTCCGGTTTCACAAAACCTTCAAATGAATATCCTAGAATTCAACCATCGGATTTATTTCAAATCATTTTGAAATCATAATATATATATATATATATATAGCTCTTTTGGTTTAACAAACCATTTCCTTATAATTTTCAAAATCAACTTTGTTTTATCCAAAACAAACTCCTTTCGGGATTTCTCAATCAAATTTGTTTTATTAACAATTCCAAAACAAACAATCAGGGTAGCAATCCGTCACTTAGAAACTCGAAAATGAAGACTGATGATGTGGCTGTTATCACCAGAATTATTTTCCAGCGACTGTAGTGAGTTCAGTGCCTTTGTCACCTTTAAAATCTATTTAAAACAATTTCCATTCATAAATATTCCAAATAATATTACTATTATTCATTTCAAAACACTTTGGAAAACATTCCCAAAAATCTCCGGAATTTTATTTCCAACTTTTGATTTGAATCAATTTTAATTCTAACTCATGTGTATAACCCATTCTTATGCGGTTTCAATTTGGTTATATAAACCATTTCAAATTTTATAAACTTGTTTAGATTATAATATTATTAACCAAACACACCAATCATATTATAATAATTTCAGAAAATTATTTCTTTTGTATCAAAATATAATTTGAGTAAAGTTATTTCATTTACCCACTTTAAAACAATATTGTGACGGCATGCCTTGTTTAAGAGTTTAGAAATCCCTATCGATACAGTTGTCCAGACTGTACTGACCAGAATTTATAAACACTCAACCGATAAGTCAACACAATATAAAACAATCTATATTCACTAACAAATACGCGCTCATATCTATAATATACTGTCATTCTAGGGTACTATTGACCATATCTCTAGTGAGTAATCCCCACCAAAGCCAAGGTTCTCACTTAACCTTGCGCTCTGATACCATTATAACGAACCGGAGATTTCAACCCTCAAAAATCGACATCAATACGTTCACCGTATAGCATGCCGAGCAATCGAACGCCGGAAATACCATATCATTAGGGGTGAAGAAGAAATAGGATAGAAGAAAAACTGAAACAACACGTAGAATCTCACAGATCATAGTGGAACAATATATAATATATAATAATTGATCTTTATACAAAAGAAATTGTAACAATTAATATTCGTACAATCATCAGAGTACAATAGTAAACAATATCAATCCGGATAGTTATAATAACTTATCCTCACAAGTGCTGAATATACGGCATGACTCACACAGTGGAAATAACCAAGTACGTATAATACGCCTGAGAACCCTCCAGCTCGTCTCCTTGAGTTCCATAGCATCCTAACATGAATCTGTAATACTCGGTCTGAACCGAGCATTATAATAAAATAACACTCAAGTAAGTCTCGAAAACCAGTGTGAGAAAACACACTCAATTTGAATTATTACTGTTATCAAAATCTTTTGAAAACAAGGGTATCTCGTAAGACCACGCCACACATAAATACGACGGGTTTTTACCTTACAGGTATAACTTACACATTCCATGCGTTACTTATTTTATAAAGATATATGCCTTGATAAGTTTCCAACAAGGCATGTTGACTTAGAATAGTTGCTAAAGTGGTTTTGTGGAAAAACAATGGTTTTATCATGTAAAGGTCCTTAGTTTGCAATGCAATTTATGTCATTCAAAACGAAGGTAATTTTTATTATGCAACGGTGATTTAGAAAATTTTAATACTTCCTAGAACTACAAAAATTTATTTATTTTATAGTAAGATTTCACTCTTTTGCATAATTACATAACTGTTTTATAGATTTTCATCCTAATTATTCCCTTTAGTTTGTTATATTGGTACACAAAACAATGTTTTGCCATATAGAAGATTACTAGCTAATATTGCTAATAAAAGGTATATTTTTATGCATTTAAATATGTATACTTCGTGGAGTATATTTTGTTATATATGATATGAATTTGATCTTGTTTTGATCATGGAAATATATATTAAATTGGAATGTGTGGGAAAGCACTTATTATGCATAGGAGGTGCTGTCGGAATTTTATGAAATCCAATAAGTTTATAAAAATTAACTAAGTTTTATAGAAATTTAACTAAATTTAATTTATATAAAAATTAACTAAGTTTACAAAAATTAACTAACTTTTACAAAAAATTACTATGTTAAGCAAGTATTATCAAAATTAAAAACATTTATAAAAATTAAACACATATATAAAAACTAAACTTTACAAAATTTTAACTAAGTTGACTAAATTTTGTAAAGAAATAACTAAGTTTATAAAAAATAACTAAGTTTTATATTGACCAAGTTATCTAAAAGTTCATAAAACTTTCTAATTTTTACAAAATTAAACTAAGTTAACCATGTTTTATGAAAATTGAATAATTTTTTAAAACTTAACTAAGTTTTATAATATGTAAATAAATTTATAAAAATTAATTGAGTTATATAAAAAGTTAACAAAGTTTTATAAGAATTAAATAATTTTCTAAATATCAACAGAATTCTATATAATTAAATAATTTTATAAAATTTAACTAAGCTCATAAAAATAAATCAATTTATAAAAATTAACTTAATTTTTTTAAAACTAACTAATTTTTTATAAAGTTTAACTAATTTCTATAAAAATTAAATAAGTTTACAAAAATAACTAAATTTATAAAAATTAATTAAGTTTTATAACCAAAATAAGGTTGTAAAAATAACTAAGACGATAAAATTTAATTAATTTTTATAAAAGTTAATCGTGTTTTATAAATATTTGACTAAACTAACTAAGTTAGTAAAATTTAACTAAATTTTAAAATAATTAACCGAGTTCTATAAACATTAAATAAGTTTATAAAAACTAACTATGTTTAATAAAAAAAAGTAACTAAGTTTCTAAATAATTTATTGAGTTTCATAAATATTTAGCTAAGTTTACCAAGTTTCTAAAAATTAACCAAGTTTTATAAAAATAGATTAAGCTTCATAAATATTAAATAATCTAACAAAAATTAATAGTATTAGTAATAGTATAAATAATATACAAGAAAATGGTACATCAATTATTACAACAAATACAATATTTGAATAACATGCATAGTAAGAACAGAGTTCTTCAACTATTCAGAAAAAATTTATTTGGAGAAAAACCTTGCGTAAAAAACCAAATTTATCAGATATTGGTGCCATATGATGAGCAATCTTGCTCCACCAATAAGCATAGTTTTAGACCATCTAACTTAGGGTTGGATAAGTCATATAGTAATCTGATGGCAATTTTCTCTTTGATAGATGATGTATGATGCTTCTGCAGTTAGACTACATATTGATAGACATAAAAAAAGTATGTTTGCCCCCTCTTTCCCTTTCAAAAATCAGTCATGCTTACATTATAATGTATTATTTTGCAGCGATGTTGATACATCTTTGCTTTTGGTTAGCATGGTTATATTTTTTTTGTACGCTTGTACAATATTACTTTTGGTCATAAGCATTTGTATGTTGAATACTTTGTTTATGAAATATTAAAGATATATATATATATATATTATGGTTTGGCTTAATAATCTATTTGATTATGTACATTATAATGTTGATTGTGATATTTTGAACTGTTATAATATATGTTAAAATAAGTTTACTAGAATTTTAAATGAAAGCAGGAATGAATATAACATTAAAAAGGTGTAACAACCCGCAAATTCGTAGCAATTAATTATCGACACTAGGTGATTAAATCGTTCGCCAATTTTTATTGGAATTTTATCGAGTTAAAATTCCTTTGAAAAATGGTTGAGAAATTGTTATAGTGGGCTTTAAAAATCATATTGGCCCACGTTTCCTTTGTTGATCCCGTGATAACCCAATCCCCCTCCCTTTCCTCGACTCGAAAACCCTAAGCCCAAAATCGGAGAAAACAAAATATTAATGGCAGCCACGATTTTTGTTTTCTCTTTCGTTCCTTTCTCTCACCAACAAATTAGGGCTTTCGTGAAAACTGAAGAGGCCGACCTTATTTCGATCTGGTGGATGGGGTTTTTCTTGCTTGCCTGGCGATCGGATGTCTCGATCGAAGTTTCTACTCTTCGTGCTTGCTCGTAGAAGAAGGTGAGTTCTGCTAACTTCTAATTCATACTCGAGTATTATTCTGTTGTTATGCTCGATTGTTTTGAGATGTTTGTTCTCGTGGATAATCACTGTTATGAGTTTGAGTTCGACGACATTGATTTCGTCTCTGTGATTTTGGCTAATGCTTTGATCTTCGTTCGTGCATGTCTATTAGAACTCGACACTTATACATTTTTATTTGATTTGTTCATTTTCGATTTCGACTTCATTTGTATTATGGTCGAGGTAAATTTTTGATTGGCATGATTTTATGATGACTTGTTCATCACCGCAGTTTCTTATTTTTTTTGACTTCGGTCCTTTGTGACAATGTCACTTCTGCTCATCTCAGTAGCATGTGTGACTTTCACCTGCGACCATATTTGTGATTCGATGCTTTGGTTTCCTTTCACTGCCTCGAGCCATTCGCAACCTGTAACTTGACTTGTTTGTGAATTTTTAGTGTCGTATCATGGCTCCGGCCACTTGTACTATCTTGAATTTGATACCATTCCTGTGAACTTTTGATGGTCATTGGCCTTGTGTTGAACCTATTTTTGAGACTTGGGTTTGACCTTGGTTTGATGTGTTAGCTGAGCTTATTTGTGTAGTCTTCATCTTGTTGCCAGTAGCACTCATGCTTCATTGTGTAGTTCTTTTGCCATTCACGTGTACATGTTTGATCAGCTGCTAGTGTACTTGATAGTGATTTTTGTGAGTCACTTGAACCTGTAGCCTTCACTGTTGTGCTTCACTGCTTTCCTCTGTTTGTCACTTGAACTTGTTCAGCTGTGTCTGCACTTGTATCTCCTGTGCACTTTGACTCTCTTGTGCCTTTTTGGGCTAGTGCACTTGACCATGTGCCTGTAGTCTTGGTTTTACAGCTTGACCATTTTTTACTTCTTTAATTTTTGTTGCCTGCACTATGATATGGTGTAACCATTGTTTTATCACTGTTACTTCCCTGACCTGTTGCATTTGTTGTCGTGGCACATCACTGGTTCATGCCTGATTCACTGTTGTAGCTGCTGTATATAAATTCTGACAAACTTTGATCTTGACTTCATTTGTTCATGTTGCCTGTATGCTTCCAGTTTTACTTGAACTGTCGTTGTTGCATGTATCACTCTGTTGCACTTCATTTTGCACACTTCATGCTTGTTACTTGATCTATTTCATTCACTACTGTCTGGACAGTTGCATTGTGATATAGCTCGAACTGTAGTTGTTGATGTACATATTGAGGTTCTAGTTGATTCACTGTCTCATTTGCCATAGCTTGATCCATTCAGAAACATTGTTGCATTTTAGTTGTAGCTTGGTCTGCATTATTGCTTGAAGTCATTGATGACACTTGTTGTTGTTTCACTGAAGTCTGATATGCATACATTTGAGTCAGTGTTGCAACTGAACACTTGAACTATATTTGTTTATTTGATTCTGGACACTGTGATTTGTATTTACTTGAACTTGAGCTACTCTGGTCACTTGAGTCTGTTGCCTTTGAGTATCAGGACTTGATTTTATTCATTCCTATATTGTGTAGTTGTGTTGTAGTTGCAGGTTTGATCTTTGATCCCTGACTTCGTGCATCCCTGACCTGTGACTTCTCGTGTGTTCACCCTTGACCTGTTTTGCTTCACTACATAGCATATTCTCTTTTGTATATAGTTTTTACAGTCATGTTGCTTCCTGTGTATCTCACTTCACTGTGTACATGCATAATTTTTAATATTAGTTGCAGCCTGCCCTTGTCTTTGTACCTGCTGCACTTGCTTGATCAGTTCCATTCATCCTTGTTTATTTTTGTTGTTAATCGCCGTTTTCGGCAATTCCATTCTTTTCTAAATCATCTTCATTTAGAAATCTTTTCATCTATCTCTGTTGATGTATTAAATCTGCTGATTTATTGTTTAACACTGTTTAGTGTTAAAATTTTCGTTATCCGATTTCTTTGTTAAAAGAGTCGGATAGATGGAGAATTTCTGTGACTTTCGTCTATTTGAAATTTGATTATTATTGCTTCTGTGCATTAATAACTGAGTTTGAATTAGACTGATCCGTGTATTATTTTCTTTTGAATTTAATACTCGGGTCAGACCGAGTATTTACAGGTTGTAGATTTTTAGCTTTGGGTTGCTGCTAGAGTTATGAAGACTTTTTATATCATTTGAAGTGGTCTTCGTCTTGTTGTAGTAGTCAGTGTGTCTGTTTTAAGATGATAATGTATTCATGTATATTAGTCGATAATGTACTTGTATATATAACTTCATGTGTCGACAGTTGTAGTTGTATCATTTGTATTGTGTCAAATGTATGGTAACTGATATCAGTTATTATATATATGAGACTTTTCGTTCCATCTGTATTCCGCATTTATGTTATCTGTGTTATTTTTATATCTATTGTCCTAAACTATTATAGCCACTGTGTAGTAGCTTTGAGTTTGTATCGGTATGTCGGGTTTCCTCTAAAGATGAAATGCAATGTTTTATTATCTGACATATCGGTGCTCGCACAAAGCAATTACATAGATGGTCGCTCCTCAACAGCCTTATTCTCCGTGCTAGTTGACAGCACTACACCGTAGTGTTCTTGGCTAGCGTGGGTATAGAGGTGGGGCGTCACAGCTTGGTATCAGAGCCTGGGGTTTAGGACAATTATAAAACATAACTTAGATGGAGCATGTGTTACAACTATTTGTCGATGTTTTATCTCTCATCTTTACATATGACTATTTTTGACTGTTAGGTATGAATTCCTAACGCTTATGCTTGTGTTTTCGGCTTTGAATTGATTTAGCCGATGTTGATTTTGTTTTAATTTGGCAAATTAAAGCCATTTTGACTTTTGGACTTTGTTCCACTTTTGTTCTATGCTATGAGTGTCATTGTGTACCTGTTACACTGTGATGAAAAATAGCTGGACCTGTTGCAAATTGAGTGATTTTGATTTCTCATTCACATCTAGTTTGAATCTCAGCGATTTTGAACTTGATATTTTGTGTTTTCCTCATCTGGATTTCCCTTCGACTTCGGTCACTTTGTTTTTTTTGAAAAATTGCTAATTTCTTGATTTTCAAGACTCTGATTTTGTTTGCCATTGGTTTCTTTGATAATGATGATTGATTCATTTTGTACTCGACTGCGGCTATTAATTGTTGGCTTCGACATTGACTTGATTCTTACTTTTGTTGAAGTCATTTATGCATTTCTGCTCGTTTTGCTTTGTTTTTCCAGTTGATAATCGATTCTTCTTTTCTAATTAGTTGTTATCGCCTTTGTCGATTTTGATAACTTCTATTTCTGGAATTTTTGGTATTCCTACTTTGATGAATTTGAAATCGAATTCTTTGGATTTTATTCACGTCTTCGAATGTGAAATTTTAGTGAATTGACTTGGTTTCCAAATTTAATCGATTCTTGATTATTCCCCCGATTCGTTGCTATCATTTATTAGCAACTTTGATGACATTTTCTTTGGGATTTTTGTGAACATACTTTCTGATGGATTCAGTATCGATTTCTTTGGATTCCATTCACATCTTCGTATGTGAATTCTTGTGATTGATTGTTTCTACAATCATTTTTGTGATTTGTCACTTTAAAAATATAAAGGTTTTCTATACTAGTAGTAAATATTAAAATCCTTTTCTCCAAACGATTTCAAAACTAATTTACTACAAAGCTCTTTTCCTAAATCATTTTCCAATCTATTAGTATATACAAGCCTTTATTTCACTCGTATGAGAAATTGAATTAAACGGCCTAGTAAAACAAGTGGTATGAAACGCTTGCGTTTACTTCGTCGGTTAACTCCTGGACTTGTTCGATTGAACCCTTTGTGACAATTTTCTAGTGAAGATTTACAGTTTGTTCGTAAATATTTGAGTTAAGCTAGTGGTTATGGGACATGAAGCTAAACTCTTATATTCACTAACTTAATGTAATTGACACTTCTTAATGTTCATGACGATCATTTTTATGATTTAGACTAGGCCTCATCGGTGTGATTTCGTCTCACACATATCTCTTGGGCTTTGAGGATTGTCTAGACACCATTGTGTGATTTCGTCTCACACATATTGCACGGTTAGACTAGGCCTCATCGGTGTGATTTCGTCTCACACATATCTCTTGGGCTTTGAGGATTGTCTGGATACTCTTTGTGTGATTTCGTCTCACACATATTTCTTTGTCTGTGTGGGAGACTATACCCCGTTTATGTGATGTTTCGCCATCACATATGTAGGGTAGCACCCTACGGTCTTCGGGCCATTCCTGTGTGATACGCGTAGGTGAGTTTTCATGCTCCCATTCATGTGTTAGGCCTTTTCCCCCTTTATTTTTGTGATTTAGACTAGCGATTGAGCGATGTCTCTTTGTCTGCGTGGGAGACTATACCCTGTTTATGTGATGTTTCGCCATCACATATCTAGGGTAGCACCCTACGGTCTTCGGGCCATTCCAGTGTGAAAATTTAATGGATAGCTTCCATGAGATAGCTTCTCGTCATGTTTTTTACGCGTAGGTGAGTTTTTATGCTCCCATTCATATGTTAGGCCTCCCCCCTATTTATGTGTTTTCTGGATTTCTTGTGATGATTTCTGGAATTTTGTGCTTCACCAATTTTCGTGATTTCTATTGATATGTTTATCAATTTTTGTGCATTGGTGAATTCATGTGTTATTGACTTGTTATGAATACAAGTTTAGGGTATGATATCCCTTTCTATCTTTGAGAAGATTCTTGTGACATTTTTGATGAATGAAAATTCATTTGGTATTATATTTCGATGCCAGTTATTTTGATGAGATTTTGACGTGTTAACTTCAGTAACCGTCAATTTTGAAATGGATTTACAAGCGGTTCTCCCGCAATACTGATATTGCTAATTTAATCACGTATTTTCAAAATTCTTATTTTTAAAAGTTGTTTCAAAATATAAATTAAAATTGTTTTCAAAATTATCACAATTTGCATTTTCAATAGAATGAGGAAGCGATTTAAACGTTTCAGCAAAATCGAGGACTATGACCCCTTTCTTTTACTGGTTCGCTTAATTCCAGACTTGTCCGTTTAAGAATGTGAAATGTTATTTTTTTTAAAAACACACAATTCTGCACTTTCAAGGAAACGATAAAGAGATTTAAACGATTTAGCAAAAGTAAGGAGTATGGAACCATACTTTTACTACTTCGGTTAATTCCGGACTCGTTAATTGAATATTTACGACTTCTGATTATCGTTTTTGATAATCGGATGTTTGTGTTTCTGATTATCGTTTTTGATAATCAGATATTTGTGAAATTTGATTATCGTTTGAGATAATTAAATATTTTTTTCGATTTGATTAATCGAATGTTTGTGTTTCTGATTATCGTTTTTGATAATCAGATATTTGTGAAATTTGATTATCGTTTGAGATAATTAAATATTTTTTCGATTTGATTAATCGAATGTTTGTGTTTCTGATTATCGTTTTTGATAATCGGATATTTCTTATTTCTGATTATCGTTTTTGATAATCAGATATTTGTGTTTCTGATTATCGTTTTTGATAATCGGATATTTCTTATTTCTGATTATCGTTTTTGATAATCAGATATTTGTGAAATTTGATTATCGTTTGAGATAATTAAATATTTTTCGATTTGATTAATCGAATTTTTTTTTTTTTGATTATCGTTTTTGATAATCAGATATTTGTGAAATTTGATTATCATTTGTGATAATTAAATATTTTCCAATTTGATTATCATTTGAGATAATTAAATATTTTTCGATTTGATTAATCGAATATTTGTGTTTCTGATTATCGTTTTTGATAATCAGATATTTGTGAAATTTGATTATCATTTGTGATAATTAAATATTTTCCAATTTGATTATCATTTGAGATAATTAAATATTTTTCGATTTGATTAATCGAATATTTGTGTTTCTGATTATCGTTTTTGATAATCAGATATTTGTGAAATTTGATTATCATTTGTGATAATTAAATATTTTCCAATTTGATTATCATTTGAGATAATTAAATATTTTTCGATTTGATTAATCGAATATTTGTGTTTCTGACTATCGTTTTTGATAATCAGATATTTGTGAAATTTGATTATCATTTTTGATAGTTAAACCTATTTGCGATTTGAAAATTCAATTATCGTTTTGATGATTGAATATTGGCGATTTTGAGATTTGAGCTTCGTCTTTTTCTCTGGCGATTCAGGTGAGTAATTTGATTTACTCACATTCAATTCGTGCAGTACGTGAATTCTGCTCTGTTTTTTTTCCTTTTCTATTAAATGCTGGAACTCGATTGATTCTTGCTTTTGATAGTCGTCTGATTTTGATTCCTTGATCCGTACGATTGTTGATTCTTTTGACTTGAAGCAATCGAACCTTTTGATTTCCTATCAAATACTTCCCCTGCTGACATTTGCTTTGCTTATGCATCCGACATTGCCATGCTCTGTTGGTTGTTACCTTTTATCCATTTATTCCTTATGATTGCGAGGACGCAATTTCTATAAGGAGGGGAGTCTGTAACAACCCGCAAATTCATAGCAATTAATTATCGACACTAGGTGATTAAATCGTTCGCCAATTTTTATTGGAATTTTATCGAGTTAAAATTCCTTTGAAAAATGGTTGAGAAATTGTTATAGTGGGCTTTAAAAATCATATTGGCCCACGTTTCCTTTGTTGATCCTGTGATAACCCAATCCCCCTCCCTTTCCTCGACTCGAAAACCCTAAGCCCAAAATCGGAGAAAACAAAATATTAATGGCAGCCATGATTTTTGTTTTCTCTTTCGTTCCTTTCTCTCACCAACAAATTAGGGCTTTCGTGAAAACTGAAGAGGCCGACCTTATTTCGATCTGGTGGATGGGGTTTTTCTTGCTTGCCTGGCGATCGGATGTCTCGATCGAAGTTTCTACTCTTCGTGCTTGCTCGTAGAAGAAGGTGAGTTCTGCTCACTTCTAATTCATACTCGAGTATTATTCTGTTGTTATGCTCGATTGTTTTGAGATGTTTGTTCTCGTGGATAATCACTGTTATGAGTTTGAGTTCGACGACATTGATTTCGTCTCTGTGATTTTGGCTAATGCTTTGATCTTCGTTCGTGCATGTCTATTAGAACTCGACACTTATACATTTTTATTTGATTTGTTCATTTTCGATTTCGACTTCATTTGTATTATGGTCGAGGTAAATTTTTGATTGGCATGATTTTATGATGACTTGTTCATCACCGCAGTTTCTTATTTTTTTTGACTTCGGTCCTATGTGACAATGTCACTTCTGCTCATCTCAGTAGCATGTGTGACTTTCACCTGCGACCATATTTGTGATTCGATGCTTTGGTTTCCTTTCACTGCCTCGAGCCATTCGCAACCTGTAACTTGACTTGTTTGTGAATTTTTAGTGTCGTATCATGGCTCCGGCCACTTGTACTATCTTGAATTTGATACCATTCCTGTGAACTTTTGATGGTCATTGGCCTTGTGTTGAACCTATTTTTGAGACTTGGATTTGACCTTGGTTTGATGTGTTAGCTGAGCTTATTTGTGTAGTCTTCATCTTGTTGCCAGTAGCACTCATGCTTCATTGTGTAGTTCTTTTGCCATTCACGTGTACATGTTTGATCAGCTGCTAGTGTACTTGATAGTGATTTTTGTGAGTCACTTGAACCTGTAGCCTTCACTGTTGTGCTTCACTGCTTTCCTCTGTTTGTCACTTGAACTTGTTCAGCTGTGTCTGCACTTGTATCTCCTGTGCACTTTGACTCTCTTGTGCCTTTTTGGGCTAGTGCACTTGACCATGTGCCTGTAGTCTTGGTTTTACAGCTTGACCATTTTTTACTTCTTTAATTTTTGTTGCCTGCACTATGATATGGTGTAGCCATTGTTTTATCACTGTTACTTCCCTGACCTGTTGCATTTGTTGTCGTGGCACATCACTGGTTCATGCCTGATTCACTGTTGTAGCTGGTGTATATAAATTCTGACAAACTTTGATCTTGACTTCATTTGTTCATGTTGCCTGTATGCTTCCAGTTTTACTTGAACTGTCGTTGTTGCATGTATCACTCTGTTGCACTTCATTTTGCACACTTCATGCTTGTTACTTGTCTGTTTCATTCACTACTATCTGGACAGTTGCATTGTGATATAGCTCGAACTGTAGTTGTTGATGTACATATTGAGGTTCTAGTTGATTCACTGTCTCATTTGCCATAGCTTGATCCATTCAGAAACATTGTTGCATTTTAGTTGTAGCTTGGTCTGCATTATTGCTTGAAGTCATTGATGACACTTGTTGTTGTTTCACTGAAGTCTGATATGCATACATTTGAGTCAGTGTTGCAACTGAACACTTGAACTATATTTGTTTATTTGATTCTGGACACTGTGATTTGTATTTACTTGAACTTGAGCTACTCTGGTCACTTGAGTCTGTTGCCTTTGAGTATCAGGACTTGATTTTATTCATTCCTATATTGTGTAGTTGTGTTGTAGTTGCAGGTTTGATCTTTGATCCCTGACTTCGTGCATCCCTGACCTGTGATTTCTCGTGTGTTCACCCTTGACCTGTTTTGCTTCACTACATAGCATATTCTCTTTCGTATATAGTTTGTACAATCATGCTGCTTCCTGTGTATCTCACTTCACTGTGTACATGCATAATTTTTAATATTAGTTGCAGCCTGCCCTTGTCTTTTTACCTGCTGCACTTGCTTGATCAGTTCCATTCATCCTTGTTTATTTTTGTTGTTAATCGCCGTTTTCGGCAATTCCATTCTTTTCTAAATCACCTTCATTTAGAAATCTTTTCATCTATCTCTGTTGATGTATTAAATCTGCTGATTTATTGTTTAACACTGTTTAGTGTTAAAATTTTCGTTATCCGATTTCTTTGTTAAAAGAGTCGGATAGATGGAGAATTTCTGTGACTTTCATCTATTTGAAATTTGATTATTATTGCTTCTGTGCATTAATAACTGAGTTTGAATTAGACTGACCCGTGTATTATTTTCTTTTGAATTTAATACTCGGGTCAGACCGAGTATTTACAGGTTGTAGATTTTTAGCTTTGGGTTGCTGCTAGAGCTATAAAGACTTTTTATATCATTTGAAGTGGTCTTCGTCTTGTTGTAGTAGTCAGTGTGTCTGTTTAAAGATGATAATGTATTCATGTATATTAGTCGATAATGTACTTGTATATATAACTTCATGAGTCGACAGTTGTAGTTGTATCATTTGTATTGTGTCAAATGTATGGTAACTGATATCAGTTATTATATATATGAGACTTTTCGTTCCATCTGTATTCCGCATTTATGTTATCTGTGTTATTTTTATATCTATTGTCCTAAACTATTATAGCCACTGTGTAGTAGCTTTGAGTTTGTATCGGTATGTCGGATTTCCTCTAAAGATGAAATGCAATGTTTTATTATCTGACATATCGGTGCTCGCACAAAGCAATTACATAGATGGTCGCTCCTCAACAGCCTTATTCTCCGTGCTAGTTGACAGCACTACACCGTAGTGTTCTTAGCTAGCGTGGGTATAGAGGTGGGGCGTCACAAAAGGTATGAAATATAGTCAACAGCATTTTAAAAAGCTATAGAAAATAGAAATGGCATAGCTTTAATTACATTAGTGGTTTAAAGATGTTATAAAAAAATAATCTATAGGGTTTTCAAAAATGCTTGAAAAATAGGCATTGTCATAGGTTTCCAATACTATAGCGTTTTAGAAAGGCTATGAAAAAGTTCTATAGAAACCAAAGAACCAGTATGGAAAGTTAATTCTATCAGTAATAAACCCATAAATACTCAAATATGACAATAAAAAAATGCTATAATAGATTACTTTTAGCGCTTTTGATAATGCTATGATATCTATCAAACATATTGTAACATGTCATTTTACAGCATTTATAAAGACGGTACGTTAGCCTTTTATTGTGATTTTAAAATGATATTAAAGGATTAGATTGTAGTAGAAGCTGTTGAAATAGGTAGATTTCAAGAAAAACTATTTGGGATCATATTGAGCCAATGAAGCCTAAAGGATTACACTCGATCCAATCTAATTAATTTAAATAAAGCCCTATTTTATTTAATTATCTGATTTATTTAATTAATTAATAATTAATATAATTATATACTCATGTGTGTATAATGTGTAACTGCAACATAATAATGGTACATATGTAATGTCTACGTATGGAGGGTGTGTGTATTAGGATGTGCATCTATAACATATACATTTGCCATTTATATGCACATTGATTGTCTCAGTGTGATATTTAATATATATGTGTGTGTGTGTGTAGTAACCCAAACCTCAATCGACCTAAATTTGGCCAAAAATCGAAACCCAAGTCCATCAAAGCACAAATCGTTGGATTTGGTACCTACAAATAAGCATGAGCATTATCAGAGATTGGTAGAAATTTAACTCACAGCGGAAAAAATAATAGGATAAGAATACTGGTTATGACTACTACCTTGTAATTAATGGTATTCCTTTGATAACAGGTTGTCATATCAACATTAAGCATGAGAGTAAAGAAGACTTCTCCAACAACTAAACACGTCCAGCTGCACTGACCTATTCCTCTAAATATATCATCTGGGTTGTAATGAGGAGGGGGTCAGAACAATGCTCTTGTGACTAAAAAATTTATAAACTGTCCATAACATAAATTTATACCAATTGGTTTCCATTTAATTGTTATGTCTATTAAGGTTAGCAATTCTTTCTAACCTTGCATTACACACACGATTACTTACCTACCTATTCCCAAGGTACAAAATAATAATGAAGCTTTATCAAACAACTAACACTTCCATACCCATTTTCCACTTAATGCTTCTAAATATAAAGCGGGCTTTTTATAATCATCACATAATACCTTTAAAAGAGAAATAAGCAGACTCTGCTATTTAAGAATTCAATTACGGTAGACCTCGTCATTTAAGACCTCGGAGGTGGTTTTCTAACAATATTGTCAATGGCCGGTGGGTCCTAGCTACAAAGACCTCTAACCACTATTTAAGGCTTTCAACATTTAATGTCCAACTATTACCGCATCTATCGCCAATAAAATCATAGCCATGTAAGAGACAATACCCAAGCCAGTTAATATCTTTAAAAGGACTAGCGGACTTTTAACCATTTAATACCTATATTCTAGGCAAGTCGTCATCACTTAATACCTATTCCCAAGCAGACTCCTCACTGGTACTATCATTATTATGGCCTTAGGATTGTGAGAGACTGTACTCAAGCCGCTTAATACCTCATTAGTAAGGACTAGGCAAACCCCTGACCATTTAATACCTATTTATAGGTAGGCCTTTGTCATTTAATATCTAACCACAAGGAGGACTCCTCACCGGTACTGTCTAGATGATGTCGCTTGGAACCTCACTAGGTTACTTAATACTTCTTTTTGGAGAGAGGAAAACCCTTAGATTAGTCACTTAATCCCTCAAATCTGTAGCGAACCCTTCCTGAGATATCCACCATCACTCTTAATTGTAAATATGGAATCTCATTAGGTTACTTCTTCTGGTAGGGAGGTAGGCCCTAAAATAGCCACTTAATACCTCAACACTGCAGTAAACCCTTCTAGAGACATATTTATTTGGAATCTCACTAGGTTACTTAATACTTCCTTTTAGGAGAGAGGCAGACCCTACAGCCACTTAATACCTCAAACCAAAAGCAAAGCCCTATGGAGATATCCCTCACCGCTCCTAATTCCAAATTTGAATCATTTAATACTTTCCAATTAAGAAAGCAAGTCCAATCTCTCACATCGTCATGAGTCGTAGGATTAGTGACATCTCACATTAGTAGTAAGTACACCCGACTGCTGGTAGCCTCAAAGTGAAGGGCAGTCATCCATCGAGTGACTTTACTGACCTCACATCATTAACCTACTAAAACCATCCTAAGTCTTTACTTATTTTATCATAGGTAGACATTGGACTTAGCTTGCTAGTTTCCTTTTTATTTAAGGCATAAATATTTACCTTAAATATTTATCTACCCATAAATCCCCTTTTTATGCTCACAAATGTCACTTTGTCCATAAAATCCTAACGGACATTTCCTAAGACATTTATGTATCATATTATTTCAAATTAGTAACCTTTTATATCTATTCTGTTTTTATCATTCCCTTTTTATCCATTCGTCCTTATTAACTGTAACTCCCAAATTCATTTCCATTAATTGCCCACTAATTGAAATTACAATTTTTAATTAACCAATTGTAACCCCTGATCCAATCCTATTCATTATTTCCCATCAATTGTCCATTAATTAGGGTTACAATCCTCTATTTTCTATTAATTATTGGCAATTTCTAATTTATTGCACATTAATAAGAATTATTACATTTTCAAATTCTACCTATTTGCTTTCCTAAATATAATAATAATAAACCAACCTTATGCATCAATAACGCATGAATAAATGCCGCTCTCCTTATTAATGCAATAAATATGTATAAACTACTTATTCTTATCCAAGTATATTCTAGTCATAAATATATAACTAGAATATGTTTTCCATAATTAATTTTCTAGAATTAAATTCTTTAGGAAGATTTTCTGCTATGATTTCCATATATTGGTTTAAACACAAAAGGAGAGATTTACTACGTTTGAAATTACAAGGAATGGATAAAAAAATTATTTGGAATAAACGGTGTAAACTGCGGAGAATAAGTCTGTACTTTACACATATTGTAACGTATCGGGTTTTGCCCGCTCAAAAATCAACATCCGTACTTCACATTGTACTAGAATGCCGCAGATTTGACCGTTCAAATCCGATTCGCCGGAGCTATAACTCAATTAAGTAAATAACACAGCGGAAGAAAAGAATAATACATTGATATACAATATCTGTTACAATATCCAGATACAACGATGATACAATGAATATCTATATACATCAGAGATATGATACAAGAAATAGCAGCGGAAAAGAAAATGATAACATCAGCAACGGATAGAATATCTCCAGTAGAATGCTCCAATCCATAGCTAACGAAAAACAAGGTCAGTCGTCCAAGGACTGACTAGCTCCAGATAATCTACTCAACCTGAATATCTGAGAAACCCAACTCTAGACTGCCCGTGTGGAAAATAATGGGCACCCAGAGTTTAGGAAGGGAACAATAAACTCCGGATCAGTCATGGGACTGGTGTGAGCAACAAAAACAGTTTTATCTTTAAACAACAATAACAATAGAAGTGGAAAATATTCGCAATGTTTTTGGAAAATGAAACTACCATAAGACCTCCCACCACACACACAATGCAAACGCAGAATTGGAGGAGATTTCTTCTTATGATAGTCAAAGATGCTTACTACGCAAAATCATTGGATTATTATTATTAGTGCATAGTGAAGAAAACATTTCGAAAGTATAATATTAATCTTAGCCAACATACGACCAGTATCGTATGCCTACTATAGCTACCATCTAAACAGTGGTGACCACCGTACGTAAATGGCAGGTTCTACAACTAATACCGTACAAAGTTCGTATTGTTTCTTTGGATTTTCCAACAAATGGTCAGGCTAAGGAACTTCCTTCCGCCGCATGGGATCGCCTCTGGCGGGACGTCCCGAGAGACAAACTGCTCTCTACCAACAAGGCCGGGTTACCCCTGTAACAGGTAACTCACGAATATGCCACCTCCCGGTCCTTATGGACCTTTATCCGAGGCCTCGATAACCAACATCACACATAATAAATAAAGTGTGTCCACATGAGTAAGTATCTGGGCTCCATACCATGATACCACCCTTTTCCAGAAGGAAATGACATACCCTAAAGGGCGCGACCCTCATAACCTTGCCGCAACATTCCTGTTTCGACCATTTCCGGTTTGTGAGGCCCTGATGAAGTCTCGTCCACAAAGCTACGCTTTGTCACAAAGCCATGCTTTGGGTCAACAAATGATCAACCTATGATCACAAAGATAAATGATCAAACAAATGATCATATCACAAATGATCAAACACTGATCATCACACAGCAACACTCAGCATGTCACATTACCAAATTGGGATATATTGCTGATAACTTTCAACTACATAACCTCTGAGCTCGTACGTCTCAGAGAAGGGTGTTAAGCTAAGAGAATAAATTCTCCGCCACCAACAGAAATGTATTTGAAAGAAATCGGCTTTATATCTCAAAGTGTAATGTCAGACATGTATCCATACAAGTCTGTTCCGGGTTCGAACAGAACCGAAGGCACTTCTCACGAAGCCCTTGCAAATCCGGATAATTTCCAATCACGTCCGGACTTCCCGTCACTAAGGGTGATAAAACCTCTATATCGGGGATCAGTCGATGCAGAGTAACTCGACGGTAATCCTTCCGTTTTCAAAAATATCCGGTCTTCAACACCGGTCATCAAATGCCATCCATAACGACGTATCACATATTCGGAATGGGTTATACGACCCAAAGGTCCTTTCCCGGTTAACCCGAATAGTGAGCGAATTTTTTTAAAACATATGGATATGGGATTTCAATTAAGTCACAACTTAATAATTCAACTTCTTTTTTTAAATGGTTTCCATCGATTACCATTTCAAGTCTTTTCAACAAAAAGATTTATTTTAAACAACCTTCAACGGTTTAAACAATTTCCACATTTAAATCTTTTAAATAAAAGATTCATTCACAGATTTTCTAAATCAATTTCCATTTCAGTTTAACTCGTCAAATCTTTTAAATCAAAGATTTAACTTATAGCTTTCAAAACAATTTCATTTCGAATGGTTTAAACAAAACATCATTTTAAATCTGTTAAAAATGAACAGATTCAATTCATAGCTTTCAAAAAGAAGAATTCATTCATAACTTGGAAAACCATTTTTCAATTCAATCTTGAAATTCCTTTAACTAAATTAGAATTTCATTTCTTATATGAAAGCTTTTATCATTTAAAAACAAACAGTTTCATTTCAGAAAATCTGATTCATTCATACGAGTGGAAATCCTTGGGTTAAATCGAAATTCTCAAAATTATACTTTTAAATGGTTTAACTTTATATAAACACATTTATATCATCTTTAATCCCTAGTTTCAAATCATAGGATTCAATTCCAAACTTGAATTCAAATTTAAATCAAATTATTTAAATTTTCAAAACTCGATTAAGTTATTCAAAATAGCTTTTATATTTGAAATTCCATTCCGAAAGCTTTTTACTTTAAACCCAAATTTCTAATTTCCAAATCAATTGAAATTAAAATTTTCAATTTCAAAAACATCAGATTTAAATTATCTGTGACTTAACTGATTTCCACGTGAAATCCATATTTGTGTGTGTAAAAGTGTGGTCCAGGGGTTTCGCACAATAGTGCAACATCATTCAATCATCACAGATCAAAATACAGGATATAATTGATAAACGATATAAACTATATTGCTTATCTTTTATTCACAGATCACAGATATATATAAATTTCAGATAAATAAGCTGCAGTAAAGATTACACACAAAGCAGAATATATTACAAAGCATCACAGATCAGGAAATATCAAACAATTCAATCATCCAATCAAATCCAAATATTCATAAGTAATGTCAGTTAATTATCTGATTTATTCAAATCAAATTAATTTCTTATGAATTTCTAATCCGGGTTAATTAATCATTAATAAATTATTTGAAAATCTTCCTTTCAAATTTATTAGTTAACCCTTAATCATTAACTAATCATTCTTAATTAAATGAATTAATTAATTTTTTTATTATTAAACCTTAATTAATCACAATTATTAATTAATCCTTTAATTTATTAACAAATAATCAACTCAAAATTTTTAAATCATCATTTAATTAATTACATTCAGTGGTTATCTATTCATTACTTCTCTAAGTAATTTTATTTTCCAAATCGTCAAGTGATTATTAATTTAAACTTTAATTAATACATTTAAACTTATAATTACAAATTATCAATTAATTATTCTGAATAAATTAACTTAAGAAATTTAATTTGAACAATTCGATTAACTCCATAAATTACATCGAATATTTAATTTCACAATTTAGGGTTAAACTCAGTTTTAAAAACCTTGTTTTCAAATTTAAATTTAGTTTAAAATCCTTAAAACAAAGAACAGTTTTCAAGTTTAAAACTGGGACAAAACTTGACCCGAGATTTCCCTTCTTTGCTTCGAGTAAACACCACGAATCACTCGAGTAAACACACGTTCAACCTGAAGCACTTAAGCGAAACAACTACAGATCCAAACCAACGTGCTCGTGCACGTGTACAACCCAAATCGCCATCTCCGGTCAGTGCTTCATCGACGAGCAAGTCGACATTCGCTTTAATACCATACTCCGATCATCTTAATCTCGTCATAACCTCGAATACAAAAATCGAGTAAAAGAGAAAGAAACCTGGAACATAAAAGCAACCAGCGCCCCAAACCTGGAAGTTCGTCGTTCTCACGACCAAGACCACCGGAATCCACGAAACTTCGGCCATCCACTCCTCAACACCTCCTCTACCAACTCCCAAGCTCACGTGGAACTCGATCACCTATTGATGAGGAACGAGACCAAATACAAATCGCAACAAAAATTAGGTTTACCCACTGAAATCGAAAACCACCATCGCCACAGTGATCGCGAGTGCCTCCGACCATTTTTCATGGCCTCTCCGATCACCCATCTACCTTCCGAACGAACCTCAATCACTCCGATCAAGTGTATCACCTGAGGCAATCCAAACTTCCCAAATTGATCAACCCAGCAATGCAAACTCCACCCATTACTAAAAAATGTTATTTAAGTTTCAAAAATCCTAATTTTGATTTAGTAATCAGTTTATAAACTTGAATTGATAATTCAAGATAGTCGAAAATGTCACTTGTATTAAATTTTAACTATTCTTAAGGTTTTCCAGAGCAGATCAACTTTGTTTAACATGAATTCAAATTTTAAAATTTACTTTACACTTACCCAAACATATTTTGTTTATATGCTTTGTCCTAAAAATCAATAGGTTGAGCAAACATGATTTTTGAAGTAACTCAGACTGTTGAAAATTTGAACAGAGGCAACAACCAGATAAAAATACAGGCTTCATCTTATCAAAATTAAATGAAATGCATATATTTCATACAACACATCACTGATATCCATCACGGAACTAGATTAAAACTTAGAATATTTTTAAACATGAAGTTACTCACCTGAAGTTTAGAAAGAACAGGGCTTCCTCTTAAATCAGGCTTGATAAAATTTGCAAAGTTGAAACCTTTCTCTTGATGTCTGGTTTTTTATTTGTTTGTTCCAGACTTTGAGTTTGCTGATGATGCTGTTGTATTCAATTCCAGGTTGTAGTTGTTTGCTTTGTTAAATGATGTTGAGTTTGAAATTATAAGATGATGTTTATATGTTTTTTTTCTTATTTCTTTACTCAGGTTTCAATTGAACGAATGGGAATGATGTATATAAAAGAAAATCTACAGGCTTTGTTACATCCCCTGGTACAAGATTTAATTAGTTTGGGTCAGAGATTTTTTTATAGAAATGGAGGCTGAAATCACATTTCATACAACTCGAACTGATTTTGTTTGCTGAAAGGAAAGGAGAGCATTAAATGTTGTTGTACTTTATGTTTTTAATTTACACATATTTTATATTTTTACTTGCCTGAGTCTTCACTTACAAGCTACAACATATTACATGTTTACTTTGCTTTGTTTTCTTGCAGCCTACATACCCCTTTGATTTGTTGTACTCACATCTGCATGCTTTCCCATATTCGAATTATTATGTACATATCACCTATACTTAGTTAAAATTTCCTTTGCTTTGCATTTTCTTTTCTTATACTTGCCTGGCTTATTTTACAAGCTATATAATTTTACTTTGTATTTGATTCTTTTAGTTTTTAGGTCAGCATGCATTCAAACCATCAGTTTTTATACTAATGCAAGCTTAGTTATTATTTTTCTTGTTTTCCATTTTAATTTCTGCTTTACTTTTATTTCAACTTAAATATTTATCTCTAGAAGTTTATAAGTTCATTTCATATCTGATATAACCATAGATTTAGTCGAAATACTCGTTTAACATCAACACTTATTTTGAATTCCTTTTAAAGTTTTATTACCCAACATTTTATTACTTATATTTTAAACCATTTATATTCAAGATTTCAAATTCAAATTCAATGTATATATATATACATTTATAAATTTACTCATATATTACATATACATTCATATGTACACATATATACACAATATACAATATTTTTAATTTAAATGATTTATACAGAATATATTTGAATCCGGGAAAACTCGAAATCTATTTACCGTTTTATTTTACTATTTTAATTCAAAAATTCATTTAATTATTAATTTAGATTTATATAAAATTCGGGGTCGTTACACATATCTTTACTTTTTTATTCCTTATTAAATCAAGCGTCGCCTTTTTGAATCAAAAGTGGAAAAGTAAACAAATTTATAGAAATCAAATGATGTTCTTCCCACAAATTAAACTATGAATAATCCATAATTTAACACAAAATTTGGGCAATAATCAAGAAATCGTATTTTACACCCAAGCATAGATCAGGAATAAAAATGTACAATATCCAAATTCTAAAAGTCTTTGGGACTGATTTCCAGATCTAGGTGTAAACATATTTCAAATTAAGTCTTAAACAAGAATATGTAGGCCATAGTTTTCTATACTAATTTAGGCCTACAATTCACAAATAAAATTGACTTAGGCATAAAGATCAAACTATACCGATAGAATATATTTAAAATCGTAACGAATATATAAAATTTCCCACTCATCTTTTAAAAACGATCCAAACCTTCAGATCTGAAGTAGAATCTTAAATTCATCTCCAAATGTTTTTTAATCCTAGAAATATGTATAAAAGGGTATATACATACATTAGAATTATAGATCTGAGAAGAGATCTGGGATTAGGAGAGTAAATAGATACAAATATATAAATATAAAAAAACTACCTCAAATACACATATATTTTATTCTCTTCTCTTCTCCTATTTATTAGATTTCTATTTTTCTCTAATTTGTATGAATATAGATAATGGAAAGAAATAGTTTGATTTGAAGCTACTTTCAAATTAAATTATTTTAATATAAACTGTTTATAAATTTATCTTTTTAAATATTCAAATTATTTTGATTTTCCAAACTATATTACTATATAAACCATTTTCAATACTCAATCCTTTTTATATCTAACTATTTTAACTTTTTAACTATTTTAACTTCTTAGACTATTTAAAATTATTCAAATTATTTTATAAAAGATTCGAACTATGCAAGGTTGGAATGTTTATATTTAAATGCGAATTTGGTTAAAATGAAGTTATAACCTAAGTGGAAATTTGAAACGAATTTGGAAGTGAAATTGAGATATTGGAGCGAAAATGATTTTAAAGTGAGATTAACATATTTTAAGTACATATGATATTTTGAAATGAAGGATATTTTGAAGTGAATATGATATTCGATATCGAGTATGAATCATTTTTGAAATGTAAAAGAACCAACCGGTGTGTAAAATGACGTTTGGTTGTTAAAGAGACCGGGGCCTCTTATTGGCATACTCTCTGTCAATTTTGGAACCAGTTTAACAACTGTGTACATGGAGGAGACTCCAGAATGAAGTGGTTGGATTTGGTGTACGTTTGCTGGATTTGAAGAAAGAGAATGATGATGGATAGCTCCGACACTTGTGTCAATTTGAAATGACTAAAACAAGACGGCTTGATAGGGCCAATGAGGGTAGCTACCTCTAGCAGACATCCGTTCTTCGATTTTCTTATTTTGGACTAAGTCCATACTATTTCCTTGATGATGGTTTCGATTGGTGCACCTTTATTTGGGATGACCTCCCTTTGATTCGATATGGGATGGAAGAATGCTGTGGGTGGTCGTGGCTACGATGCGATACCACCAGCCCTGTGACCCGAATTGGTAGTATCCTACCTTGGGCATTGCCTAACATGCCTTGTCATACTTTTATCCTTACACGAGATCACTACGAGTTTGGTTTAGTGTTGTCGTATCACGGTGCATCCTTGTCCCCAGACAAGCTACTCGACGTTATATGCAAACTATACGACAACGCTTAAAAACGCGTTAAGGGGGATTAATGTAAAGCCTTAACGCTAGGAAAAATATTTATTTTATTGATTAGACATTACATATATAGCGTATTCTACTACATATAGATATTTTGATGGATCCTTAAGAGATGGAAAATCTCGTAACATATCTTGAGTTATTGCACGCACGTTATACACTGGATAGGATATTTAAAACCCCGTAAACATCTCTGATGCTATTACACTCTGGTTATATGTGATATTGATTTGACTCACAAAAGGATATTTTAGTTCTGACTCGAGTGTATTGTTTTACTGTATGCTCGGGTCAGCCTTTAATTTTCAGCGCATTGAAGATTATTTTCTAGAGGACAAAAACGAAGATTAGTATATTATCATTACTAGTATTATTCCACCACATTTTGTTCCGCTGCATTATTTTATTGTTCTGTTGTATGTATAACTCTGATAGATGTTGTAAAATTTTAATCAAATGTATAGTATAATCGGCTTCATAAACTATTGATTTCATTATTATATTTTGTCATTCCGCTGCGAGATCATGTGTTGTTTTCTTCTTTTCTTATTTTTCTTAATTAACCCCATTGATTATCAATGTTTCGTAATGTTTTGAGTTGGACATGTATGGTTTATTATCGACTTAAACCTTTCTAAATGCAGGTTGTCACAGTGATAATGCTATCAACTGTGAAATAAAGGCTTGGAGAAACCCTGAGAGCTATTTGAAAAGATTCAATGTGGTAGCTGCCGTAGTCAATAAACCGGATCTATTGATAATCTTAATAGTGGTGGTATCTCGAGTCGCAAGCAAGACTAACTTCAAAGTTGCACTAGAAAGGGATCCACCGATGGATCTTGCATAATTCTATCATGAAGTTGAGAGATATTTGCGTCAAGAAGGTGTGAAGCTGAGGATGCTGAAATTAATGTTGTGGATAACAGAGGACTATCTGAAGTAGGAAACGGAAAAGATAAAGGAAAGAGAAGAGTCGATGATGACTTCAGAGAACTAAAATGGCAGAGGAGGGAACCGAAGTTCTCTTCTTACAATGATTTAACAGAGACTCCAGATAGGATATATCTGGACAATAAGGGACAAATTTCCTATCGAAAGCCAGCTAGGAAAGAGCCCACTGATCGGGAGAAAAGATCTGGAAATTTTTGCATTTTCCATGAGCTGGAAGGACATGAAAAGAATAAGTGCCAAAAATTTCATGATCTGATAGAAGAACTGGTTCGAAGAAACCAGTTGCAACAACATGTGAGAAACCAAACTGCAATGGTGTGGCTGGAGCAACCACCATCTGCAGCAAATGCATCAAGGACAACCAGAGATCCAGTCCAAGACTCGAGATCCCATGATCGAGATGAGCGAGAGTTGAATTCGATTCCCACACTTTGCTTTTTCATTTACTTTCTTACACTTCACTTTCTATATTAAGCAATAAAAGACAATAATAACCTCAGGCCGCTTATACGTGTACGGGATCCCAAACGGTCCCAAGGCACGCTCTGAGTTGAATGCTTAAGATGACTACTTAGGATGATAATAACCTCGAACCACTTACATGTGTACGAGACCTAGATTGGTCTCTAGACACGCTTTGAGTCAGAAGTCTGGGATGAACACTTAGGATTACTGTTTGTTTGCTTTGCTTTGATTTGAATATTTTAATATTTGATTTTTGAAATATGCATATTGAATGTGATGATTGTTATTGATCGCTTTATGTCTCGTCTGAAGAGACAGGTCCAGAGTGCAAGGTGCAACTCCCCTCACTGGAGAGCGAGCGGATGGACTTATACGATACTTTTCGCTTTAAACCCCATCAGGAGAGACAGGACCGAAGTGCAGGGTGCAAGCTCCCTTACCATAGGGCGAATGGATGAGTTTGTACGAAAAGTAAGCCCTTATCGGAAAGTGAGCGGAGGGGCTTGCTTGGTCGTTGTGTTCCTTTGCCAAAGAGCAAAAGGATCCAACAAGGATCCAGAGAGGTCAAAACCCTAGATTGGAAGCCAAATGATCCGGAGAGACCGCATCCTAACTAGAACGTTAAATGATTCAGAGAGATCGTCCCTTTAGCTTAAACGATAGATGATTTAGAGAGATCAAATGTTAAACTGAATGTAAAATGATCTGGAGAGGTCGAACCTTAGAACAAAAACAGATTTGATAAAATGATTTAAACGCCTTCTAATTAGAGTGAAATGGATAAACCTTAGATGAACATGAGATAATTTTGATATGTGATGTAATAATTCTAAATGAAATTAGAATGACTATGATGTCTAAACAATGACCAAGCAAGGGCAAGAGTCCTTAGCTATAACAGGTTCGGAGTGACCTGTGATTTGCAAGAGAATCTGAAGGAACTAAATGATTCACCAAGATTAAGATCAATGGATAGCTAAAGAGCTCAACTATCGAAGATTAATTACTGGAACTTGCTCTTGAGCAAAACACACATTACATTCTAAAGGCGTGCTTTGTAGGACAAATGTTAACCCGATTTTGAGCTAAAGTGCGTTTTAACTGGACTTAGAAGATCAATTCGAGGACAAAACGACTTGAAATCTTAAAGGCATGTTTAGATGAAGCAAGGAATAGCTCGAAGAAATTTCACCCCAAAATACACGAAGTATACAAGTCGGAACCGACTTGTTCATGTCAGTGATGAGTTGTTCCTACCCCCTATTCTTCCACTCCAACTTCGTATGAGCTATTGTCTACTCCTTTACGTGTGATCGAGTGGTTTTCAAGTGTTTTGGATGACTTATTTTAAGAGTTGAAGGGTTAACTGCTGAAAAGGCAGAATAAATCAAGCAATGATAGAATGATCATAATAATCAAACAATAATCGATGGAAACAACATGGGATGCCACAAAATAAAGTAAGAAGAAGAGTGTAAGAGGGTTCTAAGTATTTTGAACAAAGTCGGCACCGACATGTTTAGTCAATTCGTAAGCTTCTGCAATTTGGCATGTGACTTCGGGCCCATCTCTAGACTCTGCTCCAAGTGAACTTCTGACCGAACATGATTGTTTCTTCTACAACCAAGGGGGATCTTTTCTACTTGATATCTCTCTTCCTTCATCTTCAACTCTTCACTCTAGATCATCATCAATCTACCATTGGAGACTTCTTCCTCTTCTTCACTCCCATCCTCTACCTTTCAAACTCTCTAGAAACTCTATTGTAAATATGAGATCCACTAGATAGTGGTCAGATCTGATATAACTAGTTGTATTTCAAAGAGGGTAAAACTAATAAAAGAGATTAAAGTGGATGTAGGCTGGAGATTATGCTAAACCACTATAAAAATTCTTGTGTATTCTTAACTTTTCTGCTATTCTTACTTGCTTGATCTGAGATTTCTACTTCTTTTACATTTGTTATAAAAGAACTGGTGATTTCATTAGATTTCTAGGTACTGATCCATTTTCTGGGTTAATACATAAATACACACACACACACATATATATATATATATGTATGTATGTATGTATGTATGTATGTAGCAATTCAGTTTAATACCATAAAAGTTAATAAATTTATATAATGAATTTGAGGTGTAACCTTTGTTATTTTTCCTGCTCCATTCTAAGATGTCTTTTAAACCATTTAAATAATGTTATCTATTTTTGAGATAAGACCTTCAAATTATCTTATTGAATCCCCAAATAGATTATTATTAGAAGTAAGATTCCATTCAGATTATAGGCTTATATAATAAGGTTGTTTTTATTATGGGAGAAGTTCTAGGAATTCATATTTAGGTGTAATAGGAGTTATCCAAGGGTTCGTGCCAAAAAGGAATTTCATCTCATGAGTAGATAACATATTTTATTCCTAGTTTAAATATATTATGAATTTTTTTGATATAAAGAATATACGATCTGAGGATCATGCAATATATATATATATAATAAAAGTTACATGAGTCTTGGGCACTAGGCCTACATCGTAGAATATAACTCCCAATATGTCTGGCCAGATAGCAAATAACAAGGTATAGGAAAAAATGAACTAGCAATGTCAATCTACACTAGTAAAGATACTATGACATAATGGCCATTAACTAACAACATCAAGAGGAAATTAGAAAGATAATAAGACTAAATACTTAAGCATCTACAGAACTTGCCAATACGCTCGATGTAGTATCCAGGAGAGCAAGGAGATAAAATATATTTTTGGTCCCAATCCGCAATAGCCAGATATCCTCGTTGTTGGCTCCGTATTCGTCATCATTGCATAGACTAACTCGTTGTCTATAAGTCTATGATAGAGTTCCCACTCATCTTTCTCTTCATCAGATACCCACTTTGAGAATATCAACCATTTCAAGTAGTAGCTCAAACTACTTTCACCATGAGACCAAGTTCTAGATTTTTTGCACTAAACTAGCTTCGTACCTTCAACCAATATTTCTTAAAGTTCAATGGAAATGCACTCGGCACTGGATGGGTCAGAATGGAGAGAAATCCCTAATTTTTTTACTAAGACTAGTAGCATGGGTATCATGGGAAGGAGACACATAGCGGATCAATGGGTTGCAGGGAGGAGAGACCGAGACATAAGCACTAAGAGGCGACCTGTAAGGGTTGGCAACTGGAGAGGGCAGGGATGTCACAAGGGTAGGAGAGACAATTGGAGGGTCAGAGAGAGGGGAAGAGAGACAGGGCGGAAATAATGGGGGTTGGATCGGGGGATGAGGAGGGCTTGATTTGCCAGCGTCTAGAAGGAGGCTATGGAAAGGGATTCTTATAGGGAAGACTATTTGGAGTGGTGTTGGCATGCGAGCAAGATGAAATTATATGGCCAATGGAGTGATAGAGATTGCAAATAGGAGGCTTCCATTGGTAGGAGACTTTAATGTAAGCAATCCTATCCTCGGCAAGGGATACATGGATATGAGTTGGTAGCTTCCCAACAAGGGTAATTTCAATTAAGGCTTTGGCAAAGTAGAGGACAGCATGCTTTTAGTGAAAATGTCAAAAAAATCTACTGACTAATATGGTTAGCAATCTAGTTAACTCCCATAAGAAATTGGTAAATTAACGGGATATTAGAGAGATGCACCCAAATAGGAATAGATAAGACTTACTAATGGGAAAGATTAACAGAAGAGGAGAATGATATGATTATATTACAAAATATGAGATCTCTTCTAAGGGCAAGAGAATTTGAAAAAGCACATCGAGTTACCACACCTAACATTAACCGTTCCATGCAACCTCCACAAGTCAAGAACATGTTTTTTCACAATGGAGCAACGAGGAGGCTTATCCAAAAAGAAACCAACTAGATAGTCCTTCCAAAATGTAATACCACCTTCTATAATTTCCTTAGGAGATGGAATAAGTTTTTCAAAAAAATCATCTATATATTATTTGGGAGAAAAAGAGCCTGCATTCCTAGGCCTCTTTTTAAACAATGATGACTTGTTACACAGTGAACTGGATTTTTCAACAACCATTTTGGAATACGAATTCTTTTCAACACAAATTGAACTAGCAGGTTACAAGTAGGTAAAGTAGCAGAGACTAGGCTTACCTTAGCTCATAGTCTTTCAAACGATATAGCAAATGCTGAATGGAGCCCAAGTACAGATTGTGAATTAGAACCAGACCCCTCACCAGCACTCACCATTCAAGAGCGATCAGAAACCTTGAGAGATGGAAGCGGGAGGAACTCCTCTACCGCATTGAGATGTGGTGGCGTAGATGCTATCGAAAGACTGCACGGTAGAGAAACCACTACCGCGTTGAAGCTTGAAGAATCCAAAAGGAGGCTGGACTAAGAAGAGCTAGCGTGATTTTGGAAGCTGAAGATTAGAGGAGGCGAGTGGGAAGAAGAGAAGTTTGCAAAGCCTTATATTATGGATCGCCATTTTTGAAATTCAAAAAAGTCTTCGTTTTTTTAAAGTTCCAAATGTACTTTTGAAAAATACAGTTATATTATGAAATTTGTTAACATTTTTCCATGGAGATAAAATAGTTGTTGGGTTTTTAAATATTTAAAACGCCATTATAGTATGACTTAACAATAATTTCCTTCCATATAGCTTTTTTGTCATCTAAGCATTTCCAGAATCTATTTGCATAAAAGAGAAGTGTTTAAAATTTTTAGGTTAATTATACCAACACACCTTGCATTTTGGGTATACACACCTGACCCTAACTTATAAAACAGCCAAATTAGGATGCTCTCTACCACCCCTCTAAAAAAATTATGTCAAGTCCTATCTATGAGATCTATCACCCAAGCCGGAAAGTGATGATAAGAGAGCCAATATACAGGAGCGGCCAATAAGACCGATGTTGACACCAAAAATAGGCATCGACACCTGACAGAATCTCGCAGAGATTAAACAATAAATGAAATTAGAAACATAGCAGAAAAAGTAAATGAACACATAGATTTTACAGTGGTTCGGCAGTCTTGGCTATGTCCACTTCATATTTTTATTGATCTCACACGTGATTATGATTATAAGAATGTTTGGATCAGCTAGGATCCTTTAATACAAGATTCAAGAATGAAAATGGCAAAGCTTCCATAACAGAAAGAAGGATCCCTTTTCTGAAGCTATGCCTGTTGTATTTATAGGAGAAGGTGTGCATGGATTGGGTTGAAACTTTACAAGAAAGCTCTCTATGTCCAAAAGGGCCCATAATATCGATTGGCTATGATAACTTGATGATTAGTGTAACGATCCGATATTTTCAACCATTCGCATCCATTATAAGTGTATAGGTAGACACTCATGCCGGAATTGAATTGCTCAAAATACCGCGTTGTAAATAAAAATTTGGCAAATCTCAGAATATACAGTAAATAAATAAAATCACAGATCACAGACACAGAGTAAAATAATGCAGCGGAAGTAAAAGAAATAGTAGTTCATGAAGCTACTATATAAATATATCAGAGTTACATGAGATATAACAGAAGAAATAGAATACAACAAAAGTCTCAATATAATAACCATGTACAAGCTGAGTAGAACAACGGAATTGAAATAGATAGGACATGACAAGCAGATAATCTCCAGCGATTCAAATCTCCAAGAGAGTGGAAATCCAAATCTGTGAATAACTCAGGCTGACCCGAGCGTAAAGCAAAACACAAAACACTCGAGTCATGACAATATATACTTATATAATGTAAACCAGCTCAAGTGAACTGTAATAAATGTACAAGTAACTTAAAGAATGCTTGGGATCGCCCATTCTTTAAGGATCCGTTAAACTATTTACTATGTAGTAATATACGCTATATACAGCAGTGTCTAATTAGTAAAGTATAATCATATAGAAAATAGCGTTAAGGGGATGGAGAATCTTAACGCGGTCGGATCTTAAAATCATAATCGTAGTAAAGCTCGATATGGTAGGAGACACGGCACACAAGGCAATGCCAGGGTAGATATACCAATTACGCACACGGACTGATGGAGCAGATAGCAGCCACTACCGTCCACCTCGAACAACACTCCCAAATCGGAGGATGGCCATCTAATCAATCACAAGTAAGAGTATAATATCGAAGAAATGTGTCCGAGAAGAGGTGTTACCTCACTGGTTCGAGATCGCTCCTGTTTTAGCCACCTTATGCCAACTCATGGGAGTTGGGTCCATGTAACATACCTTAAGAACGTCGCCACCATCCTACTTCATTCTGGAATCTCCACCGCGTACACGGTTGTCAAAGTGGTTTTCGGTATCGACAGAGAGTATGTCCATATCCGATCCCGGTCTCTTTGCCAACCAATCGTTATTATAACCCGTGGTTATAACTTTTAAAAACAATACTTTACTTCAAAATAAAATATCATTTCAAACCATATCTTTATAAAAATAAAGATTAAATCAATTCCAAACCATTCCATATATTTAAATTTTCATATCATTTCAAAACTTCATTTCAAATCATTTTAATATAATAAAATATCATATCAGTTCAAATCCAAATATTCAACTTTAAATACCTTTTAAATTCAAAGATATCATTCATTTACTATCATTTCAAATCACCTTTAAATAGTTTATATTCCAATCAAAATAATTCATTTAAACCTTTCAAAAGTGTAATTATTATATTTTCAAATCAAGTATTCAATTTCCAAAGTTTCAAACCATTCTGAGTTCGTTTACTAAGTCAAAAACCCTAATTATTAAAATTTCAGCATTTCACAGCATTTAAAAACAACTGCTATAAGTTATATTTGAAAACATTTTTAATTCAGAAAAGACAGCACTTACAAACTGTTGTTAAAACTCAGTTTTAGTTGAATTATAGTTCAAAACAGAAAAGACAGCATTTCAGAAGTGCTGCGATAGTTCAGATTTCAAAACAAGGGTTAAATTTGATTTCAACATAGACTGCAGACCATTATAGCATTTCCAGAGAATGCTATAATAGGCCTGAGTTCAATATTAGCATATAAGTTCAACTACAGCAACTACAGCATTCCAGAAATGGTGTAGTTGCTCCTTTTTACACAATTTTAGTTCAAAACAGAATCTATAGCATTTCTGAATGCTATTAAAAGTTAATTTCAGGTGTTAGTGTATTTCCAGCAATTAAATAACTTTAATTTAAAACACATAAACATTTTTAAAATCATATTTTAACATTTAAAATGTTCATTTACATATCATTTAACATATATCTTTCCGCAATAAATTTCTTATAATCAAATCCAATTTTCAACAATTTACTTAATAAATTTTAGTGTAAAAGTGTCCAATTCTTCACATTTCAACAAATAAACTTAACACTTCAAATTTAAATTACCATGTCACAATTTAACTAAATTTCCAATTTTATTTAATTAACTTAAACCTTTAATTAAAACCAAATTTCACATTTCCTAGTCAAGTTATATTTTAAAAGATCACTTTTAAACGTTCATTTATTTAACCTCTTAAATTCATAGAAAAATCAATAATACTTTAATAAATCACTTAAATTCAAATTTAATCAAATTATCATATTTACCATTTCCAAATAAAATTTAATATCCATTTTATTTATATAACTTAAATACCATTTTTAACCAAAATTCCAAATTTCCAACTTAAGTTATATTTCAAAAATCCAGTTAAACCATTCATTAATTACATTTTTAACACATAGAAAAATCATAATTTCTTTAATTCAAAATATTTCAAAATCTATTTAAATCAAATTTCATAAATTTATATTTTTAAAATACTTAAAAATACTCAAAACACTTTATAAAATAACCACGGGCCTGTATATAGTTTTCTAGCCTAGGTCAAGTGATACGGATATGTATCATTTCAATCCGCAGTTTAAAAAGAAAAATCCGGGTTCTATCATTTCAAACCCGCAATCCCAAGTTAAAATAAATTAAATAAAAACCATTCAGGCCTATCATTTCAGCCCATAACGATTTTTCCCTATTCTAAAGTCCGTTCGGGTATGTATCATTTCAACCCATAGTGATTCTAATCTACAGGGAACTTGCAATGGTGATAACAGATATAAATAACAGAATAGCATGAATTAACAGTAACATATGATATAATAAGTGTAATAACAGGTGTGAACATCATATGATAATAATATAAACATATATAACATGATGATATACATTACAGATTCAAATGGTGTCGGTTTATCAGTTATATAGGTACATATTGTCTAGTGAGAATAACTCACCTGTTAAAGCTGGAGATTAGCGATCAAAACACACAGAATAGATTCCAGAAAGCACAACAAGCACGATATAGCATGACTTTTGATTTGAATGAATGGAGAGCCTTGATATTTATCTTGTAAACAATAACCAAACAAGACAATATACACATAAATATTCAACGCAAAACAATGTTGAAACAATGAAGATAAGAAGCAACAACGGAATAGGTTACTTGACCATGCTTTAACCATTTAAAAGCTCGAACAAGGGGTTCATTTCTCAGCCATGATGATGATGAGTGTGAGAGAGAAAAGGTTAACTCCTCGGAATACATAAGACAAAACAATCCAAACAATATAAGTTTTCAACCCAAATTTTAATAAACAATGTTAGGAATGACTGCACGGAATCAAATAGAAATGCTTGCACTTGCTTTCAACCTTTACTAGGCTCAGCCATGAGGGAAACTACAGGTCTAAGGCAATGGTTTTGGGTCAGATCTGGGTTGCTAAGGTCGTCCTAACATGAGTTTGTTGATGGCAAAAGGTATGGAGATGGAACAACAACACAACAAAGCAAATTCAAGGTAAATCTCAACATTCTATGCTACAATTAGGTTCGGCCATAGACTCTAGGGTCATGGTCAGAGGTCCAGATGTTGGTGGCTGATGTGGCAGAGGGTAGTGGTCAGATCTGGGCTGGTGGTGGTGGTGGAAGTGGCGGCTAAAGGAAGGTGGAGGTGTTGGAACAAAACTAGGCTAGATTTGGGCATATAGGTGATGTTTTGTGAATTTTGGTGGTGGTCTCTTGCCATGGGGTGTTCGGCCATGGTCAGATCTGGTGGGGTAGATGGTGGTGGTGGTCTGGAAGAGATGGAAGGAGGTGGTGGCCGTGGATCAAGGGGGAGAGGCCGATCTAAACAAGGAAGAAAGCAAGGCAAAATTGCATAGAAAAAGTAAGAAAAAAAAGTAGAAAGAAAAGAGGGATTTACCTAATTTTTTTTCAAGATGGAGGCCATGAATTTTTTTAGGGTTTTGGAGCTTGAAAACTCGTGAATAACATGAGGAAGTCGGCTGGAAAAAAAATGAGGGATAGAACGGCAAAAAAAATAAAAGATGTATTGATTGAAAAAGAAACGGTAGAATTCAAAAGGACTAAGCACACAAAAGGTATCAAACTCTTCATATATCTTTAATTCCTTTTTATAACTTTATATTTCTGGAAAAAAAAATCCCAGATAAAATTTCGAAATTTTATCAAAATATAATAATTTATATAATTATTTATCAATTATATAAAGTTAAATTAAGAAAATAGCTAAAATAGTAAACTAGTCTAGAAAATTTGGAATTGAATAGAATAAATTTTTAAAAAATTCATATGAGCTTGTAATATATTTTTAAACATAAATAATAACATAAAATAAAAATATATTCACAAAATAAATATTTAAAATTTAATTTACATATAATTTTTAATGAAGAAAATAGGAAAACAACCTTTAAAAATGAAAAATAAATACAGTAAATTTTGGAAAAATTCTATTATCATTTTAAAAATATAAAAGACAAAAATATACATAAAAAAAATATTAACACATATTAAAACAAAATATAAGAAAGAAAATATGATTTATAAAATTTAAAATAGGAAAAATTGCACAAATAAACAAATTATACTAAAAATTGAAATGTACATAACCTTTACATTTTAACTCCGTTTTCAACGAAACGAAAAGTAGTGTTCAAGTTATTACATCTATTTTTATAATAAAAGATAAAATTTATAATTTCAAATATTTAAAATTTAAATTTAAAAGTCAAAGTTTGACTATTGACCAAAATTCACATTTTCTGGAAATATTAAATTTAGTCATATTTGGAATTCTAATCCACATCAAAATCAAATTTTATACTTAAAATAACAAAATTTATTCTTTTTCATAAATAAAGCTTTTTAATCTGGAAAAATCAATTTAAAAATATTTGAAAAATACAGGGTTGTTACACTCTCCCCCACTCAAAAACTTTTCGTCCCCGAAAAGGAACGAGGTACGGGAAAGCACAGAAAAAGATAGAATGAAATAGAATTAAAACAAGATGATAAGAAGATTGGAATTACACCTGATAACTATTGTTATAGGTAAGTTTAACAAAATGGAGGTGATCAAATCAAGAACACAAACACGAAAAAGATCCTCTAGAGTCTGAATCACCCCTTTCACTTGACCGACGGTCTATGAATGGAAAAACAGTGTTCAGATCCAGATGAGTAACAAAGATTATCAAAGATTACAGAAAGATTTCTAAACAGAAAGATTATAGAAAGATGCTTATACTAGTCTGTAGCAAGATGAGGGAAAATAAGGACAACCAAAAGATGGTTTGAAAAACAAAATAAGATAATAATTTGAAACCATAATGCTTTGAAATCATAATACTTTGAAATCATAACAATTTAGAGGTGTTTATCATTTGGAAATCATACTACTAAAATCATAACACATTGGAAATGTTATTCTTTAAAAAAAAACATAACACTTAGAAAAATCAAAACTCCTTTTAAAAAAAAATCTTCATTTAAACCATTTTAATTCAAGGTCAAATAATATTCATTTTAAAGTTGTGACATTTCTAAGTTCATTCAATTATAAAAATTTCCAAAACATTGTCTTTTTAAAAATAGCAGCACTTATAAAATGCTATAGTAGATATATTAGCATTTCAAATCAGTTTAATTTCAGAAATATTCATTTGGATATCATTTAACTTATGACTTATTAAAACATACTTTTATGAATGGAATATCCCATTTCATAAATATATATTCCTTTAATAAGTTACACTTAAAATTCCATTTGAAAACCAAATTCTCAATTATCAAATTTTAGTGATGTTAAAATACATTTTAACTATTTAAATCATTATTATTCTCTTTTTTTAAGACATATCTATTTCATAAATAAAATATTTATCATAGCAAATATAACAATCAAATTTCTTTACACATTTATTCATTTAGACATCAATTAAACTATGAATTCAAGTTAAATAAACTTTATTACCAAAAGTCCAATTCAAATGTATTTTATTTTATCTATTCAAAGATACATTATTTATTATACAACATATTCATTTTAGGAAATAACCTTTAGTAAAATTCCTAGGTTAGACTTAAGGTTCCAAAGTAAATCAAATTTGATTATTAATTAAGTTATTTAAATAAAATCTCTTTAAATTCCTTTTTCACTATTTACCTCTGTTAATCTTTTATAACTAAAATTTAAGTGTATAACATTTATTATAAGCACTCAAATTTTATTTATAAAAATCCTTTCTATATTGTATATTATCCAGTTTCATATTCAACTTCTGTGTAATTTAGGTAAGTTATATTGGAAATGAAATTGTGTGTTATACAAATAAAACTTTCCAATTCAATTATCTCAAGTTTGAATCATTTATTCAAATTTTTGATTTTCTTCTTATAACTGAAATTATTCTTTAAAATAAAAAATGTAAGAATTAAATTTTCGATTTCCTTCAAACCAGTTAGAGATAAATAATATATGTACATAATATGTCAAATCAATTTTAAATCATATACCTATATATAATATAAATCAAATCATATTTTAGAAATTCAAACCAATTAAATTCTCAAAGCAACACTGTAGCAAGCCTACAGAGCGGTCTCTTCACTTCGAAACTCGAAAATGAACGTCGATGATGCTGCAATCATCACCGAAATTATTTTCCAATGACAAAGAGAAGAGCACTAAATTTTTAAAGTTAAAAATCCTTTAGAAACAAATTTCTACTTGGAAATACTTTAAATAATATATCCTTTTAAAACTTTAAACACAAGGTTTGAAACCATCAGAAATTAAATTCTCAAATTCTTGATTTAAATTCATTTCAGTTTCCAAAATCAATTTATAAACATCTATTTATAAATTCATTTATAGAATGATAAATCAAGTATTATCATTTCAAATAATCAATTTAAATCAATTTTTTAAGTTCCATATTTACTAATATCAAAATTTATTTCATTAAACAAATTTTTTAAAAAAATAATAATATTGTGTCAGTATGTTCTGTCAAAGTGTTTTAGAAATCCTATCGATAGCGTTGATCAGACGAATCGATCGGAAACCCAAATCAACATCAACAACTCAAACAACACAACATATAAAACAAAACATAGATTTATAGATTTCGTGTACAATTCAAAAATGTTTGGAGATAGTTTAGAAACAAAAGACACGATGGTCAAGCAGAGTAGAGAGATGGGTAAGCTTAGATAAATCGCAGATAACCTTAACCGGGTCAACCGTGACTTAATGGATAAGATCAAATGTGGATTTTCTGGGATAAATCTACCTTCGATCTCAAGAGATAGAGTTTGGAATAATAAAAGATATTAGCATCAAAACCAAGGATAGATATAAATCTCTGGTGAATCGATGCAAATTTGTAAAGGAGTTTCCCCCTTTACCATAAAATTAGAATATTGGCGAGACAGCCAATTCACTATAAAGATCATTCGAAGTGGAGTTATGTGATACTCCAAAATCAAAAGAAGATGAATAGTGAGGGACAAGAATGAATTTTGGAACCGCAGGGAACGTTCCAAAAAATCAAAGGAAATTCGAATCAAGAGGAAAAGATTCAAACTCGAACGAAAGTGATTCTATAAATAAATCTACTCCATATGCTGAGTTTTGCCTCAAAGCCAAAGCTCTGATACCAACTGTAACGACCCGATATTTTCAACCATTTGCATCCATTATAAGTGTATAGGTAGACACTCATGCCGGAATTGAATTGCTCAAAATACCACGTTGTAAATAAAAATTTGGCAAATCTCAGAATATACAGTAAATAAATAAAATCACAGATCACAAACACGGAGTAAAATAATGCAGCGGAAGTAAAAGAAATAGTAGTTCATGAAGCTATTATATACATATATCAGAGTTACATGAGATATAACAGAAGAAATAGAATACAACAAAAGTCTCAATATAATAACCATGTACAAGCTGAGTAGAACAACGGAATTGAAATAGATAGGACATGACAAGCAGATAATCTCCAGCGATTCAAATCTCCAAGAGAGTGGAAATCCAAATCTGTGAATAACTCAGGCTGACCCGAGCGTAAAGCAAAACACAAAACACTCGAGTCAGGACAATATATACTTATATAATGTAAACCAACTCAAGTGAACTGTAATAAAGGTACAAGTAACTTAAAGAATGCTTGGGATCGCCCATTCTTTAAGGATCCGTTAAACTATTTACTATGTAGTAATATACGCTATATACAGTAGTGTCTAATTAGTAAAGTATAATCATATAGAAAATAGCGTTAAGGGGATGGAGAACCTTAACGCGGTCGGATCTTAAAATCATAATCATAGTAAATCTCGATATGGTATGTGACACGGCACACAAGGAAATTCCAGGGTAGATATACCAATTACGCACACGGACTGATGGAGCGGATAGCAGCCACTACCGTCCACCTCGAACAACACTCCCAAATCGGAGGATGGCCATCTAATCAATCACAAGTAAGAGTATAATATCGAAGAAATGTGTCCGAGAAGAGGTGCTACCTCACTGGTCCGAGATCGCTCCTGTTTTAGCCACCTTATGCCAACTCACGGGAGTTGGGTCCATGTAACATACCTTAAGAACTCGCCACCATCCTACTTCATTCTGGAATCTCCACTGCGTACACGGTTGTCAAAGTGGTTTTTGGTATCGATAGAGAGTATGTCCATATCTGATCCCGGTCTCTTTGCCAACCAATCGTTATTATAACCCGTGGTTATAACTTTTAAAAACAATACTTTACTTCAAAATAAAATATCATTTCAAACCATATCTTTATAAAAATAAAGATTAAATCAATTCCAAACCATTCCATATATTTAAATTTTCATATCATTTCAAAACTTCATTTCAAATCATTTTAATATAATAAAATATCATATAAGTTCAAATCCAAATATTCAACTTTAAATACCTTTTAAATTCAAAGATATCGTTCATTTACTATCATTTCAAATCACCTTTAAATAGTTTATATTCCAATCAAAATAATTCATTTAAACCTTTCAAAAGTGTAATTATTATATTTTCAAATCAAGTATTCAATTTCCAAAGTTTCAAACCATTCTGAGTTCGTTTACTAAGTCAAAAACCCTAATTATTAAAATTTCAGCATTTCACAACATTTAAAAACAACTGAGTTCAATATTAACCTATAAGTTCAACTACAGCAACTACAGCATTCCAGAAATGCTGTAATAGCTCCTTTTTACACAATTTTAGTTCAAAACAGAATCTATAGCATTTCTGAATGCTATTAAAAGTTAATTTCAGGTGTTAGTGTATTTCCAGCAATTAAATAACTTTAATTTAAAATACATAAACATTTTTAAAATCATATTTTAACATTTAAAATGTTCATTTACATATCGTTTAACATATATCTTTCCACAATAAATTTCTTATAATCAAATCCAATTTTCAACAATTTACTTAATAAATTTTAGTGTAAAAGTGTCCAATTCTTCACATTTCAACAAATAAACTTAACACTTCAAATTTAAATTACCATTTCACAATTTAACTAAATTTCCAATTTTATTTAATTAACTTAAACCTTTAATTAAAACCAAATTTCACATTTCCTAGTCAATTTATATTGTAAAAGATCACTTTTAAACATTCATTTATTTAACCTCTTAAATTCATAGAAAAATCAATAATACTTTAATAAATCACTTAAATTCAAATTTAATCAAATTATCATATTTACCATTTCCAAATAAAATTTAATATCCATTTTATTTATATAACTTAAATACCATTTTTAACCAAAATTCCAAATTTCCAACTTAAGTTATATTTCAAAAATCCAGTTAAACCATTCATTAATTACATTTTTAACACATAGAAAAATCATAATTTCTTTAATTCAAAATATTTCAAAATCTGTTAAAATAAAATTTCATAAATTTATATTTTTAAAATACTTAAAAATATTCAAAACACTTTATAAAATAACCACGGGCCTGTATATAGTTTTCTAGCCTAGGTCAAGTGATACGGATATGTATCATTTCAATCCGCAGTTTAAAAAGAAAAATCCGGGCTCTATCATTTCAAACCCGCAATCCCAAGTTAAAATAAATTAAATAAAAACCATTCAGGCCTATCATTTCAGCCCATAACGATTTTTCCCTATTCTAAAGTCTGTTCGGGTATGTATCATTTCAACCCATAGTGATTCTAATCTACAGGGAACTTGCAATGGTGATAACAGATATAAATAACAGAATAACATGAATTAACAGTAACATATGATATAATAAGTGTAATAACAGGTGTGAACATCATATGATAATAATATAAACATATATAACATGATGATATACATTACAGATTCAAATGGTGTCGGTTTATCAGTTATATAGGTACATATTGTCTAGTGAGAATAACTCACCTGTTAAAGCTGGAGATTAGCGATCAAACACACAGAATAGATTCCAGAAAGCACAACAAGCACGATATAGCATGACTTTTGATTTGAATGAATGGAGAGCCTTGATATTTATCTTGTAAACAATAACCAAACAAGACAATATACACATAAATATTCAACGCAAAACAATGTTGAAACAATGAAGATAAGAAGCAACAACGGAATAGGTTACTTGACCATGCTTTAACCATTTAAAAGCTCGAACAAGGGGTTAATTTCTCAGCCATGATGATGATGAGTGTGAGAGAGACAAGGTTAACTCCTCGGAATACATAAGACAAAACAATCCAAACAATATAAGTTTTCAACCCAAATTTTAATAAACAATGTTAGGAATGACTGCACGGAATCAAATAGAAATGCTTGCACTTGGTTTCAACCTTTACTAGGCTCAGCCATGAGGGAAACTACAGGTCTAAGGCAATGGTTTTGGGTCAGATCTGGGTTGCTAAGGTTGGCCTAACATGAGTTTGTTGATGGCAAAAGGTATGGAGATGGAACAACAACACAACAAAGCAAATTCAAGGTAAATCTCAACATTCTATGCTACAATTAGGTTCGGCCATAGACTCTAGGGTCATGGTCAGAGGTCCAGATGTTGGTGGCTGATGTGGCAGAGGGTAGTGGTCAGATCTGGGCTGGTGGTGGTGGTGGAAGTGGCGGCTAAAGGAAGGTGGAGGTGTTGGAACAAAACTAGGCTAGATTTGGGCATATAGGTGATGTTTTGTGAATTTTGGTGGTGGTCTCTTGCCATGGGGTGTTCGGCCATGGTCAGATCTGGTGGGGTAGATGGTGGTGGTGGTCTGGAAGAGATGGAAGGAGGTGGTGGCCGTGGAACAAGGGGGAGAGGCCGATCTAAACAAGGAAGAAAGCAAGGCAAAATTGCATAGAAAAAGTAAGAAAAAAAAAGTAGAAAGAAAAGAGGGATTTACCTAAATTTTTTTCAAGATGGAGGCCATGACTTTTTTTAGGGTTTTGGAGCTTGAAAACTCGTGAATAACATGAGGAAGTCGGCTGGAAAAAAAATGAGGGATAGAACGGCAAAAAAAATAAAAGATGTATTGATTGAAAAAGAAACGGTAGAATTCAAAAGGACTAAGCACAGAAAAGGTATCAAACTCTTCATATATCTTTAATTCCTTTTTATAACTTTATATTTCTAGAAGAAAAAAAATAATCCCAGATAAAATTTCGAAATTTTATCAAAATATAATAATTTATATAAATATTTATCAATTATATAAAGTTAAATTAAGAAAATAGCTAAAATAGTAAACTAGTCTAGAAAATTTGGAATTGAATAGAATAAATTTTTAGAAAATTCATATGAGCTTGTAATATATTTTTAAACATAAATAATAACATAAAATAAAAATATATTCACAAAATAAATATTTAAAATTTAATTTACATATAATTTTTAATGAAGAAAATAGCAGAAAATAGGAAAACAGCCTTTAAAAATGAAAAATAAATACAGTAAATTTTGGAAAAATTCTATTATCATTTTAAAAATATAAAAGAAAAAAAATATACATAAAAAAACATATTAACACATATTAAAAAAAATATAAGAAAGAAAATATGATTTATAAAATTTAAAATAGGAAAAATTGCACAAATAAACAAATTATACTAAAAATTGAAATGTACATAACTTTTACATTTTAACTCCGTTTTCAACGAAACGAAAAGTAGTGTTCAAGTTATTACATCTATTTTTATAATAAAAGATAAAATTTATAATTTCAAATATTTAAAATTTAAATTTAAAAGTCAAAGTTTGACTATTGACCAAAATTCACATTTTCTGGAAATATTAAATTTAGTCATATTTGGAATTCTAATCCACATCAAAATCAAAGTTTATACTTAAAATAACAAAATTTATTCTTTTTCATAAATAAAGCTTTTGAATCTGGAAAAATCAATTTAAAAATATTTGAAAAATACAGGGTTGTTACAATTAGGAACGATCGGCCTAATGTTAGCCGATCATATTTATTAGCTCTAATCACTATGCGATCGTTCATGGGGGGTCCTACTTGTCTCTTGACACTGCTCCTAAAATATGGGATTATTCTGAGTTGTAGATTGGGAGATATGGGTCAATCTTGGTTGAAGTTGGATGGTACACTGAACTATGCCGATAGATCGGATGGATTAGCAAGAACGATCGGTCATAATCCAACTTTGACATTTCAATATGCGATCGTTTTTGTAGGGCCTTCCCTCATTACATTGATGCCCTAAAAGTTTCACATGATTTGGCTTCATGGATTTCAAGATATTAAACGTTCTTCGATGACTTGAACTATTTCTTGGATCGTTCTCTGGTCGATCCAAACAAATCCTCGTTTCATCCGTGGCTTGATCATGTGAACTTCAATCAACTCCAAACTTGAGTTATTACTTCACGGGGCCATACTAGTTATTTTCTGCTAACTACACCTCGATTGGGTCCCGGTTCAAATTTGGCTGACTATCGTCTATAGTATTGTACGTAACTGGCTCTTCAGGTTGTTGACCATCCGTTCCTGGTCAAATCGATGATAACACAACTTTTCCAAAAGGCGGGATAACATTTTCCCCTCAAAGTACGTCTTGTGAGTAACATGACGTACTTGAATCGAAAAAGGTAAGAATTGCCGTAAAGAAGCCCATTCAGCTTCATGATTGATTACTATTCCCTTTATCGATTTCAATAGTACAAATCCATTGTCATATTCTGTTTGCATATACAAATTTGGTCATGCGGGACCTATAAGCCTTCTATTATCTGATCCAATCTCGAACTTGAAAGCTCCAGGTCTGATTGCAATTTCTGTTGATTTCAAAAGACTGAACTTTGAAACTATTTCCGTGCATATTCATATACACGTTTATGTTGTTGGCTCCCAGATATGTTCAACGTCCATAGGTCGTTGCCTATTTTTACGATATTCTATATGTTCGCGTTTACAATCGAATTCCCACAATCATTCATCATTCCTCTTTTCATTCATTATATATATATATATCCTTTGTTTTTTTAAAAAACAAAACAAATTTCAAACCACTTGTGATCATGGAACTGATCGTCATATATTAGGTTGTGAAACGATCGTCCTAGGGCTTGGATAAGGGATGATCGACATAGAGTTGGAATAAGGGACGATCGTCATAAGGCTGGAATAAATGACGATCGGCATATGGCTTGGGAATGGATCGGTTGGCATAAAGGTTGGAGATGGATCGGCATAATCTCTGGGTGTGGGACGATCGGCTAAGTTCTTTAGACCCAAAATGATCGATATAGTCTGTTTCCTATATAAGGCTTAACACTTAGGCATTTCTCCCTCACTCTACTCCATCCTTTCTTTCTGAAGAAAAAACAAAGTAAGTCCTTTCGCTCCTTCTTGTCGATCCTCCTTCAAACACAGCGAATTCACTATTCTTCTAATTGACTTGACAATCTCCTTTTTTAGATTCAATTCTAAGAAGCACGAAATTCACATTCGCTTCATAATTTCAGATCAAAAACTCGGGAGCATGGCGACTCAATCCGTTTGAGGGATCGATTCCTTCCTCTCTCTCCTCTTACGATCGTGTGTAATGGAGATTGAGTGGTTAGGGATTGGCTAGTTGCGCCTTGATGAGAGCTGATTGAACTGCTATCATTACCGACTATTTACCGAGGAAGATGAAGTAGCGAGTATGAAAGAGTTGTATGATCGACCATATACGATCGTTCGTGGACAGTCGGTGAAGTTCTGGGCTATAGGAGCTCGAAAACTGTCTGCAAACAATCGGTTATACCTTAGACGTAAGAACGATCGGTGGGTGAAGGCTCGTGGTAAACGATCGACTAATGTTGCCTTAGGGAAATGAACGGCATAAACTCCCATATACAATCGATCTACCTAGTTTATAAATGGACTTTTCTTTTTATAAAATGGAACTTTGATGAGAAATCTTGAACTTAAACGACGAGCTTTGGCCTCTCATATTTGAACAAACATTTTGACCTGCGTATAACTTGCCTATGATATGACCTTTGTGATTAGCAAATTGCCTTAGAATAAATGACAGAAATGAATGCCTTTAACTATCATGTTAAAACTCATCTGTAACCTAGACAACAATCAAACTTCTGTTGGCTAACGATTGTCCGTGAAACTCAAGCTGCATCGTTTCCCAATAACACGCAGAGATAGTTGAGATGGTCAAGAATGACGGTCTCTCTGGATAAATTTTTAAGTCTTGTTGTCTTTTCTATCTTCAGTTTTGCACAACTTATTACTATACCAAATAGTATTTTATCGCACTACACTAGCACTCACTATGCACTAGGGGTACATGTTATTTCTTCTAATTATAATTTTTACTGAGTTTAATAGCAAGGGAATCTAGACATTTCGGGCGCCCCATAACCGTGCCAGCTGGACAATCTTCGCAGAGGACTAACTCCGACGTGGAGTTTAGTTTGGCAACTGAGTCTGATAGTCTACCGCTTAGTTATGATTCAGAACAGCCTGAATGCTCGGGTCCTCAGCTTGATCTTTCTAAAATTGTTCCCGTCTTTCCACCGGCGGTTATCGAACCTGGGCCCGTACTTTAGAGGACATAGTCATCCTTGAAAGTCCTCCTAATTCAATGGCTTCAAAAATTAAAGAAGACGCTCTTTAAAGGATCTGCATTAGGCACGGAATTCCTTTCGACGACGTGTTGGTCTCGTCGCGAAATGATAGGGCTCACAGAACTCCTGAAGGGTCTACAACATATAACAAGTTTATATGTTGGGCGGGATTCATGCCGCCTTTCAACTCATATATCCGGGAGATCTTACGTTGTATAAGGATAGCTCCATCACAACTCCATCCAAATGGTTATCCGCTCCTTAACCGTACTTATATGGAATTTATGGAGTTCATGCACTGTCCTCCCACTATCGAAGATATCCAATTTTTTACTTTCAAATGGCAGATAGGGAGTCTCTCGTTCATATTCCTTGAGTCGGCAAAGATATGCCAAATTTTAACCGGCACATGGGACAAATAAAGTGCCTTCAAGAGCGAATGGTTCTTTGTTCGCTGCCCGCACGCCTTCGCTCGACAGTGGCCAGAAAGGCATAAGTGTTACCCACCAGTTTTATATAACATAGGAAAATAATTTCCAAGTTCCCCTCCTAACGATGTTACTCATTTACAGGTGTTGTTACTCGGCCCAGTGGCAATATTTATGAAGAGGCGTTCTCAATTTTGAAGAATGCTCCACTTAAGGATAGAAATATCGAATATTTGCTCATGGACGAACATCTCGTCACTTTTGGTTTGATAGAGGAGGACCACAGCGTGGGGCTAACTAAAACTGCCCAGATGACAGGGATAAGATCATGGGCCGCAGTTGGTCAAAGAGATAGTCAATCCGGTCCTGTGGTGCCCCCAAACACGAGTACTTAAGAGTCTGCTAATATTGATGCTGGAGGACATGGTAAAGATGCACCTGGTCATAATGATGATAAATATGATCATGGGGTCGGTGTTGAATCCTCACAAGTTTCATAACCCCCGGCCACGGTCAACTGGTCAAGAGAAAAAAGAAAACATTCGTACATAAGCTTTCAAAAATTGCCTCTCTGATCAATCTAAGTCATCGATGAATCTACCACTAGACCCTTTGTTTGATCTCCAATTCCACCTGATCTCGATGCCTGCCATTTTATTGACTTGAGCATTGGAGGAACAGAGTCTCCCATCAGAGTTGGCTCGGAGATTCCTACTTCTGAAGGGGAGGTTACACCAATGAGTAAAGCTCTTGCACCTGGTCTGTCGGGGTGTCACACTAGGACACTTACACACTTGCACCGTACAACACGGCACTGTACTCGATCGGTACTTTTTAATACTCAAAGTTGATTGATATTCATTTTTCTTTACAGAAACAATAAAGAGGAAGAGGAACATGTTCGATTCTCTCCGGGATATACATCATCAGTCCTCGGGTTCGCATTCTGGCTCCTATCGCGGTAGTCATGATTATTATGATCCTAGTTATCATTCCAGCCGCGATTGGGGTTATCAAGATAGAGATGACAGGGACAGGCAACTCAAGATAAACATATATCAAGATCGAGATCTTGATCTCCTCCTCTTAAAGGTCTTGAAAGACCAGCTGACCATGGGGACCTTCCCATCAATCCCCCTCGCGGCCCCTCTACCGCTCCAATGCCTCCAAAACCCTTGATTCCATCTCATTCTCAGCGGCTGAGTGATCGCCACCGCCATAGCGAATATACTGTTGTCCATAGGCCTTGCAATGAAAGTACCAAAGTTGAAGCTACTTCTGAAGATCTTACAATCGATCCAAATGCTCATATGGCGCAGCTTTGAGAGGAATTTCCAAACTTATGCTTCAAAGGATTCTATTTTCCTCCTTACTTAAAGAGGGTTCCGGATCAGGTTTAGAAGATGACCATCGACTATGTCACTGACATTCATATGCAATATCGAGAATGGATGAAGGCAGTGGAAAAAATGTCAAAAGTTTCCTTCGTGCGTGCGCAGAAATTGAAAAACTAAAATGTCAAGGGGCCTAGGAAAAAGAATCATCAACACTTTGACAAATGAGTTGGAAGCCTCTACAACCACCTTAACGAAAGCCTAAGGAAAAACTAATGCCGCCATGAAGTCTATGGAAGAAATGAAATCTAGCCATCTCGATATGGTCCAAGTATTGCATCATCGCAACCAAGAGATAGCACTTGAGCATGACGCAGCTCGGAACAATGAGTCAGCAGCCTTGAAGGAAGTATCCGACCTTAAGGCCCAGCTTGAATATATGACTAAAGAAAAGGATGATGCTTAGAAGATCGCTCGAGATTCTTGCGAAGAGTTGGTTCGTGTCAGGCTTGAGAGAGATACGGCTATTGAAAAGGCCAAAAATGTCGACATGCTCATTCAGCGTGAATCAGAAGCGACCAAAGACAAGGTCAGAGAAGATATAATGAATGAGCTCGACCCACTTCTTGTTCTCTACAATTCCAATGTTCTCAAGCATAGGAATTTGACATTGCTTGGTGAAGAGTACCTTACCAGCTCCATCGTGCTTGGGAATTTCTTGTCGCGAAAGAGAAGAAACTTCATGACTTAGAGGACCTCGATGTTTCTGAACTCGAATGCGAAGTGCTATTGGGCGATGAACCCAAAATATTACATGACGTTCATATTTCTCTTCAGAAAGAGTCTGTGGTTGCTCCTCTACATGAAGTGGGTGAAGGATCCAGATCGATGCGCTCTTACATCGCGGCTAAATTGCCATCGGTGTCCCAAGTCATGTCTAGTTCTACAACGAGCTCCTCAACTATCCTCGGGTATGATCCAGACAAACCATGTCTATCTCCAATTCTTGAGTGCAGCTCTGAAGACGCTCTAGCTCAACCTGGAGTTCATACCGAAGAAGGTATTCCATCGACTTTTCCCATCTTTTACAAAGTTGGGTAGCTATCAATTGATATTTCTAATCTTTTTGCCTACATTTTCTCAGCTTTGGATCTGTTAGCCATTGCTACTCTCCCTTCACAAGAACCTCAGCTAGAGTTGGAACAGCCATGACAGAATTTGCTAAATTTACGACTTCGGCCGCCACTCAGAGTGCTCACGAGGATACCTTTGTTTTTGACAACCAATTCATGGAGGCGCTATTCAAGGAGGGAAGCGACCCGCAAATGAAATCCCTTTTGACGCAGAAGTCGTTCTCACAGGTTCATCCGATCCCCCTGGTGGGCTCAATATGAAAGAGCGGATTGAGCAAGAGGATCTTTCAAAAAGGAAAGTAAAGGGTAAGCCTGTTGATTCGGTTTCAGATGAACTAATTCCTTCCCCACTTCATATGATTCCTTCTGGTAGGACGATTCTTCCGGATGACATTCCCCATGCTTCTGGTGCTGAAGATGCCTCCCTCCTTCCTACTTCCAAAGATTATATCGCCTCGATTCATACAGTTGAGGAGACTCCTCCGAATAAAAGCCGAGGTGGCAAAGGGTCAAAGAGGGGGTCGAGCGATAGTTTCAAAGGGAACCACTCTGAAGAAGCAAAAGAAGGATAGAAAATCCAAAAAGTAATCTTCGGATATGTAAATAATTCAGATAATCATTTCTCTTTTGGTTGGTTGTATTTGTTTGGTCATGGCCCTTCACTTTTGTCTTGTATTTTGAGTAGACTTGTGTAATGTACAACCAGTTTCATGTGAATAAGAATTCTTTTGTTCTTACGTATGATTTATACATTTTCTTATTCAAATGTCCGAACTATAACATTTTTCATTTTATGCACTTGTGACTTGTTGCTTATTGAATTGAATATTGATTTGATTAATCCATCTCAAGGCCTCCCTACGGTCGTGGCCTCGAGTCGTTGTAAACACTAGATATGAGTCATAGTGTTGAGCTATCACTGTCATTCCTTGGACGATCACACTTCTACCCCGGTCTCGAGGTAATAAATGTACCGCATGGATGGTCGTGCCTCGTCCCAGTCGTGTTTATACTCCCACCTAATCTCTAAAAGACTTAAAGCTGATAAATGAATGGTTGATTCACATTCATCTTGTTTCTCTCTCATGCCCCCAAGTTTGGGGTATAGGTCGATAAATAGGAAGGTAATTTATGTTCACTTTAGCTTTATACTCTTCCCCATTGAATCATGAAATCAAGCTAATTGATAGAAAACTGAGCCCCGCGTACTCTGGTTTTTTTCCTCCAAGGGGAATACTTCAATGCTCCATCAGAATTCGGGCATGAGTTGGGTACTAGACGATCAGTCACATCCACTTTCGGCGCAAGTGTCGCCTTACTCTACACGAGGTCCTGAAGAATGGATATTCAAGTCACATTCATCTGTGGTTTATTCTCCTATTCGCACTTCGGTGATCAAAGTTTTTCGAAGGATGTCCGGGTCACATTCAATTATGTTGGGTGTGGATTGATATTGATCGCCCGATATTAATCGCCAACCCAAGGGAACGATATTTTCAGTTGCCCGTAAATTTGGGCGTCGCTCGAATTAGTTTTGTTTTAAGGCCTCCTTGCAGTTGTTGCCCTAAGTCATATGGAACACCAAGCCAGAGTTATTGTGAGCTGTCGTATTCAGCTTTTAGTAGTTTGTATTCCTCCTGTCGATTTCAGGTTGGAGTTTATGGGATAGAGAACAGTCGAAATCCGTTCCCTTATTCCTAAAGTTTACCCTTCAGTCCGCACTCTAGGGACTTAGAGTTATTTTGCGAGCGGTCGATTCACGCTCGGTTTTTGTTCATGCTTCAGTCCACACTCTAGGGACTTAGTCTTATCTCGTGGGCTGTCAGTCACCCGATTTATGTATATACTCCAGTCCACGCTCTAGGGACTTAGAGTTATCTCGTGGGCAGTCAGTCACACCCGTTTGATATTTATACTCCTAGTCTGCTCTCTGGGACTTAGAGCTATCTCGTGTGTGCTCAGTCATACCCGTTTTATGTTTATACTCCATTCCGCGCTCTGTGGACTTAAAACTATCTCATGGATGGTCAGTCACACCTAATTTATGTTTATACTCCAATCTGCGCTCTGGCAACTTAGAGTTATCTCATGGGCGGTCAATCATACCCGATTTATGTTTATACTCCAGTCGACGCTTTGGGGACTTAGAGTTATCTCTTGGGTGGTCAGTCACACCCGTTTGATGTTTATATTCCAGTCCACGCTCTGGGGACTTAGAGTTAACTTATGGGCGGTCAGTTACATCCGATTTATGTTTATACTCCAGTCCGCGCTTCGGGGACCAGAGTTGGTTGGTGGACGGTCGTATCACATCCATCTTTTTTTGGTGTTTATACTCCGGTCTGTGCTTAGGGGACCAAAGTTAGTCGATGAGTGGTCAGTCACACCCGATTTATGTTTATACTCCAGTCCATGCTTCAGGGACTAGAGTTGATCGACGAACGGTCGTATCACATCCATCTTTTTTGGTGTTTATACTCTGGTCCACGGTTCGGGGACTAGAGTTGGTCGGTGGTCAGTCACAACTGTTTGATGTTTATACTCCAGTCTGTGCCATGGGGACTAGAGTTGGTCGATGGACGGTCGTATCACAACCATCTTTATTGGTTTGTACTTCGGTTGTCATGTCGATGTAAGAGTTTTCAAATGAATGGTAGAACGACATTCACTCATGGAATGGAATTCTGCCCCCAGCATTCAAGATAAAACTTAACAGATGGACAGTCGATTCACGTCCATTTGATGATTGTAGCTCCTCCAATCAAGTCGAGGAAGGAGGTAAGTGACAGATGGTTGGATCACATCTACGCTGGGGTTGGATAATTAGGTCTTGTACAATTTGCTTTGAACTCTTCCTAGCAAATGGAGGTAGAGAGTTATTCGTTGGATAGTTAAGTTGCATCCGTTTTAGGCTGCAGCCATGTCCATGTGTTGAGAGCAGTGGTTGATGAGTAGGTAGTCAATCGCCGCTACTTCAAGTCAAATGTGAAGGTTGATGAGTGGACGATCAATCGTGTCCACTTTTTATTGGATTCTGACCTTGTCGGGTTTTCCCATTCCATGTCCCCCAAGTCAGGGGTATATGGTAGCTGATGAGCGGTCGAATCACGCTCGTCTTGATGGAACTCCACAGGTCCGATCACGGTTTGCGGAGATTGGCCAGCGGCCAACTCTAAGTACTTGGTCACCTGCATCATTTTGGAAGTAGTTTAGTTCAAGCTGGTCGTAGTTCACAACACAATTGAAATTGAAATAGGAATAATTCAAAAGAGATCGGAATAAATCTCATTAATAAGTGAAGCGATGTTGTATGCTCGCTATTCCACTCTGTCCAAGCCCTTCTCAACTGGGAATCGACCACGGATGGTTCAATTAATCATCAGAGTTCTTTATTGATAGGAGTGGGATATTTCCGTCATCGTCAACCCGGTATGTTTTTAAGTTACAGCTACTTATTATGTTCGCAAATAGCGTATGCTTGCCCGAGATATGAGCGAAGCAGGATGGACCAGTATTGATGGATTAGTGGTAAGTTACTTAGGGTCGGGCCCGAGAAAATCTGTTGGTTGCTTGGAGTCAATCATTGGTTTGCTTGGAGTCACTAAATTCAAAGACTAGTGGTGATCAGTGCTCGGAGTCACTTTGGCGTTTTTTTGGGGAAGACCTTGGTCTTACCCGAGTCTTGCTTTAGGCTGGAGCCGGGGTTCTAAAATCTTGCCTAGTTTTGTACTTGTCAAAACTCACCAACACCAAGCTTCAATGACTTTTATGTGTCATTTATCCATACTTCTCACTACAACAAAAAGACCCTACGATAGCGCCAAAAAAACGCTATTAAAGCCTATAATAGCGGTTTAATAAACGTTGTATAATGACATGTTATTAAAAACAGTGAACAATTTATAGCGCATAATAAGCGCTATAAAAAGTATTAATATAATAGCGCATAATAAGCGCTATAAAAAGTATTAATATAATAGTGCAAATAATCTACCATTTTAAACTTTTTATAGCGGTAAATTATGTGTTATTGATTATTATAATAACGCTATTTGTCCGCTATGAAATTCGTTATTAGCCCAAAAATACTTTTTGTTTTTTCTAAGATAGCACTAATAATTCGCTATAAAAAATATTAATAGCGGATTATGAGCATTGTATATGGACACGTTATTGTAGATGTTGACTTGTCACAACACCAATATGCCGCTATAAAGATTCAGCTACAATAGCGCTTATACTCTATTAAGATATGTTCTTTTATAGCGCTTTTTATAATACTTTTTATAATACCATAGTGCTTTTTCTGTTATGCATCTATAATACTGACAGATTTAATAGCGGTCATTCGGCGCTATTAAATATTTATAGGGGTTTTTAGGTGCTATTGGTTTAGTTTCACAATTCAAAAAATTTCTGCATCCTATTCATAAACTACAATATTAAATACCAGTATCAAAATGCACAATAATAACCATTTTAAATGGAAAATCATTTAAAAAACGCAAGAATCATAAAAGATAATACATAGAGATGTAACACATTACATTAAACAGATCAAATATTCATACACATAATATCTTATAGCTTAAACCACATAAATCAAAACGTAGTAGCAAATGTTTTAAGCACACCCCAAAAAATAGTAGCAAAGTTTAACAAAAAAACAAGTACATATTTGGTTGTTTGCATTAAAAAGAAGACCACCACTTTCGCATCCTTCTTCTTTTACACACCTGCAAATAAGATAAATATTTACATTAGGAACGAATAAGAATAAAACAGTGGCGAAATTTGATTTTTAGATAGCACAGTACAGTATGTGTGCATAAAGAGCAGATAAGTTGAAACTAATGTGCTACGGTTGTACAATGCCACAAGATTATTTAAACATGAATCAATTAATTTTGATAGCAATTCATTGTTGATTGGTAGTTTCTGAATGAAAAAACAGAAAACAATGGAATTAACAAGAACAAATTCTATAGTTAGTTACATTGAATTTTATATGGTATTAATAAGTGCAAGCAGTGGTGCCCTTAGCAACACTCTAAATATTTGACTAAAAGCCTTGAAATTTTTAGGTAAAAAAATCTGATACAATTTAAACCAAATAAATGCAGTAGAACCAAGTGTGAAATCAAATAAGAGATGGAAATCGTCAATTTTTTTAACACCTGATCTGCAATATACAGGAGAAGAGGAAGTTCGGGAAGGGGTATTTGAGATGGACCATGCAAGAACAAAAGTAACTTTATTATACATAAGAGTCTGTCCTGAATGATGCAAATGTGACAGATGAATGTAGATTTTTTGCATTAGGGTTCCGTTTGCAAACATAAGTTCACAATCACAATCTCAACCTACAGTTGCAAGTAGGAAGGAATACAGGTGTTAAGGGAGAAACCCGGCTTATTTAAGTCCATAAAAGAGCTTGTAGAAGTTATGAAACAAATGGTATATTAATTACACAACTAAAGAAGCAACAAGGAACATCCAAAAGAAGAAGAAAAAAGCAAACTTGCATTGGGGACATCATGAATCAATCAATTAAAATATGAATAATAAAGTCAAACAAGATGAAATCACCTTCAACTTGTTCTTTGTAAGCAACAAGAAGCTCAAGTGTGGCATTAAAGACACGTCCAAAAGCTTCACCTGGCAACAGCTCTGCAGGTAGAGCAAGGAGTGATGTTAACCCTAAGCAGCAAACCTTCTTGTCATGCTCCCTATAACGACAATAGTATAAGATAAATAAGAATAAAGCAGCCGTTCAATGAGTTGTAAAGTTTAACTATTACCTTTTGAAATTTGCATGCACACCACTTTTCTTAACTTGCTGTAGCATCTGAAACCACAAGTTAAAGAATTATGTTGCTACACCAAGTTTGTGAAGCATTCCAAGTGTCAACGAAGGATTGTAGTAGAGCGCATTAGCAATTTGAAAAAAATTTCAAGTTATGTACTCTCTTTTTTCCGCTTACTGTAATCGAACAATGTTGACCACCTCGCTCAATGAAAACCCATGCGAACAATTTCTAAAAATACTAGAGAACTAAACACACGACTTTCGTGTTGGACACTTTGGTTAAATGTGTATAGATCGGGATATTTTGATTTTTGAAGAGAGGGAAGAAGTTTGTTTCCAAAGAAATAGAGAGCAGGAAGTTGTGACGGTAAAAGGCAATATGCTTGTGTTGTTCATGTTTGTGCACATTTGTGTAAGTTTAAATTGGAATTATTATTTTTATTATCAACTTAGTTAACTTTTATAAGCTTATTTAGTTTTTATTAAACCTAATTAACGAAGTTAATTTTTATAATCTTAGTTAATTTTATTGTGATTATTATTATTATTTAAATTTTATTCTTACAGTTAGTTAATTTAATTAATCTTAGTTAATTTTATTATTATGATTATTTAACTAAGATTGTAAAATTTTATTTTAACTATTATGCTTATTGTTGTTATTGCTATTAGTATTATTATTATAAACTTAATTAATTTTTATAAACTTAGTTAATTTATTTTTATTATTATATAAACTTGTTATTTTTTATAAAACTTGGTCAATTTGGTTAATATTTTATTATTATTATAAACTTAGTTAATTATTATTATTATTTTGTATAAATTTAATTAATTTTTATAAAACTTATTAGTATTATTATTTTGTATAAATTTAATTAATTTTGTAATAATTATTAGTATTATTATTATTATTATGTTATATGAACTTGGTAAATCTTGTTCATTATTTATCATTCGACCCAAACAAATGCTAGTAAAAGAAATAAAATTTGATACCTAACGAACATCTAGCCTAATTAATTAATTATTATTATTATATAAATTTAGTTAATTTTTATAAAACTTAATTAACTTAGTTAATATTTTATAATTTATTATTATTCTTATTAGTATTATTAATATTATAAGCTAAGTTAGTTTCTATAAAACTTATAGTTAATTTATTATTATTATTTATGATTGTTGTTGTTGTTAGTATTATTATTATAAAATTAGTTAATTTTCATAAATATTAGTAATTATTATTGCATTATTATATAAATAAATTTAGTTATTTTTATAAACTTGGTTAATTATTATTATTTTATTATTATAAACTTATAAACTTAATTAATTCATCATCATTATTATTTATAGAACTTTGTTAAATTAGTTATAATACTATTATTCAAATTTAGTTAACTTAAACTTAGTTAATTTTATAAAACTAGTTTAATTTTACCAAAACTTAGTTAATGTTTGTTAACATGTTTAACATGATTAATTTATTATTGTTGTTGTTGTTATTATTGTTGTTGTTATTATTATAAACTTAGTTAATTTTATAAACTTAGTTAATTTTATAAACTTAGTTGATATATTATTGTTGTTGTTGTTGTTATTAAAACCCACTTTAATGCATGTGTGTATAAGATATGAAACAACTAATAGAGATGTTTCAACTGATCTTGTTTTGTTAACCACATAGATCAAGGAAGTTCTGCACTTTTAAGTCAACTGAGATTCTCACAAGCTACTCAAGATGAATATCATGTTTAAAGCCCAACAAAACATTTCAAAGTTAGTTGGAATCATTTGGTAAATCTAAAAAAACCATAATATAAATTACTCATTGAAGAAGTAAATTACCTATTAAGTTTCCAGTATCCTTTGATCGTCCCAACAAGTAAAATAGGATCAGCACATGTTTTCCATTGACTTTGCTATAAGAATGCATCACACCTGCGCCTTCAAAAAATAGGAGTGAGATCAAACTGTCCAACTGTCGAACTTAGTTTCAATTGGGGACCCTTAATCAGTACTAAGTGTGAAAGCTTTGGTCACTCAACCTCTCAATGTGACACTGCTTCTGAAAATAAAACTGAAGCAAGCCATGCAGTGAACCCACGTCTAAACCCCAAACCCCACTTAAACAGCAAATTCATAAAATAAGCAATCAACAATGCAAAATAAAGCCCATCAAAGAAACTGGGCTTTTGCCCAAATCAAATATTCAACATGAATTAAAAATGCAATGAACTCGATCCAAACTGACATAGTCTCAACTATAATCATCAACTAATAATAACATACATCTTCAAATCTGAACAATGATCATCCTTCATCTTCTTCAACCCCACCAAAAAGAAATCATACACGGATCAAATAAAAGGAGGATGAGGAAACTGGCCTTCAACATATAGTGTTTGACATTGCTGCTTCAATAGCTTTATTAAGGACAAAAGAAAAGAGTACATCAATGGTAGAAGCCATGGTCTATAGGAGGCATTGTCTGGATGGATAAGCTGGTAAGTACCTATATATCATAAATAAATTGATAAGACATGACAAAATAATATTAATGCAATTGTGAGCATATTTTTCTAGATCAAAATAATAATAATAATAATACTAAATTAGAAGTCAGATGCAATGAAATTAATGTTCAATACCAAGAATAACTTAATCATTTTCATAGAGACGGAAATGAATATTTATAGTGGATCTGCATCATGAAATTGTATAATATACCATTTACCATTGTTCGCTCAATAAGTAGGTTGTGGCCAATGTACCCTGAATGGACATAGCATAAATAGTATTACCCCAAAAGATGAAAAAAGGCGATAAAATTGCTAGAGTGATTACTGAATATGTTGCAACTACTCAAACAAAACCCAGGTCCTCATATAGATGATAGATGAACCTTCCAAAAATAATAGCTCTGGTAAAATGTTTCATAGGAGTATAAATAGTAAATACAATAAACCAAATATTAGAAGATAGAACAGCCTTATTTTAATAAAATGATTTTGTTATATGCAAGAGATGAGCAAAATCTTGTATCTAATAAAAAGTAGACAGAAAATGAGTCGAGTAAACATGTATATCTTATTTCCATTTGGCATAATGCCATAGGCTTAGCCTCATATGTAATGTGATGTAAGGTTACGATCTATAGAATAAAGAGAGAAACTATGGTAGTATATCAATTATCGATCCAAACAAATCAATTTACCCTGCATTTTAATTGGTGATTTAAATGTGATTTTGTCCAGTCAAGACAGAGAATATTGGCATTTAAAATTCAATGGAAGATGTTGATTTCATGAACTGCATCTCAACCTTAAATTTATATAATTCTAAATTCAATGGTAACTTTTTCACTTGGAGAAGTGGAAATAACTTCTTTATACGCAGTAAAATTGACAGGGTTTTCGCGAACAATCTTTGGGAGAACAAATTTCAAGAATCTAGGATTCATTTTGGTGATCATTCCCTAAGCAGACATACTTCTACTCTAGTTAAATTTAAAGACTTAAGCACAAAGGAAGCACATAATTGCAAGGCGACAAATAAAATAAAAAATTGTTATCAGGAAAAAAATGCAGACTGCTTTAGGAAGAAATGTGGATGAAGAAAAGATAGTTAAAAGCAAATCATTATGCACCTTGATATGAATGAAATTGGCATCTGATTCATTTGCGACAGCCTCAACAATTAATGTTTTACTGCACCCAAGAGGCTCAAAAAGTAAAAAAAATCAACTTGCCTGTTCACATCAAGTGCCTGAAAGTATTTTTTTCACGAAAATAATGAAAGCATCCAAGACTAAATAATAACTTCATGCCATAAAAACACAAATGAATTATAAAGCAGAAGTAGTTAAGACGTTAGTTATATCCTTTTTAAGCTCAAACAAGAGAACTCGAAAAATTATTTAGGTTCTCTTGCATGCAATGTTAAATTCCAAGATTATAATACTAATGAGACAATTGGTTAAATTTTTACAGTTTCAATTATGCATGCATGAGTCCACATAAGGTAAACTAAGAAATGAAAGACATACCAAAATTGTTTCAAGTCTAGGCACAAATAAAATTGAAAATATGAAGCATGGTTGTAAAATGTATAAATACATTGAATCAACTTGGAATCACTAAGAATCGCATATCAATAAATTGTCTAAAACATGTATATGAAACACATACAAAATACACAAGTAGGTACAACAATTCTTTTTATATCGAAGGACAATCAATTCTTTTTAGGTCGAAGAATAATATTAAAAAAGTAGGTTGCGAGCTTACCTCGTCTACAATGTCTGTTTATATGTACGCTTTTATAACTACTGATTATTGCATGATATATCTGCAATATATCACCTTGACTTACCCTAAGCTGATTTTGAACTTCTTGATTTTGAGCAGGTTGAGCATTGTTGTTTTGTTCGTTTTGTAGGTTGAGCATTGTTGTTTTGTTGTGATATATCTGTGTGTAAAGTTCAAATATTGGTAGTGACATATATCCTTTTTTTTCAAATATCCATGTGAGCACAATCCTTGGTGACTTAGGAGTAAAGTTCTGTTTTATGTATTTTTAGAAAAGAAAAGGAAAAAAAAGATGACCACAACTAAATTAAAATAGAAGAAGACATTTCTCAAATAAATTACCCCTTTGTTTATTCATACTTCACAGTCAACATTTATAACAACAATTATAATCAGTCACATGGGATGATACTCTACATTTGATTCCGGTTGATAATAAGAAAACTAACCATCCATAAATATTTTAATATCAATTTCACAAAATGAAGTAGTTAGGTGAAAAACTAAATAAAGCAAGATCTTACTATAATAAGCTCTTATCCAAAATATAACTTCAATATGACAAACACGAAACAACATCCAATGGATACACTATCACTATGAGAAAAGAACCACTACATTTACAAAGATTAACACCATACCATGAATAAATCATCTAACCATAGAACAAGACAAAACTAAAGGGAAAAGGTTGATGTTCAGCGAAATATATTGTTCTTAGAAACACTTAGCATGATCAAACAAACTAAGCATCCATTGAAGAAAAATCTATGTTATAACGTCTACAGTGAAAAGACTGACTTTATTGAGTCATAACTTAACTTTAATTTGACATAAGTCGACAAAAGCATATATCAAAATTCCATGATTTGATATTGACAATGGTTCTTGATTATGGCTTTTTATTAAAGATCTTTATAATATGGCACAAACAAAAAGCCATGACAGTAAAACTAATTTATCAAAATATAAGACATGAAGATAATGAAGTAGCAGCCTCTATATATAATGAATCCACTGAAGATTAATATTTAACCATTAGTCCAGGAAAAATTTGTATCCCAAACCAGCAAGATCAGTCAAATTTGCAAAACAAATATAAAAAACATAAATGTGCATAAACATCATCTAGAACTTCATTATAACTAGAAATAGCAATTTATTAGCTTACTGCAACATTTTATTTTATTTTTCAATTTAGCCTTAAGTCTAAAATTAAAAATTAATAACCAATCACGAAACTAGTTTAAATGGTGTCACTTATATAGAGAAAGCAACATGTATTTTTATGAAGCACATTATGGTAAAGAAGGGGTGACATGAGGAATAAACAGAGGGAATATTTACAGTATACATTTCCAAAGTAGTGGATAAAGTCTGATGTACACCCAGTGTACATTTCTACAGTAGTTTACATTTATGTATGTTTCTTTCCCTTTTTCTTCTTTTTTTCCTTTGAATTGATGTTATAATGGTTAATTAGTGGATGTTATAATTTGGTGCAGAAGTTACATACCTCATATTTGACAAATGGTACCAAATGATTTTATTTTTATACCAAATCATGATTACATACCTCAACTAACACAACCTCAAAGCTAAGACGAATATCTAAATCATACTTTTGCCTAATTGGGTTGCAAATTACATGCCTCAGATTAAATTTTGTAACATACTCATTCGGTTAAGAAAATTCTGGTTTTATTTACTACTAGCTTATGTACAAGAAACTATATAATCACAACCTGAACCATCAATAAATAATTCAAGAATTTTTGAAAATTGTAGATGTTACAAAAAATGTAGGGTTTGAAAAAAATCATGTCGTTTCCCAGCGTATTTCTTGATGCATGCTGGTTCGGTTAAGGGCTTGTGAAATTGCAGGAGATTTAGACATCCGGATCTAGTAGTCAATCGGGCCTGTGTTCGACAACGGTGAGATTCCAATTAGGGGAAAAGAATCCTTCTCCATGTTTGGAACCCAAGGCAAGGGAGGGGAGAGGAGAGGCAGATAAGGTTCGATAAGGGTTGAAGACAAGATAAAGGAAGAGGAGATGGCGGTGAAAAATAAGGCGGTATTAATTTGTCGAATGAACTTGAAGTGGAAGAGGGAAATAATTTGGAAAAGAAGCGGCCATCGAATTAATTAGGGATACCGCTTTATGAAAAGTGTTACATAATGTATATATATTCTAAAGTAAAACAAATTAAAAGGAACAATAACGCTATAGCATAAAGCGCTATCTATTTGCGTTATAGTAATCAACTTTTCTTGTAGTGTCTCCATAGTAACATATGATACTAGCTTCGAAGAATTTGAATACCAACCATTGCTAGATTGTGAGTAGAAGCAGAAGAGAATGGTTAAGCATTTGTTGATGGATACGCTAATAGAAAAACGATTGGTTTAGTGATCTTGGAACAATCAATTGAGAAGCTAATATGGAACGATCGGTTGGGTTGGCCCCTAGAACGATCAGTTAAGTTAGCCATTGGAACGATCGATTAAGTTGGCCACTGGGACGATTGGTGAAGATAGCAATTGAACAAGTAGGTGAAGGGGTTGAATGGAACGATCGTACAAAAAACGATAGTAAGAAACGATCGGTGTGGAGAACGATCATACAAGAGAAGCGATCGGTCAAACTTGTTGGTGGAACGATTAACGAAAACCATCATATAGAGCGACCGTATAGGGTGATGTAACGTTGGGATTTGTAGGTAATGATCGTTCATTGAGCATGTTTGGGGCATGGCTGATGGGTGATTGTACACATATCCTTCAAAACTTGAAAATGTATGCACATTTATGAAACATATGACTAATTAGTCACTGATCTCCTAATCCGCTTCTTCTACAAAGGAAGTAGACGTGGCTTTTATGGCTATAGGAAATAATTTCCATCTAGATCTCTTTAAATCTGAGTAGAATAGGAAACTTGTCAATCAAAATCTAGATCTATCTCGCGAACATAAAAATTCACCAGTGAAAGATGAGATCCAATCGAGTTGAGAATTCATTTCTCAGTGATAGCACCAAAATGTTGACGTCAAAAATGGACATCAACACCCGATAGAATCTCGTAGAGATTAAACAATGAATGAAATTTGAAACATAACAGAAAAAATTAATGAACATACAGATTTTATAGTTGTTTGGCTATCTTGGCCTATGTCAATTTCATATTTTTATTGATCTTGCACTTGATTATGATAACAAAAATGTTTGGATCAGCTAGGATCCATTAATACAAGATTCAAGAAAGAAAATGGCAAAGCCTCCGTAGCAGAAAGAATGATCACTTTTCTGAAGCTATGCTTACCGTATTCATAGGAGAAGGCGTGCATGGACGGGTTGAAATTTTGCAAGAAGGCTCTCTATGTCCAGAGGGCCCATAATATCGATTGGCTATGATAACTTGATAACTAGGAACGATCGGCCTATTGTTAGCCGATCATTTTTATTGACTCCAATCACTATGCAATCGTTCATGGGGGGATCCCTCTTGTCTCTTGACACTGCTTCTAAAATATGGGATCATTCTGAGTTGTAAATTAAGAGATATGGGTCAATCTTGGTTGAAGTTGGATGGTACATTGAACTATGTCGATCGATCGGATAGATCAACAAAAACAATTGGTAAAAACGATCGGTCATAATCTAACTTTGACATTTCAATGTGCGATCTTTTTTGTAGGACCTTCTCCTCATTCCATCAATGCCCTAAAAGTTTCACATGATTTGGCTTCATGGATTTCGAGATATTAAACGTTCTCCGATGACTTGAACTATTTCCTGGATCATTCTGTGGTCGATCCAAACAAATCCTTGTTTCATCCGTGGCTTGAGCATGTGAACTTTAATCAACTCCAAACTTGAGATATAATTTCACAGGGTCGTGCTAGTTATTTCTCGTTAACTATACCTCGATTGGGTCCCGGTTCAAATCTGCCCGACTATCGTCTACAGTACTGTACGTAACTGGCTTTTCAGGCTGTTGACCATCCGTTCATGGTCAAATTGATGATATCACGACTTTGCCAAAAGGTGGGATAACAATCGAGTTAATTAATATAAATCTACCCGCTTTGGATAGGCATATTCCTTTCCAATTAGTTAAATTTTTTTCCTAACCTTGTCAATAATGCTGAGACATTCTCAAAATATTAAATCATAAAATTAAATTAAACTAAAATTAAATCAGTAAATTAAATCAACGATAAAATAACAAACAAAGAAATATTTATATATATTAAAGAAATTAAAATATTTTTCAATTCATTTTATTAATAAGTACTAAATTTGATTTAGTATAAATAAATTTTGTCATATAAATACAAAATAAGATCGTGTGAAAATTAATAAAAGGAAATTCTTTATTTTAACCCAATGTCAATGTACTTGATCCAACAACATCCATAAATTTACACAAATCTACTATTTTTTTCTTTGCACTCCTAACTCTTATTCATGCTACACTGATAGCTCTCTCCAAGGCCTAAGATGAACCTAGGTCGAGCATGCGAAGAGCAGCCTATGATATGCAGGTTGCATATTCAGGGATGAATAATGAAATTGTTGAGTTATTTTCCATGAGATCATGCTTAGGGCTCTTTCCATTGTCGGTTCAAGAAATTTTATATGGGAACTTTATTATTGAGGTTCCAACCTTGTATGCGATAGATTCATGAAAAAGAGGTAATTACCATAATTTTTCACTGGCGAAGAGCTTTAATAATAGAGGCCACCCTGAATTTTGACTAATCTTGCACAAAATAGTGTTTCTCCTCTGATAAAATTCAAAAGGTTACCATGGTTGTTGTAGCATCATTCTTAAAGAAATAACCTAATGTGTGTTCTTTCCAATTAGAAATTGAAACATTTTACAGATCCATTCAATAATGAAATATTTTAAAGATGCATTTATCACATGTCATTATTGATTATCATATAAAGTAGAAAGAATTTTTAGTGGTGTGGATCCAGTAGGAAATTTCGTGTTAACTATGTCTCAAGCACAATCAAATATCTTGCATAATTATTCATATGATATTTGGGTAGACCAATGGACTTCACTTTTCCTTCATAAATCTTTTAAGTAGGATAAAACAAGAGTTTTCAAAATGGGTATCCATTTTCAAAAATTATGTGGCGAAAGGACAACCGTTATTAGTAATTCACGGTGAGGGCCTATGTTTGAAACTCTAGATTGAAAACATCAAATCCTCGTTTTCTATCCAAAAACACAACAAATCCATGTTTGAAAATTCAAATCCATGTTTGAAAATTAAAGAATACAAAACAACATAGAGTCACCACACAAATCTGGAAGCTTTCGATAACTTTTACGCTCTTTTGAGAAAATCGAAAGTGCACACATTCTAAATCATCAGAAAATGCAAAACTTAAAAAATATAAATAGACACCACCTTATCAATGCAAAAAAAATGTAAAGTACATATATTAACAAAGAGTAGAACATATGCATTTTTAAAATAAAAGTGTAGAATATAAGTATTTTTAAAAAACCATGTATATACAACAATAGTAAAAATACAAACTAAACGAAATTAGGAAAATCATTAAATGCCACGAGCCTCTTATATCATCCCTCATGTTTGCAGACGATTTGATAATCTTCACTAAGCCTTCAATCCAATCAATAACAAATACACTCAAAGTTATGTCTGCCTTCCATCAGTTCTCTGGTCTAGCTGTTAATATTGACAAGTCCAGTCTTTTTATTGCTGGTGTTTCATGTGATGTAATCAATGAATTATCAGGACTTACTGGACTTCCACATCGAAATGAATCTCAACGTACCTTGGTATCCCCCTTGTTAGCTCTAAAATTACCACCTCTGACTGCATGTGCTTGTATGATAAAATAACCAAGGCAATGCAAGGGTGGTCGAATAGAAACCTTTCTCAAGCAGGCAGACTTATTTTAATAAAATCTGTCCTATTCTCTTTTACTTCATATTGGTGTAGGACTTTCATATTCCCCAAGAAGCTCATTCAAATGTTAAGAAGGGCCTTCTGTAACTTCTTATGGACTGGAACAGTGCACTCCAGAAGACTGAAACCGATTAGCTTCCATAAAGTTGAGCAAACGGAAAAAAAGTGAAGGTTGGGTCTCCTAAACTTGAGTGCCTGGAACAAAGCAGCTTTTAGCACTCATTTCAACAATGTAATTACAAAAAGAAGTAACATTTGGGTGCAATGGACTCTTAAGCACAACTTAAAAAGCAAACACTTCTGGATCATGGATGTTCCAAACAGTTGCAGTTGGACTTGGCAGTGTATACTTAAATTAAGACATGAGGTACTTCCACAAATACGTGTAATTGCATCACATGTTGGTGATGTTAGCTTTTGGAATGAACCGTGGTCAAGGCAGGGAGTAATTCTAGGAAAAGTCTTAACTACTAATCAACAGCTCCAAACTGGAATTAGGAAGGATGCAAAAGCCAATAATTTTATTCACAATGGAACTATATCTCTGTCATATTGCTCAAATCAAGATATCAGGAAACTTTGGTCTGAAATTATGTCACAACACTACCCTTTAGAGCAACATGATAAGGTAGTGTGGTCGCATGCTTTCAAGCAACACTTTGTATCTTTGGTCTATAAATGCTTAAAAAGTCATGAGGAAAACCAATTTTCTTGGAATAGAAGAGTGTGGAATCAGAATCGTAGAGAAGCTGAAAATTTTCTGCTGTGGAAAGTATTGAGAAATGCCCTAAATACAAAAGGAAAATTATACATGAAAGGTATGCAAGTTGATCCTTAGTGTATTTTTTGCAATGAAGATATGGAGTCCAATATACACTTATTCTTCAACTGCAAATTTGTGTTCAGTCTTTGGGAGAAGTTAATGATAAAACTTGGACGAACTGATGCAATGAGAACGAGCACTATTGAATGGTGCACATTTATCGAGCAACGAGATGGAAGGATGATATGGGTATGTTGATGCTTGTTATTCTCAAAAAATTTCTATCTGTTATGCGGAGGCAGCGAAATGACAGGGTGTTCAACGACAAAACTAAAAATGAAAAGGAATTAATGTTTGAGATCTTGCATGAAATTTCAAGTGGAATTACTAGTGGTGCGTATGCTTATGTGACCACTATTGTGAGCTACTGGTAGTAGTGGCTCATGTGTAATTACCTTTGTCCTTCTTTTTTTTGATTCCTCTCTTTTTTTTCTCTTTCCTATATCCCGCTATATGTCGTAGTTTGTTACAATGTATATTCTCCTTATTGTTCCTTGCAGTAAACTGGTAGGGGTCCAATTAACCCCGCTTAGCATTGCTAAAAAAAATCATTAAAGTTCATTGGAACAAAAAAAAAGAATATTCAAAAAATTGAGCATTTTTTTTACAAGAAATAAAACCTTTATAAATTTTCAAACATATAAAATAACATGCAAAAGAGCAAATTATCAGCCGTTTATTGGAATATGCTATAAATTTACATCATTCACGTACAAAAAACATAACAATGTCGAAAACATATTGGTTTGAAAATGTAGATACTACGTTGCACTTCGTTAAAAAATACAAAATAATGTGAAAAACAAATCAATTCAGAAAATACAATCAAAATGCAGCATGTATATATTTGTCGTAACTAAAAATATTTAAAAAGACAAAACTAAAATTAAGGTAAGAAAGTGCATATCACGTGTGTTTACCAATGTTAAAAAAACCACATAATGAAACTTTCTAGATTTGTGCAATTCTTAATTTTATGTAAAGTTTTATATTTTTTTCATTAAAAGCCGTAGATTTTTTATGGTTTTATCTTGTATATCAAAATCAATTCTTAATTTTTTTAATTGTTTCGGATAGTAGGGCTTTTGGGATCCACCACTAAATTACATAACAATAGAGACACAATTGAATATTTGTAATTGTCTGGTTTGGAGCGTAATAATTGTCACTTTCAATTTGAAACAAAATAGTGTCGGGGGTAGAAGCTTAGAAAAAATGTTAAATTGCTTTGTCCTATTATTAACATAACATTATTTGAATGTACAATGATGATAAAATGAATTGTTGAGATGTAAGTAATATATGGACGGAGAAAAGGGGAAAGATGATTTAAGCTCACAAAGCAAGGAGTTCAGTTATTACAGGGAAATTTCCGGGGAGCCCACAGCAGAAGCACTACTAACGGTTACTAGCTGAGCTGACGTGTCCTCCGTCCCACCATATCACAATGTAATTATGGTGCCCACTGTCAGTGGCAAATGTGTTTTTGTGTTGAACACTGGGTGCACATAAATCCACCAAATAACTTCATTGTTCTTTTTCCAACGTGCGCGTGATTAGCGAGGTGATATAAGCGGATTTTAATACCTCCTTTTATTTGTTTCTTTTTCTAATTTTTACATCTTCTCCTATTAATTCCCGATTTTATTCGAAAGTTACTTAGCTGTCGCCGCCTTGATTTCTAAACCCTAGCTCTCCGATCTGTACTGAATTCAAGGTAATTTCCTATTTCTTCAGCTCTCCCGATTGATTATGCTTTCAACTTAAAATTTTGTATATCTATCGGCAAGAATTTGTGATATTTCTTATGTTTTTGGATTATAAACGATTGCAAGCTTTCAAATTATTATTATTATTTTATTATTATCTAGCTTATAATTGATTGATTATCCTAAGGTGAATGAGTTATTTATATTTGCCAAAGATATTTGTGCCGCATGAATTCTCTAAGTATTGAATTTGTAGTAGGATTTTAAGTCCTTTTAAGTTATGACTGATAAACTAATGCGATATTCGATTAGAATATCCATTAACTTTTGGTAAATCAAACACCATAACCAATTTTTATCATTTAACCGTTGATTATGAAAGTTTGAAAAAGAAGTAAATAGGATGATAATAGATAGTTTTAAGTAGTTAATATGCATTTAACACATATATTATGAACTATTAACTTAATAAAATAATAAATATTTTTTTTTCGTCCTACTAAAACATACATAATATATTTTCGGGCGTGGATTCCTTCATATCCGTTTTTTCGTATATATGATATTTACCCGCTTTTCGGATGCGGATGCGGACGGATATGGATTTTTCAGGCTTCGATTAACATGCTTAATTAATTTTGGAGTCAGATTCCTATATGTCCTATCACAGGGCTTAGCTGGGTCATTTTGTGACTGGGTACAAAGCATGATCTTGCTAATTTTTTATTTTTAGATTATGTTCTTTGATCTGATTCGTGTGTTCAGAAAGTATGTGAGTTATTATGGGCTACAGAGTTTAGTACGGTGTTGAGTGTAAATTGTGAGATAGAAGATGAGCACCCTATAGTATATTCTGGATTAAACTGCATGAGATCAAATTGATAGCTTCACCCAGGAATTGAGACTTGTGAAGTTGCTTTGTTGGTGATTAAAGCATCAATTCTTAGCTTGCTTCCAATTCGTGAACTAGTTAGTCATGAGTGCTACTTATTTAGATCTAATTCATGTACGTAGACAGATACAATTCTTTTTGACAACTCTTTTTGATATATTCTCGTTTTAAAATATAGAATGGGATACTTATTTATAAACATTTTTCTTTTCATCATCATGCTAATAACAACTAAGCTTATAAAATTGGATAGTGTCATATTCGTATCCACATCCAAAATCATTTTTAAATGCTGGATATCCGCATCCGCAGATACGAACGGATATTGAATAATTATCATATCCACTAATGATCGATAAATCGAGAAATATAAACCCAAATTTTTTGTTTTGCGTAAAAAAATTTCAATCCCATAGATTCATGGTTTCAAATCTTGGATTTCGGTCATTTTTCGTCTCAGAGATTGTAGAGATATGATATCGTATCGGGTGAGATCTCGGACGAGATAAGTGTGTATCGGGTGTTCATCTCGGAATTATGTATCAGACCCTAAAGTACATATCGAAACGATCTCAAACTATTTGATATTTTCAATCTCGGACTATTTGATATTTTTAATATTGGTTTACATTCAAACAAGCAAGCAAACTCTTTTAAACAAAAATATGTAAAACTGAAATGTTGAATTCATTATCTAATTTCTTTTAATATAGAATATATGTTAGTAAACTATTTTAACCAGACTAACATCACTAATATCATTACAAAAATGTTTATTTCAGCAAATATATTGGCTAACAAACTATGCTGAACAAGAATGAAAAATAACCTAACAACAGGACCTTTCAACGTCTTTTAAAAAAGAATGATTCGAATTAGTAAGAGATGTTGGCATTTTAAGTTGATTGTAAAAAAAAAACAAATTCATATTAAGAAATATAAAATGAAGTAGAACATACCAAGGCCCAACATAAAAAAATTGGATTAATTACAAAATTTTGAATTTTGCTATGAACTTGTAAGTTAACAGTGGTAAATTTATTTCAAACGAATGATATAACAGAAAATGAATTAAAAAATATATAAAATATAGAAATTTGAATGGAAAAGGAACTAGAGAAGGAAATAGTACAAAATAATTAGGATTTAACACGATAGCTTACTGGATTTGAGGATAAAAAACCGCATTTTAGGAAGAAAAAAATCGACGTTTCAAATAAGATAGAAAAACCTTAGACATGTATTTGTGACTTGAGAGTAAAAAAAAAATTGTTGGAAATGAAATTGATAGTTCAACTTGTTTGTTGAAATAAAACATGAATTTTGGACCGTAGCCAACAGGGCTTATATTCAAAGCCTAGCCCGTTAAAAAACTAAAATTCAAAAACTTACAATTTCGGCGGAGATCTCGTAAATCGATCTCGTCTGAGATATCGGCCGAGATTTGAATATCTCGCTCGAGATTCAGTTGCAGCGAGATGTATTCAATTTTTCATGTTTGAATCGCTTGACCTTGAAAACGAGATCTCGGCCAAGATTGCCGAGATTTAAACCTTGCATGTATTATAAAAGTGTTAAAAATAAACAAATAGAATGATAATAAATAGTTTTTAGTAATTAATATGCATTAAATTCATATAATACAAATTATTAACTTAATAAAAAAACAAACACTTGCCATTGAACTAAAATACACAAAATATAACTACAATCTTAACAAAAACCGAATGGATATTTTTCGGATGCAAAATACCATTATCTACATCCGTATCTGTTTTTTCGAATATCAGATATTTATTCGCTTTTCGGATACGGCTGGACGGATTCCTGATATTTCATATATCAATTGACAACCCTAATAAAACAGTACTGTGTACATGTTTTTACAACACGGTCTTTACCTTTTTACGAAATTATTATATAAAGTTGGGTTTGAAATAAAGAGTTTCCTAGCCTATAAATGTTAAAAGGAAGAACAATTAATGGTCAGTCTTCTTTCATTTGTTTGTTTTCTTCTTTTTTTTTGTTTATTTTTTTGAACCATCATGATTTCAGAGATGTAATTAATTTAGTCGCCCCAGTTTTTTTGTATATTATGCTGAAGGTGTTCAAACTATTTTTTTGTTAAGTGGTTGTTAGTTTCAGCAGTAACGTGTTTATGCTGAAGGTATGCAAACTATTTTTTGTTAAGATCAATGGTCGATCACCACTATTGTTTACCTATGCTAACACATAATGTCGAAAATGGCCGCCTTATATACCCAGGACTTTAATTGTTACGAAAGAGTGAAGTTTACAAGCTTCAGGCATTCGCTTATGGATGAGCTGCCAGTAATTTTTTTTGTCAGTTTTAATGCAAAGTAGATGAAGAAAATTAAAAAAAAAAACTAATCTACAAAAAACCTATGAAACTTCCAAGAGTCCTCTTTTCTGTCTGGAAATTGCATATCCTCATTCTTTTGCAATCTGTTCAGATTCATTCAGTCCCCTATATAGGTCATTCAGTGTACATTATGTAGTGGACTTTGGATGCTATATAATGTGGACTCTATCATAGTTACGAAAGGTGCGCCAAGGCTCGTGCATGGCGCACGGCGCGACGTTTGCGCCTTTCTTCCTTATGACGCAGCGCGCGTGAAAAGGCACGGTGAATGGTTCAAATGCCGCACTGCGCAAAATGGCCTGTCTTTTCATTATATTATTATTATTTATTTCTTTTTTGTTTGTTTTTTATTTTTTATAATCTAAACTGTATAAAAATTATTATTTATCATATTATGGAGCATTAAAAAGAATGTACAATACAATATCTGTGACACATTAATTCAATATCCTTGAAAGATATTGATGATTGTAATGAATGATAACGAGAAATATGGATGATGCACCTGATGCTGAAGATGAGTTTGTAGTTGATGATGATAATGATACTTGACTTAGGCTATTGCTACTAGAGCAGCATGAGTGGAGGAAGCTAGATATCCGAGTAGAAGAACATCTACATCGAGAGGTTTTTCAGCATCCACTTCAGCTCCTTTACACATCTTCATGAAGAAGAAATAAATTTAAATGAGATGGATGAGGAAGATGCTGAAACTTATGAATCTGATGATGTGGACATTGATTTGGAAAATATAATTATTGAATCATATTCAGATTTCTAGTTTATCAATAAGATGTATAATTATATTGGATTTTGGTTTTAAACTTGCCATTATGCTTGAAATTGTATTTTTATAATATTATATTTGATGATTTTTTTTTTGCAAAATGCCTAAAAAGATCTTTGTTGCGTATGTTTAGCAAAAATATTGAAAATTTTAAATTTATTATTATTATTCTTATATATATATATTAAATTTATAAAATAAAAAATTTAAACATGCGTGGTAAGTTAGAAAGGCGCGCGTCATTTGCCGCGCCGTGCGTCAAAACTCCAAAAGAGGCTTTGTGTCTTTTTGCGCCCGGTGCCATTAATAACCATGGACTTTATAAACCTGTAGGCTGATCGTGACTATTTAATTTAGAATAACCTCGCTGTATGTGACTATTTAATTCAGAATAACCTTCAAAACAATTTTTCTAAATGATTTGAATCTTCAAATCACAAATCACTTCTGGAAAGAACTTAAAAATTGCTTATATAAAATTTGTTTTATAGGGTACTTTCTTTTTATTTGGTTGTGACCTATTCTGCCCATTAATGTATCGTTTTTCCCGCAGATGCATATTTAAACTTTCTATAAGAACTGTTTATGTTTACATTATTTTCTTTTCATAATAGCGGTTTCTTTTCAAGAGAAATTTTGACTTACATCCTTGTGATTATAAAAAATTAGTATTAGGTCTCTTCCATTCATCCCTACTTTTGAAAAAAAAGGGAAATTCACGGGGTATTTGGGTCATTTTGCTAATCTTAACTTACACTTTTAGGATATACATCCATAACTCATCAGGGTGACCGCTTTTAAATTTGGAAATGAGAGAAGTAAAAAAAAATTTCAAAAAAGATGGATGTGGAAAATAGTCCCTAAAAAGGAAGAATTTAAAACAAATAAATTTAAAAAAGAGGGATGAGTCTCTAATTTCACTTCTCTTCTTTAAAAGTGTAATTTCATATTTCCTTTTTCCTTCTTTTTTTTCATCTAAGAAATGTTTATTTATTTATACATGATCATTTTTGTAAAAAGAAACACATATCTTTTGTGGTTATTCTTTTTTTTAAGCCCTAGGTAGTCATTGAAAATTCGTTCGTTTAAAATTATAGCTTTCCATTGAAAAACCTAGGAAGTCATTGAAATTTGCACAATATAGTGTTAAAATAATACATTAGATTGGTGAAATCACCACTTATTATGCCAACCCATGGTTTGGAATACTATTTAATGGAAAAAACAAACACATCCTAAATGAGCATCTATATAATTTAATATCATGTCCCACCTTGAATTCATTAAGGTGCTATTTGGTCCTTTTGCTGTGTCACAACAACATAGATAGATTCAATTGTTACATAGGACAATATTACCTTACACACCGGCACATTGCTAAATGCATGTTACACTATTGAGTTACATTGTACTTAAATCATTTAATGATACTTGATCGTTAACCGTTGTCATTATCATTGGAATCGATATTTCATCTATTTTGTTGCTTATTCTTTAACAGGGTTTAACTGTTCTGGTTGCTCTATGACTTAGCCATCTGTCCATTATCAGTCGGCACACCTTGAATCCCAAACTTCCACTTATATCTTAGCTGTACTTTTTTACATATAAAATGGATCGTCGTGATACATCTGGTTTCGTTAGCGGCGGTTGCAAGATCTCAGTAGATTTTTCCAACCCTGACTTGTAATAGCCAACGTTCTTATTTGCAGACTAACTTGTATTCTAGACTCTAACTTGTTATTATCAATCTACCAACCCTCCTCCATCTTAAATTTTCACACCTGATCAAAATAATACCATTCATATTTGTTCTTCAAGCTATGGAAAATGGCTTCGGATTTAAGTTTTCAAACAACTTCATCACTGATGCTTCTAATACTAGGAAAAATGCTCCATTAGGATTTGAATATGAAGAACCAAATATTTCCTTAGGCCTGAATTCCAATAGAACATCCAATTTCTTTAGTTCTAGCTCAATCGGATCAAAGAGAAAGCTGGATCATATGCATGGAAATGACTTGTTATCTCTAGGGGTAGGGCTCCAGTTAAGTTCAGCAAAGGAAATTATGAACAAAGGAAGTTGCGTAGACTTGGGGTTGGATTTTCAGCTTCATCTTGGCAATAACGATAATTCATTCAGTTCAAAAATACTAATAACAAACCCAGTTCCCGACCTCAATTTAAGTCTCTCAATCTGTCCATCCGAGTCTATTATAACCAACAATATCACTAGCCCTCCTGTTACATCACCAATCACTAGTCATACCGAACCTTCAATAACAGAAACATCTGTTGAAAAATCAACCATCACTGGAACAACTACTACTGACCCTCCACGCAACCCCAGCACCAAAACCTGTGTATTTCAAGGATGCACAAAAGGAGCAAGAGGGGCATCGCGCCTCTGCATAGCGCACGGAGGCGGCAGACGATGCCAGAAACAAGGCTGCAACAAAGGAGCGGAAGGTCGAACCGTCTTTTGCAAAGCTCACGGCGGTGGTCGTCGCTGTCAGTTTCTCGGGTGCACCAAAAGCGCGGAAGGTCGCACAGATCACTGCATCGCTCATGGCGGGGGCCGGCGCTGCTCCCACCCAGACTGCGCGCGCGCGTCCCGTGGAAAGTCCGGACTGTGCATCAAGCATGGTGGGGGCAAACGGTGCCGGATGGAGAACTGCACTAGAAGCGCGGAAGGGTATTCCGGTCTTTGCATCTCCCACGGCGGAGGGCGCCGCTGCCAGTTTCCAGAATGTCAAAAGGGTGCACAAGGAAGCACGATGTACTGTAAAGCGCATGGAGGAGGCAAAAGATGCATTGCATTGGGATGCACAAAAGGAGCGGAGGGTAGCACACCCTTCTGCAAAGGGCATGGGGGCGGTAAGAGATGTGCCTATGAAGGGGAAGGGGAGAAGTGCCCTAAAAGCGTGCATGGAGGGACGATGTTCTGTGTTGCGCATGGAGGTGGGAAGAGGTGCGCTGTAAAGGAGTGCACGAAGAGTGCTAGAGGGCGCACAGATTACTGTGTGAGGCACGGAGGTGGGAAGAGGTGTAAGTTTGAAGGATGTGGGAAGAGCGCGCAGGGTAGGACTGATTTTTGTAAGGCACATGGCGGGGGTAAGAAGTGCTTGTGGGGCAGTGAAGGTGGTGCTTGTGATAGGCTTGCTAGAGGTAGTACAGGCATGTGTGGTGTGCATAGCAGTTTGGTTCAGGATGTTCGTGTGCATGGTGGCAATGTTATTACTGTTGACAAGATGAAAGTTGCCGATTCTATGTCCATTCCGGAAGGAAGAGTGCATGGTGGAAGTTTCTTGACTTTTTTATCCAACAATCCAAATGCTGGAAGTTCTATGTATGGTGGAACGAATTGATGTAGAAACATATCTATTGTGTTTGTAGAATTGAATTTATGTCAGTATAGTCTGGTTTGTCGCTGTATATTCGTACTAAGTGGAAACCCAGCTGTGAAATTAATGGAATAATGGGGATAAGTGTTGGGTATATTTAGAGTTATGTTGATGCAGGAATATAGTGTAGCAATTTGTTCATATTTTGAATAAACTTTTCTACAGTATGAACATTGTTTTTTTCTTTTAATCTTAGTTGAAGATGTTTGTTGTAAATGTTTGCATTTGGATTGTTGTGATCGGTATCGCTTTCTGTGTGTTGACATTTTAGTTGCATCAGTGTCTTGTCTTAGTTGTATCTTTGTGATATTGTTGATTTTTTTTAACTACTAGCATCTAAAAGCAAAGCCTTTCTTTTAGGTTTCTGAGTTACTGATTAAAGTGGTATCTACAATTTAGCCCGAGTTAGTTTGATGGATACACCCAATCTAACAAAATAAACCAAGACAAGAAAACCTGAGTCATGTTTACCAAAAACTCAACTAACCACATCCTATCTATTTAGTTATACTATTTTCCCACGTCAATTCCATACTAGCTACCTACCTACTTATTTTACTCGTATTAACAAACTCATAAGCAACAACTAATCAAAATCAACACACTAATGTAGAATATCATCACTTGTTTCTCTCCTAATTCTTCACTACTACATCAAATAAACATGAACAACAACCACTATCCATCTCTTTCTCCTTCCCCTTCTCCTTCTCCATCTCCATACTTCATCACCCATCACAAAAAATCACCAATAGCTTTGATTACAATTATCCCTATCGCTTCATTATCTCTTTTCGCACTTCTCCTTATCCTCTTCTTATCAATCCTATACAACAAAAGGAGGCATCGTCATGCACTAATCGACCCATATGAAAACACATTAAACATAATATCTATTCATCATGCATATTCTCATCCTTTAGCCGACATAGATGCTATCACCGATGGCTTCCATTCATCTAACATCATTGGTAAAGGTCCAACAAGTACTGTATACAAAGCAACTTGTATCACCGGGGAACTTGTAGCGGTCAAAAGGATTCATTCTTACATTATTTTGAGCAATATTGGAGTGCTAGATTTCTCTTCTAAGCTCAAGTCTTTGTCGTTCATAAATCATCCTAATGTAGCTTCTATAGTTGGGTATTCTGAAGCGCCAGGAGAAAGGATTATAGTTTGCGAATACGTGGGAAGGAGTTTGGAGTCTCGGTTGCATGATCATGAAGATGCAAAGAATTTGAGTTGGGGAATTCGGTTGAAGATTGCCGCATGTGTTGCACGAGGAATCGAGCATTTGCATGAAGGAGTATCTCCTGGTATCATAAATTTTCTTTTTCTTTTTCTGCATCATCTTACTTTTATTTTTACACTCAGAAAGAAGCTTTGCTTGTAAATTACGAGGAAACATACATAAAAGCCACAATATCTTATTACCATTCACTTTCTTGTATGCATACATAGTGTGACCTTTTATGAATCATTTGATATGTGAATTATAGGCATAGTGCATGGAAGAGTGAAGCCAAGCAACATTCTGATTGATGGAAACTTCAGTGCTAAAGTTTGCGACTACAATTTACTGTTCATAGACCGAAGCAATTACAGAAGAAGCTTCGGTGGGTACATGGACAATGAAGGAAAAGAAGAAGAGAGCAAGGAGAACGATGTCTACGGAGTAGGAGCGGTTTTGTTGGAAATTTTAAGCGGGAGAAAAAGCGAGGGAGGGATGATAGTTGAATGGGCATTGCCACTGATTAGAATGGGCAGAGTGGATGAAATGTTGGATGCAAGGTTGAATTTTCCAAAGGATGAAATAATGAGTAAGTTGGTTAGAATGGCAAGAGTTGCTTTGGCTTGTGTTGGAAATGGTAGGAAAATCAGACCTTCCATTGTTCAGGTTTCCGCAATTTTAAGTAGCTTGGACAGATAAAATGAATTGCAACTTGTATGTTTGTATGATATTAGTCATTTTATTGATAAGATAAATACACGATGATTTTATTGGTTTATTTTCAGTTTCGTGATTAATCTCTTCCTAGCTATAGCAGATTTTGTTCATGATGTTATTCGTATGTTCTAATATTCGTTTGTTACGCCGAGCCTTCTAGATGCTAATGTACTTGCCGACTTGGCTAAAGAGAAAAGGCAGAAAATAGTTAAGCGGATGTTTATTTTTGTTAAAATGTTCTCACTTCTCAGTTAAACTTTTGAAATAATATTCAAAACATCACTATTCAAAAACTTCTAATACTGTTTGTTTTTAACAAATTTTCTGATTTAAGCCCCTTATTTAAAAAATAAATATTCGGCGCTTTGTTCATGTTACTAGTTTTGAAAGCCGACTAATTATTCTTCCAATTATACCTTCATTAACATTTATAGATTATAATAGATTCAAAATTTTTAAATTCATAATAAATTCAAAATTTTAAATTTAACTTTCGACATTTCAAAATTTAGAAAGTTCAAAATCTTAAAAGTCCAAACATCTAAACATCCAAACTTCTAAAATCATAAAATTCAACTGTTTTAAATTTTAATTTTAAAAATATAACTTGAAAATAATTTTTCTCTTAAAATCCAAAATTGAAATTTTTTTTTTGATAACCATAATTCAAACTAATAGTTCCAAAAAAAATTATTAGTTTTTTTTAGAAAAAAATCATTGCCATTAAAAAAAATTATGATTCTAAAACATAGAAATTTATAATTAATCATTTTGAAAACTTAATTTTTCGAAACAAACATAAAACCACCCAAACCATTATGATTCAAAAATTGTAGAATGAAAGGACAATCACTGATTTTATTTTCAACAACGACCCACTTTTGAAACCCTAAACTACAAGCATAAATATCTCGATTTTCTTTTCAAAAATGCAACAAATTCATGTTTAAAATTATAAAAAAAAATACAAAACAACGTAGAAACAAAATCCACACAAATAATTTGAAAGATTGATTTGCTTTTTATGCACCTTTGAAGAATAGAAAGTGCATACACCCTGGATTATTAAAAAAAATGCAAATATGTCAAAACAGATATGTTCAAAAATGGCAAAGCCTTGAGCACAGATAGATACCATATTTTTTGTGTTAAATTATACATTTGCACTTTTAAAAATAAAAGCGCATAGCATATGCATCTTTTTAAAAGCATATGTTATATATAGACGATAAAAATAAATGTACAGACTAAATGCAATTGAGAAACCACTATAATACACTATTTAAAATAAAAAATTGCAAATTAAACATCTTTTGAACGTTTTTTACAAGAAGTTAAACATTCACAAATTCTCAAAAATAAAAAACTAATATGCAAAAGAGTAAATTGTTGATAATAAATTAAAATATTCCAACTACATCGGTCTTCCTTTCGAAGACACCCACGGCCAATGAATCATATTACGACCATACGGTTACAACTATCAAAATCATATTTCGATAATGTACTTGAAATCTCTTCCAAATTTAAGTATCCTACTACGTGTTACAGTTTATACTCTTTATGACTTATTGACAATTGATGAAATTGTTATTAGTAACAATTCCTTTTCTTAACATTAATAAGAAACTTATGGTTTCCCTTTTAAATGCGAGAATTCTTATCAAACACTGAATGAGTTGTGTCAGATTTAGTCTTAGTTAGTTTCATTTTATTTTTTATAATCTGTTTCTATGGTGGAGTCTTTGAATGGTACCCAATACTGACATAAAACATATACAGTTAAAACGCTTAGCGGTTCTACAGCGGTGAATGTGTAAAAAGTTATAGCGAGGATAAAGTGGGGGTACAGTGGAAAATAGCGGAGATGCAAAAAGCATCAATATATATAAAACCAAATAGTTAAAGCTAATTTATTCTTATTCTCGCATCATTCGTATAGGAAATATAAATATTATTTCATCTTACTTAACAAAACCAAAGAATGTCATGACTTATGTAGACTAGATTAGGTGATGATAATAGATTTCTACCTTATATTAAGCATTTATATCTTAAAATTATGTCTTTGCCATAACTTTGTCGATTTGAATTAAAATAGAGCTAATCAGATAAACCTTTGTATATTAACGTTGTTAAACGATGCTAAAAAGCCTTGATTTAGTGGCTGTAGCGGAAAATAGCGGGGCTTAAAGTGGATCTACTGTTTAACATCACTAAATTGAAATAGCGTAGCAGTCGAAGAGCATTGTGCGCTACAGTGAGGATTTTCCGGGGCTTTAGCGGGGTTTTAACTGCATAGCATAAAACTAATTCAATTTGAATTCATGAAACTTATTTACATTATTTGAATCCATATATACAATCAATTCCAAGTCATAACACTTACTTACATTATGTACAACTCGAACCTTATCTTCTAAACCATCTAGTCTCCAAGCTCTATTAACCAAAAGATATAGTAAAGGGAAAAAAATATGAGTAGGTCGAACATAAGTTGGTGGATGAGCCATACTTGCTCTACATATATTACAAAGATGATACTATAACATGATATGAGTATACATCTCGATTACCCTGCGCCCTATTGATCATAGCATGCTTAACCTAGCATATACATCTGGTCATATCGCATCGCACTTACATGGACTCACTTCCATGGACTCGCTTCATGCGCTACAGGGTCACCTGTTGTCCACCGTCACGTCAATCGCATGTAGGACTCACTTCCCTGGACTTACCTCATGTGCTACAAGGTTGCCTGCTCTCAATACCTCGTATACAAACTGAACACATGTCCTAGACTTTCCTCTTATGCTACAGGATCGTTAAACAACCATTCTTCACACTGGTCCATCGAAGCACTACATGGGAGCAATGCAATACCTAAATCACCTTCTTATATCACAGGTACGTACCCGGGTCGTCTACTTACTCTATGGACTCTTTATCGGCTAGTTTGGGTCCAGGTTCAACCATCGCCTAAAGCACGACCATCGATGGGCCGGTAGCCAAGACCGATGGACCGGTCGCAGTCGAATTTTTAAATTTCAACTGTGATTCTAGTCATTCCTCTATGCTGTTTCACGTCCATTCGCCTTTGTTCTGCCTTCGGTAATCTAAGAACATCCCTAGCATCTTACCCTACGTTTTTATGGTCGTGTGACACTTAAATTCTCTTATATTTCATAATATATTCATTAATTCAAGGAAAATGGAAAATCTAGTTTATCATTTACTGTTTTATAAAATTCCTCCCAAACCCCGTGCTAAATCAGAAATTAGGTGAACTTATGTTGTTATTTACTCTATCTTAGACTATAAATCATATTCATAGGATTATAATTGCATCATGTCAAGAAAAAGCAAGAATCACTTACCGAATCTCCAAAACGGCTCCAAATTATTTCGTGCCTCCATTATAGTATTATTTTTCGACAAGGAACTCCCCAACTTCTTTTCCAGATTGTATTCCACTTCCATATGGTCATTTTGATGGGTGGATCATCGAATTCCATTGAGAAACGAAAGAGATATGTCATTTTGAAGTTTGCTATCTAAATTTGAAAATTGTGTAAGGGAATTTCATCATTGCCTCTTACTATCCGACTTACCGTGCCCAATTCTCTTCTAGTTTTGCCTCCAAACTCATTTGTATCCGTAGTACTCCTCATAGGGTTTGATTTACCGTTGGTTTTGCTTTCGTTGAGAAACGAGCAAGATATGATATTTTGAATATTTAGGAGGAAGAGGGAAGAAGAAAAGAACTGAGCCTTAAAGAGAAATGAAATATGGAAGTTTTAACTGTACGTACTTGGGAATATTTTCAGTTGGAGGGAATAACCTAAACGTCTCTTTATTTTAAAATTCAAATTCAAAAACCTTAGTCTGGTTAGCTCTAAAACTTATTTTGCTTGTATCACCTTCATAAAACTTCGAAAGCAAACAAATAAATATACTGAGCAAATAAGAAAAATGAGACGGTCGCAATTAAGTTAGTTTCATCATCAAATTCTAAAGTTAAAAAAATTGACCATTTCATCCCTCCTTGTTTATAATTTATTTTATTTTGAAAGTAAATCTGACTATTTAATATTATTATATTGTTAATATTTTAATCATAATATATATAAAATTTTCGGGAATTACATTCTCCCCTCTTAAAAGAATTTCATCCTACATATTCCTAAAGAACAAATAATGCATCAAACTCCCTTGTATCACACATCATAATGTGTAACACAAATACATTAGCATACATAGTCAATCATCCAAACAATCATCCACACAACAAAGAAACTAATCAAACCAAACATCCATGCATGACATACGAAATCTGAAATCAAATTCATTAAAAATGGTACGTGCTTTGTTAGCATACACACATACGGTTGTGCTTGTGTACTTTATGAAATGCAACCAATAACATAACATAAAAATAAGTATGGAGATGACATATGGTATTATATATATATATGCAAATATCTAATATTTGGGCCCTCATATGTGAATGAGTAAAATATGTATGCAAATATCCCAGAGTGAACATATGAATTCTATATGCATACATAACCAATCACATCAGCATAACATATGGTGACTACATAAATAAATGAATCATAAGAATTGAAGCATATAAAACACATCAAAATTAGAACACAATCCATAATATAAATAAAACAATCATCCAAAGCAACTGATATTTAGTAACATAAGTAAATACAATAATGAAATTAAGCAATCATTCAATAAAACCTAGATATTAACTAAATTACAATAAAGTAAATATGAAAATATTCCGAAAAAGTGTTAGACTAAAAAGACTGAATCTACTTCTCCACTTTTCAAATACCTTTGACCAAATTGTTATCACTAACTAAATCTAACAAACTCTACTAATGACATAAACTCATTCTGAAATATCAACTACAAATGTTTGTGCATGTCAACAACTTTTGCAATCCATGCCACCATCTCGAATAAATGACGTCACAATGCAAAACAACGGGTAGCCTTAGCAAAAATTCCCAAACAAAAATACAGTCTCTTATACCATTCCTAATTGCACACATTCAATACTTAAATCATCTAGTAATACATTCCTCAATTCATTTTTTGGTTGATAAGTTAAGGTAACTCGAAATGGGCGGTGTCTTACCCTAACAAATCCAAACAACTTGAATCACAGTACTATTCCTTCCTTCACCTAAGAACATAAAAAATCATTGATGTTTTATCTAGGTGAACAAAACATATCTCCCATCCAAATCTCCAATCTTACTTAAGTGTTATTGTTACGCTTATGATGTCACTTCTTCAAATATCCAACAAGTTTGATACTCAAAGTATCACCTACTCAATTGTCCAAACATCCAAGTAAAACAAATTTTATCCACTTCAACAATTGCAAACATACCAGTCAAAATCCTAAATCTGTGAGGAGTTCTAACCTAAGGAAAATACTAACCTAAGATAAATATAGAGTTAAAAGAGTCAACTATATAATACATTGTTTACATGCACCTCATATGTAATGTAAACTATGCACATTTAAGTTGTTATTCCGAAAGATTTGCTTTAAATAGACAGTCTCTCTTCAATCCGAATGATGATTGAAAAGAATTCATGTACTTCTCATTTGAAGTCATGTCCAAATCTTACAAATTCTATTTCCATAGAATTTCCTTTGCATCCCTACACATGCAAACTATATACCTTTTCCTTAATCTTTCCAATAAATTTTTTTCAATTGTCACGAAACACTTTAATTCACACCAATCAGTGGTATTTTATTATTTTACCTTAGTATCCATTTAGTCATGTACATCTCTTTTCCAATTCCTTAAATTAGGTTTATCTCAATACCTCAAGATCCTTTGTCTAAATTCTTTATCTATACCAATCAAAATGCTTCTCATATAATCCTCGACGATAATCCAATTTGGAATATCTTTTATAAACAGTGGTTGCAACTCTTACAATACTTTATTCGTCAAATCATATCTATCTATATAATTCCAAGGACTTCATTCCATTTATCAATCATAAAAACTTCAATGATCATAAAACTCATCCATATCCGAGTATTCATACATACTCATGCATATTACTAAAATACTTATCCTTATAAAAGCTTAATACTAAATCAAATTCAGAATATCTTTTACAACCAAAAGTCTGAACTCAATACCATTCACAATCAAAAATCCAAACTCAAATCATTTTCTAATATAAACAACCAATGGTTCTTTTCCCATATATCGTTTTACCGACTTACTATTTTTTCATACTACAGATGAAACAACTCGACAGGGATGGTGGCTCATCATATAAATCAAATCGACATAATAATAGGCGATCATGGTAACATCATACCTAAAACATATCTAGGAACATCCGAAAAAAGGGATGACAACCTAGCATAATGAACATGTCATCAAACTCATGCCATTTCAATTTAAACCAAATAGTTGCAGCTTCAACATCACTTAATTATCGACAGTCTATAACTATCGCTGCTAAAAAAAATATAGCATGACGACAGTCACTTGCTTGGAGAACAACATCATCCACCTAACATAAATGGTGTAATGCCATCTGAAACATCAAGTCAATGACACCCATCTCCCAAATCAATTCAAATCATCAACTAAACAACATGCATGGTGTAACATTGCCCGTAATGTCAGATCAATGGCACCCACCTACATATTAACTCAAGTAATCTATCCTTACAATGATATCAAGCAACAAAATATTATAAATATCATTTGCTTTTATCTTCAGTCATTACCTCAATGACATAGAACAAAAGAATGCGAGTGTCAATTATTTCAATTTCTGCACCATGGACGATCACCATGTTAGATCACATAGTAGCACCATTGGGTCACCGGGACCCTGTCCTAGAAAAAATAAACTCTAGGCACTCCAACAAAAACCTTCATTCACATCTCCAAAATATTTTCATCAATTGGTTAACGAGATCTAATCAATTGAAACTCCAATATCACTTACGCCTCTTACACTCTAAATGAAATTCTATTTCAACTACATCTTCAAAATTTTCCAATATCAAATAAGTATAACTTAGGCTCAAATCCCCTTTATATGAATTCGAACCTATTTATTTTGCTATCAGGTAAGCATTTCTTCTCTATTTTGCTTCAACACAATAATTTTGTTTACTTTTCTCTTTTCTAACCATAACCACAATTTTTCTTTCACTAAATTGAAAATTTTCTTATCCAACTTCTAACTCTCTTTTAGAGTCATATGCGTAAGTGTCATATCCATAGATCTTATGAATATATTTACTTGGGGAGGAAGTTCAGAATCTTCTTCGAAGGCATACATGATTTCTTTCATCATCCAATTTTGTGCGACTATTGGGATCATGACACATGACAAAATTATGCCCAGTAACCAATCCTTATCTAAGCCACTTTCCTATCTGCATCCAATATCATCTATACAGGGTCATTCAATCTACTCCAAAATCGGTCCATTTCATAAATGGATAGATCGCTCCTTTGAACAGATTCGACACCATCATAAATTCATGCACTATATGAGATTTACTTTTAAACTATCTATCATCACATTCCTTACTCAAAATAAAAACTCACCTCCTGTCACAATTTACTTTTCCTTATTTATAGCAGATGGTGGCACAGTTGCACTTGAAGCCACTTCCAGCACATAATCTTCTCTTCTTTATTTTCTAACACGTTAAAAACCTTCCAAATTTAACAAAATTCAAAATCTTTTTTCCATAATTTTAAAATAATAGTAAAATATTTGCCGACCAGGACTCATCATAATATCAAAATTTAAAAACTTCCATTTGCTTTTTAAAATACATCATTAGTTTTCAGGTCCTCGATTGTATGAGGTTAGTATCACAGTCAACTGATCAATTCAAAGCCAAAATCTCTAGCCAGAGTAGTGCGGTTAATATAAATGTTATTAGTGAACATAGGACTTTGTTTATGGACTAACCAAGCTGAATGTGGATGATATTGGAAATTTGAACAAAGCCAAATTCCATAAGTCCTAAAGTGACATAGTGTCGACTAAGAGAATTGGAGTAAATAATCGTCATTAAAGGATATCGCTTAAATTATAAAATTAGATTTTACTAATAAAGATTCTTAAATAATAAATTTAGCTAAACTATCACAGCTAAGGTGATATGTGAACGTTAATATTTGAATTGTTTTGTTGTTTGGATTTTAGACAAGCAGCTTTTAAACCAATTCGACCATCAAGTCGAAGATGAAACGGTTCAAGAATTTGAGAGGAAGCTTAGAAGGATAGTGAAAGAGACTCCAAAGAAAAGGAGCATGAAATTTAGAAAACGGAGAGGTTGGTGTCGACCACTTTTCAAGTCGGTGCCGACTTGTTTTTGTGCACTTTAGAAGAATTTGGAGCTATAGCCAATGAAAAGCTAGGAAATGTAATCGTCTTGGGACCCATTTATGAAGGAGTATTTGAACAACTCCAAAAGGCTATAAGGAAAAGGATAAGTACTAGAAATGTCGAAACCTCTCAATAGTGACTTGATTTCTAAGGAAAAAGTGCTTAGAGCTTGATGGATCAAAGCTAGAAGACCAAGTAGAGGAAGACGACACGATTTTCCATCGATAAATCCAGTCAGTACCGATCACTTATGATCGACATTGATATGATTTTTTGGTCTAGGGGACTTCGTCTCCCTCCTACATTCTCAAGTCTGGAGTTAGACTTGGTATTTCAAATCCAATAGTTTTTTTGGACGATTTCTCTATAAATAACAAGCATATGAAAACTCAAAAATGACTTTTGGCACTTCATCTTCTTCACCCTCTCTTTCTCTACTCGACCTTGTCATAAAGGAAGCTACTTTTTGGTTATTCTAGCCTGTTAGAACCAAAAATCCCTTTTACTCATGAAAAATATTCAAAATAATTAAATTAAAGTGGACATAGGCCTCATATTTGCTGAACCACTATAAAAATTCGCATGCTTCTTGCTTTGTTTTACTGTTTATAGCTAGATCTCTTTACTTTAATTCATTGTTGGAGTGTTGTGCCACTTTTTAGCTCAACATTTTTAGTGCTTTCACTAAGAACGAGCTTCTCAAGCATAGATCTAGCTACCTATTTTATAATGGAGTGTCCAGAAATTGAATCAAGATGGCTTTTATCTAAACTCTTAAGAAAATTTCATATTGGAATCAATGGCACCAAGGAAGTTTGGTAGATCTGAAGTAGCTGCAGGTGTAGAATAAGGAGCTTCCCATCAGGATGAGTTGACTAACCAATCGACAGTCGTATTGTCAGGACCATCTACCGCTCAAGAGATGGTCACAAGAATGGAATTTGATAGGATGATGGCAAAGCTGTATTAAAAGATGGCAGATATAAGGCTCTCCTTGAAAGGATGGATGCCAACATAGACTTGCTGACCCACCAGTCTCAAAGACCCATAAGGAAGAGGAGAGAAGCACTACCTATTGGATATGAAGAGGAGAACTCATCTGCTTCTGGTCCGAATAGAAGGAGCGAAAAGCCAAAGCAGAAGGAACATACTACTGGAGCAACATAGAGGAGTGCTGGAGGAAGTGAAGGGCCACTACTAAGGGAATTCAAACTAGTACCGATTAGAATTAGATCGGTACCAACCTGAATTTGAGGACCCTAGAGGAGCAAAGGCTCAAGCCATCAACTTATATGATTTTGAAGATGATTCATATAATGTTAGCTAGAGGATGGACTAGATGCTGAAGCTCGGGATGTTGGTGTTCAAATGACCATTAGAGCCAACTATGCGTCAGATAAGAACTGAATGAGTGGTTTAGCCAAAGTCTAGAGAACTTTGATGCCAACAAGCAAATCAAGACCATCTACGAAGTCAAACACTTGGTGTAGCTCTTGATAGCCACCCTTTGGATTACCAAGCTAGTGAGGAGCATATTGCAGATATGATTAAGCAGTTGCTGGAAGAGAATAAATGGAGAAAGAAAGATGATTACGGTTCTACTCTTGGAAGAACTCCATTCACGGAAACATCTTAAGGAAAGAGTATTCTTTTCATTAATAGCATTTAACCAACCGGGTCCTACATTTTGTCTCTGTGGACCGAGGAGAAAGGTGGCTCAATGGGAAGAGGGTTGTACCATGAGCGAAGCAAGGGGTCAACTGTCTTTCCCTAAGATTTCGAATAGCTGTCCCGAATTCAAGTTGATTATGTTTCGCTTCTTCCTCGGAGAAAGATGATCAAACAATTCCCAAGCTCGGAGAAGGAAGAGATAAGAGGGCCCTATGGAAAATGTGGTCAGAAATCGCGGCCGCTGAATAGAAACATTAAACTAAAAGCCCAAACAAAATGCCAACGATAGACAATAACTCCCCCCCGAACACAGCTTACAACTTGAAATGAAGATGCTCTTGAATCGACATAGTTTGTTCTGTTCCTATTAGGAACCCAATTTGTATTGGGTTGGTAAATGGGTTTTAGAAAAGACTGTAACTTTTTTTCTTAAAATCTTAGTCTAGCCCAAATCAAATCGGCAGTAGTTGATTCCTAACTTTATATATCATTTCATGACATAAGTAAGCAGTTTTTAACTGTATCGACCCAAAAGCGCGCTAATTTTCAACGTGGCGGATAAAATAATATATCGGCATGGCCCAATCAATAGTTCAAGTCACACACTCCCATAATCCATCCATCCTCTCTTCGGAGAATCCACTTCAACTATTCTTATCAAATAAGAACTAAACTACTTCGGAGTTGAAGAGAAGTATGTATAGATCTTTCATACGTACAGATCTTGCATTAATTTGCTGACCGGTAGTATCTCGACCTCAGAAAAGATAGATTTCCTATCTTTTCTTTCACCTCGGGAGAAATACGATTGGTGGGGGCTAATTCGAATCCCTCGGGTAAAATAAGAACAGCCCTCACGTTCAAAGACCCGGGGTTCGCAGTGGTGGAGGAACCGGATCAGAAAAAAGAGGGATTCTAGTTGTAAGATAGCTAATGAAACCCTATCACGTCAATCCCACAAGCCTCTTATCCATTCTCATTTGATCGCTGCGGGGAGCAAGTCAAAATAGAAAAACTCCTATTGGGTTTAGGGAGCAAACCACAACGAATTAATAAAATAAGAAAAAGTGTGTCATGCACTTTTTGCCGTTTGGCGTTCCAGCCCAGTTCCAACAATGCACTTCTCGGATTCGGTCTTTGGGAAGTATCACGATCATCCAATAAGAAGGGTTTCAATTTATTCAAATGAACGATTTGAACACCTATTGATTCTAACAACTGATTGCAAGGTTGATCATTCGGACTTTTCAATTCATAGATGTGGATCTCGGACCTATGAATAGGGGTATTCCCGATACTCACAATTGGGAAGTTTATGATGTCTTCAATGTCATCATATAATGGATTGACCCCCAAGCAACATTTGTTCAAGTACGAGTGGCACATGGAATGTGACGACTGCCCCATACCATCGATACTCCATATACTTATATGATGCACTATGGAGGTACACAGCCGATGCAGGACGATAGTCAAGTATATAAAGTAGAGAAAAAAAATCCAAACACAGAACTTGTAGAACATCTCACAATGCACAAAAAAATATAATATCATAGTATAGATGTAAGACAGGTGAGAAACTAACCTAATCAAATAAACCATGAATAAGAACATAGAGTGTATCGGTTTACAAACTAAACAAAAACTAACATGAAGAGTTTGTACATCCAAATCCCTAAAATAAACTCTATAGCTGTCTCTAAGAATAGAAGTACCGACATAGCTCCACAATACTACACAATAGAATATAAGCGCTAGTAAGCTCCAAAGTATAGATATATGAAAGCATAGCCTCTTGCTCGTACTCCGTATAGCTCCATGTGCTAGCCAGACCTATTATCCCTAATCTACTCATTTAAGTGTACCCGAGATAATAAGAAGTAAAGCATAAAACGTCGAGTCAGGCAATATTCTGGTGTGAGCGATGCATCATCTCAAAAATACTATAAAACTCGTATATAATAAATATAGGCATAAGGTGCGAAGAATCATACCTAGCCTATCCCTACATCCAAAGAGTTAGTACATAATAGTCGATATATGCTAATCTACTATCATAACCATATAAGTGTACTGCAATTGAAGTACAATGTCCAGTGCCTAGGTATAGAGTCAAAAATAACTTATATCGTGTGACACTCTAAAGTGATAAACAACCATGGAAACATAACATCCATCATACAAACCTCACCATCACTCGTGTGTGTTGGATATATGATAACTAAATAAACCACGCTATTGAATTGGGGGCAATGTCTAGTGCTTGGCCGACTTAAAGACCCAAAGATTCATTTAGTTTATTTTATGCAAATAAGCCACCATATTGTATTGGGGGCAATGTAACAAGGCAGGACTTGCTGCCTTTTTCGTTTATAATAAAGTTATCTTCTTGAACCAATGGAATTGCATTCTTATAAGTAAAACCTTGTTTTGTGTGATTAGCAATATGATTAGGTACCTGGAGATAGGTACCGACTCCTTTGATCTAGGATCATGATAAGGAAGTGAGATCATAAAGGTCGATCGGATAATTTGACCCTATCCCTACGATGTTGACTAATGCCCTGAGATAGGAAAAGTCAATGAGGGATGCCCGTAGTTAGTCAACTAATATGCCAGTTTCCAGAGATAGAAATTGGTGCACAATCAATGCTTAATGACCATGCTTGCCCAAAGATAAGCGAGGATGGTCAAAGGGTGCCTCAGTCAACACCCGGAGATAGGTGAGACTAAGAGCAGATGCCTAGAGATAGGCATTTGATGCATCAGTTCATGGAGATAGAAACTAGTATATGACCAGGATTTTCACGACCGTGCTTGCGGTCCAGCAAGATATGCTCGGTCAAGGATAAGTAAGGATGGTCGATGAAAGCTTTCGATCAATGCCTAGAGGCCGATGAGATTGAGAATGGGTAACCATAACCGCCAACTCCTTTGGTCCAGGATCAATATCGGGAGAGTATAATTGGACTAGAGGCAATCAGATAATTTGTCCTACATTATTGAATTTCAACCAATGCCCAAAGATAGGCAAGTCCAATGGGTGATACCCAGATTTTGGCATCTAGAATGCCAAGTCTTAGAGGCCAGGATCAACATGTAACTGAATTACAATAAAATACGACCCCACTACAGCTCAATGTGACATGCTTGGCCGAAATGGGTGATGGAGGTCAATGGATGATATCAATCACAATTGGTTATTAGCAAGGTCAAGGATGTCAAGATATGACATCCAAACCATTGTTTCCGAAGATAGGAAACAACATGAAATTTGATTTATTTATAACTTGTTAATGGTCAAAGGAAACTCGACCAAGGGATAACTAAATAACCACAGAGTTAGTTAAATGTAAAGTTTTGTTTAGCCAAACAAAAACACTTTGGCAATAATAAATAGAACTAAATAATAGAATATAACTAAAGCAAATATAGGAATTTTACTTATATGTACAGAATTGAAGTAAGTAAAAGCATTGCATAGGCACATGCATGTATAATATGGATGAATTGCAGTACAAGTAGTTATATTATATATGCAGACAGTTGTATATAGGTAGGTATAAATATAAAAAGGTGAAAAAGTAAACGAGAAAAAGATTGAAACAAAAATTATAATCTTTCATTACATTTACTTTTATATACATCAGTTGCGAAGGCCGGTCCCACACAAGCACAACCTATGTACAACAAAGGAAGATAAAAAGAGTACAATCAAAAGGAGACAAAAAGAAACCATCTCTACAAAGTCCAAGTTGATATCCTAATTCTTTTGTGCCATCTTCTTTTTCTCACCTTTGCCACCTATGCAACCTGAACCATCATGAGGTCTATTTTTGCCCTTATCGCCCTTGGGTATCCCCTTTGGTGTGCTACCTTCAAAAGGAGTGGTGTCTCCTTCAATGATTGTGATGGTAGGATCTTCGAGTTGGTCAACGGGCAGGGGGAGGGGACTCGGATGTCCCTATGGAGGCACCAACACTGTTGGCTTTAGGAGACTTAATGGTTACTGGAAGGATTCTCGAAGAAGGCTTTGGTTCTTCAGTGCTGGTTGATTTTTCGAGTCTAGGCTCCAGTTTGATTTTTCACCTTGGAAACATCAATCTTTAATCTTTGCGCCATAAGAACAGGACCATTTGGGCCCAAGGCGCTTGTAATGGTAAATTCTTCTCTCTGGGACTGCAATATGTCATCCAATCCCTCCAAAGCTGCGATCTTTCCCAAATCAAGACAAGAATAGAGATGGAGTGAAGGCTTATAATGAGTAATTTCATGTTAATGGAGGTGTACTTAGTAGCAACTATAACAAGACCCAAGTTTTATGTAATTGGTGGTGGAGGGTGTGGAATTAATGGATGACCTGTGAGTTCATAAATGGAGAAGCAAGGATTTGTAGTAGTATCGGGCGAGAACTGAAGCTTCTCAACATCGGAGAGATGAGAGAAACACCTTCAATGGTCGAGGTTTCCTTAGCGGGAGTATGGAAATTTCACCCTCTTCAATCGCCTACTGGATGGGTAGAAAGATAGAGACAAGAATATATGGCTCGTCCGTGGCCATGGTGAGTGAAGTCGGAGTTGTAGTAAGAGAGGGCTAAAAGCTGGTCCCTTTAGATGCTGGAATATCCACTGCAATCTCTTGGACTCTCAGAGATGATGATTCTGGACGACCCGATGCACTTGGACCGGTAGGAGCTTCGGTGGTGGCTTTAGCAATAGTGGCATCTTGTATTTCCAAGATAGCCACATGCTGCTATTCCCACATCAAGTTTTTCAATATCATCAACATCGAGGTACTTAGCTTTCAATTATCTTCAATGAGGCCTTCACCAGATGCAGCCAGATGGTGTACTACTTCTTCCAGGCTTTGGCAAGGGTGATGGAATAAGTGCTTCCTAACCACTTCAAGTTCCTGAATTAGACGATGTTAGCGAAGATCTACTAAAGGGTGGAGTTTAAGTCCTCCTTTTCCTTTGCCACCCATTCTTTTAACTCAATCAGTGCTATTGTAGCATAGTCAACCCGAGCCTCCAATTTTTTACATTTTTTTCCAGTAATGAGGCAAACTCAAGCTTCTCGACTTCGGCTTGGAGTTTTTGGAGGTTAGCTTCTTTGGCCTCGAGTGCTTATCTTTTTCAAGGAATGCTAAGTCTTTGGTTGTAAGCTGCATTTTAAGAAGGGTCTTTTCTTCATGAGAAGGGTTAACTTAGTCTTTCATCACAATCTTGGCTTGATTGTGAGTGCATCTCATCCCTTTGACCAATTCTTTTGCATGCTTCGTTGATTTTTGAGCCATGTCTCTTTCCTCTATGGCTTTGGAAAACTCTTCATGTATTCTTCCACGATTCTATCATAGCTCTTCTTCTTTAACTCAAAAGATTGGATACTGGTTTGGTGAATTCTATTTACTTTAAAGATGGCGAAGGCAAGTTTCTTCCATTTGAACCCTTGGTCTGTATACTATTGGTTTCCTCCGACCCTATAATTTTCCTCTTCCCTAGTAATGTATCTAAGGGTAAAGTCAATATAACCCCGGTCAGGCAAAGGTTTAGGAAGGCAGCTTGCATTCTGCTTGATGGTGCTGGAGGTAGAGCTAGGCGAATAGAAACTGTTGGAACCTGCCTTCTTTGATTTTAATGCGACAACTATATATTTCAACCTATATACTATAATGTCAAATATTCTTGCAGGAATCTACAAGAGAAGCTATTATCATATCATCAACAAAGATCAAGTTCTCAAATTTTATTATTTCTAAGTTAAATATTCTTGTACAATCTCTGATATGATGATAAAACACACACACACAAATATACTTTTGAAAATCATGTTTTAAAATAATCTTTAATTATTTAAAGATATAAAAAGGTATTTTCAAAATTATATAATATCTCAAGTTCAAAAGTGCTAAAACAAAGGAAGGAACAAAACAGTACAGGTTTAGACGTCTGTATCTTAATTCAGACGTCTGACATCAATGTCAGACGTCTAAAGATAAAATAACAGACGTCTGAACCCTCAGTATAAAGTGCTTCTATTTCCATATGAAATAGACGTCTGTAAATTAAATAACAGACGTCTGTCATCATAGACAGACGTCTGAATTAAATGGCAGACGTCTAAAATGACTGATTTTTTGTTTCTTCTATTTTTTGAATTTTAAAACTTTATTCAGACATCTGTCATTTTTTTCTCAGACATCTGAACTTGACGAACTGAAGCATCTCTTCATGAAATATCAAATTCTGAAGAGTTGTCTTCTTCATCAAGAGTTGCAATTCTTCTAAAAGTTGCAACTATTAAATTAAAACTATTCAATACTATAAATAGAGATGAAAATCCACTATCTCAATTACCAATTCTTTCTATCTATTCTGATCTTATATTGTTATAATATCAAGTGATTTTCAACTCTCTACTTCCTATCTTTGCACATTCAAATCATCATATCAATAAGATTATAGGAAGGGTGTATTACATTAACTATATTCGTGTTACTCAAGAACACACAAGTTAAGAAACAATTTATTAATTGTATTTGAAGTCCTATTCGGTTGCTTAGGCGGAAAAGTCATGTTTGGTTGCTCAGGCGGTTTAATACCTATTCCTCCGGGTTAAGTGAGGGTTGTTAGAGAAATTCCAGAAGGAGTCTGGGACTGGACGTAGAACGAGAAGTTCGAACCAATATAAAAATCCCTAGTGTCATTTTTTTATTACTGCTATTTACTATTATTTATAATTCCGCACTTGCTAGTCGTAGTTTAACTATATTATCGATCCATATACACTTTCATTTGGTATCAGAGCAAGGTCATCACATAATTATAACACAGTTTTCTGATTTTTTAATAATATGGACAATAACACTAGCAACAGTTTTACTGAGGGACAAGCCACTACTCGACCACCATTGTTTAACGGATTAAATTATAGTTATTGGTCAACTAGAATGAGAATTTTTATGCAAGCAAGTGGATTTGAAACCTGGAATATCATTCAAACTGAATATCATATTCCTACTACAGAGTATGATGCATGGTCTAATACCCAAAAACTAGATGCTACTGCAAACGCAAAAGCAATGAACATGTTATTTTGCGCTTTAGACAAAAATGAATTCAATCGAGTCAGTATTTGTAAAACTGGATATGAAATTTGGAATACTCTTAAGGTTACACACGAAGGAACAAATAAAGTAAAACAAAGCAAGATTTCTATGCTTAAAAACCAGTTTCAAAATTTTAGAATGAAACAAGGAGAAAGTATTAGTGAAATGTACTCTAGATTCCAGGATATCTATCACTCACTATTAGCTTTAGAAGTTACTTTTACTGAATCTGATGTTGTATCAAAAATCCTTAACTCTTTAACTGATGAATGGGAACGAAAAGTCTTAGCTATCGAGGAAGCTAATGATATTTAAACCATAAAAATAGAAGAGTTAATAGGAAATCTAATGTCCTATGAAGTAAATTTACAGGCAAGACGAGCACAAGCACAGGACAAGAAAACTATCGCTTTTCAAGCAGAAAAAGAAGACTCTGAATCAGAAGACGATATGGCATTTATAGCTAAGAATTTCAAAAAGTTTTTGAAATTCAAAAAGGGTAATAAATTTGGAAATAACAAGGGTTTCAATAATCCATCAAGCTCATCTCTTGAATGCTACGAATGTCACAAGAAGGGCCACATAAAGAAAGATTGTCCTGAGCGGAAGAAAGAAAATAATCTCAAAAAGGAAAAATATAAAAAGAAACAAGCCTTCTCAATTACATGGGATGATATGGAATCTTCTTCATCAAACAGTGATAATGACAGTGATTCAGAACAAGCCAACGTTTGTTTTATGGCAACAAATGATGATGTAAGTAATCTAACTTTTGACGATTTAATAGAAATAAACTCTGAATTGTTAAATAAACTTAGAATCCTAAAGAGTAAATATAAAGATGCTTTAGGAAAATTAAATAGAACTGAAATAGAAACTGACATGTTAAAAGATGAAAAGAAAATATTAGAGGAAGAGTTAGTAAAATCTCAAGAATCTTATGTTAATATAACATCTCAATTCACTGATTTAAGCAGTGAAATAGAAAGACAGAAATATGAGAATGTTAAATTAGCAAAAGAGAATTATGATTTAAACTCTAATATTAAAACACTTGATTTAGAAGTATCACATCTTAAAACAAAACTGGAAAATATTTCTAAAAACGTTTCTAAATTTAACAGTGGAAGAGAGAGTCTCTCTAAAATAAAATAATTGAGAATTCTCAAACCTGTTCAAATAAAAAGGGGTTAGGATATAAAAAACCAATACAAAAGCATTCTAAAAATAATGATTCTTTATATACTAATTTTAAGAAAAAGGAATCTATATCTGCTCAAAAATCTTCTTCAAAAGTTATTCATCCAAAATCAATTATGATTTGGGTTCCAAAAACTAATAATAATTTAATTAGGAATAACTACATTAAATCTTTCATTATGTCTGTACATAAGAATGAAAATTTTATTTTTAAAGGGAACTCTAAACCCAACTGGGTTTGGCTTCCTAAGATTTAACCCTTAGGACCCTAACAGAGGAAGTGGGTACCAATAGAATTTCAATATTTTTTGCAGGTACCGATTAAGAAAAGTGGAAAATGGATTCTAGACAGTGGTTGCTCAAAACACATGACATGCGGAAAAAATATGTTAACTAACATTATCTACTCAGATGGAGGATCTGTCACTTTTGGAGATAATTCCAAAGGTTACATCATCGGCAAAGGCGATGTGAGCAATGACGGTACATCTAATTTACCTCTTATTACAAATGTTTTATTAGTTAAAAATTTAAAACATAACTTACTAAGTATTAGTCAATTATGTGATAAAGGTTTTAACATAGTATTTTCTAAAAATAAATGCAATATTTTTTATCATAACAAAAATCTTATTTTTGAAGGAGTTAGAGATCGTAATATTTATATTCTGAATATGAAAATAAATCATAATACAAATATGTGCTTATTAGTCAAAGAAAATGATCCTTGGCTATGGCATAAAAGATTTTGTCATATAAATTTCAAAGCTATTAATAAATTATCCAAAAACAATTTAGTAAAAGGATTACCTAAAATGAATTTTAAAGTAAATAGCATTTGTGATGCTTGTCAACTAGGAAAGCTAACTAAACCTTCTTTTAAATCTAAGAAGATCATCTCAACATTACAACCTCTTGAGTTGTTACATCTAGACTTATTTGGACCAACTCAGATTCAATCTATTAATCACAATAGATATGTTTTTGTAATAGTTGATGAGTTCTCTAGATATACATGGACCTTATTTTTGAAAAACAAAAGTGATACATTTGAAAATTTCAAAATCTTTGCTAAACGTATTCAAAATATTAAAAATCTAAAAATTAAAAACATTAGAAGTGATCATGGAGGTGAATTTGAAAATGAAATGTTTGAGAAATTTTGTAATAAGAAAGGAATATTTCATAACTTTTCATTTCCAAGAACGCCTCAACAAAATGGAGTTGTTGAACGTAAAAATAGAACACTTCAAGAATGTGCTAGGACTTTATTGAATGGAACCACTCTTCCAAAACAATTTTGGGCAGAAGCCATTGCTACTGCTTGTTATGTCCTAAATCGTGTCTCTATTCGACCTTTAACTAAACATACTCCATATGAACTCTTCAAAGGTAGAAAACCTAATATATCTTACTTTAAAGTTTTTGGTTCGAAATGTTTTGCCTTGAATACGAAAGATCAATTAGGAAAATTTGATCCAAAATCGGATGAATGTATATTCATCGGATATTCAGAACGAAGCAAAGCATATAGAATCTATAATTAAAGAACTAAATCTATTGAAGAAACACTTCATGTATCATTTGATGAAATTTCAAAATTAAAACAAATGATGATGAAGACATTATAATAAATTCAAATTCAAATTGTGTCAACAATACACCTGACAATACTCCTTCTTTACATCAAATTGAAACTGAATTAAAATCCCCACCAAGAATTTTAAAAGATCATCCAATTCAAAATATAATAGGAGAAATTGATGAAAGAGTTAAAACAAGGAATCAACTAAATCAAATGGGTCATATAGCTTTTCTTTCTAATATAGAACCTAAAAATATTAAGGAAGCCTCAACTGATGATTATTGGATTATTGCGATGCAAGAAGAACTAAACCAATTCGAAAGAAATAACGTTTGAGATTTAGTTCCACGACCGAATGATCAATCAGTTATTGTCACTAAATGGGTTTTTAAAAATAAAGCTGATGAAAATGGTAATATCACTAGAAATAAAGCTAGATTAGTTGCACAAGGATATAATCAGGAAGAAGGAATTGACTATGAAGAAACGTTTGCTCTTGTCGCAAGATTAGAAGCAATACGAATCCTATTAGCCTATGCTTGCTTTCATGATTTCAAATTATATCAAATGGATGTTAAAAGTGCATTTTTAAATGGGTTTATTAAAGAAAATGTTTATGTTGAACAACCTCCCTTGTTTATACACGAACAATTTTCAGACCATGTTTATAAACTTAAAAAGGCTTTATACGGTTTAAAGCAAGCACCTCATGCTTGGTATGATTGTTTAAAAAGTTATTTAATCGACTCTGGTTTTGAAATTGGAAAGGTTGATCAAACTCTTTTTATTAAGAAAAAGAAACATGATATTTTAATTGTTCAAATTTATGTAGATGATATTATTTTTGGATCAACTAATGATAAATTATGTCAAGAATTTTCTAAAATAATGACAAATGAATTTGAGATGTCTCACATGGGAGAATTAACATATTTTCTTGGACTTCAAATTAAACAAGTTAATAATGGCATTTTTATAAATCAAGAAAAATATTGTAATAATTTAATCAAACGCTTTGGTATGGAAAATACTTCTGCCAAACCAACTCCTATGAGTACAACTATACATCTTGAAAAAGATGAAAATGGCAAGAGTGTAGACCAAAAATTATATCGAAGTATGATTGGATCATTATTATATTTAACCGCTAGTAGACCCGATATAATGATGAGCGTTTGTTTGTGTGCACGATTTCAAGCCGATCCTAAAGAATCACACATTAGAGCAGTGAAACGTATTTTACGTTATCTCAACAAAACCAAAGATTTTGGACTATTTTATCCAAAAGAATGTCCTTTTGAATTAGTGTCATATAGTGATGCTGATTTTGGAGGAAGTCGGACGGATAGAAAAAGTACAAGTGGGACTTGTCACTTCATTGGACGGTCTCTAGTATCTTGGTTCAGTAAGAAACAAAATTGCTTATCACTTTCTACTTGTGAAGCAGAAAATATATCTGCAGCTTTGGCATGTGCTCAAGTAATATATATGCAACAAACTCTTCAAGATTTTGGTTTTAAATTATCTAAATCTACAATCTTCTGTGATAATTCTAGTGCTATTAATTTATCTAAAAATCCAGTAAATCATTCACGGACAAAACATATTGATATTCGTCATCATTTTCTTCGTGATAATATTGAAAAAGATATAATCAATCTGGAATTCGTATCTTCGGAAAATCAATTAGCAGATATTTTTACCATACCATTAAATGAAAACACTTTTGTAAAATTGAGACGAGAACTTGGAATCATCTCATTCAAAAATTTATGAAGTTTACTTCAACTCATTTCTGTTTTTATTTAAAGGTTAATATAAACTTGGTTTTTGTCCACATATTTTTTTTCTGGTTAAAATTAAATTATTCTACTTTTAATCTTAACTATTCATTGTTTAGCCTTCAGTTTTATATATAAATTCTTTCATTTAGAAGAAAACTTTCATTCAGCTTATTTCAAATAGAAAGGTGAAAGCAGAAAATAAATTATGCTTTTTAATTTTGCATTATTCATATATACCATGGCCGGTTCATCTTCAGATGAGCCTTCCTATTCATCTGGATATTCGTCAATTGACTTTGAAACACCTAGTTCTGGGTCTTCCGAACTTCCAACTCCAACTCCAGCTTATATTCCGATATGTCCTCCACAAAGTCATCATACGGGATATACGCCAGAAAATAAACGCAAGCGAAGAAATTTATTTCCATCTCCAACTACTAAGGAAAAGATAGATGATTTACATCACTATCAGAGGGAAACACTTAATCTTCAGCGTGAAATGTATTTTGAGCAAAAGAGTCATGGTAGACGACTCAGTTTTCTTGAACGTTGTGCTGCAAAAATATGTGGTTCATCTCCGATCAACACAAATGCACATATTCATTCACCTCAACGTCCTCATGTTTCTCCAAATTCGTGGGATCGTCAGCCTCAATGGTCTCCCATTAAACAGTTTGATGAACACAATCAACACGAATCATCCAAAGGGAAGTCTCCGAAGTCTCCAAAAACTCCGAAGACTCCTAAGTAGATAATATATATATATATGATTGTACGTTGATTTGGTTACTCATTTTTGCTTTGTATTATCTTCGAAATAAATAAATATTTGAATATTTTCTTTTATCTTTAAAACAGAGCAAAAACATTCAACATCAGACATACAGACCTCTATACTTTTACACAGACGTCTGTAAAACACTTTTTTTATTGTTTTCAGCCACACAGACGTCTGGAGTATTTATCACAGACGTCTAAATTCAGTATAAAAAGTTTCAAATTTTCTGTTATAAAATTAGCCGTCTGTATGAAAATAACAGACGTCTGTTCTCCAATATAGACGTCTAATATAAAATATTCAGACGTCTGATCTTAGTTCAAAATGTTTTTTACTCTCTGTTTCAAATTTAGCCATCTGAGCCGTCTGTCACTATTTTTTAGACGTCTGTCCTTCCTTTTAGCCGTCTGCTATAAAATTTTACACGTCTAAACTCCTCTTAATTGTTCTTTATCTACAGGACTTCAGACGTCTGTATACTTTTTAGACGTCTGAAACCCTGTTAGACAGAAAACAATATAAATCAAACCAACGGCTTCCCTTCTTCAACACGACTATTTTCTCAAAATCAAAATTCAAAACCCTAGCCTTCTTCAAAATAAACAATGGCGCCCAAATCAAAACACAAGAAACAAAAAGGAGATTCTTCTCAAGCTCCTCATATTCTCCCTACAGAAGATCAAATTGCCGCTTGGCTCTACCATGAACCCCGAAGTATGGCTCCTTACAAACATCTATCTTCTCTGCCTTCATTTCATGGTATTTTTCATGACCTTGATCATTTTCCTGCGTACAAAATTAGGCTCTTTACTGATAGATCTCAGATCACTAGTCTTATTGATTTCAAAGACAATCAAGTGAACATTTGTAGACTTAGTGTCCTATTATTTCTTGCAAATGTCAACAATCCCAAAATTAGGCTTCATAGAGATAAAGGAACGCTTTGGACAAGCGTATTTGGAAACATTCTACAAATAACTCCTGCTGACATTGGACGAATTTTAAAATGTAGCTCGGATGGGGTCGATTTAGATGATTTTAAGTTAGAAGGTGAGGATCTTAAACACATAGAATATCATCTTTTTGAACCAGGAAAGTCCACAGATAGATCAAATCATCTTTGTCCCCGACCTCGATTATTGCTTAGAATGCTAATAAAAACAATATTTCCCCGGCAAGGAAGCCATGAGATCATTTATGATGATGAAGATAAGGTGCTTCAAGCAATATTATCAAATTCACAAATCAATTGGGCACAATATTTTTACGATGCATTTCGTACTTATCACGACTCGAAGAAGCGATCAATTGTCTATGCCCCTTATATTACTCGAATACTAACTGACCTGTCTATTCAAACTCCGGCAATTGAGTTTGAAAAGATTAAGGTATCCAATATTCGCTTCTTTAGTTTGATGGGATTACCGGAATCTCCTCCGACATTTCCAATATATCCTGATTATAAAGCGGAACAACTAGCTTTACAAAAAGAAAAAGGAAAAACAAAAGTAGGCAGTTCCGGACACGATGGAGATGAAGGAGATACTGAAAAAGAAGGGGATGATAGAGATGAAGGGGAAGATGAAGAAGGAGAAGATTAAGCTATTGAGCAAACTTTTATCCAAAGTTCAATCCCGGAAAATTACGAGATTGAACTAATTTCTGGAACTTCACGCACATATACAAAAAATGAAAAGCTCAAGTCTGACATCACCATCTCTAAAAATCAAAAGAAAATCTCTCAACAAATTGCACAAGGCTTTTCTTTCATCAATTCTAGATTCGATCATTTAGATGCCAAAGTCGAAGAGAATGCACGAGAATTGAAAAATGTCAAGACAATTCTTCGTCAATTGTGGAAAAATTCTCATGGATCTTCTCCTCCTTCCTCTCCAACTTGGGGAGAATGGTGAAAGAAAATGATTTCTTTTGGTTTGTCTTTTGGTCCAAAAACTTCAGTTTCATAAAATTTTGTATCTTTTTGTGGTGTTTAAAACTTATATGTTGTTGTTTGTATAATTTTCTATGTTTCTCTGAAACATTTGGTTTATTGTGTTTTGGTTAAACAAATGCTCTGTCCTAAAAATTGATTTGTTTTTTATCATCTTGGTACACGCTTGGTTGATCAACTATGTATTGTCTACACTTCTTATCTGTTTTGTTATTCACAGTTTTGTCATCTCTTTATATCTAACACCCCCTACAACTCTTTTTGTTAATGACAAAGGGGGAAAAATAATAACATTTCTGCTATATAAATTGGTCATATTGACAGGGGGAGCAAAAGGTATGGTTATACTAACCGTTGAATTATATAGTTGTCATCATCAAAAAGGGGAGAATGTTGGAACCTGCCTTCTTTGATTTTAATGCGACAACTATATATTTCAACCTATATACTATAATGTCAAATATTCTTACAGGAATCTACAAGAGAAGCTATTATCATATCATCAACAAAGATCAAGTTCTCAAATTTTATTATTTCTAAGTTAAATATTCTTGTACAATCTCTGATATGATGATAAAACACACACACACAAATATACTTTTGAAAATCATGTTTTAAAATAATCTTTAATTATTTAAAGATATAAAAAGGTATTTTCAAAATTATATAATATCTCAAGTTCAAAAGTGCTAAAACAAAGGAAGGAACAAAACAGTACAGGTTTAGACGTCTGTATCTTAATTCAGACGTCTGACATCAATGTCAGACGTCTAAAGATAAAATAACAGACGTCTGAACCCTCAATATAAAGTGCTTCTATTTCCATATGAAATAGACGTCTGTCATCATAGACAGACGTCTGAATTAAATGGCGGACGTCTAAAATGACTGATTTTTTGTTTCTTCTATTTTTTGAATTTTAAAACTTTATTCATACATCTGTCATTTTTTTCTCAGACATCTGAACTTGACGAACTGAAGCATCTCTTCATGAAATATCAAATTCTGAAGAGTTGTCTTCTTCATCAAGAGTTGCACTTCTTCTAAAAGTTGCAACTATTAAATTAAAACTATTCCATACTATAAATAGAGATGAAAATCCACTATCTCAATTACCAATTCTTTCTAGCTATTCTGATCTTATATTGTTATAATATCAAGTGATTTTCAACTCTCTACTTCCTATCTTTGCACATTCAAATCATCATATCAAGAAGATTATAGGAAGGGTGTATTACATTGACTATATTCGTGTTACTCAAGAACACACAAGTTAAGAAACAATTTATTAACTGTATTTGAAGTCCTATTCGGTTGCTTAGGCGGAAAAGTCCTGTTCGGTTGCTCAGGCGGTTTAATACCTATTCCTCCGGGTTAAGTGAGGGTTGTTAGAGAAATTCCAGAAGGAGTCTGGGACTGGACGTAGAACGAGAAGTTCAAACCAGTATAAAAATCTCTGGTGTCATTTTTTTATTACTGCTATTTACTATTATTTATAATTCCGCACTTGCTAGTCGTAGTTTAACTATATTATCGATCCATATACACTTTCAGAAACTCTTTGGATTGTTAAGTAGAGGAACCGTGATGGTCAAAGAAAGAGAAACTAGAATTTGTTGTTGAGGAGGAAGCTGTGGTTGAGATTGAAGTGAGAGAAGGTCGCAAAAGAACCATGATGCTCATGTGAGTCCCTGTGCCTTTTCCTTTGATCATAGGATTTTTTTCTCCTCTGCTTGCCTCTTCCTACAATCTCTTTTTGGCCTGGTGGTTGCTTTATGCTAGGCGTACTTTATCCTTTCTTTGTACTCTCTCTTCATCCATTTGTCTTTCTCTATAAGAGCTTGAGTGAGGGATATGATTCAGGAGTTTGTCTCCTCTTTTTGGAGACACCGGAGTAATGATAACTAAATCGATCTCTTCCAATAGTATCTAATTGCCTCGCCGTTACTGTTCTCGTCTTACACCAGTAGTATATCCCTCTAAATCTATACTAAGGGTTGTAATGAGGAGGGGGTCAAAACAATGTTATTGTGACTATAAAATTACATATTTTACCCATACCACTAATTTATACCGATTAATTTCCATTTAAGTGTTATGTCTACTATTTACGGCTTATCCGTTTAATTCCATATGCATGTATGATATATCTAACCTTCTCCGAGGTATAACTATATATATATATCTGTATATATACAATCATTTACTACCCATAAAAAACCCTATCACTTTATATTTCTTAAAAAGGGAGAAGACAGACCCATCGACCATTTAATGCCTGAACTTCAAAGCAGACCCTCCGTAACATAATGCTAGTCAATCGACCTAGCTATAGAGATCGATGATCCCTAGATACGGCTTTATAATTTAATTATCATACTGCTAATGCATCTCAAAGATTAATCTAAGGGTTAACTAGCCCACCCTTGTAAAACAAAAAATAAATAAAATTTTGAGGTCTTTGCATATCCCATACTAATTCTATACTAGTAGGAAGTGAAATCCGTCAAGGCATAACCCAAGTCTTTGCTAACGATCACTTGAGACTAGTGGAGTTAAAGTCTATATTCTAGCCCTACTACTAATTACCATTATGCCAACAATACTTGTATAGCCCGCCGGCATCCCACAGCTAAATCCCATTTAAGACTTACCTAATATAAGTTAAGAAAAATGCTCATTCTAGTTACTTAATATCTCTTGTTAGATGTGAAGCAAACCACATTTCTCTACTAGATCCCATCATAGGTTATTCAAGACTTCTTATATAGGGAGGAGGCAGACCCAACAACCATTTATACCTTCTACCCTATAGTAAACCCCTTGACATCCCTAAAGATACCGAGCCATTTAATACTTCAAATCCGAGGCAAACCCTCGGTATATTTGCCCACACCTATATGCAAACATATATCCCTTCCCCACAGGTCCTATGATTGGAGATGTCCCACATCAGTTCAGTAGTTCCTATACACAACTACACGTAGCCTCTAGATGAAGGGTAGAGTTTTGTTGTGTAACTCTGCTAACCTCGCATTCCAACCGGTTCTAAACCAAAACAATTATTATAGGCCTAAATATTGGGCTAGGCCCACTAATTCATGCTCATCCTAAACGTATTATTGAGGCTATATAATTTCCTACTATGCAAATTATACCGCCTTCTAAGTTCATGTACTAATATTTAATTCACTTTTTTGTTGCAAATCCTATTCCTATTTTATACGCTTATTTCTTATATTCCTCACTTCATTCCATGAACCACAAATGTCCGTCGTTCGTAATAAATGATCATTATTATTCAAATTGGACAATCACTAATGACATTTATTTATTCATTCAAAACTAACTTATTATGCCTATTTCATTTTCCCATAGATGCTATATTAAATTCTTTAATCATTCCCATTAAATGCATTTATGTCCCCATTTAATGTATGCAACTCTTTATTAACTACACATTTATTGCCACTGAACTTGCAATCAATGCTCATAAATTTTGGAGTTACTATCTATTTCCCATTTCAACCTCCTAGTCCTATGATTTACTATGTTATTAACAACTAGTAGTCCTAATTAATACTAATGCAAATATTGATGTATATTACACTTTGTTTGTTCCCTATGTATATTTATACTTTTAATCGGTAGGCGTAGTTATGCTTATATATACATATCTACTCCAGTCTTTAAATCATTAATTCCTATGTTTAAGAATTCCAAAACAAAAATTTAAATGTTCATTCTGTTGTTGGCACAAAAAGTGGCTTAACACCTAAAGTTTTATAGAAATATTAAGATCCAATGGAAAGTATATGAAAAAAGCAAGAACAACCAGGTTTATAAAGTTGTTCAGTTATCATCGAACTACGTCCACTATAGTTTTTATTGGTTATAGATTTGAGAGTCACTAGTACAAGCACTTTTATCGATCCAAAATCCTAAAACAGCAAATAGTAGCTTCGTTAGTGACTGCAATGGAGGAGAGATAGAAGATAAAGAAGATAATAAGCGCAAAAATCCTTTTTTAGTTTTTATGGGGTCTATATTTATAGGGAAATCGTCCAGCAGAGATGAAGGCCCATAAGATACCAAGTCGAGATCTAGATCCGAGAATGCAGGAGGAAGATGGGCCCTCCCGAGCAATAAATTATACTTGATACCAACCAGAATTGGTCGGAATCGACATGAATTTTGGAAAGGGACTTTCCCTTCTTTCTTCCTTTGGTCTTTTATCCCCGATCCGTAGTGTTCTGATCACTTTTCCTTTGAGATCGAGTTGTTTCTTTGAGGTTCTGTTACCACTTGTACTTGTTTCTTTCTTTTAGAAAATCCCAAGAGTTTTCCACTATTCCGTGAGAAAAGCACTCCATGAATATCACACAAGCCATTATTCCATGATTTATAGCTTTGGGGCCCATAGAGGGACAAAAAAGTGCTCGATACTGAGAAGAAGGGCCTAGGATCTACTGGTTTCCTCAAGTCCTGTCATCTTGTAACTTCTTAAGTGTGCTCATATTTCCCTTTTAAGCATATTCCCAAGTCTGCAAATCGTTTCATCTTCTTTCTAATGTTTAGATTCCAGTGAAAACCTGCTTGTTCAAAAACTGAGTAACACTTACCTCCAGGGGTACGCCTTCGTTGAGAATAAAGCATGATTTGGAACAAGACAAGCATTAATTATTAACTCGATGTTCCGGTTGGTCATCCAAGAATTGCTTCAAAGAGTCGTCTCTATTTATCTATTCAACTACTTATATATAGTTGAAATTTCATTCTTTGTGCTAAGGACAAGATTTACACTTCAGAGATTGTTCCACGCCTTAGTTAGGCATACACTTGCTTTTCCTTAGTTTTTTTTGAAATTTGTTTGAAAAATTCAGGTCGGTACCGAGTACTTTTTTCCTGACCCATGCACTATAAGTACTCGTGTACTTAGAAATTTTTTTTGCATCTTTTATTCCTTTACCGATTGCTTTCTCCCTTGATTTCCTTGCCTATGCCAATCACCTTGCAAGCTTTGTCCCTTCATCAGAAACCGACCGTTGTTGATCATTGTCCCTGCTCTCCTGAAGATGACACCACCAATAAAACACCATCACCGACCTCGAGATATCATCGCCGACCCCTGCCATTTGTGAAAATACTTGACCTGGTTGCCCTTTGTCAAGATCCAAACTTTATTTGAGCTGGGTTTCGATGCCGTCGCCGGAGTTGACTTGGCAGCGCCATGATGATTATCACCAGCCATGGCTAGATCATCAATAGAGATGGCTAGAGCGATTTCGGCTAGTGATCGGTTGAAGAAAACCCAAAATTCTCCTAGATTGTCTTGGATCCTGTTATGGGCATTTTTGCCCATGAAATTGAAGTTAGATGGAAGCTAGGAGGAGGAATGTACAGAAGGCAAGGAGGTAAGGCAATATTTCACCACCCCCTTCTATGCTCGATACCCTAGGGTACAGATCATGATTCCTTGGTCGGTATTCCGATTTCTTATTCGGTACCTCATGGGAGTCGAACTAAGAACATTTTCTGGAGCAAGGAAGGTGTCGAACCAAGGGGGATAAGTACGAACTGGACCACATCCCCAGCAAACCTACTAAGCCATTAGTTCATAGAAACAAAAGGAGCTGAGCGAAGTAGAGGTGTATGAACTTAGCCAACAACTCATCTACATCCATCCAAGCCGAACCAATACCCTCTGAACCAAGTTCTCTATGGGGCCTAATTGTGCAAGTATGGAAGGAAATCTATATATATCAAGAAATAAATAAATACATTTGGAATATTTGGAAACATTCCTTTTTGAGTGAGATATGCATGGAAATATTTTAATTTTCTAGATTAACCATACCTCATATTCACCCTTATAAATATCCAAGTATTTGACATTTTCAAGGAAGACTTTTGGATCTGCAAGACTGCAAGCTACAAAGTCAATTGCATAAAGCATCTGAATCACCATTTTCTATTATAAATCATCGTATTCTTCTATTACTTGTATTATCCGGAATATAATAGAAAAGAATAAAAAATTAACAGTGGATATAGGCTCGTTATGGATGAACCACTATAAACCCTGGTGTATTTTACTTTTTCCGCTTTTTATTCTTCATTTAGTCTACTGTGAAAAATCGATTGGATGTGTTTTCCCATTTTCTGTGTGAACATTTTTGGTGCTTTCATTGAGAAATAGAATCTATCCTCAACACGCCTTCCAAATCTAAGAGTAAGGATGGTGTCACTAATAGGGGTGCCAACCGTGACATGGTAGAATAGGATAACTATTCTTCTAGCACTCTGACCTCAGATGTCATCAACAGTGGTGACATAGACAGAGTTGTGGTGGATCCTGATACTCGTCTCACCGCCAAACAACAAGCTAGTGGATCAAGTCATGACATGCTTAGGGCGAGTGCAGCCAACTACATACAACACTGAAACCAAAGGGAGAGCCTAGTCCTAAGCGTCCATGAGACTAAGAAGATCACACTCTAGTAGTGATTATGATCAGAAGAATCAAGGAGCTGGACAAGTAAATGTTGAGGAAATAGGTTAAGCAGGGGGTTAGCACACATTGCACCTGAGGACTAGTTTGGTACCGAATCGAATAAGGGAGGTAATGAAACAGGGGCAACCACTGCTGAACCTCTCCGATCTAGGAAACGCTCTTCGATCCTGGTGGAGGAAACCACTGATGGAAGGTAAATTCATCAGAGCAATCCCGAAGTAGGAAGCGAAGCCGAAGTCACAGAATGAGCCATCACATGAGGAATGAAAGAATTTACTCACCCCAACATGAGAGATTAACCGAGCTTCGCTCGTCCTTCGAACAGGAAGACTGTATGACATAACTTATTAGGGAATGTGTCCGCCACAAGCAAGTCGAACGAGGAATTGGTGCAAGATTTGGCAACCCATTTTCTTTAGAGATAAAGACTGCCCAAAATCCCCGTAGCTTTAAGATGCCTACCATGGATCCTTAATAAGGCTTGACTAATCCTATAATGCACCTACAACGATTTACGCAACATACGTTCATGAACGAGGCAGCAGAAGAAGTTACCTGCAAGTGTTTCCCTTTTTCTTATCGGATTTGGCAACTATGTGGTACTACCGTCTTCCCCACCACACGATCCACGCATGGGAAATGTTGAAGGAAAAGTTTATTTGCTAGTTTCGGATTCATATAGAGCAACCCAAGGATCCATATTCTTTGTTGGATGTGAAACGAAGGGAGGATGAGACTCTGTGGTAATACTTGACCCGTTTCAACACTGCGGCTGCTAGCGTTCAGATTGCCAACGAGTGGTTAACCCTTATGGTCTTACTCGATGGTGTTCGCCTGGAAACAAAGATGGCTCATAGATTAACTAAGGAGAAGCCAGGTACTCTTCAAGATTTCTTTTATGAAGCTGTAGTGTATGTGCGATTGGAGGAAGCCATAGCGTGGCAGCAGACTGTAACAACCGCTAAATCACTAGAAGCTTCTAATAGTGTGAATGCTCTGGTCATGAATGATAAAGTAGGTGGCATGGAGTGAAAGAAAAATAATAACCTTGGAAATTCCAACGGGAAGAAAACAGATCGAAAGAGATTCAGGCCTGATCCGAAGAAGGAAACAAAAGATAAAAGGAACTATGGGAAGTACTACCAGTTCTGTGAATCCTATGGATATAATACCAATGAATGTTGCCATTTACGAGACCTAATCAAAGAGCACATCAAGAAGAGGAAGCTGAAGTGGTATGTCAAAAAACCAAAGACACTTCTTGCTCCTAAGGCACAAGCCCAAGGCAGCCTCTTCTAGGGAATGGTGGTGAAGGCTCTAATGCCAATTATGGAAAAAACGGGAGGCTTATAGTTAACACTATAACAAGGGGACTTCACGTGGCAGACAGGAGCTTGAGTGAAATTGAGCAATATGCAAAGTCTTTAAAAAATTAGGGTGCTTACATATGCACAATAAAGGAGGAAGAAAGATATAAGACTTCCCGAGGGAAGCATGAGGTGATAGCTTTCGATGATAATGACTTAAGGGGAAAGAAGTACCCATACACGGATCCTATGGTGATTACAGCTACGCTTGGCCCCACCGAATTCCTTAGGATTTAGGTAGATAATGGAAGTTTAGTGAACATACTATTTAAAGATGCGTTTGACAAAATGGGATTGCCCATGGAATAAGTTACATCATGCAACCAATCTGCATGGTATTATGGAAGAAGGCACTATGCCCTTAGGAAGGCTGGATTTGTTTGTTGAGATAGAGACCCGTACGGATTCTCAACTTACAATGACTTCCTATGACATCCAGGCTTATCTGATTTTTATGCAGTAGTAGCCCCGTGGTTTTTAATGATAAAGTTCCCAACAACCAGTGAAATAGGAGTGGTGGAAGGATACCAAAATACCGCTAGGGAATGTTATGCTGCAAGCTTCAGGAAAACAAATAGAGAGAGAAAAGGATGGGCGTAGAAGTTGCCTTCTATGCCAGGAACTCCCTCGCATAGCAATTAAAGGAGGGCCCTCCTCTCGAGTTTACAAGTGATAATCACAACAATGTTGACCCAAGAGATGGAGGAGAGGAGGCCACAGCTGAGCCCGGGGAGGCTCTGAAGTTTGTAGAAGTTGATGATAGTGATCCCACGAAACTTACGAAAATTGGATTCGGTTTGGGGCGAGATCTAAAGATGCAGATAATTGGTTTTCTACGAGACAAATACGATGTGCTCGCATGGTCCCATGCAGACATCTGTGGGATTTCTTCCTCAGTCGGTTATCATGCTCTGAACATCGACTTGAGAAAACCTCATGTTAAGAAAAATAAAAGGAGTATGGGCCCACAATGATTGACGACACCAAATTAAGTAGTAAATACCTTGCTGGAAAATGGCTTCATTCGAGAATCATTGTACCTGAAATAGATAGCGAACCCGGTCCTTGTTAAAAAGTCAAATGGAAAATGGCAAACCTATGTAGATTTCTCTAACCTAAACATCGTGTGCCTTAAAGACGTTCCGCTTCCAAGAATTGATCAGTTATTAGATGGAACTGCTGGGCATGAACTCTTATCCTTTATGGATGCATAATCTGGATGTAACCATATCAAGATGCACGTCCCTGACCAGTAGCATACCAGTTTCATCATCGACCTGGGACTCTACTGCTACAATGTGATGCCATTTGGACTTAAAAACACTGGGGCAACATACCAACAACTGGTGAACAAGATGTTCGCCCAGCGGATTAGCAAAAACATGGAGGTATACATTGATCACATGTGCAAAGTCAAAGAGGGTCAGAGATAATGTCTTACACCCGGATGAAATGTTTCAAAAGTATGGGATGAAGCAAAACCCACTGAAATGTTCTTTCAGAGTGGCAGCTAGAAAGAGCTTAGACTTTATCGTGCATCCAAGGGGATAAAGGCTAAACCGTAATAGGTCCGGGTACTAAGAGATATAAAAATTCCTGAAACCTGAAAGGAGATGCAAAGCTTAAATGGAAAGGTAGCAGCTTTATGCAAGTTCATTTCTAAAGACATAGACAAGGGGGTACCACTCTTTGACGTGCTCAAAAAGGATAAAGGCAAGTTCGTATGGACAGATGAATGTCTAGCTGCATTCTTAAATCTATTGGAACACTTGCAGAAGCCACCGGTCTTGTTTACATTAGTTGAGGGGAAAGATATTTACGTCTACTTAGTAGTGTCATATCATGCTCTGAGCGCAACTTTGGTTAGGGAGGAAGACTAGGTACAATGCCTGGTGTATTGCATTAGCAAGGGTTTCACCGGGCCAGAGTCCAGGTTTCTAACTAGAAAAGTTGGCATACTTTTTGTTGATTGCATCTAGGAAACCGAGGCATTACTTCCAGTCACACCCTATTTAGGTGCTTACGGATCTTCCCTTGAGGTAGGTTCTGCATAGGCCGGACACTTCAGGAAGGCTTACCAAATGGAGCATCGATTTGAGTCGGTATGAGATAACCTATCACCCATGGATTGTACTCATGGGACAAGCGCTAGCAGACTTTATTACCGAGTTTACTATTCGAGATAATGAAATATACACCTGAAGGAGGAAGCTCTCATGTTGCGAGTGTATGTTGATAGAGCGTCGAACGATCTTGACTCTAGTTTGAGAATAGTATTTCTGACCCTCGAAGGAAGAAATTTGAGTTATGCAATTAGACTAGGATTCAAAGCAATAAACAACGAGGTAGAGTATGAGGCTTTGATAGCTATATCGGAGTTAGAAAAGGATCTAGAGATCGGGTCGTGCGTTCATAGCGACTATCACTTGGTGGCAAATCATGTGCTTGGGAATTTTAGGCCAAAGGAGAATGCTCGAAGTCTTATTTGGAAAAGGTAAAGGACTTGCTTAATGGGATGGAGCACTACATATTCAAGCACATTCTAAGGGAAGAGAATCATGATGTGGACAAGCTGACAAAGCTGGTAAGTTCATGAGACAAGTCTCTGTTGGGATCGGTAACTATTACGACGCTACATAGACCCAGTTCCAAGAAAGTGGTCGTGGTTGCAACCGTTGAAGGTGAGGCAACCTGGATGACCCCATTGGTAACTTAAGTGAGGAACAATGACCGACAGATGGAATGAGGCTAGGAAGATCCCATAGAAGGCACCCCGTTTTGTTATCCAGTATAGACCAGTGTATCGGAAAGAATACTCTCACCCGATACTAAGATGCATCGCTGGGGAAGAGGCTAAACAAATATTAGGAGACATGCATCAAGGATGCTATGGAGACCATACAAGAGGGCAGACATTGGCAAAGAAGGTGTTGCGATATGGATACTTCTGGCCGACCCTGAATCATGACGCGATGGAGTATGCAAAGAGGTGTGATAGATGCCAATGGTTCGGTAAGGTTCCCAGACTACCCCCAACTAAACTAACATACATGGTTAGCCATTGGCCCTTGGCCATCTGGTGCGTAGACTTAATTGGGGAGCTTTCGGTGGCGCAAGGCGGAGCTAACTATTTTATAGTGGAAGTCGACTACTTTACTAAGTTGGTAGAAGCAGAACCCCTTACTAAATTATCGATTTCCAAGGTCATAAACTTCTTAATTAGAAATGTAATATGCAGTTATGAAGTTCCATTTCAGATTATTTTAGATAATGGGTTACAGTTCGACAGTGAGTAATTTGCTTACTTCTGCCAGAAGCACGAGATAAAGAAGAGTTTTTCAGTTATAGCATACCTACAAGCTAATAGGCAGGGGGAAGCGATCAATGAGGTTTTGAAAACTCTTATAAAGAAGCGACTGTAGAAAGTGAAGGAAGTATGGATGGATGAACTTCCTCTAGCATTATGGACCTATCTTACCTCCTTCAAGATAGCCATAGGTCAAACTCCTTTCTCGTTGGTGTATGAGTCAAAAGTAATGTTGTTAGTTGAGACAATAGTATCCTTACACTGAAAAATGTACTATGACCCAAATGAGAACAAGGAGTTGCTGAACATATCCCTCGATTTTTTTATGAATGACGTGAGGAAGATGCTCTAAAGGCGGAAGAACACAAGCAAAGGATAGCCACTAGTATAATGCTAAAGTCAAACACCGCCTACTTAAGGAAGAGGACTTGGCGTTGAAATGAATATTCTCTAGACCGAGGGAATTGGACCCAACCTGGAAGGAACCGTTTGTCATTCACAAGGATTTAGGGAACATAACTTTTATCCTTTGTATCGTAGATGTAGCTGTATTCAGGAAGGCATGGAATGCACACCATCTCCGTCGTTCTTTTACTTGAACTTCTATCATAATTTTTGTATTGAAACTTTGTAATTAAAACCCACTATGAAATAGATTCTAATAAAGTGTGCTTTCCTTGAAATTTTGTCTCAATAGACAATTATTACGAAATGTAACTTAATGCTACCAACTGAACACGTTAGATTAACATGGGCAATTCGAGGGAGTATCACGTGGGTAGAAGACCTAACTCAGTTTGGGAGCCAAACTCAATCATCACGTCATCTCCCCTCCAAACTTCTTTGCAGACAGCAGCGAGAACAATCAGCCCATAGTCAGGACATAACTACGAAATGGATGCTTGTTGTTGACGATTGACCCAAACTTCTTTGTTGGCAATGGCGGACCCGTTCAGCTTATGGTCAGGACATAACCTCCAAATTGGTGCTTGTTGTTGATGTTCGGTCCAAACTTCTTTGTCGGCAGCGACGAGCTCCTTCAACCCATACTCAGGGCATGACCGCAAAATGGGTGCTTGTCGTTGAAGATTGGCCCAAACTTCTTTGCTGGTAACGGCAAGCCCATTCAACCCATGTTTAGGACATGACAGACAAAACGGGTGCTCGTCATTGACGATTGGTCCAAATTTCTTTATCGACAATGGAATGCCCATTCAGCCCATGGTCAGGACATGACCGCTAAGTGGGTGCTCACCATTGATGATCGACATATACTACTCGGCAGTCAATGACGGACGGTAAGAATCTATACTCAAGTGACCACCACTTATGGTTGGCTTATATTTCCCTTTTTGCAATGGTAAGCCATAGTAACACTACGTAGGTTTTGCCTATTGAAAAATGACATCGAAATTGTGGAACACCAAGGAGAGTTCAACTTATCGACCATCAAGACGTGACGTCGCCTGGTTAGTTCACCCCTAGCCAGCAGATAAGTTCGATGGTGATAGACAATCACATGCAATATGAAGCTACCTAGAACGCATAAAGCATTGCATCGCATTCAACAAAAGGAAAAACAAAAGTCACAGAAGCTATTAGACTATAGAAATTAATTATATTTATATATAGGAGTGTTTGCAAAGCAACAGTTACAAAGCATCAGAGAAAGCATTAGAGAATACTCTACACTTGACTTTAAAAATCAAAACTACTAAGTGCAAGTGAGAATATTTAGCACAAAAATGAATCCTGCTTATGTAATGGGATGGACCCTACCAAAAAATAAAATACAAACAAGTAGCATGCATAGTTATCACTTGGACCTGGACTTGGATGATTCAGACTTAGAAGCACCCTTCCTATGGTGATGCTTCGTGTCCTTGGGCTCATGCGAGTCCTTGGGCTCATGTGAGTCCTTGCGCTTACCTTCCTCATTCTTCTCCTTTTGTTTCATGTCGAGCTCATCCAATTTCTTCTGCATGAGTTTCAATTCCTCTATAGCCTCAAGCTTTACCCTGGCCATGTCCGTAGAGAAGTTCACTAGAACTTGCTTCTTCAGAGCCGCCTTCCTATCAAACTCCTCAATAAGATCGAAAGTGCCCATAATCTCAATGTCAACATCCTCCTAGAGAGCAGTTATCATCTCGTCATGGGCCTTGTCAGTCAGGGGATTGGTAGGACCTGAGGGCCAACAACTAAGGGGGGAACATAAGAAGTAACCACAACATCGGATGGACACACCATCTGCACATCACTTGTAGGATAACGAGGTAGACTATCGGACTTGACTCACTCAAACAAGCCCGAACATATTGAGCTATAACTCTCAGACTGTAAAGAAAAATACTACCTTTCTTAGAACGTGGATCCATCACCTAGGATCTGAGCATGGGTTGGAGGAGCAGGAACATATGAGAGCTGGCTTTTGGCAGGCGAATCTAAAGAAATGTGGAAAATAGTTAGTGTGACATCTGCATGAGGCCACCAGTTTAGAAGCCTGACCTTATAATGCCATTCTGGAAATCAAACTTCCATTATTTTCCTTATTTGCCTCTTCCTTTCGGGCTTTCTCAGTCTCGAATAACTTGATATAACCCAGGTAGACAATCTCCATCTCCTTTACTGAGAAACAAGCTTCAACAACTTCAAGACTGAATATTGGCCCACCTTGCTCGTTGGCAATTTTTTCTTATTTAATCAACCACTTATGAATGGAGACCATGACCTCCTGGTAATCATCCATCCATGCTAGTCTTTTTTCGGTGAACATCCTATAATAAATCTCGTCCAGGAGTCCCTCTACTTGATTAAGCTAGCTGTTCAGCTCGTTACATCCAGCCTGTAACTTTCCAACCCTGCAAGCTTCAACAGCTTTGCCCATAGTTAAGTCCTTGATTTCGACCTAAAATGAAAGTATATTGGACCTTCACTCTTGAACTTTCTTTTTCCAGTTAGTAACACCAAGCTCCACCTTGTCAGCCACCACTAGGATCTCTTCCAGCCTCTTAGCCAATTTGACCTTAATATTCTTATGGTCTTCATAGAAGCAAGTGGCCTTGTCGTTATTTCTTTCTTAGCATTTTTAATGTTGGTAGGGTGCTCCATCTTTATTAGCTCCAGTTCTCTAATGTGAGCGGCTTTAAGCTCCTCGAACTCTTTAGCATGCCTTTTTTTCTCATCAGCCTGAGACTGCTCTAGCGCCTCTACCACCTTTTTATGGTCTAATTCCTTTTCGTGCAACTTCTTCCTCAGTTCGAAGATTTTTAAGTTCTAATCGACCTTCTTTTTGCTAATCTCTTTTCCCGCATTGACAACCTTGGTATGATAATAACATTGTTGGCAAGAAGATCAACAGACTAGGTAATGGAAATGGGTGGTGCCTTAGTGAGTAGGTGGGCTCACAGATCCTAGGCTGGTAGAGCTATTGAAACTCATCAAAACACAGGTTATAGGGGTTGGTAATGATGGTTGCTCTTGCTAACTTCTTTCCTTTGTCTTCTCTCTCAAGAGCAAAGACTAGTGCTCCTCAGTTATCGGTCTTGTCCTGTTGTTTGGAGGCTTCATAGTCAAATAAGAGAAAGGAGAGAGCCGAGGAGACTTGGATTACTGAATCAGAGTATGGGATCCTGATTTGCTGCCAGGAGAGCGAGAACTTTTTCGTGAACCATTTTTGGGATCTTGGACATGTTTATCTCTAACCATGCGATAACGGACAACCTTCCCAGTCAACAGTTTTGCAGATGGCTGCCTGATAGTTTCACTTAGGTTGAATGAAGACATGGCTTTCTTTACCTCCTTAGGAGGCAACTTCTAACTTCTCCCTTTGTGAATTCATGCTACTTGTAATAGCAAAAATGCATTTGAATGGCGCTAGCACTTAAAGAATGCATAACCATAACAAGAACATGTGATGGTTTAGGTGTTAGTGTGAAAGCACGTGATTGTGGCATGAACCCTTAGTGTCCTTATGGGCCTCTAACTATCGTTGGATATCTGTGATGGATGTAGAATCCTCGTAATTGATTCCAAGATCCATACCTAAAAGGTAATCAGAAACACTGATATCTCCGAGGAAAAAAGCCATCTCCCATCCTCTTCAGGACCAAAAACAAGACGTAAGGTTTCCTCCACCTCTGGATTAGGCATGGTAGCTGAACCAATACCCCTAAAATAGTAGGCTTCATCGTGGCCTGAAGCGGTACGTTGCTGTCTTGAGAATAGGAGCTCGCATCTTCCTTCATCATTATTCGGATATTATCATCTTCCCACTTTCTCAAGGTCTTCAGCCAACCACTTCTACTAGGAACTATCTTAAAGGCATCTAGCCCCGGCTCCTCTGAACCTATGACCATAGAATGGACTACCCCAGATAGGTCAACAGTGGAGGCGATGTCAGAAATGGAAGGTTGGGAAGATGGTGCCTCGTTTGTTTCACCAGTGGCCGAGACTTTCTTCTTCTTGGCTTGGCGGGCTTCTGAACGAAAGGCTGCCTACCTCTTCAAATCGAACAACCGACTGCCAAAAATCCAAGCTTCCTTAGATTATCGTCAGTGATGAGGTGAGAAACCTCCCTGAACTCCTCGAGGATTTGTTAAAGCCTTCACAGCATGTCATTTAAGTCTTTTGCGAAAGCTGCTTTTATAGACCTGGAAAATAAGCCCCAAGGGAGGAACATTAGCTTTATGTATGAAGTTAAGTCATGAGAAAGATAAAAGAAGTGATCTTACATCCTCAGTGCCACTGGTGAAAACATGAAGAACTATTGCAAAAAAAGTATCCTTTTTGAATAAGTTGTATTTGGAGTACAAGTACTCGACCAGCTTAAACTTGCTCCCCACCTTGAGAGAAACAAAGGAGGAACCCTCCTGCTTGCTCTTTATAGCATATAGGAACCTATATGGTGGTGAGTCGGAGGCTCCTGGAACCCCCTCATGAAGATGGTGTATAAACTAGTGAGGATGGTGTAACAGTTCAAAAGCAGTTGGAATAGAGTGATCTTTAGGTACATGAAACCTCGCAATACATTGAGGGAGAGGAGGTAGAGCCCCAGTAGCATAGTGATAGCAGGTGTAGGCTATGTATCCCTTAGGAGGAGCGTGTGCGCGCTGTTCTGGAGCAAGCAGAAGAACATCTTCCCTAGGGATACCATGGGTGGCCACAATAAGATCAAGCTGCTTAGCCATCAAGGTTGAAGCCTCAAAGCCTACATGGTTTATCAGTAGTTCTGATGGTCATATCCAAGAATGATAAAGTCAATGGAGCCAGGTTGGTTTGAGCAAGGCCTTGGAATAGCGGGGGCGGAAGTGGAAGGAGCTTGATCCCTGGAGGCAGTGGAACAACGAGTAAGGCGACGTCCTGACATACTTACCTAACATAATTAATTAGCTCACACGTTATCACAAAATTTAGAAGCATTCGCGTTTATGCATATGTGTATGCATGCTTACTGTTTAAAATATATCTACACTTATGTTCTGTCGAACTCCTCAAGTTGTTATTCGACTGAGAGCTAGACCAAAACAGGCCTAAGGAATGGCCAGTCCAAGATAATTGTGGCTTGTAATCGATGTTGAGATAAAGTGAGATGCTCACCTAATTATAGAGCGGTTTTGGATTGAAGATCGGAACTTGACTGGATGCTTAAGTAGTAGGCATGGCATTGGCAGCTTGGGAGATGAAGGGTCGCGTCTTTCGTGGATGGCTGGGAAGTGAGTGAGCATGTTCAGTGGATGGGGTATACTAGCTTATATAGGAGAGGAGCCCAAGGGATGGGCTAATGTGACACCGAACCTACGTTAACCACTGAGCCCAGGAACACTGATCCATGCTGGAGATAAAGAGACGCACATCTGCTGAGGAGGCCAAGGAGTAATTCAACAAATCCCACGTTGTAATCTATGAGCTAGGCATTGGAGGGAAAGTGCTACGGGAATTTTTTCCCATGAAATCGAAGTTAGATGTAAGCCAGTAGGAGGAATGGACAAAAGGCAAGGAGGTAAGGCGATATTCCACTACCCCCTACTGTGCTTAGTAACCCAGGGTACCGACCAGGATTCCTTGGTCAATACCCAAGGGTACCGATCAAGATATCTTGGTCTATCTTGGTCGGTACCCTAAGGTACCGATTAAGATATCTTGTCTGGTACCTCATGGGAGCCTAACCAAGAACATTTGCTCGAGCAAGGAAGGTGCCAAACCAAGAGGGAAAAGCACAAACCATACCACATCCCCAGCTAACCTACCGAGCCATGAGCCCATCGAACCAAGAGTACTGAGTCGAGCAGGGGTGTACGAATGTAACCAACAACACATCTACATCCATCCAAGCTGAACCAACACCCTCTGAACCAAGTTCTCAATGGGGCCTAGTTGTGTAAGTATGGAACGAAATCTATATGTATCAGTAATTAAATAACTACATTTGGCATATTCGGGAATATTCCTTTTTGAGTGAGATATAAATGAAAATATTTTAATTTGTCAGATTAACCACACCATACATTCACCCTTATAAGTATCCAAGCATTTGACAATTTCAAGGGAGAGTTTTGAATCTGCAAGACTCCAAGCTACAGAGTTAATTGCACTGAACATCTGAATCACCATTTTCTACTATAAATCATTGTATTCTTCTATTACTTGTAATATTCGAAATAAAATAAAAATGAATAAAAATGAAAAGTGGATGTAGGCACATTATGGCTGAACCACTATAAACCATGGTGGACTTTATTTTTCTGCTTTTTAATCTTCATTTAGTCCACTGTAAAAAATCAGTTAGAGGTGTTTACCTATTTTCTATGCAAACTGGTCTGATCCAGAGCACATTTGGGTCTGACTCGGGGAGTGCTTAGGTGAAGCGATCGACTATTAAAACCTAAGTCTTCACCTTACAAATTTCCTTGGTCTACTCCGACTTACACTTGATGAATCGAATATCGCCATTCAAGTATCACAAGGATGGTTCTCTTCTAAAGAACAATCGTATCGAGCAATTCCATTGCATAATATTTCCAATCACTGCACTTTCCGCGTTCATGTAAAAGAAAAACTTCCGAAACAATTTAGACAGTGGTTCAGTTATCGATTATTTATGGATACGATCCGATGCACTGTTCTGTCATGTGTCGTGGCTTGTTTTTCTCGCACGGACAAGCTATCTACATAGGATCATATGTTCGTCATGTATGGGACACTGGGCTCACAGTGCATAAGTTAAGACTTTCACTTGCCCCGATCAACATTCAGAATCTGATTGGTCAACTCACATCGACATCCGTATGATTCAAGGCGTCGATCACATGGGTTTAAATTTGAAATAAAACATATACGATGGTGTTGAACACCAAGTTTTCCTATCTAGACTGACTCATTAATCGCCTCACTTCCAGACTGGTGCATGTACATCTACTCCTAACAAAGCCAAGTCTACTAGTGCCTAGGCTTCAACTCCTAAACTTCTGGGCCTAAGCATTCAATTGCTACTGAGCTTTAAAGAATGAGTGTTCTAGTAGAATCGATGCGAAATCCACCTCCTCCTTTGAATGAGTATATTGGTCTAAGGGTTTTGTATGATCCACCTGGATAAGTTCCAACAATCCTTACCCTCAAGACACTTTAGGCCACCTATAGACAACATGGAATTCTCGAAGGTGATATCTGGCTTCCTACCTAGGTGCAACGAGCTCATAATCCTCCAACGGGCTATATTGCCTGCAATATATACATGTGCTTAGGTTGTGTTGTAACTTCTTTTAATCCTTTCCTATGTATGATCCTTCAAGAGCTCGGGTTGGCTATGTCCTAAGTTCATCCCAATGGATACACTGTCCTGAGCTCCTTGTACGTGCTGTTCATGAACCAATTCCAACGGCCTCCAACATTCAATGAGCAAACTTATCTCTTGAACTTCAAGTAAAGTTATGAATCACCATCCTATATGATCATCGAGGCTTGGTGCTGACGTAAAGTTATTGAGAAGCTTCACAACAAACTCTCATACTTCAAGAATAAGTACTTCTCCATTAGGAGCCCATATGGCTTTAATGGGCGTTGGCTTTCCAAAAGTAAGGCTCTCTTTTCTATCTCCTTTCCATGCTTGAACTTACCCCATCCAAATGTATAATTTTTGATCTAAGTACTTCATAGTAATTTGTGCTCACTATACCAGTAAAGAACATGCCACAACCCTAGAAACCGTTAAAGGAGTCAACTTCCTACAACACATCGCCGCTCATCTTTTAAGCAATGAGAACCTTCGTAATTGCGGTCTACGACTTCCTGATCACTCCGTTGTTCCTACAACTGCACTCCCAAGCAGTCCTCAAATTCCTATCCAATATTCAACCCCTGCTCATAGTTATGGTGATAATTTTTAGGGGGGAGTTGAAGTCTGTCGATTGCAACACACGTTGACTAGCCAACTGATAGTGTAGCAGAATAGCCTATCGTCGGTGAGATTCCGAGAGAAAGGGAGGAAGGAGCTAGAATACAACCAATTCTAGAGAAAACTGAAGGTGAATGAAGAAGGGATAGGAAAGAAGAAATAAGGGAAGAGGAAGAAGAAGAACAAAGTACCGAGGAAGATGACGATGACTACAATGCAAGTATAGAGGGAGACAAGTCATTTAATTAGATGTATCCCGAAGTCATCGAGCTACCTTCCTTGCCTTATCCAAAATTTGTAGTTATCAAGTCTTCGAAGAAGGCTACAAAAATGAGCATTTCGTCGATAACCAAGACAATTCCTTCAATCGGGTCTTTAAAAGATGTCTTCGGCTCCTTGAGTAACTTCGTATTTCTATCGATGATCTCCTTAAGGATGGCTCTATGAGTTTTCGATTATCGCTCAAGGATCCGAACTGATGGTAGAGAGACTCTATCTTTACTTACCCTAGAATTCTGTCCATAGAGTACTTGGGGGGTCATCAGCACTCTACACTGCACTAGGATCATGAACACACAACACTGCACCCATTTGCATTCCAAAATTCCAAAACATATACAATCTTTCTTCTCGTCTCAGGTGCCATGGCAAGAGATAGATACAGCATGCTCAACATGGTGTTGGTGAGTCTAGAGGACACACTCCTGTTCTAGACCCAACTCGCTCTAGCTACCGTCGAGATTATGAATCCAAAGAGATAGAGCTAGATATAAAGAAAAAGAGTGAAAAGAAAAAGAAGACCATCATGCAGAAGGAGAGAGAAAGAAAAGGCAAGCCGAAGAAAGGCATCCCGGTGAGCAAAGCAAGCGACACAAGGATTTTCACACTCGCCGTGGCTCCTCTTTCAGCATTCCTTTGCCCCACTCAGAACCCCAAATTCCAACTTACCAACAGACTTCCACTTCCTACACTTTAACCACAACAGTGCCTCTTCACTCCAAAGGATTCTCGACTCCTCCATCTTCTATTCTTGCTCCATCATCTTGCATGCAAGCTCCTTTTCCAGACCTCTTCTTGATCAATGTCATGTTTGAACGTGACATTCGAATTTCAAATGGAGAAGTAGACCAAGATGTCCAGCGAATTCAGATGCTTATCTACCAGGGCTATGAGTGAAAGAAGCTCTGTTATGCCCTCTGTAAGGTTAAACATATTAATTATATGAAAATCCAATCTTTTAAATCCGAGAAAAAGACTTATGAGAGCCTCATCGAAGGGTACAAAGGAGACTTGGAGTCAAAGGCAGAGGGGGATGCTGCTCTGGACTCAAAGGCCAAAATTGACATCCTGATGGAGGAAATGAGGAAGGCACGCACCAATTCCAAAATTGTGCTGAAAGACCTATTGAAAACTGGACATCAAGTAAGTGCTGCCTTCAAGACACAACTTTCCAAAAAAGACTTGGCGTTCACCGTGAAGTATGAGAGTACCTAGGCCAAGTAATAGACCATTGATGAATTAGCAGCCGAGATCCAAAAGCTATATGCCAAAAACAAAAACTTGCGAACAAGCTCTTCTTGGAAAAGGTCGATAAATTACATATTGGAATAGAACATGCTATCATTGAGTAAGATCTAAAGGAACTTATAGAGGAAAACAAAAAAGAGAGGAAAGAACTGAACAATGCTCTCTAGCAATTTTTCAGTAATGTGATTCAGCATAAGAATCTGAAATGGCTGGGGAGTACATATGTCATAACTCTCATCGATGCTTGGGAAGAAATATTATGCCGGTCAAAAGTAGTCGACTAAGGCCTTACCGAAGAAGAATTGATGGCCAAGTACCTCGACATAGAAAATATAATGAAACCTGAAGAGGGAAAGGCCATCCTCACCGAAGAAGATGCTATTGTGGAAGTTGTTGTCATTGAAGCTTCCACTAGCCTAAGTGTATCGGGTTAGGCATAATTTCTAACTCCAAATTCCCAAGAGCCGTCGACAGATATTCTTGTGACTAAGGGGACTAGCTCTGTAGTCACCCAAACTATCCTAGTATCTACGGAGACAACTTCCATCAAAACCTATGTTCCTGCTTTCATCGACCAACCAATCCCCTATTCACCAAAGAAGGTGAAATTTCTAAATTTCCATTTTTGCAATTAATTCCAGGTGAAAGTGTATCCTTTGTTTCATCAGTTTTCAAGAAACTCTAGTTCTCACATTAATCCATCTCTAACCTTTACCATTCTATTTTTCATTATAGTTCATCCACATCTTCCTCCTCTACCACTAAACATCCAAGGCATGAGTCCTACGGTAATCTTCACCACGTCGACCTTCGTTTTTACGAGACTTAGCACTCTTGCCGCTCCTCCAAGTTCTGACCTAGGACCTTATTTCGAGAAAATAGCAGCTCTTAAGAACCTGGAGGATGTGTCCTTGTCCTTGGAGGAAGATGTTCTATAACAAGTCGATCAAATTATCATGGCCGAGAGACTGAAGATTGACCTTTCTAAGGTTCATATCAAAATCGAGCCTAGAACGAAAAAATCTATGAGCTCTACCCCTACATGCCCCTCTACTAAACTTCCCCCTCTTAAACTAAAGTCCCTCAAGATTAAGCCTATTAATGCCATGTTGGATAGTCCAAGGAGCCTCCTGTTATGACCGAGGGGAAGACCACCCAGTCCGAAAGCAAGACCCTTGAAGTGGGGAAATCAAAAGCAAACGAAAGCATAAGAAGCCGCCCGGTGGTTCGAGCGCTAAGGGCTGGAAGAAATGGAAGAATAAGTAGATGTTTCTCGGACTTATGAGTGAAGTGGCTCCTTTTGTTATGCGTTTTATGTTTTCCTTTTTTGTTGTATAATGGCAGTGTTTATGCGAAAGCGACGCCCGCAACTATTGTGTATATAAAAGCTTTAGTAATGAAAGACCATTTTTGTTATGTAATCTTTGTTCCATTTACTTTTCTGTAATTTTATATACTGTAACTTATGTCCAAATGCCTGCATATATAATATAAGTGTCTGTAGTGCAGTTTACCTATATTATACATGGTTACTTCTATGAAATGCTTTTATTTACTTTAACTCTATGCATATAAACAAAATTCCTACGTTTGCTTTAATTTTATTCCATTAGTTAGCCTCGTTTAGAGTCACCAAAGTGTTTCATTTGGCGAAACTAGAATATAGTCTCTAACCATCTTCGTGGTTATTCCTATTTTCCATCGATCGTCAATGAGTTATAAATAACTCAAGTTTCATGTTATTCTTTATTCCCAAGGAATGGTGATTTGAATGTCTAAGTCCTGACGTTCCTGACTGCACCAAAATCTAAGCACAGATGGTGCCATTTTTAGATTCACACTTCTCATCCTCGGCAAAGAGCATCCCGCTCGACCGTGAGAAAAATCACATCCTTTAGCTTAATTCTGCTATGTATCAAGTCTGATTCGTGGGGATTGTCGCCCCGAACATTAGGGTCTATATATTATCTCCTATTTCTACGTACTTCTAGGCATTGGTAGAAGACTAACATTGCGGGGCAAATTATCCGATTGACCCCAGTCTGTTTGTGCCTTCCTAGTCCTAATCCTGGAGTGGAAAAGTTTGATAATGTCTATTTCCGATTTCTAATGACTACACTTGCTTATCCTTAACCAAGTGTATCTTACTTGACTACTAGCACGGTAGTGGGAATTTAGTCTATCCACCACTTCCTATTTTGAGAAGCGACAATTCAGGTGCCTTCGGAAGCTTGTATTTGGGCAGCCGTCCCTAGTCTCACTAGTTTTGGGTGTTGATTGAGAGTATTTATTAACTATCCTTACCTAACCTTGGCCTAGCGTATCCTACCAGGCTGCGAGCGTGGTTGATAGAATTTTAACCTCGCACCAATTTTAGTCACAAGAAGCCGGTACTTTGATTGTCTAATTCCAAACATTCCTTCATGACATTGCCTAACCCCACGCAACGACCTAAACCTGAAGGTTAGAGTCGAATTATTTGATCGACCCCTGTATGGTTTTTCCTTCTTGACATTGCCTATTTCCAAGAAATGGAAAATACTTGAAGGTCGAGGTCGAATTATCCAATCGACCCCATGCTTAATCCCCTAGGTCCTAATTCTGTACCAAAGGAGCTAATTTTTTATGGTTGAATTATCTAATCAACCCCTAATATTATAATTCCCAGCCTCGGTCCTAGACCAAAGGTGTTACAATAGTTTTTGAGTTTTGGAATAACATGGTCGAATTATCTGATCGACCCTTGTGATCTCCTTCCGCGATCTAAATCCTTGACCAAAGGAGTCGGTACTTTCTTTAGCCATCTCAACGTACATGGTGAATTATCCGATCCATCCTTGAAATTATACTCTCCGACCCTAATCTTGGGCTAGAGGAGTCTATTCCTGATTATACTACTAATTATGCAGCATAGGGTTTTGCTTAGAAGAACACAGTTCCATTGGTTCAAGAAGCTAATGACATTTATAAATGAAAAAACACATCAAGTCCAGCCTTATTACACTGCCCCTAAAATCCTTGGGTGGCTTATTGGCCAAAAACAAATTAAATAAAACTAAAAATAATAATTTCGTAGCCAAATAAGTTAATATCGGCACCGGACACGTATTGCTCAAATACCGATATGAGATATTTTGAAATATCATGATTATATCGGATAATATCGACGATATATCGATGTGTAGAACATGTTATAAACCATATTGTACTATTTTATAATGTTATGATGATGTTATGTTTTTAATTATTGCAACCGATATTACCAAATTACAATTAAAGAGTGGTTGCACATAGTTTATAGATTACAGTATGTTTACCAAAAAATCTATTAAAACAAGTCATAAAATAAGCTTATGAAAGTCAAGAAATTCGTATAATGTGCACCTTTATTATTTTATTCATTTTTATACTATAATCTTTTTTAAGTTATCTAATCATCTATATTAATTTGCACTTTTTTCCCAATATTTTTAGTTTCTTTATTTTCATTTTCACTTAATTTATCAAATAAGTAATGTTGATTTGCTGTCGATTACAACTTCTAGCCTATTCTTTATCGATTTATAAATATATAACTTTATTGCTCTTTAAATTTTTAGTTCTTGGTGCATGATAATAACTAATAAAATCAATTTCTATAACCTAACTTACCAATTAGAAACGGTGAACAAAATATAACAGAAAAGATAAGTGGCACTTAAACGATCTATTTTTTATTAGTGATGTCTTCACATAAAATAAAAAAAATAAAATAATGGAATAAGTAGAGATTTCTTGTTAAAAGACGAATGAAATAGACTAGAAAAATTATGGTTAAAACAAAAAAAATTAGTGCATTAGGATTTCCATGTATTGTCCTTTACCATATACTTAAGAACAAATATTAAGAATGTGAAGATATTTATTAATAAATTTATTTTCTTTAAGACATACAACAATAAACGATATTCTTAAAAACTATCAAAATTTTTGCACTAAATATCGAAGCGATATATTTGCAAATATCAGACGATATATCAGTAATGATATTTTAAGCAGGTTAAGGAGTGATATGAGATATATCGATGATATATCATCGATATTATCTGATATTAACTACATAGACTCATAGCAAGTTGATGTTCTAAGCACGTGGAATTGAAATTTTGTTGATAGTTGCTAGCTTGAACGTTCTGTCTTCAAGCTTTTGCTCGATTGCATAAGGGCATTCCCAATTTGGACCAAGAGCCCCCGTACCTACGATAACTCGTTTCAAAAAGAGATCTCCTACCTTGAAACTACGGTTATGGACCTTGATGTTAAAGTGTCGTACCATTCTTTTCTGCTGAGCAACTACCCTTAATTTCGCTTCTTCCCTTTTCTCATCAACCAAATCAACGGACTTGGGCAAGAGTTCCGTGTTTACATTTGGAGCATAAAACCTTTCACGATGAGAAGGGACTTCCAATTATATTAGGATCATAGCCTCTAATAGCCAGTGTAACAACCCGTTGATTTAACAATAAGATGTTTAAAAAATTAATTTAAATATTGAATCATTATTAAATTAAAGGTCCAAAATATTAATTTTCATATATAGTTGAATCAGGACTCGAAACCACTTCCATCAAGTTCGGATCGACGTTGCGAATTAAAATCTGTATAAATATTGCTATATTTGGAATCGAACGATCCAATGGCCAAAACAAAATTAAAATGCGTAAGGTTATTATCTGAAGAGCTGTCTAAAATGGTGACAAAATTTATACCATCGGGACCAGAATAGTGAGGTGGTGTACGTCGATGAGTTTTGTAGCGATCTAACGTCCTATGTGGTTGTGCAAACTTGAAATGCATTACGATTTTAATTGAGAAATTAGAATCATTAAATAAATTATTATAAATAACCCCTTCCTCACTTTCTCTCTTTCACATTTACTGATTCCTCTCATTTTAGTTTCATTTACAGTAAACAAACTACAGCCACACCCTTTCGTGAATAGTTTCCGGAGCTACGAGCAATGATTAAACATCATTAGATCCTTTGAGCTCGAGCAGGGAGAGCTTTAAATCCATGGTGTCATAGTTGTGTGCGGCGAAGCTTGGTCATGCTCAACTTTTATAGCCAAAACTAGGGTTTAACATTGGTGGTGATTTAGGCAGGGTTTGGCGAAATGAAGAGTACATTTGGATTTTTCTTGGCGACACGTATCCATCGATGTCGACCACATGGAATCTGAATTATCTTTGGAAAACGTGACCAGCTCTTGGTTGTGAATAGGCCAAAGTTGGACTTCATGAAGGGGATCAGACCTTTCGAGATTAGAGGCATTGCGGAGTGCACGGGAAAGTGTGATGTGATGGACAAAGCGGTTCGTTGTTTCATGGACCGGAGCTTGAGTAAGAAAGGAGAGTAGGTAAACCTTTGGTGGGTTGTGCCTGCACAGGCATGTATATAGGAGGAGTGGATTTGGGGAAGAAATGGACTGGGTTTAGTAAAGGTAATTAAGTTAATTATTATATTTAATTATCTTAATTAATTCTATTTTGTATTTAGTTCGATTCTCTTGCATACGAGGTACAATCATGACGCAGTCTTTGCCATTACACTCGTCATGGAATTATCTATGACATAGTATGGACTTGGACTAGATTCGAACACTTAAGAATTTATGGTTTAGATGTGCAGAATTATAACTTTGAATTAACGTTTCATTATAAATCCCCATAATTTTATATATTGAAAATATTGCCCAATAGAGGTATAATATATATATATATAATTGTTTCCCCATTCGATTGGATTTATTTGAGTACATTTTGGGATAATTGATTAAAATCCTTTATATTTATATTGTGTTCTATTCGTATTAAATAGAACTAGATAGTGATGATATTGATTTGTAGCATGATTATAAATTGATTAAACTCTAAATTATTGTTATATCAGTAATAGGAATATTATTATATATTTTATTACTAATCAAAAATAAGAATATGACTTTGGAAAATAAGTTAAAGGGCTTAAAAGTGATTTATAAGCAATGATGTATTTTATAAAATAATGAAATGATTTTATAAAATAATAGAAAAGAGATTTGACATTTAAAATATTTTAGTAAATAAAGTAAGACTCGATTTAAGTAATAATTTAATTACTTACTTGAAGATACGTGTGTACGTATATGTGCATGAACGGGTATGCATATACATGTATTTGAGGTTATATAACAATCGAGACAATTCTTGTATTGTAGTTAGAATTGTTGATAACGTTTGTTTAATTGTGTAAATAATGGTATATGTGTATGGAAATATCCATATGCGTATATAATCAAGTAGTAAGCAGTCTAACGTAGTCATAGCGACCACCGGGTGCGCTAAGTTGCGTAAGAAAGTGCTGAATCGAGTAATCACTCCGACAAAGCTCGAAATGTGACTTGTGAAGTCGTTATGTGTTTGCGTAAATGTATGTGCATTAGTTTGCACGAATGAGTGCATCGACACACGTATAAGCCATCGTTAGGCAAGAAGGTCGCATATGCCATTTTGGCATGTTAGAGGAAATCGGGTCGCTATAATTGCCCATTGAACTCTACTCGTGCAAAGAGTGTATTTTGGTATCAAAATCAGTTTTTGAATACTTATGGAATCCACTTCCATAATGTTAACGAATGAACCTGATGGGGTAGAGTCAGGCTCTGGAAGCAAGGCGACTCATTGGGCGAAGCGTCGAAAGAAATGACATGCAAATCGATGGTCGAACGGGAGATTTCTCCCAGTCCCAGGCTCAATACCTAGGAATAACAGGGTTCAGTCGACTGAATGAAATTTTCAATTGACCGAATAAGAGTAAAATAGATGGTTGAGGTGGGAAACCCCAAACAGAAGACTGGGGGATAGTTCTCAGTCGATTGAGTCCAGTCAGCTGAAACTTCCCCAGTCGATTGAATGTTGGGCAAAAATGCAACTTCAGGGGATTTCTTCCCCGTTCGAGTGCAGTCCTTTGTATTGTCTTAGCATAACTTTGGGAATGGTCTAAGCTACTCTAATAGGTTGGATGCAAGGCAAAGCTCGGGATTTGAATGTGAATGTTAAGAAATTCCTTTCGAATCAATAACGATCAAGCACTTGGTTGGTACGACTGGTTACACGGTCACATCCAATAAGCATATACGATTGAATGGAGTAAATTCATACCTTCGGTGGTTGATCCCGAGTTGTGTATAGTTAGATAAATTGTATCAGTATTATATTAGTGACCGTGCACAATATTGATCTTATATTGGTGACCATACATCGTATTGGCCTTATATTAGTGGCCATGTCTATTATAGGATCCCGATAGATGTCTAGGTACATTAGTGTGCTGGCACTGTTTATTATAGGATCGTGGTAGATGTCTGAGTACGTTAATGTGCTGACTCTACTTGTTATAAGATCAAGATAGATGTCTAGGTACGTTAGTGTGCTGACTTTATTTATTATATGATTGAGATAGATGTATAGGTACATTTTTACATGATTGAGATAGATGTCTAGGTAGGTTAGTGTACTGGCTCTATTTATTATTAGATTTAGATGCCGGGGTACATTGGTGTGCTAGCTCAATTTATTATGGGATGATGATAGACGTCTAGGTATGTTAGTGTGCTGACTCTACTTCTTATAAGATTGAGATGGATGTCTGGGTATGTTAGTGTACTTACTCTATTAATTATTGATCGCGACATATGTCTAAGTATATTAATGTACTTACCCTACTTATATTTAATGGTTGGATTGCAATAAGTGCCCATTGTTGACTCCACCCATCAGAAATGATGGCTATTGATTTGTATTTCTTAGTTATCTTCAATTGTTATATTGAGCGTGTTATTAGTCAGCTGTTGTTGTTATTGTTGCATTTACTATTATTTTTTGCTTTGCGATAGACTTATATTATGATTACCCTACTTTTAGATGTTGAATTACTTTTATCATAGTATGATATTTATGTTTCAATCACATTATATTAGTTGTGCTAACTTGTTGTTTATAGGAGAAGAGCAGATTATTGTATGATCTTCTATTTTTGAGATGGGTTTAATGTACTTATTTATAGACAATCCGGATTACCCCTGAGCCACGTTTGTGGAGAGGGCTGGTTGTGAGCTAGTTGTTTCCTATTTATTTGTATATAGTTTTCATATATAGTATTTTGAGATAGTTCCCCTCGCACTAGGTTTAAGTCCGACCCATGTTTTGTCTTTGTCCGTTTATGTCATGACAACACTCAGATGTTTTATTGAGTAGTTTGAGAGTCGGGTACTTTGGGGATACGCTAGCAGGATGTGCAGATGGAGCATTTTAGAGGCATGGCATTGATGTTTAGGACATGTATACTGGATATCTTAGTAGTACATGATAAACCCATTATTTGTATATGAGACTGTTGTATCAGACATTTATTCATAACTCCATTCTTTTTGGAGTTGATCTATTCTGACATTTTGTACTAATACTAATTTATCAATTGCTTCCGCTAGTTCGATCTCTTATATAATGCTATTATATTTTATCCATGTATATTCATCATATTATATATTGTCATTCTATTGTAAGATCCTATCGATGTCTTGGTTTAGTGTTTTGTTTTAAGTTTACCTAATGCTCTGTCTTTTATTATATTCGAGAGTCTGTTGTTATAAGACAATGACCTTTTGTGTTCTACAAAAGGGAGGGTTGTTACAGTTGGTATTCAGAGCTTAGGCTCAACACTTGGACCAAGTAGACTAGATTAAGTTAATCAATTTGGTAAAAGGAGATACATAGAGAGAGCGTACTTGTACTTTTATTTTATATTATACTATATATACCGCTTGTCTTCTGAACTTGATTTGTTTCTATTGCTAATTACTATGGTACCTTTGTCACGCTATCAATATAAGCAGATGGAGTACATAGGTGACTAGGGATAGGCAGTTTGACATGTTTGATTAGTTTATAGACTATTTAGCTACCATGAAAGATGTTCCGCCGCCCGTGAACATTTCTAACATATTCGGTTGGCATTAGAAGTGGTGTGGCACTAGAGGCATTAGTATTTCTAGCTCCACCTACTTTAGACTCTTTGCAGCAGTGTTGGAATTTCCTCAGCTTTGGAAGGGAGCAATATCTGAGTCCTAAGACAGTTGTTGAGGCACGATCTTGGACACATGCATGAGAAGGCTCCCAACGATACAAGTCTATGGAATGTTCTAGTAAGGAAGATATTTTTCTCGGCATTTTAAGAAGGAAGACTTTGGTTGGGTAGGATGTAGTATTTGTAGGGGATAGGTGGACCTGTGATTCAAAATTTATTTAGGCGTCACTTTAGTTCTTATTTCAATTTTGAGATCAAGAAGAGCGTGTAGCTTGAGCATTCCATCCATCTTGAGCAAGGCAGCTTATCAATTAAGGAGTGTTGACTAATCCAACCTTTTGTTTTTAGGTTGATATGGTCGGTACTCTGTTGTTGTGGACAAAGAGATTTTCCTTAGGTCTTAAAGCATTAGTTGGGGGTTCATTGCTTTTCCTTATTCCTGTTAGGATTCACTTTTGAATACCTTATTAGAATGGTTCTCCTCTATGAGAACACTCTTGAGATACCATTGAGGTAATGAAAGTGGAAAGCGGCTGAAACTTCTACATTTTTAAATGGTGTGTAAATAATGATGACTTGTGCTTATAGCCATTACCGGGTCCTAGCAGGACTACGGCTCAAAAGAAATGAAAGAGGCTTATGTAGTGAGGTATGCTCTATTTTTAGGAACTAACTTATTGTTGATGCCAAATATGGGCATCAACACCCAATAGAACCTAGTAGAGACTAAATGAAGAATGAAATTAAAACAGGGCATCATAAATGAACACATAGATTTTTATAGTGGTTCAACAATCTTGGCCTATGTCCACTGGATATTTTTATTGATCTTGCACTTGATTACAATTACAAGAATGTTTGGATTAGCTGGGATCCATTAGTATAAGAATGAAGAATAAAAATGGAAGAGCCTTTGCAATAGAAAAAAAAGGACCCTTTCTGACGTCATGCCTGCCATATTTATAGGGAAGGACGTGCATGGATCGGGCTGAAATTTCGGCAGAAGAACCTCCAGGCCAAGTGAGGCCACACAAGAAGTTTGAGGCCCATTGGGCCCCACAATAGGAATCGGTATCGATCCCTATTTTGATGTCCAAATGGGATGCGATCGCTCTGGTGGATTCCCCATGATGTTAGCTACTTGCCCTCCAAATTTCATGCTATTCCGACTTACCATTTGTGAGATATCGCATTTTCCGTGAAGTTGTATTGCATGCATTCTGATTTCAGCCGATACCTTTAGAGGGATAGAAACCGAATCCTCCAATCTTCTCTGATTGGGATGCGATCCCTAGTGGGTGTTCTTCATGTTGTGTTATGCTTATATTCCAAGTTTTATATTGATAGAATTTTTAGATTTTGAGTTATTGACCAATCATTGTTGCAATATGTAGTGAAAGTTGAGTATGGCCGATCCTTTTTATACCAATCTGTTGTATACCGATCCCTTTGTATAGGTGAAGTAATTTGCCCATAACATGAGCATATGAACTCCAAATGACTTGAAACTTGAAATATGGCCTCATGGGCCTTCCTTTTCACTCCATATCGATCTCACCTAATTTGGGATAAAAATTGAGGATAGTATCGATCCCCTAGGGAAAGGGATAGGCACTGATCCCCCACCTAAGGGAGGCATTATTCCACTTAGAATATTCTGGAGAGTCTATCTCTTGGCTCTGTTGATCGTGATTCATATTATTGCCTGCGCTTGATTCTGAGTCTAATAATCTTCTCTCCGGGTTTCCTTCCTCGATGATCATCTAGTCTAACTTGTCCAATCAATCTGAATATAGCCAGGCCAAAAGGCTGGATAACATTTTCCCCCTAGAGTACGTCTTGTTGCATACATAATGTGCTTTGAATTGATGTCAAGTTAGGGTCGTCTGAGAGGATTCCACTCAGTGTATCGAATGGTCGTTATCCTTATGTTGTTGTTAATCTACTTTATGGAGAGTTAAATCTCTCTCTGTTCATCGTGACGCTTGGTCGTTGTCAAACGATGTAAGTTCTGGAGTAGAATCTGTCGATATACAATAATGGCCTCCCGTCCTCATCCCTATCCCCCTCCGCTATCAACCCCGCTACCGTTCCAAGCCTCAGTCTCGTCCTCCCTACGTGCGGCGGTACCTGGTGACTTGGGTCCTCCGCCTATCCCTTCGGTTGGTGTACCCAGCGATCTAGTACGTCGGCCTCTCAATCGTCCAGTTTGTCCTCAGGCGATCCACCCTAATAGATCAACTTCAACGAAATCTTACGCTAAGGCGACGGCCTCCCCTCCTCGTCCTCCTCTGCTCCAAAACCCTCCGGTGATCAAACGCCATCGATTCCTTCCCATATTCAAATCGACCCACGCTATTGTAGAATTTTTAAAGTCCAAACGTTGTTTCCTTCGATGCGCGGGCAAAGACCACGTGGCTAAAGACGGTAGGGATACAAAGATTTTCTTTTTCTGTGGATTCTACGGTCATTCACAGCTGACCTGTCCAATAAAAGAAACGCTTCGGCTACCGTGCATACAACACCATCTCCCGAGGCAAATCATCTCGAGCAGCCTAAGTGGGCCCCAAAATCTCCTAGCAAGCAAAATCACTCAATTCAAACTCATCTCCACACGCAATCATTTCCTCATACCTCTCCCCAAACCCTCACTTCTCTTAGCTCTCCCCAACCCCTCACTACTCATCACTTCCAATGGATGACCCTTCTAAATATTTTACAACTACCATTATTAGCGGCTACTGGACCATAGAGACCCTCTTCATTACCTTGTCATCCCACCTCCATTTCCGAGAATGGCCAATATGGATCCTATCCAACAACAACTTTCTTGTATACATCCCTTCTATTATTCTTCGCGAAAGAGCATTGCAACTAAGGTCTATATCCAAAGCAGGTAACTCAGGCACGGTTCTCCTCCAACCTTGGTCGAACTTTGCGCCTCCGACTGCACCTAACCTTGAGCCCCAGTCATGGGCGAGATTGCATGGCTTTCCTGAGCTCCTGAGGGATAACTTGGAAGCGGTGCAAGAAGCTCTAAGCCCCATCGGACGTGTCATAAGCCTGGACGAATGTGACTGGGCCCACTTCGACCATCGATTCCTATACCTACAAGTACAATTCTTCAGAGGCATTATCACTCCATCTACTTTCGTTGCGAGACTCAACAAAGCGGATCACCTACTTACGGTGGAGCGATGAGATCATGAGCACCCTAGGAGGCGACCTGAGACACTCATTATGGGCACTGACTTCGATCGTGACTGGCGATGTTTCTCTGAACCTCTCAACCTCCCCTCGGATCAATCAGACCTGGAAGATCGCTTTGATGCTATGAACTATGAAGCCTCTATATCACCACAAAATCCCCCTAACCCCCCCTAAACAACATACTAGATGACTCTTTCGAAGTAGTGGCCCCAAACAGATGGGTTGATTGGCCTGACACCGAGCCTCGCTGGGACCCACTGTCTGACTTGGACCTCTCCGTCCCAATGCACCTCCAGACCCCCAGCTGCATGAGCCGCCATCCCCCCGCCAGCTCAAGCATCCAACCAAGATCCCCCGCTGCTCCTCAGTGATTTGCATCACTCTCTCCGACCCTCGTCTGGCGAAGCAATCGACTTAACTACATAGACTCTCTCTCTGGTAGCTCGGGTAGTTTTTTAAACCTGTTGTGTTTTCCTCTGCTAATCCTAAATTAAATAAAAAAATTGCACGTTGCATGGGTATTATTCTATCTGACGAACACCATTCGGCCATGCAATCGTTAGAATCTGAGCGTCTATCTCGTTCCCAATGAAAATTGTCTCATGGAATGTTCGGGGTTTGGGGGACCCGTCTAAAATGTTCGGGGTTTGGGCCACTTTCCATTAGCTTTTCTAACAAGAACTGGATCGGATACTCATTTCGGGTAGAGGGCATCGTGGATAACCCATTGTTTTTTTAGTTCATCCATCTCCTCTTTAGGTGCAGCAGATCTCTTCGAATCCATGCTACATCGCTTTGTTTTACCAGGGCATGACTTGGGTCGATATTCAGTGCATGGCTCGCAATAAACGACGAGATCCCACACATGTCAAAATGGGTCTAAATGAACACACCAAGAATCTGCATTGGTAAAGCCCGCTAATTCCTCAACCATCATTGCACTGAGCTACCATCCGATCTTTAGGTACCATGATGAGTCGTCATGACTAACCGTAATGTTGATCATTAGTTCAGCGGGTGTGGCCTTGGATTCTTGGGGCTCCTTTTCTTCATCTCTCGGGTCTATATCTTTATAGAACCAATTGCGGTGTTTTTGCTTGATATTAGCCTTATGTTATGAGCTGAAAAATGCTTAAGTGGATTTGCCCAAACAATGGCATCAGTTTAGATCCCTTGTATTAATAGGACTTAAGCAGTTTGTGGTTTGACATGAACATATTAGACCTTATGAACTCGAAATCGAAGAATGGGATATTCCATATATGACTTGCATACTTGAACTAGCATGTAGCCTTGAATCAGATGTTTACCACTTCAGACTTGAATAGATTAGCATATTTGTACTTGTACGAATTGTAACATGTGCCCTGAATGAACTTGAATATGAATGTTAGGTTCCTATATGCCGATAGCCAATCATTGAGTTCAACATAACTGTTTCGCGTAACAATTAGCGTGAAATCCGATTGGGATGGCCAATAATGATGGTCACTCCGGTCGAGTCCTAAAGTCTTATCATAAGCTGTTGAGTCTGATAGTGACGAGTTCTAGATGCTTTTACCGATTATCTATGATGGTTGAAGATCAAGCATAAAGGAGTGCGTTGAATCAAATGTCAAGTAGGGTTCAACTTCGTATTGCACGTAGCTGCATAACTGGCTCTTGCTTTGAGTTTGAATCAGCTTATGTACTCAAGTAACAAGCTTTTCATTCACTATATTTGCGTTCTGTTGCTCGTTGTTTAGGTTGGAATGATAGTCAGCTGCCCATGAGCTTGGGCATCGATTCAATGATTCTATCTCTAGGCATCCTTTCGATCATAGCCTCGAGTCATTATAAACAATAGATATGAGTCACAGTATTGAGCTATCACAGTCAATCTTTGGATGATTACGCTTCTACCCTCGGTCTTGGGTTGATAAATGTACTACATGGACAATTGAGTCTCATCCTAGTCATGTTCATACTCCCACCTAAGCTCCAAAGACTTAGAGTTGATCGATGAATGGTCGGACTATGTTCATCCATGGAATGGAATTTTGCCCCCAGCATCAAGGACAAAATTTGACAAATGGATAGTCGATTCACGTACATTTAGTGATTGTATCTCCTCCAATCAAGTCGAGGAAGGGAGTAAGTGATGAATGGCTAGATCACATCCATGCCTGCGTTGGATGGTCATGTCTCATCCAATTTGCTTAGTACTCCTCCCAACAAGTCGAGGGAAAGAATTGTCGAGTGGATAATCAAGTCACATCCACCTCAAGCTATAGTAATTGTCCATGCATTGAGGGTGGTGGTTGATGAGTAGGTAGTCAATCACCTCTAGTTTAAGTTGAGCTTCTGAACTGCCCCTTGTGTCCAGGGCAGGAGTCAATGTGTAGACGATCAAATCACGTCCACTTTAGTTGGATCCCGGCATTGTTGAGCTTCGAGAGAGCTATGTGTATTTTGGCGAACTTAAAGTGCATGTTGGGGAGTGGATGGTCGAATCACATCTACTTCTATCCTTCTTTGGTCTTCAAGTCAATCACAGAGGTTAATGAGTGGACGGTTAGTCCTGTCCACTTTGTATTAGGTTTTTACCTTATCGGGCTCTGAGTAAGACATAGATGTTCTATCATAATTGAAGCACAGAGTAGGAAGTGGCTGGTCGAGTCACAACCACTTCCCATTTTGAGTCCTTGCCCCCAAGTCAGGGGCATATGGTAGCTGATGAGCGGTTGAATCACGCTCGTCTTGATGATCTTCCAAAGGTCCGATCATGGTCTATGGAGGTTGGTTGGCACCCAACTCTAAGTACTTGGTCACCTTCATCATTTGGAAATAGTTCAAGTCACTTGTAGTTTACAACATAATTGAAATTGAAATAAATCTTATTGATACGTGAAGCAACGTAGTATGCTCGTTATTCCACTTCGTCCCAACCCTTCTTAGTTGGAAGTCGATCGTAGGTGGTCTAATTGATAATCAAAGTTCTTTATTGATAAGCATCAGATGTTACCTGCATGCCTTTCTATAGGGCTTGCACATATTGTCAATGCTTTCCTTTCTAGATTAGCTTTTCGATCACATCTCGAAGGTTTCTGCAATCGTTGTGTCATGACCGTGTATATCTTGAAATATACAACATTTCTCGAATTTCTTCTACGTTTCGATGGACTTTCTCGAGGCTAGTTTCCAGTACTACTTCAAGTCGTGAGTCTCCAAGTATATGTTTTTGATTGAATCATTCAAAGGAGTATATGAGTCGAATTTTAGGAATCTAGGTTGTCTCCTAGAATTTGAGTCCTCATTTAGGGCATCGTTGTTAATCTTGTTTTGAACCCCTCCGGCCATCGGGCCTGCATTATTTCCTGTCAATATTAGTCTCGCATCCTCCTTGCATAAGCATTGATTCACTTTGTAATAGAAGTGATCCAAGGTCATAGGAGGCTTTCCAGCTAACCAATCGCTGAAATCCGACTTGGGGTCGATTCCCCTTATCAATGCCATCAATTTGATATCCTTGTGAGGAGTGCTCACTTCAATGATGGCGATGTTGAATTCATGCAAAAAGTCTTTGACTGGCTTACATGGCATTTGGATTAAGTTGTGTGGTGACATCGCATCCTTGGATATTCTACTCATAGAACGGCTTCAGTGAACAAATTTCAATGGGGAAAGATGCTCCGATCGTCGTCGGTCTGGTCTTGGCTCTCTCTAACAAGCCGTCGCACCACAGCTACCAACTTGAGGGTAGTCGCAATATACCTTGGGAGCATGACCCGGTAACCGATCCTTGTTTGTGTCATATCGTCTTAGTTCTCTTACCTCTGGGAGTACTAATTGAGTTGTAGTTCCTTGTCCATTTCTTGGCTGCAATTCAGTAGTCGTCGCTTGATCCTCTATGCCCCGATCAGTTACAAAACGTAAGGGAAGTGGATAGAATGCACCACCATTAAATCGAGTTTCGAATCTAGAATATGGAGGCATTGCGCTGCGGCATTAGATTGCATACCCGATCCATATTTTTTATGTATATATACCGATCCCTTTTATTTCTTCATTGGACTGTGTTGGTGTTTAAGAGGGTTTGGTCACAAGCATGTTGGAGATGATGGATCCAAAGGAGGGATCAGTATATTGACCTTGTAGAGGAATTGGTATATATGCCTCACAGAGGGATCAGTATATATACCTTACAGAGGGATCGGTATATATACCTAATAGAGGGATTGGTATATATACCATGGAGAGGGATCGGTATATATACTGGAGGGATCGATATATATACTGGAGGGATTGGTATACATATATGTTGGAGGGATTGGTATAGCTGTTTCGGAGGGATCGGTATTAACGTCTTTGGAGGGATTGTTATTAAGCATGTATATGTATTTAGGGGTCGGTTACAATGGCATGGTGTTGAATTCGCATAAGACCATGTTGTGTAAGGAAGACTCAACAATTTCTAGCTCTATGGACTTTAAAATTTGAATCCAAACTTGAACTTGACAATGAGCCATAAATTGCAGTCCTCAAGCTTGAACATACATGCATATAGATGGACATGATCTTTTGCCTTGAACATGGATTAGAATCCAACTTGAATAGCTAATGCCATATTCCAGTACACCGATGTCAAATCCTGATCCCTATGTGAAATTTACAATCGATCGACGTGAATGTCAGTTGAGCGTTCTACTTGCCTCGTCAAACGCTAGCATCATCAGATCCTCTAACAACATGGGAAATAGACTTAGTTCCTCTAACCATGGCTATCTGCTTCCTTTAGATTTCCTTCAAATCTGAGTAGAATAGGAAGTTTATTGGTTTTAAGCTGGATCTATCTCACGAATATGTGAATCCACAAGTAGATGATGAGATCCAATCAAAGCTGAGAATTCATTTCTTAGTGAAAGTGTTTGCACCAAAATTGGTCACAAACACCCGATAGTCGTTGAAAGCACCAGTACGCAATCACAGTTCACAGATAACAAATATGTAGAGAAATACAAATGAAGAACACTCAGAAAATTGAAAAGAACAGCAGTAAACAACACAGATTTTATAGTGGTTCGGCGATCTTGCCTACGTCCACTATAAAGCCTATGATTTTATTGATTCACTTGATAACTTCAATCTGTTACAGCAGATTACAACTGATGATAGCTCTGAAATCCGAATACAACAATGATCATAAGATGTAGAATTGAATCCGGCAGAGTCTGGACGTTGAATTGCCAAAAGATCCCCTTTCAGTAGGCTTCCGGGGGCTATTTATAAGCGTAGGAGGCTGAGATCGCGCTCAAACTTCGTGAGACTTCTTCTGGCACGTGAGTGGGCCCACGCACCCGGTCCCACCAAGTTTCGACTCAATCTGTGATCGATTCGAAACAACTTCGTATCGATCAAAAAACGCTCCAATCGAGCTGAAACTCGGTAGGGGGTTCTTTACCTTGTATGGAAGCTACTGTGAAAATTTCGTGGCATTTGGATCAGGGATTTGTGAGATATGATCGATACGAGATCAAGGTTCCATGTGCGCTGCCTTGTTCGAATCCATGGTTTCGTATCGATGACCTTCGCATCGATAAAGCACGTGGTTTTGCAGTGGCGTGGCGTGCATCCTTCGGGTAGATCCACCTTTTACTCTGAGTCGACCGCGTCTCCCCTTAAACTTCGCCTTACTCGTGTCAGAGACGTTGCCCAAATCCATCGATGCCAATTGGATACGAAGACAGCATCTAATGGATACGAAATCAAGGCTTCCCGATGGATTCGATCAAGCCTCCTTTCTCTTATGGATTCGATACGAACTAAGGCTTATGGGTACAAACCCGACCGACTCGAAGCAAGGTGCACCGATGGATGCGAAGCAGCGTGGACTGATCGAGTCGAACGTCATGGATTCGAACATGCGGACACGAGAACACCTGATGGATTCGATCTACGCAAATATAATGGAGACGAACCTGATCGATTCTAATGGGTTTTTTGATGGATACGAACAGCGCATTTTATCTAGCTTGTATCGATCATATCTCATTCATACACAATCCGATTAACCTGAAATTTGGAATGCCGGTTCCCATGACTTAGCTCGTCGTGTCCTATTAATTGAAGCCTGATCCGGGCTCGGACAAAATTCGTCAATATCCATGGTGAAACAGTGTACAATGAACTTTTACGACGAACTGTCTTTAGTTTCCCAGTCAACTTTTTGGTGTCACGGCCTTGCCAAAAGGCGGGTTAACATTTGCCCCCCAAAACATGCCTTGCGATAGGAAGGTGTGTTTTGTAGTTCCATAAGCTGGATGTTCACATCCTGTCATCGACCTGTAAAGAACTTGATAGTCTTTCCTGACCACGAATAACAATCGTTCGTGACCGTATGTCATTTGAGGTAATATGGGACCGTTCGAGGTCGGATGTCGTTCGCGGCAAATAATGAAATGGGACCGTTCGCGGTCGGATGCCATTCGTGGAAAATAAATAAATGGGACCGTTCGCGGTCGGATACCGTTCTAGACGAGTTGTGACCGTTCGCGGTCGGGTGGCCTAGAAAGAAGAATGTGATCGTTCGCGATCACATGCCGTATGAGGCAGAAATGTGATTGTTCGCGATCGGGTGTCGTTCTAGACGAATTATGACGGATTGTGACCGTTCGTGGTCGTATGGTGCACGAGATAAAATGTGATCGTTCGCGATCGGATGCCGCACGAGGCAGAATGTGATCGTTCGCGATCGAATGTTATACTAGGCGAAGTGTGACCGTTCACGGTCGGGTGCCGTTCGAGGCTAATGGTGACCGTTCGAGATCGGGTGCCGTTCGAGGCAAATGAGTGTGCCCGGGGGGGCTTAGCATTATCGATGTCAGGTTCACGTTCGGGTGAATTTATGAATCAGCGATCGTGGCGGTTCGTCGCCATACAAGGTGTGCTTGTGGACCGTTCGCGATCCAAAGCATACGCGAGTAAATTCTTCTACATAATTGCAAATATCAAATTAACGTTCACATGAATTCCACAACAGAAATGTCCAAACATGCAAAGTCCAAATGTCCAAATCAACATGAAACAAAAGCAAAGCAAGGATGTCAAAGTGTAAATTCTCACTACGAGACGGTTAATAATCATTCAAAGCATGCCTGTGGATCGTTCGCGATCTCATACATGTGTAAATGGTTTGATGTTGTTAGTGAGAAGTTTACGACTTGTTCATCGTTATTTAAATCAATTGATAACCATACGGTGCCCCGGCTCGGGGTTACCCCTGGCTGATGTAGATGGTAGCTGCTCTGGTTCCACCGTTGGAGCTCGCCTTCTTACATACTGAAGTAGCCTACCGTTCCTGATATGCCCTTCTACCTCATCCTTCAGGTGTCTACAGTCATTTGTGCTATGACCGTTCAGCTCGTGGAATAAGCAATATTTTTCTGACTTTCTCTCGTCGGTAGTCGGATCCCGTCGCATTGGTTTACGATAGGCAACTTGCTCTCGGGTGTCTTGGTAAATCCGCTCCAAACCCTCATTCAGTTCTGAATAGGTGGTAAATCGCGGCTCCCTCCATTGCCGCTTTGACCTGTCATCATTTTCTTCAACCTTTCGCTTCCCTTTACCAGTCTCTACACCTTTTCCAGGTGAATTACCACTTCCAACTGCGTAAACATCGATTTCTTCTTCTCTCTCCGTACGAGCATCCTCTAATCGCAAAAACTTTTCAGCTTCATGATAAAACTCTCCCAGGTCTGTAGGTGGATCCTTGGTTAGTGAATTCTTGAACTCTGTGCCATCAGATATTCCAAATACAGCTGCCATCATGACCATAGATGGATCTGGTCGATCCACTGATGCTGCTACCGCATTAAATCGCGTCAGAAAACTCCTCAAAGATTCCCCGGTCCTTTGTTTTAGAGTCGCCAAACTCATCACGTTCTTGGGTCTTGAAATATGAACCCTGAATTGTCTCATAAACCTTTCTGTCAAATCTGTCCAGGTCCCAATGGAGTCACTCTCCAGTTGTCTAAACAATAGCGCTGCAATATCCGTCAAATACAATGGAAAGCACCGGGCCATGACTTTCTGTGATGCCCCCAGCACTTCCATGTGCCTCATATACTTCGTTAGATGGACCGCTGGATCCGTCCGCCCATCATACATTTCCACCAATGGTAGCTTGAAGTCTGGTGGATTCCTGGCCTGCCTGATCGTTGGAGTAAAGGGACTCCTATGTACATCCTCCAGATCTTTATTGACTAGTCCACCTCTCAAGGCCCGTCTGACCATCTCTGCCAACTTGTCGTTGTCGTCAGGCTGTGACCCTTGAGTGTTACCTTCGTTCTGCCCCCGACTGAGCATTCATCCCTCTATTGCCACCAGGTTGCTCGGATGTCCCTGAACCTCTTCCCGGGATTGGATCAACATGCTCTAAGTGTGTGCCCCCCAGCTCCGGCGCTGCGTCAGATGGTCCTGCTCCGTTCTGGACTCTGGTTGCTCCTTGATTTTGCGCTCCAAGTTGTCCAATCTATTGAAGCAAATTCTGGATCATTTCCTCCTGTCTCTTCGTCATTGTCTCCATCTCATCCCTGGTGATGAAGATCGATGCTTGGTTTGCCCCCGAGGAAGCCTCTTGACTCCCTTCATGCTGACTTTGCTCTGGCCTTTGTCTTCTACTAGGTTGCCTCGTCATATCTTCTCAGATCTGAGCTCTTAAGTCTTCGAATTCAACTTCTATGATAGAACTCCTGAATTAGCCTTCTTAGTGAAAGCACAAAATGTTTGCACCAAAATTGGTCACAAACACCCGATAGTCGTTGAAAGAACCAGTACGCAATCACAGTTCACAGATAACAAATATGTAGAGAAATACAAATGAAGAACACTCAGAAAATTGAAAAGAACAGCAGTAAACAACACAGATTTTATAGTGGTTCGGCGATCTTGCCTACGTCCACTCTGAAGCCTATGATTTTATTGATTCACTTGATAACTTCAATCTGTTACAACAGATTACAACTGATGATAGCTCTGAAATTCGAATACAACAATGATCATAAGATGTAGAATTGAATCCGGTAGAGTCTGGACGTTGAATTGCCAAAAGATCCCCTTTCAGTAGGCTTCAGGGGGCTATTTATAGGCGTAGGAGGCTGAGATCGCGCTCAAACTTCGTGAGACTTCTTCTGGCATGTGAGTGGGCCCACGCGCCCGGTCCCACCAAGTTTCGACTCAATCTGTGATCGATTCGAAACAACTTCGTATCGATCAAAAAACGCTCCAATCGAGCTGAAACTCGGCAGGGGGTTCTTTACCTTGTATGGAAGCTACTGTGAAAATTTCGTGGCATTTGGATCAGGGATTTGTGAGATATGATCGATACGAGATCAAGGTTCCGTGTGCGCTGCCTTGTTCGAATCCATGGTTTCGTATCGATGACCTTCGCATCGATAAAGCACGTGGTTTTGCAGTGGCGTGGCGCGCATCCTTCGGGTAGATCCACCTTTTACTCCGAGTCGACCGCGTCTCCCCTTAAACTTCGCCTTACTCGTGTCAGAGACGTTGCCCGAATCCATCGATGCCAATTGGATACGAAGACAGCATCTAATGGATACGAAATCAAGGCTTCCCGATGGATTCGATCAAGCCTCCTTTCTCTTATGGATTCGATACGAACTAAGGCTTATGGGTACGAACCCGACCGACTCGAAGCAAGGTGCACCGATGGATGTGAAGCAGCGTGGACTGATCGAGTCGAACGTCATGGATTCGAACATGCAGACACGAGAACACCTGATGGATTCGATCTATGCAAATATAATGGAGACGAACCTGATCGATTCGAACGGGTTTTTTGATGGATACGAACAACGCATTTTATCTAGCTTGTATCGATCATATCTCATTCATACAAAATTCGATTAACCTGAAATTTGGAATGCTGGTTCCCATGACTTAGCTCGTCGTGTCCAATCAATTGAAGCCTAATCCAGGCTTGGACAAAATTCGCCGATATCCATGGTGAAACAGTGTACAACGAACTTTTACGATGAACTGTCTTTAGTTTCCCAGTCAACTTTTTGGTGTCACGGCCTTGCCAAAAGGCGGGTTAACATTTTCCCCCCAAAACATGCCTTGCGATAGGAAGGTGTGTTTTATAGTTCCATAAGCTGGATGTTCACATCCTGTCATCGACTTGTAAAGAACTTGATAGTCTTTCCTGACCACGAATAACGATCGTTCGCGACCGTATGTCATTTGAGGTAATATGGGACCGTTCGAGGTCGGATGTCGTTCGCGGCATATAATGAAATGGGACCGTTCGCGGTCGGATGTCGTTCGTGGCAAATAAATAAATGGGACCGTTCGCGGTCGGATGCCGTTCTAGACGAGTTGTGACCGTTCGCGGTCGGGTGGCCTGGAAAGAAGAATGTGATCGTTTGCGATCACATGCCGTACGAGGCGGAAATGTGATCGTTCGCGATCGGGTGTCATTCTAGACGAATTATGACGGATTGTGACCGTTCGTGGTCGTATGGTGCACGAGATAAAATGTGATCGTTCGCGATCGGATGCCGCATGAGGCAGAATGTGATCGTTCGCGATCGAATGTTATACTAGGCTAAGTGTGACCGTTTGCGGTCGGGTGCCGTTCGAGGCTAATGGTGACCGTTCGAGATCGGGTGCCGTTCGAGGCAAATGAGTGTGCCCGGGGGGGACTTAGCATTATCGATGTCAGGTTCACGTTAGGGTGAATTTCTGAATCAGCGATCGTGGCGGTTCGTCGCCATACAAGGTGTGCTTGTGGACCGTTCGCGATCCAAAGCATACGCAAGTAAATTCTTCTATAGAATTGCAAATATCAAATTAACGTTCACATGAATTCCATTAGTACAAAAATCATAAATGAACACATAGATTTTAGTAGTGGTTCAACAATTGATTATGATTACAAAATTGTTTAGATCAATTGAGATCCATTAGTACAAGAATAAAGAATAAATATGGAAGAGCCTTTGCAGCAGAAAGAAGGGGTCCTTTTCTGACGCCATGCCTGCTGTATTTATAGGGGAAGACGTGCATGGATCGTGCTGAAATTTCGGCAGAAGAACCTCCAGGCCAAGAATGGCCACACAAGAATTTTGAGGCCAATAGGGCCTACAATAGGGATCGTACCGATCTCTATTTTGGTGTCTAAATAGGGTGTGATACATCTGGTGGGTCCCCCATATTGTTAGCTACTTGCCCTCCAGATTTTATGTCATTCTGACTTACCATTTGTGAGATATCGCATTTCCATGAAGTTGTGTTGCATGCATTCTGATTTCAGTCGATCCCTCTAGAGGAATAGAGATTGATCCCTCTAATCTTCTCTGATTGGGATGCGATCCCTAGGATTTGTTTTCCATGTTGTAATGTGCTTATGCTCCAAGTTTCATATCTATAGCATATGTAGATTTTGAGTTATTGACCGATCATTGTTGCAATATGTAGTGAAAGCTGAATATGGCCAATCCCTTTTACACTAACCCTTTTATACGATCCCTTTTATACCGATCCCTTTTTATAGGTGAAGTAACTGCTCTTAACTTAAGCATACGAACTTCAAACGACTTGAAATTTTAAATATAGCCTCATAGGGCCTTTCTTGTCATTCTATATAGATCTCACCCAGTTTGGGACAAAAATTGAGGATATGTACTGACCCCCTAGGGAAAGGGATAGGCACCGATGCCCCACCTAGGGGAGACATTATTCCATATTTAGAATATTTTGAAGAGTCTATCTCTTGATCTCGATTGATCGTCGCTTCATATCATTGCCTATGCTTGATTTCTAAGTCTAATAATCATCTCTATGGGCTGTCTTCCTCGATGGTCATACAGTCTAACTTGTCATGTCAGTCTGAATATAGCTAGGCCAAAAGTCCAGATAGCACTTATGTTTCTTTCGACACTTGAGCAGTATATTTTATCTGTTGCAGATTACTTTGTGGATAGGCTAAACTTGACACCTTTCATAGTAGGTGAATTCTTCAGTAGAGATAAACCTTGTATGAGTAACCATAGTTGCAAAACTGAGGTGAAATGACCAAGAGTATTACCATTTGAACTTGATGCATGGGCTTTGAGTTGAATGAGTTGGTCAATGAAGTATGACTTGGATTTATATCCAAGTTGAGTTCGGTGGGTGCCTAGTAATAAGCAGAGACCTAGCGGATGACTTATAGGTGGTTGTCTAGAGTCGTTCGTGTTATAATTGTTTTTCTTTATGTTAGTTAACCTCAAGTAATGGGAGTAATCTCATGTGCTGAAAGGGACATTTTCTAAGGACTGGTCTATTTACATGCTAGTTCTTAACCTATAGTTTGACCATAGAGTTCTAGGTGATTTGCATCAGGTAGGAAAGGGTTTTCACTTGAGTTGGATTCTTGAGATGACTAAGAGGTTTCTAAAACATGGCCTTAGTCATGCGAGGAGATTTCAGTAGTCAGTTCATGGGACCAGGTCAGAGTTTGCATGGATGAAGTCAGGTGGTCGACCCTAATTTAACTAAGAAATTTTACAAAGAAACGAAGGGTTGGAACGGACATCGTGTCATTTTGGATAATCTTTATTCATTATGAGAACTATTTATAGTATAGTATAGTTTAGAATACTTGCAATAGCTCAAGGAAGTACTTCTCAACTAATTTTATGGCGATTTGGATAATCTTCTAAGTGGTGATATAATACTTTCCTAGGCGAACATCATAGTACGCTTAGTATATTATCCTTATCAACATTGTGCAGCTGAGATAAGTTTGAATCCAAGCAAACCCAAGCATTTATAGATCATCGTTAAATAATGATTTAATCGGTAGAATTTCCACTTTTAGTAAATGAGTTCTGTTCAGAAGGGAAGGAAAGAACAAGACTTAGTTCATTGGATTTTTTCGAGAGTTTTGAGACTCAATGATCCTGCATATCAAGTAAGTTTTACTTTTCATAGCGGAAGGAGTTACATCATTTAAGCATTTTGTCCATCTTGGATGTTGGACAGACTCATTGGAGTTTATAATTTGCCATGCACGTTTCGACTATTGTTGGTCACCATGCATGTCAGTATGAACTTAATAGTTTATTTCATTACTTTGCATGCTTGTTATTATTTAATGTTGCTTGTTGTTATTGATTGTTGTTTGATATTGTATGCTATTGTTTATTGTTTGTTGATTGTTATTTTTGTTTATTTATTATTGTTGCTTGTCTTGTATGATTGGTAGTTTATATATTATTTATTGTTGCTTATTGATTGTTTATCCTTGCTTATTATTGCTTGCATTGCGTGTTCGGTAGATCGTATGTTAGTTATTGTTGCTTATAATTGTTTGCTATTGTTTGATTGTTGGTTGTTATTTTGTTTCTACTTATTGCTCTTGGTTGTTGCTGCTTATGTAATAATTAAAATTTTCTATTGTAGTATGTTTTGAGAGTGATAACGATAGCTATGTAAAATAGATCACATGTCATCCAAGGCCATTTTAGAGGTCGAATGAGATATATATGAGTCGATTCATTTTGATGTGACTTAAAGTCAATGGTATATTTAGATACCAACTTATTTGAGCTTACTATCCAATTGATAGTCATGTATAGTTGTGATAATATCGGTTGCTACACTAAAAATAAACATGTATAAATTTTATTCTTCTTACATAAAAAATGAAAGTTACATGGTTTGATATAGCCTATTCATTTGAGATGATTGTTATATATGATTGGCATGCTTAGATTCATGACATAATGAATAGGTTGATGTATTGTTTCATTTTTCATGTTTAACTTCCCTTTGGTTATGTAAGTAGAATGCAGGTACATAGAAGTAAAGGCTTGCTTGTTGCTTTTGGTTTCATGAGTCAAGTTAGCTTGTTGCAACAAGGTACGTGTTTATGCTTAATGGGTGTGTTTGCTATGTGACATACACACTTTATAAGGTACATCATATGTATATATTGCTATTGTGTTGTCCTTAGATATGGGAGGTCCCAAATATGGACTTATATTATTGTCTTCTTCTGATTTTTTCAAATCTAGCTGTGCAAAGGAGGTGCTGTCGAATTTTTTGAAACACGAGGGACTTTGAAAGCCTAAGGGTTGGAAGACATTTTATTACTTTGGGAATTTCGAGGACCAACTCCTTTTAAGGAAGGGAGAATGTAACAACTCGAATTTTTAATAATAATATATTTGAATAATTAATTTAAATATTGAATCATTATTAAGTTGAAGGTCTAAAATATGACTTTTCCCATACGGTTGAATCAGGACTCGAAACCACATGCATTAAGTCTAGATCGACATTGCGAATTAAAATGTGTATATATACTGCTATATTTGGAATTGGGTAATCCGGTGGCCAAAACAACGTTGAAATGTATGAGATTATCATCTTGGAGCACTGTCACGAATATCGACAAAATTTATACCATCGAGATCGAAATAGTGAGATGATGTACGTCGACAGGTTTCGTAGCGAACTGATGTCCTAGTGATCACGCGAGCTCGAAATACTTTACAATTTTGATTGAGAAACTAAAATCAATAAATAAATTATTCTAAATAACCCCTTCCTTGCTTTCTGTCTTTCACTTTTCCCTCTTCCTATCGTTTTATTTTCATTTATAGTAAGCGAAATATAGCTATCCCCTTTCATGAATTGTTTCCGGAGCTTCGAGCGATGATAAAACTCGTCATTGGATCAATTGAGCACGTAGCAGGGAGAGCTTCAATCTATGGTGTCATAGTTCTGTGCAGCGAAGCTTGGCCATGATCAACTTTTATGGTCGAAACTAGGGTTCGACATTGGTGGCGATTTAGGCAGTATTTGGTGAAATGAAGATACAGTTGGATTTCTCTTGGCGGAACGCATCCATTGACGTTGACCATATGGACTTCGGTTTATCTTTGGTGAATGCAACCTACTCCGTGTCATAGGTGGGGCCAAAGTCGCACTTCATGAGGGGGTTCGGACCTGTCAAGATCGGAGGCATGGCGGAGTGCAACGTGATGGAGAAAGCGGTTCATCATTTCATAGAGTGGAGCTTAAGTTGGAGAGGAGAGAAGGTGAGGCCTTTGGTGGGTTATGAGTGTACAGGCATGTATGAGGAGGAGTGAATTTGGAGAAGAAGAAGAATGGGATTAGTAAAGGTAGTTAAGTTAATTATTATATTTAATTCTCTTAATTAATTCTGTTTCGTATTTAATTCGTATCTCTTGCATATGAGGTCCAATCGAGACGCGGTCTTCACCATTGCACTCATAATGAAATTATCTACAAAATAGTATGGACTTGGATTGGATTCAGAAAATTGAGAATTTACGGTTCAGGTGAGCGGAATTATAACTCTGAATTTATATTTCAATATAACATCCTGTAATTTTATATATTGAAAATATTATCTGTAGGAGTAGAATATATATATAATTATCTCTCCATTTGATTGGATTTATTTGAGTACGTATTCGGGATAATTAATTAAAATCCCGTATATTTATATTGTGTTCTATTCGTATTGAATAGAGCTAGATAGCGATGATATTGATTTATATCATGATTATAAATTAATTAGACTCTAAATTATCATTATATCGATGATAAAAATATTATTATATATTTTATTGCTAATCGAAAATAAGAATACGACTTAAAAAAAAGTTAAAGGGCTTAAAAATGATTTATAAGCAATGATGTATTTTATAAAATAATGAAATGATTCTATAAAATAATAGAAAAGAAATTGGAATTTTATTTAAAATCTTTTAGTAAATAACAGTAAGACTCGATTTTAAGTAATAAATCAATTACTTACTTGAATATATGTATATATCTTTATATATATGTACACGAGCAGGTATGCGTACACGTGTATTTGAGGTTATATTGATACAATTCTTGTATTATTGTTAAAATTGTTGATAACATTTGTTTAATTGTGTAAATAATGGTATATGTGTATGGAATAATCCATGTGCATATATAATCAAGTAGTAAGCAATCTTCCGCAGCCAGAACGACCATCGGTTGTGCTAAGTTGCATAAGAAAGTTTTTGATGGAATAATCATTCCGACAAAGCTCGAAATGTGACTTGTGAAGCGTTGTGTGTTTATGTGAACGTTTGTGCATAATCATGCATGAATGAGTATATCGATACATATATAAGCTACGCATAAGGCAAGGTGGCCGGATATGTCGTTTTGGCGTGTTAGAGGAAGCCAGGTCACTATAATCGCCCACTGAACTCTACTCGTGCAAAGAGTGAATTTTGGTGTTGAAACTAGTTTTCGAATACTTATGGAATCCACTTCCAAAACATCAACGAATGAACTCGATGGAAATCTGATGGGGTAGAGTTAGGCTCTAGAAGCAAGGCGACTCATTGGACGAAGCATCGAAAATACGGCATACAAATCGATGGCCAAACGAGAGTTTTCTCCTTATCCCAGGCTCACTACTTGGGAACAGCAGGTTTCATTCAATTGAATGAAACATTCAATTGACTGAATGCGTGTAAAATAGATGGTCGAGGGGAAAACCAAAATATAAAAGACCGGGGGATAATTCTCAATCGATCGAGTTCAGTTGACTGAAACTTCCCCAATCGACTGAATGCTAGGAAGAATGCAACTTCGAGAGATTTCTTCCCCATTCGAGTGCGATTCTTCATGTGTATTGGCATAACTTCATAAAGGCTTTGGGCTACTCAGGGAGGTGGCATGCAAGGCAAAGTTCGAAATTCAGATGCGAATGTTAAGTGATTTCTTTGGAATCAATAACGATCGGGCATGGGTCGGTATAGCGATTGGTCACACGGTCACATCTGACAAGCATATAAGATTGAGTGGAGTAAATTCGTACCTTTAGGGGTTGACCTCGGGGTACGTATAGTTAGATAAATTGGACCGGTCTTATATTAGTGACCATGCACAATATTGGTCTTATAGTAGTGATCATCCATTGTACTGACCTTATATTAGTGTTCATGCCTATCATTGGATCCTTATAGATGTCTGGAAACGTTAGTATGCTGCCTCTATTTTTATGGGATTATGGTAGATGTTTGGGTATGTTAATGTTCCGACTATGCTTATTACACGATCGAGATAGATGCATGGGTACATGTGCTGAGTCTTTTTGTTATTGGATCCTAGTAGATGTCGGAGTATATAAGTGTGCTAGCTCTATTTACCTTGAGATAGCTGTAGATGTCTAGGCATGTTAGTGTGCCGACTCTACTTGTTATAAGACTGAGACAGATGTCTGGGTACGTTATTGTGCTTAATCTATTTATTATTGGATCGCGAAAAATGTATGAGTATGTTAATGTACTAGCCCTGCTTATATTGAATTGTTGGATCGTGATAAGTGTCCATTGTTGACTCTACCCATCAAAAATGACGGGTATTGATTTGTATTCCTTAATTATCTTCCATTATTACGTGTGTGTTATTAGTTGGTTATTGTTGTTATTGTTGCATTTCCTATTATTTTATGCTTAGCGATAGACTTCTATTACGATCAACCTACTTTTGGATGTTGGAATGCTTTTATCATAGTATGATATTTACATTTTAGTCATATTATATTAGTTATTTTGGCTCGTTAATTACAGAAGAAGAGCATGTTATGGTATGATCCCCTATTTTTAAGACGGGTTTATTGTACTTGTTTATAGGTAATTCGGATTACTTCTAAGCCATGTTTGTGGAGAGGGCTGGTTGTGAGCTAGTTGTTTCATGTTTATTTGTATATAGTTTTCATATACGGCATTCTAAGGTAGTTCCCCTCACACTAAGCTTTAAGTTTGACCCGCACTTTGTCTTTGTCTGCTTATGTCATGAAAACTCTCGTGTACTCGATTGAGTAGTTTGAGAGTTTGGTGCTTTGGGAATATGCTAACAGGATGCATAACTGGAGCATTTTGGAGGCGTGGTATTGATGTTTAGGATATGTGTACTTGATGTTTAAATTGTACATAATAGACCTGTTATTTGTATATGAGACTGTTGTATCAGATATTTGTGCAGAACTCTGTTCTTTTTGAAGTTGGTGTGTTCTGACTTTCTGTATTGATGCTTATTTATCAGTTGCTTCCGCTAGTGCGATCTCTTATATATTGCTATTTTATTATGTCCATGTATATTTGGTATATTATATGAGATCCTATCGTTGTCTTGGTTTAGTGTTTTGTTTTACCCGACGATATGTCTTTTGTGGTATTCGGGAGTCTGTCATTATTATGAGATGATGGCTTTTTAGGTTCTACAAAAGTGCGGGTTGTTACAGCCAACACGAACAGCGTATGTCCAATCACAGACTTTTAAGTTGTCTTATAAGCCCATAATGCCAGTAGGATCTCGTCGACCTAGTTGCCTTTGGCTTTTATTAACTGTTTCTTCAAGGTGGACTTAACGATTTTATTCACCGCCTTTACTTGTTTGTTTACCTGTGGGTGTGTTATCATTGAAAAGCTCTTCTCAATCCTATACCAATTGTAGAAATCCATGAACTCGACACTTTTGAACTGAGTTCCATTATCCATTATGATCTTCTGAAGTACTAGGAACCTGCAAATGATGTTCTTCATCATGTAGTTGATTACCTTTTTCATTGTGATCATGGCAAACAGTTTCGTCTCGGCCCACTTCATGAAGTAATCTACGCAATAATCACATACTCAGCTCCTTATTTTTCTATAGGTCGCACTTTGATAATATCAATTCCTCAAGCTGCAAATGGCCATGGGTAGACCATTTGTATAAGCTCTGTAGATAAGGATCTTAGAATCTTCATAAAGCTCTGGCAATGATCATGCTTCATGGTGTAATTAGCTGAAATTGATTTATTGTTTTTCTAAAATATCCGTAGCGAAGTACCTTTTTTGCTAAAGTCTGCACCCTAGTGTGGTCACCACAACCACCCTCATAAATTTCCATGAGGATTTTCCTAGCCTCATCCTTGGTTACACATCGAAGAAAAGGGGCAGAGAACCCTCTTCTATATAACACTCCTCCTTGCATCATGAGCCAAGGTGCTTTTCGAAGGAAATTCTTCCATTCATTCCTGTCTCTCGGGAGAATTCTCTTAAGCAAATAATCCTTGATCAAAGTCATCCACGACTCCTTTTCCTCCACAGTCTCCAAAATTTGCTCGATATCCATTTGATTGATACTTGGAGCTGTCAAACCTCCACTGGAACCAAACCCATCAACTGCGATTCCCCAGAACTAGCCAGTTTAGCCAACGAATCAACCTTTGCATTCTCTTCTCTAAGGATGTATGTAATCGTATAATGCTCTATATCATCTAAGAGTTCCAGTGTTTTCATCAGGTAAGGAGCAAGCCTTGCACCCTTAGCCTGATATTCCTTCCTTACCTGATAAACCACCAACTGGGAATCGCTGAATAAATACAACGTCCTTATCCCTAGTTCCTTCACTATCCTTAATCCCACTATTAACGCCTCGTATTCCGCCTCATTGTTAATTGTGGGAAATTCCAACTCTAGTGCATAATAAACCGACCTTATGTCCGGTTTTACTAGCACTATTCTTGCACCTAAACTATGTTCATTCGAAGCTCCATCCACAAATAGCTTCCAATAGGAAAGCGTGACCATATTGTCCGCCTCTTCACTATACCGTGTGGTAAACTCAGCGATGAAATCTGCCAAATGCATGCCCGTTTATCGCTCTCCTCGGGTGGTAGGTAATAACGTACTGACTCAATTCTATGTTCCACTTTAGTAACCTTCCTGATGTCTCGAGTCAGTATAACACCTGCTTCTTGAGCCGATCGATCAGCACTTTAATCAGATGAGCCTGGAAGTATGGTTGTAGCTTTTCCCTATGCAATCAACAAACAATATTCATGTTTTCCAATCTTGAGTAGTTTTTCTTAGCTCTAGCAAATTGCTTGCTGATATAGTAAACCATCCTTTGAATCATTGCCTCCTCTTGTAGTAATATTATGCTTAGTGTATGAGTAATAATTGCCAAATAAATAAACAAATCCTCTTTGTCTAATTGTTTGTATAGAACCGGTGGTGTTTCCATATGCCTACGTAACTCCTCGAAGGCATTCAGATAATCCTCATTTCATTAAAAATTCTTTTTCCCTTTTTTTAGGATATCGAAGAATGGTATGCGTGTATTCATTACCCTTGATATGAACTGAATCAATAAGGGTGTCAATGGACAATAAGAAATTTGAAATCCATCCACATTCGTACCCGAAAAATGGATAAATATCCTATATTTGAAAAAGCGGTTACAGATGCGGATATGAAAGCATCTGCATCCAAAAATTATCTGTCCGATTTTTGTCAAGATTATAGTTTATTTTATGTGTATTTTCGTACAATGATAGATATTTATTTATTGTTTTATTAAGCCATTAGTTAATATTATATGCATATAATGCTTACTAAGTGCTCAAAAATATTTATTATCATCATATTTTTTATTTTTAATATTTTATAATCGATCGGATTAAAAAATAAATGATTTAAACCAAAGTTTTCTATTTGTATTCCTTAATTTATCAATCACTAGAGGTAGGATAACTATCTGAAATCCATCTGTATCACGGTTGTGGATATCCGATATCCGAAAATGATTTCTGATGCGGATGCGGATATTGCAGCATTCATGTCTGAAAATATCTGTTTATAGGCCTAAAACTCAAGGCAGTAGTCTTTCCATTCAAGATTTGTAACTCCTTTTTTGTGGTCAGGACCCTTACATTCCTCAAAGAATCAATTTCTGTTTGATTGCCCTCAATGCCCCCTATGTTCATGATAAATCCCATAAATTTTCCTGATGCGACTCCAAAAGAACATTTCAAAGAATTAGATTCATTCCTAATTTTTTATAACTTCAAACATCTTTGAAAGATTATCCATATGGTTCCGCGATAGTCATGACTTCACAAGCATATCACCTACATATACTTCCATCGTTCGTTCAATTTTGATTTCTAAACATAGAATTTACTGCCTTTGATATGTTGCTCCAATGTTCTTCAAATCGAATGGCATTACTCGATAACAGCACAATCCGATATCTATTATAAAGCTTTTGTGTTCCTGATCCAGTATATGCACCAATATCAGGTTATGCCCTGAGTAAGTGTCCATAAATGAGAGCAGTTCATGTCCTGCAGTCCCCTCTACCAGTTGGTCGATCCTAGGTAAGGGAAAGCTATCTTTGGACATGCTTTGCACAAATTAGATTAATCAATACATGTTTTCCACTTTCCATTCAATTTCTTGACCAGCATAAGGTTCGATACTCATTATGGGTATAAAGCATCATAGATAAATCCATTTTCCATCCACTTCTTCCTTTAACGCAGCAGAATGTTTCAGACCCAAACTTCGCCTTTTCTGCTTCATCGGTAGAAACTTTGGATTCACATTGAGTGCAAGACATGCTACCTTCGACGATATCCCGCACATATCCACATGTGTCCAAGCAAATACTTCAAATTCCCTCGAAGGAATTAACCAATTCCTCCTTTCTTCCAATGCCGAGCTAAGTCCAATCTTGATAGTCCGGATAGGATCATCCATATCAATTGGAAAATCAACTATCAGCTCGACTAGTGTCGCCCGCACTTCCACTAACTTTTTCCTGGGATCTATAGATGTCTTGAACCTGCTATGGTTTCCGAGCTTGGGCTTTAATTGCTATGCTTTGCGGATTTTGAATGTAAAGAGTCCTCTCTGCATTCTTTCCTTTATCCCGTTGTTTCGCTTCCCTTAGCTTTACGACATAGCATTCTCTTCTTGTGCTCTGGTATCCCCTTATCAAACCAATCCCATTTTCCATGGGTAACTTCATCATTAAGCACCAATGAGCTAGTGTGATTCTAAAATCAGCTACGACCAGTCTGCCCACAATGACATTATACACCAAATACTATAACAAAAGTTTGGATCCACATAGCCTGGCGATCTCCATCACCTAAATCAATTGACAAATCAATCATCCCAATTGGTTGCTTCACTTTGCCTGTAAACTCTTAAATTTTTGTTTTGCAGGCCTTGACATCCTTTATGCTAATTTTCATTTTATCAAACATCCTCCTGAATAGAATGTTCATAGAACTTACACCATCCACTAGGATACAACGTACCACTGCTAGTCCTTCACCATCCTTTGTTGCTTAGTTGGAGTTCCATCCTCTATGGCAAAGCAACTTTCCTATGGTACGTGCTTTAACAAGCTCGTGTACCATTCCATTTCCCTCTAGCTTTTATCCGTTGGATGAGGCCCTCCCGTTATCATATTGATAGCGAATCTTGTCGGTTCACCTGAGCCCTTCTCCACTAGGTCCAGGCATATTCTCTTAGGTAGGTGGCACTTGGGGTCTTTCATTCTGACCACCATCTTAAGGCTCTCTTACGTATTGATGAAATTTTTTCTTCATTATTATTTCTTCGATAAAATCCCTCAAATGCTGGCACTCGCTCATGTTGTGTCCAAGGGTTTCATGGAAACAACAGTACTTTCTTGAGCACCTTTCCTCCTTGGTCGCCCACTCCCAGGTGTCCATTTATATCATTATGTTCCTTGCGTAGCAAGGTATATATTCTGTAGTGTATCATTCTAGGGTGCATACTCGTCAGGCCTCATATTCCTTGGGCAATTCTTGTTTTCATTCCATCTACCACCAAAGCCCTGATTCCTTTTCTTTTGATTATTAGAGTTTCCAACGTTAACTGCCAAATTACCGGAGCTTTCTCCAGTTTGTTTCCTTATAACATTGCCTTGTATTACTTCCTTTAGCCGACATTCTGTTTAGCTACCTGACTTACTTCTTCCATTTGCAAGAGCTGAATGACCTTCCTGTGGAATTCCTCCATGCTTGTAGGTTGTTTCATCTTCGACCATTTACTAAAGTCTGTGTTCGGATGTATGCCCCTGACCAAAGCCATAAAAACTATATCCTCCATTGGATTACTCACTCCGTAACCACGATGTTAAACCTGTTCAAGAACCCCCTTCAACAACTCCCAAGGTCCTTGAGAAAGGCTCGATAAGGACATCAAGTTTTTAGGCTGAGGTTCATGGAGTCAAAACTGCTCCATGAATTTCTTAGCCAACACGTCAAACGTCGATATGGATCTCTATGCAAGCCGGATGAACCACATTGATGAACACCTTCCAAGAAAACTGGGAAACACCTACACCATACCACGTCCATCATTTTGGCAGTATCCATATGCCATTCATACTTAAGTAGGTGCTGCTTGGGATCAGTAGTCCCATTATACGATGACATTGTATGTATCGTAAACTTCCTAGAATACCCTTCCTTCAAAATGTTCTCGTGAACGGAGTTCTACTTAGTGCGGAATCCAATCCTCATTCTTTCTACATTTGTTTTCCTCTACCAACAGTTTACCATATTGGCTATACACTCCTCGCTAGCGCGGTACTCTAAAGGTTAACTATCAGGGGCTACGCCGAGTGTTTGGCTTTGCAAACAATTTTGGTTTGCCCACTGACATCTAGGTTCTCCAGTCTTTAGGAGAACCAGTCCTCCGATCTTCCGTTGACATTCAATTGGTTCCATTGCGATTGTTTAAACTCTAACACCACAAACAATAGCATCAAGCTCATAATCATCACTATCATGTTGTAGATCATCCTCATTATCAAACAAGTCCACAAGCTTAGCTCCATATCCCTCTAGTCTTCCCAGATTGTTCTCAGTACTGACCTAATTTTGGTTTGTACCGAATTGATTCCTTTTGGAGGGAGCACTCCAACTTCCTCCAGTGACTCATTCTGCTTCTCCATCGATTCTTTCCTTCTGTTTTTTTCATTTCACCTATTTAGACCAGAAACATATGAATTTTATTCCTCGAATCCGGTAGGTGAAACTTCTCTCATGCCCTCCTTAGCCTCTATGCCTGCTGAGTCAGCAGAGCTATGCCAGCAACCATCCTACCCAATAAAGCTTTTTGAATATCCATTAACTTCTGGTTTAGTTGTTGCATCATCCTATTAGGTTCAACTTTAGTAACCATCTCATGTGGTGCAGATGGTCCTGGTACTGCCTGCTGGTTGATAACCTCCATATGATGAGTAGTTCTTTCATCTCCACCAGTTACTGCTCCTAATGATCTTCCAGATCTTCTAGGCACCATTAATTCCTATCTACGAATCCTTTAAGTTCGTTAAAGCAAATCTTCTAGATCTAACCTCTGGATGCTCCAATCTAAAATAATAAGCTAGATCTCCTACGCCTGAATTTAATTGTCAGTGAAAGCACCTAAATATTGACACCAAAAGTGGCTCAACACCCAAAGTCCTGTAGAAATATTAAGTTCTAGTAGAAAGTATATGAAAAACGGTGAGAACAACAAGGTTTTTAAAGTGGTTTAGTAATCTTTGGCCTACGTCCACTGTAGTTTTTATTGATTATGGATTTGAGAGTCACCGATATAGGGATTTTTACTGATCTAAAAGTCTAGAGCAACAAATAATAGCTTTCTTAGTGACTGCAATGGAAGAGAGATTGAAGATGAAGAATATAATAAGGCAAAAAGTCCTTTTCCGGTTACTATAGAGTTTGTATTAATAAAGAAATCGTCTAGTAGAAATGGAGGCCCACGAGATACCATGTCCAGATTGAAATTTGAGAATGCAGGGATGAAGATGGGGCCCTTCGAGCCACAAATTCTACTCCGTACCGACCAGAAGTGGCCTGTACCGACATGAATTTAGGAATGGGAATTTCCTTTATTCCTTCTTTTGTTCTTCTATCCTCGATCCATAGCGTTCCACACACTTTTCCTTTGAGATCGAATTATTTCTGAGAGGCTTTGAAATCACTTGTACCGGTTTGCTTTCTTTCAAAAAATCCTTAGAGTTGTTCATCTATTCTTTGAGAAAATACTCCATGATGATCACACAAGCCATTATTCCATGATTTATAGCTTTGAGGGCCAACAGAGGGCCAAAAAAGTGCTCGGTACCGAGAAGAGGTGCTCGGTACCGAGTGGTTTCCTTAAGTCCTGTCATCTTGTAACTTCTTAAGGTGTTCTTATTGCCTTTCTCATGTCCTAAGTTTGTGAATCATTTTGTCTATAAAGAAAATTTATTTTCATGTTTTTATATATTAGAGCTATCTTTTCCAAAAAGGATTAGCATTATAACTTTCCACAAATTACCCAAAAGTAGAACCTTTGGTTCGTTTGAAATTACAAGGAATTATCTCTTTTCTTTTATTGAAATAGATAGTGGAAACTGCGGAGGAGAACATTTGTACTTTACGCATAAAAGTGTATATCTTTCCCTTTTGGTATATTCCTTACTATTTCAAACGATGCACTTTTTACACATAGTTGTGGAATTAGATAATTTATGGAAATTACACGAAAATAGATAAAACTAAATTCTACCCTCACGCTTCCAGTAAATTAAAATATAGAAATTCATAATCTAGTCAAATGAGGACAATCCAAACTAATACTAACAATTTACAATCCAATTATCATAAATCGAGAATAAACTTTACAACCTTATAAATATTGTACTTTGATAATCTTACGAACCGATTGCCAATTTCTAGATTAGGGTGTGTATACCATCACTCGTCTCATCTCATTGACGAGTACTAGTGGCATCGTGACTTGTCTCATCTCATCGAAAAATAAAAGCCATCATAATACATCTCAACATCGTAAAATTATCATAATACAAGTAAAAACGGGAATTTAAAACGATTTTTCGAAAACGATTATTAAAACCAATATTTGAATTTTCTTTATTATAGGAAATAAATATATATTTATTTAGAAAAATAATTTTAAAATATTATATAATAATAATTTGAAATGTCCATATATTTCAAAAATGGTTTTGAAAACCATTCTAAAAAACAATGAAAACTAAGAAGGATATTTCAAAACCAATAACTTGAATCCAATACAGATTCAATTCAAATTTATCCCAAAATCAATTAAATTTCCATTTAAATTTGAATTCCAAATTCTCTAAATATAGCTAGCCTACTGATAGGCATCATAGCTCTCAAAAATATCTCAAAAACAACATCAAAACTGAACGAGAATGAGAGCAAAAACGAGCTAATACAATTCTAAGGTCAATGATTGTTATTGCTGTCATTTTGCACTCAAGACAGCAACATACAACCATAATTTCGACCAAGCAAACTTCAAAATTTCAGAAAACTCAAAACATGAAACTTGTAGTACATGATCTAAGCTTTCCAAAACATCTAAAATTATTGAATTTGGTTAAGAAACGAAAGAGTTATGGTTAATTCTGTTTCAGATTCAAACACAGAGCAAATGTTAGTTTTTCTCTCGGGATTGCAATAGAAACACTCAATTTTGACCCAGATAACTTCAAAATTATGGAAATCACAAAATATAAAACTTGTAGTACATCATCTATGCTTTCCAGACATCCAAAATTATTGTATTTGGTTAAGAAACGAAAGAGTTATGGTTAATTCTGTTTTAGATTCAAACACAGAGCAAATATTAGTTTTGCTCTCGGGATTGCAATAGAAACACTCAATTTTAACCCAGATAACTTCAAAATTATGGAAAATACAAAACATGAAACTTGTAGTACATCATCTAGGCTTTCCAAAACATCCAAAACTATTGAATTTGGTTAAGAAATGAAAGTGTTATGGCCAAAACAATTCTCAGGCCTGTGATTGTTGTTGTTGTCGATTTGCTCTCGGGACAGCAACAAACAAACACGATTTTGATCAAGAAAACATCAAAATTTTAGAAAACTCTAAACATGAAATTTGTAGCTCTATATCTAAGCTTTTCAGAACATCTAAAATTATTGAATTTGGTTAAGAAACGAAAGAGTTATAGTTAATTCCGTTTCAGATTCAAACATAGAGCAAATATTAGTTTTGCTCTCGGGATTGCAATAGAAACACTCAATTTTAACCAAATATCCTAACAATCAAATTTTAAGCCCAATATTTATTCTCAAACGCATTGTTTATTTAAAATAACAAATTTTTACCTAATTTATCTCCTCCATTTTATTTTATTCTGAAATATTAAATTATAAACTATGACGCCCCACCCCGAGACCCACATTAGTAAAGAGAATTACTAAGTAATCCTGTCTACTAATGCAGATAATAGGGCTGGTTAAGAGCAACTCTCATGATAATGCATTATCTAAGAGCTAAGTATGTCGATATTTTTTTTCCATTACCTCATATATGGTCGACACACCTAGTCCTTAGCTAATACGATACCATGGTAGTTTAGGACCGTTTCAGAATAAACGCAATATACAAATATATATGAACATTCACAGAACAACAAACCCAAATCAGAGTATACATACACCTCCATACATCATACATAATACAACATATATAAGTAGCATGAACTATAAAATATACATACACAACCATCCCACAAAATAATAGGTACAATGTCCAAGTCCGAACGAAGTGGTCCAAACTAAAGCAAGCTAATGGATCCAAGAAGAAGTGAGCTAAATCCATACCTAACCTGCAACTCGGTCTGACCCGAGTAATAAATACACGGGTCGGGTAGGGTAGAAATTATCATTAGTAAAGATAACAGTAACAGGGGGAAAGGGAGAACCATTCCGTTGTTGACAACGGAACGATATAAGTATCATCAAATCATCTCTAAGGCGAGACATCTATAAGTTCATCATGATTTCATAAGGGAATTCAATTGGTTATCTAACTATGGTTCACCTTCTATAGTTATATAAGTGAAATAGACAAGGATTTGAACCATATAAATAATCATCATAACATAGTCTAAAACCTCATAATCCATCATAATAGAACTCAATGAGAGTTCAAAACATCATTTTAGAAACCACCATAAAACCATCAAAACATGTAAAAACAGGAATTTAAAACGATTATTAATACCAATATTTGAAATTTCTTTATTATAGGAAATAAATATATATTTATTTAGAAAAATAATTTTAAAATATTATATAATAATAATTTGAAATGTCCATATATTTCAAAAAATGGTTTAGTGAAAACCATTCTCGAAAACAATGAAAACTAAAAAGGATATTTCAAAACCAATAACTTGAATCCAATACGAATTCAATTCAAATTTATCCCAAATCAATTCAATTTCCATTTAAATTTGAATTTCAAATTCTCCAAATATAGCTAGCCTACTGATAGGCATCATAGCTCTCTAAAATATCTCAAAAACAACATCAAAACTGAACGAGAATGAGAGCAAAACGAGCTAATACAATTCTAAGGTCAATGGTGCAAACTCACAAATTTGCTAGCTGAAATGATAATCTTGTGAGAACTTGGCAAAAGAAAAAGAAAAAAAATAAGAAAATCATCTCTGTAAAATTTGTTTGAGATTTAAGCTGAAACAAATTTTGCCATAACTTTTGCATTTCTTAACCAAATTCAATAATTTTGGATGTTCTGGAAAGCTTAGATGATGTACTACAAGTTTCATGTTTTGTATTTTCCATAATTTTGAAGTTATCTGGGTTAAAATTGAGTGTTTCTATTGCAATACCGAGAGCAATTACCTAACATACAGAATATGTAAATGATAGTTCAATTGAATACATTAACTTTAAGCCTACAACATCTTACATAGGCATAGTAATTAAATAAAATTAAACGATATATATTTTAGTGTCACATGTAAATCATATAATTTCCCACCCACATTTCTAGCTTTCCAAATCTCTCAAATATGAGTTCATCCCTTTAATTTGACTCCTTTTTCCTTTTCAATCCAAATATATATGTAACAATACCCATTAGAATTATAGATCTGAGAGGAGATTTGAATTAAGTGGAATATAGATTTATAATTACAAAATTTACCTTTTTATGCAGTAGTGATTCACTCCTTTCTTCTTTTCTTTTCTTTTCTACCCTTTTCGATTTATTCATATATAATTAATAGAAATAGTGGCAAAGGGAAAATGGCAAAGCTCCGCTGCTTTGATCAAAAAATATAAGAAGAAAAGTGAGGGGCTAGAACTATACTTATATGCGCTCAAATCAATCGTATCCCTTAGATTTAAATTAATTAAATCTAGGCCGTTCGGACGAGATTCCATGCTAGTCGCCATAGTTCCAACCTATCGACTGCTCCCTCCTAAGGAGTTGACCATTAGCGATCGACTGGCCTAAGGAAGGATCGACCGGTGGGGTCCGCGCAGTCTTATTGTTCATTTCCTTTTTAATTCTTATTTAATTATTTTCATTCTGAAAACTTCAAATGCTAATAACTTCTTCGTTTAAACTCCAATCACAAACTCTATATATGAAAGTTGCATATGAAATTGCCATGAACACAATGTTGCAAGTTTAATGGCTGAATTCTGACGTTTGCTCATATTTCATTTTTAAGCCTTAATAATTATTTATTAAATGGAGTGTTACATTCTCTCGCATTAAAAGAATTTCGTCGCAGAAATTCCTCAAGGGGTGAATCATGTAACAAACCGCACAACATTCTAAACTATCAAACCATTTATTGTAAAATAAATTTGACAGCTAAAGGTCTACAAGTGCATGGTGTATCACAATATATATGATATGCATGTCGAATAATTCCAAATCGGTGCCTCCTTTATGAATTCATTCTTCTAAAAACATTTTGGAAATATGATGCAAACAACCTATATATACTGGCAGTTCTATATGTGTGCAAGTTTTCAAAAATAAAAAATGCTTGCTTTTGCAAAATAATTTCCATATTTCTATGAATAAGAGCATGGTTCAACCAATTTTGCATCCAATCCCTACCATCCAAAATCTAACACACCAAATTTTTGTTTCCTAAATCTATACTATTATGCCAGAAAAGGAATTTAGATGGAGAACCTTATATTTCCATCCTTCATTTGGATACCAATTACATTGTACTTTGGAACCTTCTCTTTTTCCCTCAAATATTTTCCAATTTTTCCAATTGCGTAAGGAGGTTTATTTTTAAATTCTAAAATGGAATTATTTTTAAAAACAAGTTCCGTTTGCTATCAATAAGGTACGAAAATAGAAATTCCAAGGCTAAAACGGCTTCTTCCCTTATTATTATCTGAGCCTTGCATATTGCTGCCCTTACTGCAAAGAAAAGTACATATTCGCTAACACATCGACCCTCATTATGCTAAGCATGTAGCACATGAAAATCAGAAATTTTCTCATTTCCCATAAAATCTTTTTTCCCTTTCCAATTAAACTTTCGAAATAGCTTGAGAAAAAAATTAAATCACCAAAAGCATTTAAACAACATTTTTTTAAAAATGCTTGAACAAAATTTTTCCAAAAGCATTTTAACCCAACTTTTCAAAAGCATTTGCCATTACTCCTTTTTAAAGCAAATCAAGCCACATCTTAACTTGGTCAGGATTCAATTAATGAGTTAATGCATATGATTGACCCTGGTTTACATTGTAAAGCTTAGATTTTAAAAACCTTTCCTTTTATTGAAACAATGACACACAAACCTATTTATAAATTTTAGCTTTTAAGGTACATGATAAATGACCCAAGATTTTACAACAACCTTTACATGTCTTTCACTCGCTAAAATTTATTTTATAAACTTCTAGTCTTACTTTACATTTATCATTAGTTAAATATCTATATGAGATTTTCATATTTATACTATTTCTCTCAAATATATCATAATGGTCATGTCGGAACCGGGCCATCCCGCAGTAGAAGAAATTGATGAACTTCAAAGTTTTTAGCCATTTTGGATCTTTAATGGGCTTATACGGTCTAGATATACTTAGAACTTTTCTAGGTTTCTTTTAAATAAAATCAATATTTAATTTAATTTCATTAATAAAGTTTAATTTATTGTGAATATAAATTAGAGTATATTACATACTCTTATATAAATATCTGTGTGTGAAGGTTACATATTAAATTTATTTAGAGAATTAAACTTTTTCATTTCTTTTCTCTTAATTTATTCAATTAATGACGGGGCATAAATTTATTTAGAGAAGGAAACTTCTCATTTCCTTCCACTTAACTTATTCAATTAATGACGGGGTATAAATTTATTTAGATGGAGAGAGAAACCTTTATTTCTCTCTCTTAATTAAATTGATTGATTATATGAATGTCATTAATTAGCAACATGTATGTGGAATGAATGTAAGTGTAAACAAATATATTATAGTGTAAATTCTAAGTGCAATATATGAAAGGTGTTATGAATTGATGACAAGGTGTAAACATATGAACGAAATTAAATTGATAGCTAATGACATAAAGGAAAAATGGGAAATAAATAAAGGTAACAAGAATGATTGATTCAATTTCCTATTTCGTAAACTTAATTAATGCAGCATATGGATGACAATTAATGGGCATCATAATATAAAGATATAAATAGTCAAATATAAATGTATGTATATATATTATTGCCTCATTTAAATTGTTTCCTTTTGTTGGAAAAAATCTAATCATACTATGAAAATATGAAATACATGTAATAAATTTTATATGTACAAACATACATATAAAATTAATTGTGTGTATATAAGATTAAATCAAGTCTTTCTAATTAATACAAATTCGAAATTTATAGCAATTAATTTAAAAGTTGATTTATTGCCAAAACATTAATTATGTGTATGTAAGATTCAATAAAATATGTCGTATCAATACAAATTAGAGACTTATAGTAATCAAATTAAAATATAGATTTATGCCAAAGCATCTTTCATTTTTTTTAAATTTCTAAAATAATACAAACACAAACAACATACATGTAAACTTTCAAATCAAAAATTACATTTTGTTTTATATAACTTAAAACATGAATCTTCAATAAAACACTGTAATGTTCATACACAAATTTTAGCTTAATTTGTTAAAGTAAAATCTAATCAAAATAATATAAACATATAAAGTTTTAGATCTAAAAGGATTATATTTTGAATTAAATGTTTATAATATAGATCTATAATAAAAAATTATATTCAAACATATATAAATTTTAATTTTAATTTAACAAAATAAGAACCCAATTGATAAATTAAACATATAAAATTTCTGATCTAAAAATTAGAATTTAAATTAAATGTTTAGAACATAGTTCCAAAAAAACTATTGTATTTAAACATATACAAATATTAGTTTTGATTTATTAAAATAAAACACCAGTCGATTCATTCAACGAATAATTCAAGCTACATATACAATTTTCAAATTAAATGAGGCGGTGATATGTACCTACAAATTATGATAATAAAATTTCTCATTCAACAAACATTACATCAAATATCATTATCTGTTAAAGAAAAACATACCTTATTACCTAAAGTATTGAAGCACATCTTGAAAATGGACTCCCCTTAGGATGTTGCCTAGAAGTCATACCTTGAATGATGATATCTCCTCAGATCTTCAAGATCTCCATCCAATCCTTGCAAGAGATGGATGAACCACATTTTTATATTTGATGTTTTATATGAAGTTGAAAGATTTTTGGAATATCTTTTTTTTGTCTGCCATAAAAAGTTAGGAGGAGAGAAAGTAACATACTGAATGAGAAAGAATCAATTGTACGTACATAATGAATTAGAGAATATGTTTTACTTGAAAGAATGAAACTTTACCCATTCTTTATTTAAAACTTTCCTTATTTATTCCCTTGATTGTTTCTCTCTCTCCAATTCTTTCTTTACATGTATGTCATCAAATGATATAAAATTTCCACAAATCTTGTCATCAAATGACATAAAATTTCCACAAATCATTTCATGTAGTAGTATTTAAATTACATCGATATTGTATATCAATGCACGCAAATATAACTTTTACAAATGCATTGAAAATAATTACAAAAAACTTCCAAACATCAAATAAATAATAATAAATGTTTCTCAAATATCAATTAATCTAATAAATTTCAAGCATTTTATAAATTAATTAAATCATGTTGTTTTTTTAGAGAATTCATCATTACGGTTGTGCGACTCAAAGGTGTAAATTCAGTCGGCGATTAATATCGAACTATTCGAATATTAACGTCCACACGTCACTTAGCAGGTGATGTGAAATTTTTCCCGAATTTATCGCTCACATATCTTTTGGTAAAAACCAATTTTACTTTATATAAGCGGTACCTAATAGTGACAATTATTTACACCAATTATCTTCGTCAAAACTATATAACATTAGCACTTGTGAAATTTGACAATGGTAAAAATTCCAATATCGTCCACATTCAACTTTATAGTCCAAACACAAAGTCCTTGGTTCAATAATAACAATTATTATTAACTGAAATGTTTTAGCCAGAAATTTTGACTTTTAACCGACTTCAGTTGACCATGATACTAATCTCATATACCTAAGAAGATGAATCCTCTCTTGAATAATGTTTCACTTCCAATGCTTCCACTCGACCCAACTATAGTCGTTCGATGGACGCCGTGCTAAGATTAACTATAATCAAAGCGGAGTTTACACATTGAAGATCAAAAGTATTCTCAAGTCGAGGGAACTGTGTAAATTAGTCACATTGATATTCTCTACTTGACCTTAGTTATATCAACCAACAGAAAACTATCAAGTGAGTCATTCCATAGTTATCCAATAACTATCTGTACATAACCCCTAGCAGTTATGAGTAATATACTGTCCACCATTTGAAGAGTGTTATGTACTCTAGTCTCAACAGATGTATCGATATTTAGTCTCGGTACATCTTGACTAGGAATATTTAAAATGGTATATCTGTTTCATTGTGAAAAATTACCCATGGTTACAATGCTTTGTAACTACTATCACAAAACATACCATTTATGGATTTTCTATTAAATATAATTTTAGTTAAATTAACTAATAAATATAACCATATTATATCAAGTATATAATAGAAAGAAAACATAGAACAAGATTGGTTAACAAGTTAGATATATGTAACAAATTATATAAACCCCTAGGGCATACCCCTAACTCTATTAGGTCAAACGTATCTAGAAATAGCAGCATAGGAAATAAATAGGAACATATCATATAATATATCATATGCTACCTTTATACAAAGAACAACTGATGTCTACAACCTAAACAGGCTAAAGAAAAGGAACAAATGCTGGAAAAAAACAACGACTACTACTAATCCTAGATATTACTCATGAGTTAGAGGACGGTCCTGATTCCCAACGGGAGCTCGAGACATTGCCACGACTCCTGAATGGGGGCAGCATGGTAGCTATGCATCAGAGCTCATGGCTCTGGCGTTAGTGCTCGACTTGTATCTCCGGTAGTTTGACCTCGATCCATAGTTGAGGGACTCGGATAGCTATAAGCTCAGGGTTTTGTAACCCTATAGCAACCTCCCCTTACTCTGTCGCCTGCTGCTCCTTCCCTCAGCCCTTGGTGCTACTACCTCAGCCCTCGGTGTAGCTATCTCAGCCGCTTCCTCTACGATTCCCATCCTCCTTGTTGAGTTCCTATCAAACATAGTAGGGGCCTTCTTTTGGACATGTTCTCCACGGAGATTCACTATGTATCATTTGAAGACGGGAGTGAAAAGATGGTAATATGGAATGTAGCTTCGCAGAGTCCCTACTCCTGTCTCCATGTGGTTGCTCATGATGGCTCAGGACCAGTTCACCTTCATACCACCCATGATAGCGTGGGTGGCCTTTTGTACCAGCAGATAAATCTAGTAAAAACTCCTCATCTTAGGAATGATGTTCTACTTAACAATGCGAAAGAAGAGGCAGGTTATAGGCCGCAAGTTTTCTGGCCTCCAGACTACATTTGCTCTAAGAAAGATCCACTACAGAATCTAAAAATCCGTGGTCTCAATATCCACCAAATCCGCTCCTTCCATTGTTATCCCCAGAGTATCTCCAAAATCATTATCTGTCAGTGTAATTGCTACCTCTTTCACTACTAATGTGAGATGACTGATGAGTTCATCAAACTCGTATTCCAAATTAGCGTGAAATAGCCACATGCATCATGGGTAGCATTCCCGCTGAAAAGTGTCATGGCTTAGGATCAGTGCTAGTTCTGAGACTATGAATATAACCCCCAGTCCATAGGTGGTGAAGTTCCAAAATTTCACCGGTCATCCCTGATGAAACACGAAATTCGCCGAGGCTTCATAGGTGGAGATTTTTAGTCATTTCCGTTGAGGCAGACAATTTCTAGGGGAGTAAGATTCAGGTGGCATGAAGTTGCGCTGGTGGCTCTTAGGGGTGGCATGGACTGACTTATCGGGGAGGGAGAGTTTGGGATTCAGACCTGGAGTGATGGGGGATTGAATCTGAAGTGCTTTCAGGCTTGGAGTCGGGGTTGCACGCGGCTGACATGAGGAGGAAACGCTCGTGGATTTGGAGAGAGGAAGAGAGAGGGAGGGGGTCGGAGGAGAATGGGAGGAAGATGAAGAAAAATAATGGGGGTGGATCCTAGACGTGGATACATGTCGCGTTTGATGTTCAGGTTGCGCTCAAAACCCATTAACTGGTCGACCGCTTTAGGGTTAACAGGTCGACCGCCTGAATCTAGGATGTCGATTGATTGCCCATTTTGGGCCTAGGTTGAACTTGGACCCTATTTGGGCGGGTTAAATTCATTTATAATACCATTTCATTCTGGCATCGTCTTCTTTAATCCGCATTGTTCCAAAAAAATCCCTGTCTATTACATAAAGGTACCTTAGCCTACCATCTCGGGTTTCCTTTTTCCTTCATTTACAGCTTTCCCTCCTTATTCAATTTCATAGTGCACTTGTTTATACTGCTATGGCAATCGACCTTCTTTTATATCTTAAAGATATTTCAGCTGTTATTCTATGTATTTTTCCTTATATAGGAATATTCTTCCTATCTTCGTTATCGGGCATTCTTACCCTTTCTTGCACTTTACCCCATTTAAATAAAGTACTATTTCTATTTATCCACCCTTTAGAAAGAACTTTAAAAACTTTTAAATTTATCAAAATAGGAAAAATCATTAAGCCAAACATACGCTCTCTTTTCCATTCATTTCAAAAACAAAAATCTCTTTTCAAAACCTCTTGAATCGAAATTTTTTGATCCAACCGATTTTAAACTAAGAATTCCCAAATTTCCTTTCTTTTTCAAAACAATAACTTCTTAATAAATCCTTTGAACAACCCATTCAAACGTATTAAGGAATTTTCAAAAACCTTTTTTTCAAATTCTTCCATATGGGGTCAGACTTAGAAATGGACTTTAATCATCCTTTCTTTTGGAATTTTCTTCTTATCCCTTTACTCCTACCTCTTCTTATTAAGAGTATATACTAATAATTTGGCTATCCTCCTGCGATGGTTAATGAACACCTTCTTATGGAAACTTACTCAATCTTTTTTCAGATCTTACTTCTGGATGCTTACAACATATAGGTTCTTACTTCCCATATGTCTGGATGAAATATACATCTTAAATCGGCAGTCCACCAAAATCCACCATCATAAGGCAGCCTAGCCTAAAAAAGGAGTCAAGTGCCATCCAGCCTCTAGGATCCTTCTATATGTCGTTCTCATGCTCTGCTCGGTCCACTCCATACGGTATGGGTTCCACCCCATGGGGTAATCGGGGTTGGAGCATAAATTTAACTCTATTTATTGTTTCAACTAATAGGAGCATTATCCATCTTTTCAGAATATGGTCGCAACTATTTCTATAGTTGGAATTTGTAGAGTTTGGTGTATAATATACACACACATATATATTTAAGGTAAAAAATACAAATACATTCACTCAGTGTATCCTAATTCCTATTATCAGCTAACCTAAGCTTTGACTAAATCAAAAACCCAAGTCCATTAGAATACAGATCGTTGGTTTTGATAACCTATAATAAACATAAGTATATCAGAGAATGAACTCACGACGGAATAGGAAAATATAATAAAACATATATGCTAACTAAGGTTACTAGCTTGGAATTGGTATTATTTCTTTAATATCTGACTGCCTTACCAACATCGAGCATGAATAAGAAAACTTCACCATCTACCATTTCCGTCTTGCACTAGTAGTTTGTCCCTGTAAATCTATCATGTGGGTTGTAATAATGAGGGGGTCAGTCAAATGTTCTAGTGATTGGAAAATTACATACTTTACCCATAACACTAATTTATGCCGATTGATTTCCATTTAAGTGTTATGTCTACTATTCATGACTTATCTGTTTAATTTCATATGCATGTTCGATATATCTAACCTTCTCTGAGGTGTGTGTGTGTGTGTATACATTATACCACTCAAGAAGAAACCTCGGCCACTTAATACTTCTTAAATAGGGAGGAGGAAGACCCATCAGCCATTTAATACCTCAACCTCGAAGCAGGCCCTTCATAACGTAATCGTTAGACAATCATTCTTACTATAGAGATCGATGTTCCTTAGATACAGCTTTATAATTTAATTGCCATATTACTAGTGCATCTCAAAGAATTATCTAAGGGTTAACTAGCCTACCTCTACCAAACAAACAATAAATAAAACTTTGAGGTCTTTGCGCACCCCATATGGATTCTACACTAGTAGGAAGCAGAGTCCACCAAGGCATAACCCAAGTCTTCACTAATGACCACTGGAGTCAAAGTCTATATGTTAACCCTACTACTAATTATCGATTTACCAATAATACCGACATCGCCCACTGACATCCCACATGCTCATTTTAGTTACATAATACCTCTTGTTAGAAATAAAGCAAACCTCGTTTCTCTACTAGGTCCCGTCGTAGGTTATTTAAGACTTCTTATATAGTGAGGTGGTAGACCCAATGGCCATTTAATACCTTCCACCTTGAAGTAAACCCATTGACATCCCTAAAGGTACTAAGCCATTTAATACTTCAAATCTGAGGCAAACCCTTGGTATATTTTCCTATAACTATACGCAAACGTATATCGCTTCCCCATAAGTCCTATGGTTGGAGATGTCCCACATCAGTAGTATGTATACATAACCTCTGGTAGCCTCTAGTTGAAGGGCAGACTTCTATTGTGTAACTCTACTAACCTCACATTCCAACTCATTCTAAACCAAACCAATTATCCTAGGCCAAAATATTAGGCTAGGCCCACTAATTCACGCTCATCCTAACTATTATTGAGGCTATATACTTTCCTCCTATGGAAATTATACTGCCTCCTAAGATTATTTACTAGTACTTAATTCACTTATTTGATGTGAATCATATTCCTAACTGCCTTCTATGTCCCATAAATGTCAGTTGTCTATAATAAATGGTCATTATTATTCAAATTGGACAATCACTAATGACATTTATTTATTCGTTCAAATTCAACTTATTATGTCGATTTCGTTTTCCTATAAATGCAACATTAAATTCTTTAATCGGTGTCATTAAACACATTTATGTCCCCATTTAATTTCCATAACTCCCTATTAACTACGCATTTATTGCCCACTAAATTTACAATCATTGTTCATGGATTGTGAAGTTACTATCCCTTCTCCATTTCAACCTCCTAGTCCGATGATTTACTGCGCTATTAATAATTTGGCATCATAATTATAACTAATATGAATACTGATATATATTAAACTTTATTTGTTGCCCTATGTATATTTATATATTAATCAGTAGGCATGGTTATACGTATATATACATATCCATTCCTATCTCTAACTCATTAATTACTATGCTTAGAAATTCTGGAACATACACTTATATGTACATTCTGTAAAGAACATTTATTTCCATATTTTAATATATTGGAGCTATCCCTCCCAAAAAGGATTACAATTATAACTTTCCACAAATTACCTAAAAGTGAGACTTTGCTACTTTTGAAATTGCAACAAATTATCTGTTTTCTTTTATTGAAATAGATAGTGCAAACTACGAAGGTGAACGTCCGTGCTTTACACATCTCTTTCCCTTTTGGTATATTTCTTATTATTTCAAACGATACACTTTTTATACATAGTTGTGAAATTAGATAATTTATGGAAATTACATAAAAATAAATATAACTAAATTGTACCCTCATGCTCCCAATAAATCAAAACATTGAAATTCAGATTCCAAGTCTAAATAGGGTAATCCAAACTAACACTAACAATTTACAACTCAATTATCATAAATCTGAAATAAACTTTACAACCTTATCAATATTCTACTTTAACAATCTTAGGGACTGGTTGCCAATTTCCAATTTAGGGTGTGTATACCATCTCATTCGAATTACCTAACTTATAGAATATGCAGGCGATATTACAATTGAATATGTTCATTTTAAGCCTACAACTCAACAGACCTTGCATAGATACAATAATTAAATAAAATTCAATGATAAAAATTTTTGTGTTATATATAAATCATATAATTTCCCACTTACCATTCTAGCTTTCCAAATCTCTCAAATTTGAATTCATTCCTTTAATTTGACTCATTTTTCTTTCCAATCCAAAACTATGTACAATAGGATATTATATACATACCTATTAGAATTATAGATTTGAGAAAAGTTTTAAATTAAGTGGAATATAGATTTATAATTACAAAATTTAATTTTTTTTCTATAGTATCGATTCACTGCTCCTCCTTCTATATTATTTTCTACCCTTTTCTGATTTATATGTATAATATAATATTTTATAATTAATAGAAATAGTGAAGAAGGGAAAATGGCAGAGCTCCATTGCTTTAATCAAAAAAATATGAGAAGAAAAGTAAGAGGCTAGGCCTGTATTTATAGATGCTTGAATCAATTGTATCTATTAGATTTAAATTAACTAAATCTGGGTCATTCAACCGAGGTTCAACCCAAGTCGCCACAGTTCTAACTAGTCGACCGATCCATTCTATGGATTCGACCACTAGCGGTCGACTGGTGTAACGACCCGAATTTCCAGACCCGGAAAATCGAACCATTTTAGTTAAGAAAAAGAGGTAGAAGAAGAAAAATAGAAAACAACATCAGAATCTAACCATCGCAGCGGAATAAAATATAATATATATCAACAGATCTTTACACAAATCAAATCTATATCAGTTTTATATAATATAGCATCAGAGTATACACCAGAGAATACATAACATACAACTGGACAATAACCATATCAGGTCCTCAATACAACAGAGTACAACAATCAACACAGCGGAATATATATATAAACAAGTACGGGAGATACGTCTCGCCATCCAGCTCATCTCCTGAGCTCCACAGCATCATATCCTGTAACCTATAATACTCGGTCTGACCCGAGCATCATATAAAACAATACCCGAGTCAGTCTGGAAAACCAGCGTGAGAAAATCACACTCAATTGATTATTAAAGTTTCAAAAATCCTTTTTGAAAATAAAAGCATCTCGTAAGACCACGCCACAAATAAACATGTCGGGTTTTTACCTTACGATAGCTAAAACACTTTTTATCAAAATCCTCTGATATTATAATAGTGTCTATTCACAAATACTTATTAAAATAGCTGAAATTGTTACATGATTAAATTCCAGCATACTAGCCACAACGTGGGTAATACAAACAAAACTCGTACAAGGCACGTAGGGAGAATGGATTTCCAACGAATGACTAGGCACTGGGGTACCACCTGTCACAGTACGTGGCCTAGATCACAGTACCGAGGAGTACGCCCGCTCCCCTGCAACACAAGGCCGGAATCATCCCTTACTGGATAATTCCAAATAAGATCACCCCACGGTTGGGATCAGCAACCGCACCACTAAGCCGAAATAAAAGGGACATCTAGACAGGGATGACCTTACTCTCAAGTGGGGGCTACCCACGAAGCCTTGCTGCATAACCCCTGATTTTCAGTCATTCCCGGTTGATGAGGCTTGAGGCTAAACGATACCTTTATAGCACATATCCCTTAGAATGCCCATCGTCCACCTAACGATGTCACGAAAGCATTCGTCCATACAAGTCCGTCCCGGGTTCGAACGGAACCGAAGGCACTATTCCTACTACATCCTTTTTGGAAATATCCTCAGGATTAGTAGCGACTAGCCCTTGCACTTCACTGCTCCATCTTCGACTCCGAAATCGTTACACGAAACGTACAAACCGGATCGAAGTGGTATTCGAGTCTCCAGACCTAGAATCCCGGTATACGGAAACTCGATCCCGGTCTCTTCGAAACGATCAGCGCATTTGGCCAATATTGATAGTCGGTTATTTAACTATAAATTAACATCCACAAACAACCATCATACAATAAATAATTTCCCACATTATTTATTTGCCCAAATATCTTTCCAAGATATATTTCCAAATTTTCAAAGCTCATTTGAAAACAATTTCAAACAGTTTCCGCTTACGGAATACATTTCCCCAAATATTTATCTCCACTGAATCACCAAGTACAAAACACTTTTAGATTTAAAAATAATTTAAAAGCACTTTATTATAAATATACTTTATACTATTGAAATTTAAAACCACTTTAATACTTTACTAAAATATATACTTTAAAATAAAACCATTTATAAATATAAACTAAATTTCTCTCTTTAAAAACATAATACCAAATCACTTTTATATAATTACTACAATAATAGATTTTTGAAAATACTACTTTAGGCTTTAACATTTAGAAATAATCAATTTTCTAAAATATGCTTTTAAAAACACAATTAGAACTTTTAACTTATATTTAAAATTGCTTTGGAAAAACGTACTTGGCTATCCAGAGAAATACACTTCTCTTCACATCCTTTAAAAATAAATCACACTTATTTTTAAACCAATTCATATCCCTTTATAAATTCCCACCTTGAATTTATATTTCCAAATATCCCCTGATATTTTATTTTACTTTATAAACCCAGTTTATAAATTCCAAAATCTCTCTTCTCTTTTAAATTCCAATTTTAAACAACCAAATCAATTTCCCATTGATTTTCCCATTTACTTTGAAATAAATTTCTTATTTACTTCATTTATTTCAAATTACATTTACTCTCAGATTTTATTTCTTAATTTTGAGTTAAAACCCTTTTAACTGAAAATACCAATTAAAACTTCCAAAATTCCTTCTTTATCCCTTTATTAAATTTAATCCTTACGTTCAAAAATAATTTCTTTATTCTTTCCAATAATATCACTTTAGTTTAAAATTCATTATCCTCATGTTAATTCAAAATCCCCTTTAACCATATTTGTTCGAATTTAGAAATTGCTTTATTTCTTTTACAATTCATTATTTAAGTTATTCAAATTCACTAGAATTATTTAACTTGAATTTTACTCTTTTATTTCTTTCCAAAAATCCAATTCAATTACTTTTGATAACTCATTATACTGGGAAATTCAATCCAACCAGATTATCCAATATAAATCATCACAGGGTATCAAAATCATATCACAGAATATTTAACAAAATTAAATATTTTGAGGAATCCAGTTGGATCCCTCCAACCTGTTTCCCTGCATCCACAGATGTTAGCACAATACCAATTCCACTTCGAGGTGGAATATCGCGGTATATGGGTTTTATAAAATATCATCCGTTATTATGCGGCGCATAGGGTCTCATCCGCTATATAAATGCGGGAATATCAACAACTCAAATATATACATATGCCAATATGTATATATTGCTATATACTACTATATATAATATAGTATATTCAATCAATGCAACCATTCAATCAATTATTTAAATTTAACCATTTAAATTTAAATTTAACTGAGTGAGATTAACTCACCTTTGATTTATTGTTTGCTATCCACTCCAAACTGGCTTGTTACCATGATTTTAAACCTTGTATAATCATTATACCACTTATTAACATTTGAAATAACCAGACAAATAATTTCTACTTATCTATTTAATTGAAACAAATTAATTTCAAACTAATTTTCCTTTTATAAAATACTTGAACAATTTGAATAATCATTTACCATCACAAATCAAATTAACTAATCACTTCCTTGTTTACTGTATATATACATATAGAGACTTTTAAACCAAAATATACTTTATCCTTTACTGTAAAAATCATTCCCATTTAACTATATATGCATACAAATATAGACTTGGTTAAATTAAATTAAAACGATAGTATATATACCTAACAGCCTTTGACGAACTCGCCAAGTCTTCAGATCGAGATCGCCAGGACTACGTACCCTACAGCAACACAAGGCCGACGCATCACCCTCCCCAGTAGAGCACGGGTTCGCCTTCCCCTTCATCCCCAACAAACCACGATCGAACTCCCTTCGACACTCGCGCAGCCGCGAGATTCCCTTCCTCCCTTCTTCGAGCTCGTCTCCAGCTTGCCCCCACTCACGAGCTCGCGCTTGTCAAATCAGTACGCTCGCCCTATCCCTCGAGTGTGCCACCGACCTCAGATCGGCAGTAGAGAATATCGCGTAGGGACAAGGATGAGCCGCGATGGCTGAAGGCATAGCTGAGTATGTAGCGATGATTATTATGAAGGCGTTGATTTCGAAACCCTAGTTCTATCGGGTTCAAGCATCGCAACCATGGAGATTGCTATTAGCTGTGATTTTGAAGTAAAGTAGATTTTTTTTTTGAAATAGACGGGAAGGAGGTGTATAGCAGAAGATTTAACTTTAGATTTGATTTTTCTTGTACGAGAGGGCAGCGTGATGAAGGAAAAAGGCTACAGGATGTCGGCTAAGCGTACGTAGGTATAGAATAGGGTGGCTGACGAATAAATATATTTAACATGTCAACCAATACAAATATTTTAAATTTAAATTTTCGCTTTAACCTCAGCGCGTTTACACGACGTACGCTCACACAACAAACCCAAATGTTACGAAAATCGAAATCCTATAACAATACAATATTACGGATCTAATTGAACTGGTTTCGTCGAATTCCGAGACTGTGCCTCGGAAGGCTATTTTTAAATTCAATTTAAACAATAAATTTTCAAAACTGAACAAAACGCTTTGAAATTCAATATTAAAGGTTTCATCACCTTCAGTATTATCAATATGAATTTTCCAAGCCTTCAAAATATTTTTAATTAGCTTAGAATACCAGATTTACTATTTTATCCAACTTCAAATAAATTTAATTTAATTATTAAATTACTCAATAAATAGCAATATTTGAAATTTAAGTTTATAATTAACCTCTGAATATTTAAAATTAATTAAATATTCCAATTTCAAATGCTCAAAAATTCCGGGTCGTCACATTCCTCCCCCCTTAAAAGAATTTCGTCCCCGAAATTACTAGTTAGGAAGACTGATTCAATCCCCGTTACCTATTTTCCAAATCGAACAGTTTTAACCACTTTCCAAAGTCTTCTTTTATTAATGATACACTAATCATCTTTTAACTTTCCAACTTATTCATAAGTTCAACCCAAATCACTTACTTATCAATTCAAATCTAAATTTGAATTCAAATTTTGAATTATCAAAATTTTCCAAAATTTTTCTAACTCCCTAAATTTCCGAAAAATTTTGCCAGCGTCTCCTTTGCGCGGCTAGCTCGGTACTGCTACAAAATGGCTCTACGGCCTCCCAATCTCAAAAAGAAAACAAAAAGCCAAGTGGTTGGATCCAAAACCCAATCAAATTTCATATAGAAATTAAAATACATACCTTTTGTCGGGCCATTAAATTTTATCTTCTAAAATCAAAAATCCCAATTTATCCATTGCTTTTATACACCTGTATATCCTACTAAACAATAATATTCACTCACAATTCCAAAGTCATTTTATACCTTTCTTTACAAATTTACAATATTTGTTTTACCTAAGCCCGTACAATACACATATATCATCCGTACGCAATATCACATTTGATCGCTCACTCGATCACACAATTTCACTTCCGAACTAGTATCGTCCACCCGACTTCCTAGTGCGGACTCAGATTTGGTTTCTTGATCAGAAACCGTCATTCTCCTTGCATAGCCACAAACTATGATAGAGAATTACCAGAATCAATCAACAATCCATATCCAGGTTCGCCGTTGAAAATCGAGTGAAAAATCCTAACTCGGATCGATATAACTATCTTAAAATTCTGTGCTCGAATTCTGGATCAAATCGTTATGCGAATAAAATAATATACGTACATCCTACGTATAAATTCCAATTGATTATCAATTATATCAATTTCCTTTTTATTCACATTCATTTGATTGTTATTCACTTATCACACTTATCCCATTCAAATCTTCAAATTTTAATCGTCATTCAATTATTCACCTAGAATAATTTTCCTCCATACCAAATTTACTTAAGAATTCACCATTCATTTCTTAAGTCCAATATAAACATTTTATATACTTCTTGGATTTGTTTTACTTCATTTTTGAAGTTTATATTTATTTTCACTTTTCCATTGAAGTTTATTTTAATTACTATTTACTTAGCCCTTACAATTTCATTTAAACTCAAATTGGCTTCCATTTTAAATATGGATTAATTTCACTTACTATTTAATTTAAACCTCAAATAACAGTTTATTTACGAACTTTACTTTCTTTAGTTCCTTTGATTTCACTTCACCTTACATTCACATTTGAATTAGATTTCAATATCCAGTTTTAATTTCATTTGCCTAACAAATTTAAATCATTTATCGTAAATGAAAATTTTCAAAAATTTTCTAACTCCCAAAATTTACGGAAAATTTTGGCAGAGTCTCCTTTGTACGGAGAGACTTCTGCGATATCGCAGGATGCACAAATACATATATACATCGGCCTCAGGCCGGAAATCACAATATATATCAATATATTCAGTTCATATTTCCTATTTTGAATTTTTTTCGCAGGCGTACCTTATTTTAGCATTTTTAAAGCAAGCGGCGATTTATTTTAGAAATGCACACGGCCAAATCCAGCCATACGGCTTCCCTAAACCTGTACTAACTCCATTTAAACAGGTTAGTGACAAATATCCAAAGTTTGTTATCATTTCAATTAATTTCATTAGCTAACACATACAACATAAGCAATATTCACTAAACACTTCCATAAGTGAATTTATTAGGCCCAACACAAATTAAATGCTTCCATTTAAATGGTTTACACTACATTACTTACATTCTATTCATTTTAATCCAAATGAATACGTATTTATTACGATTGATTTAAAAATCAATTATATTGCTTATATTAACCCACATTTACTACAATTGATTCCAAAATCAATTTTATTTCCTTTCTATCAATTCATAGAATTTTATTTAACCTCGTTTTACCTCAAACGATCCATTTTCTAATACAATTCGACAATATCAATGTGAATAAATGATTACTTCTGCTTTAGAACCATTTAGGTTAAATCCAACTAAATTTACATTTAACCTATTCCATTTTAAATTTATTCACAACTTTCATTGTATTTCTTCCATATCCAAAGAGTTTGATTCCAAACCATTTTATTAAACTCAGCATCCAATATACCAAATAACCGTCACACAACTTACTTAAGTTATTTATTTCCTTCAAACAATTCCACCCAATAACTTAAGTTTATTTTATTCAACAACTTCCATTCAAATCCTTGATTTCATTTTCTTTTAATCAAATCCCAAGTTTGGATTTTCCCATATACTAAACAAATCTTATTTTGGTTTTTGTTTCACTTTCCAATTTCTTATTTTTTTTTTAAATTTCAAATTCCAAAATATTTAAATCAATTTACAATTGATTTTCCAATTTATTTACTTTGAAATAAATTTCCTTACTTAATCCATTTATTTCCCAATTCATTACTTCCAGAGTTTAAACAATTCCCAGAATTTCAAAATCGCCTTTGAAATCAATCACATCCAAACTCCTTTTGTATATTCAGCTATCTCTTTGAATTTCAAAACCAAATCCAGTTTTGCAAACAATCCCAATTTAACACGGTTTGGTAGCAATTTCTCTTTGGAAACTCGAAAATGAACATCGATGATGCTACAGTCATCACCGAAATTATTTCCCAGCGACCGGAAGAGAATTAAATGCTTTTATCTCTTTAAACCATTTCAAATATTTTTAAATTTCAAATCTTTCCAGATTCCAAACTCAACTCAAAATATTCCTGAAATAATACCACTTATTATTTCCTCAAACTCTTTGAAAACTATTTCCAAATCTCAAGGAATTTCAAACCTTTCCCAAAATTCCAAACTTAAAATCCATTCCGATTTATTTTCCACATTTCTCTGGAATTCTATTTTAAAGTACAAATCTCATTTGTATATGAAGTTTATTTCAATTTTATAAATTACATTTGTAATCTATATCTCAAATTTTATTTTATTATAAAATTTTATTCTTTGCTTTAGTTATAAATTTCAATTTCTAGTTAAGTTTCCATATATTAATGATAATAATTCCATATTATCACTTCTAACATCCAAACAACCATATATATAATCTAGAATAGTTTACAAAACGTTTCTTTTTATACAAAAATAATTTGGGTAAAATTATTTCATTTACCCTACTTTAAAACAATACTGTGTCGAATTGTTCTATACAAGTGTTTAGAGATCCCTATCAATGTTGTGGCGTCCCACACATCGACCAGAATCCATAAACTACTCAATAAACCAATCAACACAATATAAAACAATTTTATATTCACTAACAAATACGCGCTCATATCTATTAATACTCTCAAAATTCCCACCAGAGCCAAGGTTGTCGCCAGCCTAAGCTCTGATACCACTGTAACGACCCGAATTTCCAGACCCGGAAAATCGAACCATTTTAGTTAAGAAAAAGAGGTAGAAGAAGAAAAATAGAAAACAACATCATAATCTAACCATCGCAGCGGAATAAAATATAATATATATCAACAGATCTTTACACAAATCAAATCTATATCAGTTTTATATAATATAGCATCAGAGTATACACCAGAGAATACATAACATACAACTGGACAATAACCATATCAGGTCCTCAATACAACAGAGTACAACAATCAACACAGCGGAATATATATATAAACAAGTACGGGAGATACGTCTCGCCATCCAGCTCATCTCCTGAGCTCCACAGCATCATATCCTATAACCTATAATACTCGGTCTGACCTGAGCATCATATAAAACAATACCCGAGTCAGTCTGGAAAACCAGCGTGAGAAAATCACACTCAATTGATTATTAAAGTTTCAAAAATCCTTTTTGAAAATAAAAGCATCTCGTAAGACCACGCCACAAATAAACATGTTGGGTTTTTACCTTACGATAGCTAAAACACTTTTTATCAAAATCCTCTGATATTATAATAGTGTCTATTCACAAATACTTATTAAAATAGCTGAAATTGTTACATGATTAAATTCCAGCATACTAGCCACAACGTGGGTAATACAAACAAAACTCGTACAAGGCACGTAGGGAGAATGGATTTCCAACGAATGACTAGGCACTGGGGTACCACCTGTCACAGTACGTGGCCTAGATCACAGTACCGAGGAGTACGCCCGCTCCCCTACAACACAAGGCCGGAATCATCCCTTACTGGATAATTCCAAATAAGATCACCCCACGGTTGGGATCAGCAACCGCACCACTAAGCCGAAATAAAAGGGACATCTAGACAGGGATGACCTTACTCTCAAGTGGGGGCTACCCACGAAGCCTTGCTGCATAACCCCTGATTTTCAGTCATTCCCGGTTGATGAGGCTTGAGGCTAAACGATACCTTTATAGCACATATCCCTTAGAATGCCCATCGTCCACCTGACGATGTCACGAAAGCATTCGTCCATACAAGTCCGTCCCGGGTTCGAACGGAACCGAAGGCACTATTCCTACTACATCCTTTTTGGAAATATCCTCAGGATTAGTAGCGACTAGCCCTTGCACTTCACTGCTCCATCTTCGACTCCGAAATCGTTACACGAAACGTACAAACCGGATCGAAGTGGTATTCGAGTCTCCAGACCTAGAATCCCGGTATACGGAAACTCGATCCCGGTCTCTTCGAAACGATCAGCGCATTTGGCCAATATTGATAGTCGGTTATTTAACTATCAATTAACATCCACAAACAACCATCACACAATAAATAATTTCCCACATTATTTATTTGCCCAAATATCTTTCCAAGATATATTTCCAAATTTTCAAAGCTCATTTGAAAACAATTTCAAACAGTTTCCGCTTACGGAATACATTTCCCCAAATATTTATCTCCACTGAATCACCAAGTACAAAACACTTTTAGATTTAAAAATAATTTAAAAGCACTTTATTATAAATATACTTTATACTATTGAAATTTAAAACCACTTTAATACTTTACTAAAATATATACTTTAAAATAAAACCATTTATAAATATAAACTAAATTTCTCTCTTTAAAAACATAATACCAAATCACTTTTATATAATTACTACAATAATAGATTTTTGAAAATACTACTTTAGGCTTTAACATTTAGAAATAATCAATTTTCTAAAATATGCTTTTAAAAACACAATTAGAACTTTTAACTTATATTTAAAATTGCTTTGGAAAAACGTACTTGGCTATCCAGAGAAATACACTTCTCTTCACATCCTTTAAAAATAAATCACACTTATTTTTAAACCAATTCATATCCCTTTATAAATTCCCACCTTGAATTTATATTTCCAAATATCCCCTGATATTTTATTTTACTTTATAAACCCAGTTTATAAATTCCAAAATCTCTCTTCTCTTTTAAATTCCAATTTTAAACAACCAAATCAATTTCCCATTGATTTTCCCATTTACTTTGAAATAAATTTCTTATTTACTTCATTTATTTCAAATTACATTTACTCTCAGATTTTATTTCTTAATTTTGAGTTAAAACCCTTTTAACTGAAAATACCAATTAAAACTTCCAAAATTCCTTCTTTATCCCTTTATTAAATTTAATCCTTACGTTCAAAAATAATTTCTTTATTCTTTCCAATAATATCACTTTAGTTTAAAATTCATTATCCTCATGTTAATTCAAAATCCCCTTTAACCATATTTGTTCGAATTTAGAAATTGCTTTATTTCTTTTACAATTCATTATTTAAGTTATTCAAATTCACTAGAATTATTTAACTTGAATTTTACTCTTTTATTTCTTTCCAAAAATCCAATTCAATTACTTTTGATAACTCATTATACTGGGAAATTCAATCCAACCAGATTATCCAATATAAATCATCACAGGGTATCAAAATCATATCACAGAATATTTAACAAAATTAAATATTTTGAGGAATCCAGTTGGATCCCTCCAACCTGTTTCCCTGCATCCACAGATGTTAGCACAATACCAATTCCACTTCGAGGTGGAATATCGCGGTATATGGGTTTTATAAAATATCATCCGTTATTATGCGGCGCATAGGGTCTCATCCGCTATATAAATGCGGGAATATCAACAACTCAAATATATACATATGCCAATATGTATATATTGCTATATACTACTATATATAATATAGTATATTCAATCAATGCAACCATTCAATCAATTATTTAAATTTAACCATTTAAATTTAAATTTAACTGAGTGAGATTAACTCACCTTTGATTTATTGTTTGCTATCCACTCCAGACTGGCTTGTTACCATGATTTTAAACCTTGTATAATCATTATACCACTTATTAACATTTGAAATAACCAGACAAATAATTTCTACTTATCTATTTAATTGAAACAAATTAATTTCAAACTAATTTTCCTTTTATAAAATACTTGAACAATTTGAATAATCATTTACCATCACAAATCAAATTAACTAATCACTTCCTTGTTTACTGTATATATACATATAGAGACTTTTAAACCAAAATATACTTTATCCTTTACTGTAAAAATCATTCCCATTTAACTATATATGCATACAAATATAGACTTGGTTAAATTAAATTAAAACGATAGTATATATACCTAACAGCCTTTGACGAACTCGCCAAGTCTTCAGATCGAGATCGCCAGGACTACGTACCCTACAGCAACACAAGGCCGACGCATCACCCTCCCCAGTAGAGCACGGGTTCGCCTTCCCCTTCATCCCCAACAAACCACGATCGAACTCCCTTCGACACTCGCGCAGCCGCGAGATTCCCTTCCTCCCTTCTTCGAGCTCGTCTCCAGCTTGCCCCCACTCACGAGCTCGCGCTTGTCAAATCAGTACGCTCGCCCTATCCCTCGAGTGTGCCACCGACCTCAGATCGGCAGTAGAGAATATCGCGTAGGGACAAGGATGAGCCGCGATGGCTGAAGGCATAGCTGAGTATGTAGCGATGATTATTATGAAGGCGTTGATTTCGAAACCCTAGTTCTATCGGGTTCAAGCATCGCAACCATGGAGATTGCTATTAGCTGTGATTTTGAAGTAAAGTAGATTTTTTTTTGAAATAGACGGGAAGGAGGTGTATAGCAGAAGATTTAACTTTAGATTTGATTTTTCTTGTACGAGAGGGCAGCGTGATGAAGGAAAAAGGCTACAGGATGTCGGCTAAGCGTACGTAGGTATAGAATAGGGTGGCTGACGAATAAATATATTTAACATGTCAACCAATACAAATATTTTAAATTTAAATTTTCGCTTTAACCTCAGCGCGTTTACACGACGTACGCTCACACAACAAACCCAAATGTTACGAAAATCGAAATCCTATAACAATACAATATTACGGATCTAATTGAACTGGTTTCGTCGAATTCCGAGACTGTGCCTCGGAAGGCTATTTTTAAATTCAATTTAAACAATAAATTTTCAAAACTGAACAAAACGCTTTGAAATTCAATATTAAAGGTTTCATCACCTTCAGTATTATCAATATGAATTTTCCAAGCCTTCAAAATATTTTTAATTAGCTTAGAATACCAGATTTACTATTTTATCCAACTTCAAATAAATTTAATTTAATTATTAAATTACTCAATAAATAGCAATATTTGAAATTTAAGTTTATAATTAACCTCTGAATATTTAAAATTAATTAAATATTCCAATTTCAAATGCTCAAAAATTCCGGGTCGTCACAACTGGCCTAAGAAAGGGGTCGACCGGTGGGGTCCATGCAGTTTTATTATTTATTTCCATTTTTTAATTCTGATTTAGTTATTTTCGTTTTAAAAACTTCAAACGCTAATAACTTCTTCGTTTGAACTCCGACCATAAATCTCCATATATGAAAGTTGCTCAGAAAATTGCCACGACATAATGGTGCAAATTTTTTGACCAAATTCTGAAGTTTGATCAAATTACATTTTTGAGCCTTAATTATTATCTATTTATTATCATTTATTCTACAAAGTGTTATAGTATGGAAAAATGGATTAAAGGAGGGTATAGCGCTGCCTAGGCACATGTAATTATTATAAGCCGTGTATCCCATTAGAGGATTGTGTACCTGTTGGTTAATCGTCAAGATGTCACTCATTGATGTTCCATGTTAGAAGCTTATAGTCCGAAGCAACATGGCAGTTAGGACTACTTGCATTTGTTTAGGAGGATCGTCGAGTATTTTTAGGTCGATTCGTTCGTTTAGAGGAAGTGGTTGGTCTTGAATTGGGTTGGCTATCATTATCATCCGCTGTAATTCAACGATGATTAAGCGACTAGGCCAGATAGTTGTAGATCATGAGGCCTGAGCTGTAGTAGACCTGACTTCTGAAGGAGTTGACGGCCCAATGCCAACATTGAAATGAGGAGAATGGCATGTCATTTTGGATAGGAAAACTCAATATTGAACATGGTCGAGTATGTATTATTTCGAGATTCTATTTTAATTCAAGCCTCTATGGCCAACACTCGAAATCCAACATGTGTTGACTTGTGTTGACGAATCATATTCTTAATGTCAACCAAGGAAAATTGAAAGTTTTAGATTATACATTGTGCATTCTATGTCTTAACACAACGAATGGACCATTCCGTGCAGATAGTCTGCTCATGCTGGAAAATGAGCCTTGTTACATGGGGAAGTTGTGTGTTGGATCTTACACAATATCGTTATATAACCGATAATGAAACTAATGTTCGAAGCAACATGGAGCATTCTTTTGCAGGAACATAAGATATTGCAGTGGTTGGAGGTGTTATGCGGGGGAATTGTTCGAATGTCGAGTGTGTTCAACAGGACCGTCCTGTAGAAAAGAACTATCTCATCGAAATTAATACGATGATTTGTGATTAACAACGCTTTTGATAAGTGCTCTAGTGCATATTGTTTAGGTTTATAATCAAGGTCATTGCAAGAAAAGCAATCCAAGGCCATGTTGAGGGTAACCCGAAGCAAGTTCAGTCAAGACTCAAAGTTGACACTATGAATGCAAAAGAATCAACGTGACTCGAAGAGAAGTAATGTTGATTTTGGGTTGAGCTTGAGGACACCTTAGGGAGATATTCATGATTGCGATGACTATGAACAATACGTGGTCAAGTCACAGATCCCAAATTTCAGTCGTACAACAGTAAAAGGCAAACTTCGGTATAATTGGTGGCAGTCTTGCAACCGCCACCATGGTGATGAAATTCAGCAACCCACCTTGGTTTCTAGATCTGGATTTAAGCTTGGGTGAACTTGGGGTCGACTTGTTTTTAGAAGACAATGGTGGTCAAACTAAATATTTGGTGGTAGAAGAAGCATGGACTAGTTGGCGATGACCTTGATAGATCGACGTGAACGATTTTTGCAAGGGAGTTGGGGTCTCAAGTAGTCAGCGGCGAGAAGGTAGGAGATAGGCAAGAAATAGGACTAAAAGCTTGATCTAGAAATTTGGCTAAGTATCAGTTATAAAGGGAAATCTGATTCAATATTTCTGATTGGTATCAACCTGATCAGGCCGGTACCGAGATAAATTTTCAACTCTAAATGAAAAGGAAAAGATAGAAAGGGAAAAAGGAAATTAGTATGCTCCTATCTGAGGCATGGAATGATCTTCAAAATGTAGATCTTGGCCTTAGTACGGAGAGTGGTATTATTGTTATTTAAAACAATGGAACGAATGCCCTTGGAGTAGAGAGACACCTTAAAGCAACTCTTGGATGACCAATGGACTTATATGGATGATGGTATACACTCACCCTGATCCAAAGCACACATCATTTCCAATAGAAGCGTACTTTGGAGGGCAAGTTTTATTCGATTTTTAGACCAAGCGACTTTCAAACTAATTTGGATGTCAGGATGAAGATGAAATGGTTCAATGACTCGAGAGCATGCTTAGAAGGATAGTGGAAGAGGCTCTAAAGAAGAGGAGCATGAAATTTAGCAAATTGAGAGGTCGGTACTAACCACTTTTCAAGTCAGTACCGACATATTTTTGTGCACTTTCGAAGACTTTGGAGCTATGGCCAATGAGAAGCTAGGAAAAATGATCGCCTTGGGACCCATTTTTGAAGGAGCCGTGAACAACTTCAAAATGCTCTAAGTAAAAGGACAAGTATTAGAAATGTTAGAACCTCTCGGCAGTGACTTAAATTTTTAAGGCAAAAGTGCTCGAAGCTTGATGGATAGAAGGTAGAGACTAAGTAAAATAAGTTGGCACCATTTTCCATCATTAAATAATGTTAGTAATAATCACTTCTGATCAGTACTGATATGATTTTTCGGATCAGTGGACTTTGTCTCCCCTTCTATATTCTCGGATCTAGAGTTAAATTTGGTATTTCGAGATCTGACGGTTTCATTGGATGATTCCTCTATAAATAGCAAGCATATGACAACTCAAAATGGACTTTTGGCACTTCTTCCTTACTTGACCTTGTCAAAAGGGAAGCTACTTTTTGGCCATTCCAAGCTGTTAGAACCAAAAATCCCTTGTACTTGTGACAAATAATCTCTATGATAAAATTAAAGTGGACGTAGGCCTCAGATTTGTTGAATCGCTATAAAAATTTGCCTATTCTTTATTGTTTATAGCTAGGTCTCTCTACTTTAATTCATTTTTAGGGTACCACTTTTTGGCTTAGCATATTCGATACTAATCGCTGACTAAATTTACACTTAGGAGTTGCATAACCGCTTTGTTGATTTCTTCGAAATACCGCACAATTTAATTGATTTATAATTGTTATAAATTAATAAAATTAATTAATAAAATATTGTTTATTTGTTTATTTGACTTATAGGATGCTATTAGTATATTTGGGCTGCCATTAGAAATTAATTGGGTGTGTATATAAAAGTTATATATATATATATATATCGATGTATGATATCGATACAATCGATACGCATTTAAATACGATTTAAATGTCATTGATTATTAAATGGATTTTGGTTTTTTAATGGCCCATATAACTTTCGTTTTGGCCGACCGTAAAAAAGAGGTAGAAGGAGATATTTTTTTATTTGAATTCGGTCTTGATCTAAGAATAAGTAAGACGAGAAATAGTAAGTGGAGGAAAATTTTCCACCTCCTCCCTATATATCAAGTTATCCTCTCACTTTTCATCTCTTGAAACCCTCTTTTCCTTGGCCACTATATGTAAGCTCCATACCCCATAGTTGTGCATTCCTATAGTCCAAACATACGTCAAGTCAAATACAAATTGTGATATTCTTAATCATTGCAAGGTTCAGAGATCGATTCGAGGAAAATCTAGGAGTTATCTTCAACCAACGTGCATTCAACCGCTTTATCGTCAAGAGGCATATTCTATTTTACTTTTACAATAATATGGCAGTTAGATATATATATATATATACAAAAAATTTATATATGCATATATTTTGTCATCCAATCATGTAATTAATTTGTTCACCTTGAATAATTGATCTATATATGTTGTAATACAGTAATACAATTTTATCACATAAAAAATTCGACTATTATTTTAAATATCATATATATATAATTTATTATTTTAAATAATTATATCAATTTTAAAATCTAAATATCATTACTACATGTTTGAAAATTCATGTAAATAATAAATTAATTTGGAATCATTTTAGCAAATTAAAAAAAATATTTTCAGTAAAGAAACATATTTGTTATATATGTATATATTTGTTTGCAACCAAATTGGTCACAAACACCCAAGAATAGATTTTTGTAGAGAAGTGAGTGAAGAAAATAAAATTAAAACTGAGGAAAAGATTGAGCTAATAATAGATAAAAAGTAATAATCAGAGACACAGAGATTTATAGTGGTTTGGCGTTGTATGGCTACGTCACCTTTGAAGATTATCTTTATTGATCACTTATGGTTTTGATTACAACAGTAAGGAATAGATAACACTTGATTACAATTGAGTCTAGAGTAACAAGCAGCGTAAAGATCCTCAGAATGACCCATTAGGCCGGTACTTATAGGTGAAGATGACTGCCAATCTCTCTAAAACTTCGACTAAAGGACCTTCTAATATATATGGGCCTTCCAAAAGGGTCGTTGGGCCCAATTCCCAATAAGGAGGGATCGGTGTTGATCCCTTCATTGGTTAATTTTTAGGCAGCAATCCCTATAGTGGTTTCTGCATGCTTAAATATGCTGGCCCTTCAATTCTCATGTCATTTGGATCACTAGAGCTCAAGTTATTGTTTAATCTATGATTTTCTATGATTTGTGCATTGTTGACTGCCGAACCTTCTATAGGGATACATGTCGATCCCTCAAGGTTTCCCATGTGATTTGTGATTCCTAGGGTAGGTTCCCTAGGGTCCATATTTCTTGCTTTCCAAATTTCATTTGCTTTGGACTTGTAGATCTCGAGATAATGATCGTTGTACGCAAGAATTTATTTGGACTTTGATGTATGCCTACCCTTATCCAATGAATTATGTCAATCCATATTTTCTAATAAAGCATGCAGATCCCTCTCTGATGGGCTGAAGTATGTCGATCCATCCTCTTTCATAAAATATGCTGAGCCATCTCAATCAACTATGCCGAGCCCTCCTTTATGAGCTGAGGTATGCCGACCCCTCAAAGGAGCCAATCCATACCGATCCCTTCCATTTACTGAGCTATATTCCATACTTTAAGAATTTTACATTGTTTATCTACCAATTCCGTTCAATTTTGGCTTCATATAACCATCTGTACTTGACTTTCAGATCCTACAATCATTGCTCCAGATCATCGGCCTTGACAACCATCGGATCTAACTCGTGTAATTAGTTCAATATAGCCGGGCTAGAACACCGGATAACAATATTTTTAATTATTTAAAGAAATATGTATATAATATATATGTACATATATATTTATTTATTTTAAATAAAAAAACCGTTTTCAAAAAATATTATTCTGCTGGCTGAATGCTGTATTAATTATACTATATATATGTATGTATAACTTTAAAATGTTGTTTTATAATGATATATAAACACACTAACTTTTTACATACATACATACATACATATAGCCGAAAATAAATTTACATATATGTATTATAATAGTTTGAATAATATTTATTAATATCTCATTTTAAGTTTAGAAATTTCTACTAAGTCTTTGTTACATATTTTAAATTTTCAATTTGAATTTTAAATCGCATTGACTCGGTCAAAACTAATTTATATATTTTTATTCTGTGCAAGTTATTTTCGAAATTTCTAAGTTATATATATAAATATATATATACATATATATATATATTATGTAATTTTTAAACAATCTTTAGAGATAGTCAATGCACATATAAATGGATAATGCATATGTTATAGATGTAAACCAACATCTATATACATAAACATAACTATGTTTACTTTATTATATGTTGCACATGCACGACATACACACATGAGTATATTATGATATACTCATAGACTATATAAATATTAATCAATTAAATAAATCATAAAATTAAAGTAAAGTAGGATTTTATTTAGACTAACTAGACTGGGTCTAGTAAAACCCATTAAACTTCATAGGCCTATTATGATCCAAATAGAGAATAATTTAAAATCTACCCATTACACCCATTGCAGACCGGTGCAAATCCAACAGTAAGCTAACATAGTGGTAGTTTGTTTGAGGCTGGCTAGTGTTGCATAGGGTCTATCCATTTGCTTTGGATTAAATTTGACCATGATCCCATCCCTAAACATCTACCAACTTTCATGGACTTGTACATTGTTGCCGTACAAGTGGTACCATTGTAATGCCTCTTTCTTTAGATACAAAGAATATATATCTACCCTAAATTATTCTTCAGTATGGTGGAACTTGAAGAACTATTTTACTAGTCTAATTTGATTGGTCACCCTATCCTTTTTAGTGAAGGCAGGAAAGGTGTAATTTTAAAGAATGAAGGGGAGAGAATCTTGAGCATTTTCATTGTTATTAGCAGGCTGATGAGGGTTTCTTTGTATGTGAGAGGTTTCTTGGAATTGGTATGGATTAATATGAGTGTTTAGTACATTTCTTAGTGGTAGGATCTAAACCTTTGGTATAGGTTCAAATCCTATTGGACGCAATTTTTTCCCATCTATTTTTAAAGTGGTGATACCAAGAAACTCCTTTTTTGAATGATTTGAATCAGAAATAATTCGCAAGAATAAATCTTGTTCTAACAATAGAATTAGAGTTATAAATTTATGATTTTGTTTCTTGAATTTGAATTAGACCGGTGGTAGGTTGAAGTATTATTGGAATAAGGGTTGGGTAGCAATGGTTCTTTGTAGTAGGTAGATTAAGGATGTGGAGTGATTTGCCTCTTTACTTAGTGAAGATCTTGAGGCAAGGTAGTTAATATATTATGAATCCCTTCAAACTTGGTCGTTAGACCTTGTGTGATATGCTTCAAATCTCTCAATGAAAAGTAGGTTCGATTGTTGATTTCTTTTGCCTTACCTAAGCTTGATTTGGTTGTAGAAGAAATGATTGGTCACGGATTGCATTAGGATCAAATTGAGGGACTGAATCATGCTCAATTTCATGCTATGATGCTACTTGAAAGCACTCTGATTATTTTGAATGTTTTTTGTGGTTGGAAATTAGAACCGAGAACCGCAAACCCGAACCGAACCGAACCAACGTGAGAAGATCCAAACCTGAACCTAACCTGATGGGTCTTAGATTGGGTATTGGTAATGAAAAATAACATAAAGACCCGACTAAACCTGACATGAACTGACCCAACCCGAAAGACCCCTCCAAAAATTATCGAATTATATGTATTTTTAGTGTTATCACCCAACCAGACCTGAACCAACCCAACCCAACCCGAATAGAAGATCGGGTTAGGTCAAGTCTAGGTTTAAAAATATATAGTTTGGACCAGACAAAACCCGACTCACATAGAACCAAGACCCATCGGGTCAAGTCTGGGTCCATCAGTTGGGTTTAATTTCCATCTTGTAACATCCCCCATTTGGAGGCCCGGAACTAACCACTACAGATGCTACAGTCATCTATAGTTATTATTTTTTGGTGACCAAATTTGGTAATGTTAGATACATTGATATACCAGAAACACATGGATATACAAAAAAAATTAAACTCAATTTTAAAATAAATTTCTCATTCCAGTTCAAATTGCATTTCTGATTCATTACATAATCCCAATTCATAAATCATGTTCAAGGAAATATAATTATTACAAAATTACGCCAAGAGCGACATATGAAGATGCCCCATTGGTTGATCAGAGTCTAAATATATACACTAAATAACTTTGCCATCACATCCAATTACATAGCGGAATCAAATAGAAACAACTCCTAATAGATAGCTTCCCTTCTGCACGTCTTCGAAAGCTTATTCGTCTAAAGGAGAACTTGAAAACCCTAACTACTCAAAATCAGTTGAGCACCCGAGAGTTTAAGGGGAAAATATAGACTTTGAGTCAGAAAAAAAGTCTGGTGTGAATAATAACCTACATTCTCGAACCATATAGATATCTAGTTAGACCATGCCGCTTAACGGAATGGGTTTTCCCCTCACTAGTATCTTAATCCAAATTTATAATAACCATATACTGTGCACCTGCATCCACAATGGTTAAGACATCACATAATAAAATGTATCATGATGATATGCAAACATGCAATATGCTCTGGATTTCCCATCTCCATTCACTTGACTATCTGTCTCAAGTTATAGTTTCCATGGTCACTATTACCTTATTAGTTTTCATGGGCTAACTAATAACATGTTCCAAGCTTACAGACTATCTATCCAGTTTCATAGTTTTTATGGGATCACTAAGAACCTATTGGTGTCTACCAATAACATCATCCAATCATAGTTTTCATGGGGTCACTATGAACCTATTGGATTCTCCAATAACATCTTTCATGTCATAGTCTTCATGGGCTGACTATGAGCCTATTGATCTCTATCAACAACTTGTTCTGGACATAGTTTTCATGGGATCACTAAGAACCTATTAGCCCCTGCCAACAACAATTTCCATAACATTGTTTTTATGCGCTTACTAAGAACCTGTCTAACCAATAACCTTTTGATTAGTCTTGGGCATCTTATATTTGGGTCTGTCTGACCTCCTGGATGCAATTTTACTCACACAGGAGTTAATTATATGTATATTCAGTACTGGGTCAACCTAGCCTATTATTCTACCCTTAACACCCTAAAATGCAATTATGGATTATAAATAAAGTGAATATAATTACACATGCATACATGATAACTGATCAAATAATACAACAATATAGACATGCATGGTTTAATTCCTTGTAATCATTCCTAATATAATATGTTTAATACCTTTAACCCGCTATCTTTAGCAGGGAAAGCTTCCTCTAAAATTTCAAAGTTAAATGTCATTTCAAAACTCTTTTATATTGCCATGTGTTTACTTTAAAAATGAGACTGGGTTCTCTAATTTGAAATCTAAGGCTCTCGACTATATCCTTGGGATCATTGTGACATCATAAGTTACCCTCCAACACTCTTCCTTTCGACATCATAAAGCAAACAAACCCTCTATCCCCTTCCATTAACTAATGGGTTCGAAACAAGTGGCTATGCCACTTTACTCTAGTGGCAGGACCTTTCAAAATCATTGCTTAAGCAATGCGGAAGACCCCTTCCACTAATTCTTTGAAACCATGCGGAAGGACCCTGTCGACGCCATTGATTGGGTGCAGCACAACCCTTCCACCTATATAATTAAACACGCTTGAAGAAGGACCCTTTCGACACTATCAACTAGTGCGGAAGGTACCTTCCGTAATGGTTGGATTTACTCAAGTATAAAGGTGCGGAAGGTATGTTGTCGAGAACATTGATTGGTGTGGCACACCCCTTCTATCTCCATTGATTAACATATTTGCAGAGCATATAAGAGTAGAAGGAACCTCTTTGACACTATCTACTAGTGCGGAAGGTCCTTTCCATGATTAAATTAATGCGGCGGTGCACACTTGTTAAAGTGTATGTATGCAGAAGAAGCCCTTTGACACTATTGATTATTGTAGAAGGACCCTTCCGCCTTCATTCTAGTATATGTTAACTACAACGATGTCCCTATCCCCTTAGTGTTCAAAGAAAAGCAGCGTTGTATGCTTTTGAAGGTATCAATGCATTTGAAGGCATAAATGCTTTCGAAGGCAAGTGACGTTGCTATAATTATCATAAGAACAGATTTTTTGACTAAGTAAAGCAATTTCTTTTTACCTAACTCTTTATGTTGTAAATTTTTTATTGAATAACAAAACCTTTATAAAATCCTTTTTAGAATTTGCTACCGCCTGTAATCCCCAATGCTCTAATATTTAATTAAAATTATTAACTAATCTTTTTTGTTTAATTAATCATGACATACTAATCTTTCTAATTAAATCCAAAACTCACCTAAATCTCTTGAGAAAGATCTCAGAAATTCACATAAATACCAAAATGGTAATATCTTTATCAAATAAAAAATTTAGCCTGAAAATAATTAATTAATTTCTTAAATTAATTAAAACCTAAAATATCCATTTCTTTCACTCGAAAATTAACAATAAATTATCCATACTTGGAATATTATGAAAATTTAAACCCATCTCCAAAATAATGTTTTGCATAACATATTAAAAATCCATGGCATTTGGAAATCATTTTGCACAATGTTAACCTTAAAACCGAACTACATTGTTCCAAAAAATTCCTTATTTAAATTATAACATGGCATTTAAATCAAACCATATCATCACTCATCCAATCATACGGTTTTAAACCTCAAACCCGAATTAAAACATTCAAGATGACTTATATAAGATGGTTTAGATCACTATTCACCATGTTTGGATAAGGAACTTGAGATTTGTTCTATACTTTAATCTTCCTAACTTGAATCTTAGCCTCTAATTGATTTTTTTGAGCTCCTCTTCTCCTAGGGTTATGGGCTGGCCTTGTTTTTCTTTTGTTTATGTTTTTGTTTTGTAAGAATGTAAGTAAAAATGAGAATGTGGTAAGGGGTTTAAGGGGTTATGGAGTTCGGCTATTCCCATATTGCCATTGCCTTATTCTCTTAAGTATTTAAGTCATAACTCTTTCTCATTAGTTAATTAAGTTAAGGCATGACTTTAATTAGTTTTCAAATCTCAATTCCCTTGTCACTCTAGTCTCTACATTATTCTATTTAATTTTATCTAGTTAAATCTTTTGAATAATGCTATTTAAAATTAGGGGAGTTATAGGCTCCCTTCGTTAACGAATTTCATCCTCAAAATTCAACAGGGACTAAATACTAAGCATAGCAATCATCTATAATATCTCCTACCTACCATACTAGCCTACCTGACTAGTAAACAGTCTATGTTTGTACCAAAATTTGGCACAACGCTCTTCGAATGTGTTTGAAGAGATAAAATGAAGAAAGTAAATGTAAAATGAGGCAGATCTAATAAACACACCAATCAACAAATAAGAAACGATGAAGAAACACACAAATTTAGAGTGGTTCGATGTATGGCCTACGTCCACTATGAAATGATTTATGTTTATTGATTATAGCTCACTGGTTACAAGTGGATTACAATAGTACAATCAAGGTACAGCAGCAATTTCGGCAGAGTATCGACATAGAGAGGCCAAAAGTCCCTTTTTCTATAGGTCCAAGGTTACTATTTATAAGCGTAGGCAGCAAATATCTCGCCCAGATCTCGAAGGACTTCTCCTCTCATGTGGGCGGGTCCATGAGATCAAGTTCAGGTGATTTGACTCGATATCAGAGCAATGTGAATGGAATTCGTATCAATCAAGAATTGACCCTTTTTGGCTGAAATTGATCTGGTACATTCTTGAGGTTGTAGGAAAGCTCCTATGAAAATTTGGTGCCATTTGGATTTGTAGATTTTGAGTTATGATCGTAATGCTGGGAATAGCCACTTCGTATCGCTCATAGTTTATGTGGATCGTATCGATCCTTGGGCCGATCAATACGAGTTCTTGGATGAGTTGAGCGATACGAGTGGACCAGTGAGAGAATGGTACGAAGTGCTTTTAGGTGATGGATATGAGTTGGTTAGTGCTGATGGCTACGAGTTGGATGGATACAAACTAGATTTCTCGTGGATATGAACCACTTGTTTGCTCAGATGGGTGCGAAGTTGATAATTGCCAACCTAATGGATACGAACTCAACATCCTTCACGTGAGACTTGAACGGTCCATAACTCGAGCATACGAACTCCAATGGACTTGAAAATTGAGATGCTAGCTTCCATAGCTTTTCTTGTCATACCATGTCGATTGTAGCTCGATCTGGACTCGGACAAAATTTACCAGTATCCATAGTGAACCTATGTATAACCGATCTTCGGGACGGACTGTCCTTGGTTTCTAGTCAAGTCCTTGGTGTCACGGCCTTGCCAAAAGGCGGGATAACATTTGCCCCCCAAAGTACGTCTTGTGTGAACATGACGTGCTTTGAAAAACTGCAATCTTCAGTCTAAAAAGTTCTATCTGATTCATTGTATAGTTGTTGTCTCTTTGTCAAAAGATGTAACCTTTGGTTGTTCCTGAGTAATATAAATTCTGAATCAATGACTGCCAATGATTGTACCGTGCACCGTTGTAACAGAGTGTTGAGAGCTAGAGATCTGTTACTTATCATTGCGGTTGTCTTTAGGTAAGCATTCAATTCCTGTAAATTTTGAAAGTTGAATGTTAATTCATCACACACGTATATGCATGTTAACCTGACTCGTGTCAATGTTCATACGTTCACAAGTAGTTGTCAGTCTTCTTATATCGAATTCCATATCAACCTCCCCTGAATCAATGTGAAATTCGAGTTGTAACAATGCTTGATGGTTGTGTTAGAGTATCTCTTCATATCGATCCTCTCCTGGATCGATGTGAAAGGTTGAAAAAGTGTTTTCGTATTGATGTCGATCGACGCGAATTTGATTGGTGTTTCAATGTCGTTCGTATCAATGGATACGAATCTTAGGATCTTTGAATAGAGGGGTATGAAAATGGCATTTTGTATTGATGGAGTTGAGTAGGCCAAACAGGACTTGGTAGTGGTGTTCGTATCGATAGGATCCATGGGATATGAACTTGCCGGATACACTTGTGTTGATGGATACAAAGCTTTGCTTTCGTATCGATGGAGGTTGACATCGCTTCGGTTAGTCACAGGATACGAACTGGCTTGCATAGCGTTGCCTTGAAGCGATATTGAATGGTTACGAAGGGTTCTTCTTCGTAACGACTGGAAAAGGACTGGTCTTAACCGGTCACCTAACTGGGAGACGAATGGTCGTTTCTCTAGGTATAAATATCCAGCACTTATAATTTTTTCTATTTTCTTATTATCATATACCTCTGCCATTCGTATAGCTAAACAACCTGAGAAAGGAAAACCGTCGTCGTCCCTTAACTCGAATTAATCCATCAATCCCTTGAATTACTCACTCAAATTAGGTATTTAACTTACGATAATCAAATCAGAATGATGGGACTCGAATCTCTAGCCGTTTCTGCCAATTCCACGATCAACTCTGGTGATGTGGTGGCTATGTTTGGCTGGAATGAGGTCAAGGACGGTGGAGACGATACCTGAAAGGATTTGAAGAAGACGAAGCTTGGGATACGAAGGCCTCATGGAGGAATGGCATGGTCTTTGCTTCGTATCGATGAAGGAGGAAGAATTGGTCGTATCGATCCTAATTAAGAACGTTCGTATCGATCTGGGTGATGGTATTTCGTAATGAAGAAGTGGAGATCTTCATATCGATCGATGATAGGGTTTTGTGTCGATTCAGGATGATTGACACGAAGGCTTGGACATGCCGATCGATAGGAAGATGATGCATGTGATCGATACGAAATCGATCGTACCTGATCGATACGAATTGCCTGCCAGGGATCGACACGAATGGATCTTTGATGATCAATTCGAACTCACACATTTGATGGATACAAGTTGCCTCCTTGATCGATACGAATTGGAATTTTGGCGATTGATCTGAGTTGAATCTTGATGAATTTGAAGCATCCTGTACACTGAACATATGACTCTAATGAGCTTCCGCCCAGCACAATTGGACTTTACCATTTCACTGCATATTTTAACTGCCCTTCGAAGCTTGTCGATGGAACTGTAATTGGAAAAAAATTTAACAAACTCTAACTTGGATCGGTCTTCGAAGTCTGGATGTCACGGGAGTGATGATCAGCGATGACGGTCACTCCGATTGAATTCTAAAGTCTCATCGTTCACACACTTTTTAATCTTCATAGAATTTTCTTAAGTAACCCGCAGCACTGCACTGCACAACGCATTCATGAATTTCACACTGGGGAACACACGGGATTATTGTCACCTAACGATGGTTTTTACTAAGTTGATTAGCTATGCAGCCCGGAAGCTCACAACAACATGAGGCACAAAGCCCACCCCTTCCAATAATAGAGATGCCGGCTATTGCTGCTGAAGTTATAAGTCCTGCTCCGGACGAGCTACCAGGAGCAGTTTTCATTGGGAATCCTCAAGACTTGGTTTTGTCTAATATTTCTGAAGAAATGTTAGGAAGGATTTGCTTAAGGCACGGGCTATCATTGAATGACGTCCTGCTACCTGAACCAAATGATAGGCCACATACTCCTCTAGTAGTGTACATCGCTTTTAATAGATTCTCGTGTACAGCTGGGACACTTCCTCCATTCAATCAATACATCCGAGAAGTGCTATCCTACTTAGGGATTGCCCCATCACAGTTGCATCCGAACGGGTATGCTTTGTTGAACAACATATTCGTTGTCTTCATGAAGCACCTTTTTCCGCCCCCGACTCCAGAGGAAGTCAGATTCTTGTTCAATGTAAAAAGTCGGGGAGATAATCCCTCATTCACATTCTTAGAGGGAGTCAGAAACTGTCAAATTGTGATTGGGACTCAGACAAAACTCAGCTACTTCAAAACCAAGTGGTTCTACATTTGGTGCTCGCCAGGATTTGCTAGACGGTGGCTGGATAGACGTAAGTGTTTCAACTCCTCCGGTGACTAATTGGTTAATCTCTATTGATACAGAGCTTAATGTTATTTCCTTTTTACAGCTTCAATTCCTCAACCCGAAGGTGCTTAATTTAGGGAAATCGTTAGGATCCTTCAGGAGGTGCCGAGTGAGTGTAGAGAGATCGAAGTGGTGCTTACGGATGAAAATCTGGGGGGCATCGGGCTGGTTGAAGAAGATCAGAGCATAGGGCTAGAAGGATATCTCAAGGCAGCTCTGCCAAGACAAGCTAGATGAAGAGCACCCGGAGTTATGATCATTGAGCAGGGTGGCGAAGAGGATACGCCCACCGAAGACGAACCCGTAGCCGGGCCTTCAGATAGTTCTCGACATTCAGAAGGAAAAAGGAAAGGCAAGGTAGTTGCTCATAAGCTTTGTAAGCCCAAGAGATGGAAATCCGTAGTCGGGTCTCTGCCAGCTGCCCTGTGTTATAATGTCAGAGGCTCCTTCCTTACATATGGAGAACCCCTTCGAAGGACTTGCAGATATTCCGATCCCGAACTATGTGTCGTTCCAACAAGATACTAGATTGAAAGGGCTTCAAAGCGCTCTAGATTTAGGCGAACCAACTCCTTCGAGTATGGTCGATACAATCGGTTGGTCGGGGGGTTAACACATACATGCATACACTTCACGACATCAAACACTCAATATTCATGAATTGTTTAATCTCCAAAGATAACTAATTTTGCCTTTCTTTAATTTTGCAGATCCGATGTCGAAGAAACCGTCTATGCTAGGTAGTCTCCGCACTGCACGCGAATCTTCCGGTTCTTATAGGGAATCTCATAGGTGTGATTATGACTATAACCGCCGCTACTCCAGCCAAGAGAGGGATTATCACGATAGAGAGAGAGCCAGGGAAAGGGAGAGGGAACGAGAAAGAGAAAAAGAGAGGCGAGATAGAAGCCGCTCCCGATCATGCTCTTCTCCATCCAGGGTTTCGTTGCCGACTCCCAGTTCGGGGACTTAAACTGTTGCGACTTCGCAACAACCAGTGCCTCCGGTAGTTCAAAAACTTAGCGAACAGTGCCGTATGACTGGGGCGGACACCTCTATTGTAGCTACTTAAGCAGTTACAGAGTCGATAGGTGATAGCCCAACTGAAAAGAGAGTTCCCGAACATATGCTTCAACGGCTTCCATTTTCCCTCAAATTTGATGGTGCTTCTAGATGGAGCTGAAAAAATTGTTCACGATCACGTCTACCATGCTTTTGGCCAATACCGAGAGTGGAAGAAAACCGCCGAGAAAGTTTCAACTGTGGCGTTTGAGCGGGCGAAGAAAATTAAAGAGCTCCAAGAAACCATCACCCAGAAGGATCGGATCGTCACAGTGCTCGCTGGAGAGAATGATACTTTGAGTAATTCTGAGACAGAGGCCTTGAAACAAGTCAATGAGGCCAATAGGAAAATGGAGCAGATGCGACAGGAGCACTTAAAACTGGTGGATGATACGGGACATTGGAACACCACAGTCACTGTAGAAAAGGATAAGGCACTCCAAGAGCTGGCGGAGCTTAAAGCCAAATACGAGGAAGCCGTTAAGGAGAAAGATGAGGCGAACAAAATTTCCTAAGATGCTTGCAATCAAACTATGGAGGCTCGGAACGAGCGGGATGCGGCTAAGTTGAAGGCTCAGGAAGCCGAGGCTAGGGTTGAGGTTGGGACCAGGGCAGCGGAGGCCAGACTTGAGAGTGATATTGAAGATCTTTTAATCACCTACAATGTCAACATTCTAATATACCATGATTTGAGCTGGCTCAGCAATTATCTAACTCACTTACATAGTGCCTGGCACCGTCTTTGGGCTGATGAGAAGGCAGAGCGTCATGTTGAGTCCCTTGATGAATTCAATCTGGAAAACCGAGTGTTCAATGAGGAAGAAAAGATAATTCTCCATGACGCCACTATCGCATTTGAGAAAGAGAAGCTCGCTACTCAGCACTCGGAGGTTGGAGAGGGCTCTGGTGTTGAGCATCATGATACAAGCTCTAAGATCCCTGTGTCAACCCAGTCTGAATCCACTCCTGTAATCGATCCTTCACCTGTGTCGGCTTATGATTTAGATTAGCCACAGCTATCTCTAGCCCACGAGCACATGTCCAAAGGAACCTCGGCTCCCGTTATGAACCAACCTAAGGAAGGTATTCCGAACACTTCTCGAACTCATTCAAAGTCTGGAGTACTGTCAAAGGAAATTTCTAATATTTTCTCTTATTTATATTCTGTCATAGAAGCAGCACCGACCACGCCCCCTGCAACCCGAGAACAAAACCAAGAGCAGGAGGCCATCATAACGGAGTCGACGATGACCACCACTACTGCTACGATCGAGGACATTGATGTAAGCGGTTTCACATTTAACGAGCAAATAATGGACGAGCTTCTAGGCACCCACATCGATCCACTTTCTGACTTACCATTTGTTACGAATGGAAGTTCGTTCGTTGCCAGCTCTTTGGTCCCGACCGCCAACGTTCCGTCCGATACTCAAGTAGCTCATGACGACGCAATAATGGTGGAAATTAATGTTGAGACGGCAGGCACAACAATGGGTAGCACCACAGGAGGTGGAATGGCAAGACCTGGCCCGACCCCTTTACTCATGATCTCTTCGGGTGGCACGATTATCGTTACTGGGGTTCCCCCCATATCTTTTCACATGGAACGTGCCCCCATCCCTCCGACCACGCACTCTAAAAGCATCCCGATTCTGGTAAGTTCGGAGGAGGAGGCCACGATACTTCCCTCGGCCGGGGACAAGCCTAGTAAAGGAAAAAGCTCGAAGCGGCATCATAGTCGTTGCTCCAATGGGTTGGCGCCAAAAGAAAAGAAGCACAAGAAGAAGCCTAAGGAGTAGGCGTGCATCCCGGTGTCCCTTTTTTGGTAGATAGTTAGGAACTTTCTTTTTGTTCTTGTAGGTTGTGTATAGATATGGGTTCGGGCCCTGCTAGAAGGATTTTTTGGCATAGACTCCTTTTACCTATTTTGCTTTTAAAGGATAAATGAAATAGAATTTCCTTTTGTTCTTTGCACAACTCCAAGTTTATTTGTTTAAGCGTTGCATCACTCGAGTTTTCTTCCGACACACTTGCAAAGCATCGGTCTTTGGATCGGACATGTGTTCGGTTGTTAAGTCCCGGAGTCATGGCTTCGGGTCGTAACCAAACGTCAAATCGGTCCTCAACACTGTACTGTCTCGATTAGTAGTTGGTGCTGGAGTCATGCCCCTAGTCCTAGGAATGAATCAAAGTGGTCGAACGGTGGTTGCTTTTCACCTTCGACATTTGTAGCTTCACTCAATCGGAGCTAAGTGGTAGAGAGATGAGATCGAGTGATCGGGTTTCACCCACTCACTTATTGATAATCACATCCATGCTCACAGGATCAAACTCGCATGCGGGCGGTCGATCATGCCTGCTTAATGTTTAAAGTTACGTCCACGCTCCGGGGACTTAAGTTGTTTTTTGGGTGGTCATTCACACCCGTTGAAGTTTATATTCCAGTCCACGCTCTGGGGACTTAGAGTTAGTTGTGGGTGGTCTATCACACTTAGTTGAAGTTTATACTTCAGTCCGCGCTTTGGAGACTTAGAGTTAGTTATGGGTGGTCAGTCAAACCCAGTTGAAGTTTATACTCCAGTCCGCGCTCCGGGAACTTAGAGTTAGTTGATAGATGGTTGATCACATCTGTTTTGAGTTATAGAATTTCGTTCGTGCTCTGAGAACGATAGATTTATCAGGATCGTGGACGGTTGGGTCACATCCACCATGAGTTAACAAGCGAGGTCGTTAGATGGATGGATGCATCCTCCTCGAGTCTTGAATCAAACACGGGAGAAGTCGTTAGGTGGACGGATCCACCCACTTCGAGCCCACATTTGTAAGTTTGTACTCCAGCTCGCACTCTGGGAGCCGGAGTTAGTCAGAGGATTGCCGTGTATCAATCCTTTTTGGCTTTAGAGTGATAGCTTGCCCCCGAGCTCGGGTTTCACTTAGCGAGTGACCGGTCATATCATAGTCACTTCCTATTTGAATAAGTCCTACCATAGGACGGAACTTAGCTCTATGTGCGTTGTGAAGGTCGTATGACGTATTTTAAGAATCACTGCTCTGCTCGAAGAGATTGCATTTTATTGTTGAAATAAGAACGTATGACAAAGTCAGTTGCCTTATTACAAGTTCAAATTTTGGAAATGCATAAACAAATTGAAAATGAGAAGTAGACTAAATGAATAAACAAAGCTTGTTATGTGTAGTAACGACGAAGACTCTCGCTGTTCCAAGCTCTCGGTAAAGTGAGACCATCAACGGTTGATAATTTGAATGTCCCATCTTCGAGTCTTCGTTCAATAACATACGGTCCTTCCCACGTTGGTTTCATATGCGAAGAGACCGGATAAATCCTCTTGGGTACGAGATCGCCAAGTTCAAAGGTTTGGGGTCGAACCTTAGCATTGTACAATCAGGCAACTCGACTTTGGTGCGCGGCTGCCCTCAAATCAGCCTCTTCACACTTCTCATCTAATAGGTCCAAAAATTCGACAAGCAGTATAGCATTTGTCTTCGGATCATAATAAGTCACACAATAAGAAGGTACTTCCAGTTCGACCGAAATGACGGCTTTCGAGCTGTAAGAGAGTGAAAATGGAGTGTAGCCAGTCGCGAACTTATGGGTAGTTCGATATGCCCATAGGACCATAGGAAGTTCGTCGACCCATTTGCCCCCATCTTTTTCCAATCGTTTCTCCAAAATGGACTTTATAACTTTGTTAACAGCTTCAACCTGTCCATTCGCTTGAGGGTGTGCAACTGCAGAGAACTTCTTTTGGATATGGAATCATCGATAGAAATTCTTGAACTCGACACTATCAAATTGGGCTCTGTTGTTAGTGATGATGGTATGTGGGAGACCAAATTGACAAATAATGTTGTGTACCACAAAGTTGATCACTTTCTTCGTCGTGATAGTAGCAAAGGGCTCGAGTTCAGCCCATTTAGTAAATTAATCAACTACAACGACGGCGTACTTCGTGCTACCCTTAGCCAAAGGTAGAGACCCAATAATATCGATGCCCCATATTGCAAATGGCCATGGCCTGACCATTTGAGTTATTTCGGTAGGCAAAGCTCTTGGAGTCTTAGCATGCTTCTAACATCTATCACATTTCTAGGCATAATCTGATGCGTTGCTATTTACAGTCGGCCAATAATAACCATATTGGAGCACTTTTTTTAGCAAGAGCTTGCCCCCTGGTGTGATCGCCACATTCTCCTTCATGCACATCATGTAATACTTGCTTAATTTCGTCATGGGCGATACACCAGAGTAAAGGAATAGAGTATCCTCTTCTATACATGACACCATTTTGAATAGTGAATCGCGAAGCCTTCTGAAGAACTTGTCTTTTCTCACTCCTGTGCTCTAGTAGGGTCCCATGCTCGAGATAGTTCCTAAACAGAGTCATCCATGATTCCTTATCGTGTATGATTTCATGTACCCAGTCGGTCTCCATTCGATCAATACTTGGGGAAGATAATGTCTCGACGGGAATAAGTCCCATTTGTTGTGCCTCACCGGTGCTAGCTAGCTTTGCTAAGGAATCGGCCTTCTGATTGTGTTCTCGAGGTATGTAATAGATGGCGTAATAATCGAACTGATTCAATATTTCCTAGACCCGAGCAAGATAAGCAGCCAGTCTCCAGTCTCTGACCTGATATTCCCCCCGAACTTAGCACACAACCAATTGTGAATTGAAGTAAATCTCCACAGCGTAATTTTCGAGTCTCTGGCGAGTCTAAGTTCGACAAGTAAAGCTTCGTATTCGGCCTTGTTATTGGTTGCATGGAAATCAAACTTCAAAGCATAGCATATAGATCGACCTTCAGGAGTTTCGAGCACAATTCCAGTGCCTGAATAGTGGTCATTTGATGCACCATCAGTATGCAGCTTCCAGACATACTTGGGAGCTTCATTAGCTTTGGGAAAGTCCTCTGGGATAGTGAATTCGGCGATGAAGTCCGCTAGGACTTGTCCTTGAATAGCTCGCCTCAGTGTGTAAGTGATGTCGAACTGACTCAACTCGATATTCCACTTGAGTAACCTACCAGACGTCTCAGGCCATGTAAGGACCTATCGTAATGGCTGGTCGGTGTAGATAGTGACCGGATGAGCTTGAAAATATGGGCGAAGCTTCCTTGAGGCAATGACAAGACAGTAAGCTAACTTCTCCAAATTCAGATAATTTCTCGCTGCTCCGGTTAGTCGTTTGCTAATGTAATAGACTGGCTGTTGTATCCGATCCTCCTCTCGAATAAAAGCAGCATTGATTGCGTTTTCTGACACCGCCAAGTAGATGTACAATCTCTCATGATCAATAGGCTTTGGCAGAATAGGTGGTGTGGATTAGTGTTGAACCGGTGTTCGGAATGCGCCATCACACTCTGTAGTCCATTCAAAATTCTGTTTCCCTTTTCTGATTAGATCAAAGAAGGGAATGCATTTATCGGTGGATTTTGAGATGAACCTGCTTAGCACAGCTATCTTTCCATTGAGGCTCTGAACTTGCTTTATGGTTCTTGGAGTCTTAAGATTCCTAATTGCCCAGATCTTCTCGGGATTGGCTTCGATTGCCCGAGCATTGACGATGAATCCAAGGAACTTTCCGGACATGACCCCAAAGTGACACTTCAACGGGTTAAGCTTCATTCTATACTCTCGAAGGATGTTGAACATCATTTCCAGGTCTTTGATATGACTAGTAGAGAATCATGACTTTACAAGCATGTCGTCCACATATACCTCCATAGTCTTTTCGATCTGGTTAACAAACATTCGATTAACTAGCCGTTGGTAAGTTGCTCCAACGTTTTTGAATCCAAATGGCATGACTTTGTAGCACTAAAGTCCCAGATCGGTGATGAAGCTAGTGTGCTCCTAATCGGGCAGATGCATGGGAATCTGATTGTAGCCAGAATATGCATCCATGAAAGATAAGAGCTCGTGTCCGGCCGTTGAGTCTACAAGCTGATCAACCCGAGGAAGTGGAAAACTATATTTAGGGCAAGCTTTATTCAAGTTTGAGTAGTCAACACAAGTTCTCCATTTCCCGTTAGGTTTCCTGACAAGTATAGGGTTGGACACCCATTCTGGATATAGCGCATTTCGGATAAACCCGTTCGACTTGAGTTTATCTACCTCTTCTTTTAGGGCGGCAGATCTCTCTGAATCCATACCACACCTTTTTTCCTTGACCGGGACATGCCGTGGGTCAATATTCAATGTGTGGCTCACGATGTCCGATGAGATCTCACACATGTCAGAGTGCATCCAAGCAAACATGTCGAGGTTTACCTCGAGAAATTCAATAGATTCCTCCTTCATCTGTTGGCTTAGCTAAGATCCAATCTTTATCATTCTAGAATCGTCATCATTATCGATCAGGAGATCGATTATCAGCTCTGCCAGAGAAGCCTGATTGTCTTTGACTTTATCCTCGCTTTCATTATCTCTTGGGTCAAGATCTCTTGGGAATAGGTTGTGGTGCCCGGGCCTAGGCCCAGGCTTTAACTGTCAATTATCTGCAAAGCGGACGTAGAGAGATTCCTCTACGCCCTTTCCTTTCTCTTTTCGCTGCGCCTCCTACGGCTCAGTAACATAACAGGCCCGTCCAGCAGCCTGGTCTCCCTGAACAACTCAAACTCCATTATCGGTAGGGAATTTCAAAGTCAGACACCAAGGGGCGATAGCAGCCCTGAACTCAGCTAGGGCCGGTCGGCCCAAGAAAGCGTTGTACGATGAATCAATATCCAATATAATGAACTACAACATCCGGACTCTCCGACGTTTTCCAACTCCCGACTCCATTGGTAGCTCCACCATCCCAGTGGGTATGGTCTCACTTCCATTGAAGCCATGAATACGAGACTGACAAGGCTTTAAATCTTTCGCTTACATCTTCATTTGATCATAGGCTCGCTTAAAGAGTATGTTCACCGAACTTTCACTATCCACTAAGATCCTCTTTATCCAAGCAGGACCTATCTGAGCTGAAATGACCAGTGGATCAATGGTAGGGGCTTCGACTTTGTCGGCATCCTTATCCCAGAAAACAATGTCATCAGTCATCGTTTTCTGCTATTTGGCCAGAGCCCCGTCTTCCAAGTTACTGCAACATTCGAAGCTCGCATGCCTGATAGAGCTGGCATATGACTCCATTTCCTTCCAGCTCTGATCCGCTGGATGAGGACCACCACTAACAGTGTTAATCACTAACCTCCTGCTAGTACGTGTGGGTTCCTCCGGTCTAACCTGATTCGGTATTTGATTTTGATTCGATGGGCCCGCACCTCTAGCCTGCGGCGCCCGAATGAACTGCTCCAACTTTATTTCTCGAATCAACTTCTCGATAATATCCTGTAGATGATGACACTCATTCGTGTTGGGACCATAACTATCGTGAAATCTACAAAACTTCCCAGTTTGAATCTGTCTCTCTGACGATTGCTTTAGAGCAGGTTTCTTATACTGAATAGTATTACAAGTTTTCAAGTACACATTCTCCAGGGATGTATTTAAAGGAGTATAAGTGTCAAACATGGGAGCTCTATGTCATGGTCCGCGATTCTGATCCCGCTTCTTACCTTGATCTCCATCGCCTTTCTACTGATTCTGCTTATTCTATATATTTAACTGCACCTTTCTGGAACTCTCCCTGGTTTGTTTTACAGCAACATTGCTCTGGATTCCTTCCACACTAGGCCCTACGTCATCCTTTTTCCTAGACTATTCCGCATCCTCTCTTCTCAATAATTGAGCTACCTCGGAATAGAAACGGTCCAATGACGCAGGGGTTTTCCAGCCAACCAATTGCCAAATTCGGAATCAGGATTGATTCACTTAGTCAGTGCCATCAAAATGGAATTTTCATTAGGGTTACTAATCTCTACGCAAGCGGCATGGAACCTTTCCAGGTAACGTCTGGGTGTCTCTCCGGGAGCTTGAGTGACACTGGACAAGGTATTAACATCTTCGGGCCTTGTGACATGCATGCGAAACTGCTCGACAAATTTCATTGCCAACTAGTCGAAACATGAAATAGATCGGGGCGGCAGGCGAGTAAATCACATAGTCGTGATGCCCCCCAGGGAAATCGGGAAACTTCAGCATTTGACCACATCATCAGCCCGTGCGACATTCATCAACCACTCATACTTTAAAATGTGCTGGTTAGGGTCAGAGCTCCCTTCATAAACAGGTAGAGTTGGCATTTTGAATCACCAAGGCGGTTCAGCGTAGAGAATGTCATCGGTGAACGGGGTGTGACTCCAGGAGATTCCCCGATCGTCATTGGTGAGGCCTTGGCTCTCACGGATCATCTAGCGAATCATTGTCGGGATTTCTGGCATCTGGACATTCTCGGCATGCTGGGCCAAGGTGTAGTCGGGTTCCACAATGCGAGGATGGGCCGGGAACGGTCGACGGTCCATACCCCACCTCCTTGGCTCTAGGTCTTCGGGAACATAAGGCTCAAGAGTGTAATCATGTTGGTGGTGGTTCAGATCCATTCGGTTCCGAGTGTCGGCTTCCAACTTGATGGCAGCGGTAGTAGCGCGGTTGTCAGTAGTGTGATAGGGAACCGTCCCTCCACAGGAGGAGGGTCCGATCTGATGGCTGGTTGACGGACCAACTCTCGCTTGTCCAATAGTCAAAGTGCGCTGATGTCCGGTAACCTGTGTATAGCTTCCATCCAGCCGTGGGTGCGTGGATCTATGTTTGTAATCAGAGGAAGCTGAACTTTCAGTAGATGAGTAGGAAGCCTGTTCTCTTTTGGATCTCCTTCGTCTTTCCCGGTTCAATCGATTGGTTAACTCCATGTTGGGACGGAGCTACTGGATAAGTTGCTGGAGGCTTTGAGTCAAATCATGCATCAGTAGCTAGAACTCCTCCCTGGTGACAGGGCCTTGTGGATCCGAAGGACCAGTAGTGTTCTGGTCTGGAGAGGAAAGTTGTACGGGGTTCTGTCTATCCTGCCCTTCTGGATCTGCAGAGGTTGAGGTAGTCCTAGTAGTGACCATTGTGAATAGCGAAGTTCTCTCCTAGACTTGATGCAAATCTGAATAGGATGGAAGAACTTCTAGGCTTGAGATCTGGATCTTTTCCTTAGATTCATGCAATCTAATATCGACAGTAGATCTAATGAGCAGGAGAAAAGCTGGGTTCTTCTCAGTGAAAGCACCAAAGTGTTTGTACCAAAATTGGGCACAACACTCTTCGGATGTGTTTGAAGAGATAAAATGAAGAAAGTAAATGTAAAATGAGGCAGTACTAACAAACACACCAATCAACAGATAAGAAACAATGAAGAAACACACAAATTTAGAGTGGTTCGGTGTATGACCTATGTCCACTATGAAATGATTGATGTTTATTGATTATAGCTCACTAGTTACAAGTGGATTGCAATAGTACAATCAAAGTACAACAGCAATTTCGGTAGAGTATCGACGTAGAGAGGCCAAAAGTCCCTTTTCTGTAGGTCCAGGGTCACTATTTATAGGCATAGGCTGCAAATATCTCGCCCAGATCTCGGAGGACTTCTCTCACGTGGGCGGGCCCACGAGACGAGTTCAGATGATTTCGACTCGATATCAGAGTGATACGAATGAAATTCATATCGATCAAGAATTGACTCTTTTGGCTAAAATTGATCTGGTACATTCTTGAGGTTGTAGGCAAGTTCCTGTGAAAATTTGGTGGCATTTGGACTTGTAGATTTTGAGTTATGAGTTTGGATTTGCAATGGGATGTCGAACTCGTATCGCTTCCATTCGTGTCCATCTCATTCGTAGCGATAGCACACATGTGTTGGCTAGGTGACGTGGCGCTATCTTCCAGGATCGATCCACTTTTTACGTCGAACGACCGAGTCTTCCTCTCAGTCATGCCTTGTTTGTATCCATCCAAGGAACACTCCCTGTATCGATAGGTAGAGAACCAATTCGTATCGCTTGTTATAAGCTACTTCGTACCTACACATATGTGTCCTCTTCGTAATGATGGGAACGGCCACTTCGTATCGCTCGTAGTTTATGTGGATCATATCGATACGAGTTCTTGGATGAGTTGAGCGATACGAGTGGACAAGTGAGAGAATGGTACGAAGTGCTTTTAGGTGATGGATACGAGTTGGTTAGTGCTGATGGCTACGAGTTGGATGGATACGAACGAGATTGTTCCTTCTCATGGATACGAACCAGTTGTCTACTCAGATTGGTACGAAGTTGATAATTGCCAACCTAATGGATACGAACTCAACATCCTTCATGTGAGACTTGAACGGTCCATAACTCGAGCATATGAACTCCGATTGACTTGAAAATTGAGATGCTAGCTTCCATAGCTTTGCTTGTCATACCATGTCGATTGTAGCTCAATCTGGACTCAGACAAAATTTACCAGTGTCCATAGTGAAACTGTGTATAACCGATCTTTGGGACGGACTATCCTTGGTTTCTAGTCAAGTCCTTGGTGTCACGGCCTTGCCAAAAGGCGGGATAACAGTCTATATATATCTATATATATATATAACAAATATAGAACATACTCTTATAATAGATTAGGATAAGTATCTCTAATCCAGTCTTATGTCTCCCAAGTACAGTCCTTCTCGTTGTCGCTCCACTAAACTTTCACCAACTTGACAATCTTTTTTCTTAACCTCTTCTCATCTCTCGCTACAACCGAACTGGTTACCTAACAAAAGTCAAATCTGATTCTACTATTAAGTCTTCCAATGCAGTCGGAGGGACAGTTGTCCCTGGATCATGCACATACTTACGAAGATGAGACACATGAAACACATCATGGAACCTGCCAAACAGCTCGGCAACTCTACTCTGTATTCGAGCTTTTTGATCCTCTCTGTAACTGAGAACGGTCCAACATATCTCGATGCTAGTTTTCCTAACTTTTTGAATCGTACCACTCCTTTCATCGGTGATACTTTAATGGAAACCTTATCTCCAACTGAGAACTCTAGATCCTTATGCCTCTTATATGTATAACTCTTTTGTTTAGACTTAGCTTTCTTCATCCTACCTCGGATCAACTCAATCTTTTATGTTGCTTCTCTTACCAAATCTGGACCCAAGACTAATCTATCTCTGGTTTCCAACCAACATACTGATGACTTGCATGGCCTTCCATACAAAGATTTAAAAGGCACCATTCCTATGCTAGTCTGATAACTATTATAATAAGAAAACTCAACTAAGTGTAGGTGATCTTCCCATGATCCACCAAAATCTAGCACATAAGCTCTCAACAAATCCTTGAGTATCTTGTTGACTCTCTCTGTCTGCCCATCTATCTAAGGGTGATAAGCAGTACTCATCTTGAGCTTGGTACTTAACACATCCTGAAACTCTTTTAAAACTTGCTAGTAAACAAAGTATCTCTGTCGCTGACTATACTACTAGGAATCCCATGCAGTCTAACTATGTTCTTCATAAACAACTTAGCTAAAACAGGTGCTCGCCTGGTTGACTTAACTGAAATAAAATGGGCACTCTTGGTCAACTTGTCCACTATGACCCATATAATTTCATTTCCTCGATTTGACCTTGGAAACACGTCTATAAATCCATGGATATCGAATCCTGTTTCTAATTTGGTATCTCCAAAGGTTGAAGCAACCCACTCGGCTTCTGATATTCTGCCTTCTGTTGTTGACAGTTCACATATTGCTTTACCCACAATCCAACATCCCTCTTCATACCTTCCCAGTGGAAACTCCTCTTCATATCTCGATACATCTTGGTTCCCCCAAGATGAATCGTAAACTTCAATCGATAACATTCCCTAAGAACTTCTCCCCTTAGGTCCCCAACATTCGGAACACACAACCATCCATTCTTTCTTAACCATCCCCTCTAGTCAAGACTAAAATCTTTTAGATCGTCAATCTTCGATCCAACCACAAGCCTTCTAATCTTCTCGGCCAACAATGGATCCTCTTTCTGCTTAGAAGCAATCCTTTTGATGAGAACTGATCAGACTTCCAAGTAGAATAACATGGCAGTGCTCTGACTAGAACTAGAAGTTGATCTTAACCGCACACAGCAAGTAGTCAAAGCCTCTAGGTCCTTCCACTCTACTAACATAGCTAACACCACTTTCTGATGTTTTCTTATAAGAGCATCCACTACTTTATTTCCCTTTCCAAGCGTATACTCTATACCAAAACCACAAGTTGCAAAAAACTCCAGCCACCTCTGCTGCCTCATATTTAACTCCTTCTGAGAGAAGAAGTACCTTAAGGACTTATGATCCATGTATAACTCAAATCTCTCCCCTAAGAGATAATGTCTCCATAGTTTCAATGCGAAGATCACTGCTGCCAACTCTAGATCATAAGTAGGATATCTCACTTCATGCAGTCTAAGCTATCATGAAGCATAGGCAATAACTTTACCTTTCTGTATCAATACAGCTCCTAATCCGGTTCCACATGCATCCGTATACACCACTAATCCTTGATTCCCATCTGGAACTACTAACACAAGCACATCGATCAACAAATGCTTTAACTTATGGAATGCCAACTGGCATTTGTCGGACTAAATAAACTTTACGTCCTTCCTGTTTAGCTTAGTCAAAGATGCTGCTACCCATGAGAAATCCTTAATGAATCTCCGGTAATAGCCAGCGAGTCCAAGAAAACTTATGATCTCAGTCAACATCTCTGGTCTCTTTTGGTTGTTAATAGCTTCGATATTATCTGGATCAAATGACAAACCATTCTCTGAAACCACATGACTAAGAAAATTAACTTGTTTCTTCCAGAAATGATACTTTGAAAACTTCGCTTTTAGTTGATGCTACCTCAGCGTCTTAAGCATCACTCTAAGATGAACTTCATGCTTTCTTTCATCCTTAGAGTATATTAAGAAGTCATCTATGAATACCAATACAAGCCTATCCTCTCAAAAAACGCGGTTCATCAAATCCACGAGGAAAGCTGGCGCATTCGTTAACCCGAATGGCATCACTAACCACTTGTACGAACCATACTTAGTCTAAAACGTCATCAACGGAATACTGTCCTCTGCCACTCTTAGCTGATGGAAACCTATCGCCAAATCCAATTGGGAAATACTCTAGCTCCACTCAACTGATCAAATAAATCATCGATTCTCGACAAAGGATACATATTCTTGATCGTCTTCTCGTTCAACAAACGATAGCCGATACACATTCTCAACGATCCATCTGGTTTCTTCACAAACACTGTGATCGCTCTCTAAGACTAACTGCTTGGTCTAATGAAATTCCTTCCTTCTAAATCCGCTAGTTGCACCTTCAATTCCTTCATCTCGGCAGGTTTCATCCTGCTAGCTGGTTAACTTATAGTTCCGCTCCTGGCACAAGATCAATCAAAAACTTAATGGCTTACTTCGATGGTAGTCCTGTGACTGGCTAAAAAACATATGCAAACTCTTTTTCTAGCAAAACCTGATTCAACTGTTCCTCTACTTCCATAGCACCCAATAAAGCACAAGCACTTAGATCTGAATTCTCCACTAAGTATATAATTCGTTTATGACTATTAGGATGTCTTAGCGATATTTCCCTGCCTTGGCAAAATATTCTAGCATTATATTTATTTAACCAATCCATACCCAAAATGATTTCAAAGTTTACGAAATCAAAAATATACAAACTGCATGCAAACTTATGACCTAACAAATCAAGTTCTTACTGGTCACATCTCATCTCCATAGTTGCATACTCACCTATCGATTCGCAACCCTTAAGGAAATAACAAGGTATAAGGGTTCTAAACATAACTTATCTACTAAACACTGTATAAACAAATGTGATGCACCGGTATCAAATAGTACCCTAACTGGTATACAATGAATCAAAAGCATACCTTCCATTATGGATTTTCCCTTCTCAACTGTTGTTGGTATGGAAGAAGATGGTTCCGAGACAAAATCTTTCTCTTGTCTGCTCTAACAGGTTCTGGACACTGATTCTTGTAATCCTCGATCTGGTCGTAGTTGAAGCACTTCACTCCTTTTTTATCTGCAACCCGCTTCCCTTTTCCAGTTCGACATTCATGAGCAAAATGTCCTTTCTTGTCGCACTTGTAGCAAATTAATCAGCCTTCTCTTTCTTGCCAGCTCCTCTTTTTTGAGCTCCTTTCCATTTAAACAAATTTCTCTTCTTTCCCTGAGGGATCTTGAAACTCAACTGACTTCCCCTTACTAAACGTAGAGAGCATCTCTTCGTTCCTGATGGCCATCTCAACTACGACATTGCTTGGGTCAAGGAGGTGTGGCATAGTCGCCCCAGCAATCTCGAGTCTTAACCCTCGAATAAACTTCTCATTCCTTTTAATGGCGGTGTTAATCATGGCGTATGTGTATCTGGACAACTCATCAAACTTCGTAGCATACTCAATCTCCGACATCTCACCTTACACTAGATCCATGAACTTTCTCAGCAATACTGACTTGGTAACTTCAGACAAGAACCTCTCTTTGAATCTCCTTCGAAACTCTGCCCAAGTCAACTCTTCCTTTGGACCTCCCATGATAATACCATTCCATCAATAAAGTGCTACTCCCTGTAACTGCCCAGAAGCAAGTCTCCTCTTTTGCTCATCCTCCAAGCCTAAATCAAAAAAGATTCTTTTACAGTGCAAAAGCCAATTCTCTACTTCTACAACCTCTTCCGTTCCAAGAAATGGATTCTCACCAAGACTGGTATAATCCCTGCTCAGCTTGGCATAGTTATTGCTAATTGGGCCTACGGGATTAGCTCCTCCAATATTCATGGCATTCTTTCCAACTACTCCTGCAGCTGCTCCAGCTTGCATTAGATTAACGAAGAACTGATACCTCATCCCCATATCTACTGGCGGAGTTCCAGCATCTACGTTGGCATTTGCATTTAGATTAGCATTTGCTTGTCGACCCGAACTCCTCCTGGTATTGGGTTGAGCATTTTCATTTATTGTGGTGTTTCCTCCACCTAGATTTCCTCTTCCATTTCCTGCCTCTATGTCTTCCTTTCTCGTATATTTGCATACGAGCCTTAGTAAGATACAGAAAAATGGTTTAGGAGAGAGGGGAATATGTACTTATAGATATATATATACACACACACATATGACAAATGCAAGTACATTACTATAGCGTTAACCCAAACCTCGGCCTCATTTTCTAATTCATTGGGTTACGTTTTGCAAATCTTTTAGGTTTAAATTTCTTTTAAATTTAAATATACCTATGCTCTGATACCAACTTGTAACATCCCCCATTTGGAGGTCCAAAACTAACTGCCACATATGCTATAGTCATCTATAATTATTATTTTTTGGTGACTAAATGTGCTAATGTTAGATACATTGATATACCAGAATCACATGGATATGAAAAATTTTAAACTCAATTTTAAAACAAATTTCTCATTCCATTTCAAATCGCATTTTAGATTCGTTACATAATCTTAATTCGTAAATCACGTTCATAGAAATATAATTATTATAAGTTACGCCAAGAGAGACATATGAAGATGTCCATTTGGTTGACCTAAGTCTAAATATAGGCACTAAATAACTTTGCCATTGCATCTAATTACACAGCAGAATCAAACAGAAAGAACCCCTAATAGCTAGCTTGCCTCCTGCACATTTTTGGAAGTTTATTCGTCTAAAGGAGAACCTGAAAACCTTAACTCTCAAACTACTCAAAATTAATTGAGCACCCAAGAGTTTAAGGGGAAACATAGACTTCGAGTCAGACAAAAAGTCTGGTGTGAATAATAACCTACCATCTCGAACCATATAGATATCTAGTAAGACCATGCTGCTTAGCAGAATTGGTTTTCCCCTCATTAGTATCTTAACCCAAATTTATAATAATCATATACTGTGCACCTGCATCCACAATGGTTAAGGCATCACATAATAAAATGTATCATGATGATATGCAAACATGCAATATGCTCTGGATTTCTCATCCCCATTCATTTGACTATCTCTCTCAGGTTATAGTTTCTAAGGTCACTATTACCCTATTAGTTTTCATAGGCTAACTAATAACATGTTCCAAGCTTTCAGACTATCTATCCGGTTTCATAGTTTTTATAGGATCACTAAGAACCTATTGGTGTCTACCAATAACATCATCCAACCATAGTTTTCATGGGGTCAATATGAACTTGTTGGAATCTCTAATAACATCTTTCATGTCATAGTTTTCATGGGCTAACTATAAACCTATGATCCCTATTAACATGTTCTGGACATAGTTTTCATGTATTCACTAAGAACCTATTAGCCTATACCAATAGCAATTTCCATAACATAGTTTTTATGGGCTTACAAAGAACCTGTCTAACCAATAATCTTTTGATCATTCTTGGGCATCCTATATTCTGGTCTGTCTAACCTCCTGGATGCAATTCTACTCACACAAGAGCTAATTCAATGTATATTCGCTACTGGGTCAACCTAGCCTATTATTCTGCCAATAACACCTTAAAATGCAGTTATGGGTTATAAATAAAGTGAATATGATTAAATTAGCATACATGACAACTGATCAAATAATATAACAATATAAACATCCATGGTTAATTCCTTATAATAATTTTCTAATGTAATATAGTTAATACCCTTAACCCACTATGTTTAACAAGGAAAGCTTCCTTTAAAATTTCAAAGTTAAATGCCATTTCAAAACTCTTTTACATTGTCATGTGTTTACTATAAAAATGAGATTGGGCTCTCTAATTTGAAAACAAAGACTTTTAACTATATCCTTCGGATCATTGTGACATCATGAGTTACCCTCCATCACCCTCCCTTTCGACTTCATAGAGAAAACAAGCCCCCTATCCTGTTCCATTTAACTAATGGGTTCGAAACAAGTGGCTATGCCTCTTTTGCCACTCCACTCTAGCGACATGACCTTTCGAAATCATTACTTAAGCAATGCGGAAGGCCCCTTCCACTACTTCTTTGAAACCATGCGGAAGGACCCTATCGACACCATTGATTGGGTGCGGTACAACCCTTTGACCTCTATAATTAAACATGCTTACAGAAGGACCCTTTCGACATTATTAACTAGTGCGGAAGTTACCTTCTGTAATGGTTAGACTTACTCAAGTATAAAGGTGCGGAACGTATGCTATCGACACCATTGATTGGTGAGGCACACCCCTTCCATCTTCATTGATTAACATACTTGCAGAGCATATAAGAGCGAAAGGAGCCCCTTTGACACTATCTACTTGTGCAAAAGGTCTTTTCCATGATTCAATTAATGCGGCGGTGCATACTTGTTAAAGTGTGTATATGCGGAGGGATCCCTTTGACACTATTGATAAGTGTGGAAGGACTCTTCCACCTTCATTGTAGTATATGTTAATTATAGCGACACCCTTATCCCCTTAGTGTTCAAAGAAACGCAACATTATATGCTTTCAAAGGTATCAATGCTTACGAAGGCATCAATGCTTTGGAAGGCAAGTGGCATTGCTGTAATTATCATAAGAATTAATTTTATAACTAAGTGAAGCAAATTCTTTTTACTTAACCTCTTATTTTGTAAAAAAATTATTGGACAACAAAAACTTTATAAAATTCTTTTCAGAATTTGCTACCGCCTGTAATCCCCAATGCTCCAATATTTAGTTAAAATTATTAACTAACCCCTTGTGTTTAACTAATCGTTAAATACTAATCTTTCTAATTAAATCCAAAATTCACCCAAATTTCTTGAGAAAGATCTCAGAAATTTATATAGATTCCAAAATGATAATATCTTTATCATATAAAATTTTCAACCTAAAAATAATTAATTAATTCCTTAAATTAATTAAAACCCTAAACATCCATTTCTTTCACTTGAAAATTCATAATAATTTTATCCATAGCTTGGAATATTATGAAAATTTAAACTCATCTTCCAAATAATGTTTTACATAACATATTCAAAAAAAATCATGGCATTTGAAATCATTTTGCACGATTTCAGCCTTAAAACCGAACTACATTATTCCATAAAATCCTTGTTTACATTATAACATGGCATTTCAATCAAACTGTATCATCACTTATCTAATCATATGGTTTTAAACCTCAAACCCAAATTAAACATTCACGGTGACTTATATGAGATGGTTTAGATCATTTTTCATCCTGTTTGGATAAGGAACTTGAGATTTGTTTTACACTTTAATCTTCCTAGCCTAAATCTTAGCCTCTAATTGATTTTTTTTTTGAGCTCCTCTTCTTCTAAGGTTATAGCTGGCCTTGTTTTTTTTTTTTTTTTTGTAAGAATGTAAATGAAAATGAGAATGTGGTAGGGCTTTTAGGGGTTATGGGGTTCGACTATTCCCATATTGCCCTTGCCTTATTCTCTTAAGTATTTAAGTCATAACTCTTTCTCATTAATTAATTTAGTTAAGGCACGACCATAATTAGTTTTCAAATCTCAATTCTCTTATCACTCTAGTCTCTATATTATTCTATTTAATTTTATCTAATTAAATCTTTTGAATAATGCTATTTAAAATTAGGGGTGTTAAACACCCCTAGTGGTTTTCATGATGTTTTGATCAAGATACGATAAGAAGTGGTGAAACATTGAGAGAAAGGAACCAAATAATGAGGAAAAAGAAGCAAATGAAGTGAAAGGAGGGGTAAAATAATATGTACATGAGGGTTTAATCAGGACGAAAGGGGATAAGATAGTCGGGAAATCAGAAATTCGAGCAAAAAAGTGGATTCGGGCAAGATGGAAAAAATGCCCAAAATATAAAAGCAAAGTAAAGAAAAGTGATAAAGATGTTTATTCAATTCAGATGATTTCTTTTACATCACTCATGTGCGTGCATGTGTGTGTACACACACAGAGACATAAATACAAACACACACACACACGCACACACATACAATGTAGACTTGAATTAATACAACAACCCACAAAACCCAATTATACTTGACCTATATTTATCTATTGCCTAATGCATCAGTCTGCACATGCACAGCATGCATACTGGTAAATGCTTTAATATATTAAACTTACCTCTTAACTCCAATGTTAGACCACCATCTCCACTCTAGCCCACACTTCCTGCACCACTGATGAACTGGTGGTTGCTGTCTATGAACTTGGCTGGAATTATGATCCACATCAATTGTCGAGCATTTTTATAATGGAAATCGAAGTGTGTTTGTTAAATAATCCATTTGTAAAATGTAGGCAGAGGTGAAAAAGAGAGGATAAATGCGAGAATGACATATTTTATTGAGGATAAAATGAACAATAAAAGTAATTGGGTGAATTATTAAACTATCTAATACCCACCAATATTAGTGTTTATAGGGGCAACTCGGCAGTCTTTCTTAATCTCATTACATTGAATCAATATAATACTACCTATGGTTGGGTGTTTATTTTTATGCATTTGATAGCAGATGTTAATGCGCATATTATTCAAATGTTTAAAGCTAATGCTTCTAAAAAATAAGTCTTGAACGTTGGATTTTCATATATGGTCGTCACACTAATTTTTCTTAATTTTCTCTTATTTTTTTGAAAAAAAAAATCAAATGTTGTCGCAGTTGATAAAATTGGTACAAGAACGATCCATATTAAAACTAATGACGATGGTGATCCTAAATTAAAATCATCCTTAATGCGCAGTCCATCTTATCCTAATATCATTCAAACCAATCCTTCGTGTTAATTCTTTGAATCTTTTAAACTGTTGTAGTAACAAATCAATTGGAAAAGACCTACAAAAAATATGAACATCAACGTAACTATGTTTTGTAAAATAGATGCTGCTCTTATAGGGTTAACAACCTCAAAAGGAAGATTTAATAATAAGGATCTATTCAGCTGAGAAGTTGTAGTATCAAAAGAGCTCTAATAGTTATTTGTGAAATAAAAATTGTACCTTCAAGCATAACCAATTTTGACATCGATAGAGTCTACTTGACAGGTAAGGCTACATAAGCTTGAGTAATCGTAGTTGTGGCTTTTGGGTAAATCCTCTTCTAGCATTCAGTTTTCCATATCCTAAACATTGAATTTCCATTGTCTTGATTATTTTACAATTTTGGTAGTAGTGGCCCATTTTTCCAAATCAAAAGTATTGAACTTCTTCGAAGGCTATTTTATTTGATATCATTAAAATGAATGGTATGATAGTTCTTGGGGCAGAGGTTTTCAGAAATAGTTATCTATTTCAAGAATTATAGAGTGGAAGAACAACCACTAATTTTATTTCACAACAATGAGCCATTTTTGAAACCCTAAACTGCAAGCATTAACATCTCATTTTTCTCTTCAAAAATGCAACAAATTCATTTTTAAAATTCAAAAAAAATACAAAACAACAAAGAATCAAAGCCCACGCAAATCTAAAGGATTTAGTTAATTTTTATGCATATTTGAAAATAGAATGTGCATACACCCTGCATTATTAAGAGAAAAAATGAAACTATGTCAAAATGAATATGCAGAGTTGTCCAAAGATTATAAACGTTGGAGCACAAAAATGTACTGAATTCTTTGTGTTAAAACAAATATGAACGGTAAAAAACATATATTAAGAAAATGCATAACATCTGTACTTTTAAAAATAAAAATACAAAACAAATGCATATTTTTAAAATCATGCGCAAATGATAAAAATAAACATAAAGATTAAATGCAATTAAGAAAACCACCATAATGCACCATTTGAAATAAAAAAATTGCAAAATAAAAAAATTTTAAACCTTTTTTGCAAGAAGTAAAACCTTTACAAATTTTCAAAAATAAAAATAACATGCAAAAGAGTAAAATATCAATAATGAATTAAAATATGACTATAATCATACATCTCACGGGTACAGAAAACATATTTTTTGATAATGTAGATATTATGCATTTCGATAAAAAATACAAAAGAAACTCTTGAAAAATGCAAATTACCTTTAGGAAAAAATATAAATCAAAGTGCAAAATATATTCAACCAGTTTATTAGTAAGCACTCATTGGGTAGTTGTTTTGGCTTTGAATCTACGCTTCCATAACTTGTTTCCCAAGAAATCCACGCAATGGAGGATTTTGAATTTGGGAGTATAGCTCCTTGTTAGTCCTAAAGGACGTTAGCCAAAAGATGGTCTTTGGTTCAAGGATGCATGGCCTTGCTTTTTCACATAAATAAAAAAAGTTAACATTAAAACTGTAAAATAAAATTAAAATAGTAAAATGAAGATCTAATGCGTTTTCACGTTTTCAAAAGATGCAAAAAACTTAATGAAACTCTGCAGATTTGCTCAACTTTCAATTTAAATGGATTTCCATAGTTTTCGTCAAAAACAATGATTATTGATTGCTTTAGACTTGAAATGGTCGTAGGATAGGCTAAAATCATTGTCAAGAAAAAAGTGCCCATCCTCTATATTTAAATTATATAGGACATTCAGCCCAAGTGATATTTATAGTAGGAACTAGACATTACTTTTTTGCTCAGTGTAGGTACTCTAGGATTTTGCTTATTCCCTACAAGTCTTAAAGCATAAGGGTGATATTGACCTGGAACTTTCTCACTCATGGAGCTGAAGCTCGAATGGGATCGGTATGAAATGGTATTGGCTGATTGTGCTCATGGATTTGTTTTAATAATAAGATCATATTTAGCAAGTTATCAAAGGTTATTTCCATGCATATATCACACTAGTTGAGATTGCAATGCGGTGCAAATTTTGAACAAATATAGCACTTTTCATAGCCTTTGTATCGATCAAAGCTTCACTATACATAGATAATTCTTCAAATCGATCAGCATACCAAGTAGCCGACATCCCTTCAGCCTAAGTAAAATTAAGAAAAGAATGGAATAATTGAACTTGGTCTGCTGCTAAGATGAATCATTCCTCTAGCCTTCTCTTCTTCCTACTCTAAAGCTCCACCATCTAACCAATACAAATTATTCTCCACCATGCATCTACTGTGCATTGCGGCTGATGTACAACTAGGAACTCTACCTCTCGTAGTCAATGCCTTGGATGTCTAATCCCACACTCTTTGACCAGTAGCCCATATGAGAGTTGGATTTACTATATTGATGTTTTCAAAGCCCATTCTAAACCACAACTAGATGCGATATGGATCCTAAGGATTTAACCCAACTCGCAACCTCAACCCAGAACCTCGTAACCTTTAATCGACGATCAAAAATACTTTGAGAAACACTAAATAATTATATTATTACTTTCATCACATGAACATTTATGTGTAAAATTCCTTATTAATGCTTTTTTTTCATCTTAAGGAGGTGTAATGTTGTGAACTCTTAATTAATTTGTTTTTTATCTCAATACTATAATGTTGAACTTAACTTAAACACCTTAATTTATATACACGTCCTTGTTTTTCAACAAACTATTTACAGGTCATTGCCAGTTTACATTATCACGGCCAGTCTCTGGAATTATCAAAAACTGAAGTATCGCTTAATGATGATCAAAGATGTCCAATTTGATGTCAGTGAATGCAGATCGACGATTGATATGCGAGATTGTTCAAAAGTTCACTTTTGATGATCGAATTTAAGGTTTCTACTAGCACATCAATTCTATTGTTTCCGTAGAAGAGAGGGAAAAAGTCGAGGTTGGCAACATTAGGTGCAAACAAGGTTGTAAAATTAGCTAAGTGAGAAGTATGGATTAGGGTTTGATCGGTTTGGCCAAGATTGATTAATGGAATATTAATCGAAATTAAGCATTTTTGATACTCATGTATTTTGGAAATAGGTAAATATTTGGCTTAGTATTAATAAAACAAAATTGGGAATATGTGGATCTAGTTGAGCTTTGAAGCAACTAAGGAGATAAGAATACCTATATAGCACATATATGTTTATAGAGAAACCAAGCCTCAAATAGTATCTAACCAATGCACAAATATTCATTTAGTTGATCGTATTTATTTAAATAGTTAAATTAAGATTACATAATTCCTTAAATATATAGACTTGAATGTAAAATATTAGAAGATATTTGAGAAGGGTTTCTAAGTAATTGTAAACAATTTAAAATTTTAGGTATTTGAAGTTAATAGAATTTTATAGTGTAACGGATGATAAATTCGTTTAGTAAATAAATTACAAAATAATTTTTTTTATTATCCCACCTTTTGGCAAGGCCCTGATACCATCGACTTGGCTAGGAATGGATGGTTATTAGCCTTAAGAACTGATTATATACAACACTATGGACGATGGTTAAGCAAATCCGGACCGGGTCCCAATCGAGGTGCAATGAGTATGGAGTGACTGGCATAACCCCATGAAGTTACATTTCAAATTTCAAGACGATCAGAGTTCATGTGCTCAAATTATGGACAAAGCAAAGTTTATATGAATCGATAGGGAATGATCCAAAAAACAGCTCAGATCAACGAAGATCGATCGATATCTCAAAATCCACAAGGCTAACCCACTTGAAACTTTTAGAGCATCAATATATTTAAGAGTGAAGCCCACAAAAACGATCGCATGTCAAAACTTTGAGATGCAAAGAAGGTCGATCGTTTTTGTCGATCCTTCATAACGATCGGTGTAGCTCGATGAACGTTCCAAATATGACAAAGGTTAATCCATATCTCGCAATCTACTACTTAGAATGACTTCTTATTTTAGGTGCAAGTTAAAAAGGCATGTGGAATCACCCAAAAAAGATCGCACATCAGTTGGAGACCAAAAATAACGATCGGCATAACTATAGCCAATCATTCCTGAATATCGAGTTAGGACCACCAATCGTTGTGGTAGGCCCCTACGGATCTAAAGAGCTTTCTGCCGAAATTTTAGCGAAATATCTCATCATCTTACCCTATAAATATAGACCTTTTGGTTCATTTTCAGGATCTTTACGCTGCTAGTTACTCTAGACTCCATTGTAATCGAGTACTTGCTATTTTCTACTCCTATAATCAGATTTACAAGTGATTAATATAGGATAATCTTCAAAGTGGACATAGGCATACAACGGCGAACCACTATAAACTTCTGTATCTCTGATTACTACTTATCTCCTTATTACTTACTGGTTCATTTACTCAGTTTAATTTTGCTTTTCTTCATTTACTTCTCTACAAAAACTATTCTTGGGTGTTTGTGGCCAATTTAGTTGCAAACATTTTGGTGCTTTCATTGACAGCCTCGATTCTCAGCTTATTAGGGTCCTTTTGTTACTACTATATTGGATAAATCCCCCAAAGGAGATCTGTAGTAATCTTCAGGAAGTTGCTCATACTATCATATTTCTAGAAATCTAAGAAGAGCTATCAATAATGGTGAGGAATACTAGAACTACTTCTCAGAACATGGAAGGAAATGAAAATGTTACTATCACAAGGAGGCCCGAGCAATCAACCAATGAATGTGAATGTTGAACTAGTCAAAGTTTAGAATCCAATTAATTCTATTACAAGAGCTTAATTCCATAATTTGATAAGAGAGCTAATAAGTAGCCATCAAGAGTTAAATCAGCATTTCCAGGCCAATATCGATCTAATGAACCAACTCGCTTAGAAACAGCAAGGAAAAGCTAGGAGGGACCCTACTTCTTACTCGGCATCGGAGAGCTCTAGTTCATCAGATGGGTATCACAGGCACAGGCGTCATAGAACAAATGGATATCATGCAGAAACTTTAAGCCGTCAATAGGCAGACTATCGTGGTCAGCTAGGAATGATCAGTGTTGATCCTTCCACCAGGGATGGGAACTTACCTGTGCACGCTGGGATTCAAACTATAGCTGCTACGGTTGATTTGGATGATGGAGTTCGGTTAAATATTAACCAATGCTTCCCTGGAATGATGATGAAGTGAATTTATGAGATACACATTGAGAAGATGTTGAACCAAAAAGGCATGGAACAACTCGTAGATGTCGACCGAATCATTTACGTGAGGTGGAACATGACCACACCTTGGCACCGACTATCCAAATGCTGGACTTATCGGATATGGTCAAACAACTAGTGAGAGAAAGCCAAGGCTTGACCAATGATGACTGGGGAATCTCAAAATGCCATACCCCATTTACTGATAATGTTCTTCATGCAAAATATCTAAGGAGGTTCAACATGCCATCAATGTCTGCCTATGAGGGAAAAACCAACCCTAGGCAGCATATCATGAGATATGAATGGCAAATGGATTCCTCATAAGCAGATGATGCAACCAAGTATAGATGCTTTTCCATAACTCTTTCTGGAATAGCAACAATGTGGTTCATAAGATTACCCATACGATCAATTTCTAGATTTAATGATTTGGCAACAAAGTTTGTGGAGCAGTTCCAAATGCAAGCAACTCAACCCAAGGATGTAATGTCCCTGTCCAGCGTAATTCAGACCCCAGGAGAATCGTTGAAATATTATTTGGAAAGATTCCATACATCTGTTATAGAAATCATTAATCCAAATGACCATGCAACATTGATGGCCGTGACAAAAGGGATTGATCTAGAGTTTGATTTTGGCGATTGGTTAGCCAGCAAGCCACCCATAATGTTGGAACGCTTTTATGCAAAGGTGGCTCAATATTTAAGAAAGGAGGAAGCCAGATCCTCCAGGAAGAAGAATGTTGCAGGACCAAGCGGAGAGGGAGTGCAGAGTAATATTGCAATAAAGCAGTCTGATGAAAGCTAGGGAAAATTTCAAGTGAATGTCTAGAATATACCGAATCAGCAAAAGAAAGGCAAATATAGGAACCCAGAACGAAAGAAGGATTCTGGAAGAGGAAAGCCTAGGATTCTGATGTACAATGCTTACACGCCACTGAATACATCCCTGGAGAATATCTATTTGTCTACCTACAATACTATGTACTACAGGAAGCCGCCCCCGAAAAAATCAACAAAGAAGCAGAAACAAACCGGGAAATATTATCGGTTTCACGAATGTTATGGGCATAACACTAATGAATGTAGGCACCTCCAAGATATTATTGAAAAGTTGATCCGAAAAAGGAAGTTATAACAGTTCGTTAAAAGCCCACATGATGGAGGGCAGGGGACATCCGACCCCAACCGAGGACAAGTACCGCACATGGTTGAGGAACCTGCGTGGATTGGTGGGAGATTGGTGATCAATACAATAGTCGGAGGACCGCATCCAGCCGATAAAAGTTGGCATGAAATGGAGCGCTATGCTAGTGCGATTAAGCATGTGGATTTTGAATGTTGTTCAAATATGGAGGATGGAGCTCCAACGAAACAGCAACGTGCAATGACAAATGATATCATGTTTAGAAATAGAGATGCAGACAGGTGGAGGCTCCAACGATCGACCCAATGGTCATTTCGGCCATGATCGGCCTCGCTTTTGTGAAAAGGATATTGGTTGAATGTGGAAGTTCTGTAAACATAATTTTCAAGAAATCTTATGATCAAATGAGGATGGAAGCAAAGGATTTGAAACCGTCTAAATTCCGGATTCATGGCTTTAACGGTGCTACAAATGAAGCCGTTAGTTATGTTAAATTAAATGTAGAGTTGGGATAAGGTGACCGTAAGAGAGTGCCGATCTTTCCATTTGTTGTTTTGGATGTTGACTCTCCTTACAACATTTTTGTAGGCTGACCGACCCTAGATGAATTCCATCATCCCTTGCCCCATGGTGTTTGACTTTGAAGTTCCCAACTGATAACGGAGTTGGAGTTGTTCATAGTGATTAGGCAACAGGACATGCCTGTTATATAGCTGAGTTGTGAGATGCTCAATGCAAAGAGAAAGGTAAGGGTGTGGAGAAGACTATCCACATCCAAGCTATCGAAGATTGACAACCAGCGCCTGAGCCTTGGGTCGGGCACCAAAGATGGTTCTATAGAGATATAGATCCGAGAGATGATGAGGAGGAACCCAAAGAGACCAAGGCTGCACTGGCTGAGCTGACAATTGATATCACGGTCAGCCACGATTACCCATCATGGGTCCTAAAGATCGGATCACAACTCAGCCCCTCGATGATGAAAGAACTTACCGAATTTCTTCGAGCGAATCTTGACGTGTTCGCTTGGACTCTCTCTGACATGTGTGGAATCTCGCCTGCCATTGCGACCATGCATTGAATATCGATCCGAGGTGTGTCATAGTGAAACTAAAATAACGCGGCATGGATCCGAAGAGATATCTCAAAGAGGAGGTGGATAAACTAAAAGAAAATAGGTCTATCTGCGATGCCCTCTACCCTCAGTGGGTATCTAATCATGTGCTTGTGAAAAAGGCGAACGAGAAGTGGAGAACATGTATCGCTTATTCAGACTTGAACAAGGCGTGTCGAAAAGGCAGTTTTCCCCTTCCGAGGATTGACCAGCTGGTGGACTCAACCATGGGACATGAATTTTTGTCTTTTATGGATGTGTATTCGGGATATAACCAATTCCTGATTGACATCCTGATCAAGAGCACACCAGTTTCATTACCGATGTTGGATTATATTGCTATGCGGTGATGTCGTTTTGGACTTTAGGAGCGACTTACTAGTTGTTACAGGATGTTTAAAGACCAGATTGGAAAAACGATGGAAGTATATGTGGATGATATGCTTGTGAAGTCACGACGATCAAGCGACCACATTAGAGACTTGGCAGAAATGTTCGGCATTCTCCGACATTACAAGATGAAAATTAATCCTTTGAAGCATTCTTTTGGCATAACGAAGTTCCAGGGTTTTATTTTTAACGCCCGTGGAATCAAAGCTAATCCCAAGAAGATTCGGTCTATCCACAATATCTAAGCGCCAAAGACTATCAAACAAGTGCAACGTCTGTATGGGAAAGTTGCTGCCTTAAGCCGATTCATTCCAGGGCTATCGATAAATGCATTCCTTTCTTTGAATTGATTAGAAAAGGGAAAAACCTTAAATGGACACAGGATTGTAAAGACGCATTTCAAGCTTTGGTGGATCATTTGCGGACACCTCCATCTTGTCAAAGCCGGTGGATCATGAAGTTTTATACATCTATTTGGTCATGCCGGTACATGCTATAAGTGCCGCATTACTTCGTGAGGAGAATCTAATTCAGAGACCGGTTTACTACGTCAGCAAGCGATTGGGGAGTTGAAAGGAACTATCCAAAAATAGAAAAACTGGCATATTTCTTGCTGATTGCATCACGAAAGCTCTGCCCATACTTCCAAGCACACCCGATCAATGTTTATACCGACCAGCCGTTATGACAGGTCCTACGGCGACCTGATATGTCTGGAAGATTACTCAAGTGGAATATCGAGCTTAGTCAATTCGATATCACTTACCTCCCTCGGAGAACTATCCAGGGTCAGGAACCGACAGATTTCATAGCAGAATTCATTGCGCAAGATGATTCCCCGAAGAACAGCGGAATCCCTACCATATGTTAAAAATTGTATACTGATGGAGCATCCAACGATCATTGTTCTAGAGCTGGATTGTGCTTGTAACTCCTGAAGATCGGTCGACCTGTTATGCTTTAAAGCTTGATTTCCCAACGACAAACAATGAAGCTGAGCACGAGGCCCTGATTGTTGGATTTAAACTCACTAGAGAACTGGGAATAAAGTCTCCCGAAATCTTTTGCGATTCACGGTTGGTAGTATACCAAGTCAGGGGAGATTATCAAGCTAAAGGACAACGGTTTGCTCCATTTCTAGTCCTAGTCCAAGACTTATTGACTGAATTTGAGTACTACGACATTTTACCTATTCCACGGGATTGAAATGGAGATGCTAATTCATTAGAAAATTTTGCTACAATAGATGGGCCTGGTTCCAGTCGAGGTACTAAATGCCCCGAGTATAAATTTGATGCAAAATTGACCAAGTACTAGAGACAGAGCCTGAGAAGAAATCGTAGATGACTCCATTTAAAGATTATTTGCTACAGGGAGTCCTTTCTGAATGAAGGATTGAAAAGCGACAAATCCTTCACAAAGCTTCATGGTGTATTATACAGGAAGGAGTTATGTACAGAAAGGGTTACTCTGTTCCCCTTCTCCAGTGTATCGCTCATGATGAAATAAAACGAGTCCTAAAGGAAGTTCATGAAGGGGAATGTGGCGATCATACTAGGGGCAAACCCTAGCAAGAAAATACTCCATTATGGGTATTATTGACCGATAATTAATCTAGATGCTACCAATTATGTAAGGCAATGTGCAAGTGCTAGATATATGCAAAAGTTCCAAGGGCTCCGCCGACCGAAATTACACAAATGGTCAACCCATGGTCGTTCGCCATCTGGGGAATAGAGATTATTGGTTCCTTACTGATCTTTAAAGGTGGTGCAAAGTACGTTATTGTTGCAGTTGATTACTTCACTAAATGGGCCGAAGCGGAACCTTAGCCACGATCACAACTAATAAAGTAATCAATTTCATTGTCTAGAACATCATCTGTCGCTTTGGTCTTCCACGAACTATTGTGACAGACAATGGGACTTAATTCGATAGTGCCAAATTCAAAGACTTCTGTCATCGGCATCATATTGAAAAGAGATTTGCGGTAGTTCTCACCCTCAAGCAAATGGACACGTTGAAGCTATGAACAAAGTCATAAAGTCCATTCTGAAGAAGCGTTTGGAAAAGGCTAGAGGAAAGTAGGTGGATGTCCCGATAGCATTATGGGCTTATAGGACCACCCACAAGTCCGCGACTGGCCATACTCCATTCGCCCTCACTTACGGTTCCGAGGCTGTTATTCCTTCTGAGCTCGAAGTTCCTTCCCATCGAGTAACTTATTATGATCCTAGAACAAATAAAGATCTCCTTTTGGAATCTTTGGACTTTATAAATGAGAAATGTGAGGAAGCTGATTTGAGGGCAGCTGCACACTAACATTGAATCACTCGATACTACAATACTAAAGTCCGACCTAGAACCTTTGAAATCGACGGTCTCATCTTAAAGCAGGTTTTTCCTGCCCCGTCACATATGAATCCAACCTAGAAAGGGCCATATGTCATCGAGCAAAGGCTTGGAGAGGGAACCTTCAGCTAGCGACTGTTAATAGCATCACACTCTCTAGGGCGTGGAATAATGAGCACTTGCAACCCTATTTCACCTAGTTTATTTCCTTTTCATTTAGCCATATTTAGTTTCATAATTTGCTTTAGCGCTTGTTTTTCCAGATATGAAATAGGACAAGTTATGTCACTACTTTTTATTCAGCAATAAAACTTTGAATTTTCTATCATATATGTAATCTACCATTGCAGTACATGTTAGTTATGATATATGACCAACTGAATCTCACTATTCGATGGGACCGACATAACTCTAAAGTGATTGAGATTCGACAGATCACTTATTGAATCAAACCCCATACTTGAGAACAGAATGACTGACTAAAGAAAACTGAACTCGATAGTTTTCCAAATAACTTACGTCCTCAGAGTGCAGATATGAGTATAAATGCTAAACGGGTGTAACCGACCACCTATGAAATGACTCTCATCCTTAAAGTACAGATATGAGCATAAACGAAATAAAAGGGTGTGACCGGACCACCCACTAACTAACTCTTATTCCCGAGTGCGGATATGAGTATAAACAAATATATGAGTGCGGTTCGACCACTCACTATTCTATAATCTCTGGCCTGAAAATGGAATGAGGAATGTAAACTCGCTAAGGATGGAGTTCGACCATCCACCACCTAACTCCGCTAACTTGAGTCTGTGGTAGGAGTATAATTACCAAAACCACTGAATTCGACAAGCGTAATACTAAGGCTTGAGCCCAGTGTTTGATACGACCTTAGGGAGGCCTTGGGATGGATAAATTGGATCGATATCTGAACCAATGAGCAACGAATCACAAATACATTAAATGGAAAACGTGATAGCTCGATCATTTAAACAAGTGTATACGAGAATTTTACATAAAAATAAAAGAATTCTTATTCACACTAAACTTGTAAACTTGCTGTACACAATACAAGTTTATCCAAAATGAGAGATAAAGTGGGGGTCGTGCCCAAGCAAACATGACTAAAGAAAAGAAAACATAGTCATCCAAGCTATTTACACATCACACCAATCCAAATATTATTTCTTGGATTTCCTATCTTTCCTTTGTTTATTGGGAGTGGCTCCTTTCGAACTGCCACTTGATCCTCTCTTCGACAGTTTTCCGCCTCGGCTTCTCTTCAAAGAAACATCTTCAACTATGTGGATCGAGGCGGCATCATCTTTAGAAGTAGAAGGGATCGAGGCACTCTCAGCACCAGAAGTGGGGGACCTTATCGAGGTAATTGTCCCGCCATGAGGGATCATCTAGAGCAGGATAGGAATCGGCTCATTAAATCCAAATCAACAGGTTCAGTTTTTGCCTTCTTTTTCAACAATATTTCCATCTCAACGTGCTCTTTCATGCTGAGCTCATTAGTGGGATTGGAAGAGCCCATGATTACAACATCCTCATCAAAGGAAATTTCATGGTGTGGGTTGCTTCCTTCCTTAAACAATGCCTCCATGAATTGATCATCAATAACAAAGGCTTCTTCTTGAGCACCCTGAGCAGCAGTCGAAGTTTGAACTTTAATGGATTCTATCGCGGCATGGTGTGGGTCACTTCCTTCCTTGAACAATGCCTCCATGAATTAATCATCAATAACAAAGGCTTCTTCTTAAGCATCCTGAGCAGCAGTCGAAGTTGTAACTTTAATGGATTCGGTCACGGCTGCTTGTGATCCCAATTGAAGCTCTTGCAAGGGAAGAAGAACAAACACCTGACCAATTCAAAACTGAGAAAAAATAAGTGAAAATATTATAAATATCAATTGATAACACCTTAACTTTTTGAAAGATGGAAAATGTCGACGAAATAGATTCCTCGGTGTGGCACCCAAGTTGAGCCGAAATATCCTCAGAACTGCGTTCGGGAATTGGAGAAAGTTGAGGCTTTTCCGGATCATACCCGGGGATGGTTGATGAATCTTCCATAAAGCTAGGTATAACCTGGGGTGCTATGGCAATTCAGTTGTAATACTGGGTAGTGCCGACCCGGATCTTTCACCCACTTCATGTGAAGAAGCAGCAGCATATTCTTTCTAAAGTGTAAGCTAGGTGTCATGCAATGTTTTGGGTTCATCGCCCAATAGCATTTCACTTTCAAGCCTAGACAGGTCGATATCCTTTGTATTAAGAAGTTTCTTTTCTTCTATAACAAGAAATTCCCACATGCGCCAGAGCTGCAAAGGATAATCGTTACCAAGCCATGTTAAATTTCTATGTTTGAGAACGTTGGCGTTGTAAAGAATAAGAAGTGGCTAGAGCTCGTTCCTTATCTCCACCCTAACCTTATCCTTGGTAGATTCTGCTTCACGCTGAATAAGTGCATCAACATCTTTGGCCCTTTCAATGATCATGTCTCTCTCAAGTTTAAAACTCACCAGCTCGTCGTAAGCATCTTGATCGATTTTTTGAGCATCATCTTTCTCCTTGTCTGCGTACTCGAGCTTAGCATTGAGTTCCGCTATCTCCTTCAAGGCTGCAGGTTCATTACTCTAAAATGTATCCCTCTCGAGTGCTATTTTTTTATTTCGATGATGCAACACCTGAACCATATCAAGATGGATGGATTTCATCTCCTCCGTGGATTTGACAACAACATTAGCTTTTCGCTCAGCCTCTGCTAGGGAGGTACTAGAACCCTCTAACTCGTTTGTCAAAGTATCGATAATTCTTTTATTTTGAGCTTCCTGGCATTTTAACTTTTCAATTTCCGCTACACGCTCGAAAGATACTTTCGACATTTTCTTTGTTGCCTTTATCCATTCACGGTATTGCATGTGGATGTCAGTGACACAGTCAATAGTCATTTTCTGAACATGGTCTGGGACCCTCTTCAGTTTAGGAGGGAAAAAGAACCCTTCAAAACATAGATTTGGAAACTCTTCACGAAGTTGTGCCATGCGAGCAGCCGGATTGATTGTAGAATCCTCAGTAATGATTTCGACTTCAGTACTTACCTTGTCGGGTCTTTGGGTAGCAACATGTTCGCTATGGTGACGATAATCACTAGACCGCTAAGAGTGAGAGGGAACCAAAGGCTATGAAGGAACTGAAATGGGAGGAGGATCAGGAGAGGGATCGATAGGTAGATCCCGGCGATCAATTGGCTTATCGGAACCCTTTGGAGAGGGAGATCTCGATCTTGGTCGATGTTTATCTTGGGATGGATTATCCCTGTCACATCTATCTTGATGACCCTGGTCCCGACCAGAGCAATAACAGGAATCATAATACTCTCGACTACCCTCTTGACGGTAAGAGCTAGAGCGTGAACTAAAAGATTGGTGATGTATATCCTGTAGGGAATCAAACATGTTCCTTTTCTTCACCATCGTTTCTACAAAGGAAAGCATTAAAAAGTACAAGTCGAGCATAATGCAATGTTGAGGGGTGCAACTGCGTGCAAGTGTCCTTGTGTTACCCCCCGACAAACTAGGTGCAGGAGCTTTGCTAATTGGAGTAACTTCTCCTCTAGAAGTTGGAATTTCAGTGCCAATTCTAGTATGAGATTCCGACCCCTCGATGCTCACGTCAGTAAAATGAAAAGCATTAAGGTCATGCGGAATTGGTAGACCAAACGAAGAATCAAGCGGTAGACTTGAATGCTCTGGCGGTATTGACGACTTGAATTGATCAGAAAGACAACATTTTGGAAATTTATAAACAAATTTTTTCTTTTTTCTCCTATCGGGAATCGAGGTCTACGAGGATTAGACATCAACTCCAAGTCCAGATTCGTCATCATTGCGACCGGGGCACATCGCCTTTATCTCCTTCGACATCGACACCAGTGAATTCTTGAGCACTCATGGCTGGGGCACGACAGGATCGGTTCGATTGTCCCTTTGACTGACTGCAGCCCATGGTCTTATCCCTGCAGTTTGAATAATTTTATTTAACCCTACGCTGAGGCCCACTTCTATCAAACAAAAAGTAACAAGGTGTTCGTCCATAAGAAGATATTCAATGTTCCTGTCTTCAGGCAGTGCATTTTTCAGAGTTGTAACTGCCTCCTCATACAGATTACCACTGGGCTGAGTGACGGTACCTATAAAAGGAGTTACTTAGTCAAGAATACGACTTGAATAGCGGTTTTTCACGCTAATATAAAGATAGTGGATAACACTTATGCCTTTTCAGCCATTGTCGAGCAAAACTGGACGAACAGCGGACGAAGAACCACTCTTTTTTAAAGGCGCTTAATTTGTTCCATATGCCAGTTAGAATCTAACACATCTTCATTGATTCAAGAAATGTAAATAAAACACTTCATGTTCGTCGCTTGAAAGAGAATATGAATCGAATGTCATCGATTGTTGGAGGATGATGCAAGAACTCCATAAATACCATATAAGTACAATTGAGAAGAGCGTAGCCATTCGGATGAAGCTGCGCTCATGCTATCCTTAAATAATGAAGAATTTCCCAGATGTATGACTTAAATGGCGGGATGCATCCGGCCTAGTACATGAACTTGTTGCACGCCGTATATCCTTCTAGGAGTCTATAAGTCCTATTATCCCGCGATGGAACCAACACATCGTCAAAAGGAATTCCATGCCTTACGCAGATTCGGCGAAGGACATCTTCCTTAATTTTAGAGGCTACGGAATCAGTAGGGTTCTCCAGAATAACTGCATCCTCTAGAGTGTCGGGAGCAAGATCGAAAACTTCTGGTGGAAGAATGGGAACTGCATCAGAAAGATCAAATTGAGGGTCTGGGCTTTCCGGTTGCTCCAAATAATGACTAAAGGACGGACTATCAGACTTAGTTGCAGAACTTGATTTCATGTCTGGATTATCATGTCGAGAAGATGATCCAGCTGGCATAGCTGCAAGACGCCCAGAACGTCTAGAACCCATTGCTATTGAACTTAATAAAAAAACATGAACAGATAAAGTAACCTGTGCCCCCGGTGCATAGTGCGTGCTAGTGTGGTGTGGTAAATTGCTATGTAATGCCATAATAAGTTATATGAAACTAAATACGGAAAAGACAACGAGACTTCGAGGTTCGACCAAAGAGACCGTCATTTTCGACCATCTCAACAGTCTTTTTGGTTACGACCGAAGAAAATTGCTATGTTTGCCCAGAATGTTCGCCTAAAATCGACCGAAGAAAAATTAAAATCAAGTTGTTGAAGCTTAGAAATTGCCAGAAACAAAAAAAGATTATCACCAACAAATTATGATACTGTATTTATACTATTGGAAATCGATCAATCGTTACGATGAATAAGGAAATTGCGACCCTCGACAAGAAAACAATTCAATGGAAGAATAACGATTATTTGATAAACCGGATGGATTTCTTTTCGACGATTCTGCCTTGCAACGATTCAAAGCATGTCATGTTCGCAACAAGACGTACTTTGGAGGACGAATGTTATCCCGTCTTTTGATAAAGCCGTGATATCATCAACTTGGTTAGGAACGGATGATTATTAGCCTTAAGAATCGATTATATACAACATTGTGGACGATGGTCGAACAAATCCAGATCGGATCCTAATCGATGTGCAATCAGTATCGAGTGACTGGCATAGCCCCATGAAGTTACATTTCAAATTTCAAGATGATCGGAGTTCATACGCTCGAACTATGGACAAAGCAAAGATTTATATGAATCGATCGAGAACAATCTATAAAACAGCTCAAATCAATGAAGATCGATTGATATCTCAAAATCCACAAGGCCAACCTACTTGAAACTTTCAAAGCATCAATATATTGAATAGTGAAACCCATAAAAATGATCGCAGATCAAAATCTTGAGATACAAAGAAGGCCGATCGTTTTTGCCGACCTTTCATGACAATCGGTGTAGCTCAGTGAACGTTCCAAATGTGACAAAGGTTGATCCATATCTCGCAACCTACTACTTAGAATGACTTCATATTTTAGGGGCAAGTTCAAGAGGTATGTGAGACCCCCCAAAAATGATCGCACATCATTTGGAGATCAAAAATAACGATCGGCATAACTATAGCCGATCATTCCTAAATATCGAGTTAGGGCCACCGATTGTTATGGTGGGCTCCTATGGACTTAACGAGCCTTCTGCCTAAATCTTAGCGAAATATCTTATATCTCATCCTATAAATACAAACCTTTTGGTTCATTTTCAGGATCTTTACGCTGCTGGTTACTCTAGACTTCATTGTAATCGAGTACTTGATATTATCTACTGCTGTAATCAGATTTACAAGTGACTAATAAAGATAATCTCCAAAGTGGACGTATACAACACCAAACCACTTTAAACCTCCATGTCTTTGATTACTGCTTATCTCCTTATTACTTACTTGTTCATATACTTAACTTAATTTTAATTTTCTTCATTTACTTTCTCTACAAAAACTATTCTTGGGTGTTTGTCACTGATTTAGTTGCAAAAAATTATTATCTTTAATTTATATAATTTATGTTATGTGATTTATATATATTTGCATCTAAATGAATTTTTTTATACCAATTTGTTGATGCGCCTATAGTATACATATTGAAAATTTCATCTTTTAGAATTTATTAATAATTATTAGTTGATTAAGTTGATCGGTTAGTTTTAATTTTGGATTATGTAATTAATTTAAATGTGCGGACTATAATGTAAAATTTCATGAGAGAACCATGAAAGATTTGTAAATAACTGTAGATTCTTTTAAAAGTAGGTATTTAAATGTAAAGTAGTGTGAAAAGTTTAGTAGAATAATTATAAAGCAGAAATAATAAGATTTTGAAAATAAAATATCCACCAGGAAGGAAGTAAGGTAAATAGAGATAATTCCTATAATCAATAAAAGAGCTTCAAATTCCTGTGCTTTCTATTAAATTATTTAATAGATAATTGGATTGCAATTATTTGAATAGCGACTACCAAACAAACAATTACTCGCTGCATGACATGTGACAGATATTCGCTCCACAAACTGATTAAAAAATTTAAATATATAAAGTAATAGTGTTCGGTACCTTTGATCATAGTTTTCATGACCGTGTCATGCCTTGAACCTTTATGACTAAAGGTTAAAGGTTTCGATGGTTCAACCGGTCGAACCGTCGGAGTCATGATTTCTGTTTTTAAAAAAAATTGCATATTTAACTACAAACTATGTGCAAAGGTGTTGAAATAATAATGTTATGTACAAAAACTATTGATGGTTTTCAAGGTCTGCAATCGAAGTTGTGTGTTGTTGCAGTGCACAACTACAGCTGTGTATACAGTAGAGGAGTGCACAATGATAGAAGTTTAATGACGATAAACTTGACGAATCTTGTAGTGGTATTAAAGGAGTTTGCAGCAGTGAAGAACGAAGTGTTGGAGTTCATGGTTTAGATTTCGGAATGATTATGATTTTTGAAATATACATTTATTTGCTTTCTTCAAAGCAATATAAAAGATGAGAATGAGAGAGAATTACACGATGAGAAAGGAAAAACAAAAGAACCATGGTTCGATCAAGAAAAATCGACGGTTGGACCGTTGGTTTGAAGGTCCAACCAGAATTTATAGATGATTGAGGTCTAATTGAGTTCCGGACCGTGGTGATCCAAGGTTCAGGGTTATTCAAGGTCGGACCGAGGCAGGGTAGGGTCATGAAAACAATGTCTTTGATTCAAAATGCGGCATTTATAGAACATATAAAAAATATTAAATTCGATAATGGTTAAGAAAAAATACAGAACAATTTTAATTTTATTTCAAACGATAATTTTGTAAAAAAGAAGGCACAAAATATTTTAAAAAAAATAAATAAAAATAAACCAAATGAAAAAAAAACATTGTTCTGCTTTGTGATATTTTTCCAAAATAGAAATTGAGCCTATATTTCATTGTTTATACTAAAAGCTGAGATCTAAAACTACATTCCCATAGAAAGGCTTTTTGTTGCATGCTTCCATGACACGCAAAACTTGACTAATCGTATTTATTTCCAATTTTATTCGTTTGTCATTTTTTACCGAGGTGATTCTCCAATTGAATGAATGTCATCTGTAAGTAGTACTTTTTCCTGTTCGAAGCTTTTGCTTGCTCCTCGATAGATGACTGGAATTCAATAAACAATGAGATCGTATCTAATGCACAGAAGCCAATACTATATTAAAACTAGTCTACCTTAAAATTCAAGTTAGCAAGGTGCATCCTAATTGATTCATGAACCAAATGTATAGCATAAGTATAACTTTGTTGATAGTTAACAAGGAAAAATATACGATCTAAACATCATCTATTTCAGTGCAATCTTCAACTGCAGTGGCCTGGACTTGTCCATTATCTGCTGCTGCACGCATCTCTTCTATTTCAATCAGCAGTTCAGGATCACAACCAACTCTACTCGCATGCAATATTCTCGGGCACCCTATCAAGTAACATTTTAGCCGTTCAATTTCATGCAAAAGCTAAAAAAATTCCATAGTATATATCAAATTGTTGAAGTTAAACTAAAACTATAAAAGGACTCAGAAATTTACCTGCAACAGGACATTCAGGCTTTGGTTTCTTTGTCTTGATGTAGTGAAGTATTGGGTTTTTCTCGTATATATGTTTGCAATCCATGCTGCAATGTAAAGAAAACCAATGCATGTTGCATGGTGAAAAAAAAACTACTATAATTTATAAAACGCGGTGCTTTCAAGATTTACCATCGAACAGGATCTTCGAGTTCAATGATTGGTTTTCCAGTTATCGGACAAGTAATGTTGAGAAGAGAGTTCTGAGTAGTTGTCATTATGATATCTTCCTCTTCCTCACCAGGCATTGGTTGACCTGCATGGTGAACATCCTATAGGGGCATACAGTAATCAGATGTGAAATCATACATCATTTTTTTATCTTGCGCTGCTCAGAAACATTTACAATAAAATAAACATTCAGAATACTAGTAAATTAGTCTTGCATGATCTAGCACCATTAGTAAAATGGTAAAGCTCTAAACTGTAGATCTAGAATTCCTCAAACTGATGCATTCATTCTGGATCCATCTTCTCTCGGGTGGTCTAAAAATTGCTGTTTCGTGATCCAAAGATGCCCGATTTTGTTGGCGGGGTCTAAAAGAACCACATTGGTTCTCCATTCATATGAACGGTCTGGCCTTGTACGAGTGGTTGCAACATCTGATGCATCATTGCTTGTTGCTGGGCAGCGAGCAAGTTGACGAGCATATCATTCGCCTCCTCTCTGGTTACAGCGTCAGTTGGCTTAATCAAGTTAGGGGTAAATCTTGGCTGCCCCCATTGTTCGATTTCTCAGCGATGGTAGGATTCTTAGTCCATGCTTTCTGAGCAGCAGTTTTATGATTCCTTATTACAACAGGATTTTAGGTTCTCAAAACAACAAGAAATCAGCTCTAACTTGGATTTAGTTCTCAGTGAAAATACCGAAATGTTTTGGCTCAAAATGACCAAACACCCGAAAAACAATTGCTCATTAAGCCCGGGATCTGGTACGCAAACCTGGACTTGAGATTTTGATTGTTGTGAAGATTGTTGAATCGTAGATTGCCGGTTCACGCTTGTATTCAGATCGGAACAGTGTAGAATATATGTGTGTATGTATATATGTATGTGTGTACACACACATTAAAATAGCGTACAAACTGAAGATGCAACAAGGAAAAAAAAAATAGCACATGAAATTTTCAATAAGAGAGCTACATCCACTTAATATTTGTTGATGTTGATTTTACTATATTTGGATTAATTAGAATACAACATCCAAATTCAATGAAAAATGGTAGAATTTCATGTTCGGCAGAATTCCATCAATGTCTGAATCGATCCCTTTTCTATTAGAGGTTCCGTATTTATAGAATTAGTTGAGATGCCTTGGGAATGGTTATCAACTGATTATGCTTTTTGAGGTGGAGCGGAGTGAAGTGCTTGGCGTTAAGAATGTCTTTAAAGACCAAGCCAAACGGAGTCCAGGCGGAGCCTGAACAAAAGTAAGCATTTGCTACATAATTTGGTACATATAAATTTTGTAATAAGTAACAAGAAAACAATAACTACATATAGTGAGAAACTCAATTTGTGTTGTTTAGATCGTCATTATTTATTATTGTAACATGAGTAATACACACACACAAAAATTAAAGTTTATCCTCAATGATTTTTTTTACAATAGTATTATAGTTTACAACAATAATAAATTTTATGCATAATAATGTTTATACGTATGAAATTTATGCCATAACAATAACTAAATATCTGTAAACATAATAATAACTACTTCGTAAAAGAGCACGAATATCATGAACAATTTAATTTTTTATTATTTGTAGTAGATTACTCTAGGTTATATTCCAAAAATATTTAAAACGGCATCTAAAATAAATGGAATAAGAAAATAAAAGGAAGAACCATTAAAATCAAATTTCGAAGAAATGAAAAGTTAATGAGTAATTATCATTTTCTGTTTTTTATTTTTTTGAACCACAAAACTAATTATATAAGCTTTGGAAAATATAAAAATTGTACGTTTATTTTGAATTATAAAATGAATATTCATTGAATGATTTTCTATATATCTTGATATGAAATATATAAGGTGTAAATATATTTTCAAATTATATTAGAGATGAATAGCTTCAATAAATAAACAAAATAATTGAGTCTTTTTAGTGTAACTATATTTAATTTAGTCAAAGTGGAAAAAAAGGTTATACCAAAACAACAATTTTCTTAGCGTCCCAAGAAAACTTAACGCTCAACCGATGCCTCGGACATGAGATGGAATATAGCACCAAAGCAAAAAAAAATGGAGCGCCAAAATTGCAATAGTGCCTATTTAGGCGCTCCGCGACACCCTTGAGAGCATAGTCAAGGGGAAAATATCTCAATATGTTGCTGAAAGTCGAACTGAAACAAATCCATGAAAGGGGAAGTGAGGATTGGTCTTCGTTGATTGATTCTTCTTGTTTATGTAGTACAAGGTTTTCAAAATGAGATTCGAATCGTAAATCATAGAATTCTAATTTTAAATCGAAATGGGATTTAAATTGTAAATTTAAAAAATCCATACTATACACTTTGAAATTGATTTTGATGTTTGAACTTCTACAGTTGAACCTAAAACTTCATTTTATCTCTTGTTCCAATTTTATTATATTTGAAATTATTTGAATTGGAATTGTAGATCCAAATCTAAATAATTATATTGAATATATTAATTTAGATTGAATGTTTTTTCTAAACTGCAATATTAGCTGGATCTAAATCGGAATATAAATCGAATCGTAAAGGGAGAGATTTGATTTGAAAGAGGGTTTCAAATCGCGAGATTTTAAGATTTTTGACAACAATGATGTAGTAGCTCGGGCAAGTAAGTGGACTGGCTCAAGAAGTGAAGTACAGAGACCCGGGAAGTGGTGTGTAAGAGGGTCGGTTACTTGGGGGTAAGGAGTGAACTCAGTGAAGTGAAGAGGCTCGAGAAGTGGAGCATGTGGCGGGGTCGACTACCCATGTCTAGCTCAGCAAGTGGCAAGGTCGGCTGCCCATGCCTGGCTCAGCATATGACACGGTCGGCTACCCCTACTTGACCCATATTTTGGGTCGACATGGGGTGAGCCCCCTAGTTGAGTCTACCTCTTATGCAGCTCCAGGCTATCCATAGCTTCTTCAATCTTCTGTACCTCATTTGTTCCACCTCTGATTCGCTTCTCGTCTTTTGCATCCTTCTCTCACGCTCCCACTACAACTTTTCCAATCATCTCGTTCATCATTATCACACTTACCACTCTGTATTATTCCGTACTCCAAATAGAACAAGTCTGTTCAATAACAGTTCTAACTTACCTAGTCACTTTTTAAATAACAAAATCATATTTGTCATAACTCGGAATTTGACGAAACTTTCTTCATGGCATTCCAAATGTCATTGGCTATCATTTACCAAAGTTTAATGGCATTCGGATGATCTGGACCCCTCTGGGGGTCCACTCTCCTATGTTGTTAATCAGTAACTTAGCCACTACTTGTAACGATCAAACCTCCTTAATATGAATACGGATTTCGATGAGATTATGATCGTTTGTCATCATTTGCTTTATCATTTTGGAATGCGCAAATGCTTTATTCTGAATGTGGAAAAAAATTCACATAACAATGGTGCATGTATATATATTGTACATTTATATGCGTGTGTATGTGTACATGTACATGTATATGCTGTATGTGTGTGTATATGGCAAGGATCTGCATCCCATTTTCTTTGAACCCCTTAAAACTTCTTTTAAATTTGATTTAATTAGAAAATTTTAAAGTACAGTATAAAAATATATAATCTTGTTACTATCATGATCATCCATATGGTTTTCAAAATGGGTTTAAATCGTAAAGTTCAAACTTCAAATCGAAACAGGATTCAAATCGTAAATCGTAAGATTTAAAGGATCCATATTTTAAGGTTTTTACATATTTTGAAATTGATTTTGATGTTTGAAGTTGTACGACTAAATTTAAAACTCAATTTTCTCTCTTATTTCACTTCTATTTTATTTTGAAAAAATTATAATGTTAATTGTGACTCCAACAAATATATTAAATATGTTAATCCGAGTTGAATGTTTTTGTGATTGCAGTTTAAACTATGTTTGAATAGAAATATAAATCGAATATCTGGATTGGGATTTGGATAGTAAGATTTCAAGATTTTTGACAATAAACACAAACTTTTATGTCATTTTGAAACTCTTATCTCCCTCGAATGCATGTTAATATAAATCGTTGAAATTATTTATTTTAACTATTGATTGCAAATGTGATTTGAACAGGTTAGGTATTTCGAAATTACACAAAATTTCGTAGAGATGATATCGATACCAAATTAACCGTTTCTACAAAAAAATATAAAAGATTTCGAGGAGATTGAAATCCACATCTCCCATGTGACGCATCCCTAATAATCTATCTAGTTCATTATCATCTGCAAATTTCGAAAATGATATATATTTTTTTATTTCATTTTTTTCAAACGGCCATTTGATTTTTTGTTGTTTCGATCAAATATCGGACAGACTTGATTTCAGTACTTTTGTGATGGAAGTGCATCACTTAAACTATTGTGAACTATATTAAATTAATTTAAAATCCCTAAATTAAACTAAACTAAAACTAAAGTGAATCGCTTACCAACTAAATATACAATCCAACCCTAATTAACACAATGACCTAAATGATATACTAATTAAACAATTCAACTCCAATTAATAATCCCTTAAATAATTAAGCACAATAAATAAAAACCTCAATAAAAAAACAATCCAATCCTAGGTATAGTAAAACCGCTCATTTTTTGCTCTCCCCACTTAATTCTTCTCTAACCCCCTCGATAAAACTAGGGCAAACATAAAATCTCCATTTCTGGCAAACACTAGGTCGATAAATGTTTAATTTTGAAAAAAATTAAAAGCAAAAAAACAAAAATCCACTGCAAAATACTGCAAAAAGCCCGATTTGAGATGCAATTCAAAGAATAGGCTTGATTTCAGTAGCGGTAAGTATTAAATGTTTAGTTTTTCCAATTTATAAACTCCGATAGTACGAATCATCTTTAGCTCGTTGTTTCCTTATCTTCTATTTAGTTTTTTTTTTAAGTTAATCGGTACTAAACCAGATTTGTTTTCCGATTCTGGACTGATGGTGACCGGTATCTATCCGATATGACTAAAATTTTGATGTACTGAACCGAAGTTTCGGTGTACCAACCGGTACTTTATGTCTTGCCCAAAAAAATATTTCCATTCGAGGATTTAGAATATACTGAATAATATATATTGACTCACGATTTTGTCCTAATCGACAGTATTAAAATAATAGTAAAAAATGCTGATGATATTGATAGCATTACCTATTAAAGATTTTATATATTGTTGGTTTATTTTGAAATTTTTATGTATGAAAAGTCAACGGGGGATTTGAAAAATCTAAAGAATGGGGATGTGGGACTCATCTCTCTCCTTTTCTTTTATATATGTGTGTATGTATGTGTAAACATGTATGTATGCACATTATTATTATTATTCTCTAAGAAATAATCTGAGGAATGTGAACATGTCCTCAGTACACATGACAAAATCAGAGAAATTTGTACCACCAACCGGATTGGAATATTTGCCATCTCGTCTCTCAAGTATACACTTTGCCATCAAACAATTTTTTAGGCACTTGCATGCATATCTTGTACCTGAACCGGTGGCTCACTTTTTTAGGCACTTGCACGCGTGCGTGCACACATGTGTGTCTATGTGCACAAGCACATGCGACCCCGCATGTATGTTCATATATGCATGTGTGCCTACATATGCAAATAGAGTTGGGTTCAATTGCACTCCTAAAATATAAATCTCGCTTATAAATAAATATAGCTTTTGAATTGTTTTGATAGTTACTAATGATGATGATGATATAATAAAAAATCTTGAATAATGAGAATCAATGATGTATTCGGTTGGTTTTGTATTATTTGAAACATAACAATGCATATGAATAAGAATATCACATGACTTTTTCCTTGAATGTTGTAGTAATCAACAAAAAATAGCAAGAAGATTTTGATAGTTTGATGTGTATTTAGGAAGAGACAGTCACACTTAATTACTTTTAGTAGTGGCCAACACTTTAGTCAGATTGACTTTGTCCTTACTAGAAGAGACGACAAACGAGCTTGTGTAGATTGTAAAGTCATACCTGGAGAATGTGTCGTCTTACAACATCAGCTTTTGATATCCGAGTTTCGTCTCCGAGTACGTGTCCAACAAGGTAAAGGAGCCAAGATTAGTCGGACGAAATGGTGGAAGCTCAAAGGAGACGCCTCACGGGTGTTTAAGAATAGAGTGATGGTAGAAGGAGCATGGAATATTGAAGGAGAAGCAAATCACATGTGAGATGAGATGGCAAGACGCATTCGAAAAGTAGCTACCGAGGTGTTTGGGATAGCGAAAGGAAATAAACGCGAACCTAAAGATTCTTGGTGGTGGAACAGTGATGTGCAAAAGACTATCAAAGAGAAGAATGAATGCTATAAGTGCTTACATCATCACAGAAGCGAGGACAACATGCAAAAGTACAAAGTGGTAAAGAAGAACGCAAAGAGAGCGGTGAGTGAAGCAAGAGGTCGGACGTATGAAGATCTATATCATAACTAAGTACGAAGGAGGGTGAAAAAACGTCTATAGGATAGCTAAGCTCCGCGAGAGGAAGACAAGAGACTTAAACCAAGTTAAATACATCAAATATGACAATAATAGACTTTTGGTGAAGGACGAGGAGATAAAAAATAGATGGAGAGATTACTTCGACAAGTTATTTAATGAAGAAGGTGCTAGCACTACGATCGAGATAGACGACTCTTCTGATGACACCTGTAGACATTTTGTTCGAAGAATTCAAGAATTTGATGTAAAGGAGGCACTAAAACGGATGAAAGCGGACAAGACATTAGGGCCTGATGACATCCCCATTGAGGTGTGGAGATGCCTTGAAGATGCAAGGATAACTTGACTAACTAAGTTGTTTAATAATATTTTCAAATCAAACAAGATGTCAGATGAGTTAAGAAGAAGCATACTAGTTTCAATTTTTAAAAATAAAGAAGATATCCAAAGTTGCACAAACTACAGAGAAATTAAACTTATGAGTCATACAATGAAGCTTTGGGAGAGGGTCACTGAGCATAGATTAAGAAGAATGACAAGTATTTCAAAAAACCAATTTGACTTCATGCCTGAGAGGTCGACCACAGAGGCGATTTTCTTGATAAGACAACTTATGGAGAGGTTTAGAGAGCAAAAGAAGAATCTACACATGGTATTTATCGATTTGAAAAAAGCATGACAAGGTACCGCGAAAGGTGATGTGGTGGGCCCTGAAAAAGAAGAGAGTCCCAACAAAGTACATTACACTTATCAAAGATATATACGATGATGTTGTGACTAATGTCGGAGCATGCGATGGTGAAACCAGTGATTTTCCCATTAACATAGGATTACATCAAGGGTCAGCTTGAGTCCCTACATTTTTGCTCTAGTGATGGATGAGGTTACGAAGGGTATACAAGGTGAGATTCCTTGGTGTATGCTATTTGCTGATGATGTTGTGCTAATTGATGAAAGTAGAATTGAGGTTGATAGACAACTGGAGCTGTGGAGACAGACTTTAGAATCAAAGAGATTTAGGCTTAGCAGAACTAAAACAGAGTATATGAAGTGCGGGTTCAGCGATGTCAGATCGGAGGATGGAGATGTCACTCTGGCCGGACAAATAGTTCCCAAGAAGGAATCATTTCGATATTTAGGATCAATGTTGCAGTATAATAGTGAGATTGATGAAGATGTTAGTTTTAGAATTCGAGCGGGATATGTGAAATGGCGACAAGCGTCTGAGATTCTCTGTGACATGAAGATCCCACAAAAGCTTAAAGGAAAGTTCTACAAGACAACAAGCAGGCCTGCGATGTTGTATGGTGCAGAATGTTGGCCTACTAAAAGCCAATACGTCCAAAAGATAAGCGTAGCATAGATGCGTATGCTACGATGGAGCTGCGGTCATACAAGAAGAGACCGAATTAAAAATGTTGATATAAGTGATAAACTTGAAGTAGCACCAATTGAGGAGAAGCTAATTCAACATCACTTAAGATGGTTTGGACATCTTCAACGAAGGCCGCCCGAAGCACCTGTGCGTGTTGGAATTATAGACCGCGTTGAATGTTCAAAGAGAGGTAGAGGTCGACCAAGGTTGACATGGAGGAAGTAGTAAAAAGGGATTTGAAGGATTTGGGTATATCTGAAGAGCTGGTGACGGATCGGAGCGAGTGGAAGTTAGCGATTCACGTACCAGAACCATGAGCGTTGAGTTTTATAAGTTTTAGATTATAGGACTAGAGAACATGAGCCTAAGACGTAAGTTTGGTCTTTGACCAATATTACTGTTGGTATCATTATCGCTATTAGTATTATTATTATCATTCCTCTTATATATACATATATATTTTTATTTTATTTTATTTTACTTAGTTATTATTATTAATTTACTTATTTGACTTTATTTTATTATTGTTATTGTTATTGTTATAACTTTTTAACTGATTTTTTCATTTAGTTTTGGGTTTCATCTTTAGCCGACCCCAACTTGTTTGGGAATAATGGCTTAGTTGTTGTTGTTGTGATGTGTATTTTAAAAAAGCGATACCATTTCTTATGAACTTTAATTTGTTCTTTTCATAACTCGTTCGATATGGATTCATGAACTGACGCAACTATTTAACTTTCTCCTGGAGGAACAAGTAATCCCTGAACACCACAAGTTGTGCACAACAAGATAGAAAACGCTTTATTTAACTTTTTTGAATAGTGTCTTACCATGTTACCCTAACCCATTATCATCACTAACCATTTATGGATAAGCTCATCCTCCTTCAACCACATCATTGTCAATATAACTCAATCAATTAATGTGGATGTGAATGCACATAAAAAAGAAAAATTGACGATGTAACAGTTTAAATTGAGGTGGAAGTGATATTTGAAGTAGAATTAGTGTCTCTGTAATTATATAATGAGAAAGTCTATTGAAACACAGATTGATGGCACAATTTGTGAAACAATAGATCTCAACCATTAAGTTTCCCTCTGATTTCAACCTCTTATTTAAACACAATGAGATCCAACAATTAGAACATATTGTGTCTTCTTTTTTGTTTCAATAGTTGCTCCGTTACTTAATTTTTGGTATTATGTTGTTCTATAATATAATATTAAGTAATGAAAAATATTAAGCTCTAATATTAAGAGGTTTAAATTATATAACATATAGTATTTATAAATATGTTTCATATTAGTTTATAAAATAGTGTATAACGTTATCAAATAATTTATATTACAAAATTAAATAGTTTATACTATTCAAATATATAATTTGCAATTTTGAATTAAATAATTCGTTGTGGTTAATTATATAGTTTTGATATTTATTAGATAATTAATGCTATTTCAATATGTAATTTATAATATTTGTAGTTTGATCAATTAATTAACATATTAATTAAATAAATTAAAAAAAGCAATTTATTTCGACTTAAGCTCATATCCTACTTGATATAAAGCTCAAGTCCAAAGCATAGTTTGAGATATCAGACGGTACACCGAAATTTTGATGGTATCGTACCAGTGCCGTTGGTGAGCGAATTGAAACCAATACAAAAATCGATTTCGTAAAAAAAAAGAAACAAAAAGTCACCAAATTAAAGTCTAAATTGAAGGAAATCAATCAACTTGCAGCAAAATCAAGAGTGACCAAAGAGAAAAATCCAAACGACTCGAATATAATTTCAAAATAACATCATTATTTAAGAAATGTGATTTATAGTTATTTTGCACTGAAATTATTTGATTTTTATAGCTATAAATACAATCGAAATCGGAAAAAAAAATTACCTAAGCAAGATCGACCTCAACTTTAGCTATAGCCTTCGTTTCAGCAAGATCGACCTTGAAAATTTCTGCGGCGGTGAAGATTGACCCGAGTAGGGATGGTAGCAGGGCGGGTTGGGGCGGGTTTTTCATGCCCCATACCGGACCCGAGTTTTTTAAACTCCGTTCCAGACTCGCTCCGTAGACCCGGTGCGGGTCTAGATTTTCGCCCTAACCCGAGACCCGTACGGGTCAGGGTAAGACCCGACCAGTCCCAAAACCCGGTGCATCTTTGTTTGTTCCAAGGTTCAAAAACTCGATTTCGGTCTCGGTTTCGTTCATTCGAATTTTTTTTAGTTTCGGACGATTTCGGAAATTTCGGAAGTTTCGGTTTTGATTTCGGTTTCGGTCCCGATTATAGTTTACAATGGTTTGTTATAAAAAATTAATAACGGTCGATGTAAATAATAATATAAAATACCCTAACCCAATATGTTTATACCAAATTAAACAAATTTAAATTTGTTTAATTAGAATTAGAATTTCACTAATGCTCTAAACTAAATTAAATGAATATAATAGCCCAGCTCATCTAATTACCTTCAGCCCTAATTTATAAAATTCATTCATTTCAAAGCCCAAAGTCCACCCTATAAGCCCACTTTCTCCATCCCTCTTTACAAAACCCTCGATTAAAACACACGGCGACTCAGAGCGAAGAACAGAAAAAAAAACTGAGCCGAACATCAGAGAGAACGAAGGGCAGAAAGCGAAAAAAAATCCAAAATTCACCTGCGGTTGAGATCGAATACTCGATTTTCCTTCTGCGATGTTGAAGCACCTCTACGACGTCGAAGCTTGCTCGATTTTAGAGCTCGATTTTGGGCGAACAGCAAAGGTTTGCTTCTTTTTTTGTGATTTTTCGATTTTGATTCCGAGTGTGATTTTTGATCGTCTCTCCTGTTCTTCTTCTAGTATAACAATTTCGCATATGATTATTTTTTCTTCGATTTTTCTTTAACTGTTTGGGCGGGACGGGATTTTGCCCTAATCTCGTCCCGTCATCGGCCGGAACCGGTACGAGTTGGTCGGAATCTCGTGGTTCCGGCCGGAACCCCAAACCATGGTCTGTTCTCTCAAAAAGTTAATTCTGATTTGCATACACTAATACTTTTACGTGTAAGAAATATAGATATTAAAAAATATATTGATTATAGATAATGGTGACTATAAAATTAAAAGAAAAAAAAATAAAGTGTTCGATTAGAATTCAAACAATATGCATTTTGTTTATACAATTAGCAATAATGCAGTTAGTATTTCAAAATAATAAAATACTATGATATCTTCATTATAGAAATTTTTGTTAAATAGATCAACAAATCATAATTAGTTGATATTATGGGCTTCAATAGTGCGGATCAGGTTGGGACAGTTTGCCAAACCCCAACCCGACCCGAGACCCGGAGCTTTCATGAGCAGATCATGGGTCTACCCGTCCTGATGACCCAATGGGGCGGGTCTTGATGGGTTAAAATAGGGGCAGGTCTACCAGGTTTCCACCCTAAATCAGCCACATTGTCATCCCTAGACCCGAGCAAGACCGATAGTGAAGTTTTTTTTGCTTCAGCGTTTTTTCCTTTCGATTTCCTCTTGCCCTAGCTTTTGTTGGCATGAATTTGAGTAAGCAGGAGAAAATTTGTGTAATAGATTGAATTTTGAGACAGTGCGATAGAAATAATTTGTTCTAAGCAAGATCAATAGTGAAGTTTTTTTTGGCTTCAACGTTTTTTCCTTTCGATTTCCTCTTACCCTAGCTTTCATCGGCATGAATTTGAGTAAGCATGAGAAATTTTGTGCAATAGATTGTATTTTGAGACAACGCGGCAGAAATAATTTGCCTTATATTGGGTTTAAGTTGGGTTGCATTGGGCTGAAATTATTTAATTTGACTTAATGTATTATTATTAAGTTAAATTTGGTGTTAATTTGACTTATATAGTATTAAGTTTAATATGGCGTCAAATTTAATTTGAAATTGTTTAATTTAATTTAATTTATTGTTGTTAAGTTTAATTTGATAAAGATTGGTATAATTTGTTAAGTTTAACGTAGTGTTAAGTTTTAATTCAGTTTAATTGTTAAGTTTAATTTATTTAGGATTTGGTGTAATTTAACCAAATTGTTAAGTTTAGTTTAATTCTATTGTTGTAATCTCGAGTACACCATAAAAAGCAAACAAACGATACAAAGATTGGTTGGAATTACGGTACCCCAATCGATGACAATGTTTGAAAAAATAAATGTAGTTTTTGTAATAAACAAATTAACGGTGGCGGTGTAACACGTCTAAAAGAACATTTTGCAGACGTAGACGATAATGTAATAGCATGTCCAAATGCCCCTCAAGTTTAAAACACTTGTACGGTCTCATATTGTTAGAAAGAAAAATGACTGAAATAAAGAAAAACTAGAGAAGTAGCGTGTACAAGGACTAATGAGTAAACCTCAACAACAAGATTCTGACAATGAAGATGATTAAAATGAAAATGATAGGGACATACGTCGTGTCATGCGAGAGAGCAGAGATACGTTTAAAAAACATGAAATGCACATATCTCGATCAAACAGAGTGAAACGTACATGGAAGATGTTGGTCAATAATTGGAAAAGCAAAAGCAAAAATACGTGTTCTTTTGCTCAATGGTGATTAATAATTTGTAGGGATGATGCTTCAAATCTAACATGTTTAGCAATGCATATTTTAAGTCAAACGGTTTCTTTTTCAAACTGTGAAAGAAATTGGACTAGATTTTCCATTATCTATACAAAATTGAGAAATAGAATAAAAACGAAAAATCTAGAAAAACTAGCGTTTATGCATTACAATATGAGATTAAAAGCAAAGAATGTTAAGCGTCACGATACAAACGATCAACTGATTGATTTGAACTATATATTTCACAAGGAGGATCTACTGGCACAATAGACTATTGAAGTTGAATAATGGTTACTTGACGACAATCCTTTGATGGTTAATACAATGAATGATGTTGTTGCTATAGGTGATGGTATACCTGCACGAATAACGAGTCAAAGCACCGAAAACAATAGTAGCTCTTCAAATGATGATCGTGATAACGTTGGTGGTAGCGGTATGGTCTAATGAGTAATTATAGCGTTGGTTCTACTGTTGGAGTGGTTCATGTGGACCAACTATACCCGATGTGAGGAGAGATGTGATGAGCAATTATGACATAAGAGACGGTAATTTGAATGTTGTATGTAGACAACAAAATTACGATTATATTAATAATCCATATACTTCAAATAATCCATCCAATTATAGACATTCTACTTCTGACTATATTAAAGGCTATTCTTATCATGAAGCAAACAAGACATAATAACGATATCTCAACGATCAAAATAGTCGAGCTACATATACAATACAGAATGACAAACTCCTCTCATTTGATAGCATGATGACAACATTTTTTAGGTCCATGACAAATACAATATGGTTATCCATCATATCATACGAAACAAACTGATGAAGAGAACTATGAAAAATAATCCATATGTAGTTCCAAGAAATAGTTTTTGGATGGTAATAAATTTATAATGTTGTATTCTATTTTTAGACTATATTTTATATTTTATTTACAAAAGATCATTATCACATTTCATTAACAAACCATTGAAAATCAAAACCGGACCGAAAACAAAACCAAACCGAAACTTTCAAAATATCCAAAATTGTTCGAAACTAGCAAAAATTCAAATGACTGAAACCGAGATCGAAATTGAGTTCTCGAACCTTGGTCCAAAGTGAATGCTTTAACAACTCTTCAATTCGGAGCATAACATCTATGGTCCCAACCACTAACGTACGCTTTATGTTAAAAGTCGTATGTTTAACATTAAGTTTACATCGGATGTGGTTTTTTTAGCAACCATTGAGATGTCCGTAAATATCATGGTTTGAGGTTCCAACCGGAACCACGAGATTCCGACGATTTCATAGCGGTTCTGGCCGGTGGCGGGATGGGATTAGGCCAAAATCACGTCCCGGTCTAAGCAACATATCAAAACACAGAAGAAAAAATCTAGATCGCATAATTAGAAGCAGGGGAGTAGAGCGACAACAAAAAACATAAGGAATCGTTTAATCGAAAAAGTATCTCAAAAAGAAAAAGCCCTAGTCTACTGAACGTGCTTGAATAGTAAGAAGAATCAAAATTTTGCCTATAAATTCATCATTCCAAACCATAAATTACCAGATCTTCACTTCCCCAAATCGAGCTTCAACGCGACTTCGACCTCGACTTCGAAGGCAGAGCAAATTCGGTCGGCAGATTCAACGAGCTTCACATAACAATTCGACTTCGACCTCCATTTTTGGATCTTCGACTTCAACGCGCGGATGCAGGTGATTTCTTTTTCCCCTTTTCCGCATTTGTATTTTCGTCGAGCAGTTTTTTTTTCATCTTCATGTGTTGGTTCGAAACGGGGGAAACGAAAAATAAGGGTGTTGCTTGTGTGGGCTTTGAACTGAACAAGGCTGATGGGTTTTTTTTGTTTTTGAATATGGGAACAAAAACAACAAGTTTCATTACTCTATTCTATGTAACCCAACAAGTAATTAAGCAAACAAAAACAAGTTCTATTATATACCTGCATGGATGTTGAGTATCATGCCCTGCATGGATGTTGAGTATCATGCACGGCATGACCTTTGTGCAGCTAGAATACACATATATTTTGACTTGAATAAGGGTATCTTATTATACTATCTTAAACAAGGGTTACTTAAGTCAATGAATATTATAATATAGTTAACTAGAGACATACCCATTGTATGACGATATGAATACTTCATTGATTACAGAATGTTGCATACTATATATCCTGACTTGAATATATTGAACATTTGAACTGACCTGAATATGATGAACTAACCTGAATATTGGACTTGAATATGCTGATTTGAATATGGACTTGCATACGTTGGACTTAGAATATCGAACATGAACGTGAATATGTTGGACTCGAATATCGAACATGAACATTGAACTTGACTCGAATTATTGGACTTGAACATTGAACTTTGACGATTTCGATGAATGTTATTTTATTCATTTTTATTTTATTTTTTTCGGACTATTAATTTGTTTACTAACTTTTGTTTAATTATAATTTCAAGTACACTATGGCAAATCCAACTGAAATTGGTTGGAATTATGGTACTGCGATCGATGGCAATCTTCGAAAAACGAAATGTAACTTTTGCAATAAAATAATTAATGGTGGTGGTGTGACACGTTTGAAAGAACATCTGGCAGGAGTGGACGGCGACGTATCAGCATGTTTAATTGTCTCTAAAGAAGTTAAACAACTTGTACGATCACATATCATTCAGAAGAGAAATGAACGAAACAAAGGAAAGCTAGACAAGCAACGTTTACAAGAGGAATTAATGAGCAAACTGCAACAACAATCGAACAACGAAAATGAAGATGATGAACTTCAACGTGTCATGCAGCAAAGCAGAGATGCATTTAGAGACGAAGAGCTGCGTAGATCTCATACTGTTGAACGATCGGGTGGTGGTTCAAGTCAAACATTGCACAGATCTCATACTGTTGGAAAATCTATCGGAGTAGATGGCGATTTTGATACTCATGCTGCTGGACGAATCGGCTCATATATGCAAAAACGAGGAGGTAGAACTCAACATTCTATTAAATCTGCAATGAAAGGCATTAAAGATACCAAAAACATATAGGTCGAGCAATTTCTAAGTTCTTTTTTTCAATCATAGTCCACATAACGTTGCTAATAGTCCATATTATACAACAATGGTTGACGCGATTGCAGAATGCGGTCGTGGAATTAATCCACCAACTGCATATGAAATATCACACTCGTACTTTGAAATGGAAATAGAATAAGTTGGACAATATATTAAAACATTGCACAATTTCTGGGATGAGTATGGTTGCACATTAATGTATGATGGTTGGAGTACACAGAATCGACGAAAAATAATAAATTTTCTCTTGTGCTCTACCCATGGAACGGTATTTATTAAATCTGTGTATGTCACGAATAAATTCCAAAGTGGAGAATATATGTGTGGATTAATGGATGATGTCGTTGAAACAATCGGTTAAAATAGGATAGTGCAAGTTGTTACAGATAACGGAGCAAACTACAAAGCTGCCGGCCAATTATTGATGCAGAAAAGAAGGCATTTATATTGAACACCATGTGCAGCACACTTCATTGATTTGATTTTGGAAGATATTTCCAAAGAGCCAGAGGTAATAACCATTATCACAAATCGTCGGTTAATAACAACATTTATATACAATCATAGTTGGTTACTTTCCATCACGAGAAAAGAGACCCACAATAAAGAATTGATTAGACCGGCAGTGACACGGTTTGCAACCCATTTCATCGCACTAGAATCTATTCATAAATATAAAGATGACTTGAGAAGGATAATTGCTTCAAGAGAGTGGACATTAAGAGTTCCTAAACTCAATACTAAAGACAAAAGAACAGCAAATATTGTTTCTACACTAATTTACAACGCTTTTTGGAACGGTGCTATTTCCATCGTCCTCGTTTTTGAGCCATTGGTTAAAATTTTACGAATGGTAGATAGTGATGACAAAGCAGATATGAGATATCTTTATGAAGCTATGGATCGAGCAAAAGAATCGATTAGACAAAATGTTGGTGGAAGGCAATGCCAAAAATGGTGGGATATAATAGACAAAAGACGGGAAAGACAGTTACATCGACCACTTCACGCGGCAGGTAATTTGTTTTATCTTCATCATCATACAAACATTGAAATATATATCATTTCAATAATGTTTTAAATCTTTTTAATATAGGTTATTTTCTTAATCTCATCATTCAATATGGAAATGCAACAAACGATGGAGAAGTATTAAACGGATTTAACAACGTCGTTGACAGAATGGTGTCGGATACTGTAACACAGATTAAAATTGGAAAAGAAATCAACTAACATATATAATAGTTACGTCAAACATTTAACGTTTAAGACATTAAATATTTAACATCAACAGGTAGAAAGATATAGAATGAAAATTGGTGCATTTGGTTCTGCAAAAGCATATGCAGCCGTAAAGATATATTTCCCGCCTCAATGGTGGTCAATAATTGGAAGAGAGGGTGCTCCAAATTTAACACGTTTAGCAATGCACATTTTAAGCCAAACAGTTTCCTCTTCAAACTACGAAAAAAACTGGACAACATTTTCAATGATCCATACAAAATTACACAATAGAATAAAAATGAAAAATCTAGAAAAATTGATATATGTGCATTACAACATAAGATTAAGAGCAAAACATTCAAGACGCCGCGAGACTGAAAATCAGTTGATCGATCTGGACTATATATTTCATGAAGAAGATCCATTAGCAGAATGGACTATTGAAGTTGAACCACCCTTGTTGAACGACGACCCTGGGATGAGCAATACACCGAATGATATAGTCGCTGCGGTTGATGGTATACCTGCATGAGCAACAAGGACTCAAAGCAAAGAAAATGGTAGCAGCTCATCAAATGATGATCATGGTAATGCTGGTGGAAGTGGTGTGGGTTTAACTCATAATTATGGTATTGGTTCTAGTGATGGCGGTGCATTATATAGACCAACTCAAACATATTCAAGAAAAAGGGGTGCGAACGGCAATCCCAACCGAAGAGATAGTAATTTAAATGTTAAATACGAACATCAACATAATTATGAGCATAATCCATATACTTCAAATGATCCACCAACCTATAGGCATTCTGCTTCTGACTATACAGGTGGTAACTCATATTATGGAACAAATGAAACATATAACGATATCTCGAGTGATCAAAATAGCCAAGCTACGTATGCAACACAAAATGATGAACCATCGTCTTTTGATAATATGATGACGACATTTATGAGTCCAGGACAAATGCAATATGGTTATCCATCATATTATACAACACAAAATGATGAAGAACATTATGAAAACAATCCATATGTAACTTCAAGAAATAGTTTCTGGATGTAGTAGTGTCGTATGTTTCATTATTATTTTGTTGTATACTATTTTATATGAATTTGCATCGTTTATCGTCACTTTTTCATTAAAAATACAGAAATTTGATATTAGGACCGAAACCGAAACGAAACAAGCGAAATTTTCAAAATCGACCGAAACCAACAAAATTTCAAATGACCGAAACCGAGGCTCGAACCATGGTAAATATACCTTCATGATTGCAAGGTTCTGCATTTGCGAGAAGGTAATCTAGATAGTTTTGGTTGTTTAGTTTGTTCGCTGTTGAAATAAAGTGTTGTTTTTGCAGCTGATAGTGATACAATCATCTATTGGCAATGATGAAACTATAACACCACTCTTATGGGTGTTCGCCTTATTTAATCATTAATAAAACACAACAATTAGAATGTCAAAGTTGATAAACTCATTTGAAGCTATATTACAGTAAATTCAGGGTAAGTTTCGATGAGACTAATCAAATGGTAAGACTTAATCATGTTGGTATAAAATTCAGACTAAGGAGTTATCAAACAACCAATAGAAAGCAAAAGGAAGGAAGAAGAGATATAATGGGCTTGATTTGATTAGGTTGAGTATTCATATGATAAAAGAAAGTATGTTATGTGAAAGAAAGAAAAAAGAATTGATTGCATTTTTCATATGCTCTTAATCAAAATAATTATTTTTTTATATCATTACATACATACACGCTATATATATATATAATTTGATAATAATAAAAAAGAGTAATGATAGTATGAATCATTTTGAGTTTTTAAATTGTATATTTTGTCGTAAAACCAGAAATGATTATTGTAGGATGAAGAGAATAAAACAACTCGTTTCATAATGCTACGATTGTAATCAGTGTAACAAATTATTGAGATGAAACTTCTATAACTCTTCAAATACTTCAGGTTATTTTATTCTATTTTAGATTATCACATTTTTTCTCTAAACTAGATTTGTCCTCTATTATTATACATCTGCAAATTCTGAGTTAAAGATCATCAAATTACTGAAGAAGCAACATGAGACAATACTTCTATAATTTAGAAGAAACTTATATATCTCTTCAGATACTTAGGAGTTATTTTATACTATTTTAGATTATTGTGCATTTTATCTGAAACTAGACTTATTCTCTATTATTATACATTTTGTGAACCTATAGAGTCAAAGACACTAAATTATTGAAGACGGAACATGAAGCTGGACTTCTGTAAAATAAAGGCATTCCATATACTTGAATCGAAAATTCTTCGCTAAATAACAAGTCAAGTTGAGTTGGCAAGTTGAGGTAAGATCAACTATATGTAAACAAACCAAGATTCGAGAACTCGGTTTCGGTCTCGGTTTCGGTCATTTGAAATTTTGTTGGTTTCGGTCAATTTCGAAAATTTTGCTTGTTTCGGTTTTTGTTTCTGTTTCGGTCTTGATATCGGATTTCTGTATTTTTAATGAAAAAGTAACGATAAACGATTCAAATTCATATAGAAATATAGTATGCAATAAAATAATAATGCTACATACAACACTACTACATCCAGAAACTATTTCTCGAGGCTACATATTGATTGTTTTTCTAATTTTCTTCATCATCTTGTGTTGTATGATATAATGGATAACCATATTGCATTTGTCATGGGCCCATAAATGTCGCCATCATATTATCAAAAGACGATGATTCAACATTTTGTGTTGTATAGGTAGTTTGATTATTTTGATCACTCGAGATATCACTATATGTTTTGTTTGTTCCATAATATGAGTTACCACCTGTATAGTCAGAAATAGAATACCTATAGATTGATGGATCGATTGAAGTATATGGATTGTGGTGCTCGTAATCATGTTGATGTCCGCATTCAACATTTACATTACTATCTCTTCGGTTAGAATTGTCGCTCGCACCCCTTCTTCTTGAATATATTTGAGTTGGTCTATATAATTGTAACGGTCGACGACAACGGCCATATAACGACCCGTTGTGGCTCACAATGGTACCCTGAACTTGCTTAATACAACGTGATAGGGGTTCTCGCTTCGAGTTTGGTGGCAAACGGAAGACTCTTACCCCTACATGTCCCCGGGGAGGGGTTGGTTAACCGGTTAGGTGAAGAAGTCGAAAGGTTGGCCCGTCCGGACTCCCCATCACAAAGGGTGATCAAATCTCTATACCGGGGATCAACCGGATTTGCAAGAGCTTCTTTTGAAGTACCTTCAGTTTTGTTCGAATCCGGAATAGACTTGTATGGTTGTATGTCTGACATTACACTTTGAGATATAAAGCTGATTCATATCAAATACATTTCTGTTTGGTGGCGGAGAATTTATTCTCTTAGCTTAATACCCTTCTTTGAGACGTACGAGCTCAGAGGTTATGTAGTTGATGGTTATTAGTGATATACTCCCAACTTGGTAGTGTGGCATGCTGAGTGCTGATCATTGGTTGATCGAAGCATGGCTTTTGTGAAAAGCGTAGCTTTGTGGGACGAGACTTCATCGAACCTCACATCCCGGAAATGGTCGAAACAGGAAGGATGCGGCAAGGTTGTTTGGGGGTAGCGCCCTCAGGGTATGTCCATTTCCTTCTGAAAAAAAGTGATATCATGGTATGGAGCCCAGATATTTAACCTATGTGGTTGCTGCAAATTTATTACTTTGTGGTTGTTGGTGTTGAGGATCCTCGAATAAAGGTCGGTAACGACCGGGGATGGCATACTCGTGTGTGGAGTTGTCTAGTTACAGCTTCATTGCACCAGAAGCGTGAGGTAACTCGGTCTTGTGTTAGCAGAGAGTTGGTTAAGTTCTCGGGGCGTCCCTTCAGAGGCGTACCCATGTGGTGTAGGAAGTTCCTTAGCCTGACCATTTGTTGGAAATCAAAAAAACAATACGAGCTCTGTACAGTTTTAGTTGTATAACCTGCCATGGAATGTGGCGGTAACCTGCTATTGAACATGGTAGCTATAGTAGGCATACTACGAAATGTGTATGCTGGCCAAGATTAATATTATACTTTCGAAATGTTTTCCACACTAGGCACTAATGATAATATTAAAAGATTGTGTATCAAGCATGCTTGACTATCATAAGGAGAAATCTCCTCCAATTCTGCGTTTGCATTGTGTGTGTGGCGGGAGGTCTTATGGTAGTTTCATTTTCCAAAAGCATAAACGGATCCATTTTGTATAAATAACTGTTTTAAGATCTCACACCAGTCTCATGACTGACTCGGAGTTTATTGTTCCCTTCCTAAACTCTGGGTGCCCATAATTTTTCACACGGGCAGCCTAGAGTCAAGTTATCAGTTGTTCTGGAGCTAGCGAAGTCAGAAAAGTATACTGTGGAGATCAGGAGGCGAGCTGGATGGCGAGACGTACTTCCGTATATTATTATCATTCCGCTGTGTATTCAATCATATGGCATTATAACTGCCAATGTTGTGTGCTGTTGTTGTAATACTCTGATGATGTAATGTATAAACAGATATAGTTCTTTGCTTTAAAGATTATTCATTTATCTATTATATATTGTTCCGCTGCGATTGTGAGATTCTGATATTGTTTAAGTTTCTTCTTCTACCTCTTTCTTCTTTAACCCTAATGATTCGGTTTTCCGGCATTCGATGGTTCGGCATTTGATACAGTGGGCGTATTGATGTCGACTTTCGGGCGTCGAAAAATTGGGTAGTTACAATATTTCACCACCATCACTAGAACCAATACTATAATTACTTGTTAAACAAACTCCACTTCCACTAGCATTATCATGATCATCATTTGACGAGTCGCTACTATTTTCATTGCTTTGACTCCTTGTTGTTCGTGCAGGTATACCATCAACAGCAATGACTGCACCATTCAGTGTACTGACCATCCAAGGGTCGTCTAACAAGGATGGTTCAACTTCGGTAGCCCATTCTGCTAATGGATCATCTTCATGGAATATATAGTCCAGATCGATCAACTGATTTTCAGTATCGCGACGTCTTGAATTTTTTGCTCTTAGTTTCATGTTGTAATGCACATATATCAATTTTTCTAGATTTTTCATTTTTATTGTATTTCGTAATTTTGTATGGATCATTGAAAATGTAGTCCGGTTTCTTTCGCGGTTTGAAGAGGAAACTGTGGCTTAAATATGCATTGTTAAACGTGTTAAATTTAAAGCATCTTCTCTTCTAATTATTGACCACCATTGAACGGGAAAACATGTCTTTACGGCTCTGTATGCTTTTGCAGAACCAAATGCACCAATTTTCATTCTATATCTTTCTACATGTTGATGTATAAGTTATATATTTAATATGCCTTAAAAGTTAAATATTTATCATAATTATTATATATGTTTTACCTCTTTTCCAATTTCAATTTTGTTATAATATCCGGCATCATTCTTTCAACGACGTTATTAAATCCATTTAATACTTCTCCATCTTTTGTTGCATCCTCATATTAAATGATGGGATTAAGAAAATAACCTATATGGAAAAAATGTAACATATTATTGAAATGTTATGTATTTCACTATTTGTATGATGATAAGATAAAACAAATTACCTATCGTGTGAAGAGGTCGATGTAATTATCTTTTCCATCTTTTGTTTATTATATCCCACCATTTTTTCCATTGCCTTCCGCCATTCGTAAAACCTTCACGGGTGGCTCAAAAACAAGAATGGTGGAAACGGCACCAGTCCAAAAAGCGTTATTGTAAATTAGTATAGAGCCAATATTTGATGTTCTTTTGTCTTTAATATTGAGTCTAGGAACTCTTGATATTCACTCTCTCGAAGCAATCATCCTTCTCAGGTCATCTTTATGTTTATGAATAGAGTCTAGTGCGATGAAATATGTTGCAAATCGTGTTATTGTCGGTCTAATCAATTCTTTATTGTTTGTCTCTTTTCTCATGATGGATAGTGACCAACCATGATTGAACATAAATGTCATTATTAATTGACAATTTGTGATAACAGTTGTTACCTCTGGCTCTTTGGAAATATCTTCCAAAATCAAATCGGTGCAGTGTGATGCACATGGTATCCAGTATAAATGTCTTCTTTTCTGCATCAATAATTGTCCGACAGCTGTGTAGTTTGCTCCGTTATCTATAACAATTTGTACTATCTTATTTCCACCGATTGTTTCGATGACATCATTCATTAATCCACAAATATATTCTCCACTTTGGAATTCATCTGCGGCATCCACAGATTTGATAAATACCGTTCCATGGGTAGAGTACACGAGAAATTTTATTATTTTTTGTCGATCCTGTATTCCAACCATCACACATTAGTATGCAACCATATTCATCCCAAAAATTGTGCAATGTTTTAATATATTGTAACTTCTTCAATTTCCATTTCAAGGTACGAGTGTGATATTTCATATGCAGTTGGTAGATCAATTCTACGACCGCATTCTGCAATTGAGTTAACCATTGTTTGACTTAGCAACGTTACGTGGAACATAGTTGAAAAAAAAACTTAGAAATTGTTCGACATATATGTTTATTGGCATCTTTAATACCTTTCATTACAAATTTAATAGAAGGTTGTGTTCTACCTCCTCGTTTTTGCATGTATGAGTAGATTCATCCAGCAGCATGAGTGTTAAAATCGTCAACTACTCTGGTAGATTTTCCAAAAGTATGAGATCTGTGCAATGTTTGACTTGAACCACCACCCGATCGTCCAACAATATGCGATCTGTGCAATGATTGACTTGAATCACCACCTAATGTGTGCATCTCTTTGTCTCTAAATGCATCTCTGCTCTGCCGCATGACATATTGAAGTTCTTCATCATCTTCATTTTCATTGTCTGATTCTTGTTGCACTCTGCTCATTAATTCCTCATGTAAGCGTTACTTGTCTAGCTTTTATTTGTTTCATTCATTTCTCTTTGAACTACATGTGATCATACAAGTTGTTTAACTTCTTTAGGGACAATTAAACACGCTGATACGTCGCCGCCCACTCCTGCCAGATGTTCTTTCAAATGTGTCACACCACCGCCATTAATTAATTTATTGCAAAAGTTACATTTTGTTTTCCGAAGATTGTCATCGATTAAGTACCATAATTCCAACCAATTTCAGTTGGATTTGCTATAACGTACCTGAGATTGTAATTAAATGATACAATATAAACATTTATAATTAAACAAAAATCAATCCTAAACAATTTAATAGTCCAAATCAAATCAAAAATAAAATAAAAATGAATAAAAAACATTAATCGAAGTCATCAAAGTTCAATGTTCAAGTCCAATATTTCGATTCAAGTTCAATGCTCATGTTCGATATTCAATACCATATTCAAGTCCAACATATTCAAGTTCAATAATCAAGTCCATATTCAAATTCAACATATTCTAAGTCCAACATATTCAAGTCCATATTTAAATCAGCATATTCAAGTCCAATATTCAGATCAGTTCAGCATATTTAGGTTAGTTCAACTTATTCAAGTCTGTTCAATATTCAGGTCAGTCCATATTCAAAAGCGAAAAGAAAATAGACATTCAGGTCATTCTATTTTCATTGTTCAATTCATTCTATTTTCATTGTTCAAGTCATTCTCAGCCCAAGGCCCAACCCACACGCAACGCAACCCCTACTACCTCTCCTAATTCAATCTCGTATACAAACCAAAACGACATTCAGAAAAGAAAAAAAGACGAAAAGATTATACGAAGGCGGATAGGAAAACCTGCCTTGAAGACTATCGGCGACGGTGACGACGGCGATGCTTTATGAAGCTTGCGAATTTGGTCGAACTCCTCTGTGAAGCTTGCTGAATTTGCTCTGCCTTGGTATGAACAGCTGCTCGAATTTGAGAAAATTGTTGAAAATCGATTGTGATTGTGGTAATTTATGTTCTCGACTTATGCATTTATAAGTAAAATTTTGATTCTCTTCTTCCTGTTCAAGCACATTCGCAGAATCTAGGGTTTTTTTTAGCTTGCTTTTTGGATTAATTGATTCTGTGTGTCGCTTGTTGTCGCTCTTCCTCTTCTTCTGATCATGCAATTTCCGGTTTTTTTCTTTGCTATTTTGAACGGGACGGGATTTTGCCATATTCCCGTCCAACCACCGGTCGGAACCGGTACGAGTTCGTCAGAGTCTCGTTGTTCCAACCGGAACTTCAAACAATAAAACAAACTACCTTTGTTCAATTCTTGCAAAGATACAGGCGCATAACAGATTTGTTTACACTCCAATCATGCACCATTTTTATTTATCTGAACCAATCCAATATAAGTAAAAATACTGATTCAACCTAGCCATGGGAAGGGCTTCCTACAAACCAAGAACAAATTAAAGCATGAATTATCTTAAACTAAGCAATCATACCAACTTTAAGCTTTCAAAGAGTTTAGTAATGCCATACATTGGCTCCAACTAGAAAGTTTTATAACCAATTCGAGTGGCCGACAATAGATTGAATATAACCAAAAAATGACGTTAAGCAAAGCTTTTTTAAAACTCAATTCAAACCGTAAATTGTAAAAATTTAAATTAAAATCGGAATTGCATTCAAATGGGAAATCATTCAAAACATTCATGTGAGCAAGTGCGTGTGAGCTCAGCGTGAGTGAGCCCATTGATATTTTTTAGCATGTAATCCCATTGGTTCCCCTATACAGTAATAATTTTAATTGGTTGTCATGCTTGGGTTTCTACATATCTAAACCTAATGGCATTTAAGTTGAGTTTTGAATCAACTTGGAGATAGTCGATTTGAAAACTCATAAAATGCAGAATTTTTAAAAAAAAGAAGAAAAAATGCTGTTTAGAAGCTCAAAAACATACCCAGACGGCTTCTTTAAAGCTCCGATACAATGGATTGTTCTGCACATTCGTGGTTGAAGCTGCTTTGAGCTTGTTTGCCTCATTGACCAATAACTTCTTAAAATCGGTAGGCTGCAATAATCAAATAAAAGATGAACCAGCAGAAAACAAAATTTCACGGGCAACAGTCCAAAACAAAATTTACAGTGAACATATCCGTCAACACGTTGACAAATCTAGCTCTATGTTGTGAGCCCTGGACTATTAATGGAGTCCGGTTTCAGGTGAGATGGCTTCAGGTGAGATGATGCTATGTTAAAAGCAATAAAAACTCCCAGGCAATATAACTTTTTTTTTTGTTTCGTTACACACACACAAAAAAAAACATATGGTTACCCCATTTCCTACTTTAGATAAAGCTCCAGACCAACCTAACCTATAAGCCCTTTCATTTACCCAATTTGACTTCACAAATTAAAAAACTTTGCATGGTGGTTAAAATCAAGAAATCAACATCAACTTTTATTCAATAAAATGGTTCAAATCATTCATATCATATTGTTTTTAAGTGCACCTTTACAATTTGTCATGATGCCTCCACTATTTAAATAGCAGTCAGCGCATTTATCTTCTTTTTTTGTGAGAATTATTTTTGATCATCTATTAGAAATGGCCTTCATTTGATTCAAAAACATAACTAGCGTTCGGTATTAATAAAATCAAGGTTTTAAATCTCGGATTTTGATCACGTTTCGTCTTGGAAGTACTAAAGATCTGCTCTTGTATCGGAGTGGATCTCTGACGAGATGAGTGGATCTCCAACGTCCATCTCGGATTCACATCTCGGGTGATAATGTTCATTTCGAGAACATTTCGGGGTATATGTTGTCTCTAAAATTGATTTGCATGCACAATAATATCTATGAATATCACTTCAAAAATAATAGTTTCACTTGATTTGCTTTTTTGTTAATTCTACTCCAAATCATCCAATTCCACTTACAATCGACTTTAATCATCTCATGATCCAATAAAATAAACATAAAAAATTGAAAATTTTCATAAATTGAACCTCTCTTACCAAGTTCAATCAAATTACATATAGCAAAGTTTCCATTATTCTCTAACAAATCAAATTAACATGAAATCACGATTAAACTTCTTTCTAATCAAATTTAGCCATCTCATGATCAAATATAGTCATCTTTTCAGTATCAAAATCAATCAAGCGCCAACAATATTTATTATATTAAAGTATGATAGAAAAATAACATTCAAATATGAAAGGGCTTGAGTGAGGTATTTACTTATCGATTTCTTTTAATCAATATCAGATTTGAATTCTCATTTATCTTCTCTTTCTAGTTTCTTTCTAAATATTTTTTTAATTCCCCTGTATAGTTCTCGTGCCAAATGACAAACAAGATCAAAATAAAGGGAATAAGATATTATAACTTACGAAATTTTGACCCTAAAGTTGAATTTTCGAACTCCGTCAAAACAAAAACCAATTCTTCTCAAGATAATTTTAGTGATCCTCCTTATTATGATCCAGCTGGACAAATTTGTGTAAATCTTGAAATTATTAGTTTTTGTGCAACCAATCATATCTCAAGTTATGTGCATCCTAATGCGATTTGGCTTGTACCATTTCTTTTATTGATGCCAAAAACCTTCATTTTGGCTTGTCACATGCACAGGTAAGTATTTGTTATGATATTTATCATAATATTTTAATTTTCATCAAAATTCAAGTTGACACAAAAAATAGATCTTAATATCAACCATGATATCGGAATTTGATCTCGATCGAGATATCGACGGAGAAACCAAGATTTCGGTCAATATATGGAAAACGAGATTTTCACTGAAATTTTGTGTTTAGTTTCGCTAGAAATTCTCCCTGAGATCTCGGCCGAGATCTAAAACAGGGAATAAAATAATAAGTGATATGAATTTTATATAAGTAAAAACCATTATTGTTTTTTATTTTCACAAACAAAAGAATGCTTAAACTAAAGCTTCACAAATAATTGTTGCTTTCGATAGTCAAGCAAGAAAATACTACTATCAAGTAGGAAAAACATATAACATTATTTTTGGTTATCAGTATACAATATCTCCATGTGACATTCAGACTTTTCATGAAAATTCCCAGGTTCTGTTCTCACTCTCTCTCTCTCTCTCTGTATTTTTTTTGCCTACGGGGCAATGTAGCAAGAAAATTATAATCTACATAGAGTATATGCATATAAAATATGGATTAAAACGTTTCAACTTCTGCAACAAACTTCAGCATTTAGATGGGTGACAATTCAAAATTTTCAAATTCTAACCTTTTTTATACTTCATTCGATTCGACATACTAACAGCATAAATTAAGTGGCGTCAATGAAAGCCAGAACAATAAAATAAATGTTATAAATATAACCTGATCAGAAGGCTGATACGAGTTGCCAATCGCCTGAATAGCATCAGAAAACCTCGTACAATCATCATAAGCCTCTAACAACTCCAAAACACCATCTTCTAACTGATTCACTCTATGATGCTTCTCATGCTTCTCAAGATCAACCGCAATTCCTTTAAACATACTTATTGCTTTCCTAATATCCTAAAATCATTATAAAAACTGAATGAGTTCAGTCGTTATATAAAACGGCAAAAAGGTTAGGGTTTTGCTTCTGGGGTTTTACTGAGATTAGGGTTTGGTTGTCGGAAAGGAGACCGTTAGCTGCTGTGGAGATTCTTGCTGTACTAGAGTTGCGTGATGTGGACGCCATTGTTTTGCTGAGGATCTTGAAAGGAGAGCTGCAGTACAATCCCCGCTATAATTGTTCCAGCCAGTGGACGTTATTATAACGCCGTCACACGGTATTAACTTGAACTAACAAAAAACGCCCATAACATCAAAATTATTTAAAAATAGGACTTAACAATTAAATCTTTTTTATAAATTCAAAATGTTTGCCTACAAATATTGTCAAATTTTAATATCGCTCAAAAATAGGATCTAACAAATAAAGTTTTTTTACAAATTAAAAACGTCTATCTATAAATATTATACTATCGAATCTTAATATCAGTTAAAATTGGGATCTAACAAATAAACTATTAATTAATAATATAAATAAAAATTCAAACTAAAAAAAATTAGATGTTGCAACTAAGAAATAAAATTTAAACCAACAAATCATTCAATGCAAAAATGCAGTCAAATATTTCTACAAATCATCTTCTCTTGAATGCGCTAAACATATATCGTTTATAGAAAAATAATTCACACGTGAAACGCGTGCCGTAACGCTTGTCAATATCAATACTAGCACAATGGTACACCATTTGGTTGAATAATTAAAAAATAATATTTTTTATTGTAATATATATGTATGTATGTATGTATGTGTGTGTGTGAATGTATGTATGTATATATCAAAAAAATAGAATTTCATATATAAATTTGAAATTTGAAATTTTGCAGATTTGCATTTTGAATATAAAATATTTAATTTAGTATTAAAATTTGAGTTATGAAATTTAAAATTGATGGCTTGAATTTTAAAAGCTAAAAAAAATCTGATTTTAAAATTTGAATTTTATGAAAATCCTAAAAACAAAGAACAAAGTTTGTATTTTAAAATGTTAAGAAGTTCAATTGATAGAATTTACATCTTCTCGTTAATTTAGAAACAAACAAACAAGGTTAATATTGTAGTGAATGTTGGTGAGATACGATGAGAATGGAATATTGTTTTAAGATAATACTTTGTTATATGGAAATTGGATAACAAGCCGCTATTAATAATTAAAATCCACAAAAAACCCACTGATTGAATTTATAAAAATTAGATGTGACGAACGCCTTACATCTTCAGCATCCAATATAACAAAATAGTGCACTGCTGCGGTGCCCAGCCGATGTAGGATGATAGCCAAGGGTGAAAAGAGGAGAAACAATCACAAAACATGTCGCAGATGTCACAGCACATTGAATAAAATATAATATACATAACAGATATAAAATAGACGAGACGGTAATAGCTAAAATGAACCACAATATCAGAGTACACAGGTTCGCAAAGTTATACAAGATAATAATAGAGTTTATACAAGTGATAATAAACTCAAACCATCTCTAACACTGTCTAGGCTCCATAGTGTCGCACAGCGGAACAAGCAATAGTAAATCCATATATAGTACGAAAAAGCTTCATCATGATCGTCCTCTACACTGCCACCGCATACCACCCAGACCTGTTATATAGTCTACACATTAAGAGTACCCGAGATAATAAGAAGCAAAGGGTAAAATCTTGAGTCAGACAACAGTCTGGTGTGGGCGATAAGAACTCTCAAAATACTATACATGTCGATGTATTAAGGAACAAGGGTATACGAACCATAACTGACCCTACAACCAAAGAATTAGCATATAACAAACCTAATGTGCTACTCTACTATCATCATCAGGTATACCACATCCTAAGTACAATATCGAGTGTCTAAGTATCCACATCCACGATACTTATGTTATATGACATTCATAGGATGGCAAACTATGAGAAAAACAACCAAACCAAACATAGCATCCATCAAACAATCCTCAATGCCACTCAATGTGCCATGGATATATGATAACCTGTATGATTACTCCTCTGCTGGGATTAATGGAAATCCTGGTTTTTAGTATGCTCCACCACAGCCCGAAGCTGACACTAGATCCATTCCATCTGGTCCAGGGTATATGGGATAATTCCATCGGTCCAGGGTAGCCATTCCAAGTACTCAATGAGTGTCCTCACAATACCCATGCTTTCGAGTACAATAGAAAACACTCTGAGTATCAGCGATCCCTTAGCAAGCATATCCGAGCTCTTCCCTTGTTCCATCTAGTTTCCATTCATTCTCAAGGAACCATTCCACATTCGTTTTTTCATAATAGAAGCATTCAACATTCTGTCCATAGGTCATCCTTTATAGAACCCGCCTTTATGGATAATCATCCTTACGACTCCATTCAACATCGAGCCATCATCATCCGAACTTAACTCCATTCACCATCGAGTTACCATCATCGAAGTTTGAAGCTATCATCCTTCATCATGCTACTACTTCGCCATCGAACATCAAGCGAACAAACAAACGCCTTCAACACGACCTACAGAACCCCTACATTCTCCCCTGGAAGTTTCATAAACTCTAACATCATTAATTCATGTCGGTACTAACAAAAAAAGGTCGACACCGATATGAATTCCTTACCTTATACTTAGCCAATATTTAGCTAAGTACTTTTCTCCCCGATCTCTTCTCCATTTGCCTGCTTAGGACCCCTTTTTTTCATGCCTTGAGCTCTCAAGTCCCTAGCACCAACTTGCTGCCAAGAAAAGAGGCCGGTACCAACTCGAAATGGTTGGTACCAAATTATGTACCTAACTAATTTTTGAAGCTCTAACTCCTAGGGTTCCTCCTAGGCCTCAACTTGAAGTGCGTCATGAAGTTCCATAGCCTTCCGCCGAACTAAATTGAAGATTCCCACCGAACAATTTTCTTCTCGGCACCGATCACTAGTTAGGAATCCAAACAAACTCTAAAAAACCAACGACCATAAGTATACGCTCCTTCCATCCTCTAGAGCCTCTCCTCAAAGTTTCATCTTATTTTGAGTAATTTTGACTTTGTTTTGCCCAAATCGACGACCAGTTCCTAACTATCCCAAAAGCACTAGCAAACCATATCCAAGTAAAACATACAAAACATGAAGATCGTCCAAAGCATTCATTTAGCATATGCAATCCATCCAAACATGATAGCATCTAAGATTTAGCCTAGATCTAGTTTTACAGTAACATGACAATATGATCCAAAAGGAGTTGCAAAATCATTTGAAATCCATTTAAACCTTTTTAAATTCGGTCATAAACATTTATAAGAGTTGAATTAAAGTTAAAAATCATTTTAATGTGGAAATCATACCAAAAGCATCATTTTTAACTACAAGGACAAGTATAGAATAGTGAGAGATTAATAATCACTCACATAATACCCGAATTACCAATCTAAATGGCCAAATCTGAAACGAACAGCAGTAAATCTGAATTCAAAGCACCCGAATGATGAATCTACAATCCCTCTTCACTAGTTACCCTTCTAATGATGGCTTAGGCTAAGATTAATAAGAAAAATATGAAATTTTTGATGAAATTATGGCTAATGGAAGTTTGGAATTGTTTTGGGAATGTGGGAATGATCTATCTCTATCCTATTATCCCCAATTAGGCACAAATCCTGAAATTATTCAATGAACCTAAGTATGGGCTTAGTTTAATTGCCTACTAATTTGTCCAACAACAAATAAAACTTAAAACGACCATATCTTCTAAACGGTGAGTCTATTTTTCTACTATGACCACTCTACGAAAAGAGAAACCACAAGTTTGATCTAATGGAAGTGGTTTCAGACCCTAATTCAAGCCCTATGAAAAGCTATAGGTCTTACAAGAACTTCTAAGTCCAAACTGTAAGATAAAAATTCTGAAAGTGGAAAATGTCCTTGATAGTCATTTAACAAAGTTTTAGAGTCATATGACCTCATATGATTTAAATAATAATATTTTATAATCCTTCGATGTGTAAAATAGGGCTTGTTACACTCTCTCCCCTTTTAGGAATTTCGCCCTCGAAATCCCCGAACAAATCAAAGAATGGTTAACCATACTTGCCCCGCATGCCTAATAATTATATGTAACTATAAAAAATATCAAACAGGAAGCCATGTAATAAATAGTTTAAATACACATGCCATCGCATGTGAAATACTAAACTATCTAATATGATATCAAAGGTGAAACGGTAGTCCTTACCATGCAAAGAGCTCCGGATATGCAGCCCTCATTGGTTCCCCACATGTTTCGCCGCATTAAACTTTCACTAGCTCTGCTGCCTTCCTCTTAAGTTATTTCGTATCACGTCGGACAATACGAACAGACCTACGAGGTCTCGAAGCTTCTGGTTCAATCTCGATATCATCAAGTTGACCCGATGCGATCGTCACGCTTGAGTCATGCATGAACTTTCATAAGTGAGAGATGTGAAATACATTGTGCATGCCCACCATCTTCTGGGGTAAGTTGACCCAATAGGCTAGGTTCCCAATCCTCTCTACTATCGAAAAAGGACCTACGAATCTCGACGCCGACCTCCCCTTACTACCAAATCGAATAAAATTCTTCAATGGAGAAATCTTCATGAACACCATATCCCCTATAGAGAACTCTAAATCCCGACGTCCTTGATCGGTGCCAATTTTCTACCTATCTTGAGAAGCTTTCATCCATTGCCAAATGATCTCAATCTTCCATGAGGTCTCTCTGATCATATTTGGCCTGAGTATCAACTTCTCGTCTGGTTCCCACCAACACGAAGGAGCGTTACAGAGTTAGTCATATAATACTTTGTATGGTACCAAACTGATACTAGACTGGTAGTTATTGTTATATGTGAACTCCACCAAATGCAAATGATCGTCCCACGAGCCACCGAAATTGAGAATGCAAGCTTGCAAGAGATCTTCTGATATACGATTCACTCTCTCGATCTATCTATCAATTTGCGGGTGATAAGCTATATTGAGATGCAGCTCCATCCCTAACACTACTTGTAAGCTCTTCCAAAATCCACTAGTGAATAAAGGATCTCGGTCACTCATAATGCTCTTTAGCACATCATAGAACTGCACCACCCATTTCATATGCAACTTGGCTAATCTGAACGTCGTTCCACTAGACCTAATGGGTATGAATCAAGCACTCTTCATCAATCTATCAATTATGACCCAAATGTTACCGTACCCGCCTCTGGTCCTAGGTAATCCGTCGATGAAGTTCATTGAAACCTGCTTCCATTTCCACTTGGGAACTTCAAGTAGTTGAATCAACCCACTTGGCTTCTTTTGCTCTGCCTTCACCAACTGGCAGTTCATACACTTTCGAGATGAATGTCCCAACATCCTTCTTCATCCTCTCCCAATAATATGGTTGCTTTATATCATGGTACACCTCATTACCGCCGGGATGTATAGTCAATCTAGGGCGATGGCACTCTCAAACTACCTCATCTCGCAATCCATTAACATGGGAAACAAACAATCTCCCTTCCTTACTTACGAAGCAAACCATCTCGGTCGAGTCCATACTGCTTCATCTCCTCAGACTCTACTCCTTCTTCTATTTTTACCATGATCTTCGAGCATATCACTTATGACAAGTATCGATCTGCTTAATCAAAGTAGGTCTGATTGTCAAGCTCGTCAACGTCTCCGGCTTTAACTCATAATGAGGTCGGAAGTCATAGCCATCATTATACTCCAACTACTTCCACTCTAGGAACATCATCCCCAAATTGATATGTCTTATACTTAAAGTATTGGCGGCTGCGTTTCCCTTATCAGGCATATAAAAAATGATAAAGTTGTAAGAGGCTAATAACTTTAAACATCGCTGCCGATGAAGGTCAAGGTCCCTTTGTGAGAAAAGTATTTCAAGGATTAGTGGTCCCTAAACAACTTGAACATTTCTCCTAATAGATATTACCTCCATGTTTTCAAAGAAAACACTATTGCCAGCAACTCTAGATCATGAGTTGGGTATTTCCTCTATGCAGTTTCAGCTACTAACTAGCATAGGCAACAACTTTACCTCCTTACATTAGTATCGCACCAGATCTAGTACCATAAGCATCAGTGTATACCGCCATCTCCTTATTCCCACTTGGAATAATCGATGCTGGTGCACTCATAAACCTCTCCTTCAGACTCACGAATGCATGCTCACACTCCATGTCCCAAACAAAGTTTCGATTCTTCTTCGTCAAATTGGTCGACGGCGTTGCTACTTTCGAGAAGTCCTTGATAAAAAGTCTATAATATCCCGCCAATCATAAGAAGCTTCTCGTATCAGTAGCATTCTTGGGTTGGTTCCAATCCTAAACTTCTACTACCTTTGCAGGATCTACCGCAATGTCTTGCTCAAAGACAACATGACCTAGGAATCTCACTTCCTTTCTCTAGAAGTGACACTTTGAAAACTTTGCTTTCAACCTGTGCTTCTTCAACACTTCAAGCACAATCCTCAAGTGCATCTTGTGTTCCTCCTCTGTCCTAGGATAGACCAAAATATCATTTACGAACACAAGCACAAAATTGTTCGGCTGATCCCTAAAGAAATGGTTTATGAGGTCAACAAAGTATGTCGGAGCACTGGTTAGTTTGATTGGAATAACCAACCACTCATAGAAACCGGATGGCGTATGAAACAAGGTGATTGGCACACTCTCCTTCGCTACTCTCAACTGGTGAAATCCCATCGCAAGATCAAACTTAGAGAACATCTTTGCACCATGGAGCTGATCGAACAAGTCATCAATACGCGGGACTGGATACTTGTTCTTCCTTGTCACCTTATTCAGCTCATGGTAATCTATACACAACCTCAAAGAGCCATCCACCTTAGTGGCGAATATTATGGATGCGCCCCAATCCATTATACTCCTACGAGTGAACTCTCACCTCAATAGATCACTCACTTACACCTCCAACACCTTTTTCTCTTTGGGTGCAATACGCCTTAAAGGCCTAAGTATCAATCGGACATCCTTCACTAAGTCTATGCGTAACTCAGTCACTCGGTGTGGTGGTAACCTGGTCACCTCCTCAAATATATCTGTACACTCTCTAATGATAGGCACAGATGACAACTCATCATGTGGGACCTCGAGCGAATATAAAAAGCTAACCATAATCCTAGCCTCCGGTAGGCAGCCAATTACTACCTTCTACCCTTCCTCAGCCCAATCATCACCAACAACTTCTTGTAATCCACCACTACCACAAACTTCCTCAACCAGTCCATCACTAAGATAACCTTAAACCCAATAAAATCCAAGACAAAGTAATCACAAACAAAAGAGCATCCATAACTCGATAAGACCAAACCACAACGAACCATACAAAGACTAGTGGAGCTTCCAACATGGTTCATTATTACTAAAGGTCAGTAAGCTATTTTGGGTTTTAATCCCAATCTATTTACCAAGTCATTAGATATGACTGAATGTGAAGCCCCGGTATCCAAAAAAATGTATGGAAACATCATGAATAGAAAGCATACCTTGAATAGTGATACTCTTTCCCTTTCCTTTATCGAGGGAGCACTCGACGAAGTCAGGACATCATCCAAAGCATATGCCTTTACCACCTACTTCTACTACACTGGTTCTGGGTTATTCTTATGCATATGTCCGAACTTTCCACGGTTATAACACTTCTTCTTTCCATCAGCTTTGCAGTCTCTAATCAGGTGGCCCTTATCTCCACAACCATAGCAGACAAGATTCCACTTTTCCTTCTTCTGGGCATTCTTCCTAGGCCTGTAAACGGATGCAATCGGATACGGATAGTGCTGTATCCGTATCCATATCCGAAAATGAAAATCTGTATCTGAATCCGTATCCGATATCCGCGAATACCCATTGAATATTATCCGTATCCGTATCCGTGAATATTTTCGGATATCCGAAAATATCCGTATCCGGCTTAGCGAATACGGATATTTTTGGATATCCGAAAATATCCGTATCCGAACCTCAAAATGTATCCGAAAATTAATCAATATAATGCATATTTCATTTTTTTGGACTGAAAAAAAGATGAAAAAACCTTGTAATACATAAATTACATCAAATTAACAATAGCTAATCCAATCACACAAAATCCATACAATAATATTGCATATATAAATATAATCCATACGAAAAATCTATAGGCTAATTCAATCACAGCAAATCATAAAAGCAAACATGCATCACACATCTTCTTAATTGTAACAAATACCAAAAATAAAAATCATCTTCATAACATACATATAGCCTAAAATATTGCATTCTTTTTCCATGAAGTGGTTAATGATCCAAAACCAAAAGATTACCCTGCAAAATACCATGGGTTGTATTTTTGTAAAATGAAGTATATTTATATTAAATTTATGGATATAAAATAACATATTAATATATATATTTAATTTCAAACCGGACGGATATTTATCGGATATGGATACAGCATATCCGTATCTGTATCCGAAATATGTTTCGGATATTGGATATCTGCATCCGCTTTTCGGATATCGGATATTTTTCTTGTTTTCGGATACGGATGCGGACGGATTTCGGATATTTCAGGTACTCATTGACAGGCCTAATTCTTCCCTTGAAACTACTTTGTTTTTCTGTTCCATTTCTTCTTGTCTTCACCGCCTTGTTGCAGTTTTGGCTCTTCCGTAACCACAACAGACTTGGTCTTAGGGTACAAGCTTTCAAGTCGAAGGGCTTTTTCAACCACCTTCTCAAACGGCTCATGTAACAACTCGTACCTTAATGGACCCGAATTTTGACTAAATCGAAACTCAAGTCCATTAGGATACAGATCGTTGGTTTTGGTAACCTTTAATGAACATAAGTATATCAGATAGCTATCTACATAAATTCATAGTGGAATAGAAAAATATAATAGAACTTATATGCTGACTGAGGCTACTACCTTGGAATCGATATTATTCCTTTAGTATATGATTGCCTTGCCAGCACTGAGCATGAATGAGAAGACTTCACCATCTGTAGTTTCCTTCTTCCACTAGTAGCTTATCCCTCTAAATCTATCATATGGGTTATAATGAGAAGGGGGTCAAAACAACGTTCTGTGACTAGAAAATTACATATTTTATCCACCACTCTAATATATATATATATATATATCCATTGATTTCAATTTAAGTGCTATGTCCATTATTCACGGCTACTCCGTGGAATTCCATCTACGCGTATGATATGTCTAACCTTCTCTGAGGGATAAACACACACACACACACATACATATATGCCTATATACATACATATCTAAATGTTGTACTACCCAAAATAAAACCCTGGCCACTTAATACTTCTTAAATAGGGAGAAGGCAGACCTATCAACCATCTAATACCTTAACCCCAAAGGGGACCTCTGCAACATAATCGCTAGTCAATCGGTTCTAGATACAGAGTCTGATGACCCCTGAAAATGGCTTTATAATTTAATTATCATATTACTAGCATATCTCAAAGACTTATTTAAGGGTTAACTCCATGCCTTTGGGGTTGACCTCCCACAGCCAAAATCTCGTTTAGACTAACCTAATGTAAATCAAGGAAAATGCATATTCTAGTTACTTAATGCCTCTTATTAGAAATGAAGTAGACTTCATTTCCCTATTAGGTACCATCGTAGATTATTTAAGACTTTTTATATAGGGAGGCGGCAGGCCCAACGACCATTTAATACCCTCCACCCCGAAGTAAAACCCTTGACATCCCTAAAGGTATCGAGCCATTTAATACTTTAATCTGAGGCGAACCCTTGGTATATTTTCCCTTGCCAATTTACAAAAGTATATCCCTTTCATGCAGGTCCAATGCTTGGAGATGTCTCACATCAATAGTACTTATACACAACTAATGGTAGCCTCTAGATGAAGGGCGGACTTCTATTGTGTAACTCTCCTGACCTCGCATTCCAACCCATTCTAAGCCAAACCAATTATCCTAGACCTAAACATTAGGCTAGAGCCACTAATTCACACTCGTCCTAAACATATTATTAAGGTTATATAATTTCCTACTATGAAAATTATATTACCTCCTAGTATTTAATTCCTATCTTATACGCTTATTACGTATATTCTCTATTTCCCTCTTACATCCCATAAATGTCAATTGTCCATAATAGTGGGACATTATTATTCTAATTGGACAATCACTAATGACATTTATTTATTCATCCTAATTCAACCTATTATGCATATTTCATTTTCCCATGAATGACATGTTAAATCCTTTAACCAGTCCCATTAAATGCATTTATGTCCCCATTTAATTCATGTAACTCCCTACTAACTGCCCATTTATTACCTTATTGATTACGGAGTTACTATCTCTTTTCCAATTTCAACCTCTAGTCCTATGGTTTACTGCGCTATTAATAACTAGTCAATCTAATTATAACTAATACAAATATCATTATATGTTACGCTCTATGTGTGTGTGTGTATTTAATCGGTAGGTGTGGTCATATGTGTGTGTCTATGTTCCTATTAATAACTCACTAATTCACATGCTTAGGAATTCCAGAACATACTTATATATACATTCTGTAAGGAACATTTATTTCCACATTTTAATATTAGAGCTATCCTTTCTAAAAAGGATTATCGTTATTACTTTCTATAAATTACCCAAAAGTAAGACTTTTGCTCCATATGAAATTACAAGGAATAATCTTTTTTTTTATTGAAATAGACAGTGCAAACTACGGAGGAGAACATCCGTACTTTACACATCTCTTTTCTTTTATTCCTTATTATTTCAAATGACGCACTTTTTATATGTAGTTATGTAATTGGAAATTTATAGAAATTACACGGAAATAGATACAACTAAATACCCATAATGCACCCAATAAATTAAAACATATAAATTCACATTCCAAGTTAAATTAGGGCAAGTCTAAATTAATTCTAACAACTTACAACCCAATTATCATAAACCTATAATTAATCTAGCAATCTTGTCAACATTCTATTTTTACAACTTCAGGGACTAATTTTCAAATTTTTAGATTAAGGTGCAAATACCATTCCTATTCCAATTACCTAACTTAAGAATATGCATGTGACATTTCAGTTGAATATGTTCTTTTTAAGCCTACAACTCAACAAATCTTGCATAGGCATAATAATTAAATAAAACTCAACGATATAAATTTCAATGTTATATATAAATCTTATAATTTTCACTCACCTTTCTAGCATTTTAGATTTCCCAAATCCAAATCCATCCCTTTAGTTGACTCCTTTTCCTTTTAAATCAAAAAAATGTATAACAAGATACACACACACATCCATTAGAATTACAGTTCTGAGAGAAGATTTGAATTAAGTGGAATATAGATTTATAATCTTGAAATTACCTTTTTCGCATTATTGATTCACACCTTGCCTTCTTCTATTTTATTTCCTTCCCTTCTTGGGTATTATATATATATAATAATTTATAATTAATAGAAATAGTGGAGAAGTTAAAATGGCAGAGCTTCGCTCCTTTGATCGAAAAATATGAGAAGAAAAGTGAAGGGCTAGGTCTGTATGGCGCTCGAATCAATCGTATCTGTTTGATTTAAAATAATTAAATCTAGATCATTCGACCAAGGTTCAACCCTAGACGCCACCATTCCAACCAATCGACCGCTCCCCTATAGGCGGTTGACTACTAGTGGCCGAGCGATCCAAGTAAGGGGTCGACTGGTGGGGTCCATATTGTTAATATAATTTATTTCTTTTTTGTTCCTTTTTAATTATTTTCATTTCCAAAACTTCAAACATTAATAACTTTTTCGTTTGAACTTTGGTTGCAAAACTCTAAATATTAAAGTTGCCTAGAAAATTGCCACGAATAAAATGGTGTAAGTTTCGTGGTCAAATTTTGATATTTGCTAAAATTTCATTTTGAGCCTTATTAATTATTTATTAATTACCGTTTATTCTACGGGGTGTTACATTACCCCTACGCTCTGTTGGATTCTTAACGACTTCTAAACAATTGATTTGTAAAATCATAGTTGTAAAGAACATTAGAAATCATTAACAAAGTTTAAATGAACGTAGGCCAAATTATTTGCCAAACTACTATAAATTCTTGTGTGTTATTTACCTCATTTTTTATTTATTTCTTCATTAATCTCTACTTACAATCTGATTGGGTGTTTATCCAATTGTGGCACAAACATTTTGGTGGTTTCACTCGGAAATCTCAATTCTCACTATCTAAATCTATCTTGACATTTGGATTGTTGTAATCTACAAGTTAGATCTAAAAATTATTGTTGGAGGATCCTTAATTACTTAGATTTCCATAAAATTTATCGTTGGGTCCAAGAAAGCTATGGCTCCCAGAAATGCCAAAGAAAAGTCAACTACTTCTAGACCTATCAATAAAGGTGAAAATGAAGGCTCTCAACACGGACAAAGACAAATCAGCCTGTTGTAGTTGAAATCCCAAGTGCACCAAAAATGGTAAGTAAGATTCATTTAGACCAAATGATGATGGAATAAATAAAAAGTTGATGGAGAGCTAGAATGTTATGCTGTAGCAAATAAAGGAAAACGTGATTTGATGACTCAGTTATTCTGGAGACAGAAAGAGCCATAAGGAGTTATCATCTTCTAATTAGGAAGAAGAAAGTTCTTCTTCATTGGACAGAAACCATAGAGATGGAAAATAGAAGATGAGGAGAATAGAAGCTGGGACTTCAAAAACTGGAACTGGAAAAATATAGATTAATAGCTCACAACTCGACACCGAGTCGGCTCACGACTCAGTATTGAGTTGAGACCTCGAGTGATTATAGGTGATGTTTGACGATGGATTTTCTATCGGTTAGAAAATCGTTGAAAAATATTTTAATAAAAATAGCCGCAAGCGCACGGCGTATAATTTTAGTACATGGCCAGTACCGGTCGATCCGTAGGAAAATGAATTGATTTCAAATTCTACTTAATCAAATTAACCTAAGTGTTTAAGTTTGTTTTAAAACTAAGAAAAATAGCAAATATTATACTAGACAAAAGTGATGAAAAATATGAGATTAAAAGACAATTTAGAGGCAAATCCACTCTCATACTTTCACATAAATCAACACAAAATTTTATCTATGATCTCTCATTTGAATCTAAGTAGAATTAGTGATGTATTTATCATAAGTATGGTCTATTTATGTTATTAATTAACATAACTTAAACCATCAAACTTTAATACAGCAACTAAAACCACTTATCAATTGTCATGAAAATGAACATGAAGTCAAAGCAAAAGTTATTTTAAGCATGATCTATTTACTATTTTATTTAGTAACATAGATCATCAAATTTTGATTCTACTTTAATTTCAATATCTAAATCAATTAGTAAGATGATGATGTAAATTGTGTTTATATTGGATTAAGCATAGTCCATTTGTGATTAGAAACATAACATAGACTATCAAATTTCCTAATAAACTTACATCATAATTCAACTTTTCATGAAGCATAAAAGGAGATCATAAATAATCAAATATGTTGAATTTACATAATTTTATGGAGCTTCATTACCCCTAAATTAAAGGGGTTTAGCTTCTCATTTGTGTTATCATTTCAACACATGTACACTTCAACATAGAAAAGCAAGGAAAGTGCAAGCTAATTAAAATAAAAGAGAATAAAGCTACTTGCATAAAAATAAAACTAATTGCAATGAAAAGAAGGCTAATCTACTAGCATGAAATGGAAGAAAGCATGTAAATAAAAATGAGCAAGAAAATAAAATAAAAGCAAAGAAGAAAAAGAGGCTTAGGAAGCCATTATATTTCTCATTAATTTTGTGGTTGCACTTGCATAAGAAGTAAGTAGATTAAAAACTTTATTACATGAACATAAGAGGGTTATTTATACATGGCTAAAACCCTAATCCATTTTAGGGGACTACCCAAAATGCCCCTTAGGAAGTGTGGCCTCCAAGTTATCAATAGCATGATATTAATCTTCCATTAAATGTGCATGTGCTTTTAATCCCCAGTAACATGTGCATTAACTCTTAATTGTAGTTCATGGTTAGTGGGTAGGTGGGGTACTCCATGATTTCATGAATTCTTTTATTTCTTCATTTCTTTGTCTTCCAACCTTTGTGCATGCATACATACATGCAGCATCTTCCATTTTTTATCCAAATTCCTACAAATAAAAATTAAATATGCAAGTGAATTTTCTTAAAGTAAATCATACACAAAATTTACCATTTTACCCCCATGTAGATGCATGAATGATGACTTGAAAGCATTTTTGAAATTTGGTTTTAGACATGTAAAAACACCCAATTATGACATTTATTTAAAATAAAAATAGATTAAATATGCACATTTACATGCACATCAAATACCTCCACACTTATCTTTTTATTCATTTTCGAATAAACTAAAACTAAGATAAATTCGTTTTCTTAGGAAACACGATTGCATTGAGCGTATGCAACAAGCCGTTAAACCTCTAAGTGTCCCTAGTAGGACGAGTATTGTCTCGTGAGGGTTTTTAGCGGATACTACCCACAAAATCCAAATGCAACATGAAAAACTCCTAAATGCAAGATTTATTTACAAAGATATGAATACAAGTTTTTGAAAATATTTACAAATGAAGAATTTACTTTTAAATTGATAAGAATAAGTTAAATATAAGTTCTGGTTATTATCAAGAAATTTAAGTCCTTTTACTTGTCAAAATTTCCAACAAAAATTAAGTTATCATCACAATTAGACTCTAGTTTGGCTAGTTGTTTCGGTTGATAACATAGCGCAACTATGAAATGGATCCTTAGTTGATTATCAAAGTTTTTCAAAGTGGTATTTTTATTTCTTTTGAATAACAAGTCAAATCAACTAAGTAAAAATAGTGTTTGGATTTCAATTGCTTATTCTCTCTCTATTTTTGAAAAATATTAACATTATTATTATTTACACACCTAACTCAGATAAACTGAGGCCGGATATACAGATCATGCACTGCCTTTCGGGCTTACGTGAGAAGAGTACAGAACTTGGCGAGTGTACACACTTGCGTATGAACACATGACTCTCAGTGGTTATTTTTATTAAATCTATTTACATACACCTAACTCAGATAAATTGAAGCTAGATATACCGATCATGCACTGCCTTTCGGGCTTACGTGAGAAGGGTACAGAGCATGGCGAGTGTACACACTTGCATGTGAACACCTGACTCTAGGTGTTTATTTTTATAAAAGCTTTTTTTTCTTTGTTTTTTTATAAAGAGAGAGTTTTGCAATATCATCTTAGCACCACTTAACTTAGAAGATCAAAACCATTATCGCTTTTACTTTAAATAAACCACTCTTTTAAACAAAGATTTACAATTAGGATATACTTCATAATTATCACCCATGAACCTTCCTATATACTAGTTAAACTATCGTTACTTGTAATCAAACTTAATTTTTATTTTTGTTGAAACAAATAAATTTTCAAAAATTTCAATTTAATAACCAAAACATATACTTATCCAATGGCGTTTCTTCAAAAGTAAATCAATATGCTAAAAAGAAATTTTATTTTGGATTTTTTTTTAAGTTTTGAGTTTTGGAAATAAAATGCAAAAAATAAACCATGAAAAATTAAAAATGAAGATGAGACCCCCCCACATTTAATTTTGACCATGTCCCCACGGTTAATGCATGATACAATGAGTGTAATGAGGAAAAATATGCACATATTTACAAAAGAGGGTTAACATTTCTTACTAGGCATGGTATGGCTCATGAAGAATCTTGAGCTCCTCCTCTTAATCACTTGGCAATTCCAAGTAAGGCTTCAAGCGATGACCATTGGCTTTAAAAATTGTTTCATCCCTGGGGTTTTGTATTTCTACGGCACCGTGTGGAAAAACAGTTCGTACCATAAATGGTCCAGTCCATCTTGATTTTAATTTCCCATGGAATAAGTGAAGTCTAGAGTCATACAAAAGAACTTTTTGGTTTGGTGAGAATGTTTTTCTTAGGATTGACTTGTCATGAAAAACTTTTGTTCTTTCTTTGTAAATTTTCTCGTTTTTATACGCGTCATTCCTATTCTTTTCTAATTCGTTGATTTGCAATTTTCTGTTTTCGCTAGCTTTTTCAAGATCGAAGTTTATCTTCTTCACTACCCACAGTGGTTTATGTTCGAGTTCAATGGGTAAATGGCATGCTTTCCCGTAAACTAAACAAAATAGGGACATCCCAAGGTTAGTTTTAAAAGCGGTACGTTAAGCCCAAAGTGCGTTAGTCAATTTTTATGACCATTCTTTTCAATTTTTATTAACGGTTTTTTCCAGAATTTTTTTAATTTAACGATTTGAAACTTCAACTTGGCCACAAGTTTGAGGATGATACGGAGTGGATAACTTGTAGGTTATCGAGTACTTCTTTATTAGAGTTTCAAATAATCGATTGCAAAAATGGGTTCTGTTATCGCTTATTATTGTACGAGGTGTGCCGAACCTCGAAATGATGTTTTCTTTAAGGAATTTCACAACAATTATATGGCCGTTGGTTTTACACGGAACGGCTTCGACCCATTTAGAGACATAATCAACAACAAGAAGAATGTATAAATTTCCAAAAGAATTGGGAAACGGTCTCATAAAGTCAATATCCCAAACATCAAAGTTTTGATCGTAAGAATGGGGTTCAAAGGCATCATGTTTCGTCGAGAGATTCTTCCTAATATTTGGCAGCAATCGCAAGTTTTACAAAATTCGAATGAGTCTTTGAAAAGAGTGGGCCAGTAAAAACCACATTGAAGCACCTTTTCCACGGCTTTCTTCGGACCAAAGTGACCTTCACAAGCTTGGTTGTGACAAACGAAAGAACACTTTTGATTTCAAAATCCGAAATGCAACGTCGAATGATTTGGTCGGAACGGTATTTAAATAAGTATGGATCATCCCAATAGAAGTATAGAGAGGAACGAATAGTCAATTTTGAAAGAACTTATTGTCGGCCTCTTTCAGATATGAATCTATCTGATTCAGAAGGGAAGAACTTGCATCAGTATCTTAGTTTCAATTCAAACATGGGTTTGATTCACACTCCATGTTCTGAGAAATATTTACCATCCGGAAAGAGGAATATCCCTTCGTCCTTCCCGTAGTGATTAGATAGTTCATTATGTCCGCATACCATGGATCGACAAAAACAGAAAGGAGTTGTTCATCAGAAAAGTTTTCGTTGATCAGTAAAGAAGGTGGTGCATTCGAAAGATGTGACAAATGATCAGCAATAACATTATCGAATCCTTTTTGTCTTTAATCGTAAGGTCGAATTCTTGGAGTAACAGGATCCAACGGATCAAACGAGACTTAGCATCCTTTTTAGCAAAAAGGTACCTAAGAACGGAATGGTCAGTGTAAACAGTAATGTGTGAGCCAATCAAATAAGGTCGAAACTTCTCGAGCAAGACTACTGAAAGTCTATAGTATTGTGGATCGATTATACAAATGACAAGTACATAACTAAATAAAACTATAGTGTAACGATAGTAAAGAATGTAAATAAGAATAATCACACTAGGATTTTATACTGGTTCGTACCTCCCGTCCTACGTCCATTCCCGAAGCTCCCCTTCGGAATTCGACTATCAAACACCCTCGCTTCGCCCGGAGGAATAGGCTTGGTTACAATAGCTTGTTCTTGTCAAATATGTGTTCTATAACATGGATATTGACTAATAAGTACAAATGCTTCCAATATATATCTAGAGAGTATTGTCTATGAAGAACTGTATATTTGGAAGAGTAAAATACAAGTATAGATTACTAGAGATCAAGAGAATATGATAAAGTATATAATTAGAGAGCATAAGCGAGTAAGGTTGTCAGGTGTGTATCTTTCTCTTGATTCTTGATGATATATATAGTTGTAGAGAGGTTCCTTGAGTAGTTGCATCCATTTACAAGTGCTCTACAGTTGCTTCTGTTGATGATGAAGAGTTGCAGCGAAGAGAAGCGAAGATGTCTATTCAAATATGACAGTTGAAGTTTAAATTTAAATCCCGAGTTTGAAATCAGACGTCTGGTATTTGTATTAGACGTCTGATACTATATATTTTTTGTACATAGTAGATTTTCAGACGTCTGAGTGCATCTACCAGACGTCTGGTTCTGTCTGTTTTGTTGTTCCAGAGGACTTTTTCAGACGTCTGGCTTATGCACTCAGACGTTTGAAAACTGTGCATGTCTGTTTTGTGCATGTTTCTTGTTGCTTCTTTGATCTTGTCGACTTGTAATCTCTTGTATTGTTCTTTGCACCTTGTTCTTGTCTTTCTAGTGATGTTGTTCTAGCAAATTCCTGTATATATAAATATGTATGTATATTTGATTTTCATTGTATAGCTGTTGTCATTAAAACCATGGATTTGATTTCCTAACAATCTCCTCCTTTTTTATGATGACAACTATACAATGTACATAGATATATTTTTATCAATCTCCCCCTGAATATGTGCTTTTCATTATTTCTCCCCCTTTGTCGTTATAAAAAAGAATGAGGGAATCATATTTGCAAATTCCAAAATCTTTCCTTTTATTTCTTCGAGTACCTGCAATAAATAAAAATCATTTTTTGGTACCCACTTACTATGTTAGGGTCCGGGGGTTAGGTCTTTGGAAACCATACCCATTTGGGTGTGGTTGAACCTTTATAAATATAATTTTTATTATTAACTACCATATCAAAGTAATCATCAATGTATTTTTCTCTATTTCTCCAACTAACAGGAACCCAAATACTTAGATAATTTTTATTCATATTTCCGTTCAATGATTTTGTACTTCTAGAGAAATTATAAACATTATTGGTCATAGCAGTATTTGAATTTCTATAAAAATTAGATTTAGACTTTACTCGAAATTTAGTAATAGCACTGACATTTTTACTATACATGAAAGCGTATCTAGTGCTATTTCTATGATCAGTTTTATTATATCCTAAGCCACTTTTGTCATGTAAAGGTCTATAACTAGATAAAATCATGTTTAAATCGTTTTGACCTTTATTAAATTTTTTGACTTCAGTGTTAAGTTTATCAAATTTAGCTTTGAAGTCAAAATTATTATTTTCAAAAGAAATATTATTGTTTTTCAAAATATCAATTTGCCTGTTTAATTCAGAATTCCCCCTTTTTATCGTACAGTTCTCATTTTCGAGAAGAAAAATTCGAGATTCTGAATTATCTAAAGATGATTGTAATAACTCATTTTGTTTTTTCAAATCCGTCATTTCTTTTGAAAAAAAATCTTTTTCTTTTTCAAACATAGTATTTTTATTTTGCAAAACATTGACTTCCTCCAAAAAATCATTGTTTTTATCTTTTAACTGCTCATTTTCTTTTTGTAGGAAATCTTTTTATGAAACAAGTTCTTCTATGGTATTTTCAAAACATTTAGTTTATTTTATCAAAAATTTATTTCCTCTTTTAAACTAGAAATTTCTTGCTCACAATCTATTAACTTATCTAAAGCAATTCTATTAACTTTATTCAAGGTTTTACAATCTTTTAATAATTCATGTGCTAACAGAAGATCTTTATATAAAGAATCTAAGCATACCGATTGTGATCTAAGTTTAGCCATGAAGCAATTGTTTGTTTTCTCCTTTGATTCTTTTTTATTACTCTTCCTCTTCCTATTGCCTTGAGTAGATCTCTTTATAGCCATTTATTCTAGGATGTTGTTACGATCTCTAGAATCCCAGGCTTTGATACCAATTGAAAGTCTATAGTATGGTGGATCGATTATACAAATGACAAGTATATAACTAAATTAAACTATAGTGTAACGATAGTAAAGAATGTAAATAAGAATAATCACACCAGGATTTTATACTGGTTCGGAGCTCCCGTCCTACGTCCAGTCCCGAAGCTCCCCTTCGGAATTCGACTATCAAACACCCTCGCTTCGCCCGGAGGAATAGGCTTGGTTACAATAGCTTGTTCTTGTCAAATATGTGTTCTATAACATGGATATTGACTAATAAGTACAAATGCTTCCAATATATATCTAGAGAGTATTGTCTATGAAGAACTGTATATTTGGAAGAGTAAAATACAAGTATAGATTACTAGAGATCAAGAGAATATGATAGAGTATATAATTAGAGAGCATAAGCGAGTAAGGGTGTCAGGTGTGTATCTTTCTCTTGTTCTTGATGATATATATAGTTGTAGAGAGGTTCCTTGAGTAGTTGCATCCATTTACAAGTGCTCTACAGTTGCTTCTGTTGATGATGAAGAGTTGCAGCGAAGAGAAGCGAAGATGTCTATTCAAATATGACAGTTGAAGTTTAAATTTAAATCCCGAGTTTGAAATCAGACGTCTGGTATTTGTATCAGACGTCTGATACTATATATTTTTTGTACATAGTAGATTTTCAGACGTCTGAGTGCATCTACCAGACGTCTGGTTCTGTCTGTTTTGTTGTTCCAGAGGACTTTTTCAGACGTCTGGCTTATGCACTCAGACGTCTGAAAACTGTGCATGTCTGTTTTGTGCATGTTTCTTGTTGCTTCTTTGATCTTGTCGACTTGTAATCTCTTGTATTGTTCTTTGCATCTTGTTCTTGTCTTTCTAGTGATGTTGTTCTAGCAAATTCCTGTATATATAAATATATATGTATATTTGATTTTCATTGTATAACTGTTGTCATTAAAACCATGGATTTGATTTCCTAACAACTACCTCTAGAAGCTCTTTTTTAGTGGTCGTATAATTGGGTTGAGCATCGTTAAGAGTCATACTAGTGTAGTAGATGACATGAAGAATTTTGTTGATGGGTTGTCCTAAGATAACACCAACTGCAAAGTTAGAAGCGTCACACATTATTTCAAAAGGAAGATGCTAATTAGGTGAGCAAATGATGGGAGCAGAAATGAGTTCATTTTTGAGGCATTCAAAAGCAGAAACACAGTCAGAATTAAAGTCAAATGGAACGTCTTTTCCAAGAAGATTCGTAAGAGGTCGAGCAATTTTACCGAAGTCTTTCACAAAACGTCAATAGAAACCAGCATGTCTAAGAAATGAAGGAATGTCCTCGACAGATTTGGGAATTGGTAGATTTGCAATCACATTAACTTTTGCTTTATCTACCTCAATGCCTTTGTTTGAAATGACATGCCTAAGGACAATGCCGTGTTTGACCATGAAATGGCATTTCTCCCAATTTAATGTTAAGTGTTGTCCTTGCAACGTTTAAGAACCAACTCAAGATGGTGTAAGCACTCGGAAAAAGAGTTTCCAAAGATGGAAAAATCATCCATAAATACTTTAAGAAAGCATTCGATCATATCGGAAACGATGTTGACCATGCATCTTTGAAACGTAGCAGAAGCGTTGCAAAGGCCAAATGGCATATATCAATAAGAAAAAGTGCCAAAGGGACACGTGAAAGTCGTCTTCTCATGATCTTCGGGAGCGATTGGAATTTGGTTATAGCCGGAATAACCATCAAGAGAGCAATAGAATTCGTGACCGGCTAATCGTTCAAGCATTTGGTCAATGAAAGGAAGAGTGAAATGATCCATTCGTGTTGCAGCATTTGGTTTTCGATAATTAATGCAAACACGCCAACACGTTTGAGTACGAGTTGAAATGTGTTCGTTAGAGTCGTTCTTGATAACGGTAAGTCTTGACTTTTTAGGCACGACATGAATTGGGCTAACCCACGAACTATCAGAGATTGGGTATATGTTTCCGTTATCGAGAAGTTTAAGAATTTCGTCATGTACCGCATCCTTCAATTTTAGGTTAAGCCTTCATTGCGCGTCACGAACGGGTTTGGCATCGTCGACTAAATGGATGCGATGTTGAACAAGAGCGGGACTAATTCACTTTATATCAGTGATGGACCATCCAATTGCTTCTTTGTTTTTCGACAGAATTGAAAGAATGGAAGATTCTTAATCAAAGAGAGAGTTGAAGAGATTATGACGGGAAACGTTTCATTGTCGCCTAAGCATGCATACTTAAGGTGATCGGGAAGGGTTTTAAGGTCTAACCTCAGGGGTTGCTCAATCAAAGAATTCAGTGGAAGTTTTGATTCAACGGTAAGAGGTTCAAAAGGAAGCATGTTTTCACTTTCGTTAGGCTTACCTTGAAATGGTTGTTCGTATTCGGTCTTGTGTTTGTTGTTTAGGTCAACTGTTTCATTATCAAAATGTTCTTGAATGAAGCTAACTTCCAGCGTTTGGTCATGTGGTTTGTTCGATTGATTTTCAAGATTGAAAATGTTAAGATCCAAAGTCATGTTTCCAAAAGAAACTTTCATCGAACCGTTTCAACAATTAATTAAAGCATTTGAAGTAGCCAAGAAAGGTCGGCCTAAAATCAATGGAATTTGACTCATCGGATTATTTACAAGTTGAGTCTCCAAAACGATGAAATCGACGGGGAATATGAATTGACCGATTTTGATGAGTACGTTCTCGATTTCTCCCACGGGTATCTTTATTGAACGATCGGCAAATTGAAGAGTTACTTTTGTCGGTTTTAGTTCACCCAAGCCAAGTTGTTGGTAAACGGAATAAGGAATCAAACTGACACTCGCACCCAAATCGAGTAAGCATTTGTTAATCATTTTGTCTTCTATCATGCACGAGATCGTCAGACATCCAAGATCTTTATATTTGACGGGAATAGATTGAGACAAGACTTCACTAAGTCCGGCAGCTAAGAAAACTTTCTTGGGTACATGAGTGTCATTTTTAGTACACAAAGCCTTGAGAAACTTAGCGTAAGTTGGGACTTGTTACACAATATCAAGGAGTGGGATGTTAACTTTGACTTGTTTAAAAATTTTCAACATCATTTCCATTTGGTCAGAATGTTTCTTGGCGGTCGAAGACGATGTGGAAATGGAACACAATATTCAGTAGGTGGGTCTACTTGAGTAGAAGAAGAATTTGGAGTGGAATTTGATTCGATGTTTTGCTGAATGTTTTGTTCAGATTCATTTGTTGTTTTAGAAGTATCATCCACTAAATCGTTTGGATCAACGACTTGATTATCGATTTTTTTACCGGAATGCAAAGTCGTGATAGCATTCATTTGGGTTACGTTGCTATCTTGAACAACATGGACTTGATTAGAACTCGTGTTTTGATTTTTGGGATTCGGGTCTGGCTGACTTGGGAATGTGCCTCGTTCATGTTCACTTACAGACGTGGCTAATTGACTCATTTGCATTTCAAGTTTGGCAATCGATTGACTCGTATTCTGCATGTACGAGGTTAACAAATTTTGCAAATTACTGTTTGATTGGAGGCTTTGAGTGGTTGCCTTAGCCAAAGTTTCAAGACTTTTTTCAATTGAACTTAATCATTTATCATCTTGGGGAGCAAAAGATTGTTGTGGTTGATTTTGGGATGGACCTACAAAGTTTTGTTGAAAATGATTGGGTTGAAAGGGAGGATTCGAAGCAGTGTTCGAAAATGCTTGAAAATTGGGACAAACCAAATTCGTGTTGGAATTATTTTGGTTCCAAGCAAAGTTCAGATGATTTCTCCAACCAGGATTGCATATTGGAGAAAACGGGTCATTCTTAACCTTATTGAATGCATTGAGTTATTCTATCAAATTAGGGCACTGATCGGGTATGTGATTCAGATCTTTGCATTTACAACACATGGGTTAGGAAGCTTGGTTCATTTGGTTGGATGAAAAAACATTGTCGAATTTATTAATCATTGCGTCGATTTTAGCTTCCAAAGCTAAAGATGATCCTATCAAGTGTGCGCTCGATCGTGAGTAAATGGATTTTTCGGCTAGGTTTTCAAGAAATTGCGAAGCATCATCGTGATGTTGAGCAAGAAAATTGCCTTGGTATGTAGATTCAAGCATGGTTCACGAGCTGTTTTCAAGTCCATCGTATAAGGTTTGGCAAAGGGTCGATTTTTCGAAATTATGGTGTGGACATTTTATCTAAAGCTCTTTAAATCTTTCAAAATATTTTCCAAATGGTTCGCCCCTGAATTGATGAAAATTGATAATTTCGTTTTGGATTTTAGTTGTTTTTTCCAAGGGGTAGAACTTTTTATGAAAACTTTAATGAGTTCTTCGCACGTTTTAATCGAGTTTGATGGTAAGTTGTATAACCATTTTTCAGCGTAATCAGTAAGAGCGAATGGAATTAATCGAAGTTTGATTCTGTCATCACTAAGTTGTTGGAGTTTAATGGTTGCGCAAACTTGTTCGAATTTCGTTAAGAAAATGTATGGGTCATCGTGCTCAAAATTGGCAAATTTCGGAAGCGTGGCAATATGATTTGAATGAATTTCGAAGTGATTACTGTTAGTCCATAGGATAGTGGTTTTGATGACAACAACTATAGAAGTGTTATAAAATATATATGTGCAGGAAATCTATATGCAGGTATCAACAAAAGAAGACTGTACAGTAAAGAAAACAAAATTGATGAAGACAAAGATCAAGAGTTCAAGATTGAAGACTCATGAGATTCAAGATATTCAAGAGTTCAAGACAAATAATATAGTTAGGTTAGATATTTGTTAAAACTCCTTGAAAGCACTATCATTCTTTTTTATCCAATTTACTCGTGGAATGGAATCCACTTCGTTCTTGTTAAAGGGATGGAACCCTAGTGAGATGGAACTCACGAAATATCTAGTGGAACGGATAGTAGCCCTATTTTGTTATCCACTAATTTTGATTCAAAATGATTTTCAAAATTATCTCTTGTTTTATAAAATGATTTTCAAATATTCCTTTTCAAAAGAAAAACCTTCGTTCACATTTCCAAAAATGTTTTAGCCTCAAAATCATATTTATCATTTTGTTATATTTTGATTTCAAAATTGTCCTTGATATTTTAGCCTCAAAATCTATTTTAATATTATATTTACTTTAGTTTATTTACTTTGATTTTAAATATATTTTAGTATATATACATATATACATTCATAAGTATTTCTACTTCTAAATACCTTCTACAAATACATAGAGTCCATTTGAATAAAGTTGCATATGTTTTAAATCATCATTTTCGAAGTAAAGCAAATCATCACTTTTTACTAGACCATGTCGACATCCTATTTACTCGTCATGTCGACATGCTTCCCGTTATAGCAAAGGTTGTTTTCAAAAGAAGTGTCTATTCGGTTAAACTTCTTCGAATGGACACATCCATTCATTCTCTATAAATAGAGACTGTTATGGACGTTTTCCAGTAACTACTTTCATTAGTTTCTCTCCTCTTTATTCTCTTATCTTATTTTCTAATCATCCTATCCATATTCTGCCAAAATCTTAAGTGAATCAAACCAGAATATCTCTAGTTTGATTCTCTGCCACTCTCTTCAAAGAATCTCAGTGCTTATCAGAGTTATAGATACATTTGTACTCAAAGAAACTTGTGTAGGGTTATAAAGGTGTGATCGTGTCCTTGGAAATCGATCTGGTGAACTTGTGTCCTGTGAATCAAGTGGTTCTAACCAGAGACCTGAGAATCTGGAGGGTGTACCTTGTTGCCTTGGAATCGAGGGATTGTAATCTAGATTATTATTGAATAGAAAGCCGTACAAGTTGTGCGGGACTAGATGTAGGGTAACACCGAACCAGTATAAAATTCCTGGTGTGTTCTTTCCTTTACTTGCTTTTTATTTATATTTGCATTTGTTTGTGATTCTGTGATTTGATCTGTGATTGTGTATTTGCATTAAGTTAGTTAAATCAATTTAAATCAAAGAAGTTTTAAAGAAATTCTTAATACACTATTCACCCCCCCTCTAGTGTTAAATAGCCTTAAGATCATCTTCTGCGTCCCTGTCATTTGGTATCGGAGCAAGGTTTTCAAAAGTTTCATAATCTGAATTTTGAAAATTTTTAAAATGGCAATTTTTTATAAAATTATTAACACTGTTTTCATTTGAATATGTCACAGAATCATCATGATATTGTTGTTTAAAATTATATTTAGTTATTTTGAAAAGTCACTTGATTCTTTAAAAATTGTTATCTTGTTTTGCAGGAGAAGTGTTATGTACAAATGGATATATAATGGAAATCAACAAAGAAATGGGTACCAGATCAATTCAAAACTTTGGGTTCTCATCTACAACATGATTTGATACTGTACTTCTCTCCATCTGCTACGCAATGTCACTGGTTTCATGTGAATCCGTCAAGAAATGACCAAGTTATGGTCAAATGAAGTTTTGGTGAACAAAGAGAAAAAGAAGGCAAAACAGTCAAAGTTCTAGTTCTTGCGGTCATTCTGATGGGTGGATCATCAAATTCCGATCAAAATTGAGTGAGATATGATAGTTTGAAGTTGGCTATCCAAAACTGAAAAACTGTGTACGGGATCTTTTACATTTCTTCTACTGTTCGGCATGTTGCATCACAATACCGTCCAAATTCGACACCAAACTACTACTAGATCATAGTCCTTGCCTTCCTCTTCGATTTGCCGCTGGTTTCATCCAATTCCGTCAAGAAACGAAGGAGATATGCCCTCTAGAAGTTTGATAGTATATAGAAAAACGGGAAGAAGATGAAGAGGAAGAATTTTTATGAAAAGTGGTGACCGTTGGGCTTATTTATAGTGGTTGAAGTGTCCATTCATTCAAAATTCGAATTCAAAATTTTGGCGCCAAGTTAGTCGATCTACTAAATCATCCGTATCTTTCTCATACGGTCTTCAAATTCAGCAAATGAATATACTACGATGATCAGAAAAACGAGCCCGTCGCAATAGAACAGATTTCATCGTCAAATTCGGAAAGATATAAATGTGTGGATCACGACAATGGAGGAACGACAAAGTTAGAAAGATGGAATGCAAAAATTGGTACGCTTTACTATTATTTCATCTTTATTGTTGCATTTAGGAATATATATATATCTATGCATTTAGTTAGGTATAGAAATTTATCACTTTTATAAGTTTTGATATTTTGGTCCATATATTGACACACCATAGTATAAATATCAATATACAAGTCTAATGTTTTAAAAGTCTTTTAAAATGTGTTTTCTTTCTAATAAAATCTTACAACTAATTTATTACAACTATATTAAGAAAGTAAGCATACCTTCATTCGTAGTTTTAACTTATCTAATGTTGTTTTTATTTCTCGTACTATATTTCTTTTAAGATACTAATTTTATATTTTTAAGAAATTAGTAAAAGGAATTTAGATTGTTAGAATAAGGCTTTACTTATAGATTTCTTCAATTAATAAGATTGCATCACATCACATGATACTTATCATATAAGTAGATTGTGACATACATTTTAATAAAAGCGTTTTTTACATGCATAATGCTAAGTATCTTTACACATGTATTCTCATTATTATTATTTTTTTGTACTTTAATTATATTAACTACTATAAAAATTGGGCCAAAAATCACCATTTTTGCCCAGAACTTTAGATAGCATTTCTGAAATGTTGTCTTTGCTTTTGTTACACTGCAAATACGTTTTTATAGCATTTCTGTGCTTTGAAACACTGTAGTATTTCTGAAACTTTTCACAGCATTTGGTAAATACCACAGTTTCTGTTTTATAATGCTTTGAATATATATTTTAATGCAAAAACTTTTTATAGCATTCTGTAAATGCTGTCTCTTCTACTTAAAACTTTAAATTATAAAATAACGATATTTAAACTAAGTATTTTTCTCTATTCTTTTTATAAATTATTTTCTAACTTATATTAGAATATTTAAAATTAATGTTTAGATATTCTTTAGTAATTAATTAAAATTTAAATGAAAGAGGCATTAATATAACATATGTTTATTTTAGTTTTTTTAATCTTTGTTATTTTTAATATTTCATTATGATATTATTTTTTAAAAAGATGTTTAAACATGTTTCTAAATATTTTAGTCAATAAAAATTTAATATAAAGATTTTAATTAGTAAGTTAAGTATTTTATAAACATGGAAGTTTGGATTCTTAAAAAATAAAAATAAAATAAAAACAATCAAGTTAAAATAATTATTTAAGTAGGCTATTAATTTTTTATATTTGATCATATATATATATATATATATATATATAGTTTAGGTCCATATTTCTTATCAATTTAATTTTGATATTAAGTTTGATTACTACCTTTCACGATTATGTTACAGTTTTAATACCATTTATTACCTTTAAACTATTGTCTTTACAACTCTTTCTGTCTCATTCATTAGTTTCCTTAACTTAGGTTTAGTAATTGGTGTGTTTTACCTTTGTTTGGTTGAAGTATAATAAATAGTTTGATATATGAATACATACATATATAGACACACACACACACACACACACACACACACACATATATATATATATATATATATATGCTTGCCAATTAGATATTATTTATCACTCATGTTTACCTTATAGTCTGAGTATCTCTTACCATAGTATATATATCATCATATCATTGTGCAAATTATTTTACTTCATTATCATTTTATTACATATCATTATGCATCATATTTCATATCACATTTCATTGCATATTACATCATAAATTACAATGCATATCATAATCATTTACATCACAAGTCGCACTTCATTTCGCATATTATCTCATGTTACATTGCATATGTTATACACTTCATACTGCTTTACAAACTACATATTGCATATATGTATACATAACAAGTGTATCTTATTTAGGAGGAGTTTGTAGTATTGTCTTATAATATAGGATTATTAGTTTTTGGTTGATTTGATTGATTTGATTGACTTGTTTGAATTGTTTGACTTGATTGACTTGTTTAATTTATTGACTTGATTGACTTGTTTAACTTGTTTGAATTGATTGATTTGTTTGACTTGTCTGACATGATTGGTTTTGATGTATGTGTTGATTATATTGTCTGAAATATATTTATACATATTTATTGAATAATTATAGTATAATTAAGTTAATATCTTTCACAATTCATTTACTATACTTTGTTCTAGTATTAAGTTTAAGGGGAAGTTTTATAGTTAGTGGTTTAGGACTAAGTTTTAGTTTTAGATATAAGTGTTTATTATTTATGATAACACTATCATTATAATCACACGTCATAGAGTGATAAGTTTTAGGGGGAGTTATATAGTTTAGAGTTAGTGTCATTTTTTTTGTTAATGACAAAGGGGGAGAAGTATAAAATAGGTTAGTTAGGCATAAATTAAGGGGGAGTTATTAGATTTAGGGGGAGTTATAAGGAGAATATAAATATTTTATAAACAAAGGTTGTCATCATCAAAAAGGGGGAGAATGTTAGTCCATAGGATAGTGGTTTTGATGACAACAACTATAGAAGTGTTATAAAATATATATGTGCAGGAAATCTATATGCAGGTATCAACAAAAGAAGACTGTACAGTAAAGAAAACAAAATTGATGAAGACAAAGATCAAGAGTTCAAGATTGAAGACTCATGAGATTCAAGATATTCAAGAGTTCAAGACAAATAATATAGTTAGGTTAGATATTTGTTAAAACTCCTTGAAAGCACTATCATTCTTTTTTATCCAATTTACTCGTGGAATGGAATCCACTTCGTTCTTGTTAAAGGGATGGAACCCTAGTGAGATGGAACTCACGAAATATCTAGTGGAACGGATAGTAGCCCTATTTTGTTATCCACTAATTTTGATTCAAAATGATTTTCAAAATTATCTCTTGTTTTATAAAATGATTTTCAAATATTCCTTTTCAAAAGAAAAACCTTCGTTCACATTTCCAAAAATGTTTTAGCCTCAAAATCATATTTATCATTTTGTTATATTTTGATTTCAAAATTGTCCTTGATATTTTAGCCTCAAAATCTATTTTAATATTATATTTACTTTAGTTTATTTACTTTGATTTTAAATATATTTTAGTATATATACATATATACATTCATAAGTATTTCTACTTCTAAATACCTTCTACAAATACATAGAGTCCATTTGAATAAAGTTGCATATGTTTTAAATCATCATTTTCAAAGTAAAGCAAATCATCACTTTTTACTAGACCATGTCGACATCCTATTTACTCGTCATGTCGACATGCTTCCCGTTATAGCAAAGGTTGTTTTCAAAAGAAGTGTCTATTCGCTTAAACCTCTTCGAATGGACACATCCATTCATTCTCTATAAATAGAGACTGTTATGGACGTTTTCCAGTAACTACTTTCATTAGTTTCTCTCCTCTTTATTCTCTTATCTTATTTTCTAATCATCCTATCCATATTCTGCCGAAATCTTAAGTGAATCAAACCAGAATATCTCTTGTTTGATTCTCTGCCATTCTCTTCAAAGAATCTCAGTGCTTATCAGAGTTATAGATACATTTGTACTCAAAGAAACTTGTGTAGGGTTATAAAGGTGTGATCGTGTCCTTGGAAATCGATCGGGTGAACTTGTGTCCTGTGAATCAAGTGGTTCTACCCAGAGACCTGAGAATCTGGAGGGTGTACCTCGTTGCCTTGGAATCGAGGGATTGTAATCTAGATTATTATTGAATAGAAAGACGTACAAGTTGTGCGGGACTGGATGTAGGGTAACACCGAACCAGTATAAAATTCCTAGTGTGTTCTTTCCTTTACTTGCTTTTTATTTATATTTGCATTTGTTTGTGATTCTGTGATTTGATCTGTGATTGTGTATTTGCATTAAGTTAGTTAAATCAATTTAAATCAAAGAAGTTTTAAAGAAATTCTTAATACACTATTCACCCCCCCTCTAGTGTTAAATAGCCTTAAGATCATCTTCCGCGTCCCTGTCAATTACCCATAGGGGCGGGTAAAGCGATACAAGAAGGAATAGAAACTCTATCGGGAAAGATTCTATCCATGTGAGTTCGAGGGGCATTTTCGTTTGTAATTATAGAAGGATCATTTGTTCGAGTTAAACGATTTGTACAAGGGTCACGAGTCCAATGATTCGTAGAACTGTCACCACTCCAAATACTCATGCACTAGCGAGAAGAACAAGGAAAGAGAAAGAAGTTAGAATCGAGTTAAGAGAAAGAAGCGAGGTTTGAAAAATGAAGTGAGAAATTATTATTTTTTATATATTTTTTTTAAAAAGGAAAAATATTTACCAAAAGGATTTATTTTTCAAAGGAGAGATTTGAATTTTCAAAAAAAATTCCCCTTTTCTATATGTTTTTGCTTTTTTATAGTTTTTGTTTTTAAAAAGAATATATTTTTTTTTGGATTTTTGTTTTTCTGAAAAAGAAAAAACAACTTAAGTAAATATGTTTGCTTTTTTGGATTTTTGATTTTGATTAAAAAAATTTAAAGGAAAAGATTAAAAAGATTTTTTTTTGAATTTTGGATTAAACAAGGACTAAGTTAAGTAAAATGTACAATTTTTTTTAAGTTTTGAGTTTTGTTGTTTTTTTTAAAATATGCATGAACTAATGCAACTGAATGAATGCAAGGACTTAATTACAAATTTTCTGACCTTAGTAGCTCCCAACCCAAAATTATATAATCGCACTTTGTCTTAATTCAACAAAATAGTTCTCAGCCAGGTGACGGACATGAGTAATCGGTGCACCATGAATCACCGTAGTAATGCAGCCGAAGGTTTAAGTACCTTCAGAGAAACAATCGCTATAATATTTACGAATCACTGTAATATTTATAAATAATTATTGCTCTATCGTAGCCTAGACACCAAGAAAATAAATTATTCAAAGAAGACAACTTGTTAAGATACAATTAAGCCCTAGGTGAGCTCATGACCCCCTTAAGTCCAAAGTCTAACCGTTATTATTAGTCAGATTCTAAGATGAAATGCAATTTATGGGCGAAGGAAGGGGTGATGAAATCCCCCACCTTATGTGGATTTGGGTGTTGCCCTTAGAAAATAAAAATAAGATTGTATGAATGCAAAACATAAATTAAACATGAATTAACGATGCAACTACGAATGAAATTTGTTTTTGAAATATTTTTTTTAAATGCAAGCAACCAACAATGCAATGAAAATAAAAACAAAAGATGAAAGCACGATACCAGAGCGTGCAGAATTATTAGCTATTTTATTTTAAAGCATCTATATTTTTTTATATAAGCAAGCAAAGAAGTTTTTTTCAGCAAGCTAATCTCCTCCTTTTGATTTTCTGCTTTTGCAACCTGAAAATGAGAACAAACACAAATTTCTTTAATTGTTTTTTTATATATTTTTTTAAGGAAAAATAAATAAAGCAAAACAAAACTGAAAATAAAAGAAATTGTAAACAAAGCAAATTGTAAACAAAACAAAATTTTTGAATTTTTTTTGAGCAATTCAATAGAACAAAAGTTAAAATTCAATAAAACCTAAAAAAAAAAAAAATGTCAGTCCAATTTCAATAGAGCCTAATTAAAGTAATACTTTCAACGTTATGTCCCTAAATTACTCACTTAACTCCGTTATCGGCTCAAACAAAATCATTCGTAAATCCTCAAACTCCTAAAATTTTAGCTCAAAAGCAATTCAATTCTACTCGACAAGCATTTACGTCGAGCTTGCATACACCAAGTAAAATAACTATGCAGGAGATTCGTGAATCTTGGTTGTGGGTTTAGTGGAATGGAAGTCTTGGGTTGTTTGAAAATCAGGCAAATTGGTTCGGTGATGGTTGTGAGTTTGGATAAGGCGAATTGAAGTTCGAATTTGTGTGTTGAGTGAAGTTGGTAGATGTTTAAGCAGTGCTGTGTTGAAGGCAGGGGGATTGTAGGAATGGAAGTGAAGTTTGGTTTGAGTGCAATAGTGTTGAGTAGTATCGGTCAGAGGAGGTGGTGAAGTGTGCAGTAATGGAGTATGTTCACTGTGATGAAGGGAGTATGCCAGAGAAAGAGAGTGGCAGCAAGGAGTTGCAGATGTTGGAGTATGGTTTGTGCACATTGGAAGTTTTGGAGCAGTCAGGTGATGGTTAGATGATGTTGTATTGTGTAGTTTGATGAAGTGGTGAAGTAGATTGTAGTGGTAGTGGGCAGTAGTTGTTGAAGTAGGCAGTGAGCAAAGGAGGATATGTGCAGTTTCTGGTAGAAGTGAATGTTTTTTATGGCAGGGAAGTGTTGTAAGAGGAAGTATGGTGTGGTCAGTTTGAAGTAAGAGTTGATGCACAGAAGTGACATGGCAGCGAGAGGTTTGGAGATATGGCAGGCAGAAGTGTATTCAGATATGGTAGAATTGATGTGTGGAGTGTTAGAAGTAAAGGCTGGTTGTAGAGGATGTCGATGGTAGTGACGTATGAAGTTGAAGTATGGAGTGAAGTTTATGTACACTTTGTGTGTACAACAATGTGTGCAGTTTTTTGGAGAAGGTGTGTATGTAGTGAGTTGTAGGAGAAAATTTGAAAGTTGGTCCGGTTGTAGTGGTATAAATAGATAGCATGAGAAATATATATGAGCATAAAAACGTCTATATATCAGAGGGAAAAAAATAACACGAGAATCACAGATAAATAGTATATAACTAGTAGATTTTAACCAAAACAACAACATCATAGATAAAATGAGCAATGTAACATAATAACATCAAACAACATGAAATAATGTCTTAAAAATAAGATAGGCATAAGCTAAGATAAAAAAATCTAAACCTCCTCACTATCTGATCCTTCCTCTTCTTCTTCCTCTTCAGACGTAGACCATGTAAAGGGAGCGGGATTCTCGACAGTACCTGTAGAAGTAGAGCCGGTACATGATATCTTCTCCCATATCTTGTTTACGAAGCCTTTGATGGAATCAAGCTTCTTATTGGTCTTGACAACATTCTTTACGATGGTGACCAATCGTCGTCCGAGCTTGCTTTGGTTGCGGGAGAGTGTGACAAGTGCTTGATTCGGATTGAAATCACCATGAAGCTCGTGGATTTCGTCATCTTCTTCTTGATTTAGAAACAATTTTAAATACTTGTGTGTATGCATATACCACCTAGGAGAGAATTTAACAATAATTAACTACTAGACTATAGACAAACCATTAATAATATTGAAACTTCTCCCTGATTACTTGGTCTGCAATTTATCGTCGAGTACAATAGCATCTTCTTCTGCAAATATAGTTAGTTCACATGATATTTACTTATATAGTTGTCATGATAAAAACATCAAAATACAAGGTTCCAACAGCATGTCCCGGTGAAACAAAAAAGACACGGCATGGATCCGGAGAGATCCGCTGCTCTCAAAGAGGAGGTGGATAGACTCAAAGACAACGGGTTTATTCGCGACGCCCTCTACCCTAAGTTGGCATCTAACCCTGTACTTGTGAAAAAGGCGAATGAGAAATGAAGAACATGCATTGATTACTCACACTTGAACAAGGCATGTCCAAAAGATAGTTTTCCCCTTCCGAGAATCAACCAGCTGGGGGATTCAACCACGGGACACAAATTGTTATCTTTCATGGATGCGTACTCGGGATATAACCAAATCCCGATGCACATTCCTGATCAAGAGCGTACCGGTTTCATTACCGATGTTGGATTATATTGCTATGTGGTGATGTCGTTTGGACAAAAGAATGCATGAGCTACTTACCAGCGCCTAGTCAACAGGATGTTTAAAGATCAGATTGGAAAGACAATGGAATTATATGTGGATGATATGCTCATGAAGTCACGACGATCAAGCGACCACATTAAAGACTTGGCAGAAATGTTCGGCGTCCTCCACATTACAAGATGAAAATTAATTCTTTGAAGTGTTCTTTTTGTGTAGCATCAGGGAAATTCTTGGGCTTTATTGTTAACGCCCATGGAATTGAAGCTAATCCCGAGAAGATTCATGCTATCCACGATATCCATGCTCCAATGACTATCAAACAAGTACAGAGTATGAATGGGAAAGTTACCACCTTAAGCCGATTTATTTCCAGAGCTACCGACAAGTGCATTCTTTTCTTTGACTTGATTAGGAAGAGGAAAAGAAACTTCAAATGGACATAGGATTGTAAAGACGCATTTTAAGCTTTGGTGAATCATTTGGAGAGTCCCCCCATCTTATCAAAGCTGGTGGATCATGAAGATTTGTACATTTATTTGGCCATGTCGGTATACGCTATAAGTGCCACATTGCTTCGCGAGGAGGATCAAATCCAGAGGCCGGTGTATTACGCCAGCAAGTGATTGACGGGAGCTGAAAGGAACTATCCAAAAATAGAGAAACTGGCATACTGCTTGCTGATCGCATCACAGAAGCTTCACCCATACTTTAAGGCACACTCGATCAATGTTTACACTAACCAGCCGTTCGGACAGGTCCTACAGCAACCTGAGACATCTGGAAGGTTACTCAAGTGGAATATCGAGCTTAGTCAACTCGATATCACTTATCTCACTAGGAGGGCTATCCAGGGTCAGACACCGGCAGATTTTATAGCGGAATTCATTGCATAGGATGATTCCTCGGAGAGCAGTGAAGTCCCTACCATGCTGTGGAAACTATATACTGATGGAGCATCCAATGATCATTGTTCTGGAGCTGGAATTGTGCTTGTAGCTCTCGAAGATCGGTCAATCTATTATGCTTAAAGCTTGATTTCCCAGCAACGAACAACGAAGCTGGGTACGAAGCTTTGATTGTGGACTTAAACTCGCTAGAGAATTAGGAATAAAGTCTCATAAATCTTTTGCGATTCATAGTTGGCAGTGTACCACGTCAGGGGAGATTATCAAGCTAAAGGACAACGGCTTGCTCCATACCTTACCCAAGTCCAAGAGTTGTTGACTGTATTTGAGTCCTATGACATTTCACATATTCCACAGGATCAAAACAGAGAGGCCGATTCATTAGCAAAGTTTGCTAGCACTGGTGACGCACTACAGATGGGTTTGGTTCTGGTCAAAGTATTAAATGCCCCGAGTATAAACCTGATAGAAATCGATCGGACACTAGAAGCGGAGCCTGAGAGGGAATCGTGGAAGACTCCAATTAAAGACTATTTTCTACATGAAATCTTACCAGATCAAAGGAATGAAAAGCGACAAATCCTTCGTAAAGCTTCACGGTATGTCATGCAAGGAGGAATTATGTACAGAAAAGGTTTCTCCGTTCCCCTACTCCGGTGTGTCGCTCATGATGAGATAAAACGTGTCCTAAAAGAAGTTCATGAAGGGGAATGTGGCGATCATAAGGGGGGCAAACTCTAGCAAAGAAAATACTCTGTTACGGATATAATTGGCCAACTATCAATCGAGACACCACTAACTATGTAAGATGATGCGATAAGTGCCAGATATATACAAAAGTTCCAAGAGCGCTGCCAACGGAAATCACGCAAATGGTCAGCCCATGGTCGTTTACCATGTGAGGTATAGATATTATTGGTTCCTTACCGATCTCTAAAGGTGGTGCAAAGTACACTATCGTCATAGTTGAGTACTTCACCAAATGGGCCGAAGTAGAACCTTTAGCCACGATCACAACCAAGAAAGTGATCAACTTCATTGTCCGGAACATCGTATGTCGTTTCGGTCTTCCACGAACTATTATAACAGATAATGGGACTCAATTCAATAGTGTAGAATTCAAAGACTTCTGTCGGAGGTATCATATTGAAAAGAGGTCTGCAGCGGTCTCTCACCCTCAACCGAATGGACAGGTTGAAGCTGTAAAAAAAATCATAAAGTCCATTCTGAATAATGGAAAAGGCTAGAGGTAAGTGCGTGGATGAACTCCCTACAACACTGTGGGCTTACAGGACCACCCACAAGTCCATGACTGGCCATACTTCATTTGTCCTCGCTTACGGTTCCGAAGCCGTCATTCCTATTGAGCTCGAAGTTCCTTCTCATCGAGTGACTTACTACGATCCCAAAACGAATAAAGATCTCCTTTTGGAATCTCTCGATTTTATAAATGAGAAGCGCGAGAAAGCTGATTCGAGGGCAGCTGTGCATCGACATCGAGTCACCCGATACTGCAACATTAAAGTCCAACCTAGAACCTTTGAAATCGGTGATATCGTCTTGAAATGAGTTTTTCCTACCCCATCGCACATGAATCCAATCTGGGAAGGACCGTATGTCATTGAACAAAGTCTTGGAGAGGGAACTTTCAAGCTAGTGATTGTTGATGACATCACACTCCCAAGGGCGTGGAATAACGAGCATTTACGATGCTATTTCACTAAGTTTGTTTCTTTTTCGTTTCGTTATATTTGCTTTCAGAATTTTCTTTAGCATTTGACTTTCCAGATATGTAATAAGATAGATTATGTCATTCCTTTTCCATTTAGAAAATAAAGTTTTGAACTTCCTTTATATTTATGTTTGCTGTAGCATTTTGTATTAGTTACATGACGAAACCGATTGATGTCGATATGTCTGAACAGGTTCCCAGAGTTTGGAATTAATCAATTACGCTAGTTCCCAATGGGACTAAACAAGATGAGCTTGGTCTGATTGTTCATTTGATAACTCTCGTTCATAATCCAATGGATGGGATACACAATGAGGAATGTATGCGACTCGACCATCTGATAATCGAGTAAATCCCGTCGAATGATGGGACAGAAATAAAATAAGAGCAATCGTAACACAACCAATCGCTCTCTAAATCAAACACTAGACCATAGAGGGCAAATCAATCAATTAAGGAGAGTACGATCCAACTGCTCTCCGAAATAACTCTAAGTCCCCAGATTGCGGACTGGAGTATAAACATAAATCGGGTGTGAATCAACCACCCGCGAAATAGCTTTAAGTCCCCAGAGTGCGGACTGGAGTATAAATATAAATCGAGTGTGAGTCGACCACCCACGAAATAACTCTAAGTCCCCAGAGTGCGGACTGGAGTATAAACATAAATTGGGTGTGAATCGACCACTCGCGAAATAACTCTAAGTCCCCAGAGTGCAGACTGGAGTATAAACATAAATCGGGTGTGAGTCGACCACCCATGAAATAACTCTAAGTCCCAAGAGTGCGGACTAGAGCATAAACATAAATTGGCTGCGATTCGATCACCCATCAACTAAGTCTTATCCCCAAAGTGAAGATATGAGTATAAATAGATAATTTAGTGAGGTTCGACCATTCATTATTCCATGAACTCCGGCCTGAAATCGATAGGAAGAGTATAAACCCGCTAAGGATGGAGTTCGACCATCCAACGTCTAACCTCGCTAACCTAAGACTAAGGGAAGGAGTACAATTATTCAAACCACTGAATTCGATGGCATAACACTAAAGCTCGAGGCTAGAATTTGATGCGGCTCAAGGCCACGACCACATGGAGGCTTTGAGATAGAGCTAGTGGATTGATACTAATGAACAACAAATTATAAGTACATTGAATGGAAAGTAATAGTTCAACTACTTAAATAACAGTTCACATGAGAGCTCAATAGAAAACAAAAACTTTTATTCACGTGATAAGTTTCAAAATTATGGTATAAGTTATTTAAAAAAACCGAGAGTCATACCCATACAACCACAACTAATAAAAGAATGCGACGAACATATAGCTATGCAAACTATGTACACACCGAGTCGAAACGACGACTATTTCTTCGATCTTCTCTCCTTTTTGGATATTTTGGGAGTGGTGCTGTCCGAACTTCCACTTGTTCTCTTCCTTGATCCTTTACCACCTTTGGCGGGAGAGTGTTCGAAGCTTTGAGGGAGTTCTCTGGGAATCGAACCACCGGGTGAAATGAATTGTAGTGGGATAAGATGTGGAACATCAATGTCCACCTCGGTGGGCTCAGCTTTGGCCTTTTTCTTCAACAACTCCTTCTCAATACGCTCCTTCAGGCTGGTCTCATTAGTGCGCTCGGAGGTGCCGGTGATCAAAACATCATCAGATTTATCCACCGACAGCGGATCTTCAGCCTATCATCGTCGAGTGCTCCAATGACTTGAGCATCGGGCCCCAGTACATCGGTGGCCGCCGAAATCTCTGTTGATTTCTCTTGTTGCTCTATGGCAGCATCACTTTTAGGAGTTTGGCCGGGACCCGGAAGACCTGCAGATTTGTTAAAACAAGGAGATAAGCCTAAAACCATTCGGAACAAAGAATAAAACTTCTCGTAGAGTGGAGAGTAAAGTGGAATACCTGCATCTGGCTGGCTCTCGGTTGTTGCTAGAGTGCCCCCTTCCAACATAAGGGTCAACACTTTGGATTGATAACCGGGTTTATCTGGGTCATAGCTCAAGTCCTGCCCTAGGCCAAAAGAAACCGATTCTCCAGCCACTTGGAAAGAAGAGGGCCCCTTAGGATTTGCTTCCAAGGATTCGGTAATATGTTCCTTTTACCGGAAGGCGCTAAAATGTCAAAATATTGGAGTCTCGCGACGGCAAGGTTAGGGGTTCATTTCCGCGGAGGATCTCCCGCACCAATTTCTCTTCATCTAACCCAGCTTCGCCCAGCTCCCTCTTTTTCATCTCGATCATGTACTCCTAGGCTTCAGCGAGTGCCTCAAGATAACCTTCGCCGAGAATACCCAAGTCGCGGTGGATGAGGACTTTGGCGTTGTATTCGATGATAGGTGGATCAAACATGTCCTTAATTTCATTCCGACCGGACTCTTTAGCATCTTCTGCTTGGGTTTCAATTTGTTCCATCATCTCCTTGCGGCCTTCTTCTTGTGCCTCCTCTTTAAGGACTTCTATTTTGGCAAATTGCTTATCAAGTTTGATTTTTGGGCTCCTGGCTTCAACAGCCTCTTCACAGTACCTTTGTGATTCTTTTTAAGACTCAATCTTCTCTTTCCTTTATTTCTTAAGAAGCTCTTCAATCTCCTCAATGCGGCGGGCCAAGATATCTTTCTCCTTTTGCAAGGAATCCTTTTCTAGAGCAAGTACACCGCTGTGATTGAGGGCAACATTGAGTTCTTTCTTATGGGAAGCTTCCAAACGACTCACTGCCTCTGACGTTTCCTTGGCACTCTTTCCGCCTCAGCAAGTTTTGTTGTCAACTTCGATTGCTCATTATCTTGATGCTTGATTATGTCTTTGTCGTGGATCGCCTCTAGCTTGAGACAATCTATTTCATATTGTCGCTCAATTAACATTACAAAGATTTTTTCCGCTAAGTGCTGGAACGACTCATGCTGCATGAAAATGTCGTTAACACATGCAAGAGAGCTTGCTTTGGCATGCCCCAAGATCATATGAATTATGGGAAGGAATTTAAGCCCATCAAAATAGATTTTCGGGGAAGTGGCTTAAGTTCAGCTAATTTCTCCACTATAGAAGTGTCAGTAGCAGTGTCGGCAAAGATGGATCAGAAACGGCGATTGGATGCTTGCTCGATCTGCGATCACGAGATTGCCTAGAGCTAGAAGAACCAGAGTGTTGCTCATGTGATGTTTCAACATGAGGGCCGTGGAAGGAAGGCTGGTCTCTGCTATAAACAAGAAGAGTGGGCTGGTCTACGTGGCGGGATGACTGAGATTGGGACTTATGCTTGGAAGAAGAAGATTCCCTTGAATGATAGCTTTTTTCCCATCCGTTGTCTTTTTTCCTTCGCCTGCCAGATTCTGAGCCGCGGCTAGATCCATAATGCGTCGAAGAGCCCCTTAGGCGATCAAAAGCCCGAGACTGAGTCATTGCACTTGCAAATACCAAATGAGAACATGTAAGTAACCATTATGCAAATGATTGATGAAGAGTGTGTAGTGAGGTGCACGTGGTTTTGAGTGCCCTAGTGTTCCCCTCTGACAGACCAGTAGCTGTAACCTTACTTATGGGTGTTTTCTCTCCTCTATCGGTAGAAAGAACGCCTTCACTACTCCTAGTAGGAGAATTGAGCCCCTCAATGTTGATGTTTGGAAAGTCGTAGGTCATCATGTCATTGGGAATCTGGAAATTTGAAAATCCTTTCGGTGAACTTTCTAAGTGTTGGGAAGATGATACTTCGTCAATAGAAGCGATGACAAATTCTGGATCTGTAGCAGTTTTTCTTCTGTAAAGTTTATATGCCAGCTTCTTCTTTCTCTTGGTTGGCATTTGTGATTATACGCCTTGTGGCGATTCAACCATAGGCGCCTTGCCTAGGCTTGCATCAGCGTCGTTGGGTTTATTGGCTTGGTCATTCCTAATCTCGCCTTCTTCAATGCCATCCTGAGTCCCCTCGACTGGGGGAACCACAGGCTTGTGGACATCCCTTTCAGGCTCTGCCACGTTTCTCGGTATTGCTGCACTTCTGGGGAGCCAAATGCTACGACCCTATACCAATAGCTCGAATAGAGATAATAACTCCTCGGTTACGTGAAGTTTGATGTCCCTATCTTCGACAGGGGTAGCACGAATAGTGGAGATCGCTCTTGAAAAATTAATGCCCTCGGGACGTGGGCGGATACCTGTAGACATTTAGGACGTTAGTGGATTCAAAATATGACTTGGATTGATGTACCTAAGAATGAAATGAAGGCAACACTTACGTCCTTCTAGCCATCGCCTTGCGAAGCCCGACGGGCACCGAACATAGAACCACTCGTGTTTGAAAAGATAAAGTTTATTCCAAGCACTCGTTAAGACTTGGTAGTTAGGTGAAGGCTCAAGGAAGACATAGGAAGGACTTCCTGATCTTCATTTAAAGTTGTAAATGAATCTTATGTCCTCGGGAGTTGGTGGGCAAAATAGAACACTCATGAATAGTAGAAAAGTTCCATGGAGGAAGGCGTCGCTGTTCGGGTGAAGTTGAGTGGGATATATTCCAAGATATCCTAACATCTCCCGAATAAACGAATGGAAGGGTGGTACGCATCCGACCCAACACATAAATTTTTTGCACGCTGTGTACCCCTCCAGGGCAAATGAGGCCTGTCGTTTATCAAAGGAACCTGGACGTCTACGAATGGAATTCCATTTATGGAACAAAGCTTGCGAAGGGCAGCCTCACCAATTTGGGAGGCTTGAGAACCTATCAGGTTATCCAAGAGAATGGACCCTTCTACTGCGTCGGGAGCAGGGCGTACATCCTCCACTGGGAGGACCAAAACATTTGAAAAAAGTTTGACCGATGAGCCAGAAACTTCTGTTTGTTCGGTTTGATGGCTAGGAGAAAGCCTGCCAGATATAGTCGCAGAGCTCAATTTTGGTTTAGGATCGCTAGGTTGCGGAGCCAGTTCAGAAGACATTGCAGATAAATTTTCCGAGTGTCTGAACTCCATATTAACTATATTTAGTAGACAATCGAGATTAGAAAAAATAACCTATTCCCCCAATGCTAAGTGTGAACTAGTGTGGTGTAGTTTGTGTATAACGGAGATAAATAACTTTAAATAAGGGAACGAAGTAAAATGGCGAGACTTTGGATTCCGACCAGAGTGACGGTCATCGCTGACCATCTCAACTAGCAAGGAGATTGAACGATGGTGAAAGCTTTTGGATCGATTTTCTGCATATCAAAGTGTGAAATCTGTCATTCAAGTCCATGTGCTATGTTTAAGTTCATGTTGAAAGTTCCAAGGATTTGATTGTTCGAATCTCAAGTTCGATGGTGAATATGCAAGTTCTATTATTCATTGTCAATATATATTGAACTTCATTGTGGTGAATTGGTAGTAATTGTCCAAACAATTCAGTTTGGATTAGGTTTTGAATTCAGAAAGTATGTGTGCCGATCCCTATATGCCAAACCCTTTGTACTGATCCCTATCCCAAAGCATTTCTGCCAATCCCTCTCCATAACATAATCCTACCGATCCCTTCACTTCTACAAATCCCACCGATCCCTCTCTCACACCAAAGACTACCGATCCCTCTGCTTCACCCCCTAACATCAAGCCTCTACGCTGATGGATCGGTATAGATCCAATCCTCCAACATCGATCCCTCCTCCACTCTTTCTTATTCTTCCTTCCTCCTCCTTCGCTCTGTCGAACCCCTCCATATCCAACATTTCATCTCTTCTGAATGAATTCGGTCGTTGTTCCATCATTGAGCCAAACTCTGGAATCCCTTATCTCATCGTAAAACCAAAAGATAAAGGCAAGAAAGCTCACTTACGTGTGTGTGTGTGTGTGTATATATATATTAAAGGAATTGGCGAGTAGCTCGAAGGTGATCGATATGAAAGGTATAGGGAAGATGGTTTGAGAGAGTGGATTGAAGCACAAGGAGATTTTATTTTGAAAATAAGAGGAGAATAAGGGAAGGAAGGTTCGTTTTGTATAAAGGAACGAGAGAGTTCGGTGCTTTGGAGGATGATGGAGAAAAATACTACAAGCAAGGGTGAAAAGAAAATGAAGCGCTGGCTTATACATGCGAACTAGGGGTCGGCATGCATGAGTTGGGAGGAATCAGTAGAGAAATATGATGACCCCTGTGAACCTTAACAGAGGGGAGGGATCAGTTAAACCTATACCAATCCATACAAATGTTTTTTTAAAAAAGAGAGAAGAAGAAATAAAGAAGGAGGGGATCGACCATGAAGATGGCGATCCCTATCAGCAGGTGCATATGCATATAAAGAGAGAGAGATCGGCTAGGGGTGTGCCGATCCTTGTAAATATAAGTAATGGAAGGGAGGGATCGACATAACGTATACCAATCCCTGCAAACACTTTATAAAAAAAATGAAAAATGATGAATGATAGGGATCGGCTATAGGTATGTACCCAAATAAATATAGGCGTAGAAATTATTGAAAGCATATACATACAAAATGCCATGAAAATTGGCGACGACCCGTGAGTGTACGAACACGTCCGGGAGCCAATAACAAAAGAAGCATGCACGCGAGTGATCCAAAATTTCAATTTTAAAATCGACAAAAATTGAAATCAAACCTTATTGAACTGATTGCACGATGGCAAAAGCTTATTATTCTCGTGGAACCGGATTTATATATCAATTGACGGAATATACCCCTGGATTTATACAAAGGGAAATTGACCAAGCGTCATGACGATCAATGAGAAATTCAGCTCCTTTAAAAAACAATTTGACAAGGGAATGGCAACCATTCAGGAAGCTAAATGGATTTCTTCTCGACGATTCAAAGCACGTCATGTTCATTACAAGACGTACTTTGGAGGGTAAGTGTTATCCGGCATTCTAGCCCGGCCATATTGAACTGATTGCACGAGTTAGCTTCGACGACCGTTAAGATCGACGACTCCAAAGTGAAGATTGTGGGGCCCAGAAGTCGAGAATAGATGGTAATATGATGTCAGGATTGAATGGAATCGATAGATGCACAATGTAGAATATTTAAAGTATGGGATATGGTTCAATGCATAGGAGGGATCAACATAGTTTGGCTCCAACAAGAGGGATTGACATACATCAAAGTACAAGAGCATTCTTGTAGAAAACAATCAATATCTCGAGATTTACAAGTCCAAAGCTTATGCAATTTGAGGAGCAAGATATAAGGACCCTAGGGAACCTACCCTAGGGATCACACATCAATAGGACAAAATTGGTGGGATCGGTATACATCCCTTGGGAGGGAGCAGCATAAGGCAACATTCAAGTCATGTTGAATCAGAGATCAAGCAACAACTCGAGTATTAATGATCTAATTGACATGAAAATTGGAGGCTAAGCATGTTTTTGCATAAGGAAGCCACCATAGGGATCGCTCTCCAAAATTCTACCAAAGAAGGGATTGGTACCGATCCCTCGTATTTGGGAATTGGGTCCAACGATCCCTCTAGTGGGCCCATGTGGATTAGAGGGTCCTTTAGCCGCGATTTCAAAGAGATACATGGTCGTCTTCATCTATAAATACGTGCCTGATGGGTCATTCTAAGGATCTTTACGCTGCTTGTCGCTATAGACTCCATTATAATCAAGCACTTGCTATTTTCTATTGCTGTAATCAGATTTATAAGTGATTAATAAAGAATAATCTTCAAAGTGGATGTAGGCATACAATGCCGAACCACAATAAATTTTCGTGTCTCTGATTATAGTTCATTCTCTTTTGCTTATTAATTAATTTACTTAGTTTAAATTTGTTTTTTCACTTACTTCTCTACAAAAACTATTCTTAGGTATTTGTGACCAATTTAGTTGCAAACAGAAATACTCTTTAAAAATATTCTTTCAAAAGATAAACTTATAATACTATAAGTGTATTAAAACAAGGGTAAAAAACAAATGTCATTAAACCTTATTTACTATAACCCAATCAATTTACACAGCTTTATTTATAAATAATTCCTTTTAAAGGATTTTCTCATTTATAAACCATTATTTTTAAATTTAAAAAAATGTTTATTATTCCAAAAGGTGATAAAACAATTTAAATATTTCTTTATAAATTTAAAACAATATCAATCATCCTAAAAGGTAAGTAATCACATTTATAATCTCTTTTAAATAAATAAATCAATTATTTTTAATAAAATAGTTAATTATTTCCTATTAATTAACTTTAAATATCATTAATTAAAAAGAATTATTAAATCCAAATAATCATCAATTAAAATAAATAATTAATCTCATATATCATTAATTAAAATGATTAAATAATTTTATATGCCATTAATTATAAACAATTAATTAAGTTCAAATAATCATAAATTAGTTGCGTTAATTAAATTCAAATCTCACTAGTTAAAACAATTAATTTAAAACATCATTTGTTAAAATGATTAATTAACTACAAAACATCATTAATTAAAATGACTAAATAAATTTCAATTATCATTAGTTAAAACAATTAATTAAATTTAAAACAATCATTAATTAAAATGACTAATTAAAGTTTAAAATCATTAATTAAAATTACTTAATTAATATTCAAATCTCATTAAATCAAGTAGATTAACAAATTTCAAACATCATTAATTAAAATGAATATTTACATTCAAATATCTGAAATTATGATGATTAATTAAAATCAAGAATCATTAATTAAAATAATTAGCTAAATTCAAATATCATTACTTAAAATGATTAATTACTTTTAAATATCATTAATTAAAATGATTATTAATTTCAAATATCATTAATTAAAAAGATTAATTAAACTCCATTTACATAAATTAAAATAATTAATTAAACTCAAATAATCATTAGTTAAAATGAGTAATTAAATCCAATCTCATTTAAATCAAAGGTAAACCAATTTTAAACATCGTTAATTAAATTGGTTAATTAATTTCAAAATCGTTAGTTAAAATGGTTAATTAAATTAAATTATCATTAATCAAAATGATTAATGAATTTTGAAATTCTGTTTAGTGAAACCTCAAGCTCAAGCTCAAGTTCAAAACGCACATGCCAGGGTTTGGGAATGATAATTAATAAATGACGGTATAGCGAAGATCGCTATAACGACACTTAATAATTTAAATGGAATATCAAGATTATTTCAATTAAACATCAATGTAACAGCATAAGGATGTAAATAAATAATAATTGACGTGAAACCCCCCAGGGTCTCTCTACAAATGCTCCCTTCAAAATAATGGTTAATAACATTATATATAATCATATTGGTTCATAACAATCAAGTTAATATGTCATCCATTTTCCAAACGGAATTCAACCAAACAATGATTCAAACAATTTAACTAACATCCAAGCAATCAATAATAGTTTATAGCATCATAGATATGATATAGTAAAATTGAATGTGAGTTAAAATCACATTGATTTCAGTTTTCGCCGAAGCGTTCCGATTTGGACAAAAACCGAACAGACGTTCGATTTTAGCCAAAAATTCCACTAGCTCCAAAACAAACCAAACCAACTCCATTTCAAAGACAATGTCCATACGAGTGCAACGCAACGAACGACATCTAAATCCGACCTCGTACGTAAAAAATTTACAAGTTATCGATTAATTAAAATTAACAAATAACTAATTTACTAATATTACACAATTGCCCCTAAAAAATACTCCGTCTTCCCCAACTCAACAGATGTGTCGTGCATGAATATGCCATGACACAGAGCTAGGTACGATGAAATTCAAATCCGTCTTCACCATCATGTTGCTTTCGACGAGCTCGACTCGCCCATACCCAAAGTCCACGCCCCCGGAGCTTCAAAAAAATCGCGACCTATGCCATTTTTTCTCGTTGCTGCTCACGGTCGCAACTCCCCTTAGACCACTACGCCTCGCCAAAACGCGGCCAACGATGCGCCAAACTTTGACAAACCCAAATATACACTCCGATTCAACAATCGACGACTATAGCTTAAGAGATTGCTAACCTTACTTTACTACCCTAAATTAGATCACGACCACCCTCTACAAACCATCCCAATGACGACATAGACTCGAAGCACAACTCAATACGAGTTCAATGAATCCAAAACCATGATTTTTAGATGAGTATATATTTTTATTTTGCATTTATAACTTTTCAGCCATTTATCTTTCCTGATGTTCTTCACTAAATAAGTTTTTGAAGAGCAGAGGGTATGGTTTGAAGGACGTAGGGAGTATGGTATGAACAGCGGTGGGGTATGGTGTAAGTATGGGTATGTGAGTGTGTATATATATATATATATATTATTTTATATTAAAATATCCAACCTAACATACCCAAAAATCCCAAACTCCTATCGGAGCGTGCGATTGGCGTTCTATACTAAGTACTTCTATTCCAAACTCAATGGAACTAGTTTCGAGACCTAATTCCAAAGTATAAGGAAGTTAGTTTTTTAAATCGAATTATATTTAAAATCAATCTCTATGCGTTTCAAGCTCGCGCGACCAAAGGGTACGTCTGATCATTACAAAATTCGATAGCATACAATGATTTATTATTCCAGATCTAATGGCACTAGTTTCGTCGAAATCCGAGATAGTGCCCCGGAATGATAATTTTACATTTTTAAACATCGTTTTAAATTTTCGATCCAAATATCAATATTTATCCGATCTATTTATATTTGTAAATAAATTTACAAATTGAATTCATTAATACTATTTATTAATTAAAAGAAGTTAAATAAAATTATTAAATCCATTTAATTGACATTCAATTCACAATTCAAATATATAAACATTCCGTATGTTTGAATTATAAATTATTAAATTCCAAAATCCAATTATTTAAATATTTAAAATCAATTAAACATTTAAAATAAAATGTCCAAAATTTTGGGTTGTTACATTCTCCTTCCTTTAAAGAATTTCATCCCCGAAATTCTCAAGGAAGAAAATGTTTCCAGACCCTTAAGTTTCAAACTATTAATTAAAATGAGTTATTAAACTTATTAATTAAATCTCAAAATTTTACGAAAAATTTCTGCAATGTCTCCTCTGCGTGGCTCAATCTACAAATTGCCTCTACGGGCTCTAATCCAACCCAAGAAAACAAAAGCCAAGTGGCCTCCCATAATCGGGGCATAAATTCATCAACCAATTTAAATTTCTAAATCTATCACGTACCTTTTTGCGTTTGTTACATATTTTTAGCAGGTAATTTATTATCTTTAAGCAAATGAAAGTGCCAAGAGTCAAATAGCAATCTCTTGCATCCCTGTACTCATGAAATCCAAAAGAGAATCGGGCTGAAAAAGCAATATGATGTAACTCTTCATGCGAAGATTAGCCTGATATAAATCTACCTGCAACTCTAGTATAAAATGAAGCTACATGCAACTGACGACAATATCACAATCATAGGCGACAAAATAAAGAGAATATTCTGTAATAAATGTTATGCATCCAATAATTTCAGATGATAAATTTAGATCTAAATGCTTGGATTTTTAAATTCAAAATTTTATCTTTACATTTCTCAGACATGAATTAAATCAAAATCCAAGATCAAAACGACAAGGAGGGGATACCTCCTAATAAAGTATGGTGAAACTCTAGAATCAAAACAACAAGGAGCATCCAGTGGTATTCCGGTTCCTCCAAAAACATCAACTAGAGTGAATAAGTATTATTTCTTTCCCAAAATCTTCAAAATCTCTTTTTTTTCAAAATCACCGGGATTTAAGTCCTAATAACAATAAATCAAAAACCTTACTTTATAAATTTTAACTTTATAAGCTATAGTATATAAGGTCGCACAATCAGTTAATCAAATTTCATATGGGAAATCCTATCACTTAACATTGTTTCAAAATGTCAAATGACTAATAAACAAACCTTAACTTAGGTTCAAAACTTTCTTGATTGCCCGAAAATATAGATAATTCACTAAGCGTACCATTTTGCTCAATTGCTTTTGGCTATTGCTTAAAAGATTATCCAAATTCATTCAGACAAAGTTAAAAGTTGTACTCTAAGATTATTGGTTTCTTAACTGTACCAATTTTTCTATGTCACTTAAATTTGCATTTAGTATTTTTTTCAATACTAAAATTATTTATGAATAATTTCATAATTTTTCACCTAAGTTTAAAAATATTTTATAAAGTCATTTCTTTATGAAATAATAAATAATAACTTATTCCACTTTATTTACTTGTGTAATACTCTTCTATATCCTAAGAGTACATACAAATTTTATTTTACCTTTTCAAAGATCAAGATGGGGATCAAATCAAATTATGGTTCCTTAAAACCGAGTCAACTTATTAACCTCTTTAACTTAGAGTGTTAAAATGAATGATGTTTTATAGGTTGACCCAAAAACTGCAAATATTTTACATTACTTAGATGTTTTAAATAATCATATATTTTTAATAAAATAATGTTTATCAAAACCTTCATATCCAATTTACCTTAAGGTGTTATAATGAATGATGTTTATAGGTTGGCCCAATAACACCAACTGCTTAGATGTTTTAAATAAAATCTATGGTTTTTGATAAAACAATGTTATCAAAACTTCCATATCCAATTTAACCCAATTTAAACCTGTGTTAAATCATTCCTATTTATCTAAGGGTAAAAAACTCATTTATTAAGACAATCTCTTATCAAAAATATTTTTTATTTTGAAAACAATTCCCTTTTTACAAGAACCTAAAAATAAATACCCGGTTTTTAATTTCAAAAACTCATCTTTGAAATTGTACTACATATACTTTTTTATATGAAATAACTTCAAATTTTTATTTATTAAAACTCACTTTGGGTTCATTCGGATTTGAACTCATTTCGATCGCACAATTATAAAGAGAATAATTTACTAAGTACTCCACAACGTTCGTCTAAGAAAACATCTGATCATCACTTAGAAGATTATTCAGATTACCACAAAACTAATCAAGATAATTTCCTCCGAACTATCCTAAAGAAAATGCATTCCATTTAAAGTTTTTACTTCCCAAGATATTTTTACTTTCAATTACTTCCAAAAATACAACTATTTTCATTTATCAAAATTCCTTTGAAATTATTTTCAATAATAAAGGGATTTAAATTCAAAAATCTTTTCTAAAACACATTTTATAAACTAAATTTATATAAAATTTCCTTTATATAAAAATCATTTCATATTATAATAACTCTTCCCGAGTATAATAGAATTATCTCAAATATTTATTCTCTAAATGCCTTATCCTACCATTTAGATTATATTCAATTTTTTTTATTAAAATTCAATCTTTAATTCACCAATATTAAAAGGTGAATTTTAACTTAACATTTTCTCCGAACACCTTATAGTCAAATTATGAAAATTAATTCACAAATGAGTTCATTTATAAATTCAAATCGATAAATGCTCCTAAATAAACCTAGCACAATTTAACAACTAACAAACAACAGTCAACGCTTCTAATTTAATTAAGCATAACTGAATAAACAATAGTGATAATAAATAAATATTATCACATTCAAACAAACACACTCTATAACTGTATAAAGTTTTGAAAATTATACCTTTTTATATATATATATATAATATAATCCTAGGCAAAATAAAATTTCAATACCATGTCCGTTGGCCTTGTTCAAGTGTTTAGAAATCCCTATCGATACCGTGGCGTCCCACGTCTCGACCAGAATTCATAAATACTCAATAGATCAATTAACATAATATGTTTTTATAATATTAACAAATACACTCTTAAATATATAATACTCTCAAACTCATTCTAGGGTGTCGCTTACCCTATCTCTAATCAGCTAGACCCTACCAAAGCCAAGGTACTCGTTTAATCTTGCGCTCTGATACCATGTTGTAACGACCCACCTTTTTCACCATCGAGAGTCGACACTAAACACTACCACTGTGTTCAAATGTCGAACAACCAATCGACAAAAGGGCAGATTGTTAGGGTAAATAAAAAAAAGAACAGAGAACAGAGGAAATCAGAATCTCACAGCAGAATCAACAACATATAATATAACAAAGACAGTAAAAATTACCACTCCAAAATACAGAGTATATCCGAATTAAAACCAAACCTTATCAACTGGATAGTTATAAAATCCTGACCTTACAATTGCTGGTACAGATACTTTATAATACAGTGGAAAATAAAACACTACGATAGGTGAACCTCTAGCTCCTCTCCAAGATCTCCATAACACCAGTGACAACCTGGAAAAATACTCGGTCTGACCCGAGCATTATAATAAAATAACACGCAGATCAGTCTGGAAATACCAGCGTGAGATAACTCAAATAATAGGGCTGTGCAGTTAATGCCCCGTTATTACCCCGCTATAACCCTGCTATATCCCATAGCGGACTTCTACCGCTACGATTTTTCCATATAGCCCCGAATATAGCCTTTCCGCTTTAATCCCCGCTATTTCCGCTATATCCCGTTATTCCCGCTATATTCCGTTGTTTCCGCTATATCTTCTTTAAAAAAATGAATTTAAAAAAGACATTTATACATTATAAAAATTATGAATTAATTTATTTAATTGAATTTTTAATATATTTTCAGAAATAAAAATACTCTAATATTGTACTAAATTTAATTATGCTATATATAACAGTTTTACGTTTATTTACAGTATATTCGCACATGTTTTTATTTAAAATTATTTATGTATTAATTATAATTCAATTGAATGTTAATTTTTCATTGAATTACCATTTATATATTTGTAAAAACATTAAATATGAGTTTTATATGTTATTTTAGAGTCATCCGCTATATCCCGCTGTATCCTCGCTGCATCCCCGCTATGACTTTTTGCACCTCCACCGCATTGAATCCGCCGAGTGCTTTAACTGCACAGTAATGGGGAACATATAAAAGTTCCGTGAGACCACGTCGCTAACGCAGAATGAGTTTTTAAGTCACAAGAATAACATCCATACAGGCAAGAGTAAAGATAAACATCTGGAAACAAATTCAAATAAGAATGGTCACAAATAAATAGTATTAAAAAAACCAAACTTGAAAGAATGAAAACAATCCGAGCCAAATCCAAACTGGACAGAATGGATAAAAACAAAATAACTGTCCAAACTTGATAGAATGGACAAAATAAGGTAACAATTCAAACTTAATAGAATGGAAAATAATAATAATTATACATTGTGAAGAGTGGTTGACTCTTCTCATTGCAATTAAAGAAAAACAGATTCGAAGGTTCGAATCAAATAAGGAAAGGAAAATTTCCAACAAATGACTAGGAAGGTGCATCCCCCTTAAAAGAAGTATACCTCTTGAAATATACTTGAAAACCTCGGGAAATCCAACCAGACCCCGCCAAACCTTACCGAGAATCTGAATACTTCTCATCTAAATCTTAACCGTTTTAAGACGACGGTACACCAAAATCTAGATGAGATGTGAAAATACCCTAATGGGAGCAACCCCACATAACTTGACCCCCAGAAACACGCGCTTTGATTTAGTCATTTCCGATAAAGGATAACAAAGCTCATAGAGCAACAAAGCATTTTTTTAAAGTGATGATACACCGTAAAGAAAGCTGAATCCGATAATTAATAAATCAACTATCGGATATAATTAAAATGATCGTATATGGAAGTTAAATATCATATGTTTAACACTACTCGTCGATTCCGAACAAGTGCTATCTTTCGGTTGAAAATGAAGCCAGGCAAGTTGAGGCAGTGTTACCTCTAGTCATCGCCTTGATGACATATTTAACCCTCAAGGTAGTAACGTGTCTAAGTCTCAACCTTTAGCGCTAAAAGTATGACTAAATCCTTTCCATATAAGCAACATCATTTACGAAATTATTTTTCCATAACCGAATCGAATTTTACTTTTTTTTTAAACTAAATTTGTGCCTGATTTCCATATTACAAATATTGGTAAAAACATTTTGGAAATACTCTTTAAAAATATTATTTCCAAAGACAAACTTATAATACTAAGTGTATTAAAACAAGGGCCAAAATCAAATGTCATTAAAACCTTGTTTACTATAATCCAAACAATTTACACTTAGCTTTATTTATAAATAATTCCTTTTAAAGGATTTTCTCATTTATAAACCATTATTTTTAAATTTAAAACAATGTTTATTATCACAAAAGATAATAAAAAAATTTAAATATCTTTATAAATTTAAAACAATATTAATTATCCTGAATGATAAGTAATGACATTTATAATCTCTTTTAAATAAACAAATCAATTATTTTAAATAAAATAGTTAATTATTTCCAATTAATTAACTTTAGATATCATTAATAATTTTTTTATTAAATCCAAATAATCACCAATTAAAATGAATAATTAATCTCAAATATCATCAATTAAAATGATTAAATAATTTTAAATTCCATTAATTAAAAACAATTAATTAAGTTCAAATAATCATAAATTAATTAGGTTAATTAAGTTCAAACCTCATTAATTAAAACGAATAATTTAAAACATCATTTGTTAAAATGATTAATTAACTATAAAATATTATTAATTAAAATGATTGTTTGCGCCAAAAATGGTCGCAAACACCCAATTGTCGATAAAAACGCCCGTTTACAATCACAAATCACAGATAGCAAGTATGTAGAGAATATAAATGTGAAGAACACTCAAAATTTAAAAGGAAAGCAGTAGAAACACACGATTTATAGTGGTTCGGCGTTGTAGCCTACGTCCACTTTGAAGAGATGCTGTTTTATTGATTATCACTCGCTGGTTACAATAGTATAAATGATAATAATCGAGTTACAATGGAGTTCTACCGAGTAACGGCGTAGAAGAGCACAAGATCCCCTTCCTGAAGCTCTTCGATTGCTATTTATAAGTGTAGGCTGCAAATATCTCACCCAGATCTCGGAAGACTCCTCTCACGTGGGTGGGCCCATGTGATCGATCCCCTGACATTTCGACTCGATCCATGATCGATACGAACCAAATTCGTATCGATCCAAAACTGCTCCTTTTGGGCTGGGATCGATCATGGACATTCTTGAGGTCGTACGTAAGCTCTTGTGAAAATATGGTGGCATTTGGACTTGTAGATTGTGAGATATGATCGATGCAAGTTTGTGTTTTCAATATGCAGTCGAGCTTCGTTCGTATCGCTCCACTTCGTATCGATGAAAGGCACGTGCTTGCTAGGTGACGTGGCGCCAACTTTTAGGATCGATCCACTTTTCATGCCGAGCGACCGAGTCTTTTTTATGGATGCGCCTCGTTCGTATTGACCCAGCTTGGCCTTGTTTGCATCCATTAATTGCTATGTTGTTCGTATCGATCATTGTTGCCCCATTTCGTATCGATCAATGAAAGTGTTATTCGTATCTGTCCATCTCGCATTATTCACATAGATCACCGGCCGATCGATACGAACAGGGCGCACCGGTGGATTGCTACGAAATGATGGGTTTTTAAGGCTTTGATGGATACGAAATGGACGTTGGTTGATCGATACGAACAAGCTGGGGATGATGGATGCGAAGTAATATGAGGATGGATGGATACGAACCATGTGTGTTTTATGGATGCGAACGAGTTCGACTCCGATGGATACGAAGGAGGCCGCTGTGGATGGATGCGAATGAGGATGGATACGAAGATCGTTACCCTGGATGGATATGAAGAGAAGCGATGCGAAGGAGGCGGAACGATGGATACGATTTCCTTGGTTTGCATCGATCATATCTTGAGCATACGAACTCCGATTGACTTGAAATTTGGAATGTTGGCTTTCATAGCTTTGATTGTCGTGTCATCTTAATTGCAGCTCGATCCGTACTCGGACAAAATTTACCGGCACCCATAGTGAACTTTGTAGGTAATCGGTCGTCGGGATTGATTATCTTCCGTTTTCAGTCAATTCGGTGTCGCGGCCTTGCCAAAAGGCGGGATAACAATGATTTAATAAATTTCAAATATCATTAGTTAAAACAATTAATTAAATTTAAAACAATCATTAATTAAATGATTAATTAAAGTTTAAAATCATTATTAAAATGACTTAATTAATATTCAAATCTCATTAAATCAAATAAACTAACAGATTTCAACCATCATTAATTAAAATGAATAGTTACATTCAAATACCCAAAATTATGATGATTAATTAAAATCAAATATCATTAATTAAAATAATTAATTAAATTCAAATATCATTACTTAAAATGATTAATTACTTTTAAATATCATTAATTAAAATGATTATTAATTTCAAATATCATTAAGTAAAATGATTAATTAAACTCCATTATCATAAATTAAAATAATAATTAAACTCAAATGATAATTAGTCAAAATGATTAATTAAATCTAATCTCATTTAAATCAAAAGATAAACCAATTTTAAACATCATTAATTGAATTGGTTAATTAATTTCAAAATCGTTAGTTAAAATGATTAATTAATTTAAATTATCATTAATCAAAATGATTCATGAATTTTGAAATTCTGTTTAGTGAAAACACATGCTCAAGTTCAAAACGCACATGCAAGGTTTTTGGGAAAGATAATTAATAAATGACGGTATAGCGAAAATCGCTATCACGACACTTAACAATTTAAATGGAATATCAAGATTTATTTCAATTAAACATTAATATAACAACATAAGGATGCAAATAAATAATTATCGATGGGAAACCCCTCAGGGCCTCTCTACAAATTCTCCCTGCAAAACAATGGTTAAGGACATTACATATAATCATATGGGTTCATAACAATCAAGTTAATATGCCATCCATTTTCAAACGGAAATTCAACCAAACAATCAATCAAACAATTTAACTAACATCCAAGCAATTAATAATAGTTTATCGCATCATATATATCGCATCATAGATATGACATAGTAAAATTGAATGTGAGTTAAACTCACATTGATTTCAGTTTTCGCCGAAGCGTTCCGTTTTGGACAAAAACCGAACGGACGTTCGATTTTAGCCAAAAATTCCACTAGCTCCAAAACAAACCAAACCAACTCCATTTCAAAGACAATGTCCATACGAGTGCAACACAACGAACGACATCCGAATCCGACCTCGTACGCAAATTTTTTATAAGTTATCGATTAATTAAAATTAACAAATAACTAATTTACTAATATTACACAATTACCCCTAAAAAAATTCTCCTTCTTCCCCAACTCAACAGATGTGCACAACGAAGTCATACCCAATAATGTCATGCACAAATATGCAGTGATACAGAGCTTGGCACGATGAAATTCAAATCCGTCTTCGCCATCGTGTCGCTCTCGACGAACTCGACTCGCCCGTACCCAAAATCTACGCTCCTGGAGCTCCAAAAAAATCACGACCTGTGCCATTTTTTCTCATCATTGCTCATGGTCACGACTCTCCACAGACTATCATGTCTCGCAAAAATGTAGCCAACGATGCGCCAAACTTCGACAAACCTAAATATATACTAGGATTCAACAATCGATGACTATAGCCTAAGAGATTGCTAACCCTAGTTTACTGCCCCAAATTGGATCACAGCCACCATTTACAAACCATCACAATGATGACATAGACTCAAAGCATAACTCAATACGAGTTCAAAGGATCATAAAACCATGATTTTTAGATGAGTATATATTTTTATTTTTGAATTTATAAATTTTCAACCGTTTATCTTTCTTGATGTTCTTCACTGAATAAGTTTTTAAAGAGGAGAGCGGTATGGTTTGAAGGACATGTGATGTATGGTATGAACAGTGGAGGGGTATGGTGTAAGTATGGGTATGTGTATAAATATTATTTTATATTAAAATATCCGGCCTAACATACCCAATAATCTCGAACTCCTATCGAAGTGTGCCGACTGGCATTCTATACTAAATACCCTATTCCGAACCCAATGGAAGTATTTTTGGGATCTAATTCCAAAGTATACGAAAGTTATCTTTTTAAATCAAATTATATTTAAAATCAATCGCTATGCGTTTCGAGCTTGCACGACCAAATGGTACGCCTGATCATTATGAAATTCGACGGCATACAACGATTTATTATTCCAGATTTAATGACACTAGTTTCGTCAAAATCCAAGTTTGTGCCCCGGAATGATAATTTCACAGCTTAAATTTCATTTTAAATTTTCGATCCAATTATCAATATTTATCCAATCTATTTAAATTTGTAGATAAATTTACAAATTGAATTTATCAATTTTATTAATTTATTAAAAGGAGTTAAGTAAAATTGTTTAATCCATTTAATTGACATTCAATTCACAATTTAAATATTTAAACATTCCCTATATTTGAATTATAAGTTATTAAATTCAAAATCCAATTATTAAATGCTTAAAATTAATTAAACATTTAAAATCAAATGACCAAAATTTTTGGTTGTTACACATTGGCACTGCCAAATCTTTTTGGGAAGCTATGTGAATTATTATATTTTGTTATTCCACTGTGAGTTATATCATTACTGCTCTGATATGCATTCTTATGTTTATTTCCAGGATATCAAACCAATGATTCGTACTTTGGTGGACTTGGGTTTTTGGTTTAGCGAAAATTCGGGTCCATTGGGAGTGTGGGTTGTTACAGAAACTATTAATTTCTCTCTCTCTCTTTAATTGTAATAATTGATATATTGAATGACATTTATAGCTTATTAACTAAATTTACCCATGCCTTTGTTGTCCAAGTTTTTGATTAATTAACTATATAGGTATAGCTATAATAATTATAGTTATATACATATACATACATACATACATACATACATGTATGTATGTATGTATTGAAAACCCATCGGTTGTTTTAAATAATTTAAAATCAAAATTAACATTAATAGAAATGATTTCAATTGAAGAAAGATTTGATAACAAAAGGTTACATTATTGCACAAAATGCTCTTACAAATTTAAATTAAACTACAAATGTATATTTCCTTATACATGATTATTACAATTTAATAATTTAGATCTAAAACAACATATATTTGCAAACACTATAGCATGTGATATATGTATTTATACATATAAGTTTTATTTTAAGGTTAACAATTTTGATTTAACTTTTAACTTAGGAATGAAACTAGTGTTTAGGATTTTACATAAGACTTTAAATTTAGAAAACTACAAAGAATTAGAATTTGCACTAAAGTTCATCAATTAATTTTAGATCAAGTTTTTTATAAACAATGATTAAAACAATTATATTCAAGTATGTACCATATAAAATTAAATATTAATTTAAAAGAACAACAAATAATTACTTATTCAACTCATTTACATTTGTGTATGTAAATATTATATAATTATTAAAAAAATCTCATTCGAAATTAGCTTTCAATTTCATAAAATTTCCAAAACAAAGTAAAAGAAATTTGACAAAGTAGGCACGTGTAAATTCATGATAAGAACTTACAGATCTAAACAATACATAAAATAATAACAAGTTATCAAAAGTAATATGAGATCCAAAACATGTCAATTTATCATGAACATATATTAAAGGGATATGATGAGCAAACATAGATCTGAACCAAAACATATAATAAACATATTTCAATCAAAATAAACATAAGGGAGGTTTAAGTTACATATGGCAAGACGAATAATTAAAACATGAGGTGCATATAAAGTCTAATTATACCGATGATATAAATGCGAAGGTGAAATTTAGTCAAAAAATTACCTATGGACGTAGCCAATAAATCACATTTTTAATGTATAAAGACTCTTAGATTCGATTGAATCATCTCCACAATTGCAATGATTTGACCACCCTTGTATTTATTTTATTTGATACTTGAATTATTTAAGGAGTTTTTTTCATCCATAAAGTGATGAATGTTCAGCCATTAGAGGAGACGAGGAGAGCAAGAGAAAAAGGAAATGGATTTTATCAGGAAGAATGAATCTCTATAAGAAATGAATTAGTGGACATGTTTTAATTGAAAGATGAAACTTTTACTATCATTTTAATAAAAACTTCCCTAGTTAATTTCTTTAATGCGCTCTCTCTCTCCCCATTCCTTTCTCTTTATATGGTAAGGCCAAAATTAATTGCAATCAAATGGCATAATATTTCTATAAATCCCTTCATGCAGCTATCTTTTATTTATTTCCATTTTAAAAGTACATCGATATTGTATATCAATGCACACAAATATAACTTTTATATATACATTCAAATAATTGCAGACAACTCCCAAACATCAAATAAATCTAATAGTAATTAATATTCTCAAATGGTAGTTAATTTATAACATTTTATAAATTAATTAAATCATATGGCTTTTTGGAGAATTTATGTAATTCAAAGATTTAAATTCAGTCAGCAATTAATATCAGACAATTTGAATATTAATGTTCACAAACCACCTGAGCTAATGGTGTGACATGTCAGCCAATTTTATAATCTTTTTGGTAAAATCCAATTTTACTATTATAAGCGTTAATTGGTAGCAACGATTACTAATACTGATTCTCTTCACCAAAACTGTATCACTTTATGACTTATGGAATTTGGTTTTGGTTAAAACTCCAAATCATCCACATCCAACTTTATAATTCCAAACACAAAATTCTTTTTTTATTAACCTTACTGCTTTGGCTAGAGACTTTGATTTTGAGTTGAGTACAGTTGACCGTGATACTAGACCTATATAGCCGAGGAGACGAATTCCCTATTGAATAGCATTTCAATTCCAACGCATCAACTCAGACCCAACTATATTCGTTTGATGGACGCTATACCATGATTTAATTATAAATAAAGTGGAGAGTCCATACTAAATTTCCACGATATTCTTAAGTCGAGAGAATTGTGTAACAACGTTACTTTGAGATTGTCTGTTTGACCATATTTATATTAACCAACAGAGAACTCTCGAGTGAGTCATTCCATAGTTATTCAATATATATCAATATGTATCCCCTTGGTGCCCCTAGCAGCCATCAGAAATATACTGCCCAATATTTGGAGAGCATTACGTACTCTAGTCCCAACGAATGAATCGATATCCTTTCTCAAAACATCTTGACTATGAATATAAAACAATATGTTATTTTCATTATGATAAGGTTCTCATGGTTACAACACTTTGTAATTACCATCACATAACATATCTTTTAAGGATTTTCCATCTATATACTTAAATTAATTACTTAATTATTCATATCACTGTATAACAAATATATGATCGAAAGGAAAATATCTTTTATTTTGAACAAGGTTGGTCAAAGAGTTAGACATATGTAACAAATTACATAATTTTCCCTAGGGCATACCTTCAGCACTATCAATCTCTCACTTGCACTTGGGGTCAATCGTGTAATTTTATTCCAACTTCATCAGTTGGTTTTCTCAAAACCTAATTGGTTCAGTCCTATTAGTGAATGGGCATGATATTTTTTTAAAATTATCTACTCTGTTAATTAACTCCCTCCGATGTTGGTAAATAGACTTTATCATGTGGAACTATTTGGAGCTTGTCTCTTGACTTCTAGTGAGTTTTAGGTTATTTTATAAACTATATCGTGGCATTGTTATCATATAATAATGTCATGGATTCTCAACATTTGGAATCTTCCTCGGCTCATTTATAAATTTGTGCATTTATGTGACGCCCCACCTCAATACCCACGCTAGCCAAGGACACTACGATGTAGTGCTGTCAACTAGCGCGGAGAATAAGGCTGTTGAGGAGCGACCATCCATGTAATTGATTATCACATGGTGGCTATAAAATAATCTTCGGAAACAAAAATAGAAATAAACATAACACATAGCAGTCACAGACATCCATATCACAAAGGCGGAAGAAGATATGAATATATAACTAACACATGAAAGTGCACATCAGAGTAGTGGTCAAAAAGTTCCACAATAATACAAAAGAATAGCAACACGTGCTATACCAAAAGAATACAACTATGAGTCCATATCTCAAGTGTATACAACAAAAACTGCTAAACTAAATAGTCAGCCAAAAGTCAGAGTAGCAAATCCCGGAAGGAAGTCAAGCAGAAGCACCTGTAACATCTCGGTCTGACCCGAGTATTATTTAAGAAAATAATAAACGGATCAGTCTAACTATAAATATCAGATGACATGATATATAATAAAAGACATGGCACAAACATAGAATATCCATACTGACATACTACTATAAGTATGAAAATGATGATCAACAGGAGATCAACCGATGAGAAATGATCAATATCACGAGAATCTTCTCAAAGATCCAAAGAGGGCATCATACCCTAAACTTGTACTCATAACAAGTCAATGACATAAAAATCCAGAAATCAAACAAGAAATCCAGAAATCATAAAAAAGAGAAAGAGGCCTATCACATGATGGTCCGGAGACCATGGGGAGCTACCCCATATGTGTGAGTCGGAATCACACTGATTGAGGCCTAGGCTAACCAAAAAGCAAAAAGGTATGTGTGAATGGAATCACACAAGTGGTGTCTAGCCTAACCTCGCAAACAAAAAAGATATGTGTGAGTCGGAATCACACTACTGCGGCCTAGACTAACCTTGCGGACAAAGAAATGTGTGTGAGTCGGAATCACACTACTGCGGTCTAGTCTTACCTTGCAAACAAAGAGACATCGCACAATTGCTAGTCTAAATCATAAAATGATCATCATGATCAGCGAGAAGTGTCAATCACACCAAGCTAGTAAATATATGAGTTTAGCTTCATGTCCCATAACCACTTGCTTAACTTAAATATTTACGAACAAGCTGTAAATCTTCACTAGGAAATTGTCACGAAAAGGGTTCAATCGAACAAGTCCAAGAGCTAACCGACGAAGTGAACGCAAGCGTTTCATACCACTCGTTTTACTAAGTCGTTTAAGTCGATTTCTCATTCGAGTGAAGTAAAGGCTTGTATATACTAGTAGATTGAAAATCGGTTTGAGAAAACGAACTTTAGATATTTAAAATAGTGTTGAAATCGCTTTGATGAAAGAGTTTTGATATTTACTATTAGTATTGAAACCTTCATATATCTTTAAAGTGACAAGTCATAAAACGATTGTAGAACAAATCAATTCACGTTCGAAGACGTGAGTAAAGTCCAAAGAAGTCAATCCCAAAACCATCAAAGTAGAAATTCTGATAAATGTTTTTCAGAAGAGATTGCCTACGCAGAGTAATACGGGGTTCGACCTGCCCGGTCAGGTCGCGGGGGTCCAGGGGGCAGCGCCCACGGTGGGGTGCTGGGCAGCGCCCCGTCACGGTACGACCTAGTGAAGGCAAGCGGTCTCGAGAAGCCAAACGACCTAAGGGAAGAATGCCACGCGACTTAGCAGAAGAACAGGTCAAACGACCTAAGGGAAAACAGGTCAAACGACCAAGTACTAACTCGCGAACGACTTACGACTTAAGCCTTGAACGACTTAGTGGAATGAACGACTTAACGACCTAAGCCCTGAACGACTTAGTGGAACGAACGACTTAACGACTTAAGCTTCAATTCGAGCTACGAGCTAAGGCTGGAACGACCTAGTGGAGTTAGGTCGGGGACGACCTACGACTTAAGGTCATACGACTTAACAGTTGCGAGCTAGCGGAGTTGGCATGGCCTAGCGACTTAAGAGCCATACGAGCTACGACTTAACGATTTAAAAGCCAACGACCTAGGACTTAAGAGCCATACGAGCTACGAGCTAACTGCAAACGACTTAAGGCCAAACGACCTACGACTTAACTCGAGGCGAACGAGCTAACTGCAAACGACTTAAGGCCAAACGACCTACGACTTAACTCGAGGCGAACGAGCTAACTGCAAACGACTCATGCCTTTAACTCGTGAACGACTCATGCCTTTAACTCATGAACGACTCAATCATTTTGCCTGGAGATTATAGGTCGGCAACGACCTACGACTTAAGGCCAGAACGAGCTAAAAATGGCCAGAACGACCTAGTAGCAGTTTTTTCACCAAAATCACTAATTTTTGAGTTTTTCGCCAATCCAATCCAAACCAAATGCAGATATTCATACAAATGCAATAGAGGATCATTCCCAACAGTCCAAGATAGATATAGGCAAGATGTGAGATCAAAAATCTCACCTTTTCACGGAATTTGATGAAGATGGAGATTTGAGAGCAAAGCAAGAACATCAACAAGCTTGAATCAATGGTCTTCACGTGAATTTGATGTTGAATCTCGGATTTGCAATAGAATTTGTGTTTGGAGTTTTAATTTCCACTTCCCACCACCATTTTTGACAAAGCTTGAAGTGTTTTTGATAGAGTGAGGAAGATGGTTGGGCTGAACTAAAGGGGTGCAGTCCAAACTAAAGTCAAAGGCGGGAAAAAGTGTTGAAAATTTCACTATCTCCAAACATATCGAAGTTTACACTCAAAAAGATCGCAAACGTCATTTTGAACTCAATGGGGGTGGTCTCGAGTCCTAATTTGACCGTATGCAAAAAGTAGCTTTTCGGACTAACATCTGACTAACGATAAAATATTTAAATATAGAATCGATAGATATGCGGGTTGTTACAATTTATTTATACTTTTTACATTACAGTAGGCTTTGTTTGAATTGGACACTGCTTATTATTTGGAATGATTCCAACATAAAGTTCTTAACATGAATTTAGGATTGACATATTATACTTGATATCACTAATGAAGTTCGGGTTTGTGCACTTCATCATAAGGAGTTTGTTGTATCTATAGACAATTCTCTAGTACTTCATAAGTACTTGAGAACACTCCAAACTATCAGTAAGTGATTTAATTCAGATTTGTTACTTGCTTTATGTATCAAATACTTGAGCAAAGTGTGATACTGCAGATAATATGGAATGTACTAAAATTTCAATCACCAATGCATATTGGAATCCATCTTACATACTTGATATTAAACAATTTAATATAGTGCCATTGCATATAATTTTAGGACATTCCCCATATCCTTTTATACTGATTATAAAAGATGTCATTTTTTAAATCCAACGTCGAGTACTAAACAACCAAACTGAAATGAATTTAATATGAATACATCGTTAACAATCACAAATTTGTTGTTTACTCATAGTTTTAGGATTATATCTTAGTACATATTAATATTCTTTCTTATAGACACACGCTTCCTCTACATTTTGACTAAAATTCAAATTATTTGATTTCTCTGTCAAAATACTTACTTAACTTTGATGCTTATCGAATAACACTTTCCTATCATTTCTTGGATCATATTCAATACTCACAAACTCAGTTAATGCTCCCACTGACTTCGAGACATTTTGTTGTTATGTGTAACAGTCTATTCTAAATCATAATTTAGAATTTTTTGTTTCAACATATATGTACCAAAATTCAAAGTCATACCCAGCAATTATTTTTGTAAGTAAAATCTGAATTAACTATAACATGTTGAATGACGAATCTATTACGATAATTTCAACAGTTGAAATTTACGATGTTATTCTTATCAACGTTACTTATATTCCAATCACATTGATCTTCTTCTTGAAGACACTTTTGCAGTTGATGGATAATATCCTTGTAGGTACTAATATCAAAATCATATTTTGATAGCGTACTATGAATCAGTTTCGAATTTGCACATCGTTCCACTTATTAGAGTCAATACTCTTAATAGCCTATTTAAGAGTGAGGAATTTCTCTTCTCGACATTATGAAAATTAATAATTTCTATTTGATGTGTGAGATTTACCATTAGATATTCTAATGTATTGTGTCAATTTAGTTCTATCAATTTTATTCCATCCATTGTTATCGTTTTTATCTTTGGGTCGTATCCAAGTCTATTTTACTACCAATAATTTATAGAAGAAATTCCTTCGCTACGAAGTTTGTATTTCTTGAAAAAACAACATCTTTTCAGTGTGATCGAATACGTGTTACATAAAACTTACTTGGTTTAGGTTTATGGTAATTTCATTCAAAACATAAATTGGTCATCCAATGATGATCGTTCCTAAAATCTTTTAGGGTGATTCATACAAGAATCTTCATGTACAATTATTACATGTAGTCTTTCGGCTTGCACAATCTGCCAGCTCCTTGGTCTATGATATGTTAGGGTTTCACATAAACCTCATCTTGTATGATTTTGTAAATAATTCTTTGAATGAAATTTATTTTAACCTTATGTACTATTCTTAAGAACGAGACCTTACAGAAAGAAGTTAGCTCAACTTCACATATCATAAATTTCACTTTGTCCAATAAAGGTCGATTACTTCTTATCGAAAAATCATTATGTATCATAGGGAGAAGTAAATTTTGAGATTGAATCATTATTCAATTTTTTGGGTACTTTCGGAACTCTTTCCAATATACTCACTTATTTGATCAAATCAAATCAAGTCTACTGCATGTGATTTCATTTACTTACATTTTATAAAGTGTGAACTTTATATAGACATACTACATGTGTATCATAACACTTGATGTAAACAATAAGTGCTATATGGCATTCTCCCACTATTTCTGTCATTCCTATAATAGCATACGAAATACGGAGGTTCACTCAATCATTTAATATAGGCAATTTATTCCTTCTACTATAACCATTTTATAGTTGAGAGATTTTAGATCAAATATCTTGAACTTAAAAGAAAAAATTTCATAGAAAACTATCATCTATATAAAAAATACATTTTGGAATAGAAATCAATTTTCTCATTCCAATATTAAGTGTCAATTATATTTTATAATTCTCATTTTTGATGTTTCCTTATGAAGTAGAAGTGGTCATTCACTCTCTTCATCCCAGCTATACCTTAAGTTACATCTGCCTTCGACATTCACTTTCCTTTCCAAAATGATCAAATCGTTAAAAAGAAATCTTTAATGCAATCAATCGCATTGAACACACGATCTTGCACTATAGTTTACTTGCTTATTCCGAATGAACCGATTTCATCAAAGTTTTATACATTACGGACAATTACTTTTCACCATGCAACCTTTGTATGTGATTGAATACGGATCAAATATCCATTTTCTTATATTGCTTACGAGTTCAAAACTCAATAGACAATACATAGTCTAAAGCAAATAAACACGTGACTAATTATGAATGTATTTAATAGTTATAAAAGTAGGTGCTTGCATTGGTATTGAAGCAATAACATGCGTAAAGTATTTATTAGTAAGTATATTTTATATTTCTTTTATCAATCTTTAATTCAATTAATCTATATATCTTAATTGATAAACATTTTATCAATTATATTAATTGCACAAATTTATTAATATAGATTATTATAACTTTATATAGCAAATGTTCTTACAATATTAGAAAGGTTAAATTTTACCATTTCAATTTTCTAATAAGGTCCCACTAAATTTTTATGTTTATCAAAACCCTAAGTAAAACATAAAAATCATTTGATTTCTCTAGTGGGTGTTAGGACCCGCTTGCCTTGGGATTCTTACCTTGAGGAATATCAAAAAATCATAGGCCTGCAAGTGATGGATAGCACTTTACCAGTTATATCAAATATAATTCCTAACCCATGTTCTTTGTCTTAGTCTCATCTCAACCTTGATAAATGTCAACAAATCGAAAGAGATTATTCACTTATATCCACCATTTCACGACGGTCTATGTATAATGCACGTACCATGGGGAATATCAACAAATACTGCATGTATCTTACCTTGTACAGTCAATATACTAATAGTGCTATACATAACATCTCTAGCTTAAGAAACATGAACAACTAGAGAGTATGTAACCAATATAGTAATATATAAATGTTGGAGGACAACTTTATATTAAAGATTTATAATCTTTAATATATTATATTGAGTGATATTAACTTATGAAATAATGTATTTCTTATGAAATACCCTCATGATTCAAGTGTCGGACACATCAAAAATTACAGTATATGTACTATGCGCATGTAATTATCCCTTAAGTCTATTTGTGTTCTTTTTCTGATTCCACTTGATTATATACATTCATATTATGTAAGTTTGATTATTATAACTTTTATCATTTAATTTACTTACATAATTGTCTTATGTACATTACATTAATTGAATCTTATTTAATTAATTTAACTAATTGAAGTTTTAATTAATTTTATGTTATTCAATTAACATTTTAATTGAATATTTATATCATAACATTTATGGTTACACATACACACATACATACATACATATACATACATACATATACATACATACATATACATGTATACATACATACATATATATACACACATGTGTGTATATATATATATATCTACGTGTGTGTATGTGTGTGTATGTGTATATGTATGTGTATTTTATTATTTGTTAATTAACTTTTAGTTAACTTATTTAATTAGACAATTTAATCAAATATTAATTTTGAAAATTTCTTATTATATACATATTTACTTACATCATCTTAAATAATTCAAGATAATCTAATATATATCTATATATATTGTACATGTATATACTTTAATTAATTAACTATTTAATTAATTTATTTAAATTTTTAATATTATTAATAAATATTAAAATTTTCAAAATATGTTTATTATATTTTCAAAACACTTTTGGAAACTATATTATAACATTTATAATGTACATTATTTCAAAGCCAATTTTGAAAATCATATTATAGTGTTTACAATGTAATTCTTATTTTAATTTAACTTTTAAATTTAAATCTTATTTTAATTTAAAACAATTTTGAAATCACATTATAACATTTATAATGTATTTCTTATTTTAAATTTAGCTTTTAAATTTAAAATTTCATTTTTAATTTTCAAAACAATTTTGAAAATTAGCCCAAGACCCAATTGAAATTGGGCTTTGGGCTCACTTCACTTTTCGAGCCAAGCCAATAGCCAAAGTGGGAAAGGTACTTCATTACCCAAATCCAAGCAAGGATGCTACTTTTATAGACACCATATTAAATTAGTAAGCTTAATTACTTAGCCCAAACACGACTAATTTAGACCGCATAAACTAATTGGCTTTGATACCATTGTAGCTCCATCCCAAACTCCTTTAAGTGATATAATTAGGTACCTCATGGGCAAGTTTTACATGCATCCTTTCAACTAGCATAACCATCACATAACATGTAGGAGTAAGAGATAATGTTTCTTCATAGATCACAATGTCAGAACCCCCTATCATGCTAGTAGTAGGGATCGAACCTGGGATATCCAATGTACTAGGTGATGCCTCAACCAACCTCACTCTGATACCATTGAGGAATTGGGCCAGCAGGAAGTGAACGAAATAGGTAGATTTCAAAAAAATTCATATTCGGATCATATTGGGCCTATGAAGTCTAAAGTATATTATATCCAATCTAATAAAATTTTAAATTAAATCTTATTTTTTTAAATTATTAAAATGGAGATTTAAATTCGATTTAAATTTATGTGTATGATAATGAATGTATCAAATACATTCATTTGTGTGAAGGGTAAGTGCGGTATATAAATAGTATATATATGTGTAAATGAAACATATATAAATGAATTTAGAGAAGGAAACCTTTTATTTCACTCTCTTAATATATGCAATTAATTAAGGAAAGATATGACAATATATGTAGAGAGAGGAACCTTTCATTTCTCTCTCTCTTTAATTTTAATAATTGATATATTATATGACGTTTATAATTTATTAACTAAATTTATACATGATTTTGTTGTCCAAGTTTTAGACAAATAAATATATGCATACATCTATAATAATTATAGATGTACATATATACATATACATATACATATACATACATACATACCTACCTACATATACATACATATACACACACACACACACACACACACACATATATATATATATACACGTTTCTATGTATGTATGTGTATATATATTTAAAGACTATCAGTTGTTTTAAATGATTTAAAATCCAAAATTAACATTAACGAAAGTGATTTCAATTAAAGAAAAATTTGACAACGAAAGGTTATATTATTGCACAAAATCCTCTTACAAATTTAAGTTAAACTACACATGTATTTTTCCATATACATGATTACTACAATTTAATAATTTAGATCTAAAACAACATATATTGGCAAACATTAGCATATGACATATGCATATATACGTATATACAAATAAGTTTGATTTTAAGATTAATAATTTGGTTAAACTTTTAATTTAGGAATAAAACTAAAGTTTAAGATTTTACACGAGACTTTAAATTTAGAAAACCACAAAGAATTATAATTTACACTAAAGTCGAATCATTAGTTTTAAATCAAATTTTTTTAACAATCAACAATTGAAACATTTATATTCAAGTATTTACCATATACAATTAAAGATTAATTTCAAAGAGCAATAAATCATTTAACTTATGCAATTTATTTGCATTTGTGTATATAAATGTTATATAATTGTAAAAAAAATCTCATTCAAAATTAGCTTTCAGTTTCACAAAATTTCTAAAACAAAATAAAAGAAATTTGATAAAGTAGGCATGTGTAAATTTATGATAAGAACTTACAGATCTAAAAAATACAAAGGATAATAACAAGCTATCAAAAGTGATATGGGATCCAATACCTTTCAATTTATCATGAACATATATTAAAGGGAGACAATGAACAAACATAGATCTAAACCAAAACAATATGATACATATTTTAAGCAAATAGACATAAGAGAGGTTTAAGTTACATGTGGCAAGATGAATAATTAAAACATAAGGTGAATCATAATAAGTCTAATTATATCAATAATATAAATACATATGTGAATTTAAATCATAGAATTACCTTTGGATGTGGCTAATAAATCACATCTTGAATGTATGAAGGCTCCTAGAACCGTTGAATCATCTCCAGAAATTGCAATGATCTGAAGAACCACCTTTATATTTTTTTAATTGATGCTTGAATTGTTTAGGGAGTTTTTTCATTCATGAAGACATAGATTTTCAGCTAATAGAGAAGATAAGGAGAGCAAGAGAAAAAGGAAATGTATTTTTTCAAGAAGAATGGATCTCTACAGGAAATGAATTAGTGGACATGTTTCAATGAAAGAATGAAATCATTTTTATTATTTTAATTAAAACTTCCATAATCAATTCCCTTTAACTCTCTCCCTCCCCACCCCTATTTATTTACAGTCATCAAATAACATAAGACCTCTATAAATCCTTTCATGCAATTATCTTTTATTTAAACCCATTTTAAAAATACATTGATATCGTATATCAATGCATACAAATATAACTTTGGAGCATTTCACCAGAAGGACAAACTTTGCAGTCCAATTTGTTTCTATGACACACATTCAAAGAAATTACTTTCAAGGCCAAAGTCAGCAGAATAATTACTTTCAAGGACAAAGTCAGCAGTCCAATTACTTTCAAGGACATAATTTCATAGGTTTTTAGGCCCTAGAAACTAATTATTTTACGTTTTGTCCTTGAAAGTAATTATTTCAATTGTGTGTCCTAGAAACTAATTCCACTTGCCAAAGAGGCCCTTGTGGCTAATTTCCACTATAACTTTTATATATGCATTCAAATAATTATAAAAAACTCCCAAATATCAAATAAATCAAGTAATGATTAATATTTCTCAAATATTAATTAATTTAGTTAGTTTATAACATTTTATAAATTAATGAAATCATATGATTTTTCAAAGAATTCATCATTATAGTGTGCGACTTAAGGGTGTAAATCAGTCAGCAATTAATATCGAATAATTCGAATATTAGCTTTCACACATCACCTTAGCTAGTGGTGTGACATTTTGGCCGAATTTATCACTTACATATCATTTTGGTAAATCTGATTTTACTATTATAAGCGGTATCTGGTAGTAACGATTATTTACACCAATTCTCCTCGTCAAAACTATATCACATTAGGACTTATGGAATTTGGTTTTGGTTAAAACTCCAACATCTTCCACATTCAACTTTGTAATTCCAAACACAAAATTGTTGACTCAATAATAACAATTATTATTAACCTTATTGCCTTGGCCAAACACTTTGATTTTGAGTTTACTGCAGTTGACCACGATGCATACCCTATATAACCGAGGAGATGAATTCTCTATTGAATAGTGTTTGATTTCCAATTCTTCAACTTAGACCCAACTATAGTCGTTCGAAGAACGCCATGAAATGATTTAGCTATTATCGAAGTGAAGTGTGTTGGAATTGGGCCTGCCCGTAGCGGAGTTGAAGGGTAAATTTCAAAAAATTTCCTTTATTGGATTTTTATCGGGCCTATAGAGTCTAATCCATTTACAACTTTTCTAAATTTATTTTTAAATAAAATTGATATTTTATTTAACTTTATAAATAAAGATCAGTATTATATAGTTAGTATTATATATGTGTATAATATACACATATGTGTATACGTGCATGTGCGACATAATAATATGTACATGGTTTAACATGCCCGTATATAGATGCTGTGATTTACATAGCAATAGACATATTACTCTCTCTAGTATTTAATCATCTTATCTAAATGAAATATATGTGTGCATCAAAATTATATATATATATATATGTGTGTGTGTGTGTGTGTGTATGGGGGGAGGTTGGAATATATGATTTGTATATATAAGTGTAAATAATTGATAATTTTAAAATTATAATTATTTATATATAATATATATAAGTACACACACACATATATATATAATTAAATCATAAAATAATCTAATAATTAATATAAAATGATTTTGAACATAAATTTTTGTGTGTATATTACTGTAGAAAACCTGAGAATAAAATAATAAATTTTATATATACAAATAAGCTGAAATAATATATATTTATAACTATACAAACATATTCGAATATATACATAATATCAATAAATAATAAATTATACTATATGTTTAAAATTTAATATATTTACAATGAACTCTTGGCTCAAGAGTTGGTCTCAGGAAACTAACAGACATGAGACTGGCTTATACTTTGAAGCAAGCTTGGAGAATTATTAAAGGCAAAGGTCTGTGGGGGAACTGGATGAGGAAAAGATATATCAGAGGCAATTTCTGGTGTATGCAATTGGACAACAATGCTTCATCGACATGGAAAGCTATTATGAGAATAAGGGGAGTTCTTGCTTCATGCTGTACAAGGGAAATTGCCTCAGGGAAGGAAACTGACTTATGGAGGGATCCATGGGTCCAAGGAAATTCATTAATAGATATTCTGGGACTTAACACATTCTCAGACTATGGTTGCCCAGATAAAAAAGTAATAGAAATTATTAATAATAATGAGTGGAATTGCTCAATGATACCAGTAAGTCAGGAAATAAAAGGGAAAATTCAATATATGCCGATATTTAGTGGACGAGAAAATGATATTTGGGTTTGGAAACATATTGGAAATGATTTTAGTACGAAAACAACATGGAATGAAGTCAGACATTTAGATAACAGGGTTGATTGGAGCAAGATTATCTGGAATAATGAGAATTGCCCCAAAATGGCTTTCACAGCATATAAAGCGATACTCAAGAGACTTCCTACTAAGGATAGACTCTTAAAATGAGGCATTATAACAGAAAAGATGTGTGTACTATGTAATCAAGCTGAGGAAACGCATGAACACCTATTTTTTTCCCGCAACTTTTCGGAAAAAGTGTGGAATATATGTAAAAATGAGACCAATTCAACAATACAGACTCACCTGCTAACTGATGCGATTAATTACCTGGCTCATAATAGGAGAGGCGAAAACATGGAAGCCAAATTGGGCGGAATTGCTATCACTGTCACGATTTGGAGTTTGTGGAAGGAGAGGAATCGCAGAGTATTTCAAAACAAACAAAGGAATCATGAAGAGGTCAGTAAACTCGCGATTATTGACATGCGAATGGTTCAGAGAAGAAGTAAAATTTGGGGTCTTACCTCATAGGGAAGAGACGAAGAGCATACTGGAGCAGGGGATCTGAGCTATTCATCGGCAGAAATCCCAAGTACGAGTTACCTTGTTCATGATCGGCCGCCATGATTGAAGAGGAAGAAGTGTTTCGTCTTTTAATTTCTATCTTTTGGCTTTCTTTTTGGAAAGTGTGTGAGTTATGTCGGAGACTTTGTCGTATAACTCTTGATTTGTAGATAATCTCTGGGCCTGTTTTTGGGCCTTGATATGGGCTATCATGCCTTAATAAATTTCTTACCCATTTCCAAAAAATATATATACTAATTATGAGTATTTATAAATTTACAAGCATATATATAAACATGTGTATATATATAAATGATAATAAATTTGGTTTATTAATTTCCAGCAAGCTCTCTACTTATATAACAAACTTAATAAAACAAATTATTATTTTTTATTTATAGAACTATATTTAAATAAACAATTTATAATTAAATATAAAAGCGGCTTAGAAAAATATAAAAAATTATTAAAAAATTGATTTTAAAATCTAAAAATTGCATTTTATTATTATATATAATTTTACACTTTATTTCATATGTTATTTGAATATATATATATATATTTTTATATAATTAATTTCTAGTTAGATAATTTGTTAAATTAATATTTAGATATAAAATAAATATAAAATATATTAAAATAAATAAAATATTGCTTACGGATTATACTTGTATAAAAATGAAATTTTATAAATTTTAAAATATTTATTATATGATTTTATTCTTTAGAAAATGATTTATTATTTAACAAGCTCATATTTAAATAATATTTAATTATATTTTTTTTAAATTAGGCCGAGAATTCAACGCTCATATACACTCAAAATTATAACAAATTTTAATTTTTTATTTATATAATTATGCACTAATATATTTTCAAACATCAAATATGTGACAACATGCCGATAAACCAGATTCGTAGTATTTCTACCTAAGCATCATATGATATAACAATTAACTAAACATTGATAAATGAAAGTAAATCAGAGAACTACCCTTCGCAAAGCCTATTAAAGACATGTTGAAATGAAGTTGAGTACTCCTTGAATCAGATTAACAAGTTGGAAGATGCTAGCTCCAAATCGTCTACCACCCATCAATCGGATTTTAGCGTTTCGATATGTATTTGAACTTGGAATGTTTTGGTACTTGGAATGGAGTTTCTATTTGAAATTTTCAGCAAGGAGAAGTGGGAAAAAATCAATATAAAAAGAGTGTTAAGTGGCATTACATAAAGGAGAGACAATGGATTAAAAGTGGGTCACCATCCTTCTTTCTCTATTTACCATTTCTTCCCCTTTAACAATTCAAACCCCACCTACCTACCAACCCTTGGCCAACTTGATTTTTACCACTTCTTAGCCGAAATTAGCATGCCCTATATGGGCCTCAAACCTAGTCCAAGCCTAAACAAAAATTCATCGCAATTTAGATCCAATTTAAACACGTACCGATATCGAATATCGATCAATATATTTATAACTATTATAAACACATTGTTTAATATTGTTCAACACATCAAATAAAATTTTATAATTAATATTTCATAAACATTAATTAATTTATAACAATTATAATTAAATTAAATCAGGTGGTCAAATGAGTATAAACATTTCGGTTGTGTGACTCTTTATGTGTAAATTTGGTCAGCGATTAATGTCAAACAATTCGAATATTAACGTTCACACATCACTTAGCAGGTGGTATGAAATTTTGGACAAATTTATCGCTTATTTGGTTTTGGTAAAATTCAGTTTTACTTTGTTAAGCGTTTCCTGGTTATGACTATTATTCACATCAATTCTCTTCGTCAAAACTATACCACTTTAGACTTATGGAATTTGGTAATGGTCAAAATTCCAATATCATCCATATTCAACTCTATCATCCAAATACAAAATCCTTGGTTTAATAATAAAAATTATTATTAACCAAACAACTATGGCTAGAGATTTTTACTTTAAGTTGACCGTGATACTATCCTCATATAACCGATGAGATGAATCTCTCTTGAATAGTGTTTCACTTCCAGTACTTCCACTCGACCTAACTATAGTCATTCGATGGACATTCTGCCATGATTTGACTATAATCAAAGCGGAGCTTTCATATTTAAGATTGATAGTATTCTCAAGCCGAGAGAACTGTGTAAATCGGTCACATTGATATTTTCTATTTGACCTTAGTTATATTAACCAAGAGAAAACTATCAAGTGAGTCATTCCATAATTATCCAACAAATATTAGTAAGCAACCCCTAGGTGTTCTCAGTAGTTTTGGGTAATACACTGCCTAACATTTGGAGAGCGCTACTCTTGTCTCAATGGATATATCGATATCCAATCTCGATGCACCTTGACTAGGAACGTTTAAAATGACATGTTTATTATATTGTGATATAATATTCATGATTACAACTATTTGTAATTACTATCACAAACACACCATTTATGGATTTTCTACTAAATATATTTTAATTAAATATTTAATTATTTATAACACATTACAACAAAAAGAAAAATACCTTTATTAGGAACAAGAATTGATTACAAGTTAGCTAATTTACATTAAATTACAAAATTGCCCCTCGGGTATATCCCTGACTCTATCAATCTCCCATTTGCACTTGGGGCCAATTATGGAATCTCATTCCCATTCCTTCAATCATCTTCTCAAGAGCCGACCGAGCTAGACCCTTAGTGAATGGATCTACTATGATGTCCTTGGTATCTACCCTTTGTATCATGATTTTTTTCTTCTCGATGAATTCTCTAGTGAGGTGGAACTTTCGAAGAATATACAATGACTTCTTGTGTACTCTAGGCTCCTTTGCGATCTGCATCGCTGCATTGTTATCATAGAACAATGCCATAGGATTCTTGGAATCGAGAATTACTCCAAGCTCACTCAAAAACTTGCGCTTCCAAACTGCCTCTTTAGTTGGTTCATTGAGGGCGATGTAGTCAGCCTCCATTGTGGAATCAACTACTGTTTCTTGCTTGGAAAATTTTCAACTAATGGCTCTGCTGTTAAGCGTAAAGACATTAACCAGACACTGATTTACTATCATTCGTATTACTTTGAAAGCTTGAATCTGTATACCCCTTCATGAGGATGTCTCCATTTTATATGAGGAATAAGTCCTTAGTATTTCTTAAGTACTTAGTATACATTTTACAACTGTCCAATGTTTTTTTTCCCAAGATTAGACTGGTATCGGCTTATGCTTTCTAATGCCTATGACACATCTAGTCTAGTACATAACATAGCATACATTATGGGTTCTATGGCTGAAGCATAGGCGATCCTTTTAATACGCTATTTTTCCTTATCGGTATGAGGAGCATCCTTCTTAGAAAGGACGATTCTAGACCGTGTTGGAACATTTTCATGCTTGGAATTCTCCATACTAAATCTTTTTGGTATGGTATCTATATACAGGAATTGGGATAATCCCAACTGCCTCTTAGATCTATTTCTATAGACCTTTATACCTAGTATATATGTTACTTCTCCCAAATCTTTCATTGAGAAATTCTTAGAATGCCAAGCTTTCACTGGCTGTAACAACGAAGTTACCAATCAATAACAGAGCATCGACATATAACACTAAAAATACGATGGAGTTGCCTTGTTTGTTTCTATAGACACACACTTCATCCGTGTTATAATAAAAACCAAACAGTTTGATTACTTTATCAAAGCACTTGCTCCAACTTCTTGAAGGTTGTTTAAGTCCATAAATGTACTTTAACAACTTGCAAGCCTTGCCCTCGCTCCCACTGGCCACAAAACCCTTGGACTGCGACATATAAACGGTTTCTTCTAAAATACCATTTAGAAAAGCCATCTTTACATCCATTTGCCAAATTTCATAGTCGTAGAAAGCTGTAATGACCAACATAATTCGAATGGACTTAAGCATGGCAATAGGCGAAAAAGTTTCGTCATAATCAACCCTTAGAATTTGAAAAAATCCTTTTTGTAACCAGCCTAGCTTTATAAGTCTCTACTTCCCATTTGCATTTAGCTTTTTCTTAAAAATCCATTTGTAGCTAATGGGTTTGATCCCCTCATGTATGTCTGACAAAGTCCAAACTTTGTTTTCGTTCATGGAATCAGTCTTAGATTTCATTACTTCAAGCCAGAATGCAGAGTCTTTACTCTATCGTGCTTGATGCAATGATAGAGGAGTGTCATCATTTAGGTCAAAGTCCTCCGTCTCACTATCCAACCATAGCATCTCTCTGATGCATGACATTCCCTACTAGACCTTCTAATAGGTTGTGTGTTATCGTATACTCATAAACTTGGTTCTCCCATTATTCCAGTCTTAGTGCTAGTTTCTTGAATCGCATCCAAATTTAAAACTTCGCTGTTAATTTCCTTTGATAGAAATTCCTTTTCAAAAAGACAGCGTCTGTGGAAACAATCACTTCTATTCCTTTGCATTGTAGAAAATATATCCCCTATAATGCTTAAGATACCCTATAAACTTACACAAAGTTGATCTTGCCTCAAGCTTATTAGGGCTAATGTTCTTAACATAGGCCGGACAACCTCATACCTTCAAATAAATAAAGTGAGGCTTCTTTCCATATCATATCTCATACGGCATCTTAGTTGTAGATGTAGTGGGTATTAAGTCCATTATATGTGCTGCGGTTTCTAGTGCATATCCCCAATAGAACAGGGGCAACTCAACTTTACTCATCAAGGAACGAACCATATCTAATAAGGTTTGGTTTCTTCACTTCGACTCATCGTTGTGTTGCAGAGTATAAGGTGGAGTAACCTAATAGATAATCTCATTATCTTTTAAGTACTATTGGAGCTCTTGTCCAATGTACTCACCTCCTCGATCAGATTGAAGAATTTTAATCTTTTGGTTTATATGATTTTCAACTTCATTTTTATACTCCTTAAATTTTTATACTTCTTTTGGTTCATACATCACTATGCACTAGCGCTAAGAGTTCATCAACTCTTTCATTGCTCCTACTAAAGGGGTGCTTGATCATTTTTCTTTTAAGACATGACTCACAGGTGTCAAATGATTCAGAATCCAGTAACGATAGAAAATCTTCGATTTTCAGTTTGTACAGTCGTTTCTCACTAATATAACCGAGCCGACAATGCCAAAGATAGTTATCATTTATATTGCTACTAGAATCACTCACAGAACATACATAATTTGCATTGATCACATAAATGTCATTTTCAAGAACACTTTCACAAACATTATTTCCATTCAAATCAATGTTCATAACATTATTTGCACAGCGATATACATACCCAGTCTCAAAAAATCCCAAAATAGAGACAATTCCACAAATAAATTCTTTAAAAATAGCAATTATTCAATACTAACACAAAATCACTAGGCAAGTATAAATAAAAATCTCCTATAGCCGTTGCATCTACTATAGATCCATCGGCCCTCTGGAGTCTCATTTCTCCTTTTGCCACACGTCGCCAGTTCTTAATCCCTTGTAACGAGTTACAAATATGAATTTTAGATCCTATATATAAAATCCATGACATTTTGTTAATTACAAAACTGTTTTGAATCATAAATGTACCTAACGGAGCTGCAGAACTGTTCTGCTTCTTTTCTATCACAATTTTGAGGTAGTCGGAACAGTCTCTTCCAATGTCCTTTCTTGTGACAGTGGTGACACTCACCCTTGTCGTCAACTGCCTTCTTTCCTTTCTTACTTTTCTTTTAACCATCTCTCTTTCGCTTCTTCGAACTGTTCGAAGATGACACCCTACCTTTAACTACAAGCATAACTGACTGATCCTTATATCGTGACTCGACCGACCTCAACATATTGAGAAGCTCCAAGAGATTCACATTTAGGTTGTTCATGATATAGTTCAGTATGCACGGTTCATACTAAGGGGTTAATGAACCAAGGATCAAGTCGACCTGTAACTCATTGCTTATAGTCACGTCCAATGATGCAAGCTTATCAATATAGCCCTTCATCATCTGTATGTAACTATCAATCTTCTGTCCCTTTTGCATTTAGTGTTGAATAGTTTCTTAGTAGTTTCGTACCTGCTGAACGAGATTGCTCACCAAATAGTGCCTTGTGACTATCAAAAATCTCATGGACATACATTGATTCTTTTTGCCTTTGCAATTGTTTGGCCATAGTAGACAACAAGAATACTTGGGTAATTTCGAGGTCAGCGACCCATTTACTATAAGCAACACACAAGTCTTGGTCATCGTTATTTAGCAGGTCTTCTTAGTAGAGCACAAGTTATAGACGACCAAACTCGCTTATATATCAGAGCTATCTTTATAGCTCGTAGCCAGTCGACATAATTATTTGGTCCGGTTAATCGATCACTTTCATTAAAGAGTCTTGAACTTGACATTATATGCAAGTTTTAATATGTAGATTATTTGGACATTAACATAGTAGACATTCTTACAATATTAATGAGCTTAAACTTTACGTTTCATTTTACTAACATGCTCCCACTAGTGTTTAATGTTTCACCAAACCCTAAGTCGAAACATAGAAGTCTTTTGACTTTGCTAGTAAGTTCTAGTACTCGTATATCTTGGGATTCTGACCTTGCAGAAAGCTCAACAAATCATACTCCCACATACGATGGATAAATCTTATCTGTTGTATCATACAAATCCTAACCCGTAGTAATTTGTCCTAATCCTGCCTTTACCTTGAGGAAAGTTCAATAAATAAAGTAGGATTATTTACTCGTACCCAACATTTCACGACTGCCTAAGTAAAATGAACATACCTTGAGGAAAGCTCAACAAATATGTACAGTTATCTTATCTCGTCTATTCAATATATCAATAGTACTGCACATAACATCCCTAGCTTGAGAAAAGCTCCACAACCAAAGAGTGCAAGTAATCTATTAATATACAAATGGTAGAGGACACTATTATAATGAAGATTCATAGTCTTTAATATATTATATTGAGTGATATCGACTTATATGGAATAATATGATTCTTATGAATTACTCTCGTGATTCAAGTGTCGGACACATCAAAAACCACGGTATATGTACGTTTATGTATGTATTTATTCCTTAAGTCTGTTAGGGTTTCTTAATGTTCCATCTTTAATTTATACATTCATATTATATAAGTTTTATTATTATATAACTTTTACATTTCATATTATTTATATAATAGTCTTATGTATAACATTATACTAATTAAATCTCATTTAATTAATTAACATTTTAATTAATTTTAATTAATTTTAATATAACATTTATATTATATATATATATGCTATAACCTTAATAGTATAACACATGTATCATATACATGTGTATATTATTTAATTAATTAAAATTAAAATTTATTTGTTTAATTAAACAATTTAAGTTAAATTGTATTAATTTCAAAAGTACATTTCGTATACATACTTGTATACTTATGTTATTTTAACATTTTAACACAACACAACATATATCATAATATATAATACATGTATATATATTAATTAATTAATTAATTTTATTAATCCTATTAATAAATTTTTAAAATTTCGAAATTAATTTCTAATATTTTCAAACACTTTGAAAACTTATGTTATATTATAACTTTTAAAATAAACATATGCCATTTTAAATTTAACTTTTAAATTTAAAAATTTATCTAATTTTCAAAAGTTAGCCCAAGGCCCAATTCAAATTTGGGCCTTTTCTATTGGGGATAACCTTTGGACTCACGTCACCTTTCAGGCCAAGATGGTAACCAGTTAGGGCAAGGTACTTGGTTACCCCATTTCAATCCTAGACATTACCTTTTTAGATACCGTACTAAGTGGGTAAGCTTAATTAATTAGCCCTAACATAACTAATTTAGACCATATAGGCTATTAGGCTCTGATACTGTTGTTGGAACTGGGCTAGCCCGCAGCGGAGTTAAAGGGTAAATTTCAAATACGTTCCTTTATTGGATTTTTATTGGGCCTATGAAATCTAATCCATTTAGAACTTTTCTAAATTTTCTTTTTAAATAAATCAATATTTTACTTAACTATATAAATAAAGATTAGTATTATATGATTTGTATTATATTTTGGATATGTATATCATGTATACATATGTGTGTATGTGAATGTGCGACATAATAATGCGTACATGGTTTAACATGCCCATATATAGATGTTGAAATTTACATCGCAACAGACATGTCACTCTCTCTAGTATTCGATCATGCTGTCTAAATGAAATATATACGTGCATTAAAATAATTTTTATATATGTATGTGAAATATATCATTGGAATATATAAGTGTAAATAATGGATAATTATAAAATTATAATTATTTATATAAAATATATTTGAGTACATATATACGTATGTGTGTATGTGTATATAGTTAAATCATCAAATCGTTTAATAATTAATATAAAATAATTTTGAATATTAATATTTGTGTGTGTATTACTACAACAAACCTAAGAATAAAATAATAATTTTACACACACACACACACATATATATAAACAAGTTAAAATAATATATATTTATAACTATACAAACATATTTGAATATATATATATGATAAATTATATAAATGTATAAAATTTAATATATTTTATAGAGAATTCTTGGCTTAGGAAATAATTGAGTTCATATATATATATATATAAATATATATTTAATTATAAGTATTTATAAATTTACGAACATATATATAAATATGCGTATGTATATAAATAATAATAAATTTTGTTTATAAATTAATAAAAATTTCTACAAGCTCTCGGCTCATATAAAAAATTTAATAATAATTTTTATTTTATTAATAAAATGATTTTTAAATAAACAATTTATAATTAAATATAAAACCCGCTTAGAAAAAATTTAAAATTATTAAAAAAATAATTTTAAAATCTGAAAATTATGTTTTTATTATTATATATAATTTTACACTTCATTTCATAATTTATTTGAATATGTATATATTTATTTGTTTATATAACTAATTTTTATCTAGGTAATTGGTTAAATTAACATTTAAAATAAAATAAATATAATATATATTAAAATAAATAAAATATTGCTTCCTAATTCTACTTGTATAAAAATGAAATTTTATAAATTTAAAACATTTATTATACAATTTTATTCTTTAGAAAATGATTTATTATTTGACAAAATCATATTTAGTTACAATTTTATCGAGAATTCAATGCTCATATACATTCAAAATGATAACAACATTTTTTATACATTTATTTATACATAGATGCACTAATATATTTTCAAACATCAGATATGTGACAACATACCGATAAACTAGATTCGTAGTATTTCTAAAGCATTATATGATATAACAATTAACTAAAAATTGACAAACGAAAGTAAATCAGAGAATTACCCTTCCTAAAGCCTATTAAAGACATGTTGACATGAAGTTGAGTACTTCTTGAATTAGATTCACAACTTGGAAGATGCTAGCTTCAAATTGTCTAACACTGTCAATTGGATTGAAGCGTTTTGATATGTATTTGAACTTAGAAATTTTTGGTACTTGGAATGAGGTTTATAGTCGAAATTTTCAGCAAGGAGAAATGGAAAAAAGATCTATACAAAATGAGAGTTAAGTGGCATTACATAAAGGAAAGACAATGGAGCAAAAAGTGGATCGCCATCCTTTGTCTCTCTTTACCATTTCTTTCCCTTTCAACCATTCAAACCCCACATACCTACCAACTTTTCGCCGGCCTGATTTTTGCCACTTCTTAGCCGAAATTATCATGCCCTAAATAGGCCTCAAGCTAGTCCAGGCCCGATCAAAAATTCATCGCAATTTAAGTCCAATTTAAACGTGCGTCGATATTGAATATATATCAATATATTTATTACTATTATAAACACACTGCTTAATATTATTCAACACATCAAATAAAATTTTATAATTAATATTTCATATATATTAATTAATTTAATTAATGTATAATAATTATAATTTACTTAAATCAGGTGGTCAAAGGAGTATACAACATTTCAGTTGTGTGGCTCTTTAGGTGTAAACTTGGTCAGCGATTAATATCGAATAATTCAAATATTAACATTGACACGTCACTTAGCGAGTGGTGTGGCATTTTGGCCAAATTTATCGCTTATTTGGTTTTGGTAAAATCCAATTATACTTTGTTAAGCATTATCACTTTGGACTTATGGAATTTGGTAATGGTCAAAATTCCAATATCATCTGTATTCAACTCTATCATTAAAACACAAAATCCTTGGTTCAATAATAACAATCATTATTAACCGAACTACTCTGGCCAGAGATTTTGACTTTAAGTTGACCTGGTTTGACCGTGATACCATCCTCATATAACCGAGGAGAAGAATCCTCTCTTGAATAGTGTTTAACTTCCAATACTTCCACTTGACCTAACTATAGTCATTCGATGGACATCGTGCTGTGACTTGACTGTAATTAAAGCGGAGCTTTCATATTGAAGATCGATAGTATTCTCAATATTTTATGTTTGACCTTAGTTATATTAACCAAGAGAAAACTACCGAGTGAGTCGTTCCATAGTTATCCAATAACTATCAGTACGTAACCCATAGGTGTTCCCTGTAGTCACGAGTAATACATCGCCCAACATTTAAAGAGCATTATGTACTCTAGTCTCAATAGATATATCGATATCCAGTCTCGATGCATATTGACTAGGAACATTTAAAATGATGTGTATTATATTGTGATATAATACTCATGATTACACCTATTTGTAATTACTATTACAAACACACCATTTGTGGATTTTCTATAAAATATATTTTGACTAAATATTTAATTATTTATAACACATTATAACAGATATATAATAGAAAAAACATCTTTATTATGAAAGAGAATTGATTACAGAGTTAACTAATTTATAATAAATTAAAGAATTGCCCCTAGGGCATATCCCTGATCTCTATCAGAGTGTCCACATTGAAGTTCCACAGCATTCTCAAGTCGAGAATTGTGTAACAAGATCACTTTGAGATTGTTTGTTTGACCTTAGTTATATTAAGCAACAGAGAATTCTCAAGTGAGTCAGTCCATAGTTATCTAATAACTATCAATACGTAACCTATTGGTGCTCCCAACAGCCATGAGAAATACATTGCCTAACATTCACTACACCAAAACTGCCATTTCGCAAAAATCCATGCGGCGCAACGGTCCCAAGCCATTGCGATTTTGCAACGATTTTGAGCCATTGTGAAATAAATTGCAACGGCTACTGCCCGTTGCAATTTTGTTTCGGCTCAAGACCGTCACAAAGTTCTCCTATTTCTTTTTTCCCTTGCATCCACCTTACTCTAAAATTCAATACACCCGTTCTCTAAAATACAGTAGTCATTCTATAAAGGGGCTTTGCACTGAAGGTCCCTATTTTCTATGTTGTTGTAAGAAAAGTCCCTGTGATAATAAGTGTGTAAATTAAGTCCCTAATTTTTCTAAATCAGAAAGTACAAACTATCTTGCGCTTTCCTTATACAAAGTGCAAGTTAACTTGCGCTTTTCAAAAATTTAATTTTTCTTGAAAATTTCAAAATTTTCAAAAAAAAATTCAAAATCAAAAAACGCAAACTAGCTTGCGCTTTCCTGACAAAAAGTGCAAGTTAACTTGCGCTTTTCAAAAATTTCAAAATTTTCGAAAATTTTAAAATTTTCAAAAAAATATTCAAAATCAAAAAGCACAAACTAGCTTGCATTTTTCAAAAATTTCAAACATTTCAAAAAAATTCAAAATAAAAGCGCAAACTAGCTTGCGCTTTCCTGATAGAAAGCGTAGGTTAACTTGCGCTTTTCAAAAATTTCAAAACTTTAAAATTTTCAAAATAAAAAATTCATAGTCAAAAAGTTGCAAGTTAGTTTGCATTTTCTGTCAGAAAAATGCAAAACACCTTGTGTTTTCTATTTTTCAAAAAATAGGGACTAAATTTACATATTCATATCTACAGGGACTTTTCTTATAACAACTTCAAAAACAGGGACCTGTGACTCTTTTCTTGTTCTATAAAATAGACGAATACGCTCTCGTCCCTCTCTCTCCTTCACCCCGTGCCCTAGATTCGTCCCCTCTCTCAATCACAACATTCCTCTCTCTCTCTCTCTCACACACACACACACTCTCTCTCCTTCAGCCCGCGCCCGAGATTCGTCCCCTCTCTCAATTGCATCGTTCCATAAAATACACGAAGACGCCTCTTGTCCCTCTCGCTTCTTCAGCCCATGCCCTAGTTCCGCCCTCCGCTCTAGTTCCGCTCTTCGTAAGAATACTAATTAATGCATATATCTTAATGTTATTTTATTCATTATGACAATTCATATTAGGTTGGAATTTTATAAGTTCATTTGGGTTGTTCGTGGGTCATTGTTATAAACTAACAGTTGTCACTCCTATTAGTTAGTTGATAAAGTAAGAAATATTTTGTTGAAAATAGAAGTTTTAATTCACAAAATATCGTTACTCTGTTAAATTGCCAAAGGGACCCCGCTATTTTCATTGAAATACTTATATTCAATTTTATGGAAACTTGATCATGCCTTCTTCTGGCATTAATATGGTAAAACAATGCTGATTAGGTTCTACACAATGGGTAGTCATTCATATGAACCCATATTCCACTCTTTGGCATATGTACATGGTTTATAATTACAATTTATTTTGGGATTGTACATGTACATAATTTTGGCATATGAACCCATCTTCCAGTATATTAGCATATATTTGCAGATCCACTTTCATTGAAAAATATGATACAACAAGCATGTTAAGTTCTTTGATATTGTCATAACATATTTACAAAGTTATGTATATTTTATAAATCTCTTAACTTAATATTTTTGTTTTAGGTTCTGGCAGTGTTCATTTCTTATCCATTTGTCAAACTTATCTCTATAAGATAATTTTGATTAGCTTCCTTTTATGTTATCAATTTTACATATTATATGTTGTTTGTAAAAATTAGTAAGTCCATGTACGAGTACATTTACATAAAAGTTAGTTCTATTTCTAGTTTAACAGTCATTTGTCAAACTTATCTCTGTGAGATAGTTTTGATCTGCTGGGAATTGTTGGAGGATCTTCAAGTTTTGATACCAATGTTAGGAAATTTCTGTAAGAAGAAGAAGAAGTAAATGCTAATTTGCAAATGAAGATTGAGAGATGAATATTTTTTAAAGGAGGAAATAAACTTTATTTTTCTTTCAACTTTTCTTTTTTGCCTGCCTACACTTACATTTTCTTGCTTGCTTATAAAAGATGAGAGAAAACATTCTTATTTATAGTGTCATTCATTTTCTAGACTTTTCTTCAGTCCTTTTGACAAATTTATTTTCTAGAACTCTCCAAATTACATAGTAGATAAGTCTAGACTTTTTTTCTAGGCTAAATTTTTGCCTCTTTAGTTCTTTCTATTAATACCAAAATTAATATTACCTAGAATAATTTGTTTCCCAAAATAATTAAGTTAAACCAAAATCAAGTTTTATTTCCAACATCCTCCCTTAAACTTGATTTTGTAACTTCGAACAAAATTTTCAATCTTTGTATTTTACATGTTTTGGTAGGAATAAGGATATTACCCAATCTTTTTTTATTGTATTGACGTTCTTCCCCATTGTCGAGATCTTTGATACAATTCGTGAATAGTTGTGGTGCTCCATTCATTTCGTCCTCCTTTATTACCATAAAATACTTCAAAAAGTATGCGTTTTAACTTCCATCTTGGTCTATTCTCATAAATTTTGAATGAGTCGTATATGTTATCTTTCCATTCTTTCTTAATTTTACTCTTACAATATTTGACCCATTCAATTTCTTTGCATGTTTACCAAATTTGACTTCCGCGTGAGATTTAGAAAACACATTGATTGAAAAATAAATTTGTTCGAAATAGAAATGCTATAATCTTTGCCCACCACTTTGTTCTCATCTTTATTAAATTCATCGTTGGATCCTTTGACTTTCTTTTTGACCATTTCTATTATTACTTCTTTTGTATTCTCTATTTTCATTTCTTCAAATTTCTGCATATACTTTAAATCTTCTTCAAGCTCTTGAATTTATTCTCCTTAATTCATGTCGTTTTCATTTTCATTCCCCTTTGCTTTCATACTTTATATCATTTGCGTCATCTTTGTTGACTTTATCTTCTTCATCTTCATCGTTTTCATTCTCTTTCATATTAAATTCCTCGACAGACAGCTATTGGGGAAAATCCCTTCAGATGATCAGTCTAAGGGAATAAAAAACCCAACGTAGTGGAAAATAACTGGATCGTGATTGTAGTGAGATGAAACAAACAAAGATAAACACCAGAAAAGACAGTCACAGATCTATGCAATGTAGAAAAAATAAATAACACCACTATTTATAGTGGTTCCAATACCGCGAGGCAGTGTACGTCCACTTGGGGAGATGAGATTTTATTAATTACTGAAATATTAGAGTTACAAGATTGATTCACTTTTGGAGGCTATGCATAAGAAGAATTAACAATACAGACAAAATTCTACAGTGTTTCAGCTCTCTAGGATTGCTGCCATTGTTGTCCAGAAGCTCCACTATTTATAGAGTGAAGATATGAGGAGGGGTAGCTGTTATATAGCAGCCCTGAGATTTGGTTCGGCAAGGTCCAATAGCATTTGGTTCGGCAAACAACACTTAAGATCTGGACCGGTATGCTCATGTTCATTTTGGTCCGGCATCTCAGTTTGGTTCAGTCCTCCTCAATGCCGAACGAAACACATGGAGCAGCAAAGGAAACTGCTTTAACCGAACCAAATTATCGAACCAAAAATCACCGGACGAAACATATCCCTTCTCATCCACTGCCGAATCATTATCACCGAACGAGATCATGACCGGACCACAAATCTGGTCCGACAATTGCTACTCCACCATCGAATAAGATCGCCTCCTCCACCGAACAAGATTACTCGTTCAGCCTTCATAGCCACAACACCGAGCCAACCGCCGAACGAAGTATCTCGTTCGGTCTCCACCCTACACCGCTCCAGCTCCACCGAACCAAGATAGTGGTTCGGCAATTCAAGCAACTTCTTCGAGCTTGCTTCCGCTTCTAGGGTTAGGGCTTCCTCCTTCCTCGTCGATGCTTCTCCAATGGCTTCTTCTTGAATTCAGGTATCATCTCTATCAATCTCCACCTTGATACCGAATTCAATACAAGCCTTCCAACTCCATCTACACCTTTATGCTCTAGGCAATGGATACTTACCCAATGTGCTTCGGCAAAGCCATCACCCATTACACTTTGTCAACGAACTTCGGCAGGGACGCCGCCCATCAACAAAGTGTTCGAAGTACCCAGTCCATGTAGAACCAATCAATCTCCATCATGAAAACAAACGTCTCCATGAACCATCTCAACTCTCCCCCCGTGCCACCCCGTTGCACCTAGCACTTCATTAAGTGAATCAAGTCCGAGCAATGCTCGAACTTAGCAACAAGCAACGACTTGGTAAACATGTTTGATGCATTCTCCTTTGTGCAAACCTTTTGAAGACGAACTAGCTTCCCTTCACTCATTGAGACAAGGAACGACTCTCTCACCTCAATATGCTTCATCCTCGAGCTGAATGCCAGATTTTCAGCAAAGTGAATTGCACTCTGACTGTCACAGTGCACATCCACTCCTTCATATACGAAGCCCAAATCACATAACAATCGCCTTAAATAAAGCGCCTCCTTAGTTGCTTCAACCGCAGCTATGAGCTCTGCCTCTGTAGTAGACAAAGCCACAATCGTCTGCAACCTCGCTCTCCTACTGATCGTTGTCCCACCAATGGTGAACACATATCCGGAGGTTGACTTCCTTCGATCTCTATCACCGACATAGTCGGAATCACAAAATCCAACCAAGCTGAAATCTCTTCCTCTGCCGGCAAAGACAAGTCCATGGTTTGGAGTTCTTCTAAGTTATCTGAAGATACACTTCACTGCTTTCCAATGCGTTTTTCCTGGATTTTCCATGAACCTACTCACCAATCCAACCGCCTATGCAGTGTCAGGCCTAGTGCAGACCATGAAATACATCAAGCTGCCAACTGCACTTGCATATAGGACTTTCATCATATAAGCCTTGTCCTTTTCCAAGATCGGAGAGCCTTTACTAGAAAGTTGTATGTGCAAAGGCATGGGTGTGCTGATTGCCTTTGCCCCTTCCATGCTAAACCGAGCAAGCAACTTTTGAATGTAATCCTTTTGAGTGAGGCTCAAAAGTCCTAGCTTTCTATCCCTTTGATTCCATACCAAAAAATTTCTTTGCTTCTCCAAGGTCCTTTATTTCGAATTCCGCTTTTAGTTTTAGCTTCAAACTATCGATTTCAGCTTTATCCTTGGAAGCAATCAACATATCATCCACATACAAGAGTAGGTACACCCATCTACCATTCTTTAAATGCTTGAAGTACACACAAGCGTCTTTGATGCTATGATCAAAACCAAGTGAAAGCATAAAAGAGTCAAACCTCTTGTACCATTGTCTAGGCGACTACTTAAGTCCATACAATGACTTCTTCAATTTACAAAACCAATTTTCTTTCCCATTTACAACAATTCCTTCTGGCTGCTTCATGTAGATGGTCTCATCTAAGTCTCCATGCAAGAAAGCGGTTTTCACATCCAGTTGCTCCAGCTCCAAGTCATGAGCTACGACGATAGCGAGCAAAATGCGGATGGACGTATGCCCCACTACTGGAGAGAATATCTCATCATACTCCAATCCCTTTCTTTGTGAAAACCCTTTAGCAACTAGTCTAGCCTTGTATCTTCCGTCATCCTTCACCTTGAACACCCACTTGCAACCTATGGCTCGACTTCCTTGAGGAGGTGGTACCAAACCCCAAGTCTTGTTCTTCTTCAACGACTCTAACTCCTCTTCCATAGCGCATATCCACTTCGAACTGTCACATGACTTCAAAGCTTCATCAAGGTCAAGCGGCTCCTCATGAACCACATATAGGGCATAGTCAAACTGATCACCAAGGCTAAGGTTCGCAAACTGCCAATCACCATACCTTTCGGACGACCTAATAGTTCTACGACTGACCCGGGTAGGTACTGCTTCGCCTAAACTTCTTTTAGCTCCACCTTGAACTGAACTTCCTCTAGATTCATGCACAATACCAGCACTACTAGAAGGTACTTGTGGACTATCCTGTGATGTTTCATCAACTGCGTTTTCCTCGACAGCATCAACAACAACTCTACTATTTGGTTGGAACACGGGAACTTCTTCCATCTCCTTAGGCCTATCAGAATCTTTTGACGTGGTAGGTAGCTTCTCCTTCGGATTGAACATAACAGACTCATCAAAAGTAACATGTTTGGAATGAACAATCTTCCAATCAACAGGGTTCCAAATTTGATACCCTTTGATACCATCGGTGTATCCCATTAGTATGCCCTTGTATGCTCTAGCCTCCAACTTGTCATCACCTATATGGTGAACGTACACATGATAACCAAAAATTCGGAAGTAACTAAGATACACTGCTTTACCTCTCCACTTTTCCTCTGGAATCTTCCCATCTATGGTTGAGCATGGAATTCGATTTATGATATGCGCCGCAGTTGATAATGCCTCAACCTAAAAGCCTCTAGACAATCCCGCCGTTAATCTCAAGCAACGAGCCTTCTCCAGTAGAGTCCCGTTCATCCTTTCTGCAAACCTATTGGATTGCGGATCTCCGGGTGTAGTAAAATGTCTCTGAATGCCATGCTGTCTACAAAAGCCAAGGAACTCCCTAGAGACAAATTCACCAACATTATCAGATCTCAACACTTTCAACCTAGAACCAGATTGGTTCTCAACAAGCGCTTTCCAGTCTTTGAACTTTTCAAAACTCTCCGATTTGGCCTTCATCACATACACCCATAATTTTCGAGAAAAGTCATCAATGAAAGAGATAAAATACTTTGCTCCTCCAAGAGAAGGAGTAACAACCTGTCCCCAAACATCTGTATGCACGTACTCAAGTACTCTTCTCGATCTATGGAGTCCAACTCCAAAAGATACTTTAGTTTGCTTGCCTAATACACACTCCTGGCAAAAGTCCATCTTGTCAAAGCTTTCTCCTTTGATCGCCTTCCGTCTTCGAAGCAACTCTAAGCCCTTCTATGAAATATGACCCAACCTGAGATGCCAAAGCTTTGTGGCATCCATTGCACGAGAACTATCTACTCCATTACATGACTCTCCAAGAACCGTGGTTCCTTTCGGCAAATACAGATTTCGGAACACATCTCCTTTCATAAGAACTAGTGCACCTCTCGAAACCTTCAAACTATCCTTCTCGATAGTTACCTTGCATCCCAAAGATACCAATTGTCCTAATGAAATTAAGGACTTTCGAAGACCTGGAACATACCAGACACCTGTCAAAGTGCGTATCACTCCGTCAAACATCCTGATCCTCACTGTACCTTCACCCATTGCTCTACTAGCATCATTACCCATAAGAATAGAGCTTCCCTCTCGTCAAACGAAAGAACTGAAGTAATCCTTATTAGGCATCATATGGAAAGACGCCTCCGAGTCCAACACCCAATGATATGAGACATCTGACACTACTGTAGACAACACATCGTCAGATACAGACTTCTCCACCGCAAATGATGAAGATCCGTCTTCTTCCTTCTTCTTCAAATCTGGACAATCATTTTTCCAATGACCATGTTTCTTGCAGATAAAGCACTTCCCATCTTTAAACTTTCCTCTCCTGTCATTACCGGGCTTCCTGGACTTGGAACGCCTCTAGAGTGTCAATTCTTCTTATCTTCTCTACCTCTTTCAACAAACAGACCGTGACTACTACTTCCACCTCTACTTCCTTCACTTATCTCCTTCATTTGATCTCTCAAGCCCTCAGATAGAAGGCCTGACTTCACATCTTCCACTGTCAATGTGTCTTTAGCGAAGATAAGGCTGTTAGCAAAACCTGTGTAACGCTCTGGAAGAGAACATAAAAGAATCATTGTCATTTGCTCTTCATCCATCTTCAAGTCAACAGTCTTCATCTTCATCACGAGATCATCAAAGAAATTAAGATGTTCCTTCACTGAAGTACCCTCTCTCATCTGCATGGTGAAAAATGTCTTCAGTAATATCAGATGGTTAGTCAGAGATTTCTTCAAGTAGAGATTTTCTAGCTTGGTCCAAATGCCCCTAGCAATGGTCTCACTGCTAATTTATGAGATGACATTATCTCACATAGCTAGTTGTAAAGTAGTAAATGCCCATTTTCCATCTCCGTCCTTTCCACGACTGAGATGTCAACCGTCAACTCCTCAGGGGAAAACACTACTAGATGGACTTTATTCCTTATTAGGACAGCCTTCATCCTCCATTGCCACTTCTCGAAGTCTTTATCCCCATTCCATTTCTAAATTGCCAACTGTGATCCTGACGCGATATACATTCCTCTAGTATAGGGTCTTGTAACAACTGGAGTCGCTTCATCTCATGCTATAGCGTGTAACACTCCTCAATCAACCTTGCAGCTCCGATACCAGACTGTTGGGGAAAATCCCTTCAGATGATCAGTCTAAGGGAATAAAAAACCCAATGCAATGGAAAACAACTGCATCGTGATTGTAGTGAGACGAAACAAACAGAGATAAACACCAGAACAGACAGTCACAGATCTATGCAATGCAAAAATAATAAATAACACCAGTATTTATAGTGGTTCCACTATCGTGAGGCAGTGTACGTCCACTTGGGGAGATGATATTTTATTAATCACTGAAAGATTAGAGTTACAAGATTAATTCACTTTTGGAGGCTAAACATAAGAAGAATTAACAATACAGACAAAATTCTGCAGAGTTTCAGCTCTTTAGGATGACTGCCATTATTGTCCAGAAGCTCCACTATTTATAGAGTGAAGATATGAGGAGGGGTAGTTGCTATATAACAGCCCTGAGATTTGGTTCGGCATATCTGGTTCGACAAGGTCCAATAGCATTTGGTTCGGCAAACAACACTTAAGATCTGGACCGGTATGCTCATGTTCATTTTGGTTCGGTCTTCCTCAATGCCGAATGAAACACATAGAGCGGCAAAGGAAACTGCTTTCACCGAACCAAAAATCACCGGACGAAACATATCCCTTCTCATCCACTACCGAATCATTATCACCGAACGAGATCATGATCGGACCACAAATCTGGTCCGGCAATTGCTACTCCACCATCGAATAAGATCGCCTCCTCCACCGAACAAGGTTACTCGTTTGGCCTTCATAGCCACAACACCGAGCCAACCACCGAAAGAAGTATCTCGTTCGGTCTCCACCCTACACCGCTCCAGCTCCATCGAACCAAGATAGTGGTTCGACAATTCTAGCAACTTCCTGGAGCTTGCTTCCGCTTCTAGGGTTAGGGCTTCCTCCTTCCTCGTCGACGCTTCTCACATGGCTTCTTCCCGAATTCAGGTATCATCTCTAACATCACCTTTTTCACTTCATTGGTTTTTTATACTCTTCTACTTCTATCGTTGTGACTTTCTCTTTGTTTACTTCTTCGATCGTTGGTAGCTCCTTTTCTTTTATTTTCTCAATTTTCTCTTCCATTAATTCTTTGATCTTTGTTAGCTCTTTTGCAATTTTTTCCTCTATATCATTTTTCATTTTCTTTTTATCTTCCTTTGCAACATTCTCCCTCGGATCATTGTTTTTCTTATCGTCCTTCTCATCGGTTGACATATTTTCTTCAACATATTGCATTTCGCTCTTTTTAGCTTCCATATCCAAGTACCATGTTTTTCATCTTTAATTTCAACTACTTTGAGTGCCCATAAAAGTGAATAATCTTCTTCGTCTTCTTCAACGAAGCTAGATCTTTCATGAAGTTTAGTGATAGTTGATCTACATTCAGAAGCAAAATGTCTAAATTTATTACAATTATAACACTTTGTTTGTTATTTAACATATCTTAGTCTTCCATTGTAATTTGCGTTTCCTCCTCGTTCTCGACCTTTTGTGTTTTATGTATTTTGTCTTTTGTCCTCTTTATGATAGTCACTTCTTTCATAACTTTGACCACGACTTCTTCCGCTTTGGCTCTGACTTGAGTTTGCTCCAATGGCTCTTCTTTAACTTTTTTCTTTAATTTTTTTTCATGGGATTGAAGTGAACCAATGAGTTGATCAACAATTATGGATCCTAGATCTCTAGATTCTTCAATTGCTACAACTATGGAATCAAATTTTAAATTTAAAGATTGTAGAATTTTATCAACAACTCTAGAGTCTTCCATTTTTTCTTCATATATTTTCATTTGATTTACAATAGGTAAAACTTGAGAAAAATAATCATTAATTGATTTTAATGATTTTATATGTAAAGATTCAAACCCACCTCGCATAGTTTGTAGTCTAATTTTCTTCACTTTGTCAATTTGCTTAAAAGCGCTCCAAAACCTCTCATGTTTTCTTTACATTAACTATCTTCTCAAACATATCATCATCCAAACCTTGGTAAATGAGCGTAAGAGCTTTCCGATCCTTCTTCTTCAAATTATCCCAGCTTTTAATTTGAGATAAAGTGGAATTCATACCTATTTTCTATAATATCCCAAGCAATCCAAGCAGCATCATTATGCGAATGTTCCAGTTATCATAATTCTCCTTCTTTAATAAATGAACTTGAAAAAGAGTGGTTCTATTTGCCATCTTCCTTAATTAGCAACCTGACTCTAATACCAATGTTGGAAATTTTAGTAGGATCTTCAAGCTCTGATATCAATGTTGGGAAAAAACTACAAGAAGAAGGAAAAATAACTACTAATTTGCAAATGGAGATTGAGAGAGAGGAAATAAACTTTATTTTTCTTTCAACTTTTCTTTTTTGCTTTCATATACTTACGTTTGCTTGCTTGCTTGTAAAAGATGAGAGAAAACATTCTTATTTATAGTATAGTACATTCTCTAGATTTTTCTTCAGTCTCTCGATAAATCTATTTTCTAAAATTCTCCAAATTACATATTAGATTTTTCTCTAATCTAAATTTTAGCCTCTTCAATGCTTTCCGTTGCAACCAAAATTAATATACCCAAAATAATTAGTTTTCCAATATAATTAAGTTAAACCAAAATCAAGTTTATTTCCAACATGATCAAAGTCCTTGTATGCTATAAATTTTACATATTATAAATATTTTTTAATAGTAATTCCGTGCACGAGTTAATTTACATGCAAGTTTGTTTGGTTTTTGGTCTGATAGTTTCTTTAGTTGATACAGTTAGTTCTGTTTTTTTTTTTTTTTTTGTAAATTCGACCCATCCATCTGCACATGATATCTTTTGCTGGTCTCCCACTTGATGAACTTCTGAAAAGCACGCGGTTCATTTAAAAGTTACGTTGACATTACATTTTATTTCTCTGTTTATTACTAATATTATCGCTGCTGCTGCCGCCACTTTGGCAAGACACCAGCAAAATGCAAAAAACTGATTTACAAATAAATGCACATGGGCAAAAACTGAATATAAAGTATATTCATGTAACGTGTAAATATGTAGTTGGCAGGATGAAGTATTAAATATAAGTTGCAGATATTTTTTACATGTTAGCGCTATAGTTCATGATCAAATTTTGCTTAAAACTTGATTAATACTTCATATGACATGCATGACGTAATGTCTGGCCACTAGCCAGATGAGACCATATCCTAATGCATAATTTGTACGTATCCCTGTACATGATTTGGGTTTATTTATTTGTTTCTTGTGTTTGTCAGTGTGCGTTTTGTATTCGTTTTCCTTTCTTTTTGTTAAGGTTGCTTTGTGCTTAGTATATGAAATCCATATAATTGGTAAATGCCTTAGATTTTGACAGATTAGCACCATTTACGAATATTTTGCAACGTATTCGTCCATTTCATGGTTTGTTCAAAATAAATAATAATAGTCCCTTTTGTACTCTGTTTACGATGCCAATATATCATCTTCATTGTCAATTATATATAAACTAATCTTCGCAACTAACATGAGCTTATCTCTTATTAAATCTTGATTGGAATAATAATTACACCTTTAATTTTGTATCTTTCACCTTCAAGGTTTGACAGAACATGCTTATGTTAACATGGTTTTCCAAGTAGCAATAGAACAAACTACTAATCCCAATATTTTACTACAACATTCAATGAAAATGACACAAAATATACTCATTGTATAAAGCATTGAATCAAAAAAGTGGTATGAAGTCAGTAATTAAATATCACCATTTTTTGTGAACACATCCCATAAGGAAAAACAAACAAGATGTACCCTGGCTGAAACTGCTGGCATTTGTTTCTGGTATAGCAAAATGCAACCTCCGTCTTCTTCAAATCTAGTCACATTTGGCTAAAAATGGTTTCCTCCCCTAAGGGTATTTTTGAAATAACAATATATCAATGATTCCAACAATCAATACAAATGAAGGATATATGCACGTACCAAGGTGACAAAATACCTAGGTTTTATTTGGTCGGAGTATCACACACACAGATGTGTGTGTAGATGTATGTGTGTATGTGTGCGCGCGCGCAACAGTAGAGTATCATTCATCCCAATCACTTCTCCAATTAAGGGGTCTTGAATATTAGAAAATGATATTGTATTGCAGAAAAATAAATCGTATTTAATTACAACAGAGATTACAAAGTATTTATAATTCATAGTTCCGGCCCAAGGCTCAATCCAGCAATCCTCACAAAGCAATAAGTCTTGATCTTGACCGTTGAATCTGATGGTTGAGATTGAGAGATATTTCAGTCCTGGATAGATAGGAAGCACACCTAAGTCATATTCACAATACCCGGCCTTAATTTGAGCTAGGGTTTTCACTTCTCTTGCTCTCGCCGCCATGAAATCTGCTTCCATCAATAATTTTCATCTCCTCTCTTAATCTTGCAAAATTCTTGAAAGATAGTGGCTTTGTGAGAATATCAGCACGTTGATAAAAAGAGGGAACATGCCTAATCTCTAGTTTTCCCGTTGTTGTTCTTTCACGAACAAAGAATAAGTCAATTTCCATGTGTTTGGTGCGAGAGTGCTGGATCGGATTCAGTGATAAGGAGATGGTGCTCATGTTGTCGCACCAAATCAGTGGTTTCCCTTTTTGTTCGAGCCCTAATTCATGAATTAGGGCTTCCAGCCATGTTATCTCTGCAGCTGTGCTTGCCACTAATCTGTATTCGACTTCAGTGCTTGAACGAGACACGGTTGATTGCTTTTTGGTGCACCAGGAGACTGGGTTGCCACCTACATAAACATAGTAGCCTGAAGTGGATCGCCTGTCATCGGTGTCACTGGCCCAATCAGCATCGCTGTAAGCTTGTATATTTACCTCTTTATTCTGAGTTAATAGTACGACATAGTCTTGTGTCCCTTTTACATATCTTAAAATGCGCTTAACAGCCCTCCAGTGGCTATCTAGGGGATTTTGTATAAATTGGCAAACTTTATTTACGCTGAAGCATAAATCTGGTCTGGTAATAGTCAAGTATTGTAGAGCTCCAACTATGCTTCGATACTGTTTAGCGTTGTTGATGGGTTCCCCCTTGTTTTTGAATAGTTGTAAGTTACTGACCATGGGTGTGGGTAAAGGCTTGGCCTGATCCATGTTAGCACGAACCAATATTTCTGAGGCATATTGTCTTTGAGATAAAAACATTTCTGTTTGTGATGGTCTGTTAATTTTAATTCCAAGAAAATAATCAAGTGCCCCCAGGTCTTTGATTGCAAAGTTTTAGTCTAATAACTGTATGACCTCAATGATGTCATTCTCATTGCTCCCAGTGATGAGAATGTCATCAACATACACCAATATATATATGGCTTCATGATTGATGGTTTTGATGTATAATGAGTTGTCTGCCTTGGTTGGATTGAACCCCAATTTACTTAATGTCACTTTGAGCTTCTCGTACCAAGCTCTTGATGCTTGCTTGAGGCCATAAATAGCTTTATGTAATCTGCAGACTTTATCTTCATTTCCTTCTGTTATAAAACCTTTTGGTTGATGCATATATACTTCTTCTTGTAAGTCTCCATTAAGAAAAGCATTGTATATATCCAGCTGTCTAATTTTTCATTAATTGTTTAATGCTATGGTAAGTACAATTCTGATGGTAGTAGGTTTAACAACGGGAGAAAATACTTCATTAAAATCAAAACCAAATTGTTGGGAATAGCCTTTAGCAACTTTGCCTTCAGCCTTGCTATTTTTCCACTAGCATCCTTTTTGATCCTATAGGTCCATTTACATCCAACTATGTTTTTGTCCTTTGGAGTTGACACAATATCCCATGTTTGATTTTTAATTAATGCTTCATATTCATCTTTCATGGCATTTCTGCAAACTTTGTCTTTAACTGCTTGCTCATATGTGACTGGTTCCATGATTTCAGCACTTGCATTGTATATTTTAGGCTTAAATATTCCACTTTTCGACCTTGTCACCATATGATGCCCAGTCTCTTCCATATTTTCTGTACCCATTGGTGTATTATTACTGGATGTTGATGTATCAGATGTTTGTGCTTCATTATTTTCTTCAAGCTGTTGTGTTGGCCATTCATGTGTATTATTTGCACTGCAATCAGATTCTGTTTCTGCAATAGATTGTGAACTTTCAAGTTTTCCATTGCTTTTCTGCTCTTTGTGAATGGTCAATTCTGGTATAGTGGGCAAGCAGATTCTGGTATGACCAGTGCATTGACTTGTTGTATCATTGCCATTTGTCAGTCTTTTGTCTGCAAAAGGAAAATTATTTTCATTAAACATAACATGTCTTGATGTGTAAATCCTACCACTTTTGTCAAGACATATGTATCCTTTTTGATTTGTAGCATACCCTAAGAATGTACAAGGACTTGACCTTAAACTCAATTTGTTTTTGTTGTAGGGCCTAAGACAGGGGAAGCATAAGCATCCAAATGTTTTTAATGTATCATAGTCAGGTTTAACACCAAACCATTTTTCATATGGACATTTATAGTTAACCACTTTACTTGGCATCCTGTTTATAAGATAAACAGCTGTGGTAAATGCATTTTGCCAATATTTTAGTGGTAAAGACCCTTGAGATAATAGTGTTAGGCATGTGTCGACTATGTGCCTATGTTTCCTTTCAACAAGTCCATTTTGCTCAGATGTGTAAGGGCAAGTAATCCTATGTAATATACCCCTGTTTTGAAACTATTTTTTAAGTGGATAAAATTCAGCCCCTCCATCAGTTTGCATAATTTTCACCTTATAATTAAACTGTTTCTCAGCTAATGAAATGAATTGGATTAGAATATCATGAGTTTCAGATTTAGATTTCAGAAAGAATATCCATGTATATCTACTATATGCATCAACAAAAGATAAGTAGTATCTGTATCCTTGTATGGAATTCAATGGGGCTGGTCCCCATAGATCTGCAGCTATTAATTCAAGAGGATTTTTATATGTAGTTTCAGAATTGCCAAAAGGCAATTTGTGGCTTTTTCCTAATTGACAGTGTGTGCATATATCATAGGAGTTATTATTTTGAAAGGAAATTTTATTATCCATCAGAAATCTTTTTACAATTTTCATACTAGGATGCCCTAGTTTACAATGCCAATGATCTAAAATATTTCTGTTATTTTGAATACTGGTGTGAACATTGTTGCACCAATATTTCTTCACTGAAGATTCAGATTTCTTCACAGCACTAAATTTGTATAGCCCCTTACTCAAACTACCCTGCAACAATATATCTTTACTTAGTAAATCTCTAACTAGACAGAAGGTTGGGTGAAACTCAAAGTATACTTTATTGTCGTTAGCAAATTGAGATACATTAATTAGATTCTTCTTTATCTCAGGAACTCTCAGTAAATTGTTTAAGTATAATTCTCTTTTACCTTGAATGGTTCCTGTGCCAATATGAGATATACTTGTTGTTTCACCATTACCTAAATATATAGATTGCATACCTGTGTAGCCTTTGTTGCCTAAATTGAGATTTTGAAGGTTACTTGTCACATGATTAGTTGCACCTGAGTCCGGGTACCAGTCATCCAAGTTTGTGTTGTCTAGTCTAGTTTCATCTGAATTGATTGACTGAGTTCTTGAATCTTCATTCTTGTTTTTCTGCTGTTGTTCCAGTTGAGTTACATTGATGTTGGGATTTCCTTGATTTTGTTGAGTAGCAGTGAAGTCTTTATTGAACCTGAAGTAGCACTTGCTAGCTATATGACCAAATCTTTCACATATTTGGCATTTTACTCTATTGTTGTTGTTCCATCTTCCTCTTCCCCTTCCTCTTTGTGTGTAATTATTTCTCTGACCATTTTGTTTGTTTTCTTGATTTGCTGTGTTGCCCTGTTGTGCTTTGTTTCTTGAATTGCTGGCATAGTTTATTGAGAATTCACTTTGTATAGCCTTTCTTTGTTCAATTCTGCCCTCATGAGCAAGCAAAGCAGATTGAACAAACTGTAAATTTGGTAGAGTTTGTTGTGATGCTATGAAAGTAACCATTGATTCATATTCATCATCAAGTCCATTAGTTATGGTGAGAACTTGCTCGTTTTCAGAGATTTTGTGACCAATTGCATTAAGTCTGTCACATAAATTTTTTATCTTTGCAAGATATTCTCTCATAGTCATGTCTCCTTTTCTTGAATTTTGCAATTGTCTTTTAAAATGCATGATTCTTGCGGCTGACTGTGAACTGAATATCTGTTCTATTGATGACCAAATTTCATGTGAGGAGTTGCATTCAACGATTTGTGATAATAGACTTGAGCTGATGGAGGATAGTAACCATGACGATAGTAAGTTGTCTTGCTTTATATGTTTCAAGTATTCTGGGTTACTAACTGTTGTTCCATTATCTTCTTCTATGACTGCAGGTGGTACGGCTATCTTCCCTTTGACATAGTCTTGGAGGCCATATCCCTTTAGGACTGTTTCGATCTGGTATTTCCAGAGTATGTAATTGTCTTCATCAAGTGGGATGCTGATGATCTGACTTTTGGGTTTGATCAGTCCAGTATCTGATGCAACAGTTTGTCTTTTATCATTTCTTGAAGTGGTCGATGATCTTTCATCTCCTGTTTCTTTATCAGACATCTTAGCAATTAGCTAATCTGATTTTCTTGAATGTGTGATGCAGCCAAATAATGTTGGCGAGGCACTGTAGATTCAAGAATGAGGAATAGGAAACAACTCGATGATGATCCAAATCTGAGAGGAATCACCAAGAATTGTTGCAGCCAGTTAAGAATCTGAAGTTGTTTAGATTCTTGCTAGGCGTGGCACAATGAATTGGTTAAGTTGGTGATGATGCAGGAATCGGGAAAGATATAATTCTCCGATGATGAAAATTAACTGAGGAGAAATTGCCAATCTTACAGTTTTATGCCGTTTGGCTTTAAGATTGCTCTGATACCATATTAGAAAATGATATTGTATTGCAGAAAAATGAATCGTATTTAATTACAACAGAGATTACAAAGTATTTATAATTCATAGTTCCGACCCAAGGCCCAATCCAGCAATCCTCACAAAGCAATAAGTTTTGATTTTGACCGTTGAATCTGATGGCTGAGATTGAGAGATATTTTTCAGTCGTGGATAGATAGGAAGCACACCTAAGTCATATTCACAATATTGAAGAATGCCCATTAGATGATAAATTTCTATTTAAATTTGAATTTAAAACTTGGTCTTCCTCATCCCAATCATCATCCCAACCTTGATTCCGACCCTTGACCGTGCTTAATTCTATAGTGTCAATTAACTGCCATATATCACTTGCTTAATTCTATAGTGTCTATATGCCTTCCGCTGTGATATATGTTTTTTCCCCATGCATATAATACCGTTAACTTTATGAAATTGGTCATTTCAGGTGTCCTTCAAGCCCATATTTCATCGAAGTAGGGGTGATCAGGACCTGGAAACCATGCATGATAATAAATATTTCCTTGAACATCTTGGTTTAATTTTGGACTTGGTATACCGGCTCCGGTTGTAATAATCACAATAAATTTGGGTCTCAGGCCTAAATCTATATGTGAACCCTTATCATGATTTCTAACTAGAGTAGGTGAAATCTGATTAATTCATCATATTCAATTATAGGTACTGATCAGTCAACTTAATTGGTCTGACTTTAACTAAAAAAATTACGACTCATGCGAATATATAATTCTGTAACTTTTCATATTCATTGCACAGCAAAGTGTTATAATGGAAGTCGTTAGGAACAAATGAATTTGACATGGTACCCTTTATGTGAAATTGCTGCTGATGATTAATTTTCAGACACTATTGTGTGGCAAGAAAACAGTGACCAATACAAAAACATGCAAGTTATAGGAACTGAAGATACTAAAACCTTTAGCTTGACATAGGAAGGTTGGGTGGTACATTCTAAATTATAATATTTCTTAAATTCGCTTCTAGATGTGTGTGTGCAAAACTATGTTTTCTAGATCAAACACCGTGCCTTTGCTTGTTTAGTGCGTAGATATAGTAGTTTTCTCATCCTCACTTCCTGTTACCACTCACATACATATTTAGCTAAAATTAAAGTGAACTGCATGAAGTGTACATCATATATTCATAAAAGTAGCAAATCCTTGTGGTCAATGATGTTGCGGATCTGGACCACCTGGACTTAACCACTTTGATGTTTTTGCCAGCCTCTCCTTTCGTATTTTCCTCAAATTTATGTTAAAACTTTTGCCTTTTGCTTTCTTTGTGTCTTGATGGACCCAGCTTCTGACTTCTGTATATTTACAATTCGTGATCCTGTATAACAAATGTAGAACGAAAGGACCAAAAAGAAGCATAACCAGAATTTTGTATTCATACCGACTTCTCTCAGTTTTAGCAGTAGTGTATATAAATGTATACATGTCTTTGAATTAGCAAGAGTTCATGGCCTTAACTCTCTAGTTTATATAACAACTACCTCATCCGTAGGGCCGGTCCAAACACATTCAATGTTCTATGCCAATAAAAAAAATTATGTTTTTGTTGCCCCAAAATTTAATAAACAACAATACACTTAAATGTATGAAACAAAATGTAAATTCTATAATAGAAAGTTAACATTGATTACAAAAATATACTAGACAAATCATTTAGATCACATTTAAAAAAAACTAAATGTCAACTTGATATGAAAACGTATAAATAGACATTAACGGAAGCAACTTCTTCTTGCATTTTTTAAGGCAAACTCATCTATTATCTCTTCATAGTTAAGCATATTCAAGTATTCATTTTCAATTGAAGTCATAGCTAGTCCACTTAATCTCTCTTGCGACATGGTAGTTCGCAGATATGTTTTAATTAATTTTAATTTTGAAAAGGTTCTTTCCATCGAAGCAACCGTAACTGGAATAGTCAATAAGACTCGATAAGCAATCCAAACATTGAGAAATCCACTTACATCTCGATAAAACCTCAAGAAATTAAGAATACCAATTGATGTAGTAATTTCCATGGTAAAATTCCTTTTAATTTTTGAAGCTCATAAAACAACTTACTACCACAAATATCTTTCTCTTCCTCACGTGTCAAACAATCTTCAAAATTCATGCAATAGTCCTTCAATTTATCATCATCAACAATTTTAAATTTCAAATTTATCAAAAAGCCAAAAATTCCTTCATAATGTTTAAATTGCTCAAATCGATCTCTAAACGAAGTTAAAGCTTCACTACAACAAAACAGTCTTTTTACAACGGGCAATGTCCGTTGTAATATGGTTTTCGCAACGGACATGTGCCCGTTGTAATAGGCCTGGTTGTAATAGATCCACCATATTTTACAACGGGCAAAACACGTTGTAAAAACCGTTGCAGTATACCTTTTTACAACGGGTTATGACCGTTGTAATAGACTATAATACAACGGCCAAAACTCGTTGCAATAGACTAACCATACTAGTTGCATAGCCTGTTTCACGACATGCATTGACCGTTGTAAAAAGCTCATATAACAACGCACATTGCCCGTTGCAAAATAAATGCAAATTTTAAAAAAATTTACAGCAGCATCCATGCAATACATCCATACTAATACTAAATATTATCGTAAAATAATTAAAATCACATACGAAAAGAATAAAAGCTAGAGTCATAGAATTCTAACACTCCAAAAGGTTAGATAAGTTTACATGCCAAATACATAAAGCATTAACATATAACAGTCCGCTACAAATATCATGTTCTAAGTACAATCATACTATACCATAGAGATGAAGTCTTTATGCCACGCGATGGTTGATCCAACGGCCTCTTTGATAGTCTGCATCTCTGTTTCTTTTTCGGAAAGATAGCAACAAGGCTCATATGTGGTGGTGGATGTCTCTGTTTCTTCCTTGGAAAGAAAAACAAGCATCTTACTACTATGCTTTGGTCTTTCTACTTGAAAGAATTTCAATGAACTAAAATGTTTTATTAAACTGATTACAAAGTTATTACAAGAGACTGCGGTATTTATACAATACAAAGTGCAATGGGCTTTAGCCCATAATCCTGGTAGATGCTGAGAATACTTTCCAACCTTCGAGATGTGAGGCTGAGATCTCTTGATGTTATCTGATGTGGATAAGTAGAAAACAAACAGACCCGATTGTCTTAACATCTTAACTCCCCCTTTCAATTGCGGCTAGGGTTTTCTTTTCTTCCTCTTGCATCTGTTCTTCGGAAATGTCTTTAACACAAAGTTTGTTCTTTAGATCATCAAAATACTTGCGCGATAGTGCCTTTGTGAATATGTCAACTATTTGACTTGAGGCTGGAAGATGGTTAACTTCGAGTTTTCCTTTTGCGATCTGGTCTCTGACAAAGTATAGATCGATCTCGATGTGTTTCGTTCGAGCATGTAACACTGGATTAGCTGAGAGAGCTACCGTGCTGGAATTGTCACACCAAATAATGGTCTTGCGTGATAGCTTGATCCCTAATTCCTTGATTAGGGCTTCTGTCCACATTACTTCAGCAGTGGCTGACGCAACACTTCTGTATTCCAATTCAGTACTAGAACGTGAAATGGTTGGTTGCTTTTTGGCACACCATGAGATGGGGTTTCCACCTAAGAAGATGCAGTGTCCAGTTGTAGATCTCCGGTCGTCACAATCTGAGGCCCAGTCAGCATCGGCAAATCCTTGAATAGATAAGTTTCTGCTCTTGTTTAGCTTGATGCCTTGATTTGATGTACCTTTGAGATATCTGAGTATTCGTTTTACTGCTTTCCAGTGTAAGTCTAGTGGTCTCTACATAAATTGACAAACTTTACTTACGGCAAAAGATATATCAGGTCTAGTTACAGTTACATATTATAGAGCGCCTACTATGCTTCTATATTGCTTTATGTTATCAATTTGTTCTCCTTTATATTTAGACAAGTGTAAGTTACTTGTTATTGGTGTAGGCATTGATTTAGCTTCATGCATTTTTGCTCTACTTAATATTCAGAGATATATTTTTGCTGACTTAAGATAATTCCTTTGTCAGCAGTAGTGATGACTTCTATACCTAGGAAGTAATGTAGCTTGCCTAAATCTTTAATGGAGAAAGTTTTATCTAACATGTTGATAACATATTTTATTTATTCTTTATCATTGCCTGTAACTATAAAGTCATCCACATATACAAGTATGTAAGTGATATACCTTTCATTAATTTTTGTGTAAATAGAGTTGTCAGATTTGCATACCTGATATCCCATAGAAATTAAAGTAGCTTTTAATTTTTCATACCATACTCTGGGAGCTTGCTTGAGACCATATATTGCTTTATGAAGTTTGCAAACAAGATTCTTTTTGTCATTTTGAATGTAACCTTGTGGTTGCTGCATGTAGACTTCCTCCTGTAACTCTCTATTTAGGAAAGCATTGTTTACATCTAGCTGTCTTATATCCCATTCATAGTGTAAAGCTATAGTTAGAATAATTCTAATAGTAGCTGGTTTAACCACTGGTGAAAAAGTTTCTAAAAAGTCAAACCCATACTGTTGAGAGTATCCTTTGGCTACAAGTCTAGCTTTGTATTTGATCTTTTTACCTTCTGGTAGTGTTTTCAACCTGTATGTCCATCTGCTGCCTATTATGTTCTTATTTGTTGGTGCTGGAACTAAGCTCCATGTTTTGTTTTTGATTAATGCACTATATTCTTCATCCATGGCTTCTCTCCATTTGTTGTTTTTAGCAGCTTCATCATAGTTGCTTGGTTCCTTGTAATTTATATTGGCAGTGTAGATTTTTGGTTTGAATATCCCATGTTTTGATCTTGTAATCATAGGATGTCCCTCTTGTGCAGGTGCTGTGTCACTACTATCTGGAAGTGAGCTGTTGTCTTGATCATTATTCTGATCTTCAGACTCACAACCTTCAGACTCATTGTTATATGAGTTTATATCATCATCCTGACCTGGCCCTTCGATGGGCACTGTGTGTTGGAGGTTTGATGCTGAATTCTCACTATTTTCAGCACTTTTGGATTCTTCTTTTCCCCATACAGGTATGGGTGGTAGAAATTTCTTGGCACTGTAAATCTTTTGGGTAGTTTTTATGTCTTTACTAGTGAAGGGAAACACACATTCATAAAATGCAACATGCCTTGATACAATTATTTTCCCTTTACTTGTAAGACATTTATATCCTTTTTGGCTAGTAGCATATCCAAGAAAAGTACAGGGTAATGATCTAAAACTTAGCTTATGTTGATTATATGGTCTAGTGCATGGATAGCATAAGCATCCAAAAGTTTTGAGGAATGAGTAATCTGGTTTTGTATTAAACAATATTTCTAATGGTGTTCTGTTTCTCAAAACTTTTGTAGGCATTCTATTTATAAGAAACACAACAGTTGTAAATGCATCTGGCCAGAATTTTAAGGGCATTGATGCATGTGCAAGCAGTGTTAGACCAGTATCTACTATGTGCCTGTGTTTTCTTTCGACAATGCCATTTTGCTCAGATGTGTGTGGGCAGGTAATTCTGTGATTTATGCCTTTTTCAGAAAAGAATTCTTTTAGAGTTTTAAACTCAGACCCACCATCTGTTTGTATGGTTTTAAGTTTTTGATTTGTTAGATTTTCAGCTTGCCTTATAAACTGAATTACTGCATTCTTTGCATCAGATTTTGACTTGAGTAATAAAATCCAAGTATATCTAGAGAAAGAATCAACAAAAGAGATGTTGTAATTCATTCCATAATCAGAATTAATGGGTGCAGGTCCCCATAGGTCAACTGCAACCATTTCTAAGGGTTTGTTGTACTTTGTTAATGAATTACTAAATGGTATTTTGTGACTCTTTCCTAACTGACATGCTTGACACATATATGGTAATGATATATCTTTATATTTGACATTGCTGTCTTTCAAAATATTTTTAACAATAGCTATACTGGGGTGACCCAGTTTACAGTGCCAAGTATCAAGAACTTTGTTAAAATCTATTGTTTCATCAATCTTTGAATGGTTACACCACTTATCCTTCTCCCTTGGTTCACTATTTTGCACTAGACTGAATCTATATAACCCATTGTGCATTTTACCCTGTAAAAGAATATCCTTACTCAATACATCTCTGACTAGACAGAATTTTGGGTAAAATTCAAAGTATACTTGATTGTCATTAGCAAACTGAGATACACTTATTAGATTCTTTTTAATTTGAGGAACTCTAAGAAGATTATTTAAGTGTAACTCTCTTTTGCTATTGAGTTTGGCTTTGCCAGTGTGTGTGATTTTTAATGAATTACCATTACCAACATAAATGGATTGTGTACCTTTGTATTCTTTGTTTCCAAGATTGAGATTCTCTAAATTGTTTGTCACATGATTAGTTGCTCCAGAGTCTGGATACCAATCTTCATGTAGTATATCATCATTCTTGATTTGATTGTCTGGCTCATTTTGATTCTTTGAATGGCTGCCTTGATTTCTTGCTTCTGTTTGAGTAAGATTGACATTTGGATTGTGATTTCTTTGAGTGTTGTTTGGTTGTTGGGTTATGACAAAATTTTGATCAAATTTGAAGTAGCACTTGGAAGCAATATGTCCTGGTCTTTCACATATTTGACACTTGATTCTGTTATTGCCAGACCATCTTCCTCTGCCTCTACCTCTGACATTTTGACCACTTCTTTGACCTGTTTGGGTTCTGTCTTGCCCTTTTCCTTTGAAATTGGTTGTGTAGTTTACTGAATAGTCTGTGTTGGTGGCTTTCTTTTGTTCGATTCTAACTTCTTGAGATAGAAGAGTAGAGTGAACATATTGTAAATCTGGTAGAGTTCTCTGTGATGATATAACTGTGACTAAAGCTTCATAGTTTTCATCCAGACCATTTAAGATGGTTAGTACTTGTTCAGATTCTGAGACCCTATGTCCAGCAGAAGCAAGTTTGTCACAGTAATTCTTTGCTTTGGTAAGATATTCTTGCATTGTCATGTTTTCTTTCTTTAAATTTTGAAATTGCTTTCTGTAGTGCATAATCCTTGCTGCAGTTTGAGAATTAAAGATTCGTTCTATAGCTTCCCATATGTCACTTGATGATTTGAAACCAACTATTTGAGATAGAATATTCACACTTAAAGATGACATTATCCAGGAAGCAAGAAGACTATCTTGTTTTAGATAGTTTGAGTATTCACTATTAGGCATAATATTATCTTTATCATCTTTAACCATTTTGGGTGGAATGATTAACATACCATTGATATACTCTTCTAAACCATAACCTCTGATGGCTGTTTCAATCTGATATTTCCACAGCAAATAGTTATCTTCATCTAGTTGCACTGCTAAGTGTCCTTTTGGTTTGCTAATTTGCAGATTTTGACTGTTGCTGATATTTCTGGTGGTTGGAGAGGTGGTTCCTTAGTTTTCTTCATCTCCAGCCATGGTTTCAGTGACTGGTGAGGCAGTTGAATGTAAATTGCAGCCAAGAACTGATACTTATGCTTCAAGAAAGGATTGATAATTGTGTTGTTTATCAAGACCTGATTTCTTGATAAATTTCACACTACAGGAGTTACTACCTGACTCGATGATGTTCACAAGAACTGAGAGTTCTGTAGCCTAGCTCCTTGTGAGTTTTAGGCGAGGCAGATGAATAGGGACAGATGCTTGATTGAGAGAGAGGTATAATCTCCAATGATGAGAATTTTCTGAGGAGATAATCAAAGTATAATTGTCTTGCCGTTGGGCATTAAAAGAAGCTCTGATACCATGAAAGAATTTCAACGAACTAAAAATATTTTATTAAACCGATTACAAAGTTATTACAAGAGATTGTGGTATTTATACAATACAAAGTGCAATGGGCTTTAGCCCATAATCCTGGTAGATGCTAAGAATACTTTCCAGCCGTTGAGATGTGAGGCTGAGATCTCTTGATGTTATCTGATGTGGATAAGTAGAAAACAAACAGACCTGATTGTCTTAACATCTTAACTCTACTGGTCACTGTATGTGCTGTGCATGGAACAAATCATAATAAGTTATTCCTATTTTTAAGTGACATCTGCATTTGCATCCGAAACCATTATCCGATATTAGACATCCATAGCTATGGATAAGCATGAATATAAGATATTTATCCGCTCCGCTCACAATTAATAAACTCAAAAAAGTAAATGAAATTTTTTGATCCAACTTAAGTTATAATGCTAATATAAATACAAAAAATAAAAATTATGATCATAGAAATCAGTTTTGGACAGCAAACATTCACTTATACATGCTGTTTACCTGGATAAAACAGCAAAAATATGCATAATCTTAATATTATTTGGATAAAAATCAAACGGATAACGTTCGGATGCAAATACCATAATATCTGTATCCATATCCATTTCAAATTTCAGATATTTTTTCTTTTCCGAATACAAATGCAGACGAATTTCGAATCTTCGAGTGCTCATTAACCGTCCAAATTTAAAACGTTACTACTGCTATTTTACATATCTAAAGTACAAAATTTCATTTATTAAAGATGTCTGTTTTGTAAATGGTTTTATAACTTGTTAAATATGTAATTTTGAATACAATTTAAATGTTACTTGGTGAAAATATCAATAATTTATACGGAGAATTCCTTTCTGTGTACAAAGTATCAAAGTTTCCACATTGTAAATGAATTATATTTTTAAGTCAATTGTGTTTCCTCAACCACATCAGTTGGACTATTTTGTAACGTCTATTTGATTTGACCAAATGAAATTATTATTAGAGCCTATATGGCTATATATATGGTCCAAGCTAATTTTAACTCCATAGGTTGAAGCAAATCTCTTACTATCTACTAAATAGGCATATAAAAAAAGTGAAATGATGTTCATATATGTGAGAAGTTATGTGAACTGAAGAAAAGAATGATTTATAATAACAAATGCACCTTCAGTTTCAAATGCTTGACAATCAGCCTTGTTGCTATATTTAGCATCATCACTACTGCGCTTTTTAAGGGATGAAGCCCTAATCAATAAGAGAGATTGAACATATTCCTCTATCAGAACTTAAACATATTAGAGAATAAAAATGGCAAAATCATCAAATAACAAGATGGAGAAAAAAGAATATGATCTGTACAACTGAGAACCAAATATATCCACTCAGTGGATGTTTCAAGTATCGAAAATATTAGTGTAATATGAACATGGCTTTCATATGTATTGTATATATAGACGGTACTTCTGTAAATCAAGTGTTGAAATATAGGATTTCACATCATTTTATTTCAGTTGTATTCAAATGTAATTTGTCATGCTTTCCCTAGCTGAAACTTATACATGTTTTTTGCTAAACAGACTTAGTGACATTAACTGAAATAAGAAACCATGCATAAGCACAACTAAGTTTTACATGTGTTAGTACTAAACTGTAAATGGCTAAATTTCCTAATGCATGGGTCACTTTCTAGTGCAGGCTTTGAATGCTTAGCATGATATAATTCATAATTAAATCGATCAGCGTTGAGTAAAAGTGGTAGTCTTAACATATATCCAAGCCTTCTATGGTTGCTGCCATATTCAAATTACAGCTATCTGATGCAGGGTGAAGAAGGTTTAACTATCTGCTTTCAGAAAGTCACTGATGATGTGTGTCATATGTCATATAATAAAGAACAAAATATTATTAGTAAGCACTGATATATATATATATATATAATCATTCAAATGGTTAAGGTGATGTTTGAAGACATTGTTTACAACAAGGTCATTGTCAACTTAAATATCATAAATTTCCAGATAATAATTTCAACAAAGATAAATACCATTTCATCTCAGAAGTTGTTCAATGATTTAATTTGTTGGAGCATAGCAAAGAAAAAGGTAGTGCATTTTATTTGTGTTTGCTATTTTTTCTCGTGATCCAAACGACACAATTAATGCACAGCTATATTTGAAACAATATTTGTTAGTATTAGAGATACAGATGATGTTTTCTCTTCTGTTTTAGCTGATGAATAACGTGGAACACCCAGAAGGAAACAAACGGTGGTAATGTCTCCTTATGTGAACAAGATGCAAATGTCATTGAATGGTATATAGGCATTGAATATATTGCAAATAACGATGTTGTCTCACTTAAAATGTTTGTTGATAAATTTTGTTTTAATAAGGATGTGAACTTCTATGAGTGTTTGATGTTTTCTTAATTTTGAAGTAAAAAAATGTTGTCGTCTCTAAATTTATTTGAAACTGCGGCATTTCCAATACATTTGGAAAGTATCAATTTTTAATACTTTTAATACATATCCAGTGCTTGGGTACGCTCGGTTTATTGTAAATTAATATTTTAACGAAGTTTGGTAGCTAGAGACCGTCGCATTTGCAAATAAAAATTTATTACTTGGAAATTAAATACGTCTGGCGTTTCAAATTAAAATGTATTAGAAATTTTTGATGACACCACGAAATCATTAAATGTAGGAACTTACTTATGTATGAATTATGTTTAAAATATATGAACCTCATTTATGTATTATTTATTATTATTGTCTTTTAATAGCTATTTCATGTCCACAAATGGTTGTATTGCATCCCACTGAAATTAATTCATGGATCCACCACAGTATCAAATGGTATTAAGAACTTGGTATTTTCTATACTTGAAAAAAAAACCCTAAATACTTATTTTTAATAAATAAAAAATATAACACTCTACATGCCCTCATACTCGGTAACTACATAGAAAATAGGTTATGGTAATTTTATGTACAAACTTAGAAGTTCACTGTATGGACAATGAAAGTTCTACAACTTGTACATGACAGAAGATCATTGGATAAGTTGATAATTGTAAGAAAAGAGCAAATTTCCGATGGATGACAAATGATATTACCTTGAGGTCCTTTCTTTGGTACCATCGTCCCTTTAGCATAAACTCTTGATCCAACAAGTCATTTTCTGAACTATATTCAGCTCTGTAATGCCAAACAACGTGCTCTTATCATAATACGGCAGAAACTTGTAAAACCAATAAATGAAGTTTTGCACAAACTTGAAAATCGAAGAATGAGTATTCTTATCAAATGCATATTCTTCTTATATAGAATTTTACATGTTTTGTAGAACTAAATTTTGTCAACACATGCCTAATCAGTGAAGATTTTCTATCAGTGGCATTCTAAAACAAATCAAGCATGCAGTAACATATCAAGCATTGCACATAACATAAATAACCTAATCTATAACACCTAGGACACTAATGCTAGCTTAGGCACATCCATGTTGATTACAACTGACGAATATATAAGTTTCAATTGAGATAAATAGCTACTTCCTACAATCATTAGGGGCAGATTTAAACTGATTACACACCTAATGGTTCACACTAACTTCAAAACAGTTCAACAAGAACATCTAAATAATGAAACCAATGCTTTCATATCCCTCTTTGTTTGTTCCCTCCGTGGCATGTATATATACTTATATCGATATTGATATATCACTATCAAAGTAGTGAAGGCAAAAAGGTGCGAAAAGGAGCAAGGTGTGTCTGGCGCTTTTTGGTGCGCTTTGAGCACAAATTTTCTGTATTTTCTGCACAAAATACTGCAGTTAAAGTATTAAAGCTAAGTTTTGTGCTTTAAAAAACAACATACAATACAATTTTGAAAATAGATCATAAATTAAACACAAATCAAAATAAGAAGTCACAAAGACATTCAATTTATACACAAATCAATTTCTTTTGGTTCGAACCCAAGATTGAAAATAAAATGAGTTGGGGTTAGGTATGCTGAAGAGAAATAGGTAAATTGCGGTCAGGTTTTGGGGTTAAAAGCCCAAATTTTTATCTCATATTGTATATTTGAATGAGGCACACATTTTTTGGGCTTTTCACCTCAGGCACCTTCTCTGCTTTATATGCGCCTTGTGCACCCGCATGTGCCTTGCACTGCTGAAAGGCACAGCAGCTGCGCTTAAGGCTTTTCTGCGTTTAGGCACGCGACTTGATAACACTGGTCATTATCATCTAGTCGTATATATATATTTGGACTTCAGATGTGAGTAAACATAAAGCAACGAATATAATAATAAGTTTAAAGAACCATAACAACAACTTCATACATAAAAGAGAAATGGTAACACTCTGAAATATAGAGGGAATTGAAGCACAGTACAGGTTTTCATAAGTGTTGCAAAACCAAGTAATAATTAAACAGACATATAGTTGTAGTTAAAAAAAGTATACAAGATTGTCTAATTTCATGTAAGTATCAATTATTGCTTGTAAAAAAACTAAGCTATTCCGCTTATTTTAGGAAATAAGCATATATGAACATCACATTGCATCACATGAAATTCCAAGAATTCATTATGAAGTCAGACAGTATGTCAACCAAATATGAAGAGTGAAATTTAAGCATCTGTTGCATTATTTACAAACTAACACTAAAGCTAAGTATATGGCAGCTAAGAAAAAAGGAAAGCATTCATCATAAAGGATGATATGCTTTTTCAAGAACAATCATGCATGGTTAAACATTTACCAGTAAGATAAATAATGATACCGCATCTATCATCAAATCCTGAGAAATTTACATTTTGATTTTACAGTTTCCTCCATAACATAACTAATGATTCAAGACTAAGCACAAGCTAACTGAAGACATCTAAACATTAATCAATCTTGTCATGAGTTGTGTATTCATGGAGTTAAATTGTTACCAAGTTAAGCTGAGATTGATTAGCACGACAACAATATACCCCTTTAAGCATATGATGGAATGTACAGTAACTGCAAGAATTCTGCTACATATACCAAAAGATTTCTTTTCATTCGTTAAAATAATTAAATTTGTTACTAGCAAGAGCTATCCATTAAGATAGGTTAATTTGCTAATGGCAAATTTTAACTGATTTAGGCATTCGATAACTAGATTTTAAGCAACGTAAATTCTGAAATAATTTTAAAACTCCAAACAGGTTTATACGAACGAATAAATGAAATTGACAAAGTCAAAAAAATCTCAAGCAATCAAACAAAATCGAATGGCCAGAGCATAGCAGTGACGAATTCAAACAAATTTATACGAACGAAAATATAGGAAATCGAATCCTATAAAAACCCTAACATCATCGGCCGTGAAATGCATTCGAGTTCGAGCAAAACAAACGAACAATAAATCAAATCAGCAACTCGAATCAAAGTCGAGTGTAATTGAAATCAAAGAAACATCACGTACCAATTTATATGAAGCATACACGCTCAACAAATCGAAGCTTCCACAAGCAACAATCAGCAAGCCAAATCAAAGAACATCGAAGTCTACAATGAAACAATATCAAGCGGCGCTTCAATTTAGCAAAACCCTAAATCTGGATTGAGGAACGAACGAACGAGGAACGACCGCCATTTTCACAAAAAAAGGAACGGAGCAAATAAAAGAGAAACGGGCCGAAGATATAAAAGAAAAAGGGGGCTGGCCACTATGAGCGTTGTAAACTTGGCACTTTTTACAACGGGCATTTTATGACCGTTGTAAAATTATCATCTATTACAACGGGCATTACGTGAACGTTGTAAAATTGACATGTATCACAACAGGCTTGAAAGGACCGTTGTAATAGCATTCTATTACAACGGGCTATCATCGCCCGTTGTAAAAAGGGCGTTGTATAGGGCATCTATTACAATGGGCCTAAATGGACCATTGTAATAGGCTTCTATTACAACGGGTAGCCAATGCCCGTTGTAAAAAGGGTGTTGTAATAGGGTATTTTTGTTGTAGTGCTTGATCCATTATATGTAGAAAATAAGTAACTCTAAAAATTTCCTCTGGAGATTGTCTATCATAATTCTCTACGATGTCTTCATCAAATTGCTTTTTCTACGTACAATTCTTTTTTCAAAAAATTTAGGATCAATGCCAACATCATTTGCAATATCTTTAGCCTCCTCCATCATGGATTCAAATCCATCTTCTCTAAGTTTCTCAAAAAAAGTTACCAGCTCCTTAATTTTGGAGATTGCATCTTCAATATCCATTTCCTCTCGTTGAAGCATTTTACTTACTCGATTAATATCGTCTAATATCTTATACCAAATACACAAAACTCAAAATTTGCCAAAGCATTTTGGCACAATCCTTTTGCCTCCATCATCACAACGTCCTCTTTAGAGTTATTTGCAATATTAATCAAAGCATCTCTTAGTTTCGATGATTGAAATCTTATTGTTTTAGCACTTTCAATATTACTTTCCCAATGGGTTGCAGATAATGGTTTTGGAGTCAAACCTTTCACATGACTTTGGAGTATTTCACACCGATGAGAGTTGAGCCAGAAAATATAAATATTTTGCACATACACAAAAAAATTTCTGGCTTTCATACATGATTTCGCCATATCACATAATATAAGGTTTAGACTATGACATCCACATGAAAATGTAGAAAGGTTTAGGATTTACATCAAGTATTCTTTTTTGCACCCCTTGATGTTTACCTATTACAAATTCAATAAAATTAGTTAACATAATAGTCAATAATTTAAAATCAAGTTTAAGTGTATTATATTAAATTTAATAATTTACCTTTCATATTCGAACCATTATCATACCCTTGTCCTCTCACATCATTAATATCAACTTTAAGATTATCCAAAACATTTTCAAGTTCTTTAAAAAGACCAAGTCCGGATGTATCATCGACGGTTATGAATCAAAGAAAGTATTCTTCCACATTGATATCACTTGCATCGTCAACATTCACACATCTTATAATAATGGACATTTTCTCCTTATGACTTAAATCCGGAGTGCAATAAAGGATGATGGAGAAATACTTTGCTTTCTTTATTTTTGCAAGCATTGTTATTTTGACTTGTTGGTCAACAAACTTATCAATTCATTTTGAATTTTATGGCTAAGGTAATGATGATTTATTTCGTTGTTTACCACACATCTAAGATGGTCTTCTCATAAATCTTCTCATTTGATCCACGAAATGACAAGTTATTTCTAGAAAGTGTTTTGACAACGCCAATTATACGCACATGTACTTTTTTCCAACGTCGTATCTCTTGGTCAATTTAAGCTTCCATTGCTTTATCAATTGTTTTCTTTTGTTGAAGTCCCTTATGCAAATCAACCCATTTTATAAGATTTTCATTATGCGATGGATTACTTTCATGCTCTATTAGCTTCTTAGATAAATTATGTCATCATTGCATCTTTCACCGGCCAATTGAGATACCTTTTGTGTATGTTTGAAAAGTTTACAACAAAAACAATAAACTTTATCACATTCATTTGAATATACAAACCATTTTCTTTCATGCTCTTCTCTACGTGGATAGCCGCCAATGTAATGTTTAGAAGAAAAATGTCTTCCATCAATCTTGCTTCTTGGAAATGCATCATTTTCTTTTAAAATCTTAATCGGACCATGTTGAATTAGCATAATTCTTTTGGTATCACTAATTATTCCCCATAATCCCAGATCATAATTAACATCAACGTCTTTTGCAAGATCAATTATGGTTGCATCATTACTGTCTTCATCAAAAGAATTGCCAACATCTTCATTATGTTCATCCTACAATATGTTGATTATCAATTTCTACATCAACATTTTCATTTATAGGCTCTTCATCATTGTCAATATTAATATTTATATTCTCATCCTCCTCCCAATTGGTTTCTTCAATTTGACTTGAAGTCTGAATTTTTTTATTTCTTGCTTGAAATAAATTTGATAATTGAGCTAACTAATGACTTTGTTTCTTCATCTCTCCGTTGCTTTTTTTTCTATTTTGGTATCCAGAATTTTGTCATCGATTCCCAACTCAAATTGTGATATAACACAATATTAATATAGCAAATTTCAATTGTGTATTATTTACGTTTTAATTGCATAATAACACAATAATTCATATGTTTTGAATAAAAGTTTCATCAATTATTTTGAAAGATTTTTTTTAAAACAATCAACTGTTAACTAGCTAATTAGTAATTAACATCAAATAGCATAAAATAAATTATTAAGTAGCTAACCTGAATGAGGGAAAAAAAATTGAGCCTCTTTTTTTGTAATTTGGATCGTACCCAAAAAAATTATTTTACGAAAATTTGGACTGTACCCGAATAAAGTTTAGTTAACATTTAACAGTCAATTCTTATGCAATTATATATAAATTAGTGAAATGACAAATCAAAAAATTAATTTAGGGATTAGGGCATTTGATTTCTTTTAAGTTAACTTAGTCTATGATCTGGAAAGAAACAATAAACTAACATATAAATATAATCCAATGGACGATCAATTTTTTTCAATTTGTTATATCAGTAAATTAACAAATTACTTAGTCTCGATCAATTGTTTCACCTTAAAGGATTACAGTAAACTAAATCCTAAAGAATTACTTTAAATTAACAATCAATTGTTTGCGACTTTCATTGTTATTCATATTTCAGAAACTAACAAAGTTATCAAAATCGGTATTCAATCAACAAACAATCAATACCCCATAAACTGATAATTGATAAACATAAACTCATATAATTTAGAAATTAGGATTTGAGAATTAGGGCAAGAGACAAATCGGCCTGACACAATTGATGACGAGCCAGCGATGGACACCAGGATGAGGCAAGGACGACGGACTTGAGGATTGAGGGCCTGAGGCGAAGCTGATTTGTCAGTTGAACGAAATTCAGTGTGGATTGCGGATTCGCATTTTGCTGTAGAATACGAGAATCGATTTTTTTTCTGGTTTGTTTCCCCTGCGTGAAGTGTTGCCCTAGGCAAATGTATCGCTCGCCTATGTCATGGGCCGGGCCTGATCACACGTGTAATATATTGTTTTAAAGCTCGGTTGCCTTATTTACAACTATATTACTACCCATATGGACTTCCTTTCATTGTCATGTATCTGCCTTATAATGCCGACTGTTTTCAACCCACATTCAATATGCACCAATTGGTATTTTGTGCTTACCCCTAGTGAATCAATTTGTTTGTATTCTGACCATATGTTATAAAATATTCTGTATTTGACTTGGGTCGGTATATTCCACCATGCAAATTTACTCTTTTATTTATCTATATTTTTGTCCGTTGAAGTTTTATAAATATGATGATTTTACATGCAAACAACTTTTATGCATTTACACTCATTCCCCTCATCCAATTCATTTTTCTTCGACTTTAGTTTGCAATGGGTTTTGCATTCTGTGTTCTATGCTGTGCAAGATGCTGAGATTTCCACTTCCTCTGGATTAATTTATTGACATTCTATAATGAGAAACAAGGCACAACAACTTGCTCAAATGGGAAAAAAATAACAAAGAAATTGATTCAATGTGCTTTTAAGTTGTGTGCAGGTTTGTATTCTGACCATATAATTCAGATCTTGTCAAGTTGAGCACCCTTATCCAACTTCGATCCACTAGTAATTATTAGCATTTTCATGACTTTGCAATTTTTGTTTTTGGGTAGAGTTATGTCGTCCATTTTCTGTAAATGCGACTGCAACTATTATTATATTCTTAGTTGTTTTACACTTTTACTGATATCTCTTAAACCTTTGCTACCAAAATTCTTGCATATTAACCATTTGAAGTTTGAACTTCGTATATTCTCAGTGAAATGGGAGGGATGAAGAATTCCACTTAGCTGAAGATCTGATGCAGCGCAGTCCAATTGGATCATAGGTCGCGAGCGACCTAAAGAAGGGATAAGTCGCTCAAGCGACCTAGTGGGTAGTGAAGCGAGTTATACTAGGCGAAGAGAGCCACGACCTAAAGAGATCCGACCTAATCCTACCAAGCTACGACCTACAGGAATTAACGACCTAGCGAGTTAATTCGCTCGACCTTATGCCGCTGTGAAGTTATGTCGCTGCCGAGTTCCAATAGTTCGCTACTGGATGCTGAAGCTCTTATGTCGTGGAAGCTTTTATCCTTAAGTCGTTGTATTATATGGTGTTTTAGGTCGCGAGGTGTGTTGTATTCTTAGGTCGCATGAAGCTCAAGCCACTGTTTTGTTAGGTCGCAATGTTCTTAGGTCGCTGATGACCTAAGTCGTGTTATATTTCTGTGTTGTAAATATGTTAAGTCGCAAGTGTTGTAATTTTCCTTATGTTTGTTAAATCGTATGTCGTTGTGTATATATTAGGTCGTATGTTGTCATGTGGTGAGTCGCGTGAGTTAGGTCGCCGACCTGGGTTGTAAAAACTCTATAAATAGCGGGGTTGTGTCATTTGTAAAAGGTTGTTGAATTTGAAATAAAATTTGTTTGTGTGCTTTGTGCCACTTGAAATTGGAAGTTGAGTATGAGCTCCTTTCTCCATTTTTGGTTATTCGAGTGCGCTCGAATCAACGATTTTGAAGCTGATTCACGGAATCTCGTGCGCGAGATCAACGTAGAAGAATCGTAGGTCTCTTAACACAGTATCGTGCGCGATCAATGTGTTAGGGATAGCTAGAATCTGGTATCTTCCAAGATCAACGGATTTGGGCATTCGGTATTTTTCAATCCATCGATTTCTACTTTCATCGTTGTATCCATTTCGTGAATATCCGCTGCGTCAGTTTGGTATCGGAGCAAGACTTAGCCAATCATAGCTAAGACGAGCCTGTTGGAGCAAAGCAAAGTGTTTGTTCAATTTCAATCGAGCCTATCAGTGTTAGATCCGAGAGCTAGTTGAAGCCGTGCATCACTTTGTAGATCAAGGCCGAGTTAAAGTGTTGAAGTTAAGTTGAATCCAAGTTAAAGTTAGTTAAAGATTGTTGTTTGTTTTGACAATGCCTCCAAGAAGAGCTAATCGCCATCAGAATGTTGAAGCGTTGTATAGAAGAGAAGAAGCTGAGCAAATGGAACAACGTATCAATGAGAAATTTGATGAAGGCGTTGGGAAGTTAGAGAAACTGATGATTGACATGAATCAAGGGCAAAGGAGAAGGTCGCCAGTCTCGAACCATGGAGGAAACAGAGTTTCGCCATCGGTTACGGAAGCAAGGAGGGTGTCGCCGCAATCTTACCGAGAAAGAAGAGAATCTTCAGTTTCATTGAGAAGAGAACATCATGAGTATAGAAATGAAGAGAGAAGAACTCCACGCGAGTTTTAACATGAGCCATATCGTGATGTTGAAAGACAAAGTAGAAGGGATATGCATGATCATAGAGATGTGGATGGTCGAGATCGTTATCGAAGTACATCTGTTTTTGATGAAGATGGTGATAGATGTAGTGTTCATTATCGAGATCGAGACCAAGTACGAAATGCATATCGGGAGGTTGAAGATGATCGTCGATGGGAATCGGGGATGAAAATGGAAATTCTAGAATTCAAGGGTGGAATGGTAGCAGAAGAATTTTTGGATTGGTTATCTAATGTTGAAGAAATTTTTGACTTTAAGGAGGTTCCTGAGCATCGAAGAGTTAAGTTGGTTGCTACTCGTTTGAGAGGAAGAGCTATGGCGTGGTGGCAACAAACTAAACTTACATGGGAGAGAATGGGGAAGTCAAAGATTGCTACATGGGAGAAGATGAAGAAGTTAATGAAGGCTACATTCTTGCCATATAATTATCAGTCTCTTATGTATCAACGATTGCAGAATCTGAGACAGGGAACAAAGTCGGTTAATGATTATGCAGATGAGTTCTATCAACTTATTGCCAGAAATGATATCATGGAGACGGAGGAGCAGCTGACAGCTAGATTTGTTGGAGGATTGAGAATGCAAATTCAGGATATGGTGAATATGTTTGACCCTAGATCCGTCACAGAAGCACACCAGAAGGCGTTAGCTTGGGAGAAGCAAGGCAGAAGAGGAGGTGGTGTGTTTACAAATTCCAACAATCAAGTGAAAGGAGCTAGTAGCAATGCTAACATTTCCAAGGCTGTTAATAAACCGGTTGTCACTGAAGTTGCAAAGACCAAACTCAACAGCAGTATCAAGTGCTTTAATTGTCAAGAGTTTGGCCACAAAAGCAATGAATGTCCAAAGCCTAAGAAGCGAGCGATGATTGCTGAGGTTGAAGATGAGGATGCAGATGCAGAACCTTCTAATTCACTACCAGTTGAGGAGGAAGAAGAATTGTTGTTAGGAGATGAAGGGTATTCTTTAATGATGAGGAGATCTTGTTTGACACCAAAACAGGAGGAAGAGACTAGTTGGTTGAGGAGTAATATTTTTCAATCGACGTGTACTATTTTGGGAAGGGTTTGCAAGTTTGTTATTGATGCAGGAAGTTGTGACAATATTATCACTACAGAAGCTGTAAAGAAGTTGGCGTTGAAGACAGAGAAGCATCCAAAACCTTACAAGTTAGCATGGTTGAGGAAAGGTGGAAAGGTGAAGGTTAGTCAAAGAGCTTGTGTAACTTTTTCTATTGGAAATACATATAAGGATGAAATTTGGTGCGATGTTGTGGATATGGATGTATGTCATTTGTTGTTGGGCAGACCATGGCAATTCGATAGAGCCGTGCAACATGATGGAAGAACTAACTGCTACATTTTCATGTTCAATGGCACTAAAATCACTTTAGTTCCTCAAAAGCAACAACAGAAGGAAAGCAAGTTGGAGGAGATTGAAGAACTGAAGACTTTGCTATCTTTGAAGGAGTTTGTTAAAGAAGTAGAAGAGGAACCTGAAGTATTTTTGTTGATTGGACGTGACAGTAGTGAGGAGGTTGAAATTCCTGAAGAACCAAAGCCAGTGTTGAAGGAATTTGAAGACGTATTTCCAGAGGAGTTGCCAAAGGAGTTACAACCGTTGAGGGACATACAACACCAAATTGATCTTGTTCCAGGAGCTGTGTTACCACATAGACCACATTACAGAATGAGTCCAAAGGAGCACGAGGAGTTGAGAAGGTAGGTGGAAGAGTTGCTTGAACAAGGGCGTGTACAGGAAAGTTTAAGTCCTTGTGCAGTTCCAACCTTGTTAGTGCCGAAGAAGGATGGAACGTGGAGGATGTGTACCGATAGTCGGGCACTGAACAAGATTACTGTGAGGTATAGATTTCCAATGCCTAGATTGGATGACTTGTTGGATCAACTTAGTGGAGCTGCTATCTTTTCGAAGATCGATTTGAAGAGTGGTTATCATCAAATTCGAATTCGACCAGGGGATGAATGGAAAACAGCGTTCAAGACACGGGAGGGGTTGTACGAATGGCTGGTTATGCTGTTTGGTCTTTCGAATGCACCTAGTACGTTTATGCGGGTGATGAATCAGATCTTTAGACCATTTATTGGGAAGTTCGTGGTGGTGTATTATGATGATATACTGATATATAGTGGAAGCACAGAAGAACACTTGCATCATCTGAGAGAAGGGTTGATGATACTGCGACATGAACAATTTTATGCTGCAACGAAGAAATGCGTGTTCATGACACATAGTGTTTTATTTTTGGGGTATGTTGTTTCTGAAGAAGGTATACAGGTAGATCAAAGTAAAGTTGAAGCAATCAAGGATTGGCCACAACCCAAGACTATAACCGAAGTGAGAAGTTTCCATGGGCTAGCATCATTCTACCGAAGGTTTATTCCACACTTCAGTAGCGTAATGGCACCAATAACTGATTGTATGAAGGGAAAACAATTTTTGTGGACGGAAGAAGCAAGATTAGCTTTTGAGTGGATCAAGGAGCTTTTGACGACAGCACCAATTCTAGTATTGCCAGATTTTCAGTTGTTATTTGAGCTACATACTGATGCCTCGAAGGTTGGAATTGGAGGGGTGTTGAGTCAGAAAGGTCGACCAATTGCTTATTTTAGTGAGAAGCTTTCGGGAGCTAAGATGAGATATAATACTTATGATGTGGAGTTCTATGCTATTGTAAAGCTATGAAGCATTGGAGACATTACTTGTTCCATAAGGAGTTTGTCTTGTATACAGACCATGAGGCGTTGAAGCATTTGCAAGGGCAGGATAAAGTCGCAGCTAGACATGCTTCATGGATCGCATACTTGCAACAATTTACATTTGTGGTGAAGCATAAGTCGGGAATTACAAACCGTGTGGCAGATGCCTTGAGTCGAAGGAATCATTTGTTGACTACCATGAAGGTTGAAGTAACGTGGTTTGATGTGTTGCCAGAATTGTTTGTTGATGATCCTTACTTTGCCAAGGTGGTTGATGAAGTCAATAAAGGGAAGACGGATGAGTATGTGTTGGTAGATGGTTTTCTATTCAAGGGAAATAGGTTGTGCATACCAGAGAGCAGTCTGCGGATGAAAATTGTAAAAGAATTGCATGAAGAGGGTCATGTGGGTAGAGATCGTACTTTGCAGTTGATTTCTGAATCATATTTTTGGCCATCCATGAGGAAAGAAGTTGAAAGATTTGTGCAGAGATGTCATATATGTCAAGTTTCCAAAGGGACAGCTACGAATGCAGGGTTATATATGCCATTGCCCGTGCCTACTAGACCATGGGTTGATATTAGCATGGATTTTGTTTTGGGTTTGCCGAGAACTCAACGTGGGAATGATTCCATATATGTGGTGGTGGATAGATTTTCCAAGATGGCGCATTTCATAGCTTGTAAAAAGACCGCGGATGCAGTCCGTGTTGCTCAGTTATTCTTTAAGGAAGTGTATCGACTACATGGGCTACCTGAATCCATTGTTTCTGACCGGGATACGCGATTTCTAAGTCATTTTTGGTTGAGTCTGTGGAAAATGGTTGGAACGAAGCTGAATTTTAGTAGCACCTATCATCCTCAAACAGATGGGCAAACAGAAGTGGTGAATAGATCGTTGGGAAACTTATTAAGATGTCTTGTAAAGATAATTTGAAGAGCTGGGATATGAAATTATGTTAGGCGGAATTTGCACATAATCATGCTATTAATCAAAGTACTGGTTTCAGTCCATTTCAAGTTGTATATTCAGCAATTCCGAAGGGACCATTGGATTTGATGACAGTACCATCTCAGAAAGGAGTTGTTAAACGAGCCTGTGATTTCGTGAGCGAGTTGCAGGAATGTCATAGAACTGTTCATGAGCGATTGCATGCATCAAATGATAAGTATAAACAACTGGCAGATAAGAAGCGAAGAAGTGTAGACTTCAAAGAAGGTGATTTTGTTTACGCGGTATTAACGAAAGATCGTTTTCTAGTTGGAACTTACAACAAGTTGAAAGCTCGAAAATTTGGTCCAGTGGAAATTTTGAAGAAGATCAATGATAATGCGTATCGGTTGAGATTGCCGGATCATATTCACACTGCAAACGTTTTCAATGTTAAACATCTGATTCCGTATCATGGGGATAAACTTGTTGAAGAGGAAGAAGGTACGAATTCGGGGTCGAATTCTTGTCAACCGGTGAAGGATGATGCAGCGCAGTCCAATGGGATCTTAGGTCACGAGCGACCTAAAGAAGGGATAAGTCGCTCAAGCGACCTAGTGGGTAGTGAAGCGAGTTATACCAGGCGAAGCGAGCCACGACCTAAAGAGATCCGACCTAATCCTACCAAGCTACGACCTACAGGAATTAACGACCTAGCGAGTTAATTCGCTCGACCTTATGCTGCTGTGAAGTTATGTCGCTGCCGAGTTCCAATAGTTCGCTACTGGATGCTGAAGCTCTTATGTCATGGAAGCTTTTATCCTTAAGTCGTTGTATTATATGGTGTTTTAGGTCGCGAGGTGTGTTGTATTCTTAGGTCGCATGAAGCTCAAGCCACTGTTTTGTTAGGTCGCAATGTTCTTAGGTCGCTGATGACCTAAGTCGTGTTATATTTCCGTGTTGTAAATATGTTAAGTCACAAGTGTTGTAATTTTCCTTATGTTTGTTAAATCGTATGTCGTTGTGTATATATTAGGTCGTATGTTGTCATGTGGTGAGTCGCGTGAGTTAGGTCGCCGACCTGGGTTGTAAAAACTCTATAAATAGTGGGGTTGTGTCATTTGTAAAAGGTTGTTGAATTTAAAATAAAATTTGTCTGTGTGCTTTGTGCCACTTGAAATTGGAAGTTGAGTGTGAGCTCCTTTCTCCATTTTCGGTTATTCGAGTGCGCTCGAATCAACGATTTTGAAGCCGATTCACGGAATCTCGTGCGCGAGATCAACGTAGAAGAATCGTAGGTCTCTTAACATGGTATCGTGCGCGATCAACGTGTTAGGGATAGCTAGAATCCGGTATCTTCCGAGATCAACGGATTTGGGCATTCGGTATTTTTCAATCCATCGATTTCTACTTTCATCGTTGTATCCATTTCGTGAATATCCGCTGCGTCAAGATCAATTGATCCACTTTCTTTACTAGGAGGGAAAAGCATGGTAACTTTTGTAAAATTATTATATATATGTTAAATTGCTAATTTAACTCTTGTTGGTTGCAAAGTTTAGGTGTAATTTGACTCTATGCTCTAAATTGAATGGTTATATTTGGTACTGTATTAGATTTTTAGAGACAAACCATCTTTTATTTTTTTCCCTTAATAACTTTTATCTTAGAAATTTCACTCTTTGTTTTTTTTTGTTTCCCCCTTCAGTTTATGCCCTAAAATAAAAGATGACATATGAGAAAAATCGAGCTTTAGGTATAAATATAAAAGCTCAAACATCAAAATCATTTTCAAAATTTTAAATTATTACTGTAGGAAGAAGAATCAATGCATTACCGTGCTTATTTTTGAATAACCTACTCAGAGCAAAATTTATAGCATACATGTATGTATGCTAAAATATGAATTCTTTGAATAATTCCATTTTTAATTCAAACATTGAACTTCATGATAATCTCGATTAGGGATGGGCGTGGGTCGGTTTGGTGCGGTTTGGAGTCCAAACCGCTTCCGCACCGCATCAAACGGTTAACCAAAAATACAAACCATTATACTAATCTTTTAAACGGTTTGGTTTCGGTCCGGTTTGAATGTAATATGGTTCGGTTTCGGTCTGGTCCGGTTTGAACCTATATTAAATATGAAATAAAAGAATTACTTTCATCAACAATCAATTTAAGAAGGCAACTGTATGAAACTTTTAGACTTAAAGGTTAAAACACAAAATGTTATACTAGAATGAAAGATTAGTTCTTAATTGTATGAATATTTCAGATTTGACATTTACCTACAAGTGAGATTTTTTTTGGTAGATTAACCAAACATCAACATTAATCAATGCATAATCATTAAGGAAAATGACTAGAATAAGGTTATAATTAGCATTTATCCAAAAAAATAAGATGAAAATATTATACCAAAACTATAACTTCTTCCTTTATGACAGCGATTATTATTAATATAACAATAACATACGCTAAAAATAGAATGTACATCGTTATAATCTAAAATAAGATAGCAGTTGCTTATATTTTTATCATAAGATTACTAGTGTAAATTTTCGGTTCGGATCAGTTTAATATGGTTGGTTCAATCGTCCAAACCGCAACCGAACCGTATCAATGTGGGTCGGTCCGGTTTGGAGTATCTGCTTTGGTTAGAAGATTCAGTACGGGTTTCCGCATCGTTTTTACGGTCCGGTGCGGGCGGTTTTTGTATAGCGGTGCGGTTTATGCCCACCCCTAATCTCGATTTCAATAAATGAACGATCCAGTGATAAAATACATGCCCTTAACATGCATCCAAGAACTTTAAGGGTGCATTTATATCTATGATTCAATTTTGCACCTTTCTTTAGAATTTTTGGGGCTGATAATCTTGATTTTATAACCTTGGATATCATTATTTGTTCCCATATATGTTTATCTACAGGGATACAAGGAGAAGCTTGTTGATATTAGAGAAGAGATACCGTGGAAAAGAAAAGCATGAAAATTACCTGGAGACACCACTTCTCTTCTAAAAGCTTGGTGGCAGGCTCACTCCAAATGGCCTTACCCTACTGTAAGTCACTGATTTTAGCATTATGATTATTATACAAATGAAGCATGAGACATATCTGTTTAATGTTAATTAAATAAGACATTTTGTCATTATGAGTGTGGCATAGTATGCTGTTTACTAAATAGTTTATCCTGTGAGCATCATAATAGGTGTATGTTTGTGAATAAGTTTGTGTAAGAATTAAGAAAATGGAAATGTAAAATCTTCACCTAATGTTAAGTTAATAATGACATATTAAATCAAATTTTGTTGATAACGTAAAATCTGCACCTAATGCATAGCGTGATTTCCTTTTTAATAGATGTCAGGCACTCCTCAACATATTAAGTCACATTTTGTTCATGCTCTTGAGATTTGTTCTAAATATTATCTTAAGTCGATGTAGGTTTTTTATTTATTGATTTTACATTTAGGCCAATTTAGCAAAATTTTCATGAAGATGTATTCAAGGCAGTAACCAAAAGTCCAAAGCATGAAATATAGTCAACAATGAACTTTATATCTCACACTCATACCTACATGTAATTGAATCTTATAATGTTATCTATCTTGTAAAATAAATTTTACGTGGTAGTTTAAAAAAAAAGCCAGAAGTTAGCATAGAACTGGGACTGGCTATATGAGCTATCAATTTGTGAACTTAGTTCAAAAGTTAGCAAAAAACAAGGATAATAATACCCAAAAAACAAAAATGGTATATTTGGCAGCAACTAATCCATGAAATCCAGATCATCAATGTTACCAGCATTTGTATTTACTTTTGCATGTTTATATTCTTTATATGGTTCTGAAATCCTCATCATTGTTTTGGTTTTATTGTACAGGAGGCTTAGTTTGCAATGTTTCAAATTTTGGTGCAGATTGTAGTAGTTGCTAAACTTTGAGATGTGGAAGTTGGCATATCAACGGTTTCAATTTCAAGTGCAAAGACTGATTGTTATTATATCTTAAGATCGTGGAAGTTGTAAATACCAAAGATTATCATCCTATGGAATTATGCTTAATTATCGTTGAACAACAAGTTATAGTTGAATTGAAGGAATGACATGTGTTGAAATTTGAAGGAATAATACATATGTGCCTCTATGTTTGTGTGTGGTGTATGCTGGATGAGAGGTTACTAAAAAGTTTCATACAATACTAAATCTACAAAAGGAAAAAAAATAGCAATGACTTAAGGCCGTTTCCAAATAATATTAGCCATAGTTTAAGGCCGTGGTTAAATATGAATTAGCAACGGCTTACAGCCGTTGCTAAATATGTATTTTGCAACTGCTTTGAGCCGTCGCAAAATTTAGTTTTGCAACGGACCTCAGCCTTGCAAAATTTAACCATCCCCATTTCGCAATGGCTTAGGGCCGTTGATAAATCCTTTTGCAATGGCTCAAAGCCTTTGCAAAATGCCTTTTTTGGTGTGGTGATTTGGAGAGCATTACGTACTCTAATCTCAACGGATGAATCGATATCATTTCTTGAAACATTTTGACTGGGAATATTCAAAACAACATATTATTTTCATTATGATGAAATTCTCATGATTACAACACTTTATAATTACCATTATATAACATATCATCTAAAGATTTTCCATCTATATACTTTAAATTAATTACTTAATTATTTATGTCACCATAATATAAGTATACGATAGAAAAGAAAACACATTTTCTTTTAAACAAAATTGATCAATGATTAGATATATGTAACAAATTACATAATTGCTCCTTAGGGTATATCTCTAACTTTATCACTTTGCCCCACTCATAATCATCTCCAAGAGACTTGAAGGCATAAGTTTGAATGCTAATCATCGCGGGGGCGGATGCTAGAATGACATGTAGCGGTATGGACAAAGAAATTAAAAGAGAAGGGGGAACATCATCGAACTTTTCCTTCTAGATTTCATGGAAATTTTTGACTTGTAAGGTCTTCTCCTCCAGCATGGATGGCTCGAAATTATGCTTGGTGCCTCGTAATAACTATGTCCTCGTCCCTCTACATCACATTGGGATTGTCCATACCTACTTCAGTCAATGCATGAATATTTTCTGCATTAGGATTGGGAATTGGACCGGTGGATCTCAAACTTGAGAAAGTGAAATATAGATTTTGGGGACATTGACGGCTGTCATTTGAGCCTTCTTGAACACAAAAGAAGTAAATGATATACCTCTAGGAGAAGTGGAGGTCACTTGCGAAGGAGCTCCTCCAGAACTCCCCTCCATGATTGGAGATAAGATATGCAGTTTTGGAATGGACTCTAGCTATGTATAGCCAGGTTCCTTAGGATTATATTTTACATTAACCAAGCATGTCAAAGCATTGATTTTCCCAAAGTTGCCATGGTAGTTGGAGTTGTAGTGATGCCAGAGGAAGGAATAGTAAACTCAAAAGGCCCTAATGTAGAAGAAGTGATGGTACTGGAAGTAGTCGTCATTACAATGAGAGTCTCTGCTAGCTATCCCCTAGATGCAGGAGTAGAACTTTCACCCAAAACTTTAGAGCTAGATTCGGAAAGGAACCCAGTAGGCACATTAGCAAGAGAAGAAATTTGAGATTCTAGCATAATTTTTCCCATAGTGAGCGCGTCTAACTCCTCATCATCCAAGAGGTCATATTTCATCTTATCCTCATCGACCTCAATGTCATCCGGGTATTCTCTTTCTTGCTTGACTATTTCCTCCTAGGCCATAGCTAAGGCCTTGGGGTATCCCTTATCAATCCACCTTAAATTCTCGAACTTGATGACGTTCACATAGAAGCTAACTAGGGTAGGCTCTATTTGGGACCTGATTCTGTCCTTGACAGTTTTCATTGGAGTGCTACATCCTTTTGGGCTCGCTGAGCATTGACTAGTTGCTCTACATACTCTTGAGCTTTGATGAGAGCATCATCTTTCCTTTCTTTTCGACCTCCATGCAACCTTAAATGTTTTATGTTTCCAAAGCTTGCTCGTTGACCATCTTTTGACGAGTCTCATTTTCCAAGGCAAGGATATGACTCCTTTGATCTACAGCCTCGATCTGCTTCTATTGCAGTTGAGACATTTTTGCAAAAGATTTTCTCTCTTATTCTAACTTCTTCTCCACAGCTGCATGAGATTTCCTCAGCTCATCAACTTCCTTGTCCAAATTGGCAATGATGTGCTTGTTATCTTGCTCCACCAACTACTTCCCTTAAAGAGCTACCATCTATTCCTTATTAACTTCGAAAAGAGCTTCCGCGAGCCTCCTCCATGTATAATACTAATAGTGCATGTCACTCACACAAACTGTGATAGCCATAGCTATGTTAGAAGGAATGGGAACTTGATCTTTGCTATGCCTTCATCTAGAGAGATCGGAAGTTGGAGGCACTGAAATGAGAGCAATTGGAGTCTGGGATGAAGGAACATGATTAGGCCTTTTCGAGTATCCATCCATACTAATGGGAAAAGGAGAGTGAGCTATGTTATGTAGGAGAAGTCCTTCTCAGCCCTTCATGATGGTCATCGCGGCGTTTGTAATCACTTTCTCATCTTTCCTGCTCTTTTCTATGATGCCTAATTGAGTCAGATTCATGTGATTACTCACGGTGTCAACGCGAGAAATCTGGCATATAGTAATCAGCAAAGTAGCTTTGGAGATCATCAAAAAGGTGTTGAAGTTACATTGAACCTGAAAGAAAACACTATCAAGTTAAGATTTGAAAATCTAGGGACAACATGTATAGTGTAAATGTGTGGTGACTTTAAGTGTTGTGAAGTGCTAATGTGTCCTTGTGCCCCCACAAACCATGTTTGAAGTTTACTAATATCGGTTATCTCCCCTGCAGCAGTCACATGCATATATACAGTCAGATGGAAGGGAGAACTCATATCACCAAGGCTGTTTTCAAGATCGTAAGATGGGATTCTTTTTTCCAATATGCTCCCGAGTGAGCCATATATATCACCAGTCGGAGGAGCCGGTGTTTCTTCCTCAACCAGAGCTTGATGTGGCTATCGAACCGAACGGGGTGAAATAATCTTCAGCTTTGGACAATGGGGAATAAGTGGTATTTAATTATCACCGTCCATCTCTCCAACGGACTCATGACTAAGGTTCACGCCTTCACCATCACTATCATGCACACCATTATCATCATCGTCATCATCTCCATAATCATCTCCTTCTACAATGTCATTATTACCGTCGCCCTTCATATTCTCTTCTTGATTAATTGAAGGATCTTGAACATGAGGGATCTCTTGCTTCTCTTCAGCTTGAGGCTCAACTTCAGGCGCTTGAGCGGGCTAAGCAGCTCAAAGTACATTTGGCACAAGGTCTAGACTATGATCATTATCTAAAATATTGAAGTGTCACATCCTTTCATCCATCAAAAGAAACCCCATTTTTCACTCTTCAACAAGAATAGCTTGTAAATCTTGGAGGGTACATGCTAGAGTTGTAATGTTAGGCCTCCTCATAATATTTGTAAAATTATGAAACAAAAATTAGTGATTCGGACAGATTAACTCCGTTAAAAAGAAATATGATCGTAGAACTTACATCCTGACAGCCATTTCTGGGCAAATCTAGAAGGGTAGTGTACAAAGAAGTACTCATCCTTGAAATAACCGAGATTGTTCCAAAGACCAATGATAATGTGGAAGCCCCTAGATGGTACCAAATAAGTGAGAGAAGGACTTTCTTTCTACTTTTCAAAGGCATGTAGATAATGGATCTTCTTAAATGTGGGCACAATGCCCAGATAGACCATGTACATGTTGTTTAGCGAGATGTAGCTATTTAGATGAAGCTGGACGGAGGCAAGCTTCATAAATAGGAGGATAAGTTATATCAAGTGATTGAAAGGAGGGATGCATCCAGAAAGGCACATATATCAATTGCATGCGTTATAGCATGGGAAAATTGTGGGCCTGGTAAAAGGACTCTGGAGCCAAAACGTCTTCGAAAGGGATGTTTTTCCTTTTACAAATTCTTTTGACCCCTACTTCATCTAACATGGATCTCGGAGAGTCTGGAGGATTATCCAAAATTGCAGCATCTCTAAGATTGATATCGAGGGCAACCCCCACGAGCACTTCATTTGGCTTCACAAAGGGAACTACCTCTAGAGATTGCCTCATCGTACAATAAGGTGATTAAGGATGGAAAGATGACGAAGTATACGACATTGAAGATGTAGAAGCAGAGGCTGAACCTGATGCTAGTGAAACAAACTCTGACATAAACAGGCATGCACCCATCGCAGGGATACATGAGGAGCTTCTACGATCCATAACTATTGAAAACTTCATAGATGAATAATGTCAGGTGTAATTTGAATTTGATCTTTATGCTAAAATAAAACCCCATATGTCTGTGTATAAGACCTAATGGATGTCAACGTGTATTGACCAATCGGACCTTATACATTGATGGGGCAATGATGTACAATTCAAGCTATGCAGTGTGTGTCTTGTGTCCAAAGCATGTTGAATGCGAACACTTTGTGTAGATAGCTTGTTCATGCTGGGAAATAGGTACCGTCGCACAATGAAACCGTGCATCAGACTTTATGCATTATCACACGATTTGCGATAAAAAAACCATTGTTTAGAGCATATGGAACTCTTCTTTGTAGGGGCACCAGAGTGAATTGTCTTATTTAATGTGGTGATGAAAAAGTCCATCGAATGCCGTAACACGTTGGATGTGACTGTTATCTGAAATCGTCCCACCAAAACTAGATCGAAAATCCACATTGGACCAAAAAAGGCTTAAGTTAATTACCTTCCACCTTATTATACTTAGAAAATTTTAGATGAAAATCTTGAAAACCCAAGGCCATTCAAAAAACATAGGCCAAAACTTGGTTTAACTCAAAGCTGAACCCAAAGCAGGTGGTACATGGCAATGAACCGAGTCATGCCTAAGAAGTTCATGGAATAACTCCGCGTTAATTTTGAATTTTCAAGGCCAAGGTTTTAATCCAAGATTTTTGAATACCATAGTCAAAGGGAAAGAGCAAAATTCACTCATGGCCAAGTGTGCCTGATAAACCTTAGCTGACATTAGCAACCCCCAAGGTTGGCGCCGCCACATAGCTAGATTCGAAAGTAGTGTTGGAGGCGACGGTGAAATCGAGGATATTGAAATAGATCTCGATTTGAAATGGGGTAGAGTCAATCAAGTTAGAAGCGAATCAACATTGTTGGCAATGAAGGATGATATGCAATGGCTACGGAAGTCTGTGACAAAGCTTTAAGGTGGAAGTGGCCAAAGTTAAAGCTTAATTTGAAAGTCGATAATGAATGAAAGCTATAGGTTCCAAAGTTAATAGGGAAAAGAAAAAGTGAGAAGTGGAAAGGAGAAGTAAAAATGCATAATTTCATAAGCTTGGAATACGCTACAAAACCTGGTATCGAATCATGCTTCATAACTCAGTACCGAATTGTAAAAGAAAGGAAGAAGAAGAAAGAATATAATTGATTGGAATGGAAAAAAAGTGGAAGCAATCAAAGTGAAGCAATCCTACCTGCCAATTAAGAGAAAGATTTTCCAGACTTTCCAGAATTCAGATGATGAACTCGAACAACACACTTCAACTCTTATACCATCCAAAGGACAAGAATCCATAATTATTCAGAGTGATGTGATGATACAGAGAAGAAGCACCAAAAACAGTTGAGGATGAAGACATCCATTTGGATCAAAATTTGAAGTCGATGGCTTGTCTCGATACAAAGCATACCATGATAACATAAGGTATACTTTAGGGACAAGTGTTATCCTGCTTTTGAACCAAGCCATACCAAGATGAGTCAGAACCATTGAATGGTCGGAAATAAAACCAAGAGTCCAAGATCTTAAATCTAGAAGCCAAAGTCCAATCAAAGTCCAAAGAATCAGTGTAGAACCTTGCTTGCCACTTGAAGATAGCTAGACATTTCCCAAGTGAATCAAGTGGTGAAGGGAAAATTTAACAAATGCAAGTCAAAATGTTGGCTCGGTACCAAGTCAAAGTGCCAACTTGTAAAGGTCAACTCGTATCGAGTTGACTTTGCACATGCTGAGTTGGCTATGATCTCTTCCTCGAACCTCCTATCGGACGTGGAGAATGTAGGGAGAAAGTTTCAAAGCCTATCTTGCTGATGTTCATTTATAAATAGAGGAAGAGAGGCACCAAACTAGGATCTCTTTTCTTTACTTTCTGAATTTACAAATTTTATCCTGACGCTCTATTGGGTACTTACTGACTTGTAAGCAACCGAGTTGTAAAATCACGGTTGTAATAACATTAGAAATCATTAAAAAAGTTAAAGTGGATAAGGCGATAGTATTTGCCGAACCGTTATAAATTCTTGTGTGTTATTTGACTTGTTTTTCATTTATTTCTTCATTAATCTCCACTTACAATTCGATTAGGCGTTTGCCCAACTTTTGGTGCAAATAATAACATAGGCTGATCAAAACATGCATGTACAAATAAATAAATATAGATAAATCAATAACCAGCATAGTCCATTAATATGAACACACATACTCAAAATAATATTGTATTATCACCATACTAACTTACCAAGCAATAACTTGGTATGTTAATTTCTATGCTGACTACACATCCATCATAATACGTGTATCCTCAAAATTGTCGATTAACTTCTTCATATCCTCATCCTTACAATAATTGATGTACCATTCCATTTTCAAACCATTCAGATATCCTATGCACCCACTTATGGTCACAACCTCAAAATAGCATATGCCTAGCCAAAGCTACGTCCTTAAAATAATACTGGTGTAACCATGCCTTCATCCTCAAAATCATATGTCCAGTCATGGCTAAATTGTCAAAATAACAAGTCTAGTCATAACCGAATCCTCAAGATAATATGGTCATCTACTCATACAACAGCCACATCAATCCTCGATCCTTAGACCCACATCATGTGGTCTCTTCCAAATGACCACCATCATAAGGTCAATGAATACTCTTCATCGTTAGAGTATTGTACTTTGGGATATATGAGTACTTATCGTCATTCGGTTTCCTTGCTTAAATCCACACCACTTAGAAAGCCGAGAACTAGACTTCTTGCTTGGCAGTCCAGGGTAAGACAAGTCTCTAATTTGAAGATCCAAGACCTATCTGGCCTAGATGAGCATCCTCACATACCCTTGCTTTATGAGCGTACATCAAAACCTTCGAGCATCAACGATCCCTCGGCGTAGTTCATATCCATAGTAGAGAGCGTCCTAGCTCCACTTTGCAACTTCCCATCATGGAACTTGACCTTATGAGGTATGGGAAATAGGCCCAACTCGAATGACCCAAACAAGACCCGGCGGGTCTCGGTTCTAGACGAGTCGAGTTTTGTCAGGTTTAGACTATATACTTTAAAACCTAGACCCAACCCGACCTAATCTTCGATACGACTTGGGTCTAGTTGTATAATAACACTAAAAATGCATATATTTCATTGGTTGGGTCATCTGGGTCGGTCCGGGCTGGGTCTGATCGGGCTTTTATGGTATTTTTCATCACTGACTCGCCTGAGACACATCGGGTTTAGTTCGGGTTCGAGTCTTCTTGGGTCTTTCAGTTCAGGTTTGTAGTTCTCGGTTCTAATTTCCAACTCTAGTCCTTATGGATCATCATTACAACTTCCATCATTGAGTCGTCAAGTTTGGAACATTAACATCGAATCTCATCTCTTCCAATCTTTAGATCACATCGAAAAATCATATTCCAAAATCTTCTTATATAATTTCTTCATTTGATGACAATGATAACCTATCCAAAATACCAAAGAGGGATCCACTAGCGAGGAGTGCTCCAATATATCTTCACTGCAAAAACATTTTTATTTTCGAGTCAAATCTTCCATCTACGTTCAAAACCAAAATCCTTTTCCTATCTGAAATGTCACCATCATTTCACAAAACAATTTCTTAAATATTTTCACTATTTTAAATCAATTTCTATTTTTGTAAAAATTTCAAAATGGAAATTCTTTGTTCAAAATATTTATGGAAGCTAGTAATTATTCAAAAAAAGTAGATTTTAAAATGTATATTTTGATATATATATATATATTGACTTTTCTTAATCGTCATTTTGATTCCTCAATATTAGTCATCAAGTCTGTACTCGTCAAAATTTCCTAATTACTATTCTTGTCTTTAAGGAACATCTTCAAATTTCTTAGTCATTATGAATACCTAGTCTTCCTCAGCTTAGAAAACTACGCTATCCCATTATGACTAAACTAAGTATGTCCTTTATTAGTCCTATAGTTTCTCTAATGCATGTCCCATCAAAAATTAACATTGGATAACTACCTCATCCTACATCTATCATACTTAGAAATCAAAAAATTAGGTAAGCAAACAAGCAAATAAGAAACCAAGTAAACACAAGTAAATAAAAAATAATTAAACCAACTGCGACAATCAGCACAATATAAATAAGAGGAAACAATTCAAAAAAGCATGACATGAACTAATTAAATAAACAGTCAAATATTATAATACAAACAAGGAATCAAATAAAACTTGACAAGGAATAAATCGGCACATATAATTCAACCAAAACAAATAATAAAAAACATATCCCAAACATCAAAATGGGCAGTCCCTATACCATATCCCAACCTCTTCTATGGAAGGGAATAACTAGGCATTCCCATAACTCCTAAGGTAACTCATTATAATGGATGTTAGGTAGACTCAAAACTCATCTTACTCCATCGTTTTACACCCCATGTTACAAAGTCTAATTTTATAATTTTCAATTAAAATTTCCAGATGAAACATCTTTTTAACAATTTTTTTTAATAAGCACCTCTAAAGTTGTTTGTTATTCAATTAAATATTTTACCTTTTCAACCATTTAATTTTCAAATCATCCCCATCTTAGTGAAATATTTTCTTAAAGTACTATAAAACTAGATATAATACGTCTTTCTTAATAATATACTTCCAAGTATATTCTTAATAAAACAATCTTCAAATCATGCCTTTTCAAACAAAACTCTTTATTCAAAAATATTTTTCTTTTTAAAACATCATTTATCAAAGAATACCCTTTAAGAGAAAATCCTTATACCCAAAATTAATTTTCAAACAAAAAGTTTTCAAAAATTAAATGTACTCTTTTGATAAAACTTTTCTCTCAAATAAATATTTTATCGTGTTCTTTACACAAAAGATACTTCTCAAGTAATAATACTTATATCAACTATTTTCAAATATATTCACCAATAATTTCTTAAATAAAACAATTTCTACCACATTATTTTCAAATACTTCTTTCGAAGAAATAATTATTTTTAAGACAAAATATCCTTTTGTTGAAATAGTCTACCTGTAAAGTTTCTTTATAATAAACATTCTCAAAATCATATAACATTCATTGTAAAGTGTGTTTCAACAAAATATTCTTTTCTATAAAATAAGGGTCATCACTAAATATTCTCCAAGAAGGTACTTTTGACAAAAAAAATTATATTCTCTTATCAAAATTGTTTTTTCTTTCTCAAAACATCTTATATCAAATAAATACACCTCAAATTTTCTAGTATATATATATTTGAAAATATCATTTAACAAAAATATTTCTTTCCAAAATATCCCTCAACAAAATATTTTTGCAAAATATTCTAAGTCATAAGAGATTGCAAATTACCCTTTTCAAAGGATGTTCCCAAATTAAAGACAATTTTTACTAAAATATTCCTAGCAAAATAAATATTTCAAACTGAACAACCTTTCATAAAAATATTTTAAAATAAAATATTTATCAACAAAATTTCTCTTTTATTAAATATTTTTTTTGCTTCGAATAAAGGATTTCTTAATCATAATAGCTTTATAGAAACACATCCCAAAGGATATGTTAAAAATAATTAAAGCTTCTCACACAAAAATGTTTTTTTTTCAAAGGCTAAATTCAACTCTGAATAACGCCTTTTATAATTTCAAATAAAATATATTTACTATGTTCACTTTACCTTTTGAAAATATGTTCATAAAAATATTTTATTTCCAAATTAAATACTTATTCTCATCAAAAATTTCAACAAATCACTTCCATGTCCGAAATAAACATTTTTTCTTTTTATACAATATCTCTAAAATCAAATATATATATATATATATATATATATATATATGTAACACTTCAGAAATTTACGTAAAATTTAACAAGAATTTAATAGAGATTTAAAAGAAAATTAAATTAAAATGAAAACAAGGACATAAAAGAAAATTTTCAAAGACATCTGAATTTGGCTATGAAACTTACACCATTATGTTCATAACAATTTTCCGAACAATTTTCATATATAACTTTTCGTAATCTGAGTTAGTATGAGAGAATTATGAGCGGTAGAACGATAAATGGAAATTAACCATATAAATAAAAATAAAACAAGGTCTGGTCGACCCATGCTTGGGCTAGGTTGATTGGTGGTGGTTTACATAGACCTAGTGACAGTCAACCCAACCTTGTATTTTTGGCTGATTGTCGTTCCAGAATCAAACAAATCAATGGTGTGGTTGATTGCTTGCGCATAAAGTAAGTGAAGCGTGGTCTGGATGGCTAGCTTAGTTGATCTAACGACCCTATATTCTAAGCTAACCATATAAATTAATCTCTAATCGAAACCCTAAAATTTTGTTTAGTCGTTTAGTAACCTGATGCTGCCAAATTTTCTACTGAAATTCTAATCTCACAAACTTAAAAATCAAAATCAACCCAAATCAAGCAAGCAATCAAAGGGGAAACTAAGGGGATCTAGAGAAGAGCTATTGATTGGAGGCCAGTTTTCTAAGATCTAGAGCTTAGGATAAGGGTGAGTGGGCACAGATTAATAATTTGATTAATGTAATTGATTTTAAATTATTCTAAATAATTAGAATGCTAGAAACCCTAAATTTGAACTTATTAAATTAAGTTTGAAATTGTCTAAACCCTAATTCCCAATCTCTTGAATTTAATTTGTAATTGAATTAGGGAATCTGTTAACATGACACTTGCTTATGCTAGATTGAGAATCCTAAATTAAAATTCCTAATTGAATTGAATTTGGACAATAAGATGACATTAAAAAATTAGGGTTAATTAACTGAAAAATTAAGATTAATTAGAATTATTAATCTACCTAGATTAACAACGTTAATAAAATAATTAATTGACATTCAAAAATCAACAAACCCTAAAAACAATAATGTGGATGGTCGACCCTTGGTACCCTAGGTCGAATGGTTGTGGTTGACCTGGGGTTGTTCTCGGTCGACCGTCTAGGTAAAAAATTGGCAAAATGAACTTTGGCCTAAGGCCCAAATTAAATGGATAAAAATTATATGATTTAATTAGAAATTATGTAATTAGTGAACTGGTTTGTTGGATTAATTTGGGCTAAGTTACATGCGTGAGAGGATAGGTAAATTTGGTTCCCTATCAAAGTTGGATGGGGCGATGTATTTCGTAATGTTTGATGCTGGTATGGGAAAATATATTTTGCAATAGTAGATTTGTTATAGGCGATGTATATCACAAAAACGAAGTTGATTAGCACGAGTTATTCTTTATAGGCTCAGGGGAGTTACGTATGGGTGGGAGCAGCACTGGTGGGAACGCTTCTTGAGAGAGCCCAGTACTAACGGGAGATCCAGGTACGCACGTTTTCTTGCACAATGTAGTACGAGTGGACTCCGATGCAGTACAATAAGTGGCTATAGGTATTGAGTAAAGTAAGTTGGGCCCGGTACTAATGGGTGCTTACATACAATAGGCATCGGTGCTGTACAATAAGAGACATTTTGCCCCTATGATCGAGAGATGAACATAGGTGCATACGATGAGTCACTATACGAGTTAGCATTTTTTGTGTTATCCCTCTCCAAGAGTAGTGTTGATATAGTTATGATGAGCGAGTAGTTCCCGTTTTGGCTGATCGTTAGTGTGAGATTCGATTAGTAGGTTCGACCCATCGCATTAGATAAGAATCTTTAGGTATTGGACCTTAGGAGTTCAAGTACACTAGATTACACTCTATATCACATAGAGTAGATTTTAAAGTCAGTTGCACTTAATCATTTTATTAGTCTTATTCTCACTCACCAGACTTTTGCCTGACCCACCACTTCTTTCTATTTTCCACCACCATAGGATGACGGGTTAGCAGATGATTGGACATAGTATGTGGAGAAAGGAGCTTCATGTTGAAGTTCTCATGTTATTCATTATTTCTCCACCAGACTTCTGCTGTATTAGATAATTGTAAAGCTTATATTCTAACTTCGAAATAGTGTTTTTGTAAATCCATAATTTTAGAGATTTTTTCTGAAATGTCTATTTTTGTATTTATATTTTAATTCCTTCCACTATGAGATCTAAATGTGTAGAATGCCATAGAAATATATCTCTATAATAATGCTCTGTAATGTTTTAAAAATCCAACAGCTCATATTCTCGGCATTTTTCGTGTTAGAAAGTGCAGGTTGTTACATTTGGTACCACTGCTTAGGTTTAGGATTCCCTAGGATTTAAGCACGTATTGAGAAAACGTACTTGAAAATATTTTGAAAAAAGATTTTTCAAGAGGTTTTTCAAAATGTTTTCCGAAAAGTTTTCAAAATTGGGTTTTGAAATATATATATATATATGTATGTTTATGTATATATAAACATATATAAATGTTTCAAAAAGATTTTTAAAGATTTTATCTATATATCTAAATCCTTTATATTCGTGCCTATACTATCTATGGGAAAGTTGAAAATAATTTCCAAACATAGATAGTGAGAACGAGAACAAGTATTAGGAGATGGGACGAACCAAGTCTGACTAGGGGAGCTAATTATGGATTTAGAGTTGAATGAAAAAAGTTGGCACCGCGAGACCTATATAATGAGTATAAGATGAAGATAAAACATAAGAATATGAAAAAGGACTTTATGAACTTAAGGTAAATTTCCCTAGTTAAAGTAGAAACACTATTTCATATATATTGGTGATAGTTGCAAGAGTTCATATTTGCTTAAAGGTATGGCTTAAGCATTTTCATGTTGAAGTTAGATACTAAACTTAAGAATGAACTTGAGATTAACCATTTTTGAAAAAGGAAGACAGAGACCTTATGTACTTAAAGTATTTTTAGGAAATTATGGGCTGGTGTAATTAGGTTGCTGTTGTCTACTCCAATTTATGTGATAATAACTGTGAAAATGTTTTCTAAAAAATAGGAAATAGTAGATGTTTGGTATTTTAAAAAAGGAAAATAAGTTAGTTTAAGGTTTTCTATTAAATAATCGGACAAACTATATAAAATTTGTTTAAAAAGTGAGATTAAAATAATTTGACAAAAAACAAATTTCAATAATTGTCATAAATTTTTTCTTGTCTCTTAGGAACATTGTTACACTTACCTTCAATGTGTATTGTGCTTTTAAAATGAAACTTTTGAAAGAAAAGAAGAATTGGTTTATGATTTTATATAAATAGTCAGATAAACTTTATCGAATTTAATTAAGAAGTAAAAGTAGAGAAATTGGTGAAATGCTATTATCCAATAACCGTTTTAGAACTTTTGTTTTGTCTTTTATGCACATTGTCGCATTTACCTCCAATGTGTATTTTGCTTTTAACAATAGAACTTGTGAAATTTTTTGAAAAGTTGGTAAGACGCTACTTTTGGACTCCTTTTTCTAAGAAATGATCATGTATTTGAAAATATTTCATAAACGTTGTTGTCATACTTTAAAAATAAAATAATGATAATACTATAAAAATAATAAGTTAAATTGCTAATTTTTTTTAAAAATACACTTTGTGAAAATTCCTTATTTATAAAAGAAAATTTTAGGCATGTGTGTTTTTATGTATATTTCTGCAAGTTAAGCTTAACCATTTTTGATAATTTGAGAGAATATCATGGTCCTAGTAAAAGGAAATGTTTTTAAATAGATTAAGGATTCTAAAGTTTTAGACAATTTATTAGATTTGTGGAAATGGTAAAATCGAAAGTTTTGATTTAAAATGGTAAAAATGAAAATTGGACTTTACAGTTTTAATGACTTATTAGCTTTGCGTAAATATGTTAAAATAAAAGGATTTTGATTAAAAAGGGTAAGGTAAAATTGTTATGATTATCATTTAAACTTAAAAGAAAACATTAAAATTGAAGTTGGTTGAATATGATTATCCCGCTTACAAGGATTAAGTTGATGATGAGTTGGAAAACATTGAAATGGTTGTGATAGAGATAAAAAGTAACATGGGAACTAGTAACCTTTTCAAGCAATGGTTATGGGAAGGACAAAGTACTAGGTAGAACACCTTGTTGTTGCAAAAGGTAAACATCACCTTGGGTTTCTCCATCCAAGTATGATTTGAGTAACCTTATTTCAGAATAAGAAAAGAATAAGTCGAGATTATTAGTTAGACCAAGAATACCGCAGATGCAATAAGTCTTCTGATTTGAAGTGTTCAAGGGACAAGTAGGTCTAGTTCAATCTTAGGATGTCATGTAACAAATGGGCCTTTCCTTGATTACATTAGGCAGTATAAAATGGGACAATAAGTATAGGTTCAACATTATAGTGGCATGGTATTGATCGGTATCCTTTACGTAGAATAGGATACCTGTAGGCTATGGCAGTCCAGGTACTGTATTGTCCCGTGCAGGCTACGGGTAGACCAGGTGGACAAGAATGAGAAAGTATATATTTTACACATGTTATTAGGTTTATGTTATAGTAGTTGCATTCCATGGATGCCTAGATGTGAATCTTGGAATAGTAGGGTTAAGTATAGCATATTATGTAATGTAGAAAATAAGGGGAAAGTAGTCCCTAAATGAATGAGAACCCTCATAAAAGAAACTATACGATAAGTTCCAGATTTGTAGACTTACACTACTTAAGTAAGTAAAAATGTAGAATTAGTTACCGCAGTAAATTGTTGGACAGCTAATACAGTAAATACTAAATTGGAAGTTGTTATAAAATGGAAATGAGATTTAAGTAGTATTTTTCTTCATTGGAATGAAATATGTAGCAATGTAAATTTCTATAAATTATCCAGCTCCAATATAAAGGTATATCATTTGGAATAACAAAGAATATATCCAAATGAAAGAGATGTAAAAAATAGGAAGAGTTACTGTATTTTTATTTCAATAATAAACATAAGAAATAACTCCTTGTAATTCCAAACATAGCACAAATCATCTTTCAGATAGCTTATGGAAAGTTACAGTGTTTGCGCATCCTTTCGGAGAAAAATGTAGTTACAGTGTATTAAAATGCCAAAAAACCCCAAGTATAAACCAAATTATTTTTTATAATGTTAATTGGATTAAAATGGCAAGGGATCATTTCATATATAACTGTCTCAACCATAGAGTGATTGGAATGGAGTGATAAGATGCCATGTTTGGTAAAGGTCCCAATTGTGTGGTATGAAACCAAGGAATGGAAAAAGAAATTTTTTGGAATTCAAACTACAAAAGGCATCCTAAATAAAATTGTAGTCAAGATTTTGCAATGGATAATAATCAAGAATTTGGGTCTCAGTCAAGAAAAAGGCATTGGTATAATCACACATTGAGAATGCGATGGCGATTTTCATAGAAAAGAAGATCGAGAAATTTTCAATAAGACTTGAAGGAAGGGATAAAAAGATTTTTCTCTCAAAATCGTTCCGATTGGAGGAAGAATGTCTTCTTAAGGAAAATTTATGGAAAACTAACATGCCGTAGATGGTCATGTGCATAGCAATTGCATGCGAATGAAGTAACCCTTAAGTAGATATTATTTTCTTCAGAATGATCTTAGATTATAACTCTAATGAATTTGAGGACTTTACTGTTAAGGTTAAATAGGAAGATAGACCAAACTTTCATTTGTAGAACTTGAAATAGAACCATGTAGACTATAAACATGATACCTAGGTACCATAATTTTTGAAAGTTTGGGAAACGGTCTAAAAGTAAAGAGAAATGACTTGAGTTGAGCTGAATTGGAAAATAAGTTATATTGTTTTTGATATTTGGGAAATCACAGTTTGGATAGCCATGAGGAAAATGGAGGTATAACAAAGGGCTAAGTAGAAAGTACCATAGAAAGAAGTACAGTCCACCATTGAGTTATCCCGCTTGATATCTAGGCGTTGAGCTGATTATGCACACCACTGAAAGAGTTAAGACCATATCTTGTGCATTGGAGGTTTTATGGAGCTATAGTTAGCATGATTATACTAATGCTCAAGTTGTTTAGCATGGTGTAAGATGACACCATCTGGGTTGGTAGCAAGGATTGTTGAAGGTTGCCGGTGCACAAATATTGAATTGGTAATTATGCCAGTGGGAAAGTTGGTTAGTATATTCGGGATTCAATAGGTAGAAGGGCAAGGACTGCACCAGATAGGCAAGAAGAAAGTATTGACAAGATATACACGGGGTATTCCATGGAGCTGAGTTCATATAGAGTTTGTGGAGCGAGGTCCACGGTAGAGAACAAACAAGTAGAAAATCCCCAAGGAAAGATAGAACGCGACTTGATTATTGGAAAGCCATCATTAGGTACTTTTGGAAGTGTCTATGTGGTGTAGCTACCGTAGTCAAGCCATTTTAGTTAAAAAAGCATAGATTATCTTTGTATTTAGGTTCTAGTTTAGGTAGAGACCATTGAATGGTAGGAATGGTTGCAACGTGTTAATAGGACATGTTATGGATGATGAATGCTAATGGATGTATTTAGATGTATTATTTGGATTGTATTTGTTACACGTCTAGGACAGTATATCCTCTAAATAGTACACACACTCACATTATCTCTTATTTATTGTCTAGCTGCTAGATAGGATACATATGGATGTCTAATTATTATTGTGCTAGTGGATGATTTGTGTATGGATGTTGTATATATTTGGATGGTTGTGCATTCATATAGAATTCTCAGTATGTCATTTAGAATGTTGCATACATTTGGATGCATAGCATGAGCATTTTGCATAAACAAGAGGTCGACTGAATCAATAGACTGGTTGTTCTCTTACATTAGTGTAGGTTCATGTGCATTTCAGGTTCCATATATTTACATACTGCATTAGAAATTTTAAGGACCATGACATGGATGATGGATGAGTAGATGGTTGTAGTTCTCGGTTGCTGTGTGAGTTAAGTTTTTCCGTCCTTTAAGATTTCAGAGGCGAAATCCCTTTTAAGGAGTGGAGAATGTAACATCCCGGAAATTTACATAAAATTTAACAAGAATTTAATAGAGATTTAAAAGAAAATTAAATTAAAACAAAAACAAGGACTTAAAAGAAAATTTTCATAGACTTCCGAATTTGGCTACAAAACTTACACCATTGTGTTCGTAGCGATTTTTTGGACGATTTTCATACATAACTTATCATAATCCAAGTTAGTATGAGAGAGTTATGAGCGATAGAATGATAAACGAAAAATAAAAATAAAAATAAAACAAGGTCAGGTCGACCCATGCTTGGGCTAGTTCGACCTGTGGCGACCGACCCAGACCTAGGTGCGGTCGACCCGACCCTTGTATTTTCGAGTGATTATCGTTCCAAACTCGAACGAATCAACAATGTGGATGATTGGCTGCGCGTAAAGTAAGTGATGTGTGGTCTGGATGGCTAGCTGAGTTGTTCAAACGGCCTTAGATTCTAAGCTAACCCTATAAATTAATCTCTAATCTAAACCCTAAAATTTTGATCAGTCGTTCAGTGATTTGGTGCTACCAAATTTTGTACTGAAACATTAATCTCTCAAACCCAAAAATCAAAATCAACCCAAATCAAAATCAAAATCAAATCAGAAGCAAAATTAAGGAGGAAAGCAAGTAATCAAAGGGGAGACTAAGGAGATGTAGAGGAGAGTTATTAATTGGAGGTCAATTTTCTCAAATATAGAGCTTATGCCAAGGGTGAGTAAGCACAGATTAATGTAATTGATTTTAAATTATTCTAAATAATCAAAATGCTAGAAACCCTAGATTTGAACTTGTTAAATTTAATTTAGAATCGTCTAAACCCTAAACTTTAGAATTTAATTTGCAATTGAATTAGGGAATTTGTTAATTTGACACTTGCTAATGTTAGATTAAGAATCCTAAATTAAAAACAATAATTGAATTGAAATTGGACACTAAGATGACATTAGAAAAAGTAAGGTTAATTAACTGGAAATTAAGGTTAATTAGAGTTATTAATCGACCTGGATTAACAACGTTAATAAAATAATTAATCAACGTTCAAAAATCGACAAACCCTAACAAAAATAACGTGAACGGTCAATCCTAGGTAGCCTAAGTCGACTTGGGGTTGTTCTCGGTCGAATCCATGCTAAATATTGGCAAAATGAACTTTGGCCCAAGGCCCAAAATAAATAGATAAAAATTATGTAATTTAATTTTAAATTATGTAATTAGTGAACTAGTTTGTTGGACAAATTTGGGTTAAGTTGCGTGAGAGGATAGGGAAATTTGGTTCACTATGAAAGTTAGTTAGGGCGATGCATTTCGTAATGTTTGATGTTGGTATGGACGAATGTATTTTGCAATAGTTGATTTGGTATAGGCGATGTATATCGCATGAACAGAGTTGATTAGGGTGATCTATTTTGCATAGACTCGGAGCATTACGCACGGGTGGGTGCAGCATTGCCGAGAACGCTTCTTAAGAGAGCCCGGTACTAATGGGAGATCTAGGTTTGCACGTTTTCTTGCGCAACGTGGTACGGGTGGACGCCGGTGCAGTGCAATAAGTAGCTATATGTACCAAGTAAAGTAAATTGGGCCTGGTACTAACGAGTGTTCATATACGGTGGGCTCTGTTGCAGTACAATAAGAGGATTTTGCCGCTACGATTGAGTGATGAACATGGGTGCATACGATGAGTTACTATGCGGGTTTACATTTTCGATGTTCTCCCTCTCCAAGCGTAGTGTTGATGTAGTTATGATGGAAGAGTAGTTCTCATTTTGGTTGATTGTTAATGCAAGGTTCAATCCGTACGTTTGATCCATCGTGTTAGATAAGAATCCTTAGGTATTGGACCTTAGGAGTTCACATACACTAGATTACACTCTATATCACTTACAGTAGATTTTAAATTTAGTTGCACTTAATCATCTTATTAGTCTTGTTCTTACTCACCAGAATTTTGTCTGACCCACCCTGTTCTTTCCATTTTCCACCACTACAGGTTGATAGGTTAGCATATGATTGGACATAGTACGTGGAGAAAGGAGATTCACGTTGAAGTTCTCATATTATTCATTATTTCTCTAGTAGGCGTATATTGTATTAAATCTATGTAAAGCTTATATTTTAACTTGGAAATAGTGTATTTATAAATCAAGGATTTTGGAGATTGTTTTCTAAAATGTCTATTTTTTGTATTTATACTTTAATTCTTTCCGCTGTGAGATCTGAAAGTGTAGAATGCCTTAGAATTCTATCTCTATAATTATGCTTTGTAATATTTTAAAAACCCAACAACTCATATTTCTCGGCATGATTCGTGTCAGGAAGTGCGGGTTGTTACAGTATACTTTATAAATTTTCCAAATAAATATTATTTACTTAAAAATAAAATTTGTTCCGTTTTATTTAGGTCAGGTTTCAATCAATTTAACATCGAGTGTGTCGCTTGGGTTATAACCAATAGTTGACTTCTCATGTAAATGTTCATTATACCCCCACTCCTACTTTATTTATTTTCCATACAAAGGTCAGCATCGTCGAAGTCATTTTAGTGTAAGGTGACAGTGGTAAAACAGACAACTCATATAGACAAGGCATACAATTGTCAATCAAAACGCTCTCATTTTCTATTCTAACCCAACCTAAGTATAAATTAAACTACCTATGACGACTCACTATTTTAAAAAATTAAAATCCATTATAAATGATGTCAAGATAAGCTTAAAACTAATTTCATATATTAAAAACAGTGGACCGTAGATAGATAAAAAAAAATCTAAGACAATGAATAAAAAGGAAAACCTCATAGCGGAATCAAACATCAATAGAAATGAACATTATCTCAATAATACAATTATTTTTTAGAATTATCACATTAACTTACATTTCAATACATCAATTATCTTTAACTCATAAATAATATAATCATGGTATAAAAGAATATACCAAATCAACTAGTCATGATATAGCCTAACAATCCATACTTCCATTTCCTCTTCTACTCCTACCTCCAACTTCACAACTGTAAAGATATATATAAAATAAAATGAAAAAAAGGTTTCAACTATGTTTGGACCGCTCTTGACCCTACAAAGTACGACCATATACTCGATCGCTATCGCATAGGAAAAGATTGCATATGTACCCTCATTAAGGGGAACAAGCCACATAGTTATATTTTCTACTCTTCTGCATCCAAATACTTGTTGGTACATTGTAACCATAGTATCCATGCAACCATTACAACAATCACAAACAATGCAACTAATGCAACCAATGCAACCATTGCAACCATCACAACCTATGCCCCAAACGCAAAGAGTAAAAAACTAAAAATAGTATCCCCTCTCATCTATCTCAACTCATCTTATGGGGCAACCACAACAATAACATCATACAGCCATCAAACATCAACAATATTCAATGACAACCTCAATCTATCAATTAAGAAATCCACAACAATACAAATATACTTACATTCATACTGATCATCTATTACAGTAACGTATCACTAATGTAAGTATATATCAACAAACGTATACTAATCACCTCATAATAGTAAAAAAACATAAATATCATCAAATATGTACTAATCCAACCGACATTAGTAAAATAATGTCCATCGTTAAATAACCATAATCAACTACCCTTCGTCTCGTAGTAATAATGGTAAAACATTGCATACCCACCTTAATACGATTCCATCATCGTAAATAGCATATATGAAAATTAATCACACAACCAACAACCATCCAAATAATATATTTACATCCATTATCCCTTTACGTATAAAATCATTTTATTATTGTTTATTATGAAGTTGCCTTTATTTATACATCCAAAAAACTACAATAATTCCTTTAAATGGTATCATACTCTTCAAATCCTTTTTATTGTATTTTTATTTCTTTAAATACCCAAAACATAGTATTTTAAATAAAATAGTAATCTTCATCAAATCACTTTTTAAAACTGTATTATTAATATTTACATAATAATATACATCAAAACCTCTTTAATTCTTTCCCAAACCAATTTATTACCATTTATCCCAAAAATACAACATTTTGTTTTAAATCATTGAAACTCCTTTTATTCCTATTTATATTTCATAATAGTTATTTCTTTACCCAAAAACACTTTTGGAAACATCCCTTTACTACTAGTATTATTATTCAAAAAATACATTTCTATTTGATTTCTCAAATAATAATAATGCTTCCTACTATAAACACTGTAAAATCAATCATTTCACTATTTACACAAAACAAAACAATTTTCGTTGAAATTCACATTATTATTATGCTCATTCTACTTTATAAAAAATAAACAAACCAAATATTGAATTAAAATGTAATTATATATATTATTTATGGATTTCACAGAAATTTATAAATAATGACCTTGTTAAATTTCGTATCTCGATTTCAGTAAATTTTGTTAAATCATTATTATTTACAGAAACTATCTTATTTCAATTAATTACATTCAAATCTTAAATCCATAGTTGATAACAAATAAACATTCAACACAACTATCAATCGTGTAATCATGCATCAAATCATATCAGTTTACCACAAAGTACGTTTATAATCTAACATAATATTCATATTAACAATTACAATTCAATACAACATGTTTAAATCATTTTAAATGTATTTATATTAGTTTTATTCCATTTTCACTTCTCAAAGCAGTGACATAACACATTTTTAACATTAAAATTAGATTAAACATATCAAAACCTATAGAAACTTATATGGCATATTTATAGATGATAAATTACCTACTAGTCGCCCGAAAGTTGATGAAAACGCGCAAATCGAGGAATCCCAAAATTACAGCAGATACCCAAATTAAAAATCATACTTTTCAATTTAAAAAACCATTTAAAAGCACTTTTAACACATATCTTAATAATTATAGTAAAATGAAGGAGTAGAATCACTCACCTAAAGTGTAAAACCAGCAAAAACCACCAAACAATCATAGATTCACCAAAAAAAATATAGATCTGGATTTGGACAGTGGCTACATGCTTTTCTATGCATAAATTATGATATCCAAAAAGTCTCTTGCAAATATTTTGCTTAACCTTTTTTATAAGTTGATTTAGGTTAATTTTTAGTAAAAGAATGATGAAATTTAGGTAGAAGATGATGAATGGAGGCTAAGATGGGTTAAGGAAGATTTAAAGATGTATTTATAGTGATTAAGAGCAGCTATAAAGGCTTCCCCAACCCTAATCTTGAAATTAATTAGCAGGCCTAATTACGGGTTGGGTTAATTACCTACTAATCTTCGTATAATATACCAAAACTTCAAACAGTCATATTTTCTAAACCGTAAGTTTAAAAATCTATTAGACCACTCTACGAAATGAGAAACCATCATATCTTTCATTTGGATGTGGTTTGAGACCTTATTTCAAATTCTATAAAAAGATTTTTTTGAATCTGGTTACTTAGATGGTAGTGCATATTAGTACTACAAGTCTTAGATAGTATACTACATACTACAAATCAATATATGTTCGAATCATGCTACGCAAGTTTTGAGCATGTGTCCTCTCACATTAAAGCCGAAGAACATATGAATCCTAGAAAACGTTATAGGCCTTACATGATTTTTCAGGGTCAGAATCGTCCAATAAAAATCCTATGGATGGAAAATGGTCATTGGTTAACAATTCTCAAAGTTGTATTAAATTTGCACCTAATTTGATTTAAAAATAATATATTTATGATCCAAAGATACGTAAAATTATGGATCATTACATTCTTTCCCCTTTAAAGAATTGTACCCTTGCAATTCCCTAAATACAACTTTCGACCAAATTAATAAAGTCTTAACATTAATTTAATTATAAAATATGGGAACACATGCCAATCACAAATTAACTACCTTAGAAAATAGTGTAGAATGACCAGATAGCACCATCAATCACAACGGACAAGCACCATTGTCTCAGTGGTTAAGTGAATCGACTTTGGTGCGAGAGGTCACAAGTTCGAAACTTGCATAGCGTGATTCGAACGTTTATTAACATGTGAGTTGTGATATGTTGTCCCAGCGACATATTGTATCTAAGTACCATTTCAAAAAAAATAAACACCATCAATCACAGCACAATATAATTCACTCACAATAATGGATTCAAATTTCTGCACACATACTATAGTAAGATGTACACTTAATCTTGAATCCAAACTATAGCATGCAAAAATAACACCCAATCGACAAAAAGATGAAACCACAATCGTTGATTAATCCATACCATGCACTTAAACAATTCAACCGTAATTGACCATAACAAAAGTCTATAACATGACATAAGCTGATCAAAATATGTATGTACAAATAAATGAATATATATAAATTAATAATCAACATAGGTAATCAAAATGAACACACATGCTAAAAATAATGCGGTATCATCACCATACCAACCTATCAACCAATAACAGGTGTGTGTAAATTCCTATGCTGACTACACATCCATCATAATATGTGTATCTTCAAAACTATTGATGAACTTTCTCATAGTTTCATCTTCATAATAATCAGTGGACCATTTCATTTGCACACCATCTCAAATATCCTGTGCACCCACTTATAATCGCATCCTCAAAATGACTTGTGTCCAGACATGGCTATATCCTAAAAATAAAATGTCTAGTCATGGACGTATCCTCGAAATAATATGCCATCCACTCATACTGTAGCTGCATCAATCCTCGATTCCAATACACACATCATAAGGTCTCGTAACAAATGACCACCATCGTAAGGTCAACGAATACTCGACATCATAAGAGTACTGTACTTTAGGATATATGATGACACAAATGACCATCATCGCAAGTTAACGAATACTCAACCTCGTAAGAGCATCACAACTATATGTATGCTTGAGTTCATGCCACTTAGAGGCTAGGATACTAGACTTGCAATTGCAAAAGTCAAGGGTAATCCTATCATCGCAAAGATCTGGATACAGTAACAAATCCAAGTAGACATCCCTACGTACCCCTTCTTTACGGGCATACATCAAAGCCTTGGTCATCTACGATCCTTTTGTAAACATCCACATCAGAATCCATCTCATTCCAACCTTCAAATTACATCAAAAAATCTAATACCAATATCCTCTTATAGCGATTCCTTCATCTGGTGACATGGATGACTCACCCAAAATACTAAAGAGGGATCTACTAGCGAGGAGAGTTTTAATACATCTTCAAAGCAAACATTTAACAAAAAAAATTTATATTTAAATTAAATCTTCCATCTTCCTGTAAAAAAACTTCCTTTTCTTCCTAAAATATCATCACCATTTTATAAAACCATTTCACAAAATATTTTCACCGTTTCAAATCAATTAATTTTATTAGAATTTTTGGACTGAAAAAAATCCCTTCAAAATAGAAAACCTTTGTTTTAAAAACATTTATTAAAGCTGATAATTGTTTGTATAATTATTTTTTAAAAATGCACGTTTTAGAACTCCTTTGTATAACGAACCTCCTACCCATCATCTTGATTCCCCGATGGACCCCTTAAGTCTTTAGTCACCAAAATCCTCTAATCACTATTACTTCATCTTTAAGAAACATGTTCACATCTCTTAGTTAATCTAAATATTCGGTCTTCCTCGGTTGAGGAAACTATGTTATCCCACTATGACTAAATCAAATGTGTCCCTTAAAATTTTACTAGTTTCTCCAATCATACAATTATCAACACAAAGCAAACAAATAAACAAATAGCAAGAAAACAAACAAAACTAATTATAGTAAATAAACAATCAACAACAACTAATAAAAGCAAAAGAGATTAATCTAGACAAGCATGTCATGAATAAAAAGGTGAACATCAAACAAACAAGTAGACAAACAAATAATTAAAATCAATCATATTGTAAAAAACAACCAACATAATACAAAAAAGAAATCAATTTAGGCAAGCATGGCATAATTTATTGAGCAATCATAGGCAAGCAAGCAGTACAAATAACAATCGTAGAAAATAATTTAACAAGCAACAAATCAATACAAATAGTTCAACCAAAGTTAACATCCCGTCATAATAGGTGTTGGGCAAACTCAATATTCATCTAACCTCATCGTCTTACACCCCATGTCACAAAGTTTAATTTTATCATTCTCTATCATAATTCCCAAACAAAACATCTTTTTAATAAAATACCTTTTTAACAAACATCTCCAAAGTTACTATTGAATTGAATATTATACATTTTCTTCCGTTTACTTTTCAAACAAAATAGTTCTTATTTTAGTAAAATATTTTCTTAAGGTATTGTTAAACTAGATGTTTTATTAAACATCATTTCTTAATAATATATCTCTAAATATATCCTTAGCAAAACAGTTTTCAATTCAAGTCTTTTTTAGCCCAAAACGCTTTATCGAAAAATATTTTTCTTTTCAAACAATCAATTATCAAAGGGTGCCATTTTAAGTGAAAATTCTCACAATCGATATCAATTTCCAAACAAAAGTTTTGTAAAATCAAATATACTCCTTTGATAAAAAGAAAATTCCTTTCAAATAGATCTTTTATCGCATTCTTTACTCAACAAAATACTTCTCAAATATAATACTTCCATCAATTATTTTCAAATATTTCGACCAAAAATTTAATTTATCAAATAAAAATATTTCCACTGTGTTATTTTCAAATTTCTTCTTTTAAGAAAATAATTCCATTAAAATAAAATATATTTTTGGGAAAATAATCTCCTTTTTTAAATCTTCTTACACTCATAATATTTATTGTAAAGAATGTTTCAATAAAATATTCTTTTCGTTTAAAATAAAGGTTCCCATTAAATATTGTCGATCAAGGTACTTTTGACAAAAATAATTTAAATTCTATACTATTATAAAAATAGTTTTCTCATCTTCAAACATCTTATTAAATAAATACTCCTCAAATCTTACAGTATATGCTTTAAAATAGCCTTTTAACAAAATTATTTCTTTCCAAATTCCTAAAAGCAAAATATTTTTGGAAAGAGTTCTCAGTCGCAGTGAGGTTAAAAATTACCTTTGTTAAGGATGTTCTTAAATCAAAAGATAATTTTAACTAAAATGTGTCCATTAAAATATTTTTGCCAAAATATATATTTTAAAATGAGCATTCTTTCATAAAAATATTTGCAAATAAAATATTTATCAACAAAATTTCACATTTATAAAAAAAATTCCACGTTTGACAAAACATTTATAAATCATAACACTATTATAGAAATGCACTTTGAAGGAAGTTTTAGAACAAACAGAGTTTCTCACAAAAATGTACCTATAAAGACTAAAATAAATTTTCAATATCTAATGAAAACACCATTTTCAAATAAAATATTTTTACTACATTCACATTTTCTTTTTAAAAGTATCTTCATAAAAATATTCTATTTCCAAATTAAATACTTTATCCTCATCCAAAATATTAAGAAATCACCTTGATGCCTAAAATAACCATTTTCCCTTTTTAATAAAATATTTTTAAGTTAGAAGTGTATATTTCATAAATTTTTCAAACAAATAGTATTTACTATAAAAAGAATAAAAAGTGATCCCATAGGTCATGTTTGAGTTATAATTTAACCCTAGATGCAGGCCCGGCCCTGACCCAAGGCCACCAAGGCGGTGGCCTAGGGCCTCCAATTTTCTAGGGCCCCAAAATTTTAAAAATATTATATATACAGTATGTTATTCCCTAATATTAAAAAGATCAGTTGGTCTAGTGGTATTGTGTTTGTTAATGCACTGGAGTAGCCAAGGTTCGAGTCCTACTTCAGCCTAATTTTCTTCTATGTTTTACTGCATTTGAGGCAAATTGCCTTGGCCTTGCCTTGGGCCTCCAAGTGCTCAGGACCGGCCCTGCCTAGGTGTGTGTCACTCGGATTATAACCAATACTTAACCCCTCTTATACTGTTCATCCACCTCACTCATCCTTTATTTATCTTCCATCATCGTAAATAAACATCATTTTAGGCTGAGGTAACAACGGCTAACAAACAATCCATACATACAAAGCGTACAATTGCCAATTGAAACGATATCTCATTCTATATTTTAACCTAACATAAGGTGTAAATCATTATAACCTAATGGTCAAATCTATCATAGGCTCAGTGAACCGCTAAACCTAAGCTTTGATACCAGGTGTGACAACCCACTATTCTAAAAATCAAAAATTAATTATAAACGATGTCAAGATATGCTTACAACTAATTTCAGATATTAAAAACAATAGACCGTGGATAGATAAAAGTTAAAAAAATCTAAGACAATGAATAAAAAGGAAAAACCTCACAGCAGAATCAAACATTAATAGAAACGAACATTATCTCAATAATATAATTATTTTACAACATTATCACATCGGTTTATATTTCAATACATCAATTATCATTAACTCATAAATGATATAACCATGGTATAAAAGAATATACCAAATCAGTTATTCGCAATATAGCCTAATAATCCACACTTTCATTTCCTCTTCTACTCTTACCCAACTTCACAACTACACACGTGCGCGCATATATATAATAAATGGGAAAAAGGTTTCACCTATATTTGGACTGCACCTAACCCTATACGCTATGGCCACATGCTCGATGACTTTTGCATAGGAAAAGACAGCTTTCATACCCATTTTAGGGGATAAAGCCCACATAGGTCTATCTCTTGCATCCAAATACTTGTTAGTACATAGCAACGATAGAATCCATATAACAATTGCAACCATCACAAACAATACAACCATCGCAACCAATGCAACCATCGCAATCAATGCAACCAATGCAAAGAGTAAAAGCAAAAAATAGTATTCCTACTCATCCATCTCAACAAACCATCATATGAGGCAACCACAACAGCAACAACATACAACAATCAAACATCAACAATATTCAATGACAACCTCAATCCATCAATTAAGAAAACCACAACAATACAAATATACTCACAACCTACTAATCATTCATTACAGTAACGTATCACCAATGTAAGTATATATCAACAAATGTGTACTAATTACCTCATAATGGTAACACAACATCAATATCATCAACTGTGTGGTAATCCAACCAACATTAGTAACATAACATCCATTATCAAATAACCATAATTACCTACCCTTTGTCTCATAGTAATAATGGTAAAACATTGCATACCCATCTTAATGCGATCCCATCATCGTAAACAACGACATGACAATTGGTCACACATCCAATAACCATCAGAATAATATATTTGCATCCATTATTCTCTTAAGTATAAAATCATTTTATTATTGTTTATTACGAAGTCGCCTTTATTTATTCATTCAATAATAATGAAAATTCATTTTAAACAGTAATATACTCCTTAAATCTTTTTACTGTATTTCCATTTCTTTAAATACCCCAAAACGTAGTCTTTTAAATAAAAATAGTAATCTTCATCAAATCACTTTTTAAAACTATATTATTATTATTTTACATAATAAATATACATTAAAACCTCTTCAATTTTTTCTAAAACAAATTTATTACTATTTGTCCCTAAAAATACAACTTTTTATTTTAAATCCCCGAAACTCCTTTTCATTCCTATTTATTCAAAATATTAATCTTTTTATCAAAAAACACTTTTGGAAACATATCTTTACAATTATTATTGTTGTTGTCTAGAAAAAACATTTCTATTTTGTTTCTCAAACATTAATAATAATACTCTTGACTATAAACACTGTAAAATCGATCATTTCACTATCTACATAAAACAAAACTATTTTCACTAAAATTCACGTTATTATTATTTGAAGTCTCATTCTGCTTTGCGAATAATAAACTTCATAAAAATAAAAATAAAATATAATTATAGTTATTATTATGGATTTTTCTAGAAATTCATAAATAATAACCTTATTAAATTCGATATCTCAATTTCAGTAAAGTTTATTAAATCATCATTACTTACAGAAAATATCTTATTTCAGTTAATTTAATTCAAATCTTAAATCCACAGTTGACAACAAATAATAATTCAACACATTAATCAATCATGTAATTTTACATCAAATCATATCAATTTATCATAAAACATGTTCATAATCAAACCTAATATTCATATTAACAATTATACTTCAGAACAACATGTTTAAATTATTTTAAGTGCATTTAAATTTATTTTTATTCCATTTTCACTTTCAAAATAGTGACAATACATGTTTTTAACTTTAAAAATAGATTCAAACACAACAAAACCTATAGAAAGGTATATGGCATATTTATAAATGATAAATCACTTACTAGTTGCCCAAAACTTGATGAAAAACGTGCAAATCGAGGAATTTCGAAAATTACAGCAAATACCCAAATTAAAAACTATACTTTTCGGTTTAAAAAACATTTTAAAAACACCTTTAACACATATCTCAATAGTTATAGTAAAGTGGGGGTATATAATCACTCACCTAATGTGTAGAATTAGCAAAAACCACCAAACAAGCGTAGATTTATCAAAACAAAGGTAGATTTGGATTTCGACCGTAGCTAGATGCTTTTTTAGGTGCAAATTATGATATCCAAAAAGTCTCTTGCGACACTTTTACTTAATCTTATTTTATAAGTTGATTTTGGTTAATTATTAGTGAAAGAATGATGGAATTTAGGTAGAAGATGATCAATGGAGGTTAATAAGAGTTAGGAAAGGGTTAGAGACATATTTATAATGATTATGGGCTGCTATGTGGGCTACACTAACCCGAAGCTCGAAATTAATTAACATGCCTAATTATGGGTCGGGTTAATTACCCACTAATCTGCCTATAATCTACTAAAACTTCAAAAAGCTATATTTCCTAAACCGTAAGTCCAAAAATCTATTATCATCAATAAATGGCATGGGAACATCATATCTTTTCATTTGAAAATGGTTCGAGACCCTAATTCGACTCTTATGAAAAGTTATAGGACTTATAAGATTTTTCAGGTTAGAACCACCCAATAAAAATCCTATGGGTGGAAAATGTCACTAGTTAACATTTTTCAAAGTTATATTAAATTTGGACCAAATTTTATTTTAAAAAAATATTTTTATGATCCGATGATACGTAAAAATATGGGTCATTACACTACCTTAATTGGTTTAAACATACCCAAGGCTCAGGGAATCACTAAACCTAAGCTTTGATACCAAATGTGACGATCCACTCTATTAACATCTAATTATAAACACCTTCAAAATACGTTTACAACTAATTTTAAATGTCAAAGACAATGAACCATGGGTAAGTAAAATTAAAAATATAAAACAATGAACATAAAAAGGGAAACCTCACAGTGAATTTTAAGCATCAACGTACATATACATTCTTCAACAATTAAACATTACTCAAATAGAATACATCACCTAATTCATACATTTCATTACATCAATTATTAAAAGGACAATTGTGTAACTACGATGCAAGAGATATACTAATCTATTCTGTGGATATGACTCATTCCAAACCCTTTGCTCCCTTTTTTGCTTTTACTTACAAACTTACAAATATACATAAAATAAAGGTGAAGAAGTTTCAACTATTTTTAGGGTTATGCCAATTTCTGTACACCCCGACCATAAGGGAACCGATGATTATTGCATAGGAAAAAATTGCCTATGTACCACTTTGGGGGATCAAGCCCACTTAGTTCTATTTTCCACTCTTCTCCTAGATCCAAATACTTGTTTGTGCATAACAACCATAGCACCAATGCAACTATTGCAACTAATGCAAACGTTAAAAGCAGAAAACAGTATTCCTACCCATCCATCATAACAAATAATCATATAGGGTAACAATAATAATAGTACATAGCCATCTAACATTACATACATTTGACAACATTCAACGCCAACCCTAATCGTTGAATAAGAAAATAACAACAATGGAAATATACTTACATGCATACTAACCATCCATTATAATAATGCCTCATTAATATATGTATAAATCATCAAATGTGTACTAATCACCCCATAATAGTGACGCAACATCAATCATCAAATATGCACTATAACAACCACATAAGATCAATTATCAAACGTGTACTAGTTCAACCAACATTAGTAACATAACATCATTATCATCAAATAACCATAATCCAAACCTATTGTCTAGTAGTAATAAAGCATCGTACGTTCATCCTAATGCAATTTCATCAACATAAAACAACATAAATGATAATTCGAATTAACAATAATCACATATTACATCCATCCTAAACAATATATCTATGACCAATGTTTTTCTCTTCAGTAAAAAATCATTTTATTATTGTTTATTAAAATATCACCTCTATTTACATATGTCGAAAACAATAATAATCTTTACAAAGTGATAATACATTTCAAATACTCTTGACATAGTCTCGTTGCTTTAAATATCTTAAAACGTCATATTTTCCTCGAAACATAGCATTCTACATTAGATCGCTTTTCAAAACAATAATTCATTATTTGACATCCAAATAATTATATACATATAAAAATCTCTTTAACATTTTCCAAAACCAATTTAAAACTACTTATCTCAAAAATAATAATTCTTTATTCTAAGTCACCAAAACACCTTTTTATTCCTACCCATCTCAAAATAGTAATTATTCTATCCAAAAAACACTTTTGAAAAACATTTCTTTACTATTATTATTATTCTAAAATATATTTTACTTTACTACTCATATATAATAATAATAATAATACTTTCCAATACACACTGTAAAATCCATTACATTGCCACTTACTCAAATCAACATAATTTTGTAAAACTTATATTAGTATTCACGAAATCACTTTGTTTTATAAATAATAATAATAAGCTTTCCAAATTAAGTTTAAAATATATTATTTACGAATTTAGAAACACACATCATATGAACTTCATCATAAAATAACTAAACCGTAATTTATATATGTGAAAATAACTAAAAAGAAATAATATTACCCACCTTTGCTTTTGTACTTATTGGATCTTTAATCTTCTTATGTTTCCTTGGCATTTTCTATTTTCTTTTTCTTATCTTATTTTAATGGTAGCTGGCTATATATATATTTTTTCTTTGTAGAGAATGAAATGAAAAATATGAGGAGAAATATATGTTTGGTGGTATTTATACAGTAAGGGTTTTGGTTTCCTTCTTATTTTATTAGTTTATTTCCTCATCTCCAAAATCATCTCTATTCAAATACTAATTTTATTACATCATATGCAACACATTTAATTGTTTCTCATTCATGTATTTAAATTGATTTACATATTATATGACTAAATTTAATTATACATAATTACCCTTAATATTAGATCTCCAATATTCAATCCTTCCTCACCTAATTTATTTTCCTTAATAAAAATATCCTTCCTTCAAATGTTTATATTTCCCCTTTCTACATACTACCAAATTTAATTACCTTTAATACAAAGTCTTCTTTGTTCAAATATTAAATCTTCTTCTTACCTGTTATAACCGAATATAATCATATCTAATTGCCTTTAATTACTATTTTTTGGTTTCCATTATTCACAACCAAATCTAATTACATCTCATTTAATTAGATTACTTGCATTTTCATTCAATTCATAATCACAAAGTAAATAAATGTTCTTCATATATTTAACTTGTTTAATTCATTCATTCCCTCATTTAATCATTTATTCTTATAATTAATCTCCAATTTATTAGGAATCGATCCCCATAAATAAAAATATTAACTTACCTTTATATTAATCAATGCACAATTAATTGTTAACCTATTCATGTTAATTGCTAAACTATGCAATTAATTTCTCATGATATAGGAAATTAAAATATACCCCAATTATATAAATATATATATATATATATATATTCAATAATTATGGTATATGGAATAAATGTATCATATTGAATATATGTACATATATAAACATGTACAGATTTATTTATCCATAATTCATAAAATTTAAATTTGTGTATAGGGACAGAATTTATATTTTATTACATTAGATTAACTATATATATAGGAGCACACACATACACATTTTTTCTTACAAAAAATGTGTTGTTAGCCAAGGTTGAACCCGTGACCTCTTCAAGTGAAATCTACTCTCTTAATTAACTACACTAAACATACTCTTGTTTTAAAAATTAGAGAATTGAAAATTATTTATTTGCAAACCTTTTAGACATACGAGTCAATATCTACTAAACCATGACTTCAAATCCATTAAAATTATATACCAAACTAATCAGCTCGGAAAGATCTTCGCAACGGTTATAAAATGGTATCCAATTCACCATTTTATTAAAAATTCATTTTTAATTTACCTTAATCTTAGAAGCATCAAATTTGCAAGTTGTTGCAATTCTATTTAATACGTAACAAACAATGTGCGAAATTCTAACTCGAGACCACTCAAATCAAAACCCTAAAGCACAGCGGAAACGAGATCATGGTAAGAAGTGTAAAAGCAACCAATCATTATCTCAGTCCAATCTCAGTCCAATCCAATACCAATCACAATCATCGAACAAGTAATAGAAAACCAAAGCAATAACGATAAAATAAATCACACCCCAATTTATAGTAGTCCCACTAACGCCTTGTTATTGTACATCCACTTTGATAGAGATCCTTTATTAATATGAGTATAATACACGTCCAGGTAGACCTGCACTTAATCACAATGTGCATGCATTTATAGTTGTACACCTTGAAGTAGATTTGATATTCTATTGCTAGTAGAAACTGAACCTTAAACAGCCTGAGAAGACTGAGAAAACTAAAGAATAGTCATATAAACATATACATACATACATACATATATATATATATATATATATATATCTCTTTTAAAGATCAGTTTGTGAATTAGTTATGGCGCATATTTAGTAGAAACAAATAATAGTAATTTTATTATGTCTTTTTTGTTTAGGCTATCAAACATATTATTATTAATTTACAATATATGTACCAATGATTATCTGTTTAAATTCAATGTGTGTATATGTGTGTGCAGTCAGTGGCGTATGCAGAGAATCGAATCACTGGGCGTGGAAATTCAAAAAAAAAAAAGATAACAAACTTATTTTCATAACAAAAATTAACACATCTTTGATCCACAAAAGTCATATATTATCATTCAATTTAAGCATGACAAAATATTATAACATCAAATGTTCATAAACAAACCCTCATAGGTTTCATATTTTGGAAATTTTGAATGATATCGTCAATTTCAACGGTTTCTGAAATATCTCGTTCAAAGAAAGGGAAGCATATTAAGTTTTTGACATTGGCAAAAGAAAAGAAAGGGAATCGGATTAACTTCTCCCAGGTATAGCAATAGAATATCCAACACAAACCATGAAATTAACACAATAGCCCCAAATAGCTAATTTAGAAATCAAAGAATCAAAATTCAATACCTCAATTCGAATTACTGCCAACTTCAATCGCCTGGAATTCTAGAAGCCTGGAGTTCAATCGCGCTCGGAGACTTCAATGCGTGCTGTGGTGTTGTGCTGGGTTCAATCGCACCTGTCGCATGGATTCTGGAGTGGAATCGCCTGGAGGCTGGAGTGGAATTGGTGTTCATAGAATCATGTTTTTTTTGCATGATAAGTTTTATGCTAGTGCCCTAAGTTTTAAGCTGCGTTCAAAGAATTATGCCGGTGCTCTAAGTAATTTGACTTGTCCACTAAAAAAAAATTAAAATAATAATAATCAAATTCCAGTAGGGGAGGTGGCCCTGCGTGCAGTTATAATACATTTGGTGTCATAATTTTTTGATGTCAACTTAAACTATAAAAAACGCCCTTAATACCAAATCTTAATATCACTTGAAAATAGAATCTAACAATTACTTTTTTTTTTCAAATTCAAAACATGTCTACAAATATTATTAAATCTTAATATCCCTATTACTGTTTTTATGGTTGCACCATCTAAGATTCCATCTTCTGACTGTCCTTGCCTTAATATGTTTTTAACCTACATTCGAATTCATTTTTTCTGGAATGTTATGAGCATTGAAATTGGCAAGTTTAGTTTGTTGGATTTAAAATCATACACCATAGTATCAGTTGCAATTTTACATTAAACATCCTCACATGTTACTGTTCTCATAGAACATAACAGCTTTAAAACCAGAAAGATAAAAACAGTCAATAGGATGGAAGAATTTCAATATCTGCTAGTAAAAAATAAAATAAAAAGATGACTACTCCAATGCAGATAACCACAAAAAAACATAGTTGTATATATGGGAACTAATTAGGGTAAAGAAATGAATGGTGTTCATGTGCTGCCCAAGAAATTCCTTCTCTTTGACATGGTAGAGGCACGGGTTTAGCAATGTTCTAGGCATAAAAACCTATGCATTAATCCCAAGAATTTAACTCTTAACACAAACTACCATAAACAAACAACTAAATTAGCGAAAACAGTAAATATACAGATCTCAAATTCCCAGTTTTATGAGCTTGATTAGCTTCTAGTTTATCCGCTAATCGCATATTCTGAGACACAGGTACCGGAGTTTTGGGTCCGAGAAGGTGTTTGAAAATGGCCATTATGAGTGAACATTGCTACCAAAATTGCAATTGTTACAAAGCCGTAAGAAATCACACTCAGTGATGTCCCAACTTCTTTCAAATCTCCTACATTTTCTGTTGTTTCTGGTGGTCCTGAATTTGAACCCACATTTTCGATCTTTCACCAAAATATTAAGTTTTTGTAAATATAAGGAAAATGAAACCCAAATCGAATAAATCTACAATAACAACAGTAATAGGGAGATCCTAAACTATGAAGGAAAAAAAATTTTACGTATGTTTTGAGAAGGGCGATTCATCTTCATCGAGCGGTAGTGGATTCTTCTCGTTCATTAGATCCTCCGGTTCTGTAGACACACTCGACCCAGATTTTCAAACAGTGATCCGATTAGGGTTTCACTGTGTAAAATGAAAGATGGAATTTGTGTAATAAATAATAGGATTGTTAAAATACAGTAAGAGCGCAACTATCCATTTTAAAGAAGAAGCGAACGCGATGAAAATGTATAAAATGAACAATGAGAAGGGTATTAATGGCATTTTCAAAAGACACGGTTAAATTCATATTCAAGGAATTCTCATTATTAGTAGTAGAGATGTATTGAATAAATTAAATATCGTTACATGTAAATTAAACCTATAATTAATTGATAATGTTTTTTAGGGCAATTTATGTTAGAAAATCATTTGCATAACATACTGTTATGAGTTTTTTAAACTCATATTGTATATACATTCAAAACTAACATATGATGGATTTAGCTTTTGGTACTTGCTACTATGCCGATGCGATCATTTTCTTTTTCAAAATTGAAGCTGGGATGACGTCGATTTGTCTGTTTGGTTTTTTTTACGTGTTTATATAGTGTTGGAACCAATGGAGGAAGCATTCTGGAAAGTTTAATCTTAGGTTCTTATAAACATAGCACATTGATTTCAATACAGATAATGTTGGAATTTTGAATTAGATTATAGTCAAAAAAGGAAAAAACAGTCTGTACTTGCATGCATGGACGTAATGGGAATCTATTATGCATATTGTTGAACAACGGAAATATTCATTACTTCCGGTTCCTAAATTCATTACGTGCATGTGCGTAAAAAGCGAACAATGAGAAGGGTATTTTTGGCATTTCCAAAAGACGCGGTTGAATTCCTATTCAAGGAATTCTCATTATTAGTAGTAGAGATCTATGAGAAGAGAATAAGAGATTATTACAATGACGAAAATTCTAAAAGAATTGATTTGTGGATAAGAGAATTGAAGAAAATTAGGTTTAGATAAAACCCTAATCGGTGGAGGATAAACTCTAGATTAAACCTTTGATCTCCTTCCGTCTCCTAGTCTCAAATCTTGAAAATAGCTTATATAGTGAACCATCCTTCATTGACAAATACCTGATTTTCCCCTTGAAGCCCTACAAGCGAATACACAAATTATGGGTTGAAAAAACAAAACTACACTGCGACAAACATTTTTCACAACCTCTCAGACGTTTATCGCAACTTTCGGGCTGTAGTAAGCCTGCTGTCAAGCGTCTGTCACAAGATGACAGACGCCTGCCATAACTCTCAGGTTACAACACCCTGAGCTTAGACGTCTATCACTTTGTGACAGACATCTGTCACATGTTGCTCCATCGGTACTCCACCTTCCTCGCTATATCTTTCTCCTCTGAGCTCCAATTTGCGAACCGCTTTCACATTTATAAAGCTACTTCCGACCTCTTCAATTCTCCATATAGTGTCGCCAAAATTCAACACTCCACCTCGATACTATATCCATCTCCTACTCCAATGGTACCATACCATCATCAACATCGATAGCACCAACTATCACCACTTCTACCTTCAACCAAACATGAATGCTTTCCTAATGAGCTCCGGCAAAGCCACCTCCCATTGCACTCCATCAACGAGCTCAGGCAAAGCCCCCGCCCGCTAACGAAGTGTTGAAAACATCCAGATCCTACACTGTCTCACCAAAGACTAAAGTGCTAAGGAGTGTAAACTAGTACTCATCAAGAAGATAGAACCACAATCTCCCACTGATTCTCTTCATCATCTATAACCAAGCTCCTCCCTCAATCGTGCCATCCCGTGGCACCTAGCACTTCAACAAGCGAATCAAGTTCTAGCAATGCTCGAACTTCCCAACCGGCAATGCTTTAGTAAACATATCCACCGCGTTATCCTTTATGTGCACTTTCCGAAGATATACTTGCTTATCTTCATCCATGATTACTAGAGATGACTCTCTCACTTCAATATTCTTAGTCCATGAGCTAAACGCTAAATTCTCCGCCAAGTGAATAGCACTCTGGCTATCACATCAAACATCGACACTATCATGCTCGTATCCCAAGTCACACAAAAATCGCCTCAAGTAAAGTGCCTACTTTGCCGCCTCCACCGCGGCTATCAACTCCGCCTCCGTAGTGGATAAAGCAACTACTGTCTACAATCTCGATCTCCAACTTATGGCCGTATCACCAAGTGTAAAGACATATTCTAAAGTTGATTTTCTTAGATCCATATCATCGGCGTAGTCTGAATCACAATAAACCAACCAACTTGCAATTCTTCCCATCACTACCGCCAAAACAAGACCATGAGATGATGTACCTCTAAGGTATCTCAATATAAGCTTCACAGCTTCCCAATGCGATTTCTCTGGATTAGCCATATACCGACTAACCATCCCGACCGCATTTGCAATATTGAGCCTTGTACATACCATAGCATACATTAAACTTCCAACCGCAATAGCATATGACACCTTTGCCATATAAGCCTTGTCTTTCTCCAAGATAGGTGATCCCTTACTCATAAGCTTCTTATGCAAAGGTAAATGTGTATTTGATGCCTTTGCATTCTCCATGCTAAACCGCCAAAGAACTTTCTCTATGTACTCCTTTTGAGTTAATTTCAACTCAAAATGCTTTCGATCCCTTTCTATTGCCATGCCCAATATCTTCTTGGCTTTTCCAAGATCCTTCATTTCGAACTCCAATTTCAAACTCAGTTTTAACTTGTTGATTTCATTCTTATCCTTAGAAGCAATGAGCATGTCGTCCACATACAAGAGTAAATACAACCAACGATCATTTTTCAACTTCTTGAAATATATACAAGCATCCTTGATGCTTCTATCAAAACTATTTTCAAGCATAAATGATCAAATCTCTTGTACCATTGTCTAGGTGATTGTTTTAAACCATATAGTGATTTCTTTAACTTGCAAACCAAATTTGACTTATCATCTACAACAAAACCTTCTGGTTGCTCAATGTAGATGTCTTCATCCAAGTCACCATGCAAGAAGGCGGTTTTCATATCAAGTTGCTCCAACTCCAAGTCGTGAATAGCAACTATAGCAAGTAATATCTGGATAGAAGTATGGCACACAACCGGTGCGACTATCTCATCATACTCCTTTCCCTTCCTTTGTGCAAACCCCTTAGCCACTAGCCTAGCTTTGTATCTCCCATCATCCTTCACCTTTTACATCCATTTGCACCCAATAGCATGGTTTCCATTAGGAAGTGGAACCAAATCCCAAGTTTGGTTCTTTATCAATGATTGCATCTCTTCCTCCATGGCACAAATCCACTTTGAGCTATTACTCGACTCCATGATGTCATCAAGGTCCATCGTCTCATCTTGGACTACATGAAGAGCATACTCCAAATTGTCACAAAAGCTAAGATAGTTCCAATCACCATATCTTTTGAGTGGCCTTATAGCACAGCGACCAACCCGAGTTGCAATACCATCACCCAAACCCCCTTTGGCTCTACCTTGAATCGAATACTCTCTAAATCATGCACATCACCAACACTACTAGAGGCACCATGTGGACTATGTGATGCAACATCAACTGCTTCCTCCTCGTAAGCATCTCCAACTACCGTACTATCTCTACTCCTTGGACAAAATGTGGGAATAACTTCCTTCTCCTTTGATTCACCATGAACCAAATCTTGAACATTCGATGAACTCTCATTCTCCTAGAACAAAACCGACTCATCAAAAGTAACATGACGAGAATTCACAACCTTCTTCGTTTCTGGATTCCATATTTGATAGCCTTTTACACCATTCGTATAATCAAGCAAAATCCCTTTGAAAGCTCTAGGTTCAAGCTTATCATTTCCCGGATCATGCACATAAACCGAACTACCAAACACATGAAAATAACTCAAGTCAATGCTCTTTCCCTTCCACACTTCCTCCAGAATTTTGTTACTAATAGCCGAGCACGGAATTCAATTAATAATATGCACCGCGATTGACAAAGCTTCGGCCCAAAATCCCTTAGACAAACCTAATGTCAATCTCAAGCATCGAGCTTTCTCAAGTAGAGTATGGTTCATCCTCTCCGCAACACCATTTGACTGCGGATCTTCCATTGTAGTAAAATGCCTCTGAATACCATGATGCTAGCAGAACTCCAAGAATTCTCCGAAAACATACTCTCCGCTATTGTCAGACCTTAGAACCTTCAAAGACTTGCCACTCTCATTCTCAACAAGAGCTTTCCATGCTTTGAACTTTGCAAATGCATCCGACTTGGCCTTCATTACATACACCCATACCTTTCGAGAAAAGTCATCAATAAAAGAAATATAATAGCAAGCTCCCCCTAAAGAAGCCACCGGTGCCGGTCCCCAAACATCCGTGTGAACATACTCAAGAACCCTTCTCGAATCATGTTTTCCTTCACCGATGATACTTTAGTTTGCTTGCCCATGACACATTCCTCGCAAAACTCAAGTTTGTTGAAACTCTCTCCATCGATCATCTTCCTCTTCCAAAGAATATCCAAACTCCTCTCCGAGACATGACCTAACCTTAAATGCCACAACCTAGTCGCATCCAAGCCACGAGAACTGTCAACTCCCACACAAGTTTCACCTTCTATAGTCACTCTTTAAACCAAATAAACACCATGAGTCCTAACACACTTCATCACTACAAGCTCACCCTTCGAAATCCGCAAGCTATCACTCTCAATAGTGATCTTACAACCTAAAGAATCCAGCTGCCCAAAGAGATAAGAGACTTCTGAAGTCCCAAAACATAGCGTACATTAGTGAGAGTACGAAGCACTCCGTCAAACATCTGAATTTGCATGGAACTGATGCCTTTCGGTTTACAAATAACACCATTACCCATAACAATTTAGTTTCCTTCATTGTTGACATAAGAAGCAAAACAATTCTTATTCAGCGTCATACGATAAGACGCCCCCGTATCGAGCACCCATTCGCTACCCGAAACATCTGATGCTACTTCCATCAACACATTTACATCTCCCTCACCAACTTTACTCTCCACCACTACAGATGAAGATGCTACTTCCTTCTTTGCCTTCTCTTTGTTCGGACACTCATTCTTCCAATGACCGGGATTTTTACAAATATAGCACTAGCCCTTTCTTTCCTTTGACTTTCCTCTCCAACCGGGGTTCCTTGATTTAGAATACCCACGGTTCTCCTTCTTTGCATATCTCTCATTCTCCACAAATAAACCGTGACCACTACTAGCACTGCTACTTCCATTACCCAACTCCTTCATTTGATCCCGTAACTTCTCGCTAAGAAGACCCGTTTTGACATTATCTAGAGTCAAAGTATCCAAGCTATAGATCAAACTATTTAAGAAACCCATATAACGGTCTAGCAACGAAAACAATAATATCATCGCCTTTTCTGCCATAGTGTTCAAATCTACCACCTTCATCTTCATTAGCAAATCAACAAAGATATTCAAGTGCGCCTTAGTACCTTCCTTCATCTTATAGGTGAAGAACGTTCGCAACAAGAACAAACGATTAGTTAGTGACTTCTTCATATACAACTCCTCCAACTTGTCCCAAATACCCTTAGTTGTAGTCTCACCACTAATTTCGAAGATAACATTCTCCACCATAGAAAGTTGAAGCATAGTGAACGCCCACTCTTCCATTTTCTCTCTATCTCAACATCCTAGATGTCTACCGGCAACAAATGTGTGTCAAACACTACCCGATGTACCTGATTCCTCCTTAGAACCGCTTTCATCTTCCATTGCTGCTTTTTAAAATCATTATCGCCATTCCACTTGTCTATAACCAATTGTGATCCGAAGCCGCGTACGATCCACGTAAACAAGGCGCTACACCACTTGGATTAACCATTAAGAAACTACCCGAGGTATTATCTGATTCTGGCATTTTCACAACCACCTACCAACACCAAAGCTCTAGTACCAAATGTTGTGCGAAATTCTAACTCAAGACCACTCAAATCAAAACCCCAAAGCACGACGGAAAATGAGATCGTGGTAATAAGTGTAAAAACAACCAATCAATATCTCAATCCAATCTCAGTCCAATCCAATACCAATCACAATCACCAAACAAGTAATATAAAACTAAAGCAATAACGATAAAACAAATCACACGCCGATTTATAGTGGTTCCACTAATGCCTTGTTAGTATACATCCACTTTGAGAGAGAGTCTTTATTAATACCAATGAGAATAGTACAAGAGATTGATTACAATGATCAAAATTCTAATAGAATTGATTTATGGAGAAGAGAATTGAAGAAAATTAGGTTCAGATAAAACCCTAATTAATGGATGATAAAACCTAGATTAAACCCTTAATATCCTCCCGTCTACTAGTCTCGAATCCTGAAAATAGCTTACACAGTAAACCATCCTTCATTGAAAAATACCTGATTTGCCTCTTGAAGCCCTACAAGCGAAAACCCAAATTCTGGACTAAAAAAAACAAAACTGCATCGCGATAGATGTCTGTCACAACCTCTCAGACGTCTGTCGCAACTTTTGGGTTGTAGTAAGCCTACTGTCAAACGTCTGTCACAAGATGACAGACGTCTGTCATAACTCTCAGGTTACAACACCTTGAGCTCAGACATCTGTCACTTTGTGACAGACATTTCTCACTTGTTGCTTCAGCAACACTCCACCTTCTTCGCCATATCTTTCTCCTCCTAGCTCCGATTTGCGAACCGTTTTCACCATTATAAAGCTACTTCCGACCTCTTCAATTCTCCATATTGTGTAACCAAAATTCAACAATACCGCACTTGAATTTAATAAAACCACTACAACTAATTTTGTGAAGGTCCTATTTTTCTATAAGCTCTACCATTTATTTAAAATGAATAAGGTGCAATTCTTTTATGAATTATACTATCTAAGTTATAAAATCCAATTAATTAGCTAGATTTATATTTTGTTCCTCTATTACTACGAAGTCTCTTAATCTTCCTATTAAATTGGCTTTCAGTTTCAGTGACAAATGGCTTAAGTATATCTAGTGCATCACTTTTAATTTTTCATGAGATTACATATGTAAAATCAGAATGGTCGTCAATGAACTTGATGAAATATCTTATACCATCGTTAGTCAATACCCCATCAAGTTCACATATATATCAGAATGAACTAATTCTAAGGGTTCAGATACTCTATCAAGTGATTTATGAGGGTTATTAGTAATTTTTGCTTGTCCACAAAATTCTCACTTAGCAAAATAAGTTTGTGACATTTTAGGAATTATACCTAAGGTAATCATGTTTTTAATTATACGCTTATTAACATGACAGGGTCTATTATGCCAAGTACTAAAATTACATGATATATAAGCAAAACTAGTTACTTTATTCATTTCAACATTTAACTTAAACATTCCCTCACTAGCATAACCATTTCCTATGAACATGCCCTCATAAGTTAAAGTGTATAAATCAGCCTCAATCACTTGAGTAAAACAAGCCTTATTAAGGAGAAAACCCAAAACCAGATTCTTTCTTATCTCTAAAGTATTCATCACTTCTTTTAGAATTACGTCTTTCCAGAGGTAAAATTTAACACTACGTTTTCAATGCTAGCAACTGTAGTGGTATGAGAATCACTTAGCAACACTTTTCGATCCTTAGTAGTAGTGTATGTGTTAAACATAACATTATCATAATTGACATGGTGTGAGGGACCAATATCTACCCACCAACCCTCTAATCTTCCAACAAGGTGAATCTCATAAATCAGAGTTGTAAGAGGCTCCTTAGTCAGGTTAACCTATGATGCAGAGATAGGCATGTTATTCTGACACTAGCATGCTATATGACCTGGTTTTTCTCAGTTAGAAAAAAGGATCAACTGTCCAGAGTCGCTATTTTGGGGTGGTTTCTACTATCTTTTTTGTTCACCATGGGAGTTCCAATTATGTTTGTTGTAGTTGCGGTTCTGATTCTAAAAGTTTTTAGGATTCAATTTCAGAATCGCAGGCTAGGTCTTTTTAGTATTATTGTTTGTGACGATAAGCACTTCTTTCTGGTCCTGTTTACGGGCCTCCTCCTCAATACAAATGCTAGTGATTAAGTTCTCTAAGTAAAACTCCTTAGTCTTGTGCCTAAGCACATTCTAAAAGACCTTCCAACCATGCACTACACCATACAGCTCAATTTGCTACATCCATATGCGTAAAAATTGCCACGGTCTTAAGCCGTGGCAATTTTACCATGGCCATGAGCCGTGGTAAAATAAATTACCACGGTTAAAGACCGTGGCAATTTTGAAACAGCCTTAGATCGTGCCAAAGTTATATAAAAAAAATTCCCCCCCTTCCCGTGTACCAGATCTCAACATATTTTCACGCCGTTAGCTAAAATTAGAACGCCCCTTCATCTCATCCATTAGCAATCCTCCTGCGCCCTAAATATTTTTCATCCAAATCGATCAACGTCGACGCTGCTTAAATCGAAAATAGAGATCTTTGTGGAAATAGTCGAGAAAATAGAGATCAACGCTGCAAAGTCGAGAAAATACAGTTGTATTTTCCGCTGGTTTCATCAATTATCTGCTTAAATCTATGGTTAAACTGTTTTCGTTGTTTATTTTTGATTGAATTAGTAATTATATTTGATTTTCTAAGAAATTTGATTTTGTCTAATATATAGTAATCTTAGAATTATTTGTGTCTATGGTTTCTTCTATCTTTGGAGAGAATTTCGAATTTTCCACTTTTTGTGATTCCGGTGAATAAAAGCTAGGGTTATGGAGGAGATTTGATAGAATATGAATAAATAATTTTAATTTGCAATCTGACTCTATTAAAATGAACAGTTAGTACTTCTTGCAAACCATGTACTCCTGTTTAGTGTTTGGTTTCGATGAATTTACAAGTGTGATTCATGCAGTGATAATTTATTGATATTTTTATTAAGACTTTCTACTTATAATAGATGAATATGTAGGATAATTGCTGACAACAAAATGCCATTGTTTACTTGTTCTTAGACTAGTGATCCTTGTTTATTTTTACCAACATTCATGACATCGTAATTATACATTATATTGGACACAATTTGCAATTTCATGTGAACCGGTACATGTATTATAAAAAAAGTAAAGAAGATAAGTGGATACAAATGGGTAGATGCTACAAATGTAAACTCAAAAATAAAAGCTAAGGTTCAACTGCATGAAAAACAATGGTATCAAATATTATAACATGAGATAAATAAGTAAGCTACTCAACCTGAACTAAACTATTAACTCTATTATACTATCCTCAGCAGATATGTATCCATCATTCTATAATTTATTCTATAGAGATGTTTTCCCTATGATATAGTTTCTGAGTGTGGCTGATAAACTTATATTTGCAAGCATAAATCTCACAGAATTTGGATTTGCAATACTTGAAAACTAAATTTAATTTCCCTTTATATGAAAGGTCAAATACTTGTGGTGAACTCAACATTACAGGATGCCAGTTCAAATTTACTGATAATGATGTTAAAATATAGAAGCTTAAACATCTCATGTTTTTTGCAAGAAGCTTTTGAAATATCGATTTTTTTAGAGGGTTAATTGGAAAATTTACATTATTATCGGAGAGCAAAAATCATGCATGCCACAAAGGATATTGTGCATTGAAGCTTTAGTTTGTTGACCTTGAATCAGTTTAACAATTTTATTAAGTTAACAAGTTGAAGTTTTATTAGGTTTTCAAAGCTTTTATTAGTTTGCTGTCTATTGCTTTGTGTGCCATATGAAATCTTCATTGTCCTTGAAAAACCTTGCTTGTCTTCTAACTTTACCATAATGCTTTGTTGCTGCTAATATTTTCGTTCCAGTTGCTAGACTTGAAAGCTTTAGTTTGTCATTGTATTAAAAAAAACTGTTAGAACTATGGTTCTTCTATTTGGATGTTGAATTGCTGTATAATTTATTACTGAGGATGTACCCCTTAAAGTGGCTATATGCATTTGTTGGTTGCGGCCGGAATTAGGCTGCTACCAATTTTTAGTTGCTAAATCTATTGTTATAAGCTGAAATGAACTGCCTAAGATTTATATTTCCAATACTATATTGGACTTAAGGATAAGGCTATTTTTAAATTATTCGGGTGTTGCTTATCCATTGTTGCACTATCTGTTTTGAACAGCAGTATGGCACAATGACGGAAAAACATACAGGATCTTCCCAAATATTTAGTTTAACATAATTTAAAACATACATATAAATGCATCTATTATAAGTCCCGTGAAAAAGAATTATGATCATAAATAATCTTTGAAAGAGATATCCATCCAAATATTTCTGGAAATCGATAAGCATCTAGTTTTCTTCTTAGTTTTGTCTACGATGCCCCCATGCTCTTTAAAAAAATGGAAAGTTGCTTATGCCTGTATTTAGTTGAACGATTACCATGTAAATAATGAAAAACTTATTGCAGATGCAGTTCAGTATGGTCAATTTGTTTGTATGTTAGCTCATTCATTCTAATATGTTAGCTTATATGTCTGAAATTTTACTATTTGGTTCATTTTGAAGTTTTAATATATGCATTTGATGCTTGAAGGACACCTAATGAAGCAAGGGAGATGACCATCAATGGAAAAATGGATTAAAGCATGTCCTTTTTATTGTTTTAACTGTCTGCATTCTGTTGTATTACCGTCTTGTGGGATTTGAGGGCATGAGAAATATGAATTTGTATTTTGAATTAGCACAAATACATTGGTCTATGCAAAACAAGTTATTTCATGAGCAAGTATTGTAGGACTTGATCCTTGTAAAATGCTAATGTACCTCAGTTTATTGGTGATGTATGTGCTCCTGTTTCTGGTATCTCTCTGTATAGCTATTCTTGATTCTAGCTTGCTTGTGTAGTCTGAAGCTTTTATATAGAGCCGTGGCTAATTTGATTATGTTGTCTGAAGTTTATTGGTGATGTATTACAACTTTTATTGTGATGTTTGTGCTTCGGTTCATTCAGCCACGGCTTAGAGCCATGGCAAAATTTTTGCCACTCCCCATTTTGCCATGGTTCTAAGACATGCAAAATTGCTTTTCTGGTGTAGTGATGGGCAGTTAGTAGTTCAGTTAGTAGTTAAAATTATTCGCCTAAAACCATAACTTTCAAGATGATTGTAACAACCTGACCTTCTATGCCCGAGTAATAATTTTTTTTAATTAAAATAAAACGTTTAAGTTCACTTTTTGAATAATTTTACTTTTGAAAATATAATTGGCTTAAAATTATTCGATAAAGAAGTTTGTTTTAACAAATTGAATTCATAAATAAATTCGTTACAAAATAAAAAAAAATATAACTCGAATAAAATATTTACAACGAATATGAATATTTTTATACTAAAAACAATTGTTACATAATTGAAATAAATGAAAGAAATTTTATTTGGTATTAATAAAAATAAACAAATCAACGAACATAAAATAAGTATCGAATTTAAATAGTATGTATAATCTTTCGAAATATATTTGCTTAAATAGATAATTTAATCTAATTAAAATTATATATCTATAAATAGATGATAGAATTATTTTTGTGAAAAAGAAGAGGTTGTTAGTTGCAATTAAAAGAGTTAAATGGAAATTATTTTCTATAGGGCTTGAGTAAAAAATGAAAAAAGAAATATTAATAATAAATAAAAGCTTTTCTAGTACATTCTCTAGCCTTCTTCTCTTTTAGTTCCCTCTTCATCCCCACAACCCAAAACCAAACCCTCACTTTTTCCCTAACCCAAGTCCCTTGTACACAAAAAAAAATTAAAATGTGTTTTGCTATTGAAAAAATCACTATGGCGAAAAAAGAAAAGGGAAATACGTAATCACACACAATGCGACCACGGAAGGGGAAGTGGCGAAAATTAGTAGAGGGCAGCGACCATGGCTTAGCGATGAAGTGGCACGAGGTTAGAAAGGCATCAATGCATGCATGGATGGCTTTTGGGTGGCGTGCAACAACATTGACGATGAAAGGAAGCACAAAGGAGGTAACTGGTGATTCATGGCTAAACTTTGCCTTTGGTGGTGCGGATATGATGGTAGTATTGAATGTAATTTAGGGTAAGGGATGGAGTAATAAAGCTAATAATTTGGGAATTTTGGGGGTAATTACTTAAGAGAAGAGGAAGCGTCAATATGGTGAGTTATTTTCATAACTCACAACTATTGCCTAGATTTCGTTTCTTGTATTTTCAATGATTGTTTGGTGATGAATTATCGACTGATATGGATTGACTTAGATGAAATTGAGTTGCATATCCGTGATTTTTGGTTGCTGTGATGATATATTAGTTGATGGTTGAGCGCACTAATATTGTATGTTGTGCAAAATAAATAAGTGATTGCATTAGTCGGAAATAACACTAGAAATTGATCGGAAGGGAATAAATGGATAAAATTAGATGGTTTGAATGAAAAAATTATTTTAAGTATAAATAGTGATTTTGAAATGTGCCTTTATTTATTTAATATTAAATATGTTGTTATTAATAGTAAATTTAAAAGGGGAATAATTTTGAGAATTGTGTGAATAAAAATTATTTGGAAAGGGATGGTTTTCGAAATTCGATTAAATTAGTGAATTTTTTAGTATATTTATTTATCTATGATTATAAAAATATTTGAAGGATTTTTGTTTATAAAAAGAAAACTTAAAATTTATCTTTTGAAGTGATGAGTTAATTTTATTTGGAATTAATAAATTGGAAGTTTGTAACATAATATTTTAAAGTAATAATAAGCTGAAAGTAATTTATGTATAGTATGGAAATTATTATTTAGGGGATTTATTATATATATGTGTGTGTATTTTATTTTTAAGTAAATTTTAGAAGTAATACATAGTATTTGATTTTAATAAAAGGGAAAATCAATTTAAAAGCATTTGGAAATATGTATATAGAAGTGTTTGAAGTGAATTATTATGGAGAGGCAATTTTAGGATTTTGTTATACAGTAAAGTGTTACAAATCAATATTTTTGTGTCAAATATTTAATAGGTTTCATAGAATAGAATTTTAGTTTGATGAAATACTACTAAATAATAATAGTTTAAAAAGGATTTGATTGTAAATGTGGGGTTTAACACATTAGTTTTGGAATTTTATATCATGACTTTGGGAAATTATTTTAGATGATAATCTGTATTAGGAGAATGGAATTGTTAAAATAATTATATAAAAGCTATTATAAATTATAAAACTTATTTCGAATTACGATTTTAAAATTATTAAAGAATAATTTCAAAGTTTATGAATGATTTTTAAAAGGAGTTTAAGGTATTTGAAATTGAGCGAATGTTTAAATATGGATTTCCTTGTAATTAAATAAGAGATTTTAAATAAAGATTTTAGAAAAGAATGAGAATATATATATATATAAACCTTATTGAAATTAATATTGACTTTTTTGAAATTAAATTGAAGACTTTATTATAAAACCCTTCCAAATCAATAAATAGTTGAATTGTGTGATTGTGTGCTAATTGTATATCATGAAAATTATGAGTAAATGGATTAGTAATACTGAGCGGTATGTGACATTTTATAATATTTTTCCAACTACTCCTTTGGCTCATCGAATAGAATAATTGTGTGATGCGAGTATAATTTATGAGCATTGAGTAAATGGGCAAATAACACTAGGTGCTATGGGATGCATGAGCTGATAGTTGTTCGATTGCTTTTTGTGAGTAAACATTACTTATATTGGGAAGTATGGGGAACTACATGAGAGTGTTGCATAGAGGTAGCCAACTAAGAGTTAGTAGGCTGAGAGCCTTTTATGTATCTATTTATTAAGTCGTATACTCCTATTATTTGGCAAGGAATAAACCAGATTAGGCTATCCATCCAAACGACCTGACTGCGAGGTTGCTCACCGAATCCGTGAACTACTTTTTTGATGTGTATGGCTGAGGGCCAAATCTACGCTATGCAATTGTCATGACCTTTGTGAGTGCCCCATTATTAACAGACCATTGGCCACAGATTGTTGGCCTATGTCATATAGGTCGGTAGTATGTTACCAATAGGCACTTGCAAGGTCGTGACCATTGCATAGCGTAGACTTTCACCCGATGGATATTGGATCACGATGATCGTCGACGCAACTAAAGATTATAGGAGTAGCTTTGAGAACGTACAAGGAAGAGTCCTAGAGTAGGCTGAGAGCTATCAGTTCCTCGTCTGGTTATGGTGAACATATAATACTATGATTATACATCCATTATGCTTTTATTTTTATTATAGGTGGATGAGGGCCAGTATGCGCATTCATAGGACTGAGAGTCGCTTGATTGACTATCTGCATGGAAGTCAAAATGAGTACTTATGTGATTGAGGATATTCATGAGACCGAGAGTTCATGAATTAGTGTGACCCTGTATTTACCTATTAAACAGTTATATAAGAGATAATCAGGCCGCTGAGAGCATGTCTTACTTATGCTTGACCCGGATGCTTGATTGTTAGTGGCCTAGTATGTTGAATATGATAAATCCTAGGTATGTCTACTATTTGATTATCCGAGAGATGTTCTTAGGCATTGCTGTGTGCATGCCATATGGTGTTTGATGATATTTATGTATTGATGATGGTTGAATGTGTGGATGCTTCACCCATTTTGATATTATTGCACTTGATATAAAGTTTGACTTTAGTTTTATATTGGTGATGATACTTGTGCATGTTTGAGGTACGTTGTTCTGTCAGATATGTTTATATGTCATTTTGGATATATATTTGTGTAACATGCCCATTGTCATGATATATTGACATCCACATTCTAGACATAGTCTGATCCGTATGTTATTTATATAATATTCAAGCCAGTTAGAGACATTTTAGGTTCAGGCATGCAGAGACCAGCTTGTGGTTGTTAGGCACAACTTGGAGGCTAGGATATTAGTTGGTCAAATAGTGTATAGAATTGTATTTGTGATTGCACAGTCATGTTGATATTTATTTTTGAGATGTGAGGTAAGTATTGTGGTTGTTAGGCATAACTTATGTACTATTGTATACCGCATTTGTAGGGACAGAGATTTATAACTGTCAATATTGACGTTAAGTTAAACTCTGATGAATGTATTTAAAATTTTCTGTTGTAAAGATTATATGTTGAAATAATATATGTTATTCTATTCGCGTAAGATTATGTTCTGTCATTATTTTCTTCTTTCCCTTAACGGTCGGGTTTTGTGGCACTTGAATATTGAGGATGTATTATTGTCAATTTTCGAGAGTCGAAATCCCATTCATTATAATTATAATATGTTATAGTAAAAGCGAGCAGATGATTTTGGTAAAATACGATTATTTTTTATAAAATATTTGAAAAATATCAAATAAATAATTATATTTATTTAGTAGTTAAATTCATGTTAATTTGTCTATGAAGTTCTTTAAAAATTCTTATCGAAATGCCTAAACAACATATCAATACGAATTCCTAAACACTAGGACGAGGCATTTCGACACAACTTTTGAAAATGAATATTATGTTTTGAAAAAAACATACAATATTTTGGAAAGAGAATAATGCTCTGAAAAATATTATAAAAAACATTCTAAAAAGGAAAATACTTTGAAATGAGCCAAATAATATTTTGGATAGAGTAATTGTTTTTAGAAGTGAAGAAAATGTATGATGATAAATATATAGAGGTAAGCGAGTTGTGATCTTTATGATGTGATTTTAACGAATGGTATAAGTAATTTATCAGAAATACACACATACACACATACCAAGGAATAAAAAGCATATATATATGTTCCTAAATTAAAACGTAAGTTTAAAATAAACATGTTATTCAAACATTTTGAATAAGGAATTTATTTTAGGAAAATGAAACAAAATAAAATATTTAGAAGTATGATTATATTTAAATATAACGAGGAAAGAAAATATGTGTTTTGTGGACCTCGAACTAAAATGAACTTATAACCAATGATTGTGAAGTGTGGATTAGAGAAAAAATTATTTTAAAATTAAATAATGATAATTGAGATTTCATTTATATGAAAATATAGAATCATAAGTGTTTCGAGAAAGATATAAGAGAGTAAATAATTTAATTTATGTATTAAGGAATTGAAGGATTTTCCTTTTAAGAGAATGTTACGCAAAGAATTTTGTGGAGGACTGTGTGAAATATAATTTTGGAAAAAAAATCAAAATAAAATGGTGTTATTTCATTTGAAATATATATATATATATATATATATATATTTATATGTATGTATATATTTATATGTATGTATGTATGATGTGTATGTATGTATATAGTAGAATTATTTTGAAAGTTCTGAAGGATTTCTCAAATGGAAGTGTTGTACATATGTTGTGTAAATATTATGAGGCAAAATGAAATTTTGAATTGAAATCAAGTATGGTGTAGCTATTTTGAAATTTTCTTTTGAAAAGAAATTAGGAAAAATGGTACTAATAATAATTCCAAAATATACAACTTTGTGTTAGGTGCTTTTAGAAAATTTTGTTGTTTTCAGAGTAAAGAATCTAAGTTGAAATGAGATTAAATTTTGGGATTAGAGCTTTGAAAAATAAATTAATTATAGTGTTTTACTAATATAGCCATAACTTGTGGAGTTCTGATCGATTTTTTTCAATTTTTCTTTCATTGGTAAGATATTTTCATAAGTAACAACTTCGTTGTCTATCATTTTTGAAAATTTGAAGTTTGCTAATGAAAAATCTGTTTAAACCGACTCAAAATTCAAACCCGCACTTAAATATTTCCAAGCCGAAGCGTCATGGTGATTTGACCATAACTTTTGACACTCTCATCCGTTCAACAATCTTGTACTTGTTTTAAAAAAAAGATGATAAGAAACGAGTTTAATTTTGGAAGTTTTAAAAATATTTCTCGTTTGCTAGGTGAAAATTTTATTTTAAAACAGTTGACCTGCATTTCATTTCTCATTTCAGAATTTGAATTGTTTCGCAAAACCACTATTAATTTTGATGCAAACCATATTTTCAAGATTCGTAAGATGTTTTGATAAACTGTTTGACTATGCTACAATTTTTCTTTTGGAAGCATTGAACAATTTTGAGTTTTTGACACTTGAAACTTAGATGTAAGGTCACCAAATGAAAATGCAATGTTGTTTTTTTGTGATATATGAATGCAAAAACTCTTTTTATTTATAATGACCTATCATATATGGTTTCTTTGAGCCTAGCATGGGTACATGAAGCCGTTACAGGTTGGATTTTCATGAATGCTCAATTTTATTTGCATAGAATTAAGCAAACATGCTTAAAAATGCAATGCAAGATATGTTTTTATGCGCATAGTCGCGCGCGCACACACACATACATATATGTATTGTGTTGTTTCTCCATTTTCGAGATGCCTCGTTGTTGGGATGCCTATTCGGAGATGTATATCATGCAATTATATATGTAAATTTTCAAAAGCGTTTGAAATTTTTTGAAAATTTCAACATAGAAATTTTTTCACATAATTGTATCGTATACGAAAATAGAAAGTCGTTAATTGTATCTATTTAAATTTTTAGCAAACAATAAGATGATAAAGTGGAAGTTTGGTCTATGTTTATGTCATGCCACATAGAGGATCAAGTTAATTTTGAAAAGGATTAAGCTTAGTCGATGAGATATTGTGGTAGTTGGTATGAGTTAGGATATTAGAATCGTGTTTGTGTTTGACGCCTCCCTGTAAGAAATTGCGATGATGCAACTTTTTTAAGGAGGGAGGTCTGTAAAAATCCGAACTTCTAAGCTTGAATAAATTATTTTTAATTAAAAAAACATTCAAGTTCAATTTTTGAATAATTATACTTTTGAAAATATACTTTATGGGTTAAAATTATTCGATAAAGGAGTTTGTTTTAATAAATTGAATTAGTGAATAAATTCACTTCAAAATAATAGTAGTAATAATAATATATGGTTGAATAAAATATTTACAATGGATATAAATATTTTTATATTGAAAATAATTGTTATTATTGAAATAGATGAAGGAAATTTTATTTGACATTAATAAAAATAAACAAATCAATGGAGATAAAATAATTATTGAGTTTAAATAGTTTCTATAATCCATTGAAATATATTTGTTTAGGTTGCGAATTCAATCTAACTAAAATTATATATTTATAAATAGATGATAGAATTATTATTGTGTAAAAGAAGATGTTGTTAACTGCAGTTAAAAGAGTTGAAATGGAAATTATTTTCTACAAGGACTTAAGTGAAAATTGAAGAAAGAAGTATTAATAAAAAATAGAAGCTTCCTTCTTTTCTCTTCTAGATCCCTCTTCACCCCACGACCCAAAAACAAATCTGCAATTTCCCCCAACCCTAGTCCCTTGCACACACAAAATTAAAACGCGTTTTGCTATTAGAAATATATTTATCGCGATGGGAAAAAAAAGAGGAAACAAGCAATCGAGCATGATGCAACCACGGAAGGGGAAGCAACGACAGTTAGCAAAGGGCAGCGACCATGGCTGAGCGACGAAATTGTGCGTGATTGGAGAGGCAGTGATGCATGCGTGGATGACTTCTGGGTGGCATGCAATAGCATTGACGATGGAAGGAGGAAGCACAAAGGAGGCAAATGGTGATTCACGGTTGGGCATTGCGTTGGGTAGTGTAGATTTGATGGCAGCGTTGACTGTAATTTAGGGTAGGGGATGAAATAATAAAACTAGTAATTTGGGAATTTTGAGGATGCTTGCTTGAGAGAAGAGGAAGCATCGATACGATGAGTTATTTTCATAACTCATAACTATTGTCCAAATTTCATTTCCTCTATTTTCATTGCTTGTTTGGTGATGAATTATCGATTGATATGGATTGACTTGGATGAAATTTAGTTGCATATCCTTGATTTTTGATTGTTGTGATGATATATTAGTTGATGGTTAAACACACTAATATTGTATGTTGTGCACGATAAATAGGTGATTGCATTAGTTGGACACGACACTAGAAATTGATCGGAAGGAAATAAACGAATTAAATTGGATGGTTTGAATGAAATAAAATATTTTAAATATAAATAGTCATTTTGAAATGTTCCTAACTTTAATTAATATCAAATATGTTATTATTAATGGTAAATATTAAAAGAGAAATAATTTTGAGAATTGTGTGAATAGAAATTATTTGCAAAGCGATGGTTTTCGAAGTTCGATTAAATAAGTGAATTTTCGAGTGTATATATATTTATTTATATATGATTGTAAAAATATTTGAAGGATTTTTTATAAAAAGAGAATTTAAATTTTATATTTTGAAGTGATGAGTTAATTTTATTTGGATTTAATAAATTAGACTTTTATAACGTAATATTTTATAATGATAATAAGCTGAAAGTAATTTATATATTATATGGAAATTTTAATTTAGGGGATACACACACACAAATAATATTGTTAAGTAAATTTCGGAAGAAATATTTAGCATTTGATTTTGATAAAAGGGGAAATCAATTTAAAAGCATTTGGAAATATATATATATATGGAAGCGTTTGAAGTGAATTATTATGGAGAGGCAATTTTAGGATTTCGTTATATAAATAAAGTGTTACCAATCGACATTATTGTGTCAAATATTTAAAAGGTTTTATTAGAATAGAATTTTAGTTCGATGAAATACTATGTAATAATAATAGTTTAAAAACAATTTGAATGTAAATGTGGGTTTTAACACATTGGTTTCGGAATTTTATATTATGGCTTCAGGAAAATTATTTTTAATTGAAAATATTTATTTGGAGAATGGAATTATTTAAATTTTTTATTTAAAGGAAGTAATAAATTATAAATTTTCATTGGTATTATGACTTTAAAATTATTAAATAATAGTTTCAAAGTTTATGAATTATTTATAAAAGCAGTTTAAGGGATTTGAAATTGAAAGAATGTTTAAATGTGTATTTCCTTGTAAATTAATGGTTTTTAAATAAATATTTTAGAAAAGAATAAGAATTATATATATAAAATAAAAGATTTTATTATAAAACCCTTCTAAACCAATAAATAGTCGAATTGTGTGATTGTGTGATGTATATCGTGAGAATTCTGAGTAAATGGATTAGTAATACCAAGCGGTATGGGACATTCGATAATATTTTTTGGATTACACCTATGACTCATCATATATAATAATTGTGCGATGTGAGTGTAGTTTACGAGCATCGAGTAAATGGGCAAACAACACCATGTGGTATGGGAAGCCTGAGCTAATATTTGTTTGATTACTTTTGTGAGTAAACGACACTTATATAGGGAAATATGGGGTATTGCAAGAGATTATTGCATAGAGGTAGCCAGCTGAGAGTTGGTAGGCTGAGAGTCTTTCGTGTATCTATTGATTGAGTAGTATAATCCTATTATTTGGCAAGCAGTAAACCAGATTATGTTAGTATCCATCTAAACGATAGGATTGTAAGGTCGCTCGACGAATCTTTGACATACCTTTTAGACTTGTATGACTAGAGCCAAGTCTACGCTATGCAATGGTCATGACCTTGAAAAGTGCCCAATTGGTAATAGATTGCTGGCCCATGTCACGTAGGCTACCATCTGTTACCAATGGGGCACTTGCAAAGTCGTGAGCATTTCATGGTTTAGACTTGCACCCAATGGGTCATGATGGTTGTCAAGGTAACTAAGGGCTGTAGAAGTAGCATAGAGAGAGTGTAAGAAGGCTGCTGGAGCAGGCTGAGAGCTATCAGCCTCCCATTTGGTTATGGTGGACATATGATACTACAATTGTACCTTATTGTACTATTATTATTATGGGTGGCTGAGAGCAAATGTGTGGATTCATAGGGCTGAGAATCATGCGACTAACTATGTGGATGGAAGTCAAGATGAGTGCTTAAATGATTGAGAATATTCATGAGACCGAGACTTCATGAATTAGTATGACCCCATACTTTCCTATTAAATGGTTATTTGAGAGATAACTAGGATGATAAGAGTAGGACAAATCCCGGGTATGTCTATTAGTTGATTATATGAGAGATTGTGTGTTAGCGAGATTGTGTGTTGATTGATTGACGCTTGATTGTTAGAGAGATTGTGTGTTGATTGATTGATGCTTGATTGTTAGCGAGATTGTGTGTTGAGTATGACAAATCCTGGGTATGTCTACCAGTTGATTATCTAAGAGATAATCTTGGACCTTGATGTGTGAATGCCATGTGATGTTCGATGATATTTATGTATTGATGATGGTTGAATGTGTGGATGTTCATCCATTTTGATATTATAGCACTTGATATAAAGTTTGACTTTACTTATATATGGGTGATGACACTTGTGCATTGTTCGAAGTATGTTGTTCTGTTAGAGATGTTTATATGTCATTTTGGAGATATATTTGTGTACCATACCCATTGTTATGATATATTGACATAACCCGACCTGTATGTTACTTACATAATACTTGGGTCAGTCCGAGACATTTCAAGTTCACGGACGAAGAGCCAAGCTTGTGGTTGTTGGGCATATCTTGAAAGCTGTGATGTTAGTTAGTCAATTAGTGTATAGATTTGTATTTGTGATTGCACGTTCTTGTTGGTATTTGTTGTTGAGATGTAATATATGTATTGGACATATATATTATGTATATTTCTCATTATAGATTATCGTTGCGTTGATGACTCCGTGTTCTCTATTATTTGTTTATATTATGTATTATTCTACGTTGGAAACGCACGTGTTTATTGCTATGTGCCGCTACTAAGTATGTATAGATGAGTAGTATATGATTTTGAAATACGTAGTGGTGTTAGCTCAACATAATATACATGTGTGATAGCCCAATATCACCTCATTCTTCATATTATCAGATGGCATTACCCAGTAATACTCTTTGGTAATATGGGTATAGAGGTAGGGTGTTACAATGATTTCATTGGTCATTTTCTAGATTTCGTGCGACTGCGCCTCCAATGACTTATCATTTGTGATATGGTAATAGTGGCTAACTATGTACTTCTTAGCTATGGCCTCCTCCATTTTGTACTTCTTTTGTAGCCCCTTCCATATATCTCTTGCTGACTTGGCAGAGTTGTAGTAATCATAGAGATCATCACTCAGTCCATTGAGGAATCAGTTATTGCATAGGTAGTCGTTTTTTGTCCAGATCTGTAGTTGTTTTGTTTGGTTGTTTGTTGGCTTTCCTGGTAGCACTGGCTTCTCGATTGTGAGCACGTTCACCATCTTCCTTATAGTCAGGTAAAAATCCATCTTTTGTCTCCATTGTTCGCAGCGGAGGCCTTCAAACCGAAACGGTTCATTCGCATCGACAATAGCAGTTCTAGACATGTCGTCGGTTTTAGACATTGTTTAAACGTCTTAAATTGTTGTAAACAATGAAGAAACAATGAAGTTCGTCAGTCTTGCTAGCTGATTCACATACATTGTCAGCCTTTTTAATATATCTCGTCGTTCTTCCCTAGTGTGCAAGGCATGCGATAAGCAGCACCGCCTCCAGGATTTAAAATCTGAATATAGTATTCGATAGACCTTTGCATCGAAGTATTTCAATCAGAGTTGGAACCCTTTCGATTGCTCCTGTTTTCACAAAGGAAGATGGCAAATTAGAAAAATGGCTGTGGAATTTTGTTCTTTTTGTCTCGTTTATTCATCAGTTAAATAAACAAAAAACCATGAGTACATTACTTGTTTAGTGGGCAAATATAGGAGCACGTAGTCTAAGAAAACATATCTTAAAATAATTTTAAATGAAAGTTATGAAACATTGTCCTAATGATAATTTCAAAAAAAAACTTTAAAATATTTTTATCAAATATAAAAGTGCCATACCACATTAGCCCGGCCCGGGTTAGGTCGGATCAAGTCGGCAGGTCGTTGAGTGTTTGTGGTGTTTATGCATGCCCTCCCTCTTCAATACATGAGCAACATTGGGTACCCAATGAGCCCACCTTAGGAGCTAGGAAACCCATATAAATATATGTCTCTCAATATTCTCGATGGTGTGGGATTCAAGCACAAAGCACTTATTCAAATTTTTAACAACTCAAAACAAATTCCAAACGATCCCCTAATTGGTTTTTTAAAATATTTTCATGAAATTTCCAAAAAATATAAGATTGTACATAACAATAGCTGTGTTTGAAAGGTGGGCCTTTTAAAATCTTTTGATTTGAACATTTGCGTAGTAACGGGCACAATTCTACATTCACATTGGTGAGTTTATCAAAAATACTTAATGTAGTTTGGTACTCCACTTCACATAGAGTATAGATCTCAATACAAGGATCTATTAAATCCTCTTTCTATCGCTTTAGGAATACATGCTTCCATTTGTTTTAAGAAAGTACCATATTCAACTTGTATCACTTCACAACTTGTTATTACCCATTGAACCTAGTTCTTGGAGTCTTCAGTCATTTAGGTCAGTTTACCATTGCAAGTAACTCATCATCATTTTAAAGGCGACATACCCACTGCTTTTAGAAGTTTGATGGACTTTCTCTCTCGCTGGTCCTTTCGTCAATGGATCTTCCAAATTTTCATTGCTACGTACACGATCTACTCTAACAGCCCCTGAAGAAAGAAATTCCCTCACAGCATTATGCTTACGACGTATTTGTCATTTATTGCCGTTATAGAACGGTTCTGAACTTTTGTAATAGTCGAGATACTATCGCATCGGATCAACACAACTGGTTCGGTTTCTCCCATAAAGAAATCTCAACCAGCAGATTTCTTAGAAATCTAAGTTTTCACTAGTTGTGGCTAGTGCTATCTTTTCAGACTCCATGGTGGACTGAGCCAAAATAGTCTGTTTCTTAAATTTCCATGAAACGGCTCCACCAGATATCCTAAAAGTATATCCACTTGTTGCTTTGTAATCATTAGAAAAAATGTTCCTGTCTGCCTCACTATAACCTTCAAAGACAACCGAAAACTTTTGATAATGTAATCCAAGGTTCATTGTTTTTATAAAATATCTCATGACCCTTTTTGTAACATGCCCATGCTCTATACTAGGTCTGCTAATAAACCTAACAATTATCCCATGATTTAGGCAATATCGGGTCTAGTACAATTAGTTCATACCAAGTGCTTCCAATGATGCTCACATAATCAATCTTACACCTTCACCGGTGTTCATAAATAGCTTTACACTAGGATCATATAATGTATTTTTTCAATATAGTGAGGCCGATCCAAAGAAATTCCCTTTATTGATCTAGTAATCTTAAAACCAAGAATTAAATTTGCTTCTCCAAGGTCTTTCATATTAAAATTTGCAATCGGTAATTTTTTAACATCATTAATAGCATGAATATTAGAAGCAAATATGTGACAACCACACTACACCTTCGACATTTAATACAACTGTATAGTGCACTGCCACGATGCTGATCGATGTAGTATGATTATCAAGTGGTAAAGTACTAAAGTCTCCAACATCAGGACCTGTCGTATGTCTCACAGTGCATCGAGTAAATAAAATAGCACATACATATATAAAAAAGACGAAATAGTAAATATAACTAGATGAATCAAAACCATATCAAAGTGCAGAGATCCATCAAAGTTATATAGCATAAGCGATAGAGTTATACATCAAATAATAATTTAAAGAAAACTTGTATAGTGAATTGCCACGATGTCAGGTCGATGTAGAATGATTGTCAAGTGGTAAAGTATAAAAGTCTCCAACATCAGGACCTATTGTATGTCTCACGGTGTATCGAGTAATATAAAATATCACATACGTATATAAAATAGAAGAAATAGTAATGTAACTAAATGAATCAATACCATATCGAAGTGTAGAGATCCATCAAAGTTATATAACATAAGCGATAGAGTTACACATCAAATAATAATTCAAAGAAAACCGTCTCTAAGTAAAAAAAAGCACTGATAAGCTCCCTATTGTTGCATTGCAGAATGATAAGTAGTAATGAGCCCAAATATAGTATTGGAAAGCATAACTTCTACTCGTCACATGTATAGCTGCACGTGCTCACCAGACCTGTTATTCCTAATCAACTCATTTAAGAGTAACCAAAATAATAAGAAGAAAAAAATAAAATCTCAAGTTAGACAATAGTCTAGTGTGAGTAGCAGAGAACCTTAAATACAATAAAAGTCAATATATAGGACATAGGGTATAGAGAATCATACAAGATCCATCCCTGCATCCAAAGAGTTAGCACAAAACATCAAATATGCTACTCTAAATCATAATCATCATAGGTGTATTATACATCAAAGTACATATAGAGTGTCTAGACATCTACATCAATGACACATGCATAATATGACATCCCCAATAATCAAAACAAACACAGCATCCATCATCGCATCACTAACTCAGTGCGTTGGATATATGAGAACTAGTATCACTTCGTCCTAGGTCAGAGAATACTCAACGTCTTAGTCTTTCGATACACGAATCCACACCACTCAATAGGCTAGGAGCTAAACTGTGTGTCTTAGTAGTCATTCCGTCTGAAGAATCTGGGGCATGTCCTAGCACAAGTGAGCATCCTCACATAACCATGTTTCACAAGTACACATTGAAACCTCGAAATATCAACGATCCTTTTGCACACATCATATCCATAATAGAGCACGTTCTAGCTCCATTTCACAAGTTCGCATCCTAATACTTTTCCTTATGGATCCTCATACAACTCTCATCATTAGTCGTTTAGTCTGGAACATCTCTGGACATCCACAAAAGTCGTAGAGTATCATCATGAGCTTCCTCGGAATTTTCCTAAGTCCGACCGGAGTAATCTCCTAATTTTCCTAGGTCCGGCCCAAAGTAATCTTAGCATTATCCATACACTATCGATTTTCCATCCATTATATCTCAAGGTCTAACTGTTAAATTGCCACCAAAATTCATCCTTATGTTCCTCACATCATCATCTAGCATCCCCGAAAGTTTGGAGTCAATCCGAAGAAGTCAAATCGACGGCCCAGATTGGATTTGGGGATGGGTCGGATCTGACCCATCATTCCCTACCTTTGCAAGGTTTTTCCACAAGCGGCCAGAAGTTCTTGGTTCCCAAGCCCGAAATTTTCTTCCCTCCGTCCTGAAGTTCACACTTCAACTTTTATTTAATTTACTATTTTTCCTAGATGGGTAAGTACCAACCCATAGGGTCATGAATTAGCCATTTTCGGCCAATTCCCTAATCTTTTTCGACTTTTGTCGCGCCTTTAAGCAAGCCCGAAGTTTCTTCATGGAAATCCTAAAGTTTCCCATTCTGAAGCCTCAAGTCATGCAATACCGATCAATTTATAGCCCATCCATACTTCAAACTACCGTAACTTGAGCAACTCAACTCCAATCGACTTGAAATTTGAAACATAGCATTTAGGGTTCTTCCTTGTCACCCATATTGATTGCACATTGACTAGAGCATCTATCCAATCCATATGATTGATCATCCTTCCATAACTTTTCCTTCTCCAAACAACTCCTTTGCACCCCAACCATTTATATCACTTAGTTCTACTGATTTGAGGCCGCATCATGTATGCAACCGTCATATTTGCATAAGCTCGAATCAAATAGAACTTCCTAACTCTAAATCGTCTATCGAACGGCGTTTCAACCAATACAAGCATACAAACATATATACAAGAAATTATAGCATTCATACAACATATCAAGCACATACATGTCATCCATACATGAAATTACATCAAAACAATGTAGGTCTAAGAAATCATGAAATGTCCTACCTATAAAAACATATATAGACTCCGATTTTAGAACTCTTAAAAACACTTTAAAATTCGTTTATAAATCATGTAGGTATTTAGATTTATCTCTACTCGTGTTTAAAGTTCAAAAATCAATTAAAAACACCATCTTTTATCTATATTAACATGTATAATAAAGTGAGAAGTATCATACTACTCACCAATTATCCAAATGCACATAAATCCAAGCGAATCCATGTGAATAGTGATCTTTCCATTTTCCAAGGTGTCCAAACAGTAAATATTTTAATCCCTTCATTAATTACCCTCTAATTATGTCACTTGGCTAATTAAAGTGAATAAAAAAGTAGCTTTTTGGCTAAGGAAAAGAATAATGGAGATAAAAGCTATCATGGAAAATAGAGAAAAGTGATTAGCCGACTGTCACATCAGTTGGTTATGCCCTGATCCTGAAATTGATTAGTAGGCCTAAACCAGGCTTAACTTTAATTAACCGCTAATCAGTCAAAAACTGTCTAAATTTATACGGCAAATCTAAAAAGCTGTTATGACCAATCCACGGAAAGCGAAACCATCATATCTTTCACATGGAAGTAGTTTCAGATCCTAATTCGACTTCTATTAAAAGTTACAGACCATACAAGTTATGGTCAAATAAAAAATTTAAAAGTGTAGAATGTCACTGCTTAACATTACCCAAAGTTTGAGAATAATACGATCCAATATAAAAATAATATTAATATTTTACAATTCTTTCGATACATAAAATACGGTTTGTTGTAGAATATAAGCAAATCATTAACATATAGACATATAATAGTGCAAATGTCACTACAAACATAAAATCTATATGTTTTACTATTAATTGCATATCCAATAGAAACATATTCATAGGCTCTGCTCGTTGTTTTAATCCTTTTAGGATCACGAATTCGAACGTATGCCAAACATCCCAAGTTCTAAAATAAGAGAAATTAGGTTTATGATTTTTCAAAATCTCAAAAGATTAAGTTATGCTTTTAGATTTATTAATTTTATTTAATACATAACAAACATTTAATAAAATTTCACTCTACCAATGTGATACTACACCTGAAATTAATAAAATAGCAGCAACTAATTCAGTAAAAATCCTATTTTTTCATTCATCTTTACTGTTCATTTAAGATTAATATGGTATAGTTCTTTAATGAATTAGACTATATAAGTTATAAAATCCAATTAATAAGCTAGATTCATATTTTCTTCCTCAATCACTATGAAGTCTCTTAATTTTCTTATTAAATTGGTTTTCGATTTCAATAACAAATAACTTAAACCTACTTAGTGCATCACTTTTAATTTTTCATGAGATATACATAAGAGAAATCGGAATAGTCATCAATGAACGAGAAGAAATATCTTTTACTGTCCCTATCTAAGACACCGTGAAGTTCACATATATCAGAATGAACTAATTTAACGGTTCAGATACTCTATCAACTGATTTATGAGGGTTATTAGTAATTTTTGCTTGGCCACAAAATTCACACTTAGCAAAATAAGTTTGTGACATTTTAGGAATTATATCTAAGGTACTCGTGTTTTTAATTATATATTTATTAGCATGACAATATATTATGCCAAATATTAAAATCACACAATATATAAGAATAACTAGTTACTTTATTCGACTCAACATTTAACTTAAACATCCCCTCATCAGCATGACCCTTTCCTATGAACATGCCCATATAAGTTAAAGTGTACGAAGTAGCCCCAATCACTAGAGTAAAGCCAGCCTTATTAAGGAGAAAATTCAAAATCGGATTCTTTATCATATCTGGAGTATGCATCACATCTTTCAGAGCTACCGTTTTTCTAGAGATACACTTTAACTCTACGTTTCCAATGCTAGCAACTGTAGTGGTGTGAGAATCTCTCAGCAATGCTTTCTAATCATTGACGGTAGTGTATGTGCTAAACATAACACAATCATAATAGACATGGCGTGAGGCCCCGGGAGAAACCCACCAACCCTCTAATCCTCCAACAAGGTGAATCTCAAAAATCATAGCCGTAAGAGGCTCCTCGGTCAGGTAAACCTGTGATGTAGAGCTAGGAATGTTGTTCCAACAATTACGTGCCATATAACCTAGTTTTCTGCAGTTGTAACAAAAGAACAACCGTCTAGAAGCACTCTTTGAGGTGGTTTCTGCTGTCCTTTTTCTTCCCTTTGATTTCCAATTCTGTTTGTTGCGGTTGCGATTCTTTCTTAAAAAATTTAGGGTTCGGTTTAAGAACCAGCTTGGTCATTTTAGTGTTGGTGCTCGAGACGACAAGCACTTCTTCCTGGTCCTGTTTACAAGCCTCCGCCTTAATATGGAGGCAGGGATTTAAGCTCTTAAAGGAAAACTTCCTAGTATTGTGCCTAAATACATTTTTAAAGTCCTTCCAACCTAAGGGCAATTTGTCAATAATTATAACAATTTGAAATTGTTAATTTAAAACCATACCCTCGAAGATGATTTCATTAGCGATTTTTGAATTTCGTGCGACTGCGCCTCCTAACTTATCATCTTTCATTTGGTACTTCAAATAGCAGCCAACTGTGTACTTCTTAGCTCCAACCTCCTCCATTTCATGTTTCTTTTTAAGTGTCTTCCATATATCTCCTGTTGACTTGGTAGAGTTGTAATAGTCATAGAGATCACCACTCAGTCCGTTAAGGATGTAGTTTTTGCATAGGTATTCTTTTTCCATCCAAATCTATAGTTGTTTTATGTTACGACCCACCTTTTCAACCCTTAAAAGTCGACATTACTACAGTCATGGTATTCACGTGCCGAACATCCAAGTGTCGGAAAGACAGATTGTTGGGGGAAAAGGAAAGAAAATATAGAACATAATCTCACATCGTGATGAATAATATTAAATATACAACAGATCTTTACAAAAGAAAAACTGTAGTATACATACATCAATCAGAGATCACTAATCTATCATCAGCCTGGATAGTTATAACAACTTGTCCTCACAAATGGTGATAAATACAACCCAACAACTGCAGTGGAAATAAAGATACGTGAGTACATCTTGGAGGCATTCAGGTCGTATCCTGAAGCTCAAAAGCATCCAAAACTAGATCTAAAATATGCTCGGCCTGACCCGAGCATTATAAGAAAATAACGCCCGGATCAGTCTGGTAAACCAGCATGAGAAACACTCATCATATTGATTTTTAATGTTATAAAACCTTTTGAAAATAAAGGTATCTCGTGAGACCACGCCGCACATAAACACGGACAGATTTTACCTTACGATAACCAAATTATTTCATAGGAAATCTTCTAATATTATAATAATGTATATGGTTTAAAATAAATATGGAATCATAATTGAAATTATTACATTAATTAAATTCCAGCATAATAGGTACACAACTAATTCTGAAATACACTTATTGGAGAATGAATTTCATACAATGACAAGACACCGGGGTACCGCCTGCCACGGTACATCTTTAGAAAATGTACTAAGGGCCTCGCATAGACCTCTACAAACCAGGATCAGCCTACCCCTTACTGGATAGTACTGAATATTTCATCACCCTAATTGCTTTGCAAAATTTTCTCGAGAGCATTCATACACAATCAAATCCATATATGTGTATATAGATATATATATGTATGTATATGTATGTATATATATGTATATATATGTGTGTATATATATATGTGTGTGTGTGTCTAGAAGGGTGATGAAAATACCCTAATGGGTGCGACCCACATATCCATAAAGCATATCCCATGTTTTAGCCATTCCCAACTGTTGAGGCTAGAGGCTACGTTTTACCTTTTTAGCAAATCCCACTTGGAATGTTAACACTATCCTCGAGGCAACAATACGATGCCAGCATTCATCTATACAAGTTGTTCAAGGTAAGAACAAACCGAAGGCACTACTTCTAGTACATCCATTTTGGAATCACCCTCAGGATTAGTAGCAAGCAGCCTTTGCACTTCAAAGATCATCGTCTTCAATCATCTTCAAGATAGCTCCAATTCGAACGCTTATGCCGGTTTGGAGTGGTTTTAGGATAATATATCTGATCCAGATCTCTCCGAACAAACAACGAAAAATTTAAATCTGACCAAGATTTAATAGTCGATTATTTAACTATCAAATAACAAACAACACAACCAGAGATTTAACCAAGCATGGTTAAGTACAAAGCAAACACTAAGCCTCTTTAATTAATCTTTTTCATTTATTAAAAACCACTTCGTAAATACTAGTATCAAAATACTTTTAGAAACGTATACTAACAAACCCTTCTCTACTCTTTTCAATACTTGAAAAATATTGATATACTTATTTCAACTGTATAAGTATACGCACAAAAAATTTCACTTACAAACTTAGAAAACTTTTCTATATACTTATATTAACAATATAAGCATATTCACAAAACGCTACATTTCCAATACTTAAAAAAGTACCCATTTGCTTATGTCAACGGTATAAGCATATTTTACAAATCTTACAAAAGATTCCATTTTCAAACCATTCTTATTTGGGTTAAAACAAATGTCGTTTAAAACACTGATAAAAATAAACCCAAAACACTTTCCTTTTTGTGTAAATAAAAACAGGTCGTATGGAAATTAAACCATATATATTTACCATCACTTCCCGATTTCAAACAGTACTATCCATCGATTAATAATGGAATCGGATAAGTTTGAAAACCATCCTTGCCTCGATACACATTATTAATTTTCAAGATAGAGACGAGTTTCCATAGCTTCAAATTTGGTGTTAAGTATGAAAAGAACATTTTCCATACCATCGTAATTTTAAAATGATCATTTATGAAAATCGGGTCTCAGTCTTTATAAATCCCTTTTATAAAATGCCCTTTATAAAACTCCTTATATTTACAAACTCCTTTTATAAAACATTAGTTATAAATTATAAAATTCCCTTTATAAATATATATATAAACATAATTATAAACCTCCTTCTATAAATCTCCAATCTTATTTAATAAACTCCTTTATAAACATCCTTTATACTTATTTTTAAAAACTCTTTCTATAAAACTTCTTTATAAGATATCATTTATAAAACTCATTTTATAAATCCCCAAATTATTTGCAACTCTTTTTATAAAAACTCCAAATTCATTTATAAAACTCCTTTTATAAATTTTAAATATAATTGCAAAAATCCTTTATAAAACAAACTCCAAATATAAACCAAACTCCAAATATAAAACAAAACTCCAAATACAATTATAAATCTCGTATACTTCCCATAACACGATCAATCCATATATAATAATAAATTCACAAATGTGATTTATTTCTTCAATCTATCAAATGATAATATTTTCCCTTTATAGAATACCATTTATAAATCTATCCTTTTATTTATAAAATACCACTTATAAATCTCGCTTTAATTTATAAATACCATTTATAAATCTGTTCTTTTATTACAACATTCTTATATAAAATGTTTCACACATAGTTATTCTAAAATATTTCTATCTCCCTTTAAAACAAAATCACTTTAGAATTAATGATAAACCCCTTTAATTTCAATTTTAAAATAAACATTCATTATTATAATAACTTTTTTTATATAAAAATAAATATTAACAAATAATTTTAAAAACATTTTTATATACTTAGAAAAGACAAATAAAAAGGTTGAAGTGAAGTAGAGAGGTTCAAAAACTATTTTAAATAAAATATATCGGAAATTATCAAAAAATCATATTTAAAAATCATTTTCTAAATAAATAAAAAAACTATTTCCAAGCCAAAAGAACAATTGATAGTATTTCAAGATACTATAATGCGGCCAACAGCTACTATAGCAATTAACCAAGGCTATTACTACCTTTATCACTAAAACGGTTCAACTTTTAACATTGTCAATGTCACATCCAATATGATCAATATCAAATTTCAGCATTTAACAATCTACATAACCGAAATTAAAATCAACCGGTATATAACTGAAATTAGAAATTCACAACGGTGAGAAATCCAAATCTCTCTATAAATTTTCTCTATAAAAACCCAATATTTTTGCAAATATTTTTAAATTAGATTTTATTTCAAAATTTTATTTTAAACACATTTTCAAAAGTATAGTTAAAATTTTCCAAAGTTAATTGTATTTTGTTTGCAATTTTTAATCCTAGTTTCAATATAATAAACTATTTTCTTTATTTACTTTTTATTTTTCCTAAGAATATTTGTTTATTTTCATTTTCACTTTATTTTTGTTTGTCTTTTATTTATTTTACTTGATATTTTATTTGTTTATTTGAATAAAAGAAAGTGGAAATTCGAAGAGACTAAGGCTTTAAACATGTGACTTTTCATTGACTAGACTCTTCATTTCTTTGGTCGTTCTTTTCTTTATTGTAGCCGTGAGTTTTTATTTGTTTTTCACGTGAGAAACTTCTCGCTTTCTTCATCATTCACGGCTATCATTTCTGGAAATATTTTTGGTGAGCACTGGCCTCTTTTCTTGTCTTCTTCTTCATTTTTTTAAATGATTTTTCCTTGATTTCTTCATATATTTGCTCGGCCTATACCCCACCATCTCCTCCACCGACCACCACCGCTTCCTTCCCCACATCATCCACGGCCTGACCCCCTCCTCCTCTGACCAGATCAGGTTGTGACCTTCATATGAACCCATCACCACAAAAACTTTGAAAACTCCAAACATATGCATAGCCGAACATGTTTTCCACCATCCCCTTCATTTGTAGCCACGACCATCACCATGAACCACCACCACCTGTTGACATGACCCCTGATCATCATCACCTGACCTGTAGCAGCCCCTGGCCGAGCCACTTGACCCATAGGCCGAGCCTAGATGCAACCAAAACTCCACTTGTTAGCCTTGTCTCTTTGCCTTCTTCCCTTTTGTAACTCCAAACCCTTTGCATTCCTTTGTAGCCGTGCCTATATGTGCCAACCCGAGCCTTTTTCCACCAATATACATCCATGGCCGAGCCTAAAACATGTTGTGGCCGAGCATATGTTGAGTTAAGATCAAGCAAATTCGATTTAAAGCTTGGTGATGTCATTTTTCTAATTCTATTTCCATTTGTTTCAATTTAATCTTTGTATTTTAAATATATATTTATATTGCTTTGTTTTATTTTGAATACAAGATTAACATCTTGGCTCTCTCTCTCCACTCAAATCAAAAGTCGTGCTATCGTGCTTTCTGGATTTTTGTTTGTGTGTTTGATTTGCTAACTCCAGCGTAAAAAGGTGAGTTATTCACGCTTGACATTCATACTTATAAAATTGTGAAGTGACACCAAGTGAATGTGTAGAATTGTTATATCATGTTATACCTGCCTGTGATATAAATTATATGATGTTAAACTTTGTTATAAACCTGTCACATCATCTGCTATGTTATATTTTGTTATACTGTTATTTATTTATGTTCTCACACTGCAAGTTCCCTGTAGAATAAAATCACTATGGGTTGAAATGATACATATCCGAACGGACATTAGAATAGGGGAAAATCGTTATGGGCTGAAATGATAAGCCTGGGCGATTTTTATTTATTTTATTAACTTGGGATTGCGGGTTTGAAATGATAGAACCCGGATTTTCTTTGTAAATTACGGATTGAAATGATATATTATCCGTATCACTTGACTTAGGCTAGAAAATATTATACAGACCCGTGGTTATTATATATATATTTTCTAGAAAATTTTTATGTATTTTAAAATGTAAAAATATGATAATTTGATTTAAAATTGAATTTAAACGATTTAATAAAGTGATAATGATTTTTCTATGTATTAAAAATGTTAAATAAATGAATGGAAAAATTGTGATTTAAAACATAACTTAATTTGGAAATTTGTGATTTGATTTTTTTATGGAAGTTTAAGTTAATTAAATAAAGGTGGAAATTAAGTTTTATTTTGAAATGGAAATATAAAATTAAGTGTAAAAGTAAATTGTTAAAAATGAAAAGAATAAGAAAATAGTACACTTGAATTTAATAAGTGAATTATTGAAAATTTGATTTTATTGTAAAAAATTTCTTTATAAAAAATCATAAGTTAATGGGTATTTAAATGTACATTTTTGAAGTGGAAAAATATGATTTTTATAAGTTAAAATGGTTAAAATTGAAGTTAATGGTTTCTGGAATTTAAAAATAAATCTGGAAATTCTTTTAGTAGCATTTTAGAAATGCTATCGTTTCTGGAATTAACTTTAAATCTGAAGTAAATGATATTGCAGCACTTTGTAAGTGCTGTGGTTGATGCAAATGAACTAAAGCCTAAATTAACTAAGGGCTACTACAGCACTTGGTAAGTGCTGTGGTTGCTGAATTAAAACTAAATTCTGAAACTAATAAAAGAGCTACAGTAGCACTTGATAAGTGCTGCAGTTTGCTGAATTAAGATTTTTTTTCAATTGAACCTGAACTACTAAGCAGTTTTAAATGCTGGTTTTTCTGAATTTAACTTGATTTCAAATGAAACTGAACTACTGCAACAGTTTATAAATGCTGTATTTGCTGAATTGAATTGTTTTCAAATATAACTTACCGCAACACTTTCTAAGTGCTGTGAAAGCTGGAATTTTAATGTTTTAATGTATTTAAGTGAATAAATAAGCTCAGAAAAGGTTAATTTTTTTGGAATTGAGTATTTGATTTAAAGGTATAATGACTTCACTTCTAAATGGTTTAAATGAAGTATTTGATTTGAAATATAAACTATTTTGAAATTTATAACCACGGGTTATATTAACGATTGGTTGTTAAAGAGACCGGGATCAGATATGGACATACTCTATGTTGATACCGAAAACCACTTTAACAACTGTGTACGCGGTGGAGATTCCAGAATGAAGTAGGATGGTGGCGACGATCCTATTGTGGTATGAACGTGGACCTGACTCCCGTGAGTTGGCATAAGGTGGCTAAAACAGGAGCGATTGACGGGCCAATGAGGTAGCACCTCTGATCGGACACACTTCTTCGATACCATTCTATTACTTTTGTGATTGATTGGGTGCACCCCTTGATTTTGGGAGTGCGGCTCGAGGTGGGCGGTAGTGGCTGCTATGCGTTTCCACCAGCCCGGATGCGTAATTGGTATATCTACCCTGGCATTGCCTAGTTGTGCTGTGTCACCGACCATATCGAACTTTACTACGAGTTTGGATTTCTTCCGTAGCCTGTTGAGTATTGAGGGCAGCCCCCAATCTGGGAGTATGCTAATACTGGATAGACTACTGGGACTATTACGTGTTAAGGGGAATATTGGGTCACTCCTTAATGCTATTTTAAAGTATGTTTATTTTATTATTAGATATTATTATAATAGCGAATATTACTACATAGTAAATAGTTTAATGGATCCTTAAAGAATGGGTGATCCCAAGCATTCTTTAAGTTACTTGTACCTTTTATTACAGTTCACTTGAGTTGGTTTAAATATTGTATAAGTATGTATGTCCTGACTCGAGTGTTTTGTGTTTTATTTACGCTCGGGTCAGCCTGAGTATCAGCTTTGGATCTCACCTTCTGGAGCTAGGACTGCTGGAGATCATCTTTTATCTAGTTGCTATCTATTTCCATTCAGTATTTCTATGTCAGCTTTGTATTAGAGACATTTTTATTTAGGATTTCTATTGTAATTGTCTCAGACTTCGGTTGTATCTGTTTTTCAGACTATGTATTTTGAAATCTGTTTTGAGACTTTGTATTGTAGTGGCTTCATGAACCACCATTTATTTTATTTTTTCCGCTGCGATTTATTCTGATATTCTGTGTCTGTGATTCTGTGATTGGATTTATTTGCTCCAAATTTTATTACAATCTGTTATTTTGCATTATTCAAGTCTGACATGTATGGATTATTGTCGATTTGAATGGTCCAAAATAGTGGGTCGTTACATTTGGTATCAGAGCCAGGTTTTAGGCAAACCTTAGCATACGGAGCAAAAACTCATTAGAGATATGGTAGAAATACACTAGAATGAGTGAAATCAACCTCAGAATCATTTCTTTGTGAGAGAACGTATTTTCAAAGTATAAAAATGATTTTTAAATGATTTTTCAATGGATTTTTCAAAGATTATTTTGATATAAAATTTTCTTGTTTTAAAAGCAAATTTTCTAAACTTCCTTCTTTTCGTATCTACCTTGTTAGAAATTTCTTAATTAGGATATTCATCCAAGTGATTTTATCTTGTCTTATCTTATCTTATCCTTGTCTTCTCGTTACCTTTGTCCTAAAATTCATTCTTGATTTTTCAGGATGAATCATGGAAATGCCAGAGGTAGGGGTCATGGTATTGACCCAGCTCCTCAACCTGCTGCACCTGCTCCTGCTCCTAGTGATGATCAAGGTACTCTTCAGGGCACCTTTTCTTTATTTAAGCATCATGTTCGTGTTTTATTTGATACCAGAGCTTCGCATAGTTTTATTTATGTGGATCTTTGTGATAAGTTCGAGCATCTTCTTTCTCCTGTGTATGCTGTTGAATCTTTGTGTGTTAAAAATCCTATTGGTGGTCCCGCAAATCTTAATAGGATTTGTAGGCAAGTGAGACTCTTCTATTCTGGCCATAAATTTTCTGGTGATTTCTATGTTCTTGGTTTCGATGCTTTTGATTTGTTGCTTGGAGGTGATTGGCTTAAGAGGCATGATGCTCATATCTCTTGTAAATCCCGAATTGTTTCTCTTGAGGATGATCGGGGTAATTCTTTGGATATTCAGTGTCGTATGCCTCATGATTATGCTGGCATCTTTATTTATTCTCTGGATTCTTCTCCTGTTGATCTTCAGTTGACTCGTGTGGTCAAACTTTATCCCGATGTATTTGGTGAAGTCACTGCTTTACCTCCTAAGCGGGAAATTGATTTCCGTATTGATCTTATTCCTGGAGCTCGACCTGTAGTTCTTCCTCCTAGAAGAATGGCACCCCGCGAGAAGGTTGAGTTAAGGAAGCAAATTGAGGACTTGTTCTCCAAAGGTCTGATCAGACCTAGCTATTCGGAATGGGGAGCAGCGGTGGTTTTCGTCACTAAGTCCGATGGTTCTCTCCGGATGTCTGTTGATTATAGGGAGCTGAACAAGCTCACTATAAAAAACAGATATCCAATGCCTCGCATCAATGATATATTTGATCAGCTTTATGGTGCCACTGTTTTCTCTCAGCTTGATCTTGCCACAAGTTTCCACCAGCTCAGAGTTGCTGAGGAAAGTATTCCCAAGGCTGCTTTCCGTACTGAGAATGGGTTTTTTGAATGGTTAGTCATGCCTTTCGGTTTGACTAATGCTCCTGCTTTCTTTGTTGATTTGATGAATCGTGTTTTTCGTGATGTGCTTAATAAATTTGTTCTAGTCTTTGTTGATGATATCCTCATTTTCTCTAAGTCTGAGAAAGAACATGAGTCACATTTGAAATCTGTTCTTGAAACTCTTAGAAATCATCAGTTGAAGGCTAAATTTTCTAAATGCCATTTCTGGAAGGATGAAGTCTGATTCCTCGGGCATATTGTTTCTGGTAATGGAGTTTCTATTGATCCAGTCAAGATAGCTGCGATCAATGTAAGTCTTTCTTTCCTTCTCTTTCCTTGTTTCATTCAATTTATCCTATCTCTTCTATTGTCCTTATTTATCCCTGTTCTGTGTAGGATTGGGAAACTCCTAGGACTCCAACTGATATTCGTAGTTTTCTGGGCCTTGCCGGTTATTATCGGAGATTCATTGAGAATTTTGCTCGGATTGCTGCACCGCTTACCGCTTTGACTCGAAAGAATGCTAAATTTATTTGGAGTGATGAGTGTAAAGCTGCATTCAGTGAGTTAAAGCACAAGCTTACTTCCGCACCAGTTCTTACCGTTCCAAATGGAAATGAGGGACTAACGGTATACACCGATGCTTGTCGTGAAGGTTTGGGAGCTGTTCTGATGCAGGATGGTAAAGTCATTGCTTATGCCAGTCGCCAGTTGAAGACCTATGAAGCCAATTATGCTGCTCATGATTTGGAATTGCTTGTTGTGGTTTTTGCTTTGAAGCTTTGGAGGCATCATCTTTTGGGTACTAAGTTTGAGCTCTTCACAGATCATCAGTCTTTGAGGTATATTTTCACTCAGAAGGATTTGAATCGGAGACAAGTTAGGTGGTTAGAGTTTCTTGCTTCTTATGACCTCGACATCAACTATACCCCTGGGAAAGCTAATGTTGTGGCAGATGCTTTGATTCGGAAGAAGGCAATGTTGTGTCAGCTGGTTGTTTCTTCTCCTCTTTTGGATCGTATCATGGCTAAGCAGGATGAGGATGAGATGCTTAGATTGATGAAGGAGAATGTTCGTAGCAGAGTTGGTAGTAGTAGTCTTGATGGTAGTGGTGCTCAGATCGATGATAGAGGTATTTTGAGGATTAATAATAGGATTTTGTCCCGCATGTTGATGGATTAAGACAGGAGTTACTTCGGGAAAATCATCGGTCCAGACTTTCTATTCATCCGGGTGTGACCAAGATGTATCAGGATATGAAGAAGTTGTATTGGTGGAGAGGTATGAGGCGAGATATCTCCATTTTTGTTAGTAGGTGTGCAACTTGTCAGCAAGTCAAGGCAGATCATCAGAAGACCACTGGTTTGTTGCAGCCTCTTGAGATTCCCAATTGGAAATGGGAACAGGTTTCTATGGATTTCATTGATGGATTATCGAGGACTAGGAGGGGTAATGAGAGTATCTGGGTTATTGTGGATAGACTGACCAAGTCCGCTCATTTCATTCCGGTCAAGTCTACCCGTTCTGCTTCTAGCTTGTCTGAGATCTACATGACGGAGATTGTTCGTCTCCATGGTGTTCCTCTCAGTATTTTTTGTGATCGTGAACCTATCTTTACTAGTCAGTTTTGGAAAGCTTTTTAGGAATCTTTGGGTACTCATCTAAATCTAAGCACTGCTTACCATCCACAGACCGACGGTCAAACGGAAAGGGTGAATCAGATTCTCGAAGATCTTCTTCGTGCTTGTGTGCTTGATTATGGAGGATCTTGGGAAGATCATCTCCATCTTGTCGAATTCACCTAGCTATAACAACAATTATCAGGCTAGCATTAAGACGTCTCCGTTTGCTGCTCTTTACAGACGACCTTGTAGATCTCCATCTTGTTGGATTGAACCCGATAATCGTTTGGTTCTTGGCCCTGAGATGATTTTAGAGGCTTCTGAGGGAGTTGAGGAGATTAGGAGCAAGATGAGGATTGCTTAGGATAGGCAGAAGAAGTATGCTGATAGGCGTAGGCGGAGTTTGGAGTTTGTTGTTGGTGATTTGGTTTTCCTTAAGGTCTCTCCCTTAAGGAATGTTATTCGATTTGGTCATAGAGGGAAGCTTTCTCCTAAGTTCATTGGTCCTTTCCGCATTGTGGAAAGAATTGGTTCTTTGGCTTATCGTCTGGATTTGCCCGAGAAGTTCTCTGGAGTGCATAATGTATTCCACGTTTTTCATCTTCGTCGCTATCTACATGATCCATCTCTTATTGTTCAGCCTTCTGCTCTTGATAGTTTGGATATAGAGCCTAATCTGATTGTCGAGAGGAAGCCACTTCGTATTGTCGACAGAGGTACGAAGCAGCTAAGAAGGAAATCTGTTAGTCTGGTCAAAGTACAGTGGAGTACCGATGATCGAGATTGTACCTGAGGAACGGAGAGGAGCATTCGTGCTTCAAATCCGGAATTGTTTATTTCAGGTACTATTTGCTTCTCTATCTTGCTTTTTCTTTGTCTTCCTTGCTTCGTTCTTTTCGAGGACGAAAAGATTTGAGTGGAGGAGAGTGTAACAACCCAATATTTTTGCAAATATTTTTAAATTAGATTTTATTTCAAAATTTTATTTCAAAAACATTTTTAAAAGTGTATTTAAAATTTTCCAAAGTTAATTGTATTTTGTTTGCAATTTTTAATCCTAGTTTCAATATAATAAACTATTTTCTTTATTTACATTTTATTTTTCCTAAGAATATTTGTTTATTTTCATTTTCACTTTATTTTTGTTTGTCTTTTATTTATTTTACTTGATATTTTATTTGTTTATTTGAATAAAAGAAAGTGGAAATTCGAAGAGACTAAGGCTTTAAACATGTGACTTTTCATTGTCTAGACTCTTCATTTCTTTGGCCGTTCTTTTCTTTATTGTAGCCGTGAGTTTTTATTGGTTTTTCACGTGAGAAACTTCTCACTTTCTTCATCATTCACGGCTATCATTTCTGGAAATATTTTTGGTGAGCAATGGCCTCTTTTCTCATCTTCTTCTTCATTTTTTTCAATGATTTTGCCTTGATTTATTCATATATTTGCTCGGCCTATACCCCACTGTCTCCTCCACCGACCACCACCACTTCCTTCCCCACATCATCCACGACCTGACCCCCTCCTCCTCTGACAAGATCATGCTGTGACCTTCATATGAACCCATCACCACAAAAACTTTGAAAACTCCAAACATATGCATAGCCGAGCATGTTTTCCACCATCCCCTTCATTTGTAGCCACGGCCAGCACCATGAACCACCACCACCTGTTGACATGACCCCTGACCATCATCACCTGACCTATAGCAGCCCCTGGCCGAGCCACTTGACCCATAGGCCGAGCCTAGATGCAACCAAAACTCCACTTGTTAGCCTTGTCTCTTTGCCTTCTTCCCTTTTGTAACTCCAAACCCTTTGCATTCCTTTGTAGCCGTGCCTATATGTGCCAAACCCGAGCCTTTTTCCACCAACATACATCCATGGTCGAGCCTAAAACATGTTGTGGCCGAGCATATGTTGAGTTAAGATCAAGCAAATTCGATTTAAAAGCTTGGTGATGTCATTTGTCTAATTCTATTTCTATTTGTTTCACTTTAATCTTTGTATTTTAAATATATATTTATATTGCTTTGTTTTATTTTGAATACAAGATTAACATCTTGGCTCTCTCTCTCCACTCAAATCAAAAGTCGTGCTATCGTACTTTCTGGATTTTTGTTTGTGTGTTTGATTTGCTAACTCCAGCGTAAAAAGGTGAGTTATTCACGCTTGACATTCATACTTATAAAATTGTGAAGTGACACCAAGTGAATGTGTAGAATTGTTATATCATGTTATACCTGCCTGTGATTTAAATTATATGATGTTAAACTTTGTTATAAACCTGTCACATCATCTGCTATGTTATATTTTGTTATACTGTTATTTATTTATGTTCTCACACTGCAAGTTCCCTGTAGAATAGAATCACTATGGGTTGAAATGATACATACCCGAACGGACATTAGAATAGGGGAAAATCGTTATGGGCTGAAATGATAAGCCTGGGCGATTTTTATTTATTTTATTAACTTAGGATTGCGGGTTTGAAATGTTAGAACCCGGATTTTCTTTGTAAATTACGGATTGAAATGATATATTATCCGTATCACTTGACTTAGGCTAGAAAATATTATACAAACCCGTGGTTATTTTATATATTTTTTTCTAGAAATTTTTTAAGTATTTTAAAATGTAAAAATACGATAATTTGATTTAAAATTGAATTTAAATGATTTAGTAAAGTGATAATGATTTTTCTATGTATTAAAAATGTTAAATAAATGAATGGAAAAATTGTGATTTAAAACATAACTTAATTTGTGATTTGATTTTTTTATGGAAGTTTAAGTTAATTAAATAAAGGTGGAAATTAAGTTTTATTTTGAAATGGAAATATAAAATTAAGTGTAAAAGTAAATTGTTAAAAATGAAAAGAATAAGAAAATAGTACACTTGAATTTAATAAGTGAATTATTGAAAATTTGATTTTATTGTAAAAAATTTCTTTATAAAAAATCATAAGGTAATGGGTATTTAAATGTACATTTTTAAAGTGGAAAAATATGATTTTTATAAGTTAAAATGGTTAAAATTGAAGTTAATGGTCTCCGGAATTTAAAAATAAATCTGGAAATTCTTTTAGTAGCACTTTAGAAAAGCTATCGTTTCTGGAATTAACTTAAAATCTGAAGTAAATGATACTGCAGCACTTTGTAAGTGTTGTGGTTGATGCAAATGAACGAAAGGCTAAATTATTTAAGGGCTACTGCAGCACTTGGTAAGTGCTGTGGTTGCTAAATTAAAACTAAAACCTGAAACTAATAAAAGAGCTACAGTAGCACTTGATAAGTGCTGCAGTTTGCTGAATTGAGATTTTTTTCAATTGAACCTGAACTACTACAACAGTTTTAAATGCTGTTTTTTTGAATTTAACTTGTTTTCAAATGAAACTGAACTACTACAGCAGTTTATAAATGTTGTCTTTGCTGAATTGAATTGTTTTCAAATATAACTTACCGCAACACTTTCTAAGTGCTGTGAAAGCTGGAATTTTAATGTTTTAATGTATTTAAGTGAATAAATGAGCTCAGAAAAGGTTAAATTTTTTGGAATTGAGTATTTGATTTAAAGGTATAATGACTTCACTTCTAATGGTTTAAATGAAGTATTTGATTTGAAATATAAACTATTTTGAAATTTATAACCACGGGTTATAATAACGTTTGGTTGTTAAAGAGACCGGGATCAGATATGGACATACTCTCTGTCGATACCGAAAACCACTTTAACAATTGTGTACGCGGTGGAGATTCCAGAATGAAGTAGGATGGTGGCGACGATCCTATTGTGGTATGAACGTGGACCCGACTCCCGTGAGTTGGCATAAGGTGGCTAAAACAAGAGCGATTGACGGGCCAATGAGGTAGCACCTCTGATCGGACACACTTCTTCGATACCATTCTATTACTTTTGTGATTGATTGGGTGCACCCCTTGATTTTGGGAGTGTGGCCGAGGTGGGCGGTAGTGGCTGCTATGCATTTCCACCAGCCCGGATGCGTAATTGGTATATCTACTCTGGCATAGCCTAGTTGTGCCGTGTCACATACCATATCGAACTTTACTACGAGTTTGGATTTCTCCCATAACCTGTAGAGTATTGAGGGTAGCCCCCAATCCGAGAGTATGCTAATACTGGATAGACTACTGGGACTATTACGTGTTAAGGGGAATATTGGGTCACTCCTTAATGCTATTTTAAAGTATGTTTATTTTATTATTAGACATTATTATAATAGCGAATATTACTACATAGTAAATAGTTTAACGGATCCTTAAAGAATGGGCGGTCCCAAGCATTCTTTAAGTTACTTGTACCTTTTATTACAGTTCAATTGAGTTGGTTTCCATTGTATAAGTATGTATGTCCTGACTCGAGTGTTTTGTGTTTTATTTACGCTCAGGTCAGCCTGAGTATCAGCTTTGGATCTCACCTTAAAGCTAGGACTGCTAGAAATCATCTTTTATCTAGTTGCTATCTATTTCCATTCAGTATTTCTATGTCAGCTTTGTATTAGAGACATTTGTATTTGGGATTTCTACTGTACTTGTCTCAGACTTCAGTTGTATCTGTTTTTCAGACTATGTATTTTGAAATGTGTTTTGAGACTTTGTATTGTAGTGGCTTCATGAACCACTATTTATTTTATTTTTTCCGATGCGATTTATTCTGATATTCCGTGTCTGTGATTCTGTGATTGGTTTTATTTGCTCCAAATTTTATTACAATATGTTATTTTGCATTATTCAAGTCTGACATGTGTGGATTATTGTCGATTTGAATGGTCCAAAATAATGGGTCGTTACATTCTTTGTATTTCAATTTAAATGCCACTTGCTTTTCAAAAGCGAATATTCAACCAAACCAAACCAAAAATTTATCCAAGTACAAACAATAAATTTTATCTACTATATATCATACTGATTATCCAAAAAGGTGTATTTAACTCACCTAAATTCCAACGGATGCTTAGACGTTTCTTTTTTTGAACTAAAACCGAAAGACGTTCGATTTTAACCCTAAATTCCATTAGCTCCAATTTCGAACAAACCAATTTCATATCGTAGCTATCGCCATGTAATGTAAAAAATCTCGTCTCGATCGGACCTCGTATAAGAGAGATATTGATTTTTGATTTTAAAACTATAATTAAATTAACTAATTACAATTTCAAATCCTTGATTGCCCTCCTAAACTTTATCTTTCCAATCTATCACCGTGCACAGATATGCAGCAACCCACCACAGCAATCTCCTCTCTCCTCCTAACTCGCTCGTTTCTCCATAAAAATGCACGACACTTCCACCGATTGACTCCTCTACGCGATAGCTTCCCATCCCACCCATCATCATCTAGCTCGGCACACTATAGGGAAACGCGACCTGGCATGGTCCCACCTCGACATCACATGGATTCAAATCGCCAGGAGTCATCGTTCTTCACCAAACTCCATCTGCCGACTCCCTTTTCCACCCCAAACTCAAATCTACACTTCGATCCACCAATCGTCGACTAAAGCACATGAAAAATCAAATCCTAAGTCTAACACTCGACCAAAACTGTCGAACCTTTCCAAAACTCCACTGAACCCATCCAATCACATATAGAAATGTAGATCTCTTCAAGAGAAACTCAAAGATCCTTGTTTTGGAATTTTTAATTGAGTAAATCTTGAGATTTAAATTTTTTAAAGTAGTGGCTTACACTTTTTTTTCTTTTTTGTTTACAGACATTGAAAATGAAAGATGGGAAAGATGGAAAGTGAAAACGTGTTGGAAAAATCTTAATGTTGACTCCTAGTTTATTATGTAATTTCCAACGCGTTGCCGCACATAATATTTTTCGCGTATGGACCGCGAATGAGAAAACAAAAACACGAACACGTTCAAAACAGCGACACGATCTCATAAAAAAAATGCACTGGTTATCTTATTACGTAAAATCACAAAAAAAACCATCGTTTATCAAAACGTTAAAAAACAATCTAAAGATTTTTCAAATTAAAAATTATGGAAAAGTCAAATAAATCAAATTAAAATTACGTTATTAAAATAAGTCGTTTTATTAAAAATAAATTTTCTTATTATTATCTATTAATTATAAGGAGTTAAATAAGGCTATTAAATCCATTTAATAAACATTTAATTCATAATTCAAATATTAAATCAATCCTTATATTTGAATATAAGTTATTTTAGATTCTTAAATATCAATTATTTAAATATTTAAAATTAATTAAATATTCAAAATCAAATGAAAAAAATATGGAAAGTTACACTCTCCCCCACTTAAAAAGAATTTCATCTTTGGAATTCTCAAAGGAAGAAAATGTCTTCACACCCCTAGACTTTTAAAACCAATTTACTAAAATGAGTTATTAAACATTTTAAAATGCATTTGTTATGGAAAATTTCGGCAGCACCTCCCTTGCGCGGCTCGATCGAAAAAACTACAAATCGCCATAACTGGCACAAACCAACAAAAGAAAACAAAGCCCAAAAGCCCAAAAGGTGCCTCCCATATCTGGGGCATAAAATCATCAACAACAACATATACGCGTACCTATTAGTTGAGTAAACAAACTCTACTCATGAAACCAAAAGCAGCAAGCTAGCATTTACTTCCATGTACCTGAAAATGACTTACAAATGCCATCAAACCATAAAACTTGCATTTTCTAATGTCAAAATATACAATTTATTAAAGCCCATACGAGATACATATGTCAACCATACGCAATATCAAATCCAATCACTCGCTCGATCACACAAATTTCACTTTCGAACTAGTATCGCTCACTCAACTTCCATAGTGCGGACTCCGATCAGGTTCCTTGATTAGAAACCTCTGTCTTCTTGCATAGCCATATACTATGATAGAAAACTTCGGAATCAAATCAAAAATCTGTATCAAGTGTTCGCCGTCTAGAATCGAATGAAAAATCCTACCTCGAACGGGTGTAAATCATCTCGAAATCTTGTACTCGAATCTGGATCAAAATAGCTATACGAATAAAATAACCTACGTACAACTTACGTATTTATTCCATTGGTTTCTAAACTATACCAATTATTTTCTGTTCACATTCATTTCCACTTCTAGCATATTTCTTTTAATACTAAAATTACTTATGAAGCATTTCATAAAACCCTTACTTAAGTTTACAAACATCTTAAACACACCTTATGTTTATCAACATTTTAAATTTAAGTTCATAAACTATCCGATCACAAACAATCAATCAACAAATAATAGTCAATGCTCTTAATCTAGATGAGCATGACTAATCAAACAATAAATGATAATAACCAAATATTATCATTTCCTAATAGACAAACACATCACAAATTACTACATCAATTTCTAAAAATTGTTCTTTTATATATAAAAAATATAACCTAGATAAAATTATTTCATTTACCAAATTCAAAATAATACTGTGTCGGTTTGCCTTGTTCAATAGTTTAGAAACCCATATTGATACAGTTGTTCCTTCTGTATCGATCGAAATTCATATATCACTCAACTGATAAATCAATTCAATATAAAACATTTCTATCACACTAACAAATATGCATTCATATATATATATATATATATATAATATACACACTCAAACTCATTCTAGTATATTACTAACCCTATCTCTAATGAATCTACCTCACCAATACCTAGGTGTTCGCTCAACCTAAGTTCTGATGCCACTTGTAACGACCCGCATTTTCGACCCTTAAAAATCGACATTAATAAATCTACGGTATCACGTGCCGAGCATCCAAGTGTTGGAGAGACAAATTGTTGGGGAAAAGGAAAGTAAAGACAAAATAGAATCTCACATCGTAACGAGTAATATATAACATACAACAGATCTTTACAGAAGAAAAACTGCAATATACATACATCAATCAGAGTACACTAATCTATCATCAGTTTGGACAGTTATAACAACACGTCCTCACAGATACTGATAAATACAACCCAACAACTGCAGCGGAAATAAAGATACGTGAGTACGTCTTGGAGGCATCCAACTCATCTTTTGAAGCTCCAAAGCATCCATAACTATATCTGAAATATGCTCGGTCTGATCCGAGCATTATAAGAAAATAATGCCAGGATCGGTCTGGTAAACCAGCGTGAGAAACACACATGGATTTTTAATGTTATAAAACCTTTCAAAAATAAAGGTATCTCATAAGACCACGCCGCACATAAACACGGGCGGGTTTTTACCTTACGATATATAAACCATTTCATAGGAAATCTTCTGATATTATAATAATGTCTAGGGTTTTAAATAAATATGGAACCATAACCGAAATTGTTATATTAATTAAATTCTAGCATAATAGGTGTAACAACCGGGATTTTTGTAATTTTAATTATCGTCAAAATAACAATTTAATTCAGTTGACAATTGATATTGGGATTTAAATCGTATTTAAATTCTTTAATAAAATTGTTATACGTGGTTAGAGATTTTAAATCGATCTGAAATTCATTTTCTTTTGATTTGTATAATCCTCTATTAAACATTGTAAGTAGAGTAAATAAGAAGGGTAAAACGTTGTTTGGGAATTTGAATCAAATTGTTATTCTTTTAAACAATTCTCAAATGATTGAAATGGGCTTTTGAATCTAGCCCATGTTTTTATTCCTGTGTTGCCGTTCTCTTTTGTCAAGGAGAAACCCGACCCCTTTTCATTCGTTCAACCCTAGCCCTAAAATCATTCGAGTAAAAATGGCGGCACGAAATCCATCGTCTTCGTTCATCCACTCCCACAAACCCAACAAAATAAATCGAACGAGAGAAAAAGAAAAATGGTGGCGTTCGTTCTCTTCTTCGTCTCTTTGGAAAACTAGGGCTTCAATATTAAGAGCTGCTCGTCTTTCGCTCGTTCTTCAATTCAATAGCTAGGGCTTTGGAAGCTCGAGGGTGCCGACTTCAATCATATCGATCGAACGCTCCATCGATTGTCGTGTTCTTCGCTTCGGCAAAGGTGAGGGGCTCTTTCCTCTCACATCTAATTCGAACGGGTTATTTTACTATTGGTCATTGTGATTTTGGCTTTGAGTAAATTGATTTCTGTCTTGTGGTTGTAGACCTCTGATTTTGTTGGATTCTGTGATACTTGCGGCATTGCTTATGATTTTGAACTGCATATTAATTTTTGGCTATATGGATTCGTGTTGTTCGTCTTAAGGGGAATCGCTGTTCGTTATTGGATCTGACAAATTTTGAGTTATACTCACGCTTCTAATTTTGTCATTAAACACCTGTCTTTGTTTTGAAACTTAGCTTGCTTTAATTTTTGGAGTATACTTTAGTGTGATTTTTACATCACTACTATCTGTGCTTTGCACTGCACCTTTCCACTTGTGAATTCGAGACAGTGCTTGAGTTCTTGCATGTGTATCTGAGTATTTATGGTTGTAGCTGGGTTACCTCTGTCTAATTCCCTCTGGTTTCTTTAGTATTGTTGTAGACTCTTGTTCATTCGAGTCTTTGTGTACCTTGAACTAGTGCACTTGACTAATTGCCTGTAGTCTCCATATATGTACAGTTGGATTTTGAGCTCCATCCTTGATTTCGTGGTATTAGTTTTAAACTGCAGTAGCTTCTCTCGAATTGAACTATCCCTCGTTTTGTTGGCACTGCTGCACTTATGTGTACCTGCTGCTTGTTTAGTCGATTTTGTTTGATAGCATGTCTGCACATGCTTGAAGGCATTTGAGTCTGGTACATTTGCATATGCCTGCGCCATTTGATTTATAAGTTCGTATATACGTGCATATATACATATATATGTGTGTATGCATATATTAGTGGAATTGTCTTCTGGTTCTGGTCATCTCGTCTTCGACCTGTGCATGTTGTTGCTCGATTATGTGATTCCTGTGAGTTTCAACTTTGAACTGTTCTTGTGATAGAATCCTTGATCGCCTCTGTTTCGAATTCCTGGTTGCTTGATAATCATGGTTGGATCTCTAATGACATTTGTTGACTTCGGTCTCTTGTTTAGGTGTTTCTATTTCCATGTCCCTTGAAGTGTTTCTGTACTTCTGGTTTCTCTGATGCATCTGCTTGTTTTAGTTGATTCACCGACCCATTTTGGTTTGTGGTGAGCTCTGTTGTATTCTTCATTATTATATCTCACTGTGTTGCATTGAGTTCGACTTTTGCATTATTGTGCTGACCAATTTGTAGCATATCTCTGATCATCCTGTTGCACTTGTACATCTCTGTAGATGTTGCGATTGCATTTGAGCTTATTTGAGACCTGGTTGTTGCAGTTGCAGTCCCTCTCTTTAGTTGCTACACTGTGTTTCATTTGTACATCACTGTGCTTTGTTTTCATTTGTGCACTCCACTGCCTTGAGCATTTGAGTTTGATCACTTTGTGTGGTCTCCACACTGACCATCTTACTGTTCACTTGTAGTTGAAGTATTTCGCGAGTTTGATTAGTCATTGTAGCTGTCTTGACCATTTGGGACAGTTACATACCTGTTCAAGTAGTATTTGGGTTTCCCTGACCACGCATGCTAGTTAGTATCGACCGATACTTTGAGGCGTGTAGCACCCTGCTGTCTCTGTGCAGCCGTTGTTTCTGTTGATTGATTTGAACTTGGGCCGAGATTTAATTTTATGTCTCGACCATTTATTTGAATCGCATTTGAGTTGAACCCGACTTTCTCTGGGTTTGACCTTATGCGCGTTTCGTAAATTTCCGTTGATCTTTTATGCATTTCGTTTGATAGTGGCGAGGCAGTACACGCGTGCGTGTACTGCAGCCCTATCAGATTTGACAGTTTTAAATTGATTTAGTCGATTTGATAAATTGTTTATTTATCTCTGTTGATGATTTAAATCTGCTGATTTTTGTTAAACACTGTTAAGTGTTATATTGACCGTTATCCGGTTTCTTTGTTTAAAGAATCGGATAGACGGGAATTATTGTGACTGTCGTCTATTAAAATTATTACTGCCTATATGCACTAATAAACTGGTTTGAATTAGACTGACCTGGGTATTATTTTCTTTTGAATGTAATACTCGGGTCAGACCCGAGTTATTTCAGGTTGTAGATTTTCTTCTTTGAGTTGCTGTTCAGGATTTGAAGACTTTTCACATCTTCTGAAGTTGTCAGTGTCATTTTGTAGTAGTCGCGTCATTGTATAGAACGATATGTATTCATGTATATTAGTTGATAATGTACTTGTATATATAACTTCTAGAGTCGACAGTTGTAGTTGTATCATATGTATTGAGTCAACTATGTATTAACTGACATCAGTTATATATATATATGAGACTTTTGTTTTTATCTGTGTTTCGCATTTATATTATCTGTGTTATTGTTATATCTAATGTCCTAAACTATTATGAACTATCGTAGTTTGTTTTATACTGATAATTGGATATGTCGATGGGAGTAAATAAATAATGGATGAAAAATAAAAAGTATATACCACTCCTACCAAGATAACCAATATTAGTGTAAGGCCAATTACGGATGGTCGCTCCTATCCAGCCTTATTCTTCGTAATAATAGACAGTATTTCTTTTAATACTCTTTGTTATTATGAGCATAGAGGTGGGGCGTCACAGTTGGTATCAGAGCTTGGGGTTTATGGACATAATATAAAACATAACTTGGATGGAACATATGTTACAACTATTGGTCGATGTTTTATTTGTACTTGAGTCAAAACTAAAGTTTTGAAATTTGGATGAAATTTTTAAATATCTTTATTTAAAAATAATAGTGAAATTGTGTTCTGATGATTTGATTGATTTGTGTTCTGTTTATCAGAATGCGCAGCGGAAACAGTAAAACTGTCTTCGCTGAATACAACTGATAATCTTTTTGATTTAAAAATCGAAATACCAATTGATATGAATTTCATTTGTTGTTTACATAGCTGTAATTATTTTGTTTCTTTGAGAATTTCGAATCCGAATTGAGGATTCGAAGAAATTACAGTTATGTGATTTTTGTTGAAATTTCCGCTGGCTTTCTTTTGGTACTAATCATCTATTGATTAGATTTTTGCTGTTTTAAATTATCTTCATTGAAGATACATTTGAATGATTCTTTGTTCATTTTGTAGTACGTGCAAAAATTTAAATTGCACGTTATTGCAATTATTTTACGTTGAACCGATGCTTGGTTATGATACGTATTTTGTTGCCGTTATTTTTATAACGGACTTTTTACACCAATGCTGAATTTTTGAGGCACGGTGTTTTGTTGACAATTTTAATAAATGAAAATTCACTGATGTCACATTTTGATGTGAATCCTTTGATGAGATATTTGATGTTTTAAAAATTCTGTCGCTTTGACTTCAGTATCAGCCAAAATTTTAAAAGTGGATTTTCAAGCAGTTATTCCGCAATACTGATTTGTGACCGTTTTTACGGTATTTTGAGAAGTACAATTTCTTTATCGAAATTGTTACTAATATTGTTGTTTTAATCACGTGATTGGAAAATCGTTTTAGAATGAAAATTGTTTTATAAAATTTTAGCAGTTTGCGTTTTCAAAAGAATGAGAAAGCGACTTAAACGATTCAGCAAAATCGAGGATTATGACCCCTTTCTTTTACTGTTTCGCTTAACTCCGGACTTGTTCAGTTGAGAATGCGAATTGTTATTTTTACAAAATAAATAAAATTGTTTTCAAAAATTTTACAGTTTGCGATTTCAAAAGAATGAGGAAGCGATTTAAACGTTTCAGCAAAATCGAGGACTATGACCCCTTTCTTTTACTGATTCGCTTAATTCCGGACTTGTCCGTTTGAGAATGTAAAGTGTATTTTTACAAAATACACAATTTTGCACTTTCAAGGAAACGATGAAGTGATTTAAACGATTTAGCAAAAGTGCGGAGTATGGAACCACACTTTTACTATTTCGGTTAATTCCGGAATCGTTAATTGAATATCTGTTGTTTTGATGATTCTACACTTTCAAGGAAACGATGAAGAGAATTAAACAATTTAGTAAAACTCGTGGTTATGGGACATGTGCGTTTACTATTTTGGTTAATTTCGGACTCGTTAATTGAAATATTTGATGCTTTCGTGTGCTTTCGAGCCACTATGTTGGACCTTTGGGTCATATGTTGGACCTTCGGGTCAAATACCAGTACTAGACCTTCGGGTCATATGTTGGACCTTCGGGTCATTTGTTGGGCGCCAAAAATTATGTTGAGTACTTGGTAGGCTTCGGCCATATGTTGTTGCACGTGCGGCGAATTAAAAACTCGCCATCTGATGGGATCGATCCAAGCTTTTATGTTGATTTTCTAGTCTTCTTAATTGATTTCTAGATATTTGTTGCTTCCAATTATCTGCAGGTAATTGGATATTTGTTGATATGAGTTCTGATTATCGTTTTTGATAATCAGATATTTGTTGTTTCTAATTATCGCTTGTGATAATTAGATATTTGTTGATATGAGTTCTGATTATCGTTTTTGATAATCAGATATTTGTTGTTTCTAATTATCGCTTGTGATAATTAGATATTTGTTGATATGAGTTCTGATTATCGTTTTTGATAATCAGATATTTGTTGTTTCTAATTTCGCTTGTGATAATTAGATATTTGTTGATATGAGTTCTGATTATCGTTTTTGATAATCAGATATTTGTTGTTTCTAATTATCGCTTGTGATAATTAGATATTTGTTGATATGAGTTCTGATTATCGTTTTTGATAATCAGATAATTGTTGTTTCGAATTATCACTTTAGATAATTCAATATTTGCTGATTGGGGTTTAATTATCGCTTTAGATAATTAAATATTTGTCGAATTTAGATTTAATTATCGCCTGAGATAATTAAATAATTGTTGATTTGTTGATTTAATTATCGCTTTAGATAATTAAATATTTGTTTCTTTGAGATTTAATTATCGCTTTAGATAATTAAATATTTGCTGATTTCGAATTTAATTATCGCTTTAGATAATTAAATATTTGTCGAATTTAGATTTAATTATCGCCTGAGATAATTAAATAATTGTTGATTTGTTGTTTTAATTATCGCTTTAGATAATTAAATATTTGTCGAATTTAAAATTAATTATCGCTTTAGATAATTAAATAATTGTTGATTTTAAATTTAATTATCGCTTGGGATGATTAAATATTTGTTGATTTGAGAAATTTGATTATCGTTTTTGATAATCGAATATTTGTTGAATTTGAAATTTGATTATCGTTTGTGATAATCGAATATTTGTTGATTTGAGAAATTTGATTATCGTTTTGATGATTGAATATTTGCGATTTTTGAGATTTGAGCTTCGTCTTTTTCTCTGGCGATTCAGGTGAGTAATTTGATTTACTCACATCCAATTCGTGCTCTGTATGGGATTTCTGCTCTGTTTTTCCTTCTCTTTTAGTTGCTGGAACTCGTTTGTTCTTGCTTTTGTTAGTCGTCTGATTTTGATCCCTGATTCCCACGATGTTGATTCTTTTGATTTGAAGCAGTCGAACCTTTTGATTTCTTATCTAATACTTCTCCGCTGACACTTGCTTTGCTTGTACATTCGACATTGCCATGCTCTTTTGGTTGTTACCTTTTATCCATTTATTCCCTATGATTGCGTGGACGCAATTTCTTTAAGGAGGGGAGTCTGTAACAACCGGGATTTTTGTAATTTTAATTATCGTCAAAATAACAATTTAATTCAGTTGACAATTGATATTGGGATTTAAATCGTATTTAAATTCTTTAATAAAATTGTTATACGTGGTTAGAGATTTTAAATCGATCTGAAATTCATTTTCTTTTGATTTGTATAATCCTCTATTAAACATTGTAAGTAGAGTAAATAAGAAGGGTAAAACGTTGTTTGGGAATTTGAATCAAATTGTTATTCTTTTAAACAATTCTCAAATGATTGAAATGGGCTTTTGAATCTAGCCCATGTTTTTATTCCTGTGTTGCCGTTCTCTTTTGTCAAGGAGAAACCCGACCCCTTTTCATTCGTTCAACCCTAGCCCTAAAATCATTCGAGTAAAAATGGCGGCACGAAATCCATCGTCTTCGTTCATCCACTCCCACAAACCCAACAAAATAAATCGAACGAGAGAAAAAGAAAAATGGTGGCGTTCGTTCTCTTCTTCGTCTCTTTGGAAAACTAGGGCTTCAATATTAAGAGCTGCTCGTCTTTCGCTCGTTCTTCAATTCAATAGCTAGGGCTTTGGAAGCTCGAGGGTGCCGACTTCAATCATATCGATCGAACGCTCCATCGATTGTCGTGTTCTTCGCTTCGGCAAAGGTGAGGGGCTCTTTCCTCTCACATCTAATTCGAACGGGTTATTTTACTATTGGTCATTGTGATTTTGGCTTTGAGTAAATTGATTTCTGTCTTGTGGTTGTAGACCTCTGATTTTGTTGGATTCTGTGATACTTGCGGCATTGCTTATGATTTTGAACTGCATATTAATTTTTGGCTATATGGATTTGTGTTGTTCGTCTTAAGGGGAATCGCTGTTCGTTATTGGGTCTAACAAATTTTGAGTTATACTCACGCTTCTAATTTTGTCATTAAACACCTGTCTTTGTTTTGAAACTTAGCTTGCTTTAATTTTTGGAGTATACTTTAGTGTGATTTTTACATCACTACTATCTGTGCTTTGCACTGCACCTTTCCACTTGTGAATTCGAGACAGTGCTTGAGTTCTTGCATGTGTATCTGAGTATTTATGGTTGTAGCTGGGTTACCTCTGTCTAATTCCCTCTGGTTTCTTTAGTATTGTTGTAGACTCTTGTTCATTCGAGTCTTTGTGTACCTTGAACTAGTGCACTTGACTAATTGCTTGTAGTCTCCATATATGTACAGTTAGATTTTGAGCTCCATCCTTGATTTCGTGGTATTAGTTTTAAACTGCAGTAGCTTCTCTCGAATTGAACTATCCCTCGTTTTGTTGGCACTGCTGCACTTATGTGTACCTGCTGCTTGTTTAGTCGATTTTGTTTGATAGCATGTCTGCACATGCTTGAAGGCATTTGAGTCTGGTACATTTGCATATGCCTGCGCCATTTGATTTATAAGTTCGTATATACGTGCATATATACATATATATGTGTGTATGCATATATTAGTGGAATTGTCTTCTGGTTCTGGTCATCTCGTCTTCGACCTGTGCATGTTGTTGCTCGATTATGTGATTCCTGTGAGTTTCAACTTTGAACTGTTCTTGTGATAGAATCCTTGATCGCCTCTGTTTCGAATTCCTGGTTGCTTGATAATCATGGTTGGATCTCTAATGACATTTGTTGACTTCGGTCTCTTGTTTAGGTGTTTCTATTTCCATGTCCCTTGAAGTGTTTCTGTACTTCTGGTTTCTCTGATGCATCTGCTTGTTTTAGTTGATTCACCGACCCATTTTGGTTTGTGGTGAGCTCTGTTGTATTCTTCATTATTATATCTCACTGTGTTGCATTGAGTTCGACTTTTGCATTATTGTGCTGACCAATTTGTAGCATATCTCTGATCATCCTGTTGCACTTGTACATCTCTGTAGATGTTGCGATTGCATTTGAGCTTATTTGAGACCTGGTTGTTGCAGTTGCAGTCCCTCTCTTTAGTTGCTACACTGTGTTTCATTTGTACATCACTGTGCTTTGTTTTCATTTGTGCACTCCACTGCCTTGAGCATTTGAGTTTGATCACTTTGTGTGGTCTCCACACTGACCATCTTACTGTTCACTTGTAGTTGAAGTATTTCGCGAGTTTGATTAGTCATTGTAGCTGTCTTGACCATTTGGGACAGTTACATACCTGTTCAAGTAGTATTTGGGTTTCCCTGACCACGCATGCTAGTTAGTATCGACCGATACTTTGAGGCGTGTAGCACCCTGCTGTCTCTGTGCAGCCGTTGTTTCTGTTGATTGATTTGAACTTGGGCCGAGATTTAATTTTATGTCTCGACCATTTATTTGAATCGCATTTGAGTTGAACCCGACTTTCTCTGGGTTTGACCTTATGCGCGTTTCGTAAATTTCCGTTGATCTTTTATGCATTTCGTTTGATAGTGGCGAGGCAGTACACGCGTGCGTGTACTGCAGCCCTATCAGATTTGACAGTTTTAAATTGATTTAGTCGATTTGATAAATTGTTTATTTATCTCTGTTGATGATTTAAATCTGCTGATTTTTGTTAAACACTGTTAAGTGTTATATTGACCGTTATCCGGTTTCTTTGTTTAAAGAATCGGATAGACGGGAATTATTGTGACTGTCGTCTATTAAAATTATTACTGCCTATATGCACTAATAAACTGGTTTGAATTAGACTGACCTGGGTATTATTTTCTTTTGAATGTAATACTCGGGTCAGACCCGAGTTATTTCAGGTTGTAGATTTTCTTCTTTGAGTTGCTGTTCAGGATTTGAAGACTTTTCACATCTTCTGAAGTTGTCAGTGTCATTTTGTAGTAGTCGCGTCATTGTATAGAACGATATGTATTCATGTATATTAGTTGATAATGTACTTGTATATATAACTTCTAGAGTCGACAGTTGTAGTTGTATCATATGTATTGAGTCAACTATGTATTAACTGACATCAGTTATATATATATGAGACTTTTGTTTTTATCTGTGTTCCGCATTTATATTATCTGTGTTATTGTTATATCTAATGTCCTAAACTATTATGAACTATCGTAGTTTGTTTTATACTGATAATTGGATATGTCGATGGGAGTAAATAAATAATGGATGAAAAATAAAAAGTATATACCACTCCTACCGAGATAACCAATATTAGTGTAAGGCCAATTACGGATGGTCGCTCCTATCCAGCCTTATTCTTCGTAATAATAGACAGTATTTCTTTTAATACTCTTTGTTATTATGAGCATAGAGGTGGAGCGTCACAATAGGTATACAACTAAATCTGAAAGGCGCTTATTGGAGAATGGATTCGATACAATGACAATGCACCGGGGTACCACCTGCTACGGTACACCTCTAGAAAATGTACTAAGGACCTCACATGGACCCCCTGCAAATCAGGATCGACCTACCCCTTACTAGATAGTACTGAATATTTCATCACTCTAGTTGCTTTGCAACCTTTTCTCGAGAGATCTCATACACAACCAAATCCATAAATATATGTATGTGTGTGTATGTGTGTGTGTATGTATATATCTAAAAAGATGATGACAATACCCTAATGAGTGCGACCCATATAGCCCTGAAGCATATCCCATGTTTTAGTCATTCCCGGTTGTTGAGGCTAGATGCTATGTTTTACCTTTTTAGCAAATCCTATTTGAAATTCTAACACTATCCTTCAAGCAACAATGCAATGACAGCATTTATTCATACAAGTTGTTTAGGATAAGAACAAACCGAATGCACTAATTCTATCATATCCATTTTGGAATCACCCTCAGGATTAGTAGCAAGCAGCCCTTGCACTTCAAAGATCTTTGTTTTCGATCATCTTCAAGTTATCTCCAATTCGAACGATTATGCCAGTTCGAAGTGGTCTTTTGATATTATATCTGATCCCGATCTCTCTGAATTGACAACGAAAATTTTAAAACTGCTCAAGTTTTGATAGTCGGTTATTTAACTATCAAATAACAAACAATTCAACCAAAGATTTAACCAAGCACGGTTAAGCACAAAGCAACCACTAAGCCTTTTTAATTAATCTTTTCATTGATTAAAAACCACTTTGTAAATACTTGTATCAAAATATTTTTACAAAGATATATTCATAAACCCTTCTCTACTCCTTTCAATACTTGAAAAATATTGATATACTTATTTCAACTGTATAAGTATACGCACAAAAAATTTCACTTACAAACTTAGAAAACTTTTCCATATACTTATATTAACAATATAAGTATATTCAGAAAACGCTACATTTCCAATACATAGAAAATGTCCCCATATGCTTATGTCAACGGTATAAGCATATTTTACAAATCTTACGAAAGATTCCATTTTCAAACCATACTTATTTGGGTTAAAACAAATGTCGTTTAAAACACTGATAACAATAAACCTAAAACACTTTCCTTTTGGTGTAAGTAAAAAAAGGTCGTGTGGAAATTAAACCATATATACTTGGAACCACTTCCCATTTCAAACAATACTATCCCTCGATTAACAATGAAATCGAACAAATTAGAAAACCATCTTTGCTTTGATACACATTCTTAATTCTCAAGATAGAGACGAGTTTCCATACTTCGGAATTTGGTGTTAAATCTGAAAAGAACATTTTCCATACCATCGTAATATTAAAATGATCATTTATAGAAATCGAGTCTCGGCTTTTTTGTAATCCCTTTTATAAAATGCCCTTTATAAAACTCCTTATTTTTATAATCTCCTTTTACAAAACATTATTTATAAATTATAAAATTCTCTTTATAAATATATAAACATAATTATAAACCTCCTTCTATAAATCTCCAAACTTATTTAATAAACTCCTTTATAAACATCCTTTATACTTATTTATAAAACTCATTTTATAAAACTTCTTTATAAGATATCATTTATAAAACTCATTTTATAAATCCCCAAATTATTTGCAATATTTTTTTTTATAAAGGCTCCAAATTCATTTATAAATTTATAATTTTTTTAAATATAATTGCAAAACTCCTTTATAAAACAAACTCCAAATATAAAACAAAACTTCATATATAATTATAAATATCATATACTTCCTATAACAAGATCAATCCATATATTACAATAAATTCACAACTGTTATTTATTTCTCCAATTCATCAAATGATGATATTTTCCCTTTATAAAAAATTATTTTTAAGCCTATCTTTTATTTATAAAATACCGCTTATAAATCTCCCTTTAATTTATAAATACCATTTATAAATCTGTTCTTTTATTACAACATTCTTATATAAAATGTTTCACATATATTTATTCCAAAATATTTCTTCTTCCTTTAAAACAAAATCACTTTAAAATAAAAGATAAACCCCTCTAATTTCCTTTTTAAAATAAACATTGATTATTATAATAACTTTTCTATGAAAGGTTGAAGTGAAGTAGAGAATTTCAACTACTATTTTAAATAAAATATTTCAGAAATTATCAAAAATCATATTTAAAAATCATTTTCTAAATCCATTTCCAAACCAATACAACAATTGATAATATTTTAAGTTACTATAACGAGGCCAATGACTACTATAGCACTTAATCAAGGCTATTACTACCTTTATCACTAAAAAGGTTCAACTTTTAGCATATGTGGGTATCACATCCAATATGACCAAACTATCAAATTTCAGCATTTAACAATCTATATAACCGAAATTAAAACCAACAGGTATATAATTAAAATTAAAAAATCACAATAGTGAGAAATCCGGATTTCTCTACAAATTTTCTCTGTATTTCAATTTAAATGTCATTCGCTTTTCAAAAAAGAATATTCAACCAAACCAAACCAAAAATTTATCCAAGCACAAACAGTAAATTTTATCTACTACGTATCATACTGATTATTCAAAAAAGGTGAGTTTAACTCATCTAAATTCCAACGGACGCTTAGACATTCCCGTTTTTGAACTAACATCGAACGACGTTCGACTTCAGCCCAAAATTCCATTAGCTTCAATTTCCACCAAACCAATTCCATCGTGTAGCAACCGCCATTACAAGTGCAACGCAAAAAATCTCGCCTCGATTGGACCTCGTATGAGAGAGATATTGATGTTATAAGTTTTTGGTTTTAAAATTATAATTAAATTAACTAATTACAATTTAAAATCCTTAATTACCCTCCTAAACTTTATCTTCCCTAATCTACCACCGTGCACAGATATGCACTAGACCCACCACAACCACCTTCTCTCTCCTCTCTCGCTTGTTTCTTCATGAAATTGCGCAACGCTTCCACCGATCGACTCCTCTACGCGATAGCTTTCCATCCCACCCATCATCATCTAGCTCGGCACACTACAGGGAAACGCGACCTGGCATGGTCCCACCTTGACATCAAACGGGTGCGAATAGCCAAGAGCTACCACCCCTCACCAAACTCCGGCCGCCGACTCCCCTCGCTAGCACAAACTCAAATCTACAATTCGATCCACCAATCGTCGACTAAAGCACATGAAAAATCAAATCCTAGGTCTAACACTCTCGACCAAAACTGTCGAACCTTCCCAAAACACCACCGAACCCGTCCAATCACATATAGAAATGTAGATCTCTTCAAGAGGAACTCAAATATCCTTGTTTTGGAATTTTTAATTGAGTAAATCTTGAGATTTAGAATTTTTAAAGTAGTGACTTACTCTTTTTTTTTCTTTTTGGTTTACCGACATCGAAAAAGAAAGATGGGAAATAGGAAAAGTGAAAACGTGCTGGACAAATCTTAGTATTGACTCTTAATTTATTTTGTAATTTCCGGCATGTTGCCGTACAGAATTTTGTTCGCGTACGGACCGCAAACGACAAAACAAAAATACGATCGCGCTCAAAACAGCGACACCGATCTCATAATAAAAATAAAATGAACTAGTTATCTTATTCCGTAAAATCACAGAAATACCGTTGTTTGTCGAAAAATCATCAAAATACAATTTAAATATTTTCTAAATTAAAAATTATGGAAAAATCAAATAAATTAAATTAAAAATAAGTCATTTTATTAACAATAAATTTTCTTATTATTATCTATCAATTAAAAAGAGTTAAATAAGACTATTAAATCCATTTAATAAATATTTAATTCACAATTCAAATATAAAATCAATCATTATATTTTGAATATAAGTTATTTTAGATTCTTAAACACCAATTATTTGAACATTTAAAATTAATTAAATATTCAAAATCAAACGACAAAAGTCCGAGATGTTACAGTTTATTTGGTCATTTGTTGGCTTTTCTAGCAGCGCTGGCTTCTCGATTATGGGCATGTTTGGTACATTTCTTATGGTCGTGTAAAACTTCATCTTCTGTCTCCATTTTTTGAATTGGACACCTTTAAACCGAAATGGTTTATTTGCGTCGATGGTACCAGTTCCAAACGCGTCGTCGGTTACGAACATTGTTTAAACGTCTTCAATTGTTGGAAACAATGATGTTTATCAATCTTATTGGCTAAGTCGCGTATGTCGTCGCACTCTTTAACACATTTCGCCACTCTATCCAGAGTGTGCAAGGCAGGTTATAAGTAGTGTTGCCTCTAGGATAAAACAGTCGGATACAGTATTTGACGGACCTATGCACCGAGGTACGTCTATCAGAGCTAGCACCCTTTGATTGCTCTTTTTTCGTAACGAAATATGGCAAATTAGAAACATGGTTGTGGGTTGTTTTTTTCATCTCGTCTATTCATTAGCTAAATAGACGGAAAACCGAGGGAACCAAGTGAGGGAAATGTAGGAGCATGTAGTCTAAGAAAATGTATCTAAAAAATATATCTCAAATGAGCATTATAAAATGTTGTCAAGAAGTTAGATGACGAGTTCAAAAAAAAAAGTTAAATAATTTGTATCTGAAATATAAGTGTAACACCACACCATCCAGGTCGGTTATGTCAATTTCGATCGGTCGGTGTGCATGCGTGATGTTCATGCATGCGTTTTCTCCTCAATACAAAATCAACATTGGATACCAAAAGTCCATCTTAACGGCCAGAATAGATATCAAGATGAATGTATCATACACAAGAAGGTACAGCAAGGAGTCAAATTGTGGACGGATATAAGCAAAATTGTAGCATTAGGTACCTTTTCTTAAATAAGTAAAATGCACGATTAAATATTTCATATGCATATAAGCCATGGATAAAATAGGGGAGAATAAATATCACTTGGGCCTAAACTGTATACCTTCAACTATGAGACCTCGCTTCCAATGCATTCTCTTATCATGCTTAAAAGACACGCTTGCATCTCCATCGTGACCATCCTCATTATAAAACTCTCCCAACTCAATTTCCATCCAGCCATCTGCCCTAGCTTTTGGGACCCTCACTTCTGGTGGTAGTTCACAGCTCTCGCCTTCATTTCGATGAATACATGCTTCTCCTTCTAAAATTTGAGTTCCCAGTTTGACCGACACTTCTTGAAAAGGTAAACTTAAACCATATGCTTCTTCTGTTGTTTTGAATATGAGATATGATCTGTACATCATATTAGGAGAGAGCTCTTCGCAGTTGATGCTGCCCTGAATTTCTAGCCAACGAACTGCACATAGCTCTGCTACTTCACTAAACCTATTATATGGGAAAGCAAAATGTATTAGAAACAACGTCTGACCATATTTAGTCCAATTTGGGAACCAAAGGGCATGGCATTTCTTGAAAGGTTGTATGTCACCAAGGCACCATTATTGGAAAAGGTTTTGCACCTTCATTTGTGATTTAAGACCGGTTAATTTACAAGTATTTTGGGTTGATTTGTAAAAACATTCAATTCAATATGTTTTGTCTGTTGTTTTCTCAAAATGCGCTTTTTATAATACTCTGTTTTTAGTGACACATAAAATCAAAATAAGTTTTTAATGGTTTTGAATGTTCCAGGAAAGAAGTAACTGAGGCAGAAAACAATTTAAAACCTAAGGTGTAAACATATTTTGTGTTTTTTGCAAATTGGCAATTATAGAATCATCAATACCAAAATTCAAATTATATGTGAGCGAATATTAATAGCAAGTATTTTAATGGTGTAAATACCTGGAGTCGGGGTGAGACACCCATCTCCAATAATTCTGATTATCACCCCACACTATCAGCAACTCCTTGGCGCACACTGTAATGCACTTTGATCCAGTTTCCTTCTCCAGTGAAAAGACCTAAATATTTGAACTTATTCGCATCAAATTCAAGGTGAACTTTGTATTTACTATACCATATTCATATGAGCACTCAGCATTCTCGCGGTCAAATTGTCACTGCTCTCATAATCAATGGTAAGAGATTTGAAATAAAAGGTAACGAATAGTGAAATCAAAGGCCCGATGGACTAATAATCAATAAAACCTAAACCTCAGGAGTTGACAATTCCATCGAAATTACCTTTTTACCACCATCAATAAGCACCGAATCGCAAAGCTTGAAAAAGAGTTCTTTACAAGATGAGTAGCTCACAGAGTCGACGGTCTTGGATAAAATCTGGCGATAATCGGACGGGAGGAAGCGGCTCCAAATAGTATCGGAATCAGCGGCTTGACGGAAATTAGGCGATACGGCAGCCGCCCTGCACGAATCACGAGGCGATGTGAAGGAGAGCAAGTGGGATACGCATGCTTCGGGAAGACGATCAATTTCGCATTTTCGCTCTTCCATTTTTTTCCCCTTCTTTTCAGCGCGTGGAAATTTATATGATGAGCAGACAAGTCGTTACCAAACATCTCCCTTTCAAACACGTTTCCTTCCAAATTGATAGTAGCCCGGCTGTTGACTCTCACTCTAAAGCTAGTCAATTTTCATTTAAGGGGAGAAACCGACTGTTTTCATGTTTTATAGTTTCAATAATAATTAAGTAAAATATATTGTTGTCAGTTTTCATTAACTTAAAAACAAAACGCAAAATAATAATATCTTAAAACAAATAATTCTTTGTAATAGTAAACAAAAAGATATTAAATAATCATGATGAAAATTGTATATTTTTGCTACATAAACACAAATGTTTAACAGTCATACTGAGATATTGTTGCTTCTGTCTAATAATTTAGGCATTGTGCTGAAATCAATAATTGTCAAAATCAAATAATACTAAACTAGTACTAAGGGACAATGGAGGGACTTAGTTGATAATATATTTACTATGAACTTTACCATATTACTAAAACATACGAGCACAAATGATGATTTTTCTAAAAATTTACTGTATCACATAATAAAATAAAAAATTATAACTAGTAATACTATTATGTTGGAAAACAATGCTTTCGGCTGAGTCGTGGACTACGTCACTCTCTTGAAGACGTTTCGGCGATCTGCTATGTTGTACAAAGCAGGTCGTACTACTTGCCGCCGCCTCTAGGATAAAACAACCTTTCAAAAATTTCTACGGTATCGATTCGTTTGCACGTATGAAACGATTATGTTTGCACTCAAAAAAAAAATTGCTCGAATTTGTGGATTTAAAAATGGATTTTCAACGGAATGTAGTTCTTTCTGTTTCATCTCCTTATCAGTTAAGAAGGCGGAATAACAAAAAAACGTTGCTGGTTGGGGGAAACGTGGTCTCGAAAAACAGATTTGTGAAAATAACGGGTCAAAAACAATGAACGTTATGTAACGTTCTCCAATACGGGTCTGGTCTGATTTGACCGTTCCAGTCCGGTCTAAAAACAGTTAAAGAATTTTGTATTAAAAATATAAGTGTTACACCACTACAAGCCCGAACCCGAGCCCGGTCCGACCAGGGTTGGTCGGCACGCGTGCGCGTGTGTGGTGGTCAAGCATGGTCTCCCTCTTCACAAAAGAGCATCATTGGGTGCCCAAAGGGCCCAACTTAGCTTCTAAGAATCAAGTATAAATACTTAATTCTTTCATATAATCCCACAATATGAGACTATTCATATTCCCATATAGGAACCATCTCATACTTAGTCAATTTTTTAAGAATTCACTTATTTTCCAAAAAACAATTTCCAACAATCCCCCACTTGAATTTTTTTAAAATATTTTCGACCAATTTCTTGAAAAAAATATAAGATTGTGCATAAAAAAATGTGTCTTTCGACTTGAACCTTTGCATAATGGATAAGATTCAGTTTTACTAGAGTCACACGTAGTCTTGAATTCTATTCTTGACATCGGACCACACACAATCTTTCTGAATGCAATCAAATAAGCCATGCATTTATGGTCATGCACGTCTATCCCAATTTAGTGAATGTTCTAGGATTTTTGCCCAAAACTCCATAGGAAACGACCAAATTTCCACATTCACACAGGTGAGTCTATCAAGAGTACTCGTGAAGGTAGGTACTCCACTCCAAATGGAGTATAGATCTCATTAAGAGTTTCTATTAACTCATCCTCTAATCACTTCAGGAATACATGCTTCTATATATATGAAAAATAGCATGTTCAACTCATATCACTTCACAACTAGTTCTTACCCATTAAACCTAGTTCTTAGGATCTCCAGTCATTAGGTCGGGTTACCATTGTGCGTGACTCAACAATCTAAGGGCAATAGTCTCATTTTTTTAGAAGTTGTAAGGACTTTCTCTCTGGCCAGTCCTTTCGTCAAAGGATCTGCCAAATTCTCGTCACTACGTATGTGATTCACTCTAACAGCTCCCGAAGAGAGTAGCTCTCTAACAGTGTTGTGCTTACGACGTATCTGTCGTCTCTTACTGTTATAATAATGGTTTTGTACTTTTGCAATAGCCGCGATACTATCGCAATGGATCAACACAGCTGGTATCGGTTTTCCCATAAGGGAATCTCAGCTAGCAGATTTCTTATATACTCTGCTTCTTTACTAGCTGTGGCTAGTGCTATCATCTCAGACTCCATAGTAGACTGGGCCAAAATAGTATGTTTCTTAGATTTCCAAGAAACAGCTCCTCCAGCAATGCTAAAGATATAGCCACTAGTTTCTTTTGAATCATCAGATAAAGTATTCCAGTCTGCATCGGTGTAACCTTCAAGGAAAGCTGGAAACTTTTCATAATGTAATTCAAGGTTCATGGTTCATTTTAGGAATCTCATGACCCTCTCAATAGCGTGCCAATGCTTTATACTAGGTCTACTAGTAAACCTGCATAATAATCCCACGACATAGGCAATGTCGGGTCTAGTACAATTAGTGGCATATCGAAGGTTGCCAATGATGTTGTCTTACACTTCACCAGTGTTCTTGAATAGCTTTACACTAGGATCATATGGTGTACATGCAGTTTTACAGTCAAAGTAATTGTATTTCTTTAAGATCTTCTCAATATAATGAGATTGATCCAAAGAAATTCCCTTTTCGAACCTTGTAATCTTAATACCAAGAATTACACTCGCTTCACCTAGATCTTTCATATCAGAATTGGCACTTAACAAAGATTTAATAGTGTTTATGGCATGGATATTTGATCCAAAAATAAGTAGATCATCTACATACAAACATATTATAGTGCAAATGTCATTCTCGGATTTATAATAAATGCATTTGTCACTTTCATTAACTTTGAAACCATTTGAGATTATTAAGTTATCAAAATTTTCATGCCATTATTTAGGTGCTTGTTTTAAACCATATAATGATTTATCTAATTTGCAAACTTTATGTTCTTGACCATGAATTACAAAGCCTTCAGGTTGGTCCATATAAATTTCCTCTTCTAATTCACCATTTAAAAAAGCAGTTTTAACATCCATTTGGTGTATTATTAAATTATGAATAGATGCTAATGAAATAGTACTCGAATGGATGTAATTCTAGTTACGGGTGAAAAAGTATCAAAAAAGTCTACATTTTCTCTTTGCCTAAAACCTTTAGCTACCAAACAGGCTTTATATTTTTCAATTGTTCCATCAAGTTTTAATTTCTTTTTAAGTACCCATTTACAGCCTATAGACTTACAACCAGGTGGTAAATCTACTAGTCTGCGGAAAGAATATTGATCTTGAATATGAGAAGAGAATCACTAGTCTTACATCAGAACTTGCCCGAATCAAAGAGCTTGACAAAGACTGGGATTATATTATAGGATTCGAGTATTGGTTCCCATAAGAGACGTATTTGTTGAGTCAACCTAAGCTCTGGTTACTCTTTAAGTCTTATTGGATTCTAAGGAATCCATCTCATCATTTATAGCCTCTTCCGACATCTAATGAAGATAAGGCTTCTTGGAGGTTTGTGGGATCCTCCTCTATAGTAAAAGTGCAAAAATCCGAGCCAAAATCTTTATCAACTCTTGCTCTTTTACTTCTTCTAGGTTCAATTTCAGAAGATTCATTAAGTTCTGTTCCAATAGGCACAGTGTTATTTGACGTGCTCCCACTATTCCTCAATTAAAAGGAAATTTAGTTTCATAAAAATCAACATCGTTATATTCTACTACATTATGTGTATTCAGGTCATAAAATCTATATGCTTTGTTATTAATAGCATAGCCAACAAATACATATTCGTATGCTCTACTTGATACTTTTATTCTCTTAGGGTCAGGTATACGAACATATGCCAAACATCCCCAAATTCTAAAGTAAGATACATTCGGTTTATAATTTCTTAAAATTTCAAAAGGTAAAATCTTACTTTTTGATTTAGGGATTCTATTCAATACATAGCATACAGTCAATAAAATAACCCCCACCAATGTTTTGCTGCACCCGAATTTAATAAAATAGCTACAACTACTTCGGTAAAGGTCCTATACTTTCTTTCAGCTTTACCGTTCATTTCAGATAAATAAGGTGCAGTTCTCTCATGAATTATACCATGCATTTTATAAAAATCAAGTAATGGACTAGACTCATACTATGTTCCTCTATCACTACGAAGTCTCTTAATTTTCTTATTAGATTGATTCTCGATTTCAGTTTTAAATAATTTAAACATATCAAATGCATCACTTTTATTTTTCATAAGATATACATAAGTAAAATCAAAGCCATCATCAATGAAAGTGATAAAGTAACGGTGTCCATGTCTAGTCAAAGTATCATCAAACTCACATATGTCAGAATGAATTAAGTCTAAGTGTTCAAAAATTCTATCAACTGATTTATGGGGTTTCTTAGTGATTTTTTCTTGACTACAGAATTCACAATTATCAAAGTTAGTTTGTGGCATTATAGGAGTTAAATCTAAGATGCTCATGTTATGAATAATACGTTTATTTACATGACATAATCTAGAGTGCCAGATATTAAAATCACACAACATATAAGTAGAACTGGTTACTTTATTAGATTCAACATTAAGTCTAAACATACCTTTAGAAGCATAACCCTTCCCTACAAACATCCCCTTATAAGTCAAAGTATACAAATCAACCCTTATAACTTGAGTAAAACCAGCCTTATTAAGGAGAAATCCAGAAACCAGATTCTTTCTCATCTCTGAAGTATGCATCACATCTTTCATAAGAACTGTCTTTCCAGAGGTAAACTTTATTTCCACATTTCCAATGCCAGCAACTGTAGTGGTGTGAGAATCTACCAGCAGCACTTTCTTATCATCGGCAGTCGTGTATGTACTGAACATAGCACGATCATAGCAGATATGGTGGGATGCACCAGTATCTACCTACCAACCCTCTGATCCACCAACTAGATGAATCTCAGAAATCATAGCCGTAAGAGACTCCTCAGCCAGGTTAACCTACGGTGCAGGGCCTGGTCCGTTCCTACACTTGCGTGTCATATGACCTGATTTTCCACAGTTGTAACACAGAAACAACTGTCCAGAATCATTCTTTTGGGTCGGTTTCTGCTGTCCCTTTTGGTTCCCTTACGGGTTCCAATTCTGTTTGTTGCGGTTGCGGTTCTGATTTTTAAATTTTTTCGGATTCGGATTCAGAACTGCGGGCTTGGACTTTTTAGTGTTGTTGTTGGTGACAACAAGCACTTCCTCTTTCTGGTCCTACTTACGAGCCTCCTCCTCAATACGGAGGCGAGTGATCAAGCTTTCTAAGGAGAATTCCTTAGTATTGTGCCTAAGCACATTCTTAAAATCTTTCCAACCTGGGGAAGTTTATCAATAATAACAACAATCTGAAATTGTTCGTCCAAACTCATACCTTCGGAGATGATCTCATGAGCAATTTTCTGAAGCTCATGAGACGACATCTCTACTGACCTGTCATCTGTCATTTGGTATTTCAGGTAGCGGCTGACTGCATATTTCTTTGCTCCAACCTGTTCCATATCATACTTCTTTTGCAGTGTTTCCCAGATTTCTTTGTTTGTCTTGTCGGAATTGTAGTAGTCATAGAGGTCATCACTGATGTCGTTGAGTATGAAGTTTCTACATAGGTAATCTTGCTCTGTCCAGTTCTGCAGTTCCTTTGATTTTTCTGTCCAGGCTCGCATCAGATTTGCGTCTGCTTCGTCTGGTTTATCTGGCAGCTGCGGCTTGTCGATTGTGAGCACAGTCACCACCTTTCTCATGGTCAGGAAGAATTCCATCTTTTGTTTCCAGCGCTTGTAGTGGAGACCCTCGAATCTGAAAGGCGTAGCAGAGACCATCGGGACCTGGAAGAGTGAAGCGGGAGCAGCGGCATCTAAATCTGCAGCGGAAGTCATCGTAGCTGGTGTTGTCTTCAAATTGTTGGAGAACAATGTTTTCGGCTGAGTCATGGACTACGTCACTCTTTTGAAGATGTTTCGGCGATCTGCTATGTTGTGCAAAGCAGATCGTACTATTCGCCGCTGCCTCTAGGATAAAACAACCTCTCAAAAATTTCTGTGGTATCGATTCGTTTGCACGTACGAAACGATTCTGTTTGCACTCAAAAAAAATGTTGCTCGAATTTGTGGATTTAAAAATAGATTTTCAACGGAATGTAGTTTTTTCTGTTTCGTCTCCTTATCAGTTAAGAAGGCGGAATAGCAAAAGAACGTTGCTGGTTGGGGGAAATGCAGTCTCGAAAAATGGATCTAAGAAAATAATGGGTCAAAAACAATGAACGTTATGCAACGTTCTCCTATACGGGTCTGGTCTGATTTGACCGTCCCAGCCCAGTCGAAAAACGGTTGAAGAATTTTATACCAAAAATATAAGTATTACACCACTAAAACCCCGAGTCAGATCGATCGGTCGGCGCACGCGTGTGTGGTGGTCAAGCATGGTCTCACTCTTCACAAAAAAGCATCATTGGGTGTCCAAAGGGGCCAACTTAGCTTCTAAGAATCAAGTATAAATACTTGATTCTTTCATATAATTTCACAATGTAGGACTATTCATATTCCATGTAGAAGCCATCTCATACTTAGTCAATTTTTTAAGAATTCGCTTATTTTCCAAAAAACAATTTCCAACATATTATAATCTTGTGATTATGTTCATTATAAGCTTAAGGCATTGTGTTGGGAACCACTAGCATAGTTGTAAGATATGATGGATCAAGAGCTTTTATCTAATGACAGCAAATGGTTTGCACGTGACTTGGTTTCACTTAAAAATAATAATTATAAAGTTGAAGATACTTGATAATGTCATTTTAATTGTTGCATAGTAACATAACGGTCCATTTACAATGGTTTCGTCCAGATGCATCGAAAACCCAAACTTGTCAACAAAATCTCCAAACTGACCAATAAAAGTCTGTGAATGCACCCTAAGTGTCATGGTATAAGCCCATTTTGAGCAAATGTTCAATAGCTTAGTGCTCTAGATTCCATACTAACTTGGAAAATAAACCCGGTAGATGACTTGCAACAATCATTCATTGAACGTGCTTAAGATTCAGTAACCCTCAACATTCGATTGTCACCTAGAAAATATTTAATCTAAGCAAATAGTCAAGAATCTAATTCTAATATGATACAAATAGAACTGTTGTAAGATAAAAGCACAGATGCACACAATTTTAAGAAAATGGTTATGAAATAGTATAAATAGTTCGCTATATGCAAGAACATATAGTTATAATAACATAAGTTAGAAGAAAACTATAATAAGTAATGTGGTATTCAATATCATACACAAATATATCAACATCCACTGATTTTATTCTATTATCCTAGGTGCAATGACAAGGACACGTGTGAGATGATCTTCATTAACGCTTTATGACAGCAGAGCCAGTATGGTACAATCGAACAAAGTTAAGTAAGTTCTATTATAACCATCCATTACTAGGACCTAATTTATCTTTACGAGCCTAATCAAATAGATGATGTGCTCATGGTTTAACAAACTTGTGACTTAACTATGGATAAAAATATGACAAAGTATATGTTCTATGTACTACAACTGTATATTCTTCATGGTCCATCGTTGCACCAACAAACTGATCAAGTAATTTCTTAGTGCAAACACTATTCTTTATGAGTCATATTAGCTGTTATCATTGTATGCATAAGGAAACCATTCTAGTTAGCTTATATTCAGCATAGCTCTCCTTGACACACTCCAATGTTCGTCTGATTTCATCCTTACTTTTTTTTGATACAAAAGGATGGGATGATCCCAGCCTATAAATAGCATAACCATCACAGTGTTAAAGCAGTTACAGACACTTTCAATTACAACCACAACACAAAACCCCAGGTTTTACCCAGCAAAAAGCAACATAGAGCAAGCACTATATACAACATACACTACATATTAACTGCATGACATACCGCACCCGAACACAGACAAAATATACATAGACATAACAAAAGATTAAAGAAGATAAGAGGCATGCTGACTTCAGATATCATCTTGATTTCCTCTTCTTCTCTTCGCCACCCTTTTACCAATAGTGTCTTGACTTTCTTTGACTCTTCTTTTCAATTCAGGGAGAATGAGCCTCCATTCCTGACCATATGGGCAAGTACCACCTAACATGAATGCAATATTAGAAATAGCATTTCTAATTAAAATTTCAAAAGGCTTAGAAATTTGTTTGAAACACCTATTATTCCTTTTAATCCATATAACCCAAGATAAGCTCACATTAAGCAAATCAACAAGACATCGATCAACAGAGACAGATATAAACCTTCTGTCTTCCTCCCAATACCAATATTGATCATAGAAGTGTAGTACCTTATTAATTTGAAGACATTTCAAGCAATTGATCCAGAGAAGGTAAGTAAAAGGACATTGAAAGTATAGATGATTAATATCTTCATCTCTATAACAACAAAAAACACATTTTGTATCTAAACTCATTCCTTTGTGATTGAGGAGAATTTTAGTATTTAACTTCTTGTTGATAACCAGCCACATATGCATTCTTATCTTTGGTCGAGCATGAGCTTTCCACAATGTTTTGTGATACTTGATTTTCCTGCCTCCAAAATTCATGAGCCTGTAGATAGAACTCACTTTAAATTTCTTTCTGCTGTCTAACAACCATTCTGCTTCATCCAAACCATCTTCAAGAAAGACTTGATCAAGTAATCTAATAATCTTAAAATATTGAATAAGACTATCACCCTCAAGCATTCTATTAAAATTTAGGTTCCATTTAAATTCACTTTCCTTATGAATGTACAAATCAGCCACCCTTGCATTTTGATTAGAAGAGATTAAAAACAGATCTGGGTAAAGATTTTTTAAATCAATGTCACATATCCATTTGTTATGCCAAAACAGAATTTTCCTTCCATCACCCACATTCCATTTTAGCCCTACATTAAAAATTTCTTGCCGTTTCATTATAGCTTTCCAGAAACTTGAAGCTTGAGAATGAACTGAAGCACCCACTGTGTACTGTCCATTATAATAAGCTGACTCCATCCATTGCTTCCACAATGAATCTTCCACACCAACCATTCTCCAAAGCCACTTACATAATAATGCATAGTTTAATTCACCAAATGAGACAACTCCTAAACCACCTTGGACTTTAGATTTGCATACAATCTCCCATGCCACTAAGTTATTCATGCTACTACCATTTCTACTTCCTTTCCAAAGAAATTTTTTCCTAATACTGTCAATTTTTTATATAACCCACTTAGGCAATTTATAAAAAGACATCCAATACAATGGTAAGGCTGATAGAACTGAATTCAACAAAACTAATCTACCTACCATTGAAAGAGCATGACTTTTCCATCTAGATAGTCTAGAACTCACTTTATCAATTAATGGAAGCCAATCATCATGTAATAAAACAGTTGGTCTAATTACCATACCCAAATAGGATAAAGGAAAGACACCAATTTGACAATTTAAAGATGAAGCAACATCTTTAATATTAAAATTTAGGTCACCTACAGCGATGACTGAACTCTTCTTGAAGTTAATTTTCAAACCAGATAAGTTCTCAAAGCCATAGAGTATTAGCTTCAAAGCAGCTAAATGATGAGGTAATGTAGAGCTAAAAATAATTGTATCATCAGCATACTGTAATGAAGAGATTCCACCTTTAACAAAAGAGCTACCCATGGCCTCTACCAGATTTTGCTGTATAGCCACGTTAATTAGTCTAGCAATTACATCAACAACAATATTAAAAAGGAGTGGGGATAGGGGGTCACCTTGCCTTAACCCCCTCTTAAATGAAATTTTCCTACTCTCACAACCATTAACCATGATAGAAGAAACTCCACTGTGTAAAATACCTTTAATCCAATTCCTCCATTTTTCTCCAAAACCTCTAGCTTTCATAACCTCAATCAAGAAATCCCAATTTATAGAATCAAAGGCTTTTGAGAAATCCAGTTTAAGAATAATAGTCTGTTTCTTATTTTTAATACAATGGTGAATCATTTCATGAACAACAGCAACATTCTCCATAATACTTCTATCCTTAATAAAGGCTGACCTACTGTTAAGAACCAAAGAGTCCATTAGCCCTCTAAGTTTATTAGCAAGCACCTTAGTGATGATCTTGAAGATACAATTAAGAAGACTAATAGGTCTGTAATCTTTAACATTATCTGCACCATCACACTTAGCAATTAAAACTACTAGAGCATGATTTAAACGACCAAATTCCAGAATACCATTGAATAGATCAGTAAAAAGTGCTATGATGTCAGTTTTAACAAGACTCCAATACTTTTGAAAGAAAAATGATAGGAAACCATCAGGTCCGGATGACTTATCAGCAGATAGTTCAAATAATGCTGCTTTGATTTCATGTTCCTCGAAAGGCATCTCCGGACTTTTTAAATCCAATTCCCTATTTTCCCCATAGATCAAATCCCAATCTAGAGTTGAAACACTATTATGTGAAGAACCAAAAAGATCTTTGTAGTAGTTAAAAAATTCCTGCATAATTGTTTCCTGTTTATAAATCTCCATACCATCAATAACCAGATGATTTATCATATTCTTCCTTCTTCTACCATTAGAAATTTTATGAAAATAAGCAGTATTTGAATCTCCATTATTTAACCAATTTACCCTAGACCTCTGCCTCCACATAATTTCCTCTTGATCTATCACAAGCATTAAATCTTCTTCCTTCTTATTAAGAGTATCCATTTCATCAACAGTGATAACTCCTAATTCTTCCTTATTATTAAGACTTAAAATATCTTCACAAAGTAGCCTTTTCCTCTCCTTAATACTCCCAAAACAGTTTTTTCCCAGTTTTTCAGAAAGCTTCTTAAATTTCTCAATTTAAAAATTATATTCTTAGCAGCATTATTCTCACTTTTAAAACTTCTCCACTTTTCCTCAATCAAACTATCAAAACTACTTTCCAAACACCACATCTTCTCAAATCTAAAAAATCTTTTAATTTTAACATCATCTCCAGTATCCAATATAATTGGACAATGATATGATATAATTTAGCATATTCATATTGTGAAGTAAGAGGGAATTTTTCATCCCACTCATTATTAATAAAGAATCTATCCAGCCTAGCCATAACTGGGATCTCCCTACCATTACTCCAAGTATATTTCCTATTACTTAATGGCAGATCAATTAAACCACATTCATTAACAAATTCATCAAAAATCACCATATCATTGACTTTTCCTTCCTTCCCACTTCTTTCACCAAAATATCTAGTAATATTAAAGTCTCCCCCAACAACCCATGGACCCTTAATATCACTAATATAACTAATACAACTCTCCCAGAATTCATGTTTATCCTTTTTATTACATGGAATATATACATTAGTGATAGTAATCCTGCTCTTATCTCTAATATCTTCAAGGACAATATGAATTATGTTGTCATTACTACGTTCCTCTACCAAAATCCATTTATCACCTTTCCATCCAATAAAAAGCCCTCCACTACTCCCAACAGAATTAACAGCTCTCCATTCATCCAACATATTACCCCCAATGGATCCAAACAAAAAATCACTAGACTTAGCAATTTTTGTCTCTTGAAAAAGAACAATATCAGCATATAAAGAACAAATTAAATTCTTCACTCTGGCACATTTTTTAGAGGTGCCCAGTCCCCTAACATTCCCAGACAAGATCTTCATTTATCACCATTGAATGCCCTTATAATTTCTAAGGCTTTAATGTTATCAATATCAGATTCACTATTTTTAAAAATTAAACCCATTTTCTTAGCAGTCTCACACAGCTGATTAGAAGAAAATGAATTTAATATAGCAGGAATATGTATACTACCATAAAAAGGATGAGCAGACTTACTAGATGAAGCAATGCACTCCAAAGATTTGATTTCAGCCCTCTTTCCAGCTCTGCTCAAAGTGTCATCTTTTCTTCCAATCAGCCTTGCACTCCTTCTGATATTGCAAACATCATCATCAAAGGATAGAGAATTATCACTGATATCAATAATAGGCACAGGATCTTTGGTAACTTCAACAATCTGAACACTGCTATCTTCCGAAATAGTTCCATTAGAAATGATTTGAACACTATCTTCCTCAGGAATGCAAGTATCAACATCTTCAACAGTAGTAAGACCTCCTGCTATCACAATCTCAGAATTTCTAATGACTTCATCAACCTTCTCCTGGTTATCAGCCCTAAATACGATAGCATTAGTATCATCAGATTCAGTCTCGGCATCTTCCACAACAACTTGATCAAGTACATTGAATATATTCTCAATATGGATTTCTTTGTTGAATGATTTATTACTATGCAATCTCTTCTCACCACTAACATCATTAACATGAGTGACCACCACACCCTCATTAGTAATATCAAGATCTATCAAATTATCATCAGTATTGACAGCAATTTCTTTCTTTCTCCAAACCTTACCAGTGAATGGATTAAACTTCATACTGTTCCACTCATCAATCTCCAAATCTCCCATCCTCGACGTTGGCTTCACTGCTACAGTGTAGTTTGCATTTCCAACAATAATTTTAATCATCTTCGGAATAGGAACAAAATCATCCTTCTCAATTTCAACATTAAGAAAGGAGTGATCAAACTTTTTCCCATCAGCCAAATCCATCCGAAGAAGGATACCAATATCCGACAGCACTTCTTCCAAAACCTCAAAGTCCCAACATAATTCCGGGAGATTAGTAAGCCTAATTTACTCTTTAGTACTCAAATTTCCGTCGATTTTTCCTTCATTCAAATTCCATAATCTAAGATTGATAGATTTTCCTCGAGATTGAATCTGTCTTCGCATGGTAGCCTCCAAAGCAAGATTGAATGTAGGGAATAAAACTTTAAATTCGTTAAAGAACTTTTTAATCTCCCAATTATGATTGCCAAAATTTTGTACAAGCAAATCAGCAATCTCCTTAATCGTGAATTCACCTCTAACTAAAGTAATAATCACACATCTTCTACTTCTTTTATAAGCCCTGCCTAAAAAGTCTGAATTATCAAGAACAACCGAAAGAGATTTGTTAGAGTCAACTTCGCTTACATGCATGCCATTATCAGGGTTACATACTACACTGCCAGATCTTCCTATAATTGTAGCAAGTTCCTTCCCCTTCTTTCTTCGGTTTTCAGGGCGTCGAGGGCATTGAAAGGATCTATGCCCGAACTCGTTACAATAGAAGCAGAGAGCACTGTTACGACAATCTTTAGCAATATGATTTGCCATTCCGCACCTGAAATAAAGCTTTTTCTCTTTAATTTGCTCAATTTTCCTTGGAACCGAGAAAACCCTACGAATTTTGGGCGAAGGTAAATGCCTTGGTTGATTTGAGATGACGGCTTGAGCATAAGAATTTCCATTTATCCTTAATGTATTTGATGCCAAAGCGGTTGATATGAAAGGTTTGAGAAGATCTTTAATTGAATTAAAAAATTTAGTATGATTTGATTTCAGAGTGGGAGAGAGAGGAGGAAAAGAAGTCACGTGATTGTCTGCCATTTTTTTAGTAACAAGGGCCGAAGCTAAACTATTAGTAATGGAGCAAAATGTAACAAGCTTATGTTAAAATATTTCATCCTTACTTTGATTTGAGTACTTTAAACAAATAAGTTTTTGTGCTACTCGATAAATTGTTTCAACTAAATGATATTGCTCACAATTGATATCCATCTTGTTTGCCTCCTAACAAGACTTTCAAAGCAGTGCTATTATAAATACTGGTTCACGCTAAATAGAAATGATGATAAAATTAACCTGCGAGTCCAACCTATATTAAACCATTTGAAAATTATAAGATAGTTTGCATAAGGGCTCTAGGTAGTGTAATAACCTAGTTTCTTTTATTACAACTTCATTACCTTTTGATCAATGTTCTTTCCTTATCCATCTTGACCCATCTTTCCTTAAAAAATGGAAATTATAATAATAAAGATTCTCGCAAAATGTTGTACTTAGAATATGAGGACAGACCTACTATATTCAATGTAGTTTGATCTCTTATCCATTACATTCTATAGTGATTTGATAGATTTTTTTTATAATAAGAGTGCCATTTTATTCAAGCAAGCACTCATTTTGATGTCACAAGTGTTCGAATCTGTGACCTCTAGAACCTGAGTCTAGAGCACTATACCATTAACCAGTTGAGCTAGTAATTATAACTCAAAAGTTTGGCTGTTAGTTTTCCTTTATTATGCAAAATATGCCATACTGTAAATTAAACAAGTTCAATCAAGATGTAGTTCGCCTCTAGTTTAAAATAAGGAACACCGCTCGACATTAACATGTACACAACTAAATGCTCTATCATTGTATTTACTACATAAAGGTTTATGGAAAAGTAATTAAACACTTCTATAATATTAGAAGAATAGATGGAGAATTGCCCCTCTCCAAGTGTAATAATTCAGTAATCATTATAATAATATATGAATAAAGAAAAGTGTTACTTAAATTTCTCACAAGTATAATAGGTCAGCCCAACACTTCTAAACCCGGCCAATTTCATGCTAACCCACACTCAATCTGGCCCTACCTTAGCCCATCTATCCAGCAACATTCCAAGACTAAAGCCAACCAGCTCACCTGACCATACCTGGCTCAAGCGCGACCCTATCTTTGGCTCGGTTTCATCTCAGCTCGCCTTTGACCGATCCTAGGCAATCCCATTTCGTCATCCCAAGACCGTCTCGGCACATCCTTTATGTCTTGGTCCTTAACAATACTCGGCTTCATTCTATAATCTTCAGCAACAAGCGATCGGCTAATACCATAAATGGAAAGCTTCTTGCAAGAGTTATCAGCATGCCAATTAAGCACAGCACCCCGGTCCGAGCTGGCTCAGTATATCTACGACCGGCCCACTCATGTCAGCCCATATCTAGTTGGGCTCCAAGACATCCAGTCCATTCGAAAACACACAAGATCTATTGCTGGCTGCACAACTTAAGATGACTCCAACAGCAACTCCTGAGACTAAGTCGGCTCAAGCATGACCTGTTTTTAGCCCGGATTCATCATAGCCGCCTTTGGCCAGTCCCAAGCAACCTGTCCCATCATCTCACAGCCAGCATGACATATTCCATACAACTTAGTCCTTAGTGGTATTCAGTTTTCCTAAAAGTTTTGTCAACAACTAACCAGCCAGCACAACCCGGATAAAGCCACACATCCTTTATGTATAGGCAAGCAAAAGTAAATGATAAGTCGTACAACCGGCTACACTAGGTACGGTAGCAACATCATTGTGTCATTTACGTTAATTTGCATATTTTCTTCCTCATTTTACATTTTAAAACCTAGTGATTAGCAAGAAACATTTGCTTTCAATACTCATTAGTCTAATTCCGAGTTTGGTCTATTTATAAGTTAACATTTTGGCCCTAGAATGAGAGCGCTCCCATAAAAGCTCTCGCATTTCTTTACTTTTTCTTCTCCACACACTATTTTCACGTTCCACCATGTCGAATCCTACTGGTGAGAACGAGCTCATTAACGTTGTTGAACATGGATCTAATGTAATGTGGTCACCGGTGTTGTCAGTCCCATCCCGAGGCTTAGCAATGACATGTGGCGGAGCATGCTCCATAGCTTGACTAACGTGAGAACTATGACCCGCGAGGTGCATGAATTAAGGACGAGGTTAGATGCCCCAACTATTGTGAACTTTGTTCCATCGCCCCTTCCAATGGTCGAGCTGACTCCTCTCTGATCTGTTCCTCCCAATGCTTATGACATCATGAATATTGTCGAGGCCAAACATAGGGTTGTGCCTGAAACTCCGACCTTGGATGGTCATGCCCATCAAAGGAGACATGTTGTGCATGTTCCAAGTTTAGTTATAGATATTGACCCTGAGATGGCCACACATAAGGAACCGGGACATTGCCACTCCCCTTCAACGGAATGAGAACTGAGTTTTGAGCATCTCTGGATGGCAAATAGAGCTCAAGACTTGAGATATGGACGTTTGAAAGGCGGTGCCCATGCCGTCAGCGGGGAGCAAAAGGCCTCTTTAGTGCATTCCCAATCTCGTAAGGGTACAATTAGGTCTAGATCAAGAAAGTGACGAACCAGTCATTCACGGTCATGCTTTAGCATAGGGAGAGGGGATCTCCCACTCTAACTCATCATCGTCGTCATCACTCTCTTCCCCGCCATCGATCTCTCACTCCACCAAGATGTCGGTTGTGCCCACAGTCAGTCGTTGGCCAGACCATCCTACATAAAAAAGATGCTGCCCTTAGGGAGGAAATGAACATCCTTCGCCGACAACTAAATAGAATGCAAGCCTAAACATTGGGGGAAAGCTTTTTCGTATGACGAGAATGGTGAGCTATTTTTCGAGGTGATCTTAAACACTTACATCTACGGGTAGTATGCTTTGCTATCCATTGACATGTATGATGGGAGTGTTGACCATCTAATCACATCATCGCATTTAACTCCGCCATCTATGTCATTTAGCTTTCTATCCCAATAAAGTGCTTACTCTTTCCCTCCATCCTCATGGAATCGGCCTCCCGTTGGTTCCTACATCTGCAATCGGGCAGCATCAGTTCTTTTGCCCAGTTGTGCATAGACTTCAAGACCAAGTTTTTCACATTAAAGACCCATGTTATGATGGCTAATGAGCTAGGTAACATCAGACAGGGTCCAACCGAGTGTCTTCAGTCATATGTCAACCGCTTCAATAAAGAATCCATCCAGGCTAGGGCCGTTGACACAAACACTTGGTCGTGTTCCACTATTTGAGGGTCAAGTATAAATCAAGAATGTGGAGGGAGCTTCAGAAGAAGTCGGCAATCTCTTTAACTAACTTCTATTAGCGAGCGAAATACATTATGAGGATGGAGGATGTAAATATTTCATGTAGCAACAATGAAACCCAGCGCACCACTCAAGTCAGTCATTATGAAAATGTCGACCGTTGACCTAATGGTCGGTAGAACAGCACCAAGAGGTGTGCAAGGCCGACACCCAATACAAGTCCAAGTATATTAACTATGATACTTTTAACAGGGATATGGAGATAATATATCTTGCAACCCAAAACTAGATGTAGTTTAGAAGACCAAACTCCTCCAGATGCGGATAAAGGGAGGAATTTCGCAGCAATGGCTAATACTGTCGGTTCCATCGAATCAATGGCAACTCCACCAATGAATGTTGAGTGCTTAAGGATTAGATTGAATGACGTATCTAAAAAGTGATACTTTCGAGTTTGTTCAAGATCAAGTAGAATAAAGAAACAACCGCAACAACCAACTGGCTCCACCCCCAATAACCCAACAATAATGTCATTGTAATAACCGATAACTTGACCATATACGAAGGCCCACATGTGGCTGGTAGAAGCCGGGGAGCACAGTCCTGGTATCTTAGGAAAGTAGGTTTAGCTGGTCGAGTATATTCTTTAGAGTACTGACCATCCAAAGAACCCAGGGTGGAATTAGATCAACCCATCCCTTTCACTGTTAAGACAGGGAAGCTGTCTCTTAACCCTATCACAATCATATGGTCATCACATGGCAATACTCAACTCAATTATGTATCGAGCCTTCGCGGATAGGGGAAACTCAGTCAACGACATGTTCTACTTTGTCTTGAGCTTCCTGCCTCTAGCCTCATCCCCTATACCCTGCCTATTTACGGATTTAGGGGTGTGGGCAATGTTGCAATGGGTATGACCTCCTTATGACAATATTCAGTAGAGTACCCATCGTAGCAAAGGTTCAAGTTAACTTTATAATGGTTTGTTATCCATAATCTTTTGATAGGACGTCTGACACTTGCTAAACTAGTGGTCATCATCTACTACAACCGGCTCGTCATGAAATTCTCTATCCAAGGTGGGATCAATGAGATCTGGGGCAATCAATAGAAGGATATGGAGTGTTATGGGACCTCCCTTATATAAGCAAAGAAGGGTATTCTAATAATTTAGAAAGAACTTGCAACACTTAACGGCAAATCACACGAGAGAACCATCGAGTCGGTCAACGCTCTGGTTCGTGCCAAGACCACCCCCAATTCTAAAGCATCAACTGCTCTTCTCGCTATTAGTATCTTACCTGGTCATGTCACGAAAGCCAATAATGTGTCACCTGAGAGTACCCTCGAGTCGAATAGTGCTTAGGATAGTGATCGGGTTTTCCTTGCCCTTGAAGATATAACTACCGACTGTGTGTCACCGATTGTACCTTTAATCCTAGCAATGCTCAAGGTTGTGCCTGGACCACCTTAGGCTATGAAGTTGCAACAAATGGCCACATTTCATTCGAGAGTACCCTCGGGCCCCACAACACTCAGGGCCGAGCCGGGACCATCAAGTACAATGAAGACTGGGATGACAGGAACCCTATATCCTTGGCTGCCACCTCCAGACAACTAGAGAGCTCATCGCGGCACGGAATGAGAAAGTTGCTCCTCGTTGGCAAATGGGGATAGAGTTAGAGGTGTTCCCTAGGGCAATTATATGATTTGTTACATAAATCTAACTCGATAACCAATCTTGTTCAAAGTAAATAGTGTTTCCTTTCTGTTATATACATGTTATAAAATGTTATAAAATGTTATAAATAATTAATTAGTTAATTTAAGTATATATGTCATAAATTCCATAAATGATGTGTTTGTAATAACAGTTACAAATAGTTGTAACCATGAGTATTATATCATAATGTGATAAGCCCATTAGTTTAAATATTCCTAGTTAAGATGTATCGAGACTAGACATCGATGCATCCGTAGAGACTGAAGTACGTAACGCTCTCCAATTGTTGAGTAGTGTATTACCCATGGTTGGTTGGGGCACCAAGAAGTATGTACTAATAGTTATTGGATAACTATAGAATGACTCACTCGACAGTTTTCATTTGGTTAATATAACTAAGGTCAAACAGAAAATATTGAAATGCCTAATTTACACAGTTCTCTTTACTTGAGAATATTGTTGATCTTAAATATGAAACCTCTGCTTTGAGTATAGATAAATCATGGCACGGTGTCCATCGAACGACTATAGTTGGATCGAGTGGAAGTATTGGAAGTGAAACACTATTCAAGAGATGAATCGTCTCCTTAGTTATTTAGAGTTAATATCATGGTCAACTAAAGTCAACTCAAAGTCAAAAATTTTGATCAGAGTAATTCGGTTAATAATAATTATTATTTAGCCAAGGACTTTGTGTTTGGACTATACAATTTAATATAGACGATACTAGAATTTTGATCATTATCAATTCCATAAGTCCAAAGTGGTACAGTTTTGATGAAGAGAATTGGTATAAATAATCATCACTGCGGGTAACACTTAACAAAGAAGAAATTGGATTTTACCGAAACCAAGTAAGCGATAAATTTGGTCAAAACGTCACACCACCTGCTAAGTGATGTGTGAACGTTAATATTCCAATTATTCGATATTAGTCGCTGATCGAATTTACACCTAAGAGTCACACAACTAAAATGTTGAAAATTCCTTTGAACACTTGATTTAATTAATTTATAATCTTTATAAATTAATTAAATTAACTAATATTTATAGTTATAAAATTTTAATTGATGTATTGAACATGATTAAACAATGTATATATAATAGTTATAAATATACTAAAAGATATACGATATCGGTACGTGTTTAAATTGGATTTAAATGCAGGAATTTTTTTATATAGACTTAAATATGTTTGAGGTCCATGGACAAGCACACATAAGCCAGCCTTAGCTGCCTTAGGTGTGGCCGGCCATGGTATGGGATAATGAAGGGATTTTCTTTTAGTTTAGAAATGAAATGGCTATGCAAGTTACAAGGGTATTAATCACAGCATTAACTCTCTTTTCTTTAATAAACTTAACATTTTCATTCCTTCAAACCACTTCACTTAAAAACACATTTCTAGACCAGAAAATTTTGGCATGGCTTCCTAAAAACAATAAAAAATATATTCCCAAGTTCATAATACATCATATTCAACATTATTCAATAGTCGGTGGTCAGCAATTCAGAATTGGTACCTTCTGATTTGTGAGCTGATTCAAGGAGATCAATTCAATGTTTCAATGTACACGGAAAGGCTTTGATGAAAGGTATCTCTATGTTTTAATTTTTTCTATTTCATATTTATATGTTATATTACATGATGTTAGATTATATCATGAATCTTGTATATCGAAATGCTATAACAAAATTGATTGGTTATGTGTACAATTGCATCAATAAAAGAAATATATATATATAAGTTTCATTTTATGAATGTTTGCTATGCTACTGCTCACAACCAGTAAAAAAAATTATATGTTATTATAAATTTTAGAACATGTAAACTATGATTTATAACATTTAGAAATAATTACTACTTTATCGAAATCAGTAATAATAATATGTTATTATAAGAATATAATTTTTATAATAACATATTATTATTACTGATTTCGATAAACTAGTAATTATTTCTAAATGTTATAAATCATAGTTTAAATGCTCTAAAATTTATATATTTATTTATGTAAAATATGCATTCGGAAAAAATTATTTAATATATATACATTTATTATATTAACATATAATTGATTATTCAACTTAAATTGATCGTATAAATAAATATATGAATATATGTTTACATATATGATATTAAATTTATATAAACTTGATCAAAATTATATTATGCATTTCTGGGCTTGAAAGAAGCAAATGAAGGGGTTTTCCTTTTGAATTTTAAAATGAGATGGTTGTATTAAAGGAGATTAATGACCATATTAATCACAACATTAATTCTTCTTCTTTAATATGACAACCCTCTCATTTCTATTTGAACTTCATTCCAAACAGTGATCATAAGTAAACATTCAAATATAAATTTTATCATTATTATTTACATATATATTGTTATATATCTTTGTATGCGTGTGTATGTATGTAAGTATGATAATTTAAATACACACACATGTATGACAAAGAGAAGAATTAATTTTAAATGAAAAGGCTATCTTAATTACAAGGAGATGAAAATGTTATGTTAATTGGTATTAATCAAATATTAATGTCTATATTCAATTTCTCCTTTGATAAAAGATTTTCGTTTCATTTTCATTCATTCCTCTCTTAAACCAATACTTAATTAATTTTATAATATGGTTTTATGTATATATATATATAACATAGTTTATAAATGTTTTGCAAAATTGTTCACATTTATTATTTTAACATCAGTATAAATGGATACAGGTATATTTACTTGTATATATTCATATACATGTATTTATATAATATTTTGATGCATGTGTGTGTGTATATAGACACACACTTAGACAACAAATCGAATACAAGAGGGGCAAACATATCTGTTGTGATGTAAATTCCATCACCTACACACGGGCATGTTAAATCATGCACGCATTATTATGTTGCACGTGCACGAACACACATATATGTATATGATACACGTATACAAAATATAATGCACATTAAACTAAAGTAAAACTTTACTTATGAAATAAATTAAAAATATTGATTTTATTTAAATAAAATTTAGAAAAGTTCTAAATGAATTAGACTTCATAGGTCCATTAAAGATCTATAAAAAAATTAAATTTACCCTTTAACTCTGCTGCGGGCTTGCCCAGTTCAAACACATGCAACATAGCAACTCCTACCTTCTCAACGTTGGTAGACTCATCTATGAGACTTATATATTGGAAATTTTGGTCAGTCCAGCTGCATTGTCATGCTCATAGGAATTTCGGGGATGAAATTCTTTTAAGGATGAGAGAATGTAACAACCCACATTTTTAATGACTAGATATTTAAGTAATAAATTTAAATAATGAATAGTTAATTAACTGAAGGTCCAAAATATGATTTTTCGCACATGGTCGAATTAGAATTCAAGACTACTTCCATTTAGTCTGGATCGATGTTGCAAATTAAAAAGGGCATAAATATCGCTATATTTGGAGTCATGATAATTTTTTATGCATTGTTATGTGTATTTTATAAAAATACGTGCATAGTCGAGTCCAATGGGATCTCGATCGACTGCTTGTGTTTTTGGGATGAGGACTTCATTATGAGACATACGGTCGATGAATTTCTACAATTAAGCAATCTGATGGCCAAAATGATATTAAAATGCGTGAAATTATCATCTTGAAGCACCATCTTGTTGGAGAGGACTAGATGGCGAGTATCCACCCTGGTGGCCTAATCGTGGGGTCGCTCCCCAGATTCGTGACACCATATATATAGTTTAGTGTTTCAGCTTTGTGCTATTCTTATGCACGCATTAGCCCATGTGTCGCCAAGGTCAACAGTCTGTTACTTACACCTTTATGGTTAGGGGCAATTGTAGTGTCATGATTTCAAGTCCTCGTGTTGACGAGCACACCGATGGATACGTGTCACGATGACTGTGAGGTAACAAAGACTATAGTGACCTGGTGTCTTTGGAGCTTGCTTAGTGTTACCATCAGTCTCCCTTCTGGTACTAATGGAGTAGTAGATTTTCATGTACGATTGATACATCTCACTGTAGCACTGATGTGTGCCAGCTTCAATATTATATATATATATATATGACTCTACTTGGGATTTATTGTCTATCGTATAGTCATTTCCCATCACGATACTTTTTGAGGGAATAGATATGAAGATATGAGATTATACATGTCATAGCTATCCAGTGTATAGTGGATTCTCAGTAATTGATAGGCAGTGTAATGGCCCGCAAATCCGTATCCCTTTGAGCCGACAATATTCTCCATCAGTTCAACTCAAAGTGGTCGGAAATACAAACCATTTGGGTTAAAGAAGAAAGAGGTAGAAGAAGAAAATAGAAACAATATCAGAATCTCACAATCGCAGCGGAAAAAAATATAATATATAACAACAGATTTTATAAAAAAGAATCTGTAATTATTTAATACTTACAATCATTAGAGTACACAATCATCACATCAAATCTGGACAATTTAGTAACTTGTCCTTACACAGCGGAATATACAAATCTACGGAAATACGCTTCGTCATCCAGCTCGTCTCCTGAGCTCCACAGCATCCTATCATGTATTTGTAATACTCGGTCTGACCCGAGCATTATAATAAAATAACACCCGAGTCAGTCTAGAAAACCAGCATGAGAAAACACACTCAATTTGAATTATTATAGTTTTCAAAATACTTTGAAATCAAAGGTATCTCATAAGACCATGCCACAAATAAACATGCCGGGTTTTTACCTTACGATAACCAAAATTTTTTTATTAAAACTGCCTAATATTATAATAGTGTCTATAGAAAGTAAAATAGAATCTAGCTGAAATGCTTGCATCTCACGTTCCAGCAATAGTTGGGCACAATCAAAACCGTACAGGCGCTTATTGGAGATTGGATTCCATACAATGGAAGGGCTACTGGGGTACCGCCCATCATAGTACCTGGCCTAGATCAGAGTACCGAGGATCACGCCCGATCCTCTACAACACAAGACCGGAGCTACCCCTTACTGGATAGTCCGAATAAGATCACCCCATGGTTGGGATCAGCAACCGCCACTAAGCCGAAATCAAAAAGGGACATTTAGACAGGGATGACCTTACCCTAATTGGTTGCTAGCCACTTAGCCTTGATGCACCTCCCCTGTTTTAGCCATTCCCGATTGATGAGGCTTGAGGCTATGCATTACCTTTTAAGAACACATTTCGCTTAGAATGCTCATCGTCCTCTTGACGATGGTCTGATAGCATTCGTCCATACAAGTTGCCCTAGGTCTGGACAAATCGAAACACCATCTTCAATATCTTCACGGTCTTCATTCGCAAACGTTCAAACCGGATCGAAGTGGTTTTCGGATAATTAAATCTGATCCCGGTCCCTTCGACACGATCAGCGCATTGGCCAATATTGATAGTCGGTTATTTAACTACCAATTCAAACAATCATTCATAAATTGTCTTATTTCCGCTGAAAATCACCAAGTCTGAATACTTTAGATTTTTAAATAATTTAAATCACTTTATCCAAAAATATATACTTTAAACATTTTAAATAAAACTACTTAAGTCACTTTATTCACAACAATAGTTATGAAATTCTATAATAATTTTCAAAGTAAAAACTTAAGCCAAAACTACCTTTTAAATAAAAGTTATTTATATAAGTATAAATATTTAGTAACTATCTTTTAAATCATAATACTAGTTAAACCTTTAAAATAATTACTGCAATAACTAACTTAGTAAATATTTACCTTTAAAATTTTAAAACTATTTAAATAATAAATTTTCCCTAGAAACATTCCTTTAAAACAACTTTAAAACTTTTAACTTATACTTAAAAATCTTCTTCGAAAATATACTTGGCTCTTCAGGAAATACACTTTCCATTTCAACATAGCTCGTCTAATCATTTATAAATCCTTCTCGATTAATTCCAATTTAATTTATGTCCCAATCCCGTAAATTTCTTTTCCACACTTTTAAAAATAAAACCACCTTTTTATTTTTAAAAAAAATTACCCTTTCCTTATAAATTCCCACCGTGAATTTACAATCTCAAATATCCACTGATATTTGTTTCACCTTATTTATAAACCCCGTTTATAAATTCCATATTCTCATTCTCGATTTAAATTGCTATTTCAAAACACTTAATCGATTTTCAATCGATTCTCTGAATTAAATTTTCTTTTAAAATTTTATTTCTCGATTTTCCCAAATTTATTCCAAAATCCATTAATTCCAGTTTTACTCCTTTATTATGAGTTAAAACCTTATTTAAATCTGAATTATCAATTTCATGCTATATTTATAAATCTTGGATGTTGAAAATATATTCCTTCGCACTTACAAAATAATATTGCTTAAGTCCTTATTTTAAAAATCCCTTTTTCCACATTTAATCAAAATCCTTATTTTTCCCATATCCCGGAATTTATTATATAGGATTTAAAAATCAAACTATTTATTTTTCTCAATTCTTTTATTTTTAAATTTATCCATCTTTACTATAAATTTCTTACCTTAAATTTTCCTTTTCAATGTTTATATTTTTACAATGCCACAATATATCCAACAATAGGTTAACATTAAATAAATAAATTTTCCAACATAATATCATAGAATTATTCAACATTTCATATAACTGAATATGAAAATAAATTCAACAATTTTGAGGAATCCAGTTGGATCCCTCCAACCTATTTCCCTGCATCCATAGATGTTATCCAACAAATAAAAATACCAATCCCACTTCGAGGGGGATATCGCGGTATAAAGGGTCATCCGCTATTATGCGGGGCGCATAGGGTCTCATCCGCCATATAATGCGGGAATATAAATCACTCCAATATATATACTACTATATAAATATAATATCACATCCAGACTGATAATAATAATCAATTTCAATCAATCAACCAATAATTTAATTTTAAATTAACTAGTAATCCAATTTGAGTGAGATTAACTCTCCTTTGATTTTTGTTTGCAATCCACTTCAATTTCGTCTTGATTACACAATGACTTTAGACCTTGTATAAATATTTATACGGTTTATTAATATTCGAAGTAATCAAAAAATCAATTTCCATATAATAAATTAATTTAACTAATAATTTGGTTTTAAACTAATTTCCTATAATAAATAAGTTTTGTAACTAAAATAATTAAATAAGTTAATAAATCAAGTTAATCACTATAATACATTATTCCAAAATTAAATAGTAGATTTAATGTGTGTATAAGTATATTTATTTTATTTTCTTTAAAACTGCTTATATAAAAAAGTCTATATACATATATTCCCTATCTGCCTATATTAACTTGAATTATGTATGTATATTTATCTTTAAAGATAGAATTGTTTCACTTTACTGAAGAATTAAATGCTGAGTTATGTATATATGTTAAATTAAATCAAAACCAAAACTGCTACCTTACAGGACCCAACTATTCCCCCGACCTCCCACTAGCTTCACCGTGCCGACGCCGCACTACGACTCCCAAGCCCTAGCTCCGATCGACCCACCATCGCACCCAACCAAACTCCCTCAATCCCGGTGTAGCGACCCAACTTTCTACCTCCAGAAAGTCGTGTCACTATAAAGAAAGAAAGGGATAGAAAATAGAAAAGATAGAGAAGAAAGAAGAAACAATAACAGAATCTCAACAGCGGAACGAACAAAATATAATATATCACATCAGATAATACATAGTATCATATACATCAGAGTTACACAGATAATACATCACATACTAGTCAGTTATAAACACCTGTCTAGTTAATACAACTCGATACAATACAGAGAAAACTACACAGAGATACCAACACAACGGAAATACAGATAAACACTACACAACGGAATCAATATATATCTATACGCTGAAGCCTCCTGCTCCATTGCTCCTTCATAATTCATCAAAGCTAACCTGAATCCCTTGGCTACTCGTAAAAATTTGAGTACCCGAGAGTTTAAGAAAAACAGAAATAAACTCCGGGTCAAACATGGGTCTGGTATGAGTAACAGGATAAAGTTGCTTAACTATGAAAAACCTTTGAAAATAAAAGGTATCACGTAAGACTTCCCACACATAAACATGGAAAAGTTTTTACCTTACTCTAACCAAACATTTGGTAGGAAATTCAGTGATATTATAATAGTGTCTAGGGTTTTCAAGTAAATAGAAAATAGCCGAAATTGTTACATTCATTAAATTCCAGCATACTAGGTTTACAATCAAATCCGTTGTCACTTATTGGAGATTGGATTCCATACAATGGCAGGGCTACCGGGGTACCGCCCGTCACAGTACCTGGCCTAGATCAGCGTACCGAGAACCCACCCTAAGTTCCCTGCAACACAAAGCCGGAACCATCCCTTACTGGACAGTCCCAAACAAGACAAACACAGCAGCTGTTGCAATCAACTGCCCACACAACCGAAATAAATAGGGACATCTAGATAGGGGTATATCTCGCTCTCCAGTGGGAGCTACCCACGAAGCCTTGCTGCACCTCCCCTGTTTTAGCCATTCCTGGTTGATGAGGCTTGAGGTCACGATTACCTTTAGAGAACACATCTCTTAGAATGCTCATCGTCCACTTGACGATGTTCTGAAAGCATTCAATCCATACAAGTTCGTTCCGGGTTCGAACGAAACCGAAGGCATTATCTCGTTACACTCATTTTGGAATCACCCTCAGAGTTAACGACAATAACCCTTGCACTCTGAATCTTCATCTTCACTTGAGAATCATGACCTATCGTTAATTTGGATCGATGTGGTTTTCGGATATCCAAATCTGGAAACCCGATCCCGGTCTCATCGAAATCCAAACCGTGTCTTTTAAGGCCAAGTTGTTTTAAAGTTAAAACAATTCAATTATTATCTATATACACACAGATAGATAAATCACAATATAACAATGGATAATCAACATCATCATCATATACAGATAATCCATATCATCAACTCAAACAGATAATCAATATTATCATACTTAAAAACAAGCATCCATATCACAATAGATGATCACAATCAATCAATGGGATATCAATATCATTCATCCATAAGCAATGATTTATCATTTACAAACTATAATTAATTTAAAATGAATTAAATTAATTACTTCTATCTTTAATTAATATAAAGTAAATTAAATTAATTACTACATCTATAAATCCTGCTTATACAACCAATAATTAAATAGAAATCAATTTAATTAATCAATCTCTAAATATTCATCTTGATTAAACACCTTTGATTAATCATCCTTTAATTACAAATAAGTAATTAGTCTTTTAATTAATTCCACAAATTAATTATTCTAAATCCTTCATAGTAATTAACATTCAATTACTTCATTTATTAATTAAATATAATTAATTACATTTATTCTTAATTAATTACATTAATTAATCACCTCGTTATTAATTATTCCTCAATTAAACAATTCATAATTACATCACTAATTATATTAATTAATGATCTCTAATTTATATTTAAATTAAATTACTTTATTTAAGTTAATTACATTAAGTAATTTAATCCTTAATTAAACGCAATTATTAATCCCCTTGATTAATAACAAACCAGTAATTACTATCCTTAATTACTTATTAAATGAATTAATTATCCCATAATTAATTATCCCCATTAATTAATCCCTTGATTAATTACAAAAGTAATTACCCAAATTACTTATTTTCAAATCATCTTATATTAATTATATTAAGTAATTACCATTTAATTACTTTCCTAAGTAATTATGCTCCATTAATTACACCAAGTAATTTCACTTCCAATTTACCAAATGACTATCTTTAAATTAATTAAACTAAATTAATTAACTTAAATTAATCATATCATCAAAATTAATTACAATAAGTAATTAATCTCTTAATTACTCTTATCAAGTAATTACACTTAACAATTTACAATAGATTATCTAAATTAATTAATCTAATTAATTATCAAAATTAATCACGTTAATTTATTATTTAAATAATCCTTAGTTAATTATCTTCATTAACTAATAACATTTCTTTAATTTTTTTCTTAATTAATCTCTAATTATAAATTAATCTAAATTATTAATTTATAAATTAATTACATAAGTCATTCCTTAATTATCTTATTAATTAATCCTCTTCAATATTTTTAATTATCTCTAAGATAATCCATTTCTTTATACATGATTTCATAAATATTAAAGTGTATTTAAAACATTACACTTCTAAATTTAGATTCAAATTTCATTTTGAATTTAAGATTACATATCAAAAATCCTTTTTATAAAAGAACTTTATCAAAATCCAATTGAAATATTTATTTGAAAACAAATTACTTTAAAAATTTATTTGGTTTAAACTTGTTTAAACATTCAGATTTTAAAATAAAAACTGATTTTAATTTACAGTTTTGAATTCAAGGAAACTTGAATCCATAATTAACTTTGATTTAACTTCTTTGATTTAAACTTCCCTTAAACCTTGATTTTAAATTCTTGATTTAAAATCCAAATTAATTTTAAAACCTTAGATTCAAAAATTTCATTTGAATCTATACTTAAACTTTATATTTAAAACATAGTTTAAGTCCTGTTTTAAATTTTGTACTAAGATTTAAAAAAAACTGGAAACAGACAAGTACTAATGCCTGAACAAACTGACTCGAGACAACCAGATTTTGCTTTGAGTCCTTCGTCCTCCTGCTTCGAGTCACCTACTCGAATGACTCGAGTAAAACCCGAGTTGAAATATCTCTGCACACAAATAAGTTCATCTGAACTTCAACTGCACGGTGCACGTGCACCGTGGCTCTGGCCATCTTCGGCCATCCAACAGTACTCCACCTCATCAGCGACCATCCCCAGATGACATCGCGATCACCAGAACCCATCACGCCATCTCGAATCGAAATCGAGTTAAATTTCCAAACCTGGAACACAGACTCGCGACCAACCACAAAACCTGTCAACGCCTCTTGCTCGATGCTCCGACCACCAGAGGCCACCAAACTCCGGCCGTAGCCTCGTCCACCTTCCCTCTATCAAACCCCAGAAGCACGTGACACTCGATCCATGAGAGGAGCCACAGTGGATTGATTACTGACCATCACTAAAACTAGGGTTAAAAACATAAAATACCCACCATCATCACCATAGTGATCATCCACCTCCTCCACCATTTTTCCTAGATACCTCGATCACTACTCCATCATCTAGTAGAGACCCGACCCTTCCAGTCTCGTAGATCATCAGAGAAACCCAAAATTGCCAAATCAGTGCAAACCAGAAATGCAAACTCAAATCTTTACTAAAAAATGTGATTCGAGTTTTAAAAATTAGTATTTTGATTAAGCGTTTTATTCACCTTTCTGAATCCTAGAATTAAGCATTTTGAGTTTTTACAAAACTCAAGTTTTATACTGTTCTTAAAGTTTTCAGAGCAGACCTACCTTGTTAACTTGAATTCTAATTTTTAAAAATTTACTTTATGATCAAACAAACATATTTTGTTTAGATACCATGTCCTAATAATTAATAGATTAAGTAGTAATGATTTTTAAACTAAAACTGGGCTTGAGATTTAGAACAGAGATGTTCTACAGGCATTTACAAGCATTCATGCATCTCACATCCAAAAATACACAGAAATTTTCCCATATATACACACACATACAAACTTATTTCAGATATAAATCAAGCAACCATATTTATATTTGAGTTTTAAAAGTGTTACTCACTAGTAATTCAAAAATGAGCAGAGCACTTTAGAAATAGCTTTTGAAAACTTGAATTACAGGAATATGCCCTTTTATTTTTAAAACTTGAGTTGCTGAAGCTTGTTGAAGAAAATGTTTGTTTTCCTTAAGCTTGTTTCAGGTAGAAGAAGATGCAGGCTTTTGAATAGATTGAAGAAAATGAAGACCACAGGTTTTAGTTTGCAAAAATGCATAGGTTTGATTTTTCTCTGGTTTACACTAGTTTATGAACGAAAAGAAAAGAGACTGATATATAGGGAACAAGGGCAGAGGCTTGTTTCACTGGTACACTATTTCTTTTTATAAAAGTAGGTCAGAGGTTTTTTTCCGTATGGGCTGAGATGATTTACACAACTTGAATTTGACTTATACCATGCTTGCATTAAATGGAGAAGTACCTTATGTTCCCTACTTACCTTACTTAGCTTATTTTATTTTTACTTTGCTTTGTTTTAACCTGCATATTTTATTTACAACTACATCATTTTGCTTTGTTTATACTTACTTTACTTTGCATTGTTTTAACCTTAGCATTTCAAAACACTACAGGCATATTTATTTGCCTGCATATGTTTTTGTACTTAATGTACATAGAATATAAGTTGTTTATCACTTGTAATGGTTTGTTACTTAATACATGTTATAAAGCTCCAATATGATAACACTTGTTCCTTAAGCATTTTCTATTTATTTTAAAACTTAAACTTTCCAAATTATTAATATTGTTTGAAAATAACTCATTATTAAATTAAAATAATTTATAAAAGAAATTATCACTATATAAATAAATTACTTATTTTATCAACTATAATTTAAAAAGAACAAACAAACCCTTTATTAAATTTAACTTTAAGCTAAAATCATTTAAACCATTTCAACCTTAATCTTGAGTATATTTTAAAGACAAAAAGTTATTTATTTAATATTGAATTAAATCAAATTTCCAAATTACCAAAAATATTAGAATTTAAAAACATATCTTTATTTATTAACTTTTAAAACAGATCTTGTCTATTTACAATATATACAAATATATATGTACATTATAAATAGAAAACAATTTATTAGGTTTTAAAAGATAAATTATCAGTTAAATATTTATTCAGAAGAAGATTATTAATCAAATTCAAATCTTATTAACAATTATTATCAAATCAATTTAATTTTAACACAGATTATTAAATTGATATTGCTTAAAATTTCCGGGATATCACATTCCTCCCCCCTTAAAAGAATTTCGTCCCCGAAATTTAAAACAAAGGTAATTTAATAATCTAATTAAAGATTTAATTTTAAAACACAAGCATATATTATCAAACATATGCTAACAATCATCGCATCCAATCAAACAAACAAATCTAACTATCCAGGCAAAATACTGGATAGAATTCTCTCGAGTTTTCCCGAGTATAAATACCGGGTTACTCGCTCTATAGAATCAAACGAAACTATACTACTAAGCTACAGAGCTCCTACTCATCTAGATCTACAAAACTAGACAGGATATCAGACTGCAGACAAGTCTGACTCAACAACCAAAACTCCCTGAACTGCTGGTTCTACAACCAGAGATAGATCTCACACGTACTCTCTCCGAGATACGTGAAAACAACGAATCCCAGTTATCCAAACTGGCAATCCAAATCCTAAAGATCAACCACTTATCCAAAATCAAATCTCTGATTCTTATCCACAAAATTCTTCGGACGATCCTGGGTCTCCTATATCCTTCCTGATCAGCTCATCCTTGCTGATACCTCCCAAAACAATCTGAACCAAAACAATCCAACAAAATGACCTTTCCTAGATCAACCAAAACTCAGAACACCACTCTACTTCAAAATCAGAATACAGATCTCACTTCTCACATCCGGAAGTGATAAAACTGATGCACTCCAATCTGGTCTTAAGATCCTGAAAAATTTCCTGTAGAAACTCTTTAATCCAAAACACTGCAACTTCCAGTTGCTTCCACACTAAAACAGTTGCCACCATGCTTCCGCTGCGCAACTCTGATCAGAAACAGATGAGAATGCTGATGACGAACACCAGCAAAGACTGGACAACACATTCCAAAAATAAGGCTCAACAGATCCAAAAAGAAAACTCAGAAGTCCCTCCAAAACCTGAGCTGCTTCACCAAACTCTCTCTCCAAAAACCATCCTACTACTAAACTGAACCATCGGTACCCCTTCTGGAATCCAGTCGATACCAAACTCAATCTTCAAATGCTAGCAAAACTCTGACTTCCTGAAGACTTTCAGGAAAAATCTCTGAAACACAAGAGAACGCTCAAACTATCGCAAGTCACTTTTGCGATCGATCCAGCCTAATTCCAAAGAAAAACTGTTCTCTCTTTACCAAACAGAACAGCTTACGCTTAACTAGCCAATCCATCGAAGAAACGGAACCACTCTACTGCTTCTGAACTCCACTGCTGAGCTGGAAAGCTTCCTTGCCAACACACGGAACACTCCGAGCTGCACTTCTGACACCAATGCCAAGGAATTCCTAATCCAAAGCTCTTCGAGAAACTCGGACCTCAAACCAAACAGAAACACCCTGCTGAACTCAGTCACATCCCCGAAGCAGTCACACTTCCTTAAAACTTGTTCCAAAGAAACATCTTCGGAGACATCCATAATCACTGTGTCTCATCACACAACTACTACATCCTGAGGTATCAAGATATCATACTTGCTTCTGTCCAACCGATAGATCCAAACTATAGCTCATCCCACTTACACCATCCAAGCTCACTCGAGACGGTAATAGGTCTACAGTCTCGGCAGATACACTTCCAACCTAAAACATTCAAACTCCGACCATCGGTAGTCGTGTTACACACACCACTACCCTATCTACCTTTATAACTTATGTTGGAAAACCCGAACAGGTAACCCAACAGATAGGTAGAAATATAGATATACATATATATATTCAAAATTACAAATACGCTCTCTCAAGATAGACACCACTCCAAAGCTTACGTATTCGCTCAACCTATGCTCTGATACCAACTGTAGCGACCCAAATTTCTACCTCCAGAAAGTCGTGTCACTATGAAGAAAGAAAGGGATAGAAAACAGAAAAGATAAAGAAGAAAGAAGAAACCACAACATAATCTCAACAGCGGAACGAACAAAATATAATATATCACATCAGATAATACATAGTATCATATACATCAGAGTTACACAGATAATACATCACATACTAGCCAGTTATAAACACCTGTCTAGTTAATACAACTCGATACAATACAGAGAAAACTACACAAAGATACCAACACAGCGGAAATACAGATAAACACTACACAGCGGAATCAATATATATCTATACGCTGAAGCCTCCTGCTCCATTGCTCCTCCACAATTCGTCAAAGCTAACCTGAATCCCTTGGCTATTCGTAAAAATTTGAGTACCCGAGAGTTTAAGAAAAACAAAAATAAACTCTGGGTCAAACATGGGTCCGGTATGAGTAACAGGTTAAAGTTGCTTAACTTTGAAAAACCTTTGAAAATAAAAGGTATCACGTAAGACTTCCCACACATAAACATGGAAAAGTTTTTACCTTATGCTAACCAAACATTTGGTAGGAAATTCAATGATATTATAATAGTGTCTAGGGTTTTCAAGTAAATAGAAAATAGCCGAAATTGTTACATTAATTAAATTCTAGCATACTAGGTTTACAATCAAATCCGTTGCCACTTATTGGAGATTGGATTCCATACAATGGCAGGGCTACCGGGGTACCGCCCGTCACAGTACCTGGCCTAGATCAGCGTGACGAGAACCCACCCTAAGTTCCCTGCAGCACAAAGCCGGAACCATCCCTTACTGGACAGTCCCAAACAAGAAAACCCCAGTAGTTGTTGCAATCAACTGCCCACACAACTGAAATAAATAGGGACATCTAGACAGGGGTATATCTCGCTCTCCAGTGGGAGCTACCCACGAAGCCTTGCTGCACCTCCCCTGTTTTAGCCATTCCCGGTTGATGAGGCTTGAGGTCACGATTACCTTTAGAGAACACATCTCTTAGAATGCTCATCGTCCACCTGACGATGTTCTGAAAGCATTCAATCCATACAAGTTCGTTTCGGGTTCGAACGAAACCGAAGGCATTATCTCGTTACACTCATTTTGGAATTACCCTCAGAGTTAACGACAATAACCCTTGCACTCTGAATCTTCATCTTCACTTGAGATTCACGACCTATCGTTAATTTGGATCGATGTGGTTTTCGGATATCCAAATCTGGAAACCCGATCCCGGTCTCATCGAAATCCAAACCGTGTCTTTTAAGGCCAAGTTGTTTTAAAGTTAAAACAATTCAATTATTATCTATATACACACAGATAGATAAATCACAATATAACAATGGATAATCAACATCATCATCATATACAGATAATCCATATCATCAACTCAAACAGATAATCAATATTATCATACTTAAAACAAGCATCCATATCACAATAGATGATCACAATCAATCAATGGGATATCAATATCATTCATCCATAAGCAATGATTTATCATTTACAAACTATAATTAATTTAAAATGAATTAAATTAATTACTTCTATCTTTAATTAATATAAAGTAAATTAAATTAATTACTACATCTATAAATCCTGCTTATACAACCAATAATTAAATAGAAATCAATTTAATTAATCAATCTCTAAATATTCATCTTGATTAAACACCTTTGATTAATCATCCTTTAATTACAAATATGTAATTAGTCTTTTAATTAATTCCACAAATTAATTATTCTAAATCCTTCATAGTAATTAACATTCAATTACTTCATTTATTAATTAAATATAATTAATTACATTTATTCTTAATTAATTACATTAATTAATCACCTCGTTATTAATTATTCCTCAATTAAACAATTCATAATTACATCATTAATTATATTAATTAATGATCTCAAATTTATATTTAAATTAAATAACTTCATTTAAGTTAATTACATTAAGTAATTTAATCCTTAATTAAACGCAATTATTAATCCCCTTGATTAATAACAAACCAGTAATTACTATCCTTAATTACTTATTAAATGAATTAATTATCCCATAATTAATTATCCCCATTAATTAATCCCTTGATTAATTACAAAAGTAATTACCCAAATTACTTATTTTCAAATCATCTTATATTAATTATATTAAGTAATTACCATTTAATTACTTTCCTAAGTAATTATGCTCCATTAATTACACCAAGTAATTTCACTTCCAATTTACCAAATGACTATCTTTAAATTAATTAAACTAAATTAATTAACTTAAATTAATCATATCATCAAAATTAATTACAATAAGTAATTAATCTCTTAATTACTCTTATCAAGTAATTACACTTAACAATTTACAATAGATTATCTAAATTAATTAATCTAATTAATTATCAAAATTAATCACGTTAATTTATTATTTAAATAATCCTTAGTTAATTATCTTAATTAACTAATAACATTTCTTTAATTTTTTTCTTATATAATCTCTAATTATAAATTAATCTAAATTATTAATTTATAAATTAATTACATAAGTCATTCCTTAATTATCTTATTAATTAATCCTCTTCAATATTTTTAATTATCTCTAAGATAATCCATTTCTTTATACATGATTTCATAAATATTAAAGTGTATTTAAAACATTACACTTCTAAATTTAGATTCAAATTTCATTTTGAATTTAAGATTACATATCAAAAATCCTTTTTATAAAAGAACTTTATCAAAATCCAATTGAAATATTTATTTGAAAAAAAATTACTTTAAAACGCTATTTGGTTTAAACTTGTTTAAACATTCAGATTTTAAAATAAAAACTGATTTTAATTTACAGTTTTGAATTCAAGGAAACTTGAATCCATAATTAACTTTGATTTAACTTCTTTGATTTAAACTTCCCTTAAACCTTGATTTTAAATTCTTGATTTAAAATCCAAATTCATTTTAAAACCTTAGATTCAAAAATTTCATTTGAATCTATACTTAAACTTTATATTTAAAACATAGTTTAAGTCCTGTTTTAAATTTTGTACTAAGATTTAAAAAAAACTGGAAACAGACAAGTACTAATGCCTGAACAAACTGACTCGAGACAACCAGATTTTGCTTCGAGTCCTTCGTCCTCCTGCTTTGAGTCACCTACTCGAATGACTCGAGTAAAACCCGAGTTGAAATATCTCTGCACACAAATAAGTTCATCTGAACTTCAACTGCACGGTGCACGTGCACCGTGGCTCTGGCCATCTCCGGCCATCCAACAGTACTCCACCTCATCAGCGACCATCCCCAGATGACATCGCGATCACCAGAACCCATCACGCCATCTCGAATCGAAATCGAGTTAAATTTCCAAACCTGGAACACAGACTCGCGACCAACCACAAAACCTGTCAACGCCACTTGCTCGATGCTCCGACTACCAGAGGCCACCAAACTCCGGCCGTAGCCTCGTCCACCTTCCCTCTATCAAACCCCAGAAGCACGTGACACTCGATCCATGAGAGGAGCCACGGTGGATTGATTACTGACCATCAATAAAACTTGGGTTAAAAACATAAAATACCCACCATCATCACCACAGTGATCATCCACCTCCTCCACCATTTTTCCTAGATACCTCGATCACTACTCCATCATCTAGCAGAGACCCGACCCTTCCCGTCTCGTAGATCATCAGAGAAACCCAAAATTGCCAAATCAGTGCAAACCAGAAATGCAAACTCAAATCTTTACTAAAAAATGTGATTCGAGTTTTAAAAATCAGTATTTTGATTAAGTGTTTTATTCACCTTTCTGAATCCTAGAATTAAGCATTTTGAGTTTTTACAAAACTCAAGTTTTATACTGTTCTTAAAGTTTTCAGAGCAGACCTACCTTGTTAACTTGAATTCTAATTTTTAAAAATTTACTTTATGATCAAACAAACATATTTTGTTTAGATACCATGTCCTAATAATCAATAGATTAAGTAGTAATGATTTTTAAACTAAAACTGGGCTTGAGATTTAGAACAGAGATGTTCTACAGGCATTTACAAGCATTCATGCATCTCACATCCAAAAATACACAGAAATTTTCCCATATATATACACACATACAAACTTATTTCAGATATAAATCAAGCAACCATATTTATATTTGAGTTTTAAAAGTGTTACTCACCAGTAATTCAGAAATGAGCAGAGCACTTTTGAAATAGCTTTTGAAAACTTGAATTACTAGAATATGCCCTTTTGTTTTTAAAACTTGAGTTGCTGAAGCTTGTTGAAGAAAATGTTTGTTTTCCTTATGCTTGTTTCAGGTAGAAGAAGATGAAGGCTTTTGAATAGATTGAAGAAAATGAAGACCATAGGTTTTAGTTTGCAAAAATGCATAGGTTTGATTTTTCTCTGGTTTACACTAGTTTATGAACGAAAAGAAAAGAGACTGATATATAGGAAACAAGGGCAGAGGCTTGTTTCACTGGTACACTATTTCTTTTTATAAAAGTAGGTCAGAGATTATTTTTCGTATGGGCTGAGATGATTTACACAACTTGAATTTGACTTATACCATGCTTGCATTAAATGGAGAAGTACCTTTTGTTCCCTACTTACCTTACTTAGCTTATTTTATTTTTACTTTGCTTTGTTTTAACCTGCATATTTTATTTACAGCTACATCATTTTGCTTTGTTTATACTTACTTTACTTTGCATTGTTTTAACCTTAGCATTTCAAAACACTACATGCATATTTATTTGCTTGCATATGTTTTTGTACTTAATGTACATAGAATATAAGTTGTTTATCACTTGTAATGGTTTGTTACTTAACACATGTTATAAAGCTCCAATATGATAACACTTGTTCCTTAAGCATTTTCTATTTATTTTAAAACTTAAACTTTCCAGATTATTAATATTGTTTGAAAATAACTCATTATTAAATTAAAATAATTTATAAAAGAAATTATCACTATATAAATAAATTACTTATTTTATCAACTATAATTTAAAAAGAACAAACAAACCCTTTATTAAATTTAAATTTAAGCTAAAATCATTTAAACCATTTCAACCTTAATCTTGAGTATATTTTAAAGACAAAAGGTTATTTATTTAATATTGAATTAAATCAAATTTCCAAATTACCAAAAATATTAGAATTTAAAAACATATCTTTATTTATTAACTTTTAAAACAGATCTTTTCTATTTACAATATATACAAATATATATGTACATTATAAATAGAAAACAATTTATTAGGTTTTAAAAGATAAATTATCAGTTAAATATTTATTCAGAAGAAGATTATTAATCAAATTCAAATCTTATTAACAATTATTATCAAATCAATTTAATTTTAACACAGATTATTAAATTGATATTGCTTAAAATTTCCGGGATATCACACCCGGCTTCACAAATGACTTCGACCGACATCGCGACCTCAATCCCATAAACGGCGGCGACATCGAGCACGTCTACCCGCTGCTCCACTTCCCCATGCCATTATATCATACTCAAACACCACCCCAATCGAGACTCACACGCGACAAATGGAAACCCATACGCGAGCAATTTCGATCGACTTCGATCCTTGCCCCCCCTCGTCTCAAATTTATTTTATATGTTTCCTTTTCTTTTCACCGAAGCTCGGCCATAACTACTTGAAATGCTCTCGACTATTTCAATTTGAAATGGAAAGAAAAAATGGAGAAGGAAGACGTTGTTTTGAATTTAGCTTTGTTCGGCATTTCATTTTTTTGGAAAGAGGCTTGATATCGATTGGCTTGGTTTGAAGGTTTACTGCTCTGCTATTTCGAACAGCATAAAAAGAAAAGGGACGAGGAAGAAAAATGAAGACGCAATTCATATATGAATAATTTCTTTTCTCTCATACTTTGAAAAGCTCGGCTATGAAATGAAGTGAAGAGGGAAAAGATGTTTGTGTGTCGGCTGAGGTTTGTGTATAGTGATTTGAAGAGAAATGAAAAAGCTCTGATGTGAAATTTTGACTGGTCAATGCAATTATATTTAAATTTTAAATCGTCTCGAAAATGCCACTTCAAATCCCGAACTCCTATCGAGGCGTACCGCTAGGCGTTTATAATGTTATACCCCTATTTCGAACGCAATGGAAAAGGTTCCAAGTTCTAATTCAATCGTATGGAAAAGATAACTTTTTGGACCTAGTATTTGTATTGAATTCGATATAGATTTCAGCGCGTTTACATACCGTACGGCCACACTATAATTCCAAACATTACGAAAATTAAAATCCGATAATAATACAATATTACGGACCCAACGGAACTGGTTTCGTCAAATTCCGAGACTGTGACTCGGAAGTCTATTTTAAAATATCAATTTAAACGATATATTTTTAAAATTGAACAAATTTCTTACGAATCCAATTTTAAAAGTTCTGTTATCTCCAGTATTATAAATATAAATTTTATAAGCCTTTAAATTATTTTTAACAAGCTTAAAATTCCCGATTTACTATTTTAACCAATTTCCAAGTATTTAATCCAATAATTAAATCACCTAGTAAATAGTTATATTTGAAATTCAAGTTAAAAATTAACTTTTAAATATTTAAAATCAATTAAATATCCAAATTTCAAATATCCAAAACCCCGGGTCGTCACATTCCTCCCCCCTTAAAAGAATTTCGTCCCCGAAATTTACTAGTTAAGAAGAATGGTCCAATACCCGTTAACTATTTCCAAAACCCAATAGTTTCAAACAACTTCCCTAACAATCTTTTTATTAAAGACACATTATCACTTCTCCTAACTTCCAAAATCTTCCATAGATTTCAACTAATATTACTTACTCGACCATTCAAATTATAATTTAAAGCCAAATTTTAAATCTTATCAAAATTTTCTCAAAATTTTCTAACTCCTTAAATTTTTTTAAAAAAATCGCCAGCGTCTCCTTTGCGCGGTTAGATCGGAACAACTACAAAATGCCTCTACGGGCCCCAAATTTCAAAAGAAAACAAAAGCCAAGTGGCTAGATCAGAAAATCATCAAATTTCATATGACAATTTAAACACATACCTTTTTGTCGAGCAATCAAAATTTTATCTTCTGAAATCAAAAACACAAATTTTCCTTTGCTTTTAACACACCTGTATATCCTACTTAGCAATAATATCCAATTACAGAATCCAAAATCATTTTATTCACTTCCTTTTCAAAATTTTCAATATTTGCTTTACTTAAGCCCGTACGATGCACATCTATCATCCGTACGCAATATCAAATTCGATTGCTCACTCGATCATATAATTTCACTTCCAAACTAGTATCTTTCACACGACTTTCTAGTGCGGACTCAAATCCGGTTTCTTGATCAGAAACCGTCATTCTCCTTGTAGCCATACACTACGATAGAGAATTTCCAGAATCAATCAAAAATCCATATCCAGGGTTCATCGTCGAAAATCAAGTGAAAAATCCTAACTCGGATCGATATAAATATCTCGAAATTCTATGCTCGGCTGGATCAAATCGTTATGCGAATAAAATAATATACGTACATCCTACGTATTTATCTGAATTGGTTATTAGCTATATCAATTCTCTTTTTATTCATATTTATTTTGATTTCTATACACCTATTCTCAATTATCCCATTTCACACTTCACTTAACCTTTGTTCAAATATTAACTTAGAATATTTTCCCAATACCAAATTTTACTTAAGAATTTTCACCATTTCTTCTTAAGTTCAATATAAATATCTTACACACTTAAATATTTATTTTCACTTTACCACTTTGGTTTATCTCTACTTTTATTCAAATTGGGTCTCCAGTTCCATATGAATTCAATTTACCTTTCATTTTTAAATATTGAATTCTATTCCTCTTATCCTAAACCATATTTAATTAACCATTTCTTTAATTAGTTCCACTTACTAATTTTATTTTAAATCTCAATGGATCTTATTTCCACCTCTTATTATTATTATTTTTGTCCCTTTTGAACTAATTCTTCAACTTCACTTTTACTTTACACAATTTAAATTAAATATCATCCCAATATTCAGTTTCCATTCATTTGCTTACCATTTAAATCAATTAGTTTACTTACTAATTTTATCTTCAATACTTTGTTTTATTTAGTCCAACTTGACTAATTTCCCATTTCACTTTATTTAGCACAATTCAAATTAACTTTCAATATTCAGTTTCAATTTCATTTACTTACAAATGTAAATTCCTTTGTTCATTCACAAATTTATTTCCAACTAATAAATTTTTATTTAAGTAACCATTTCATTTAGTTGGCTTACCTACCACTTTATTTTATGATCACGCTTACTTTTATTTACTTTTTACAAGTTAATTCCATTTCAGGCAATTTCCAAACTTCATAAGTTTCCAAACTTGTTTATATTGCATAAACATTTTTAGTTAAACTTCCAGAGTTTAAGCCATTACTTAAACATTCAAAAATCAATTTTGAAATCATATATACCCAAAATCCTTTGGTATCAAATTATCTCTTTGAACTTCAAAACCAAACCCAGTTTTGCAACGAATTCCAATTCAAATCATCCCGGCAGCAATTTCCTCTCTTGGAAACTCGAAAATGGACATCGATGATGCTGCAGTCATCACCAAAATTATTTTTCAGCGACCGAAGTGAGTTCGGTGCTTTTATTCTTTTCAAAACATTTCAAATATTTTAACTCCAATCTCACCAGATTTCATATCCACTTCAATAATATTTTTGAATAATATCACTATTATTCCGCCAAAACCTTTGAAAATCATTCCAAACTCAAAGGAAATTAAATTTTCAAAAATTTCAGATCATTTCGATCTATATTGAAAGATTACTCTGGAATTTTATTTCATTTCAATTATAAATCTCATTTATAATTCACATTTCAAATTCCATTCTGTTATATGAATTTTATTTTTTAACTTTTGATTATCGTTTCACTTTTATTCAACCTTTTCTAACAGCAATGATACAATTTAATATTATCACTGCCTAACAACCAAGCAACCCTATATACTTATAATAATTTTTGAAAATTATTCCTTTCATATATAAAAAATAATTTGGGCAAAATTATTTCATTTACTCTATTTAAACACTACTATATCGAATTGTTCTATTCAAGTGTTTAGAGATCCCTATCAATAACGTTAATTACTCGTATTGACCAGAATCCATAAACCACTCAACAAACCAATCAACACAGTATAAACAATTTTATATTCACTAACAAATACACGCTCATATCTATTAATACACTCAAACTCATTCTAGAGTACTACTGACTCTATCTCTAATGAGTAATCCCCACCAGAGCCAAGGTTCTCGCTTAACCTTCAGCTTTGATACCAAAATGTCACGACCCAGATTTTCGACCTTCGAAAATCGACATAAATACGTCCACTGTATTACATGCCGAGCAATCGAACGCCGAAAACACAAGACCGTAAGGGTTAAAGAAGAAAGAGGTAGAAGAAGAAAATAGAAACAACATCAGAATCTCACAATCGCAGCGGAACAAAATATAATATATAACAACAGATTTTTATACAAAAGAATCTATAACTGTTTAATACTCACAATCATCAGAGTACACAATCATCACATCAAATCTGGGCAGTTTAGTAACTTGTCCTTACACAGCGGAATATACAAATCTACGGAAATACGCTTCGTCATCCAGCTCGTCTCCTGAGCTCCACAGCATCCTATCCTGTATCTGTAATACTCGGTCTGACCCGAGCATTATAATAAAATAACACCCGAGTCAGTCTAGAAAACCAGCATGAGAAAACACACTCAATTTGAATTATTATAGTTTTCAAAATCCTTTGAAATCAAAGGTATCTCGTAAGACCACGCCACAAATAAACATGCCGGGTTTTTACCTTACGATAACCAAAACATTTTTATTAAAACTGCCTAATATTATAATAGTGTCTATAGAAAGTAAAATAGAATCTAGCTGAAATGCTTGCATCTCACGTTCCAGCAATAGTTGGGCACAATCAAAACCGTACAGGCGCTTATTGGAGATTGGATTCCATACAATGGCAGGGCTACTGGGGAACCGCTCGTCACAGTACCTGGCCTAGATCAGAGTACCGAGGATCATGCCCGATCCCCTGCAACACAAGACCGGAGCTACCCCTTACTGGATAGTCCGAATAAGATCACCCCGCGGTTGGGATCAGCAAACGCCACTAAGCCGAAATCAAAAAGGGACATCTAGACAGGGATGACCTTACCCTAATTGGTTGCTAGCCACTTAGCCTTGCTTCACCTCCCCTATTTTAGGCATTCCCGGTTGATGAGTCTTGAGGCTATGCGTTACCTTTTTAGAACACATTTCACTTAGAATGCTCGTCGTCCTCCCGACGATGGTCTGATAGCATTCGTCCATACAAGTTGCCATTGGTCTGGACAAACCGAAACACCGTCTTCAATATCTTCACGGTCTTCATTCGCAAACGTTCAAACCGGATCGAAGTGGTTTTTGGATAATTAAATCTGATCCCGGTCTCTTCGACACGATCATCGCATTGGCCAATATTGATAGTCGGTTATTTAACTACCAATTCAAACAATCATTCACAAATTGTCTTATTTCCCCTGAAAATCACCAAGTCTTAATACTTTAGATTTAAATAATTTAAATCACTTTATCCAAAAATATATATACTTTAAACATTTTAAATAGAACTACTTAAGTCACTTTATTCACAACAGTAGTTATGAAATTCTATAATAATTTTCAAACTAAAAACTTAAGCCAAAACTACCTTTTAAATAAAAGTTATTTATATAAGTATAAATATTTAGTAACTATCTTTTAAATCATAATACTAGTTAAACCTTTAAAATAATTACTACTATAACTAACTTAGTAAATATTTACCTTTAAAATTTTAAAATAATTTAAATAATAAATTTTCCCTAGAAACATTCCTTTAAAACAACTTTAAAACTTTTAACTTATACTTAAAAATCTTCTTCGAAAATATACTTGGCTCTTTAGGAAATACACTTTCCATTTCCACATAGCCCGTCTAATCATTTATAAATCCTTCTCGATTTATTCCAATTTAATTTACGTCCCAATAACGTAAATTTATTTTCCACACTTTTAAAAATAAAACCACCTTTTTATTTTTAAAACAAATTACCCTTTCCTTATAAATTCCCACCGTGAATTTAAAATCTCAAATATCCACTGATATTTGTTACACCTTATTTATAAACCCCGTTTATAAATTCCATATTCTCATTCTCGATTTAAATTGCTATTTCAAAACACTTAATCGATTTTCAATCGATTCTCTGAATTAAATTTTCTTTTAAAATTTTATTTCTCGATTTTCCCAAATTTATTCCAAAATCCATTAATTCCAGTTTTACTCCTTTATTATGATTTAAAACCTTATTTACTTCTGAATTATCAATTTCATGCTCTATTTCAAAATTCTCCTTTTTATCTTTTCCCAACCCATTTAAATCTTGGATTTTGAAAATATATTCCTTCGCACTTACAAAACAATATTGCTTAAGTCCTTATTCTAAAAATCCCTTTTTCCACATTTATTCAAAATCCTTATTTTTCCCATATCCTGGAATTTATTATACAGGATTTAAAAATCAAACTATTTATTTTTCCCAATTCTTTTCTTTTTAAATTTATCCATCTTTACTATAAATTTCTTACCTTAAATTTTCCTTTTCAATGTTTATATTTTCAAAATGCCACAATACATCCAGCAATAGGTTAACATTAAATAAATAAATTTTCCTACATAATATCGTAGAATTATTCAACATTTCATATAACTGAATATGAAAATAAATTCAATAATTTTTAGGAATCCAATTGGATCCCTCCAACCTGTTTCCCTGCATCCATAGATGTTAGCCAACAAATAAAAATACCAAACCCACTTCGAGGGGGATAACGCGGTATAAAGGGTCATCCGATATTATGCGGGGCGCATAGGGTCTCATCCGCTATATAATGTGGGAATATCAATCACTCCAATATATATACTACTATTATATAATATCACATCTAGACTGATAATAATAATCAATTTCAATCAATCAACCAATAATTTAATTTTAAATTAACTAGTAATCCAATTTGAGTGAGATGAACTCACCTTTGATTTTTGTTTGCAATCCACTTCAATTTCGTCTTGATTTCACAATGACTTTAGACCTTGTATAAACATTTATACGGTTTATTAATTTTCAAAGTAATCAAAAAATCAATTTCCATTTAATAAATTAATTTAACTAAAATTTGGTTTTAAACTAATTTCCTATAATAAATAAGTTTTGTAACTAAAATAATTAAATAAGTTAATAAATCGAGTTAATCACTATAATACATTATTCCAAAATTAAATAGTAGATTTAATGTGTGTATAAGTATATTTATTTTATTTTCTTTAAAACTGCTTATAAAAAAAGTCTATATACATATATTCCCTATCTGCCTATATTAACTTGAATTATGTATGTATATTTATCTTTAAAAACAGAATTGTTTCACTTTACTGAAGAATTAAATGCTGAGTTATATATATATATGTTAAATTAAACCAAAACCAAAAACTGCTACCTCACAGGACCCAGCTATTCCCCCGACCTCCTACTAGCTTCACCGTGCCGACGTCGCACTACGACCCCCAAGCCCTAGCTCCGATTGACCCACCATCGCACCCAACCAAACTCCTTCAATCCCGACTTCACAAATGACTTCGACCGACATCGCGACCTCAAGCCCATAAACGGCTGCGACATCGAGCTCGTCTACCCGCTGCTCCACTTCCCCATGCCATTATATCACACTCGAACACCACCCCAATCGAGACTCACACACGACAAATGGAAACCCACACGCGAGCAATTTCGATCGACTTCGGTCCTTGCCCCCCCTCGTCTCAAATTTATTTTATATGTTTCCTTTTCTTTTCACCGAAGCTCGGCCATAACTACTTGAAATGCTCTCGACTATTTCAATTTGAAATGGAAAGAAAAAATGGAGAAGGAAGACGTTGTTTTAAATTTAGCTTTGTTCGGCATTTCATTTTTTTTGGAAAGAGGCTTGATATCGATTGGCTTTGGTTTGAAGGTTTACTGCTCTTCCATTTCGAACGGCATAAAAAGAAAAGGGACGAGGAAGAAAAATGAAGACGCAATTCATATATATATGAATAATTTCTTTTCTCTGATACTTTGAAAAGCTCGGCTATGAAATGAAGTGAAGAGGGAAAAGATGTTTGCATGTCGGCTGAGGTTTGTGTACAGTGATTTGAAGAGAAACGAAAAAGCTCTGATGTGAAATTTTGACTGGTCAATGCAATTATATTTAAATTTTAAATCGTCTCGAAAATGCCACTTAAAATCCCGAACTCCTATCAAGGCGTGCCGCTAGGCGTTTATAATGTTATACCCCTATTTCGAACGCAATGGAAAAGGTTCCGAGTTCTAATTCAATCGTATGGAGAAGATAGCTTTTTCGACCCAGTATTTGTATTGAATGCGATATAGATTTCAGCGCGTTTACATACCGTACGGCCACACGATAATTCCAAACGTTACGAAAATTGAAATCCGATAATAATACAATATTACGGATCCAACGGAACTGGTTTCGTCAAATTCTGAGACTGTGCCTCGGAAGGCTATTTTAAATTATCAATTTAAACGATATATTTTTAAAAATGAACAAATTTCTTCCGAATCCAATTTTAAAAGTTCCGTTATCTCCAGTATTATAAATATAAATTTTATAAGCCTTTAAATTATTTTTAACAAGCTTAAAATTCCCGATTTACTATTTTAACCAATTTCCAAGTATTTAATCCAATAATTAAATCACCCAGTAAATAGTTATATTTGAAATTCAAGTTAAAAATTAACTTTTAAATATTTAAAATCAATTAAATATCCAAATTTCAAATATCTAAAACCCCGGGTCGTCACAGGGCAGCCTATCCTATTTTGTGTTTATTGATGATAATGTTTTGTTTATTGGGATTGAGAGTTATATTTGAGCAATGTTTTGTGCTAGCCTGATTATATTTGTTGATATCCCCTCTAGTGATATTTTTGGATTTGCTATCATTTTTTTTGGATATTTATGATTCGCCCATTTGTGATGATTTTGTGATTTTTGATTTGATATATTCCATATGGGTGATGACACCTTTTGATATGAGAATTGATTATTTCAAATGGATTTGAGATATTTGGGTAATATGATGTCTTGATGATTATTTATAGCATTATATACATTTTAGGCATACATTACCATATTTATATACATCCTTTGACATGTTGTCTTTTGATCTGATTATTGATGTTGGTGAATTTATACTATTATTCTGTGTTTATATTGTGTTACCATTCTTATATACCCTTGATTAGACATAGTCTGATCCATGTGTTATTTTATATTACTCAAGTCAGTCCGAGACATTTCAGGTATAGGGACGACATGACCAACACTTAGTTTATTGGGCTTAGAGGTGATATATATATATATATATATATAATAGGATATTATATGATATATATGTCATTAATTCACTGTATAATTTGTCACTAAGTTGTATATTTATTGTTTATCATATTATATTATGGTATTTGACAGTTGAGATGTGTTGTACCTTTATGATTTTATTGTATCATATATATGTTATCGCTGTGATTGACTCTGTGTTCTCTGTATCTATTGTATATTAGTATTGCTCTATTCTACAGACATGTATTTATTGCTTTATACTGATACTGTGTACATATTGTGAGTTATTTATTTGATGTCTTAATGCATACCAGTGTTAGTCCAAGGAAATATTCACGTGTGTACCCCATATAACCTCATTCTTCGTATTATCCGACAGTATTACTCTGAAATTACTCTTGGATAGTATGGGTATAGAGGTGGGGTGTTTTACATGATTGGATGTAAAAGATTGCACCGACGAAAATTCTCATTCGTTAGGAGATAGGTGGTGGAGCGTTATTGGATAAGATGCTCTTGAGGGTCTTAAGGGTATCAAAATTCTCCGCGCTCGTGTTTCAAGTAAGAATATTTGGGAAGAAAAAGGATAATAAGTTAAACATTTAAGGGATGAAGGTCAGAGCATGGAGAAGAACGAAAAGGAAAGGATCTTACTTCCAGAAAGCCAGAGCTTGCTGAGTCCAGTATAGACAACGAATGAAGAAATATTCGATCACAAACATTTATAGTGGAGCACTTTAATGATTTTGCAATAGCACCAGGCCTCGATGATCATATAGAAAGGCGACTCCCTCTGTTGTTTAAAACTTAGGACATGAGTTTGCTCGTTGAATGTAGGCAGTCGCTGGAACTAGTTCATGAACAGAATGTATAAGGAGCTCAGCAAGGTGTATCAGTTGGGGTGGACTTAGCTTAGAACAAGCCCGACCTCATGGAGGAACGTACGTAGAAATGGATTGAAAGGCGGTATAGGGTGCTTAGGCACATATATCAATTGCATGTTGTATAGCCCATTGGAGGGTTGTGCACTCAAAGAATCTTAGTTGGAAGCAGGACGTCATCTTTAGAAATCCCGTGCTATCGACATATGGTCTTGAGAGTTTTGGTGGTTAGAATTGTCGACATTGTTCGAGAGGATCATCCAAAACCCTCAAGATGATTCATTCATTTAAAGAAGGAGGCTGATCTTGGATTGGTTCTACTGGTACTACTATTCCCTACAACTTAGGAGTGATTGAGCGCCTAGATCCAAAGGGCGTAGAAGTTGAAGCCTGAGCTGTCGTAGACCCGACTTCAGGAGGAGTTGACAGCTCGACGCCAATAGGGGTATGCATTTAACCGATTTAACCGATTTAACCGACTTAACCGATTTAACCGATTTAATCGACATCAATCGAACCGACATAACCGATAAATACGGTTAACCGACATCATCGGTTAACCGACTGACCATAACCGAACATTTTCGGTTCGGTTAACGGTTAACAAAATTTGATCGGTCGGTTAACCGTTAACCGACCAAATAATTAATTTTTTTTATAGCACAGCCTAGCCCAATTATTAGCCCATCAAGACCGATCTCGTGCCCAGATTATTATCTACTTCATGCTTCTAGTTCTCTCGACTATTCAGATAGAATCAAAAGAAAAAAAACACGAGAAACCCTGGATCTAATTAGTGCGTTCAGCGTTCATCTTCGAAAACCCTAGATCTGCTCAAGTGCTCATCTTCATCTGCTAATCGAAGTCCCTAAACCCAAGTAGTCGTGACGCATCACGTTAGTGCCAGCTATTCTAGAAAACAATAGCATCAAGAACGAAGAGAATGTATGTGAGTACAATTACCTTGATTCAATTCTTGTAAATTACATGTGTGTAGTTTGGATGCATGAAAAATCAAATGCAGAAAATGTATAAAATTTTAACATTTATGCCTTTCTGATAATTGAGGATTGGTACCCACCTCAGTTGACTTACATATTTGACAATTTTATGATTTTGATCAATAGATGGATCCCAAACCTGATAATTAAGTCTTTACACGTTCTAATTAATTTATACTGAAAATGTTCTTTTTCTCATCCTTTATTATTTTTATTATTTGTGTGTATGTGTCTGTCACATTTTTATCACTATAAACTGTATTTCAACATTGCAAACTGTAAAGTGAAAATATTTTGTTCATCGTAATTCAACAAGTTCAAGGTAATGCTAATAGTTTATAAATAAATTAATGTGAATATTCAATGTAATAAAATGAATATATAAGATCTAGTGTATATTTTATGAAAATGTAAATTAGGAATGCACCAGTCATGTATTAGTGAGTTGAATTCATCTAAGTAGTTCCCGGTTTAAATCAGTTTTATTATTTTACATCACCAGTACATGCTAGCATGGTTTGGCTATGATGTTTTTAGTTGGCAAGACGATGAAAGTATTAAAGTAATACATATATACCGAGTCAATAATTAATTGTTTTCATGTTTATTCTTCGATTTTGGACAATATATTTTGTTGTACTGTTAACTATCTCTATATCTATGCATTCAAAACTTTGTGTTTGGACAAGCCACCTGGTACAAGTATGTGCATATATGTTTGTGTATAGGGTAGTTAACAATGGATGATTGCTAACACTACTCATTATATCACTTATACAGATGCCTTTCTATTGCACTAATAACTGTATGTATGCATGTAATAAAAATCTACATGTTGTATGCATACCTCCTAGTGCTGTTAATTCCAACTATAGATCAGGTTAAAATTGTAAAAAAGGAACATGAAGTTTCAATGGCTTAACATACATTCATTATAATCTTTTAAAAATTATATTGCATTAATAATGCTTTGACCTATTTCACGTTGGAGCTTGGAGTTTTCTTACTAGTTTTCTTGCTTGCTGAGTTGCTGGTTTAAGCTTGCTAGGTCGCTGGTTTTCTTGCTTGCCGAATTGCTAGGTTGTTGGTCATGGTTCGACAACTTTTTAGTTTGATAAATTTGGTCTTTTGGTAATGTATGTACTATGTAAGTGATGAGTTGCTTGTTGGTTAACATGATGTAATTGCTGAATTTGTCTTTAGATTATGCTGGTTAATACTTATTGAATATGTAATGTAATAAATGTATGCATTGTAATATGATAGGTTGATTGATGCTTGTTAGTTAGTATATAATGTATGCATGTATACCAGTTAAATCAAATTTCTATGGCTTATTCATATTAGTTCATTATAATGTACAGTACAGTTGCTTTCTTGCTCAGTTACCACCTTATGTGCTTATTTTTAGTTTTATCAGTTTCGGTTAATTTTTAACCGTTAAATGCGGTTAATTATTCGGTTAATAGATCAATATACACGGTTAACCGCGGTTAAATTTGGGCGGTTCGGTCGGTATGAACCACCCAAATTTATTTTCGGTTCGGTTAACCGAACTGTATACTTTGGTCGGTTAATTAACCGGTCGGTTCGGTTAACCGACCGTGCCCACCCCTAGACGCCAACATGCAACCTTGGTGAGTGACAAGTCATTCTGGATAGGAAAACTTGGTGTTCAACCTGGTCACATATGTTTATTTCAAAATTCTATTATAAATGTGAACCTATGTGACCGGCATTCAAAATCCAACGAATGTCGACTTGTGTTGACCAATCGGATTCTGAATGTCGTCTGAGGCAATTGAAAGTGTCGATTTATATAGTGTGATCCATGTGCCTTGTACTTGATAAACAGACCATTTTGTGTAGATAACATGCTTGTGCTGGAAAAAGAGCCATGCCACACGAACGAAATGTGCATCAGATCTTACCCATTATCATCGGATAATCGATAATAGAACCACTGTCCGAAGTGATGCAGGGTTTTCTTTTGTAGGAACATAGGAAGTGTAGTGATTGGAAGTGCTGTTTCAATGGAATTATTTAGTTACTTGAGCACATACTTCCGGTCATTCTTTAGAAAGGAGCCGTCTTGATGGACATCAAAATAGCAATTTATTTTTAATTGAGCTTTAATGAAATGAGCTTATGCATCTTGACCAAATTAGTTTTTGGGACCATTGCAAAAAAAGAAAGGAAGTCCCAAGGAATTACAAAGTGTAACCCGAAGCAAGGTCAAGGGAAACACGAAGCCAACATGGGAAGTGCAACATGACCCAAGGAAATGCAATGCTAGCTTCGGGTTAGGCCTAGAGTCACCATATAGGAAACTTCGCACTTGCAATAACCAAAAGAAGGGCATGGATGAACCATAAGTATTCAGGCTAAATTTTCCTTCGGCCATAATGACCTCCACGATGATTATCGGCGATCAGATAACCGCCGCCACACCAACAAGCCTCAAACCACCCACCTTAGAGTTTCAAGATCTAAACGCTTGGATGAAGTCGGGAATGAATTAGCTCGAGAAGGTCGGTGACGAGGCCCTTGGAGTGAACATCGATGGTCGAGGTAGGCATTGGGTTGCAGTAGCGCTTTCAGTATACGAGGAGGCTCATAGAAGGCGATGGCGGTCAGTTTGGATGAAAGGGTTGGAGTTGCTTCAAATCGGCACTGGGCTAAAATGCTTGAATGAATTTGGTATATGAAAGTGTGGAAGAAAAATAAGCTAAGTATTCAGCTTATATACAGATACTGAATAGGCAAGAGAATTCTACTCGGTACAGATCAAAATAGATTGGTACCGAGATGGATTTTGACCAAAAATAAAAGGAAAATACAAGGAGAGGAAAAAGGGAAGTAGTCCCTACTTGTTCCAGGCGCGGAACGATCTCCAGAGTGTAGATCCTGTCTTTAGCACGCAGAACAGAATTTCTACTATAAAAAGCAGTCGAATGGATATCCACGAAATAGAGATAGTGCTTAGAAGCAACTCCTGAATAACCAACGGACATATATCGATGATGATATACGATTATCTTGTTCCAAAGCATGCTTTGTTTCCAACAAAAGCATACTCTGGGGGAAATTGTTATCCGACTTCTTAATCGGGCGGCTTTCAAACGAATATGGACGTTAAGATGAAGACAAAACGATTCACAAACTTGGAAATATGCTTGGAAGTATAATAGATTAGACATGGAGAAGTTAGAGGGAATTAGGAACAAAGGAAAGAACTCGATACCGACCCTTTTTGGTCGATACTGACAGCTTTTTATGCGTCCTATGGGGTTATGGAGCTATGGCATGTGGATGGTTGGCTTAAGTGGTAACCTTGAGGTGCTTTTTTGAAGGAATAGGCAAACAACTCCAAGGAAGTTCTGAGGGAAAGAAGACACGTGCTTGAGATATCAAAATCTCTCGAAAACAACATAACTTCTAATAGAAGTGCTTGTAACACAATAGATTGAAGATAGATGACCACGGGAAGGAAGATGGAGCAACCTTCCCTCAAAAAATCATGTTAGTACCGTGTTGATTTTGTAGCTCTGGGGACTCCGTCTTCCTCTCCTACATTTTCGGATCTTAATTTAGACCTGGTATATTGAGATCTAGCAATTATGTTGGATGACTTCACCATAAATATAGCACCTGTGGTTTGTTAGACCAGCCAAACATTTGTACTTGTGACTAAGGAAGTTACTCTTGGCTGTCTGCCTCTGCTCATCCATAGTTACTAAGGAAGTCACTAATGGCTATTCTAGGTTGTTAGACCGACCAAACATTTGTACTTTTGACTGAAATACGTAATCAATAATAATACAGATGGACGTAAGCCATATATTTTCCGAACCACTATAAAAACTACGGTGTTTTCTCTGTGTTCTGATTTCTTTCGCTGGATCTCTACAATTCAGTTCATTTTTAGGGTTGTGCCATTTTTCGACCCAAGAATGCCACGTTATAAAAATGTAGTATGATATTGTATTACGTGAACTCATTGATAGTTATTTGATTAAATATATCTATCAATTTAATAAATTTCAAATTTAAGCAACATATCGGCTCAATATTGTGATATAGGATATAGACTTTCAAAATCTATATGATTACTACATATACGTATAAAAGGAAATTTATTAACAAACGAATTTGTAGTTTATTTGGTACATTAAAAAAGACAGATAAATACATAAAGTACTAATATATGCAAAAATAATTTGTAGATCATATAATTAATTATGTTTATTGATACAAATCATACAAAACATGCTATATTTTTTGCATTTTTAACTTACAACAAATTTTGTTTTGACCAAAATTAGCACCTTGCAACATAATGTCACAAATTTTTTAAATAACATTTGATTTCATGCCAATGGGTACAAGTTTCATACTAGTGTGTATGTGTTTATTAGTGTGTATGTGTTTATTTATATATATATATATATATATATATGAAAGTTGGATCTCTCTTAGTATTTTATTTTTTTCCTCCTTATTGAAGAACTAAGATACTGCACTCTTATTGATTAACTACATTATGAAGAATATCAAAGTTTGAGTCTCATTAACGTCACTCGTCAAATGTATTTTAGAGTAACTCCACAACTCTTAATTCACTCTTTTCTAAAGCACCCAAATTCGAACCCACTTATCATGATTCATTTAATATTTTTCTAAATTACATGCTTTGTTTGAATACTTGTAGTTTATCCTTTTAAGTCACTTCTTAATCTAATATTACAATTAGAATTCAAATATCAATTCTACAATCTTATATTTTGGTACTGCTGTGAAATTAGTAAGTATGATCTATTTACAATTATTATTTTCAAAATTATAAATTTTATTTGTAGAAAATGGCATATTTTCAAATACTTGCGATAATCTTAACACGAATGATACAAAATCTAAAACTAAAGAATATACTGTAAATGAATAATGATAAGTATTAATAACTAATTATGACAACCAATAGGTGTATATATTAATTTAGTTCGAGACATATAGTCTTATTAAGCTCCTTGAATTAAATCTATTTTTGAGAAAGATGCAGATCAACAACTAATCTCAATAGTTTTTTTCCAAATTGGTGCTTTATTGATTTAAAGCATGACATTTACTTAAATGATAATGCTTCATCAAAACCTTACAACCGCCAATCTAAATGGGTGTCATGTAAGGGAAAATGCGCATATCATCTCTATATATCCCATGATATAGTTTACAAATACATTTCTCGAAAAAGAAATCCAAAACGAGTGATGCTTGGGTATTCAAAAATCACTTGTACTAGATGTAAAATAAATATAATAAAACAAAGTTCAATATTTAACTATGCAAATAGGAAAAATAGGCAGGTTCTCCCTTAGCAAAGCATGATTCCTTCATCAAGTGAACTAAACCGACTTTCCTAATTTTCATTATGAAGCTTTAATGGTGATCAGAATCTTTATTGCTTATAAAAATCCAATTGTTTTAGAGGGAAGTGCTCGAAAATGGCTAGGCAAATTCTCTCCTGCTAAGATCTGGTTATCTACCTCAGGATTCAACAAGGATACTCAAGAAAGCCAAAAAAATTTACATAGACTGTCATTTTTGTTGATGCTTTGATTAGCTCATGATTTTTCTACAATCTTGCATGATTATTTCATATCTAACTTGTGCACTTAGGTTATTGTCCTAAAAAATTCGTGAATTTCTTCCCATCCAAATATGTTAAACTACCGTAATCACTGCTGCATCAAGTAGATCTTCCCAAGTGATTTATGACTATGAAATTCATGATATCATTAATGTTGTCATACTGCATGTATTGTAGGTGTAGTTTTTTCTTAATGGTTTAGTAATGCGTTAGAGTATTCACATATAAAAAGCAAACGATGAGTAGATTCCTCCTCTTTGTTGCAAGGCTTACAGTCATTTGAATGAATACTAGTCCATTTATTTATCTTATCTAGTGCGTTTAATTTGTTCAATAATACTAGATATGCACTAGTAGACATTTTTGGGGTACAAATTTATTCTGTACATGATGACACCAATTCATGGGGAGTTCTCTAAACTTATTCTATTCTAGTCAAACCTGAGACTAAAATCGCAATTTTTATTGGGTTTCCACCACCATAAACCATTGCTTATATCATTGTGGATTTCTATGCTTTCTATTTGATTACAAATGTTCGCCGGCAAGTTGAACGTGTTGCCGCTCCATGCAAAAATGTTACTAAGAGCATATACATTTATTGTCACGCCCTTTATACTTGACAAGGCTTTTAAGCCTAATATGTTGGCAAGAGAATCCCTATGGGTTATAACATATGTTTGTACTTCTTTCATTAGAAATTTTTTTTTCAATTAAGCCAGTAATCATTCTTCTTGTTTTGAGTAAAATTTTCAAAGCGTATGATGCATTCAAATCGTCATTTATTGCCCAAATTTTTTTCCAATATTTGTTCTTCATCCAGATTACCCAATGACTTTTTACTGTAAATATTTACAAAACAATTTCGATGATATTGCATTATCTAAGTCTTGTAACCTTCTTAACCCCAACCCCTCCTTGCTTTGGTTTGCAAGTTGTTTGCCAATTTATTTGATGTTTTCTACCTTGTTGTAAAAAATATATACATATTGTTTCAATGTTTTATAAAACAGCTTTTGCAGTTGGCAAGTTTGCATCCAAAATGACACATTGGAGGAAATGATTGTTCTGATTAGTTTTGTTCTTCTACTAAGTGTTAGCAATCGTCCACACCAGCCACTTAACTTTTGTTTGATATTGTCAATAAATTTATTGAAATTATTTCTTTTCATGGATAAGCTGCTATGTGGAGTACCAAAATATATCGCATGCAGGCTCTTAGTTTTAATCCCTATTTCATATGCAATTAACCGTTTCATTTTTACTCTTTTACTAAAAAACAACTTTGACTTATATTCATTCGTGGCCAAACCAGTGAGCTCTTTAAAGCTTTTTTTTCCAAAAGAAGATATATAAATAAAAGGAGAAAAAAACGCCTTTCTCTGGGGGCACACAAAAATAGGCGAAGCATATGAAGAACATATACCTCCCAGACATAGAAAAATAGAACAACAGCACAAAGACCCACATAAAAGTCATAGCCAACAGAAATAAGACAGCTAGCTAGGAATAAACAGATAAAACCACCACCAACCAAACCACCATCCCGCCTGAACTCACAAACCCACAGTAATATCCGAAAAAAGTGTGATATCAGGGGAATCTTCGGCTCACCAACAAAACCGAAAATCCTCATCGATCTCGAGCAAGGACAAACATCCAAAGAAGAAGACCAAAGAACCTCGTGAAGATGACGATGCGGAAAAGAAAAGCCCGAGACCCTCCATTGCAACCCAAAAACCAAGGCAGTACCAAAGATAGGAGACAGGAGCATCCACCGAAACGAAAGCACAGAACCAGTCGTAGCCAACCAAAGAACACTCTCAGAAAAAAGGAAACCGAAGCCACCTGTACTAGAAAACTAGCAACCACATTAAAACCAACAATGAGGGGGGATGGGGACGGAAACGTTGGGTGAAAACCAACGCCCGAATGCAAGGATTCAGCCAACTCCCTGTCTAGCATAAGCCGGGCCACACGAGATAGACAAAAGACCTACCAATCGCCCAGACCGGAGGCTCATGGTTCCCCTGAAGGGTCTACCACGAAATGCCAGGAAAACGTCATTCCTCACACGACGAATAATGGAAGGAGGATCCATAGGTGAATTCTCGAAGATTGCCTTATTCCGTGCACACTAAAGGTGCCAGCAGATTAGACAAGGAATCAATCGGAAAACGATCGAACGGAGAGATTTCCCAGAAATCCCAGACCACCAGGAAAGCTGGAGTTCAAAAGGAGAACTGGCAATACGTCTCACACCGATCAGGTTGCCGAAATAATTCCAGCACGATCTGGCCGAGACACTATCAAAAAACAAATGGTTTAAAGATTCCGTTGCCCCGAAGGGACAACAACGCCAACGGGAAACGAATGGGATGCCGATCTTTTGAAGGTTATCGTCTAGTGGCAAACCATCGTGCAAGATACGCCACATTAAAATAGAGGCTTTCGGAGAAATACGGGAATCCCATATGAAAGAGAACACAGGACGATGGGGACTCGGGGATCTAAACGAAGACCACGCTTTCAGGATGGAAAACGACGCGCCATCCCAGCCAGATAAACCTCCATGAGAGTCAGAAAAAGGTTTCACCGACTGCATGTGCTTCCAGGTTTCGCTAGCATAAGACGGCGATCCTGAGAAATTAGAGACAGCAAGCCTCCGGTACTTAGCGTGGAGGAAAGATGCCCATAAAGAGTCATTAGCACCAAACCTGAACCACAACTTACAAGCAAAAGCCACACAAAGGTCCTTGGGATTACGGAGACCAAGACCACCTTCGATTTTTGAACGGCAAACCGCTTCCCACGACACCCAATGGTGACGACGAGCATCATCCTTGGTGCCCCATAAAAAAGACGAGGCCAAAGACTGATATGCCCGGAAGAAGGAAGAGGTAGGGATCATAGTCGCGAAAATATGAGATCCCATCGAATCTAAAACAGACCTGATAAGAACCAGTCTGCCTGCCTGGGATAGAAGAGACGCATTCCAGCGTAAAATCTTACCCCTGACTTTGTCCGCCAAAGAATCGAAATAGGCATTTAGCTTTCTACCTCGGTATAGGACAGTACCAAAATAGGGGAGAGGGAGGGATGCTTCTTTGAAACCCGATACGGTCTCAATCCAGGCAGCACGAGACGGAGGCAAGTCTTTTGCATGGACGAAGCAACTTTTGGATGGGTTAACGAGTTGGCCCGAGGACCTCTCGTATTGATGCAGGAAACTTAGGAGTCGCCGAACGGAGGAGCGACTGCCATTAGAAAAAATGACAATGTCATCTACAAAGGATAAAGAAGAGATAAGGGGGAAACCCCTCGGAATACCAAAGCGTTGGACTTGCCCGAAAATAGTTAAGGTTTGGAGACCGCGAACCAAAGCCACCGCCGCGATCACAAAAAGGGAAGGCAAGAGTGGGTCTCCTTGGCGTAGACCCCTCCCCGCCCTGAAGTAACCCTTGGCCGATCCATTTATGAGCACGGAGAACCAACAGTTGGAGATGAGCCTCCATACCAAGTCAATTAGGGATTCCGGGAACCCGAAGTCCCTTAATACCTTGATGACGAAAAACCAAGACATGCGATCATAGGCCTTGTCCATGTCCAATTTGAAGACAACATTAGAGCCCCGAACTTTCCGATCAATCTGGGAGATAAGTTCCTGGGCGAGAAGGACGTTATCAGTGATCAAACGACCTTTGACAAAACCCGCTTGCGAAGGAGAAATAATGCGATCAAGGAAAGGGGCCAAGCGAGTCGCAAGGATCTTAGAGATAACTTTATTCGAAAAGTTACAAAGACTGATCGGCCTGAAATCCCCGCACGATTTAGGATTATCGCACTTAGGAATGAGAATAAGGTTGGTGGAGGTCCATCCGGCGGGAAGGGATTCCCCGGAGAAGAAGGACTGGACAGCCAGACAAAATTCAGCCTGAATAATAGGCCAGGAGCACCGATAAAAACTGCCGTTGAAACCATCCGGTCCACTAGCACTGTCCTTGCTTAAGGCAAAGACACAGTTCCGGATCTCCTCAGCGGTAGACAGTTCGGAGAGAAGGACACTATCCGTCGAGGGTATGACACGAGGAATGAAGGTTAAAAGAGCCGGATCAGAAACCGAGATTGACCCGGAACCAAGAAAGGATTGAAAGTGTTCCAGAATGGTATCTTTTACTTCCTCTGGAGAGGATGTAGTAGAAAGGTCAGGCCACAAAATCTCGTGAATCATAAGAAGGTTATTCTTCTTACGAATAGAAGAGTGGAAGAATTTGGAGTTCGTATCGCCATCGACTACCCACTTGATCCTAGCCTTTTGACGGAGGAAGTCATTCTCGATACGGAGTTCCAAAGAGAAAATGGTTTGCGCGAGAGCCCAAGCCTCCTTGTTTGCCGAAGACGGATCTTCGTCAAGCAAAGATTCAGCTAAGATAAGAGACTCTTCAGCCATTCTAACGCGATCAAAAATGTTCTTAAAGACTTGAAGATTCCATACCTTAAGGCTCTCCTTGAGTCGCTTAAGTTTATGACTAAAAACAGCACAGGGTGAGGCAACTATTGGATTGCTCCAGGAAATTTCAACCTCTTGAAGAAAGGAATGATGAGATCTCCACATGCTCTGAAAACGAAAGGAAGATGGACCCGATAGAGAGAAAGGAGAAAATCGAACAATCATAGGAGCATGATCAGAGAAGGTCCGATGAAGGTGGGTGATCGAGAAAGAGAAGGGAAGGCAAAACCAATCCTCCGACCCGAAGACACGGTCGAGTCTGGAGAGGATACGGTTCGGACCCTCTTGGTTGTTAGACCATGTAAAAGCAGAACCAGTAAAAGGAAGCTCAGAGAGGCCAGAGCTTACAATGTAGGAGTTGAAATCCGCCATCGCAATACGGTTGACGGTCGCTCCGCCCTGTTTCTCCGATTGGCAGGCGACGATATTAAAATCCCCGCCGATCACAGAGGGAGCTATCCCCGTAGACCCAAGGCCCAGAATGTCGGACCAAAGGTCTAATCTTACCGAGCGATCACAACTGGCGTAGACCGCCGAGAATAAGAAGGTAGAGGGAAAAGAAGGAGACGAAAAAGCCAACGAAAGAAGCTGGGGAGAATCAAAGACGGGGTTAACCGTCATTGATTTGGACCATAAGATCCAGATCTTTCCCGTGATGTTGGCGGAGCTGCCGCCAAATCCTAAGGATAAGACAATAGAGGGGATACCTTCTGGAGCTAGAAAAGGTTCCAGAAGAGCAATCAAACCAACAGAGTGCTTCCTGACAATGCGTTTTAGTCTAGCCAAAGACGCATCGTTGCCAATACCACGAACATTCCAGAAGAGAATGTTAGCCATGAGGAAAAAAACAGAGACCGCAGATGGTAGAAGCGACTACCAGATACCAGACAGAGGAGTCCAAATAACTCAAATAAGATACAACGAAAACCGAGTAGATCGATCGATCTGCTCGGACGCCGCTATAGAGCGTGTGCGGATGGTGCGTGGAGTAGACGGGACTCTACGCGATAAGCGTCGAGTCGTACGAGGAGGAGGGGCGGAGGGCTGGGGAAGTGTCTCAAGAGACATCTCAACAGCGTTCCCCCTCAATGACCACGTCGAAGAAACAGACCGCGAAGACGAAGGTAATGAGTTCCTAGATAAGCAATCAAGGCGCTCATTAAGGAGTGCAATTTCTTCCTGACTCATAAGAGGGATGGAGATGGAAAGGGAGCAGGAAGAAGAAGGAAGAGAGCACGCCGCTGAGCAATGAACAGGAGACGAAACTTAGCGTTCCGGGAGCTCAACCGGCAAGCGAAGGAAACAAGGGACGCGGACCGAACGCAATCCATATGTCCGAAACAACCACTCAGGAGAAGACAATACCGAGGAAACAAAAGATATGAAAGGGGATAGACCAACAGAAACTGAAACCTTAGAAGAAGCCGAAGATATGAAAGAAGGACAGGATGAAAATAAGGGAAGGTCGACACAGGTAGACACAGTCGGAGATAAAGAAAAAGACAAAACATGTGAGGGAGAGCGGTCAATCTGCTTCCCAAATTGTTGTGGGAGTCTTACCGAAGCCGGACTGTTACTAATGAAATGGCCCCGCACTAGAGGTAAGAGTCGCTGATCGGTTCCTTCCGAGGAACCAGTAGAGCGGAGAAAAGAAAAAAGGCCTATCCCCGGTCTATCCATATAGTGGTCGACGTCGGCCACTATACGAATAGGACTAGGAATTTCCCCGAACAAATCACTCCAAATATGGTGTAACCTCCGAGGAGAACCACGAGGAACTGACACCAAAGGGAAGCAATAAGAATAAACAGTCACTGACGACACAGAAAAGGCCTCGTCATGGCTCACTCCAATAGCCCAAAACGAGAAATCCGACCGAACGATCCTTACCAGTAAACTGGTCGGGATACCCCCATTACGACATAGGTGATATATCACATAAATATACACCTGCCTATTGCATCGAAAAACGACCAAGACAGTCGAAACGAAACCAACACCAGAGAAAGGACCTAACACCGCACATTCCAGTGACGAAACGACAATGTTAGGGAGCATGCACGAACATGCGACAAGGCTCAATCTAACAGAAAAGACCTCTACGGCCCATAACCAGAAAACAACAGGCAAAACATTGGGAACAACGACAATGGAGCAAAAAGTCGAGAAGCATACCTGCCTACAAAGGGCAACACTCACCTGTTGGACAGAGGATACAGCCACCACATACGAAAAATAGCCGAGACCCGACCCCGCAACATCGACGGAGTCTACAGCAAAAGGCACACCATCTCCAGCGGTCGAAGAGACCGTAGGCGATTCAACCATAGGCAAAGAAAGACTGCCAGACAACCCTGCATAAACCTCAAGCGCTGAAACCAACTTCTCGTTGGGATGAGGGAGGCAAGTGATCAATTCCTCCTCCCTAAAACCACCCGCAACCACAACGGTGTCAAGCGATCCAAATACAATAGGGACCCCGAACGAACAACCATCAAAAACCCCTCCTAAAACAGTCAGGCTGGGAGCGAATCGAGTGATGAAATCTCGATTGCTACTCAAGACAGAGTCACCGTCAGCCGCTGAGAAGGAACAAGTACACTCAGGGCTAGATCCAAAAGAACCAAAGCATAAATCAGGCAACAGCGCGGCCTGACCGTCCACTTCCTCTCCGAATACAATACTTGGTGAAAAACAGGTGATGAAATCCCGATTACCACAGTTCGCAGGCAAGGGTGGGGAAGCAAACGAAAAATCAGGCGAATCAAAGGCCTCCGGCAACGACCCACCGCTCACAAAAGCATCCGGATAGAGAGGGGATAATTCCATGAAATGCCCGTCAACCACCAGAAACATGAAGCGAGCAAGGGACGAGAATGTCGATAGGGAGTAAACACAGATCTCTATCGAACAACCGCTAGAGAAACACACCGACATAGGCGGTGTCGCCACCTCCAGCAGAGCAGTCGCGATGCTAGCAAAAGAGGGGCAGGATCTCACAAAATCACCACGAAACGCGAAAACCCCCAAATTCATCGCCAAACCCTAGAAAGCACACAGACGAGAACAGAGAGAGAAGCAGAGGAGGAGCGCACCTCAGTAGAGCCCACACGACCAAACAATAAAAGAAAAAGCGGAGAGAAGAAGAGGAATATAGAGAATCGCAGAGGAAGATTTATTTAGGAGGCCATTAATTCGACCGTTGTAGTATGCGCTCTTTAAAGCTATTTACAATGTTTTTAATGGATGTTGCATTGCCTACACTTTCTTTAGCAAACATCAAGAGATCATCTTTATATAACAGATGATTTTGACCGGTGTGTGTTTGTATATTGAAGAAAATTGTCATTTATGTTTTTTAGATCAAATAAGGTGGTTAAATACTCCATGGTAATTGCAAATAGACAAGGTGATGGAAACCTTCTTGTTTAAGTCCTCTATAACTCCAAATAAAGCCACATGGGGAGCCATCAATCATTATCGAAAAAGAAGTGGTTGAAATGCATTTTTATATCATAGAAATAATATTGTGTGGAAAACCCATATTTGGAAAGATATGACAAATAAATTCTTTGCTTATCTTGCTGCAAATCCATCTTAAGACATAAATTATCGGAACCCTTTCTATTAAATAGCCTGACCATTTTATAAGCTAGTAAAAAGTTCGCTTATAAGTATGCCTGGGATGTAAGAATTCTATTCAAGAGAAATTAACTCATTTATAAATAACTTTAAGCTGTTGCGTAGTACATTTGGCAAAATTTTGTATATAACACTGCAACAGGAAATTGGTTTGAAGTTTGATATTGGATTGCACGGTCCTTTTTTGGCACAAGAGTGACAAATGTGTGATTTATTTCACTGATAAACTAACCGATATTAAAATTACCTTATATCATAGTAGTTATACTATCGTTAATTAGCTTCCAAAGATGCTAACTTTGCCCCAAACCCATCTGGTCTAGGACTACCATCATCATCAATTTTAAATGTATGTAACTTGTTTTATTTCCTCTGTAGTGAATTAAGATCCCATGTTATCTTCAGCTTGACTTGTTAATGCTATCTTACAAGTAATATCATGAAAGCTATTAATAATAAATTTAGAATTATAAAAATTGAAAAAATAAGTGATAAATGTATTTTGAGGAGCTGATACATTTATGATACAGTTATCGCTTGAACCCAAAAGTTGTTTGATGTGATTCATGAAAGTCTATAGGATCTTTATAAATAATGAAACTTATATATACATGTGTATATTACTAACTATATTAAGCAGAGAATAATAATTGGATATAAGATAAATAATAGAAACGATCACACCAGATAATTTATACTGGTTCGGACCTCCCATCCTACGTCTAATCCCAAAGCTCCCTTTCGGTGTTTTCGTTAACCAACTAACCCTCGCTTCGTCTAAAGGAATAAGCTAAAAAAAGTATATCTTTGAGAATCTTTTGTTTCAAATAACACGGTTTTTGACTAATAGTACAAACCTTCCTATGATCTCCTTTGAGTATGTGAATGTGAGTGCTTTAAGTTATAGGAAGTGGTTTAATCAAAATTATATTTTGGTTATAATAGATTGAGAGTATGTAAGCAACGTAAGTACAAGAGAGTGATAAGAAATCAAGAGAGAAAAGATTCAATTAATTTAAGTTAGTTAATCTCTACATCTCAATCAAGGTAGTATTTATAGATTCAAAAGGATGCAGATGAAGAGTTGTTACTATTAGATAAGTTCTATTCATTTTAATGGTTGCAACCTTTCGATGAAGGGTAATTTCTTTTTGTTAAACAGAAGTGTCATTTCAAAAATTTGCAGTTTTTCAAATGACAGACGTCTGTAGTAAAATCTCAGACATCTGTGACTTCAGAAAATAATTACTCGATAATTGTCATAGACGTCTGTGGCTTTAGAAATTTATTTTCCTGAGTATTCCCTCAGACGTCTGTAAGTAGTAAAAAACAGTTTTTCAAATTAAGTTCAGTGTATATGAAATTGTGTAGCGTGTATGTATATATACTCAAGGAGACCTTAACAATATTTTATCTAAGACTCTTTTACAGTAGAATACCCTTACTAACTATATGATGGTCGATAGATCTTTGTTTGTCTTCGAGTCTCAATATCTTCGAGCATGATGTCTTCTTGTAGTATATACCTGTAATTTTGATAAAATGTGTGTGTGTGTGTATACATATATATGATTGTATAGTTGTTGTCATTGAAAGATAAACTAAAGGTTCTAACATTCTCCCCCTTTTTGATGATGACAACTATACAATCAAAATGGAAGAATTATTATATTTATTCATTCATAAAGTAAGCTTTGTCTCCCCCTATGTATATGCATAGTATTCCCAATAATTCTTATATTATTCCCAATAAGATGAAGGATCCTGTTCGTATGTGTCTGGCCATTGCATTTGGTCATTAAACTCCTCATTTTCTTGAATGGAGAGCCCTTGGAACGCCATGTACGATTGATGTTGGAAATGCGGAGTATCGGATACGTACATATCATCACTGTCTTTTTCTTCCTCAGGTTATTCTTGCATAGGATTCTTTTGTCACCTCGGTCATGAGAAGTTCCTTTGGGAGAAGTTTAAGAGTGATAAACTGGTGTATGTGCTCGAGGTGGCGGTGTAGGTGAAGGCGAGGATGGTGAGCGAGAAGATGATCGGCCACATACTTTTTGCATAACCTTCCCTAAAGTGGAAACAACTTTGTCCAAAGTCTTTTCCATTTTTGTCATCCTTGTCGAGAAAGAACGTTACAATCTAGTCATCTTTTTATTCATAACTCATTGGTTGGCCATGATTAGCTTTTGGTTTTTAAGTGCTAAATCACAAAGAGATTCGTTTTTCACGGGTTCAACGCGAGCTTCTTGTATTTTAGAATCCAAATAATATTCGGTAGTGTGACTGGAGGATGTAGGTTGTTGTGAAGGATGAGGTGAGTAAGTTTGCTGAGGAGTAGTAGCGAGAGGAGTACCATGATGCTCTTGTTGTTGGTGTTGTAATCCATTATTCAAGGGAGATTATTGGGGGTGGTCATGGAGGAAGATGCATCAACGAAAAAACTGTATACCGCTTTCTTTAATGAGGATTTCTTCAAAATAAGAATATAAGAGGGTACCCCAAAAGCATTTAAGAGACGCATAATGTATGGAGCATAGATTATAGTGCGTCAATGATGAGACCAAAAGCTTTTAATTTCACCATGGATGAATTTAGCCCAATTTATTTGCATTCCACCGAAGATACTATAAAGGGCTTTGTGATCATTATCATAGACTTGTTTATGACTACCTAGGCGTGGGATTATTGTATTTATTATCATACGATTTAACAATCTAGCTTTTGGTCGTAAGTAGACGGATTTCCACTGGGGCATTCTATCTTCCCAAATAAGATGAGTTATTTTGTCCCATGGCAAGTTTCTATGGTCGAGAATTTCTTCCAAATCGATCCCGGATGAAGAACAATTAAGTATACGTCCAATAGTGTTGACGCTAATTTTTAAAACACGTCCGTACACACTCATCCATAACCATCCTTCATCATTCTCAGGATTCCAAATATCGCTACTACATAAATTTGCGTAGAAAAGAAAGATAGCTAATTGGTCGATTTGTACCTCATTTTCATCGAAATTGATTAAATCCCGACCTTCGGAGGCGACGGTGAGTTCTTGAATGCTATATTCTCCAAATTTGCATAATCTATAGGAAGGACTTGAATGAAGCTTCTTTTTTTTAGCTCGTCGAATTGCTTGTTGGCAATTGTGCTATTACGAAGTCATTCTTGAATGAGAGCATCATTAACAACGGGATTGTGAGAAGAGGATGATTGACCCTTCTTGGATCGTTTGTTAAATGGAGTTTTTGGTTTGGGAGCCATTACTGTAGAGATTGAATGAAGGCTAGGGCTTTAGATTTTGGAAGTAAATTTTAGGTAGGAAGTAAAATTGGGAAAACTTATTTATATATGGCTGCTGGAGGTAAGGTTTCAGAACAGCGACAGACGTCTATAGGTGGAGCACAGACGTCTGTGCTTTCAGTTAAAATTAAACATAAAGTTATGACAGATGTCTATATGTTTCCACAAATGTCTGTGGTTGTAGAAAAATAAACAGAGAGAAATGACAGACGTCTGTGAGTTCCCATAGATATCTGAAGTTACAGGAAATTTTTTTCCCATAACTATTGACCAATGTCTGTGGTATTTTCACAGACGTCTATGGTATTTAATTTTCTGAAACAATGGGAAGAAGTTATATATTAATCAATTTTTATTGAAATATCAATACAATAAAATAATATACATACCAAAAATTAACAAATAAACTTATTTTATACGATGTGTAGCATAAGTTTAGTTTTTCTCGGAAAAATTAGAATTTTTGATTTGTTGTATATCCCATGAATTTGGTTCAACTTTTGTGTCGTCAATTAACGACTTTAGTGGACACCAACTCCGGTGAACTGGAGTGTTAATCCAAGCCTGGTTTGATGGTCCTGGTTTGCATAGATTTCTCGAAGTAATGTTATATTCTTTTATAGGAGTTTCTTGTAATCGAGGAGATTTTTAATGTATGCACTTTTTTGTTGGTGAATGATCACAAATTGCAAGAACACATTTTTTAAGAAAATTTAGATGAGATCCTTCATGTCGTTGCTCGTAATACATATCATGTTGAACTTCTATCATTTCATGTTGACAGTGATATATCTCATCGACTTTGTCGGTGAGAGATGTTGATTGCATGTCATTGACCGTTTGGCTTTCTTTTCCTTAAGGGAAAAAACAGTGTGGTACGTAGGTGATGCAATAATGTTTAGAGAGGCTGAGTGAATTGATGTAGGTGTGGATTTAGTTGGTGAAACGTAAGTGCAATCTGATGAAGGTGATTTATAGTTGATAGTTGAATAGGTGGAGTCGTGATCGGAAGACATTTTTTGAGTAATATTTATCTTAATAAACTATTTGTTTTTAGGAAGAAAAGAAGCTTGATTTATAAGATGAAGATTTTACTATACTTAGAGAATTGGTTGAGGAAAAGAAGTTCAACCATATAACTTTTAACAGAGAGTAGTTAGGTTTTATATGGTTAGTATTAGTTTAAATTTTATGTGGTTTTTATTAATCTAAGTGTATAAATTTTATCCTGTGTAGTTTTATATGAGCTTTTCTTCAAAAAAAAATTAAGTGTACTAAAACTAATCCTACAAATTAATTTAATCAATTATTGTATGAACATATTCTTAGATCTCGCCTTAATTTAATAAAAGTTAGTTCACTTAATGGTTTAGTAAAAATATCAGCAATTTGATTTTTGGTATTTACAAATTCCAGTGATATAATTCCTTTTTCCACATTATCTCGTAGAAAATGGTGACGAATATCAATATATTTTGTTCGAGAATGGTTAATAGAATTTTTCGATAAATTTATAGCACTTGTATTATCACAATATATAGGAGATTTTGTTACAATTTTACCGAAACCTAGAAGAGTTTGTTGCATATAGATTATTTGTGCACATGCTAAAGCTGCTGAGTTGTATTCGGCTTCACATGTCGAGAGCGAAACACAGTTTTTCTTTTTACTAAACCATGAAACTAAAGACTGACCAATAAAATGACATGTGTCACTTGTGCTTTTTCATCTGTTTTACAACCGTCGAAATCAACATCATTATATGACACGAGTTCGAACGAGCTTCCTTTTGGGTAAAAAAATCTGTAGTCTCTAGTATTTATTAAATACCTTAAGATTCGTTTTACCGCGCGATGATGTGATTCTTTTGGCTATGCTTGAAACCGAGCACATAAACATACACTTATCATAATATCTAGTCTACTAGCTGTTAAGTATAACATAGATCCTATCAAACTTTAATATAATTTTGGTCGAAATCTTTTCCATTTTCATCTTTATCTAAATGTAGAGTAGTACTAATTGGAGTTGGTTTACTTGATATATTTTCCATTCCAAAATGTTTTTATAAATCATGAAAGTATTTTTCTTGATTTATAAACATTCCATTTTCTAATTATCTTATTTGTAATCCTAAGAAATAGTTTAATTCTCCTATATGTGACATTTTAAATTCATCTTTCATTATTTTAAAAAATTCGGTGCTTAATTTTTCGTCAGTTGATCCAAATATAATGTCGTCAATATATATTTGTACGGCAAAAATATTATTATTTTCTTGTTATATGAATAAAGTGGAATCAATTTAACCAATTTGAAAACCGGAACTTTGTAAATGAGTTTTTAACCTTTCATACCAAGCATGAGGTGCTTGTTTTAATTCATATAAGGCCTTTTTAAGTTTAAATACATGATTGGGATATTTCTCGTGAAGAAATAAAGGAGGTTGTTCAACAAACACTTTTTCTTTTATAAATCCGTTTAAAAATTCACTTTTTACGTCCATTTGAAAAAGTTTAAAATTATAATGACATGCAAAAGCCATTAATGTTCATATTGCTTTAAGACGTGCTATAGGAGCAAATGTTTCTTCATAATCAATTCCTTCTTCTTGATTATATCCTTAAGCTACTAATCTTGCTTTATTTTGTACAATATTTCTATTTTCATCTGCTTTATTTTTTAAAACCCATTTCGTACCAATTACAGATTGATTTTCTGGTCTTGGTACAAGTTCCCAAACATCATTTCTTTCAAATTGATTAAGTTCTTCTTGCATTGCAATAATCCAAAAATCATCTTTTGATGCTTCTTTATAATTTTTCGGTTCAAAATTTGATATAAATGCAACATGACTCATTTGATTTAATGTTTTCTGGTTGATACTCTTGTATTCAAGTCTGCAATAATATTATTAATAGGATGGTCTCTTAATATTCTAGGCGATGATGTTATCATATTATCATTATGGTTATTGCCAATATTATTATTATTTTCATGTATATGTATATTAGTTTTATTTATAATTTTTTCATCATCATTATTTTTATTTTCTTTAAATTTTTCTTCAAATGAGACATGAAGACTTTCTTCTATAATATTTGTTCGTTTATTAAAGATTCTATATGCTTTGCTTCGATCTGAATAGCCAACATAAATTCCTTCATTGGCTTTAGAATCAAATTTTCCTAGATTATCTTTAGTGTTTAATATGAAGCATTTTGACCCAAATAGACGAAAATATGATACTTTTGGTTTCTTATTAAAAAATATTTCGTAGCATGTGTTTTTTGGGGTCTAAGTGTTGCACGATTTAATACATAACAAGCAGTAGCAACGGCTTCGGCCCAAAAGTTCTTTGGTAAGTTACTACTATTTAGTAAAGTTCGTGCACATTCTTGTAAAGTTTGATTTTTCCTTTATACAATACAGTTTTGTTGTGATGTTAAAGGAAACGAAAAATTATAACTAATTCCCATTTTGTTACAAAAGTTGGTAAATAGTTCATTTTCAAATTAACCTCTATGATCACTTCATATATTTTTTATTTTTAAATTCATTAAAAAAAATATTCATTTAGCAAAAATTTTGAACATTTCAAACGTGTCACTTTTATGTTTTAAAAATAATGTCCAAGTATATCTTGAAAAATCATCAATAATTACAAAAACATATTTATTATGATTTATTAAACGTACTTGAGTTGGTCCAAATAAACCTAGATAGAGTAATTCGAGAGGTTGTTTTGTGGAAATTATCTTTTTAGATTTAAAAGAGCTTTTCTTTAATTTACCAAATTGACAAGCATCACATAGGTTTTTGACCTTGTAATTGATTTTAGGTAATCCTATAACAAATTCATTTTTAGGTAGTTTGTTGATATTCTTAAAATTTATATGACAAAATCATTTACGCCATAACCATGGATCATCATGATTCGTGGCTAAGCATAAATTTGTGATGTTTTTGACATTCATGTTTAAAACATATATGATTCGATTTCTAAATCCTTCAAAAATTAAATTTTTTATTTTGATAAAAAATATTGCATTTATTTTTCTCGAAATCAATTTTAAATCCTTTATCACATAATTGACTTATACTTAGTTATGTTTTAAATTTTCTACCAACAAAACATTAGTAATTATAGGAGAATTAGAAATACCGATATTGATGACATCGCCAATGCCGATGACAAATCCATTTGAGTTATTTCCGAATGTTACGGTACCACCATCGATATATGTTATATTTGATAACATATTAGCATTTCCAGTCATGTGCTTAGAACAACCACTATCGAGTATCCATTTCTCTTTATTTTTTATTTTAATTTTGGGTACCTACAAAATAAGAAAATTTTAATTGGTACCCACCTTCTTTGATTAGGGTCCTACATGTTAGTGGATGTAGGTAGCCATATCCATGAGGATTTGGTTCCATATACAACCTTTTGTAAATATTCATCAATATTTTTTCTTGTCTAATTAGTTTATTATTTGTTTTTGGAATCAATATATTGACCATATTTGTATAGGAATTCTCAAACTTAGTTTTTAACTTTGGCTTTTTGAATTTTGTGTATAATGTGCTATATTGCTTTGGCCTTTGTTTGTTTTTAAAACCTAATCCATTTCAATTTCCAGATGGTTTAGATATCGTAATCAAATATTCTAAATTTTGTTTTCCTTTGTTGAATTTGTCACATTATTTATTATTATTTCTAATTTTCTTTTAAGATCACAAATTTCAATGTTTCTAGAATCTAAATTTGCTTGTAATTATAAATTTTCATTTTCCAGATTAACATTCTCTAACTTATAATTTTCTAAATTATTTAATAGTTTGTCATTTTGAGATAATAATATTGAATACTTCTTTTGAACAATATCTAATTTTTCTTCTAAGATAATTTTTTCATCTTTTAATAATCCTATTTCTAATTCTGATCTAGTTAACTTTCGTACATATTCCTTATTTAATTTTTTTTTCTCTATATTTATCATCTAATTCAATACTTATTTCCATAATTCATCATAAGTAAGTTCAGGACGTACCTCATCAGTGTTAGCCATAAAACACACATTTGCTTGTTTATAATCGATTTCACTATCACTATCTGAAGAAGAAGACGAATCTGAATCATCCCATGTTACTTGAAAAGCTCTTTTCTTTTTCTTGAATTTCTCGAATTTTCTTTTCTTTTTATCATTATTGAGTTGTGGATAATCCTTCTTCATATGCCCAAATTTCTTACATTCATAGCATTTAATCGATGTTTGATTTGAAGAGTTTGGTTTGCCACCATTTTGAAACTTGGTCATCTTCTTGAACTTCTTGAATTTATTGTAGTTTTTGGCAGTAAAGACAATCTCCTCTTCATCTAAGTATGAATCTTCGTTACTTGCTTGGAATGCTATGTTTTTCTTTTCATGATTTTGATCCTTTCCAGCCTATAATTTAGCTTCGTATGACATCAAATTTCCTATTATCTCTTCGACTTTAAGTTGAGAATGATCATTAGCTTCTTCGATTGCTAAAATTTTTCGTTTCCAGTCATTTGTCAAAGAGTTTAAAATTTGCATGACTAAATCAAAATCTGTGAATTTGACTCCAAGTGTCATGAGATCGTGTTGAATGGTTTGAAATCTTGCATACATATAATTAATTGATTCACTTGTTTTCATTTTGAAGGATGAGAATTGGTTTTGTAAAATCAAAATTTTAGTTTGCTTGACTTTATTTGTGTCTTCGTGTGTGACTTGTAAAATGCGCCATATATCATATGCAGTCTTGCAAAGCATGATACGTGAAAACTCATTTTTGTCAAGTGAGCAAAACATAACATTCATAGCTTTGGCATTGTTAGATGCCTCTGCTTTTTGTGCATCTGTCCATGTGCTAATATTGGTGTCAGGTGCTTCATATTTGTTTTGAGTTGTTAGCCATTTTTTTAGTTATTTGCTTCCATAAAAATTCTCATACGGGTTGACCAATAAGCATAATTAGAACTAGTAAATAGTGGAGGACGAGAAGTTGATTGACCTTCTTGAAATATGCTTGCCATATTAATGATTTTTTAATTATGTGTTACTATAGATTGAAATGACCTTGCTCTGATACCAATTAAAAGTCTATAGGATCTTTATAAATAATGCAACTTATATATATGTGTGTATATTGCTAACTATGTTAAGCAGAGAATAATAATTGAATATAAGATAAATAATAGAAATGATCACACCAGATATTTTATACTGGTTCGGACCTCCCGTTCTACGTCTAGTACCGAAGCTCCCCTTCGGTATTTCCTTTAACCAACTAACCCTTGCTTCTCCGGAGGAATAGGCTAAAACAAAAGTATATCTCTGAGAATCTTGTGTTCCAAATAACATGGTTTTTGACTAATATTACAAATCTTCCTATGATCTCCTTTGAGTATGTGAATGTGAGTGGTTTGAGTTGTAGGAAGTGGTTTACCAAAATTATATTTTGGTCATAATAGATTGAGAGTATGTAAGCAATGTAAGCACAAGAGAGTGATAAGAAATCAAGAGAGAAAAGATTCAATTAATTTAAGTTAGTTAATCTCTACATCTCAATCAAGGTAGTATTTATAGATTCAAAAGGATGCAGATGAAGATTTGTTACTATTAGATAAATTCTATTCATTTTAATGGTTGTAATCTTTTGATGAAGGGTAAATTCCTTTCGTTTAACAGAAGTGTCTTTTTAAAAATTTGCAGTTTTTCAACTGACAGACGTCTGTGGTAAAACCTCAGACGTCTGTGACTTTAGAAAATAATTACTCGAGAATTTTCACAGACGTCTGTGTTTTACCTTAGACATCTGTGGCTTCAGAAATTTATTTTCTCAAGTATTCCCTTAGAGGTCTGTGGTTTTACCTCAGACGTCTGTGGTTTAACCTCAGACGTCTGTGGTTTTACCTCAGACTTCTGTGAGTAGTAAAAACAATTTTTCAAATTAAGTTCAGTGTACATGAAATTGTGTGTGTTTGTGTATGTATATATACTCAAGGAGACGTTAACAGTATTTTATTTAAGACTCTTTTATAGTAGAATACCCTTACTAACTATAGTATGTTCAATAGATCATTGTTTGTCTTCGAGTCTCAATATCTTCGAGCATGATGTCTTCTTGTAGTATATACATGTAATCTTGATAAAATGTGTGTATATATATATATAAATGATTGTATAGTTGTTGTCAATAAAACATAAACTGGAGGTTCTAACAATTTCTACTTTTATTTGTTTACATCTGTGCATAAAAGAATTTTGTGCATGGATCATCATCATGAAACCATCTTACTTTTGAATTTTTGTTGATTTTCTCTTGCATGAGTGTGAATAAATCTTTCTAAAGTGAAAAGGTTGTCCTTGTAGTCTTGTATCACGAGAACGGATGGGCTTTCAAGCATTAAGATCGAATGGATTTTCTATTACACAACTATTATTCCATTATTTTAGGGCTTTTTTGTGTTTTTCATTTTTTCACTGGCTACATAGAGATTTCCATCCTCTAATGTTTTCTATACAATATTTATAACTTCATTGTACCCATTGTAATTAACCCAAGTATTACTGCACCTAAATGTGTATTTCTTTTACGGCTCATCATCACATGTTAATTTTATTAATATTGGATAATGATTACTAGTGGAATGGTTTAACACAAGAACATACGCATCAGGGAATATAGATTGTAGCTCAATGTTAATGAGTGTTCTATTACTTTTACGATGTGTTAAATAACCTTTCGCACACGCTCTCCAAGTGAAACTACTACCTATATATTGTATTTCTTGCAACCCAGTTACAAGCATAATATTGTAAAATTCATAGTCATCATTTTTACTGTTATTATTTAGACCAGCTATGTCATTATCAGAGACTACATAATTAAAATCACCTGATGTCAGCCAAGGAATTGATATATTATTTTTTGCATTTTTGTATAATATCCCACATTTCTAGCCTGTGATTTTGTGTGCGTAAACCATAGAAAACACTTATAAGCATGTTGAAACTACCTCTATTTTGTAGTAGATCGGCGATACTTTGTTGATTGGAAAAAAACAACATTGCTATCCATACATTAGTGTTCCACAAAATCGTGATTCTGCCTTTTGATTGTCTGTGTTATTATTTATTACCGACCAGTTACGCTTGAAACTTTTCATGAATATATTGGTATCTTAACTATTGAGTTTACATTCTAAAATGCTTACAAAAGAAGGGTGTAATCTATTAATATTTTTCTAGTGGAGGGAGTTCATCCCCATAATATTCCATATTAGGAATGTCATATAATTAATTGAAGTACTCTCCCCCTTATTTTCAGAGTTGATGGGTGCACTCACTTTAGTTCTCTTATTTTTCCTTGCTTTAGCATAAACTTGAGACGCTTAGTTAGACCATGTTGGGTTTAAATCATTGCTTGTCATTGCTTTGAATTTGAATAATTCGTCATCATTTCTATTTCTTCTAGTGGTTCTAAATAATAATGATGTTGTTTCATTTCCAGAGTTGCTACTAGTTTCCTTGTTGATTTTGTTTTTGAAGGAACCTGGTCTGTTTCACCATGGGTGAAATAGGTAAATTTAGAAAATAAATCACTATTTGGATCTTAATGGGCATATGAAGTTTATTAACTAGCATTAGATCTAATCTAATTATTAAATAAAATCATATTTCATTTAAAGTTATTTCGTATTTATTAATTTATCATATTAATTAATCTAATTGAATGGTTTTTTGAATATGTCATATGCATATTCATAACATCACATAATAACATAAAGATATATAAGCATGTGTATAACTATAAATATACACACACATATGGATATTGTGATTCGTATCCATCGTATATACATATATATTATACTTACACATGCATGTGTCAAATTATCATGCATATCGAAAATATAAATGTCTAAGTATATACATATGTCTAATTATACTAAAATATATGTATATGGTTTATATACACATATTAATAGTACAATATATGTATATTTTAGACACATATACACACACATAATATATCTGTGTGTGTAGTATATATATTCCCACTTATGTATTTATATGTGTGCGTGCATGCACGTGTGTGTATGAAAGAAATGTATATAGTTAAATAAAGATATATACAAAAATAGATTAGGGCTTGGTGCTAAAGAGAAAAGGAAATAAGTAAATACTATAACTATATCTAATAAAATGAGTGTCCAAAAGAAAAGAGGGGGTGATAATATATTCAAATAATTCTACCTTTCTCTTTTAGAGGTTTCCAATTAAATCTGGAACCAATCTCTAAAGGAGAGGTATTACACCCACTCTTACCGCGAAGTGCAATAAAGAAAAATAAGGCAGGACGTGAGGAAACCAATTTGAAGTCATAGCGCCTAACCGGACGCGAGCCTTACAACCAAGGGAACAGCGGAAAGGGACAAATATTGCACGTATTGGGAAATAGGGACAAGTCACAACGACAATGTATAAATCAAAGGCAGAACAAGAAAAATGAGCTAAAGCACAAGGAGAAATACATGCTATGATGAAATGACCGCACCCTTAAAGCACACACTTTATCAATACCTACAAGAACATGTTAGCACCAGCATATACCGGGGGCAACCTAGGTAGTGTCGCACGAGGTCAAAATCACTCTAAAGGGGCTATATACAGGACCACTCAGGATATGCTTCAACGTAGAACCATACTTACAGGTAAAAGGCAAGGCATAAAGCTCTCTCTCATAAGTAATCCAAGCATACTTGCGAAGAGGCAACTCAAATCGCAATCGTCTCAGATCATAATTAGCCTCAAATGCAATGCAAGCATACGACGAGAAAACTCTTAAAGCAGGGCAAGGCAATGCAGCTCCTTTTTCAGCCCAATGTGATGTCAAATAAACAAGCATAGATCAGCACCACAATATCATGTAGGAATCGTATACCGGTCAGCACAGATGCGATGGTAATACATTCGGCAGTATCCAAAGGCTGACATATGAAGGGAAGAAAAGTATTCTAGCAATTTGCCCACGTCATAAGGCTATAAATAGAAAAGACACTGTAGCATGAAAGAGACCCTTTTCTTTGGCATTTTCTCTTTTTGCTAAACATGCAAGGTTTAATTGTACCTTCAATCATGAAATTCCATACCAAATCAATGCAAAAGAAAGAAAGAGAAACTTTCTCCGTGGATGGTAGGATTTCTTAAAATCTGAACCACGTAAATTCCCTGTGTCCTTTACAATTTTCTGCTTTTACTGTTTTTCTCGTTGGTTTCCAGCATTAGATTTCGTCTTATCTATACTAATTGTATTTGACATTTTAACAAACAGTTAAAGTGCGACTACTTGGTGGTATAAGCATTTAGCAACATAATCACCACTTCACGATAAAATTAAGATTACTTAATTTTGCTAATTCAAATAAACAAGTAATTAACCGATTAATTACTTCTCACTTAATTAAGGAGTTGAAGGATGAAAAAGTTCATCAACATCTTTTAGCACTAGAAGGAGGGAAACCTCCATTTGTCTCCCACATCCAGTAAAACTGTACACTATGTACCATGAATCCTACAAATTTACATGTCACTCCAATCCAAGAGCCTTCGCACTTAACCGCGAAGACCGTCAATAAACCACTTATAACTTCATAAAACCAGTATGAGGCAGGAGTTTCAACCATGGCCCTCGTAGATCCTGTCTTGGTCGTATTCCAATCCTTCTCATACTAAATAAACTAGCGTATGGATGGATTAGACAAAACCATGACCTAATACGTCATTCACAATCTATCTTCACCTCCCCACTCCATACCTTACCGCCATCATCCCGCTACTTCACTGAACATTCAACAGGGAAATGATAACGACACTCCCACTAAGGAACGGTGATGCCGAATTAAAATTCAATGCCAAACTGAAAGCAAAATTCAGGCTAACCCTAGGATCAAAGCTAAACTGGCTAATATAGACCCCCTGTTGCTGGAAAAACCGACCCGGTCTACTAAAAATGATGAGGACACCACGTTTGACGCTAACTCATCTTAGGTTGACCCAAGAGAATACGAGATCCACCAACTAAGAACTCAGGTAGAACAACTAGCAAAGATCTGCCAGTAGAATACAGGAGAAAAAATAGAGGAAGGAATTTGCTCCCCTTTTAGTGAGACATTATCGAAGCCGATTTTCCTGGTAACTTCAAAGCCTCTGCAACTAACAAATTCGACGGAACTACCAACCTCGAAGAACACCTCAGCACCTTCGAATACTTTATGGACTTCCTGAAGGTGGGAAGGATGGCTCGGTGCAAGTTGTTCCCTGTATACTTATTCGATGCAGCTTTACGATGGTTCAAAATATATGGGGCAGGAGAGGTCCGGTCTTAAATGCAATTATCTACTGATTTCCTAATACAATTCAATTCGGGCAGGAAAGCCTCACCAGACATCCATTCCATGTCATGTATGAAGCAAGGGGAGAATGAAAGCATACGCAGTTTCATCAAGCTCTTTAAGATAGAAGCTCTTTGAATTAGGACAATTAGCGAAGAAGCACTACTAATGGCAACGCATGCCAAGATTTGGAAAGGAACAGCTATGTGGTTCAAAAATAGCCAGAAATCTTGCCATAGCAAGAAAGCCTTTTATGAAAGGGCAGCTGGTTACATCAGGATGGAAGAGGTCGAGTTTGTATCACAGGCTCATGGATTTCCACCCCCAATTATGATAGAAAAAGGGGGTAGTCGAATATCACCCACCTGCAAAGCGATAGAAGGAGCTAAGCCTCGCTACAAAAACCCCCCTCACACATCCCCCCCGGTAGATATATGAGATTACTAAAGACGAGCTAGCTTACAAATTCCTGAATAAAGGAAAGAAACATGAGCAGAACAAATGTGGAGCATACAATGCTTCCACAAAGCAAACTGCATCATACTGATAGTTGCTGACACTTGAAGAAGAAGTTAGAGAGGCTAATCGAGGAAGGTTATTTGGGAAGCTTCCAAAGGGAAAATAGGGAAGATATGACCTGAAACCTAACTCCAGATCCTAATTAACACCAAGCCGACAATCTTCAAACCTGATAGCTTCAATTTATGAAGGACCCTACTTCACTGGTGTAAGCAAGAAGGCACATGAGAGATACATGGAAGAGGCTAAAACACAGAGGGCGATCTTCCTTGTCAAACAGAAGCCTACTCTAGAGATAACTTTTATGGTGGCTGATGCGGCAAGAGTGGTATTCTCACATCAAGACCTGCTTATCATTATAGTGCGAGTGTCAAATTGTACTATAAAGAAAGTCTTTGTCGAATCGGGAAGCTCAATCAACATCATTTCAAGTCTACTTATGATCAAGCGAAATTACCTTCAAAAATCTTGAAACCTAGCCCTGAACCGATCTTTGGTTTTAACAACACTACTACCATTCCAGTAGGGTCAGCGTCTGCTTATTATGGCCGGAAGTTCACCGTTACATAAGCCATTTTATGCAAGTTTCTTAATCATCGACCAACCCTCGCCTTACAATGCTTACTTGGGAAGACCAGCCCTAATCGATCTAGGGCAATCATTTCCCAAAAGGACCTGCTCATAAAGTTCAGTACTCCAACTGGAATAGGATCGGTAAGAGGGGAACAACTTTTTGCTAGGGAACTATACAATGTAACTCTTAACTCTAGCAATAAATTGTTCTAAACTATTCTACTATATTTTCTGGTATTCTTAATGATAAGAATGAAGTTAAACTGGAACATAAAATTGTGGCCATGTTGGATACACAAACTGATACTGAAGCGAGTAATCCCATGCCCCCAACCTAAGAGGAAAAAAAAAGAGAACGTATATGCACATGATCGACACTGATGAATATAATTTTGTCTATGCGTAGATTTATCTAAGAAAACCTAGAAGCAAGCAGCTTCTGTGAACACAACATCGGAAGAGGAGGCAGAAAGTGAGATAGATCCAAGGTTAGGGGCGACAAAGAAAGAATAAAGCTAGTAAATGGTATCAAAGACATACAAATAGATCTAGAGGACCCCACAAAGGTGCTCAAGATATGGAAGAACCTTAGTACAGAGGTACGGGATGAGATGATAGACTTCCTAAAAAGGTCAGTAGATGTATTTGCCTAGTCTCATTCAGGTATTGTAGGAATAGACATGGCCATCATCTGCCATGCACTGAATATCGATCCGGATGCTCACTCAGTCAGGTAGAAGCGCAAGACTCTGGATCAGGAAAGATACAACACTCTACATGAAGAGGTTAAGAAGTTAAAGGAGAATGAGTTCATTAGGGAAGTATATTATCCAAAGTGGATTTCCAATCCAGTACTGGTAAGGAAGCTTAATGGGAAATGGAGGATGTGCATAGATGTCACTGACCTCAACAAGCCTTACTCGAAGGATAGCTTTCCCTTGCCAAGGATTGACCAGTTAGTAGATGCGACTAGTGGGCATGAATTACTTTCATTTATGGATGCATATTCAGGATATAATCAGATAGCTATGTTTGAACCAGATCAAGAACACACTAGTTCATGACAGAAAAAGGGTTGTACTGCCATAAGGTCATGCTATTTGGACTCAAGAATGCGGGGGCAACCTATCAGAGGTTAGTCAACACAATGTTTACTAAACAAATTGGAAAGAACATGGAGGTGTATGTAGATGACATGATAGTCAATTCAAAGCAGCATCAGACCATGTTAGAGACTTGGAGCAGACCTTCATGGTACTAAGGCAGTACCATATGAAGCTAAATCCCTTGAAATGCACTTTCGCTATCCAGTCAGGAAAATTCCTATGGTATATAGTGAGTGCACGCGGCATTGAAGCAAACCCTGAAAATATTGATGCCATAAGAGGAATGGGAATTCCAAAGACACCAAAGAATCTGATGAGTCTAAATGGTAGAGTAGCAACCCTAAACAGATTCATATCCAAAGCCACAGACAAATGCATCCTGTTCTTTAACCAAGTGAAGAAGGGTGAAACTTCGAATGGATCAAGGAGTGCGAGAATGCATTCCAAAATCTAAAAGACCATTTGGCTAATACTCCTATGTTATCAAAATCAATAATAGGTGAGAACTTATACATTTACTCAGTTGTAACTAATCAAGCTATCAGCACTGTAATTGTATGAGAGGATGAAGGGACACAAAAGCCCGTTTATTTCACCAGCGAGCGGTTATTAGGAGCAGAGCTAAACTATTCATTTGTTAAAAAACTTGCATATAACCTGCTTCATACTACAAGAAAGCTACGACCCTACTTCCAGGCGCATTCCATTAAAGTCCTCATAGAAAAAACTCTCAGACAAATACTACAGAAGGCAGAGATGTCAGGTCACTTACTAAAGTGGGCAATGGAGCTTAGCCAATACGACATTACTTACTGCCTTAGGTAGGCAATTAAAGGTCAAGCACTGGCGAATTTTATTACAAAATGCACCCTACTGGCTGAACCCCATTCGGAGGAAGAGACAAGCACCCCTCAATTTTGGCACTTGTTCGTAGATGAAGCATCGAATGAACAGGGGGCATGATTTGGATATGTATTGGTCACCCCGAACGGGCAAAAGTTACATGGAGCAATGCAATTCGATTTCAAAGCTACCAACAATGTGGAAGAATATGAAAGTATCCTCGCAAGCCTATGAATGGCCCAAGTAATGAAGGTAACGCATATTAAAGTTCAAAGTGATACTCAGTTAATTGTGAATCAAGTGCAGGGCAATTACCAAGCAAAGGAACTGACCTTAGCCAAATATATGGAACTATCTAAGAAATTACTAGAACAGTTTAAGAAATCTGAAGTATAACAAATCCCTCATGAGAGAAACTCATCCACCGACTCTTTAGCAAAAATAGCCAGCGCCAAAGTGGTTAATGAAATGAAGACAGTATCAATTGGGCATCAAGCAGAACAAGTACCAAATCAAATATCGGTCTTGACCCATGCCCGGCGGGCCACCTTCAGGCATACAAAATCTAGGGATGGCGGAGAGCCAAGAGCAACTCGCTATCGAATCCTCATCTCAATGAGCTGAGGAAGACAACTGGATGACTCCTATCAAGCAATTCCTTCTAAATGGGATCTTACCCCCGAGTAGAAATGTGGCTCGAAAGATAAGATACCAAGCCTTGTACTACTCCTTCTTTGATGTCATATTATAGAAAAGATGTTATTTTATCTTTTATCTTAGGTGCATTTCCAAGAAAGAGATGCTAAGACACGGCTATTATTGGCCTACCATGCTCCAAGATGCAAAGAAATTCATAAGGAAGGGCGACAGATGCCAACGATTCGCTAGTATTCCCAGACAACCATCCTATGAACTTATCCCACTAGCAAGCACATGGTCATTCAACATATGAGTAATAGATCTGATAGGAATGCTCCCAATGTCGAAAGGAGGAGCCAAATATGCCATAGTGGTCATAGATTACTTCACCAAATGGGTAGAGGTGGAACCTCTAGCCACAATTACTACAAAGAAAAACATGACTACTATTGGTCTACCGCGATCCAAGATGCGAAGGAATTCGTGAGGAAGTGCAACAGATGCTAACGATTTGCTAATATTCCTAGATAACCATCCTATGAACTTATCCCACTAGCAAGCCCAAGGTTGATCGACATATAGGGAATAGGTCTGATAGGACCGCTTCCAATGTCGAGAGGAAAAGCTAAATATGCCATAGCAGCCACAGATTACTTCACCAAATGGGTAGAGGTGGAACCTCTAGCCATAATTACTGCAAAGAAAATGGTCACTTTTGTAGTAAGGAACATAACTAACAGATATGGGATGCCTTACAAAATTATTTTTGGTAATAGCACCCAATTCAAAAGGAAGTAATTCATGGAGCTTTTCCAGAAGAATGACATAGTAAAAAGTTTATCCTTGGTCGCACACCCATAGGCCAACGGACAAGTAGGTGTTGCGAATAAAACCATCAAAAAACTGCTTAAGAAAAGGTTGCAAAAAGCAAAAGGAAAGTGGGCAGAAGAACTCTCTTTACTTTTATGGGCCTACCAAACTTCAACCATATCTCATACAGGCCACACTCCTTTCTCGTTGACCTTTGGATATGAGGCCATGTTACCCGTCGAAGTAGAAGTCTAATCACATAGAGGAATATCATATACCACAGAAAAGAATAAGAGATTAAAAGAGGCTGCCCTAAATCTCATCTAGGAGACATGGGATGAGATTGCGGTAGTTGCGGCCACATATCGACAATGGATGGCGAAGACTTGTAATGCAAGACTCAAGAAAAGAACTTTTGCAAAGGATACTTGGTATTGCGGAGAGTAATGGCCAATACAAAAGATCCGGCAGAAGGAGCACTAGGACCAAACTGGGAAGGATCGCTAGTCATAGAAGAGGCTCTTGCAAATGGGGTTTACCAATTATCCAGACTGATGGCAACCTAGTTCTAAGAACTTGAAACTCAGAGCATCTCAGACCTTACTTTGTCTAATTTACATTACTTATGTGATGTACATTATAGTATTATAAAGAAGTAGCAATAATATAAACTGGGCGTAGGGATATTATACAGCCCGAACGGTATAAAAATATTTGTATTGTCTTCTAGCAAAAATAAATGCACACTCACAGTTCACCACCTATAGTCACTGTTGTAGCAATATGTGAGGTCAGTAAACGAAGATGGCACTCTCAATACTGAGAACGGTGAAATTGGACCCATACACTTGGAATTGAATTAAGGCAATCCGACTTTTCAGCCAAATTAATATGTCGGGCGAGGGGATATTAGACTACCCTGCCCTAGTATAAATACATCTATGTTGGCTAATTCAATACAGCATACTGGATGGCTGGATATTAGACAGCCAGAACCAGTACAAAAAAACCATGCGCATGCGAAATGGGTTGTATATGCATGACTTGACTTCTCAGTCATATTTTATTTTAGTCGTCTCGCAAACAATATAGGGGGACCAAGCCAAGCGCACGAACAAATTCCTCATAGATCACGGCCATCGTTCAATAGTTGCAGCATAATCTACGACCGACAACGGCAGTATTTGAACTAACAATGGTGACGCTAAATAGAGATGTGGCTAAGCGCAGAAATGACGTTACGCCCTCGAACAAAAAGGGCAGGTCATATCGAGCCTATGGCCAAGGATATTACGGCTCCAAAATAGGAGGGCGGGTCATACCAAGTATAAGTATGACATTACGCCCTCAGATAAAAGGGGCAGGTCATACCAAACACACATCCCACTACCGTCACTTAATGCTAGTACTAAGAAACATACGAGTGAGTACGAAAATTTCAGAAATGAGAATGGTGGTGCTAAATTAAATGTAATACGTAAACACCTAAATATAGGTCAAAACACAGTAAGCCCACATCCCAGGTAGCCAAAAAGAAAGTGAAATAAGGCAGAAATTACAAGATATGCAGACCGGGTGCTTAAGACAACAAGTCTACCGCTACCTGTGGTTACAGCGGGCTTGGGGGGCAAGTGTTACACTCGCTCTTACCGTGAACTGCAATAAAGGAAAATGAGGCAGGACGTGAGGAAACCAATTTGAAGTTTTAGCGCCTAACCCGACCCAAGCCTTACAACTAAAGGAATAGCAGCAAGAGACAAATATTGTGTGCTTTAGGAAATAGGGACAAGTCACAACGACGATGTATAAATCAAAGATAGAACAGGAATACCAAGTCAAAGCACAAGGAGCAATACATACTATGATGAGATGACCGCATCCCCAAAGCACACACTTTGTCAATACTTACAGGAACAGGTCAGCACCAGCACATACCGGGGGCATCCTAGGCAGTGCCGCATAGGATCAAAAGCACTCCAAAGGGGCTATATACAGTGCCACTCTGGATATGCTTCAACGCAGAACCATACTTATAGGTAAAAAACAAAGGCACAAAGCTCCTTCTCTCTCATCAGTGATCTGGGCATATTTGAAAAGAAGGCAACTCAAACTACAATCGGCTCAAATCATAATTAGCCTCAAATGCAATGGAAGAAAATGACAGGTCAACTCTTAAATCAGGGTAGGGCAATGCAGCTCCATTCAGCCCAATGCGAGGTCAAACAAACAAGCGTAGATCATCATCGCACTATCACGTATGAATCGTATATCGGTCAGCATAGATACGATGGTCAAGGCCAGCGAATTAATGTCCCTCAAGGCACCCACATGCAAGGTAAAATCAAATTTGAATTCTTCCACCATAATTTCAACTGTTCCTGCTCCAACTCTAGGGAATTCCCGCCTTCATTCAAACTTCCCGCCAAAGACACTTCAGCAATTCGTGCACATCAAACAGATAGCACAGATAGATGACATTTGACATAATCCAAAGACTAACATACAGAGGCAAAAAATGTACTCTGACAATCCATATATGTTATAAGGCTATAAATAAAAAAAGGCACTAAAGCATGAAAATGACCCTTTTCTTTAGCATTTTCTCTTTTTTATAAATCTGAAAGGTTTAACTGTACCTTCAATCATGAAATTCTGTACCAAATCAACTCAAAAGAAAGAAAGATGAACTTTTCCCATGGATGTAGGATTTCTTAAAATCCAAACCACCTAAATTCCCTGTGTCCTTTACAAGTTTCTGCTTTTACTATTTTTCTCGTTAGTTTTCGCTATTAGATTTTGTCTTATCTATACTAATCGTATTCAACATTTTAACAAACAGTTAAAGTGCAACTACTTGGTTGTGTAAACATTCAGCAACATAATCACCACTTCATGACAAAATTAAGATTACTTAATTTTGCTAATTCAAATCAACGAAGTAATTAACCTATTAATTACTTCTCACTTAATCGAGAAGTTGAAGGACAAAAAAGTCCATCAAAAAATGATAATTACAAAATTATCCATAATCAAATCTTAGCATTAAAATTTGCAACATGAAGTAACACATAAATACATATAAACAAAATCACCTATAAAACATTAATATAATTAAGATTGCAATAAAAATTGATTAATCGAAACATTCCATATGTGTATGTGTGTGTGAATATATATACTATAATTCAAAATTAATTAAATTCAAATGTATTTGATTAAACAATGTAAACATAAATTATTTTATTTGAAATCGGAATTGACTTAAACAAATGATATGGTTCAAGATGTTTCATTATTTCAAAAACACAAAGATGCTTATGTAAAATTCAAGTATTTGAATTCATTATTTTAAATAAATAAAATTTGTGGAATATATATATATATGCATATTTTATTACAACCAAAACAAACATACGTCAACAATCTATTTCTCTTAAATATATAGAGAATTGGTTTCATGTTTTGTAAATGAAAATGAATAAATAAATTTCAGCCAAATCTAGTGAGTGGCAATAGAATGTTTGCATATACATGAATTTTAGGTCATGTTTCAACATCATGAATGAATATTATAAAATAGAATTTGAACCTAAATATTCTTTTTGTTTGCAACACTTTGATTTACAAATTATCTCTTAAAATGCATGATTCTCCACCCGATCTTACTATAATCGAATGAACCACCTTGCTTAATTTTGTTTGATTTAATTTTGGGTGAAATAAAAAGAACTGACCATGATAAAGAGAAGGGGGCTGTATGGATGGGAGAAAAAAGTAAAGAAAACCAAGAAAAAAAATGAATAAGAGGATTTGTTTTAATGAGAGAATAAAAACCTTTCTTATATCTCTTTAAAACTTTCTCTTTTAATTCTCAATTAATTTTAGATCTAATATCTAGATGATACCCATTCCTCTATGGTCGGTCATGCATTCTCCATCACACAAAAAATCACAAAATCCATTAAATAATTATTGACATTTAAAGCTCATTCAAACGTATATCGATATCATATATCGTATGTATATATATATATATATATATATATAATTTATATATACATCCAAATTACAACACCCAAAAACATCAAATGAAATTAATAGTTTATAATTTTTAAAATATTAATTACTTAATCAATCTATAACACTTTAGAATTATTAAATCGTGTGGTATTTCGGAGAATTCACAAATGTGGTTGCGTGACTTAGAGGTGTGAATTCAGTCAGTAATTTATGTTAAAAAAGTTCAAATACTAACATTCACACATCACCTTAGCTAGTGGTGTGACAGTTTGGCCGAACTCATTGCTCACAGACATTCTCGGTAAAATCATATTTTATATTATCTTAAGCGGTACCAATTGTGACAATAATTTACACATGTTTTCTTCGTTAGCATTATATCACATTAGGATGTAGGAATCAGCTGGTACTGGTCAAAACACTAATATTACCCATATTCAACTCGCTTAGTGAAAAAACAAAGTCCTTGGTCTAATATAAACATTTATTATTAATCGTACTATTATAGCCAGAGATTTTAACATTGAGGTGACTACAGTTAACCGTGATACTAACTTCATAGAACCAAGGAGGCGAATTCTTATTAAACAGTGCTTCACTTCTAATGCTTCAATTTAGACCCAATTGTAGTCTCTTGATGGATCGTCATGCTATAATTTAACTATAATCAAAGTGAAGTATTAATATTGAAGTTCTATAATATTCTCAAGTCGAGGGAACTGTAAACATTATCATATTAAGATTTCATGTTTGACCTAGTTATTATCAACCAATAGGAAACTCTCGGACGAGCCATTCTATAGTTATCCAATAACTATAAGTACATCACCCTTTAGTACCCCCCAGTATCCAAGGGTAATACATTGCCCAACATTTGGAGAGCATTATGCACTATGGTCTTAATGAATGTATTGATATTCTTTCTCGAAACATCTTGATCAGGAATATTTAAAATAAATTGAGATATCATATTATGACTAACTACTCACAATTGCAACTATAATAAATTACCATTTTGGTTGATGATTTTCTCATTGTGTACTTTAAATTAATTACTTTATTATTTATATCATAATATAACAAAGTATATAAATAAAATAAACATCATTGTTAAGAACGAGATTGACTACACATTTAGATGTACGTAACGATTACACAATTGCGCTTAGGGAATACCACTACCTCTTTCAACCTCCCACTTGCACTTGGGATCAATTATGGAATTTTAATCACATCCCTTCGATCTTTGAACGGATCTGGTATATTGATTTACTATCTACTATGTCAGCCAACGTCTCTCCGTTGTAGATAAATTGCCTTTATCTATGGAACTTTCATGGTATATATATAGACATCTTATGATCCCTAGGTTCTTTTGCATTATGTATCACGATATTGTTTTCAAAAAATAGGTTCATGGGATTTAACTTTTAGAGTCACCCCTAGCTCAATTATAAATTTGTGCACTTATGTATCTTGCTTTTATTGTAGTGCTATTCAAGGCAATGTACTTAGCCTTTCAACTGAGTCAACCACCACTACTCATTTGGAACATTTCGAACTCATAGCTCCTTAATAAAGTTTGAACATGAATTTAGATTGATACACAATATTTGATGTTACTTATGAAGTTTGAGTCCGAACATACTCCTTCATAAGGAGTTTGCTATTTTCATAAACAATTCTCTAGTATTTCATAAATACTTAAGAATATTCTTAACTATAATTTAATGATATTAAATAGGATTTGATATTCTCTTAATATGATTGACTACAATAAGGGTCTTGTCGTGTTATAAGTAGCACTAGACCAAGAGCTACAAGACGTATGGAATTCGACCACTGAAATTTTAGTTTGATCGATTTATGTAAAGTGCAACTCATTTGATATCCTTAAATCTTAAGGATGAGGAATGCATTTTTATAAAGAGTTCATTACGGTCTTGTAGCAAGGGTTTATTTTAGTGGTTCGACCATTTTTGAAAGGAAAGTGAATGTCCGAGAGTAAAAGTATGATAGACCCAGTGGGATGAAGAGAGTGAATTGTTCTTTTGCTTCATGAAGAGACATTAGTAACGAGATTTGTATAAAATACTAAAAGATACTTAATATGGAATGGGAAATATGATTTATATTTCAATTGAGTAGAAAACTGTAAAACATATAAGTTATTTATCTGAGTTTAAGATATTTGATCCAAAACTCTAGACCGTAAACTAGTTAAAGTAAAAGAAATAAGTAGCCCATAATAGGTAGTTAAACAGAGTTTTATATTCATACGCTATTATAGTAATGACAGAGACAGTGGGAGCATGTCATTTAGTACTTATCACCGAATGCATCAAGATACGAAAAGTTGTTTTCATAAATATACCAAATATTGTTTATGAAATAATCACAGTTTTAAGTATTGATTGAGAATAAATATAGTTTTATTTTATTATGAATATTTTGAATATTCTTTATGAAATAAATCTATTAGAATAATGGTATTTGTTAGCTACATAACATAGAAACGTCTCAAAATTTAACAATTATTTTTGGGATTATGGACTAAGCCATATATTGGAGGAATAATTCATTAAGTCATATGGCTATGAATCATATGGTACTAATAAATTATATCTTAGAAAATTATGAATGAAACACTAACTCGGTTGGAGCGACAAAAGAGTTGTTGAGCTCTTTAGATTGACACATATAAATGTATGCAGTCCAAAGTCTAATAATGCTAAAAGGTATCCACTTACTTTAAATGTACTGATGAATTATCGCAAACATCGACATGTGTATTTGATACAGATGTATTATATTTGCGATAAGTTCATAGAATATAAAACAGAAGTAAATAAGACAACTTGCAAAAGAAAACAAAAGAATTCAATTTGGTCGAACATGTGAGCATATTGAAAAGGAGTTTCAAATTTACCTAAAAATGAATAAGATTCCATCTCAAAAGTCACTTCTTCATATGATATATAATTATGGATCGAAGAGGACTAATCGGACTTTGTTGGATAAAGTACAATTAATAATTAGTGAAATTGAGTAAATTCTTTTTGTAAGGATGTGTACTTAAGAGTAAGTACATTGTGTTAAATTTAATTTCATTCAAAACGAAGTCTATAAAATCATATAAGATAAAAGTTAATGAAACAACCCATACATATCTTAGATCAAGGAGTTGACAGATTGTGTGAGTCGAAAGACTACGTAATACTTGTTAGTGGGGGATCGTGTGCAGACCATCTCAAATGAGTGTGGGACCGATCAATATTGATTGACCAAATTGTGTTATGAACATAAGTTTTATAAACTTACCCAAATCAGTTAAATGTATAGGCAATTCATAAAATATTTATGAATATCAATTCCATTGCACCGAGGAACAAATGTTGCCTTAAGGAACATCAACTTTCCGATGAAGCAATTTCATTTAGAAATTATTAATAGCAAAATAGATTTGGAATGATCCAAAGATAAAACTGATTCCATAAGATGAAAAGTGGACATATCTATAGATACTGTTGGATACAAATAATGTCATATGTGTATCTGTATCTGAAATCATCTTTAGATATCGAACCACTGCATCCGCGAATATGGTCAGATATTGGATATTTGTCAAATCCACTGACGGCTGATAAATCTTAAAGCATGAATAGAATAATTTATTTAAGGGATAGTTTGGCTCACATCCCTGTTAAGTTTCAAAATAGAGAAAACATCCTCCCAAAATAATCTTACGTTTCTAGTCCCTATTTTCAAATCCGCCTGCGCCAAAAGACCCAAATACCCATTACGTTTTTAGCATTTCAAACACGCATAACTTTCTGTAGAAACATCGGATCAGCATACCGTTTTCACCAACAAATCATAAATTTTACAATCTTTAAAATGAGATCCATTGTTGATACTAAAAAAAATCATATTTGCAGTAAAGCTGCAATTATTCCATATATTTGCAGAGAATTCTACAATTTTTGAAAAACATCAATTTTTCTTCGAATGTCACCAGACTTTTATGCAATTATATGGAATAATTGCACACATCTCTGCTATTATTCCATATAATTGCAGACATTTTTGCATTTATTCCGTATATTTGCCGTTTTCTGCAATTATATGAAATAATCATCAATTTTTCTTCAAATGTCAGCAATTATTCCATATAATTGCAGACTTTTATGCAATTATATGGAATAACTGCAGACTTTTCTGCAATTAAATGGAATAATTGCAGACATTTATGCAATTATTTCATGCAATTGCATACTTTTATGCAATTATATCGAATAATTGCAGAAGAGTTTGCAATTATTCCAAGTAATCGCGGAAAAGTGCAACTATACCATATAATTGCAGACTTTACTGCAATTATTGCATGTAATTGCTGAATTGTCTGCAATCATACCATATAATTGCAGAAAATTTGAAAAACATCAATCTATAAATTTTTGATTTAATGGTGAAAATTCAGTTGGATCCACGAATAACTTGGCCTGTCGTTGTTTTTACATATGCATAATGCCACTCAATAGAAAGATAATAAAATTTGCGATTTAATGGTGAAAACGGTTTGTTAATCCGTCGTTTTTACAAAAAGTTTGTAACGAACATAGGATTTTCGATCCTCGAAAATCGACATCAATACGTCCACTGTACAGAATGTCGAGCAATCGAGTGCTAGAAATACCAGTTCATTAGAGGTGAAGAAGAAAAGGTAGAAGAAGAAACAAAAAACAACAACACAGAGTCTTACAATCGCAGCAGAACAAAATATAATATATAATAACATATTTTAAATACAAGAACTATACTGTTAATATACATACCATTATCAGAGTACAATAGACAACAATCAATCTGGACAGTTTAATAACTTGTCCTCATACAGCGGAAATACAAATCAAGTACGGAAATACGTCTTGTCATCCAGCTCTTCTTCTGAGCTCCGTAGCATCCTATCCTGAATCTGTAATACTCGGTATGACCCGAGCATTATAATAAAATAACACCCGAGTCATCTGGGAAAACTAGCGTGACAAAACACACTCAATTTGAATTATTAACTTTTATCAAAATCCTTTGAAAACAAAGGTATCTCGTAAGACCACGTCACACATAAACACGATGAGTTTTTACCTTACAATAACCAAAACAATTTTTATCAAAATCATCCGATATTATAATAGTATCTATAGAAAGTAAATAGAAAATAGCTGAAATGATTGCATCTCACGTTTTAGCATAGTTGGGCACAATCAAAACCGTACGACGCGCATTGAAGTATGGATTCCATACAATGACTAGGCACTGGGGTACCACCTATCACGGTACACGTCTAGAAAAATGTACCGAGGACCTCATCGAGATCCCCTACAACACAAGATCGGCCCTATCCCTAACCTGGATAGAACCGAATATGTTATCACCCTGGGTGTTCCAACCCTTATCGAGAGCTCTTTTCCATGCACCACCGTATCCATAATTTATAATATATATCTGAGGGTATCTAGAAAGGTGATAACATACTCTAATTGGGTGCGACCCACTTAACCTTTTTGCATCTCCCCTGATTTTCAATCATTCCAGTTGATGAGGCTTGAGGCTACGATTACTTTTCAAGAATAATTTCACTTAAAATGCTCATCATCCTCAAATGGCGATGTTCTGATAGCATTCGTCCATACAAGTTGTCCTGGGTCTAGACAAACCGAACCACCGTCTTCACTATCTTCACGATATCCATTCGTAACACTCAAATCGGATCGAAGTGGTTTTCGGATAATTAAATCTAATCCCGGTCTCTTCAAAACGATCAACGAAATTGGCCAATATTTGATAGTCGGTTATTTAACTATCAAATAACATCCATAAGCAGTCACTAGGCCCATATTGTCATTTTCTTCCAAAAATATTCATTTCAAAATACCTTTACAAAGGTATATATTCAAATTCCTTTCCATATTCCAATATTTGAAAACAATCTAAATACTTAAATCCATGACAGGATATTCCCATACTATTTCAACACTTAGAAATATTTCTAAATTTCCATTTTAATACTTAGGAAAACTTTATAAGTCTTACTTTTCCAAAATCATTTCAAATATCAACGCTTCAGAGAATATTTCATAACTTATCTCATAAGTCTCCGGAATCATTAATAATTTCCCTTTAACAATTTCCAAAACCCAGTATACTTATTTATAACCCCATTCAACAATTTATTACTTCTTTAATGAATTCAGATTTCATTTTCGAAGTTCCCATATTCAACTTTTGAAATACCATTCCCTTATAAAATTCCTCTCCTCAAAATCATATCCATTTATAAGCTCCATTTACGGATCTCGAGAGAATTTATAAATAAAATTTTCAATCACTTCAAAACTCTCTATATATATATAATAAGTATTTTAAAAAATAATAATTTATTTTTTTAAAACAAGTTTAAGTAGTCATTTAAAAATATCGAAACCCTTTTTATAAACATCAATAACTCATCTTTTTTTTATTTTATAAACAAATCAATTTCAAAGCTGATTTTTAAAATTAGAATTTATTAAAAGAAATATTAAGTATTTGAAAAAAAATTCACATTTCGATGTACGTTAATTCCACTAGTTCAAAATTTCATAGTTTGATATATAACACTTTCCTTTTTAAAAACAAACTTAAATTCTTAAAATTAAAGATATATTTTTTAAAATTCCAATAACCAATTCAATTTATAAATCCTCTCGATTTACAACCCATCGATTCCCTTCCGGCATCCTATCCATTTTCACTTTTCAAAAATAGCATCCACTATTTTTTTCCAACCCTATTTCCATATTCTAATATAAACTCACCCTATGAATTTTATATTCCCAAATTTTCATCTATTATCGATTTCCTTTATTTATAAACATTGTTTATAAATTTATAACTTCTCTGAGTTTCACTTTTTATAAAAATAATCTCATTTATAAATTTCCATTTTATAAATTCAATTCCTTATAAATTATATTCATTTCTTTCAATATATTTTAAATATCGATTTCAACTTCTTTTCATATTTTCTAGAAATATCGTTTAAAAATCCATCGTTTAAAAAATCCTTTATATAATTTATTTTAAAATCTCTACTTAACATATTTTTACTAATATTTAAATACAACCCAAAATCAATTATTGTTTTTACCCAAATCATTTTCTTAAAAATAATCTAAATTTCTATATGAATATTTATATATTCGAAATCTCCTTTTAAATCTTTTCAAATTCCAAAAATAATATTTATGATGTTTAAAATACCAAAAGTTAGGCCAGTGCTACTATAGCATCCAATAATTCACATCACAACAATAATCTATAACAAATTATTCTAACACATCATATATGTAACGATCTGGATTTTCGACGCTCGAAAGTCGACATTAATACGTCCACTATATCAAGTGCCGCGCAATCGAATGCCGGAAAACCGAACCATTAGGGTTAAAAGAAGAGGTAGAAGAAAAGATAGAAGAAAAGGAAAGAAGAACAGCTACAAAAAACACAGAATCAGAGATAATATCAGAATCTCACATTTCGCAGCGGAACAAAATATAATAGATAATCACTTGTCTTTTAAACAAAGAGCTATATCAGTTTATACATACATCAATCAGAGTCAATATATAACTCAATACAACAATGGACAGTTATATAAACCTGTCCTCATACCGAATACACAGCGGAAATAAATAACAAGTACGGAAGTACGCTTCGCCATCCAGCTTATCCCCAAAGCTCCAGAATATCCAGAATATCCTGATAAAAATAACTCTAGGCTGCCCGTGTGGAAAATTATGGGAACCCGGAGTTTAGAAGGGAACAATAAACTCCGAGTCAGTCATGGTGACTGGTGTGAGATCGTAAAACAGTTATTTTCACAAAGAAAATAAAACAGATTCGCAATGCTTTTGGAAAATGAAACTACCATAAGACCTCCCGCCACACACACAATGCAAACGCAGAATTGGAGGAGATTTCTTCTTATGATAGTCAAAGATGCTTACTACGCCAATCATTGGATATTATTATTAATGTCTAGTGTGGAAAACATTTTGAAAGTATAATATTAATCTTAGCCAGCATAGACATTCCGAACTATGCCTACTATAGCTACCATCTAAACAGTGGGGCGCCACCATAAGTAAATGGCAGGTTCTACAACTAATACCGTATAAGGTTCGTATTGTTTCTTTGGATTTTCCAATAAATGGTCAGGCTAAGGAACTTCCTTTCCTCCTGCCGAATAGGATCGCCTCTGGCTGGACGTCCCAAGAGACAAACTGCTCTCTGCCAAACAAGGCCGGGTTACCCCTGTAACAGGTAACTCACGAATATGTCATCACCCGGTCCTTTGGGATCTTTATCCGAGCGCTCGGTAGCATCATCACACATAATAAATAAGTGTATCCACATGAGTAAGTATCTGGGCTCCATACCATGATACCACCCCTTTCCAGAAGGAAATGACATACCCTAAAGGGCGCGACCCTCATAACCTTGCCGCAACATTCCTGTTTCGACCATTTCCGGGTTGTTGAGGCCCTGACGAAGTCTCGTCCACAAAGCTACGCTTTTTCAAAAAATCCACGCTTTGGGTCAACAGATGATCAACCTATGATCACAAAGATAAATGATCAAACAAATGATCATATCACAAATGATCAAACACTGATCATCACACAGCAACACTCAGCATGCCACATTACCAAATTGGGAATATATCGCCGATAACTTTCAACTACATAACCTCTGAGCTCGTACGTCTCAGAGAAGGGTGTTAAGCTAAGAGAATAAATTCTCCGCCACCAACAGAAATGTATTTGAAAGAAATCAGCTTTACATCTCAAATTGTAATGTCAGACACGTAACCATACAAGTCTGTTCCGGGATCGAACAGAACCGAAGGCACTTCTCACGAAGCCCTTGCAAATCCGGATAATTTCCAATCACGTCCGGACTTCCCGTCCCTAAGGGTGATAAAACCTCTAAATCGGAGATCAACCGATGTAGAGTAACTCGACGGTAATCCTTCCGTTTTCAAAAATATCCGGTCTTCAACACCGGTCATCAAATGCGATTCATAACGACGTATCACATATTCGGAATGGGTTATACGACCCCATGATCCTTTCCCTGCTAACCCGAATAGTGAGCGCTTATTCAAAAATAAGTGTGGCATTCAAATTCATCCAATTCACAACAAATACCTATTCAAGGTAATTATTGATAGTCGGTTATTTAACTATCAATAAAGATGCGCAACATCATCAGATTCCAAATAATTCTTCAATTTATTTATTTTCCAAAATATCTTTACTAGATATAAAATTTCCACACTTCAAAAATAAATCAACATTTATTTTTCTAAAAAATTTCCCTTTCCTTTATAAATTCCATAGTGAATTTATATTCTCAAATATCTACTCATATACGATTTTCAATCGATTTCAAATATTCACTTTCGATTTATCTTTACAAAGATAAATTCTCAAAAACGTTTCATTTCATTTTGGAAAAGCATTCCCATACTTATTTAAAAATAAGCAATTCACAAATCTATTTATTTTCAACATTTGAAAATATTCAATATACTTAAAACAATATTAAGTATACATTTCACTCTTTAAGGAAATCTATTTGAGTCAAAACGAATGTTGCGTAAAACATCGTTACGACGACTCAAAATCACTAGTATAGGGATTCGAATTTTTAAGATAGATGTATAAATCCCAATACTACATAAAAACATTTCCTTTCGGAAATCATTTACTATAACAACAGTGTTATTGTTATAGTCCACCATTTCCTTATTTCTCGAAAACGTCTATTTCAACAATAAATGTTGAAATCTATGATTTGGATATTTACCACATTTTAAAACATTGTTAAAACAATTAACTTCATTTCAAATATTGCTTTCCCAAACATAACCATTTTATTCAATAATATATTCACTGTCCAAAATCGTGAATATAATTTACTTAACTATATTTCAATAATCTCTACACATTTTATTTCAATAATTTATCCACTATCCAAAATCGTGGATAAAATTCCCAACCAACTCTTATTATTTACAACATTTAACTTAAAGGATAATTCGCTGTCCAAAATCACGAATATATCTCCTTTAATAACTTCTACGTTTAAATTACCAAATTCGATTGGTTTCGGATTTATAAAACAACGTTTATAAATTCCACTCCTATTTATAAAACTTCAACTTATAAATCTCCTTATTAACAAATTCCATTCTTATCTCAATTAAATGCCAAAATCCCATTTATAAGATTATTACTTATAAATCTTTTGTTTTACAAAATCTATTCATTTTGTAACTCCACAATTTATAAATCTATAAATTTCATTCACTTACGAATTCCATAAATATTCTCATTTTTAACACTTATAAAGCTCATTTTATAATTCCAATACTTTTAATTTCATAAATATCAACTTTATAAATCTTTTATATAGACCGTTTACAATATTCAAAAATCCCAACTTAAACCATTTTATAAATAAATCAACTTTTATTTCAAAAATATCACTTTGGTTATATTTCACCAAAAAATCTTAACTTTTATAACTTTAAAATTTTAACGTTTATTTATTTGAAATAAATCAATTCAATAATTCAATAAAACGTCTACTTTCAAAAATCACTTTAAGAATCCTTTTAAAGTAAAAGTCGTTATTTTTAAACTTCAAAACTGAATCCGATGATGCAACAGCACCAATTAGTCAATCACAACATTCAATATCATATATCAATATGATAACAGAATATACCACAATATCTGTAAATAAATAAATACAGTTGAGGAATCCAGTTGGATCCCTCCAACCTGTTTCCCTGCATCCACAGACGTTAGCACAATACCAATTCCACTTCGAGGTGGAATATCGCGGTATATGGGTTTTATAAAAAATCATCCGCTTACTAACGACGCAATAGGGTCTCATCCGCTATACGAGGCGGGAAATCAATCAATCCAATATATACATATGCCAATATGTATATATTGCTATATATATAGATATATCCTATTATATCTAATATCACAAAATCCAAACAGTCAAATAATCAATCAATAACTGCAAAACAAAATTTTCCTTCGAGTGAGAAAATCTCACCTTAGCTTTTTATTTGCCATCCATTTCCATTTTGACCATTTCTTCATGATCTTTAACCTTGTATAAATAATTTATATAATTTATTAATATTTGAACTAAATTTTAAACCCATTTTCCTTATTAATAAATCATCCTTAGTGACTTAACTAAATAAGCTAATTAACAAGTTAATTACCTTATTGTACTTTAAACTTAAACAGAATTGTATCAAATATCTTGATGTACAATATTTATTTCATTTTCTTTAGTTTTCTTTAACATATTCATATACATAAGTTATTTAAATCCAAGCTGAAACATATACCTTCACTGTCTCAGTTCAACCGAGATGACCAAACCCTCGATTGATGTCGACGAAGTCGCCGGCCTTCAACAATTATCACATGCCACTCGAGCTTATCACGAACAAGAAACCCACCTTGACGCTTCAGCCAATCCCACACACACACACTTTCTATCGCGACCTGGAATTTTGGTATCACCTCACAGTCGACTTTCCCCCAAGTTGAACGAAGCCACCTTCACCACATCGCTACCAAAATCTGTACTAATGGCTGCCACCATCACCCTTTATCACCATCGACGAACTCCCGTCATCGCGAACGACTCGAAACCCCAAGTTCGAGCGCTGCCTCGCGCTTGAAATCGCGATGCCCTAGTTTGACATCCACAGCCTCCCACGTGCTTGCGAACAAGTCGCCTTCTAGCTCGCCGTTGCCTCGAAGTTGCTCGCGAAACCCAACATCTTCTGCCACTCGTACGTTCGATGACGAAGCCATCCTCCAATCGCTCGCGTATCGATTTCCTCACGAAATCGAACTTCCAGTCGCTCGCGATTTCGTGACTTCGCCTTTATTTTTGATTTTCATTTAGACTTTGAATTGAACGAAGGAAGGAGGAAATTTACTCTCGGGTTTGATTTGTTTTGAACTGAGAAAAAGGGGATTTTCGAATTGGATTTTGCTTCCGTAAATAGGAGTGTCGGCCTGTTGATTAATTTAGAGCAGACGCGTGTTATCTGGAAGGACAAGTGTTGAAATTGAAGACAGGTGTTAGATTAGGGTAAGCACTTGTACGTGATTAAGCAGAGAAAAAGTAGTTGTGGGGATTTGACCAGCTTTTTAGACCGACTATTTAAATTAAATTTCGATATAAATTCAGTGCGTTTATATATCGTACGCTCACACAACCACTCCAAATATTACGAAAATTGAAATCCGATAATAATACAATATTACGGATCCAATGGAACTGGTTTCGTTAATTTCCGAGACTGCGCCCCGGACCGCTATTTTTAAATTCAATTTAAACGATATAAATTCAAAACTGAACAGAACAGTTCCAAATTCAATTCTGAAAGTTCCAGTACCTTCAGAATTATAAATATAAATTTTCTAAGCCTTCAGATTATTTTTAATCAGCTTAAAACAGAAAATTCAAATTTTTTACCCAGATTCAGTAATTAAATTCAATAATTAAATCGCCAAATTTACTTTGATATTTGAATTTCAAATTAAATTATCATTCGAATATTTAAACTCAATTAAATATTCATATTTCAAATATCAAAAATTCAGGGTCGTTACAATCTTCCCCCTTAAAAGAATTTCGTCCCGAAATTATAAGTCAGGAAAAATGCTCTAATTCCCATTAACTATTTTTCTTAAATTCAAATAGTTTTAACAAATTTTCAAACCCAAATCTTTTTACTAAAGATTTGTTATCACTTCAACTAACTTTCCAAACATTTTTATAGTTTTCAAACTACTTTGTTTTACTTCACAATTCAAATTCAAATTTTGAATTATCCAAAATTTCTCAAAAATTTTCTAACTCTCGAAATTTTCGAAAAATTTCGCCGGCATCTCCTTTGCGTGGCTAGCACGGTACGACTACAAAACGTCCCTACGGACCCTCAGATTTGAAAAAGAAAAAGGAAAGCCAAGCGGCTAGACAAGAAAATCACCAAATCTCATAATGGAATTCAAATACTTACCTTTTTGTCGAGCCCTTTTAAATTTATCTTCAAAATCAAATCCAATTTTTCCTTAGCCTTATAACACCTGTATATCCAATTTAACCATATCCAACTACAGATTTCAAAAATCATTTCACACATTTTCTTATAGAAGTTTTCATATCTACTTCTATTCAAATAGTTTTCCCGTTACCATATGAATTCAATTCATTTACAATCTTGAATATTGAATTTTATCTGCCATTCCTTTCTCAAGTTCAAGATTTTAAAATTCAAATTCATTTATATTGAGAAACTCAAAACAGAGGTCATGAGCAACAATAGAATGAAATAAACACTTCCAGTTTTCAATATTCAATTTAATGGTTTATAATGCAATTCTTTACAATGAATTCATATCCATTTCAATTGATTTCAAAATCAATTCTATTTGCTTTCATTAACTCATATAATTTTATACGATCCCATTTGCATCAACGACAATCATTTCTATTCAATTCAACGATATTCACTTAATTGAATATCCATTCTAGTTTATAACTAATTCAAATTGATACCAATTCAATTTATTTTAGTTCCACCTCGTTTGCAGTTGATTCTATTTCAATTTAACTTACATTCCATATTCTCATTCATTTCATTTGAAACCATTTCGCAATTTCTTTTCTTAAGTCGAGCATTTATTCAATATTTACTTAAGCTATTTCACTTCAAAACTCAAGTTCATTTCCTGGTAAACAATTTCCAATTTCAATTCCTGATTTGAATTTCATTTATCAAATCTATTCCATTCACTAATTTAATTAAATTAGTATATTCACTTATTCATTTTTGAATTTCAACTTCCATATTCAATTCATCTCAAATTCACTTAATTAATAACAAGGAAATTACAATTAATTTCTACTTACTTGAATTTATTTGCAAATTCAACCCATTTTAAATTTAGTTCACAACTCAACTTTAATTTAACTAACTTCCAATTCATTACTTCATGAATTAACAATTTATCAAGTTAATTTTACTTGAATTCAATCCATTTCATTATTCAATTCTGATCCATTCATTTATAAATGTAGCTTCATTTGTTTACTTACAAATTCATTTCTTTTCGATTTGAATTTCATTCCAAATCATTTTCACTTTGAATCTCATTCCAATCAGATTTCAAATATTTTATAAGTTATCAACTTATTTTACATTTCATTAATGAATTTTATTCTCAAATACTTTCCTGGAATTCTATTTCCAATTATAAATCTCATCACAATTTATATTTACAGATTCTATTTGTATATAAATTCAATTTCACATCTTTCAGTCCATATTTATAAATTTCATTTGTTAAATGAATTTATCTTCAAATCTTTGGTTATTATTTTATTTCTTATTCATTTTTCATATAACAATGATAATATTTCAATGTTATCATTTCCTAACAACCAAGCATCCATATACTATAATAATTCATAGAAAATCATTTCTTTTCTATACAAAAATAGTTTTGGGTAAAATTATTTCATTTACCCTATTTTAAAAGAATACTGTGTCAGTTTATCTTGTTTAAGAGTTTAGAAACCCCTATCGATTACAGTTAGCTAGACTGTACCGACCAGAATCTATAAACAATCAACCGATAAGTCAACACAATACAAAACAAAATTTTATATTCACTAACAAATACGCGCTCATATCTATTATTACACTCAACTCATTCTAGAGTACTACTGACTCTATCACTAATGAGTAACACCCAACAGAGCAGGGTTGTCGCTTAACCGGATGCTCTGATACCAAATGTAACGATCTGGATTTTCGACGCTCGAAAGTCGACATTAATACGTCCACTATATCAAGTGCCGCGCAATCGAATGCCGGAAAACCGAACCATTAGGGTTAAAAGAAGAGGTAGAAGAAAAGATAGAGGAAAAGATAGAAGAAAAAGAAAGAAGAACAGCTACAGAAAACACAGAATCAGAGATAATATCAGAATCTCACATTTCGCAGCGGAACAAAATATAATAGATAATCACTTGTCTTTTAAACAAAGAGCTATATCAGTTTATACATACATCAATCAGAGTCAATATATAACTCAATACAACAATGGACAGTTATATAAACCTGTCCTCATACCGAATACACAGCGGAAATAAATAACAAGTACGGAAGTACGCTTCGCCATCCAGCTTATCCCCAAAGCTCCAGAATATCCTGATAAAAATAACTCTAGGCTGCCCGTGTGGAAAATTATGGGCACCCAGAGTTTAGAAGGGAACAATAAACTCCGAGTCAGTCATGGTGACTGGTGTGAGATCGTAAAACAGTTATTTTCACAAAGAAAATAAAACAGATTCGCAATGCTTTTGGAAAATGAAACTACCATAAGACCTCCCGCCACACACACAATGCAAACGCAGAATTGGAGGAGATTTCTTCTTATGATAGTCAAAGATGCTTACTACGCCAATCATTGGATATTATTATTAATGTCTAGTGTGGAAAACATTTCGAAAGTATAATATTAATCTTAGCCAGCATAGACATTGCGAACTATGCCTACTATAGCTACCATCTAAACAGTGGGGCGCCACCATAAGTAAATGGCAGGTTCTACAACTAATACCGTACAAGGTTCGTATTGTTTCTTTGGATTTTCCAATAAATGGTCAGGCTAAGGAACTTCCTTTCCTCCTGCCGAATAGGATCGCCTCTGGCTGGACGTCCCGAGAGACAAACTGCTCTCTGCCAAACAAGGCCGGGTTACCCCTGTAACAGGTAACTCACGAATATGTCATCACCCGGTCCTTTGGGACCTTTATCCGAGCGCTCGGTAGCATCATCACACATAATAAATAAGTGTATCCACATGAGTAAGTATCTGGGCTCCATACCATGATACCACCCCTTTCCAGAAGGAAATGACATACCCTAAAGGGCGCGACCCTCATAACCTTGCCGCAACATTCCTGTGACGACCGCCCATGACCCCTGCACCGAATCTAAAGATAGAGCGCTGTAAAGTGTGACAGGCGACCATGGACGATTGTCAAGGTAAGATTTAAAATAACAGAATCTATCGTATTACTCACAGCGCTTGGACAAAATACAATAGAACATATGTATAGTGAAGCTTTACAGAACAAAATGACATCATATAAAACTCCATAATAGTTGAATACAAGCATCCACATAGTCAATACATCCAGCCTCACTACATATCTTTCAGAGAATACAAAACAGCGGAATATCCAGTACATATAATAAGAAGATAATATGCAACCCTCTAGCTCGTCTTCGATATCAGCGTCGTGAGAAGAGAACAGCACCTGTCACCTGCTACCTAGTCTGCCCGTCCCAAAATGGACGAACAGCCCAAGGCAATAAGAATTAAAACATAAAGCCTTGAGTCAGACAACAGTCTTAGTGAGCAGTAAATTAACTAACAACATACCAAAAGAGCATAAAGGAAAAGGAATAGGAATACAACCCTCCCACTCCAACCTCATTCTACAGTGATAGCCCCCAGACACACACTAAGCAGAAGTAAACATAGCAGAGCATACAATTTAAAGTAAAGCTACTACCACTCGAGTCAAGGGCGATGTTTTCCAAGTACCAAGGCCTAAATCAGATAAGCACCCAGAAAATACCGCTCTTGAGTCCGAAATGACGTTACAACCAAACATCCATGACTCTGGCTATCACTGTTATCATTGCTTCGATATCGCCGTTAATTGAATGACCGGCACATTCTTTCAGCCGTCCGTCAAGGGTTAATGGAAACCCCGGTTCTAGACATAACTCTCGCACGTCGTCGCAGCCCGTGCCTAGAACTATCGAATCTGCCCAGAGTACTCGACCATCAACAGTTAGCCGTTGGGACTATCGAATCTGCCCAAAAGTACTCTTGCTTAGAGCATGCTAGAACCTTCAACAACGATGCTATCCAAGCCTCCTAGTCATCCTCCTCGACGACTATTCTCATATCCATTCATTATCCTCAACTCGAATCATATCACCGAGTTATCAACATGCTTGGAATGATCCCGTCTGGATTAGACCAAGTCTTCATCACATGATTGCCTCGCTTCATTACATCCTCGCAAAGCCTCATCTCAACATCACATCATCAAATCTATGCATAAGAGCTTCATCATCCTGCTACATATGCCACGAGCAGCTTTTCCAATTCAAGAGCCTTTCCCTTAGCTTTTGAATCACCTTCGATCTAAATCTAATCATCAATCATCTAGTTCATAACAATCAGTCAAATAAAACATCAATCCAAGCAATCAAGCATTCAAAAATGATCTAAGTAGACAATTATAACAATAATGGCATTTTCGTAATTAAAAGGTTGAAAGTCCAATAAGCATGAAAACGTGGATTATATCTCTATAAACTTGATGAATGAACTTGCATAGGTTAACATATGATAAAATGGATGTAACATCATCATAAACAATGGATCTATATGGATCTACACTTTGGATGAAGAAAATGCATGGAAATCTCTATTTTAACACCAAATCGAGCCAACAATCCGATATACTCCTTTGGATCCGTGTGAGAGATAATCACCACTCACCAAATCACCTAAACAAACTCAAATCAACACGCTTCAGATCTGGACAGCGAAGGATCAAGCTTGATCTATCACGAATCCGCTTCAAACGATGAAATCTCTCTTGAAAAGATGAAGATCTTCAACTTTAGCTCTTGAATCTTCAATCTTGATCTTTGATTTGGATGGAAGGAAGCACTAGATTAGAGTGGAGAAAAGAAGTGAAGAAGTGTAGAAGTCGAGCTCTCAAAATGGCAGCACTTCGTCGCTTCAAAATCCGGATCCCAAAAATGAAGAGAAGCTCTCCTATTTATAGCTGAAATCCCTATCTCGTCTGCCTCCATGAGTCGTTTACGACTCACGACTCAAAGCCCTACGACTCAACGACTTAACACACTTCTGCCTATGACTCACGACAAAACAGCTATCTCCTAAGTCGTCTCCGACTTATAGCATGCGCCTACGACTCACTAGACCCCCTGTCTACGACTTAAATGCGCACGCCTTACTTGGTTAGACGACTCAACTACTAACTCGCATACGACTTATCACAAAGGCTACGACTCATCCACTTGCACGAGTTATCACCTACGCGCGACTCAACAGCTTACGACTCATCCCTTAACTCGTCCACGACTTAACTGGTTAGACGAGATAACCCATTCTACGACTCATCAAACAACAAGGATACGACTCATCAGATGACTTGGGTACGACTCATCAGATGACTTGGGTACGACTCATCAGATAACATGGGTACGACTCATCAGATGACTTGGGTACGACTCATCAGATGACTTGGGTACGACTCATCAGATAACTCGGGTACGACTCATCAGCTTAACTCGGTCACGACTTAACTGTTACAACTTAAGCCTTATCTCGCCCAGTCCTTAAGTCGCGCCTACCCCTTAAGTCGTTCAAACGACTTATCCTTACACCCTTAACTAGCCAAATCCCTGAGTCGCTCCTATCCCCTAAGTCGTATACGACTCACGACTTATACTAAGTCGTTCACGACTCAGGACTTAGCCATTTTCGCCTAAAATCTGAAATGGCTCAAAAACTCTAAAATCCCAAATTCTGTCGAACTTGTCGATCCGTTAAAAATACGGGTCGTTACATTCTCTCCCCCTTAGGAATTTCGCCCCCGAAATTCCAAACAAACAAAGCAATCGAAGACTATTCTGTACGCCTACCAACCATAACAATCATCAAACCATGCATCCAATTCTAGCTTAGCGTACAGAATTCTAAGACTTAGAACAAGTTACAATGTTGTTAGATGATACGACACCTTAGGGCCATACCTCGAAGAGTTCAGGATGAGCTGCCTTCATCCTCTCTTCCACCTCCCACGTACAGTCGTTATCATCGTCACTCCATTGTATCTTGAGCAATTTAACTACCTTTCTCCTAAGCTGTTTCGTGTCGGTTTCAACAACACGAAGCGGCTTACGAGGTCTTCTATCGACTGGATCAACTTCGAAGTCTTCACAGCTATCAGCAGAAACCACTGTATTCGAGTCGTGCACATACTTCCGTAGATATGATACATGAAAAACATTGTGCACACCCGACATCTTCTCAGGTAACTCCAACCTATAGGCGAGCTTTCCTATACGCTCGATGATCGGGAATGGTCCAACAAATCTCGGAGTCAATTTTCCTTTCTTCCCGAATCGAATAACATTCTTCAGTGGAGAAATCTTTACAAAAACCATATCTCCTATGTCGAATTCCAAATCCTTTCGACGTTTATCGGCATAACTCTTCTGACGGTCTTGGGCTACCTTCATTCGTTGCCGAATGATCTCTATACAATCTGAAGTCTGACGAATCATCTCTGGCCCAAGCATCAGCTTTTCTCCAGTTTCCAACCAACATGTTGGAGAGTTACACGGTCTTCCATACAATGCCTCATACGGTGCCATACCAATGCTTGACTGGTAACTGTTGTTGTACGCAAACTCCACCAAATGAAGGTGATCTTCCCATGATCCTCCGAAGTCCAAAACACAAGCTCTAAGAAGATCTTCCAAAACTCGGTTGACTCTCTCGGTCTGACCATCTGTTTGAGGGTGATAAGCTGTACTCAAACACAACTCGGTTCCCAAAACTTCCTGGAAGCTCTTCCAAAATCCACTAGTGAACAATGGGTCTCGATCGCTCACTATACTCTTTGGAATACCATGGAAACGAACTATCCACTTAACATACAACTCAGCCAACTTTGATGCAGTCCTAGTCGATCGAACAGGAATGAATCGTGCACTCTTAGTCAGACGATCCACAATGACCCAAATCCCTTCATTTCCCGTTCTGGTTCTAGGCAATCCATCGATAAAATCCATCGACACTTGTTCCCACTTCCATGTAGGAACTTCTAATGGTTGAAGCAATCCGCTTGGCTTCTTCTGTTCGGCTTTTACCAACTGGCAGTTCATACATTTGGAAATAAAATTTCCAACATCCTTCTTCATACCTTCCCAATAGTAGGTTCTCTTCATATCCCGATACATCTTATTTCCACCGGGATGAATTGTCAACTTCGAGTGATGACTTTCCTTCAGAACTTCACTCCTCAATTCATCTATATCGGGAACAACTAGTCGTCCTTGCTTCCGAAGCCAACCCTCTCGATCGACCTCGAATCCTTTATCCTTTTCTGGATCCAATCCAGATTCCAATTCACGGATAATCTTGACAAGCTTATCATCTCGCTTTTGGCTCTCACCAATCCTTTCCACAAGAGTGGGTCTTATTGATAAGTTTGCCAACATCTCAGGTTCCAATTCGCATCTAGGCCTGAAGTCAAATCCAGCTAAATACTCGAGATTCTTCCATTCAGAAAACATGGCTCCCAATCCTGCATGTCTTCGACTTAACGCATCTGCCACTGCGTTACCTTTTCCCGGAGTATAAGCTATACCAAAATCATATGATGCCAAAAACTCTAGCCAACGTTGCTGCCGAAGATTCAAATCCTTTTGGGAGAAAAGATACTTCAACGACTTGTTATCCGTAAACAACTCGAATCGAACTCCCAACAGATAATGCCTCCACATCTTCAGAGCAAATACAATCGCCGCTAATTCCAAATCATGAGTTGGGTAATTTCTTTCATGCGGCTTCAGTTGTCGACTGGCATACGCAACAACTTTATCCTTCTGCATCAGCACTGCTCCAAGTCCAGTACCACATGCGTCGGTGTAAACCACCATCTCATCATTCTCACTAGGAATAGTCAAAACAGGAGCACTCGTCAATCTCTCTTTCAGGATTCCGAAAGCTTGCTCGCACTTAGCATCCCAACTGAACACTTGGTTCTTTTTCGTCAATCCTGTTAATGGTGCAGCTATCTTGGAGAAGTCTTTGATAAACCGTCGATAATATCCTGCTAATCCAAGAAAACTTCTCACATCAGATGCATTCTTAGGTCTAACCCAATCCTGGATTGCTGCCACCTTAGCGGGATCAACCGCTATTCCACTTCCAGAAATCACATGGCCTAAGAACCTCACTTCACTCTTCCAGAAGTGACACTTCGAAAACTTAGCCTTCAGCTGATGTTTCCGCAAGATTTCCAAAACAATACGCAAGTGCGTCTTGTGCTCCTCTTCCGTTCTGGAATAAATCAGAATATCATCCACGAACACAAGTACGAACTTGTTCAACTGATCTCTGAACACTCTATTCATAAGATCCACAAAATATGCTGGCGCGTTAGTCAATCCAAACGGCATTACCAGCCACTCAAAGAAACCGGATGGTGTCCTAAAAGCGGTCTTCGGCACACTATCCTTAGCCACTCTCAACTGGTGAAATCCCGTTGCCAAATCCATCTGAGAAAACACCTTAGCTTCGTGAAGCTGATCAAACAAGTCATCTATTCTCGGCAATGGATACTTGTTCTTCTTAGTCACCTTATTCAGCTCACGATAATCGACGCACAATCTCAACGACCCATCTGCCTTGGTTGCAAACACAACTGGTGCACCCCACTCGGACACACTATGCCGAATGAATCCTTTCTGTAAAAGATCATCAACTTGCACCCTCAACTCCTGCTGTTCCCTAGGCGCCATCCGCCTAAGAGGCATCACAACAGGTCTGGCTCCTTCAACTAGATCTATACGAAACTCGATCTCTCTATGCGGCGGCAACCCTTTGACTTCGTCAAAGACATCCTCGAATCCATTTGCGATAGGCACTAAAGACAGCCCATCCCGTGGAACAACTAGCGAATACATGAAGCTCATGAAGACGCCTTCCTCATGCTTACATCGTATCACAATCTTTCGCCCCTCCACATTCTCGACTGTCACCTCCAGCCTCTCACAATCAACCTTAGCCGCATACTTCCTAAGCCAGTCCATACCCAAGATAATTCCGAACCCCGCAAAGTTCAGAACAAAGCAATCACAAACAAAAGAGCAACCATGACTCGACACAACTAGACCACGGCATAACATACACAAACAAGACGAACCCCCAACTGGATTAGTCACAACCAATGGCCTATCAACAATATCCGGTTCCAAACCCAACCGGCCTACGAGTTCATTACAAACAAACGAATGCGACGCTCCAGTATCAAACAGAACTCTAACTGGAACACCACATAGGAAAAGAGTACCTTGAACAACCACACTCTTTCCCTTCTCTTCAGCAGTAGGAGCTTTCGAAGACGACGGAACAGCTCCTAAAGCATAGGCTTGCACAATCTGCCTGTCCTTCCTCGGTTCTGGACAATTCTTCCTGAAATGCCCCGGCTTGTCACAGTTGTGACACTTCATCGGCACCTTAGGATTCTTACAATCCTTCGAGAAATGGCCCTTCTGCTGACAATTGTAGCAAGTCACTTCGCCTTTCGGCTTCTTCTGGCCATCCTTACCCTTCTGCTGCTGCTGCTTCCTTTTCTTGTTTCCACCCTGCTGGGGTTTAGACTCTTCCCTGGTCACAGCAACAACAGATCCATCCTTAGGAAACAGACTCTCATGCCTGAGTGCTTTCTCCACAAGCTTCTCAAATGAATCGTCCAAATGATCCACCAACTGCCTCCCAAGATAACTATCCAAGCCGGTCACAAACTTCTCATTCTTCTGATAAGCAGATTCAATATACGACCGGGCATACTTGGACAAAGCTTCAAACTCAGAAACATACTCAAGAACAGATCTTCCACCTTGCTTGAGCTCCACAAACTTCTTGAACAGAACAGACTTCTGAGCTGTAGAAATGAACTTAGCTTCAAATCTAGCTTGGAATTGCTCCCAAGTAATCTCTTCCTCCGGAGTATCGATGGTAATAGAGTTCCACCAATCAGAAGCTCTCCCTTGAAGCTGCCTTGATGCCAACTTCCTCTTAGTTGCATCATCAATTCCCAAATCACCAAAGATCCTTCTACAAGCATCTATCCATCTCTGGACTTCGATAGTTGATTCTGTTCCCAAGAAAACCTTCCCTCCAAGAGCAGTATAATCCTTGCACAACTTAGCAAAATCCACCGGTTTTGGAGTTTGAACTTGAACCCCAACATCAACTGCCGCTCCCGGAACTGGTATCCTTCTCATGATCGAAGTCATCATAGCTTCGAACATGGCTGCATAATCAGCAGTCTCTTCCGTAGCACGGCCTTCCCTAGCAGCTGGTCTCCCTCTTCGACTCATTCTCAATATCTATAAAAAGAATGATTAGAACATCTAGAGAAACAACTGCATAAAGGACTCAAACTCTACTAAGCTACTACATTATATATATAGTAATCATCCATCAAAATACAATTACGTCTCTCATACGTAGTTACGACAGCGAGCGTTGGGTAAAATCGATTAACCAATGCTCTAATACCAAATGTGACGACCGCCCACGACCCCTGCACCGAATCTAAAGATAGAGCGCTGTAAAGTGTGCCAGGCGACCATGGACGATTGTCAAGGTAAGATTTAAAACAACAGAATCTATCGTATTACTCACAGCGCATGGACAAAATACAATAGAACATATGTATAGTGAAGCTTTACAGAACAAAATGACATCATATAAAACTCCATAATAGTTGAATACAAGCATCCACATAGTCAATACATCCAGCCTCACTACATATCTTTCAGAGAATACAAAACAGCAGAATATCCAGTACATATAATAAGAAGATAATATGCAACCCTCTAGCTCGTCTTCGATATCAGCGTCGTGAGAAGAGAACAGCACCTGTCACCTGCTACCTAGTCTGCCCGTCCCAAAATGGACGAACAGCCCAAGGCAATAAGAATTAAAACATAAAGCCTTGAGTCAGACAACAGTCTTAGTGAGCAGTAAATTAACTAACAACATACCAAAAGAGCATAAAGGAAAAGGAATAGGAATACAACCCTCCCACTCCAACCTCATTCTACAGTGATAGCCCACAGACACACACTAAGCAGAAGCAAACATAGCAGAGCATACAATTTAAAGTAAAGCTACTACCACTCGAGTCAAGGGCGATGTTTTCCAAGTACCAAGGCCTAAATCAGATAAGCACCCAGAAAATACCGCTCTTGAGTCCGAAATGACGTTACAACCAAACATCCATGACTCTGTCTATCACTGTTATCATTGCTTCGATATCGCCGTTAATTGAATGACCGGCACATTCTTTCAGCCGTCCGTCAAGGGCTAATGGAAACCCCGGTTCTAGACATAACTCCCGCACGTCGTCGCAGCCCGTGCCTAGGACTATCGAATCTGCCCAGAGTACTCGACCATCAACAGTTAGCCGTTGGGACTATCGAATCTGCCCAAACGTACTCTTGCTTAGAGCATGCTAGAACCTTCAACAACGATGCTATCCAAGCCTCCTAGTCATCCTCCTCGACGACTATTCTCATATCCATTCATTATCCTCAACTCGAATCATATCATCGAGTTATCAACATGCTTGGAATGATCCCGTCTGGATTAGACCAAGTCTTCATCACATGATTGCCTCGCTTCATTACATCCTCGCAAAGCCTCATCTCAACATCACATCATCAAATCTATGCATAAGAGCTTCATCATCCCGCTACATATGCCACGAGCAGCTTTTCCAATTCAAGAGCCTTTCCCTTAGCTTTTGAATCACCTTCGATCTAAATCTAATCATCAATCATCTAGTTCATAACAATCAGTCAAATCAAACATCAATCCAAGAAATCAAGCATTCAAAAATGATCTAAGTAGACAATTATAACAATAATGGCATTTTCGTAATTAAAAGGTTGAAAGTCCAATAAGCATGAAAACGTGGATTATATCTCTATAAACTTGATGAATGAACTTGCATAGGTTAACATATGATAAAATGGATGTAACATCATCATAAACAATGGATCTATATGGATCTACACTTTGGATGAAGAAAATGCATGGAAATCTCTATTTTAACACCAAATCGAGCCAACAATCCGATATACTCCTTTGGATCCGTGTGAGAGATAATCACCACTCACCAAATCACCTAAACAAACTCAAATCAACACGCTTCAGATCTGGACAGCGAAGGATCAAGCTTGATCTATCACGAATCCGCTTCAAACGATGAAATCTCTCTTGAAAAGATGAAGATCTTCAACTTTAGCTCTTGAATCTTCAATCTTGATCTTTGATTTGGATGGAAGGAAGCACTAGATTAGAGTGGAGAAAAGAAGTGAAGAAGTGTAGAAGTCGAGCTCTCAAAATGGCAGCACTTCGTCGCTTCAAAATCCGGATCCCAAAAATGAAGAGAAGCTCTCCTATTTATAGCTGAAATCCCTATCTCGTCTGCCTCCATGAGTCGTTAACGACTCACGACTCAAAGCCCTACGACTCAACGACTTAACACACTTCTGCCTATGACTCACGACAAAACAGCTATCTCCTAAGTCGTCTCCGACTTATAGCATGCGCCTACGACTCACCAGACCCACTGTCTACGACTTAAATGCGCACGCCTTACTTGGTTAGACGACTCAACTACTAACTCGTATACGACTTATCACAAAGGCTACGACTCATCCACTTGCACGAGTTATCACCTACGCGCGACTCAACAGCTTACGACTCATCCCTTAACTCGTCCACGACTTAACTGGTTAGACGAGATAACCCATTCTACGACTCATCAAACAACAGGGATACGACTCATCAGATGACTTGGGTACGACTCATCAGATGACTTGGGTACGACTCATCAGATAACATGGGTACGACTCATCAGATGACTTGGGTACGACTCATCAGATGACTTGGGTACGACTCATCAGATAACTCGGGTACGACTCATCAGCTTAACTCGGTCATGACTTAACTGTTACAACTTAAGCCTTATCTCGCCCAGTCCTTAAGTCGCGCCTACCCCGTAAGTCGTTCAAACGACTTATCCTTACACCCTTAACTAGCCAAATCCCTGAGTCGCTCCTATCCCCTAAGTCGTATACGACTCACGACTTATACTAAGTCGTTCACGACTCAGGACTTAGCCATTTTCGCCTAAAATCTGAAATGGCTCAAAAACTCTAAAATCCCAAATTCTGTCGAACTTGTCGATCCGTTAAAAATACGGGTCGTTACAATTCCTGTTTCGACCATTTTCGGGTTGTTGAGGCCCTGACGAAGTCTCGTCCACAAAGCTACGCTTTTTCAAAAAATCCACGCTTTGGGTCAACAGATGATCAACCTATGATCACAAAGATAAATGATCAAACAAATGATCATATCACAAATGATCAAACACTGATCATCACACAGCAACACTCAGCATGCCACATTACCAAATTGGGAATATATCGCTGATAACTTTCAACTACATAACCTCTGAGCTCGTACGTCTTAGAGAAGGGTGTTAAGCTAGGAGAATAAATTCTCCGCCACCAACAGAAATGTATTTGAAAGAAATCAGCTTTACATCTCAAATTGTAATGTCAGACACGTAACCATACAAGTCTGTTCCGGGATCGAACAGAACCGAAGGCACTTCTCACGAAGCCCTTGCAAATCCGGATAATTTCCAATCACATCCGGACTTCCCGTCACTAAGGGTGATAAAACCTCTAAATCGGAGATCAACCGATGTAGAGTAACTCGATGGTAATCCTTCCGTTTTCAAAAATATCCGGTCTTCAACACCGGTCATCAAATGCGATTCATAACGACGTATCACATATTCGGAATGGGTTATACGACCCCATGGTCCTTTCCCGGCTAACCCGAATAGTGAGCGCTTATTCAAAAATAAGTGTGGCATTCAAATTCATCCAATTCATAACAAATACCTATTCAAGGTAATTATTGATAGTCGGTTATTTAACTATCAATAAAGATGCGCAACATCATCAGATTCCAAATAATTCTTCAATTTATTTATTTTCCAAAATATCTTTACTAGATATAAAATTTCCACACTTCAAAAATAAATCAACATTTATTTTTCTAAACAATTTCCCTTTCCTTTATAAATTCCATAGTGAATTTATATTTTCAAATATCTACTCATATACGATTTTCAATCGATTTCAAATATTCACTTTCGATTTATCTTTACAAAGATAAATTCTCAAAAACGTTTCATTTCATTTTGGAAAAGCATTCCCATACTTATTTAAAAATAAGTAATTCACAAATCTATTTATTTTCAACATTTGAAAATATTCAATATACTTAAAACAATATTAAGTATACATTTCATTCTTTAAGGAAATCTATTTGAGTCAAAACGAATGTTGCGTAAAACATCGTTACGACGACTCAAAATCACTAGTATAGGGATTCGAATTTTTAAGTTAGATGTATAAATCCCAATACTACATAAAAACATTTCCTTTCGGAAATCATTTACTATAACAATAGTGTTATTGTTATAGTCCACCATTTCCTTATTTCTCGAAAACGTCTATTTCAACAATAAATGTTGAAATCTATGATTTGGATATTTACCACATTTTAAAACATTGTTAAAACAATTAACTTCATTTCAAATATTGCTTTCCCAAACATAACCATTTTATTCAATAATATATTCACTGTCCAAAATCGTGAATATAATTTACTTAACTATATTTCAATAATCTCTACACATTTTATTTCAATAATTTATCCACTATCCAAAATCGTGGATAAAATTCCCAACCAACTCTTATTATTTACAACATTTAACTTAAAGGATAATTCGTTGTCCAAAATCACGAATATATCTCCTTTAATAACTTCTACGTTTAAATTACCAAATTCGATTGGTTTCGGATTTATAAAACAACGTTTATAAATTCCATTCCTATTTATAAAACTTCAACTTATAAATCTCCTTATTAACAAATTCCATTCTTATCTCAATTAAATGCCAAAATACCATTTATAAGATTATTACTTATAAATCTTTTGTTTTACAAAATCTATTCATTTTGTAACTCCACAATTTATAAATCTATAAATTTCATTCACTTACGAATTCCATAAATATTCTCATTTTTAACACTTATAAAGCTCGTTTTATAATTCCAATACTTTTAATTTCATAAATATCAACTTTATAAATCTTTTATATAGACCGTTTACAATATTCAAAAATCCCAACTTAAACCATTTTATAAATAAATCAACTTTTATTTCAAAAATATCACTTTGGTTATATTTCACCAAAAATCTTAACTTTTATAACTTTAAAATTTTAACGTTTATTTATTTGAAATAAATCAATTCAATAATTCAATAAAACGTCTACTTTCAAAAATCACTTTAAGAATCCTTTTAAAGTAAAAGTCGTTATTTTTAAACTTCAAAACTGAATCCGATGATGCAACAGCACTAATTAGTCAATCACAACATTCAATATCATATATCAATATGATAACAGAATATACCACAATATCTGTAAATAAATAAATACAGTTGAGGAATCCAGTTGGATCCATCCAACCTGTTTCCCTGCATCCACAGACGTTAGCACAATACCAATTCCACTTCGAGGTGGAATATCGCGGTATATGGGTTTTATAAAAAATCATCCGCTTACTAACGGCGCAATACGGTCTCATCCGCTATACGAGGCGGGAAATCAATCAATCCAATATATACATATGCCAATATGTATATATTGCTATATATATAGATATATCCTATTATATCTAATATCACAAAATCCAAACAGTCAAATAATCAATCAATAACTGCAAAACAAAATTTTCCTTCGAGTGAGAAAATCTCACCTTAGCTTTTTATTTGCCATCCATTTCCATTTTGACCATTTCTTCATGATCTTTAACCTTGTATAAATAATTTATATAATTTATTAATATTTGAACTAAATTTTAAACCCATTTTCCTTATTAATAAATCATCCTTAGTGACTTAACTAAATAAGCTAATTAACAAGTTAATTACCTTATTGTACTTTAAACTTAAACAGAATTGTATCAAATATCTTTCTGTACAATATTTATTTCATTTTCTTTAGTTTTCTTTAACATATTCATATACATAAGTTATTTAAATCCAAGCTGAAACATATACCTTCACTGTCTCAGTTCAACCGAGATGACCAAACCCTCGATTGATGTCGACGAAGTCGCCGGCCTTCAACAATTATCACATGCCACTCGAGCTTATCACGAACAAGAAACCCACCTTGACGCTTCAGCCAATCCCACACACACACACTTGCTATCGCGACCTGGAATTCTGGTATCACCTCACAGTCGACTTTCCCCCAAGTTGAACGAAGCCACCTTCACCACATCGCTACCAAAATCTGTACTAACGGCTGCCACCATCACCCTTTTTCCCCATCGACGAACTCCCGTCATCGCGAACGACTCGAAACCCCAAGTTCGAGCGCTGCCTCGCGCTTGAAATCGCGATGCCCTAGTTTGACATCCATAGCCTCCCACGCGCTTGCGAATGAGTCGCCTTCTAGCTCGCCGTTGCCTCGAAGTTGCTCGCGAAACCCAACATCTTCTGCCACTCGTACGTTCGATGACGAAGCCATCCTCCAATCGCTCGCGTATCGATTTCCTCACGAAATCGAACTTCCAGTCGCTCGCGATTTCGTGACTTCGCCTTTATTTTTGATTTTCATTTAGACTTTGAATTGAATGAAGGAAGGAGGAAATTTACTCTCGGGTTTGATTTGTTTTGAACTGAGAAAAAGGGGATTTTCGAATTGGATTTTGCTTCCATAAATAGGAGTGTCGGCCTGTTGATTAATTTAGAGCAGACGCGTGTTATCTGGAAGGACGCGTGTTGAAATTGAAGACAGGTGTTAGATTAGGGTAAGCACTTGTACGTGATTAAGCAGAGAAAAAGTAGTTGTGGGGATTTGACCAGCTTTTTAGACCGACTATTTAAATTAAATTTCGATATAAATTCAGTGCGTTTATATATCGTACGCTCACACAACCACTCCAAATATTACGAAAATTGAAATCCGATAATAATACAATATTACGGATCCAATGGAACTGGTTTCGTTAATTTCCGAGACTGCGCCCCGGACCGCTATTTTTAAATTCAATTTAAACGATATAAATTCAAAACTGAACAGAACAGTTCCAAATTCAATTCTGAAAGTTCCAGTACCTTCAGAATTATAAATATAAATTTTCTAAGCCTTCAGATTATTTTTAATCAGCTTAAAACAGAAAATTCAAATTTTTTACCCAGATTCAGTAATTAAATTCAATAATTAAATCGCCAAATTTACTTTGATATTTGAATTTCAAATTAAATTATCATTCGAATATTTAAACTCAATTAAATATTCATATTTCAAATATCAAAAATTCAGGGTCGTTACAATCTTCCCCCCTTAAAAGAATTTCGTCCCGAAATTATAAGTCAGGAAAAATGCTCCAATTCCCATTAACTATTTTTCTTAAATTCAAATAGTTTTAACAAATTTTCAAACCCAAATCTTTTTACTAAAGATTTGTTATCACTTCAACTAACTTTCCAAACATTTTTATAGTTTTCAAACTACTTTGTTTTACTTCACAATTCAAATTCAAATTGAAATTCAAATTTTGAATTATCCAAAATTTCTCAAAAATTTTCTAACTCTCGAAATTTTCGAAAAATTTCGCCAGCATCTCCTTTGCGCGGCTAGCACGGTACGACTACAAAACGTCCCTACGGACCCTCAGATTTCAAAAAGAAAAAGGAAAGCCAAGCTGCTAGACAAGAAAATCACCAAATCTCATAATGGAATTCAAATACTTACCTTTTTGTCGAGTCCTTTTAAATTTATCTTCAAAATCAAATCCAATTTTTCCTTAGCCTTATAACACCTGTATATCCAATTTAACCATATCCAACTACAGATTTCAAAAATCATTTCACACATTTTCTTATAGAAGTTTTCATATCTACTTCTATTCAAATAGTTTTCCCGTTACCATATGAATTCAATTCATTTACAATCTTGAATATTGAATTTTATCTGCCATTCCTTTCTCAAGTTCAAGATTTTAAAATTCAAATTCATTTATATTGGGAAACTCAAAACAGAGGTCATGAGCAACAATAGAATGAAATAAACACTTCCAGTTTTCAATATTCAATTTAATGGTTTATAATGCAATTCTTTACAATGAATTCATATCCATTTCAATTGATTTCAAAATCAATTCTATTTGCTTTCATTAACTCATATAATTTTATACAATCCCATTTGCATCAACGACAATCATTTCTATTCAATTCAACGATATTCACTTAATTGAATATCCATTCTAGTTTATAACTAATTCAAATTGATACCAATTCAATTTATTTTAGTTCCACCTCGTTTGCAATTGATTCTATTTCAATTTAACTTACATTCCATATTCTCATTCATTTCATTTGAAACCATTTCGCAATTTCTTTTCTTAAGTCGAGCATTTATTCAATATTTACTTAAGCTATTTCACTTCAAAACTCAAGTTCATTTCCTGGTAAACAATTTCCAATTTCAATTCCTGATTTGAATTTCATTTATCAAATCTATTCCATTCACTAATTTAATTAAATTAGTATATTCACTTATTCATTTTTGAATTTCAACTTCCATATTCAATTCATCTCAAATTCACTTAATTAATAACAAGGAAATTACAATTAATTTCTGCTTACTTGAATTTATTTGCAAATTCAACCCATTTTAAATTTAGTTCACAACTCAACTTTAATTTAACTAACTTCCAATTCATTACTTCATGAATTAACAATTTATCAAGTTAATTTTACTTGAATTCAATCCATTCATTTATAAATGTAGCTTCATTTGTTTACTCACAAATTCATTTCTTTTCGATTTGAATTTCATTCCAAATCATTTTCACTTTGAATCTCATTCCAATCAGATTTCAAATATTTTATAAGTTATCAACTTATTTTACATTTCATTAATGAATTTTATTCTCAAATACTTTCCTGGAATTCTATTTCCAATTATAAATCTCATCACAATTTATATTTACATATTCTATTTGTATATAAATTCAATTTCACATCTTTCAATCCATATTTATAAATTTCATTTGTTAAATGAATTTATCTTCAAATCTTTGGTTATTATTTTATTTCTTATTCATTTTTCATATAACAATGATAATATTTCAATGTTATCATTTCCTAACAACCAAGCATCCATATACTATAATAATTCATAGAAAATCATTTCTTTTCTATACAAAAATAGTTTTGGGTGAAATTTATTTACCCTATTTACCCTATTTTAAAAGAATACTGTGTCAGTTTATCTTGTTTAAGAGTTTAGAAACCCCTATCGATTACAGTTAGCTAGACTGTACCGACCAGAATCTATAAACAATCAACCGATAAGTCAACACAATACAAAACAAAATTTTATATTCACTAACAAATACGCGCTCATATCTATTATTACACTCAACTCATTCTAGAGTACTACTGACTCTATCACTAATGAGTAACACCCAACAGAGCAGGGTTGTCGCTTAACCGGATGCTCTGATACCAAATGTAACGATCTAGATTTTCGACGCTCGAAAGTCGACATTAATACGTCCACTATATCAAGTGCCGCGCAATCGAATGCCGGAAAATCGAACCATTAGGGTTAAAAGAAGAGGTAGAAGAAAAGATAGAAGAAAAGATAGAAGAAAAGGAAAGAAGAACAGCTATAGAAAACACAGAATCAGAGATAATATCAGAATCTCACATTTCGCAGCGGAACAAAATATAATAGATAATCACTTGTCTTTTAAACAAAGAGCTATATCAGTTTATACATACATCAATCAGAGTCAATATATAACTCAATACAACAATGGACAGTTATATAAACCTGTCCTCATACCGAATACACAGCGGAAATAAATAACAAGTACGGAAGTACGCTTCGCCATCCAGCTTATCCCCAAAGCTCCAGAATATCCTGATAAAAATAACTCTAGGCTGCCCGTGTGGAAAATTATGGGCACCCAGAGTTTAGAAGGGAACAATAAACTCCGAGTCAGTCATGGTGACTGGTGTGAGATCGTAAAACAGTTATTTTCACAAAGAAAATAAAACAGATTCGCAATGCTTTTGGAAAATGAAACTACCATAAGACCTCCCGCCACACACACAATGCAAACGCAGAATTGGAGGAGATTTCTTCTTATGATAGTCAAAGATGCTTACTACGCCAATCATTGGATATTATTATTAATGTCTAGTGTGGAAAACATTTCGAAAGTATAATATTAATCTTAGCCAGCATAGACATTCCGAACTATGCCTACTATAGCTACCATCTAAACAGTGGGGTGCCACCATAAGTAAATGGCAGGTTCTACAACTAATACCGTACAAGGTTCGTATTATTTCTTTGGATTTTCCAATAAATGGTCAGGCTAAGGAACTTCCTTTCCTCCTGCCGAATAGGATCGCCTCTGGCTGGACGTCCCGAGAGACAAACTGCTCTCTGCCAAACAAGGTCGGGTTACCCCTGTAACAGGTAACTCACGAATATGTCATCACCCGGTCCTTTGGGACCTTTATCCGAGCGCTCGGTAGCATCATCACACATAATAAATAAGTGTATCCACATGAGTAAGTATCTGGGCTCCATACCATGATACCACCCCTTTCCAGAAGGAAATGACATACCCTAAAGGGCGCGACCCTCATAACCTTGCCGCAACATTCCTGTTTCGACCATTTCCGGGTTGTTGAGGCCCTGACGAAGTCTCGTCCACAAAGCTACGCTTTTTCAAAAAAGCCACGCTTTGGGTCAACAGATGATCAACCTATGATCACAAAGATAAATGATCAAACAAATGATCATATCACAAATGATCAAACCCTGATCATCACACAGCAACACTCAGCATGCCACATTACCAAATTGGGAATATATCGCTGATAACTTTCAACTACATAACCTCTGAGCTCGTACGTCTCAGAGAAGGGTGTTAAGCTAAGAGAATAAATTCTCCGCCACCAACAGAAATGTATTTGAAAGAAATCAGCTTTACATCTCAAATTGTAATGTCAGACACGTAACCATACAAGTCTGTTCTGGGATCGAACAGAACCGAAGGCACTTCTCACGAAGCCCTTGCAAATCCGGATAATTCCCAATCACGTCCGGACTTCCCGTCACTAAGGGTGATAAAACCTCTAAATCGGAGATCAACCGATGTAGAGTAACTCGATGGTAATCCTTCCGTTTTCAAAAATATCCGGTCTTCAACACCGGTCATCAAATGCGATTCATAACGACGTATCACATATTCGGAATGGGTTATACGACCCCATGGTCCTTTCCCGGCTAACCCGAATAGTGAGCGCTTATTCAAAAATAAGTGTGGCATTCAAATTCATCCAATTCATAACAAATACCTATTCAAGGTAATTATTGATAGTCGGTTATTTAACTATCAATAAAGATGCGCAACATCATCAGATTCCAAATAATTCTTCAATTTATTTATTTTCCAAAATATCTTTACTAGATATAAAATTTCCACACTTCAAAAATAAATCAACATTTATTTTTCTAAACAATTTCCCTTTCCTTTATAAATTCCATAGTGAATTTATATTTTCAAATATCTACTCATATACGATTTTCAATCGATTTCAAATATTCACTTTCGATTTATCTTTACAAAGATAAATTCTCAAAAACGTTTCATTTCATTTTGGAAAAGCATTCCCATACTTATTTAAAAATAAGTAATTCACAAATCTATTTATTTTCAACATTTGAAAATATTCAATATACTTAAAACAATATTAAGTATACATTTCATTCTTTAAGGAAATCTATTTGAGTCAAAACGAATGTTGCGTAAAACATCGTTACGACGACTCAAAATCACTAGTATAGGGATTCGAATTTTTAAGTTAGATGTATAAATCCCAATACTACATAAAAACATTTCCTTTCGGAAATCATTTACTATAACAATAGTGTTATTGTTATAGTCCACCATTTCCTTATTTCTCGAAAACGTCTATTTCAACAATAAATGTTGAAATCTATGATTTGGATATTTACCACATTTTAAAACATTGTTAAAACAATTAACTTCATTTCAAATATTGCTTTCCCAAACATAACCATTTTATTCAATAATATATTCACTGTCCAAAATCGTGAATATAATTTACTTAACTATATTTCAATAATCTCTACACATTTTATTTCAATAATTTATCCACTATCCAAAATCGTGGATAAAATTCCCAACCAACTCTTATTATTTACAACATTTAACTTAAAGGATAATTCGTTGTCCAAAATCACGAATATATCTCCTTTAATAACTTCTACGTTTAAATTACCAAATTCGATTGGTTTCGGATTTATAAAACAACGTTTATAAATTCCATTCCTATTTATAAAACTTCAACTTATAAATCTCCTTATTAACAAATTCCATTCTTATCTCAATTAAATGCCAAAATCCCATTTATAAGATTATTACTTATAAATCTTTTGTTTTACAAAATCTATTCATTTTGTAACTCCATAATTTATAAATCTATAAATTTCATTCACTTACGAATTCCATAAATATTCTCATTTTTAACACTTATAAAGCTCGTTTTATAATTCCAATACTTTTAATTTCATAAATATCAACTTTATAAATCTTTTATATAGACCGTTTACAATATTCAAAAATCCCAACTTAAACCATTTTATAAATAAATCAACTTTTATTTCAAAAATATCACTTTGGTTATATTTCACCAAAAATCTTAACTTTTATAACTTTAAAATTTTAACGTTTATTTATTTGAAATAAATCAATTCAATAATTCAATAAAACGTCTACTTTCAAAAATCACTTTAAGAATCCTTTTAAAGTAAAAGTCGTTATTTTTAAACTTCAAAACTGAATCCGATGATGCAACAGCACCAATTAGTCAATCACAACATTCAATATCATATATCAATATGATAACAGAATATACCACAATATCTGTAAATAAATAAATACAGTTGAGGAATCCAGTTGGATCCCTCCAACCTGTTTCCCTGCATCCACAGACGTTAGCACAATACCAATTCCACTTCGAGGTGGAATATCGCGGTATATGGGTTTTATAAAAAATCATCCGCTTACTAACGGCGCAATACGGTCTCATCCGCTATACGAGGCGGGAAATCAATCAATCCAATATATACATATGCCAATATGTATATATTGCTATATATATAGATATATCCTATTATATCTAATATCACAAAATCCAAACAGTCAAATAATCAATCAATAACTGCAAAACAAAATTTTCCTTCGAGTGAGAAAATCTCACCTTAGCTTTTTATTTGCCATCCATTTCCATTTTGACCATTTCTTCATGATCTTTAACCTTGTATAAATAATTTATATAATTTATTAATATTTGAACTAAATTTTAAACCCATTTTCCTTATTAATAAATCATCCTTAGTGACTTAACTAAATAAGCTAATTAACAAGTTAATTACCTTATTGTACTTTAAACTTAAACAGAATTGTATCAAATATCTTGCTGTACAATATTTATTTCATTTTCTTTAGTTTTCTTTAACATATTCATATACATAAGTTATTTAAATCCAAGCTGAAACATATACCTTCACTGTCTCAGTTCAACCGAGATGACCAAACCCTCGATTGATGTCGACGAAGTCGTCGGCCTTCAACAATTATCACATGCCACTCGAGCTTATCACGAACAAGAAACCCACCTTGACGCTTCAGCCAATCCCACACACACACACACTTGCTATCGCGACCTGGAATTCTGGTATCACCTCACAGTCGACTTTCCCCCAAGTTGAACGAAGCCACCTTCACCACATTGCTACCAAAATCTGTACTAACGGCTGCCACCATCACCCTTTATCACCATCGACGAACTCCCGTCATCGCGAACGACTCGAAACCCCAAGTTCGAGCGCTGTCTCGCGCTTGAAATCGCGATGCCCTAGTTTGACATCCACAGCCTCCCACGTGCTTGCGAACGAGTCGCCTTCTAGCTCGCCGTTGCCTCGAAGTTGCTCGCGAAACCCAACATCTTCTGCCACTCGTACGTTCGATGACGAAGCCATCCTCCAATCGCTCGCGTATCGATTTCCTCACGAAATCGAACTTCCAGTCGCTCGCGATTTCGTGACTTCGCCTTTATTTTTGATTTTCATTTAGATTTTGAATTGAACGAAGGAAGGAGGAAATTTACTCTCGGGTTTGATTTGTTTTGAACTGAGAAAAAGGGGATTTTCGAATTGGATTTTGCTTCCGTAAATAGGAGTGTCGGCCTGTTGATTAATTTAGAGCAGACGCGTGTTATCTGGAAGGACGCGTGTTGAAATTGAAGACAGGTGTTAGATTAGGGTAAGCACTTGTACGTGATTAAGCAGAGAAAAAGTAGTTGTGGGGATTTGACCAGCTTTTTAGACCGACTATTTAAATTAAATTTCGATATAAATTCAGTGCGTTTATATATCGTACGCTCACACAACCACTCCAAATATTACGAAAATTGAAATTCGATAATAATACAATATTACGGATCCAATGGAACTAGTTTCGTTAATTTCCGAGACTGCGCCCCGGACCGCTATTTTTAAATTCAATTTAAACGATATAAATTCAAAACTGAACAGAACAGTTCCAAATTCAATTCTGAAAGTTCCAGTACCTTCAGAATTATAAATATAAATTTTCTAAGCCTTCATATTATTTTTAATTAGCTTAAAATAGAAAATTCAAATTTTTTACCCAGATTCAGTAATTAAATTCAATAATTAAATCGCCAAATTTACTTTGATATTTGAATTTCAAATTAAATTATCATTCGAATATTTAAACTCAATTAAATATTCATATTTCAAATATCAAAAATTCAGGGTCGTTACAATATATCACTATATTTGAAATTAAAATCCACATTTTTTAGGAATCTAGTTGGATCTCTCCAATCTGTTTCCCTGCATCCACAGATGTTAATACAACATAAAATACCATCCCACTTCGAGGGGGATATCGCGGTATATAGGGTCATCCGCTATAATGCGGGGCACATAGGGTCACATCCTCTAAAATATGCGGGAATATCAATCCAACTACTAATATATATACTACTATATATATAACATCCAAGTGATAATAATGATTATCCATTCATCCAATCAATAAATAAATGATTTCAACAATTTTAAATTAAACCAATAATCCAAGTCGATTGAGATTTACTCGCCTTCATTTCCAAATTGCTGATCGATCCAATATTTATATTTCTCTGCATCGGTTTCGTTCGATTTAAACCTCGTACGTAAAAGATATGAGTTTATTAACATTTAAATTTATTTAATTCAAATATGACTTAATTAAATTAGTAATTGAGGATAATTACCCTAAACAATAATCCATCCTCCAAAATAAAATCACCATGGTCGCACCTCTTCTTCCTTCACGCCTACAACTGCGATCAATCCCTTAGCATCGACGAACTCCTACACGAACAAGCTTTCCATCCATCACCAACTCACTGACCTCGACCCCTCCATAACATCACGACACTCCCCCGCCTTCCCACGTCCGTACCAGAGAATGGAACCACTCCAGAGTCGCTTCAGTCCCTCCTCCTTCAGCCGTAACTGCCATACGCCTCTCCCCCACATGGCCTTAATCCCATCGCATCGCAAAATCGAACGCGACTCTTCCCAACCCTAACTGCGGCGCGAAGCCATTGCCCACCACTCCTTGCTCGCGCGCCTTTTCCTCATCCCTGACATCGATCGCAACCACCCTCAGTCAAAACCTTAATCGATCAACCCTACTAGACGCCCCAACTAGAAATCGCGATTATCACTTCGACTTCAACGTCGTGCCCCCGCTACTCGTTCAACACCTCCAGGCGCTGCTTCTCCTCCCATCGCCTCGCGTGCTCCTGCCCTCAAGTCGAACGCCCCAATTCATGCGCGATTTCATTTGTACGCGATTCATTTTTCTTTTTCCTTTAAGTCGAACGAGATTTTGTTCTTCCTTTTTTTTATTTAATTTAATCGATTTCCATTTTAAGGAATAGATAGGGAGTATTTGAGATTTATAATTTGATTTTTCTTTCGTGGATTTAACTTAAAAGAAGGGGGAGAGGACGTGATTTAAACGAATTGAAGGAATGAATGGTGGCGTGTTTGAATAGAGAAGGGTGGCGTGTTTGACTGTTTAACCTCTTTTTTTTTAATCAAAATATCTCGTTTACCAAACTCAAAATTCTGAATCTCTATTGAGGCGTGCCGCCTGGCGTTCCTAATGTTATACCGCTATTCCGAACTCAATGGAACAAGTCTTGAACCCCAATTTGATCGTATGTGGAAGATAGCTTTTTAAATCGACTATTTAAATTAAATCCAGTTAAATAAATTCTAGGCGTTTTCAGATCGTGCGACCACACGGTAAGCCCAAACGCTACGAAATTTTAAATCCGATAATAATACACTATTACGGATCCAATGAAACTAGTTTCGTCAAATTTTGAGACTATACCCCGGATCGCTATTTTAATGCGTCGATTAAATCGACGAGTTTCAAAATTTACGAAATCGCTTGAAATTTTCTGTTTTAAAATCTTACTAACCAAATTAAAATTTTCAAATCCAATATTTAAAATCATTTAAATATTCCAAATTAAACATCGAAAAATCCAGATCGTTACAAAGTTACCGCGTTTTAAAGATTGATAATTAATGGGGTGCAAATTTTAATTATAGATGTGAGAATAACATCCACATATGAATAACCAACGTTCAGCCATGAAGCAGAGAGATATTTTAGGGAAGAAAATTGCAGTATTTGAAAATAGGAATGTAATTTATATCTTTTTTTTAGAATGTTTTGTGTATTAAGTTTGATTTTAGGGATGCGTCCCTTATTTTCACTTTATTTAACATGATTCATTTCTAATCTTATTGATTATAAAGTACGAAAAATAAACGAATACGATAATTAATAAATAGTTTTGATCAGTTAATATGCATTAAATGCATATAATATAAACTATGAAATTAATAAAACAATAAATACATGTCATTTATCATATAATAAAAATACACATAATATGGACTATAATCTTGACAAAACCCAAATTAATAATTTTTGAATGTGAATGCATTCATGTTCGCATACATATCCCTTTTTTCAGATATCAGACATTTATCGGTTTTTGAATACATATGGAGATAGATTTCATATTTTCTGAGTATCTATTGATAAATTAAAAAGTAAGTTTATGATGAAACTATGTTCTTGCCCTTCATTGTACCTTTATTTTATTTTATCATCCCTACATTTTTAACATTCCAAGTTACTAAAGGTGGCTGTTAAATTTGACAGCATAAAAGTTACCAGAAATTACCTTTGTATTTTAGTAATTACTACCATTACCCATAAGAAACAAAACTACATATAGTCTCTAAGGATATTCAAAGAGTTAAAGTTTAGCCGTGTTTTATTGTTTGGACAAATATACGGAAGAACACGCCATCATTCTATACTGGATCATTCTATACTGGAGTCTTTTTGGCCTCCACTATAGGAGCCATCAGCAGCATGCTGTAAGATCACAACATCAATAGAACCTCATCACTCTCCATGTGACAAGATTTCAACATTTTAAACAGCGCACGTGCATATATCCTATCTGCATAGGTAAAAAAAGAAACCATACCGAGTAAAACCTTTCTCTATCCTTGACGCGTAACAAATGAGGTGTCTTTTTAATTTACTACGCATGTTTGAAAATTTTACCGTAAATTTAATATGTGTGTGTATAAAAAATTACTTTAAAAAGTTCAATATAATTTATAATTTTTTTACTAAAACATACGTAATAAAGACTTTTAGAACATTTTGCAAAAAACATTACCAAGTATAATATCATAAGCATAGAATTTCAAACATAATAATTTTCAAAAGTCGAATAGATTCTTCATCTTATTTTCCATCACATAAACCTGATCCGAGACTCATCAGACTCAAACCGATTCGGTTTAAATTTACGATTCTCCATTCTAATTATCTATCGTAGTTCGATACGACAAAAATATGAATAAATAGTTCAAATTTTATTAAAAATTTGTTTGAAGTGTAATCATATCATCGTATAAAAAATATATAATACATTCAAATATTATTGGAGATTAATTTGGATTATGAAAAATGAAAAATAAATAATAATAAAAAGTGAAAAAACAATATAATAACGAAAAAGAACGTCAGTTTTGTCATTTGCTGCGTCTTTTCATATGCATCGCGTCATACAAAAGAAATGCGCAAACGCCTCCACGCATCATGGTGGACCCTTTCATAACTAGAACCGAATCAAATTGCTTACAATGCTTACAGCACTAATAAATAAAACAAGGCACCAAATCTACCGAGAAAACATGTAAATAAAACAAGGAACCAAATCAACTGAGAGAGCATGATATATCCTACCTGCATGTTTGAAGGATGAATTTCAAATTTGCTTCAAATACAAACAGATAAAACAATAATGTTTTTGCCCATAAGCATAGTGTAGTTGATTAGGACATGGAATACTTGCATGTAAAGTTAGGGTTCAAATTCTTGTTAGCTATCTATCATTGTTAGATTTGAACCTAAGTTTTTTTTTAAAAGAAAAACGCATTATTGTTCCTTTTATGTAGTGTCCACAAATCAATAGTTTCAGTACTTTCTTTTCAAAGGCAATTTACAAGTTGATACAAAGACTAATTGTGTAACTAGACTTCAGTGACTAAAGGACTGACTATACTGCTGCACAACTAAAACAGAAGCGGAAACAGGAAAGCTGGGTGCAATCAACAAACTACCCAAAGGCCCTAGTTCAGGGCATTCAGCTCTCATATTGCTTAAACAAAGCACATCTCTCCCATCTGGGTTTCTCCCCACAATTATCAAATTGCACCTGCTAATTTCTCGAATTGCATATTCTACTTCTTCAAAATTACCAACCACTCTTTCCTCATACTTCGTCCCCTCATCATTCCCAAACCTTTCCAAAAACTCCCTCATAAATATATCATCGCGTTCCAGCCTTTCGCCTATGGTATCATTGTCCACATCAACTGCAGTTATTTCGCCAAAATTAGCATTTTCTGAAGCCTTAAATCTTAAAGCAGTCAGCTTAATTCCTGGGTGTTCAGCCATTCGAGCTCCATAACAAAGCGCCTCACGATCATCACTGCCTCCAAAGAACAGCACACATATCCATGATGATACACTACTAGCATTGACATGACTCATGCCACCAAGGCCTCGATCCACAAATATCCCAACTGAACAAGGAGAGTTTTCCAGAACCTTCCTGTTAACATTCCTGAACTCGTACCTGTTGACATTACAAGCAAAAGAGTATTATGGAACACTGGTCTACATCTTTGCTTCATACACAAGTTTCGAGCCTAATTGGAAATCTTAAGATAAACAATTATAATGCACTGTAATAAATTCACTAATTAATTCGAAGTGACATTAGTCTGTATTAACTGTAATGCTTAGCAACACTCTCCCCAAAGGAGAGTAATGCTAGCTAGAATAGCTCTTGAAGAGAATTAATCGAAAATTACAAGTTGAAATTTGAATCTGCAATTAATTCCTTTAATGCATTTGATAACTTGAATTAGCTCTAATAATTACCTAGTGGTCTCCATAACCCCATCAACTCTTTGCTGCTTGTGAAAAGGTAATATCAAAATAGCAGCTCTTTTAGCCTCTGCACTCGTGCATATATCTTCGTGCATGTCAGAGAGGTCCGATATGCAGGTCATTGGTCTTATAGAGACCTGACTAAGCCTTTGGAATGATTCAAAAGCTACAACTACTTGATCTGAACTCGACCTTGAAGATTTGTTCCAGAATGGAAGGCCGTTCTTTCTGGCTCTGTGAACCATTAGGATGGTGGAGGGCCTTTCGGACATTTCCATTAGGTGCATGGCATACACACGTAAGCCTTGTTGGCGTTTGGTTCCTCTTGAAGCTTCTATGAGGTTGATTAGTGATGGAATGTTCTGGAAGCTGTGGAAACATGCCAAGATTCTTAGTTGAGTAGATGAATCTTTTCTCTCTACCATTTTATGTTTGTATATAGTATCGGATATTCTTGCTGGCTTGTAGATGGAGGTGACTAGAGGCGTTGTGATGAATGTGGTGAAAAGAGCCATTAGGACCATTATTGCAAAAGTTTCGTCATTAAGTACCTGCAGCGGATTGTGAGTTACAATAACTTTATGTTAGCATTTGCATGAGAAAAGCCCTAAAATTTTGAACCTAAATGCAATTAAAATTTGATCCATATGAATGAAATGCTATATTGATCGGCATCCACAAACTACATATACAATTTTCATCAATCTACACACATCCACCTCATTGGCCAAACAACATATTTGATGTTCCACTTTAACCATTAACAATTAACTAGTGTGTAACTCGTGCGTTGCACACAATAATGTTATTAAAATAGATTTATATTTTAATTATTGCTAAAATATATTTTATTATGCGATATATGATAAATTTATTGTGATATATTAGTCATAAATAAATTAAAATGACATGCGACGCTCGGATATAAGGTTGAGGGTTCAATCCTCGCTAACTACATATCTCTGTAAAAATTAATGTTCTAACTAAAAAAAATTATAAATTAAAACTGTTAATATTGTATAGGTAAATAATTTATGTTTTTTCTTGATGACATAAATAATTTATGTTATGTAATATATATTTTTATATGTATGGGTGAATAAATAACTTTACCATTTTGTTAATATGATTGTTGTATATATATTGAATTGTCATCTTTTTAAAAAGATTTATAAATGGATTAATGAACATTAAATAATTGAATTTATTTAAATAATTTGAATTAATGATAAACATAACTAGTTAAATATAAGAAGTTGAACGTAAAAAAATAAAGAAAATTGAAAAGAGCTTTGTACATATTTGTAATTGAAAAGAACATCGGTCTTATAGTTAGCTTATCTACATGTGAACTTTTATTCATTATTTAATTTTAATTTTTAAATAATTTTTTATTGTAATTAAGTGGATTTCATGTTGTTGTAGAAGGGTCATGCTTAAAACTTTAATAATTGCAAAATAATATTATGTAGCATTTAGTAGAGTTATGAGTTGGGTATGTATTGGTAACATGTTGAAAGTGAGAATGTTTATATAATCTAATACCGGTGTAATATGTGCGTTCACATCGTAATATTGTAAAATAAATTTATCTTTTAAAGGTTATTAAAAATGAAATTATGTCATGTAATGTACGATAATATTTTTGAGATAAATAAATAAGAAATTAAAAGAGTTATTATTATTTATGTATACACATTTTATGCTATGTGATTTAAATATCTTTATATATTTGAATAAAGAAGAAATAATTTTATCATTTATATATATATATATATATATATATATATTGTATATTGTATATATTGAAATTCTCGTATTTTTAGGATCTATTAGATGAATTAATGAATATTAGTTAATAATATCTATTTAAATAGTTTAAATTTATGATTATGTAATTAGTTAAATATATGGACTTGAATGTAAATTATTGAAAGATATTTGAGAAGGGTTTCTACGTGATTGTTAAAAAAAAATTAAAATTTAGATATTTGAACTTTTGAAGTTAATAGAACTTTACCGTGCAACATACGATAAATTCATTTATTAAATAAATTATAAAATAAATTTATTATTGTCATGTATATAATTTATGTATATTTGCATCTAAATGATTTTTTATAACCAATTCGTTGATGCGCATGTAGTATACATATTGAAAGTTTTATCTTTTAGGTTTATTATTAGTAAATATTAGTGGAATAAGTTTATCGATTAGTTCAAATTTTGGATTATATAATTAATCTAAATGTGTGGACTTTAATGTAAAATTTTACGAGAGAACCATGAAAGATTTGTAAATGATTATAGGTTTCTGCTTAAAAAAACAGGCATTTGAATGTAAAATGGTGGAGAAGTTTAGTAGGATAATTGTAAAATGGTAAATTATATAATTTTGAAAATAAAATATCTAGACTTGAAGAGAATTAAATAGAATAAAGATAGCTCGTAGAATTAACGAGAGAGCTTCAAATTCTTCCGTTTTACTATTATTTAATGTTTCTACTTCTCAGCTCCAAACAAATGTCACGTACCTCTGACATTTCGCTGAGTTTGTTATTTATAAAAAAGAAAAAAAAAACATTTGAACACATTCAAGGAATTAACTGAAGGCTTTAACCTTGAAATGAAATTGGCTGTAGTTAGTTGTTGAATAAGTGAAGCATAGAGGAAAAAAAATTATTTACATTTGCCTATAATAATTCCAGTGTGGACTTGTGTATTTCACGTTTGGACTTACCGAATTTTATTTTCTGACAAAAAAAACAAAGAAGACTACCATAACAATTCAACTTTACAAGTCCTTTAGCAGTTTATTCAAAATAAGTTGTAATAAATGTAGTTAATGCATGATACATCCTAATAAGTTAAAATGAATCATAAAAGTATTATTATTTAGGATTTTCATTACCTTTTATTTTTAATGTTATTCTAAACTCTCTCTAATCACTTTTTATCTCTCCCTACCATTGCTTCCTTTGCCTATAAATAATTGCAGATAGCAAAGCAACTAAAATATGTTTTCTTACAAAAACTCTCATCAAAAATTGTAATTTATTATAAATTTGTGATATTCTAAATCCGTTAAGCAGTGAGGTTCAACCATGTCCAACTTGTTGATCAATTGAGCTAGAATCAACGAAATTGAGGAGTGTATCCTCAAGAATTCTATTTCATTCAACCTAACACAGAATAAGAAATAAGTTCTCAAGCGAAGAACAATTTGTTCGCATCGAATTAGTGTAACGTATTTCTTATTTTATTGTTTAATTAGTGAATGTCTTTATCGCGCTCATTTTGGATTAACATAAAGATTCTACCAGGTACATAGTGACAAGTGTGGTATATTCAAGATTTGATAATTTGGTTTCAATATCATTGTTGGTCCTTCGATATTTTAAAACAAAAATCACTGAAGCTAGGTGAAATAATCTGAGATTCTAAGCTAGTACCTTTATCCGTTGTTCTTATCTGAAACTCAAAGAAAGCACTGTAAATCCAGACCAAATTTGTATACAACCAAAATATTGGAATGTTGTGGTTTTGTAACCTTAATTCAAGGGAATCCCAATTAGATGTCATTTTTGACACCTTCTGCTTCAGCTTCAAAGTTCAAACTATACTACACATATCTAAAGCTTTATAAATACACCCATTCAAAATATTCAAGAAATTAACCAAAAATTTAACCTTTTGGAAAATAATATGTAAAATTTGCTGAATATTTTAGGAGGGAATTCTGATGCTTCAGGTGAATGTGAAGCACAAAAAAACAATTTATTTTTTAACATGGCTATAGTATATGCTATGAAAATATTATGATTTCATTTGCTACTGTAGTACTTTAATTGGGATGTTCTACAGCTTACGATGACCAAACAAAATTCTTACACCACCCCAAAAAATCATGATAGGCCAGTTCAACATTCAATAGAACATCTAGTACTGTTTGGCATTTTTCTTTTTTGCACATGAGAAGTCTTGATTACTTCTCCTACTCGCTAATTTACACAAAATAATCTCTCATGCAAGCTTCAATTGGCTTTGCTAATGCTCAACTTTATCATCTGTCAATTTTTCAAGTTCTTGCCTTTGCCAACTAGGAAAAATAAAAATACGCATGGACATACATAAAACACAACTAACAGCTGTTGTGAAAAATCTACTGTGTGACATCTTAAATATATCATCCATGATAAAAGTAGATATTGTAATGCGACTAACTGCAATCAGAAAATTTATCATCCCAAAATCATAGTTTATTTCAGGGTGGGATGAATCTCGCAAATGTAACCTCTTGTGTGTCCAACTGCAAACATAGAAATCCCACATTTATAATTGGATTTGGGGTTGAATTTGTAAAAAAAGAACTATGGTTACAGGTGATAATGTTTGATGTGTAATTTATCACAGTATCTACTTACAACGTGGATAATATATTTACGATGATCCACGATAAATCTTTCACAGTAGCTGTTGCTTGTAATTTACTATGTAGTTTTATTGTCCAATTGGTCAGCCCATTACCTTTAAAGTTGACAGTTGATAAACTTGAAGCATCAGCTATAAGTCCATCAAAACTTGCGTAAATGACTATGTTGTGGAAATTAGCAAGGAGAATTCATCAAAAATTCTGATATACAAATATATAAAACAGTGCTAGATGTACCATTGAACGCTGGTCCACATCTATAATTATTTCTTTGGTCTTCGACAAATCTCAAAATTCCCTCACCAAAGAGAGATCCCAAGTAAATTTTACTTCATTTCCTAAACATCTCCGGTAAACAAATTATGTTCCATAAAGGCGCTCAAATGTACTTTCCAACGAGGATGGAGAAGTTACCTTTCGATCTTTCCCAATATTGAGCACAATCAACTCCACCAAACCTTTTGTATTCATCAAAAACCCAAGGGCCATAGCTTCCCGAACAGGTATCTTGCATGCAACAGACACCAAAAATGTCCCGACAATCTTACCAAAACAAGCTGTAAATATAACCAACACTAAAAGTCCCCATGACTCCACTCCATTAATAGTCGCCACGTTCGTCTTCAATCCACTTGATACAAAATACAACGGTAACAAAATCCCGGATACAAGGTCTTCAATTTTCTCAACCAAAGCACCTGCAAATGTACCCTCTTTAGGCACTATAATCCCAATCACAAATGCACCAAAAAGAGCATGAATCCCAATCGTGTCCGTAACAAAACCAGCAGCTAAAACAGCTGCAAGAGTTGCACAAACATAAATTTCTCTAACTGGTTCACCTTCAACCGAACTGTGTGCTATACGCACAAACACAGGTCTTACAATCACTACACAAACCAATACAAAAATGATCCCAGCTAGAAATACATATAGTGATACGAGAGGAGAGTGACCAGACCCAGAAAGAGCAACTGCTAAAGCTAGAAGGATCCATGCAGCTATATCATTAACTGCTGCAGCAGACATTGCCATTCGACCTACATCAGTTGTGAGGAGTTTGAGCTCAGCAAGAATACGTGCAAGGACGGGGAAGGCAGTTATGGAGAGAGCAACGCCCATGAATACTAGAAAAGGTGGGCCTGAAACACCTTTGGATATTGTGTTACGAAGAACAAATGAGGTGCCTATGCCTAGAATGAAAGGGAGAGTGATTCCTGCTAGGGCGATACCGAGAGCCTTTTTTCCAGTTTTACGGATAGACTTGGGGTCAAGTTCGAGACCGACTAGGAAGAGGAAGAAAAGGAGGCCTAGGTTGGCTAGTGTGTCGAGGACTGGGAGGCTTCTAGAAGGGAAGACTGTGTTAAGGAATGATTTGCTGCGTCCTAGAACTGATGGACCTAGTAGGATACCACCCTGTATGTGAAAATGTGGATTATGGTTTAGATGATAAAGGAATGTTTAGGAAAAAGGTACTATGATAGTAATCACATTACATTTATATAAAGAAAAATGGTACTGTAAAATTATACATAAATTACAGGATCAGGAGCCCAGAACTAAGAATATAGATGTTGCAAATTGTTATGTTTGGTTTAGGAGATTATTGATGCTGGGAAAGAACAAGGAAAAATGGTCTTGACCAGTCTATGTTTTCGATGTCCACATAGACAACTGCAAGGCAAAGCTACAAAAGTTGGAAATAATAATTCATCAAAAGCTATATTTTGATACTCAGTTCGCTTGTATTAGCTGTATATAGTTTAGAACATAATTTCATTTGAAAGAATTTAACAGGTATATATGACTGCTGAAGCATGCTACTAATTTACAAAATTCATAAAGAAAGCATAAAGATTAATTCTTGTTGAATTCTCTGAAAAATAGAAACAGAAACTTTCATAGATAACCAAATATATATAATTTTCTGTCAGCATCTCACTGAATTATAATTCAAGGTCAAGTGATATGGGAAAAAAAAGGGGAAAAAGCAACTACTCAAGATGGACACTAGATCTGTTACAAGCCTATACATTTTAAGCATGATTCAAGTTATCTTTAAAAGGTGATAGTCATAAAGGAGATGCACTTACAATAATTTCTGCAATCACACGAGGCTGCTTTAAAGGTTTGAGGAAGTAAGCAAGTCCACGAGTAAGAACAATAACGATGCATATCTGCAGTATCGCTAGTGGTAATGCAAAATCAAGAGGATTGTCTCCTTGAAATACTCCATTTGATGTTGCTTTCATAGGCGGTGCACAGACACTCCTATTAATGTTTGCCATCATCCAAATCTTCCTAAGATCATGAAACATAAAGATCAATGTATGTATACTCTGCATATTAAATACATTTGTATGAAGTGATGCCTCCAACGTCATAATATAGGATATGCCTATAGTTAATATATTTGAGAGAACTTCATTTTTGCATGGTACTTGACCAGTGTCGGATGGAAATTTTGCTATCGAAAATAGTGGCCATCGCTGTTACTTGTAAAGCCAAATAAGCAACATTGTAATCCATACTTGGTCATGAGAACAATGATATTATATTACAAAGAGAAGCTAAACTAACTCACATTTTTATTTAACTAAAGATATAATGTTGCTGCACTTCAAAGGAAGTGCAGTCTACTGTATATTAAAGGAAACAATTCCTTCATATGAATGAAATTGTTGGCATACTAAAAGTAGTGAATGAAACTGTAATTAGTACATGTGGAACAAATACATTTAAAAATGTTGATCAATTTCTTCAAACAAACATGTCCAACAATATAATATTATTTGATATAATACTTTTAACTTCATCATTGTACATAAAATAAAATTTTGTTGGCTCCAGATGTCTACATAAACCAACTTTTACATAACTAGTCCATTAATAGTTGAGTACAAAGTTGGAATGGTATCCGACCCAAACAGATCAGATATGAAGTAAGTAATATATGCAGACGAATATTTCATGCTACAAAATTGGGTATTTTCAAGAAAGCCATAGTGCCCAAACAGTATAAAAAAAAAATTGCAAAAAAAATATTTGCAACAAAAGCTAAAAAAGAAAAGAAAATTAACTTCCGAATACCCTGAAAACATTTGCAAAAAAAAAAAAAAAAAAAAATTGCAGGAACCTCCAACGTACTAGTTACTACTTATGCTTATCTTGAATAAAATTGCAATTTACATAGCAAAAATTCACAGCAATTTCCCCATTTATTTCTTTTAGCCCGTCACTATGCTGCTGAGTGAAAATGCACATATTGTGCTCTTGTTACTCTACCGAGTGAACACTTACACTGCACTTAGCATTAACTTAGTGACAATATTGAATAAAACGAAGAAGGGTAAATTACAGTAAATTTTTGGGTGTAAAAAACTCCCATGTTGAAATACATATTTGTACTCAAATTCAAGTTACTCAATAAATAAAAAATCGAATTTCACAAAATTAGATGTATAGTTTTTTTTTCCTCAAATTGATCAAATGTTTGTTAAAATTTTTGCAATCAATTGCCCCTTTGCTATATTCGCGAAAGCGCCATCTTTGTGTAAAAACTCCGTAAATTTATATCAAAATGCTGCCCACCTACATGTTAGGTAATGTTTGCAACCAAATGAGAAAATGATGATTATTGCATGTCCAATATCATAAGAAAAGTGGTAGAAAGAACATTTAATGAGTCGAAAGCAACGAATACATAAAATAAACAAAAAGAGAAAAAACGAATGCAAAAACATGTGACCCGAAGATTATGAATTACCTTCAAAAAAAGAAAACAAAAGATAAAAATGAACCTGGATCTAATGATCTATACTTGTGATGCTTCTCTTTAGTGAGCAATATGACCACGGAAGAATAAGGAGGAGAAAATACAAAATTCGCTTTAAATAGAGAAGGAGATTTTTTGTTTCTCTTCCTTCATACTTGCTTGCTGTTTCCTTTGACGACTGCGATCTGCAATTTATGGACTTCAGCTTGTAACCCGTGTAGAGTCGACGGATTCGGATGTAATCCATCGCAAGCGGCTAAAATCAGGCCTTTATATACAGGATATTTGCATCCGCAAATGCTGTAAATATCGCATTTTCATCATTAGTCGGTTAGTTTATGGGGATTCCAAGGACACGAGAAAACTACTTTAAATATGATGCACCGGTTACGTCAATGTTTATTTGAAAAGGTTTGCGGTTCGGCGCCACGTCTGTCGAACGTAAATCCAAAAATGTCATTGAACGTAACCCAGATACATTTCGACATATTTGTTTTTCATATCCATATAAACTGAAACTCCAACTCCTCGCTTTCTTCACACTACATTTTGTTCTTCTCTTCTTTCAACTTTTAACTAGGAATTCCACTGTAGCCGGTTTTAACAAACAAATATTTTACTGAAATATCAACCGTCCACTTTATTTACAAAATTTTGTTCGGAGAAATTTACAACAACTCAAAAGAAGGTCAAAATCGGAGTTTATCGTAGGATTGCTAATAGATTTAACTCCTCCAAAAAGAATTCTCAAGTGTTAGATGTAGCGTTCGCAAAATATAAACACAATAGTAACCGAAATACTTCATCAAGTGGGAGAAGTTAAAAACAAAACTTGAGTAGGCTGCGACGGTCAAAGGAACACTTGCTTGCGACGTCGATTGGTGGGTTGATCGAGCAAATGCATTCCACATTTATTTGAAATTTTGCTAGTTTATTATCCACTTATTTTATCGGTTGTGTAATATTTTTTTTAAATATTTTTTTACCGTCGATAATACTGTACTAAAATGAAGAAATGATCTAGATTATTGAAGCAAATATTCAGAAATGTCGCCACTGGAAAACATGTCATCATATTCACTCAAGTTGATTTGCCTGCTATTGACACGAAGGATGATTTACAAAATGAATTCAAACCACTGCATCAAATCTCACTCCGGATAACGTTTGGGAAGATGCGACAACCCACATCTCCGGACACAACGATTCAAAGCCTAAAATTGACTTTCGAACTTGCTTTGTGTTAAGAAGTATGAGTCATCGAGGTTTTAAAACATTACTTGATACAAAGACTAATATAAAATTTAAAGCATTCTACACTTTTAGATCTCACAGCGGAAGAAACTGAAATATAAATACCGAAAATAAGCAAATTAGATAATAGCCTTCGCATAACGAAGTCCATACAATAATTGACATACTAAAGTTTTCAAAAAACAACATGGAGTTCGACTGTTAACATAATAAAATAAATAGTACATGGAGTGTAAATGTAAATAATATAACTTCGGGCGCCTAGTCTCCTCCTCCACGCACTGTGTCTGGGTCAAATCACCTGCTGGCTTGTCTTCCTGTAGTGGGTATAAAAGGGGAGGAAAATGAGCGGATCAGACAAGTCTGATGGATCGGGCAAGTCTGATGAATGAATTGCATTACTAGTGTATGGTGTTTATAAGTAATTAACTTCATTTATAGACTACATGACCTAGGGTGTCCATTTGTGTTTAAGTATTACATATAAAAGATTGATTACTTTACAAAAAGGGTATAATTCTAGTTACACCTATACCTATATACAACTTACAAAGCTTTTCAACCGAGGGTTGAACAACCAACATCAAACAACTCTAGATTAATTCCTAGTATATGGTTCAACAAATAATTTCCTAACCAACTTTGAGTTAACATTCTCCATGAGAAGTTGTTAGGATTTCAATATACTTTAGGATAGATTAATCATGAAACCCTAGATCTGAATAGGTGACCCATATTGATTTAATTGAAAAGAAATAGAGAAAGTAAACGGGTTAGCGGAAGCTATACTTGAATTCATAGTTGATGTTGGAAAAGTAAATTTGGTTTGGTTTTCCATATTGAAACAAACCCTAGACCTTATATTAGATCTGACTTCATAGTTGCTGCTTTTATAAACTGATTCAGAGAAAGAGATAGATCTAAAGGATAAGAGTTGGATCTGATCTTCCAAATTGACATAAACCCTAGATCTGAATTATCTCCATAGAAGAGATTAGAAGAATAACTGGAGCTTATGTAATTTGGGGACCATAACCCCTTATTTATAATGTTGGCATTTTCTAATTTGGCCCTTCAACAAAATAGAATTGCCCCAGTATCTACACATTAATACCATGACAATTATACCTATAAGCCTTTTAACTTTAATTCATAATTTGATCACTTTAATTAGGCTTTACACCAAAATAGCACGATACATTTATTTTACATATGTGGCCCACATATTGAAATTTTCCAACAATCTCCCCTTTGGGCCATATATGTAATAACCTTATAAATGTGTTTAACTTTATGAGCTCCAAAATTTGCTATTTATAACATAAGGTGTTTTTGAAACAATCTCGTCCATTAACTATGCTGATAAAGGATCAAAGTGGCTTTCGTTACATTTAGTGTAACTAAACCAATCAATGGTCACATATACCAACACAATCAAACGACATAGATCAATCATGGATGCGTAGCATGGAAATTACATGAGATGTGATCTATACATGTCTATTTCCAACTGGTCCTACTTTAGTGAGATCAAAACGTTCAATATTTGAACAACTTAGAGTGCAAACAAAACTTTATTACTTTATTTCTAATCAGAAAAAAGAACTTGATATGTATCTGTAACCAAAGTATAGAGCAATGTGTCATTTGATAGTACCAAATACAAACTCCCCCTGAACAAAAATATTCTTACATAAAAGTTACATCGATTGAGCAAGATGCTCATGAAAGACCTTGGGTGATAATTCTTTTGTAAGCGGATCCGCTATATTGGAGTTTGTCACGGTATGCTCTATGAATTACAATTTATTTTGCACTCTCCCCTTACTGGAAAATAATATGTTGTTTATTGTTACAATATTACTTTAATGATCTTTCAATTTCTTTATTCAATAGTCCATCACTTTATGACAAAATTATACAATTATTTTCCACCGTTGGATGCTCTATAACGGAAAATAGCAAAGAAGGCTATAAGTATCTGTATGACAACTTTCCTTATATAGCTTCATCCAACAAAAAATAACAACAACAACAATAATATTATTGTTATCTGAAGTGGATCTTTTGTACTCTTGGCATCCAAAATAGTCGGACTGTAATGCCTTATGATCTCCAACCAATCCATCTTGAGCATATAATCCTTTGTTTCTTAAAGATATCTCGTAACCATTTTGGTTACTAACAATTAATTCACTTTTAATGTCAGTAAGATATCTGTCAAATAATACACGCAATATCCATATGTGTATATGCTTTAGCATGCACTAGACTCCACACCGCAAATGCATGAGGAATCTTTTGCATTTCTTTAGCTTCAAGGATGTTCTTATATTACTATATAAGACAACATTTGTCTATTTTGGCAAAAGAGTACCAAACCTTTTTTTTTAAAGCCTTATCCACCCAGCCCTTTTGTAATAATCCAAATAGCACCCCATGAATAATAATGGTGCATTTGAATCCCTAATACAAAAGGGTAATCCATAAGTGGTTTTATTAAGTTATTTCATCAATGTCTCCATTGAGAAACACGACTTTAACATCCTTCTAATATTGCTTAAAATCATAATCTATAACAAGTTTCAAAATAATTCTAAAGAGTCTTTCAGTAAAACCAAAGAGAAAGACTCTTTAAAAAATAAAACATTGTTTTCCTTTTGAGTCTAGTCTTTTCTATAATAAGCCTTATACATTTTCACATTACCCACTTGATCCCTTTTTGTTTTGAACAGTTACTCATAACCAATGATCTTATTATCATAAGGTGATGGGAAAGATTTCAAACTTTGTTGTCTTTATAGATTTACATTATATATTCATACCTTAAATCCACATTTCAAATTAGTACCTTGTATGGATTAATGTAAGCCAAAGAATCATATTCACCAATCCAATATTTATCTTTATGAAAAAATATTACATAGTCATCCAGAATAGTATTTCTTCCTTTTTAAGTGGATTTCCTTAGTGACCTTGTACTTTGAGGTTGTTGAGTCTATTTCCTTAAAACAATAACCTTAATTTGAAGAAAATTTTGTTTGACATTGTCTTATTATGGTTCTTAATTTACTTCCTTTTAATGAAAGGAAATAAGTCCTATACATTATCCAAAGATGTAACTGTAGTTGAATCAAAGATAATGATTCTCCTTAAAGACAATGTTTGCACAAAAAATGGACAAACACCTCAAAGTCGTATGATTTAGTAGATCTTATGTTGTTCTTAGTGATTTGGGTGATTTATGCAAATATGAAAAGCAGGGGCTAAACTGTAAAAAAGACACGCAGATTTATAGTGGTTCAGCCAGAATGTGCCTACGTCCACTTTATATGTTATTTCTCTTCTCTTGTTTAGATTACAAGTACAAAGCTTTGATACAAGTAAAAGAAAGTTGTTTGAAAGTTATCTCCGTGCTTGAGCTCTCAAACTTGTCCCCATTGTTGTACCCCTGCCCCTCTATTTATAGAGTGAGGTTGGGGGCAGGGGCCTTGGATGTATATAGCTGCTGGTGGGCCTGGGCTGGTGTGGTTGGGCCTGGTAGCATTGGTTCGGCATCGCTTTGGTTCGGCATTACTTGGTTCGGAGATGGTTGGGGTAAGAGTTGGTTCGGGGGTTCTAGTCCGGTGAAGAGCTGATTCGGTGAAGAGTTGGTTCGGGGGTTCTAGTCCGGTGAAGAGCTGGTTCGGTGAAGAGTTGGTTCGGGGGTTCTAGTCCGGTGAAGAGCTGGTTCGGTGAAGAGTTGGTTTGGCAACGAGGTGGTTCGGCAACGAGGTGGTTCGGTAATGAGGTGGTTCGGCAACGAGGTGGTTCGGCGGTTGGAGTTGGTTCGGCAATTGGAGTTGGTTCGGTAGACACTCCGGTTCGTGTTGCTTTGAAGTGGACCGGTGAAGTTTTAAGATGGAGGGTGGATGGTCCAGTTATTCTGGCCTGGTGGTGAGAATTCGCCCAACATTTGCCCCCCAAAGTGGGGCATATGCTGGCATACGGCTCGCTTTGTTTCTTTGTCATCTTCATTCGGTCCTTGAGTGCCGGTCCAGTTGGTCCGGTGTCCTTTATTTGCCTATAAGTAGAGGTTTTAGGCCTTCGCCATTCTTCACTAACCGAGCCAAATCATTTGCCGAATCAAGCTCTTGTTTTCGCCTAACCAAATTGCCATCCGAACCAGGTGATAATTCCTTGCCGCCGAATGAAAGACTTTCTTCTTTTTTTTACCGAATGGGCTCGAAGTTTTAATACCGAATGAATCTGCGCCATGAGTACTTGAGTGTAGAATGAGTTCTGATATTGGGGATGCCGAATGAATCATAGTATGGGGATGCCGAATGAACTTGTTTTATTGGGTGGACTTTATATAGACTTGCTTGTTTATATCCTCTGTTTTAATAACATGTTTTTCGATGTTGCAGATAATGTCTCGCAAAGCAGAAACTCGATCGGATAAAAAGAAATCCCAGGGCGAAGGAGAATCTTCTGCAGTGCCCCCTGCTCAGTCAGGATCAGAACGTCACGGACCTGCCCCGAGATCACTAGTGGATAGGTACGGTCCTCAGGAGCTTCTGAACTCCCCGCCCGATTGCTTTCCCAGCTCCCTCAAGGAGGAGCAGCTCGATGTCATCTCTCATTCATTCGGAATTGATAGGGCGCGCATGCGGTTGCCAGGGAGAGACGTTATGCCATATGATCCTCCAGAAGGGTACTTTGCCTATAGCAGATACCACTGCATGTGTGGTGCCATTCCGCCTCTTAATGCTTGGGTAGCCAGCTTCCTTACATATCTAAAGGTGGCCCCATTCCAGCTTCAACCCAACTCCTATGCTATACTGGTGAGCCTCTTCGTCATCTTCCAGAGGAAGTATGGGCGTGCTCCTTCCAACCGGGAGATCCGGTACTTGTATAATCTGAGGGGCTATAAGAAGGGGTCCCCATATATCAGCTTGGAGTCAGCGGTAACCTTCAAGTCGGTCTTGGATCTGTATTCTAAGTTCAGCATGTTCAAGAAGGAGTGGTTCTTCGTTAGGGACGACTCTGTTTCTATTCGGCGTTTCACCTCTGGATGTAAGTTGACGCTTTATTTATAATTTCCATTCTGGTTGCGATGCTTCTTCTCATACGTTTTCATTTTTGCTAGCAACAGGTGGCTTTGCGGTTGTGGAGACTGATCGCCTGGTTCAGACGGCGGCTGAGATAGAAGCTATCCCCGGGAGAGATAGATCAGCTGCCTACCTGATCAGAAATGCGACCCTTCTGGAGTATAACTTGATCCTTCCACAGTAGTCAGTAGTCAATCTGAGGGAAACGGCGGAGGAGAGGGCGGCTGCTCAGGCTAAGGGAGGAGATGGAGGCAATGCGGAAATCCCTTCTGGTTGACTGCTCGAGATACCGATCGGAGAGAGATGCCGCCGTCGAAAGGTTGTCGGCTTCCGAGGCCCGGATGAGGGAGTTTGAGGAGAATGAGGGGATGATGGACGAAATGCTTCAGGACCTGTACTTCCGAACCTGGAAGCAGGGCAACCTATCCTGGATGGATGATTATCCTAGGGTCATGGCTAAGATCTATCTTCGGGCTCTGGAGGAAGCTAAGGCTGATGCGGATAAAGATGGTGGCGTGGCCTTCAGCATGGATGTGGTCACTGCCCAGTTTGCCAAGGAGGAGAAGGTGGCGGTGAAGGAGGGTATGCGGCTGCTTGCTGCTGAGGAGGCAGGTGTGCAAGTAGAGGATGACGACCAGGATGGCCAAGAAGCAGGTGTTGGTAAGTCTTCCTTTTTAGTTTCCCCATTAACTTGGTTGCTTCTCACTAATGAGTCCTTTCTCTGTCTGGACAAGTGGGCAACAGGACAAGGAAAAAACTCCAATGCAGCCGGCCCCTTAATTATACCTGGAAAAACTCTTTTTGTGGACTTGACAGGGTTGTAGATGTTAGTCTTAAAACAGTAAAGTAGCTTTTAGGTTGTAATATTTTGCTACTTGTAATAAATAGCTCTATTCTTGACGTGTAATTCTTTAACTTAAGCTGATTTTGTCGTCTTCTGAATGTTTGTTGCTATTTTGACATGTCATATGAGAAATATAGCTATGTATATTCTTGTAATTCAGTTGTTGTTTGTGCCAAAATTGGTCACAAACCCCGAATGTTGTGAAAGCACCAGTGTATGAATATAAATCAACAATATTCACACACAAATCTCAAATCTAAGCAAACAGAGTATCACAATAAACATGAGATTTATAGTGGTTCGGCGATCTTGCCTACGTCCACTCTGAAGTTGATGATTTTATTGATGTTCACTTGATGATTATAATTTCTTCTGATGTAGTACAATTGATTATATGATTACAATCTGAATCTAAGGAAGCAGTGGTGATTATGAGTAAATCTGGCAGAGTGTGGGTACTCTTTTGCTCCTAGAATTATCCGACCCCTTTTCTGAATGACCAGGGGCTCTATTTATAGGTGTAGGAGGCTGATATTTCGCCTAAATTGAAGGGAGACCAATTCTGGCACGTGAGGGGGCCCACATACCCGCTTTTAGGAAATCCGGGCCCACTTTAGGATCGATTCGACCCTTGCTTCGAATCGATCAAGATTTGCTCCGATTGAGATGAAACTTGGTGTGAACATTCCTTAGGTTTCCAGTAAGCTACTGTGAAAATTTCATAGCATTTGGACTTGTAGATCTCGAGATATGATCGATTTAAGATTGCATACTCGGCTGAAACGTCTCTTCGAATCGATCCTTTTCGACTCGAGTACTTCGAATCGATTGCCTCGACTCGATTCAGTGTGTCTTTGCGATGACGTGGCGCGCCTTTTTCGTATCGACCCGACTTGTGCTCCGAGTTGTCTGGGTCAAAACCCATCGTTTCAGGCGCTTCGACTTAGTCGATTCGAAGTGATGGGTTTGAAGGAATGCTCCTTCGAATCGATCGAATAGGCGCCCTTCGAATCGATTCGACTGGTGGATACAAAGTTATCTTGACGGAGTGGGTTCGAAGTAACTTATGGGATGGAGTCGAAGGGTATTGGTTGCATGGATTCGAAGTGGAGGAAAACCTGAGGGGTTCGAAGTGTTGGATTCGAACGTAGCCTGTTTGGATGGATTCGAAGCAGGGAGAACTCGATGGTTTCGAACGACTAAGACCTCATCGATTCGAACTAGATCATATGAATTTGACGTGGTGGATTCGAACATGCTGAGGCGATGGATACGAACTCCATGGATTCGAACAGTGGCTCTTCTATGGATTCGAACATCGCATCTTCCCTAACTTGCATTTATCATATCTCATTCATACGAACCCCGATTGACTCGAAATTTGGAACGCTGGTTCTCATGACTTTGCTTGATGTGTCTTATCAATTGTAGCCCGATCCGGACTTGGACAAAAATCATTGATATCCATGGTGAAACAATGTATAACGAACTTTTACGACGAACTGTCTTTAGTTTTCCAGTCAACTTTTTGGTGTCACGGCCTTGCCAAAAGGCGGGATAACATTTGCCCCCCAAAACATGCCTTGCGATAGGAAGGTGTGTTTTGTAATTCCATAAGCTGAATGTTCGTATCCTGTTGATGACTTGCAAAGAAATTGATAGTCTTTCCTGACCATGAATGACGATCGTTCACGACCGTATGTCATTTGAGATGATATGTGACCGTTCGAGGTCAGTTGCCGTTCATGGAAAATAATGAAATGGGACCGTTCGCGGTCGGATGTCGTTCTAGACGAGTTGCGACCGTTCGTGATCGTGTGTCGTTCTAGGAGAACTATGACCGTTCGCAGTTAGGTGACGTGGAAAGAGGAATGTGATCGTTCGCGATCGCGTGCCGTACGGGGCAAAATGTGTGATTGTGCGCGATCGAATGTCATATTAGGTGAATTGTGACCGTTCGTGGTCGAGTGCCGTACGAGGCAGAATGTGATCGTTCGTGATCGAATGTTATACTAGATGAAGTGTGACCGTTCGCGGTCAGGTGCCGTTCGAGGCAAATGGTGACCGTTCGAGGTCGGGTGCCGTTCGAGGCTAATGGTGACCGTTCGAGGTCGGGTGCCGTTCGAGGCTAATGGTGACCGTTCGAGGTCGGGTGCCGTTCGAGGCGAATGAGTGTGCCTGGGAGGGGGACTTAGTATTATCAATGTCAGGTTTACGTTCGGGTGAACTTCTGAATTAGCGATCGTGGCGGTTCGTCGCCATACAAGGTGTGCTTGTGGACCGTTTGCGATCCAAAGCATACGCGAGTAACTTCTTCTACAGAATTGAAAATATCAAATTAACGTTCACAGAAATATTCAAACAAACAAAGTCTAAATGTTCAAATCAACATGAAACAAAAGCAAAGCAAGGATGTCGAAGTGTAAATTCTCACTACGAGACGATCAACGATCATTCAGAGCGTGCCTGTGGATCATTCGCGATCTCATACATGTGTAAATGGTTTGATGTTGTTAGTGAGAAGTTTACGACTTGTTCATTGTTTATTCAAATCAATTGATAACCAAACGGTGTCCTGGTTCAGGATCACCCCTAGCTGATGTAGATGGTGGTCGCTCTGGTTCCACCGTTGGAGTTCGCCTCCTCACATACTGAAGTAGCCTGCCGTTCCTGATATGCCCTTCTACTTCATCCTTCAGATGTCTACAATCATTTGTGCTATGCCCATTCAGCTCGTGGAATAAGCAATATTTGTCTGATTTTCTCTCGTCGGTAGTTGGATCCCGTCGTATTGGTCTACGATAGGCAACTTGCTCTCGGGTGTCTTGGTAGATTCGCTCCAAACCCTCGTTGAGTTCTGAATAGGTGGTAAATCGCGGCTCCCTCCGTTGCCGCTTTGACCTGTCATCATTTTCTTCAGCCTTTCGTTTTCCTTTATCCTGGTTTAAATCCTTTTCAAAAGGTTTTTTTGTCTTTAAGTGCATAAACTTCTTCTCTCCTTCTTCTCTTTCAGCATTAGCGTCTTCCAATCGTAAAAACTTTTCTACCTCGTGATAGAATTCTCCTAGATCCATAGGGGGATCCTTAGTTAATGAATTTTTGAATTCCGTGCCGTCAGCTATTCCGGACACAGCTGCCATCATAACCATGGATGGATCTGGCCGATACACCGATGCTGCTGCCGCATTGAACCGCGTCAGGAAATTCCTCAAAGACTCCCCAGCTTTCTGTTTTAGCGTTGCCAAACTCATCACATTCTTGGATCTTGAAATATGAACCCTGAATTGCCTCATAAATTTCTCAATCAAATCGGTCCATGTCCCAATAGAGCCGCTCTCTAGCTGTCTGAACCATAAAGCTGCTATGTCTGTCAAATACAATGGGAAGCACCGGGCCATGACTTCCTTTGATGCCCCAGCACTTCCATGTGCCTTATATACCTCGTTAGATGGACCGCAGGGTCCGTCCTTCCATCATACCTCTCTACTGTTGGCAGTTTGAATTCCGGTGGGTTCCTAGCCAATCTAATCGCAGGAGAAAAGGGACTCTTGTTCACGTCTTCAAGATCTCTGTTTACTAATCCGCCTCTCATGGCTCGCCTGACCATCTCTGCCAATCTATCATTATCTCCAAGCTGTAGTCCTTGTTCACTACCTTCGATCTGCCCCCCGAGTCCGTGTGAGCTTTCGGGTGTGTGCCCCCCTGGCTGAGCGTTCATCCCTCTATTGCCGCCAGGTTGCTCGGATGTCCTTGTCTCTCTTCCCAGGTTTGGATCAACATGTCCTAAGTGTATGCCCCCCAGCTCCGGCGCTGCGCCAGATGGTCCTGATCCGTTCTGGATTCTGGTTGTTCCTTGATTTTGCGCCCCAAGCTGTCCAATTTGTTGAAGCAAATTCTGAATCATTTCCTCCTGTCTCTTCATCATTGTCTCCATCTCATCCCTGGTGATGAAGACTGAAGCTTGGTTTGCTCCTGAGGAAGCCTCTTGACTCCCTTCGTGCTGACTTTGTTCTGGCCTTGGCCTTCTGCTCGATTGTCTCGTCATAGCTTTTCAATTCTGAACTTTTAAACCTTCGAATTCAACTTCCAAGCGGTAGAATCCCTGAGTTCAGTTCTCAGTGAAAGCACCAAAGTGTTTGTGCCAAAATTGGTCACAAACCCCGAATGTTGTGAAAGCACCAGTGTATGAATATAAATCAACAATATTCACACACAAATCTCAAATCTAAGCAAACAGAGTATCACAATTCAGAAATAATGAACATAAACATGATATTTATAGTGGTTCGGCGATCTTGCCTACGTCCACTCTGAAGTTGATGATTTTATTGATGTTCACTTGATGATTACAATTTCTTCTTATGTAGTACAACTGATTATATGATTACAATCTGAATCTAAGGAAGCAGTGTTGATTCTGAGTAAATCTGGCAGAGTGTGGGTACTCTTTTGCTCCTAGAATTATCCGACCCCTTTTCTGAATGACCAGGGGCTCTATTTATAGGTGTAGGAGGCTGATATTTCGCCTAAATTGAAGGGAGACCAGTTCTGGCACGTGAGGGGGCCCACATACCCGCTTTTAGGAAATCCGGGCCCACTTTGGGATCGATTCGACCCTTGCTTCGAATCGATCAAGATTTGCTCCGATTGAGATGAAACTTGGTGTGAACATTCCTTAGGTTGCCAGTAAGCTACTGTGAAAATTTCATAGCATTTGGACTTGTAGATCTCGAGATATGATCGATTTAAGATTGCATACTCGGCTGAAACGTCTCTTCGAATCGATCCTTTTCGACTCGAGTACTTCGAATCGATTGCCTCGACTCGATTCAGTGTGTCTTTGCGATGACGTGGCGCGCCTTTTTCGTATCGACCCGACTTGTGCTCCGAGTTGTCTGGGTCAAAACCCATCGTTTCAGGCGCTTCGACTTAGTCGATTCGAAGTGATGGGTTTGAAGGAATGCTCCTTCGAATCGATCGAATAGGCGCCCTTCGAATCGATTCGACTGGTGGATACAAAGTTATCTTGACGGAGTGGGTTCGAAGTAACTTATGGGATGGAGTCGAAGGGTATTGGTTGCATGGATTCGAAGTGGAGGAAAACCTGAGGGGTTCGAAGTGTTGGATTCGAACGTAGCCTGTTTGGATGGATTCGAAGCAGGGAGAACTCGATGGTTTCGAACGACTAAGACCTCATCGATTCGAACTAGATCATATGAATTTGACGTGGTGGATTCGAACATGCTGAGGCGATGGATACGAACTCCATGGATTCGAACAGTGGCTCTTCTATGGATTCGAACATCGCATCTTCCCTAACTTGCATTTATCATATCTCATTCATACGAACCCCGATTGACTCGAAATTTGGAACGCTGGTTCTCATGACTTTGCTTGATGTGTCTTATCAATTGTAGCCCGATCCGGACTTGGACAAAAATCATTGATATCCATGGTGAAACAGTGTATAACGAACTTTTACGACGAACTGTCTTTAGTTTTCCAGTCAACTTTTTGGTGTCACGGCCTTGCCAAAAAGCAGGATAACAGTTGTGTTTAATGCCAAGTTCTTGCTTAAAGCATAATTTCATGCCTTATAATGCTAGTGTGATGTATGAATAAATTATAGTCAGGAATTTGTATAAAAGAAGAAAATACCGCCTTTCATGTTCTAATTGTAGATGGCAGTTTTGAATATTTTTGTACGACCGAGGATGGAGCTCAGTTGAATGTCCTGCTATCCAACCGTGAATTCCCATTCCCGCTGGTGAGTATCTTCTACTCTGTGTCCTGTACTTCAGGGATTGTTATAGAGGATAGGAGAAAAGTTCTTTAAATAGAATTGAAATATGTGAAATAGTAAAACTTCCAATCACGGAAGGCCTTCGATGTGCTTAAGTTCATGGCAAACGGGCTTTGTAGTCACTTTCCCTAGCTGTGGGTCTTGGAGACATTTGTCACCCATCTTACGCCTCCGCGGGGAGTTAATTCTTTTTTGCCACAGCCGCACTTAAGACACATCGGAGCCGAGATCGTGCACAGTAACTACCCGGACCATTATGGCCCGTAATCGTGGGTATTATTCGATTTACTGTGGCCGGCTAGCGTGGGTGCCGATCGTCAACCGTGAACTACCCCTGGCTGGCCACACCTTATGTTGGGGTTTATAATCGGTTCACAGTTGCCGGCAAGCCGAACGCCGTAATGAGCTGCCTCGACTATAGTCGGCATTCTCGGTGGCTTATAATCGGCTCATTACAGTTGGCTTTGAGGGCCGTCGCGAGCAATGAGTTAACCCGCGGCAGAGGGATGCCGGAGCAAAAGTGTCTCATTGGCGAGGGCATAGATTCGTATAGTACCTGTTAGGTCTTGTCCAGGAGAAGTCGCGCTGTGGAGCGCCTTGAATGAAAATGCTATTTGCACAGGATTTTGTTCAACAGAAAAGGATAAAGTTAACAAGCAGCCAAGATATGAAGGAACAAGTTAAAAAGAGACAAGTTTTTTTTAAAGTGGTTCGGCACGAAAATGCCTACGTCCACTGATTCTCTTTGTTAATTCACTTCATATGGGCAGTACAAGTTAAGAAAAGTATCGACGAAGGTGTTGGATGTTCCATGCCCTCTGGAACACCTCCCCGTCCACTGTTGACAAAATATAAGCTCCATTGTGGAGATCTTTATGAATTACACCATCCCAGATTGGATCTAGTGCTCCGGGGCGAGGGAAGATTCGCTTGAGGACAAGATCCTCTTCTTGTAAGGTACGATGCTTGACTTTGGAGTTGTATTATGCAGCCACTTTTTGCTTGTGGGCTGCTGCTTTGAGGACTGCATCATTACTTCTCTCCTCAATTAGATCCAAAGACATGTGAAGGAGTTCTTCGTTCTCTTCTGGGTTATAGTGGATCCTACGGTGGGAAGGCACGATGGTTTCAACTGGGAGCATAGCCTCCGGTCCGTATGCCAAAGAGAAAGGAGTATGCCCTGTTGATGTTCTGAAAGATGTGCGATAGGCCCACAGTACCGTAGGGAGTTCATCCACCCAAGCGCCCTTTGACTTTTCGAGCTTCTTTTTTATTAGAGTTTTCAGAATTTTGTTGACGGCTTCGACTTGTCCGTTTGCCTGGGGATACGCTACGGATGAGAAGCTTTTGTGAATTCCGTGCTCTCGGCACCAGTTGGCGAATTCCTCGCTGTCAAACTGGAGTCCATTGTCTGATATGATTTTGAATGGGACTCCGTACATGGCGTTCCAGTCTCCTTCTTCTGATGTGTTCTTCAATCAAGTCCCGGAGATGATGGCATTCATTGGTATCATGCCCATGGGATTCGTGGAAACGACAGAGTTTTCCAGACTTAATTGTGTTATCTGATTCCTTCTTGTGCGGGGGGCGTTTGTATTCAACTTTGTCTTGGATGGCAAGGAAGATATTTTCGACGGTCTCGTTCAAAGGAGTGTAAGTGTCGAATCTCGGTCCTAGCCGATATAGGCGCTTTTCTCCCTTCTTGCCCCAGCATTGTCTCGGGAATCATTTCTTCGAACGTCCCTTGCCACAACAGGGGCGTTGCTGTGAGTTGCCTTATTTTGCTGTCCTGACTGCCCCTCAACGGCAGCATCCTCGAGCCTCATATATTTCCTGGCTTCATGGAAGAAATCGGGTAAAGTAGATGGTTTTTCTTTTGTCAACCGTCTAGCGAATTTAGTATCCGGATGCACACCACTACAGAGGGCCATTAAGACAAGCTTCTCATCGGCATCTTGGACTGCAGCCGCTGCGGCATTGAATCGGGTTAAATATTGCTGCAGCTTCTCTCCAGGTTTCTGTTTGATATTGGATAAGGAATAAGCGTCCTTGGGTTGTTCCACATGAATGCGGAACTGGCTGATAAACATTTCTTTCAACATCTCCCACGAGCTGATGGATCCTTGGGGTAGATGGCAGAACCAGGAGGTAGCTAGATCTGCTAAGAATAGTGGAAAGCATTTGCATAGTACTCCCTCTGTTGCTCCACTCATGAGCATATGCTGTGTGTATCTCTGTAAGTGTACAACGGGGTCGGAGGTTCCTTTGTAAGGTTCCATTGTTGGCATCTTCCATTCTCGGGGGGTGATGGCAATTTCGATATTGCGGGCGAAAGGGCTGGTTACCCTAGCGCCTATCTATCGATCTCTTTGATCCCGTTGGACGCACTCTTTGAACAAGCGTGCCATCCTTTCATCAGAATTTGGAGCAGATAGAAACGAGTTCGATTCTGTTCTGTGGGATTGATTCCGTCCAGATGACCTGTAGGGATGGTATCGTCTATCGTTCCTCATATTTTCCAGCGGTTGCCTTTGATCTTCTGGGAGCATGCTAGGGTCAGCTACAGTTGGCCCTTGCCTTGATCTTCCCCTGCTGGGCTCTGATCTAAGCACTTCCTCGGGTCCAACTTCGGGCTGGACTCTAGCTCGGCCCCGTTCACCGGCGTTTTCGTGGTTAGGCAGTATGACAGGCTCAGCTACAGTTGACCTCCGTCCGGTACCTCCCCCGTTGGGTTCGGTACCAAACGTTTCCTCAGGCCTAACGTCGGGTTGTGCTCGGTCTCGGCTCCTACCATGGCTACTTCTGCCGTTAGCTCCTTCGAAGAAGGAAGATCTTTGTTGTCTCTGAGATCCTCCAGACTGGGACTCGCCCCATGTTTCAGTGTTGCGGTTGGATTCTTCAGCATCCCTTAAGCGTGACATGAGATGGTCCACCAAGGCTTCCTGCTGGGACGTGAAGCGGTTAGTCACTTCAACCACAACTCTGTCCAAATCTGCCCTAGTAATTGCTGCAGGCTGTTCTGTGGCAGGAGTGGTTGGGTTAGCCTGTCCTTCATTTTTTACTGTTGCTGGAGGAGGACGATTTACTTGATTCGTGACAGCTGGATCTGGAAGACTGCTGGATGCGATGTTTTTTCCTTTGTTAACATCTTTTCTCTGTTTGGGAGGCATGTTTTCCAAGTGGCGGACGATGCTGTTAGGAAAACTTTGTTAAGTGGATGAAGCTGAAGCTTCGAGCTTCTAGTTCTCAGTGAAAGCACCAAAAATGTTTGCATAAAAAATGGACAAACACCTCAAAGTCGTATGATTTAGTAGATCTTATGTTGTTCTTAGTGATTTGGGTGATTTATGCAAATATATGAAAAGCAGGGGCTAAACTGTAAAAAAGACACGCAGATTTATAGTGGTTCAGCCACAATGTGCCTACGTCCACTTTATATGTTATTTCTCCTCTTGTTTAGATTACAAGTACAAAGCTTTGATACAAGTAAAAGAAAGTTGTTTGAAAGTTATCTCCGTGCTTGAGCTCTCAAACTTGTCCCCATTGTTGTACCCCTGCCCCTCTATTTATAAAGTGAGGTTGGGGGCAGGGGCCTTGGATGTATATAGCTGCTAGTGGGCCTGGGCTGGTGTGGTTGGGCCTGGTAGCATTGGTTCGGCATCGCTTTGGTTCGGCATTACTTGGTTCGGAGATGGTTGGGGTAAGAGTTGGTTCGGGGGTTCTAGTCCGGTGAAGAGCTGATTCGGTGAAGAGTTGGTTCGGGGGTTCTAGTCCGGTGAAGAGCTGGTTCGGTGAAGAGTTGGTTCGGGGGTTCTAGTCCGGTGAAGAGCTGGTTCGGTGAAGAGTTGGTTCGGCAACGAGGTGGTTCGGCAACGAGGTGGTTCGGCGGTTGGAGTTGGTTCGGCAATTGGAGTTGGTTCGGTAGACACTCCGGTTCGTGTTGCTTTGAAGTGGACCGGTGAAGTTTTAAGATGGAGGGTGGATGGTCCAGTTATTCTGGTCTGGTGGTGAGAATTCGCCCAACAGACAATGATACATATCTTAAAATTTCATTTAGCATTGCCTTATTATGGTTCTTAATTTACTTCTTGTTAATGAAAAGAAACAAATCTTATACATTATCCGAAGAAGTAATTGTAGTTGAATCGAAGATAATGATTCTCCTTAAAAAAACAATGATCCGTACTTTATTTCTCCCCCCAAACTCAACATCCTCAAAAATTATAGCATTTCCCATCTTACAATTTTTCCTTGGTGTGGGTTTACAAAACTTGTAGCTTTTAAGTTGCTTAGAATAATAACAAAGTTTTGCTATCTTTAGTGCCTCAATATACAATTATTTAGTAAGCTGAAACAGATAATCATATTAATCACCGAATCAAAATTTGAGACTTCATTATAAAAGGTATTTAGCATAAGTAGATATATATATAAGCTATATTTTAAACATTAAGAGCTTTAATTCCAACAATGTTTGAATTTATTCATAAATAAATCTTATTATTTCTAAATGAACAGTAATAACCCAATTTGTTCATATTAGAAATAGAAAACTGGAATCTATCCAAGTGACAGCATAACAAAAAAATATCAAATAAATCCAAACAATATTACTGAAATCTCAATAATATCTTAAAAAAAATCTAGTAAACTTTTCTTTATATATCTGTATATCTTATTAAAGAAACAATTATAAATATATTTATATATTATTTCTTTTCTTCTAGATCCTTAGCGACTTCTTTATCCTTATTTATACATTTATTTACAATGTACGATAAATAAGTACTTTCTATCTTACCATGCTTCAATCGCACTTCTTCTTCTTACCACAATGTGAAATGAGCTCAATAAAGGTCATTTTAATCTTAAGAAAAACAATAATAATCTTAAAATGGTTATACTGTGAATAAAGAGAGTACAAGAAAGAATAACAATAACTTGAGTGCCTTTAACTTTTGAAGCAATATTTTCCATATAGCACTTATTTATGTTTCCTTTATTTTGACTTTATGGAATCAAGCAATATAAAGCGTGCTTGTTTCTCCTTACCATTTTAAGGAAACACTTTTCATTCTCAAAAAAAATCCTTTAAATTGGTTATCCCTACGGATACCACATCCTTGAAAGCTTTTGAAATATTTTACTTTATGATTTTTTGACTCCTTTCCTTTTGAATTGTCTCACCTTTGAATGTTCCTTATGATATTATAAGTGCATTCTAATTGCAAGAGCTAGATCCATGAAGTTAAGTACAAACAACATGTTCTCATAATAATCCTTAGAGTTAGTCCCAAATAAGATAAGTACATTAAAATTGGCAGACACTTTAGTCAAATTAGTTGAAAAAATGAACAAAAATTAAGGATTGACCGTATATGCTCATGTCCAATATCAACCATAGTAAATTCAAATAATTGGTAAGTCTCTTGTCAAGATACCTAACACAACATTAATATCAAGTCTTTGGACAGTAATATTAACTGCAAGTGGTATTCTTGTAGTAATGACCAAACACTGATATAAATTCAAGTCAAATAACAATCTTCCTTTGGGCCGATTAGTTATTCACTTGTAAAACCTTATAATTATCACACATTTATCACCACACATGTGTAGGTTATTCGGCCAAATATTAGTCTTCCTTTGGGCTGGCTAACATCCGCATGAATAAACACACACAAATATCAAACATTTTCATGAACAACTAAAATAAGAGAGGTCACTTTGGTGACATGTTATTTAAATTTGCTCACTTGGGATGTAGGATATTTAAAATTAGTTCATAAAGAGACACCAAAAAATATATTTGATTTTATTTCTTAGTGTATGTACAATATTTCATGTGTTATAAAATACTCCCAAAAGCATTTTAAGTCAATATGACACTTGAAAATCTCAAAATTATAACTGTGGCACGGCATGTTTTAATCATAGCTGTTATAGTCTTTTACTTTAAGTATGTGGTTACATTCATGAAATTTTATAAATAAGTGTGATGCAAAATATCATAAATAAATCACATAATAAATGTCATAGATGAATGCCAGAATTAAATGCCATATAAAATTATGCATAAATGACATAGTAACTGTCATACTAAATAACATGAATAAATGTAGTAACTATAATGTATATCTGAACCACAATATAGTTATACAGAATGCTACTGTACCATTTTAGCTTTAATTAATTATTTGATTACTTAATTAAGGATAGTGACCATGCATTTTGGCAAAATATGAAAACTGCTGCTCCTTTTATTTCATGATAACCAAAGCATGAAAGTGAAACTTATTTTTAATGAGCAGGTCATACATATTAAATATCTGTATCTGGTAAATGCATCAAATAATAAACAATATGTCTTTTCTTATTCTAAATACAAACATGTTGCACCATTAAATTTATTGCAACCGACGCATTTACTGCATTTATGATTACCATAACAACCACATTTAATGCAATTATGATAAAAATAAATGCAATTGACCGTTGTGTGGTCCAAAATGTAAATTAGTGCCATATTAAAATTTATTTCAATAATAAAATAAACATAAACACATTAAAGGAGCATACTTTATTTTTAATTAACTAAAATTTCTGAAATAACCCATACCATATATAAATATCCAAATTACTTAATCAAAAGTTAAGTAAGGTAAAAATAATCATAGAATCGGATCTATACTCCTTACATAAATGGTTCTAAATTATACATATCTGTTTATACCATTTATAAATATTAAAGAATAATGACTATATATATCAGATCCAAAACATTCCTCACATTAAAATTCATAAATTATTTATAAAATATATAATAATAAACATGTGAATGCTTTAACCATATAAGTTGTTTTCAAAATTAGAGGAATTTACATTATTTCTCATAATTTAATGATTTCGAAAATTCTAACTGTTTCAAAATAACATATAGATCATTTAGATCTATCTATCTTACTACACCAAAACAATTTCTTAAATCAGCCTTTCAATTTACAATAAAAAATTGATATTAAACCAAATTCAAACTCATCATCAAAAAATCATTGATACATAGATCAAGCAGATCTGAAACTTAAGTGGAATTTAATGACATCTAAATGAAGTTTAATTCAAAACTTACTCATAATAAAAAAAGATAAAAATTTCCCAATGAAATCAATGATGGGTGGCTCTGATACCACTTGTTAGGATTTCAATATACTTTAGGATAGATTAATCATGAAACCCTAGATCTGAATAGGTGACCCATATTGATTTAATTGAAAAGAAATAGAGAAAGTAAACGGGTTAGCGGAAGCCATACCTGAATTCATAGTTGCTGTTGGAAAAGTAAATTTGGTTTGGTTTTCCATATTGAAACAAACCCTAGACCTTATATTAGATCTGACTTCATAGTTGCTGCTTTTATAAACTGATTCAGAGAAAAAGATAGATCTAAAGGATAAGAGTTGGATCTGATCTTCCAAATTGACATAAACCCTAGATCTGAATTATCTCCATAGAAGAGATTAGGAGAATAACTGGAGCTTATGTAATTTGGGGACCATAACCCCTTATTTATAATGTTGGCATTTTCTAATTTGGCCCTTCAACAAAATAGAATTGCCCCAGTATCTACACATCAATACCATGACAATTATACCTATAAGCCTTTTAACTTTAATTCATAATTTGATCACTTTAATTAGGCTTTACACCAAAATAGCACGACACATTTATTTTACATATGTTGCCCACATATTGAAATTTTCCAACAGAAGTACGTATATCGCATATTGACATTGAGTGAATATCGAGTTCTCAATGGTAAATGTGTCATATGCCCTTTATCATTCAACATGAAGTATTAAGAAAATCATTATAGTGATTCCCCATAGGTCCAGTCGTTGCCCTGCCTTGTAGCCCTACTATGTGAATGTCTCCGTCTCCCTTCCTCGGTTCCTACATGTTTAACTTGTGACCAAACGTACTCCAATAACAATAAAAGCTTCTACTTGCTGCTAACGCATTCCCTGTCGAGCTCCACATTACATCCGTCATTAAGTGAAATCTAAGTAGTTAATATCGGTATCGAGTACATATCAGTTAAGTACCGATATGAGATATTTTAAATATCGTGATCGGATAATGTCGGTAAAATATTGGACATGTGTAGAACATGTTATAAATGATATTGTACTATGTTATAATGTTGTATTGATGTTAAGTATTCGAATATTTGGACAAATAATTTCAAATTACTATCAAAGACTGATTGCATATAGTTATAGATTGTAATCTGTTTACTGAGATATTCTATTTAATACAAATCATAATATAGGCTCATAACAAGAAAATCGTATAATGTACGTCATTATTAGTTTCTTCGTTTTCTATACTATATTTAATGTTTCTTCAGTCATCTAATCATCTATATTACTTTCCTAAATTTTCCATATTTATAGTTTCGTCGTTATCTTTTTTATTTAATTTATCGAATAAACAATGTTGATTTGATACCAATTAATACTTTAGCTTATTCCTTATCGATATGTCAAATATATATATCTTTACCGCTCTTTAACTTTTAGTTCTGGGTGCATGATAATAACTAATAAAATGAATTTTGATCAACTAACTTACCAATTAAAAATGGTAAACAAAAAATAATCAAAAAGATCAATAACTCTTTCATGATATTGTCTTTAGTGGTAAAATCTTCAAAGAAAATAAAACATATAAAACAATGGAATCAGCAGAGTTTTTCTTTATTGAAAGACTAATGAAGAAGCCTCAAACTGTATGGTTAAAACAAAAAAATTAGTGCATCGAAATTTCTAATATGGTCTATAAATTTTCATTCGCATATACAAAAAACAAATATTAGAATGTGAAGATATTTATATATAAAGATATTTTCTCCAATACGTACAATAATAAACGATATTCTTAAAAAATATCGGGTATTTTACATAAATATCAGAGTAATATATCGGCAAATATTAGATGATATATCGATAATGATATTTTAAGTCACATTTAAAAAAAATCGACTTAGGAGCAATATGAGAAATATCAGCGATATTATCCAACATTAACTGCATAAAGTGATACCACTCATTGCACTTATTCCATGAAGCTATGCAAACTCCTAACTGTCGAGAAAGTGGGGACAAGTTCTCTTATTCGCCTTACTTGGCTTGCACCAGGTCTAAGTTCAACCTGGGCTTGCTGAAATAATTCAGACGATTGATTAACTATTTTAAACGTATGACCTTCTTAAAAAAATAGTTCTCCAGACATTTAGACGCTTGATTCCCTTTTTTTGATGTCTGACTTCGATTCTAGACGTCTGAAAAAGGATTCGTACATCTGAATCAAGTCGAATTCGAACTTACTACTCTTGGGTTGAGATTTACTAAAATCTAGACATCTAATCCCTTATTCAGACGTCTAGTTAATTTTTCAAACGTCTGGTTGAATTTTCAGACGTTTGATTGACGTTTTCCAAATTTTAAGATTTTTTTATTTTGGATATTTTCATTCGTCTTCTTCGTGATTTTGAATATATGTTTAAGGACTTGTTTTCAACTAGTTTTTTGTATATAGTTCATACCTTTGTATACACGAATTTAACTTGTTAATTTTTCGATTATATACATATATTTACACCATTTTATTTAAGACTACCTATGTGCTTCCAATGAAAATTCTACATATATTTCAAATTACAAAATCAACTCAAGATGAAATAAAGGGTTATTTGATTTCTTCATTTATCTGAACCGAACCGAACATTATTTCTTAAAAAAATTACCTTTATAGATTTTGATGTGAATTTCACTAGCCTATTCTCTTTTCATTTTTCAGTAATTATCCATTAAACTAATCAAATGGGTTTATCATTATCATCTTTCATTTTAATTCATAGTTGAAATGGTAATCCAAATTAAATCCAAGTTAGAATTATTATTCAAATTCAACAATTATATTTACAAATCATATAGAATCATAAAGGAACCCAATTACTTATGATCAACATAAACATTGTAATCAACTCACTCGCCTAGAAGGAGTTCCTCTTCTATTTTGATTGGAATTGCATTTCCTTTATCTCTTTCTTCTAATCTTGATTCTCTCTTTTTAATTTGATTTTCCTTTGTTTTTATTTTTATTTTGATGTAGAAATTTTTAAAGAGATATAAGAGTTTGTTCTAGACCGAGGAGTTTCTAAGAGAGGGAAATAAGAAATGCACGTACAGGCGACAGCTATGGTTTGAAATAAGAAATAGTGGAGTTTAAAGTGTAATTTATAGTTGAAAACTAGGGTTTCTAGCTTAGGCCAAAAATCCATATTTACGAAAATGCCACTAGTCATATTTTCTGCTATTTTCGACCTATTTTATCAAATTTAACAAGTTACATATGTTTCATTAAATGATGTTCTGAATAAAATGAAATAGGTCCCGAGGCCTAATTCCAATGTTTGTAAAAAAAAATCTCCTTTTATGTACAATTACATTTTTCACCCTTATTATTATTATCTTAGTTTATCATTAAAATTTTCGAGGTGTTACATTCTCCGCCTTAAAAGAATTTCTACTGAAATATCTAAGGATGAAAAATGTAATTTACTTATACAACCAATATCTATAACTGTCTACTCAATCATCAACCATTTGCAAACATTGTCCTTAAATTCAAAATTTATAATGTTGTATGTACATCTAGGCATGTAATGCATATGAACCTATGGGTAAGATAAAATTAGGTGATCTTCTAAACTAGCAGACCTCCTAAAATGCTAGCGCTTATGCCATATATTCAAAATGTATGTAATATCCTATACATGCAATTCTAAATGGATGAGCAACCATTCAATACATATGCAAAAATGCAACAACCATTATGCATGTAACTGGTAACAATTTGATGGATAGCTCGGATTTTCTCCTTGGGCCCCCACATACTCTCAGCTGGATCGTCTCCCCACTGGATTCTAACCAGTTTATTTACTTTACGAAGTCATCTTGTTCCAAGCTCAATAATACGGGTAGGTGCACGATGAACAAGTGACACTTTCTCCACTTCAACTTCTACCAACTGACTTGACTCAACCAAAGTAGTTTAATCATGTAGGCACTTCCGCAAGTATGGAACATGGAAGACATCGTGAACTCCTGCTAACTTTTTAGGAAGTCTCATTGTATAAGCTAGCTTTCCTACTCTCTCCATGATCGGAAAAGGCCCTACAAACCTTGGTGCTAACTTTCCTGAACTAACATACCACTTAACGTGTCTAAGTGGTGATACCTTCATAAAGACCATGTCGTCCATTGCGAACTCCAACTCCCAAGAACCTCCAAAGTCCAAAGTACACATCTGAAGCAAGTCCTCCAATACTCTATTTACCCTTTCAATCTGCCCATCTGCCTATAGTGATATGTGATACTCAAATTTAATTTAGTGTCCAAGGCCTCCTGAAGACTCTCCAAAACTCACTAGTGAAAAGAGAATCTGGATCACTGACATGATAAGAGAAACTCCATGCAACCAAACTCTCTCTCACATATAAGGTTGCCAAAGATGCAGCTGTCCTCGCGTTTCCCGATTAAAATAAAACGAGCGCATTTGGTCAATCGATTGACTATGACCCAAATAATCTTATTCCCTCTTCTATCCCTAGGTAGCCCATTAACAAAGTCCAAAAAGATACTTTTCCATTTCCACCATGGAATATCCAATGATTGTAATAATCCACCAGGCTTGTTTTGCTCCGCCTTTACCTTTAAAAAGTCACACACTTGGAAACATACCGCACTACATGCCACTTTATGCTAAGCCAATAAAAGACTCTCTTTGTATCACGATAAATTTTTGGATGATCATCGTAGAAGGATGAGACTCGGTTGGTATCATGTCTACCAACTCCCTAACAAGAGTTATAGATAACCTACCACCACTTCGCAACCATCCTCTCAAATCAATGGAATAGAGAGATCCAAATGACTCAAATGCTCTCCTCTGTTCAACTTCTCAAAAATATCCATTATCTCCTTGTCATGCTTCTGACTTGAGTCAATACGGTCTATAAGTGAAGGTCAAACATCCAAAGCTTCCAACAATCCTGGTGTAATGTCCAATGAAGGTCGAAAATCAATTATAGAAATGAACTCCAAGTGCTTCCATTTCAAAAACATAGGGACTCAATGTCGCAAGCTTCCTACTCAAGACATCAGCTATAACATTACTCTTGCCTAGAGTGTATGAGATATTGAAATCATACGATGTCAAGAACTTCATCCACCTCTGCTGTCTTAAATTCAAATATTTTTGATAGAATAAAAACTTCAGAGACTTATGATCTATGAATAGCTCAAATCTCTCCTATAAAAAATAATGCCTCCATGCTTTGAGGGCGAAGACAGTAGCTGCCAACTCAATATCATAGGTGGTATTATTTCTCTCATGTACCTTCAATTTTTGACTAGCATAACAAACAACTCTACCCTTCTACATCAGCACCGTGCCCGATCCTATACCACAAGCATCGGTATATACTGCGAGTACCTTCATACCATCGAGGAGTACTAAAATAGGTGCACTAGTCAATAACTCTTTCAGTTTAATGAAAGCATCTTCAAATTCATGTGCACTATGAAAAAACTAAAATTTTCTTGGTAAGGCAGGTCAATAGTGCAGAAATTTAGCGAAGTCCATAATGAACTTCCTGTAGTACCCGGCCAAACCAAGAAAAGTCCTCACCTACATAGCATTCTTTGGTAAGTGCCAATCATGTACTCCAACAACTTTACAAGGATCGACCGCTAGTCCATGCTCAAAGACAACATGTCTTAAAAAGCGAACCTCCTTGTGCTAAAAGTGACATTTGGAAAATTTCGCCTTTAGCTTATGCCTTCGGAGAGTATTGAGCACTTCTCCTAAATACAACACATGCTTTCTTTGCTTTTCGTATAGACAAGTATATCATCAACGAATACCACAAGAACTTATTTAGCAATCCTCAAAAGACTCAACTCATGAGGTTAACAAAATATGGTAGTGCATTAGTTAGTCCAAATGGCATGACTAACTACTTATAAAGTCCGTCAGGTGTATGAAAAGCAGTTTTTTTGAATACTATCCTTAGTTACACGCAACTAGTGGAATCCGGTAGCCAAATCAAGCTGAGAGAATACATTTGCTCCAACTAACTGATCAAAGAAATTGTCTATATGGGTAGTGGATAAAGATTCTTCTTTTGTCGGTTTATTAAACTCATGGTAATCAACGCAGAGCCTTAAAGAAGCATCTAATTTGGTAGCAAAGATAATCTATGCTCCCTACTTTGAAATACTTCTTCGAATGAAGCCCTAACTTGCGTATTTATTTTACGTCTTTCTCTAGGAGCCGTATGCCTAAGAAGTAAGGCAATGGGTCTAGCATTCTCTTCAAGATAGATTTAAAATTCGATCTCCCTATAGGGAGGAAGACTGAAAACTTCAGAAAAGACATCTGGGTGGTCTTGAACTACTAGTACTTAAGCTAACTCATCATCTAATGGGTCTAAATAATATAGGTAACTCAACATAACTAAACTCTAAGGTCGTAGTAAACCTCAAGGCTGCGCCCACTATAAGTACCTAACCGAAACACCTTCCTATCACAATCTTGCACGGATCCATACATAGTCACCCAGTCCATTCCTAAGGTTAAACCAAACCCAAAAAATCCTAAACAATAGCATCATAATCAAATTCAACACCAAAATATACATCTTCAAACCCTTACAAATCATAGATAAATGGATCGATCCTCCAAAAGAGTTTGATACCACTACAGGATCTGTAACTATAATAGTTTCTAAGTACAACTCATCTACTAGTCTACTCGAAATGAATGAGTGCGATGCTCCGTTGTTAAAATAATGTACGAATATATAAATCTGAAAGAGTTAACACACCTTCTATGACAACCTTCTTTCTCATATCCATTGCTGGAGCAGCACCCAAGCTAGGAATAACATCTAGTGCATATGGTGGAGCCACCTGGGTAGAAGTCTTAGGTGCACTCAGACACTCTCTCTTCATGTGCTCAAATTGATTGCAGTTGTAGCATTTGATCTTTGTAATGTCTGCCCTGCAATCCCTTGCTAGATGTCCCTATCTTGGCACTTCTTACACTTAAACTTTGGCTTCTTTATTTTGCCTTAAGCTCCCATTCCACTTCTATGGTATTCTTTGTTGAACTGGCTTCACCTCTGCTTTCTTAGGTTCCTCTTCCTCAATTGAATTCAGCAATGCCGTCTCCACTAAGCTCTCAAAAGTAGATCCAGTAGGTATATGGCTCAAAGCAATACCTCTGAAAGACGGATTTAACTTCTTAGCAAACTTCATTTCCTTCTTTGTTGGTGTATTAATAAGTTCTTAACCATACTTCACCCGTTGATTAAACTCATTTACATACTCCTTGACACTACGATCACCTTACTCCAAATGGATGAACTTCCCTAGCTTTACTCCTTATTTTGCCTCAGAAATGAACTTGGTTTCAAAGCGCCTCTTAAAATCTGTTCAAGCAATACCAATCTCAGCAACAACAATCTCCCACCAGTTTAAGGTCTCTTCTTGCAAATACCCTGAAGCTAACCGCCTCTTCACTACATCCTCCACACCTAGCATAAAAAAATCCTTTCACAATTTCTCAACAGTGCCCGTATCTCCACAAATGATTCAATCCCATGATAATTCTTTTTGCCTAGACTTTGGAAGTCTCGACATAACTTAGGAAAACCCAAAACAGGCGAAGAAGCTGAGGGTGCAACTTGCACTACGAGTCCTCCATTGGGTTGAGTTCAGTCTAGCCCTTTACTTGAAGATACTGGTGGAACCATAAGGGGATGTTCACATCCAGAATCTTAGGTGCTTTATCAGAACTATTTTCAGTTTGATTGCTTATTCTCACTTATCTGTAAATAGGAATTATTAGCATCTTTCCATAGATAGTGTTTAAGCATTATTGGAATTATAAGGGTGCCTTTGCGCTATACTTTTATATATTTATATATATAATAACCTTTTGAAAATATAAAATTACAGTCTCTCAATATGCGCATAATCTCTAAAAAATCCTGAACCTAAGCTCTGATGCCAACTGTGACAATGCACACCTTTGGACACACTGATTCAAAGCCTAAAATTGACTTTTGAACTCGCGTCGTACCAAGAAGTATGAGTCATCGAGGTTTTAGAACATTAGTTGATACATAGACAAATATAGAATTTAACGAATTCCACACTTTCAGGTCACACAAAGAAAGAAAGTAAAATGTAAATACTGAAAATAAGCAAATCAGATAATAGTCTCCATATAACGTATTCTATACAATAACTAACATACTAAAGTTCCCAAAATAACAACATGGTGTCTGAATGATAACATAATAAAATAAATAGTACATGGAGAGTAAATATAAATAATATAACTTTAGGCGCCTAGTCTCCTTCTCCATGTACTGTGTCTGGGCCAAATCATCTGCTGGTCTGTCCTCCTATAGTGGGTATAAAAGGGAAAAAAGGAGTGGATCAAACAAAGTCTGGTGAAGGAACTGCATTACTAGTATATGTTTTTCACAAGCAATTAACTTCATTTATAACCTACATGACCTAGGGTGTCCATTTTTGTTTAAGTATTACATATAAAGGGTTGATTACTTTACAAATCAAAGGTACAATTCTAGTTACACACGTACCTATAAACAACATAGAAAGGTTTCCAACTGAGGATTGAACAACCAACATCTAACAACTCTATGTTAATCCCAAGTATATGATCCTGATAAATAATTTCATAACCAACATTGAGTTAACATTCTCAATGACAAACTACGTATATTGCACTTACACACTAAGTGAACATCATAATGCCTAGCCTTGCACCAAGTATACCATCTCGATGATTTATGGCCTACCTAAGCATTCATGTCAACTTCTCAAGGGTAAACGTGTCCAATGCCCTTTATCATTCAACCTGAAGTATTAAGATAATCACTATAGTGATTCCCCCAAAGGTTCATCCGATGCCGAACCATGTAGCCCTACTATGCGGATGTCTCTGTCTCCCTTCCCTAGTTCCTATACGTTTAACATGTGACCAGGTCTACTCCAATAACAATAAGAGCTTCTAATTGCGGTACTAACACATGCCCTATCAAGTTCCACGTTACGCCTACCATGAAGTGATACTACTCATTGCACCTACTTCATAAAGCTATGCTAACTCCTAACAGTCAAGAAAGTGGGTACATGCTCCCTTATTCTCCTTACTTGGCATGCACCATGTCTAGGCTCAACCCGGGCTTACTGAAATAATTCAGATATCTGATTAACTATTTTAGACGTATGACCTTCTCTAAAAAACTAGTTCTCCGGGCATTCATATGTCTGACTCCCTTTTTCCAATGTCTAACTTCGATTTCAAATATCTGAAAAAGGATTCGGACATCTGAATCGAGTTGAATTCGAACTTGTTGCTCTCAAGTTGAGATTTATTGAAATCCAGACATCTAATCCCTCATTCAGACGTCTACTTACATTTTTTAGACGTCTGGTTAAATTTTCAAACATCCGGTTGATGTTTTTCGGATTTTAATTTTTTTTTTATTTTAATTTATCTTCTTTGTGATTTCAAATATAGCTTTGAGGACTTGTTTTTAACCAGTTTTCCTTATATAGTTCATACCTTAGTTTACATGAATTTAACTTGTTAATTTCACGATTATATACGTATATTTAAACCATTTTATTTAAAGCTACCTATGTGCTTCCAATGAAAATTCTACGTATATTTTAAATTACAAAATCAATCCAAGGTGAAATAAATGGTATTTAATTGCTTCATTTATCCAAACCAAACCAAACATTATCATTAAAAATTTACCTTCAGAGACTTTGATGCGAATTTCACTAGCCTATTCACTTTTCCTTTTTCAATAATTATTCCATTAAACTAATCAACTAAGGTTTTCCATTACCATCTTTCATTTTAATTTATAGTTGAAATGGTGATTTAAGTTAAATCCAAGTTAGAATTATTATTCAGAATCAACAATTATATTTACAAATCATATAGAATCATAAAGGAACTAAATTACGTATCATATAAACGTTGTAATCAACTCACTTATCTTGAAGGTGTTCCTCTTCTAGTTTGATTAGAATTTCCTTTCTCTTCTTCTTCTAATCTTGATTCTCTCTTTCTAATTTGATTTTCCTTTGTTTTTATGTCGCTGTAGAAATTTTTAAAGAGATAGAAGAGTTTTTTAAGATTGAGGAGTGCCTGAGAAAGGGAAAGAAGAAATGTACGTATAGGTGATGGCTATGGTTTGGAATAAGAAATAGTGGAGTCTATGGTGTAATTTATAGCTGAATACTAGGATCAACTTAGGCCTGAAATCCATATTTATGAAAATGCCACTGGTCATATTTTCTGCTATTTCGACATGTTTTATCAAATTTAACAAGTAACATATGTTTGCTAACTATAAACGATATTTTGAATGCAATGGAATAGGTCCTAAGGCCTAATTCCAACATTTGTTAAAAAATTTGTCCTTTTATGTAAAATTACAATTTTCCCTTGTTATTATCTTGATTTATTATTAAAAAGATTGGGCCATTAGTAACACCCCATATCTTTAGTAATATTATTTAGGATATTTAATTAGTTAAATTAAATTAAATAATTGTTGATTAGGGGATTGAGATTTGATTTTTATTAAGAGGTAACTGTGCCATTTAACCAATGAATTAAAAGAAGGGTTAAAATGAAATAGATGAGAGGTAAAATAGAAAAGTGGCCATTCCCCTAAACCCTTGGCCGTGTATCCCATACACGTTCATTTTCATTTATCAAAATTTTAAACTTGAGGTCATCCACCATTAACAAGAAAAAGGGGAAGAAGAGTAAGAAAAGCCAAGGAAGAAGCTAAATCAAATTAAATCCATTCATATCTCAATTTCTTTGATCTATAAAGCTAAGGTGAATAATGTTTACATCTCATATTTCTTTTGTTTTCGGTTTTAAGATGAAATCCGAAGTATTTTGCATTGATTTGCCATGTTTTTGAATGATGGAATGATTATATATTCTTGTTGATGATTTATGGTTGTTCATATAGATTTTATGACAAGTTTCGATATGAAAACCCTATTAAATGTCATCCAAATGCCTTGCGAATTTTTATATAGACCAAAAATATTATTTTGGAGATGGGATTCAATTTTCAAAATTTTCTGAATTTTTGTGAAATTTGTATGAATTTTCTAGTAAAGAAAATGATAATTTGAGTTATAAATTATTTATAGTTAAATAATAAAAGGTTTTGGTTTGAAATTTTTATATGTTGGAAAGAGGGAATTAGGGAAAAGGACAAACTTTGGAAAAAGATTAGATTGAAGGACACCGAGTTTCATTTCTGGGCTGAAGGACAAACTTTGAAGAAAAAATTAGACTGAAAAACAATGCTAGTTATTACTAGCATTATATTCAGCTTTTACATTATACAAAATGCTAGTTATAACTAGCATTATATTCAGTTTTGCACTGTACAAAATGCTAGCTTAATTAGCATTGTCCTTTAGTCTACTTTTTATCAAAGTTTGTCCTTTAGTCCAAATATGAAACTTGTTGTCCTTCAGCCTAAATTTTGTTCAATGTTTGTCCTTGTGCCTATTTCCCACTGTTGGAAAACATATTAAAAGAGATTTTATGGAATTTTTGTAGAATTTTCCTAAGTGTTTTATTGGGTATATAAAATTATTTAAGGTATAGGACTTAAATGTTTTATATATTTATAAAAGGAGAAGGGGTTTTTTGTAAATAAATTTAAATTGTTAATTCTAGAAAGTCGATAGTACTTTTAGAAAAGAGAAACTTGCAACCAATCACAATTTGACGAACAAGGCAGGTTAGGTTCAAAGAAATAGTTTAAAAGGAAAAATAAACATGTTTTTCACTGTTTCGATACTTTCGGCACCAGGTTCCGCCTCCGACACTGTCGAAATCAATGCACATGGTATCAGGGAACTGGTACGTAGTGAATTGGATGTAGGCGGAAGGTATAGAGTCGAAACAAGGGGTTTCGAAGGGGTTGAGGTACAACTTTGCTTTTAAATGAAAATGTGCCTGCTTGCTTTCGACCTGGTCAAATGGTTTTAAAGAAATGGTTTTGATTGGGTTGTGCTTTTGTTTTAAATAAATGCTTTCGAATAGGTCGAAACCCCTTAGCTACCGCTTTTTTACCTTTCGACCCAGATTGGTTTCGAAAGGGTTGTTTTGTTTCTTGAAACTTGGCCACTTCTCCAAAGCTTTCGGAGGGGTGGTTTCGACACCATCAATTCTTTACTTAGGAAATGCTTTCGAAAACAGGTGCTTTCGAATTAAATGATTTAATGACCTTTTTTCTCTGATGGAAGTATAACCCAAATGGTTTCGAAAGAGATAAGTTTTAATAGTTTCGAAAGGTGTTTCCACATGTTTTAAATTGAACCCAAGTGCTTTCGAAAGGGTTGAGTTTTGATGCTTTCGAAAGGTTTAATGAATAATTTCGAAGGGGTGGCTCCCCAAGGGTTTCGAAAGGGTTAAAAGGAAAGGTTTTTCCTATGTTTTCGAAAGGAAATATTTAAAGGTTTTAAAGAAGGATGTCTAATATTTTAAAAGCTTTCGAAGGGAAGGGTTTTTTAAGTTTTCGTAAGGAAGAATTTGAATGGTTTCGAAAGGAAAGATTTGGCCTTTCGGCCTAGGTTAAATAAATGGTCTTTCTTGGTTTCGAAAGGGGTACTTTCAATGATTTTGAAAGGGTTGCTTAAAGGTTTTAAACAAAGGTTTCGAATGTATTAACTAGGCAATATAGCTTAAGTGTTTTCAAGTTAAAAAGGGTTTTAACTTGTTTTGGAAGGATAGCTAATCCTAATTAAAATTCATCAACATTATTTTAAGTAAAGTATATATAACATGACAAAATAGCTTAGAATAAAGCTAAGAATATATTTTCCTTATATAAGTATGATTTATAAGGTTAAATCATTTTGAAAGGTTTTCAAGGAAAAAGATGAAGGGTAGTTAACCCTAAGAAAAAGATTCGGATAGATAGTCCATTTTGGTTCAGACAGTTAGTCTAGTTTATGGACAGTTGGTCCAGTTTGCGGGCAGTCAGCCCAGTTTTCGGATAGATAGTCAATTTATTACTTGTGGATAGATAGTTCATTTGTTACCTGATTATAGCTAAATGGACATAGCTATTATTATCATTATTATAATCAGTTTGGTTGCGGGAAAAGATTTGAAAAATATATGTTTTGAAAAGGATATTAGTGAGGGGAAACCCGTTCCGCAAAGCGGCGTGGTCTCACTTAATATCAGTAAACCGAGATGTAATAGTATTATTCATACAAGGCTCTATGTCTGACACGAAGTTTTTGTTCCCCCTTAAACTCTTGGGTGCTCAAAATTGATTTGAGTAGGCTGAGGGTTGAGGTTTTTAGGTTTTAGTCATTTTAGCAAATAAAGCTTTCGGAGATGAGTAGGTGGCTGACGGATAACTAATTAGGAGTTATAGTTTATTTTGCTTTGATTCTGTTGTGTATATTAAGTCAGATACGACTATATTGCTTTGATCAACCAAAGGGATATCGTCATATATCGCTGTTGGCGTATTTTTGTAATTATTATATTAGATCTTTACCTGGGAAACGATATGGGATTATGTAACATGGATATGAATTATTGTTTTGAAATGTAATCAGTAAAATGTTAATTTGAAATCCGTGACTTTGTTCATATTCATGTGCTTCTAATATTATGGATACCATTAGCATTACCGTATTTTGTCACCAGAAGTTAATACTATAGATGACTGCAGCATCTGTAGTGCTTAGCTTTTGGCCTCCAGATACGAGATGTTACAACTTAGTATCAGAGCATAGGTTTATGAAAAAATTTAACTAAAAATGGTTTGAAAACATAATACTAAGGAATTAGAGTAAGATTGGGGTATGGGATAACGCTATAGTAACGTACTTGTATTTTCTATATATAAGTATACGCTTTATCTCTAGTCTCCTATCTTTGTTAGGTTATTTTTCTGTACCTCACGAGGTTTGAATACAGATATGGATGGTAGAAGAGGAAGAGTCAACCCACGAGGGGAGGGCACCGATGGGAATGCCAGACCTAATGCGAGGAGGACCCAAGGTCAAGTAGAAGCAAAAAATGTGGGTGCTGGAGTCCCGCAGGTGGACATGGGAGCTATGTATCAATTTTTTGTGAATATGATGCAAGCTAGAATTGCAGCTGGAGTGGTAAGAGGAGATGATGTTGGGGCAGGAGTTTCGGAAGTTCCAGTAGTTAACCATTATGCTAAGCTGAGCGGAGATTACGCTAAGCTTGGAGGGAAGCCATTTCTGGGAACCAAGGATGCTATAGAGGTGGAGAATTGATTGCTGCACTGTGAAAGAATCTTTGTAGACTTGGGGCTCAATGATGAGCGAAAGAGGAGGCTTGCTTCAAGACAGCTTCAGGGAGCAGCTTTGTTTTGGTGGAACAGTGCGACGACTGGTGTGGATGAGGAAACCTTGACATGGGCAGATTTCAAGGGGAGGTTCCAGGAGAGGTTCATGTCTGCGATGGCCCAGTCAGCTCTGATCAGAAAGTTTGCCGAATTAGAGCAGGGAGGGATGTCTGTTTTGGAGTATGCTAGAAGGTTCGAGGAGTTGGCCAAATATGGGTATGTTTTAGTAGATACAGTAATGAAGAGAAATGAGAAGTTTATCGGGGGGTTGAAGCCTGAGTTAGCAAGGTCTACGTTACCTCATATTAGAGATCCTTCTGATTTTGTAGTGGAGATGGCCTTAAGGCATGATGAGATTCTTGATTCTCTAGAGAAGAGTAAGGCTAAGGAGGTCCAGGTTGGGCAGAATCAGAAGAGGAAGTTCTTTCCTAAGAAGGGTGCTTAGAAGGGTGGAGCGGCCAAGAAAGGGAGGTATGAGGTTGTCTGTTTTAAGTGCGACAAGAAGGGGCATTTTGCTAATGAGTGTCGTGCTGGAAAGACAAAGGAGGGGCTGGGAAGAAGAATGCCAGTTGCTTTAATTGCGACCAGATTGGCCACTATAAGAATCAATGCAAGGAGCCCGCTAAGGATGGAAAGGGCAAGGTGTATGCATTGGAGCCTGCTACTTCGAAGCCAACAACTCATGAGAAAGGAAAGGCAGTTTTGGAAGGTACGCTTTAGATTTATAGTATGTCTGTTAGCGTTCTAGTTGATACTGATGCATCACATTCTTTTATATCTAGATGTTTGATAGATAAGCTTAACCTAGAACCCACATATTTAGTTACTTCCTTACGGGTTGCGAATCCATTAGGAGGGTATGCAACTCTGGGGTTGAGATGTGACCAGTTAGAGTTTGACTTGTTAGGTCATACTTTTGTTTGCAGTTTGCATGTGTTTGATTTGGTGGGGTTCGGGATTATTCTGGAGATGGATTGGTTAAGTGAGTACGATGCTAGGATATTTTTCCAGGATAAGAAAACATCTCTTAGACACCTTGATTGTAGTACCATGATTGTTTATACCGTAAAAGGTTCAAACGGTCAGGTGAATGCTTTGTTAGGTATTGTGGAATTGGAAGATGAGCTAAGTCGAGTTTTCGTGGTTAGGGAATTCGTGGATGTTTCTGAGCCTGTAGTTGAGTTTCCACCGAAACGAGCCATTGAGTTTTAGATAGATTTGGTTCCAGGAGCAGAACCAGTAAGTAGGCCACCCTGTAGAATGACCCCTACAGAGATGAGGGAGTTGAAGGTGCAGTTGGTGGATTTGGAAGGCAAGAATTTTATCAGGCCAAGTAGTTCGCCTTAGGGAGCAGCTGTAGTATTTGCTAAGAAGCCGGATGGATCATTAAGGCTATGTATCGATTATCGTAAGTTGAATGAGAAGACGATAAAGAATCGATATCCATTGCTGAGAATTGACGATTTGTTCGACCAGTTGAGTGGAGCCAAGATATCGTTGCAGTTGGATTTAGCGACAGGTTTCCATCAGCTCAGGGTAGCAGAAGATAGTATACCTTTGACGGCGTTTAGGACCAGATATGGATCATATGGATGGTTAGTTATGCCGTTCGGACTGACTAATGCGCCAGCATTCTTTGTGGATTTGATGAACCGAGTTTTCAAAAAGCACTTGGATAGGTTCGTATTGGTTTCATATATGATATCTTGATATACTCTAAGGATAAAAGAGAGCATGAAATTTATCTTAGAGTGATGCTTGAGATGCTGAGGCTGCATCAGCTAAAGGCGAAGATTTCGAAGTGTCATTTCTGGAAGAAGGAGGTGAAGTTTCTTGGTCATGTAGTCTCAGAAAAAGGGTTGTCGGTAGATCCGACTAAGATTGAAGCGGTGAATATTTGGAAGAAACCCGAGACAGTGACTGAGATAAAAAGTTTCCTTGGATTAGCTAGTTATTATCGGAGATTCATTAAGGATTTCTCGCGGATAGCAGCACCGATGACCACGCTAACGAGAAAGGATATGAAGTTTGTGTGGACCGATAAGTGTGAGAAAGCGTTCCAAAGTTTGAAACACTTATTGACTCATGCACCAGTTTTGGTTGTTCCGGAAGGGAATCATGATTTGGTGGTTTATACAGATGCGTGTGGAACCGGGTTAGGAGCTCTACTGATGCAGAAAGGTAAAGTGATCGCCTATGCTTCTAGACAACTTAGATTGCATGAAGTCAGATATCCGACGCATGATTTGGAGTTGGTTGCAGTGATTTTTGCATTGAAGGTGTGGAGACATTACCTTTTGGGAGAAAGGTTTGAGTTACATACAGATCATAAGTCGCTAAAGTATTTGTTCTCTCAAAAGGAGCTGAACATGAGACAACAAAAGTGGTTAGAGTTTATCGCTGCTTATGATTTTGAGATTGAGTACACACTAGGGAAAGGCAACAAAGTTGCAGATGCACTTAGCAGAAAGCATCAAAATGCAGTATTTGCAATGATTGCTGAGTGGAAGGATTTAGAAGCATTAGCAGATTGCAGAGTGCGGTGGATATCCGAGGCTGGGTCTAACGGAGAAACCGTAGTGTTATCTTGTTTGGAAGTTCGACCAGTGATGATCGAAAGGATTGCTTCTAAACAAAAGGAAGATCCGGTATTAGCTGAACAGATCAGGAAGTTAAGAGATGGAACCGAGAGCGATGACTTGAAAGATTTCAGTCTTGACCAGAATGGGTGGTTGAGAAAGAAAGGAAGATTATGTATTCCGAGTGTAGGAAACATAAGGAAAGAATTCTTTGAGGAATGCCATCGTTCGAAGTTCTCTATTCATCCAGGAGGAACTAAGATGTATCGGGATATGAAGAGAAGCTTATATTGGAAAGGCATGAAGAGAGACGTGGGCTTATGGGTGAAGTAGTGTTTGAACTGCCAGTAGGTAAAAGCCGAACATCAGAAGTCGAGTGAGTTGCTTCAGCCATTAGATATTCCGGTATGGGAATGGGATTCTATTTCTATGAATTTTATTGATGGGTTGCTAAGGTCGAACCGAGGAAATGATTGTATATAGGTCATAATGGATAGATTGACCAAGAGTGCCTATTTCATTCCAGTTAAGTCAACCAGAATGGCACCTGTTTTAGCAAAGTTGTTTATGAAGAATGTAGTTAGACTGCATAGAATTCCTAGTAATATAGTAAGTGATAGAGATTCCTTATCCACTAGCAAATTCTGGAAGAGTCTACAGGAAGTTTTGGGAACCAAGCTCAAGATGAGTATCGCTTACCATCCACGGATAGATGGGAAAACAGAGAGAGTTAACAGAGTCTTGGAAGACTTGTTAAGAGCTTGTATGCTAGATTTCGGGGGATCATGGGAAGACCATCTGCATTTAGTCGAGTTTTCATATAACAACCGTTATTAGACTAGTATTGGGATGGCACGGTTTGAAGCTTTGTATGGAAGGCTATGAAAATCTCCCGTATGTTGGTTAGAGACCGGGAATAGGTTGGTTCTTGGTCCAGGTTTATTTAGAGAAGTTGTAGAAAATATTGAGGTCATTCGAGCTAGGATGAAGGAGGCTCAGTCTAGGCAGAAGAGCTATGCAGATAGAAGACAGAAAGACTTAGAGTTCTCAGTTGGAGGTCAGATTTTTCATTAAGGTGTCACCGATGAAGGGTGTGATCAGATTCGGATGGTTAGGAAAGTTGGTAGCGAGATTCGTTGGACCTTTTCGTATTGTTGAGAGGATCGGGAAACTCACATATATAGTCGAGTTGCCGAGTAGTTTGGCAGAAGTCCACAATGTTTTCCATGTTTCTCATCTCAGAAAGTGTGTCAGAGACCCCAAGACTACTATTGCACCGACTGTGCTAGATGACTTAGTGGTAGAACCGGACTTGACTATAGCGAGAAAGCCTATTCGTATTATTGCGAGAGATGAGAAGTGGCTTAGAACCAAGACGGTCAGATTAGTCCTTTACACATTCGCCCTTTACGCATGCCTTTGTTGTCCATAGTTTTATTTTGAAATTATATATATATATATAATAATTGTTCACACACACATAGTTTACTTATATATATAATATGTTATAAAATTATTTTAACTAATTACTAATAGTTTACATATATTTATAATATGATAATTAATGAGTTTAAGTAGGCATTTAAGAAGAGGAAAATGTGGAGGTCTTTTAACAAAAGTTTACAAACATTTATAATATGATAATTAATGAATTTAAGTAGGCATTTAAGAAGAGGAAAAAGTGGTTTTTTTTCTTCCTTTACTCATCTTTTGTTTGCCTTTTCAGATCTCATTTGAACACTCAAACCCTTATACATATTAAAATTAATTATGACTAATTTTATGTATTTTGAAGTTTAAAATTAATAATTTGAAATCTAGCTTTGACTTAGGAAGAATTCAAGATTATATCTATTATTTTAAAGAGAGGTCCTTTTGTAAACTTTGAACTAAAATTATATATATGTGCATATATAAATAATAACCAAATATATTTATACTTGAAAATAACATAGGTATATAAAACTTGTATTCAATTTTATAAAATCATTTTACATAATTAAAGCATGTAGTTTACTTAGACACACGTACACACAATACGTTACAAAATTATTCCAACTAATTAAAATAGTTTTAAACCCAATTTTTTAAAGATTATGGACGAAAACTATTTCAATATAATGTTGATATGAATGTTATTTTCATTAAACGTTTTCTAAAACCGCGACTAATAATAGATTGGACAACATAGGTATATATAAATTCCTTATATAAGATATGAGATCTGAACTACAGTAATATGTTACGATACATAATCAAAATGAGATTGGATAATTACCTTATAAAGTAGCCAAAGATGCAAACTTCGAATGATTGAATAACTCCTAGAACTACCCAAATCAGCCTCTAGAGTTTTCTAAGATCTAGAAACGAATACCACCTTGTATTAATTTGATTTTGTTTAAATTGTTTTTTGGGAATGAATGGCTATCAAGCCTTGTTATTTTTGGCTGGAAATGAGAAGGAGGAGGAGAGCAACAAATGACAATTAGTTGTCTTTAAGTAGGCATTTAAAAAGAGGAGAAGGTGGAAGGCTTTTCTCCTTCCTTTAACTCATTCTTTTAATACCATTTCAAAACTATTTTGAACGCTCAAACTCTCCCCCTTTTGAACCCTATGGCCGTTTAGTAACCAGTCAATTTGATCAAGTTTAAACATTTTACCAATATCGTATGTCGACACGTACATATACAACTTTTATATACGCATTTTATTAAATACTGATGGCACCAAAAAAATTAATAATTCATAAATATTAATTAATTTACAACAATTAAAAATTAATAAAGCGTGCATTATTTCAGAGTATTCATCATTACAGTTTCCGAATCAAAGGTTTAAATTCAGTCGAATCAAAGGTTTAAATTCAGTCAGTGGTTAATATTGAACAATTTAAATATTAACATTCACATGTCACCTTAGCTAGTGGTGTGACATTTTTATAGAATTTATCCTTAATATATCATTTAGGTGAAATCCAATATTCTGTTTTAAGCAGCATCCGGTAGTAATGTGTAACAATCCGGTGTTGAGAAGCAATTAATTAAGGATAGTAATGACAACTTGATTAATTAAAACGAATTATTTTTAAATTTAATTTAAATGATTTTGGAGTTTGATGATAAGTCATTTCTTAGAATAAATATCTTAAAGCTTATGAATTATCGATAAATGATTAATTTAATTATTTTGAGAAATACTGATATTGTAAATTGTATTAATTTGTATTAAGAATGATTGAAATATTTTTATAAAATTTAGTGAACAAGATTTGAAGTTATTTTAGAAAGAAAGAGAAATTTTATTATATTTAGATAAGGAGTTTTGGAATTTATTTAATAAATGTATTTAAATTGTAATTAAGAAATCATTCAAGTAAAATATATTGAAATATGGATAGTATTTTAAAGATTTGTATAATGGATAAATAATATAGTTTTGAGTAAGAAATAAATTTTAACTAGAAATTGGAATTAATTTGGGTGAATAAATGAATTTATTTAATAGTGGGATAAAAAAAGTTTTAAGATAATTAATTAACATAAAAAAATTTATGGAAAAAAAATTCCAAAAAAATTTCATAATGTTGAGTAAACACTTTGGTGATGTAACAATTTTTATTTGAAGTTTTAAAGTGTTTTGAGTAGAGTAGAAAATAGTTTTTAAAAGAAGAAGAAGAGAAAGAAATAAAATGGTTTAGAAATTGTGTAAGGCCCAACTACATGAAGCCTAAACCCAATGTAACATCTCCTTTATCATGTCTAGACTATTTCTAAGTCTAGATAATTCCTTAGCACATGAAATCCATTCACGTTTCTTCCTCCATCTTCAATTTCTACTTTTGTTTCAGGAAACAAATATGAAAATAAACCCTTTCTCTCCTTTTAAAATCAAAATAAAATAGAAATAAATTCCCATAAAATTTGAAATTAATATATATTCTTCTCAACACCCTAATACACCTTTCGGCATGAAGAATTTGATATTTTTCTTGAGTTTGGTTTGCATTGGATTCGGTAGAGATGGGGAAAAGTGTGGAAAGAAAGAGCAATCCTTTAGTAAAAGCTTAACAACTTCACAGGGAGTGTTTCTTCACTCACTACTATATCCAAACTGGTTTATTACATTAATTTCATTTTGTGATTTGGAGTGAGTGAATAGTATATGCTTGGATTTTTCTTGAACCTTATGTGAAAGCTTGTTTTATATTGAATATAGTCATATGGATGTGCAATGAAATGAAAGGAATGCGCGCGCGTGTGTGTACTGACGTTATATGAGTCGAGTGGAGGGTGACTGGGAGGCCGAAGCCACCAAAATGGGTGGCATGACCTAGAATGTCTCAGTTCTAGGTCAGGCACCGATCCACCAGTCCAAGTGGATCGGTGCACCGGTGGGGCACGGCTTGGAATTCTCAAGTAGTGCACTAGCCCCTGTATTAAAAAAATAATGCACATAGAAAATTTCTTTTAAAAATTAATAAAAATATGGTTATGAAAGTAGAAAGTTGATGTATTGTAAATATGAAATTAGTTTTGTGAAAATATTTTATTTAATTTGATTATTACTTAGTTATTTAAAGATGGTGGTTTATTAAAGAAAAATTAATATTTGACTTTTTTAATCTTTAAAAGCCCTATAAAATACTAGAAAAATATGAAAGGGTTTCTAATTATTATTGTGTGATTTTCAAAGTATATTTTATGAATTTTGAATATAATATAAAGTTTTGAAAATATATTTTATGGATTTGGTATAAAAGAAATTGATTGGGAATATTATACAATTTACGTAAAAATCATATTTATTTATAAAAACTTTTGAAATTATTATTATGAGTAATATTTGACTTTACAAGTTATGTAAGATATTCGATGATTAAATAAACATTGTTTAATAATATTATATTAATGAATATACTTAAAGATTTAGTAAATTCTTATTTTAAATTATTAAAGAGTTTATGGAATTTGCTAATGATTTGAAGCTATGAATTTGTATAACCGAGTATAGTGTATTAGAATTATTTACTCGTACTCAATATAGATATCTAATTATATTGTTATTTTGTGTATATTATTATTATTCCTTTCCTATAATTGGTTTTTGAATATATGAATGATTCACCGTTGATATTGATTTTTGTAGTTTTGATATAATACGGCGATGACATCCTTCTATATGGATTTGCGATATTTCTACTCATAACGATATTTAATTCCGTGTGATTAGAAATATGAATAAACAGAATCATAATACCATTTTGGATAGGGCATTCGGTAATATTTGTTCGCTTATTCTTTGGACTGTTATATAGAATATTATGGAGATTGAGTGTAGTTTATGAGCAGTGAAGAAACTTTTGAGCATCACACGGTGATATGGGATGCCTATGTGATGCTTATTCGGTTATTCATTGTAAATAGATGTCACTCAAGTGATGGAAACTTGGATTATACTTACATGAGGTGATGCTCACGGTAGAGCAAGATTATATTCTTGGTGTAGAGCAAGTATGTATGCTCGGGGTAGAGCATTATGGATGATTGAGTTATGGGGGTGTATCCATATATAAGTTGTCTATCATGAAGTGCTCCAGGATATGATTAGGAGTTAGCGGGAACCACATAGCCAGTGTCCAACCAAGCGTCCCGATCATGGTGTCATGCCCCAATTTGTGACACCTTTATTGTAATAGATGTACATCGTGGGATTTGAGTAAAGGGTGGTGTAGCCATAGCCCCTTTAGTCATGAAGGCCAATAGTTTATTATCTTAGGGTGTGATCCGGGTTGTGATCAATGTATAGCGTAGTCTTGCAGCATATTTATGACATGCGGTGGATATGGTCATGATGCCAGTTTGGTAACTAAAGACCGTAGGAGGGGATCCGGGTGGTATAGCCCTGGGCTCCTAGAGTACGCAGAGTAGCTGTCAGTCTCCTTTTTGGTTCTACACTGAATGGCAGATAAGTACATATTATTTATACACCTCACCTAAGTATTAGAGTGGATCCAGATAAATAACCCATGTGCTCTTGGAGATGGTGAATAACCATGTTGTGGTTTGACTGGGTGGCGTAACCCAGACATTATGAGATTATTGGGTGGTGTAACCCACATATTACGATTTGTTTCCCGTCACCATTTATTTCTACATGTGATGATGAGATTATATCTGGATAGGTGTTCGGAGTATAGTGGATTCTCATGTCTTTTATTATATATAATTTTACTGATAGGCAGCCTATATTTTATATTGACGATGATGTTTTATTATTTGAGGTTGAGAGATATATTTGGGCAATGTCATATGCTAGCCTGACTATAATTAGTGATATCTCACTTTTTATTGATTTTTGGATTTTGATTATAATTTCTGGAGTCTAATTCACCTATTCGATGTTGATTCTGTGTTTCATGATTTGATGTGATTTATATGTGTGATGACATCTTTGTGCTTTGTTTCGAGGTTGTTGCTGTTTTGTTATACTATTATTTTGTTGTCCTTGCTATTATAGTTTGCATATTATATTTGTGTGTGTAACCCCTTGACTTAGATATAGTCTGACCCGTGTGTTACTTATATAATACTCAGGTCGGTCTGAGACATTTCAAGTACAGAGACAGTGAAAGCAGCTTTTGTATTGGGCATAGAGGAGGCTAGTAATTTAGCATAATAGTTTATCATTTTGTTTTGTATTATCTCTTGTATATATTCATGTAATGTATGTTGGATATACTTCGTATATTTATGTATTATATATTATCGTTGCGAATGACACTGTGTTCCCTGATATTTACTGTATATTGTTCTATTCTAGAGGCATGCGTGTTTATTGCTTTGTGCCAATACTTTGTACGTATAGGTAAGTTATTTATTCAATTTTTAAATAAGTACCAGTGTTAGCCCAAGGGAACATTCATGTGTGTACCCTATATAGTCTCATTCTCTGTATTATCTGACATTATTACTTGGTAATACTCTTGAATAGTATGAGTATAGAGTGGGGGTGTTACAGTTGGTATCAGAGCCAATTTAGAACAATACATTGTATACATGAGACACGAATCATGGCCTTTTATGTGATTTAGAGTTTTTGTCCCCTTAGGTATGTTGGGTAGTTACCCTATAATATAGGATAATATAAGTATATACATATTACATATATACGGTGATTACTGGGGTAATAATTAAGGGAATGTATTTGTATTTTTATAAAATATATTTTCTACTCTCTATTAAGTATGAAATATAAAATGATTGATCTTCGGTGGCTTGGTATAAATTATTGTATTTTGATTTGTTAAGGATTAGAGTGCGCAACGGAATTTGATGGATCACTTTTTGCTAGGCATTTTAGTTATTTGGTTTCTTTGTTTAGTTGCATTGATTGATGGATACTTTAGTTGGGGAATCCACCTTGAGTATAATGCTTAGTAGGAGCTATCACTCAAGGTGTACACCCATATAAGTTTTGATATTTGAGACCCGGTGGTGCCTTCGGTTATGAAGTTAGCGCAAGGGTAAATATATTTTTATATTACTTAAAAGAGGATATAGAACTGTATATTTTATATATATATTAATTTAAAGTGTTATTAAAATGAAGATAGAAGGTTGCTTGTTTATTTGTATGATAGAAGATTAGTGATGTTTGGATTTTGTGAGTAAAGTATCCTTGGGAAGTACTTTTATAAAATTATTTACAATGTGTTTTAAAGCAAGCAAATATTTTTTTTATTAGAACCTTTTCGATAAAAGATATATATATATATATATATATATATATATATATATATATATATATATATATTTGTATGGTATTAGAAAAGTGTTTTAATTTTCAAACAATTGTTTCATATGAAGGGTATTTTAAATTATATAAAGGTATTTATTTGAAGAAAATTTTGAAAGTGGTTAGTGTTAATTTTTCCGTTAAGTGTTTTAAGAATGCTGGTCGATCGCCTGATTAACGTTATCGATAGGGATTCCTAAACTCTAGGACGAGACATACAGACACAAAGTTTTGAAATTTTTGTTATATTATGAAATATTTTGAATGGAAGTAAGTTATTTTGAAATGTATTGAAACTAATCTTTTGAAGTATTTTTTCGAAGGAAGTTATACTTGAAGTTTTGAAATGATTTGGAAAGATTTGAAGAGTAATGTAATATTTTGGAAAGAAGTAAAACATTTCAAGCTATGATGAAGTCAATGTTTTAAAATGAAATTTCGAGGAAAGTTATATTTAATGTTTTGAAAAAGATTAGTATGTTATGAAGAATATTTTGGAATGAGCATAATGTTTCAGAAAATGCAGAATTATTGTTTTGGATAAAAGGTTATTTCAAGTAAAGGTTTTTGGAAAGGAAAATAATATATTAAAGAAAACTTATTTTTGAAATAATGTCTTAGTAAATTATATGTATTATTGTGGTAAGGAGGGAATTAATTTCAAGATAACAAAGTTATATTTTTACATATTTATATAGTATATGTCTATTTAATATGTTGCAGCCATCGAGCATTGGTGGATAGCTGAAGTCAATGGCGAGGCAATGTTGATCACACAGTCAACACTGCAGCCAGTCGGCGAAGTGAGCCACCAGATATTCATGGCAAGGCATCGTTGGTATATTTATATATTAGAATTTGAAATTTGTTTAGTATGCGATGTTGTGATTGTTTGCGTACCATGTTATATGAATGCTTGTGATTTGAGTACACGTGATGGTGTTTATGATTTGATGTATAGTGATATAAGTGCATATTCATGTTTCCAACCTAAAACGACTTTTGAAACTATACGGCAGTAAAAGCTTAAGTAAAAAGAGTTGATTATTTTGAGAAAATTATTTTGTGAATAACTGGTATTTTGAGATATGTTTTAAAAAGAAAGTATAGTAGATATTTTGAAGAAGTTTTATGAAATTAGAAGAAGCAATTTTGGTATCTGTAACGGTTTTTCATGAATATTTAAAATAAAGTTTTACTTTTGTGAAATTGTAGCAAAGTGTAATCATATAGTAAACATAGTATGTTAACAACGCACCTCAGAACAGGTCTAAATTTCGATTCAGAAAAGGCTCATCAAAACTTAGATTCATTCTAAGGCTGGCTATTGGTTAGAACAAGAAGTACCATTATAGAGCAACAACTATTCTTTTAGAACTCACAGCGGATGGAATAAAATATAATATCAAATTGTACCTAATTATTTCAAAACCATTAGAAAAGCATAATACAAAATATCATAAAACTGTCACATAAGATCCATACATCATTTGTCCAAATACATGGGTACAACATACAAATATCATGAAAGATAATAATAACTGCTACAAGGTGAAGCCACTCCATCTTCAAGCATCGTCGTCGTCGTCACCCTTTCCTTAACTCGTGTTGTAATGAGGAGGAAGTCAAAACAACAAATGTCTGGTGAATAAAAATCTCAAGTCGTACCATTTCAGTACTTGAGCAGTATATTTCGAAATAAGAATATGTCTATGCACATAAAACCATTTAAAACTTCTTATAAGGAAAGATGGCTGGTCCACAATCAACCACTTAATACCTTACATTCCCGAAGCAAGTTTCTAAATCCCATAACCCAAATCCTATGTCATAAATATATAACAATGCGAGAGATAGTACCCAAGCCACTTAATACCATTTATCGGAAAATAGGCAAACTCTGACCATTTAAGACCTCAATTAAGGCAGACCCCATCATTTAATACCTATACACAAAGCGGACTCCTCAATGATAACTATATAGCTGACATCATACGGAATCTCTTAAGCTACTTGATACTTCTTTATGTAAAGGTAGACCCTCAATCAGTCACTTAAAACATTATCTCGAAGCAGACCCCCGTTGAGATACCACCTATCGTGCCTAATTACTAGCCATTGGCCATTTAATATTTCATTTGGGAAAAAGAGGTGGGCCCTCAAACAACCACTTAATACCCCAAGACCTCAAAGCAGGCCCCACATATTATGACATGTGTTCATAGTGATGTCTTACATTAGACCGACAATTCGTAGGAATTGGTAGTCAGATTAACTAGGGAGATTTACCCTACAGAATTTAGGACTAACCTCATGTCATCACAAATATTTATAATAGGAGATGTCTCACGTCAATAGGAAGCACAACTGCTGGTAGCCTCAAAGTAAAGGGCAGACTTCTATCGTGCAACTCGACTGACCTCGCATCCCTATGACATGACCGTAATTTAAATATTCTCCATATACATAATACTCATCTCACGGTTTGATAATTAAGGCCTTATAAGGAATCTTACTTCTTACGCCTCAAAATATCAGTTACCTTCCTAAAGGGGGAAATTAATGACAATTACTATCTAACTAACTTCGCAATTATACGCCGTAATTATACGTTTATTACACTATAGAAATATGTATGTATGTATGTGTACATATATATATATATATATTAACACCTAATCAATTCTAACGTGCGGTTTATACCCCCTAAACTAGTGTTAAATGCCAATTTCTTTAACCATAATGCTAATACAAGTCCTTTCCCTTCGTATTTCCAAGATTTCAATATCCATAACAAGGGATTAAATATTCATACCCAAAACTACAATACATAGACTTGTTAAAATAGAAAATCAGTTTATTACATCAATCTAATGGAATATTCTAAACAATAGGAATTGCAATCCTAACTTCATATTCTATTCAACCCCTCTTTTACACAGAAACGAAGGAAGAAATTTTGTGTGGAATAAGTGGTGTAAACTATGAACAGAAGTTCTACTTTAAACCCTTACTTTATTACTTAAAACTCACAATTTGAATCAAAAAAGGAGGAGAAATGGAATAGACTATGAAATTATCAGTAATTGCAGAACAATACAAATCCCATCAAATTAACATAAATAATCAAGAATCTCCATCTAGAATTGACATTTCGAAATAAAAAGGAATTTTGGGGGATTTTATCTATTTTGTTTTCGCAATCCCAAAATCCCTAAGGCATATTCAAATCCATAGATATATACTAATCAATTACTGAAATAAAAATACTAAGTTTTCCACTCAGATTATCCTTAACTTCTATTGTATGGATTTGCAACGCCAAAGGAACTCTTTTCCATATCTCATTCTTTTGATATACATACACATCGAAGGATAGGGGTGTGTGTGTGTATATATATATATATATATATAAATTTGTTAGGTTCAGAGAGGTTGGAGGAGAAGAAAATATATTAAAAGAATAATTAAAAAAGGATTAGAATCCTTACTTGAATTTCTGATTCTAACTGAAGAGAGAAAATGACAGAGGTTCGAGGTATTTCCTAAATATTTATAAATAAAAAGTGAAGAGGATAGGGTCCTATTTATATGAGTTGAAATGCACCAAAACCGTAGGATGGAGTTAGGTGAAAAAAGGATAAACCTGGAGCATTTAACGTTGAAAAAACTCTAGTCGCCATCCGAATAGGGGTCGACCACTCCCATAGACCGATCGACCACTTGGGACCGGAGGTGTCGACTTCTACTCCTATTTGGGGTGTGCTGATTTGTTTCCGTTGCTCGTTTATTTTATTCCCTAATTAACTTTTAACGTTAACTATTTAACTAAGCCTAAATTTAAATACGCATTTGAATTTGAATTCAAACTAAATTAGTTTAAACCTAAAACTTCAAACGCTCATAACTTCTTCGTTTGAGCTCTGTTTTCAGCAAATTATATATGGAAGCAAATCAGAGTTTTGCCACGAATGCAACGGAATAACTTTCATGGTAAAATTCTAGCTTTTATAAAATTTTCATTTTCAACCCTACCTTATTTAATTTAATTCACTTGTTTATTTATGGTTGATTTTAAGGGGTATTACATTCTTCCCCCTTAAAAGGGACTTCGTCCCAATATCTTTCAAAGAGTGAACATTGTAACGCGCAATAACATCCATGTTACACAACCAATTTATCTACACAACCATCTACTCAACCAAAGTGCAATGTGATTACGTACTGCAAATGTTGACGCTAAAAATAGGCATCAACACTCAATAGAATCTAGTAGAGATTAAATGAGGAATGAAATTAAAACAGAGCAAGAATCATAAATGAACACACAGATTTTTATAGTGGTTCAGCAATCTTGGCCTACGTCCCTTCATATTTTTATTGATCTTCCACTTGATTATGGTTACAAGAATGTTTGGATCGGCTGAGATCCATTAGTACAAGAGTGAAGCATGAAAACGGCAGAGCCTCGGTAGATAAAGCAGGATCCCTTTTCTGATGCCATGCATGCTGTATTTATAGTGGAATACATGCACGGATTGGACTGAAATTTTGGTAGAAAGTTCGGGAGACCAAGACGAGGCTACCCAAAAATTTACAGGCCCATCGGGGCCCACAATAGGGATCAGTACCGATCCCCATTAATGCATCCAAATGGTCTACGATCCCTACGAGGGATGTATCATGATGTTAGCTACTTGCTCCCCAAATTTCGTGCAATTCCGATGTACGGTTTGTGAGATATCGCATTTTCTGCGAAATAGTGTTGCTTGAATTCTAATTTTTGCCGATCCCTCCAAAGGGAGTTATGCCGATCCCTTCAGCTTCCTCCAATTGGAATGAGATCCCTAGGTGGTGTTCCACATGTTGTAGTAAGCTTGTACTCTAAGTTTCAAGTTGATAGCATGTGTAGATTTTGAGTTACTGACCGATCATCGCTGCAAAATTGAGTTGTGCAATCGATATGGTATGATCCATAGTATTGAATATAGATTGTACCTGATCCATCTTTGGGGAGTAGTGAGCTTTCTTGCTTCTGCTTCATATTATCATCTATGCATGATTTTTAGACCCCATAATCATCGCTCTGGGCTACTAGCCTTGATGACAGTCAAGTCTAATTTGTCCAGTCAGTTCGGATATAGCCGGCCAAAATGCCGGATAACATTTGCCCCCCCCAAAGTATGTCTTGTTGCGTACATGACGTGCTTTGAATCGAAGTAAGTTAGAGTCGCTAGAAAGAAATCCATCTAGTTTCCCTGAATAGTCGTTATCCTTCCGTTTTTTCTTCCCAAAGTGTTGTATCCCTCTTTGATCGTCGTGACACTTGGTCGATTTCCAATAGTATAAATTCAGGATTATATTCCATTAGTTGCTATATGTGTCTGGTTCTACAGGGTTAGTAAGCTTCGACTATCTGATCCAGTCCTTTCTTTAATAACTCCAGGTGAAAATTCAATTTTTGTCGATTTCAAGAAGTCGAGTTTTTTGAATATACATTTGCACGTTCAGGTACACGTTCTTGTCATTGCCTCCCATATGCATTTGTACGCTCACGAGTCGTCACCAGTTCCTTCTAGTTTAATTGCAATTGGATTGCAATTCCTTGTTTATATATTAGTTTATAATGAATAGGGGTTGTAATAAGTCATTCGATGAGAGGTGACTTCAAGTTCAACAGAGATGACGGCCTCGGAGCCGTAATCAAGAGCGAATGGAGTATAACCAGTCGTGGACTTGTAGGTGGTTCTGTATGCCCATAATGCCGATGAGAGTTCGTTGATCCACTTGCCTCTAGCCTTTTCCAAATGCTTCTTCAGAATGGACTTTATGATTTTATTAACAGCTTCAACCTGTCCATTAGCTTGAGGGTGAGCAATTGTCGCAAATCTCTTTTCGATATGATGCCGTCAGCAAAAGTTTTTGGATTTAACGCTGTCAAATTGGGTTCCATTACCAGTTACGATGGTTCGTGGAAGGCCAAAACGACAGATGATGTTTCAGACAATGAAGTTGATTGCTTTTTTTCGTTGTGATCGAGGCTAAAGGTTCAGCTTCAACCTATTTGGTGAAGTAATCCACTGCTATGATGGCGTATTTCGCACCACCTTTAGAAATCGGCAAGGAGCTGATGATGTCAATACACCAAGTAACAAACGGCTATGGCGTGACCATTTGAGTAATTTTTGTCGGTGGGGCCCTTGGAATTTTTGCAAACATCTGGCACTCGTCGCATTGAATAGCGTGATCAGCTGCATCTCAATTGACAGTTGGTCAGTAATACCCATAGCGGAGTATTTTCTTTGTCAAGGTTTGCCCCCGGTGTCATCGCCGCATTCTTCTTCATGGACTTCTATTAAGACTCGTTTGATATCATCATGGGTGATACACCGTAGCAGGGGAATGGAGAAAGCCCTTTCTATACATGAATCCTTCTTGGATGATGCAGCGTGAAGCTTTGTGGAGGATCTGTCGTTTTGCATTCCTCCGTTCAAGAAGAATTCCCCATTGTATATAGTCTTTGATAGGAGTCATCCATGACTCCTTTTCTGGCTTCGTCTCCAAGATCTAGTCGATCTCCATTTGTCAATGCTTGGAATGTTAAGCACTTCAACCGAAACAAAGTCTACTTGGTGCACATCCCCAGAACCAACCAGCTTGGCCAGTGTCATTTCGTTCTCTGAGGATATGCGTAATGGTGCAATACTCGAAGTCGGCTAGTAGCTCTTGGACTCGGCCGAGATAAGGAGCAAGACGCTGCCCCTAGCATGATTAACTTCCCTGACTTTGCATACTACTAACCAGGAATCACAAAATATATTAAAGTTCCCACTCCTAGTTCTCTAGCAAGTTTGAGCCTAACAATCATGGCTTCATACTTAGCTTCGTTATTTGTTGCAGAAAAGTCGAGTTTTAGGGTATATCAGATCGATCGTTCCTCAGGAGTCATTAGCGCAACTCCGACATCAAAACACCGATCATTGGAAGTTCCATCCGTGTACATTTTCCATCGGTTGGTCGGTTCCCCACTGCTCTTCAGATAGTCGTCTGATGCAGTGAATTCAGATATGAATTCAGCTAATGTTTGTCCATGGATAACTCTCCGAGGGAGATAAGTGATATCGATTGGCTTAGCTTGATATTCCATTTGAGTAACCTTCCAAACGTCTAAGGTTGCTGTAGGACCTGTCTTAACGGCTGGTCGGTATAGACGTTAATGGGGTGAGCCTGTCAATTGCTTGCTTACATCATATACTGGTCTTTGGATCCATTTCTCTTCGCATAACATTGCGGTGCTTATGGCATGTACCGACATAGCTAAATAGATGTATAAGCCTTTGTGATCCGGTGGCTTGGATAGGATGAGAGGTCTCTCTAAGTGATCTACCAGAGCTTGAAATGCGTCAATACAGCCTTGCATCCATTCAGAATTTCTCATTTATTAATCACTTTTTATGTTCAAAAGGTTGTTCTTCACATATTTCACAAAAAAATAACTAGAATTTTATCGTTTTCAATCTGTGAGAGAGAATATGTTTTTAGACTAAAAATTAGGTTTTGAAGAGAAGTAAGAAAGTTGCTTAGAGAGAAAGATGATGGGGAATAAGTGGCAGTATTAGGAGTAGCGGATTTGATGAGATGCTGGTTAGACTTGATTTCGAGCGAAGAGATAGCAATTTGAATTAAACTAAGAATACATGAAATTGGAAGAAATAATTAGGGGTATTTTGGGAAATAAGTTAAGCTTGTTTTATGTAAACCAAAAACTACCTCAAAATATTATATTCTTATCCATTTTACCTTTCTTTTCAAATTTCCCCATATCCATTGGTCCCCATATCCAAAATGTCTCTCTTTAACATAAATATATAAAACCAGATTCTATTTTCCTTTAATAAACTAGGTAAAAATATAATCAGAACATACCCAAAAATATTTACACCACCAAAGAAATAAAAATAGAGCCTATTTCTATACAAGCCCATTACCTCATAAACCCTACCTGGCCCATCAACAACTAAATAAAATACAACACTGCCTCATACTTCAGTTTGTTCAATCACACTCCTCACTTTCCTTTTCCATCTCAAATTTCCTACAATAATGGCGACTATCATTTTCCAGTTAGCTCATCATCTTCGAAACTACAATTCCTTCTTCAGAAAAACAAATTAAATCTTCCATGCAATCTCTCCTATAACTTTTGAGTTGTTCAGGCTACTCATCTTCTATCAATGTGTGATATGGTGTTAATTCGACAAATAATTCTCAAATCTGAACTTGAAATCTATATGCAAACCAAATTCACTTGTTAAATCTTTGATCTAGCTACCCATCTTCATCTGATGTTGTAGATCTAACATTAATTAAACATGATCTTCTCAGATCTGTAATCAAAAGCAACAAACAAAAATGAATTATTCAAAAATAAGCGATTTGAATGTTTTTTTGCTTAATAAAACTTTGCATTCGAACTCCATACTCATATACCATCCTTATCCATATGGGTCGATTTGTTGGCTCGGAGTAGTGGATTTACTTTCTCTTACTCTACTTATGATTTATACCAAAGTATTCGCTCCTATAATTATAAATTTATGGAATAAAATGTAATTTTGAAACAGGTAAAGCTTCACACCCAAAATCACTGAAGGCCGGATCTAAAAGGTGACAATTCATATGATCAAATCAAAAAAACCACTTAAGTGGTGATCGGTGAGCTTTCAAACAGCCCCATTCTTTACAAATTGCCTGATATGTGATGTTATTATACTGCCGATGTTTGGACTTGCATGCTCTAATTGATACATATTATGTGATTTATTTACAAATTTGTTATTCATTCTTAAATGAATCTCTAAACAATCTAGTTTATCTCCCATGCCAAATGCATCAAACAGTGGTTGATAGAACTATTTTAGCAATTTCACTGCTTTTATTGTTTCTCATGAATATTTGGATGAACGAATCTACCTCTGAGTCTATTGTCAATGTTTCTCTATACCCCACTAGCCACTTGAGATTAGTCTACTCCATCTTAAGATGTATGCAGAAACATTTAAAGTATAAATGTGAGATTTCCTCCACATACTCGTTACACAGAATTAACTTTGGACTAACACCAATGAAACGTTGGATAAGTCTAGTGTAGTAAAAAATTCATAGATTGCTCTATATAAACATACTGTCGTTTTAGGAGTGTGAATTTTGTGCCATACCATTTTTTGTACGAAATTTGGTTCATTGGGAAACTGTAATTACTGCCTATATAATTTCTTATGCTATATATATATCATCCCTAACACATCCCAAAAAGCTCAACCTACTACTTTGCCATTCACTATTTTCAATAGTATCTCCGACTAAAATTCTTTCACTTCTTATTCTTTTAATCACATTTGCACCCAACCGACTCTACAGTTTCCCACCTGTGACCAGAGATCACACCAAAAAGACATTGACATTCCATCCACTATTTCTCCTCATGCATTTAACTACTTGCAATCATAACTTTAATGAGTTCTTCAATGTACCTGAAAATTCATTTCTGCTTTCTATTTCCTAAAATGATTCTCTTTTAATATACTTGTCATGCGTCCACCGTACCCCTTCCGTGTTGATCACCTTCCAAATTAGCTTAACTTCTAATGCATCATTCACTTCTTCCAGCTTCCTCAGACCAAGACCCCCTTCTTCTATTTGTTTACATACTACTTCCCAAGGCACTTTATTGGTCTTCCCTTTCCATAAGAAAGTTAGACATGTATGCTTGATTTTATTGATAATCGAATTTAGGATTTTATAACATTGCAACCAATACGACATAATATTATAAATAGTTTACTTGATTAATTCTAGTCGACCTACTAAACTCAACAATTTGTTTCCCACCTATCAATTCTATGTTTGATCTTATCTATTAGACTACTATAATCCTTTTCCCTTAGGTTGACACTAGATAATGGGATACCTAAATATTTAATGGGTAACTCACCTTGCCTCATGTTAAGGTTGTAGTTATATCTGCTTTGCATGTTGCCCCACCTCCAAAGAATATACACGATTTGTTGCAATTAAGTTGTAACCCTATAGATTCGTATATATTCTTGAGCACATCGTTAATTACTTCTGCACTATTAAGGTCTGCCTGGGCAAATATCATAATATCGCCTGCATAAGTAATATAAGTTATCTTGTTGTTTTTATTAGCTTGTATCGGCTTTAACTAACCATGTCTCACCTTCTCCTCCATAAGCAAAGTAAAGTATTCCATGATGATTGTAATAAGCAATAAGGAAATGGGATCTCCTTGCCTTAAACTGTTCGAACTTCCAAAATACCCACAAGGGCAGCCCTAATTAATAACCAAAAAACATGGGGTATTTATAAGTTCTTCAATGATTCTAGCCCATTTTCTCTTAAAATTCATACTCTGCATCATGTGAATAACAAAACCCTTATCCATAATATCATAAGCTTTTCTAAGGCCTATTTTAATCAAATGCATTTGTTGTCCTGCCATCCAAAACCCCTTACTAACTCTTAAGGCATTCAAAATTCCATCTACAATGCTTCTATTCTTGATGAACACACATTGATTTTCTAAAATAAGTGAATCCATAAAGGGACCGAGTCTATTACAAAGTACCTTACTGCATTGGCCAAAATTAAAGATAATATTACAACAAGGTATAAGCGAAAATGTTGAATGTCCTATACATTATGACTCTTAGGGATCAAATGTACAAAGGTATGATTATGTTTCCTAAGGAATTTTCCTTCTTGAAATACATAATTAATCGCAGAATGAAGTAAATTCTTGATATTATCCTACTAAAGTTGGGAAAATTTAGCGCTGAATTCATCTAGCCCAAGCGCCGTGTTATCCGTCATTGAGCTTATAACCTCTTTAATTTCACACAACTCTATATGATCATTCAAGAAATCTCGACCGTATTCCATATAATGGATTTATGTATAATCCATGGCAAGCTACTCTTTTGATCTTGATTAAATAACTTCATGTAATAATCCACCATTTTATTCACAAATGATATTTGGTCATTATATAGTTCTCCATTTACTGAAATGTTGTTATCCATGTTGTCCTTACATCTATATTAGACATTTTTGCATGAAACAAGCAATCACATCATCCCCTAAGAGTAGCCAGTCACAATTTTTTCTTACAATTAAACAATCCATGTTGTACTACTCTTTGAAGATGTCCTTCATGATATAAATTCGTGCACTAAATTCCCATCTTCCTCCGTTTCCAATATCCTTTGTAAATTAGCACATATATCATGATACTTATTCACCTCTTTTATGGTGTTGCTCTTGTCCTTACCCCATTGCTCCAAAAAAATCAACTTATTTTTGCTTTCGAATTAATTGGTATAATGGTCTCCCTTCTACCTACTCATTTCATCTATAACAACCCGCACCTTAATGGTCCGATTTTTCGACTAAATCGAAAATCTAAGTCCATTAGTGTACAGATCATTGGTGTTGATAACCTGTAGTAAACATAAGTATTTTAGAGAGTTATCTATACGAACTCACAGTAGAATAGTAAAAATATAATAAAACATATATACTGACTAAGGCTACTACCTTGGAACCAATATTATTCCTTAGATATCTAGTTGCCCAGTGCATATGTTTTATTATATTTTACTATTCTACTATAAGTTCATATCGATAGCTCTATAATATACTTATGTTTATTACAGGTTACCAATGCCAACGATCCGTACCCTAATGGACCTGGGTTTTTTATTTAGTTAAAAATTCGAGCACATTAAGGTGCGGGTTGTTACACCACCCTTTAAAAAAATAATTTGATGATCATCAAAAAGGTTCCAATTATTCATATATTTAAAAAGTCTAGCTATGTTATGATTATGCTCTACCGACCAAATAAGAACGAGAGTATGGTCACTTATGCTTGATTGAAATTAAATGGCCATCATGTCATTGAATATATGCATCCATTCAACATTCATAAATAATCTTCTTATCTCAGGTAAAATATTCCGATCAGGACCAAACCACCATGAAAATTTAAATCCCTTAATAGCTACTCACTTACACCTACTCTATTCATCCATCTATATATTTCCTCCATCTTGATAAAAGGCACAAGATTACCGTCTTTCTTCTCTTTTGCCTGTCTAATGCTGTAACGACCTAGGTATTTCGAACCTTTCGCATCCGCACATGTCGGACTTGAATTGCTCGAAACCAGATTGTTAATTTATATTTGACAAAACTCAGCATATACAGTAAATAAATCAATCACAGAATCACAGACACAGAGTATTACAACAATAAGCAGTGGAAATAGATAAATAGTAGTTCATGAAGCTACTATATAAACAACAGAGTTTAAAAACGAAATACAACAGAATCTCAAATACAAATGAATCCCCAATACATAAGCAACCGACGAGTTTGAACATAAATGACTAGAATAAACCGAAATAACTGAAAGCTGGATAGATAGATGGATCTTCAAGCAAAGCTCCAAAACTCCAAAGGCGAGTCTCAATGCTATGACACTCGGTCTGACCCGAGCATAAAGCAAAACACAAAACATTCGAGTCAGGATTAACATTCTTATATTAATAAATTCAACACAAGTGAAATGTCCACTGAAATACAAGTAACTTAAAGGATGTTTGAGATTTCCATCCTCTAAGGATCCGTGGAACTATCTACTATGTAGTAATATACGCTATTATAATATGTCTATAGTAAAGTAAACTATTAAAATAGCGTTAAGGCGTTACCCATATCCCCCTTAACACATTTTATATATTCCCGTAGTCTATACAGTGTCGTACGCTCTACCAAACCGGTGGTTTACCCAGAGGACACCCCATAGGTACGGTACAAAACAAACTTGTAGAAGGCGCGATAAGGCATGCGACAAGGCACACGAGGAAATGCCAAGGTAGATATACAGTTTGCGTATCCGGACTGGTGGTAACTCATAGCAGCTACTACCGCCCACCTCGAGACACACTCCCAAATCAAAAGGTGCACCCAATCAAATCACAAAGTAATAGAATGGTATCGAAGAAATGTGTCTGATAGGAGAAATGACCTCACTTGGCCCGGCGTGGCTCCTGTTTTAGCCACATCAAGCTGACTCACGGGAGTCAGGGCTGTGCTAATACCTCATATAGAATCGTCGCCAAACCATCCTACTTCATTCTGGAATCTCCACCACGTACACAGTTGTTAAAGTAGTTTTCGGTATTGGCAGAGAGTATGACAATATCCGACCCCAGTCACTTTAACAACCAAACGCTTATTTCACACCGTGGTCATTTCATTTCAAATAGTTCATACTTCATATCAAAATATCATATTCATTTCAAAACCATATCAATTCGATATCATTATTCACTTAAAATAATATTCATTTCCAGAATCGTAATTCTTTCACAATCATAACACTTTCGAAATCATAACACTTTTGAAATCATAACATTTTGAAATCATAGCACTTTTAAAATCATAGCACTTTTGAAATCATAACACTTCCGTAATCATAATAGTTTGGATATTGAAAATAGTATATATGTTAAAAATAGTTATAGATTAAAAAGTTTATATATTAAAATAGTTTATATATATTAAAAATAATTTCCTCCAATTTCACAATTCGATTCAAATCAACTTATATTCCAAAAATTCAATTTAAATCAATCCCAGTTCATCAGTTTCAATTTAAAAGGTTAAAGATTCAACTCAAATTCTGAATAAACCATTTCAATTTTTATCAATTTCAAATCCAGGTTTGAACTATCATTTAAATTCCAATAAGATTCAAGGTTTAAATATTCAAACAATTTAAATATAAGTTTCATTAATATCTCAATTTTAATTTTATTCAAATTGGAAAATATTCACTTAATCATTTTAATAACAATTAAATAAAATCTCAATTTATAAATTTAAATCAATATTAAATATCTAGTCACAAATTTATTTAAAGTTGAGAATATTCATTTAATCACTTTTCATCAAATCAAGTTATAAATCATACCTTTCAAATCTCAAAATTTATAAGTTCAAACAAAATCTTATTTAAGTTCAATTATTTACCAATTCAAATTTCAAGTCAAATTTACTTTATTTATCCAACCTCTATTTATTTAAAGATTACAAAATCTATTTAAAATATTAATGTAAAAATTTAAATAAATATTTAAACATATTATATATATACCAATTAAATTAAAATTTATTTATATAATTTATATTAAATTAAACCTTATTAATAAATCTATTTTAAATCTTATTTTATTTATTGTAAAAAAAATTTTAAGTAAAATTTTAAAAAATTTTAAGTAAAATTTAAAAAAAAATTAATTTTCAAAACTAACTTGTAAATTTAAAATTTCCAAACATGTAATTTAAGAAAAAAAATCAAACTTTACAAAATAAAATATCTTTACATTATATTAAAAATTCAACAATTAATAAAATCCATATATTTCCTTCCAAAACTATAAAATCATTTTTCAAAATAGACCACGGTGTCCGTATATAATTTTCTATCCTATGGTCAAGTGATACAGATATTTATCATTTCAATCCATAATTTAAAAATTTACGGGTATATATCATTTCAACCCGCAATCCCAAAATTTCAAATTCAATGAAAATCGCTTGGGTTTATCATTTCAACCCATAACGATTTTCCCTTATTCTACAAGATCGTTCGGGTATGTATCATTTCAACCCATAGGGATTTCTGAACTAATAGGGAACTTGCAGAGTGAGAACAAATATGATAAAAATATAACATATCAACAACAGGCATATATCATCAGTAACAAATTTAAATATATATACAACAGGTTATGGTCTCATATATCATAGGTAAACAGTTACAGATAACAGCATATCATATATATCAATTAAATAACTAACAATTAAATTTAACAGCATATTTCAATTGTCATTTCATGTGAAACCAAATTTACTACTAAATATAAGAATGCTAATCGTGAGTGATTGCTCACCTTTCGAGGCTAGAGAATTTTGACAATGATATGAGCTGCGAATTGGATCACAAACTAGACGAATGACCAATCCAAACAACAAATCTCAAAGCGGAGTAAGCTGAACATGGATTTGATAGAAAAGGCTGATAAATAGGAATCGATGAGAACAAATCAAATCACCCCGATATAAACGGAAAATATATACATTATTATTATTATTATTATTTTATTAACATCAATATTTTAATTTAAGACAAATATTAAAATAAAATATATATATAATTCAAAATCATTATTCTTAAAACTCAAATATTAAAAATCAAAGAGATATATATTATATTTAAAAACCAATACTTATATATACTTCAAAAGTGGGATCCAAGTACACCTTATTTAAAATACGTATGCTTCAAATCTATGTACCCAGACTCATAGATATAATATCCCTTAGACTTCCCGTACCTACAGATTGTATTTAAAACAACAAATATACATAAACATATAATATATATATATATATTTATAAACATACATACATATTATATATTAAAATCAATAAAATTCAATATAAACATGCTTTTATTATAATATAGACTTAACTCAACCGCTTTAAAAAGCAACCTACACATACTGTACCCAAACGCAAAAATGAAAATATATATGTATGACCAAACATATACTTATATAACTTACTTAAACCTATACATATAACTAGATAGAATATATATATATATATATAATATATATACGCTCAGATATATATAAACTTATATACAAACCGACAATCACATAACCTATATAAACTTATATAAAATGGACAGATCATATATAAACTTATACTTTCTATAAACAAACAACTTTCATACTTACATGTATAAACTGGCATATTATAACTTATATAACTAACATATTATATAATTTTTATAAACTAACATATATTAAAAATTGCATCTACATATATATATATATATATATATATTCAAATCAATATTTAATTCAAACACGTATAAAATAAAATCTCTATATATATATATTTGAAACCTAGACTCACGTATACTTATATATGAACTAATATACAGCATATAGATAAACTTACATACACTTTTTTTTTCTACACATTACATAAACAACCTTATTATATATATACCTTTCAAAATATTAACACATAGTTATATATACTTTTAAATTACCCTTTTAAAATATGGAAGCTGGTATATGCGCTCAGATATATGTTATATATCTATATATAATAGACAGACCATATATAACCTAGATAAACTCACAATTTAAAATCTATATACATTCCAAAAATCAAAATATCCATATATGTTGTGTGTGTATGTTTTTTTAAATGATATAAGGTAAAAGAGAATTGCAAAACCAACATCTACATAAGCAAACCTATATAAGGAAGCTTCTACATATATATCATTTCATAAATAGAAGAGAAGGTTGACGAGTGGGCGAAGCAGATCAGAGATAGACGTGAGAAGGCCAAGGGTGCATGCGGACGAAGGCTACCGGCTGAGGTTGCTGCTGGCGATAGGAATGTAGGCAAGGGGCTGCTGTGGTCTGTGGGTTGATCGAGCTGCCTGCGGCGATGGGAAGGTGGTCGGTGGCTGCTACGTTAGTGGGCGAGTTGTAGTGGCGGATGATGGTGGACGAGCGGATGGTGCTTGGGTGGGGTTTGAGGGCATGCTCGGCTGTGAAGTTGGTCAGGCGATGGTTACTGACATGGATACAGAGATAGGAGTGGTGGGGCTTGTGTTGTCTACTAGTGGCAGGTCAGTGTGTACTTGGTGCGGCAGACTGGGCGAATAGGAGCGAAAGGTGGCTGGCGTTGGAGCATAGAGGGAGGTTTATTGTGGGGTCGGGTCTGGTTCGGGGTGTCAGGCTGGAGCATATGGCATAGGATGTGTGCGTGTAGGCTTGCATGGTTTCAATCATGGTGGAACGGGGTGAGGCGAGAGGTTTCGTGAAGCCTGGGTTCAAGCGAATAAGAGAGAGAGCAGTGGGAAGGCGAAAAAAATCTATATATATATATATATATACTAAGGCAAGAGCTGGCTACAGATAGGAAGAAGAAACGTGTGCAGGCTTCCAAGCTTCCAATCAAATACAAACCGACATACAGTAATTTCTTTTCAAAGCACGAGGAAAGAAAATGAGCCTAAAGAAAAAGAAATCAAAATATCATATTAATGTACGGCGAATAGAAAGCCAGAGTTGAATTACAGAAATATAATTGCTATTTACTATTGGTATAATACGGTGAAACAAAAAGGCACAAAACGGGTACCGATATGGTTAACCTTTCGCAGATTTCGCCGTGCACTGGACTCCGAAACACACTAATGAATATACTGCGGTGATCAGCACGACGAGATGAACATAATGATACACAGATATCAGAGGTACGACAATCCTATCAAAAGTCGATTTTTGTTGCAGCAAAACTGCTGCAAAACGCCGAAAATAAGATGAACGGAGCTAGAGCAGTCCAAATTTGATGAAATGAAATACGACGTCTCACTCAGAAAATGTTAAACATTTTTCTTATATAAAAATATTCAGATTTTGAAATATTTTATTTTCATCAAATTTAACTGATTTAAATTGAAACTAAAAATTACACAACAGAATTAACTTTCATATTTTGTAACGAAAGTTTGACATTTGCTATGTGAAAATAGACGTATTTCAAATATCAAATTTTCATTGTTAAATTTTATTTGTTTAATTTCAAGCAAAATTTCAGTTAATTACGTAAAAAAAATTGTTAAAATTTCTGGGTCGTTACACTCTCCCCCACTCAAAACTTTTCATCCCCGAAAAGGAAGGAGGTAGGAGAATAGAAGTAACAGAAAGCAAAGATAGATTTGAAAAACATATTTTTTTGCGCCAAAAATGGTCACAAACCCCGAATGTTGTGAAAGCACCAGTGTATGAATACAAATCAGCAATATTCAAACACAAATCTCAGATCTAAACAAACAACAAACAGCAATCCAGAAATAATGAACAAAAACACGAGATTTATAGTGGTTCGGCTATCTCCGGCCTACGTCCACTCCAAAGTTTTTATCTTTTATTGATCGATGCTTGAAGATTACAATTTCCTATCGCGTAGTACAACGGATTTTATGATTATAATCTGAATCTAAGGCAGCAATGGTGATCTGGAGTAAATCTGGCAGAGTCCGGGCGCTCTTTAGCTCTCAAAATTGTCCGACCCCTTTTCTAAATGACCAGGGGCTCTATTTATAGGTGTAGGAGGCTAATATTTCGCCTAAATTGAGGGGAGACCAGTTCTGGCACGTGAGGGGGCCCACATGCCCGCTTTCTAGAAATCCGGGCCCACTTTGGGATCGATTCGAAGCTATGTTCGAATCGATCAAGAAATTGTCCAATCGAGCTGAAATTTGGCGTGAACATTCTTAAACATGTGCTCAAGCTACTGTGAAAATTTCATAGCATTTGGACTTGTAGATCTCAAGTTATGATCGATTCAAGTTGACGTTCTTCGCCCTATGGATTCGTTCGAATCGATATGGTTCGAATCCATAGGGTCGAATCCATGCTTCTGCACGTGAAGACGGTGACGTGGCGCGCAATCTTCGAGTTGATCCTCCTTTTTCTCTGAGTTTACTGGGTCGAGTCCTTGGTTTTAGCCGCGTTTACCTGGTGGACTCGAGACGTTGGATTCGAAGGTTCGCTTCCTTCGAATCGATGGAACTGGCACTGGTTCGAATCAATCAAGACGCGCTGCTGTGGATCGATTCGGAGTTGTCTTATCCTGGGGATTCGAAGGTTATGGAGTCGAGGCACCCTTAATTGCATGGATTCGAAGTAACAGTTCCAGATGGATACGAAGTGACCAGCCTTTGTGGATTCGAGAGAGTGTTCACCGAAGGGTACGAAGTAGATGGAGTCGAACTTGTTGGAGTCGAGCGTGATGGATTCGAAGCTGGTGATGCGAAGTCCATGGATTCGAAGTATTATGCTACTTCTTGATCGATTCGAACATGTTGTCCCAGAGCAAACGACTGATTCCATCTTCATCGATACGAACCATATCGATGCGAAGTGCAGTGAACTTCAATCGATTCGAACCTTCATCGATTCGAACCAACATCCATCGATGCGAAGTACATCGATTCGAACCGTGCTCTGTGCATTTTAATTCATTCATATCTTGTGCGTACGAACTCCGATCGTCCTGAAAATTGAAACATAGCCTCTCCTAACCTTGATTGTCATTCCCAATCAATTCTGCCTTGATCGGAGCTCGGCCAAATTTTGACGACATCCATCGCAGCCTTGTTTCCAATCGACTTCCAATCCTGATATCCATCCTTTCCTGTCGATTTGTTTGATATTCCGGCTTTAACCAAAAAGCGGGATAACATTTTCCCCCCAAAACATGTCTTGTGATAAGAAGGCGTGTTTTGAATAATTCTGTATCCGATATTCAAAGTCCATAGCCAATTCCATGTCCATCCATACTCGAAGACTGAGTTATTAATCCATCCTTATCCAACAACTGAATCCAAGACCTCTCCGGGTCGATATCCAAATCCGTAACCTCTCTGAGCTTTTGCCGAGCGCAATCCACACCTGACGACCGTGGTCCAGTATCCCTGGACGTTGAGCTAACCTCTCCGGGTTCTTGCCAAGCGCAATCCACACCTGACGACCGTGGTCCAGTGTCCCTGGACGTAAGTAATGCCATGGCTTAAGTCCTAAGCCGAATCCTGGTCGCTTCGGACCCTTGTTGAGCATAGTCCATACTCAACGACCTGAAACAATAATCGATAGTAGGGGGCTTAAGTCCTAGGCCGAATCCTGGTCACTCCGGACCCTTGCCGAGCATAGTCCATACTCGACGATCGTTTATCAAAATCTAAAAAGAATCCAATCAAAATCCAATCCAAATCAAATCCGAAAATCAGAAATCCAAACCAACATCCAAAACAGAAAACCCAAAACAAAAACCAGTCATCCGAACGAAAATCCAAAACAGAAAGCAAACAAAAACCAGGAGTTCAATCCAAACTCCAAAACCAAACCAGAAAACCAAGTGTCCAATCAAAAACAAAAGACAGATTTCGCAAACCATGGCTTTGCGGTTTATCATCATTCAGAGCATGCCTAGGGGCTATCTCCGTCCCCATACATGTGTAAATGGCTTGGTTGCTCGCCAATGGTTTGTTACTTATTTCATAATATCCTGGTCAATGGATAACCAATCGACCATCATTCCTGGGCCTCATGCCATCATGGCTTGAGGTGGGCGGTGGTTGCTCCTGCTCCATCGCTGCATTCCGAGCCCCAACATACTGCGTCAATTGTCCATTCCTCACATGCTCCTCAATTATGTCCTTTAGGTGCTTGCAGCTGTTGGTATCGTGTCCATCCAAATCATGGAAGAGACAGTGCTTTCCTGATGCCCTTTCTCGTTCAGAAGGTTCTCTCCTAGCTGGCCTTCGGTAAGGAAGGCGATTCCGGGTTTCCATGTATATCCGCTCCTGCGTCTCGTTTAATCCTGTGTATGTGGAAAACTTTGGATCCTTCCATCGCTTCCCGGCTTTTCCTGAATCGTCGTCTAGCTTCCTTTTTCCTTTGTCTTTATCCGAGCTTCCGTTGGATGGTCCTCCACCCCCAGTCACATTCACCTCCTTTAACTTTAAATCAGTACATGCGTCTTCTTGCCGAAGGAACCTTTCAGCTTCATGGAAGAATTCCCTAAGATCCAGTGGTGGGTCTCGTACTAAAGATACCTTAAAATCTGAATCCTCTCTGACTCCCGATACTGCCGCCATCAAAACCATCGATGGATCCGGCCGATCCACCGAAGCAACCGCCGCATTAAATCGAGTTAAAAATGCTCTAAGCGATTCATCCGTTCTTTGCTTTACCGATGTTAACGTCATCACGTTCTTAGGTCTTTTGATATGAACCCGAAACTGTCCCAAAAACCTATCCACCAGTTCCCTCCAAGTCCTGATAGATCCTTCTTCCAGCTGCCTAAACCACATTGCCGCTAGGTCTGTCAAGTATAAAGGGAAACACCTGGCCATCACTTCCTCCGATGCCCCCAGCACTTCCATGTGTCTAGTGTATCTCATCAAGTGATCAGTCGGGTCAGCCTTTCCATTATATACTTCCATGCTAGGTAACTTGAACTTAGGTGGATTCTGAGCTATCCTGATTTCCCGAGCAAAGGGACTCCTATTCACCCCTTCCAAGTCTCTATTGGTCGAACCTCCACGCATAGTCTTCCTAATGATTTCCATTAATCCAGCATTGCCTGTTAGGTGTTGCCCCCCATGCTCCCGAGGGAACTCCGACACATATTCTTCATGTGGCTCATTAGCCGCAACGTTGGCTCTAGCCTGCTGAACTCCTTCCAAAGGTCCTTCTGCGTTGGATCCTGTGGGCCTGCCCCCAAGCCCTTGTTGATTGCCTTCTGGTTCTGTATTCTGTCCTCCATTGGGTTCCGCAACCCTAGTTCCTTGTTCCACATTTGCAGTCGCTGTAGTTGGTCCAAGGTTCTGCATTCCTGCAGCTCTCATCTGCTCGAAGAAAGTCTGCATCATATCCTGTTGACTCTTCAGCAACCTCTCATGCAATGAATTTGCCATAGCTTCCATTTCGTCTCTCGTAATGTAAATCGAAGCTTGTCCTTCTCCAGCTCCGGAGGATGCCTCTTGACTCCCTCCCTGTTGGCTTCTCTCAGCTCTTTGTCTTGTTTGTCGAGTCATTGCCGAGTCAATCTGAATCCTTCAAACTTTCAAATCTAAACTTCAATCCGATATAGCGGGTGCTAGTCCTTCTCAGTGAAAGCACCAAAGTGTTTGCGCCAAAAATGGTCACAAACCCCGAATGTTGTGAAAGCACCAGTGTATGAATACAAATCAGCAATATTCAAACACAAATCTCAGATCTAAACAAACAACAAACAACAATCCAGAAATAATGAACAAAAACACGAGATTTATAGTGGTTCGGCTATCTCCGGCCTACATCCACTCCAAAGTTTTTATCTTTTATTGATCGATGCTTGAAGATTACAATTTCCTATCGCGTAGTACAACGGATTTTATGATTATAATCTGAATCTAAGGCAGCAATGGTGATCTGGAGTAAATCTGGCAGAGTCCGGGCGCTCTTTAGCTCTCAAAATTGTCCGACCCCTTTTCTGAATGACCAGGGGCTCTATTTATAGGTGTAGGAGGCTGATATTTCGCCTAAATTGAGGGGAGACCAGTTCTGGCACGTGAGGGGGCCCACATGCCCGCTTTCTAGAAATCCGGGCCCACTTTGGGATCGATTCGAAGCTATGTTCGAATCGATCAAGAAATTGTCCAATCGAGCTGAAATTTGGCGTGAACATTCTTAAACATGTGCTCAAGCTACTGTGAAAATTTCATAGCATTTGGACTTGTAGATCTCAAGTTATGATCGATTCAAGTTGACGTTCTTCGCCCTATGGATTCGTTCGAATCGATATGGTTCGAATCCATAGGGTCGAATCCATGCTTCTGCACGTGAAGACGGTGACGTGGCGCGCAATCTTCGAGTTGATCCTCCTTTTTCTCCGAGTTTACTGGGTCGAGTCCTTGGTTTTAGCCGCGTTTACCTGGTGGACTCGAGACGTTGGATTCGAAGGTTCGCTTCCTTCGAATCGATGGAACTGGCACTGGTTCGAATCGATCAAGATGCGCTGCTGTGGATCGATTCGGAGTTGTCTTATCCTGGGGATTCGAAGGTTATGGAGTCGAGGCACCCTTAATTGCATGTATTCGAAGTAACAGTTCCAGATGGATACGAAGTGACCAGCCTTTATGGATTCGAGAGAGTGTTCACCGAAGGGTACGAAGTAGATGGAGTCGAACTTGTTGGAGTCGAGCGTGATGGATTCGAAGCTGGTGATGCGAAGTCCATGGATTCGAAGTATTATGCTACTTCTTGATCGATTCGAACATGTTGTCCCAAAGCAAACGACTGATTCTATCTTCATCGATACGAACCATATCGATGCGAAGTGTAGTGAACTTCAATCGATTCGAACCTTCATCGATTCGAACCAACATCCATCGATGCGAAGTACATCGATTCGAACCGTGCTCTGTGCATTTTAATTCATTCATATCTTGTGCGTACGAATTCCGATCGTCCTGAAAATTGAAACATAGCCTCTCCTAACCTTGATTGTCATTCCCAATCAATTCTGCCTTGATCGGAGCTCGGCCAAATTTTGACGACATCCATCGCAGCCTTGTTTCCAATCGACTTCCAATCTGATATCCATCCTTTCCTGTCGATTTGTTTGATATTCCGGCTTTAACCAAAAAGCGGGATAACAATATTATCAGATACACAATAAATTCAAAACCATATAAATTTCATTTGTTTTTAAATTGATTAATATTCAATATTTTTGTTTTCAATCCATTTTATTCAATCAGTAAATATTCAATATATTCATATTTTGTTGATTCAATTTAATGTATATCAATCAATAGATTTGATTTCAATTTATTAACATTTGTTACAAAATTTTCTTTCAAAACAAAATTTATTTTATTTAACTCATTTAGTAAATCCATTTGACTCTAGTTAAGTTAATTTCTCTTAAAATTCAATTTCAACTATTCTTAAGTCAATATTTATTTACTTAAATAATATTTTTCTTTTATTATTTAATTTATTTTACTCAAATTACTTATAACATCAAATAAATGTATAAAAAGTCATTATAAGAATAAAAAATTCTTATTTATAATTTCCCTTAACAAAATTTCATTTTGGGACATCTTATTACCTATATTTTTATTGTATACTATTCAATTACATTCAGACCTTCCTAGGTAAGTTTTATTTATGATTCCAATGTAATTAAGTACTATACAAATTTACCTTTAATTTACAACATTATCTATTAAGCAAAATTTGTTTAAAACATATTTTTCTCTCTTATTACTTAACTTTTCTTTTGTATAACCTTCAATTACTAATTCATTCACATTTTAACTTTTTGAATATTCAGGTAAGTTGTACATGTTTTAGAATGCAATTGAGTATTATGCAATTAAATTTTATTCTATTTCAACTGTTTCAAGTTGTTTTACTTCCATTTCTCATTTTAGACACTCCAATGATTCTAAATTTTGCTTCATTTCAATAATTAAAAACCATCCTTTAATATAAAATTTAAGAGTTAAATTTCCGGTTTCACATCAAACTATTTTGAAATAAATATATTTTATATATCAAATCATGCTCAATAAATTCAAATAAAATCTATTTTCCAAAACCAAATGTAGCAAAGCTACTAAGCGGTCTCTCCACTTTGAGACTCGAAAATGAATGCCGATGATGCTGCAGTCATCATCGAAATTATTTTCCAGCGACAAATGAGGAGAGTACTGATTGTCTTCATTTGAAATTCTTTGAAAACAAATTTCCATTCGAAAATATTTTCAAATGATATATTTTCAAAACTTTGAAAACCAAATTTAGAGAAGCACCAGAAATTAAATTCTCAAACCTTTAATTTAAATTCATTTCATTTGCAAATCAGATTTTTTTTATAACATATATTTAAAAATTTATCTCCCTATAACATACAACAATAATTAAATATTCTCAAATTTAGGACTGCTAACAAAATGATAATATAGTATTATCATTTCTAACAACCAATTCAATTTACTATCTAATTCCAAAAAAATTACACTTATATAAAAAACAATCATACATAAAATCATTTCATTTACCAATTTCGAAAACAATATTGTGTCAGTTTGCTCTGTTCAAGTGTTTTGGAATTCCTATCGATAGCATTAGCTAGATGAATCGATCAAAACCCAAATTCAAACTTAACAACTCAAACAACACAATATAAAAACATTTTTAATTACAAACACACTCCCTCACAGGATGATTCAAGGATAGATTTGAATAAAGATAGAGGTTCAAATTTAGGGGAACTCTAATCAAAGAGAATTCTAACTAAGAAGATAGGCTCGAAAGGGAGATAAGATAATTAAATTACAAAAAGGGAAAGATGAATAGACTAATATTAATCGCGGGTGGCCTTAACGGGTCAACCGGGACTCCAGGAACAAGATCAATGCGAAATTCAATTTTCCGCTTAGAAGGGAGAGAAGTGACTTCACCAAAACATCTCGATAATCTCCGATTATCGGAGTGGAGTCAAGATTACAAGGGAATTACGCTGATCGTCTACTAGAGACGGTTCGGGCTTTGCAAGAAATAATAGCATCTAAACCGAGGACATAGAAACCACCGGTGAATCAACGCCTGTTGTAAAGGATTTCACCCCTTTACCAATCATACTAGGGTTGTCGAAACAAAAATGGAGTTATGGGATGCTCCAGTGTCAAGAAGAACACGAATAGGGAGAGACAAGAATGGATTTCAGAACAAAGGGGAAAGTTCCAATATTCAAAGGAAATCCGAATCAAAGATGAGAAATTCAAGCTCGAACGAAGGTGATTCTGTAATTAATTTTTACTCCATATGCTAAGTTTTGCCTAAACCAGAGCTCTGATACCACTTGTAACGACCTAGGTATTTCAAACCTTTCGCATCCGCATATGTCGGACTTGAATTGCTCGAAACCAGATTGTTAATTTATATTTGGCAAAACTCAGCATATACAGTAAATAAATCAATCACAGAATCACAGACACAGAGTATTACAACAATAAGCAGCGGAAATAGATAAATAGTAGTTCATGAAGCTACTATATAAACAACAGAGTTTAAAAACGAAATACAACAGAATCTCAAATACAAATGAATCCCCAATACATAAGCAGTTAACGAGTTTGAACATAAATGACTGGAATAAATCGAAATAACTGAAAGCTGGATAGATAGATGGATCTCCAAGCGAAGCTCCAAAACTCCAAAGGTGAGTCTCAATGCTGTGACACTCAGTCTGACCCGAGCATAAAGCAAAACACAAAACACTCGAGTCAGGATTAACATTCTTATATTAATAAATTCAACACAAGTGAAATGTCCACTGAAATACAAGTAACTTAAAGGATGCTTGGGATTTCCATCCTCTAAGGATCCGTGGAACTATCTACTATGTAGTAATATACGCTATTATAATATGTCTATAGTAAAGTAAACTATTAAAATAGCGTTAAGGCGTGCCGTATGCTCCACCAAACTAGTGGTTTACCCAGAGGACACCCCATAGGTACGGTACAAAACAAACTCGTAGAAGGCGCGATAAGGCATGCGACAAGGCACACGAGGCAATGCCAGGGTAGATATACTGTTTGTGTATCCGGACTGGTGGTAACGCATAGCAGCTACTACCGCCCACCTCGAGACACACTCCCAAATCAAAAGGTGCACCCAATCAAATCACAAAGTAATAGAATGGTATCGAAGAAATGTGTTCGATAGGAGGAATGACCTCACTTGGCACGGCGTGGCTCCTGTTTTAGCCACATCAAGTTGACTTACGGGAGTCAGGGCTACGCTAATACCTCATATAGAATCATCGCCAAACCATCCTACTTCATTCTGGAATCTCCACCACGTACATAGTTGTTAAAGTGGTTTTCGGTATTGGCAGAGAGTATGACAATATCCGATCCCGGTCACTTTAACAACCAAACGCTTATTTCACACCGTGGTCATTTCAATTCAAATAGTTCATACTTCATATCAAAATATCATATTCATTTCAAAACCATATCAATTCGATATCATTATTCACTTAAAATAATATCATTTTCAGAATCGTAACTCTTTCATAATCATAACACTTTTGAAATCATAACACTTTTGAAATCATAACACTTTGATATCATAGCACTTTTGAAATCATAACACTTTGATATCATAGCACTTTTGAAATCATAACACTTCCATAATCATAATAGTTTTGATATTGAAAATAGTATATATGTTAAAATTAGTTATAGATTAAAAAGTTTATATATTAAAATAATTTATATATTAAAATAGTTTATATATATTAAAAATAGTTTCCTCCAATTTCACAAATCGATTCAAATCAACTTATATTCCAAAAATTCAATTTAAATCAATCCTAGTTCATCAATTTCAATTTAAAAGGTTAAAGATTCAACTCTAATTCTGAATAAACCATTTCAATTTTTATCAATTTCAAATCCAGCTTTGAACTATCATTTAAATTCCAATAAGATTCAAGGTTTAAATATTCAAACAATTTCAATATAAGTTTCATTTATATCTCACTTTTAATTTTATTCAAACTGGAAAATATTCACTTAATCATTTTAATAACAATTAAATAAAATCTCAATTTATAAATTTAAATCAATATTAAATATCCAGTCATAATTTTATTTAAAGTTGAGAATATTCATTTTATCACTTTTCATCGAATCAAGTTATAAATCATACCTTTCAAATCTCAAAATTTATAAGTTCAAACAAAATCTTATTTAAATTCAATTGTTTACCAATTTAAATTTCAAGTCAATTTTACTTTATTTTTCCAACCTCTATTTATTTAAAGTTATTATAAAATCTATTAAAAATATTAATGTAAAAATTTAAATAAATATTTAAACATATTATATATATACCAATTAAATTAAATTTTATTTATATAATTTATATTAAATTAAATCTTATTAATAAATCTATTTTAAATCTTATTTTATATATTTACAAAAAATTATAAGTAAAATTTTAAAAATTTATATTTTCGAAAACAACTTGTAAAGTTAAAATTTCCAAACATGTAATGTAAAAAAATCAAAATTTATAAAATAAAATATCTTTACATTATATTAAAAATTCAATATTTAATAAAATCCATATATTTCCTTCCAAAACTATAAAAATCATTTTTCAAAATAGACCATGGTGTCCGTATATAATTTTTTATTCTATGGTCAAGTGATACAGATATTTATCATTTCAATCCGCAATTTAAATATTTACGGGTATATATCATTTCAACCCACAATCCCAAAATTTCAAATTCAATGAAAATCGCTTGGGTTTATCATTTCAACCCATAACGATTTTTCCTTATTCTAAAAGATCGTTCGGGTATGTATCATTTCAACCCATAGGGATTTCTGAACTAACAGGGAACTTGCAGAGTGAGAGCAAATATGATAATAATATAACATATCAACAACATGCATATATCATCAGCAACAAATTTAAATATATATACAACAAGTTATGGTGTCATATATCATAGGTAAATAGTTACAGATAATGGCAGATCATATATATCAATTAAATAACTAACAATTCAAATTTAACAGCATATTTCAATTGTCATTTCATGTGAAATCAAATTTACTAAATATAATAATGCTAATTGTGAGTGATTGCTCACCTTTCGAGGCTAGAGAATTTTGACAATGATATGAGCTGCGAATTGGATCACAAACTAGACGAATGACCAATCCAAACAACAAATCTCAAAGCGGAGTAAGCTGAACATGGATTTGATGGACAAAGCGGATAAATAGGAATCGATGAGAACAAAACAAATCACCTCGATATAAACGAAAAATATATACATTATTATTATTATTATTATTATTATTATTATTTTTATTAAAATCAATATTTTAATTTAAACAAATATTAAAATAAAATATATATAAAATTCAAAATCATTATTCTTAAAACTCAAATATTAAAAATCAAAGATATATATATATATATTATATTTAAAAACCAATACTTATATATACTTCAAAAGTGGGATCCGAGTATACCTTATTTAAAATACTTATGCTTCAAATCTATGTACCCAGACTCATAGATATAATATCCCTTAGGCTTACCGTACCTACAGATTGTATTTAAAACAACAAACAATATATAAATATATATATATATATATATAAACATACATACATATTATATATTAAAATCAATAAAATTCAATATAAACATGCTTTTATTATAATATAGACTTAACTCAACCGCTTTAAAAAGCAACCTACACATACTGTACCCAAATGCAAAAATGAAAATATATATGTACGACCAAACATATACTTATATAACTTACTTAAACCAATACATATTACTAGATAGAATATATATATATAATATATATACACTCAGATATATATAAATTTATATACAAACCGACAATCGCATAACCTATATAAACTTATATAAAATGGACAGATCATATATAAACTTATACTTTATATAAACAAACAACTTTCATACTTACATATATAAACTGGCATATTATAACTTATATAACTAACATATTATATAATTTATATAAACTAACATATATTAAAAATTAGATATATATATATATATATTTTCAAATCAATATTTAATTCAAACACATATAAAATAATATATATATATATATATATTTGAAAACTAGACTCACGTATACTTATATATGAACTAATATACAACATTTAGATAAACTTACATACACTTTTTTTTCCTACACATTACATAAACAACCTTATTATATATATACCTTTCAAAATATCAACACATAGTTATATATACTTTTAAATTACCCTTTTAAAATATGCAAGCTGGTATATGCGCTCAGATATATGTTATATATCTATATATAATAGACATACCATATATAACCTAGATAAACTCACATTTTAAAATCTATATACATTCCAAAAATCAAAATATCCATATATGTTATGTATATATATGTTTTTTTTAAACGATATAAGGTAAAAGAGAATTGCAAAACCAACATCTATATAAGCAAACCTGTATAAGGAAGCTTCTGCATATATATCATTTCATAAGTAGAAGAGAAGGTTGGCGAGTAGGCGAAGTGGATCGGAGATAGACGTGAGAAGGCCAAGGGTGCAGGCGGACGAAGGCTACCGGCTGGGGTTGCTGCTGGCGACAGGAATGTAGGCAAGGGGCTGCTATGGTCTGTGGGCCGATCGAGCTGCTTGCGGCGATGGGAAGGTGGTCGGTGGCTGCTACGTTAGTGGGCGAGTTGTAGTGGCGGATGATGGTGGACGAGCGGATGGTGGTTGGGTGGGGTTTGAGGGCATGCTCGGCTGTGAAGTAGGTCAGGCGATGGTTACTGACATGGGTACGGAGATAGGAGTGGTAGGCCTTGTGCTGTCTACTGGTGGCAGGTCAGTGGGTACTTGGTGCGGCAGACTGGGCAAAGAGGGGCGGAAGGTGGCTGGCGTTGGAGAGTGGAGGGAGGTTTGTTGTAGGGTTAGGTTTGGTTTGGGGTGTCAGGCTGGAACATATGGCGGAGGCTGTGTGCGTGTAGGCTTGCATGGTTTCAGTCATGGTGAAGCGGGGTGAGGCGAGAGGTTGCGTGAAGCCTGGGTTCAAGCGAATAAGAGAGAGAGCAATGGGAAGGCGAACAAAATCAGCAGGCAAATTTATGTGACTTTACGTATTATAATATATATATACACACACACACTAAGGCAAGAGCTGGCTACAGATAGGAAGAAGAAACGTGTGCAGGCTTCCAAGCTTCCAATCAAATACAAACTGACATATAGTAATTTCTTTTCAAAGCACGAGGAAAGAAAATGAGCCTAAAGAAAAAGAAACCAACATATCATATTAATGTACGGCGAATAGAAAACGTCAGATTTGAATTATAGAAATATAATTACTATTTATTGTTGGTATAATACGGTGAAACAAAAAGGCACAAAACGGGTACCGATACGGTTAACCTTTCGCAGATTTCACCGTGCACCGAATTTCGAAACACACCAATGAATATACTGCGGAGATCAGCACGACGAGATGAACATAATGGTACACAGATATCAGAGGTACGACAATCCTATCAAAAGTCGATTTTTGTTGTAGCAAAACTGCTGCAAAACGCTGAAAATAAGATGAACGGAGCTAGATCAGTCCAAATTTAACGAAACGAAATACGACGTCTCACTCAGAAAATGTTAAACATTTTTCTTATATAAAAATATTCAGATTTTGAAAATATTTTATTTTCATCAAATTTAACTGATTTAAATTGAAATTGAAAATTGAACAACAGAATTAACTTTCATAGTTTCCAACGAAAATCTGACATTTGCTATGTCTAAATAGACGTATTTCAAATATTAAATTTTCATTGTTAAATTTTATTTATTTAATTTCAAGCAAAATTTCAGTTAATTACGTAAAAAAAATTGTTAAAATTTTCGGGTCGTTACAAATGCAGTTGAAATCTCTAAGAATTGTCCATGGTTTATATATATATATAGAATGGAACTTCTTCCCATGTTATCCCAATTTTCTTATTATTCAAAATTCTATGCATATACAAAAGAATAGTTAAAGTTGGCCCCTTAGAATTTTCCAACTCTAAAGTAATGTGTTGATCACCCATACTAAGAATGTCATAGTCTTAAATCCCTATATTGATGAGCATAAAAATCCTACATTTATAATAGCATGCAACATTGCTAATTATACACCATTCACTTCCATCTTTTTTTTATAGCTCTAACAACTCCTGATATTGCAACTTATTCTCTAGAGTACAAATGCACCTAGAATTAACCTTACTTATTATTCTTCTTACCTCAACCAACCTATTGGGCTAATGAAAGCCTCTTACATTCCAGCATGCTATAGACATTATTTAGATTTTAAGCTTCAAAGAGCTCTGCCAGTGACGTTGGCACTTTTGCTCTCTATTTGTTTGCCTTTATTTAATTCTTCCCATTCCAAATTTCCCCTAACTAATTGTCCTTCCTGATATTTTCAAGACTCTTATTTTGATTTGTGGGTCTCTTGGGAGCTTCAGGTTGCTCACCCACATTCTTTTGATCATTTGAGTTGTCTACCCCTTTACTCTCTGCCTTATTGCATTTTCTGGGTACTTAAGTTGGCCCTACACAAATTTAGCATTATTATTATCACAAGATAAAACAAGAGACTAAAAAGATTTAGCTTGCTTATCAATCAAAGAACTATTGAATTTCGGTCCCTTATTCAAGAGAGCATAGTCCAGTGATGAGTTACGACATTTAAGAATAGTAATAGGAGACATAGGTGACTTGCTTCATATGGTGCTAGTTCTATGGCTCCCTTGTCGCTGGAGGTTAAAGTAACATGTGCCGGTACATTTGCCCAGTTAAGTTCCCCCTCCATATGCCCATCCGAGGCATAACTCTTATTTCCTCTCCCACTACATCTCCTTGTACATCCTTCCTTTTCTCTATATAGTTTAAATTAACTCCTAGCGTGTTTTCACTAAAAGCTTGAATTATGGTGTCTTCTACTTTGTTTTATTGATCTTCGATCCTATCTTCCATCTCCTTTAAAATCTTTTCTTTTGCAATGAAGAGTCATTCAACAACCTTCTCAATTTATTTAATAGTATAGCTTGATTTAAACTCTCTTCCATGTTGGTAAGACATTTCTCCTCCACAACTTCCTTATGGACTTCTTCATCACCTAGCTTTGAATCAGACTTCACATCCTATGACTTATTCTATTGGGAATACATCTTATCACCTTCATCTGTTTCAGGCTTGATTTTATTCTCTACATTCTCCTTCACTGTTTGAGAATTCTCCTGTCTTTGGTCTGATTTATTTCAGAAACCTCTGAGTTATCCTTCTATTTCAGAACCCACGATTTACTCATAGGACATTGTTGCTTTAGGTGTTCACAACAGTTATCACATTTTGGTGGCGGGCTTTCATATATAACCTCCTGAGTAACAATATCACCATTTTCCCTAATACCTTCCACAAAAGACAGGAAACCTACCTCTACATTAACCTCTACGAGAACCCTAGCGAACAGTATTCTTGTTCCGTTCTTAGTTGCCTCATCCATTTTGATTGTTATGCCCATAGAACTAACCAATCCAATATTAGCTTTCGATCCTTATAACCTAAAACTTAGACCGAGTAAGAATATCCACACTGGCATGGTTATAAGAAGGTCATGATCAATTCTCATAGATGGAGATAGCCTCTTCATTATAGTAAGCTTTTTTCTAATGAACCATAGCCCTTCGAAATCATTTTAACACAATCTTTCTCGCTACCAAATCTAACTACAAAGAACTCTTTTTCTCTAGTTTGGACTTCAAAGCCTTTCTCCATCTTCCATACTCTCTTTATGTATGCCTCAACTTACTTGAAAAATGGTCTTTTCCCTATTACATATAGCAATACACAGTTGGTCCACCCATCCTCTGCACCTTTTTTAGCTTCATCTATTAAATCTCCCCTTCTTTTACCATCAACTAACCTTGGCTCCACAAACTCTAGATCTACATTCGCTCCCAACCCTCGCTTCCGCCTTTCATCACATCACAATAGAAGGTCTTATCACCATCCATTTCTTTTGTATTCAACTCAACTATCCTTCTAACGGTTCTCCTATTTATGCGACCTACCTAAGTCGATCTCCCCTCCCTACTTGATTTGGATAGACTCATTTCCATTTTCCCGAATTACCACTTGACCCACCTGCCTCCATAGGTTATTTACTTGTCCTACTTACCACTTATTACCATCTTTCCTCTGTATCACCCCCATCCACTCTGCCCGCATTCAACATCCACGTGTATGAAGAATGCCAGTAAATAAAATTAAAAGAAAATTGTTAATTTTAGGAAGAGAATTAAAATAAAATTTGAGGAAAAGCATCAAATAGGGTGTCTCCTGATGATCGCCATTAATTATTAAAATAATTATACCTCTTCTTGATTCTCTTATATCATTGCTAATGCCTATCTTATTGTACTAGTTTATTCTTAGAGGAAAAGGTATTACAATTTATTAACTACTTGTAGATTCAACTATTAATGAAGTAAAACATTAGATATGCGAGTTCTGGATAGATTTATAACCCTCTTTAATTGAGTTTTCCAATACATTAGAATGAAAAAGAGTTATTACTGATAAATATCTAAACTCATACCTATCATATTAATTTCCAATAGGAATGCAACTTTCTATCTTATAGATGAAAAAGAAGGTGTCAACCGCATTCATTAAACTACACGAAGATGAATGTTCTCAATCCTATGGCATTTCTTGTTCAACAACACTATGGCCGCAGACCGAAAATATTTTAAAGAAAAATTTCTAGATTTGAAATTATTTCGGGTATTGTTTAAGTATTCATCAAAAAAATTTATGGAAAATCCTAGAGTTTATTTTATTAACATGGATTCAAAGTACATTTCATATGATAATAATTTTTTACTTCTATTTTATTAGTAGAGATAAACGTATTATTTATTTTGATACAAGAAAATTGGATTTCATCATTATTGTTCATACAATATTCTTTTAATAAATTTATATTAAATATAATTTAGCAAGTTTGCACATTAAAATATTTTAAAATTCTGACTATTAAAGTATTGTTAAAACTATAATGCATTAAAGAATTAGGAAAACAAGTCCGCAGGTGTGACGCAATGGAAAAGGGATGCCTGGATCTGGTAACAAACCTAGGTTTTGGCCTTGCCATCCATACATTCTCGCAAAAAATTAAATCTGAGGGTTATAGATGCTATGAGTTAAAGATGATTGACACAACTTAATTCTCCTCAGGAGTCTACCGATCCACTGGGTTATCTTGAGTATAGTTCAAAGAAAAGTTATAACGAAACAATGATACATTAAATATAATTAAAAAGCATTAAAGGAATGGCGGATAAAGTAATCTCATTATTCGAAATCCCCGAAAGGTTTTCTTAACCTTTCGAAAGGTTTAAATGGTTTCTTAAACCTTCCAGTCCATCAGAAGGTTTAATATAACCATCAAGAGATGTGGATTAATTTCGGTTTCTAAGGGAGGTATAATGAAATGATATGGATGAAGGTCATTTGATACAAATATGACCGAAGGGTTTGAATGGTTTCCTAAACCTTCCGGTCCATCGGAAGGTTTAATAAAACCATCGATCTGGTCAAATCACAAGGTTTAAGATGTACTTGAACCCTTCGATGGGGGCTAAGCGACTGCTTGTAATTTCTAAAAACCTTTCAGATCACCGAAAGGTGTAGCCATACTATGGATCCGTTCCAGCCGAAATGCTTAAACCATACTTAAACCTTTCGGTAAGGCCGAAAGTAAGATGATTCCTCCCCTAAATCCTCATAAGAAATAAGCACTCACTTATACCCTTCTGATATCAATCCCCTCTTGTTAAGATTAGAATTAATACCTTGAAGCCTTCTGACTTAGTCGTTTCATTCGATAATGAAAAATCTACTCAACCGAAAGGTTGAATTCATATGATTCAGTCCTATGAAATGCATCGGGGATGTTAACAAAATTTTTTGTTAACAATCTCAGTATGCATTTAAAACTTATATAACTTAGAAATATTATGAATGATAATTGGCAAGCTATTTCTACTATGGGTTTGTGATAAGTGATTTAATATCACTTGAAATGGTTATACATAATTATAACATTGTCAAATGGTTAAGAAAGAGGAGTTAGACCTAAACCCTTAATTTTGTGCTTATATATACTTGAGGCAAAATTATAATGATGAGTAAATATTTTTGGAAATAGGAACTTTCTTAACTCATGAACATAGGAAATTGAGAATATATAGATTTTATAAGGTGAAAAATGATTTTGAATGAAGAAAGAAATTATAAGTACATGAAAACACCTACTTTTACATAAAACCGAATTATATTAGGAAAAAAATGAGTTATTAATTTATTTGGAATTTCTAGGAATTTCCCAAGTAATTTATGAATTAAAGTGAATTTGACAAATTTTTATACATGTAATTATGGGCGAAGTTTAATTAAATAAAGAAATTTGATTAAAATTATGTACCTTGAATTGGACAAAGAAAGTCTTGTCATATGCTTTATTTTGGATTGAAGTACAAATGATATATGTACCAACCAGTGGGAATTCAACATGTAAGCATATGAAGTGCATAATAGGAAATGGTGTAAAAAAAATGTACCTATAGAGTAAAGAGTTAAGTAAAATTACTAAGCATCAATATTGAACTGAAATGTGGAATCCCAAGGGTCAAGAGCATCGAGGGACAAGTAAACGATGAGGGTAAATGACGAGGACCACGTGCTTCGACTATAAACAATACTTTAATGATTAGGTTTCTCGGTAGTGATGTCAAGGAAAGTTGATGTTGAGATGGGGGTATGATCAAGGACTTTGTAGACTATAAATGTAATAACCCTAATTTTTACAAGTTTAGGATGATATAAATTCTAAATTTTTTAGGGAAAAACCGAAATAATTTAATAGATATATTAAAAAGAAAAAAAAATATAAATGAGGGAATCTGACCTTGACACTTATTCTATTGCATTTTGAATTTTTTTACACATAAAAGCATATAAATTTTGTTTAATTTAGATAATGGTGTCGGAAATTATTTAAATCACAAAAAGGCAAAATTGATTTTAAAATAATGGACCAAAGCAACAATAACTTCATCTAATCTCATTATATCCCTCAACCAAGAAACCCCAATCTAGCCACCATTAAATCTTTCTTATCTTCCTCATGTCATCCCCAAATCATTTCAATTTAATAATAAAAATTCATGTTAAAGAATTCTCCACCAACTCCTCTTCTTCTTCCTTCACGTCGACAATGTCGACTCTATAATCTTTGCATAATAAAAGGATTATAGGATGGATTTGGGGGTGAAATCAAGGATCTAATTGCAATTTATGAGTGCGAAATTTCTATTAATTTATATGATTTCTTTTGTATTAATATTCATGTATATATGCTAAGCTTGGATTTGTACAATGATAATAATATAATAGATCTAACCTCTAAATTGATCATTATTTAATAAGGCATTTAGAAATATGATAGGATGGAAGAAATGTACATTAAACCTTTAAATTATTTCTACATATGAAATGAATTGTAGTTGTTTGGATCAAATCATTATTGGTTGGAATGATATGTGTAAACTTATAAAGAATCTCTATAAACTCCTTTATTAAGTTATAAAAATATATTAAAATGCACACAACATGTTTTTATAAATGCTTAAAAGAAAGAGGGTAAAATAAAGTTAAAAGAGTAGGTTAGGTAACCCATTTATAGGCCATCGGTCAACTGAACAAAACCCGCCACTCAACTACCAAGGCTTAGAAACGAACAAAAAAATGAAATAGAAAAGAAATAGGCCAAATTCACAGTCATTCGGTCAACTAGTTTAGTCAACTAACCAATTAAGATATTGATCGGTAGACTAGTCGACCCTATTAGTCGATTGATGAGCTAATGCAAGGAATATTTATTTTTATATTGGTTCGGTCACCTTCATAACTTCATTTATGCATCACACTCAAATTTGAACATGTCGGGGAAGGTTCTTAGGATATTTGGAGGATACTTTCACTATAGGACACGCGATGGTTGAATCGAGAGGTGTGGTGTGATCAATACATATATTGTAACGAACCGGGTTTTCGACCCTCAAAAATCGACACTAATACGTCCACAGTATTATATGTCGAATATTCAAGTGCTGGAAATACCGATTTGTTAGGGTGAAAGAAGAAGGTAGAAGATAGAAGAAAACTACACAACACGGAATCTCACAACGCAACGAATAATATATAATACAACAATGATCTTTACGGAAAGGAAACATCTTTATTCATATATACAACATCAGAGTACACTAGACTTATCCTAAATTTGGACAGTTATAGAAACCTGTCCTTACATTGATAAACATACAACTTTATAACATAGCGGAAGAAAAATATACGTGAATACGTCTTGACCATCCAGCTCCTCTCTAACTCCAAAGTATCCAGCTAAACCTGGGAAAACATGCTCAGTCTGACCCGAGCATTACATGGAATAACGCCTGAGTCAGTCTGGTAAACCAGCATGAGTAAAACTCGATAACAAGAAACAACCAAACTGATTTCTCCATTTGAAAACCTTTCAAACAAAGGGCATCTCGTAAGACCACACCACATATAAAAACTGATGGGTTTTTACCTTACGATAACCAAAACATTTTATATCAAAATCCAGTGATATTATCGTAGTGTCTAGGTTTAAAGTAAATAGATAAATTAGCTGAAATGCTTGCATCTCACATTCCAACATACTAGGCTCTACCATATAAACCGTAAGGCACGCATTGGAGATTGGATCCCAACAATGGCAAGGTAAGGGACTACCTTTCGATGATACACCTCTAGAAAATGCACTTATGCTAATACAGAGCTGGCTGCCCCTTTAACATGGCGGACTGAATTACCTCACCCCCTTAACACCGAGGTCTTATTCTACCATGGTGTTTGCACGTAAACCAACTCTTAAAGGGACATCTAGAATGGGGCGACTGCTCCTAATGGTAGCTAACCACATATCTCTTCTGCATGCCCTGCTTTTGTCATTCCTCCCGGTTGTGAGGCTTTAGGCTACGCTTTACCCTTCTAAATAGCAATTCATCTTGGAATGCTAACACTGCCCTCCAAGTGTCAATGCAATGCCAGCATTCATCCATACAAGTTCATTCTGGGTCTGAACGAAACCGAAGGCACTAACTTTACTACATCCATTTTGGAATCACCCTCAGGATTAGTAGCAGTAGCCCTTGCACTTCAATGGCTCCGTCTTCATTTCGAAATGCTTGAGTTGGATCGAAGCGGATTTCAAATTGCATATCCGATCCCGGTCTCTTCGAAACAACTTTCGATATTTCCGGTAAACTCAACCCTGGTTCTGTAGGAAATAAACAGAAAATGACAAGAGCGGAGTTCATCTCCTAACCGTTTATGGACATATTTCCTTATCATTCATCCTAGAAGAATGAAATGAGTTTATACGTACAGTATAGCACCTTCGATGGTAACTGTACCATATAATTCTCGTGTTTCTCCTAGATATTTCCAAAGTTACGTTTTGTCCAGATTTGATAGTTGGTTATTTAACTATCAAATAAACAAACATTCGATCATGGTTTAATTTCCATATGGGATCCACTACGCCTTTATTAATTCTCTTTAATTAATAAAACCACTTTATAAAACCTGATCACACTATCTTTTCAAAACACTATTCCCAAACCCCTTACATTTCCTTTTATACTTGGGAAACATTTATATACTTATCTCAATGTTATAAGTATATTACCAAAATATTTTACTTTCCATGCCTTGAAACAAAATCATATACTTATCTTATCAGTATAAGTATATTTACAAACTTTTGAAAGTTTTCTTCTTTCCCAATCCAAACATTTCTTCCAAATAAAACATTCCGCTTATCCTTTATCAAAAATTCCCTTTTTAAAAGCTCATCTCATATTTCAATTAACTTATAACTTTCAAAATAAAGTTATAACCCACTTTTATAACCCTTTAAGTAATTTATAAACCTCTTTCCAAATCTCTGAAATGATTTATAAACCTTTTTCCTATTTTTAAAACTCTTTATATAAAACTTTCTATACTCCTTTATAAATATCATTTGTAAAACACTTAAAGTAACCCTTCAGTGAAAACCCCTTTTATAAACAAGTTATTACTTATAAATAACTTTACAACATAATAGCAAAACTTGGAAATCATTTATAAACTTTAAACTCTAAATTGATTAAAGAATTTAAGTTAATTCAAAACACACTTTACAAATTCAAAAGGAGACTTCATAATCCCAATGGTACTAGTTTAAGTTACCATTCAATTTCAATTCGATTCCCAAGTCACTTAACAATTATTTACATAAGCTACCATATATGTAAATACAATTCATATCTAATCAGCGAACAACACGTCAATATAATGTAACACACCATATTTTTAGTAACATTATTTAGAATATTTAATTAGATAAGTTAAATAAAATAATGTAAGATGATTAATAGATTGAGATTTGAGTTAACCAAGGGTAGTCGTGCCTATATGTAGAATGAACTAAAGAAATAAGATGGAAATAAGTGTTAGGAAATAAGGAAGGGCAAAATAGGAAAATGATAGAACTTATACCCTAAACCCTTAGGAAATCAAACACATGTTCATTTCATTCTCAAGTAAAATATTTTAAGGCCGGCCACCATTTTCAATCTCAAGAGAAGATAAAGCTAGGATTTTCAAGAGGAAGAAGTAAATCAACTTGTTCAAAATCAAATTTCACATCTTTAATCACAAAGCTAAAGTGAATGATAACTACATCCCATTTTTCTTATAGTTTTTGGTTTTAAGGTTAACCTGAAATGATTTTGCATGATAATGCCATGTTTTGGATGATTAACTGTTTATATATACTTATTGGTGATTTGTGCATGTTCAAATTGATTTTTATGATATGTTTTGATATGAAAACCCTATTTATTGACATCCAAATGCCTTACGATTTAGATATAGACCAGAAATGTTATTTTAGAGATGGGTTTCAATTTCATAATTTTCTAAATTAATATGGATTTTATATTAATTTTCTAGTGAAGAAAATGATTTATTGGGTTATAAATTATTTACGGCATAATGAATAATTATTTGAGTCTGAAATATATATATGTTAGAAAACATATTGAAAAGGATTTTCTAGAATTTTTGTAGAATTTTCCAAAGTGTTTTGATGAATATACAAAATTATTTAAGGTATGGGACTTAAAGGTTTTATATATTTAATTAAGGAGAAGGGGTATTTCGCAAATGATTTAAATAAATTAATTCTGAAATTATGGCAGTGCTTTTAGAAAGGAAAAATTAGCAACCAACAGGAGTTTGACAAACAAGGCAGGTTAGTTAAAAAGTTTTACTTAAAAGGGTTTAAATCAGAAATTCATGCTAAAAGCATGTTTCGCCTCTTTTGGTTTCGCCCAGGTTGCTTTCGACTAAGACCCTCCGCCTCCTTCCTTAAACCAATGCACATAGTATCAATTTCGATACACAGTGAATTGGACAAAGGCGGAAGGTAAGAGTCGAAACCAAGGGGTTCCGAAAGGGTTGAAGCGCCCTTTTGTTTTAAAAGAGAAAAGCGCTTACTTAATTTCGCCAAGTAGCTTTCGACTTAGTTGGCTTCCGACTAGGTCAATTGATTTAAAGAAGGGTTTTTAAGGTTGCGCCTTTGTTTTAAATAATAGATTTTGACTTATTGCTTTCGACCAAGTCAATAGTTTTAAAGGTTGGTTTCGAAGTAGTTGCACCCTTGTTTTTAAATAATAGCTTCTGACTATTTTGAAGCCTTTACTTCCGCCTTTTTCCTTTTGAAACAGAGCATTCGAAGGGGTTGTTTTGTTTTATGAAAACCCTGCCGCTTCTCCAATGCTTTCGGAAGGGGTGTTCCGACATCATCACTTCCTAACTTAATAATAGCTTTCGAAAGGGTAAGCTTTCGACCCTGTTGCTTGTGACCCTTAGTGGTTTTTAAAGAGTAACCCAATGGTTTCGAAAGAGAATGGTTTCGACTTAAATGATTTCGAAAGGAATCTTTCCACATGCTTTGAATTGAATCCCAAATGCTATCGAAGGGTTTAAGGTTTTAATGCCTTCGACGGGTTTTAAAGAAGGTTTCGAAGGGGTGATTCCCTTATGTTTTCGAAAGGTCTAGAGGAAAGGTTTTTCCAACGGTTTCGAATGGTTTAAAGGAAATGTTTTTCCTATGGTTTCGAAAGGTTATGTTTATTGGTTTTAAAGAGGGATGTCTAAGGTTTCTAGCTTTCGAAGGAAAGGGAATTTCAATGGTTTTAAAAGGTTTATATGAATGGTTTCAAAAGGGGTACTTTCAAATGTTTAAAGGTTTTCATCAACAAAAATTTGAGTAAAGTATATATATATAACATGGCAAGGTGATTTTGAGTAAAGCATAGAGTATAAATGTTTTCCTTGTTTAAGTTTGGTTTTAAAGGTTTTAAATCAATTTCAGATGAAAAGGTTTTCAAGGAAAATTATGGGAAGGTATCCCTAAGTGAAAATGACTCGGCTATTAGAATACTAGATGGGATTGGTATAGGGTCGCGCCCTATACATTAGCTATTGGCCCCAGCTAATTTAGTCCAAAATTCCAGTGTGTGGGGCTTTGTCATAGGTAAGACTAAAATTATGATTACACATAGAAGGGAATATATGTTTGTATACATATAGTTTATTGGTGAGCCCGTAAAACCATTAGGATCAAGTGACCCTCGGAGATGTTAAGTTAGGGACAGACCGTCTAGAAGAGAAGTATTTAACAGATAGTTAAGGACAGACCGTCCAGAAAAGGTGTGTCTAACAGATGTTAGATAAATTTTGTTATTTTGTCTGGTAGGCCCGAGTCAGCCAAAGGTTAATAGTAAGGCAAACAAAACTATAGTGTTTGGACAGATAGTCCATTTGTTACATGATATGTATGTTTACATAATAATGCTTTACAGTTTAAACCGGTTTGGTTGCAGGATAAAGCTTTGCAAAAGATATGTTTTATAAGAATGTTAGTGAGGGGAAACCCGTTCCTCTAAGCGTCGTAGTCTCACTTAACATTAATAACCGAGATGTATAATATTATTCACACCAAGCGTTATGTCTAACTCGAAGTTTATGTTTTCCTCTTAAAATCTCAGGTGCTCAAAATTGATTTGAGTAGGCTGAGGGTTGAGGTTCTTTCAGGTTTTAGTAGGATGATGAATAAAGCTAACGGAGGAGAGCAGAAGGCTACGAATAGCTATATAGGAGTTGCAGTACCTTGTTTTGTGTTTATTTCCACCGTGTATGTATTAAGTCAATTATGACTATATGACTCTGATCATGATTCAATTTTTCGTAAACATGATGCAAGCTGGAATCGCAGCTGGAGTTGTCGAAGGTAATGCTACTGGAGGAGGAGTTCAGGAAGCTCTGATGGTCAATCGGTATGCTAACATGAGCAAAGACTATACTAGGCTTGGAGGAAAACCATTTATCAGAATGGAGGATGCTATTGAAGTAGAAAACTGGCTGCTACATTGCGAGAGGATTTTTGCTGACTTAGGGCTCAATGACGAGCAGAAAAGAAGACTTGCTTCAAGGCAGCTTCAAGGAGCTGCTTTGTTTTGGTGGAATACTGTAATTGCTGGTGTGGATGAAGAGACTATGACATTGGTGGAGTTCAGGAAGAGGTTTCAAGAAAGGTTCATGTCAGTAATGACGCAGTCTGTCTTGGTCAGGAAGTTCGCTAAGCTGGAACAAGGTGAAATGTTAGTTCTGTAATATGCTAGTAGATTCGAAGAGCTAGCCCGGTATGGGTATGCCACTGTTGACACGGTGTTGAAAATAAATGAAAAGTTTATTAGAGGTCTGAAGCCGAAGTTGGCTAGGGCTACTTTACCGCACATCAGAGATCCGTGTGATGTGGTAGTGGAAATGGCGTTGAGACATGAAGAGATGGTAGCTTGCTTGGAGAAGAAGAAGGAGAAAGAGGTCTAGATCAGACAGGGCCAAAAGAGAAAGTTTTTCCACAAAAAGAATGCTAAAAAAGGAGGTGCGACAAAGAAAGGAAAGTCTAAGGTGGTCTGCTACAAGTGTGATAAGAAAGGCCATTATGCTCATGAGTGCCGGACAGGCAAAGGAAAGAAGGCTGTTGAGAAGAAAGGGAATAAATGTTTTAACTGTGATCAAATTGGGCACTATAAGAACTAGTGCAAAGAGCCAGCAAAAGGAGATAAAGGCCAAGTGTTTGCATTGGATCCTGCTACGTCAAAGTCGACAGCGTAGGAGAAGGGAAAAGCTATGTTAGGAGGTACGCTTCAGATACATGATACATCTGTTAGCGTTTTATTTGATACTGGTGCATCTCATTATTTTATATCTAGATGTTTGGTAGATAAACTTAACCTAGAACCCACATATTTAGTTACTTCCTTAAGAGTTGCAAATCCGATAGGAGGGTATGCGATGCTTGGGATGAAGTGTGACCACTTAGAGTTTGACTTGCTAGGTTACACCTTTGTTTGCAGTTTGCACGTATTTGATTTTGTTGGGTTCAGAATTATATTGGGTATGGATTGGTTAAGTAATTATGATGCTAGGATATTTTGCCTAGATAGGAAAATATCACTTAGACACCCAGATTGTAATGATCGGATAGTTTATACCGTAGAAAACCCCAGTTATGAGGTGAATTCTTTGTTGGATGTTATGGAGTTGGAAGAAGAGTTGAATCGCGTTTTTGTAGTTAGAGAATTCGCGGATGTGTTTGAGCCTGTAATTGGATTGCCATCGAAACGAGCCATTGAGTTTCAGATTGATTTAGTGTCTGGTGCAGAACCGGTGAGTAGGCCGCCAAGCAGGATGACACCTACGGAGATGAAGGAGTTGAAATCTCAGTTAGTAGACTTGGAAGGCAAGAGTTTTATCAGACCAAGTAGTTCACCTTGGGGAGTGACCATGTGTTTGCTAAGAAGCCAGATGGATCATTATGGCTATGTATTGATTATCGTAAGTTGAATGAGAAGACGACAAAGAACCGATATCCACTGCCAAGGATTGACGATTTGTTCCACCAGTTGAGTGGGGCTAAGATATTCTCTCAGTTAGATTTGGCAACAGGATTTCATCAGCTTAGAGTACCGGAAGATAGTATACCTTTGACGGCGTTCAGGACAAGATATGGGTCATATGAATGGTTAGTTATGCCGTTCGGACTCACTAATGCACCGACATTCTTTATAGATTTGATGAACTGAATTTTCCGAGAGCACTTGGATAGATTCGTGTTGGTTTTTATAGAATTTTGATATACTCTAAGGATGAGAAGGAGCATGAACTTCATCTTAGAGTTGTGCTTGAGATGCTGAGGTAGCATCAGTTAAAGACAAAGTTTTTGAAGTGCCATTTTTGGAGGAAGGAAGTGAAGTTTCTTGGTCATGTGGTTTCGGAGAAAGGATTGTCAGTTGATCCAGAAAAGATCGAAGCCGTTAATAATTGAGAAAGACCAGAAACAGTAACTGAGGTAAGAAGTTTCCTTGGATTAGCGGGATATTATCGAAGGTTTATAAAGGATTTTTTGTGGATTGCAGCGCCGATGACTAAGCTGACACGAAAGGATGTAAAGTTTGTATGGACTGATAAGTGTGAGGAAGCATTTCAGAGCTTGAAGCACTTGTTGACCCATGCACCTATGTTGGTGGTTCTAGAGGGAAATCAAGATTCAGTTGTTTATACTGATGTGTGTGGTACAGGGTTGGGAGCTGTACTAATGCAGAGGGGTAAAGTGATTGCCTATGCTTCTAGATAGCTTAGACCACATGTGGTTAGGTATCCAACACATGACTTGGATTTAGCTGTAGTTATATTTGTGTTGAAGGTGTGGAGGCATTACCTTTTGGGAGAGAGGTTTGAGCTTTATACCGATCATAAGTCATTGAAGTACTTGTTCTCTCAGAAGGAGCTGAACATGAGACAGCAAAGATGGTTGGAGTTTCTAGCCGCTTATGATTTTGAAATATAGAACACACTCGGAAAAGGAAATAAGGTTGCAGATCCACTCAGTAGGAAGCATCAGAATGTAGTGTTAGCTATGATAGCAGAATGTAAAGACTTATAATCATTGTTAGCTTGTAGAATACTGTGGAGATCCAAAGCTGAGTCTGGTGGAGAGTCTGCTAGGTTGTCTTGTTTAGAAGTCCGATCGGTAATGATTGAGAAGATAGCTTCTAAACAGGAGGAGGATCCAGTCTTGGTTGAACGGATCAGAAAGTTAAGGGAAGGAATGGAGAGTGAAGACTTAAAGGATTTCTGTCTTAACCAAAATGGATGGTTGAGAAAGAAGGGAAAATTATGTGTTCCAAATGTGGGAGACATAAGGAAAGAGATTTTGGAGGAATGCCATCTTTCAAAGTTCACTATCAATCCAGGAGGAACAAAGATGTATCAAGATATGAAGAAAAGTTTCTTCTGGGAAGGCTTGAAGAGGGATGTGGGCTTGTGGGTGAAACAGTGTTTGAACTGTCAGCAGGTAAAAGCCAAACATCAAAAGCCGAGTGGATTGCTTCAACCATTGGACATTCCAGTATGGAAGTGGGACTCCATCTCTATGGACTTTATTGATGGGTTGCCGAGGACTAATAGAGGGAATGAAAGTATATGGATCATAGTAGACAGATTGACCAAGAGTGCCAATTTCATTCCGGTTGAGGCGAACAGGATGACACTTGTATTGGCTAAGTTATTTATGAAAAATGTGGTTAGACTGCATGAAATTCCTAGTAGTATTGTTAGTGATAGAGATTCTTTGTTTACTAGCGAGTTCTGGAAAAGACTTCAGGAAAGCTTAGGAACCAAGCTCAAGATGAGTACCTCTTACCATCCACAGACAGATGGGCAGACAGAAAGAGTTAACAAGATCTTGGAGGACTTGTTGCGAGCTTGTGTATTGGACTTCGGGGGATCATGGGAAGACCACCTACATCTATTCGAGTTTTCGTATAACAATACTTATCAGACTAGTATAGGAATGGCACCGTTTGAGGCTTTATATGGAAGACCATGCAAATCCCCCGCATGTTGGTTAGAGACCGGGGATAGATTGATTCTTGGTCCTGATTTGGTTAAAGAAGCAGCATAAAAGATTAAGCTGATAAGGGCAAGAATGAAGGAAGCTCGGTCTAGACAGAAAAACTATGCAGATAGAAGACGAAAAGATTTACAATTCTTTGTTGGAGATCATGTTTTCGTCAAAGTATCGCTGATGAAAGGTGTTATCAGGTTTGGGAAGACGAGGAAGTTAGCACTAAGGTTCGTTGGATCATTCCCTATTTTGGAAAGGATCGGGAAACTCGCATATAGAGTAGAGCTACCGAGTAATTTGGCGATGTCCACAATGTTTTTCATGTATCTCATCTGAGGAAATGTGTTAGGGATCCAGACACTACTATAGCACTGACTGTGTTAGAAGATTTAGTAGTGGAACCAGATATGACTATAGTTAGGAAGCCTATCCGGATAGTCACAAGTGATGAGAAGAAGTTGAGGAACAAGACAGTCGGATTAGTAAAAGTCCAGTGGAGTGATGATGCTAGAGATTGTACTTCGGAGACTGAAAGCGGGATTAGAGACGCCTATCCTGATTTGTTTTAATGGTATGTTTTACCTTTGATTGTTTGAAGTGTTCCTTATCGTAATTTCGAGGACGAAATTCTTTAAGTAGGGGAGATTGTAACACCCCATATTTTTAGTAACATTATTTAGAATATTTAATTAGCTAAATAACATAAAATAGTGTAAGATGATTAATAGATTAAGATTTGATTTAACCAAGGGTAGCCGTGCCTACATGTAGAATGAACTAAAGAAATAAGATGAAAATAAGAGTTAGGAAATAAGGAAGGGAAAAATAGGAAAATGATAGAACTTATACCCTAAATCCTTAGGAAATCAAACACACTTTCATTACATTCTCAAGTAATATATTTTAAGGCTGGCCATCATTTTCAATCTCAAGAGAAGATAAAGTTAGGATTTTCAAGAGGAAGAAGTAAATCAACTTGTTCAACATCAAATCTCACATCTTTAATCACAAAGCTAAGGTAAATGATAACTACATCCCATTTTCCTTATAGTTTTCGGTTTTAAGGTTAACCCGGAATGATTTTGCATGATAATGCCATGTTTTGGATGATTAAATGTTTGTATATACTTGTTGGTGATTTATGCATATTCATATTGATGTTTATAATATGTTTTGATGTGAAAACCCTATTTATTGACATCCAAATGCCTTGCGATTTTAGATATAGACCAGAAATATTATTTTAGAGATGGGTTTCAATTTTCATAATTTTCTGAATTAATGTGGATTTTATATCAATTTTCCAGTAAAGAAAATAATTTATTGGGCTATAAATTATTTGTGGCATAATAAATAATTATTTGGGCCTTATATTTATATGTGTTAGAAAACATATTGAAAAGAATTTTCTGGAATTTTTGTAGAATTTTCCAAAGTGCTTTGATGAATATATAAAATTCTTTAAGGTATGTGACTTAAATGTTTTATATGTTTAATTAAGGAGAATGGGTATTTTGCAAATGGTTTAAATAAATAAATTCTGAAATTATGGCAGTACTTTTAGAAAGGAAAAATTAGCAACCAATAAGGGTTTGACAAACAAGGCAGGATAGTTAAAAAGTTTTACTTGAAAAGGGTTTAAATCAGAAATTCATGTTAAAAGCATGTTTCGCCTCTTTTGGTTTCGTCCAGGTTGCTTTCGACTAAGACCCTCCGCTTCCTTCCTTAAACCAATGCACATAGTATCAATTTCGGTACACGGTGAATTGGACAAAGGCGGAAGGTAAGAGTCGAAACCAAGGGGTTCCGAAAAGGTTGAAGCGCCCTTTTGTTTTAAAAGAGAAAAGCGCCTGCTTGCTTTCGACCAAGTAGCTTTCGACTTAGTTGGCTTCCGACTAGGTCAATTGATTTAAAGAAAGGTTTTTAAGGTTGTGCCTTTGTTCTAAATAATAGATTTCGAATTAGTTCATTCGACTAAGTTAATAGTTATAAAGGTTGGTTTCGAAATAGTTGCACCCTTGTTTTTAAATAATAGCTTCTAACTATGTTGAAGCCTTTACTTCGGCCTTTTTCCTTTCGAAATAGAGCATTCGAAGGGGTTGTTTTGTTTTACGAAAACCCTGCCGCTTCTCCAATGCTTTCGGAAGGGGTGTTTCGACACCATCACTTCCTAAATTATTAATAGCTTTAAAGGAAATGTTTTTCCTATGGTTTCGAAAGGCTATGTTTATTGGTTTTAAAGAGGAATGTCTAAGGTTTCTAGCTTTCAAAGGAAAGGTATTTTCAATGGTTTCGAAAGGTTTATATGAATGGTTTCAAAAGGGGTACTTTCAATAAGATCGAAAGGGGTACTTTCAAATGTTTAAAGGTTTTCATCATCAAAAATTTGAGTAAAGTATATATATAACACGGCAAGGTGATTTTGAGTAAAGTATAGAGTATAAATGTTTTCTTATTTAAGTTTGGTTTAAAATGTTTTAAATCAATTTTAGATGAAAAGGTTTTCAAGGAAAATTATGGGAAGGTATCCCTAAGTGAAAATGACTCGGATATTAGAATACCAGATGGGACTGGTATAGGGTCGCGCCCTATACGTTAGCTATTGGCCCCAGCTAATTTAGTCCAAAATTCCAGTGTGTAGGGCTTTGTCATAGGTAAGACTAAAATTATGATTACACACAGAAGGGAATATATGTTGTATACAAATAGGTTATTAGTGAGCCTACAAAACCATTAGGATCAGGTGACCCTGGGAGATGTTAAGTTAGGGACAGACCATCCAGAAGAGAAGTATTTAACAGATAGTTAAGGACAGACTGTCCAGAAGAGGTGTGTCTAACAGATGTTAGATAAATTTTGTTATTTTATCTGGTAGGCTCGTAGCCAAAGGTTAATAGTAAGCCAAACAAAACTATAGTGTTCGGACAGATAGTCCATTTGTTACATGATATGTATGTTTACATAATAATGCTTTACAGTTTTAACCAGTTTTGGTTACAGGATGAAGGTTTGCAAAAGATATATTTTATAAGAATGTTAGTGAGGGAAAACCCGTTTCACTAAGTGGCGTGGTCTCACTTAACATTAATAACCGGGATGTGTAATATTATTCACACCAGGCTTTATGTCTGACTCGAAGTTTATGTTTTCCCCTTAAAACTCTCGGGTGCTCAAAATTGATTTGAATAGGCTAAGGGTTGAGGTTCATTCAGGTTTTAGTAGGATGACAAATAAAGCTACCGGAGGAGAGCAGGAGGCTAACGGATAACTATATAGGAGTTGCAGTTTCTTGTTTTGTGTTTAATTCCGCTGTGTATGTATTAAGTCAATTATGACTATATGACTCTGATCATCCAAGGGGGCATCTTCATATGTCGCTCTTGGCGTATTTTGTAATAAGTATATTTTTTTGTTGCTTAGGAAACGTTTTGGGATTATGTAATTTGAATATGGAACATCTGTTTTGAAATGTAATGGAGAAGATGTTGTTTTTAAATCAGTGCTTTGTTTCATATTCAAGTGCTTCTGATATTATAGATACCATTAACATAGCCGTATTTAGTCGCCGAAAGTTAATACTATGGATGACTGTAGCATCTGTAGCGCTTAGCTTTGGGCCTCTAGATATGGGATGTTATGTATAACTAGTTCGCATATACAAGTCCAAATAACATAACAACATGATGGTGATTTATCCTGCTAAATAGATGTTCAAACAATTCAATCAATTTATAGCAGAACGGGGAATTTATTCTGCTTAACACATGTCCACACAGTCAAATCACTTACACTATAGCAGAATGGTATTTTGTTCTGCTAACGGATGTCATTTAATTCTCCTAATCATATGGGTTACTTAAGGGTCTGGACCAGAGATCATTTGATATGGAATCGATTTACTTAAAAAAATAATTAAAATACATTCTGTTTAGTTTAAAATCACCTTTGAAAAGTTAAAAGTATATTTAATTAGCTTAAACCCTAACTAAATCTTAATTAATCTAATTTAAATCAAGATTAAATCATAATTAAACTCTAAATATGCTTAATGAACTTGATTAAGTACTAATTAACTTCCTAATGCAACTTGGTTAAGGTTAAACCAAATTGTTTAAGAGTTAAACCCTAATCAATTAAATATTAATTAAATAACCCATTAAATAAATAATTAATTAATCAACCATTAATCTTAATTAAATAATTATTAATCACTTAATTACTTATTAACGCCATTAATCACTAATTAAAACTTTATAAATCAAGTAATAGTCATTAACTTAACTTAAGTGATGATTAACCTCTAATCACCTTCTTAATTACCAATTAGGTGCTACTTACCTTTTAATTAACTAATTAATTAATTATATTACAACTTAATTACTTTTTAATATTACTAATTAAGTTTGAAAAACTTAGTAAACTAATTTCAAAATAAAACAAATTTGAAATAGAAATTCAAACCTTTGCCGAACTGCATCCATAGCGACTATCGCTATGGGTGCAGTTCGCTTTAACATATTCTTAGCGAACCACATCACAAACCCTTATTTTTTCATGAGTTGAAACATACTTTAGAAAGTTTCTTAAAAAAACTTTAAAACTAAAGTTACAAACTTTAATCTATTTCAAAACTTTAAACTTCGAAAACAAACTTCGATTCCAACCGGATCTCATAACCGTTGCAATTACATAAAGTAGTTAACTTTGTTTACTAACCTAATGTCATAGCTCATGTTTTACAATGAACATATTACTAACACCAACCATCTTCATCATAAATTGCAAGTATAAATCCATATATACATGCTTACTAACTTTATAATACAACATTGATTTCCATAACCAAATCAAACTAAAATCAACCATCCAAATCATAATCAAACTATATGATTATCATTCAACTTAAACACTACACAATCACCATATATAGTGACATAAATAAAGTTACCATTTTCATGAAAAAAACGAGTATTTTACTCACCAAATTTGCACAAAAGCTACCCGAACTTAAGCTAAACTAGCCAACGAATCCCTAGCTTTGAAGGATGAAAGCTTTAAGTGCTAGCAACCCTCAAAATGGGCTTGGCCCATGTGTATGTAGGCTCGGCCAGAGGTGTGGGGGTGGATGTGGGGTAGTAGCTTGAAGGTAGAGGAGCTTCGGGTTATCATCGATTTGTCGAAAATGAACCCAAAATTAGGTCATTTCCCCACTGGTTTTTGGGCCACCAACTCAAGGAATTTGGAAAAGTAGTCAAAAGCGAAGTTGTAGGAATTTCTTTGCTTTATCATTTCAAAAACAAATCACTCATTTTTTATTTGTTTTGAAGAAGTTATGACCAAAGAAGAAGGGTAATTTTCGGACTTGAAATTCTGGGTAAAAAAATTACTTTGTAAAGAATTGGTGTTTTGGCATAGCTATGTTAGAAATTTGAAAAAGTGTTCAACTAGAATGTTGTAGCCATTAAAATTTTACATGGTTTCAAAAAAAGAAAATCTCCATTTGAGTTTGAAATGAGGAAGAAAAGGTTGTTGGAAAGAGGAGGAAAATGGAGAAATATATGGGCTATTTATAAGCAAGAATTTCACACCTCATCATTTTGTCAAGTCACGTCACTCTCTTATACAACAACAACAACAACTAAGCCATTATTCCCAAACAAGTTGGGGTTGGCTAGAGATGGAACCCAAAACTAAATGAAAAAATCAATTTAAAAGTTATAATAATAATAATAACAATAACAATAATAAAATAAAGTCAAATAAGTCAATTAATAATAATAACTAAGTAAAATAAAATAAAATAAAAATATATATGTATATATATATAAGAGGAATGATAATAATAATACTAATAGCGATAATGATACTAATAGTAATATTGGTCAAAGGCCAAACCTACGTCCTAGGCTCATGTTTCTTAGTCCTATAATCTAAAACTTATAAAACTCAACGATCATGGTTCTGGTACGTGAATCGCTAACTTCCACTCGCTCTGATCCATCACCAGCTCTTCGGATATACCCCAATCCTTCAAATCCCTTTTTACTACTTCCTCCCATGTCAACCTTGGTCGACCTCTACCTCTCTTTGAGGATTCAACACGGCCTATAATTCCAACACGCACAGGTGCCTCGGGTGGCCTTCGTTGAAGATGTACAAACCATCTTAAGCGATGTTGAATTAGCTTCTCCTCAATTGGTGCTACTCCAAATTTATCACATATATCATCATTTTTAATTCGGTCTCTTCTTGTATGACCGCAGCTCCATCGCATCATACGCATCTCTGCTACGCTTATCTTTTGGACGTGTTGGCTTTTAGTAGGCCAACATTCTACACCATACAACATCACAGGCCTGATTTCCGTCTTGTAGAACTTTCCTTTAAGCTTTTGTGGGACCTTCCTGTCACAGAGAATCCCAGACGCTTGTCGCCATTTCACCTATCCCGCTCGAATTCTAAAACTAACATCTTCATCAATCTCACCGTTATACTGCAACATTGATCCTAGATATCGAAATGATTCATTCTTGGGAACTATTTGTCCGGCCAGAGTGACATCTCCATCCTCCGACCTGACACCGCTGAACCCGCACTTCATATACTCTGTTTTAGTTCTGCTAAGCCTAAATCCCTTTGATTCTAAAGTCTGTCTCCACAGCTCCAGTTGTCTATCAACCTCAATCCTACTTTCATCAATTAGCACAACATCATCGGCAAATAGCATACACCAAGGAATCTCACCTTGTATACCCTTCGTAACCTCATCCATCACTAGAGCAAAAATGTAGGGACTCAAGCTGACCCTTGATATAATCCTATGTTAATGGGAAAGTCACTGGTTTCACCATCGCATGCTCTGACACTAGTCACAACATCATCGTACATATCTTTGATAAGTGTAATGTACTTTGTTGGGACTCACTTCTTTTCCAGGGCCCACCACATCACCTTTCGCGGTACCTTGTCATAAGCTTTCTCCAAATCGATAAATACCATGTGTAGATCCTTCTTTTGCTCTCTAAACCTCTCCATAAGTTGTCTTATCAAGAAAATCGCCTCTGTGGTCGACCTCCCAAGCATGAAGCCAAATTGGTTTTTTGAAACACTTGTTATTCTTCTTAGTCTATGCTCAATAACTCTCTCCCAAAGCTTCATTGTATGACTCATAAGCTTAATTCCTCTGTAGTTTGTGCAACTTTGGATATCTCCTTTATTCTTAAAAATTGGAACTAGTATGCTTCTCCTCCACTCATCTGGCATCTTGTTTGATTTGAAAATATTATTGAACAACTTAGTTAGCCAGGCTATCCTTGCATCTCCAAGGCATCTTCACACCTCAATGGGGATGTCATCAGGCCTCAATGCCTTGACTGCTTTCATTCGTTTTAGTGCCTCCTTTACCTCGGATTCTTGAATTCTCCGAACAAAATGTCTACAGGTGTCATCAGAAGAGTCCTCTATCTCGATCGTAGTGCCATCACCTTCTTCATTAAATAGCTTGTAGAAATAATCTCTCCATCTATTTTTATCTCCTCTTCCTTCACCATAAGTCTATTATTGTCATCTTTGATGCATTTAACTTGGTTGAAGTCTCTTGTCTTCCTCTCGTGGAGCTTAGCAATCCTGTAGACGTTTTTTTCACCCTCCTTCGTATTTAGGTTATGATATAGATCTTCATACGCCCGACCTCTTGCTTCACTCACAGCTCTCTTTGCGTTCTTCTTTACCACTTTGTACTTTTGCATGTTGTCCTTGCTCCTGTGATGATGTAAGCACTTATAGCATTCCTTCTTCTCTTTGATAGCCTTTTGCACATCACTGTTCCACCACCAAGAATCTTCAGGTTTGCGTTTATTTCCTTTCGCTATCCCAAACACCTCGGTAGCCACTTTTCGAATGCGTCTTGCCATCTCATCCCACATGTGATTTGCTTCTCCTTCCATATTCCATGCCCCTTCTACCATCACTCTATCCTTAAACACCCGCGAGGCGTCTCCTTTGAGCTTCCACCATTTCGTCCGACTAGTCTTGGCTCCTTTACCCTGTTGAACACGTATTTGGAGACAAAATTCAGATACCAAAAGCTGATGTTGTGAGACGATGCATTCTCCAAGTATGACTTTGCAATCTACACAAGCTCGTTTGTCACTCTTCTAGTAGGGACAAAGTCAATCTGGCTAAAGTGTTGGCCACTACTAAAAGTAATTAAGTGTGACTGTCTCTTTCTAAAGAAGGTATTAGCTATCATGAAGTCATAAGCAATAGCAAAATTCAATATTTCTTCTCCTCCTTGGTTCCTATCGCCATATCCAAAACCACCATGCACTCTCTCAAACCCCCCACTAGTTGTACCAACATGGCCATTGAAATCTCCTCCTATGAAAAGTTTTTCGCTACTAGGCACATCTCTAACCATGACATCTAGCTCTTCCCAGAAATTCCTCTTGACGGCTTCACTTAGACCTACTTGTGGGGCATAAGCACTAATGACGTTCATAATCATATCACCCACTACCAGCTTAACTAGGATGATCCTGTCCCCTTGTCTCCTAACGTCGACCACTTCGTTTCTAAGGTTCTTGTCAATTAAGATACCTACCCCGTTCTTGTTACGCTCTTTTCCCGTGTACCATAACTTGAAGCATGTGTTCTCTACCTCCTTCGCCTTTTGGTCCATCCATTTGGTCTCTTGAACGCATAAGATATTTACACGTCTCCTAGTCATAGTATCAACTATCTCTCTTAGCTTTCCTGTTAATGATCCTACATTCCAACTACCTAACTGAATCCTACTTTCATCGACTAGCTTCCTTGCCCTTCGCACCCGCCGAGTAAAGTGCGAAGACCCTTGCTCATTTATCACTACATCGGGGCGTCGATGCAGTGCGCCACTAAGGGAGTGACAACCCAGACTTGCATATTTTTCACCATACCCGAGCCTCGATATGGCGCGCCACTAAGGGAGTGGCGACCCAGCCCTTGCTCACTTTTCACCATACCCGAGCCTCGATATGGCACGTCGCTAAGAGGGTTACGCCCCAACGAAATATAATTAGGTTCTATTTCCATAAGAGAGGCTGGGGTTTTTACGTTGGCTCACCAAGCCTATCACAACCCTCCTCCTTTATCCTGGCTTGGGATAGGCTGCATAGAAAACTACACAGGCTGAGTTCACGTCACTCTCTTATATATATATAATTATTATGTTTAATCACATCACTCTTATATATATATAATTATGTTTAGTCACATCACTTTCTTTTATATATATAATCATTAATTAAAGCTAAGATGTGACAAGAGATAATGATGGTTAATGATTACAATCTAAGATGTGACAAGAGAGGAATATATATTTATACATACATACATATATATATATATGTATATATAAGATTATTATTTTTAAATTTATGAATTGTCACATCACTTGCTAAACAAAATTAACATAAGATAATCTATCCTTAAGTATATCATTATTTAGCTAATTTACTCTTATATATGTGTATATATGGTGCACAAAGACGGACAACGTTCCCGACAACATTTCGTTGTCGAAAGATCAAAATTTCAAAAAACGTTCTTCGGTCACATTTTCTGTTTTTTTATGAACTTTTAATTTGGTAAAAAAAATTTCAAAATGATTTTACCATCATTATTAATTAATTAAAATGAGTTTATTTTCATTATAAAACCTATTTATTGAATATTTAAAATTAATTAAATATTCACTAATCAAAGCAGTGAAATTCCGGGTCGTTACATATATACATAGAGACGTAAACCGAATGATTACTACAAAGTTTGTTATAACCATTTAGAACAAAAATTTCTATGATTATGTGATGAATTTAGGCCCACTCATTATGATTTCTTAAATATCTGTTTTATGGAAGTAGTGTTCGTAGTATTGGCTTCGGCCTTGACTTTTGAGTATTGTGTGCTACCTTTTGATACGGTGGAAAGGTGGTGGCCTTAATTCATATGTTTCATGACATGGTTAAGGTAGAATTTGGGAATGCCATTCTCAACTATGGGGGTTTGGCCTAGTCCATCACAAGATGGCATCTTACTGTCGTTCTCACTTTATCTTCAGGAATATCAAGGGAAATAGCAAGGTGCATTTATATCATTTATGATGATTGATTTAGGTAGTCATGCAGATGTAGTTTTATGTATATCATTGTTTGGTAATATTTGACCTTGTAAAGGATCTTGACCTTGTTGGATGGATTCAAGCACACTATCCTTGGATGTAAGGTTTTGTTAAACCAAATTATGCCTTAAGGACGGTAGATATATTTAATAGTATAACTGTTCTATCACATATTATTAGTCAATGTAGTACTATAAAACAAATGTACCTGGGTTGACTAAACCATATAAAGTGGCCTAAATTACCCCCATCAACTATAAGGTTGGGATAGGTTGAGATAGCATACTAGTATTTTCCATATATATATATATATAATCACCCATATACACAATAGCTTTTAGTATTCAAATTATATCTTGGAAGATTACTAATGTAACACTTATACTACAAACCAACATGAGATATATTACTAGATCAACAGCTGCTAATGATACCAATATCGACACTTAGATGCATGTGTGTTTCTGTAGATAGTTACAGGCTATGGAAAATGCCACTTTACCTATAAAGGGTACCCCTCTGGTCCATGCTATAATAGAAGTTGGTATGGTGCATATTCCTCTACCGCCTACACCACCAACTATGGATTTTCCAAGACTTTGCCATGATTACCACTTTCCGGATGAAAAGCTTATATGTACCGAGTCTTTTGTAGAGACACAAGCTTGACTCCGCACTTGTAAGTGGATCTTTAGTGATAATGAGGTGGAGGGTATGGTGAGAAGAAAACTTGCCTTTAAGTGGCTTTAGGGAGAGGCCGAGTTGGTGGGACGTAATTATTGAAGAGTTAGATGAGCAGACTATTACTTAGGAAGACATTAGAAATAAATTTGAGGCTTGGTTTATTTTTAAGGTTGAATAGGAAGTGTAAATTGAAAGACTTCAACATCTCAAACAAGGAAGTATGTCACTTAAGGAGTATGTAAATGAGTTCAACATTATATCTATTTTGGGATGGACTTGATAAACACCCCAACGAAGAAGGCTACTAAGTTTGCAAAAGGACTTAAACCATCATTCGGTGACCTTTCCCTTAGCCATGCTCCAATGGGATCTACTTATGATAATTTAGTTGAGATATCACTATTGCATTACATCACTCATGAGACTTCCAAGGTAAAGGCAATAAAGGTAGAAAGGACGCCTAAGTTCAAAGGGAAGCAAGGGAAGCAGAAAAGTCAAGGGAACGAGAGTAATTCAAGCAAGGTAAAGAAGGATGGAGCGGTATGCCATCGTTATGGTTTGAGTGGACATATTTCAAAGGACCGTAGGGTGGATGTATCTAAGAGGAAGTGCTTTATTTGTGATCAAGGAAGACACATAAAGAAGGATTATCATCTTTCCTCAAAAGTGGACAAGTGGTGAAGGGTTATGCTTTTAGAGCAATCCCTAGTTCTAGTAAGTCGCCAGCCAAAGCTAAGGGAAAGAACGTTATTATGTAATGTGTGCTTTCTGTTTATGGTTTACCTATACACATTCGACTTTGACATGGGAGCTTCATAACCTTTCATTGCTAGTCATGTAGTTGATACTTTACACCTTATACCACATATTGTCCATGATCCTCTTATCGCGCCAAATCTCGATGAGGGTTAACCCGTCTTTCTATGATTTGTCATGACATTAGGTTATCCAAGGGTGGATCTAGTTTCTGTTGTGATGCATGTATGCTTGGGTTTTCTAGTTATGGTCTTATTCTTGGTATGGATTGGTTGTCGAAGCATAGGGAAATTCTCGATTGTGATAAGAAAGTTTCAATGGTGAAGGATATGTGCAGTCACATGCCTGATATGCATAGTGAGCTAATGAGTTATATGATGTTGAGTTATTTGTACTCGTCTGCCTCTCTAAAGGAGAATTGTCGCAACTTCCCATTGTAAAATATTTTCCCAATATTTTTGAAGACGTTTTTAGCTTTCCTCCCCGTAGGGAAATTGAGTTCGAATTGATCTTGTGAAGGATGCTAAGTCAGTAGTGTTACCAATTAGATGTATGGCTCCTAAGGAAAGAAGGCAGAAGGATGTCCAACTCTTTGAACTTTTGAAGAAGGTCTTTATACAAAGGGAGATGGATGTCTTGTTTGACACTAAGGCAGATGGATCCCTAATACTCTCAGCTAATTACATAGAGCAAAATAAGTTAACTCGTAAGAACAAGTATCCTCTATTGCATATTAATGAAGTTTTTGATCAATTTGGAGGAGGAAGGATATTCTCCCAACTTGAACTTGCTACAGCCATTCATAAGTTAAGAATGGCCATAGATAGCATTTGAAGATTGGCTTTAGAAATTTTAATGCTTCTTATGAGTGGTTGGTTATGCCATTTGGTTTTACCAATGCCTCTGCCAATTTTATTGACCTTATGAGCAAATTTTTATAAAAGCGACTCAATAAGTATATGGATGATATCTTGATATACTCTAAAGACAAATAAGAGCACATGATACATTTGAAAGAGCTATTAGAAATTTCGAGGAGACACCGTTCAAAAGCAAAGTTTTCCAAATGCCATATACGGAGGAAGGAAGTGCGCCACTTGGGCCATGTTGTTATCAAGCATGGGCTTTTCGTAAACCCAAGTAAGGTGGCCATGGTGAAATATTGGAAGGTACTGAGGAATGTGACAAAGATGCACAATTTTCTTGTCTTGATAGGGTATTATAGAAAGTTCAGTAAGGATTTTGCAAAGCTAGTTACTCACTTAATGTAGCTAAGTAAAAAGAATAAAACCTGTTGAGGAGTTGCTAGTGTTAACTATTAGATTGAAGGAACTATTGACAAACACACCCATCCTTACCATTCAAGAATGAACTAAGCCTTTTATCATATATGATGATACTTTTGGTATAGGGATTGGTGTTATTTTTATTCAAGAAGGAAGAGTGGTTGCTTATACTAGTATGCAAGTCGAGCCACATTAGATTAACTACCAAATCATCATTTGAAGTTTGTGTCATTATTTTTCTTTGAAAATCTAGAGGCATTATTTGTTGGGTGAGGAATTCGAGCTATTCACAGATCATAAATCCTTAAAGTATCTTTTCCCCTACTGGATCGCAACCTAAGAAAACAATGATGAATCGTATTTCTTTCTTATTACGATTTCAACATTTCTAACACTCCTTGATGGAAAATGCTTTAATAAATGCACTAAGTAGGAGACATTCTACGTTAGGTTTTATGTTTGTTAAACCTGCAGAATTTGAGTTTTGACCTCGCTCAACTTTGTTCCTGGCTTATTAGCCAACTTAGAGGTTTGGTCTATTCTTATGGGCAATAATGGTATAAGTCAAATAGATGATGCAAAGCTACAAGAAGCTATAAAGCAACTAAAGAAAGAAGAAAGATCTAATGATTCGAATAGGTTATGTATTTGATCCTAGGGGATGACATGTACTGATAGAAGATTATGTATCCCAGGTGCATAAGGAGTTCAATTGTTCTAGGATGACTATTCATCTGGGTGGTAATAAGATGTACCGTGACATGGAGTATATATTTTATTAGAGAACATAAAGAGATAAGTTTTGGATTTCATGGCAAGGTGTTTAACATTCCCAAGGGCCAAAGCTGATTGGGAGAACCCGAGTGGATTATTGCTTCCATTGAAAATTACACAATGGAAGTTAGAACATATACCCATGAATTTTGTTGATGGATTACCTCATAGTTGAAGATGGAATGAAAGAATTTGGGTTGTGGTGGTCTTCTTAACCAATCATGCGTATTTCATTCCAACTACAGCTACCCAAACCACTTGTCATTGGCTACATTATACATAAAGGAAGTAGTGAGATTACATGAAATACCTACTAGTATTGTTAGCGATAGAGTCCTTCTCTTTACAAGCGAATATGGGAAGAGCTTGCAAAATGCTTTAGGGGTCAAGTTAAATTTAAAAATCAAATATCGTACACAACTAATGGCCAAACAGAGAGGGTAAATAAAGTGCTTGAAGATTTATTAAGGGCTTGCATACTTGATTTTGGAAGCTCTTTGGAGGACCATTTACACTTAATTTGTAACAACTGCCCTACATCTACGCTGCAGAATGGGAGTCAAAGGAAGGAAAAAGAAAGAAGATGAAGAAATAGAAGAGAAAAGAATGGAAAAAGAAGAAAAAAGAAGCATCAACTAACCAAATTACCCATCACATATCTCACATCGCATTAGAGTAAAGATAATAATCAATGTAGGTATAAAATAATAGAGACAATAATAACAATATGAAATAATCATTTGAATAAAGATCCACAAAGTTATACAACACCATAATAGAGTTTATACAACGGGAAAGTAAACTCAGCTAGTACACAGTCTCATAATAGCAAACCAACACCGTCAAGGCTCCATAGTGTCACATAGCGGAAATATAATAACAAATGCACATATAAGTATAGATAACCGTCACCTCCTGTTGGTCTACCAGTAAAACTTCATAATCATCCACCGGCTCTCAATCTACTCATTTAAGAGTACCCCAGATAATAAGAAGCAAAGCATAAAACCTCGAGTAAGACAACAGTCTGGTGTGAGCAATATCAAATCTCAAAAACTATAAAACTCAATAATATACGGAACAGAGGGTAGATAAACCATACCAGACATGTCCTTGATACCACAGAGTCAGCACATAAACATAAGTAATACGCTACTCTATAACATCGTAAAAAGGGTATACCATACTCAATATTTGTCAGGGTGCCTATATATCTCCACCTATAGTCCATACTCCATACTAAGCAAACTTCGGGTATCTAGGTATCTCCATCCATACCTACTCCACACTAAGTCAAGTCAGGGTATCTAGGTATCTCTACCATAATACCAACCTAGTGTGACATCCCTAGGGTAACCGGTGAGTAGTGAGTGACATAAGAAACATAGCATCCATCAAACAGTACTAACTGTCACCCAATGTGCCAGATATATGACGACTTATATGACCATCTACAACTATCAAGGACTAGTGGAAATCTCGGTTCTCGATTGTGTTCCCTATACTTTCAGGTCTGAAACCCCGCACGGTTGTCTCCTAGAGTATCTTCGTACCGTCTGACACTAGACCCTCTCGGAGCGGTTCAGGATACACGACTGGCGCTACCAACCCTCGGGTGTCCCCACATATAGTACCTTTGCTTGAACACAACTAGAACACTCCGAATCATCAACGATCCCTAGGCACAAACACATCCATCGAGCCCTACTTGCTCGATACAGATTTGAACCCTACTGGCTCACTACAGTACCTAGGCATGAGCCCTAACACTCAACCCGGTCCACTATCCGCGGTCGCACTCCAATCCAAGTTGCCATCCTCGATCCTGCTCTCCGCCTGAGCTCTCGATTGAAGAACCCTACTATCATGCCATCTGAAGCCCGAGGTCCAGCATGATCCCACAGTCCTAATACTATCATCCCGGAGCCTACTCCATACATCATCGAGTCACTATATGTAACATCCCCCTACTTGGAGGCCCAAAACTAACGGCTACGGATGCTGCAGTCATCCATAGTTATTAATCCTCGACGACCAGATACGGCAAAGTTAGATACATTAATACATAGATCACAAGAATAGGAAAAAATTTTAACAAATTAAAAACACCATTCCACATTCCATTCAAAACCTTTCATGTTCATTACATAATCCCAAAACGTTAACCACGTTCAGAAAAATATAATTATTACACATACGCCAAGAGCGACATATAAAGATGCCCCCTTGGTTGATCAGAGTATATATTAAGCTAATAAGTATGCCTTTACATCCAAAATATACAGTGGAAAAAGTTAACTCTAAATAACTAACTACCTCCTACACTCCTCCGGAAGCTTTATTCGCCTAAGAAGAGAACCTGAAAAACCCTAAACCTCAAACTACTCAAAATCAATTGAGTACCCGAGAGTTTAAGGGGAAAACAAAAACTTCGAGTCGGACATAAAGCCTGGTATGAATAATAATCTAACATCTCAATCCATTTAGATATCTAATGAGACCACGCTGCTTAGCGTAACGTGTTTTCCCCTCACTAGTATCCTAAAACCTTTTCAAAACCATGTACTGTTCTCCTACATCCACAATGGTTAAAACATAGCATTTCAAAATATTAATATGATATACACACATAAACATTTTGGATTACCCATCCCCAGTTTAATTGACTCCCTGTCATATTTATAGTTTCTAGGGTCACTATTAACCTATTAGTTTTCATGGGTTTACTAATAGCCTTTTATAATTCATGGACACCCTGTCCTATTTCAGAGTTTTCATGGGATCACTAAGAACCTATAGGCCCCTGCCAATTAACTTAATTAATTCATGGGTTCCCCTGAACCTACTGGTCATTCCAATAACTCATCTTTTATCCTTGTTTTCATGGGTTGACTAGGAACCTATGGATTCTCTAGTAACTCCCTTCTTAGCCTAGTTTTCATAGGTTGACTAGGAACCTGTTGATGCCTCCAATAACTTCTTTCTTATCCTAGTTTTCATGGGTTGACTAGGAACCTTTTGACTGATGTTAATACTTAATCCGAATATAGTTTTCATGGGTTCACTACAAACCAATTGGCCCCTGCCAACCATCCTTAATACATAGTTTTCATAGGTTTACTATGAACCTGTTGGTTACCCCCAATAACTTCCTAATCATAGTTTTCATGGGTTTACTATGAACATGTTGGTTACCCCCAATAACTTCCCAATCATAGTTTTCATGGGTTTACTATGAACCTATCTCCCGGACATCTACAAGATTTAGGCATCCTATAATTTGGTCTCCCTGACTCCCTGGACGCAATTCTACTCATTCAGGGTTTAATCAATTTATATTCACTACTAGGTTAACCTAGCTGGTTCTTCTACCCCTTTATCCCAATATACAGTTATGGCTTCTTTATCATGTGAATATATTCATATTTGAAGAAGCAAACATAATAACTTAACCATAACACTCCTATAGGTTTAATATCCCTGAAAACACTTACATATAAAACATGGTTAATCCCCTTTAACCTATACTTTTATCAAGGAAATACTTCTTCAAATCTACATACTTGAAATCCTTTCAAAACTCCTTTATTTAGCCATGGGTTTTTCCTTTAAAAATGAGTTTGGGTTTAAAAAGCCTTTTGACACCTTCGAAACCTTGCTTTCGACCTCATAGGATGACCTCCTTTGAAAGCATTAAAATATAACTTCGAAACATTAGGCTCCTACCTTTCGAATACTTTAAAACTTCTCTTTCGAAACCTTTCAATTGTATTAAAGTATTAACCTTTAACTTTGGAAGCATAGCTTCGAAACCAAGTGAAAGTGCCCCTTTCGAAACCATTGGAAATTTACCTTCCAAAACCATTGAAAGTTCCCCTTTCGAAATCATTAGGTTTAAAACATCATTTTGGCTCAAAGTGAACATAAACAAAAGCATCTCTTTTGAAACATTCTTTATTTCATAAAAGTATTTGGGGAAAACTTGATAGTGTCGAAACCATCCTTTCGAAAGTATTAAACATCTGGGTGAAATAATTAAAGGTTGGATTTGAACCCCTTCCGAAACCATTGCCTTCGAAACCCCTAACCCCTTTCGAAAGTAGTAGGAATTGGCTTATATTTATAGAAAAAATAGTAACTTTCAATAGCATTAATGTCTTCGATACCATCGAAAGGCATCTAATCACAGAAGGGTTTCGACTTGGTCGAAACCACCCCTTCCGAAAGCATCACTTTAAAAACTTAGCAACTTCTTCATAAGCTACTTACTTTAAAAACAAAGGCGGTAGTTCACCTTCGAAAGCTTCTTTTGAAATACCCTTTCGCAACCCATTGGTTTCGACTGCTTCGAAACCCTTTAGTAAACAGGCAAGCGCTTTTCTTTTAAAAACAAAACAAAGGTATCGACACCTTCGGAAGTTATGTTTCGACACCCTTCCTTCCGCCTTTCTCCAATCCACTACGTACCAACTAAGTGATACCATGTGTATTGGTTTCATGGTAGAGGGTTTCGACTAGGTTGGAGGTGGAAGCTCTGGGTTGAAAGCTCCTTCCAAAGGAGGCAGAACCTGCTTTTCTGAACAAAAGGCTGTTTTTACTAAATAAAGCAAGCTTTTTGTAACTAACTTGCCCACTTATAAACACATGATTGGTTACATTAAACTTTTAAGCTATTTCACTAAAATTTGCCGCATTTTCTCAGATCTAAAAACTAAATAACATTTAACAAATATGCCCTTTCCCTTAACAAAATTATTAAATCATTTAGGTCCGCCTTTCAAAATAATTTAATTTCAATACTAAATCACTTAGTTACCCAAAAATTCTAGAAATTCACTTTAATCATGTTGCCTAACATATCAAAATTTCAGACCCAAATTCTAAATATAATTTCCGAAATAAATTTATAAACCCAAATAACCATATTTTCCTTTGAAAATTCATAACTAATTCTCCACAGTCTGGAAAATTATAAAGATTGAAACCCAACTCCAAAATCATGTTGCTTATAACATATAATTTTTCCATGGCATTTAAAAATCATTTAACCTCGGTTTTACCCTAAAACTGTGCATATTTCTTTTTAAACAATCTTGTTTAAACTAAACAAATCATAAATCAAGCAAATCGTCATCCAATATATCATAAAAACGAATTTTCCCTTAAATCCGAAAACATTTGATTATAAAACCAAAAATAGAGATGTAGTGATTATTATTCACCTTAGTTTGGATAAGGAAATTGGAGATTGATTAAGATTGATTTCTTCTAGCTTGATCCTAAGCTTTTACTTTGATTTCTCTTCTTATCTTCCTTCTAATGGCCGGGTCCTTCTCTTCTTATGTTTATAATTTTTGCTTCTGTTAAAATGAGCGTGTATGGATAAGAGAAAATAGTATAAGGGTGCGAACATGGGCGGCAATTTACTCTAAGGTCCTTATGATAAAATTAGTTAACACTTAACTATTTTAAGCTTATTCATTTTAAAAAAGCACGGCCACTAATATTCATTTACCAATCTCAATCCCCTTATCGCTTTACATTATTCTATTTAATTTATTCTAATTAAATCTCTTGAATATGTTATTAAAAATTAGAGGTGTTACATTATCCGTAATATTAGACCACCGGGTCGAAGCACCACATCCCTACCTCACCATCAAAATCACCATGTCGAAGCACCACATCACTGCCTCATCATCAATATCACTCGTCATAGGTTAATAGCATCCAATCTCTAAACCGTTCACACGAACAAACCATCACGTCGCGCACCATGATATCTCATCAACGTCCAAGCCATATATCTGCCAAATCACTAATCGACAACAGTGGTGGGTATTGACCATTCTAGTATGGTAAATACCATCCACCTTGGTCTTATACTTAACCGAACGGTTAAGTACAGACCAAACGAAGAAATTCGACATCCAGTCTGAAACCCAGATCCGTCGAGAGGTATCTTAAACCCTCTTCTATAGCTCATCTCGTTCATTAGATTTCTGCATATGCGGAACTCCAACATACAAGATGCTACCTAAAATCAAATCATCGCTAATCGGCGTTTTCAACCAAAACAGCCAAATAACAAACAAGCCAAACAACCAAACATACATCTAAACGTCCATACATCTAAACAACCATACATCCATCCAAAACAACATACATACAACATAAATAATCCATTCATATCAATTAATGTGGGAAATAACATCAATAATAGATCTATCTAATAATTCACTAACTATGGCATGACGATGGAAAATAAGCGATATTCTTTATAAATCATTTTAAAATAATTATATATTCTTTTATAAAAATATAGCTGCTGTATAATAGTAATAATACCACGTTTGAAAATCAAAAATCATTCCTAAACATCAATATAACACTAAATAATCAACCATAGTAAAGGGAGAGTCAATATCACTCACCTCAGCCAAATTTGTCCAAACTAGCACCAAAATGTAGATCTCTCCATCATGTGCGCAACGCAAGAAACCACATCCAAAACGGACCTCATATGCAAACGATATAATCGATATAAGAATCAAGATTAACTGGATAATTAATTAACTAAATAAAATAACTAATTACCTTATTAATAACTAATCCACCTTCTTCTACAATTTCCTGTAATCGTGCACAAGATATCTGCACACCATGGCCACAAGTTTAAATCTCCAATTCTCCCTCGTTTATCGATGAAATTTTGAATCGTCTTCGCCAAATCACTCTATTTCTCGATCTCTTCAATCCGCATTAAAACACCTTGCCTTCGCCTCTCTCCCTTGAATCACGACGTTGTAGCCCTAAGTCTCGGCTCCAAAATGTCGCATATGGCATGAAATGATTGGACGTCGTCAAACTTGCTAAGGAGATGCGCCTCGGCGAGAGAAACACGATGATTACCTCCAATTTGCCTATCGTTGCTCCAAAATCCAACAAAATCGAACCCTAATTCATGGCTATAGGGTCAACCTTGGCCAAACATGGCAAAACCCTAGATCGAGCATATGAGATCAAAGCTCTCATCAATACTGGATTTGGTTTCGTGATTTTTAGTGGAGCGGATGTGGAGAATCTGATTTTTGAATGCCAAGATAACAGTTCGGCCATGGAAATTTGCTCTCAGGCATGAACAGTAAAATGGATTAGAGAAAATAGAGGGAGAGATTCAATTTGGGCTTTATATAATAATTCAATATTCCATTCATTTAATTCTCAAATAAATAGATGTACGTATCGAGTCGGTACGATCACATGACGCGTCCGACCGTCACGAAACTCGTCTACGTACATCATCTTAATCTTCCAGATCCAATGGCACTAACCGCGTCTCCATCTGAGACTGTGCCCTGGAAAGCTAATTTCGTGTGTTTCGAGACCGTTTTGGCCATTGGATTGTCCGATCTTGAAATATAGTGATCCTTATACTCATTTTAATTCGCAACGTCAATCCGAACTCAATGGAAGTGGTCTTGAGTCCTGATTTGGTCGTATGTGAAAAATTATTTATTTTCGGGCCTTCATTTAAGTAACGATCAAATATTTAAATAACTATTTAAATACCCGATCACTAAAAATACGGATCGTTACATTCTCCCCTCCGTAAAGAATTCCATCCCCGAAATCACAAAGCAAAGAGAACGTCTCCTAACACATCGACCCTCAAAAATTTGTCAGTTTTTGAAATTTTTTGGCAGAACCTCCTTTGTACGGCTAGGTCTGGGAAAATCTCTATAAATCATAGATATGTATACAACTCATATCTTTAACTATACTAGATCATATATAGCAATCATCAAACAAGAATGCTATACCAAATAATAACTATCCCACTGCCTAACAACTATACAACATAAACTATCCCACATGCCTAACAACTATACAACATAAACTAACAATCAAATCAAACATGCATACATAAGACCTAACATCCGAAAATAACATCCATGCCTATCCTAGCATGAAGAATGCTAAACCATCTAGTCTAAACATCCAATATGATATCCATAATGAAATCTGACGATAAAAACAAAATCTCATCGTCTAAAGAGCTCCGGACTAATGGTCCTCATGCTCCCCACAATCTAATATACCATATCGCCTTCACTTTCATTCCACTGAACCCCCACTACTCCCCCATCCTCCTTCCAACCTGATTTATATGGAATTTATCGGTACGAATAGGTCTACGAGGTCTCGAAGTCTATGGTTCAATCTTGATATCATCCAATCCATTTAGTGCCAAATCCAAACACCTCTTGTAAGTACTCCCAAAACCCACTACCGAACAACGGGTCTCGGCTACTTACAATGCTCTTGGCACAACAACAAAAATGGATGATGTACTATTGGAATTAAGGAATACAAATCTATCATCACCTGCTAACCAATCGACTGTGACTCAAATGCTATCTCTCTATCCTTAGTCATCGGTAATCCATCGATGTAGTCCTAAAACATTTGTTCCCACTACTCGAGAACAAACAATCTCTATGGAATCAACAGCCTCGGTTGAGTCCGCACTGCATCATCTCTCTAGACACTACTCACTCTTTTAATTTAGCTACGATCTCCACTGGTTTAGTTTAACAATTTAACTAGTTCCAATCGGCTAAATCAAAGTAGGTCTGAAGGTCAAATTAGCCATCACACTCGGCCATAACTCATAGAGTTCTGGAGTCGTATCTAGTGATAAGTTCAAGCAATGCCCACTCTAGGAATATTGCTCCTAAACTGGTACGTCTCCCACTCGAATACCAACCACCACATTTCCCTTCAAACGTCTAAGAAATGTCAAAACCATAGGAGGCTTAGAACTCCAACAATTGCTACAGGCAAAGGTCGAGTTCCTTTCAAAGAAGAGATACTACAATGACATGGAATCACTAAACAATTAAACCTCTCTCCTAATGGATAGAGCCTCCAAATCCCCAAAGCGAACTCTATCACCTCCAACTCCAAACCAAGAGTTGAATATTACCTCTTGACATCACTACCATACCTAGTTAAGTACCACAGGAAAGTGTGTACTATCGTCTCTTCATTCCCGCTCGGAATGAGTACCATAAATGTACCCGTCAACCTTTCGGTCAAACTCACTAACGTGTTTTTACACCTCACGTCTCAAACAAAAGTTTGATCCTCTCCCATACAATAGGTCAACAATACTGTTATCTTGGGTCTATCTAGATTCCGGACTGTCGTAACTACAGGATCTACTGCGATGTCCTACTCCGAACTAACATGACCTAAGTATCTCACTCCCCTCCTTTAGAAGTGATACCACCAAAATCTCATCACTAATCATTCCTTGTGCTTCTCATCCATCCATGGGTAGACGAAAGTATCATCAATATACATAAGCACAACCTACTCAAGCGACCTCTCTAAACATGGTCCATCAGACCCAAACCATATGCCGACACAATGGTTAGCCCGAACTGCATAACCAATCTAAAATCAAGGTAGTGTACAAACATTATAATCGGCACACTCATCCAACATACTCTCAATTGGTGTAACCTCACCTTAAGGTCCAACTAAGAGAACATCCTTGTGCTATAGAGCTGATCGAATAAGCCTTCAACAAACGGGAGTAGAAACTTGTTTATCATCTCGCTCAGCTCACGACAACCAACAAACAACTCCAAAGAGCCATTCGTCCTACCGACGAACACTATAGGTGCATCCTACCCAAAAAACTCCCATGGATGAACCATCACCTAAATAGGTCATCCTCTCACATTTCTAATCTCCTAAGCTCTTTGGACACTCTATGCCTTAAAGGCATAACTACTGGTCCAACTCCTCTGACCAGATCGATACGGAACTCTATCCTATGTGGTGGTAATCTGGTCACCTCCTCGAGTATGTCTGGATACTCTCCAGCTACAGGCATAAATGACATCTTATCATGTGGAATATCGAGCGAATATATAAGGCTCTTCTACTGGCAGCCAATCACCACCATCCGCTCCTCACAACCCGATCGTCGTCAACGGCCTCTCTCGATCCACCACTATTCTGTATCCCCTTCAGCCAGTCTATTCTTAAACTATAATACCAACCCAACTAGACCCCAAACAATCAATGCTTAACAAACAGACAACCATGACTCAAAAGGGTCGGGTCTCAACAAACCACGTATAGGCTGGCTGAGCCCCTAACTAGGTCTGTCATGATAAAAGATCGGTAATTATCTCGAGAATCTATCCCAATGTCTAACCGTCGGATCTAGATATAAAGGAATACGAAATCTCGACGTCAAATAAAACATGTATGGAACCACCATATGCGGAAAGCATATCTTAAACGATGATGCCATTTCCCTTCTCTTTCGTCATGGAGCAATCGACGAAACCAGAACGGCGATCAATACATACGCTTCCCAATCTATCCCTGCACAACTGGTACGAGATAAATCTTTAATATTGGGTACTTCTCGATCATCCTCTCAAAGCCTTCGTCAATGTGACGAATCAATTGACCGCCAAGATAATATCTCTACCCAATGATAAACTTCAATTCTTTCTGTGTGGAGCATCAATGGGAATAGACGGTACCTTGATATCATATCTAATCCGACCACATACTCCAACATAGACATATCACCATACTTCAAATCGGCAAACTCTCTAACCATCCTCGACTTCAGAAAAGTCGAGACAAATCTTCTTCGAAGCGAACTATGAACTGGACCCAAGGAAATCGATCCTCGGGAAGTAGAGCTACAGAAACACTCCACTAGTTTGTCGTCCGTCCTTGGAGTCATCCAAAGGCTCACTTATACCTCATGCATCATATAACTCCAAGTCATCGAAGATCCTTCTACAAGCAACCGACCAAACTTTCCTCCCAATAGCTGACTCCATTCCAAGGAACGACCTACCTCCTAAACTCTCATGGTTTATGTATAGCTCGGCAAAGTTGACTCTAGCCAATTGCACTTGAGCACCATAACCATTCAGAACAAACTGGGCATCCAGGAAATGATCCACACCAACTCTACGAACATATCCTATCAATCAGGGATAGCGGCCGTGATCCTTCCCAATACTCAACTCTAAAGATAGAATTAGTAACAGTTTTCCTTCCATGCCAGATTATTCCTATTCCATAATAAGGATGATCCATCTCTTAAAAAGAAAATTACATCAATAGTGCTCATGTGTGCACCCAACCCATATACTATATATACTACTATATAGTTTTGCAAACAAAATATGTAACAAATACAAACTTTCTCGTATACATACACTCTCTAGATCTGGTCTAAGGAAATAACTCCTACTCTTTCTCTACTGGATCGTGGTATCAACTAAGGTTAATCGGGTTAACAGAGCTCTGATACCAAATGTAACGACCGCCCTACACCTAAGGTGCAGAATGGTAGTCAAAGGAAAGAAAGAATGGTAGTCAAAGGAAAGAAAAAGAAATAAGATGAAGAAATAGAAGAGAAAAGAATGGAAAAAGAAGAAAAAAGAAGCATCAACTAACCAAATTACCTGTCGCATATCTCACATCACATTAGAGTAAATATAATAGTCAATACAGGTATTAAACAATAGAGACAGTAATAACAATGTGAAATAATCATTTAAATAAAGATCCATAAATTTATACAACACCATAATAGACTTTATACAACCAGAAAGTAAACTCAACTGGTACACTGTCTCATAATAGCAAATCAACACCGTCAAGGCTCCACAGTGTCACACGACGGAAATATAGTAACAAATGCATACATAAGTATAGACAACCATCACCCCTTGTCGGTCCACCTATAGAACTCCATAATCATCCACCTTCTCTCAGTCTACTCATTTAAGAGTACCGAGATAATAAGAAGCAAAGCATAAAACCTCGTGTCAGACAACAGTCTGGTGTGAGTGATATCAAATCTTAAAATACTATAAAACTCGATAGTATACGAAATAAAGTGTATATAAATCATACCCGACCTATCCCTGCAACCACAAAGTTAACACATAAATATAAGTAATATGCTACTTTATAACAACGTAAAAAGGGTATACCATACTCAGTATCTGTCAGGGTGCCTAGGTATCTACACCTATAGTCCCTACTCCATACTGAGTAAACTTCAGGTATCTAGGTATCTCCATCCATACCTACTCCACACTAAGTCGAATTAGGGTATCTAGGTATCCCCACCACAATACCTACCTAGTGTGACATTCCTAAGGTGACAGGTGATAGGTGAGCAATCATAACAAACATAGCCTCCATCAAACAATACTAACTGTCACCCAATATGCCAGATATATGACAACTCATATGACCCTCTGCAACTGTCAAGGACTAATGGAAATCCCGATTCTCGATTGTGTTCCATCGTACTTTCAAGTCCGAAACCCCGCACGGTTGTCTCCTACAGTACCTTCATACCGTCTGACACTAGATCCTCTTGAAGCGGTCCAGGATACACGACTGGTGCTATCAGCCCTCGGGTGCCCCTGCATATATTACCTCTACTTGAACACAACCAGAACACTCCGAGTCATCAACGATCCCTAGCCACAAATACATCCATCGTGCCCTACTCATTTGATATGGATTCGAACCCCACTAGCTCACTATGGTTTCTAGGAGCGAGCCCTAACACTCAACCCAGTCCACCATCTGCAGCCTCACTCCAATCCGAGCTGCTATCCTCGATCCTGCTCTACACTTGAGCTCTCGATCGAAGAACCCTACTATCATGCCATCCGAAAACCGAGGTCCAGCATGATCCATACAGTCTTGATACTATCATCCCGGAGCCTACTCCATACATCATTGAGTTGCTATCCACAGTATTAGATTACCAGGTTGAAGCACCACATCCCTGCCTCACCATCAAAATCACTAGGTCGAACACCACATCACTGACTTACCATCAATATCACTTGTCCTAGGTTAATAACATCCAATCTCTAAATCGGTCGCACGAACAAAGTATAGTTAAGTACGAACCAAACGGAAACGTCCAGCATCCACTCTGAAATCCAGATCCACCGGCACGTATCCCAAACCCTCTTCTACAGCTCATCTCGTTCATTAGATTTCTGCATGTGCGGAACTTCAATGTACAAGATGCTACCTAAAATCAAATCACCGCTAATTGGCATTTTGAACCAAAACAGCCAAATAACAAACATGCCAAACAGTTAAACATACATCTAAACATCCACACATCCAAACAACCATGCATCCATCCAAAACAACATACATATAACATAAACAATCCATCCATACCAATTAATGTAGGAAATAACATCAATAATAGATTTAATCTAATAATTCACTAACTATGGCATGATGATGGAAAATACACGATATTCTTTATAAATCATTTTAAAATAATTATATATTCATTTATAAAAATATAGTTGTTGTATATTAATAATAATATCACGTTTAAAAACCAAAAATCATTCCCGAACATCAATATAACACTAAATAATCAACCATAGTAAAGTGAGAGACAATATCACTCATCTCAGCCAAATCTGTCCAAACCATGACCAAAATGTAGATCTCTCCATCACGAGCGCAACACAATAAACCGCACCAAAACGGACCTCGTATGCAAAAGGTATGATTGATATAAGAATCAAGATTAACTAGATAATTAATTAACTAAATAAAATAACTAATTACTTATTAATAATTAATCCACCTTCATCTACAATTTCCTATACTCATGCACAAGATATCTGCACACCATGGCTGCAAGTTTAAATCTCCGATTCTCCCTCTTTTATTGGTGAAATTTGGAATCGTCTTCGCCAAGTCACTCCATTGCTTGATCTCTTTGATCGGCACTAAAACTCCTTGCCTCCACCTCTCTCCCTTGAATCATGATGCTGCAGCCCTAGATCTCGGCTCCATAAGGTCGCATATGGCAAGAAACGATCGGACGTCGTCAAACTTAGCAAGGAGATGCACCTCGGCGAGAGAAACACGATGATCACCTCCAATCTGCCTATCATTTCTCCAAAATCCAACAATATCAAACCTTAATTCATGGCTATAGGGTCAACCTTGGCCAAACCCTAGATCGAGCATATGAGATCAAAGCTCTCATCAATACTGGATTTGGTTTCGTGATTTTTAGCGGAGCGGATGTGGAGAATCTGATTTTTGAATGCCAAGATAACAGTTTGGCCATGGAAATTTCCTCTCAGGCATGAATAGTAAAATGGAGTAGAGAAAATAGAGGGAGTGATTCAATTTGGGCTTTATATAATAATTTAATATTCCATTCATTTAATTCTCAAATAAATGGATGTGCATTTCGAGTCCGTACGATCACATGACGCGTCCGATCGTCATGAAACTCGTTTGCGTATATCACCTCATTTTTCCGGATCCAACAGCACTAACCACGTCTCCATTTGAGACTGCACCCCATAAGGCTAATTTTGCGTATTTCGAGACCGTTTTGGCCATCGGATTGTCTGATCTCAAAATATAGCGATCCTTATACTCATTTTAATTCGCAACGTCAATCCGAACTCAACGGAAGTGGTCTCGAGTCCTGATTGATCGTATGCGAAAAACCACATTTTGGGCCTTCATTTAATTAACGATTAAATATTTAAATAAAATATTACATACCCTATCATTAAAAATATGGGTCGTTACATAATTGGATTCACATACAATAATGGTTATCAAGCTAGCATAGGCATGTCATCATCTCAAGTCTTATATGGAAGGCCATGCAAATCATCGTTATGTTGGTGGGAGACCACCGACAAGTGAATAATCGAACCATAAATGATTAGAGGAACTTATGAAAAAGTCAACCCTTTTGGAAAACAATGAAAGCATCTTAGGATCTCCAAAATTCATATGCTGATAAAGGATGGATCGATCTAGAGTTTGTCGTAGGTGATGTGGTATTTCTTAAAGCTTCCTCTTTGATGGATGTTGTAAGATTTGGCAATTCGAGAAAGTTACTATAAGATTTCTTGAATCTTTCCCTATAAAGAGGATTGGGAAGCTTACATGTAGGGTAGCATTTCCCGAAAAGATGGTTGGAATGCACAAAGTGTTCCACGTCTCTCATTTTCTTAAATATGTACATGATTCCAATATGGTAGTTAAGCCAAGTTAGCTAGAAGAAGTGGATGTGAAATCGTATTTAACTATGCCTAAATGACCTATTCGTAGCTTGTAAAGTAAGGAAAAGCAACTTTGGAACAATATTCGTAGACTTGTTCAGGTCAAATGAGGCATGGACCCCAGCAAAAACACATTAGATTCGGATTATAGGATGTACATTTCCCATTTGGAACTTTTCCCGGTATATTTACATCTATTTTAAGTAAGTAAATTTGTTCATATAAATGATAGAATTGGTCTTGCTTACAATTGTTGTTGGCAATGTGGATGATAAATGTAATCTTATTTCCTATGCTAGAGATAGATACCTTTGTTTAGTGTAAAACTATTAAAAGACAACTTGTATGACATACTGGTTGCAATGTTGTAGGATAGTTATACGGTTACTATGAATACTTGTGAAATGCGGTGTGCTTTTTACGATTGTTCAAAAACGTTTCTTGGAATTTCAAGGATGAAATTCAATAAGGAAGGGAAAATGTAGCTATCCTAATTTTTTATAGCATTAAGATGATCAGCTCTAATTATTTTAGGGATAAATTGCAATAATAAAATAAATATAATAAAAATAAAATATATAGATAAGGGAATCTGACTTTGAGATCTATTCCATTGTGTCTGTAATATCTTTACATATGGAAAACATGTAAATTTTGCTAAAATCAGATAACGGAGTCAGAAATAACTTTAAATGAACAAGGGGAAAAACCTCAATTAATTAATTTCTGGTTAGCAAGCCCAAAAATCTATAAAGTCGTTCCAAGATTTCAAGGTGTCATTTGATTCCCAAAATTGAAACCCTAATCTAGCGGTCACTAAACATTTCTTATCTTCATCATCTTCTCCAAATCATTTCAATATAATAACCAAAATTCAAGTTGAAGAATTTTCCATAAACTGGTCTTCTTCTTCCTTCAAGTCAATAAGCTCGGATCTAGTCACTGTTGAATAGAAAGCTTAAAGTATAGATTTCCAAGGGGCAGGGGGAAGGGGACGAGGTGGGTGAAATCAAGGATCTAATAGAAATTTATGAATGAGAAACTTCTATTATTTTATATGATGTCTTTTTTATCAATATTCATGTACATATGCTAAGATTTTTTTGAATATGGTTAGAACTTCCTTTATCAAAATAATTATTATACGTACGTTGTATTTAAATACTAATATAGGCTTATAAAAGCCAAGCCTACGTAAATAAGTCTAGAGATATCTAAACTCTAACCAATGTCTCACTTCAACAAATACGTTCCTAGTTCATACTACATTTCACTCTCTTTAATGGTAACATGGAAAATCATTTTATGTCTTCAACTCTTCGCCTTTCTTGGATTAAAGTGCTTTGGATCCACTTGACTATTACTGCTATAAGATCAGATTTTGCAACTTTTAGCAAATTAGTGTTCCCGGTGGGTTATATTGAAGCACCAATACTTGAGTTAGACGGTTTTCCCTTTTTCTTTACTACATGATACTTATGAAGGCTAAAGATTGTGGCTTTTTGCTTGTAGATCAACTTTCCAAAGCCAGTTTTTTAAAGTCATATCGAACACTAGTTCTCATCGGAGCAGATGAGTACTTGACTTTTCTAGTGCAATTTTTGTTCTTGATTCTGGTAGCTTTGCTTGAATGACTTGTTGATACTTTATGTGTAACGGGAGTTTTGGTAACCTATAATGAAATACTAAAAAGACAAATATTAAAATGAAAAAGGACAAGAATACCTCCTAGAAGAAACTCTTGAAGTGTACGCAGTCAAGCAATAAGAATGATCGAAAGCTTACACTGGGTAAGCCAGGTAAGAATTTTCTAGAGCCATTCATTTGCAATGCCTTCATCTTTGTTACTGGAGTAGTTTCTAAATTTAGACCTGAGACTGGGTATTTTGATGTAATCAATTATTTGATCATATAACTTTCTTTCATTGATTGCCTTAGTACTAGTGAAAACTTTCTTTTTCTTTCCTTGCACATCAGCCATACATAAGTAGAAAGAACAAAGTGATATGTCTCTGCTAATACTTTTTTGTTTGCATTGATTTTTAACGAATGGAATTTCTTGTGATAAAACAAGCACTTCACTTTGATTAGTTGGACACTGTAGTTTGATTCTACACCACTTTTAAAATATGCATTGTATTTACATTTAAAGTATGGATGCTCTACATATACTGAGTGTTGATTACATAGAACATGACTGATGCTAACTTGTATGCATTTTTGAATTAATCTTTCTTTAGTTAACATAATACTTTTTATTGTTTGAAAAGGCACGCTACAATTTTTGGGCCATGTATTTCATCCCAAACGATCTCCGCCTATGAAACTTTACTGAATTCAATTCTTATTGAAGTCCATACCATTTTAAATAAGTACTTACCAATTGGAGAGCAAAATCATGTTCAGTAATCTCATAGGTGAACTGGAAGATATTAGTTTTCTTAACATCACCTTTGACGATGTTCAAAAAACTATATTTATCTGTTCTCCATGCACCATTGTCTAATATGTCACTAAGTAGAATATTTTCTATTCTGACTCTGATTACAGCCTATCACCCTGTACCCAACGGTCAAACCATAAGGATGTGCTTTTGCCGTCAACTATTTTAATACCCATACACTTCAATGCTTTTTACTATTAGTGATATTAGACTGTACATAATATACTTACACCACTTGTATATATATATACCCAGACTGTCTTGTACATTTCTATGATGATTGGATTCATTTTACCTTGATCTTATGTTTACACTTTCATGGTATCAGAGCTTCTAAAGCCAAACGGCACATCAGATCCAGATCTGAAACCCACTCTATCATCATCTCAATTTCAATTTAATTCTCTCTATATTTCCTAAATTCAAATCTGCACCTATCCAGATCAAATCAATGGCACAAGATGATGACATACAATCAAGAGAAGAATCGACCAACATTGCAAACGTGACAGTCAATCAAAAATCGAAGACCTTTGAAGAATCACTGAAATCAATCATCAATCCTCAAACTCAATTGATCACCGTAACCCTAGATGAAGATAACTTTCTCATGTGGAAATTTCAACTTGAAATGGCAATCAAAGGATATGGATTACAGAAATTTATAGATCCAGCAACTACAATACCACCACAACTCATTATGAATCCAGAGGGGCAACTAACAGTAAATACTGAGTTTATGATACATTCCAGGCAAGATAGTTTACTTTATTCTTGGATCTTGTCTTCAATTAGTCCCAATCTCTTGTCATCAGTAATTAGATGCAAGACGTCACTGGAAGTATGGAATGCTATTCATCAAAACTTCAATTCTCAGGCTGTTGCTCGAATTATGAGTTACAAGAGGCAGTTACAAAATATTAGAAAGGAAAACATGAACATTCATGAACATCTAAGCAAGATCAAGAATCTGTGTGATCTCTTAGAATCATCTGGACACAAAGTAAATGAAACTGAACATGTTCTCAACATTCTCAATGGACTAGGTGAGGAATTTGAAGTAATCATTGCTGTAATAACGTCAAAGGAGACAACACCCTCAGTGCAATATGTTAGTTCCATTTTACTAGCGCATGAAGGAAGATTGGAACAGAAGAACAGTGCTGCATCAGAGTTCTCAATTAATCTTGATGCTAATGCAAAGAACAAAGGTACACAAACTAATCTCAGATCTGAACCACCATCAGGTAACTATCAAGAAACTCAAGGCAGTAGAGGAAATCATATGTATGAAAGAGGCAGAGCATTTAACAGAGGCAGAGGAAGAGGAAGATTCTTCAATAATCGACCTAAATGTCAAATATGTGGGAAGATCGGCCATACAGCTATCAGATGCTACTTCATATTCGAATCCAATTACAGTGGCAATCAACAAGTCTCTCCTAATCAAGGTACATCCAGATCTCATTCTTATAATGTCAATCTAAGTCAGGTTCAGGGAGACACAAGAGGCATTTCAAAGAATCAAGTTCCTAAAGGTGAGAATCAGATCTATCTAGCTGAGGACGGTGATCTCCAGAATGAATCCTGGTTCCCAGATTCAGGAGCTACTCACCATGTTACTAATAATCTACGCAATCTGAATCTAGGAGGAGCTGCTTACAGAGGTAAAAACTCTATTCATATGGGAAATGGCACACCACTTAATATCTCACATATTGGTAATGCACACTTTGCCTCTGCTAATAGAAACAAAAATCTTCTGTTGAGAAATCTATTAAGAGTCCCACAAATCAAGAAGAATTTGATTAGTGTTTCTCAATTTGCAAGTGACAATCATGTATTTTTTGAATTCCATCCAAATACATGTCTGATCAAGGACAGCTTGACTGGAGATACTCTATTGCAGGGGGAACTGCATAATGGTCTCTACAAACTCAATCTCAAAACTGGGGAGAGAGTAGATGACAAATGGTATGTTGTAATACTGTATCTACTAATATAGAAGAGGAATATGATGTATGGCATAAGAAACTTGGACATCCAAATACAAGTGTAATGAAAGTTGTTTTGAATAAAGAAAACTTATCACATTTAATTCATACTAGAACATATCTATGCACTCAATGTCAACTAGGCAAGAGTCATAAACTACCTTTCAGTCAGTCACAAACAATTTATACTCACCCACTTGAACTAGTTGAATGTGACTTATGGGGTCCAGCATCTATAAGTTCTGATTATGGGTACAAGTATTATATAGCATTTGTGGATGCATATACGAGATATACATGGATTTATTTTCTAAAACTGAAATCTGAAGCTACAGAGGCCGTAAAGCAATTTGTTACACAAGTAGAGAGACAGTTTGATAGGAAGCTCAAAGTATTTCAAACAGATGGGGGAGTTGAGTTCAAGCCACTTAAGCACTTCTTCAATGAAAAAGGAATATTTCATAGACACACTTGTCCACATACCTCTCAGCAAAATGGAATCGTAGAGAGAAATCATAGACATATAGTAGAGATGGGATTAACTCTTCTAGCTCAAGGATCCCTACCGTTAAAATTTTGGCCCGAGGCATTCTCCATAGTAGTATATTTGATTAACTACCTTCCTACAAAAGTTCTAAAAGATAGTAGTCCACATGAAGTTCTATATGGCACAAAACCTGATTATTAGATATTAAAGGTATTTGGTTGCTTATGTTTTCCACTGCTACGACCTTATAACACACACAAACTTGATTTTAGATCGAGTCCATGTACATTCCTTGGCTATGGAACAAGACAGAAGTGGTATAAGTGTTTAACTCAAGAGGGAAAAGTGATCATGTCAAGGCATGTTATGTTTAATGAAAAGACTTTTCCATTTGCTGACACTAAGATGAAGGGCACAAGAAAAGTGACAAATGCTCAGAGATCTATACTGCCCATACCACTACATATGCTTAGAGAAGAACAGTCTCATGCACCAATAACAAGAGAAGAAGAGAGAGATACTCAGAGTGAATCAGAGTTAAACACATCACCAGTTGACAGCACAAACAATGACAGACATTACACTCAGAGTCTTGAAGAGGAAGATAGTAGAGATATGAATGATATACATCAATCATCCGCAATGAACAATACTCCAGGTAGCAGTAATGGTGAGACTTCAAGAGAAACAATAGTAAGAGAAGAGGTACAACAACAGGGTCATCACATGGTAACTAGAGGGAAAAGTGGTATTTTCAAACCAAAGGTGTATACAATTCAAGGCATGACACTAGAACCAGCAGATTATGATCAAGCAGTGAAGCATGCTAAGTGGAGAACAGCCATGGAAGAGGAGTACATAGCATTAATGAATAATGACACATGGAAATTAGTAACTTTGCCAAGAAACAAAACTACAATAGGATGTAGATGGACTTACAAGCTGAAACACAATGCTGATGGAACCATAGCTAAGCATAAAGCTAGACTCGTAGCTAAAGGATATACACAACAACCTAGCTTTGACTTTAGAGAGACGTTTTCACCTATCATAAAGCCTACTACAATCAGAGTCATGCTTACCATTGCACTACACAACAAATGGCCAATTAAACAGTTAGATGTTCATAATGCATTTTTGAATGGGGAGCTAGAAGAAGAGGTGTATATGGAACAACCCAAAGGGTTCGAAGACACCAGCAGACTTTCGATGGTATGTAAACTGAATAAGGCAATATATGGATTGAAGCAGGCACCTCGAGTTTGGTTTGAAAAGCTCAAAGGCACATTGATGAAGCTAGGGTTCAGTCCCACAAAATCTGATAGCTCATTGTTCATCAAGAGAAGCGGCAGCAATATCATGTACATTTTGATATATGTGGATGATTTTATAGTGACTGGAAGCAGTTTATCTGAGATAAATCGACTTACATGTTATCTGAATGAACAATTTAAACTAAAAGAACTTGGAGACCTTAATTTCTTTCTTGGAATTGAAGTGAAGAAAACTGAAGATGGTGGACTTCATCTGAATCAGAGGAACTATATTCAAAATGTACTCAAAAGAGCAGGGATGGACAAAGCAAAGGCTTCAGTTACACCCATGGCTACGAATCAGCAACTAACTAAGGACTCTGGAGATCCTATAGATGATCCTCACCACTATAGGAGCATAGTAGGTGCTTTGCAATACATCACCATCACAAGGCCTGAAATTTCTTTTAGTGTGAACAAAATTTTTCAATACATGCAGAGTCCAAGGAGTGAACACTGGAAAACTGTGAAACGTGTGCTCAGATACTTAGCTGGCATAATACACTATGGATTAAAGCTTTACTCGACTGAAACATTGAAGATTAGTGCCTTTGCTGATGTTGATTGGGCAGCAGATAGGGATGATCGAAGATCAGTTAGTGGCTACTGTGTGTATCTTGGGAAGAATATTGTATCATGGTGTTCAAAGAAGCAAACTACAGTATCAAGATCTTCCACTGAAACAGAATATCATAGTGTAGCTGCTGTAGTTTCAGAGATAATGTGGCTTAAGTCTCTTCTTTCCGAAGTGCTTGATTGTACAACTGGACCTTCAACAGTATGGCGTGATAATTCTAGTGCTGTCCTATTAGCTGCCAATCCAATTCTTCATTCGAGAACCAAGCACATTGAGCTAGACCTATATTTCGTGAGAGAGCAAGTAGAAAAAGGAGACATCTGCATAAATTACATTCCTGCATTATATCAGAGATCAGACATATTAACCAAGTCTCTGTCATCGATTCAGTTCCTTAGGTTGAGAGAAGAACTGAATGTTGAAGCAGCAGAAGGAAAGGAGAAAGAAGTAATCAGATGAAGCGAGAGTTTGGTTTGAGGGAGTGTATTAGTGATATTAGACTGTACATAATATACTTACACCACTTGTATATATATATATATATACCCAGACTGTCTTGTACATTTCTATGATGATTGGATTCTTTTCATTTTACCTTGATCTTATGTTTACACTTTCATTTACATGCTTTTTAAAATAAATTTTCAAGCACTAGGGAAGTCATTATTTGTATCCCAGAAAGTCTGACTTTTTATATATTTCTCTCTCATCCATCTTTTGGTGTAACTGGTTATTCCTTACCTCGGGACCAAATTGGTTATTGGGCAGTAAAAATTGTGACAGGCGTTAGTTTGAATACCCTGATTATTCATGATCTTCAAGATGAGTTTAGTGCCCAGTGATACTTTAATTCCCTAAAAAAATCTATCACGTGTCTCCTTAACTCCTATCTTTGCACAAAATTTCTTAGTTGATCTTACTTAATTTACTCTTCCATAGAAATTTGGAGCATATATGCATAATGCTTTTTAAAACTGCTTTTGGATTTCAAACATTACATCCAAAATTCCATAATTGGATATATGATGGACTTATCAACTTAATTCTACCAACAAGACTAAGAAACTTAGTTTCCAATTCTTCTATTTTATTTTTGATTTTTTATGTTAGTGTTGTACAATCATTTTTTCCTGATGTTAATGCTTGAAAGAGGCATGCCTGAATATTTAATTGGTAACTAACCTTCTTTTATGTTTATAATATTGCAAATTGCATCTTTTGTTGTTGCAAAATTTAGCAAAGAAAATATTTTTATTTTTCCATAGTTAATTTTTGGCTAGTGGCAATGATAAGCTATCAAAATACCTCTTTTATTTTTGTTACACTTTCAACATTAGCATTAGCAAAAATGAGAACATCGTATACAAAAATCAGAAGAGTAAATATAGATTTAGTTTTCAGTATTGTTTTTATTTTCCCTTCTTTCTAATTTCATCCATTAGTAGGGTAAAGTATCTCATAACTAAAGTGATAAAGTGGAGAGGGGGTGATGTTGTCTAAGTCTAGTGCAAGTACCAAAAAACCAATTGTAATGCCTTGATTAATTATTAAGAAATTAGGTGAAGAAATCATTTCATTAATAATTTTTATCCATTATGGAGTAAAATTCATTGCATGCATTATACTATTGTAGCAGCTCGCCTTTTTAACGACTGAATGTTTAAATAATTAATTTAAATATTAGATCGTTAATTAATGGAACGTCCAATTTGCTCGACTTTTACAGACGAGTGAATTGGGACTCTAGCCATCCGCCGTTGAGATCGCAATTTTATCACGAGAAAAATAAGTATAAGCCGGCTTCATTTGGAGTCAATAAGTTTTTGGAGTAAATAGCGGTTTCTTATAAATGAAATGAATTTGGGCTAAGGCACATTAGCTTACCTATAAGTTAGCTAACCCCTTTATTATTTTCATTTCACTTTTCACTACATGATACATTTCTTTCCTCTTCCCTAATTACTTTCCTAATTTAGCCTTAGCCAAAACCTTAAGTCCACTAATTCTTGCTTAAATCAATTTCTAAAAATCCCGATAAAATCACTACAATTCTTCTCTACCTATTCCTCACAAAACCCATCAACGGATTGACTTGAAGTTGTGTTTAGGGCTTCTTCTCAAAATTTTAGGAGAGCATGAAATGGGTTTTGGTGATTTAGAGCTTAGTTGGAGAAGAAGAGGCGAGTGAGATAATTCTCTTCTCATATTTATTTCCTATATACTTCATTAATTTATTTATTGAAGATTATGAGGTTGTATGAAGTGATTTAGAGAATGTTTGATGATGATTTAGGTTTATTTTCATGTTGTAAACATGATTATATCAACTCATTGTTTATTAAAGACCTTACTACTTTTGAAAAAGTAAGTAAGCTTAGAAATGGATTTTGGGTAGTGGAGTAACGTTGTGTGATTTTACTAAGATTAGAGGTTAATTTGGTGATATGTGAATATCATTAGTTAGTATAAATTAAACTATTCAAATTGATTTTTGGAAAGTTGGTAAGCTAATTAAGTGAGTTTTGGGCTCTATATTAATTATTAAAATAATTAGAGTCTTAATGAAGCTTAATTAATGCTTATAAACATTATTTAAGTAAGGAAATAATTTTATAAGTAAATGAGATATTAGTATGAGATATTATAAAATAGTATAAATGAGATATTTTATAAAATAGTATAAGTGTGATTTTTTATAAATTAGTATGAGATTTTATAAAATAGTATAATGCATGCGGTATTTTATAAACAAGGTATGAGATTTTATAAAAAGAGTATGAGATTTTATAAAATAATACAGGAGAGATATTTTATAAAATGGTTATAAGGTTTCATAAAATAATTATGAGATGAATACTTAATTTCAAATGAAGAAATTAAGTGTTTTAAAGGCATGGCTATTTAAATGCTTATTTGTTTAGATTAGCATTTAAAGGGTGAGAAACTTTCTTAAAAAGAGGTATCTACTATATGAAATATGGAATAACGTATGCCATTGCATGTTTCCTGGTTGCGAGATGCATTCTAATTTGGGAGTTTCTGTAATGTGGGAAGTACTGCTGAAATTTTTCAAAATAGATGCTCAGGAATTTTGATCGGTCATGTTAATTTGTCGTACTCATAGAAATTTTGAGGATGAAATTATTTTAAGGAGGAGAGAATGTAACAATCCACATTCTTAACAATTGGATATTTAAATAATTAATTTAAATATTACATCATTAATTAATGGAATGCTTATTGTACTTGGCTTTTAGAGATAAGTGAATTGGGACCCAAGGCATCCACCATTGAATCCGTAATTCTGTCACGAGAAAAATGAGTGTAAGCCATCTTCTTTGGAGTTGATAAGTTTATGGAGTGAATGGTGATTTCCAATGAGTGAAAAAAATTTGGGCCAAGGCCCATTAGCTTGCCTATCAGTTGGCTAGCCACTTCGTTATTTTCATTCCACGATACATTTTTTCTCTTCCTTAATTACTTTCCTAATTTTCCCTTAGCCAAAACACTAAATCCACTTATTCTTGTTGAAATAAATTCCTAATCCCGATAAAATCACTATAATTCCTGTCTACCTATTCCTTATAAAACACATCAACGAATTGGCTTGAAGTTGCGTTAGTGCTTCATCTCGAATTTCAAGAGAGTATAAAATGATTTTTGGTGGATTAGAGCTTGGTTGGAGAAGAAGAGGTGAGTGATACGGTTCTCTTCTCGTATTTACTTGTTATACTTCATTAATTTATATACTGATTGTTATGAAGTTGTAAGAAGTGATTTAGAGAATTTTTGGTGTTGATTTAGATTTATGTTCATGTTGTAAACATGATTATATCAACTCATTATTTTTTAAAGACCTTAATTACTACTTTTGAAGAAGTAAGTAAGCTTAGAAATGGATTTTGGGTTAATTGAGTAATGTTGTGTAATGTTACTAATGATTAGAGGCTAATTTAGCGATATGGGCATATCATTAATTAGTATAAATTAAATTATTTGAATTAATTTTTAAAAAGTTAGTAAGCTAATTATGTGAGTTTTGGGCTCTATATTTATTATTAAAGTGATTAGAGTCTTAATGAAGCTTAATTAATGTTTATAAATATTATTTAAGTAAGAAAATAATTTTATAAGTAAATGAGATATTTTATAAAATAGTATGAGATTTTATAAAGTAGTATAAATGAGATATTTTATATAACAGTATGAGATTTTATAAAATAATATAATGGGATATTTTATAAAATGAGTATGAGATTTTATAAAAGAGTGAGGTTTTATAAAATAATATGAAGGTGAAATTTTGTAAACGGTTATGAGGTTTTAAAAAATAATTATGAGAAGGATACTTAATTCAGATGAATAAATTAAGTGTTACAAAGGCTTAAAATGGTCAATAAGCTAGTAATGTATCTGATAAAATAGTTGCAAGATTTATAAAATAGTATGAAGAGACATTGGACTTTTATTGAAAATATTTAGGAAATAAAAAATAATTAAAATACTTATTTAAATATATGTGTATGTATATGGATAGGTATATGTATACATGTATTTGAAGTTATATGATAACCAAGTCAACCCATGCATTGTAATTAGAATGGTTGTATGTGATTGCATGTGTGTATTGGTGTATTTGTCTAAATAATTTATATACATGGGTGTAAATAATTATACTTGTGTGTATAAGCACGCCTGCGAGCACCTCATGTAGCCATAGCGACTATCGTGTGCATTAATTTGTATGAAAGGGTACCAGGGATAAGTAATCGCTCCGGTGAAGCTCGAAATGTGATTTGTGAAGTAAACATGTGTTTGCATATACGTTTGTCCATAGGCATGCACAAGTAGGTGCATCGACACACATGTGAGCAACACATAAGGCAAGAAAACCAGTTGAGGTCATTTTGGCATGTTAGAGGAAGTCGGGTTGAAAGAATTGCCTGTTAACTCTATATGTAATAAACAGTGGATTTCATATCGAAATTGATTGGTATATATATAAGAAACCAGTTCCAAAGTATCAACCAATGGGCTCCGGAAGAGGTCCAATGTGGTAAAGGTAGGCTCTAGAAGCTAGGCGGTGCATCATGCAAATCTATAGAGGAAACGGGGCTCGAATAGACGGACGGTGTTGCACGGAAGGCACCTGTCCAAGCTCACTGCTTGGGGCAGTCTACCACCGGTCCACCGGTGGGGTGCTGGCCTAGGCAATAAACCCAGGTAGGAAGCAAGAAGGTGGTATTTTTCCCCGATTTCGGATGTGGGTTGACATGAGGCTTTAGCACAACTTCAGGGAGACTTTGTGCTGCTTTGGAAAGTGGAACGCCTGGCCAAGCTTGGGATTCGAATGTAATGTAAAGTGATATGTATGTGACAGATAGAGATTAAGGAATGATTGGAAACGATGTCGATATGGTGATGGGTTGTTTGGTCACATCTGACGAGCGTGTATGATTGAGCAGAGTCAATCTGTGCATATTAGTTTTGACCTTGGTGGTAGATATGCTTTGATGAATGGTATTAGTCTTGTATTAGTGATCACACCAGGTATTGGTCTTATTTTTGTGACCATACATTTTATTGGTCTTATATTGGGGACCATACATCATATTAGCCTTATATAAGTGGTTATACATATAACATATTATTGGTCATATAATAGTGGCCATCCATGTAGATTGACAATGACGAGATATCGGTCTTCGTTCGTGATATGCATATATGATTACGTGACATTATATTTGATGTATATGTCTGTGTGTGAATCTATACGGCATCGATGCTCTTTTGTGGCTTCGATAGCGTATTATACAGGACACACTCGTCATTCTCTTTCGTAGAAGTGTAATGTAAATTTGTTAAGAAATCCATGAGGACTAAGAAAGGGAGATGATGACGATCATCTATGAGTGGATCACACATCACTTATGCTAGATGTGGGATACGGTGAGGTCCACATAGGTTATCACTTATACTCGATGTAGGATATGGTGAGATCTATACAAGTTCCATCATATTGGATATAGCTTAGGGTCTATGGTACAATTCAGTACCGACTCTATTTATTTTAGACCCTCGACGGGAATTATTGGATCATGATAGATGTCCATGGTGAACTCCGCCCATTAGCAACGATAAGTATTAATTTATATTCTCTATTTGACGTATATCATTATGTTGTAGAAGGCGTGTAGTATAATGGTTGGTTGATATTATTATTGTGTATTCTATAATTGGCTTATATTGTGATATTTATATTACCTTGCATTTGTATATTAGGTAACCTTTATCATGGTATACCACTATGTATCGGTCACATTATATTGTTGTGCTGATTCGTTGATTATAGGAGAAGAGCAGTTTATGGTATGATTCCTTATCTTCGGGATTAGTTTACTTTACTTGATTATAGGCAGTCTGGATTATCCTTAAGCCACATTTGTGGAGAGGATCGGTTGTGCCTTAGTAGTTTCCTATTTTATTTTTATATAGTTTTATATAGTATTTTGAGATAGTCCCCTCACACCAGGCTTTAAGTCTGACGTGTGTTTTTTCTTTGTCTGTTTATGTCATGACAACTCTCAAGTACTCGATTGAGTAGTCTAGCAGTCAGGTGCTTCTGGAGATATGTAATTAGAGTGGGGCGGCTGGAGAATTATAGAGGAATGATGTCGATATGTTAGATATGTATACTTGATACTGTAATAGTACATGAAAGAAATGTTATTTTATATATAAGACTTGTTGTATCAAATATTATACTCAGAACTCCATTTTATAGGAGCCGATGTACTATTCTGTATTGATATTCATTTATTGGTTATTTTCTCTAGTGCAGTCTCTTATATATATTGTTTATCTTGTTCTATTCATGTATATTCAGATATTTTATGTTATCATTCCACTGTGAGATTCCATCGATATGCCTTGGTATAATGTTTTGTTTTAATTTTACTCGGAAAAACTGCCTTTTATGGTATCTGAAATTTTGACGTTATCATTCGACGTCTGTGTAGTTAATGCCCCGCTATTACCCCGCTATATCCCCGCTATATCTCATAGCGGATTTCTACCGCTATGATTTTTCCATATAGCCCCAAAATATAGCCTTTCCGCTTTAAGCCCCGCTATTTCCGCTATATCCCGTTATTCCCGCTATATTCCGCTATATCGTCTTTAATAAAATGAATTGAAAAATTGCATTTATACGTTATAAAAATTATGAAACTAATTTATTTGATTCAATTTTTAATATATTTTCAGAAATGAAAATACTCTAATATTCTACTAAATTCAATTATGTTATATAACAGTTTTACGTTTATTTAAAGTATATTCGCACATGTTTTTATTTAAAATTATTTATGTATTAATTATAATTCAATTGAATGATAATTTTCATTTAATTACCCTTTATATATTTGTAAAAACATTAAGTACGAGTTTTATATGCTATTTTAGAGCCATCCGCTATATCCCGCTATATCCTCGCTGGATCCCCGCTATGACTTTTTGCACCTCCACCGCTTTGAATCTGTCGAGCGCTTTAACTGCACAGTTCGACGTTGATTTCGAGGTATTACGAAGGATGAGTTGTTACATTTGGTATTAGAGCTTAGGCTCAACACTCTGGACCTAGTAGGGCAGTTTGATTTAGATGATCTAGTAGAAGGAGATACGTTGAGAGAGTGTACTTGTATTTTTCTACTATAATGCTGCATACACCATTTGTCTTTTGGACTTTGATTTATTTCTATGTTATTTGCTAAGGTATCTTCATTAAGGTTATCAAAATGAGCAGACATAGTGCACAAGCGACTGTGGATAAGCAGTTTGTGATATCTGATTAGTTCAGAACCACTTGGCTACCGCACAGGATGTTCTACCGCCCACGAATATTTCCAGTAGCTGTAGCAGGCGTTAGAGGTGGTGTAACCTTTGGGGCACCGATATTTCTTACTCCACCAGCTTTAGACATTTCGAGGTTATGCCAGAATTTCCTTAGCCTCGGCGGAAGCCATATCTAAGTTCTGAGATTATTGCTGAGGCACAGGCTTAGACGTGTGCATGTGAGAGGTCTTTCACCAATATGAACTTAAGGGATGTTCTTGTAAGGAGGGTTGTTTCCCAACATCTTAAGAGGGAGGTTTTAGCTTGGTGGAACATAATGGTAGAGGAGCCTGATGAACAGGCCATGACTTGGATTGAAATTTGACGTTGCTTTGGGTCTAAGTTTATTTATAAGATCGAGAAGGGCATGTAACTTGAACATTTCGTTCATGTGCAGTAGGGTACCTTGTCGGTGAAGAGTATGTTAGATAATTTAATCCTTTGGCTAAATTCGAGATTGAGATGGTCAATACTCCATTCGTGAGGGCAAAGGAAAGCTTATCAAGGGTCTTAAAGCATCAGTTAGAGATTTATTTCTTAGTTGTATCCCTGTAGGGGGCCGCTTTTGAGAGTCTCGTTTGGATGGCTCTTCTTTATGAGAACACATATAAGATACCGTCAGAGGTAACAGAGGTGGAAAGAGAACCGAAGTTCCAGCAAAGGCCAAGATGTAGGGAGAGATCAAGCTTATGCAAAGAAGAGAGCTGATATAGTGCGCCACTTCTATGGCATAACGGGGCATTTCGCTATGAAATGTCATGTAGCTAAGGTGAAGTGTAAGTGTTTCAATACGACCAACTTGGTCACTTAAAGAGGGATTGTCCAATGTTTCGAAGAGGTGTGCAAGTGATGATGACTTATGACTTACAAGCATTACCGGGTTCTAGCAGGTCTACTACTCAGGAAAAAGGAAAGAGGCTAATTTAGTGAGCTATGCTTTAAATCTGAGATACTCGGTTCTATTCTTTCTGACACTTGAGATTTATATTCATCTAATGCCAGTTACTTGGTAGATGGACTAAACTCGACACCTTTCACGGTAGTACATCCTCGTACGAGTCTAAGCTAAGGTGTAGTGATCAAGAGTATTGCCATTAAGACTTGATGCATGAGCATTCGAGTTGAATGGTGTTGGTCGATGAAGTTTAACTTGGATTTGCATCCAAGTAGGATTCGGTGGATGCCCAGTAATAAGCAAAGATCGATCGAATGGCTTTTAGACATTTTGCATGGAGTCAATCATGTTAGAAGTGTTTGTCTGTGTTAGTGAACCTTAGGTGATGAGAGTAATCCTATGTGCTGAAGTGATATTTTCTACAGATCAGTCCATTCACATACTAGTTCCTAGTTCGAGCGTAGGGTTTCTAAGTGATTTGCACTAGTTGGGCAAGGATTTTTCACTCGATTCTTAAAGGCGAGCACTAGAGATGGATTCTTGAGGTGTTTGGGAGATTTCCAAAGCGTGATTCTAGCCATGCGAGGAAGTTTCAGTGGTCAGATCAAGGAACCCGATCCGAGTTTGCGTAAGAGAAGTCAAGTGGTCGACCCTAATTTAACAATGAAATCAAGTGAGCGAACAATGGGTTAGATCAAATATCGTATATTATTTTGGATGATATATATTTATAGTAAAAATTATTTATAGTTAAGATAACTAATGATAATTTAGGGAAGGAATTCTCAAGTAGTTTTTGTGATGATTTTGATAATCTTCTAAGTGGCGATGCGGTACTTGCCAAGGCGAGCATTGTACACTTTAGCATATTATCCTTATTAATATTATGCGGTTGAGGTGAGTTTGAACACAAGCGAGCCCAAAAATTAGTAGATAGTCATTTAATAATGATTTAATGAGAAAAGTTCTCTCCTTGGGAGAATGAGTTCTATTCGAAAGAAAAGGAAAATTGAGACTTGGATTGCTGGGTTTATTCGAAAGTTTTGAGGGTCGATGATCTAGCATATCGAATATTTTTTTTCTTTTTGGAGCAAAAAGTGCGATAGTCTTTCATATATTGTATTCATGAAAGGACTTGCACCAGTTAGGCATTTGGTACATCTTGAATGTCGAACAGACTCATGGGAGTTCACAACTTGGCATGCACTCTATGTTATTATTGGTTACAATACATGTTGGATAGACTCCTTTTGAATGATTTATTGTTGATTCATTTTTGTCGATTGTTGTTGCTGGCTATTGTTTGTTGTTGATTGATTATTGATTTACTTTTGCTAATTGTTGTCGTTGGTTGTTGTTTGTTGTTGGTTGATTATCGATTGATTGTTGATTGATTTTTGCAAATTGTTGTTGCTGGTTGTTGTTAATTGTTGATTAATTATTGATTGATTTTGCTAATTGTTCTTGTTGGCTGCTGTTTATTGTTAATTGATTTTTTCTAATTGTTGTTACTGCCTGTTTTTTGTTGTTGATTGGTTTTTTCTAGTTATTGTCGTTGCCTGTTGTTTGTTGTTGATTGATTTTTGTTGATTGTTATTGCTGCCTACTGTTTGTTGTTGATTTATTTTTGCTGATGGTTGTTGTTGGTTGCTATTTTTTGTTGATTGATTGTCGATTGATTTTTGTTGTTGCTTATTTTGTGTGTCTGGTTGCTTATATGCTAGTTATATTACATGTTATAGCATGTTCAGAGAGAGATAACAATAGTTATTTGAAATAGATCACATATCACCCATGCCTATTATAGGGGTCAAGATGGGATCTATACAAGTTGATTGCATTTGATGTGATTCAGAGCCTATGTTATATTTAGATACTGACTCGTTTTAGTTTACTGTCCAATTGTTAGTCATGTGTAATTGTGGTAGCATCGGTTGCTACACTAAAACTATACATGTTTTAATTTTGTGTTGTTGTTGTATTGGTGCATAATTCTATTTTTATAGTATGATTAGGTACTTGAAAGCAAAGGCATGGCTATTTAAATGCTTATTTTTTTATATTAGCATTTAAAGGGTGAGAAACTTTCTTAAAAAGAGGTATGTACTATAGATAATATGGAATAACGTATGTTATCGCGTGTTTCCTGGTTGTGAGATGAATCCTAATTTGGGAGTTTCTGTAATGCCAGTGGCATAAAGGAAGTATAGCTGTAATTTTTCGAAATGGATGCTCTGGTATTTTGGTAAGTTATGTTACTTTGACGTACCCATAGAAATTTCGAGGATGAAATTCTTTTAAGGACGAAATAGTTGCTAGATTTTATATAATAGTATGAAGAGACATTGGGATTTTATTGAAAATATTTAGCAAATTAAAGTTATAATTGAAATACTTATTTAAATATATGTGTATGTATATGTATATAGATAGGTATACGTGTACATGTATTTGTAGTTGTATGATAATCAAGTCAACCCATGCATTGTAATTAGAATAGTGTATGCGGTTGTGTATGTGTATATAGTTGTATTTTTGTAAATAATTATATGTGTGTGTGTGTGTGTAATCGGTCTTACTTGTGTATAAGCAAGCTTGCTAGCATCACATGTACCTATAGCAATTATCGTGTGCGCTAGGTTGCGTAAGAGGATAATAGGGAAGAGTAATCGCTTCGGTGAAGCTTGAAACGTGATTTGTGAAGTTAACATGTGTTTGCGTACATGTAGGTGCATAAGCATGCACAAGTAGATGCATCGACACACGTATGAGCAACACATAAGGCAAGAAATTCAACTGAGGTCATTTTGGCATGTTAGAGGAGGTCGGGTCAAAGAATCCCCCATTAAACTCTATGCGTAAAAGGAGTGGATTTTGTATCGAAATCAGTTTTGGAATATATAAAAAACCACTTCCAATATATCAACCAATGGGCTCTGAAAGAGGTTCGATATGGTGATGGTAGGCTTAAGAAGTTAGACGATGCATCGACTAAGCTACGGAGGAAACGGGTAAAACCGGTCCATCGTGGGGTGCATGCCTGGGTAATAAACCCAGGTATGGAGCAAGAAGGTGGGGAGATTTCCCTGGTTTTGGACGCGAATTGACGTGAGGCTTTGGCATGACTTTGGGGAGACTTTGGGCTATTTGGGAAAGTGGAATGCTTGGATAAGCTCAGGATTCAAAGGCAATGTAAAGTGATGTGTATGAGATCGATGGCGATTGAGGAACGATAGGACATGATATTGATATGTGACTGGTTGCCCTGTCATGTCCGATGAGTGTTTACGATTGAGTGGAGTTATTCTATGCCTCTTTGTTTTGACCTTGTAGTAGATATGATTTGATGAATGGTATTGATCTTGTATTAGTGACCATACCCAGAATTGGTCTTATATTAGTGACTGTACATCGTGTCAGTCTTATATTAGTGACCACACATCGCACTGGCCTTCTACTAGTGACCGTACGTATTATTGGTCTTATAGTAGTGCCCATCCATGTCGATAGACAATGACGAGATATCGTTCTTCGTTTGTGATATGTGTATATGATTACATGGCGTTATATTTGATGTATATATATCTACACGACATCGGTGCTCTTTTATGTCTCCAATAGCATATTATACAGGACACGCCCGTCGTTCTCTTTTGTGGAGGCATAATGTAGATTTGTAGAGAAATCCATGAGGACTAAGAAGGGAAAGATGATGATGATCATCTACGAGTGGATCACATATCACTTATGCTCGATGTAGGATACAATGTGATCTACATAGGTTATCACTTATGCTCGATGTGGGATACGATGAGATCCATACGAGTTCCATCATGTTGGATGCAACTCGGGGTATATGGTATAATTTGTTAGAGTCAAGGGCATGCCCTAGGAGCAATTATGTAATCTATTACATATATCTAACTCGATAACCAATCTTGTTCGAAACATAACGTGTTTTCTTTCTATTGTATACTTAATATGATATGTTATATTAATTAATTTAATTTAAAGTACATTTAATAGAGAATCCATAAATGGTATGTTTTGTGATAGTAGTTATAAAATGTTGTAACCATGAGTAATTTATGGCAATGAAATTAAACATACAGTTTTAAATATTTCTACTCAAGATTTATCGAGACGGGATATCGATACATCCGTTGAGACTTGAGTACGTAACACTCTCGAAATGTTGGGCAGTGTATTACTCATGACTGTTGGAGGCACCAAGTGGTTACGTATTGATAGTTATTGGATAACAATGGAATAACCAACTCAATAGTTTTCTGTTGGTTAATATAACTATGGTCAAACATAAAATATCGATGTGATGAAATTACATAATTCTCTTAACTATAGAATACTGTTGATGTTCAATGTGGAAGCTCCGCTTGGATTATAGTTAAATTGTGGCACAGCGTCCATCGAACGACTATAGTTGTGTTGAGTGGAAGTATTGGAAGTGAAATACTATTCAAGAGAGGATTCGTCTCCTCTATTATATGAGGATAGTATCACAGTCAACTGAACTCAACTCAAAGTTAAAGTCTTTGACCAAAGTAGTTCGGTTAATAATAATTGTTATTATTGAACCCAGGACTTTGTGTCTAGACTATAGAGTTGAATATGAATGATATTGGAATTTTTACCATTACCAAATTCCGCAAGTCCAAAGTGATATAGTTTTGATAAAGAGAATTGGTGTAAATAGTTGTCGCTGCCGCGTAGCGTTTAATAAAATAAAATTAGATTTTACCAAAGCTAAATAAGTGATATATTTGGTCATAATGTCACACTGTCCGCTAAGTGATGTGTGAACGTTAATATTTGAATTGTTTGGTATTTATCGTTGGTTGAATTTACACTTAATAGTCACTCAACCGATGCGTTGAATACTTCTGTTACCACTCGATTTAATTAAATTATAGTTGTTATCAATTAATTAAATTAATTAATATTTATGAAATATTAATTATAAAAATTCATTTGATATTTGTTGATCAATATTAAATGTGTGTGTATATATATAATAGTTAAAAATACACTAATGGATATATGATACTGATACGCATTTAAATTAGATTTAAATGTGTTAATTATTGATCGGGTGTGAAAGAATTTTAAGGCCCATATTTCGCTTAATGTAGGCGGCTATAATATGGCTAAGAGGGGCCGGCCATTAGATGGTTAAAAGGAGGTTAGATTTTGAATTAAAGAGAGGATATTAGGTAAGAGAAAAATAAGGATATAGATTCTTATTTTACTTCTTGGGATCTCCTTTATTTAAAGCACTCTAACCCTCTCTTTTGTTTGACATTTTGCTCTCCCCTACTACAGCCTTGGCCGGTCACTCCTCCCTCTTTCATCATCAAACTTTCTAGCTTAGAACATTTAATCAAATATTATACGAGCTTCGGTGGTAGCAGCATTTGGGAAGGTAGCATCTTCTGGATATAGAAATCGTTTCAAGGAGTTCGGATTCAACGTTGTAAGATGTGCCATCTAGGCTTTAGGCAAAGGTATATTCTCATTTATAATTTATGTATATATTGCATATAATGATAATTATAGCATGTATGTTTAGATAATAATCTAATATCTTGAATCTATACATACCAATATTGTCGTTACAAGATGGATCATATATGTGTATATATCTTCAAAAAGAGATTTTTTTTTAAAGATAACACACGCATGCTCATAACAAGAAATAAAAAAATCAATTGTTTTGAATTCAATTATTAAATTGTTTTTTAATGATAGAAATAAAATTAATATAATATGTAAATATATAATGTACATGCTACATTAATTAATTTTTATATAATTAACGTTCAAATTAGAAAAAACTATTTATATAAATATTTAATTTGAATATTTAATATATGTATACATATCTCTTTATTCAAAATTAAATTTATATACAATAAAATAAAAATATATATAAAATTATATATTACAATTGCTATAATATAGAATGTAATCATTTAAAATTGTTTTCAATTTTTTTATATTTTAACTGTATTTCCATACATAAATATAGATATATAATTAAAAATTAAACAATTTGAATTAAATTATGTTTTTGGGTATGGCTAAAAGCTATTTTGACATATGTGTATATAAATTTACTTAAAACTTTATTATATATATTTTTATGTATTTATTTATGTTATATATAAATATATAAAACATTTAAATTGATTTAATGGATAAATATATATACGTATATAGGAGAGAAAATAAATGTGTGTGCATATATATCACTTAATAGATTTTGGAATATTTTATATACAAATATTTAAAATTAATTTATTTTATTAAATTTAGAATTGTTTTAAAATACATATAAATATTTAAAATTAATTCATTGTATTAAATAATGTTAATTTAATGTATACATACATACATATATATATATATTATTGAAAATTATATAATTAATATTTATAGCAAATAATATATATATATATATATATGTATAATATATACTATATATATATATTGAGAGCACTTATGTATACAGAGGGGCTAGCATGTTCATTGCGGCATACATCCCAATATCTATATACGGGCATGTCAAACCATGTACCTATATTATGTTGCACGTGCACGTCCAAACATATGTGTATGTGATACACACATATATGTATATGATACACACACGTGTGTGTGTGTATACACACATATTATAGTACAACTATACAAAATAAAACATTATTTATAAAATTAAATAAAACATTGATTTTATTTAAAAGAAATTTATGAAAGTTCTAAATGAATTTAGACTACATAGGCCCAATAAAGGTTTCAGATAGGTAAAAAAATTGAAATTTACCCAATTACTCCTCTATAGGCCGACCCAGTTCCGATAATCGTATCAGAGCCCAAGAGCATATGTGGTCTAAATTAGCAGTATTAGGGCTAACTAATTAAAGCCTACCCATATAGTTGGATGTTTAGAAAAGTAGAGTATAAGGTTAGGTTTGGGTTATCAAATACTTTACCGTACATGGCTACTGGCCTGGCTCGACAGGGTTGAGGTAAGCCCAAAGCTTATTCCTAATATAAAGGCCCAAATTGATTTCGGCCTTGGGCTAATTTCAAGATTGTTTTTAAATTAAAATAATAAAAATATTATAAATGTTATTATATAGTTTTTCAAATTGTTTTGAAAATTAAATAAAAGGTTTAAGTTAAAAAGTTAAATTTTAAATAAAACACATACTGTAGAAGTTATAATATAGTTTTTCAAAATGTTTGTAAATGTTATAAAATTAATTTCGAAAATATTATTTATTAATAAGTTTAATGAAATTAATTAATTAATTAAATAAGTTAACCAATTAAATATATATATATATATACATGTATAATATATATAATGATATATATTATGTTATCTTGAATTATTTAAGACAATATGAGTATATATGTATGTATAAAAGAATTTTTGAAATTAGTAAAATATAACTAAAATTATTTAATTAAATAAATTAATTAAAAGTTAATTAATAAATTAAATGTATATATATAAGATCTATGTGTATTACTATAAAAATTATAGTATATTTTCAATATAATATGTTATAATTGAATAATCTAATAATTAATTAAAATGTTAATTAATCAAATATGATTTAATTAATATAATATTATACATAAAATATATTATATAAGTTAAATAAAGTATATAGTTATACAATAATAAAACTTATACAATATATATGTATAAACTAAGGGTGGAACAGTAAGAAACCCAATTAGACTTAAGGAATAAATACATATGTATAGTATGTATACCATGATTTCCAACATGTCTAACACTTGAATCACGATGGTATTTCTTAAGAAATATATTATTCCATAAGTCGATATCACTCAATTAAATATATTAAAGATTATGAATCTTTAATATAGCTGTTGTCCTCTACCATTTATAAAATAACAAATTACTTGCATACTCTCTGGTCGTTGAGTAAACTCAAGCTAGTGATGTTATGTGTAGTATTATTAATACATTGAATGGATGAGGTAAGATAACTATCTGTATTTTAAGAGAAAACTCAAGGTACATTTACTAAGGTCCTCATGAAATACTAGGTACAAGCGAACAATCTCTTTTGATTTGTTAGGCATACTCAAGGTCGAAATGAGATTAAGACAAGGAACCATGGGTTAGGAGTTGTATATGTCACAACTGATAAGGAGTTATCCATCATTTGTGGGACTATGACTTGTTGGCAAACTCAAGGTTAGAATCCCAAGACATACGAGTTCTATAACGACCCACCCTTCGTAATACCTTGAGTCAATGTTAAATGATAACGTCTAACTCCCGAATACCACAACAGATAATCCGTCAGGGTAAAATTAAAGCAAAACAATAAACCAAGACATCGATAAGATCTCACAACGAAATGACAACATATAATATACTGAATATACATGAACAGAATAAGGTGACAACAAATAAGAGACCATACAAGTGGAAATTACTGATGGATAAATATCAACATAGAAAATCAAAATACATGAACTCCCAATATGATGGAGTTCTGAATAAATATCTGATACAACAGTCTCGTATATAAATAAATAAGTCTATCATGTACTATAAATGTATCAAGTATATATATCTCAAAACCATAATGCTACGCCTCCAAAATGTTGTAGCTACATCCTGTAAGCGCATCCTAAGAAGCACTTGACTCTCAGACCACTCAATCGAGTATCCGAGACTTGTCATGGCATAAGCAGACAAAGACAAAATACGGGTCATACATAAAGTGGTGTGAGGGGAACTATTTTAGATAATTGTATATTAAAACTAGATACAAATAAACATGGATGGTTAAATCGCAGCTGGCCCTCTCCACAAACGTGGCTCAGGGGAAATCCAGACTGCCTATACACAAGTAAAGTAAACTCATCATAAACGATAGGGAATTATACCTTACCTTCCTTCCTGTATCCTTAAATCCATTATAAACAAATATAATGTTGTAACTATAAGCTGGCATGCACAACAGCGAAATATAAGGCATATCCTATTGCATGAGTGTAAGGTCAAAACTACACTCGCTCGAGACTAGTGGTGGAATAGGAATCCTAATCTAGCTCTACCTCTAATGTCAAAGAATTTGCAAAAGTATACGAAACTCCACAAAAGAATCTTACCACCCACTATTCATTTTAAACTATCTATTATATGACATACTATAAATTGTCTATTATTATAGTATCCATCGCCTACTATACGATATATTACTAATTGTCTACTATATGACATATTACTAATCATCTAATAGAGATATATTACTAATCGTCTACACTACGATATATTACTTATCGTCCTTCCATTGACTACCCATTGGTGAATAAACCAGAATAAGTCGGTATCTAAATATACCATAGACTCCGAGTCGCATCGTAATGCAATAGACTTGTATAGATCTCACCTTGACATCTATTATAGGCATGGGTGATATATGATCTATTTTAGATAGCCGTCGCCATCTATCTTCGAACATACTTTGAAATCTCGTATGCAAGTCATGCAATTCCCCATGGTATCATGGATTATCTAGGTAATTACCACATACCCTTACTATATGGATAACGGGCGTATCACGTATAACGTGCTCTCGATGGCTCAAGTCAATCCACCGAAGCCGTATAGAATGTATTGTGTCTCAAACATACGTATCGAACAACCAGAGTTAACATATAACTATAGTCTCGCATAATAAGTCATATAATCATGACACCTCCCGGATAGCATCTCGTTTGCATCAAGTAAAAACATCACACAAGTTCCACCTCATTTTAAGCATCGTTTCGACTACATCAATTACATTGTCTTGCCACCAGAATTCGATACACAATCACCAGCAATAAGATCACAATCTGCGGTACTTTTCTCGTTTAATTTATTTAGCTCATCCAAATATATTTATTGAATATCAAAACTCCACTAAATATATTTCTGTAAACTCATATTGAGTATATATAGATTACGTATAAATGTATACACATTCTATTATGTAGTTTACTCATTCAGCCAATTTAATTATTTAATAAAATGCATACTATACAATTATATAGACTAAACAACCCGTTCATAACATTAAGAATTTACTATAAATCCTAACATCCAATTTAGCCAAATTCATCTTACTTGAGAATTGTAACACCCCATATTTTTAGTAACATTATTTAGGATATTTAGTTAGCTAAATAAAATAAAATAATGTGATAATTAGGGGATTGAGATTTGTGATTAATAGGGGTAGCCGTGCCATGTTAATGTGTGAATCAAAACGAGATAACAAGAAATAAAATAGACAAGGGCAAAGTTGGAATAAAAATATTCTTATACCCTAAACCCTTAGGAATTCATTCATACGTTCATTTCATTATCAAAAAATTAAACTAAGAGGCCGACCCCCATTAGAAGCAGCTAAAGGAAGATAAGAGAATCAAGGGGAAGCTTAATCAACTTAAATCCATTCAAATCTCAAATCCTTAATCTCAAAAGCTAAGGTGAATAATGACTACATCTCATATTTCTAAATGTTTTCGGTTTTAAGATGAATCCAAAGTATTTTGCATGATTATGCCATGTTTTTGAATGATTAATTGTTTATATATGCTTGCTGATGATTTATGCTTATTCGTATAGAATTTATGATATGTTTTAATGTGAAAACCCTATTAAATGACATGAAAATGCCTTGCGATTTTAGATATAGACAAGAAATGATATTTTAGAGATGGGTTTCGATTTTCATAATTTTCTGAATTAATGTGGATTTGATATTAATTTTCTAGTGAAGAAAATGATTTATTGGATTAAAAATAATTTACCGTTAAATTATATATATAATTTGGGTCTGAAATTTATATATGTTAGAAAACATATTAAAAATGATTTTTTGTAATTTTTGTAGAATTTTCCTAAGTGTTTTGATGAATATATAAAATTATTTAAGGTATGAGACTTAAATGTTTTATATATTTATAAAAGGAGAAGTGGTACTTTGTAAATGAATTAAATTGTTTATTTCTGAAATTTTGGCAGTGCTTTTAGAAAAGAAAAATTTGCAACTAATAAGATTTTGACATATAAGGCAGGTTCGTTAAAAAGATTACTTAAAAAGGTTAAAAATCAGTTTTACATGCAAAATGTATGTTTCGCCACTTTCGGCACCCTGCTTCCGACTTAGATGGCATTCAACTTAGTTCCACCACCTCCATCACCATCGAAACCCGCATGGCATCAAAGACTTGGTGCGTAGCGAATTGGAAAGAAGGCGGAAGGTATGAGGTCGAAACCAGAGGTTCCGAAGGGGTCGAAGCACTGCTTCGTTTTAAATAAAAATGTGCCTGCTTTGCTTTTAAAACTATAGCTTTCGACTTGGTTTACTTTCGACTAGGTCAATGGTTTTAAAAGAATGGCTTTAGAGAGGTTGCGCCTTTGTTTTTAAGTATATGCTTTCGACTAGGTCGAAGCCCTTAGCTGCCGCTTTTCTACCTTTCAACGCCAATGGTTTCGGAAGGTATACTTTTCTTTTAAAACTTAGTCGCTTCTCCAATGCTTTCAGTAGGTTGGTTTCGATGCCATCACTTCTTTGCTTAGGAAATGTTTTCGAAAGAGTGCTTTCGACTTAAATGTTTTATGACCCTTTTGCTCTATTGAAGGTAGAACCCAAATGGTTTAGAAGGAGTTAATTTTTAATGGTTTCAAAAGGTGTTTCCACATGTTTTACTTGAACCTAAAGGCTTTCGAAAAGTTTGATGTTTTATTGCTTTCGAAAGGTTTTAAAGAATGGTTTCGAAAGGGTGGTTCCCCAATGGTTTCAAAAGGTTTGAAAGGAAAGGTTTTCCAATGCATTCGAAAGGTAATGTTTAATGGTTAGAAGAAGGATGTATAAGGTTTTTATGCTTTCGAAGGAATGGTTTTTCAATGTTTTCGAAAGGTTTATGTAAATGGTTTCGAAAGGAATGTTTTTGCCTTTCGGCCTAGGTGAAAGAAGGGTTTTACTTGGTTTCGAAAGGGGTACTTTCAAAGGTTTAAATGTTTTCATCCACAAAGATTTGAGTAAAGTATATATAACATGGCAAGGTGATTTTGAGTAAAGCATTGAGTATATATTTTCCTTGTTTAAGTTTGGTTTAAAGGTTTTAAATCAATTTGAGATGTAAAGGTTTTCAAGGAAAATTTAAGGGAGGATTACCCTACATAAAATGACTCAGATATTAGAATACCAGATGGGACTGGTATAGGGTCGCGCCCTACACATTAGCTATTAGCCCCAGCTAATTTAGTCCAAAATTCCAGTGTGTAGGGCTTTGTCACAAGTAAGACTAAAATTATGATTACACCCAGAAGGGAAAATATATTTGTATACAGATAGGTTATTGGTGAGCCCGCAAAACCATTAGGATCAGGTGACCCTGGGAGATGTTAAGTTAGGGATAAACCGTCCAAAAGAGGAGTATTTGACAAATAGTTAGGGACAGACCGTCCAAAGAAGGAGTCTCGAACAGATGATAGATTATTTTGATTATATTGTCTGGTAGGCCACTATAAGAAGGGGCATTTTGCGAATGAGTGTCATACTAGAAAGGCAAAGGAAGTGATCGGGAAGAAGAACATCAAATGCTTTAACTACGATCAGATTGGCCACTATAAGAATCAATGAAAGGAGCCCGCTAAGAATGGAAGAGGCAAGTATTTGCATTGGAACCTGCTACATCAGGACCAACAGTGTAGGAGAAAGGAAAGGCAGTGTTGGGAGGTATGCTTCAAATTCATGGTATGTATGTTATTGTTCTGTTTGATACTAGTGCATCGCATTTTTTTATATCTCGTTGTTTGGTAGATAAGCTTAACCTAGAACCCACATACTTAGTTACTTCCTTAAGGGTTGCAAATTTGATAGGAGGGTATGCGACACTTGGGATGAAGTGTGACCACTTAGAGTTTAATTTGCTAGGTCATACCTTTGTTTGCAGTTTGCATGTGTTTGACTTTGTAGGGTTCAGAATTATAGTGGGTATGGATTGGTTAAGTAAGTACGATGCTAGGATATTTTGCCATGATAGGAGATATCGCTTAGACACCCTAACTATAATGATCGGATTATATATACCCCAGAAAGCCCTAATTGTGAGGTGAATGCTTTGTTGGGTGTAGTGGAGCTGGAAGATGAGTTAAATCGCGTTTTCGTGGTTAGAGAATTCGCGGATGTTTTTGAGCCTGTAGTAGGATTGCCACCGAAATGAGCCATTGAGTGTCGGATAGATTTGGTGCCTGGAGCAGAACCAGTAAGTAGACCGCCAAGTAGGATGACACCTACAGAGATGAGGGAGCTAAAGGTGCAGCTGGTAGATTTGGAAAGCAAGAGTTTTATTAAGCCAAGTAGTTCACCTTGGGGAGCAGCCGTAGTGTTTGCTAAGAAGCCGGACGGATCGTTGAGGTTATGTATCGATTATCGTAAGTTGAATGAGAAGACGATAAAGAATCGATATTCGTTGCCTAGAATTGACGATTTGTTCGATCAGTTGAATGGAGCCAAGGTATTTTCTTAATTGGATTTGGCAACAGGTTTTCATCAGCTTAGAGTAGCAGAGGATAGTATTCCTTTGATGGTGCTTAGAACTAGATATGGATCGTACGAATAGTTGTGATGCCGTTCGGACTAACTAATGCGCCGGCATTCTTTGTGGATTTGATGAACCGGATTTTCCAAGAGCACTTAGATAGATTTGTGTTGGTTTTTATAGATGATATTTTGATATACTCCAAGGATGAAAGGTAGCATGAAGTTCATCTTAGAATTGTGCTTGAGACGTTGAGGCAGCATCAGCTGAAGGCGAAGTTTTCAAAGTGTCATTTCTGAAAGAAGGAAGTGAAGTTTCTTGGTCATGTGGTTTTAGAGAAAGGGTTGTCAGTCGATCTAGATAAGTTCGAAGCTGTTAATAATTGGAAGAGACCAGAGACGGTGACTGAGATTAGAAGTTTTCTTGGATTGGCTGGATATTATCGGAGGTTCATTAAGAATTTTTCGGGGATAGCAACGCCCATGACCAAGCTAACGCGAAAGGATGTGAAGTTTGTGTGGACCGATAAGTGTGAGGAAGCATTCCAGAGCTTGAAACACTTATTGACCTATGCACCTGCGTTAGTTGTTCCAGAAGGAAATCAGGATTTGGTAGTTTATACAGATGCGTGTGGAACAAGATTGGGAGCTGTGTTGATGCAGAGAGGTAAAGTGATTGCCTATGCTTCTCGACAGCTTAGACCGCATGAGGTTAGATATCCAACGCATGATTTAGAATTGGCTATAGTGATTTTCGCGTTGAAGGTGTAGAGACATTACCTTTTGGGGGAGAGGTTTGAGCTTTATACGGATCATAAGTCGTTGAAGTATTTATTCTCTCAAAAGGAGCTGCATATGAGACAACAGAGGTGGTTAGAGTTTTTAGCCACTTATGACTTTGGTATTTAGTACACACCATGAAAGGGCAACAAAGTTGCAGACGCACCTAGTAGGAAGCATCAAAATGCAGTGTTGGCAATGATAGTAGAGTGGAAAGATTTGGAAGCGTTGTCGACTTATAGAGTTCAGTGGAGATCTGAGGCCGGATCTAGCGAAGGATCCGTTGTGTTATCCTGTTTAGAAGTTCGACCGGTAATAATTGAAAGGATCGCTTCTAAACAGAAGGAGGATCCAGTGTTGGCTTAACGGATCAAGAAGTTGAAGGAAGGAACGGAGAGCGATGACTTGAAGGATTTTAGTCTTGACCAGAATGGGTGGTTGAGAAAGAAAGGGAGGTTGTGTGTTCCGAATGTAGGAGACATTAGGAAGGAAGTTTTGGAGCAATGCCATCGTTCAAAGTTCACTATTCATCCAGGAGGAACTAAGATGTATCATATGAAGCGGAGTTTCTTTTGGGAAGGAATGAAGAAGGATATAGGCTTATCGGTGAAGCAATGCCTAAACTGTCAACAGGTAAAAGCCGAACATCAGAAGCCAAGTGGGTTGCTACAGCAATTGGATATTCCGATATGGAAATGGGATTCTTTTTCTATGGATTTTATTGATGGGTTGCCAAGATCTAGTAGAGGAAATGAAAGTATATGGGTCATAGTGGATAGACTGACCAAGAGTGCCTATTTCATTCCAGTTAAGTCAACTAGGACGACACATGTTTTAGCGAAGTTATTTATGAAGAATATAGTTAGACTTCATGGAATTCCTAGTAGTATAGCAAGTGATAGAGATTCCTTGTTCACTAGCGAGTTCTGGAAGAATCTACGGGAGATTTTAGGAACCAAGCTCAAGATGAGTACCGCTTACCATCCACGGACCGATGGGCAAACAGAAAGAGTTAACAAAGTCTTGGTGGATTTGTTAAGAGCTTGTGTGTTAGATTTTGGAGGATCATGGAAAGACCATCTACACTTAGTCGAGTTTTCGTATAACAATAGTTATCGGACTAGTGTAGGGATGGCACCATTTGAAGCTTTGTATGGAAGGCCATGCAAATCACAAATTTGTTGGTAAGAGACCGGGGATAGGTTGGTTGTTGGTCCGGATTTGGTTAGAGAAGCTGCAAAGAAGATTGAGTTGATCGAGCTACGATGAAGGAAGCTCGATCTAGGCAGAAGAGTTATGCAAACAGAAGACGGAAAGACTTAGAATTCTCTGCTGGAGATCATATTTTTATTAAGGTATCACCAATGAAGGGTGTGATCAGATTTGGGAAATCAGAGAAGTTGGCAACGAGATTTGTAGGACCATTTCCTATTGTAGAAAGGATCGGGAAACTCGCATATAGAGTAGAGTTACCAAGAAGTTTGGCAGGAGTTCATGATGTTTTTCATGTTTTTCAACTAAGGAAGTGTGTTAGAGATCGGGAGTCTACTATAACACTGACCGTGTTAGATGACTTAGTAGTAGAACCAGACTTGACTAGTTAGAAAGCCAATTTAGATAGTTGCGAGTGATGAGAAGAGGCTAAGGAACAAGATAGTCAGATTAGTGAAAGTCCAGTGAAGCGACGATGGGAGAGACTGTACTTAGGAGACTAAGAGCAGGATTAGTGACGCTTATCTTGATTTTTTTGATGGTATGTTTTACCTCTATGTTTGATTTGTTGTGTACCTTATCGTAATTTCGAGAACGAAATTCTTTAAGGAGGGGATATTGTAACACCCATATTTTTAGTAACATTATTTAGGATATTTAATGAGCTAAATAAAATAAAATAATATAATGTGAAGATTAGGGGATTGAGATTTGTGATTAATAGGGGTAGTCATCCTATGTTAATGAGTAAATCAAAACGAGATAACATGAAATAAAATAGACAAAGGGAATAGACAAGGGCAAAGTTGGAATAAGAATATTCTTATACCCTAAACACTTAGGAATTCATTCATACATTCATTTCATTATCAAAAAATTAAACTAAGAGGCCGGTCACCATTAGAAGCAACTAGAGGAAGATAAGAGAATCAAGGGGAAGCTTAATCAACTTAAATCCATTCAAACCTCAAATCCTTAATCTCAAAAGCTAAGGTGAATAATGACTACATCTCATTTTTCTAAATGTTTTCGGTTTTAAGACGAATCCAAAGTATTTTGCATGATTATGCCATGTTTTTGAATGATTAATTGTTTATATATGCTTGCTGATGATTTATGCTTATTCATATAGATTTTATGATATGTTTTAATGTGAAAACCCTATTAAATGAGATGCAAATGCCTTGTGATTTTAGATATAGATCGAAAATGATATTTTAGAGATGGGTTTCAATTTTCATAATTTTCTGAATTAATGTGGATTTTATATTATTTTTTAGTGAAGAAAATGAATTATTGGGTTTAAAATAATTTACGGTTAAATTATATATATATATATATAATTTGGGTCTGAAATTTATATATGTTAGAAAACATATTAAAAATGATTTTCTGGAATTTTTTTAGAATTTTTCTAAGTATTTTGATGAATATATAAAATTATTTAAGGTATGGGACTTAAATGTTTTATATATTTATAAAAGGAGAAGGGGTACTTTGTAAATAAATTAAATTGTTTATTTTTGAAATTTAGGTAGTGCTTTTAGAAAAGAAAATTTTGCAACCAATAAGATTTTGACATATAAGGCAGGTTCGTTAAAAAGATTACTTAAAAAGGTTAAAAATCGGTTTTACATGCAAAATGTATGTTTTGCCACTTTCGGCACCCTGCTTCTGACTTAGATGGCTTTCGACTTAGTTCCACCGCCTCCATCACCATCGAAACCAATTTGCATGGCATCAAAGACTTGGTGCGCAGCGAATTGGAAAGAAGGCGGAAGGTATGAGGTCGAAACCAGGGATTCCGAAGGGGTTGAAGCGCTGCTTTGTTTTAAATAAAAATGCGCCTGCTTTGCATTCGACAGTATAGCTTTCGACTTGGTTTGCTTTCGACTAGGTCAATGGTTTTAAAATAATGGCTTTAGAGAGGTAACGCCTTTGTTTTTAAGTATATGCTTTCGACTAGGTCAAAGCCCTTAGCTGCCGCTTTTCTACCTTTCGGCGCCAATGGTTTCGGAAGGTATACTTTGCTTTTAAAACTTAGCCGCTTCTCCAATGCTTTTGGAAGGGTTGTTTCGACACCATCACTTCTTTTCTTAGGAAATGTTTTCAAAAGAGTGCTTTCGACTTAAATGTTTTATGAACCTTTTGCTCTGTTGAAGGTAGAACCCAAACGGTTCGAAGGAGTTAATTTTTAATGGTTTCAAAAGGTGTTTCCACATGTTTTACTTGAACCCAAAGGCTTTCGAAAGGTTTGATGTTTTATTGCTTTCGAAAGGTTTTAAAGAATGGTTTCGAAGGGGTGGTTCCCTAATGGTTTAAAAAGGTTTGAAAGGAAAGGTTTTCCAATGTACTCGAAAGGTAATGTTTAATGGTTTTGAAGAAGGATGACTAAGGTTTTAATGCTTTTGAATGAATGGTTTTTCAACGTTTTCGAAAGGTTTATATGAATGGTTTCGAAAGGAATGTTTTGGCCTTTCGGCCTAGGTGAAAGAAGGGTTTTACTTGGTTTCGAAAGGTGTAATGACCCGCCATTTCAAACCATTCAAATCGACAATAAACCACACATGTCAGACTTGAATTGCTCAAAACAACAAATTGTTATTTATATTTGGCAAAACTTAGCATATAAAGTAAATAAATCAATCACAGAATCACAGACACGGAGTAATACAACGATACGCAGCGGAATAGATAAATAGTAGTTCATGAAGCTACTACAACATCAGAGTCTAAAGCAAATACAACATAAGTCCAAATACAAGGAAGTCTCTAATACATAAGTAAATGACAAGTCTGAACATTAATAACTGGAAATAACTGAAAAGCTAAATAGATAAAAGATAGATCTCCAAGCAAAGCCCCAAGCTCCAAAGGTGAGTCTCGAATGCTGTGATACTCAGGCTGACCCGAGCATAAAGCAAAACACAAAACACTCGAGTCAGGATTAACATTCTTATGTAAGTAAATCAACTCAAGTGAAATGTCCAAGTGAAATGCAATAACAACTCAAAGAATGCTTGGGATTCCCATCCTTTAAGGATCTGTGGAACTATCTACATATATAATAGTACGGTACATAGATAATGTCTATCCTGTAGTAAAATATTAAAGTAGCGTTAAGGCCTTACCAATATCCCCCTTAACACATTTTTATATAAATATCGTAGTCTATACAGATACTGTAAGCTCCACCAAACCAGTGGATACTCAGGGAGCACTCCATAGGTACGATACAAAACAAAGTCGTAGTGGGCGCGATCAGGATAAATATGACAAGGCAGGCGAGGCAATACCCAGGGTAGGATACTACCGTTTTGCGGATCCAGACTGGTGGTAACGCAGAGCAGCTACTACCATCCACCTCGAGACACACTCCCATAATCAAAGGTGCGCACCAATCAAATCACAAAGTAATAGATATGGTTTCGAAGAAGCATGCTCAATAGGGGGAGCGACCCCACTTGGCCCGACGTGGCTCCTGTTTTAGTCATTTTAATTATGACCCGAAGGTCAAGGCTATCCATCATCGTTCTCTTACTTCATTACAGTAGCATTCGCCAAACCATCCTACTTTATTATGGATTCTCCACCACGTGCACAGTTGTTAAAGTGGTTTTCGGTATTGGCAGAGAGTATGACAATATCTGATCCCGGTCTCTTTAACAACCAAACGCTTATTTCACACCGTGATCATTTTATAAAACATTTCTTTATAACATTTAAATAAAATCTCAAATTTCAATGTTAAATTCAATAATTAAATATCTAACTTCAATTATATTAAATTTTGAAAATATTCACTTAATCACTTTTAATTAAATCAAGTTATAAAATCATGCCTTTCAAAATCTCAAAATCAATAAGTTTCAAATCAATTCTTATTTAAATTCAACAAATTAAATAACAAATCAACTTTAATTTATCTTTCCAACCTTTATTTTTTAAAGTTATTACAAAATCTTTTTTTATAATATTAACATAAATTCTAAATAAATAATTTAAACACTATATATATATATCAAATTAAATTTTATTAAATTAAATTTTTATTATATTAATTATTATTAAATTAAATCTTATTTTATTAAACTTATTTTATTTTATATTAAATCTTATTTTATATATTTTAAAATAATAAAGTTATATGTAAAATCTTATAATTTACATTTTCAAAACTTAACTTAAAATTTAAACTTTCCAAAATATAAAATTTATAAATCAAAATTTTACACACATATTAAAATTAAAATCTTTATATTAAATTTTAAAAATCAATTTTTATTAAAACACATATTTTCCAAATTTTTTGGAAATCATTTAAAAAAATCGACCAACTGTGTCCGTATATAGTTTTCTATCTTATGGTCAAGTGATACGGATATTTATCATTTCAACACGCAATAATTTAACATTTATGGGTATATATCATTTTAACCCGCAATCCCGAAATTGAAAAATCGATAAAATCACTCAGGTTTATCATTTCAATCCATAACGATTTTCCCTAATCTATAAGATCATTCGAGTATGTATCATTTCAACCCACGGTGATTTTCCTAACTAACAGGGAACTTGCAGTGTGAGAATAACAGAATAATAACATAAAATGACATAACATATCAATGATAAACATGTATCATAATTAACAGTTTGAATATAATATATATACTAACATGTTATGGGTGTCATATGTCAATTAACATAGGCGAACAATTTAATATAATAACATATCATGCTCAATTATTTAATCACTAACCAATTCAAATTCAACAACACGTTTCAATCGTCATTTCATCTGAAATAAATTTACTAAACATATGAATGTCAATCGTGAGTGATCGCTTATCTTTCGTGGCAATGGAAACAACGAGAATAAGAAGCAAACGGACGTGGACAAGCATGGATCGAACAAGCGGGACAGCGGCAAAGCTAGAAAACTGCCGCTGTAATTTCCAAACGGTGGTGAAACAAGGCAAACAACTACTGCGACAACAAATCGGGACAACGAAAATTGGTTGTTTGGTGACATGGAGGAGTTGTGCTGCGTAGGCGGAAAGGTAGAGGTAGACAGCAGGAGGCAACGGTGCTCGAGTTTGGCTAGGTGAAGCACGACGGGGTGTGGGTTCGATGTTCGGTAGTGGGTTCTGGCGGAGGGTGCTGCTGTAATCGGGTGGAGTGGAGAGGCGGGCTGCGAGGGTGGGTTTGGCTGCTTGCTTCGGCACAGGTGGGAGAGGGTGCTGCTGCGTGGCAAGGTGGAGTGTGGAGGAAGGCCGGAGGCGGTCAGGGTTGGTTCGGCAGTGGGGTGGCTGACGAGGCGAAGAGGCTGCTGTAGTGGAGAGACGACGTGGATGGGTGGTCGAGTTGGGTGGCAGACGAGGTTGGAGGGTGGCGTTCGGCTGGCGGCAGGTTGGAAGGGTGTTGGGTGATCGGTCGTGGAGCAAGGTCGAGAGAGGATGGGTTTTCTTAGGAATGAGGACGTGCTGCTCCTCAATGAATATATGCTTTTATTTTATTTTTTATTAAAGTTTCATGCACAGAAACGGAAAGAGGAAGGGAGAGAATGAGAGTGGGGAACGAACCAGAATATAAATCAAAACGGTGGGTATAGTAAAAGCCAGGTTTTGAATTCTGGGAATATTAATGGTTAATGACCATCGATTTCTCCCAATGGACAAATGAAATGACACAAAAAAACCCAAACGACTCAAAAGAGGAACCGATAAGGCTAACCGTTCTGCTGATTTCGCTGCGTACCGGACGTCGAAATACACAAATGAATATACTGCGAAGATCAGCGCGATGAGACGAACAAGATGTTACATAGATACTAGTGACATGGCCTACCTATTAAAACTCCATTTTCGGTGCAAAAATGCTGCTAAATTGCCGAAAATAATTTAAATAGGGCTAGAGAAGTCCAAATTTAGCGAAACGAATTATGACGTCTTACTCAGAAAATGTTCTACATTTTTCTTATGTAAAAATATTTAGATTACGAAAATATTTTACTTCCATAAAATTTTAACTGATTTTAAATTAAAAGTCTCGTAACTGCAGAACTTACATATTTTCCAACGAAATTCTACCTCTTGTTATGTTTAAATAGACGTATCCCAAATATCAAACTTTCGATGCTAAACTTTTATTATTTATTTTCATGAAAATTTTAGTTAATTACGTTATTTAAATCGTTAAAATTTTCGGGTCGTTACACTCTCCCCCACTCAAAACTTTTCGTCCCCGAAAAAGAACGATATAGGAGAATAGAAGCAAACAGAAAGATAAGATAAATTCAAATGAATAGTACCTGAGACAAACAATTCAGGATTCGAAGCACGCATGGACTCCTCGGTTTCCCATGTGCAATCCCGATCATCTGTACTCCACTGTACTTTGACCAGACTAACAGATTTCCTCCTAAGCTGCTCCGTACCTCTATCGACAATACGAAGTGTCTTCCTCTAGATTGTGAGATTTGGCTCGACATCCAAATTCTCTAATAAATCAGGCTGAACAATCAAAGATGGACCATGAAGATATTTTCGAAGGTGAGATACGTGAAGCACGTTATGCACACCCGATAGCTTCTCCAGGAAATCCACTCTATAAGATAAGGGACCAACTCATTCCAAAATGTGGAAAGGACCAATGAATCTAGGAGCAAGCTTCCCTCTCCGACCAAAGCGAACCACATTCTTCAATGGCGAGATCTTAAGAAAGACCTGATCACCCACTGAAAATTCCAAATCCCTTCTCTGCTTGTCAGCATACTTCTTATGCCTATCCTGAGCAATCCTCATCTTCCTCCTAATCTCCTCAACCTTCTCAGATGCTTCCAGAATCATATTAGGCCCAAGAACCAAACAATCACTGGATTCAATCTAGCAAGATGGAGATTTGCAAGATCGTTTGTAAAGAGCGGCAAACAGAGATATTTCGATACTTGCCTGATTCACAAGAATGGGATTTAATTGATTTAAGCTTGAAATGATTTAAAATTATCAAATAAATTTATACTTGATAGCTGTTATTATAAGTGAATTCAACAAGATGGAGATGATCTTCCAAGATCCTCCATAATCAAGAACACAGGCACGAAGAAGATCTTCCAGAATCTGATTCACCCTTTCCGTCTGACCATCGGTCTGAGGATGGTAAGCAGTACTAAGGTTCAAACGGGTACCCAAATCTTCCTGAAAAGCTTTCCAAAATTTGCTGGTAAAGATAGGATCACAATCACAAACAATGCTAGACGGAACACCATGGAGTCGGACAATCTCTCTCATATAAACCTCAGCTAAGGTCAAAGCGGTTCGATTCGACTTGATCGGAATAAAATTAACGGATTTGGTCGATATCGATCGACAACTACCCATATGCTCTCGTTATTCCTTATAGTCCTCGGTAATCCATCAATAAATCCATAGAAACCTGATCCCACTTCCAAATAGGAATCTCAAGGGGTTATAGCAATCCAACGGTCTTCTAGTGGTCGGCAACCTATTGACAAGTGGCACATCTTCTAACATAAATGGAGATATCCCGCTTCATACAACTCCACCAATACAACCTCTTCATATTCTGAAACATCTTCGTGACACCTGGATGAATAGAGAGTCTGTACTGATGATTTTCCTTAAGTACTTATTTCCTTAACCGTCGACATTTGGAACACAAATTCGGTTATTAATCCTCAAAATTCCATTTTGATCAATTTGTGCTCCTAACTCACTCTGGTTATCACCTTCCCTATTCCAAATATTCTCCTTCATGATCTTAAGCATCTCATCTTCATCCTGCTTGGCTGTGATACGATCCATAAGAGACGAAGAAGCTACCATCTGACATAACATGGCTCTCTTACGACTTAGGGCATCGGCCACAACATTGGCTTTCCCGGGAGTGTAGTTGATGTCGAGGTCATACGATGCTAAGAATTCAAGCCATCTAACCTACCTCTGGTTCAAATCCTTTTGGGTCAAAATATACTTAAGAGACTGATGATCCGTAAAAAGCTCAAACTTGGTTCCTAAAAGATGATGCCTCCATAACTTCAAAGCAAACACAACAGCAAGCAATTCCAAATCATGAGTGGCATAGTTGGCTTCGTTGGGCTTCAACTGACAACTGGCATAAGCAATGGCATTCCCATCCTGTATCAAGACAGCACCCAAACCTTCTCGACTAGCATCGGTATAAACTGATAACCCTTCACTCCCATTCGGAATGGTGAGAACAAGAGCAAAGGTAAGCTTTTGTTTCAACTCATTAAATGTTGCTTCACACTTATCATTCCAAGCAAGATTAGCATTTTTAGAGTCAAAGTAGTAAGAGGTGCAGCTATGCAGGCAAAATTCTCAATGAATCTCCGACAATAACCGGCTAGGCCCAAAAAGCTACGAATATCGGAAGGAGTCTTAGGTGTCTCCCAATCATTAATCACGACGACTTTAACCAGGTCAACCGAGACTCCATTTTCAGAAACAATATGCCCAAGAAATCGGACTTCATCCCTCCAGAAACAACATTTAGAAAATTTGGCTTTCAACTGATGACTACTAAGAGTTTGGAGGACAAAGCTCAAATGTGCTTCATGCTACTTCTCTGATTTAGAAAAGACGAGAATATCCTCAACGAAAACCAGGACAAACTTGTTGAGAACATCGCGAAAAACGCGATTCATGAGATCAACGAAAAAGGCAGGAGCATTGGTTAATCCAAAGGGCATGACTAACCATTCATAGAAACCATTCTCTGTTCGGAAACCTGTCTTGGGAATGCTCTCCTCAACTATACGAAGCTGGTGAAAACTGGTGGCAAGATCAAGCTGAGAGAATACTTTAGCTCCGTAGAGCTGATCGAACATATCATTGGTACGAGGCATAGGGTATCTGTTCTTAAGAGTAAGCTTGTTCAGCTCTCTATAATCAACACACGTCCTCAAAGAACCATTAGATTTGGTGACAAAAACCACAGCTGCTCCCCATTCTGAAAAACTTTGCCTAATCAAACCCTTGGAGTATAGGTCTTCAATCTACTTCCTTAACTCGACTTTCTCTCTGGATGCCATCCGTCTGGGAGGAAGAACAACAGGTCGGGCTCCAGGAATAAGATCGATGCAGAATTCAATTTCCCGCTTGGGAGGAAGAGATGTGACTTCACAAAAAACATCAGGATAATCCCTGACTATAGGGGTGGAGTCAAGAGCACTATGATGAGAATCAAGTGAAAAGCTAAAACTGCCTGCATAATATTGAGGCATACGACATCCAATTACTAAAGACTCGCCCAGCTCGCTTACTAAAGAAACCGTTCAGGCCTTGTAAGAAATGACTGCATCATATTTCTGTAACCAATCACCTCCAAGTAAGATATCAAATGCATTGAAACCCAAAACATAGAAATCTTCGGTAAATCGACGCTTTTTGTAAAGGAGTTTCACCCCTCGACAAATCATACTAAGGTTGGCGGGACCGCCGATGGGATTAGTCATACATAATGATTCAGTTGCTAATTAAGGTTGAAAGATGTGTTCAAATTTATTACAAAGATCAACAGAAATAAAGCTATGGGATGCTCCAGTATCAAAAAGAACACGAACAGTAAAATCATGCAAAGTAAAGGTACCTTGAAGAGTACCTTGGGTATCACGGTAGAAGGAGGAGTGGAAGAGGTCATAGAAAAGACTCCAGATGTCTTGCCTCTCTGCTGAGTGGGACAATCCTTCTTGAAGTGGCCTGACCGCAAACAAATGTGACAAAGGTTGTTTCTGGTCATCCGGGCTGGAGGAATAGCGGCTCCGACAGAAGATGAACAGCTGTTGGCATAATGACCCTGTTGGTTGTACTTGAAACAAGTGATGGAGGATAAGTCAAGAGATCGCTTCTGAGAAGAATAACCAGTACCCTGAGAATTCTTCCAATTCTTCTTCTGCAGTTGAAAGTTGGGCTTCCTCTTCTTCGAGCTGTTGGAATTTCCCTGAGATGCTGACACAGCCTGCTTTCCTTTGGAATTAGGGTTCTCAAATCTGGTAGCCATATCCATAAGATAAATGAAGGTGTCATGAACATGAATAATCAAACGATCATAATACTCCGGGCGAGCACCATGGATAAACTTCTCGTTCTTCTTAAGCGGGTTGTCGATCAAACTGGGCCCAAATTTAGATAACTCATTAAACTTCCTCTCATACTCTACAAAAGTCATATCCCCTTGCTGAAGGTCCATAAATGACCTATATAACCGAGACTTCCCGGCTTCGGGCATCTACTTGGCCACAAAAGCATCCCTGAAAATATAGATCCAAGATAAAGATAAAGTCCAAGAGATAAATTCCAAAGAGATAACCTAGAAAAAGGACAACTAAAGATCTCACCTAAACTGCTGCCAAGAGATATTTGCCTCGATAGTCTGAGCGGTCACTGCCTCCCACCAATCCTAAGCGGACTCCTGCAACTGCCAAGTAACTAATTGACGCATCTGAGCATCGATGATCTCAAGTCCGGTGAAAATCCTCTCTAAACTCTTCAGCCACTACTGAGCCTCAATAATACTCTCTGCTCCAGTGAACTTGGTACCTCCAAGCTGAGAGTACTCCTTACAAAGAGTGGTGAACCTACTTCGAACGTTCCTATGGTTACTCATCTGGAAAAGACAAGAATGGATTTTAGATCAAAGGTAAAGATCCAAAATTCAAAGAAAATCCTAATCAAAGAGGAACCTAATAAAGAATTTCAAGCTCGAACAAAGATGATTCTATAATTAATTCTACTCATTCTAGGATATTACTACCCTATCTCTATTGAGTTTTTACTCCATAAGCTAAGCTTTGCCTAAACCAAAGCTCCGATACCAAATGTAACGACCCACCATTTCGAACCATTCAAATCGACAATAAACCACACATGTCAGACTTGAATTGCTCAAAACAACATATTGTTATTTATATTTGGCAAAACTTAGCATATATAGTAAATAAATCGATCACAGAATCACAGACACAAAGTAATACGACAATACACAGCGGAATAGATAAATAGTAGTTCATGAAGCTACTACAACATCAGAGTCTAAAGCTAATACAACATAAGTCCAAATACAAGGAAGCCTCTAATACATAAGCAAATGACAAGTCTTAACATAAATAACTTGAAATAACTGAAAAGCTGAATAGATAAAAGATAGATCTCCAAGCAAAGCCCCAAAGGTGAGTCTCAAATGATGTGATACTCAGGCTGACCCGAGCATAAAGCAAAACACAAAACACTCGAGTCAGGATTAACATTCTTATGTAAGTAAATCAACTCAAGTGAAATGTCCAAGTGAAATGCAATAACAACTCAAAGGATGCTTGGGATTCCCATCCTTTAAGGATTCTTGGAACTATCTACATATATAATATAGTACGCTACATAGATAATGTCTATCATAAAGTAAAATATTAAAGTAGTGTTACGGCGTTACCCATATCCCCTTAACACATTTTGATATAAATATCATAGTCTATACAGACACTGTAAGCTCAACCAAACTCGTAGTGGACGCGACTAGGATAAATATGACAAGGCACGCGAGGCAATGCCCAAGGTAGGATACAACCGTTTTGCAGATCCGAACTGGTGGTAACGCATAGCAGCTACTACCGCCCACCTCGAGACACACTCCCATAATCAAAGGTGCGCACCAATCAAATCACAAAGTAATAGATATGGTTTTGAAGAAGCATGCTCGATAGGGGGAGCGACCTCACTTGGCCCGGCGTGGCTCCTGTTTTAGTCATTTTAATTATGACCCGAAGGTCAAGGCTATCCATCATCGTTCTCTTACTTCATTCCAGTAGCGTTCGCCAAACCATCCAACTTCATTCTGGATTCTCCACCACGTGCACAGTTGTTAAAGTGGTTTTCAGTATTGGCAGAGAGTATGACAATATCTGATCCTGGTCTTTATAACAACCAAACGCTTATTTAACACCGTGGTCATTTTATAAAACATTTCTTTATAACATTTAAATAAAATCTCTAACTTCAATGTTAAATTCAATAATTAAATATCTAACTTCAATTATATTAAATTTAGAAAATATTCACTTAATCACTTTTAATTAAATCAAGTTATAAAATCATACCTTTCAAAATCTCAAAATCAATAAGTTTCAAATCAATTCTTATTTAAATTAAACAAATTAAATTACAAATCAACTTTAATTTATCTTTCCAAATTTATTAAAGTTATTACAAATCTATTTTTATAATATTAACATAAATTCTAAATAAATAATTTAAACACAATATATATATATATATATATTTACCAAATTAAATTTTTATTATATTAATTATTATTAAAGTAAATCTTATTTTATTAAACTTATTTTATTTTATATTAAATCTTATTTTATATATTTTAAAATAATAAAGTTATAGGTAAAATATTATAATTTACATTTTCAAAACTTAACTTAAAATTTTAAAATTTCCAAAACATAAAATTTATAAATCTAAATTTTACACACATATTAAAATAAAAGTCTTTATATTAATTTTTAAAAATCAATTTTTATTAAAACGCATATTTTCCAAATTTTGGAAATCGTTTAAAAAAATCGACCAACGGTGTTCGTATATAGTTTTATGTCCAATGGTCAAGTGACACGGATATTTATCATTTCAACCCGCAATTTAAAATTTACGGATATATATATCACTTCAACCCGCAATCCCAAAATTGAAAAATCAGTAACATCGCTCAAGTTTATCATATCAACCCATAACAATTTTCTCTAATCTATAAGATCATTCGGGTATGTCTCATTTCAACCCACAGTGATTTTCTTAACTAACAGGGAACTTGCAGTGTGAGAACAACACAATAATAACATAAAATGACATAACATATCAATGACAAACATGTATCATAATTAATAGTTTAAATATAATATATATACTAACATGTTATAGGTGTCATATGTCAATTAACATAGGCGAACAATTTAAAATAATAACATATCATGCTCAGCGATTTAATCACAAACCAATTCAAATTTAACAACACGTTTCAATCATCATTTCATGTGAAATAAATTTACTAAACATATGAATGTCAATCGTGAGTGATCGCTCACCTTTCGTGGCAACGGAAACAACGAGAATAAGAAGCAAACGGACAAGCACGGATCGAACAAGTGGGACAACGACAAAGCTAGAAAACTGCCACTGTAATTTTCGGACAGTGGCGAAACAAGGCAAACAACTACTGCGACAACAAATCGGGATAACGAAAATTGGTTGTTCGGTGACGTGGAGGAGTTGTGCTGCGTAGGCGGAAAGGCGAAGGAAGGCACCAGGAGGCGACGATGCTCGAGTTTGGCTTGGCGAAGCACGATGGGGTATAGGTTCGGTGTTCGGCAATGGGTTCTGGCGGTGGGGAAAAAGGCAGACGGTGCTGCGGTGGTCGGGTGGAGTGGAGAGGCGGGCTGGGAGGGTGGGTTTGGCTGCTTGCTTCGGCACAGGCGGGAGAGTTTGCTGCTGCGTGGCAAGGTGGAGTGCGAAAGAAGGCTGGAGGCGGTCAGTGTTGGGTCGGCAGTGGGGTGGCCGACGAGGCGGAGAGGCTGCTGTGGTGGAGAGGCGACGTGGATGGGTGGTTGAGTTGGGTGGCGTACGAGGTTGGAGGGTGTCGTTCGGTTGGCGGTGGGTTGGAAGAGTGTTGGGTGATCGGTCGCGTTGCAAGGTCGAGAGAGGATGGGTTTGCTTAGAAAAGAGGATGTGCTGCTCCTCAATGAATATATGTTTTCTATTTTTTTATTAAAGTTGCATGCACAGAAACGGAAAGAGGAAGGGAGAGAATTAGAGTAGGGAACGAACCAGAATATAAATCAAAACAGTGGGAATGGTAAATGTCAGTTGTTGAATTCTGGGAATATTAATGGTTATTGACCATTGGTTTCTCCCGATGGACAAATGAAAGGACATAGAAAAACCCAAAAGACTCAAAAGAGGAACCGATACGGCTAACCGTTTTGCTGATTTCGCCGCGTAACGGACGCCGAAATACACAAATGAATATACTGCGGAGATCAACGCGGTAAGACGAACAAGATGGTACACAAATACTAGCGACACGGCCTACCTATCAAAACTCCATTTTCGCTGCCAATAATGCTGCTAAATTGCCGAAAATAATTTAAACTGGGCTAGAGAAGTCCAAATTTAGTGAAACGAATTATGACATCCTACTCAGAAAATGTTCTACATTTTTCTTATGTAAAAATATTTAGATTACAAAAATATTTTACTTTCATCAAATTTTAACTGATTTTAAATTAAAAATCTCGTAACTGCAGAACTTGCATATTTTCCGACAATATTCTACCTCTTGTTATGTATAAATAGATGTATCCCAAATATCAAATTTTCGATGCTAAACTTTTATTGTTTATTTTCATGAAAATTTTAGTTAATTACGTTATTTAAATCGTTAAAATTTTCGGGTCATTGCAAAAGGGGTACTTTCAATAGATTCGAAAGGGGTACTTTCAAAGGTTTAAATGTTTTCATCAACAAAGATTTGAGTAAAGTATATATAACATGGCAAGGTGATTTTGAGTAAAGCACTGAGTATATATTTTCCTTGTTTAAGTTTGGTTTAAAGGTTTTAAATCAATTTGAGATGAAAAGGTTTTAAGGGAAAATTTAAGGGAAGATTACCTAAGTAAAATGACTCGAATATTAGAATACCAGATGGGACTGGTATAGGGTCATGCCCTATACATTAGCTATTAACCCCAGCTAATTTAGTCCAAAATTCGCTTTGTCACAGGTAAAACTAAAATTATGATTACACACAGAAGGGAAAATATATTTGTACACAGATAGGTTATTGGTGAGTGCGCAAAACCATTAGAATTAGGTGACCCTAGGAGATGTTAAGTTAGGGATAAACCATCCAGAAGAGGAGTATTTAACAGATAGTTAGGGACAGACTGTCCAGAGGAGGAGTGTCTAACAGGTGTTAGATTATTTTGATTATATTGTCTGGTAGGCCCGAGCCAGCCAAAGGTTAGTAGTTAGCCAAACAAAACTATGGTGTTAGGACAGATAGTTCATTTGTTACCTGATACGTATGTTTACATAATAATGCTTTACAGTTTTAACCAGTTTTGGTTGCAGGATAAAGGTTTGCAAAAGATATGTTTTAAAAGGATATTAGTGACGGGAAACCCATTCCACTAAGCGGCATGGTCTCACTTAATATCAAATAACCGAGATGTATAGTATTATTCACACTTTATGTCTAACTCAAAGTTTTTGTTTTTCCTCTTAAACTCTTGGGTGCTCAAAATTGATTTGAGTAGGCTAAGGGTTGAGGTTTTACATGTTTTAGTAGGTTGATGAATAAAGCTTCCGGAGACGAGCAGGTGGCTGACGGATAGCTATTTAGGAGTTGTTGTTTTATTTTGTTTTATTCCACCATGTTGTATTTGAGACAGTTACGTCTATATAGTACTCTAGTCAACCAAAGGGACATCGTTATATGTCGCTCTTGGCGTATTTATGTAATAATTATATTTTATTTGAACGTGGGAAACGATTATGGTAATATGTAATTTGAATGTGAAACATGTGTTTTGAAATGTAATCAGTAAAATGTGGTTTTTGAAATCTGTGATTTTGTTTCATATTCAAGTGTTTCTGATATTATGGATACCATTAACATAGCCGTATTTAGTCGCCGGAAGTTAATACTATGGATGACTGCAGCATTTGTAGCGTTTAGCTTTGGGCCTCAAGATAGGGAATGTTACAAGAATTTAATTCAACAATCAGATTATTTATTTATTTACTCAAATCATATAATCTTCATATTATTTTATAAATGTCCCAAACTTATTTTATAAAATAATACCCTTGCCTATCAATCATATTATAGCTAAATTTTACTTAATTATTCCATTGAAATTAAGTTTAGCTATCAATAAGGCCTCAAAATGCTATATAGCTCATGTATATAGTTTCTATATATGTATACACATACATTTAAAATAATTTCTAAGGGTTTAAATTTAATAAATCCAGTTATAGCAATATTCTGGATTTTACAACTTTATCAAACCCTATTAAGTAACAAAATACTTCTTTTGCGGTTTCTAACTTCTGACTGGTGCTAAAATATGTAATAATATTTTTATCACTAATACAACTCCTAATTAGAGTTCTCATTAATTTATAAGCATGCTATAAATTAATATCAACTCCATCAAATTCTATTAGCTACAAATATAATTCAGTATCTACAAATACAGGATATTAACTAATCATCCAGAATATTAGCAATAAAGTATATAATAATATTTCTATCACTAATATAACTCCAAATTAAAGTTTAATTAATTTATAATCACTAGCTATAAATTAATATCGTCCCTATCTAACTCTATTTGACACGAATATAACACAATATAAATATACAGGATATTAATCAATTATCCCAAATATTTACTCAAACAAATCCTATCAAACAGGGAAAAAATTTCATATATGTATATATTTTCTACAACTACTGGATAACAATTTCAATATATAAAATTATGGGGATTTGTACCGAGAAATAATTTTAGAGATATAATTCACCTGAACCGTAAATTTTCAAGTGTGTGAATCAAGTCCATACCATGTCGTAGAGAATCTGACAACGAGCACAACGGCGAAGACCGTGTCTCGATTGGACCTCGTATGTAAGAGATATGAGTTAAATGCGGAATGAGGCTAATTTGAAATAATTAAATAGCTAATTACCTCATTAGCCACTACTGTCCACTCAAATCCTTCTTCCCAAAATTGCATGTGCACTGATACATGTACACTAACCCAAACACAAAACTTCTCTCTTCGATCTCTTTTACTACGCCCAACGATTCCACGAACTGTCCATTCCATCATGTTTTTCTTCGCACACACATCGCAGTGCACCCCGCCATGTCCAACCCGACTCCTCCCCAATCATCGTGACTTGCAACCCCCAAATTCAATCACCCAATGTCGCGTTCACCTCTGGTCAGTCGGAGTTCAAGGCGATGGTGTAGAAATGTGCATGCAGCTACGAGATACTCAATGGTGATCGTCATTTTGTCTAGCTCGCTCCCAATCGCTTTTCATGTTGAACCCTAGTCGACGGTGAATAAGTCGAGTTCAACCAAGTAGTGTCGCATGAGCCAATGTCCATATAAATTCAATCCTCACTTGTTATGAGTTTAACGGATTTGACGCCAACGTCTATTGTGGCTCGATGATCTCGAAATCAATTATTGAAGTGGAGGGCTTGATTTTATTTGCTAGAAACGGATATAGGAACAATAAAATGAGAAGAGAGGGGCTTACAAATATTAAATTATATATATTTGCTTTGATTTCCCAAATTAAAACATTACACGTTTCGAGCTCATATGTTCTCATGGGACATCGGATCGCTACGAAACTCATCGGCGTATACCATATTGTTATTCCAGTCTCGATGGCACTAGTTTTGTCGTAGTCCGAAATAGTGCCCTAGGATGATAATCTATCAAGGATCGAACAATATGAGTACAAATACATATCGAAAAATGCGCAACTCCAAACGACGAGTGCTCACTGCCATTTATAACCAAATACACATATTCCAAACTCAATGGAAAAGGTTTTGGGACCCGATTCCATCGTATACAAAAGTTAGCCTCTTGGATCGATATACGAATTGAACGCATGCTACTAGCTAAATATTCGTCGGTCAAGGTATATCGATGCTTATACTCATTCTCAATCGCTCGGACAATCCAGACTCAATGGAAGTAGTCTCAAGTCCTAATTCATTCGTTTGTGAAAGTTGAGCTTTCAGCCCGTCGATTAAATTAGCAATCTAATATATTTAAATAAATTAATTATTTAAATATTCTAGTGCATAAAAATGTAGGTTGTTACATTCTTCCCCCCTTAGAAAGGATTTTGTCTTCGAAATTCTAAGGCAAAATGTAACTCTACCCAAATGCTATAACAGCTGAATACCAACATATCCATAACAATCATTAACTAGTATATACCCTTGCCGCATATAATAACTCATAATAGAAGGTCATCTACCATCACATCTTGGCACTAGTTTACATAAAACATACATGGAAATACACATGTCTACTAACATGACGCATCTCATTAATAAACCATCTACAAATACTCGAAATCTAAACCAAACGCCTAACTTACACACACACGTTTCTAAGGAAATGGAAATGTAAAATGAAGTGCAAACTTGCCATTCAAAAGAGAAGTTGACTAGCTATACTATGTCCAACAGCTTACTCGTTAACTTTATTTCCAAATTCAACTTTGGTTATGGAAAATTTCGACAGCACATCTTTTGCGCGGCTAACTCCAGAAAAATCCCAATCACAACAAATATACATCCCATATATGGGGAGCCCATATCTAAGTCACATACATGCAATATATATGTATGATATACCTTATAGAGTGTGTATGTCACATAGCAAACACACCCGTTAAGCATAAACACGTTCCTCTTTCATTAAGCATATGCCACTTAGGCGCTAACATAAAAAAATAAGCAATCCAAATAGCCAACAACTGCCTCCATGTACCTGCTCACATACACAACAAAGAGGATTAAACATAATTACAATATTAACTATGGATTTAAGCATGCCGAATCAACAAATGCATACATACCAACATGGTAACTCAATCGCGAATAGCATCCAAACATGCAACTCAACACATGCTCTAACTTGCATTCCTAGAATGAATGCAACTAGCATAAAATTTAAATACGTATAGTCTTGGCATAGTAACTGATACTATCACAACTGTATATATATATATATATATCAATTGGAGAGTTAGCTCAAATAAGTCGATATCTAAATATACCATTGACTCTGAGTCAACTCAAAAGGTAATAGACTCACATAGATCTCATCTCGACCCCTACAATGGTCATGGATGTCATTATCTATTTTAAATAGCCATCTCTCTCCAAATCTTATTTTAAATTATGAAATTATAACTACCATACAAGCAACCAAACATATAAAACAAGCAAAAATCAAACAATAGCAAACAACGACAAACAGCAGTCAGATAATAAACAATGACAAGCAACCATCAACAAAGTAACTAGCAAATCATAGCAAGCAAGAATAAGCAATAATAACAAGCATACTAATTATCAAACACGCAAATAAGCAATCAACAAAAATCATCCAATATCGAAATTAAACCATATCAAACAGTAGCAAGCAAACATAAGCAGCAACGAGCAACAAATAAGCGTGCAAAATAATTAAATATTGAAAAAAGAAGTCTATACCAACACGGATGGTAACCGTCCATAGTCAAATGCGCATGTTAAACCATAAACTCCAATGATTTCATTTGACGTTCAAAAGGAATAAATGCCTAAGTGGCATAACTTCTTTTGTGAATATAACACACGAACAACTACTACACCTCTTAAACCTATACAATATGCAGGATCCTCGAGTCTTGAAACTCTCGAATAAATCTAGCATCAATTCCTCAACTTTCCTTTTCTTTCAAACAAAACTCATTCTCTAAAAGAGTAATTTACACTGATTAAATCATCATTAAATGAAGATTTACAATTGCTTGGGTGTGGTCAGGTTCAAATCCACCTCGACTACACAATGCTAATAAGGATAATATACTAAATGCACTACGATGATCGTCTAGGCAAGTACCATCTCATCACTTAGGAGATTATCTGAATCCCCACAAAAATAGTCGAGAAATCCTTCCCCGAGCCCTCCTATGCAATAATTATCTTCTACTAAAATTTTATAATTATTAAAGAATATTCCAATGACATGATGCTCAGTACAAACCTTCGTTTGCTCGTAAGATTTCTTTGTTAAATGAGGGTCGGCCACCTGACTTTATCCGTGCGAACTCTGATCCGGTTCTTTGGTGCAACTACAAAAATTTCATTACACGACTAAGGTTGTGCTTCAGAAATCTCTCAGTCATCTCAAAAATCCAACTTAAGTGCTTGTCTATCAGAATCAAGTGAAAAACTTTTTTCTAACTGGTGCAAATCACCTAGAAACTCTACGCTCAAACTATAGGTCAAGAACTGGCACGTGAATGGACTAATCTTTAGAAAATGTCCCTCCTGGCATATGGGATTACTCCCATTACCTGGGGTTTACTAACACTAAGAAAAATAATTATAACACGAATGACTGTACGTAAACGCCTATAAGTCATCCGCCCGGTCTTTGCTCATTATTAGGCATCCACCAAACCCTACCTGGATATAAATCCAAGTCACACTTCATCGACCGAACCCACTCAACTTGAAAGCTCATGCATCAAGTACGAATGGTCACACTTTAGTGCTCAATCTCAGTTTTGCAACTAAGGTTTCTCATACAAGGTTTATTTGTACTGAAGAATTTACCTACTATGAAAGGTGTCAAGTTTAGCCTATTTACCAAGTAATTAGCAATAGATAAAATATACCGATCAAGTGTCGGGAGGAACAGAAGTGAGTTCCTAAAAATAGAGCATATCTCACTTCATAAGCTCCTTCTTATTCTCCTAAGCCCTAAGCCAGCCAGAACTTGGAAATGTCTAAGACGCACAAGTCATCATCACTTACACATCCTTTGAAAATGTAGGACAGTGATCATCCTGATCGCAATTGAAGCATTTAGGCTTCTCTTTAGCTGGGCGACATTTCAAAGTGAAATGCTTCCCACATGTCACTGGACTGACATACTAGGCCTGCTTCTCATTTTTGAACAAGCTCAATCTTCCTTGTATCATGGTCTTTACGCTTCGGTTGGAGATTCGATTGCTTTCCACTTTCATTTCATCAACGATATTTCGTGGGCATTCTCACAAAGGAGAACCATCCCAACGAGATATTCAAAAGTGGACCCTAATAGGGATAAGGCTAAGCAATGAACCCCCAACCAATGCTTAAGACCCAAGGCAAATCTCTTTGCCCACAACAATGAAGTACCAACCACCTCAAACCCTAAAAACAAAAGGCTGAATCGGTCAACACTCCTTTGCTGATAAGCTATCCTGCTCGGGATGAATGGAATACTCAAGGTACACGTTCTTATCAATCTCAAATATGAACTAAGAACTTAAAGCGATGCCTGCTCACGGGTCTGCTCATCAGCCACACCAACACTGCATCCTACCTAGCCAATGTCTCCCTTCCTCGAATGCCAAGAAATAGTCTTCCTCAAGAGAATATTCCCTAGGCCTATACCGATGGAAGCCTTCTCATACCTGTGTCCAAGACCGTGCCTTAGCAGCATTCGGGACTTAGATATGGCTCCTATCCAAGGCTAAGGAAATTTTGGCACTTGTTCAAAGATTCTAAAGTTGGTGTAGTTGGAAATACTGATGCCTAAAAGGGCACACCACTTCTGATGCTAACCGCAATCTGCTAGAAATGTTCACGGGCGAGGGAACATCTTTTGTGGTAGCTAAATAGTCTCTGAACTAACCATGCATCCCAAACTGCCTATCCGCAGTCGCTCATGCATTCTGTCTACTCATACGGATAGCCTGATGAAAATACCTTAGCAACTAGCGGTAGAAATAATTTAAGTCCAGAAGACTAGTGGTGTATATGGTATAATATAGTAGAAAAATACAAGTACGCTCTCCCAACGTATCTCCTACTCCCAGATTAATGAACTCAAACTGGTCCACTTGGTCCGAGTGTTGAGCCTAAGCTCCGATACCAACTGTAACGACCCGCCCTTCGTAATACCCTAAATCGACATCAAACGACAACGTCTAACTCCCGAATACCAAAAAAGATAGCCCATCATGGTAAAATTAAAACAAAACACTAAACAAAGACATCGATAAGATCTCATAATGAAATGATAACATATAATATACCGAATATACATAAACAGAATAAGATGACAATACATAAGAGACCACATAAGCGGAAGTGACTAATGAATAAATATCAATACAGAAAATCAGAATACATGAACTCCCGATAGAATGGAGTGCTGAATAAATATCTGATACAACAGTCTCATATATAAATAAATACGTCTGTCATGTACTACAAATGTATCAAGTATATATTTCTCAAAATCTCGATGCTATGCCTTTAAAATACTTCAGCTGCATCCTGTAAGCGCATCCCCAAGAGCACCCGAGTCTCAAACTACTCAATTGAGTACCCGAGAGTTGTCATGATGTAAGCAGACAAAGAAAAAGTGCAGTTTAGACATAAAGTCTGGTGTGAGGAGAACTATTTCAGAATACTATATATTAAAACTATACAAATATAAACAGGGATAGTTAAATCACAGTCGGCCCTTTCCATGAATGTGGCTCAGGAGAAATCCGGACTTCCTATGAAAAAACAAAGTAAACCCATCATAAACAATAGGGAATTATACTTTACCTTCCTTCCTGTATCCTTAAATCCATTATGAATAAATATAATGTTGTGCCTATAAGCTGGCATGCACAATAGCAAAATATAAGGCACATCATATTGTATGAGTGTAAGGTCAAAACTACACTCACTTGAGACTAGTGGTGGAATAGGAATCCTAATCCAGGTCTACCTCTAATGTCAAGCAATTTGCATGAGTATACGAAACTCCACAAAAGAATCATACCAGCCACTATTCGTTTTAAACTATCTATTATACGATATACTATAAATCGCCTATTATATATTACAGTATCTATCACCTACTATATGATATATTACTAATTGTCTACTATACGACATATTACTAATCGTCTACTATACGACATATTACTAATCGTCTACTATACGACATATTACTAATCGTCTACTATAAGAAAAAATACTAATCTTCCACTATATGATATATTACATATCGTCATTCCATTGATTACCCATTGGAGAAAAAACCAGAATAAGTCAGTATCCAAATATACCATAGACTCCGAGTCACATCGTAATGCAATAGACTCGCATAGATCTCACCTTGACCTCTATTACAGGCATGGGTGATATATGATCTGTTTTAGATAGTCGTCGCCATCTCTCTCCGAACATGCTTTGAAATCTCGTATGCAAGTCAAGCAATTCCCCCGTGGTATCATGGATTATCTAGGTAATCACTACATATCCATACTATATGGATAACGGGCATATCCCATATAACGTGCTCTCGGTAGCTCAAGTCAATCCACCGAAGCTGTATAGAACGTATCATGTCTCAAACATACGTATCGAACAAGCAGAGTTAACATATAGCTCTAGTCTCGCCTAATAAATCATATTATCATGACATCTCGTGGATGGCATCTCGTTTGCATTGAGTAAAAACATCACACAAGTTCTACCTCGTTTAAGGCATCGTCTCGACTATATCAATTACATCATCTTGCCATTGGAACTCGATACTCAATCCGCGATAACTAGATCACAATCTACAATATTTTTCTCGTTTAATATATTTAGCTCGTCCAAATATATTTATTGAATATCAAACTCCACTAAATATATTTCTATGAACTCACATTGAGTATATATAGACTACGTATAAATATACACACATTCTTTCACGTAATTTTACTTATTCAACTAATTTAATTGTTTAATAAAATCCATAATATACAATTATATAGACTAATCAGTCCGTTCACAACATTAAGAATTTTCTATAAATCCTAACATCCAATTCAACCAAATTCATCTTACTTGAGAATTTAATTCAATAATTAGATTATTTATTTATTTACTCAAATCATATATTCTTCGTATTATTTTATAGAAGTCCCAAACTTATTTTATAAAATTATACCCTTGCCTATCAATCGTATTATAGCTAAATTTTACTTACTTATTCCATTAAAATTAAATTTAGCTACCAATAAGGCCTCGAAATGCTATATAGCTCATGTATATAATTTCTATATATGTATATACATACATTTAAAATCATTTCTTAGGGTGTAAATTTAATAAATACCGTTATAGCAATATTCTGGATTTTACAACTTTATCAAACCTTATTAAGTAATAAATACTTCTTTTGTAATTTCTAACTTCTGATCGGTGATAAAATATATAATAATATTTCTATCACTAATATAACTCCTGATTAGAGTTCTAATTAATTTATAACCACACTACAAATTAATATCAACTCCATCTAATTCTATTGGCTTCAAATAGAATTCAATATCTACAAATACAAGATATTAATTAATCATCTCCAATATTAGCAATAAAATATATAATGATATTTCTATCGCTAATATAACTCCATAATAGAGTTTAATTAATATATAATCACTAGCTATAAATTAATATCATCCCTATCTAACTCTATTCGACACGAATATAACATAATATAATTATACAAGATATTAATCAATTATCTCAGATATTTACTCAACAAATCCTATTAAATGGGAAACAATTTCATATATGTATATATTTTCTACCACTACTGGGTAACAATTTCAATATATAAAATTATGGGGATTTGTCCTAAGAAATAATTTTACAAATATAATTCTGCTCACCCGAACCCTAAATTTTCAAGTGTCCCAATCTAGTCCATATCATATCGTAGAGAATCTGACTATGAGCACAATAGCGAAGACCGTGTCTCTATTGGACTTCGTATGCAAGAGATATGGGTTAAATACGGAATGAGGCTAATTTGAAATAGTTAAATAGCTAATTACCTCATTAGCCACTAACCTCCACTCGAATCCTTCTTCCTAAAATTTCTTATGCACTAATATATGTGCACAAACCCAAACACAAAACTTCTCTCTTTGATCTTTCTCACTACGCTCGACGGTTCCACGAACAGTCGATTCCATCGCATTTCTCTTCGCGCATACGTCGCAGCACACCCCGCCATGTCCAACCTGCTTCCTCCCCACTCTTCATGACCTATAGCTCCCAAATTCGATCACCCAATGTCATGTTCACCTCCCATCAGTCAGAGTTCAAGGCGATGGTGTAGAAAAGTGTGTGCCGCTATGAGAAAGTCAATGGCAGTCGTCGTTTTGTCCAGCTCGCTCCCAATCGTCGTTCACGCCGAACCCGAGTCGATGGCGAATAAGTCAAGTTCGACCAGGTAGTGTCGCACAAGCCAATGTCCATATAGATCTAATACCTACTCCGCCATAGGTTCAACGGATTTGATGCCAACGTCTATCGTAGCTCGATGCTCTCGAAATAAATTTTTGAAGTGGAGGCATTGATTTCGTTTACTGGAAAAGGATATGGGAATAATAAAACGAGAAGAGAGAGAGAGGCTTATATATATATTAAATTATATATTTCTTTGATTTCCTAAATTAAAGCAGTACGCATTTCGAGCTTGTATGATCCCATGGGACGTCGGATCGCTACGAAACTCGTCAACATATACCATCTTATTATTTCGGTCTCGATAGTACTAGTATTATCAAAATCCGAGATAGTGCCCTGGGATGAGAATTTCTCATGGATCGAATCAATATGAGTACAAATACATATCGAAAAATGCGCAAGTTCAAACGACGAGTGCTTACCGTCGTTTATAACCAAATACCCATATTTTAGACTCAATGGAAAATTTTCAGGACGTAATTCCATCGTATACTAAAGTTAGCCACCTGGATCGATATACGAATCAAACGTAGGCTACTAGCTAAAAATTCGTCGGTCAAAATATATCAATGCTTATACTCATTCTCAACCGCTCGGACGATCCAGACTCAATGGAAGTGGTCTCAAGTCCTAATTCATCCATTTATGAAAGTTGAGTTTTCAACCTATCGATTAAATTAACCATCAAATATTTAAATAAACCAATTATTTAAATATTCTAGTGCATATAAATACGGGTTATTACAAGTCCTAACACCCACTAGTGAAGTCAAAAGACTTCTATGTTTCATCTTAGGGTTTGGAGAAACATAAAAGACTAGTGGGAGCCTTAAATGAAATGGTAACATTTAACCTTTCTAATACTGTAAGAACATCTGCTATATAAAGTTATAATAATCAACACTGATAAATTTGTGCAATTAATATAATTGATGAAATGTTTATCAATTAAAATATTCAAATGAAGTGAATTTATATCGACAAATAGAAATATAAAATACACTCACCAATAAATTTTTAATGTTGACTAATGCAAACGTCCAATTATACAACCACTAAATACTTTCTTAACTTGGTCACTTACGAGTTTACTTGCCCAAGACTATGTATTGTCTTTAAAGAGTTTCAAACTCTAAAAGAAATACAAGAATATGTATATTTGATCCATATACAATCACATATAAATATTACATGGTGAACGGTCATAATTCGTAATGTATGAGACCTCTATAAAATTAGTTCATTGGATTAGGCAAGTAAACTATAGTGTGAGATTGGGTATTCAATATGATTGTTTACAGTAATTGTCTTGTTGTGTAAATGTAACACTGGACCAAAAGCTACAAAATAGATATGAGAATTAGATCACTAAAATGTTAGTTTGATCAATTTACGTGAAGTGCAATAATTTGATATCCTCAAAAGTTAAGGATGACCAAATACACATTTGTAAAGGTTCAACTATTTAGATAGGAAATCAAATGTATAAGAGTGGATGTAACCTAAGCCATAATTGCGATAAAGAGAGAGAATGGTCACTTATGCTTTATAAAAAAATTCAGGTATAAGAATTGTAAAATAATAATAGGCACTTAACATTGAAACGAGAAATACGATTTCTATTACAAAAGTATTTTCACATGGAAAAAAAAATTTCTATGATATTTATATCTTTAAATTTAAGATACTTGATCTCAAAATTCTCGACTGTAAACCCGTTACAGTAAATGAAATAAATAGCCATATTAAGTGGTTGAATGGAGATTCATATTTCATATACTATTATAGTGATGGCGAAAATAGTGGTAGTATGCAATATATCACTTATCAGTCGCATCAAGTTATGAAAATTGTTTTCGTAAAATATACCAAACATTATTTATGAAATAATAACCTTTTTCAATGTTGATTGAAAACATACATAGTTTTATTTCAATATGAATATTATGCGTTATAAAATAAAAACTATAATGGTGGTATTTGTGATGCATTGGAAAATATAGAAGTATCTAAATTTATTTACAATTATTTTGGAATTATAGACAAAGGCATAGTTTAAGAAATAATTTTTTGAATATATGATTATGAATCATATGGCATTGGTGAGTTATATCTCAAATAATTAAGGAAAAATTACCCATTCTGTTAAAGCGACATAGGAGTTGATGAACTCTTTAGATTAATACATGTAGATGTACGCAATCGTAAGTCTAATAATTCCAGAATGGTTCCACGTACTTCATTATATTCACCAATGAGTTATTACCAATATGGATGTGTGTATTTGATACATATGTAGTATGTCTATGATAAGATCATAGAGTATGAAATGAAAGTAAATAAAATAACATGTAATAGAAAATAAAATATTTGATCAAATAGGTGTTGGAAAGAGTTCTGAACAAGCCAAAAAATGAATAAAGATTTAATCTCAAAAGTCACTCCTCCCTATGATACATAATGATGTATAGATAAGGAGTAATCAAACTTTGTTTAACAAAGTATGTTTAGTGGCAAGTGAAGTTGAGTTAACTTCTTTCTATAAGGTTATGTACTTAAGAGTAGTACACAAGGTTAAAATTAATTTCATCTAAAGAATAGTTTAAAAAATCATACAAGATAAGGGTTTATAAGAAACCCCGATATATCCTAGGCCAAGGAGCCGGCAGATTGTACAAGTCAAAAGACTACACATAATAATTATACATGAGTGATCTTATATGAATTATCCCAAAAGAAGTTTGGGAATGATTATCATTGGGTGACATATTTATGTTTTGAACATAGGTTCTGTAAACTAAAACCAAATCAGTCTTATATATAAGGCAATTTGTAAAGTGTTTATGAATACTTATTCCATTGCACTGAGAAACAATTATTGTTTCAAAATATATCAACTTCGTAACAAAGGAATTACTCTTAGAAATTATTGGTAGTAGAATGGATTTGGATACGATTCAAAGAAGAAACTAATTACGTGGGATGAAATTAAATTACCCAACCTAAATGAACACAACGCATTAGAAAGTCTAATAAGTATTCTTGCACATTGAAGAGAGACTATGAGTTTCTTACCAATACTGAGAATAGATAATCCTCAGTTGTCGATTAAATCATTAAGATTATCGACTCTTCCATATAGTATGATGCATAAATCCAAAAGTATTCCCAATACGTTATCAAAAGATGATTTTGGTAGTTGTACCCAAAGGGATATGATTCATTGGTAGCAAACATGTCTTTAAGAGAAAGACTAATGCGGTTGGAATATGATGAGCAACATTGATAAGAATAAAATCATAAATTTCAATCTTTGAAATTAGCATAACAAAGTCGCCATTTAAGGTGTTCAAGTTCACTTGGATTTTTACTCATTAAATTATTGCTTAGTATGAGTTTGCTTTGGTACATATGTGTTGAAATGGAAAAAATCTAAATAGTGATTTAGAATAGACTATTTGCATATAACAACCAAAGTGTCTCGAAGTCAATGAAATCGATATTGAGTTTATGGTTTTTTGGATATGATCTAAGAAATGATATGGAAGTATCATTCTATAAGCGTCAGAATTGAATAAGTTTTTGATGGAAATATCGAATAGTTTAATTTTCAATCAAAATGCAGCAGAAGCGTGTGTTCATAAGAAAGAACTACTAAAAGGTATAGATATTTCTAGACTATAAGTAAACAACATATTACTGAGTATTAACGATGTACTTATATTAAAATCAGTAATAGTTTGGTTATTTAATACTCGATATTGGATTTTAAAATTATATCTTTTATAATAAGTATAAAGGATGCTAGAAATGTCCTAAACGATATGCAAAGACACCTTATTAAAATATTTAATATAGAAAATGCAAGTCAGACTCTTTATGCTTTAGCAACAGGAATTATCATAAATGTTGTAATGTTTACGATATTGTAATTTGCTTTTGTATTTGATGCATGAAGCAAATAACAAATCCAAATTATGATCGTTAAATGGTAGTTTAGAGTATTCTCTAATATTTACGAAATACTGGAGAATTATTCACATAAACTACAACCTCCTTATGAAGGAGTGTTTGGACTCGAAATTCTTAACTGTTATCGATAATAACATGTCAATATTAAATTCATGTTCAAACCTCAATTGAGAAGCTCTAAATTGGAAATGTTTCAAACAAAAGGTTGTGACCGATTCAACGGAAATGCTAAGTACATCGCCTTGAATAATGCCTGATAAAAGCAATGTATAAATATATATGCACAAATTTAGAACTAAGCTAGGATGATTACAAGTATTAAGAATACTACATAATTGTTATACGATAATATAATGATATGAGCTCACTAGAAGTCGAGAAACATGCTCTGAATTGTTCCACATAATAAAGGTAGTTTATCGGCATTGGAGAGAGTTGTTTGATAGAGTATATAATTAAACCAACATATTCAGTCCACTCACGAAGGGTCTAATTCAATCGGTTTTCATCAAACTGGTTGAAGAGATGGGATAGAGATCCATAATTGGCCCAAAGTGCAAATGGGAGATTGATAGAGTTAGCGGTATTCCTAGGGGTAATTATGTAATTTATTACGTATATCTTACTCAATAACCAATCTTGTTCGAAATAAAAGGTGTTTTCTTTTTTATTATATACCTGACATGATATGTTATATTAATTAATTAATTTAATTTAAGGTATATTTAATAGAAAAATTCATAAATGGTACGACTTTTATAGTAGTTACAAAGTGGCGTAACCATGAGTAATTTATCACAACGAAATTAACATACCATTTTAAATATTCCAAGTCAAGATGTATCGAGATCAGATATCGATACATCCGTTGAGGCTTGAGTATGTAGCGTTCTCCAAATATTGGGCAGTGTGTTACTCATTAATATTAGGGGCACCAATGGGTTACGTACTGATAGTTATTGGATAACTATGAAATGACTCTCTCGATAGTTTTCTATTGGTTAATATAATTAAGGTCAAATAGAAAATATTGATGTGACAAAATTACGTAGTTCTCTTGACTTGAGAATACTTTTGATCTTCAATGTGGAAGCTCTGCTTTGATTATAGTTAAATTATGGTATGATGTCCAACGAATGACTACAGTTGGGTCAAGTGGAAGTATTGGAAGTGAAACACTATTCAAGAGAGGATCCGTCTCCTCAGTTATATGTAGTTAGTATCACAGTCAACTGATACCAACTGAAAGTAAAAGTCTCTGGCCAGAGTAGTTCGTTTAATAATAATTGTTATTATTGAACCAAGGGCATCGTGTTAGGACTATAGAGTTGAATACGAACGATATTGGAATTTTGACCATTATTAAATTTCATAAGTCCAAAGTGATATAACTTTGACGAAGAGAATTAGTGTAAATAATTATCACTACCGGGTAACGCTTAATAAAGTAAAATTGGATTTTACTAAAGCCGGGTAAGTGATAAATTTGATCATAATGTCACACCACCTGCTAAGTGACATGTAAACATTAATATTCGAATTGTTCAATATTAATCAATGGCTCAATTTAGACTTAAGAGTCACACCACTGAAACGTTGAATACTCCTGTTACCACCCGATTTAATTAAATTATAATTATTATAAATTGATTAAATTAATTAATATTTATGAAATATTAATTATAAATTTTCATTTGATATTTGTTGATCAACATTAAATGTGTGTGTGTATAATAATTATAAATACATTAATCGATATACGATATCGATACGCGTTTAAATTGGATTTAAATGTATTAATTATTGATTGGGATGTAAAGAAATTTAAAGCCCATATAGGGCTTGATGTAGGGGGCTTTGATATGGCTAAGGAGGTTGGGCATTAGATGGCTAAAAGGAGGTTAGGTTTTGAATTAAAAGAGGAGAGTATGTAAGAGAATAATGAGGAACTAGATCCTTATTTTACTCCTTAAAATCTCCTTTATTTAAAGCACTCTAACCCTCACTTTTATTTGACGTTTTACTCTCCCTACTACAGCCATGGCCAGCCGCTCCTCCCTTCATCCTCAGACTTTCATGCTTAAAACATTTAATCAAATAATATACGAGCTTCAGTGGTGGTTGCATTCAGGAAAGTAGCATCTTCTGGATATAGAAATTGTTTCAAGGAGAACAGTTCAATGTTGTAAGGTGTGCCATATCGACTTTGTGCAGAGATATATTCTCATTTATAATATATATATGTTGTATATAATGATCATTATAGGATGTATGTTTAGATAGTAACCGAATATCGCGAATCTGTGTATGTCAGTGTTGTCGCCATATGATGGATCAAATATATGTATATATGTTTTAAAAAGGATTTTTTATATAACATACACATGCCTTACAACAAGAATTGAAAAAAAAATCATTTTTACGAATTTAAATATATTATTAAGTTGTTTTTAATGCTAGAAACAAAATTAAATAATATGTAAATATATAATTTATGCACTATATTTATTAATTTTATATATGTATAATTAATGTTCGGATTAATTCTTTTATTTATATAAATATTTTGTTTGAAAATTTAGTGTAAGTTTATATATATATATATATATCTTTATTCAACAGTAATTTACATATACATAATAAAAATATATATAATTATATATTATTTTTATAATTACTACAATATAAAATGTAATCATTCAAAATTGATTTCGGAATTTTAATTTGTTTTAATTTTTAATTATATTTCCATATGGAAATATATATAAAATAAATAAAATAAAAAAGTTTAAATGAATTTTATTTATCATGGCCGAAAGCTATTTTGAGATATGTATGTATAAATTAAATTAAAACTTTATTATATATATTTATATGTATTTATTTATGTTACGTATAAGTATATAAAACTTTTATATTTATTTAATGTATATATATACATATGTGTGTGTGTGTCACTTAATAGATTTTGAAATATTTAAAATTAATTTATTGTATTAAATTTTGAATTGTTTTAAAATACATATAAATACTTAAAATTAATTTATTGTATTAAATAATATTACTTTGACATATGCATATACATACATATATTATAATAATTGTATATTTTATAAATAATATTTATAGCAAATAATATATATAATATACTTTATATACAAATATATATATTGACAACAATTATGTATACTGAGGGATTAGCATATCCATTGCGGTGTAAATCCCAACATCTATATACGGACATGTCAAACCATGTACACTATATTATGTTGCACATGCACGGACACACATATGCGTATATGATACATATACATATATAAATATATACATATATTTAGATATACATACATACATACATATATATATATTATAATATAAAATATACAAAATAAAACTTTGTTTATATTTAAAAGAAATTTTGAAAAGTTCTAAATGAATTTAGCTACACAGGCCCAATAAAGATCCAAATAGGTAAAAAAAATTGAAATTTACCAAATTGCTCCGCTGCTGGCTGGTCCAGTTCCAACACAATTCGGTACTGACTCTATTTATTTTGGACCCTTGATGGGAATCATTGGATCACGATAGATGTCCATAATGGACTCTACCTATCGGTAATGATGGGTATCAATTTATATTCTTTATTTGATGTATATCATTGTGTTGTTGATGACACGAAGTATAGCGGTTAGTTGATATTATTATTGTGTATTCTAGGATATGCTTATATTATGATATTTATATTACTTTGAATTTGTATATTGGGTTACCTTTATCATTATCTACTGCTATGTATCAGTCACATTATATTACTTGTATTGACTCATTGATTACAAGAGAAGAGCAAGTTATGGTATGATTCCATATCTTCGGGATGAGTTTACTTTACTTATTTATGGGCAATCCGTATTATGCTTGAGCCGTATTCATGGAGAGGACCTGTTGTCCCTTAGTAATTTCATGTTTTATTTGTATATAATTTTTATACAGTATTTTGAGATAGCACCCCTCACACTAGGCTTTATGTCTGACCCACATTTTGTTTTTGTCTATTTATGTCATGACAACTCTCGGGTACTCGATTGAATAGTCTAGTAGCCATGTGCTTCTGGGGATATGCAATTAGAGAAGTGCGGTTGGAGCATTCCGAAGTAGGCGTGTAAATGGATACTTTCGAATACGGATAGTGCCGTATCTACATCAGCGTCCAAAATCATTTTCGGATATCGGACATCCGCATCCTCCGATACGGATAGATATTGGATAATTATCCATCTGCCAACGGTCGATAAATCGAGAAATATAAATATAAAACTTTGGATTAGTATAAACTTTTCAATCCTACTGATTATAAAAGTGTAAAAAATAAACAAATAGAATGATATATTAAGCAATTAATATACGTTAAATTCATATAATACAAACTATTATCTTAATAAAAAAATAAACACGGTGTAACGACCTGCTTTTTGGACGTTTTAAGCAGACACACATGCCAGACTCAAACCATTCAAAAAGGCAGATTGTTATGGGGTAAATAAGAAAAGAGAAAGAAATAAAACAAATACAGAATCTCGCAGCGGAATGACAAAATATGATAATCAAATAAACAGTTCATGAAGTTGTTTACAAATAACATTAATTATACTTTATAATACAGATCAGAGTTACATAAAACAGGAATAAACAGATAAATGCAGCGGAACAACATGATGCAGTGGAATAAATATAATAAATAATAATAGTTCAATTCTTCGTCTTCGTCCTCCATAAATAAGGTCTTCAACCCTGAAATGCTCAGGCTGACCCGAGCGAATTGAAAAGATAAAACACTCGAGTCGGAACTAAAAGATCTTACGTAAGTTAAATCAACAGTAAATAAATATGAGTGTAACGACCTCAGAGATGTTTACGGGGTTTGACATCTCCTATCCAGTGTCTAACGTGGGTGTAGTAACTTAAAAGATGTTCGGGATTTACATCTCCTAAGGATCCGTTAAACTATCTACTATGTATACGCTATTATAATAGTGTCTACAGTAAAGTAAAGTATTAAAATAGCGTTAAGGCGTTACCCATATACCCCTTAACACATTTTATATATTCCCATAGTCTATACAGTACCGTACGCTCTCCGTTAGGTTTACCCAGAGGGCACTCCATAGGTATGGTACAAAACAAACTCGTAGAAGGCGCGATAGGGCATGTGAACATGGCACTCGAGGCAATGCCAGGTTAGATATACCAATTGCGGATCCGAACTGGTAGGAACGCATAGCAGCTACTACCGCTCACCTTGGAACACAATCCCATAATCAAAATCGAGGGGTGGCCACCAAATCATCACAAAGTCATAATATGGTATCGAAGAAATGTGTCCGATCGGAGGAATGACCTCACTTGGCCCGGCGTGGCTCCTGTTTTAGTCACATCTAAGCTGACTCACGGGAGTCGGGGTCACGTAAATACCTCATACAGAATCGTTCACCAAACCATCCTACTTCATTTCTGGAATCTCCACCACGTACACAGTTGTTAAAGTGGTTTTTGGTATTGGCAGAGAGTATGACAATATCTAATCTCGGTCTCTTTAACAACCAAACGCTTATTTCACACCGGATGGTTCTTTTACATTTCAAAAGGTCAATTCATACTTAATATCAAAATATCATATTCGATTTCAAACCAATATCACTTTCGAAATCATGTTCACTTTCAAAACCATATTCACTTTCAAATTCGTCTTCACTTTCAAAATCATATTTACTCAAATATGTCATTTCACAAAAAGGTATCGATTCCAAATTCCAAATTAAGTTGTATCATCATCAAGGATTTAATATAAATACTTCAACTTTACATAGTTTGCAATTTTAGAAAATAGTTTAGATAGTCATAAATAGTTTAATAGTTTAAAATAATTAAAATAAATTAAAATAATTTAAATAGTAAAATAGTTTAAATAGTAAAATAGTTTAACTAGATTTAAATTTGATTTAACAAGTTTTAAATTGATTTAAATAGATTAAATATGGATTAAATAAATTTAATTAGATTTAAAATGATTTAAATAGAATAATTATAGATTAAATAGATTTAAATTATATTAAGTAGATTTTTAAATAGATTAAACAAATTTAAGATAGGTTAAATAGATTTAAATTATACTAAATAGGTTTAAAATAGATTTAATAAATTTAAAATAGATTAAATAGATTTAAATTCTATTAAATAGATTTAAAATACATTTAATAAATTTAATTAGTTTAAAATAGGTAAAATAGATTAAATTGGATTAAATAGGTTATAATAGATTAAATAAATTAAAATAGTTTTAAATTGATTAGAATAGTTTAAATTAATTTAAAATAGATTTCAAAGTTATATCCAAACATTTCCAATAACTAAATTTTCGATAAATTCATTTATATTTGACACTTCAATTTTGAAATTCCAATTTAAATCCTTTGAATAATTCATTAAATCAATCCAATTTCAATATTTACGCTTGGACTTCGAAAATAATTCAGTTTATATAAATCAAATTTCTATTTCAAAATACTAGTTAACTGAATATAAAATTTAAAGATACAAAAATCACTTACTTTAACCAATCCGGTGTCCGTATATAATTTTCTACCCTAGGGTCAAGTGATACGGATATTTATCATTTCAATCCGCAATTTAAAATTTTACGATTATATATCATTTCAAACCGCAATCCCAAATTAAATAAAATTCATAAAATCGCTCGAGTCTATCATTTCAACCCATAACGATTTTTTCCTAATCTATAGATCGTTCGGGTATGTATCATTTCAACCCATAGGGAACTTGCAGTTATAACAATATAAAATACAACATCCAGCCATCCAATATCAACAATCAAACATTCATCACAATTATCATCCAAATCAATCAATAACATCAATAGATAACTGATAATCAACAACAGGTATTAAATTGACAATTTAAATTCAATATTAAATTAAACGATGATTAGATGCAATAAAAGTCAAATTTAACTGGGATGACAATTTAAACTTACCAACCATCAATCAATTACTTTCTAATCACGTCATAAATTAAATTTAACTAACGTAAGATAGTTTAGTAATTGTGAGTGGGTTAACACATTCACCTTCGATTTTAAATCGAATTAAAATCCAATTTAGGGCCCAAATTCAAACAGTCTCAGAATTCGTCCAAACTAGCGTCAAAATGTCCAGAATTTTGATACGATCGCAATGGAAGAAACCGCGTCCAAATCCGAGCTCGTGTGAAAAAGTTACGTTGATTAGAACATTTGAAATTTCAAAAATTAAAATAAATGAAATAAATTAATAAAATAAAGCCACGTAATTACCGAAAACCCTAGCACCGAATAACCCAGGTCACGATTGAATGAAACAAGCTGCCGCCTTCATCGAGATTTCACCCCCACCACCGTCCCTTCCACCATGATCAAGCACCAACGCCGACCTCCCCATGGCCGGCCGCCCCTACAGCCACCACGCGCGCGCGCCTCGGCCTCCCAGAACGCCACGCCGCCGCTGCCGTTTAACTCCAAATCATAGCAAACTACGGTCACCTAGGGACGAATGAGCATAAGATCTGTGACCTGCTCTCCATCACCTTCCCAACGCCGCTTCCCGATCGTCGATCGGACGACGATCCACCGTTGGATCGTCAAAACCCTAAAACGAACGGCCGAGGTTCATCCTCAATTTCTGGACAAACGGTGATTCGTTGACAAAAAAGAATTGCAGATTTGGGTTGCACTCGTCGAGAACTTCGAAACGGTATATAATTTGTCAAAGTTTAGAGGAGTTTGATTTTGGAATTGAATTGGAAATTGAATTTGCAATTTGGGAATTAGGGTTTTGGATTTTTCTGCCGTTGGAAAGACAGAAGCAAATAAAATTGTATGTACAGACAAATAGAACAAGAAATATTTAGGGTTTATAACAGGCTATTTATAGGCAGATCGGAAATAGGGATGAATGGCTAGATCGATTTGAAAGTTGAACGATAAACGACCCGAAAAGCCCGTTTCGTTTCCGAAATGAAAATCGGTCATCCCATATATCAAAATAGATGTTTTCGATAATTTTAAACTCAATGGAATAGGTTTCAAGTCCTAATTCCATCGTATAAAGAAGTTAGCTTAAATCAGCTTATTTCAAAATTAATTTCAATTGAATTTAATTAAATTGATTTCTACGCGTTTCGAGTCCGTACTATCAAACGACAAGTCTGATCGCTACGAAACTTGAAACCTTACAATAATTCACTAATTACAGTGTTCAACTTCAACTGTAATTAAATCCAATTAAATTCCAATAAATTGTTTTAAATTTGATTTTAGACTTTTATTCTAACAATTATTACTCTATAGACATAGTTATCATTGTTTATATCTTGTTATACTAACCTTCTACAATTATCATCTTAGTTTTCATTAATGTAGTATTTAATTACATTTAATTGCAATAAATCCATTTATTATAATATAAATTCCACTAAATTGATCCAACTTGATTTCCATTCTTTTTATTCAATCAATTGTCATATTATGAATAAAATTTACATTGGTTACATCTTATTGAATTAATATTTTACAATTATCAATTTAATCTACATTAACTGCACTATTTAAGTGAATTAATTGCAATTGATTTCCAATTTAATTTAACAGGTTAAATAAATAGGTAACATATAATAATTGCCACCATTTACCTTTAGTCACATCTTATAAGTTTATTATCCACAGCAAGTGTTATAATTACTACTACAACACTAATTTTATTCAACTACAATTTATTTCATATTATTTCATTAATGATCAATATTTAAATTATCAATAACTCCTTTAATCCCATTATCCATTAATACACTCATTACTAAAATTTATTTACAATCTATATCAATTATAACTCTTTATTCTTTTTAATTAATTGGAATTACATTCCAAGCCATTATCAATTACCTTAAATTAATACAATTTCATTTCGTTCCAGCTATATTCTTATTATTTAACCACAAATTTTTATTTCTTCCAACATTAAATCACAAAATCTTATTAAATCAACTATTTTTAATTTTCAAAAATTATGGGTCGTTACACTCTCCCCCACTCAAAACTTTTCGTCCTCGAAAAGGGAAAAGGAGGAATAAGGAAATAATATATATCATTCAAAATATTAAATTTATAAATAATTAATTTACATAATTAAATAATTTAAATAAAATATATCAATTTATAACAATTAAATCCTTTATATTTAAGTTAACAAAAGTTTGAAAAACATTTCACAAAATTTTCTAAGTCTAAAATTCATAGAAAATTTCGGTAGTCTCCTTTGTACGGAGAGGTCTGAGAGAAATAATAATATCAATAATAACAATATATATTATTCAAATATAATATCCCAAAACATGGGAAAAATAATATAATATCGCTAGAAAACCATAATCGGAGAACGTACCTATTTGTCGAGCAAACAACACTTATTTTATGAAACCAAAAGCAGTAGCTATTGCTTTCATACCTGTATTTCACTTATATAATCCAAAAGAGTTAATAATTATATAAAAGAGAAATATTATAAGTTGTTTCGATAGATAACAAACAAAACATCACAACATAACAATAATCATTTGCAAACAAATATTACAAACATCAATTTCAACAAAGAGAGTAACCATCCATCCATAGCAACCAAAACAAATGGTTTGTTCGGGTTCAGAACTTCTAATCATATAATATGATAAATAAACTATGAAGTAAACCATACACACAACAGACGTAGATAACTTTATAGATTATTTATACATCTCTATACAAAATAGAAGTATCCTTTCCCAACCAATCCATAAGTCCAACAAACAAAGAATTCAACACATTTTCAAGTTTACTCTATTTATCTTTTCACATCATTTTTTCTTCTTCCAATTATTGGGTTATACATTATTAGATAAGTTTCTTTACAATTCAATTTGCCATTTATAGATTATTTCTTTTTCACATTCATTCTTCCATATAACGTATTATTGAATATCAACTCCATTTCTAAATCATTTCCAATGTTCTCTGAAGTTATAATTATTCAATTTATATAGTACTCATTTTAATTATAAATGGCTTCAATATTAACTTAAGTTTATAATCCATTGCTTACAGTATTCACCTATTCTATTCAATCTGGTTATAAATAGCTTAAATTATTAACCTAAGTTTATAATCATTTTTCTTACATTATTCACTTTTATTACATTTAACTAGTGCGTGGCCCGTGCTACGCACACGGGCAATGTTGGTAACTATATTGATATAATAAGTTTCCAGGAATATAAATTTTGAAATATATGTCGGATAAAAGTAAACATAGTTAACATCATTACAAAATTATTTTTAGTTACGTATGTCATTCTCTTAAAGATATGTGTACTGCATATAGTAATTAATTTTTTTCTTACTTTGTGAATATTTATATTGCACAATAACATGAACATCGTATACTCAAGTGGTAAATGATAGTCTTAATGTTGCATTAATGAATTAGAAATACATGGATAATATTATGGTACTTATCGCATCATGTACGTATTTGGTGCTGAAATATACATTGGAAACACTCAAATGCTGAATTATAAACTAAAGTTTTATACAATTCTATAAACAAATCAGAACTCATTATGTACATAAATCAAATATCACATAATCAATGGATCTAATCATGCATATATACAGTTGCGTACATTTTCCTAACTCATAAGCTGCCATAAAATTAATATAACTCATAACCAATTGTGTTACACCTCCAGTTATACGTATATTGGCGTATATACATATAAATACACTCGCAATAGTGTTTTATCAGACTGTAGGCACCTCAGATTGGCCAGCAATGCACCCCAGTTTTTCCAATATCCCACATCAGTCCGTCATCATCGGTTCACCAGCACCTGATTGCCAGCAACCTCATCTAGCTTACTCCACAGAATAGGCTCACTAAATCTTATCCTAGATTGGCTTGCACCTTCAATCCTCCCTACCTCTGTTCCAGTATGCACACAGCAGAGCCTGACACTTGCAACTCTAGTGATCCATCAACACGCATCTTCATCGTATCGAACCTGACTTGCAGCAACCTTCAATACGCAACTTTAGAGTTCCACCAGAACACCATAGCTCCTGCTGCTACTGTAGTGTATTGTTGCCCTCCAGGCTTGAACATCCATATACTTTGTTTATGACTTGTATCAAACGCAAGCTACAGCTCAAAACTCATGCATCAATTGCCCCAAGTCTGAAGAGTTTCTCATTGGCTTTAGCTCCCTTCATGCACTAATCGCAAGCTTCAGCTCATAATTCTCTGGCTGAACCAACCGAATCTCATCAACAACACTCAAAATCTGCCCTTCTTAACAAAGCCCACGATCTCTCTTCAGCTTAAACACATGCAAGGCTTTTCTACAGAACTACCCGGCCATGACGTACACTGCTCTTCCTCACTATTCCTACTTTACTGCAAAAATGTAGGCTGAAGTTGTCAACTCATATAATTGTGCTAAAGTTGTAATATAGTTTCCGTAAAACAAACTATTGTGCTGAACTTGTATTATAGTTTGCTTAGAAGGATAATAGTATTACAAATTCAGGTTCCATATACCAAATAAATTAACATATCAAATACAATAATATGATATTTTACAATAGGAAATAAGTAAAAGACAAAACTAATTCAATCAAATGATTAAGTAAATTCAGAATAAAAGATATTATTACAATGGAAATAAACAAATAAATTTTGTAAACAAATTAACTTGTTCTATCATGCAAATATATCCATGATTAAGGTTTCAATCAAGTTCATGTACTATGTTGTATGCTTTGGACACTTGTATGCATACTCATTATTAACTTGATAATAATACTATTATGACAAAAACGTATACTTGGACACTCATATTCATACTCAGTATATCTATTATACTATGTTGTATGCTTTTGACATATTGTACCATGTTTTTCATAATACTTAGCACTACATATTGGTTAGAGTAAACCTTGAGATGTTCCTAGTTAGAACATTGGTAAACGTGAAGCATACAGTTTCGATATGTTTCTTTTATAAAAATTTCAAATTGAACATTGTATCATTTTTTCTTTGATAAAAATCTAGTACAAAAATAGTGGCGACGTGAAGCATACAGTTTCGATATGTTTCTCTTGAAGAGATGGCGGTCATCTACCATTTAGCCAACTTTTGAAAAAATGATCTTGTCTAAAGTGTTGCTTAATTTGGCATTCTTTGTGCATAGTAAAAAAATAATGAAATACTATGTAGTAGTAATTTGTGATGACTGTATCATAGCGTTTATATCTGAATTGATGTTTCAACTTTCTACTTATTAACTTCTGTGACTATGGAGGTTTGTCTTTAACATTATATATGTCCTTCATTTTTAGTCCTGTATGGATTAGCTGTCATGTGTAAACCATTTGGCTTCAAATATAAGTTATATAACTATCCACTGGACAGAACGAATAATGAATCTCATTGTTTGTAGGTAAATTGTTGTTATTTCAAAATATTATGTTACTATGAATAATGTTAAACACTACAAATGGTGAGGTACTTATGTCATAATAAGTTTAAGCTATATTAAAAAAGAATTCATATTTCATACCGTATCATTTAAAAGCTATCATGTATCCAATCACAAATATTGAATTCAAAGTGATGAAACCATGCTATTATATACTGATAACGAATTATGTGAACAATGAAGAGGATGCATATATAATATATGAGACATGATCATGCATTAATTAATGTATAACTAGTGCGAACCCGTGCTTCGCACACGGATGTTGAAAAAATATTGTTGTTGCATAGGTCATATCCAAATGTATAAGAAATTTAATACGGTGGTAATGAAAAAACATTGTTGAACGATAGTGTTACATCATGAATAACAATTTGGTAGGATAAAGAATACATAGATATATTTGGTTATGATAATCATAATTAAAATCGAACAAAACAATTACAGTGAATATGTTAAAGTTCACAGACTATTTAGAGGATAATGTGTTAAAAATTTATCCGCTAATGCATAGATATATTCACTGTGGCATATAACGCCAATGTTGTTGCTTTTGCAATTACACAGCTGCTTCAATGTGCATATATATAGTTGAAGTATTCACTGTGAACTGCAGACACAAAGACACAGTGCAGTTCGATTCAATTAAATAAGAGTAACAAAAGTTTTTTGCAATGGGGAGAAATATAGTAATAGGATGAAATTTGTAAACAGTCAGGAAAAGTATTTGTCAACAGCTGAAAAAAGGGAGCAAAAGAAAAAAGAAAAAAGCAACAGATGTAGTACAGGGGAAAAGTAGTAAAACAAAAGATTCAATTGAAATAGAAATGATAATGCAATAAGAAAATAACATGGGTTCCAATATAAATTACTATTGTTCACCGAATCCGATCTATGTCGATGCAGGGTACAAAACACGGCATACAGCTGGTCGTAGTAACCAATATTTGAAAATATCCAAAACATACAGAAGAGAACAATTGTGAGAAGTCCATTCATTTTTAGCCTCAGAAATAACTGCTAGCAACGCGTGTATGATATTGGCTTGAGCGCAAATAGGTGATGTTTTCTTGGCCTTAATAGATGCATTACATTAGTCAATTATTTTAACCATTGAAGGTATTTGTATCTGCAGCCAAAAAAGGCAAAAGTGTCATTGATGCAGTATTATTACTAAATTCTCTCACTGCTCGTCTGACCTATTAACTATATCTAATAATCAAACTATGACTACATAATCATCTATACAAAGATACATTCATCAATTGTTTTCTAGAAGTTTTCCGACGGTGGTGGTGCAAGTGATTTTAGAATTTACTGCAAAAAATAAAAAATAAACTCTTTTAGGTGGTTATCAACATTATTCTCACTACAACACATGTTTTGACCCAGCACTTAAACTGTGCATCTACCTTAAGCCCGAATACAGCAACTTATATGCTTATTGTATTATTGATCATCGTAATTGTAAACGAAATTGAGTAAACTTAGCCAAATATGTCATCAAACCTGGAAGCAATGTATTAAACGCCGAGCTGCACGGTTGAATCAAGCATTAACTATGTGAAGTCATTATTTAATCATCTCAAGCTATCAAAAATCAAAATTCATTTTTCAATTATATTTTCATAATGCGGTTAAATAACTATCGTTAACATCAAACAAAATTATTACTACAGCTAAATAAGTATTGCATCACACAAATGCAGTTAAAATATTCAAAAACAATAATTGCTTAATTCCAAATATACTGCAAAATAATAACCGCTTTTGCTTCATTTAAATTTTAACTACAGTAAGCTCGAATAAATCATCATGTACAACCAAAATTATTACTGCATCACATAAATACAGCTGAAATATTCAATTTCTACCATGCATAATTTAAAATTGTCATTAAATTATAACTGCATTTTATAAATGTAGTTAAATTTTAATTGTATTAAGATTGAATAAATTCCTGAAATGTAGCCAAATTTATTACTTCATCACATAAATGTGGTTAAAAATCTTCAAATATAGTTAAATTTACCCAAAACTTGCTGGTAAATTATAATTGCATTTTCTTAATTTCATTAATTTATAACTGTTTTAAAATTGAATAAAATTATCAAATATAGTCAAAATCATCAATAGTAAATGCAATAAAAAAATGCTAATGTAGTTAAATTAATTCAAAAAATGCCTATAAATTATTACACCATTTTTTGATGGGGTTAAATTATAACTGCACTAAGTTTGAATACTATCAAACACAATCAAGATTATTACTTTATTACATAATGTAGTTACAATATTCAAAGGCAACCATAATTGTATAATTCAAAAAAAATATTCCTTTCAAATATGTTAAAAGATAATAAATACATTATAATAATCTAGGTAAAACTACTATGTAATGTTTATGATCATCATAATAATGCTGTTATAGAAACGCGGTACACAGCGGTGACACAAAATAATTGTGCAATTAAAGCTGCTATATAAAATTATGATTTTAAAAATTTTATTTTTAGCTATCAACAATGGATATCATTGGAAAGCAAATTAAATTTGAGATTTAATAGTGAAAACGATTCTTAAATCCAATCAATATAGAAAAAGTTATCACATTTTAAAGTTTGGAATATAAAGAAATTAAAAATGTGACTGTTCAGTTGCCAAATTTCAAGGGGGCCTGTGTGAGCTTGAAATTCAACTCACTAATAATAATATAGTATAGATAAAGGATATAAACAGTTGGACCTTATTTGATATTGGATCTACAGCTAATAATATTTTATAATACTGATGACAAACAACTTGGTAATTATAGTTTCATTTCATTCATTCTCTTCTATTTTAAATAATTTTCACTGGAAAAATAATAGTTTACCGCTTATGACGGATAAATCTGAAATTGTTTTTATGTAAGAATGAGAAACTTAGGTATGACACATATAAGAAAAGTACTAACATCGTATGTCCAATTAAGTAATCAACACCCAAAATGAATCTAAAGTTACATTAAATATAAAAGGAAAATAATGCCATTACGTGAATTCTAACTACAAAGCCAGTTATAAGCATGTTAAAAAAAAGAAGGCAATGCATTTCATCTTAAGAGTTGTAAGCAAACTCACAAAATACCGTCAAAATCATGTTTGTGAAATCATATTATATTTTTAATTGGAAAGTAACCTGAAGCCAGAAAATATGAAAAATGCAATGTATAATGGAAAAATATAGGTACATAAAATTCTTCAAAGTTGATCTTTAAAATTTTATACAGGTTCATTTTACCCACCATAATACAGACTACAGTCGGAAATAGCCAGGAAATTAATAAGTAGATGATGTCAAGTAAAATTATAATTAATCTACTAAAATTAAATAATTACTTACAGAAAGATAAATTTTAGATATACATTGGAAGTTGATTTGGGCCCGACCTAAAATTTATATCCCAACATGATTAATTTTTCTCAGACGCGAATAACTGAAGAAGACACCACGTGTTGATATATCAAGTGTGCAGTTTCTCTTTTCTTATTTAAGTAATAGATCATAATATATACGAAATCTGTGTACACATAGAAGCCAATATACCTTTGAAACCTTTATGAAATTCACATTAAATCACAAATATAAATGTAGTGCTCTATACTTTCGGGATCATGAATCATTGTTCATATTTGAAATTTGAAGATGTATATCATGAATCAATATAACTTGAACCCATGTACTCTCAAAGCATGTTGTGCGCATACTCAAAAAAAATTATTTACAAAATCACATTCACACACAAAACCGCACATACATGATACTATGTATAATCAAAATTTTATACCTTTGGATCCATGAATATTTAAAACTTTGAAAGTAGGATGTATATATAAAGTCATATAGACTTAAATCTTAATGACACTTACATTTGGAAACAGATGCATTGGAAACCTATAAGTATTTAAAGTCCAACACATAAAGCTTTGTGACACTAAGCCATACACTTCAGAAATCCTTAATCCATGTATATGTATTTATATATTTGAAATAATGTATACCAAAAATCGTGGAAACATATACCCTTGAAACCATACGTGCATACATATACTTAAAATCATGTATTCATTCGAAAGATGATGAATTTAAGGTGCAATTCTTAATATATTCAAAACCTGAAGATATGTTCTTAAAATATCTTATGACATCCATATTCCTGAAACTGCATATATGAAGTTCTTCATATTACTGAAGCCTTCGCATTTGAAACCTCACACCTTTGAAATTAGTGATATATATATTTGAAGTTTTTCTGAAACTAACCCGATCCTCAAAATATGATACATGTGAAACTATTGTACGTGAAACCATATTCATGCAAACTTATTTATATACCCAAATTTTTTTATTTTTTTGAAAACTGGTATTCATTAAAAATTTAGTTATGTGCATATTTAAAATCCTTATATATTTTCAAAAACTTATATATATGTACTTATAAAAGCCTGACATAAGTAAAACCTGATACATACAAAACCACTATATTTAACAACTCATGCATACATTTGAAAACTAAAATCTATATTTGAAGGCAGAAACGTATGAAATCAATACTTTTCGAAACTCTAGTATATATAAACCTGACACATGTATAAATATGAATCTCTATATATTTGAAACCATTGAAGCTTATATTTTCAAAAGCCAAATATATTATAAAACCACGTAAAATTTAATCGGGAAAACATGCATACTCGAAATCATACACAAATGAAACCATATTTTCGAAACATATACAAAACATTCTTCCATATATACATTTAATGTTGTATTCATATTAAACTGTTTAATATTTAGTCATGAAGCTGACACTTTTGAAACTTGTTCAAACCCCCCCCCCCCCCATACACACACACAGTAAACTTGTATATTTAAAAGCCTGCTATATACATGGAACTGTACTTATATTTGAAACTGCAAATTCCCGAAACTTACTTGTCAAATGTATATATAAGGCTATATATTCGAAGCCGCCCCACGTCGAATTTTTTATTTTTATATGTCAAATGTATGAATGAGATTTATATGTAAATATTATTACTGTTATTTTTGTTGAGTTATATTTGCTCATAGTAGTGCAGGATTTTTCATTTTGTGTTTGTACCGGTAAACGTGTCAAAAAATATTTTGGAAGACATTTAGCTTTAAGGCTAGGTATATATCGGGAGTAATAGAAAAATGATTATTTTGAAAAAATGCGATGATTGCTACTGTATAATATTTAATTCAAATGGTTGAACATGAATGAACATAATTTTTGCAAAAGCACAAAGGTTTGTTAAAATGTTATGTATTTATGTTTCTGAATGCATGGGCTGATCTATTTATATGCACCAAACATAATTAATATTCTTTTTTTGTTCACAAACTCAGTCGTATATTTGTGTGAATTGTTTGACATTATTGGTTATGAAGCTAGCAACAAATAACAATACAACAAAGCGGTTGGATGATGTAACAGAAAGTTTGAAACTTCATACAGTTTGTGTACACGGGGAAGTCGTAATAACACAACATAAGCAAGAATCTGATGCATTTAAACAACATGATCATAGATGGTTCTGTTAAATAGTTGATTTGGCAAATAATAATAAAATGGCCCTTTATAAACTAACTATAAGATATTTTTGGTCTATATCATGAAGATGGTTGGCTAAATAGTTTGAAATAAAGCTTGATTGGCTAATTTTTGTTACTTTCGAGCAATAAATTTTGAATGTTTACCAAATAATTACACTGACGTAGTTAATTATTTATTGTATGTTAGTTTGTGGGTTGAGGCAATACAATGGACTAAAATAATGGCATGCTTCATTATTCACTGTACTCGTATTTGGTATTGTGTTGCATACATACTTCTAAAATATTACTACAATAATTGAAATAACTTACTCTGGAATAATAGGTCAATACTTTTGTCAAATGGTAATGTAAATGTACAAAATACTTAAATTTCAACAGTCAATAACCTGACGTAAATAGTTTTTACAACGAAGAGTAAGAAAGCAATTTACATACCCATCAATAACCTGCCATACGAACATATGAAATAGGGCTTATCCAACAGATTGTCTTTTACCAAATTACTTCATCAAACGTAAAATTTACGAAAGAAACTTCGTATACATACATGTCAACAAAACAACAACATCCAAATATACATGGATGGAATCCAAATAGAACAAATACTGTTTATAATTTAATAAAACAAATACTGTTCAAAATTGTTATATCAATGAAAATAAAACAAACACTTCAAATAATATAGCCTGAAATACTGTTTGGAATCACAGTAAAAAAATTATGCCTACCAACCATGATATCATTTGATCAACCATGTGTACTATATCTATTCATAATCTGATGTAATGGGTTTTAATTGTATGACATTTCAGAAATAGGTGAAATGATTATTTGTATAGCTGAATGAGATTTTGGATAAAAGAAAAATGGATAAAGATGCACATTGAAAGAGAATGAAAATATTGTTAAAAATTAAGTGTTAAATAACCATGGCTGCCACGTGAAACCACTATTATAAAAAACAGAACTAAATAAGTTTGCAAAAAATAGAAGTTTTTAAATACTTGATATGTGAAGCCACTTAGTTGGAGACTGAAATCTATCGGTATAATAGATCATCAGTCTATCTACCTAAACAATCCCTAACAATTACCTCTTTCGATTTATGCATAATTTTTAGTTTGAAACAGAAAACATACATGACCTAAAAAAGGAATAACAGTAGATCATGAAATTATGTTGTACCACACATCTAACACGGTAAACCATCAAATCTATATAGAATCCTCGATTTTAATTACAAATATACCAAATTACTAACCTGAGAAAACCCTAGTTTTTGAATTTGTCAAATTTATGTTTGAACCGATGGCTGGAGACCATGAATGCAGAGATTGTTGAGGTATGAATAGTCGGTACGCCAAGAGAAATGGAGAGAGATAGTTTTAGGGTCCGCTGAAATACGGTTTTCATATTGGGAAGATGAGAGCAAAGGAGCGAATATTGGATTTGGGGGAATGAAATAAAATAAACACCAGCGGTTAGTACAGATGGATTGCGGATATATTTCAGAATAAATGGGACAGGTGTTGGCATATAAGTTGCTTGGTTTCTCCTTTCCTATTTATGAATAGATAGATTAGTAGCATATCAAACTATTTACTTTAGTTTATAACAATTTATAACATTAAAATTCTTATTTATAGAAGTAATTCCATTGAACACTTTCATTTTTTCCAAGTTTTACTTGTATAATATTCTATTACATATCCTTATTAACATTTCAACTTATGATAATTTGGTAAGTTATATATATATATATATATGTATATATATATATATGTGTGTGTGTGTGTGTTTAAGAATGTAATTGAATGTTACAGAAGTTTCTCTTATTTATTTAGTTAACAAAATGTTTAATAGTTACCATTTCTTATTTTCATTTCCTTTTTATTTATAGTTTTCAAAATTTCAGTTTATTATCTATTTCATTAATCATTTTAACTTCAATTTCTTATTTTCATTTTAGCAGTTCCCAATTATTAATATAGTCAAGATTCCATTCATTTATATAATTTCAATTTCTAATTGATAGAAACTTCAGAACTAAACAACCGGGTTTCATTTTCAATTATTTTAAAATAATATATACAATCATATCTTTTATATATATCAAATCATATCTGGAATTCAAAATCAAGATTAATTTATCAAAACAATTGTGCAATAAAATTACTACAACGGTCTTCCCACTTTGAAACTCGAAAATGAATGTCGATGATGCGTGCATTCATCACCGAAATTATTTCCCAGTGACATAGAGAGGAGTACAAACTTTTTCTTTAACAATTCTTTTAAAACATTCCTTTCAAATCATATTCAAATATTAATATCAGAAAACAAGTATTTTGTTCCAAAATAATGCTTAGATTATATTCAAAAATCATTTGAAAGAAATTTCCAAAATCCCGGAACTTAAGTTCTCAAATTTCAATTTATATTCATTATATTTGTAAATCTATATTTTTCAATCAATATTTATAAAAATTCACTACCTAACAAACAAATATATAACAACCAACTATAACATTTATAAAATTTATTATTTTATATACAAAATATATAATAGGCAAAACTATTTCATTTACCTATATTTCAAAACAAATATTGTGTCAGTCTGCCCTATTAAGTGTTTAGAAATCCCTATCGATGTCATAGCGTCCTATGCACTGACCAGGATTTATAAATACAAACGGAGCAAATTTACACAATACAAAACCTTTTATAACACTAACAAATACGCTCTCTCATATATATACACTTATCGACTCATTCTAGGGTATTACTACCCTATTCTATATGAGTCAGACTCATTCTAGGGTATTACTACCATATTCTATATGAGTCAGACCCCACAAAGCTAAGGTTATCGCTAAACCGAAGCTCTGATACCAACTGTAACGACCTGCCTTTTTGGACGTTTTAAGCAGACACACATGCCAGACTCAAACCATTCAAAAGGGCAGACCGTTATAGGGTAAATAAGAAAAGAGAAAGAAAGAAATAAAACAAATACAGAATCTCGCAGCGGAATGACAAAATATGATGATCAAATAAACAGTTCATGAAGTTGTTTACAAATAACATTAATTATACTTTATAATACATGTCAGAGTTACATAAAACATGAATAAATAGATAAATGCAGCGGAACAACATGATGCAGTGGAATAAATATAATAAATAATAATAGTACAATTCTTCGTCTTCGTCGTCCAGAAATAAGGTCTTCAACCCTGAAATGCTCAGGCTGGCCCAAGCAAATTGAAAAGACAAAACACACGAGTCTGAACTAAAAGATCTTACGTAAGTTAAATCAACAGTAAATAAATATGAGTATAACGGCGTCGGAGATGTTTACGGGGTTTGACATCTCCTATCCGGTGTCTAACATGGGTATAGTAACTTAAAAGATGTTCGGGATTTACATCTCCTAAGGATCTATTAAACTATCTACTATGTAGTACAATACGCTATTATAATAGTGTCTACAGTAAAGTAAAGTATTAAAATAGCCTTAAGGCGTTACACATATCACCCTTAACACATTTTATATATTCCAATAGTCTATACAGTACCGTACACTCCTCCGTGAGGTTTACCCAGAGGGCACTCCATAGGTATGGTACAAAACAAACTCGTAGAAGACGCGATAGGGCATGTAAACATGGCACTCGAGGCAATGCCAGGGTAGATATACCAATTGCGGATTCGGACTGGTGGTAACGCATAGCAGCTACTACCGCCCACCTTGGAACACACTCCCATAATCAAAATCGAGGGGTGGCCACCAAATCATCATAAAGTCATAATATGGTATCGAAGAAATGAGTCTGATCGAAGGAATGACCTCACTTGGCCCGGCATGGCTCCTATTTTAGTCACATCTAAGCTGACTCACGGGAGTCGGGGTCACGTAAATACCTCATACAGAATCGTTCACCAAACCATCCTACTTCATTTCTGGAATCTCCACCACGTACACAGTTGTTAAAGTGGTTTTCGGTATTGACATAGAGTATGACAATATCTGATCCCGGTCTCTTTAACAACCAAATGCTTATTTCACATCGGATGGTACTTTTACATTTCAAGAGGTCAATTCATACTTAATATCAAAATATCATATTCGATTTCAAACCAATATCACTTTCGAAATCATGTTCACTTTCAAAACCATATTCACTTTCAAATTCGTCTTCACTTTCAAAATCATATTTACCCAAATATCTCATTTCACAAAAAGGTATCAATTCCAAATTCCAACTTAAGTTGTATCATCATCAAGGATTTAATATAAATACTTCAACTTTACACAGTTTGCAATTTTAGAAAATAGTTTAGATAGTCATAAATAGTTTAATAGTTTAATAGTTTAAAATAGTTTAAATAAACTAAAATAGTTTAAATAGTAAAATAGTTTAACTAGATTTAAATTTGATTCAACTAGTTTTAAATTGATTTAAATAAATTAAATATGGATTAAAAAATTTAATTAGATTTAAAATGATTTAAATAGATTAATTATAGATTAAATAGATTTAAATTATATTAAGTAGATTTTTAAATAGATTAAATAAATTTAAGATAGGTTAAATAGATTTAAATTATAGTAAATAGGTTTAAAATAGATTTAATAAATTTAAAATAGATTAAATAGATTTAAATTCTATCAAATAGATTTAAAATAGATTTAATAAATTTAATTAGTTTAAACTTTAAAATAGGTAAAATAGATTAGATTGGATTAAATAGGTTATAATAGATTAAATAAATTAAAATAGTTTTAAATTGGTTAAAATAGTTTAAATTAATTTAAAATAGATTTCAAAGTTATATCCAAACATTTCCAATAACTAAATTTTCAATAAATTCATTTATATTTGACACTTCAATTTTGAAATTCCAATTTAAATCCTTTGAATAATTCATTATATCAATTCCAATTCCAATATTTACACTTGGACTTCGAAAATAATTCAGTTTATATAAATCAAATTTCTATTTCAAAATACCAGTTAACTGAATTCAAAATTTAAAGATACAAAAATCACTTAATTTAACCAATCCGCTGTCCGTATATAATTTTCTATCCTAGGGTCAAGTGATATGGATATTTATCATTTCAACGCGCAATTTAAAATTTTACGATTATATATCATTTCAAACCGCAATCCCGAATAAAATAAAGTCCATAAAATCGCTCGAGTCTATCATTTCAACCCATAACATTTTTTCCTAATCCATAGATCGTTCGGGTATTATTCATTTCAACCCATAAGGAACCTGCAGTTATAACAATATAAAATACAACATCCAGCCATCCAATATCAATAATCGACATTCATCACAATCGTCATCCAAATCAATCAATAACATGAATAGATAACTGATAATCAATAACAGGTATTAAATTGACAATTTAAATTCAATATTAAATTAAACGATGATTGGATGCAATAAAAGTCAAATTTAAATGGGATGACAATTTAAACTACCAACCATCAATCAATTACTTTCTAATCACATCATAAATTAAATTTAACTAACATAAGATAGTTTAGTAATTGTGAGTGGGTTAAAACACTCACCTTCGATTTTAAATCAAATTAAAATCCAATTTAGGGCCCAAATTCAAACAGTCTCAGAATTCATCCAAACCAGCATCAAAATGTCTAGAATTTTGATATGATTGCAACAGAAGAAACCGCGTCCAAATCCGAGCTCGTGTGAAAAAGTTACGTTGATTAGAACATTTGAAATTTCAAAATTTAAAATAAATGAAATAAATTAATAAACTAAAGCCACGTAATTACCGAATACCCCAGCACCGAATAACCCAGGTCGCGATTAAATGAAACAAGCCACCACCTTCATCGAGATTTCGCCGCCACCACCGTCCCTTCCACCATGATCAAGCACCATCGCCGACCTCCCCATGGCCGGCCGCCCCTACAGCCACCACGCGCCTCGGCCTCCCAGAACGCCACCGCTGCCATTTAACTCCAAATCATGGCGTACTACGGCCACTTGGGGACGAACGAGCATAAGATATGTGACCTGCTCTCCATCACTTTCCCAACGCCGCCTCCCGATCGTCGATTAGACGACGATCCATCGTTGGATCATCAAAACCCTAAAACGAACGACCGGGGTTCATCCTCATTTTTTGGACAAATAGTGATTCGCTGACAAAAATGAATTGTAGATCTGGGTTGCGCTCGTCGAGAACTTCAAAACGGTATATAATTTGTCAAGATTTAGAGGAGTTTGATTTTGGAATTGAATTTGCAATTTGGGAATTTGGGTTTTGGATTTTTCTGCCATTGGAAAGAGAGAAGCAGATAGAATTATACGTACCGAAAAATAGAATAAGAAATAGTTAGGGTTTATAACAGGCTATTTATAGGCTGATCAAAATTAGGGATGAATGGCTAGATCGATTTGAAAGCTGAACGATAAACGGCCCGAAAAGGCCGTTTCGTTCCCGAAACGAAAATGGATCATCCCATATATCAAAATAGATGTTTTCGATAATTTTAAACTCAACGGAATAGGTTTCAAGTCCTAATTCCATCATATAAAGAAGTTAGCTTGAATCGGCTTATTTCAAAATTGATTTCAATTGAATTTAATCAAATTGATTTCTGCGCGTTTCGAGTCCGTACGATTAAACGACAAGTCTGATCTCTACGAAACTTGAAACCTTACAATAATTCACCGTTACGGATTCGATGAAACTAGTTTCGTCGAAATCCGAGATAGTGGCCAAAATGGCTATTTTCACATTAATTAAATAAATTATTATTAAATTAAATTTATCACTTCTTATATTCAAATTAATTAACTAACCATTTTTATCATTTTTGATTTCATGGACATTTACAATAATTCAAAACAAATTTACATATCAAATTCAGTGCTAAATATTTCACTAATTACAGTGTTCAATTTCAACTGTAATTAAATCCAATTAAATTAAAATTAAATTCCAATAAATTGTTTTAAATTTGATTTCAGACTTTTATTCTAACAATTATTACTCTACAGACATAGTTATCATTGTTTATATCTTGTTATACTAACCTTCTAAAATTATCATCTTAGTTTTCATTAATGTAGTATTTAATTACATTTAATTGCAATAAATCCATTTATTATAATATAAATTCCACTAAATTGATCCAACTTGATTTCCATTCTTTTTATTCAATCAATTGTCATATTATGAATAAAATTTACATTGGTTACATCTTATTGAATTAATATTTTACAATTATCAATTTAATCTACATTAACTGCACTAATTAAGTGAATTAATTGCAATTGATTTCCAATTTAATTTAACAGGTTAAATAAATAGGTAACATATAATAATTGCCACCATTTACCTTTAGTCACATCTTATAAGTTTATTATCCACGGCAAGTGTTATAATTACTACTACAACAATAATTTTATTCAACTACAATTTATTTCATATTATTTCATTAATGATCAATATTTAAATTATCAATTACTCCTTTAATCCCATTATCCATTAATACACTCATTACTAAAATTTATTTACAATCTATATCAATTATAACTCTTTAATCTTTTTAATTAATTGGAATTACATTCCAAGCCATTATCAATTACCTTAAATTAATACAATTTCATTTCGTTCCAGCTATATTCTTATTATTAAACCACAAATTTTTATTTCTTCCAACATTAAATCACAAAATCTTATTAAATCAACTATTTTTAATTATCGAAAATTATGGGTCGTTACACACATGCCCATCGTTGTACTAAAATACACAAACTATTAACCATAATTTTGACAAAATCTAGACGAATAATTTTCGAATGTTGGTATATTCATATCCGCGTCTGTATCCGTTTTTTGGAATATCGAATATTCATCCACTTTTCGGATATGGATGTGGATGGATTTCTGATATTTCGGCTATTCATTGACAGGCCTATGCCGAAGGTGTGATGTCGATATGTTGGATATGCATTCTTGATATTGTAGTAGTATATGGCAAACATGTTATTGTATATACGAGACTTGTTGTACCAGATATTATACTTAGAACCGCTTTTTATAGGGTGTTGATGTACTCTGAAGTTTTGTATTGATATTCATTTATCAGTTATTTCCGCCAGTGTAGTCATATATGTGTGTGTGTGTGTGTGTGTGTGTGTATAAGACGACTCGGGTTTTCGGAACAGTCAAAATCGCTAAAAATCCGTCTGTTCTCAAACCACTAATGGAAAGTACCAACTTAATACACAATATTAGATAAATATTTAACACTATAAAATGTATAGGATACAATTTCAATTTTACAAGTTATCAGAGTAATCAATTTAATCTACTAGTGTGCTTTAATACAAACCCAATACATATGCAAATATCTAAAACTGCACAACTCTAATGAGAGAGACAGCAATAGTCATTCCTGTAGACACAATAAACTTGTCAAATGCGAAATAAATTAATAAACAGGAAAAATACATCAATATACGATATATGGCAAACAATAAACAGAAAAATGTTATGTTATTATTGGGGCTGCATCACTACCACTTGTGACTGCCTACGTACCCCTATCTAATTGGATACCCAATTAGATATAGGATCAAGCCAACGTAGTTCTCCTAACGTAAATAGGACTCATGGAGCCTACGATGCACAAACAGTTTGCAATTCCCAAAACTACCCACTTAGGCTTAATCTTCAACTTTAGATTTTCAAATCTAATTACCTTTACGAAAATTATCTCCTTGGACTTTATTCCCGTATTCTTATTTCAAAACTTTTGAAATATATATATATATATATGTATGTATGTATGTATGTATGTATGTATGTATGTATATGTATGTATGTATGTATGTATCTTTTATATTCAAACTAGTCCTTTACTTTGGGATCTGAAAACAAATCCCCTTTCTGAAACAATATCAATATACAAGTATACAAAAATATATGCTACCTGATCAGCAGGTTTCTAGCCATAACAAGGCAACTGGGTCCCAGCCTTCCATAAAAATAAATATAGATATGTATATCCCTCTACAACGAGAGTGGACTATACTGAAGCCATAGAACATCTGTGTGAGGAATGCGGAATATGGATCTTAAGGCTAGAATGAACACTAGAAGGGGGTGAATAGTGTTTATAAGAAATTACTAAATCTTTTTGAGTTATTGTTGATTTGTACACAAATGTATGCAATATTCAGACACAGATATAATCACAGAATCAAACACAGATGCAGAAATAAAGTAAATGCAGTAAAGGAAAGAACACACCGGATTTTATACTGGTTCGGAGTTACCCTACATCCAGTCCCGCACAACTAAGTACGGATTTCCTTTCAAAAGCAATTGTACAATTACACCCTCGGTTTCAAGGCTACGAGGTACACCCTCCAGAATCACAATCCTCTGGGTAGAGATACTTGATTTCCGGGGCAACAAGTTCACCCAATTGATTTCCAAGGCTACAATCACACCTTTTCTCGCTTGATTGATTTCCAAGGCTGCAATCACACCTTTTCTCGCTAGATATATTACAAAGAAGCCTATAACTCTGAATAGCACTGGGATCTTGTTGAGATAGTGATAGAGAATCAAACCAGAGATGATCTAGTTAGATTCAATGTTGATTTCGGCAGAGTGATGATAGGATTTTGAATAAGAAAATGTGGAAGAAGAAGAGAAGTGAAAAACCAGAAAATCTGATATAAAATTCGTTGAAACCAACCCCTATTTATAGAAGAACAACAGTCATGTCTATTCATGAAAGGTTATGGCGAATAGACACTTCTTTTGAAATTCAAATTTTTGGTCCTAACTAACACTGTGCCGACATGGGGTACTAGGGCATGTCGACATCCCAAAGGAAATTTTGATGTTTTGTTTTTCTTTGAAAATAACCTTTATCTTGTATTAAAACTATTTTAAACTTTATTAATATACTTGACTATAGATAAAATACATAGATAAATATAGAGAATAATATATATATATATAATTTTACTATAATTTTGTATTTAAATCTAAGTAAATATTAAAAGTTAAATATATTAAAAGATAGTTTAAAACAAACGAAGTTTAAAACAAGAATTTATTTAAGAAAAAAATCAAAGAATATTTTTTAAGGCTAAAACATCTTTTTGAAAATCATTTGAAAAGATAATTTTTAAGGCTAAAACATTTTGAAAAGCAGTTTTGAAAATCATTTTGAAGTAGTTTTGCAAGCTTCTTCCTGCAGAATATCGCATCATATCAGGACTCGAGAACTTGTACAAAACCAGGATGTTCGTGGGTTTGTAAGCCACTTGTCGTAGGTTTGTAAGCTACTTGTCGTGGGTTTGTAAGCCACTAAAAAGGTAGAAATGGGTTCCATCCCAAATGAAAATACGGAATGAAGATTTCAGTGCTATTGTGAAGTTTTAACATAATTCTAGACTCAATACTTATCTTGAAATCTTGAACTCTTGATAATCTTGATATTCTTGATACTCATGAGTCTTCAATCTTGATATCTTGAATCTCTATACTGTACAGTCTTCATTCTTGGTACCTGCATGGTTAAATCCTGCATATACATATATATCTAAACTATAATGTTAGTATTTATATTTTATAATCTTATTCTAAGGTTGTTGTCATTAAAACCATCAACTCATGGACTAACAATCTCCCCCTTTTTGATGATGACAACCGTTGTTTATAAAATATTACTTCTATCCTAATAACTCCCCCTAAAACTGATAACTCCCCCTTAATCTATGCCTAACTCTTCTATTTTATATTTCTCCCCCTTTGTCATCAATAAAAACAAACTAACTCTAAACTATATAACTCTTAGTCTAATATCCTATATGATGATAGTGTTATCATACATAATCAATACTTACTTGTAAACCTAAAACTTAGTCCTAAACCACTTACATTCCTAACCAAGTACCTATATAATACTTATATATAACATATATATGAATCATATATAAGAACATACAATATTTATGTTAATATGTATATGTTTATATTTACATTTTCGTACAACGTGACAAATATACACATAACGATGAAAAACAAAAAAGAAGAAACTATTGAGTATCTTTGACAATTGGAGATCTATGGATCGAACAATTTGGATAATGGAAACAGAAATTTCCACGTTGTTCAACCAGGTTTCCGTCCTTGTCAAAACATACTTCACCAACGCAAATGATTTTGTCGTTGTCTTCCGCATGCTCTTCTTCCATTGGTTCTTCTTCTTCTTCACTTTCCTCTTGTTCATGATCTCCTGAAGAGTCCTCGTCAATCAAGATTGGATTAGCATGATTGTCCATTAGAAATTTTTGCAAATTTCTATGGATTTTCCCTTGCCTTTCCTGTTCTTTTGCCATTCGGAGTTGCACTATTTGAATTTCAGTCATTAACTGAATTGCATCCTTCAGAGAATCCTCCATTTTTGTCACTCGGGCGAGCGTAGTACGTTGGAACGGACCAGAGGTAGGAGAAGGGAACGAAAAGGTTGATTTTATGTTTGATTTGGAAGAGGAGGCCATTGATAAATTGATTTCAGAAGATAGAACAGAAAGAGAACAAAGAGAATGAAGAAAATTTCGAAAATAAGAAGAATATATAACCAATTATTTGAATTTTGGTGGGAAAAATTTTTAAAATTTAAAAAACGTTATATGTCGACATGGGTATAGGGGGGATGTCGACATGGTTCTCGATATTTTTACTATTTGATTTATTTTGATTTAATTTTTAATTATACTTTGTTATTTATATTTTATATTTCAGTTAATGAACAAATACCTAATTCTCTTCTTAATTTAGTAAATGTAGATTCATTTAAGGGTTTTGTTAAGATATCAGCAATTTGATTTTCAGAATTGATATAGTCGAGAGTAATTACTTCTCTACTTATATTATCTCTGAGAAAATGGTGTCTGATATCAATATGTTTAGTTCGAGCATGTTGAGTAGTATTTTTGGATAAATTTATTGCACTAGTATTATCACAATAAATTGGCGATTTTGAGATATTTAAACCAAAATCTTTTAAAGTTTGTTGCATATATATTACTTGAGAACAAGCCAAAGCAGCAGAAATATACTCTGCTTCAGTTGTTGATAGAGAAACTGTGTTTTGCTTTTTACTAAACCAGGAAATCAGAGAATGCCCTAAAAAGTGACAAGTTCCACTTGTACTTTTTCGGTCTGATTTACAACCAGCATAATCAGCATCACAGTAAGATATTAAGTCAAACGAATCATTTTTAGGATAAAATAAACCATAATCAAAGGTGTGTTTAACATATCTTATAATACGTTTTACAGCTTTTAAGTGAGTTTCTTTAGGTTGGGATTGATACCTTGCACAGAGACAGACACTATGCATGATTTCAGGTCTACTCGCAGTGATATAGAGTAGTGATCCAATCATTCCTCTATATAATTTTTGATCTACATCTTTCGAGAGATCTTCTTTACTAAGGTACTCATTGGTTGCCATGGGAGTGGGTTTTCCACTCGCAGTAGTCAAACCAAATTTACTAACTAGGTCTTTAGCATATTTTTCTTGACTAATAAAGATACCATTATCTAATTGTTTTATTTGTAATCCTAAAAAGAAGTTTAATTCACCCATATGACTCATCTCAAACTCTTTTGTCATTATTTCAGAAAATTCTTTATTCATTTCAAAATTAGTTGATCCAAAAATGATATCATCTACGTAGACTTGTACTAGTTGAATATCATTTTTATTTCTTTTAATAAAAAGAGTATTATCTACTTTACCTATTTCAAAATTTGATTGTAACAAGTAAGATCTTAGTCTATCATACCAGGCTCTAGGAGCTTGCTTTAGACCATATAGAGCTTTATTAAGTTTGTAAACATGATTTGGAAATTTATCATTTTCAAAAAGTGGTGGTTGTTCAACAAATACTTCTTCTTTTACAAAACCATTTAAAAATGCACTTTTAACATCCATTTGAAATAATTTGAAATTATTATGATTTGCGAAAGCAAGTAGAATCCTAATGGCTTCTAATCTTGCTACGGGGGCAAAGGTTTCATCAAAATCTATTCCTTCTTCTTGACAATAACCTTGAGCGACTAACCGGGCTTTATTTCTAACAACCTCTCCTTGTTCATTCATTTTATTTTTATAAACCCATTTAGTTCCAATTATTGTTTTATTTTCAGGTCTAGGAACAAGTTCCCAAACATCATTTATAGTGAATTGATTTAATTCTTCTTGCATAGCCAAAATCCATGAATCATCAGTTGATGCTTCTTCTGGATTTTTGGGTTCAATAGTTGATATAAAAGCTACATTACTCATTTGACTTAGTTGGTTTCTAGTTTTAACAACAGATTGCATATCTCCAAGTATATTTTCTATAGGGTGATCTTTTAAAAGTTTAATCCTTTTATTAGGATGATTTAATTCATTATTGGTTTCAGTTGACTCTTGGTTTTGAGAGATTAAATCCTCTTCATCATTTATTTCTTCAAAAGTTTTGAAATTTTCATCAAATGAAACATGCATTGTTTCTTTGATGGTATTATTTCTTAAATTAAATACTCTGTATGCTTTACTTCTATTAGAGTATCCGATAAAGATACCTTTGTCGGATTTAGGATCAAATTTATCTAAGTTATCTTTTGTATTTAAAATAAAACATTTACTTCCAAAAATTCTAAAATAAGATACCTTAGGTTTCTTTGAGTAAATAAGTTCATAAGATGTCTTATCAGTTAAAGGTCTAATTAAAATTCTATTTAAAATATAACAGGCGGTAGCAACTGCTTCTGCCCAAAAGTACTTTGGTAAATTACTATCAGAAAGCATAGTTCTCGAACACTCTTGAATCGTCCTATTTTTACGTTCTACTACTCCGTTTTGTTGTGGAGTTCCTGGAAATGAAAAATTGTGAATTATTCCCTTTTTATTGCAGAATTCTTCAAACTTTTCATTTTCAAATTCACCACCGTGATCACTACGGATGGTTATAATTTTTTGAGAAAGTTGATTTTGAACCCTTTTTGAAAAATTCTTAAAATATTCAAAAGTATCACTTTTATGTTTTAAAAATATTGTCCATGTAAATCTAGAATAATCATCTACAATTACAAAAACATATTTACTATTATTTATTGATAGAATTTGAGATGGACCAAATAGATCAATATGAAGTAATTCAAGAGGTTTTGAAGTATAAATTATATTTTTTAATTTAAAGGAGCTTTTTCTAAGTTTTCCTAGTTAACATGCATCACATAGACTATCTACTTTAAAATTCATTTTAGGGAGGCCTCTTACTAGATCATGTTTTGATAGTCTAGATAAGAGTTTGAAATTCAAATGCCCAAATCTCTTATGCCAAATCCAAGGGTCACTTGCATTTGCCAAAAAACACAAGTTATCATTTGAAATTTTCATACTAAGAATATAAATATTCTTTTTCCTAATTCCCTCAAATATTATGGTTGAATTATTATCTTCAATGTGACACTTATCTTTTTCAAATTTAATTTTATATCCTTTATCGCATAGTTGACTTATACTTAGCAGATTGTGTTTCAGATTCTTAACTAGCAAAACATTAGTAATAATAGGAGTTTCAGAGTTACCGACTTTGCAGATGCCGATCACATAACCTTTTGAATTGTCTCCAAAGTTAACCAGTCCTCCGTCTTTGTATATTATATCATTCAGCATATCTGGATTCCCAGTCATGTGTTTAGAACATCCACTAACGAGTATCCATTTGTTCTTTTTGATCTGCACAGTTTGTTTGTTCTGGATTGATTCCTCAACTCCCATAAAGCATGATTCCTGCACATCAAACAATCTTAGTAGACAACTTGTATTTGAATATTGATTATATGCAGACTCAAGAGACAATGATGATCTGAATATTTCTAAACATGCACTAACAAATTTCTTAAACATAGCCATTTAAAAAAAACTTTTTCAAAAATCAGATTATGAAACTTTTGAAAACCTTGCTCCGATACCAAATGTGAGGAATGCGGAATATGGATCTTAAGGCTAGAATGAACACTAGAGGGGGGTGAATAGTGTTTATAAGAAATTACTAAATCTTTTTGAGTTATTGTTGATTTGTACACAAATGTATGCAATATTAAGACACAGATATAATCACAGAATCAAACACAGATGCAGAAATAAAGTAAATGCAGTAAAGGAAAGAACACACCAGATTTTATACTGGTTCGGAGTTACCCTACATCCAGTCCCGCACAACTAAATACGGATTTTCTTTCAAAAGCAATTGTACAATTACACCCTCGGTTTCAAGGCTACGAGGTACACCCTCCAGAATCACAATCCTCTGGGTAGAGATACTTGATTTCCGGGGCAACAAGTTCACCCAATTAATTTCCAAGGCTACAATCACACCTTTTCTCGCTTGATTGATTTCCAAGGCTACAATCACACCTTTTCTCGCTAGATATATTACAAAGAAGCCTATAACTCTGAATAGCACTGGGATCTTGTTGAGATAGTGATAGAGAATCAAACCAGAGATGATCTAGTTAGATTCAATGTTGATTTCGGTAGAGTGATGATAGGATTTTGAATAAGAAAATGTGGAAGAAGAAGAGAAGTGAAAAACCAGAAACTCTGATATAAAATTCGTTGAAACCAACCCCTATTTATAGAAGAACAACAGCCATGTCTATTCATGAAAGGTTATGGCGAATAGACTCTTCTTTTGAAATTCAAATTTTTGGTCCTAACTGACACTATGTCGACATGGTGTACTAGGGCATGTCGACATCCCAAAGGAAATTTTGATGTTTTGTTTTTCTTTGAAAATTACCTTTATCTTATATTAAAACTATTTTAAACTTTATTAATATACTTGACTATAGATAAAATACATAGATAAATATAGAGAATAATATATATAAAATTTTACTATAATTTTATATTTAAATCTAAGTAAATATTAAAAGTTAAATATATTAAAAGATAGTTTAAAACAAATGAAGTTTAAAACAAGAATTTATTTAAGAACAAAATCAAAGAGAATTTTTTAAGGCTAAAACATCTTTTTGAAAATCATTTGAAAAGATAATTTTTAAGGCTAAAACATTTTGAAAAGCAGTTTTGAAAATCATTTTGAAGTAGTTTTGCAAGCTTCTTCCTGCAGAATATCTCATCATATCAGGACTCGAGAACTTGTACAAAACCAGGATGTTCGTGGGTTTGTAAGCCACTTGTCGTAGGTTTGTAAGCTACTTGTTGTGGGTTTGTAAGCCACTAAAAAGGTAGAAATGGGTTCCATCCCAAATGAAAATACGGAATGAAGATTTCAGTGCTATTGTGAAGTTTTAACATAATTCTAGACTCAATACTTATCTTGAAATCTTGAACTCTTGATAATCTTGGTATTCTTGATACTCATGAGTCTTTAATCTTGATATCTTGAATCTCTATACTGTACAGTCTTCATTCTTGGTACCTGCATGGTTAAATCCTGCATATACATATATATCTAAACTATAATGTTAGTATTTATATTTTATAATCTTATTCTAAGGTTGTTGTCATCAAAACCATCAACTCATGGACTAACAATCTGCACCTCCCTTACCCACTTTTTAGTTATGGGTTACCCGAATCATTGGTAACATAACAAATCACTTTATATCTCAAAGTGGCAAAATCATTTACACTAATAATTACAAATACTTCAAATCTATAATAATTTCCATTTCTAAATCCTTTCAAAAATCATTTTAAAACCATCGGGTTTAGTCCTCAAAAATCTTTCCGTTTTAAAAAACATTGTTATAAAACCATTCTTTATATAAATCTTATTTATATAAATATCTTTTATTATAATTCCTACTTAACCAAAAATTTTATCGAACACCTTATAGTTAAACTGTGAAATTCTAATCACAAGGTGTTCGAATTTAATCATTCTCAATTTATAGTCTACCCAACCCATGCATATAAAAAGGTAAACTACTCATGAACTAGTCGAGCCTAATTCAAACAATCAATCAATGAAATAAACACAACAATAAATGATAATCAATGCTTCATTCTATCAAATATTTATAACACTTTTTATTTTATCTTGGGTTAAAACGGTTTCATATTTATTTTGGAGCATCCGGGCTTTCCCTTCGACATGTTCCATCCCTCACCCAAGTCTTCTTGGATCTCACAGACGAAACACGTGTACTAGTAGTTTCTGCATACTCGGTTTGTTATTACATTCAAGGAAATGATTTCTATTACACTATTTAAGTGTTATAATAACCATTTATTTAAACTCTTTCTAAAAGAATTATAAACTTCCAATTTATCTTTGAAATACTTAATTATTCATTTAAAAACATTTATAAATGATTCTAGAAAGAATGGTTAAGTTTAAATCTTTATTTCAAAAGTTATAGAAACTGCAGTAGAAAAGTGCTACGAAAAGTGCTTAAAGAAGCTTATTTGATTAAAACAACTTTTTAATGTTTGAAAATTCTTATTTTCCAATTCAAATATCTTTCAAACCATTTTAATAGATGTAACAGCCCGCAGTTCTGTACCCCTTGAAATGACACTACTCTCCATCAAATCAACTCAAGAAGAACGGAAATACGAACCATTTGGGTTAAAGAAGAAGAGGTAGAAGAAGAAAATAGAACAACAACAGAATCTAACCATCGCAGCCGAATAAAATATAATAGATAGTAAATGATCTTTACACAAAAGAAAATACATCTGTTTATATATATTACATCATAAGAGTACAGAATCAGAGTATAATACAATCAACATCACAATTCAGGACAATTATAACAACCTGTCCCTCACAGAATATACAACATACACAACACAGCGGAATATACAACATATACGTATGATACGTTTCGCCATCCAGCTCGTCCCTTGAGCTCCACAGCATCATATCATGTATCCTATAATACTCGGTCTGACCCGAGCATTATAGTTAAATAACACCCGAGTCAGTCTGGAATACCAGCGTGAGAAAATCACACTCAATTTGATTATTAAAGTTTCAAAAACCCTTTGAAAACAAAAGCATCTCGTAAGACCACGCCACAAATAAACATGTCGGGTTTTTATCTTACGATAGCTAAACACTTTTTATCAAAATCCTCTGATATTATAATAGTGTCTATATACAAATACTTATTCAAATAGCTAAAATTGTTACATGATTAAATTCCAGCATACTAGCCACAAAGTGGGTTCTATAAACAAAATCCGTAAAGGCACGTAGGGAGAATGGATTTCCAACTAATGACTAGGCACTGGGGTACCACCTGTCACAGTACCTGGTCTAGATCAGCGTACCGAGGACCACGCCCGATCCCCTGCAACACAAGACCGGAACTACCCCTTACTGGATAATTCCGAGTAAGATCACCCCACGATTGTGATCAGCAACTGCACCACTAAGCCGAAATAAAAAGGGACATCTAGACAGAGATGACCTTACTCTCAAGTGGGGGCTACCCACGAAGCCTTGCTGCATATCTCCTGATTTTCAGTCATTCCCGGTTGATGAGGCTTGAGGCTAAGCGTTACCTTTATAGAACAAATCCCTTAGAATGCCCATCGTCCGCCTGACGATGTTCCGAAAGCATTCATCCATACAAGTCCGGTCCGGGTTCGAACGGAACCGAAGGCACTACTTCATATTAGATTTTCAACTCGTTTTCCCCATGAAAACGTACAAACCGGATCGAAGTGGTTTTCGAGAAATTAATCTCGATCCCGGACTCCTCGAAACGATCAGCGCATTGGCCAATATTGATAGTCGGTTATTTAACTATCAATTTACATTCACAAACAACTATCAAACAATAAATAATTTTCCAAATTATTTATTACTCTCAAGATATCTTTACAAGATATATTTCAAATTTCACCCTTGAAATAGTTCTTTTCAAACCATCTTCCTTAACGGAATAAATTTCTCAAATATTGTTTTTCCACTGAAATAACCAAGTCCAACCATTTTAGAATTTTAAAATAATTTAAATCACTTTATTCGAAAATATACTTTTTAAACATATAAATTAAACAACTTAAATACTTATTCAAAAATATGTATTTTAGAAATACTTAAAGTAAAACTACTTTATAAAATATAAAACTAAATTTGAAATAAAAGTTAAGTCACATTAAATTTTAAAATGAGAGATATGAAATTCTATACAAGTTTTCAAATAAAACTTTGACTAAACCATCTTTAAAATAAAACTATCTATAAAATATAGATATTTATAATTATCCTTTTTAAACGTAATACCCATTTATTCTTTTAAAATAATTACCACTAAAACTAACTTAATAAATCTTTACTTTTAAAAATTTAACAACTTATTAATTATTCCTTAAAAACAACTTAAACCTTGAACTTATACTTAAAAGTTTGCTTTGAAAACGTACTTGGCTATCCAGGGAAATTCACTTCTCTTTCACATCTTAAAAATAAATCACTATTTATTTTTAAACAAATTTCTTTCTTTATAAATTCCCACCTTGAATTTATATTTAAAATATCCACTGATATTTTATTTCACTTTATAAACCCAGTTTAAAAATCTCACTCCTCTTTTAAATTGCCCATTTCCAAATACTTAAATCAATTTCCAATTGATTCCCAATTTACTTTACTTTGAAATAAATTTCCTTACTCACTTCATTTATTTCAAAACCATTAACTTCCAGATTTTATTTCTTAATTATGATTTAAATCCTTTAAAATAAATTTAATCCTTGAATTTAAAATAAATTCTTTATTCTTTAAAATAATATCCCTTAAGTTAAAATTTATTATTCCCCCGTTAATTCAAAATCCCCTTTTCCCATATTTGTTAGAATTTTGAAATCGCTTTTATTCTTTTCCAGTTCATTTTTATTCAAATTCTCTGTAGTTATTTTACTTAAAAATTTACTCTTTTATTTCTTTCCAAAATCCAATTCTATAGATTTTGATAACTCGGTATACTGAAATATTCAATCCAACCATCTCCTCCAATATTTCAATTATCAATAAAATCATCACGGGATATAAAATATTCATAACACAGAATATTAAATAATCTAAATAATTTTGAGGAATCCAGTTGGATCCCTCCAACCTGTTTCCCTGCATCCACAGATGTTAGCACAATACCAATTCCACTTCGAGGTGGAATATCGCGGTATATGGGATTAATAAAATATCATCCGCTATTATACGGCGCATAGGGTCTCATCCGCTATATAATGCGGGAATATCAACAACTCCAATATATTATATATATAATATATATCACATCCAATCAATTCAATCATTCAACCAATATTTAAATTTAAATATTTAAATTTAAATAAAAAATCCAGATGAGTGAGATTAACTCACCTTGATTTTATTTGCCATCCACTTCAAAATTGCCTTGTTTTCTCGATTTTTGACCTTGAATAAACAATTTATATGATTTATTAATATTCGAAATAAATCGAATAATTAAATTTCCATTTATTAATTTAATTAACTAATAATTTTGGGTTGAAACTAATAATTTGATTTTAACCAACTTTCCTTTTAATAAATTATTTCTAGTAATTAAAATGAATTTAATAAGCTAATTAAATAAGTTAACCATCTTAATATTTATTTTTAAAATGAAACAATAAGTGAAATTATATATATTTATTTTCCTTTTCTTTTCTTCTGAAATCACATATAGGTATATACTTATAAAATGACTTATATAGATTCAAAATCCTATATATATATATATAAATTTTTTAAATAAACTCTTCAACATTTAAAAATTGTCATATATTTTTTTCCAAAATCTTATCTTTGAACTATATACATATTAAATTCTAATCAATTAAAAATTCCTTTCAAACCTGTATATTAAATAAAAACAGAATTGTTCTTATATCTTACTGTACAATGCTTATTTTATCTCCTTCTCCTTCTGTTTTCTATAACATATATATGTGCTTTTATATTTAAATCGAGACATATACTTACTGCCATTATTTTTATTACTAACATCTATATCACTATATATAAAATTTAACAAAATAAATAGAAAATACCTTCACTACCTACTCGCGAACACACACCACTCCGATAGCACGCCATCGGCCACAGCTTCCATGCCATCGCTTCCTCGAGTACAGCGCCTTCACCATCAAAACGAACGCCTATCCATAGCGAACTACGGCGCCCACGAGAGCCGGCGATGCAACCCACTGCCCTAAAACCCAAAGGAGTACGAGTCGAAATCGATCACGTGACCACCCAATAGCAATCCAGGAAATCGCGTTTGAAAATCAGAAGAGAAAAGGAAGTGGAAGGCGAAACTCATAATTATACCAAGGGCGGAGACGAGGCAGCCCTTTGATTCGCGATCCATAGTTCAGACGAAAATTTGAAAGAGGACGCCATTTTTCTTTATTAACGAACGATGGGATTTGATTTTCGAACGAGGGGGATTCGATTTGTAAAGAAAAAGGGGCGGCCATTATTTGATTTTGTATATATCTTTCGTTTGAAAATAAAATTCTCAGCTGTGTTGATGTAAACGAAGGCAGGAAGCGATTGAAAGAAAAGAAGCGTACAAAGGAAGCCTATAGTGATTGAAAAGGGACAGAATTTGCAGCTGATGTAGATATAATTTCAACTGAAATTGACAAGTATAAATATATACAATTAAATTCAAATTCAAATGCAACTTAAAATTTCAAATTCCTATTGAGGTGTGCCACTAGGCGTTTATAAGGTTATACCCCTATTTCGAACGCGATGGAAAAGGTTTCGAGTCCAAATTCGATCGTATGGAGAAGATAGCTTTTTGGACCCGGTTATTATATTAATTTCGATATAAATTTCAGCGCGTTTATATATCGTACACTCACACAACAACTCTAAATGCTACGAAAATTGAAATTCGATAATAATACAATATTACGGATCCAATGGAACTGGTTTCGTCGAATTCCGAGACTGTGCCTCGGAAGGCTATTTTTTAAAATTCAATTTAAACGATATATATTTCAAACTTAACAAAACACTTCCGAATACAATTTAAAAGCTTTTATTATCTTCAGTATTATCAATGTAAATTTCTGGGCCTTTAAATTATTTTTAACAAGCTTAAAACTCAAGATTCTCTATTTTACCCTATTTCCAATTGTTTAATTCAATAATTAAATTGTCCAATAAATAGAGATATTTGAAATTTAAGTAAAAATTAACCTTTTAAATATCTAAAATCAATTAAATATCCCAATTTCAAATATCTATAAATTCCGGGTCCTCACATTCCTCCCCCTTAAAAGAATTTCGTCCCCGAAATTGCCAGTTAGGAAGAATGGTCCAATACCCGTTTACTTTTTCCCCAAAACCAAACAGTTCCAATAGCTTTTCAAACAATTCCTTTATTAACGACACACCATCCCTCTTACTAACTTCTTAAACTCATCCATAATTTTCAAACGACATTACTTGCTTAACTATTCAAATTTAAATTTGAAACCAAATTTTGAATTATCAAATTTTTCTCAAAATTTTTCTAACACTCTAAATTTTCGAAATTTTTTGCCAGCGTCTCCTTTGCGCGGTTAGCTCGGTACAACTACAAATGCCTCTACGGGCCCCCAAATTTCAAAAGAAAACAAAAGGCCAAGTGGCTATATCAAAACCCAATCAAATTTCATACAGAAATTTAAATACTCACCCTTGCCGAGCAAATTTCAATTTATCTTTAACTTTGAATATTGAATTTTATTTACCTTTATCTCAAATCCCAATTTTTAAACCATTTGTCGTTAGTGAAAAATTCCAAAAATTTCAAAAAATTTCTAACTCCTAAAATTTTCAGAAAATTTTGGCAGAGTCCCCTTTGTATGGAGGAGCTTTTGCAATTTGACAAGAGATATAAATATATATACATCGACCCACACGGTCGGAAAAACAAAAACAGTTCATATTTCCTATTTTTATTGCGTAGGCGTACCTCTATTTAGCATTTTTAAGCAAGCAGCTTATTATTTGAGCATTTTGCATGACCCAACCCAGCCAAACGGCTTCCCTGAACCTGTACTTACTCAATTAAAACATGTAAGTGACAAATATACAAAGTTTATTATCATTTCACTTATTCTCAACAGTAAACACATAGTTTTTATAAGCAAAACATTCAAATTTCTTTCCATTAGCAATTTATATGGTCTCGATACAAATTAAATTGCTTACAACCAATTTTCAAACTGTTCTATTCAGTTTTAAGAGCTTTACAACTTACTCGCTTATATTTAATTCATTCTAAGCCAAAACAAACTCAAATTCATTTCAATTGATTTTTGTCTTCAAAAATCACTTTATTAAATTTTCTTGAGTTCAAACTTATTTTATATCCCATGTTTGGATTTTTATTTCATTTCCAAAATACCAATACTTTTATTATAAGCTACTCACTTATTTATATTCATACTTCTCCATCCATTTACAGTCCATCACATTCATATTTACTTTTAACTAGGGATTATACATTTTTAATTTCAATTTTTTTTTTCAATTCTATTATAAGCTTCCGAAGATTATTTATTTTGATTCGATACTTACTTAGTTTACATTTACTTATTTAAGTAAGAATTTTATTCCATTTAATATTATCTATACTCAACTGAATATTCTCGAGGAGTCCCACCCACTTGATGATTCTGAGACACTTAAGCTTAGAAGTCTTGAAGCAGAGCTCGAAAGGCTGATGAAACAGGAGGAGATTGGATGGAAACAATGCCCTAAGGCTAAGTGGTTAGCTGACGGTGATAAAAACACGGCCTACTTCCACAGACTTGCTAACGGCCGCCGCAGATCCCTGTTCATCCCCGAAATTATTCACAATGATTCGCCAGTCACTGATCAGACTGAAATTTTACATCTCTTTACCAATTATTACCGCTCCATCCTTGGCAAACCCTCCCCCTCCCTCCCCCCCATTGATTGGAACCTCCTCTACCCCAATCCATCCGCCATCCCATTTGATGCTCCTTTCACCGAAGAAGAAATCCTGGCTGCTCTCAAGAATATAGACGACAACAAATCGCCGGGTCCTGATGGCTTTGGCCCTTTTTTCTTTAAACACTTTTGGGAAGTTATCAGGACATATATCTTAGACTTGTGCTCTGAATTCTATTCCAACCCTATGACCATATCCCGACTCAACTATGCCAATATCGTCCTTCTCCCAAAATCTAAGGGTGCCAATTCCCTTGCAGCCTTTCGCCCCATCAATCTCCTCAACACCACTTTCAAGCTTATCACTAAAGTCCTCGCTAACCGTCTTCAACTCCACAAGAATCAGTTGATAGGCACGGAGCAATCTGCCTTCATCCAGGGTCGCAACATCCTAGACTGTGTGGCGGCAACACAGGAAGTTATCTCTTTTTGCCACTCAAACAACCTACCAGGTGTCCTCCTCAAATTAGACTTCTCTAAGGCTTTTGACTCTGTTAATTGGAACTTCATTCTTGAGCTCTTGTAAAACAGAGGCTTCCCCGTGAAAGGGTGTGAGTGGATAAAATGCATTCTGATCTCCAGCCTCTCTTCTATTCAGATTAACGGTTCATCGGGGGGTCTTATCAAATCTGCCCGTGGCCTCAGGCAGGGAGACCCTCTCTCGCCGCTTTTATTTGTGCTAGTGGCGGATGTCTTTAATCGCATGACTAAGCTGGCAATCTCGAACAACTGTCTTGCCGGTATTGGCCCTCCTAACTCTAACTTAATTGTATCCAACCTCCAATTCGCTGATGATACCATTCTCTTCGTCTCTCCCTCGCCAGATCATATCCACTATCTTAAGGTCCTTTTATACGTCTTTGAACTCATTTCGGGTCTCTCCATCAATTTTCACAAAAGCTCTATCATTATGCTTGGTAATGCTGATCACCTCGGTCCCACCATCTCTTCCATCCTCAACTGCAACATTGCTCACTTCCCAATCTCCTACCTTGGTATCCCCTTACGTCCCACCAAACTCCAACGTGTCGATTGGGTTCCCCTTGTCTCTAAAATTGAATCCAGACTTTCGGGCTGGAAAGGTGATGCACTTTCGGCCGCAGGCCGACTGGTTCTAATCAAATCAGTGCTTTCTTCCATTCCCCTATATTGGCTCTCGTTCCACAAACTACCTATCTGGGTATCCAAGAGAATTGATTCCATTAGAAGAACCTTCCTCTGGAATGGGGGAAAAGCCAAATGCCTTGTCAACTGGAGGATAGCTTGTTTACATTAAGACCATGGTGGCCTTGGTATTGTCAATTGGAGGATAGCTTATTTACATCAAGACCATGGTGGCCTTGGTATTGTCAACTGGAGGATAGCTTGTTTACATCAAGACCATGGTGGCCTTGGTATTGTCAACCTTCGAACCTTCAACCTTGCTCTCTTGGCCCAATGGCTATGGCGTCTTCTTACACCTGGACACTTCATCTGGAAAGACTGGATTCTCTCAGTTCACTATCAAGCTAACCCATTTTGTGTCCTTCATCTTGCTCCCCTCAACAAACCCTCCCCCTTCTGGTCTGGCGTCCTAGCTTCCCTCAACCGTATTAAGCCTCTCTTTCAAGTAATCCTAGATGATGGTTCTAACTGTCTTTTCTGGTTTGATTCCTGGTTCCGTCACTCCCTTCTAAATCACAGATTCCCTACCCTTTTCTCCTTTGCATCCCACCAGTTTCTCACGGTAGCTGATGTCGTAACTTTCGGCCCCCCTTCGCTTTGTTATGCTTCCCTTTTTGGTGATAACCTGCTCCGGGAATTCCTTGCCGCCGCTAACCTGCTTCAATCCGTTAACTTGTCTCCTTCCTCCCCCGATCATTATTCATGGTCCTTATCCCCCTCAAAAGCCTTCTTTGTGTCCCAATGCTATTCCTTCCTGAACCACCCTGGCAGACTCTCCTCCTTCGCGCATTTGTGGAAATGCCACCTTCCTCCCCGAATCATATTTTTTCAATGGTGTCTGATCCATGGCCGTATTAACACCAAAGACCGTCTTTCCCGCCTCAATATCTTAACTGATCAGACTTGTGCCCTCTGCAACCTTGAAGCCGAATCCATAAATCACCTCTTCTTCGACTGTGACTTTGCCTATTGCATTTAGGTCTCAACAAGTGCTCATATTCTTGGTTTCATTCCATCAGTATCAAACTTCTTTGAATTTTGGCAGTACAATGCTCCGGATCTTCACTCGATTCTTTTCTAGCCATTTTTTGCTGGGTAATTTGGAAAGAGAGAAACGCCCGCATTTTTAACAAACCTGCTAGTTCGAGGGTGTATATCTGCAATAGGATAATTAATATCTTTGCTTTTTGGTCAGGCTCCAGCTTCTCCGCACCAGTCAGGCTCCGTCTTCCGACACCCAGATCACCTCCAACTGAGTCGGTGGGCAGTTCATCATCTGCAGCGCCGGTTGGTCCTCATACTCATGGTTAATGCTTCTTCTGCTTCTTCTTCTACGTGATGGGTCGGTTGGAAACCGTATGTGACAGTTGCATGTATATTTTCATCCATATCTCTATCTGACTTGTATTTATGTACATATTGGGCTAGGGTTGGTATTATGACTCTTTATCCTTTTAGCTGCTGCTGATGTATGTTATTTCAAATCACTTTTTTTAGCCAACGATCAGGCATGTTGATCGTAATATTATTATATTAATATTTAGCACTAATCGGCTGTGTAGTTCCACGCTACACATCCGTCCTTCTCAAAAAAAACTGGATTCATTTCAATTTTATTTAACTTAGCTCCATTAAATCTAGCTACTTACCATTCTTTTGAATTTTGCTACGCAAGGACTTAATTTCATTTAATATCCTTCCAATATTCAATTTCAGTTCATTTACTTACAATTATAAATTCATTTATTCATTCACAAATTTATTTTTAACCAATAAATTTTATTTCCAAACATTAATTACTTTAGTCCATTTGAACTACCTCTACACTTCATTTTACACAATTTCAAATCGAACACCATCCAATATTCAATTTCATTTAATTTAACTCTTTTCAAGTTGAATCTCATTCCACGATTTCCCTTTCCGATAAAAGTTTATTCCTAACCTTTTACTTCTTTTAGTTCCTTTGGCAAATTTACAATTCACCTTACGTAACACTATTTAAATTTATTTTATTATTCAACTTTAATTCCAGTTCTATTACTTACAAATTTAAATAAATTTGCTCTCCCCTAAATTTACTTCTAGTAAAATAAATGTTTACTTTTCTTTACTAGATTCAATTACATTCCATTTCTTTTCAAGTTTTAAACTTCCTTAAGTTTCCAATTTATTTAAATTTCATTCACGAATCTTTTTAATTCAGTACATTGAATTTGGTTTACTAACATATTTTACAAATTATCAAACTTATTATATGCCATAAACATTCTTAGTTAAAATTCCAGAGTTTAAACAAGCCTTTAGCATTTCAAAACTCCTTCTGAAATCACCTATATCCAAAATTCTTTGCATTTCCAAAAATCAAATTTAACCTTTGTAACCATTTCCAATTTAAAATATTCAGGTAGCAATTTCTCTCTTGGAAACTCGAAAATGAACACCGATGATGTCGCGATCATCATCGGAATTATTTTCCAGCGACCGAAGAGAGTTTAGTGCTTTTACTTCTTCCAAAAATATTTCAAATATTTTTAAATTCTAAATCTCACCAGATTTCAAATTCAATTCAAAAATATTTCCGAAATAATACCACTATTATTTCTCCAAAACTTTTAAAAACCATTTCAAACCCAAAGGAATTTAAATTCTATAGATTTTGATACCTCAGTATACCAAAATATTCAATCCAACCATCTCCTCCAATATTTCAATTATCAATAAAATCATCACGGGATATAAAATATTCATAACATAGAATATTAAATAATCTAAATAATTTTGAGGAATCCAGTTGGATCCCTCCAACCTGTTTCCCTGCATCCACAGATGTTAGCACAATACCAATTCCACTTCGAGGTGGAATATCGCGGTATATGGGATTAATAAAATATCATCCGCTATTATACGGCGCATAGGGTCTCATCCGCTATATAATGCGGGAATATCAACAACTCCAATATATTATATATATAATATATATCACATCCAATCAATTCAATCATTCAACCAATATTTAAATTTAAATATTTAAATTTAAATAAAAAATCCAGATGAGTGAGATTAACTCACCTTGATTTTATTTGCCATCCACTTCAAAATTGCCTTGTTTTCTCGATTTTTGACCTTGACCAAACAATTTATATGATTTATTAATATTCGAAATAAATCGAATAATTAAATTTCCATTTATTAATTTAATTAACTAATAATTTTGGGTTGAAACTAATAATTTGATTTTAACCAACTTTCCTTTTAATAAATTATTTATAGTAATTAAAATGAATTTAATAAGCTAATTAAATAAGTTAACCATCTTAATATTTATTTTTAAAATGAAACAATAAGTGAAATTATATATATTTATTTTCCCTTTCTTTTCTTCTGAAATCACATATAGGTATATACTTATAAAATGACTTATATAGATTCAAAATCCTATATATATATATATATAATTTTTTTAAATAAACTCTTCAACATTTAAAAATTGTCATATATTTTTTTCCAAAATCTTATCTTTGAACTATATACATATTAAATTCTAATCAATTAAAAATTCCTTTCAAACCTGTATATTAAATAAAAACAGAATTGCTCTTATATCTTACTGTACAATGCTTATTTTATCTCCTTCTCCTTCTGTTTTCTATAACATATATATGTGCTTTTATATTTAAATCGAGACATATACTTACTGCCATTATTTTTATTACTAACATCTATATCACTATATATAAAATTTAATAAAATAAATAGAAAATACCTTCACTGCCTACTCGCGAACACACACCACTCCGATAGCACGCCATCGGCCACAGCTTCCATGCCATCGCTTCCTCGAGTACAGCGCCTTCACCATCAAAACGAACGCATATCCATAGCGAACTGCGGCACCCACGAGAGCCGGCGACGCAACCCATTGCCCTAAAACCCAAATGAGTACGAGTCGAACTCGATCGCGTGACCACCCAATAGCAATCCAGGAAATCGTGTTTGAAAATCAGAAGAGAAAAGGAAGTGGAAGGCGAAACTCGTAATTATACCAAGGGCGTAGACGAGGCAGCCCTTTGATTCGCGATCCATAGTTCAGATGAAAATTTGAAAGAGGATGCCATTTTTCTTTATTAACGAACGATGAGATTTGATTTTCGAACGAGGGGGATTCGATTTGTAAAGAAAAAGGGGCAATTATTTGATTTTGTATATATCTTTCGTTTGAAAATAAAATTCTCAGCTATGTTGATGTAAACGAAGGCAGGAAGCGATTAAAAGAAAGGAAGCGTACAAAGGAAGCCTACAGTGATTGAAAAGGGACAGAATTTGCAGCTGATGTAGATATAATTTCAACTGAAATTGACAAGTATAAATATATACAATTAAATTCAAATTCAAATTCAAATGCAACTTAAAATTTCAAACTCCTATCGAGGTGTGCCGCTAGGCGTTTATAAGGTTATACCCCTATTCCGAACACGATGGAAAAGGTTTCGAGTCCAAATTCGATCGTATGGAGAAGACAGATTTTTGGACCCGGTTATTATATTAATTTCGATATAAATTTCAGCGCGTTTATATATCGTGCACTCACACAACAACTCCAAATGCTACGAAAATTGAAATCCGATAATAATACAATATTACGGATCCAATGGAATAGGTTTCGTCGAATTCCGAGACTGTGCCTCGGAAGGCTATTTTTTTAAATTCAATTTAAACGATGTATATTTCAAACTTAACAAAACACTTCCGAATACAATTTAAAAGCTTTTATTAACTTCAGTATTATCAATGTAAATTTCTGGGCCTTTAAATTATTTTTAACAGGCTTAAAACTCAAGATTCTCTATTTTACCCTATTTCCAATTGTTTAATTCAATAATTAAATTGTCCAATAAATAGAGATATTTGAAATTTAAGTAAAAATTAACCTTTTAAATATTTAAAATCAATTAAATATCCCAATTTCAAATATCTATAAATTCCGGGTCGTCACAATAGATTTATCAAATTTATTTCATATTTTTAATCATTTATAAATATCATTTATAAAGAAATTCCTTCTTGGATTCCGAACTGCAAAACCGCGATACTTTTAGAAAATTGTTTTGGACATATTTCAAAATCTGCTTAATGAAATCTTGATTTTCTTTTTTCGTTGGAAAACTATGGATATAATAGTCTGAAAAATTCTTATCTCGAAGGATACCGAGCTATATTCCACTTTGTACACTTATTTAACTTTTACGGCGCGAAATCACGAACTACCATTACGCGACGCGCCTACTTTTGACTTGTTTTTTTAATTTATTTCAAACTTCATGGAAGCATTTTTAAATGTTTATAAAACATTTCTAAATCATTTTAAACAATATTTTTCATATTTCAAATCCATTTTCCATTTCATTTCATACTATAATATTATATTATTATAATATCATTTTCAACCTTATTAGATATTTTAAAATCATTAAGAGGCTAGATAATTTTCATACACATATTTATATGGATTTAAATTCCATATAATTAACTATGGTTAATTTCTAACCATTTCTCTTATCATTTATCAAACCAAGTAATCATCCATATTAACAATCATGTAAACAACCAACTTTGCATCCAAGTTATCAAACATATTAATCATCTAAGATATTTAACTTTCATATTATTAAACTTGGAATTATTAGTTAATTCAAAAATGAGTACTCACCTTTAACTAAATTTATTAACTTCCTACCAACATTCTTATCCAACCACACTTCACTAAACTAACATATACTTCACCAATACATCCATAAACAACTCCACCACCTTGCCCATGCTCACAACCATCCTTCCTCCTCCACTTTGCTCTCGGCCCAAACCTTCCTCCCACCTCCATAGCTCACGGCCATAGCCACCACATCCCAATACTCATGGACTAAGGCCATTTAAAGAAGAGAAGAAGAAGAAGTGAATTAAGAAGAGGTTAGAGAGTAATTAGTGGATTGGTGCTTAAACACTCCACTATTTTTAACCCTCCTACCTATCTTAAAGAAAAGAAACCATTAATGAGCAAAAGAAAGCTCAAAAATGAAGAAGAAGAAGAATGAGAAGTGTGAAGAAAATGAGAAGAATGGATGGGTATTTATAGAAAAAGTAAGGAGTGGTGAATTACAAAATTAACCCTTTACAAAATTACCAAAATATCATTACTTTATCTTACTTTTTCAACACTTACCATCACTTTATCGCATCACTACTTTATGTCTTAATCACTTAATGTATAAGGAAAATAAAGTAAAGATTTGATTTGATTTGATTTGACATGATTTTGTCCTTTTATGTTTACTTTTTCTTAATGATTTTCTAGAAATTTCTAACCTTAATTAGCAAAAGTAAACTTGATTAGTTAATTGTTAATACTTAACATATTTAAAAATGTGTAAATGTATATATACATAAAGGTGCAACAACGTTACGGCAACTTTTATTCGACAAAACGTTAATTTTCGACAAAATGTTTTACGGTCACATTTTGACGTTTTAGTTAAACTATTTATTTATGTAAACCAAATTTAAAAATAAATTTATAGAATGTTATTTAAAAATATAAACACTCATAAATTAATTAAAATAATTTATTTAACCATTGAAACTTACTTTTTTGAAATCAGGATTTTGTCACTTTTGTCTATATAAGCAATTATTCCTATTTTTATGTATTCTCTTTGCAAATCCTATCTAATATTATTTAAATCATAAAATGTTATATATTTTATATTTAAAATCACTTTAAATAGTATATTTTAAAGTGGTCAAATTCCGGGTCGTTACAATACACGCGCGCGCGCACACACACACACACACATATATATATTTATAGTCTATCATGTTATGTTCTTGGATACTCATTGTATAATATGTTATCATTTCGCTGTGAGATTTCCTCAGCATACCTTGGTATAGTATTTTGTTTTAATTTACCAAGACAAACTGTCTTTATGGTATCCAGAATTAAGACGTTGTTACTCGACGTTGATTTCGGGGTATTATGTAATAGAGTCACGGGTATGCCCTAAGGGCAATTATGTAATTTGTTACATATATCTAACTCGTTGACCAATCTTGTTCGAAATAAAGGTATTTTCTTTCTATTATATATACTTGATATAATGTGGTTATATTAATTAATAAATTTAATTAAAAGTGTATTTAATAGAAAATCCATAAATGGTATGTTTTGTGATAGTAGTTACAAAGTGTTGTAACCGTAAGCAATTTATCATAATGAAACAAATGTACCATTTTAATCGGACTCGTGACTACTGGGGCACCTAGGGGTTACGTACTAATAGTTATTGAATAACTATGGAACGACTCACTCGATAGTTTTCTGTTGGTTAATATAACTAAGGTCAAACATAAAATATTGATGTGACTGATTTACATAGTTCTCTCGACTTGAGAATACTGTGGATCTTCAATATGAAAGCTCTGCTTTGATTATAGCTAAATCATGACATGGCATCCATCGAGTGACTATAGTTGGGTCGAGTGAAAGCATTGGAAGTGAAGCACTATTCAAGAGAGGATTCATCTCCTCGGTTATATGTGGTTAGTATCACAGTCAACTCAACTCAACTCAAAGTCAAAGTCTCTGGCCAGATCATATCGGTTAATAATAATTGTTATTATTGAACTAAGGACTTTGTACTTGGACCATAAAGTTGAATGTGGATGAGGTAGGAATTTAGACCATTACCAAATTCCATAAGTCCAAAGTGATATAGTTTTGACGAAGAGAATTGGTGTAAAAAAATGTCACAGCCGGGTAATGCTTATTAAACTAAAATTGGATTTTACCGAAAATGAGTAAGCGATAAATTTGGCCATAATGTCACACCACCTGCTAAGTGACGTATGAACGTTAACATTTGAATAGTTCGGTGTTAATTGCTGACCAAATTTACACCCAAGAGTTACACAACTGAAATGATGAATTCCCTTAAGACCGAATGATTTAATTAGTTTATAATTGTTATAAATAAATTAAATTAATTAATATTTATGAAATATTAATTATAAAAATTTGAATATGGTTTGAGAAAAAAAATTGTTATATATTTATAATAGTTATAAATGTACCAATCGATATACGATATCGATAAGCGATTAAATTAGATTTAATTGCATAGCATTTTGGCTTGGGCTTAAATGGGTTTAAAACCCATCATTAGGGCTTCAAATTTTGTTTTTGACAATTTATTGGAGGCAGCTAAAACTTAGGATTAGACCTAGAGATGGATGGCTAAGATTAAGAGAGAATAGGTAATGAGATTGTCCTAATATCTCTCTTGTACAAGGCTATATATATGGATCTCTAAACCCTTAATCAAAAACAAATTTTTGGCTGCCATAATTATCAAGTTTGCTAGTCGAAATTAATCCCCATATCAGTTCTAAGACTCTCAAATCAATTCAAGTTAAGTAAAAGCACTATTTGATAGAAAAGGTCGACGATTTCAGACTTGTAATCTGACGGATCGAGCGTAACTAGAGAAGGGAATTCATTGATTCAAGTGGACTCAAAGGCATCATCAATTGGTATTTTATTTATATATTACAGTAATCATATCATATTTTATGATTTAATATTTATTAATCCCAAATATATATATATATACATATATATTAATGTTGTATATCTAGTTAGGTGAGATTTTCGTAGGTATATGTAGTTGTCACAAAATAGTTTGGTTATGTGCATGGTTATATTATTATGTGTTATAATTTATGTATAAACAAATCTAATTTGCTGTAAAAAATTAAATTTTGCCATTGTTAATTATTTTATGTATATTTATATATTAATTTAAATATAGACTAATGCATATTTTAAACATATAACTACATATATGTATATTTATAAAGTATAAACAGCTTAGAATTTTTCCTTACACCTATTTATACATAATATGAATTATCAAATTCGAAAATAAATTTTATATATATATAAATAATTTTAAATTATCTTTTATTGATTATTTGAATTGTTTATTATATCTAAAATAATTACTTCACTAAAAATTCGATTTTATATTTTTTAAATTACTACATCTATGCAGTAATCCACAAAAAAATTTAGAATTTTTTGTTACTATTTAATATTTTTAATAATTAAATTACTTCGGTTGAACATTTCTTTTATTTATTAAAAATAATATTTTATTTCAAAAAATCATGAAAAAATTTCTGAACCTGTATTTTATGATCCTATTAAAATTTAATTTTTTAATATTTATTACTAATATTTTTAATTATTATGATCAAAACTATTTATTATATAGTGGAAATTAGCAACAAGGGCTTCTTTAGTAAGTGGAATTAGTTTCTAGGACACACAACTGAAATAATTACTTTCAAGGACAAAACGTAAAATAATTAGTTTCTAGGGCCTAAAAACCTATGAAATTAGGTCCTTGAAAATAATTGGACTGCTGACTTTGTCCTTGAAAATAATTATTCTGTTGACTTTGGCCTTGAAAGTAATTTTTTGGAATGTGTGTCCTAGAAACTAATTGGACTGCAAAGTTTGTCCTTTTGGTGAAATGCCCCTATTATATATATATATATATATATATAATAATGATAAAATTATAAAATTATTATTTTATGTTTGTTATGCTAATTTCAATCTGGAAATAATTTTAAAATATATATATTTACATTTTAAGTATTTGAATGTAATTAATTATTCATATATATACATTTTATTTAACCTTATATATATATAATTTTAATTATTATATATATGTATGTATGTATAATTTTATATGTTTAATTATGTATATATATTTATATAAATGTTTTAAATTATATATATATATATATATATATATATATAATTTTGAGACTTTTAGTTATAAAATATATTTTAAATATATGTATGTGTATTTATATAAATATACTTTGCATTATAGATTTATATACATATTTCGACAACATACAATACATACGAAATGAGCTAATGTGTCCATTGCGATGTAAATCCTAACATTTATATATGGCCATGTTATACCCTTCATGGACTATTATGTTACACATGCACACACATATGTATATGTATATGATACATGTATATATATAAATTAAATCATTCAATTAACTTTACATTACAAAATACTTAAATTTAAATAAAATACATGATTTTATTTAAAACAAATTTAGAATTGTTCTAAATGGATTAGACTTCATAGGCCCAATAAAGATCCAATAGGATAAAAAAAATTGAAATACACTCACCACTACCGATGTGGACTGGCCCAGTTCCAACATTAGGAAAGACAGTTGTTACACATATAACAAAATTCCTATTAAGTGAACCTTATGTCCTTTTTAAGTCTACTTTTATGCACACATTTTTGATGTTTTTTCCTCCCAAACCCTCTTACTAGTTCATGTTCAAGAAGAGTTCCATTGGTAATGCTTCTATTTAAGATGTAGGCATAGTAAAATGAAATGAGTTCACCAATGAACAGTTTCAGCATGTTACATAGTACTTTGGAACTAACTTTATATATGAAGTTGCAACATGATATGAATCTAATATATTAATTTCACTTGCATTCTTTGACTTTGGCATTGGATTAATGAAACTATAATTAATTTCTCTAACCAATTTGCTAGTTATGCGAAATAGCATTATACACATCATGTTGTACCATTTCCCAAGGAAGTTTATAGAACTTTGAGTTGTAACATTTGGACCAGGTGAAGTATTGTCTCTAATATTGAAAACTGTATGTTTTACTTCACTATAATCATTCTAGTCATCAAGATAACTTTGTCAATATTCATTGATGATATTTTTACAAGTAATTTGCGGTAGCTGAATTAATTGTTGTTTTGATTGCACAATTTTCGAAACTAATGTAACGATTTTTCAGTGAATTCTTCTACAGCAGTACAAAGCATGAGATTTGTATTGTTTCTATATCTTTTGTATTGTATTTTGGCATAAAGAAAGCTGTGGTCTTGTCACTAAGTAGAAACCACTCACATCTGAGCTTTTGCTTTGTATCAAAGCATTCATGTTGTATTGTTCCTTGAAGCATGATTTTTTCATTATGAACTTCAGTTGCATTATTATTGCTCTTGCACTTTTCTAGTTTGCTTTGTAACCCACTGCACAATTTTATCATATTATCCACTTCCCTTTTAGTATTATTTTTATTATTACTCCACTCTGCAAGAGATTTTTCATGTTTTTTTGTACTTTTTGAGTAGTTTGTATAATGGATAACCACATCCTTCAAAACCCAACCTCTATCTACAATGTCATAATGGTCTTCAAACATATTCCAGTGGTTCATATATCTAAATGGTTTTGGTTTTGATTATTGTTGTTGGTCATTAAAATATAAAATCATAGGGTTGTGACCACTATTACATGGTAGTAGGTATTTTGCATTGCATGTTATGAAAGTTCTTAGGCATTCTGTGATAGCTAATATTTTATCTAGTTTAGATAGTATGTTTTTATTAGGCCTAGACCACCATGAATATTCACTACTAGAAAAGGCAATTATTCCGACAGCATCAAGCGACAGCTTCCGACGGGCCTTCTTCTTCCTCATTTCCATACGAAATTTTTTAACCCAAAATCCCCAAATCTCTTCCCCAAGCTTCCAATCATCAATTTTGTGCTTTCGGATCCTCCCCGGCTGCGTAATCAACGTCTATTGCTCTCTAGCTCAGGTATAATATCTTATTTTCGCCAAAAATCTATTTTTTACCTTAAATCCAGATTTGTATAAGTTGTTAAATTAGGGCTAATTGGTGATTGAAATTGTTTCCAATAGTGTTATAATAGTTTCTAGCATTCCATGGTATTCCTATTTCATCTTTTATCATGAAATTGTGAAAAACATGTATAATTTGTGGTTGTTCGTGTATATGTAAATCATTGTGTATGCCTTGATTCTACGATTGTATATGTGTGTAGGGCTGCTATCATTGTATTGTGTTAGTTGGAATAAGATAAAATGAATGCACGAGCTAGGAATATTATATTATGCACGTATTGACTTATGCAACAACAAAAAATGCGTCGAACGAGCCTTAAGTTGATGTAATACGTCGAATAAATGTGTTAAATTAAAATATGTTTTTGTAAATGTGAACAGTTAGTAAAACTGTATTTTTTCGTAAAATGCACACATCTAATTGACAAATGTCCCTTAGAGAGTTTTTGGCCCCGTCTGACGAGTGTTGTACATGATCGTTGTATAAATAGTCGTTTTTTCGAAAAACGGCCATTAATATTCATCCGGTACAATGTTTGTTGGATTTGTCCCTGTATTGGACAAGTTATGAACACAGTAAGCATTTACATTTTGTATACTACTTCGTCTCAAACGGTTCATAAAATTTCGGCCTAACTTTTCTTTTTTGTTTCCTGCGTACACGCATTATGTACAATGCAGGGAACAAAAGGGAAATGCTGCCGAAATTTTGTTGAATCGTTTGAGACGAAGTAATATACGAAATGTAAATGCTTACTGTGTTTGTAATGGGAAGTAGGATGCCTGACCATGGAAAAAAAATTTGTACAATTTTTTGTATCGATACGTTAAAAAATAAAATGCGCCCTATTTGAAAATATTTTTAAATTTGTGAAGTAGTTCTTTAAATTCAAATATTATACGACCATGAAAATAATCTTTTTCGAATTTGTATTCTTGAAAATAAATATTAAATTTTGAACTTCTCATTTTCTCAAATAGGAAAAATGATTGATTATTTTGTTGATCGGAGGAGATAGATGTACCAAAGAAAAGGACTGAGGGGCTCAATAAAAGAAGATTTTTATAATGGTATAAACGTATTTGTTGAATTTGCTTTAAGTAATAACGAAAACGATCCAGAAATTCGTTTTCCATGTAGTAGGTGTAGACATTTGAAGTATTTATTACCAGATATTGTGAAAGTTCATTTGTGCCAAAACGGTTTCGTACCCGAGTATTATGTTTGGGATCGGCATGGAGAAGTTGTAGCAAATACTTCTGTAGAGTCTGAAAGTGCCGTTAACCACGGTGGATGGGGGAGAGCGTATGGCAAGCATGGTTGGCATACAGGGAAACTGACGAGGCGAAGGCAAGTATACTAAATTTTCTTGAATTATTAATTTGACGTGATCGAAAAATAATGCATCAAATTTTGAATGTACAGGCAGAGTCGGATAGAAACTCTGCAAACAGAAATAAAAATCCCGTCACTCATCGCGGAGGGTCGAAGTCATTTCAGCAGTATCGGCAGGAGTTGGTAAATTTACTGAATGATAATTGTAAATAGTTTATGCTATATAATTTTAAATGTATAATAATTGTATGTAAGAATCAACTTCAGGAAGCTGAGGCGCATGGTCCCGTGGGCTATATGGACGTGTTCACTCGTACGCATGCTGTCGAGCATGTAAATCCGGACGGGATTTTTTCGTATACATGGCACGACGATAAATCCAGCAGGAGCCATGTAAGCATATTTCATTTTATGCAGTATTAGTAATTGTTCTTCTTGTTAAACTATAATGAAATAAGATATGATGTTATTAATTTGTTAATGCAGGAAAAGTTTATGGAGCAGTGCCAGAAACTCCTTGCTGATACGGGTCGAGATCCGCTGACGACTAATGAGGAGGATGCTATTTTTGAGTCCGTTATGGATCCATCAGAGCATGGCAGACGATACGAATTTGGCAATCAAGTGGTAAATAATTTATTTTACTGCTAATTTGATATTTAAGTCATAATTAATTAAATCGTAGGGATTTATACAAGCATCTTGTACCCAAAACCATACGCCTCTCCTAATAAATGTTTAATTTACTAGGTTTAAGTCATTTGACTTTCATTAGGACAGTTATTCCCATAATGTCACTATGGCCCACCAATAGGCCATATGATTGTATGTTTAGAATTACAGTTAAAATTCGCAGTTTTTGAGTAGTTTGTATAATGGATAACCACATCCTTCAAAACCCAACCTCTGTCTACAATGTCATAATGGTCTTCAAACATATTCCGGTGGTTCATATATCTAATGTTTTTGGTTTTGATTATTGTTGTTGGTCATTAAAATATAAAATCATAGGGTTGTGACCACTATTACACGGTAGTAGGTATTTTGCATTGCATGTTATGAAAGTTCTTAGGCATTCTGTGATAGCTAATATTTTATCTAGTTTAGATGGTATGTTTTTATCAGGCCTAGACCACCATGAATATTCACTACTAGAAAAGGCAATTATTCCGACAGCATCAAGCGACGGCTTTCGACGGGCCGTCGGAAGCCGTCGGAAAATCATGAATTACAGGGCTCAGCCGAGCCTTCTTCTTCCTCATTTCCATACGAAATTTTTTAACCCAAAATCCCCAAATCTCTTCCCCAAGCTTCCAATCATCAATTTCAAGCTTCGGATCCTCCCCGGCTGCGTAATCAACGTCTATTGCTCTCTAGCTCAGGTATAATCTCTTATTTTCGTCAAAAATCTAATTTTTACCATAAATCCAGATTTGCATAAGTTGTCAAATTAGGGCTAATTGGTGATTTAAATTGTTTCCAATAGTGTTATAATAGTTTCTAGCATTCCATGGTATTCCTATTTCATCTTTTATCGTGAAATTGTGAAAAACATGTATAATTTGTAGGGGCGGGCATAAATCGCACCGCTATACGGAAACCGCCCACACCGAACCGCAAAAACGATGCGGAAACCCGTACCGAATCTTTTCATCAAAGCAAATACCCCAAACCGGACCGACCCGCATCGATACGGTTCGGTTGTGGTTTGGACGATTGAACCAACCGTATTAAACCGGACCGAACCGAATATTTCCCCTAGTAACCTTATGATAAAAATATAATCAACTCCTATCTTACTTTAGATTCTAACGATGTATATTCAATTTTTAGCATATGTTATTATCTTTACTACTAATAATAAGAATTCATTGTACATGATTCGACCGTGTCTTTTTGAAGTACCAAAAATGCCCTTTTCGTTTACAATCCTCTCCGCTTCTTCATTCTCATCCTCTCCGCTTCTTCTCAGACACATTTTATTCCACTTTCTTGCTAAATCTAATCTCCAAAAAACCTATTAATCACCAAATCAATCGACATATGACTACAATCACCAGATTGATCGAAGTCTCCCATCACAAATTCACAAATCAAACGAAGTGCCATTGCAATCCCCAAATCGATCGACGTCTCTTATTATTGAACCAGTCGATGTTGTTATTATCACCAATCACCAAACCGAATGATGCTGCCTAGCAATTATTGAGAGGAAGAAGGCTAGGTTGGTCGTCGATAAGGTGATCAACGAGGATAATTAGCTTTTAGTTATTGATGTTAAAGTTTAGACCTGATTTGACTTAATTATGTTTTATTTCATAATAGCAAAGGGAAGAAGGATTATGTCATGGTGATTATTGGGAGGAAGAAGGGTGCGAATAGGTGTTCATCGACGAGGCAGTCAACGGCAATAATTCGGTTGCTGCGATGAATCCTATGACTATGGAAAAGCTTCGGCTTTTTCATGGTCATACGATATTGCTAAAGGTATCTTTCTCTTCTTAATTTTTTTAATGTGGTTGGATACTAGGTTTTTTATTGCTTTTCTTCTTTATTGATGATTGTATAAGAGGGTCCCGTGGTACAAGAAATAATAAATGGATTAGTATTTAGATTTGCAGATCCAGTTGTTTTTGTTACCTAAAACTGCTACTTTTATCTTGCAAAAAAAGACAGCCAAGTACTGTATGCACTATCATAAAATACAATGGTTTCAATCTAGAGAATGAATGAATATGAACGTTTTAAGAACAAAATAAACCTTTCATCTTGCAACTTCCCTTTGGATTTGGCCAGCTGAATCATGATCTAATTGTTTTAGGGTTTCACGTCAATTTTTAGGTTTGTTATTAGTGTTAATCTAAAGGTAGTGACAGTATATTTAGCCAATTTAGTTGTTTTTAGTGTATGGGCAATAGGAGGAAAAAATATCAAGAATTCAAATGTTGTTAGGTTATTACGTATTGAAACAAAGGACTAAGTCATTGATGTTTGTTTGGATCTTTGAATATGGTAGTTTGGAAATTTGAATTTTGAAGTTTCTTTTTGGTTGTATTATATCTAAGAAATGGTAATTTTAATGGATGTTTGCATTCGTTGTTGGTAATTACCAATTTTTGAGACATTAACCTAAATCCATATAAAATGTTATGATGGGGATCCTACAATGGTTGTTTGGTAATAAGATCTTCAAAACTGAATTATTTGTTTATGATGAGAGGATACATATGGTCATTGTTGAATCTTATTTTTTTGCAACTCATGAAACAACATAGATGACAATTTTTTTAATTAGTGTATTATGAATATAGGTTTGTATCATAAAAGCAAGTAGTACAAGATCAAGTAATGAACCTAATAGTATTTAGAGACAATGTTTGATAGACTGCATGTGAATTTAAATGCACAAATTGTGCAATCATCACTGATTATCCGGTAGACAGTAAGAAACATGTATATTTAGTTTGGATTCAGCAAAATTTCAGTGGACTAACTGTAATAAGCTGTCCAAGTCATTACTAGGCATTGTAAACCTACATGCCTCTTTCTAATATAGGTATTTTTTAACACTGTGCCTTGATTTATTAATGTGACCTGCATTTTTTATTTTCTCTCAATAGTGGCTCCTTATAGTCAAACAAGATTTCAGATAATACTATTTTTATTTTAGCATTCACAATTTTTCTCAATTTTAATTTAAGTTTTTCATATAGTGGATTTTTGGTTGCATTAAAGGACAATTTGTTTATAGTTTTAACAGTATTTATCATTACTTATCATTTTAATGTGTTAAAATACTAGCTTGGATAGATAGTTCTCTTATTTTTAGTTTACAGTTTAAACAATTTTTGTCATTCCAATTCTTTCATGCAAACATATTGAATAATAAGACGCTTGAACATATGAGCATGGACTATGCACTCTCTCATCAGATTATTATCAGGAATATGGTAATGAGCCATCTGAAATTCTAATGAGTGGAGTAGCTAGAGGATAACTTGATATATTAGTAGGAATATCACACATATCTCAAATATAATTTTATAAGATTAAGTTGAGTGTAGGATCTTATTGTGATATTTTCTCATGTTCTCAACTATTTTGTAACTTGAATTTTCAATATTTTACAGCGAAAATAAGACAAGTACATCAAATGTACATGGTTGACACATTAATTACATGTTGATATTACAAGTTAAATATGTGATATTAGCTAACTGCTTATAAACAAATCGCCTTAATAATATTGGTTTTCAGTTAAAGCATTGTCTTAGACTTAATAAGATAATTAACAAATACAAAGGATACATTTCTTTGTTTTGGATTTTATTTTGCACTATTATTTTCTTAAAACATTTCTGGTTACGTGTTCCTAGATATGTATGAATTTTAAAAGTAATAATGGTGTAAGAAAATTCAAGGTGAATGAGCATGCTAAACTTTTAATTAGCATCATGGTTCTGGCTATGTTTTTGATTTTAGGTGGTCAGGAGTGTTTTCTATCATAAAGGTTCAGATATTGATTTGTTTCTAAAAGTTTCCCTCCTTTCAGAGAAATGAACATGTGTTATACTTAGAGTATCATATATGTTACAACAGAGTATTACTTTTATACCCCCACATTGTATTTGGGTTTAAAAAATAATAAAGCGCTAAAAGTGTGAAATTCTTTGTTAGAACACAGGTAATTTTATGTGTTATATGGTAACTCATATCGCTTACTACAAGTAATTTCAAGTTTTCTATTGGACCTATATTATTTGATTAATTATGTCAAATTTGCTTTTGAACTGATAGTTTGTTAAAGTAAGAGGTAGATATGTAAAATGAATATGTTTTCGATATTCCTATTAGTACAACAATGTTATGTATCCAAATTTTATTCATAATGTTTCAAATTATTTGTGCAAAACCTAAAAGGAGAACACAAGAGAAAGCAACTTCTCAATATCGATGTTGAACCGATTCATGGTGGTAAGAGCAAGGCATTCAGTACTATCAGAGTAAGTGAACTATGAAATAAATTTTCTTACATCTTTAGTTTACATAGCACAGAGGTACTTCTGATCTATTAGTCATGAAAATGTGAATGAAAAGTTAAATGATGTTGTCAAAAATTAAGATAGAAGCAAGTTGTTCTAATTAATACTAATAGAAATGCTATAAACACTAACAGTTAAAGTAGGTGTTCATATACTTGCCTACACCTGTCTCTTTAAAAGTGGTTCCATTATATTGAATAACAACGTAAAACTTTCACTATGTCTGCATAATATTCATTGTGCATGTATAATAATGTAAATTTAGTTTAAAAGAATTTTTTTAGACGTAAAGCTATCAGCATTTCAAATTTCATGTTACCGGAGATTAAGATTATGAACATAGTGGGTGTACATAAGAAGGATGTATGCTCGAGAAGGTTATTTTCATAATTGTATGATATAATTTTCCCCCATCATCAATATGTTCTAATATGCATGTTACATTTAACGAATTTAATTTTTAGTCTCATGAATGGTTCGCTTAGCATAGGAATATTTTGGTAATATCTTTGGAGGAATATTAAAATGAATGGATACCAAAATGTATAGCAGTGCCACATTTTAACTTCTTAGAAAGTTTTTAAAGCATGTTTATATTTTGGCTTTAGTATTAGATTATATAGTTGATAAGTATTGAAAATGAAAACCCAGTGATATAGCATTAAATATATATTTAAGGTGTAATAGGCTTGACCTAATCAGTTTTTTGTTTACATTTTTAAGTTTGTCAAAAGATTTGCAATACATGGTACATGAATCACCTTTCCACAGTGGTACTATAATTTGAAAAACAAGCATTTGTGTGTAGAAATCAATACAAACAAAAAAACCTTTTACCCTTTTATTGATACTTACAAAAGATGTCATTTCCCAGTCTATTGATGAGATTTAACATTTATCCTCTGCGCTACACAAAGAATCTAAGTTTTACATATGAACATATCTGATGATGGACCATGTTTTTATGCTAGATTACGTTAATAGTAAAAATAATTGCCTAAAACTTCATGAAATGAAGTAATTAATGTTGTTTTAGGTTGTCAGTGCTCTGGCGTCATTCCTACTGCGTCGAGTAAGATATTTCTGACGTAAACTACATATAATTATGTATTAATATTAAAGGAAAGTTAAATCATAAAAAATTGCAGTGGTTATTAGATCTTAAATGTTCTAAGTGGTGAAATTGAATGTACAAAATGAACCACTTCACTCTATCATTACTGATTGTATGTACAACTTATCCAACCCTGTCCATAAACAAGTTTTATGCAAAGTATTTGGACACCTAAAATGAACCTGCTCATGTATGACCTCACTAATCATTCACTCGAACCTATTTGGACTTCAAGTGATAACCAATATAGTAGTCTTCCATGTCATATGCAGGAGTAACGATATTAGGCCTAGGTACCATACTATTTCAACCTACTAATTGCATGACATATATCGGTGTTCTTATCAGACTGTGTGACCACTATGCAACTTTTGTAACAAGTGAATTGCATACTGTGCAACCATCACTACGATCGATTTTTTATTTATGATTCCACGGTTGATTATATGAACTTAAGCTCACTACTGGTAAACGAATTCAAATCATATCATCAAGCCTGATATGTAACAACTTTTAGTTGTATGATGTCTTAGTTTGTAGTTATCCTTTTCCTTTTTCACTTTGAATAAAAATAATTTTCAAGTTTGGTCTCTTATGTTGGTTCTTTTTAAAGATACATATTTCAGTTTTCTTTAAATCTAGGCAGTAGACTCAATATAGCCGGTGAGATAAACCATTTTTATAGTGAATTTGTAATGTATTGCAGACTGCGGTTTTGGCATGGAAGAACTCCGAGGTAGAATACTGCTTCGCAAGAAGATGTTCTTAAGAAGAGGCTTGGTAAATACTTGCTCTTTAAATATTGAATTTTTGATGAAAAATTAAATTTAATGTATGGTTAATTAGCCTGATTAATACAGTTAGCTACTGCAATAAAACACAACTCTCTGCCATAGTATTTGAAGTACTGACTGCAATGAAAGATAATTGTACGATACATACAGTCAGAACAGCTGGACTTCTGCAAGTCAGCAAGTCCTATTATATAGCTTACTCAAATCTACACTGCTAAGTTATAGGAACTGATGTTATTTAAATCCATTCAGTTTTAATATAATCAACACTGATCCTTTTTCTTCTTCTCTAATCTACCGTTGTTTTTCAATAGAGAAAGAAATATGGTATTGGCAGCGTGATAGCTTCCTTGAGCTCATTCTTTTGTATTTTTTCTGAAGATTTGGCTTGCAAAGATACATACAGAAACCATTTTGTCTCAAATCATCATTTTCTTTGATGCACTATTTAATCAAATAAATGTAATGATATTATGTATGCTGTAATTTGACTTCACACTGAGTTTGTATTAAATGGGCTTTATTCTTTGTTGTTATGAAAATTATATTAGGGCAAAATTACATGTAAAATGATGAGCAAAATTTGCAACAAGTTGTCCAACATGAAATGGTTTAGATTTTGGTTTATTGTCATAGTCTTATATTTGTTATTATTGTTATTTTTCTAAGTTGTATTTCACACGGTATGCTATATTTCAGTACCGTTATATGATGGATTAAAGAAAATTCTATTTGTTAATAGATATTCAAAAAAATCAAAACTATTCATATTCTTATTTGTAAAATAGTTAAATATTCGATATTCGAAAAAATGAAAGTGGACAAGCATACGATGTATTCACATCTGAAAAATATTAGTTCGGTTTTTTTTAAGATTATATATTATTTGAGTTTTTTAACAATGAATGACGTATTTTTTTATCAATAATAATTTCTATCATATGCACTAAATGCACTAAATGCACACAAAACTATAATTTCCATTCAAAATTAGTAAACTCTCGAAATAGAAATCAAATGTTACCCACTGAGTTACAGGTTGGATCTTTGTGTTCAATTTTATGATAAGTGCATATTATCCAAATCGGATTCATAAAATTGTTACGGTTTCAAACAGTCATTTGTGCCTCAACTATATATATTTGATTCTGGTTAAACTCTATATATTTTTGCGGTATGGTTATATCTTTTGATTTTGCTGCCTGTATTTGTCACCCTCAGGCAGATGATGATAAACAGCTAGAAAGGTTGTGTGTTTGTTACCAGAATTACTATTTATAATCTACAGAGCTTAATGCGATAGCAAGTTAGCAACTATCTATATTTCCTCCACGGTTCATACATCTCTTATTATCAAAACTGCCTTCGTTCATAGTGATTCTTAGTTAAAAATTTATATGCACCAACATAAATGTATCTGTAAACAAAACATTATACATGCTTTGAAAAATGCTATAGAGGCACATTAGTGAATTAATGCATGCACATTGTGATTAGATGCAGGTCCATTTGGACGTGCATATATACTCGTATTAATAATATTCGCTGTCATAAAGGAAGAAGTTATAGTTTTGGTATAATATTTTTCGTCTCATTTTTTTGGATAAATGCTAATTATAATCTTATTCTAGTTATTTTCTTTGATGATTATGCATTGATTAATGTTGATGTTTGGTTAGTCTACAAAAAAATCTCCCTTATAGCTAAATGTCAAATTGAAATATTCATACAGTTAAGAACTGATCTTTCATTTCAGTATAACATTGTGTATTTTAACCTTTAAGTGTAAAAGCTTCACACAGCTGCCTTCATAAATTGATTGTTGATGGAAGTAATTCTCTTATTTCATATTTAATATGGGTTCAAACCAGACCGGACCAAAACCGAACCGTATTATATTCAAACCGAACCGAAACTGAACCGTTTAATAGATTAGTATAATGGTTTGTATTTTTGATTAACCGTTTGATGCGGTGCGGAAGCGGTTTGGACTTCAAACTGCACCAAACCGACCCGCGCCCACCCCTAATAATTTGTGGTTGTTCGTGTATATGTAAATCGTTGTGTATGCCTTGATTCTACGATTGTATATGTGTGTAGGGCTGCTATCATTGTATTGTGTTAGTTGGAATAAAATAAAATGAATGCACGAGCTAGGAATATTATATTATGCACGTATTGACTTATGCAAGAACAAAAAATGCGTCGAACGAGCCTTAAGTTGATGTAATAGGTCGAATAAATGTGTTAAATTAAAATATATTTTTGTAAATGTGAACATTTAGTAAAACTGTATTTTTTCGTAAAATGCGCACATCTAATTGACAAATGTCCCTTAGAGAGTTTTTGGCCCCGTCTCACGAGTGTTGTACATGATCGTTGTATAAATAGTCGTTTTTTTCGAAATACGACCATTTATATTCATCCGGTACAATGTTTGTTGGATTTGTCCCTGTATTGGACAAGTTATGAACACAGTAAGCATTTACATTTTGTATACTACTTCGTCTCAAACGGTTCATAAAATTTCGGCCTAACTTTTCTTTTTTGTTTCCTGCGTACACTCATTGTGTACAATGCAGGGAACAAAAGGGAAATGTTGCCGAAATTTTGTTGAATCGTTTGAGACGAAGTAATATACGAAATGTAAATGCTTACTGTGTTTGTAATGGGAAGTAGGATGCCTGACCATGGAAAAAAAATTGTACAATTTTTTGTATCGACACGTTAAAAAATAAAATGTGCCCTATTTGAAAATATTTTTAAATTTGTGAAGTAGTTCTTTAAATTCAAATATTATACGACCATGAAAATAATCTTTTTCGAATTTGTATTCTTGAAAATAAATATTAAATTTTGAACTTCTCATTTTCTCAAATAGGAAAAATGATTGATTATTTTGTTGATCGGAGGAGATGGATGTACCAAAGAAAAGGACTGAGGGGCTCAATAATAGAAGATTTTTATAATGGTATAAACGTATTTGTTGAATTCTCTTTAAGTAATAACGGAAACGATCCAGAAATTTGTTGTCCGTGTAGTAGGTGTAGACATTTGAAGTATTTGTTACCAGATATTGTGAAAGTTTATTTGTGCCAAAACGGTTTCGTACCCGAGTATTATGTTTGGGATCGGCATGGAGAAGTTGTAGCAAATACTTCTGTAGAGTCTGAAAGTGTCGTTAACCACGGTGGATGGGGAGAGCATATGGCAAGCATGGTTGGCATACTGGGAAACTGACAAGGCGAATGCAAGTATACTAAATTTTCTTGAATTATTAATTTGACATGATCGAAAAATAATGTATCAAATTTTGAATGTACAGGCAGAGTCGGATAGAAACTCTGCAAATAGAAATAAAAATCCCGTCACTCATCACGGAGGGTCGAAGTCATTTCAGCAGCATCGGCAGGAGTTGGTAAATTTACTGAATGATAATTGTAAATAGTTTATGCTATATAATTTTAAATGTATAATAATTGTATGTAAAAATCAACTTCAGGAAGCTGAGGCGCATGGTCCCGTGGGCTATATGGACGTGTTCACTCGTACGCATATTGTCGAGCATGTAAATCCGGACGGGACTGTTTCGTATACATGGCACGACGATAAATCCAACAAGAGCCATGTAAGCATATTTCATTTTATGCAGTATTAGTAATTGTTCTTCTTGTTAAACTATAATAAAATAAGATATGATGTTATTAATTTGCTAATGCAGGAAAAGTTTATGGAGCAGCGCTAGAAACTCCTTGCTGATACGGGTCGAGATTAGCTGACGACTGATGAGGAGGATGCTATTTTTGAGTCCGTTATGGATCCATCAGAGCATGGCAGACGATACGGATTTGGCAATCAAGTGGTAAATAATTTATTTTACTGCTAATTTGATATTTAAGTCATAATTAATTAAATCTTAGGGATTTATACAAGCATCTTGTACCCAAAACCCTACGCCTCTCCCAATAAATGTTTAATTTACTAGTTTTAAGTCATTTGACTTTCATTAGGACAGTTATTCCCGTAATGTCACTATGGCCCATCAATAGGCCATATGATTGTGTGTTTAGAATTACAGTTAAAATTCGCAGTTTATATAGTAGAAGCATTTATAAAACACGACATCGAATATTAATACATAAGCTAAATTAGATTTGATAAGTTGCAATAATGGATTTATAAATAAATAAACTTGTATAACATCATAAACATAAGCATATAATGTCAGAAGTCATATTATTCAAGCTAAAGTAAATTTAAATAGGATTTATTTGTTTGATCTAAATTTAAATCTAAAAGCTAATTAAATAATTCAATTCTATGTTGGAATATATAATTTTATCTTAAAATAATTCAAATTTGCTATTTGGACCTTTTCAAAACAATAAACTTGAATTTTATTCATTTTTCCATTGTCTAAAAATATTTGAACCTTGAAAAATCCTCCATATTGAATTTGAATTCAAACCAACCAAATGACTTTATCACACCAATAAAGCACAAGAAGGCAGAAGATATGAACGTTATGTTACTTACTAGCTTACTGTTAATTTGTACATGAACTCAAAAATCTTAAAAATGAATACCAAATATTTTGGTTATGCAAAATAAATAAGCAAATCAATATGATTTCAGAAGGCTACTACAAATTCATACATGGGTGACAATACTCGGTAAATGAAACATAGGGTTTATAGAAAATTCAAACGGTTTATAATTAGTAATTTTGAAAACAAAACTGAAACCTTTTTGTTTATATTTTTCCATAAATTATTAAAATACTTAAGTTTCTTATATTTTTCTAGATATCCAATACATTGTCAGCCTCATTCAGTCTACACTTACATAAACATGCATAAACTAAATTAAATAACATTATCACACAGCTAATCATTAACATACCTACACATACACTTACAGAGATCACACGGCTAAATTAAATATTTATTGCAGGCCAGCAGTCAGAGACGGGGTCGGCAGACTAGAGCTCAGATCGATCTAGCAGAGATCGAAGATTTGCGGGCTAGAGTGGCCCAACTGGAGGAGCAGAACCGCCGACAGGCCATACAGACCACACAGTTGCTAGACTAGCGTATCCCCGAGTACATGCAGCAGTATGGTGGTCGCTTCCCTTCCTCTGCTGGCTCTGGATCTAGAGGAGAGTGATTGATTGCTTGCTTTTTTAGGTATGTTTATTTAGTTTTGTATGATTTGGTAGACGGTGGAGGTAGTTGTTGATTTTTGTTTGATTATGTTTGATACACTTGGTTATGTGGTTGTATGATGATGTGGATGTTGATGATTTTGTGTTATGTCGTGTATGTATGACATGGTAGAACACTTGTTGTTGGGGTTGTTGTGAATGTTGGAATGGTTATGTATATTATGTATTTTATTTTGATGTAATTTGATGTATTTGTGTGTTTGATGAATTTTGTGTAGTTTGGGTTTTGATATTTGGTTGGAATATTGTATACTGGATTCTGCAGTATTGGTGTAATAGTGTTTCGATGAGAAATATGGATGGAAGGCTATATTGCAGCAGGAATAAAAAAAATACAGTAGAATTCTGACGGCTTCCGACAGCTTTCAGGTAATAATTTTCCTACGGCTTTCGACAGCCTATAGGCCATTTTTTCCAACGGCTTCCGACAAGTGTCGGAATCCGTCGAAAGCCGTCGGAGGCCGTCGGAAAAATGTTCGGCGCCCTGTGTCGAAAGCCGTCGGAAACACTGCGCCCCGACGCCTTATTTTCCTATGGCATTTTCCGGCAGCTTCCAATGGCCTCCGACGGCCGCCGACGGTTTTCTGCTGTCGGAAAATGCCTTTTCCCTTGTAGTGATTGAAAATAAAAAATTGGGCTTTCAATTAAAAGATTACTAAACAGGCATTTGTTTAATTCTAAGTTTAGCTGATATGCACTTTGTTGCCTCTACTCTTCTCTCCAGCATGTTTGATGCAATTAAAATCTCCTAAGAGTAGCCAAGGAATTCAATGAAGACGGCATCTTGACTTATTGAGTTCCATGGATTTTCTATGAGATTATTAAATTATTGCATAGATGATAGTGCACACCCCCAATGTTCTGCATAGCCAATGTTATGTGTTGATCATTCATGCTAATTATTTGAGAGTTTCACAAATCACCATTCACAAGAATAAGTATTCTGCACTTGAATTAGCACTCTACGTACTTATGATTAACCATTTTTGATCAAAATGAAGTTTGAAATTACCAATCTCCTCTGCTTCGAGCTTATTTTCCAATAACCTAAAACCCAAAACCCAAAACATTACTTTTTTACATTAAATTTTTAATATTTACTATTCTTTTGGGTCTATGCAAATCCTTTATATTCTAGCACATTGTTGTCATTTGTTTGACTTATTTCCGCTATGTAGTTATCTTCCTTGCCTGACAATGTAACCATTCTCTTCTATTTTTTTATCTTGATACACTAGTTTTTTTTAATAATAAGCAGTTCCTTCTTGACATTTCTGACTTTATTTGTAGACTTAATGTGGCTCTTAGGAGAATAACTACTTTATTGGGGTTGTTGAGTAGATTTTAACGATGGGGGTGGACATCATACTTGCTGCTTGGAATGTAATTAGCACTTTTGAAATGTTCATCAACCAAAAGATTTTCAACCACCCACATGTATTCAATATTTGTCAACTCTAGTTGTTCTATGCTATTATGAGATGTATCATTATTTGTAAAATGCTCATTGATAAGAGGAAAGGAAACATGGTCATGTTTGCATTGAAACGCGTCTAACAATGACCCGCCAATGTTAACAAATTCTGCAGTTGCTGGTTTCATTTTTGATGTGTAAGTGTGATAGTTGCTCCTGTCGAAGTGATTTGCAAGCTTGTCTGAGGACTCAACACAGAATACATTTGGTTATTCTATTGCTTTTTCCTCCATTCTTCCATGAGCTTTATTTCTTTGTTATGATTCATTGCCTTGCAGATTCTTGATGATTATCTTCTCTAGTGAAGTAGAAGTAATGTTTCCTTCTGAAAGAATATCACTACACGATTTTCTAACTTCTACTTCTACTTTCTCTTTGATATAGTTATTAAACATGATTTTAAATATTGATTGCCGAGGTGCCTTATTGGGTTCTGATCTATGTTATGGTCACCGATTTTTTCTGAGTTGTTGAGCTCTTCACTGGCTTTATATTGGTCATTCTCACTATTGTTGTTTTGACTTAATTATGAGTTTTTAGACCTTGATGCTTTTCTCATGGAGTATTTCTTGAACAAAATTAGTACGTTGTTCACCTTTGGAATAAGTTTGGACTCATTACTTGTTTACAATCTTCAACTGCTGCTTTTCTCGCAACATTAAGTGCTTTATAGCTGAATTAATTTCTCTGCGAGTTCTCTCATTTTAATCTCTTTTGTTGGTTTCTTGCCTATTGATATTAATCATTGTTAGTGCCCTTTTGCACTTGCTCTTTAGGACCCATTATTTTACATTAACTCCTTCATTTGCCTCTCATTGGTTTTCTCTTCTTTATCTACTAGCATCCATGTCTTAGTCATTGGGCATTGAGTTTTGGAATGCCCAAAACAGGTGCAGTTATCACATCTTAGAGTAGGGTTCTCATATTCCGCTCTTTATTTTTAAATAGACCCATCTTCAAATCCTCCTTTTATTACACTAGGCAGCCCTATCTTAACATTCATCTCTATTAAGGCTTTTGCAAACAAAATACAACCTTGGGATAGTGTAGTTCATCAACTTTAATTGGGTTGCCTAGAGGGCTAACTAAGGAGTTGATGGCTTTACTACCCCACACTGGAAAGCTATGGCCTTGTAGTCTAATCCATATTGGCATGGTTGAGAAAATGTCGCCATCAAGATGCGTAGACGGAGCAAGCTTCTCCATAATAATCAACTTCTTATCAAAGAACCAATATCCTTTGGCTAATATTTTCTCGTGATCTTTTTCTATTTGGAATCTAACTAAAAAAATTATTCTCTCTCGATTATAACATAAATTCATCATCCGTTTTCCAAATTCTCCTTATATAAGCTTCGAAATATGGCTTAGGTCCAACAACATACAAAATAAAGAAAATTTTCCATCCTTGCTTAACTTCTTGCACTGCTTTGGATGATATAGTGCCTCTTCTCTTCCTACCAAATATTTTTGAGTAAATGTATTGCTAATTGGTTTTCATGGTGCTAACCTTTGAAATCTTGATTGCATCGAATAGGAGAGCTTTCTAGCATCTAGAGGCACTCTAAATTGATTACTTTTATGTGATCATACTTCAGATCTGGAAATACTGGAAGGTTCTCTACCCTTAGGAATAACAAATCCACTCGACTTACTGGGTCCTGCCTTGTTAACACTAACTAGCTCCATGTCCTTTCTCTAATTCACCACTTCAGTCCAACAATCACTTTCCATGTTGTTGTTGTCCATTGAGATAAGATGATAAATAGAAAAAAAAAAGGAAAGAGATAAATGAATTAGAGGAGAAAGAAATAAAGAAAGGGCGAAACCCTAATTATCCACCATGGAATTTTTTACATGAAAAAATTATTTTACATATGCTAAGACTGGATTAGGGCTAATACTAATAATGGATCTACTTGCTAAATTTACCATTAATTAATAAAGCATTTAAAAATATAATGGGATGAAGGAAATATACATGAAAGCTTTAAATTAATTTTACGAATGAAATGATTTGCTGTTAGTGACCTCTAATTGATAATAATTGATTTATTAAATTCTTTGAATGATATCTTTATGGACTATATGTTATTGATTAATTATTTTTAGAACTGAATCATTATTAGTTGATTGGAATGATATATATAAACCTATAAAGAATCTGTATAAAACCATTTATTAAGTTAGAAAATATATTAAAATATACATAAGATGTTAGTATAAATCCCTAGAAGAAGGAGGGTAAACTAAAGTTGAAAGAGTAGGCTGGAATACCCATTTATAGGCCATTAGTCGAATGAAAAAAACACCAGTCAACTAACGAAGCTTAGAAAAGAACACAAAAGGAAACTTAAATGAAATAGGCCAAATTCACAGTCGTTCGGTCGATTGGTTCAGTTAACAAGTTGACTATAATATCTATTAGTCGATTGGTTGATCCTACTAATCGGCTGATAAGTCCATGCAAGGAATATTTATCCTTATGCTAGTTAAGTCTCCTCCAAAACTTCATTTATGCATCGAATTTGAACTTTACAAGGAAGGTTCTTAAGATGTATAAGATATTTGTAACGACCTGTCTTTTTGGACGTTTTAAGCAGACATACGCGTCAGACTCAAACCATTCAAAAGGGCAGATTGTTATGGGGTAAATAAAAAAAGCAGAGAAAGAAAGAAAAACAAATACAGAATCTTGCAGCGGAATGACAAAATATAATAATCAAATAACAGTTCATGAAGCTGTTTTATAAATACATTTGATTATTCTTTTACAACACAAAAATCAGAGTTACATAAAACAGAGATAAATAAATAAATGCAGCAGAACAACATGATGCAGTGGAATAAATATAATAAATAATAACAGTACAAATCTTCGTCTTCGTCCTCCAGAAATAAGGTCTTCAACCCTGAAATGCTCAGGCTGACCCGAGCGAATTGAAAAGACAAAACACTCGAGTCAGAACTAAAAGATCTTATGTAAGTTAAATCAACGGTAAATAAATATGAGTGTAACGGCGTCAGAGATGTTTACGGGGTTTGACATCTCCTATCCAGTGTGTAACATGGGTGCAGTAACTTAAGAGATGTTCGGGATTAACATCTCCTAAGGATCCGTTAAACTATCTACTATGTAGTACAATATGCTATTATAATAGTGTCTACAGTAAAGTAAAGCATTAAAATAACGTTTAGGCGTTACCCATATCCCCCTTAACACATTTTTATATATTCCCATAGTCTATATAATACCGTAATTCCTCCGTAATCTGGAGGGCTATCAGAGGGCACTCCATAGGTATGGTACAAAACAAACTCGTAGAAGGCGCTCTAGGGCATGTGAAGATGGCACTTGAGGCAATGCCAAGGTAGATTTACCAATTGCAGAACCGGGCTAGTGGTAACGCATAACAGCTACTATCGCCCACCTCGGAACACACTCCCAAATCAAAAATCAAGAGGTGGCCACCAAATCATCACAAAGTCATAATATGGTATCGAAGAAGCATGTCTGATCGGAGGAATGACCTCACTTGGCCCAGGTATAGCTCCTGTTTTAGTCACATCTAAGCTGACTCACGGGAGTTAGGGTCACGTCATACCTCATACAGAACTCGTTCGCCAAACCATCCTACTTCATTTCTGGAATCTCCACCACGTACAAAGTTGTTAAAGTGGTTTTCGGTATTGGCAGAGAGTATGACAATATCTGATCCCGGTCTCTTTAACAAACAAACGCTCATTTCACATCGGATGGTTCTTTTAACATTTCAAAAGTCAATTCATACTTAATATCAAAATATCATATTCGATTTCAAACCATATCACTTTCGAAATCATATTCACTTTCAAAACCATATTCATTTTCAAAATCGTCTTCACTTCCAAAATCATATTTACTCAATTATGCCATTTCATAAAAGGTATCAATTTCAAATTCCAACTTAAGTTGTATCATCATCAAGGATTTAAATATAAATACTTCAACTTTACACGGTTTGCAATTTTAGAAAATAGTTTATATAGTCCTAAATAGTTTACTAGTTTAAAATAGTTTAAATAAATTAAATAGTTTAAATAGTAAAATAGTTTAAATAGATTTAAATTTGATTTAGCTAGATTTAAATTGGTTTAAATAGATTAAATATAGATTAAATAGATTTAATTAGATTTTAAAATGTTTAAATAGATTAATTATAGGTTAAATAGAGTTAAATTATATTAAGTAGGTTTTAAATAGATTAAATAAATTTAAAATAGATTACATAGATTTAGATGATATTAATTAGATTTAAAATAGATTAAATAAATTTAATTAGTTTAAAATAGGTAAATTAGATTAAATTGGATTATATAGGTTATAATAATTAAAATAAATTGAAATAGTTTAAATTGATTAAAATAGTTTTAAACTAGTTTAAATTAGATTTCAAACTTATAACCAACAATTTCAATAACTCAATTATGATAAATTCATTTATGTTTGACACTTCAACTTTGAAATTTCAATTTAAATCCTTTGGACAATTCATTAAATCAATTCCCAATTTCAGCATTTACACTTGGATTAACGAAAATAATTCAGTTTATATAAATCAATTTCTATTTCAAAATGCCAGTTAACTGAATTCAAAAATTCAAAGATTCAAAAATCATTTAATTTAACCAATCCAGTGTCCGTATATAATTTTCTACCTGATACAGATATTTATCATTTCAATACGCAATTTAAAATTTTACGGTTATATATCATTTTAAACCGCAATCCCGAATTTAATAAAAATACATAAAATCGCTCGAGTCTATCATTTCAACCAATAAAGATTTTTTCCTAATCTACAGATCGTTCGGGTATGTATCATTTCAACCTATAGGGAACTTGCAGTGTTAAAACAATATAAAATACAACATCCAGTCATCCAATATCAAAAATCAAACATCCATCACAATCATCATCCAAATCAACCAATAAACATCAATAGATAACTGATAATCAATACAGGTATTAAATTGACAGTTTAAAATTCAATATTAAATTAAACGATAATTAAATGCAATAAAAGTTAAATTTAACCAGAATGACAATTTAACATACCAAACAGCAATCAATAAATTTCTAATCATATCCTTAATTTAATTTAACTAACATAAGATAGTTTAGTAATTGTGAGTGAGTTAAAACACTCACCTTTTGAATTCAAATCGATTTGAAATTCAAAATAAGGCCCAAAATTCAACAGTCTCAGAATTCACCCAAATCTTAGCCAAAATGTCCGGAATTTTGATACGATCCCAGCGGAACAAACAGCGCATAAAACGGACCTCGTATGTGAAAGTTATTCAGGTTAGAACGTTTGAAATTTTAAGTTAAATTATATAAAAAAAGAAAAGACGAACTAGATGCAGCCACGTCATGCACGAAAGCATCGTCCAGAACCCTACTCGCGTTCGAATAGCAATGTACAGCCGCCGCTCTTCCCATCCAAACGTCGACCGCTACATTCATCATCGACCAGATCAGAGGCCAACATTGCATCCCCCACCTCCGGCCGCTCCACCCCAGGGTCGCGCGATTCACTCCGGTCCCCTCCTTGCTCTCACGTCGTCGCCGCCTTGGGGAGCGATTTCTAGCGATCCAAGCACCCTATAGACCAAACGAACCATACAGATGCGTACAACTCACCTTCCTCCACGAGCCAGCACTTTCCGATCGTCGCAAAGGTGACGATCTACCGTCAAATCCATCGACCCAAAATGAACGGCCGTGGATAAACGTGTTAGTCCATGAGATGATGGTTTTGATGACAACAACCTTAGAATAGATTATAAAATATAAATACTAACATTACAAGTTTAGATATATATGTATATGCAGGATTTAACCATGCAGGTATCAAGAATGAAGACTGTACAGTATAGAGATTCAAGATATAGAGATAGAAGACTCATGAGTATCAAGATTATCAAGATTATCAAGAGTTCAAGATTTCATGGTTAAGTTTGTTTTATTAGGAATATTTGTTAAAACTCGTAGAAAAGCACTGACATCTTAATATCCAATTTATTCGTGGAATGGAATCCACTTCGAGCCCGTTAAAGGGATGGAACCCTAAGTAGGATGGAACCTACGAAAAATCTAGTGGAACATCTTTTTGTATCCACTTACTTTTATTTCAAAATGACTTTCGAAATATATAGCTTGTTTTTCAAAATGATTTTAAATATTCCTGTTTAAAAATCCAAAATCATCTGTCCTGGTTTTTCAATATATTTTAGCCTCAAAAATATCCATAGTTTTAAATATTCTTAATTTTAAATATCTTTGATTTTAAATTATTATCCTAAGTTTTTAAACTACAATTTTGATATTAATATATTTAGCTGTTTTATATATTTATACTTAAGATTTAAATATAAAATTATAGTTAAATTATGTATATATTGTTCTTTATATTTACTTATGAATTTCAACTAAAGTCAAGTATATTTATAAAGTTTAAAATAGTTTTTATATAAGATAAATGTTATTTTCAAAGAAATTCAAAACATCAAAAAAGGCTGTGGGATGTCGACATGCCTATAGGTACCATGTCGACATGGTGTCAGTTTAATTCAAAATTCAAATTTCAAAAGAAGTGTCTATTCGCCATAACTCTTCATGAATGGTCATGGCTGTTGCTCTTCTATAAATAGGGGTCAGTTTCAACGAATTTCATACTACTTTTTCTCGGATTTAACTTCTCTTCTTCTTCTCCACTTTCTTATTTACAAATTACACCATTACTCTGCCGAAATCAATATCGAATCTAACTAGATAATTTCTGGTTTTGATTCTCTCCACTATCTCTACAAGATCCAAGTGCTAATCTGAGTTATAGACTTTTTGTAATCAATTGAGCGAGAGAAGGTGTGATTGTAGCCCTGGAAATCAATTGGATGAACTTGTTGCCCCGGAAATCAAGTATCTCTACCCAGAGGGTTGTTATTCTGGAGGGTGTACCTCGTAGCCTTGAAACCGAGGGTTATAATTGTTGAATTGAGTTTGAAAGGAAATCCGTACTTAGTTGTGCGGGACTGGATGTAGGGTAACTCCGAACCAGTATAAAATCCGGTGTGTTCTTTCCTTTACTGCTTTTACTTTATATTTGCATCTGTGTTTGATTCTGTGTTCATATATGTGTCTGATTAGTGTATACATTGTTAACAAATTAAGATAAACTCAAAAAGATTAACAAATTTCTTAAAACACTATTCACCCCCCCTCTAGTGTTAATTCTAGCCTTAAGATCCTTAATCCGCATTTCTCACATTTGGTATCAGAGCCTTGTTTTCAAATGTTTCATTATTTGAATTTTGAAAATTTTCAAAATGGCTACTAACACTAGTACTGCTATTACCACCAACACTAGTTCATTTGTAAAAGGTTAGTCTACTGCCAGACCACCACTTTTTAATGGCAGTAACTATGCATATTGGGCATGTAGGATGAAAATATATTTACAATCTGTAGGATTAGATACTTGGAATATCACACAAACTGAATATTCTGAACCCACAACTAATTTTGCACAGTGGACCACTGAGCAAAAGACTGTTGCACAAAATAATTCTAAAGCAATGAATATTCTGTTTTGTTCACTTGAAAGAAATGAATTTAATAGAGTGTCAGTTTGTAAGTCTGCATATGAAATGTGGAAAACTTTGCAAGTAACTCACGAAGGAACAAGCAAAGTTAAACAGCCCAAAATTTCCATGCTCACAAATCAGTTTCAGTTATTAAAAATGAATACTAATGAGTCTATTTCAGATATGTATAGTCGATTTCAAGATATTGTGCATTCTTTAATATCTTTGGGAAAGGAATTTTCGGAAGAGGATCAAGTCAGAAAAATTTTAAATTCTCTCACTCCAGAATGGGATCAAAAGACAATTGAAGAGGCAAATGACATCAGTACTTTAAAGATAGAAGAATTGATTGGAAATCTAATGTCGTTTGAAGTTCAAATGATCGGGAGAAGAGAAAGCAAAGCAATTGAAAAGAAATCAATGGCATTCAATGCATTAATCGACGGATCAGACTCAAACAGTGATAATGATGAAGAGATAGCATTTATGACCAGGAATTTTCGGAAATTCCTGAAGTACAGAAAATTGAATAGTTCCAAGAGAAACAACTTTAAGAATTCCGGCAATCAGACTACAGTGCCAAACTTTATCAAATGCTTTAATTGTGACGAACCAGGTCATATCAAAAGAGACTGTCTGCATCCAGATAAGCAAAACCCTCCTACAAACAATGATTCTGTAAAGAAACGGAAACGTGCATTCACTGCTACTCTAGATGACTCTGACTCATCCTCCAGCGACGATGAACAGAAGAAAGATAATTCAAATCTGTGTTTCACAGCAATTCTCGATTTAGTCGATACCAAAGACACAGACTCTGAAAAAGGTACACGTTTACAATACATTGGCTGAAATTGCATGCTTGAATTGATTGATTGATTGGTTTTTTTTGAATTGATTGATTGATTGATTGATTTTGAATTGATATGTTGTTTGAATTTTAAAAATTTATTTTCTATCTTTTACTATTATTTTATTATCTTATTGTTATTTTTATTATTTTTGACACATTCTGAAATATATTATAAGTACAATAATATTTCAGAAATATAGACATTAATAATAATATTTATATATATATATATGTATATTAGATAACTTAGGAAAAATCATGTCATGAAAATTCAAAGCCACATGTCGACATGGCCCCTACCATGATGTCGACATGCCTACCTGAATTTGAATTTCAAATTTTGAATTCAAATGTTTGAATTTCCCTCCATCTTTTCACTTCATTTATTTCTCTGAAAAGATACCTTTTGACCAGAGAATATGTCCTTTGAAAGTCTATTTATTCACTATCTTTTATCATATCTTTTCACTTTCATTTTCAAATTCAAACTCTCTCTTCATATCTTCAAGCTCTCTACTCTCTACTCTAATGGCTTCTTCAAGCAACCCCTCAACCATGAGAATTTCTAGAAAAATCAAAGAGCAATTATTCAATGATCCGAAGGCAATTAAAGCATACATCAATTATGCTAATTATGCCAAAGTCCATTCCGGAAAATTTGCTATTTTTCAAGATTTTTCTTCTTATGAAATTGATTCTCTTTTTGCAAACAATGGTGTTTTAAGTCTTATTGACTCTTCTCAAAATGATTTTGTTTGCTATCCTAATCTTGTCAAAATCTTCTATGCTAATTTAAACCGTGGTTTTTATATTGGAAATGAGAATGAAATTTGGAGTAGTGTCAAAGGCACTCAAATTGTTTTGAATTGTGATCTTTTGGGTACCATTCTCAATTGCAAAAGCACGGGAATGGATCTTTCTAGTTTTCAAATCAATGAACATGATCGTGAGACATTTCATCATATTTTTGAAGGAGATGAAAACTTTGAATTTAAAAACCGAAACTTTCGTCCTAAAGCAAGAATTGTCAATCTTCTCTTACAACATACTTTGACCCCAAGATCGGGAAATTTTAACAATCCCACTTCAAAAGTGTGCAAAGCACTTTTTGCTATTTTCAGAAATTATGATATCAATTGGGCGCAAGTTATTTTGGATGAACTTCGTCCTAAAAACTTAGAAATGGGAGAAAAGATTTTATATCATGGAATTTACCTTACTCGGATTTTCAACTATTTTGGAGTAAATTTCAAAGGAGAAGAATTTATTTCAAGAAAAGTTTTTAATATCTCAAACATTTCTCTCATGAAAATCCCATATGTTTTTCAATCTTATGAAACCCTTACCGAAAAGGAAGAGCGTTTGGCTCATGAAGAAATGGAAGAGGAAGAAGAAGAAGAAAGGGGATGAAATGGAAATTGAAGAAGAAGAAGAAGAAGAAGGTGAAACCTATTTGGAAAGCATCGAATATCCTTCCAATCCATCCAACAAAACCCTTCTAAAAAACCAAAAGATAATTGTGGAGAATCAACAGATTTTAAAACGATCCGTTAGTAAGAAGTTGGATAACATTTCTTCGAAGATGAACAAGTTATTTTCAAAAGTCAGCAAGAAACTTAGACTATCTTCATCATCTTCATCTTCTAACTAGGTTTATCTTTTAGTATCTTGTTGTAGTTGTCTTAGTTTGTTTTTTCGAATGTTCGTGTAGTTCATTATGCTTAATCTTTGTATTATCGTAATGAAATGAAATTTCCTTTCTGTTATCTATCTTATCTTATCTCTAGAATAAATGTTAGTATATTATATAAATATATACATATACACAATCATTCACAAAATCAAAGTTGTCATAAATTTTCACTAACCCATGTCGACATCCCCTAGAAGACCATGTCGACATGTACTGGTCAGAAGTGATTATTGATTTTGAATTTGAAATTTGAATAACTACCAAATGTCTATTCATTTCAAACAATTTTCTACACCTATATATACCTTTTTCTTCGAGAAATCTTCACTGAAATTTATTTCTCATTATATATATCCTTCATTTCTTTCTCTAATTCAATTATGGCCAATCCTATTCACAATCTATCTGAAAATCTTGAAGAAACACTCAATTCATTCAAGAATATCCTCTCTTTTATTCTACGAAACCAAACTTAGAATTGAGTCAAATACAGATGATCAAGGAACAAGAGAGACACTTCGATGCAATACGATGGATGATCTCCTCTCTACACAAGGATGATAATGAAGAACATCCTCCTGTCTCTCTCACCAATGACAATGAGAATTGGGATGCAATTAAAGCAGGCCCTATATTTGGAGAAGATGGATGGGTAGATGTTCCTCGTAACGTTTAATTTTCTTTCTTTGTTTGATTTGTTTGAATTAATTTGTTTGATTTAATTTGGTTTGAATTGATACTTTGTGTGGATTGATTTTATTTGGTTTGAAGTTTGGTGTGTGAAACATATATACACACACTGAAATGAATATAGTCTTTAATTAAGTTATTATGCTCATAAGTATCATTATTTCTTAATCTATATATTATATATTCCGTTGTATAGTTTATCAATGCAGGTACTGAAGTCCAAGAATAAGGGGGGGTAAGTTTTTGTTGATGACAAAGGGGGAGAAATATAAAATAGGGTAGTTAGGCATAGATTAAGGGGGAGTTGTTAGTTTTAGGGGGAGTTATTAGGATAGAAGGAATATTTTATAAACAAAGGTTGTCATCATCAAAAAGGGGGAGATTGTTAGTCCATGAGATGATGGTTTTGATGACAACAACCTTAGAATAGATTATAAAATATAAATACTAACATTACAAGTTTAGATATATATGTATATGCAGGATCTAACCATGCAGGTATCAAGAATGAAGACTGTACAGTATAGAGATTCAAGATATAGAGATAGAAGACTCATGAGTATCAAGATTATCAAGATTATCAAGAGTTCAAGATTTCAAGGTTAAGTTTGTTTTATTAGGAATATTTGTTAAAAATCGTAGAAAAGCACTGACATCTTAATATCCAATTTATTCGTGGAATGGAATCCACTTCGAGCCCGTTAAAGGGATGGAACCCTAAGTAGGATGGAACCTATGAAAAATCTAGTGGGACATCTTTTTGTATCCACTTACTTTTATTTCAAAATGACTTTCAAAATATATAGCTTGTTTTTCAAAATGATTTTAAATATTCCTGTTTAAAAACCAAAATCATCTGTCCTGGTTTTTCAATATATTTTAGCCTCAAAAATATCCTTATTTTTAAATATTGTTAATTTTAAATATCTTTGATTTTAAATTATTATCCTAAGTTTTTAAACTACAATTTTGATATTAATATATTTAGCTGTTTTATATATTTATACTTAAGATTTAAATATAAAATTATAGTTAAATTATGTATATATTGTTCTTTATATTTACTTATGAATTTCAACTAAAGTCAAGTATATTTATAAAGTTTAAAATAGTTTTTATATAAGATAAATGTTATTTTCAAAGAAATTCAAAACATCAAAAAAGGCTGTGGGATGTCGACATGCCTATAGGTACCATGTCGACATGGTGTCAGTTTAATTCAAAATTCAAATTTCAAAAGAAGTGTCTATTCGCCATAACTCTTCATGAATGGTCATGGCTGTTGCTCTTCTATAAATAGGGGTCAGTTTCAACGAATTTCATACTACTTTTTCTCTGATTTAACTTCTCTTCTTCTTCTCCACTTTCTTATTTACAAATTACACCATTACACTGCCGAAATCAATATCGAATCTAACTAGATAATTTCTGGTTTTGATTCTCTTCACTATCTCTACAAGATCCAAGTGCTAATCTGAGTTATAGACTTTTTGTAATCAATTGAGCGAGAGAAGGTGTGATTTTAGCCCTGGAAATCAATTGGGTGAACTTGTTGCCCCGGAAATCAAGTATCTCTACCCAGAGGATTGTTATTCTGGAGGGTGTACCTCGTAGCCTTGAAATCGAGGGTTGTAATTGTTGAATTGAGTTTGAAAGGAAATCCGTACTTAGTTGTGCGGGACTGGATGTAGGGTAACTCTGAACCAGTATAAAATCCGGTGTGTTTCTTCCTTTACTGCTTTTACTTTATATTTGCATCTGTGTTTGATTCTGTGTTCATATCTGTGTCTGATTAGTGTATACATTGTTAACAAATTAAGATAAACTCAAAAAGATTAAAAAATTTCTTAAAACACTATTCACCCCCCCTCTAGTGTTAATTCTAGCCTTAAGATCCTTAATCCGCATTTCTCACAAAACGGTCAATTACTGGTAAAACCATGATCCGAATCGAAAAATGAATCATAGATTAGGGTTGCGCTCGTCGAGTGCTTCGAATTGATATATAATTTGATAAGGTTTGGAGGGATTTGATTTTGAGGTTGAATTTTGAATTGAAATTGAACTGAGAAGTTTAGGGTTTTCAGCCATTGAAAAGAAGAAGCATACAGCTGAATTGTACGTTCATAAATAAGAAGTAATAAGGCTGCTAGGGTTTAGAACAAGACTATTTATAGGAAAAACCGAAATAGAAATGAATGGACAAGATTGATTTTCAAGTTGAACGATAAACGATCCGAAAAGCCCGTTCTGCCTCCGAAACGAAAATGGGTCATCCCATATATCAAAATAGATGTTTTCGATAATTTTAAACTCAAGGAACAGGTTTCAAGTCCTAATTCCATCGTATGAAGAATTTGGCTTAAAATTAGCTTATTTCAAATTGATTCAATTAAATTGATTTTCTAGGCGTTTCGAGCTCGTACGATCAAACGATAAGTCCGATCGTCACGAAACTTGAAATCCTACAATAATTCACCATTATGGATCCAATGAAACTTGTTTCGTTGAAATCCGATACAGTGGCCAAAATGGCTAATTTCACGTTAATTAAATAAATTAATAATTAATTAATTAAGTCACTTTTTAATTCAATAATTAGAAACCAAAAAATTCCATCATCATTGATTACTTAGACATTTATAATAACTTAAAGCAAATTTACGTATCAAATTCAGTGTTTAACATTTCACTAATTACAGTGTTTAATTTCAACTGCAATTAATCCAATTAATTAAATTTTAATTCCAATTAATTGATTTAATTTGATTTCAATCTTTATATTTAATCAATTATTACTCTAATAACATAGTTAACATTTGTTTGTCTTTCATTACATTAATATCCTCCAATTTCCATCTTTATTTATATTAACTACTATATTTCCATTTTATTGAATTTTTGTCAGTTTTATTATAAATAAAATCTCAATCAATTAATTTATCTTTGTTTACTCTTTTTATTAAATCAATTATTACCTTATGAATGTAACTGACATTTCTGTAAATTTTATTGCATTCCCAATTTGCAGTTATTGTATTGACTCACATTAATGTAACATTTATTTACATTTATTCGTAATTGATTAAATGAATTGGTAACAATTAACAATTGTCACCATTTCTACATTTAGTAACATTTGTAAGTTTATTATTTACAAGCAAATGTTATAATAACCCTGATTACATTCATTTTATCAATTACAATTAATTACACCTTATTTCATTAATTTATTCAATATTTACATTTGTTTTCCTATATTCAATTTATAACCAAGTATAACCTTTCAATCATTCCAGTTAATTGGAATTCCATTAAACTTGTTAATAATTAACTTAAATTAACATTGTTACATTTCATTCTATTTATTATTTCATTAATAAATTACAAATTTTTATTTCTCCCAATATTAAATCACAAAATCTTATTAAATTAACTATTTTTAATTATCGAAAATTACGGGTCGTTACAATATTTTTGACACAAGACCCACGATAGTTAAATCAAGAGGTGTGGTGTGATCGATACGCATATATATACCTATGTAAATTAAAAGGTCAAGGTATAAAGTTTGCTACAACCATTTAGTAAACATGTTTCTATGATTATGTGATGAATCAGGCAAACCATTTATGATCCATAGAATATTTGTATTACGAGAGTAGAGTCTATAGTCTTGGCTTCGACCTTGACTTTTGTGTTTTATAAGCTTCCTTTTGATATGAAAGGAAGGTGGAGGCCATTATTCATGTGCTTCGTGGCATGGTTAAAATGGAGTTTGGGGATGCTTATCTCAACGGTATCGGTTTGGTCCGATCGAGCATGTGATGGCATCTTGGTGTCATTCTCACTTTCGTATCCTCGGGCATATCCGAGGAAATTTTAATGCATATTAATATTATTTATGATGATTAATTTAAGTAGCCGTGCAGATGTATTTTGATGTGCATACGTCATTGCTTTGATGGTGTAACCTTGTAGCAGATCTTGGCCTTGTCGAATGGATTAGCGCATGTTATTCTATAATGCCATGTTTTATAACATCTAATTTAATAGAGTTAGGGGTATGCTCTATGGGGAATTATGTAATTTGTTACATATAATTAACTCGATAACCAATCTTATTCGAAATAAAAGGTGTTTTCTTTTTGTTATATACTTGTTATAATATGTTATAAATAATTGATTATTCAATTTAAATATATTTAACAGAAAATCCACAAATGGTGTGTTTTATGATAGTAATTACAAGATGCTGTAATCATGAGTAATTTATCACAATATAATAAACAAACTATTTTAAATATTCATAGTCAAGATGTATCGAGAATGGATATCGATGCATCCATTGAGACTAGAGTATGTAACTTTCTCCAAATGTTGGCAGTGTATTACTCATGGCTGTTGGGGGCACCAAGAGGTTACGTACTGATAGTTATTGGATAACTATGGAATGACTCACTCGATAGTTTTCTATTGTTTAATATAACTAAGGTCAAACAGAAAATATCGACGTGATAATATTACATAGTTCCCTCCACTTGAGAATACCATCGAGCTTCAATGTGAAAACCCCACTTTGATTATAGTTAAATCATGACACAACGTCCATCGAACAACTATAGTTGGGTCGATTAGAAGCATTGGAAGTAAAGCGCTATTCAAGAGAGAATTCGTCTTCTCAGTTATATGGGGTTAGTATCATGGCCAACTGAAGTCAACACAAAGTCAAAGTCTCTGGCCAAACTAGTTGGGTTAATAATAACTTTTATTATTGAACAAAGGACTTCGTGTTTGGACTATAAAGTTGAATATGGACGATATTGGAATTTTGACCATTACCAAATTCCATAAGTCCTAATATGATATTTATGATGAAGAGAATTGGTGTAAATAATTATCACTAACGGGTAACGCTTAAAGTGAGTAAAATTGCAAATTATAGAAACTATGTCAACGATAAATTTGGCTATAATGTCACACCATTAGCTAAGCTAACGTGTGAACGTTAATATATGAATTGTTAGATATTAATCATTGACCGTTGATGCTAAAAATGGCACCAACACCCAATGTCATACGAAAGCACCAATTTTAATAAAATAAAGGTAAAAATAGAAAAGAAGATACAATTTTTACAGTGGTTTCGCGAATTCACCAGCTTACGTCCACTTTAATCTTTGTTATTAGCTATTTTCTCTCTTATTACAACTAATTTTATCAGATCTAACCACAAACTAGTGGATTTCAGATTTACAATTGAGTTTCTAGAGTGTATTTGGGTAAAAGATAAGAGTGAAGCAGATGCATAGTGTGAATCCCTTCTTCAGTTGTTATAGGGATGGTATTTATAGAGAAACTCACCAGTAGACTTAGAAGCCCACATTGAATAAAGTCCAAATGTAAATCTAAGTGTACATGAAGGAACGCGCTAGCCCAATCTCTAACAAAAACCTCCCGATACCGAGAGGTTCCCCTCAGTACCGAGTGGTTTGCTTTGGTGGATACTTCATATTTTCACTTGCTTAGTTCTTCTATCTTTGATTCAATATGTTTCTAACTCTTTTTTAAGAAAATCAAGCTCTTTTTGATGATTTTCTTATCGCTTGTCTTTTCCTTTTTCTTTGCCTTCTTCTCATAAATCCTTAATGTAGCTTGTTAATTCTCCAAGAAAAGCACTTGACCATAATCGCTTGAGATTGTACTTAAGGGGTATGGAGCTTAGGGGATCAAAAGAGCAAGCAAAATCTCTCAGTACCTAGAGGTTTCTCTCGATACCTAGAGGTCTTTTTGCCTATTTAAACTTCTTGAGTCTAATCTTCTGGAAAAAGCACTTTACCACGATTGCTTAAAAAATACTTGGAGTATAAGAAGATTGGGAGGTCTCAAGTGAAAGAAAAATCTCTCGGTACAGAAAGGTTCCTCTCGGTAATTAGTGGTCCACTTAGCTCAATTTTTCCTTAAACTTTCTGAGTATGATTCTTTTGTTCTTCTAAGCATGTTTTCAAGTCCGTAAATCATTTCGTCCTCATTTTGATCTTTTAAGTTTAACTAAAATCTGCTTGGCTTAAGAGCGGTTTAACACTTGGCCCCCAAAGTATATCGTATGAATGTAAGGTGTGCTTGGCTCAATAACAAGTTTTAGCAGTAGTCAGTCTTCGATAGTTAAGCTCTCCGACCATCCATTGATCTCGACCTTGGTATATCGTCCGATTCCTTCGGATTCTTCTACAAACCAAAGGTCATTCCAGACCTGTTATAGGTAAGGACTCTAGTCCTTGCTTAAGTGTCAGTCATAAATCATAATCAGTCTGTTTTCATCCGGCGTTATCATATTGCATATCAAAAGCATCCCATGTTCGCTCGAGATTTATCCGTCTCATTCTGATTACAAGGCGCTGAAATCCTTTTATCAAGTTAACATCTGTTCCATGGTTCAATCTATCGAATCGTTTTATAATCTAAGATATGATTCATTCTCTCTGGAACGTTCATCTTTCGATTTAGGGTTCGATCTCTCTGGATCCTTACTGAGCCCAATCCGCTAGCTCGCTCTCCGATTAGGGGACTCAACGATAGGCAAGTCCGTCCGCTCACTCTACGGTGAGGGGACTTACTTTTGATCTCTTCGGATCCCTGTTGAGCCCAATCCGCTCGCTCTTCGGTGAGGGGACTCAACGATAAGAAAGACCATCCACTTACTCTCTAATAAAGGGACTTACTTTTTGCGGTCACCACCCCATCTCTCCAGATGGGACAACCACAATCTATATAAGTCATCACGTTCAAGTGGAAATCAGATATTCAAATCAAAGTAAATAATCAAACAAGCAAACAAAAGTCCTAATTATTCATCTCAAACATCCATCATAGAGCGTGTCTAGAGACCGATCGAGATCTCGTACACGTGTAAGCGGTCTAAGGTTATTACTATCTTATATATTTATCTCAAACATCCAACTCAAAGCATGCTTGAAGACCAATCGAGATCTCATACACGTGTAAGCGGTCCGAGATTATAATTTCCTTAATTATTCATAACGAAAAGCATAGTGAGGGGAAGCAAACCTGTCTCCAATCCATCTTAATCATGAGATTACCATCCTTGCCCCAGATCCCTGGTCATTCCTTGATGAATTCGCTGTAGATGGTGGCTGCTCTAGTTGCACCATCGTAGTTTGGTTCCTTACATACTGTTGCAACTAGTTGCTCTGAACCCGTTAATCTATCAGATCACGAATGTGTCGACACTCATTCGTTTCGTGTCCGTCCAACTCGTGAAAGATGCAAAACTTTCCATACCTTCTCTCCCGATCAGTTGGTCTCCCTTAGCTGGCTTTCGGTAAGGGATTTGCCCCCTTAGTATCTAGGTATATATTCTCCGGCATTTCGATTAGATCAGTATAGGAAGAGAACTTTGATTCCCTCCTTTGCCATTTCAGTTCTTTGAAGTCATTATCAACTTTTCATTTCTCCTTGTCTTTTCCATATCTTGCTCCGGGCAGTCCTCCACCATCCATAGGATTAATGTCAGCATCATCAACCTCAGTGTCCTCTTGTCGCACATACCTTTCAACTTCATGGTAAAACTCCATGATATCCATTAGTGGATCTCTTTCCAATGTAACTTTAAAGTCGGTCTTGATTACGACTCCAGATACTGCCACCGTTAAGATTATCGATACACTTGGCTTGTCGACTGTGGCAGCTACCTTGTTAAACCTAGTCAAATAGCTACTCGCGGTCTCTTTGGGCCTTTTGCTTTATGCTTGATAGCGTCATCACGTTCTTTGGTCGAGAGATATGAACTCTGAATTGTCTCAATAACCTATTCACCAAGTCGGTTCATGTGCTTATGGATCCATTCTCCAACTGCCTAAACCACATCACTGTTAAATCAGTCATATGTAATGGAAAGCATCACCCCATCACCTCCTCAGAAGCACCCAACACCTCCATATGTCAGATGCATCTCATTAGATGAACCATTGGATCTGTTTGCCAATCATACATTTCCAGCGTCGAAAGCTTTAAATTTGAAGGATTCCTTGCATTCCGGATATTAGCGTTAAATGGATTCCCGCTTACGTCCTCGAACCTCTAGTCTGGGGGTCTACCTCAACTATTTCTGATCATCTCAGCCATCCGTCTATTGTCGTCGAATGGAAGTCCTTGACCGGTAGCTGCATTCTGCCCCCTACTCCTATAGGGGAACTTCGGTGCATATTCTGAACGTACTCATATGGTTGCACGCCTGCATTTTTGTCCGCACCTCTGGTTTCATTTTGTCCTCTGTTCCTACGGGGATGTTCTGGCATATATTCCTTCGATTGTTGTGCACTTATGTTATATCCTGCATTTTTGGCTCCAACATTGTCCATTTTCGATGTCCCAACTTACCCTAAGTCCAATCCAACATTGCCCCTCCTGAGTAAAATCCACTCAGTACAAGTGGATTCTAGTCGGTACCGAGTGGTCTTGGTCATGGGGGCACCGTTCCAGTTTGTTCTGCTCCAACTTCAGATGTTGCTACATTAGTTCCTGGTCCTTGGTTTTGAATTTTAACAACCCTATCTATTCCTTGTTGTCCCTACCTTTGAAAAAATCCTTCGAACATTTCTTATTGCCAAGCCATTATTCCATTTTGCATTTCTTTCATCATTCTCTCCATCTCCTCTCTGGTCACTATAACCCCTGTAATTTGGCGTTAGTTATTTAATTAGTTAGTTAATTAATTTAGCTCGAAAAGGAATTTGTGGAAATGATGAATTTGATTACGAAACTTGCACCATTGCATTCATGGCGAAATTCTGAGCAACTTTCATATTTAGAGTTTTGCGATCGGAGTCCAAACACAGAAGTTATGGACGAAAAATGAATTCAGAACGGAAATAATTCGATTAGAATTAATTAACGTCTTTAATTAATTATCTAGGGCCCATAGGTCGACCCACATATTGGAGTGATCGACCAAGGGCAACCAACCCCTAGGAAGGGGGCATTCGACTGCTTCATGCATGGCGACTCCAGTAAATCTAGGCCATGTATGGCCTAAATTTAATATATTTCGATCTGATGGTTGAGGTTGTTTCTTGCGCCTATAAATTCATGCCTAACCCTCCCTTCTCTTCTCATATTATTCTGGAGGCAGTAGCAAAGCTCTGCCATTTCTTCTCCTCTACTTTCTTTCTAAATTATAAAAATAAAATATTTATATCTATATTCATACAAATTGGAGAAGAATAGTAACCTTATAAAAAGGAGAAGAGAATAAACTATATGTGTATCTGAGGTAATTTATATATATTTGTATATATTTTCTCTCCCAATCCCAAATCTCTTCTCAGATAAGTAATTCTAATATATCCTTTTTATACATATTTCTTGGATTAAAAAGGATTTGGAGATAAATTTAAGGTTCTACTTCAGATCTAGAGATTTGGATCGCTTTTAAAAGGTGGATGGAAAATTTTATATACTGTTTATGATTTTAAATCTATTTCATTAGCATATGTTTGATTTTTATGCCTAAATCAATTTTATTTGTGAATTGTAGGCTTAAATTAGTGTAGAAAACTATTGCCTACATACTCTTGTTTTAGATCTAATTTGAAACATGTTTACACCTAGATTTGGAAATCAGTCCTAAAGATTTTAGAATTTGAATGTTACATATTTTTATTTTAGATCTGTACTTGGGTGTAAAATAGGAATTTCTCTTATTGTTGCCCAATTTGTGATAGGTTGTAGATTTTCCATAGTTTAATTTGTGGAAAGAACATCCGTTTGATTTTTATAAATTTGTTTACTTTTCTACTTTTCATTCAAAAAGGCAACATTTGATTTAACAAGGAATACACACAAACAAAAAGGGAAGAGATGTGTAAAGTACAGATTTATTCTCCGTAGTTTACACCGTTTATTCCAAATAAAAAGAAATTATTCATTCCTTGTAATTTCAAATGGAGTCAATCTTTCTTTTTTGTGTTAAAACTAATTTATGGAAATTACAGTGGAAAATCTTTCTAAGGGATCTAATTCCAACAAATAATATGGAAAGCATATTCTAGTTAAATATTTAAGACTAAAATATATTTGGATAGGAATAAGTAGTTTATTAGGTAGTTTATACGTATTTATTGCGTTAATAAAGAAGAACAATGTTTATTCGTGCGTTATTTATGTGTAATGTTTGTTGGTTATTATTACATTTAGGGAAGCAAATAGGTAGAATTAGAAAATGTAGTAATTCCTATTAATGAGAAATAAATTAGGGATCGTTAATAATTAATAGGAAATAAAAGGTTGTAACCCTAATTAATGAAAAATAATGGATAGGATTAGATTAGGGTTATAATTCTTTAGCACGGGTGTTAAAGACTATAACTCCAACTAATGGACAATTAATGGAAATGCATTTGAGAGTTACAATTAATAGAGACAAATGGATTAATGGTACTAATGAAAATGGAATAGATATAAAAAGATTACTAATTTGAAATTAGTAATCATACATAAATGTCATAGGAAATGTCCGTTAAGATTTTATGGACAAATTGACATTTATGAGCATTAAAAGGGGTTTTATGGGTAGATAAGTATTTAAGGTAAATCTTATTTCCTTAAATAAAAAGAGAATTATTAAGCTAAGTCCAATGTTAATCTAAGATAGTATAAGTAAAGATTTAGGATGGCTAATTGGACTTAGTAGGTTAGTGATGCGAGGTAAGTAGAGTCACTCGACGAAAGGCTTCCCTTCATTTTGAGGCTATCAGCAATCGGGTGCACTTACCACTGATGTGAGATATCACTAATCCTAGGACCCATGACAACATAAAAGATTGTACCTGCTTTGTTAATTGAAAAGTATTAAACGGTCCAAATTTGAAATTAGGAGCGGTGGGTGATATCTTTATAGGGGTTCGCTTCAGGTTTGTGGTATTAAGTGGTCATAGGGTCCGCCTCTCTCCTAAAAGAAAGTATTAAGTAACCTAGTGAGATTCCAAATAAATAAGGATATCTCCAAAAAGGTTCGCTTCAATGTTGAGGTATTAAGTGGTTATTGTAGGGTCCGCCTCCCGACCGAAAGAAGTAATCTAATGAGATTCCATATTTATAATTGAAAGTGATGATGGATATCTCGGGAAGGGTTCACTTCGGGTTTAAGATACTAAGTGACTCATCTAAGGTTCGCCTCTCTCCTATAAATGAAGTACTAAGTAGCCTAATGAAATTTCCAAGAAATGTCAGCTAGATAGTACCAGTGAGGAGTCCACCTTGAGGTTATGTATTAAATGGCAAAGGCCTACCTATAAATACGTATTAAATGGTCAGAGGCCTACCTAGTCCTTGCTAATGAGGTATTAAGTGGTTTGGGTACAGTCTCTCATATTGCGAAGACTTTAATAACAATAGATGCGGTAGTAGTATGGCTATTCATAAAGCCGTAGATAGTGGCCAAAGGTCTCTATAGCTAGGACTAATAGACCAATAATGACGATGCTCGAAGTCCACCTTGAGAATAGGTCTTAAATGATGGAGTCTACCTCGATTGAGGTCTTAAATGGCATAGTCTGGCTATTTCTCTTTCAAAAGTATTATGTGGTGATAGTAGAAACCCGCTTCATATTAGAGCATTAAGTGGAAAATGGTTATGGAAGTATTGGGTGGTTGATAAGGCTTCATCGGTATTTTGTACCTTGGGAATCGGTAGGTAAGTAAACGTGTGTGCAATACAAGGTTAGATTAGAATTTCTAACCTTAATGGACATAATAATTAAATGAAAACCAATCGTTATAAATTTATGTTATGGGCAGTTTAAAGATTTTCCAGTCACCAGAACATTTACAACCCACATGATAGACTTAGAGGAACAGGTCACTGGAGTTGGATGTGTTTAGTTGTTGGTGAAGCCTTCTTTTCTCTCATGCTCTATGTTGATGTGGCAATCTGTTATCCAAGGAATACCATTAATTCTAAGGTAGTTGTAACGACCCGTATTTTTACGGATCGAAAAAGTTCGTTAAAATCTGGAATTGTCAGCATTTTTAAGTCGTCTCAGATTTTGGCAGAATTTTGCCTAAGTCCTAAGTCGTAGCCAACTTAGGAGTTTTGGACGAGTTAGCGAGTTAAGGCAGTTAGGTCGGCAACGACTTAGAGCGTAGAGAAATTAGGTCGGTTGGACGAGTTAGCGAGTTAACGACCCAGTAGTAGACGACCTAAGAAGTTGACCGACTTATGGTAGTAGACGACTTAAGGAATGGCTGACCTAGTGGATAAGCAGTGAGCGACTTAGGAGATAGCCGAGTTAGTATATTTAGGTCGGCAGCGACCTAAGGAAACTAGTGAGATGCGACCTATAATAGTTCGCGACCTATAAGAGTTAGCGATCTAATTGTTAGCGACCTAAGAGTTAGGCAGAGTAGGGGATGGCTGGTTAGTAGTTAGGTCGTACGCGACCTAAGTTAGGTCGTGAGTTCTGTTTTAGTTAGGTCGCGTGTTGGCATAAGTTGTTAGGTCGCATAGGTTGGTAGGTCGCGAGGGAGTTAGGTCGCGTGTTGTTTTAGGTCGTCATGTGTTAGGTCGCTGAGGAGTTAAGTCGTGGCATATGTTGGTCACGTGTGTTGGCTAAGTTGTTAGGTCGCAAGGTTTTGTTAAGTGTTAGGTCGTAACCTCGTTAGGTCATAGGATGGAGAGCTCTGTTATGTCGCGCGCTATGTTAAGTCGGAGACCCAGTTGAGTCGTAAGTCGTAGGACTGCTAAGCCGTTAGGTCGTGAGCGACCTAGGAGTTGGGGCGCGCGTGCATATCTATTAGGTCGAAGAGCTGTTAGGTCGTATGGGTTTTAGGTCGGCAAGATCTTAGGTCATAGGTCGGAGGCGACCTAATACCGAGTTACGACTTAAGAGATTTTCAGCTATAAATAGGAGGGGTTGTTCTCACTTTTTGGGATCCGGATTTCGAAGCGACGAAGTGCTGCCATTTTGAGAGCTCGACTTCTACACTTCTTCACTTCTTGTCTCCACTCTAATCTTGTGCTTCCATCCATCCAAATCGAAGATCAAGATTGAAGATTCAAGAGCTTAGATTGAAGATCTTCATCTTTTCAAGAGAGATTTCTTCGTTTGAAGCGGATTCGTGATAGATCAAGCTTGATCCTTCGCTGTCCAGATCTGAAGCGGGTTGATTTGGGTTTGTTTAGGTGATTTGGTGAGTGGTGATTATCTCTCACACGGATCCAAAGGAGTATATCGGATTGTTGGCTCGTTTTGGTGTTAAAATAGTGATTTCCATGCATTTTCTTCATCCTAAGTGTAGATCCATGTAGATCCATTGTTCATGATGATGTTACATCCATTTTATCACATGTTAACCTATGCAAGTTCATTCATCAAGTTTGTAGAGATATTGTTCATGTTTTCATGCTTATTGGACTTTCAACTCTTTAATTACGAAAATGCCATTATTGTTATAATTGTCTACTTAGATCATATTTGAATTCTTGATTGTTTGGATTAATGTTTGACTTGGTTGATTGTTATGAATTAGATGATTGATGGTTTGATTTAGACCGAAGACGATTCAAAAGCTAAGGGAAAGGCTCTTGAATTGGGAAAGCTGCTCGTGGCATATGTAGCGGGATGATGAAGCTCTTATGCATAGATTTGATGATGTGATGTTGAGATGAGGCTTCACGAGGATGTGATGAAGCGAGGCAATCATGTGATGAAGACTTGGTCTAATCCAGACGGGATCATTCCAAGCATGTTGATAACTCGGTGATATGATTCGAGTTGAGGATAATGAATGGATATGAGAATAGTCGTCGAGGAGGATGACTAGGAGGTTTGGATAGCATCGTTGTTGAAGGTTCTAGCATGCTCTAAGCAAGAGTACGTTTGGGCAGATTCGATAGTCCCAACGACTAACTGTTGATGGTCGAGTACTCTGGGCAGATTCGATAGTCCTAGGCACGGGTTGCGACGACGTGCGGGAGTTATGTCTAGAACCGGGGTTTCCATTAGCCCTTGACGGACGGCTGAAAGAATGTGCCGGTCATTCAATTAACGGTGATATCGAAGCAATGATAACAGTGATAGCCAGAGTCATGGATGTTTGGTTGTATCGTCATTCGGACTCAAGAGCGGTATTTTCTGGGTGCTTATCTGATTTAGGCCTTGGTACTTGGAAAACATCGCCCTTGACTCGAGTGATAGTAGCTTACTTTAAATTGTATGCTCTGCTATGTTTGCTTCTGCTTAGTGTGTGTCTGGGGGCTATCACTGTAGGATGAGGTTGGAGTGGGAGGGTTGTATTCCTATTCCTTTTCCTTTATGCTCTTTTGGTATGTTGTTAGTTAATTTACTGCTCACTAAGACTGTTGTCTGACTCAAGGCTTTTTGTTTTAATTCTTATTGCCTTGGGTTGTTCGTCCATTTTGGGACGGGCAGACTAGGTAGCAGGTGACAGGTGCTGTTCTCTTCTCACGATGCTGATATCGAAGACGAGCTGGAGGGTTGCATATTATCTTCTTATTATATGTACTAGATATTCCGCTGTTTGTATTCTCTGAGAGATATGTAGTGAGGCTTGATGTATTGACTATTTGGATGCTTGTATTCAACTATTATGGAGTTTTATATGATGTCATTTTGTTCTGTAAAGCTTCACTATAGATATGTTCTATTGTATTTGGTCCATGCGCTGTGAGTAATACGATAGATTCTGGTGTTTTAATCTACCCTGACAATCGTCCATGGTCGCCTGGCACACTTAACAGCGCACTATCTCTAGATTCGGTGCAGGGGTCATGGGCGGTCGTCACATTTGGTATCAGAGCCTTGGTTAATCGATTTTACCCAACGCTCACTGACGTAACTACGTATGAGAGACGTAATTGTATTTTGATGGACGAATACTATATATAATATAGTAGCTTAAGTAGAGTTTGAGTCCTTTATGCAGTTGTTTCTCTAGATGTTCTAATCATTCCTTTTTATAGATATTGAGAATGAGTCGAAGAGGGAGACCAGCTGCTAGGGAAGGCCGTGCTACTGAAGAGACTGCTGATTATGCAGCCATGTTCGAAGCTATGATGACTTCGATCATGAGGAGGATACCAGTTCCGGGGGCGGCAGTTGATGTGGGAGTTCAGGTTCAGACTCCGAAACCAGTGGATTTTGCTAAGCTGTGCAAGGACTATACTGCTCTTGGAGGGAAGGTTTTCTTGGGAACAGAATCAACTATCGAGGTCCAGAGATGGATAGATGCTTGTAGAAGGATCTTTGGTGATTTGGGAATTGATGATGCAACTAAGAGGAAGTTGGCATCGAGGCAGCTTCAAGGGAGAGCCTCTGATTGGTGGAACTCTATTACCATCAATACTGCGGAGGAAGAGATTACTTGGGAGCAATTCCAAGCTAGATTTGAAGCTAAGTTCATTTCTACAGCTCAGAAGTCTGTTCTGTTCAAGAGGTTTGTGGAGCTCAAGCAAGGCGGAAGATCTGTTCTTGAGTATGTTTCTGAGTTTGAAGCTTTGTCCAAGTATGCTCGGTCATATATTGAATCTGCTTATCAGAAGAATGAGAAGTTTGTGACCGGCTTGGATGGTTATCTTGGGAGACAGTTGGTGGATCATTTGGACGATTCATTTGAGAAGCTTGTGGAGAAAGCTCTTAGGCATGAGAGTCTATTTCCTAAGGAAGGACCTGTTGTTGCTGTTACCAGGGGAGAGTCTAAACCACAGCAGGGTGGAAACCAGAAGAGGAGGCAGCAGCAGCAGAAGGGTAAGGATGGCCAGAAGAAGCCGAAAGGCGAGGTGACTTGCTACAATTGTCAGCAGAAGGGCCATTTCTCTAAGGATTGTAAGAATCCGAAGGTGCCAATGAAGTGTCACAACTGTGACAAGCCAGGGCACATCAGGAAGAATTGTCCAGAACCAAGGAAGGACAAGCAGATTGTGCAAGCTTATGCTTTGGGAGCTGTTCCGTCGTCTTCGAAAGCTCCTACTGCTGAAGAGAAAGGAAAGAGTGTGGTTGTTCAAGGTACTCTTTTCCTATGTGGTGTTCCAGTTAGAGTTCTGTTTGATACTGGAGCATCGCATTCGTTTGTTTGTAATGAACTCGTAGGCCGGTTAGGTTTGGAACCGGATATTGTTGATAGGCCATTGGTTGTGACTAATCCAGTTGGGGGTTCGTCTTGTTTGTGTATGTTATGCCGTGGTCTGATTGTGTCGAGTCATGGTTGCTCTTTTGTTTGTGATTGTTTTGTTCTGAACTTTGCGGGGTTCGGAATTATTTTGGGTATGGACTGGCTTAGGAAATATGCGGCTAAGGTTGATTGTGAGAGGCTGGAGGTGACAGTCGAGAATGTGGAGGGGCGAAAGATTGTGATACGATGTAAGCATGATGAAGGCGTCTTCATGAGCTTCATGTATTCGCTAGTTGTTCCACGGGATGGACTGTCTTTAGTGCAAATCGCAAATGGATTCGAGGATGTCTTTGACGAAGTCAAAGGGTTGCCGCCGCATAGAGAGATCGAGTTTCATATAGATCTAGTTGAAGGAGCCAGACCTGTTGTGATGCCTCTTAGGCGGATGGCGCCTAGGGAACAGCAGGAGTTGAGGGTGCAAGTTGATGACCTTTTACAGAAAGGATTCATTCGGCGTAGTGTGTCCGAGTGGGGTGCACCAGTTGTGTTTGCAACCAAGGCAGATGGGTCGTTGAGATTGTGTGTGGATTATCGTGAGCTGAATAAGGTGACTAAGAAGAACAAGTATCCATTGCCGAGAATAGATGACTTGTTTGATCAGCTTCACGAAGCCAAGGTGTTTTCTCAGATGGATTTGGCAACGGGATTTCACCAGTTGAGAGTAGCTAAAGATAGTGTGCCGAAGACTGCTTTTCGGACACCATCGGGTTTCTTTGAGTGGCTGGTAATGTCGTTTGGATTGACTAACGCGCCAGCATATTTTGTGGATCTTATGAATAGAGTGTTCAGAGATCAGTTGAACAAGTCCGTACTTGTGTTCGTGGATGATATTCTGATTTATTCCAGAATGGAAGAAGAGCACAAGACGCACTTGCGTATTGTTTTGGAAATCTTGCGGAAACATCAGCTGAAGGCTAAGTTTTCGAAGTGTCACTTCTGGAAGAGTGAAGTGAGGTTCTTAGGCCATGTGATTTCTGGAATTGGAATAGCGGTTGATCCCGCTAAGGTGGCAGCAATCCAGGATTGGGTTAGACCTAAGAATGCATCTGATGTGAGAAGTTTTCTTGGATTAGCAGGATATTATCGACGGTTTATCAAAGACTTCTCCAAGATAGCTGCACCGTTAACAGGATTGACGAAAAAGAACCAAGTATTCAGTTGGGATGCTAAGTGTGAGCAAGCTTTCGGAATCCTGAAAGAGAGATTGACGAGTGCTCCTGTTTTGACTATTCCAAGTGGGAATGATGAGATGGTGGTTTACACCGACGCATGTGGTACTGGACTTGGAGCAGTGCTGATGCAGAGGGATAAAGTTGTTGCGTATGCAAGTCGACAACTGAAGCCGCATGAAAGGAATTACCCGACTCATGATTTGGAGTTAGCGGCAATTGTATTTGCTCTGAAGATGTGGAGACATTATCTATTGGGAGTTCGATTCGAGTTGTTTACGGATCACAAGTCGTTGAAGTATCTTTTCTCCCAAAAGGATTTGAATCTTCGGCAGCAACGTTGGCTAGAGTTTTTGGCATCATATGATTTTGGTATAGCTTATACTCCGGGAAAAGGTAACGCAGTGGCAGATGCGTTAAGTTGAAGACATGCAGGATTGGGAGCCATGTTTTCAGAATGGAAGAGTCTCGAGTATTTAGCTGGATTTGACTTCAGGCCTAGATGTGAATTGGAACCTGAGATGTTGGCAAACTTATCGATGAGACCTTCTCTTATGGAAAGGATTGGCGAGAGCCAAAAGCGAGACGATAAGCTTGTCAAGATTATCTGTGAATTGGAATCTGGATTGGATCCAGAAAAGGATAAAGGACTCGAGGTCGATCGAGAGGGTTGGCTTCGGAAGCAAGGACGACTAGTTGTTCCCGATATAGATGAATTGAGGAGTGAAGTTCTGAAGGAAAGTCATCACTCGAAGTTGACAATTCATCCAGGTGGAAATAAGATGTATCGGGATATGAAGAGAACCTACTATTGGGAAGGTATAAAGAAGGATGTTGGAAATTTTATTTCCAAGTGTATGAACTGCCAGTTGGTAAAGGCTGAACAGAAGAAGCCAAGTGGATTGCTTCAGCCATTAGAAGTTCCTACATGGAAGTGGGAACAAGTGTCGATGGATTTTATCGATGGATTGCCTAGAACCAGAACGGGAAATGAAGGAATTTGGGTCATTGTGGATCATCTGACTAAGAGTGCGAGATTCATTCCTGTTCGATCGACTAGGACTGCATCAAAGCTGGCTGAGTTGTATGTTAAGTGGATAGTTCGATTCCATGGTATTCCGAAGAGTATAGTGAGCGATCGAGACCCATTGTTCACTAGTGGATTTTGGAAGAGCTTCCAGGAAGTTTTGGGAATCGAGTTGTGTTTGAGTACAGTTTATCACCCTCAAACAGATGGTCAGACCGAGAGAGTCAACCGAGTTTTGGAAGATCTCCTCAGAGCTTGTGTTTTGGACTTCGGAGGATCATGGGAAGATCACCTTCATTTGGTGGAGTTTGCGTACAACAACAGTTACCAGTCAAGCATTGGTATGGCACCGTATGAGGCATTGTATGGAAGACCGTGTAACTCTCCGACATGTTGGTTGGAAATTGGAGAAAAGCTGATGCTTGGGCCAGAGATGATTCGACAGACTTCAGATTGTATAGAGATCATTCGGCAACGAATGAAGGCAGCCCAAGACCGTCAGAAGAGTTATGCCGATAAGCGTCGAAAGGATTTGGAATTCGACGTAGGAGATATGGTTTTTGTGAAGATTTCTCCATTGAAGAATGTTATCCGATTGGGGAAGAAAGGAAAATTGACTCCGAGATTTGTTGGACCATTCCCGATCATCGAGCGAATTGGAAAGCTCGCCTATAGATTGGAGTTACCTGAGAAGATGTCGAGTGTGCACAATGTTTTTCATGTATCATATCTACGGAAGTATGTGCACGACTCGAATACAGTGGTTTCTGCTGATAGCTGTGAAGATTTCGAAGTTGATCCAGTCGATAGAAGACCTCGTAAGCCGCTTCGTGTTGTTGAAACTGACACGAAACAGCTCAGGAGGAAGGTAGTTAAGTTGCTCAAGATACAATGGAGTGATGATGATAACGACTGTACGTGGGAGGTGGAAGAGAGGATGAAGGCAGCTCATCCTGAACTCTTCAAGGTATGGCCCTAAGGTGTCGTGTCATCTCGCGATATTGTAACTTGTTCTAGTTTTAGAATTCTGTACGCTAAGCTAGAATTGGATGCATGGTTTGTTGATTGCTATGGATGGTAGGCGTACAGAATAGGTTTTGATTGCTATGATTGTTTGGAATTTCGGGGGCGAAATTCCTAAGGGGGAGAGAATGTAACGACCCGTATTTTTACGGATCGAAAAAGTTCGTTAAAATCTGGAATTGTCAGCATTTTTAAGTCGTCTCAGATTTTGGCAGAATTTTGCCTAAGTCCTAAGTCGTAGCCGACTTAGGAGTTTTGGACGAGTTAGCGAGTTAAGGCAGTTAGGTCGGCAACGACTTAGAGCGTAGAGAAATTAGGTCGGTTGGACGAGTTAGCGAGTTAACGACCCAGTAGTAGACGACCTAAGAAGTTGACCGACTTATGGTAGTAGACGACTTAAGGAATGGCTGACCTAGTGGATAAGCAGTGAGCGACTTAGGAGATAGCCGAGTTAGTATATTTAGGTCGGCAGCGACCTAAGGAAACTAGTGAGATGCGACCTATAATAGTTCGCGACCTATAAGAGTTAGCGATCTAATTGTTAGCGACCTAAGAGTTAGGCAGAGTAGGGGATGGCTGGTTAGTAGTTAGGTCGTACGCGACCTAAGTTAGGTCGTGAGTTCTGTTTTAGTTAGGTCGCGTGTTGGCATAAGTTGTTAGGTCGCATAGGTTGGTAGGTCGCGAGGGAGTTAGGTCGAGTGTTGTTTTAGGTCGTCATGTGTTAGGTCGCTGAGGAGTTAAGTCGTGGCATCTGTTGGTCACGTGTGTTGGCTAAGTTGTTAGGTCGCAAGGTTTTGTTAAGTGTTAGGTCGTAACCTCGTTAGGTCATAGGATGGAGAGCTCTGTTATGTCGCGCGCTATGTTAAGTCGGAGACCCAGTTGAGTCGTAAGTCGTAGGACTGCTAAGCCGTTAGGTCGTGAGCGACCTAGGAGTTGGGGCGCGCGTGCATATCTATTAGGTCGCAGAGCTGTTAGGTCGTATGGGTTTTAGGTCGGCAAGATCTTAGGTCATAGGTCGGAGGCGACCTAATACCGAGTTACGACTTAAGAGATTTTCAGCTATAAATAGGAGGGGTTGTTCTCACTTTTTGGGATCCGGATTTCGAAGCGACGAAGTGCTGCCATTTTGAGAGCTCGACTTCTACACTTCTTCACTTCTTTTCTCCACTCTAATCTTGTGCTTCCATCCATCCAAATCGAAGATCAAGATTGAAGATTCAAGAGCTTAGATTGAAGATCTTCATCTTTTCAAGAGAGATTTCTTCGTTTGAAGCGGATTCGTGATAGATCAAGCTTGATCCTTCGCTGTCCAGATCTGAAGTGGGTTGATTTGGGTTTGTTTAGGTGATTTGGTGAGTGGTGATTATCTCTCACACGGATCCAAAGGAGTATATCGGATTGTTGGCTCGTTTTGGTGTTAAAATAGTGATTTCCATGCATTTTCTTCATCCTAAGTGTAGATCCATGTAGATCCATTGTTCATGATGATGTTACATCCATTTTATCACATGTTAACCTATGCAAGTTCATTCATCAAGTTTGTAGAGATATTGTTCATGTTTTCATGCTTATTGGACTTTCAACTCTTTAATTACGAAAATGCCATTATTGTTATAATTGTCTACTTAGATCATATTTGAATGCTTGATTGTTTGGATTAATGTTTGACTTGGTTGATTGTTATGAATTAGATGATTGATGGTTTGATTTAGACCGAAGACGATTCAAAAGCTAAGGGAAAGGCTCTTGAATTGGGAAAGCTGCTCGTGGCATATGTAGCGGGATGATGAAGCTCTTATGCATAGATTTGATGATGTGATGTTGAGATGAGGCTTCGCGAGGATGTGATGAAGCGAGGCAATCATGTGATGAAGACTTGGTCTAATCCAGACGGGATCATTCCAAGCATGTTGATAACTCGGTGATATGATTCGAGTTGAGGATAATGAATGGATATGAGAATAGTCGTCGAGGAGGATGACTAGGAGGTTTGGATAGCATCGTTGTTGAAGGTTCTAGCATGCTCTAAGCAAGAGTACGTTTGGGCAGATTCGATAGTCCCAACGACTAACTGTTGATGGTCGAGTACTCTGGGCAGATTCGATAGTCCTAGGCACGGGTTGCGACGACGTGCGGGAGTTATGTCTAGAACCGGGGTTTCCATTAGCCCTTGACGGACGGCTGAAAGAATGTGCCGGTCATTCAATTAACGGTGATATCGAAGCAATGATAACAGTGATAGCCAGAGTCATGGATGTTTGGTTGTATCGTCATTCGGACTCAAGAGCGGTATTTTCTGGGTGCTTATCTGATTTAGGCCTTGGTACTTGGAAAACATCGCCCTTGACTCGAGTGATAGTAGCTTACTTTAAATTGTATGCTCTGCTATGTTTGCTTCTGCTTAGTGTGTGTCTGGGGGCTATCACTGTAGGATGAGGTTGGAGTGGGAGGGTTGTATTCCTATTCCTTTTCCTTTATGCTCTTTTGGTATGTTGTTAGTTAATTTACTGCTCACTAAGACTGTTGTCTGACTCAAGGCTTTATGTTTTAATTCTTATTGCCTTGGGTTGTTCGTCCATTTTGGGACGGGCAGACTAGGTAGCAGGTGACAGGTGCTGTTCTCTTCTCACGATGCTGATATCGAAGACGAGCTGGAGGGTTGCATATTATCTTCTTATTATATGTACTGGATATTCCGCTGTTTGTATTCTCTGAGAGATATGTAGTGAGGCTTGATGTATTGACTATTTGGATGCTTGTATTCAACTATTATGGAGTTTTATATGATGTCATTTTGTTATGTAAAGCTTCACTATAGATATGTTCTATTGTATTTGGTCCATGCGCTGTGAGTAATACGATAGATTTTGTTGTTTTAATCTACCCTGACAATCGTCCATGGTCGCCTGGCACACTTAACAGCGCACTATCTCTAGATTCGGTGCAGGGGTCATGGGCGGTCGTCACAGTAGTAGTCATAATCAGTATTATTATCCTATTATTGTATCCGCTATGAGTTTAGATTTATATCAATCTCTGATAATGCTCGTGGTTATTTGTAGGTACAAAATCCAATGATCTGTGCTTTGATGGACTTGAGTTTCGAGTTTTATTGAAATTTAGGCCCATTAAGGTAAGGGTTGTTACATTTGGTGTCAGAGCCTAGGTTAGTAGATCAGAGGAATTAGGATAAATTGAGAGAATGTATTCGTACTTTCCAATCTAGTATTATTATATTTTTACGTTAGATTATAAGAATTCCGACTATAGAAGTAGTTGTAGTTTCACTCCGAAGGAATGAGCAAAATAACTATGGGTTGGAAATATCTTAGAGTTAAGATTTTCACATCGACTCTGAAGTACCCCACGGAGTGTTGGCGACGCGTAAGGCACTGTCGATAAAGAGCATGCGTACGACATATGGTAGAATCCTGGAGACTGGAGATGTTCGACTGGATGATTGAGATTCTAGCTACCTTGTGATTTTAGATTTCGACGATGAGTTCTAGTAGGTGGCACACATTTATTCCAGATGGATGTGAAATCAGAGTCCGTATGTCACAATTACCAGATGCAAGTTTTTGCTGGGGTGCATTCATTGCTCACCCCTTTAATAGCAAATTGGATTTTTATTTTAATAATTAATGTTAATTCCTTAGTCTAAAACCCGTAAGAGAATTTTTATAAAGTATATTTTGGAAATGCCTTAGATTTTGGAAAAACGGTTTTTCAAAGGATTTCTTTTCCCAATGATTTATTTTGGGAAAATTTTGAAATTATAATTTTCAAAGAAACACGTATACCACTAAGTTGGTTGTGTTAAGAAATTTTTAGTTTATAAAAGATTAATTTTTGAAATTCTTAAATATTTATATGTACATATCAGTAAAAGCTTCATTTTTATTTTTGGTAAGGAAATAGTTTTCCAATTTGGGAAATTTGTGTTTTAAAAAGGTTTTTCGAAACCTTGAAATATATATATATATAAGTTTGATTTTTAAGGAAGTTTTGGTATGAAATATTTTCTATTATTTAGAAACAAGTATTAGGCGGTAGGCTTTGACACCGCCTTGATGAGGACAAGAATTATTTTAATCGTGTCTAATCAAAGGGGATGGCATGAAACAGTTATTATTATTTAATCCGACCCTAATTAGGCCTAGGTTCAATTAATGCCAAAGCCCGTCTAGAGGTTGACCACCTAGTGGTAAACCTAGAGTGGTCTACCAGTTAACAAGTTTTGGCACAACTTAAACCTGGAACGGGACTATAAAAGTTGCGTCCGAATTTCCCCAGTTGCCTTCTTTCGTTCCTCCTTCCTAAACAAGCCGAATCCAATCTCCATCCTCCTTCTCCAAGTATCAGATGCTCTCTTCCATTCCTCCCCTAGGCGATGCCGTTTTTCCCTAGGTGCAGCAGCCTCGCCTCTCCCTCGTGCTGGTTTTGCATGTTAGATCTCGTCCCACCACTACTCCAGATCTAAACCCTAATTCCTCCCTTCGACCACTTCTTAGCCCAAGACACCTTTTCGCATTGTCATTTTTTCCTCGCACCATTATGGTCTCAACCCTCAAGAGACCACTTGGCTAGACGGGAATGAGCAAAAGGTTTCGCCGCTTTTGGACTAGAAGAGTTATTCGTTGCGGTAGGATTTACACCGATCTCTGCTTCGAGACCTTCAAGTGGGAATGTTACCCATGCCGCATCTAGCTTTTTGATGTCCTATTAGCGCAGAATTTTGATGGAGACAACAGTTTGATTCGTTTAGAGGTGAAAGGTGTCTTGATTGTGCTGTCTAATGATGATCTCGCTGAGATTTTGGAGGCCTTCGCGAAGGACGTGGACTTGGATGATTTTGAAGAGACCGATTCAAAGATTTTGCAGTAGATCTTTTCCTTAGGATGTCAGTGTTTAGAAGAGGATAATCTACGTCTGACTGCCCGTCATGTTGTACGCATCATTCAACATAACATCATCCCTAAATCAGGAAGTTACGACCAGATTTATCCTTTGGTGCGGAAGACCATCTATATTAGTATTGGCGGCATAATCGTCAATTGGACCCATACCCTTATGATGCAATTAGTTGATCAAGGATTAACACTCCACAGAGTCACTTTTCGTATTTTCACTTATCCACTCTCGTCTTTAGGTAATACGGGTGAACCTCCGTGGAGAGGCAGTTTAGTAGAAGATTCCTTCTACCATCATTAGATCCTTCCTTAGGAAGATGACAATTCTGAAGCCGTCAACAACACCAATATCGCCAACAGCACGAGATTGGGTGTATAGCCGCCATGCCACGATCATTCAAGGGTCACAGCAATGGATCGAGCTCTAGCCGCGGAGCAAGGCATCTCGTAGTCTGTAGGGATTGTTTTAGGATTTATGGTGTTGTTGTCTTTTATCTTCCAGCATTAGTTCTTTTCTTTTAGGTTATTTAGATTGTAACCGTTAGCTGCCTCTTGTAAAAGGCACACACGATATTATGAGTTCCTATTTATTTACTGCATTATTATTCCTGGACATGCAAATCGTTTTTATATATGCATAGTGAAGAAGCAATATAAATATGAAAATCTCATAAAAGGTACTTAACTAACAGTAAATGCAATATAAGACTAGAAGTTTAGAATAGTTGGAAAATTTTAGTGAAGGACATGATAAAGTTGTTTTAGTATCACAAGTCATTGCTCACGTTTCTTAAAAGCTAATTTTTTGGGTAATTGGGCATGATGACATTTTTAAATAAATTGTCAAGTTTTATGGGTAAAGGTTAGTTGTAGAATTTTAGAATTTGGTTTATGCATCTAGAGCATAAGCAACTTCCGACAATATTGAATTGTAGCTTGATTTTTCAAAATTTTTGGGGAGAAAAATATTTTGAAAAGCTTCCCCTTGATTCGAAAAGTTCCCTTTTCGATTTTTTTTATGTTTTAATTATTTTTTACTCTTAAATTATACTTAGAATTTTTATCCAAAAAAATTGATTTCAAGGAAAAATGTGGCTCTAAATATTTTGGGACTTTATTTTTCAAATGATGTACAAATTTGAAAAGTGAGAAAGATTTTTGTGAAATATTTGATTTTGAAGGCCGCATGTTAAGCATAGGGAAGATAAAGAGAGTTAGAATTTACGGATTTAGCGGTGCATTAGGATCAATGATGCGACAAATGCAAGCGATAACAAGGGAAAAGCTGTTTTAGCCTTGGAATTTCCATTTTCATATCTTATCGACGATGCATGTGAGTCTATTTTTAGAATTAATTCCATTTTAGAGCTTGAAATAAGCCTCTTTATGTGTTTTATGCGTAGTAAAATTTGGAGTAAATCCGGGAAAGCGAGGAAGTTTCCATTGTACTATGGGAATAGGAAGACTATAGAGTGGTAAGAATGTTAAATTCTCCACCTAAATTCCTTTTTCCACCATAGGAGTAAAGTTTAAGAAGTTATTTCTCGATGCGTCAGATTATTGGATGGTAGGAAGTGGATGCAAATTGGTTGCTTCATACTTCTACTTGTAGGAGTATCGGGGTTTTGGTTGAAAAGATTTTTCAAATACTGCATACATATAAAACTGCAGTACATATAAAGGTTGTTTGCATTATATTTTTCAAAAATATTTTCAAAGAAATGCATTCATATAGGAGGATCTGATTTAGAATCATTCTACATGCATATTTTCTGTATGGTGATACAGTAATACACTATGCACATGTGCACGTTTGGTTGCAAAATTGGTTGTACACTCATTGGTTTGTAGTTTAGGATAATTAGGAGTCAATACCATGACTTAGTCATTGGTGAAATTTTGGAGACGAAATTCTTTTTGAGGGGGGAAGAATATAACATCCCGTAGTTTGGCATTAGCTATTTGATTAGTTGGTTAGTTAATTAATTTAGCTTCAAAAATGGAATTTGTGCAAATGATGGAGACCATGAAACTTGCATTATTGCATTCGTGGTGAAATTTGGAGCAACTTCCATGTTTGAAGTTTTGCGATCGGAGTCTAAACAAAGAAGTTACGGACAAAAAATGAATTCGAAATGGAAATAATTCGATTAAAATTAATTAACATCTTTAATTCATTATTTGGGGCCCACAGGTCGACCCACATACTAGGGCGATCGATCAGGGATGGTCGACTCTCGGGAAAGGGACTATCGACTTCTTCATGCATGGCGGCTCCAATAAATATAGGCCATGTACGACCCGCATGTAATATATTTCGATCTGACGGTTGAGGTTGATTCTTGCACCTATAAATTTAGGCATAACCCCTCTTCTCTTCTCATATTATCTCTTCCAATCCCAAATTTCTTCTCAGATCTGTAATTCTAATATATGTATATACCTTTTTTTTTACATATTTCCTAGATTAAAAAGGTTTTGGAGATGAATTTTAGGTTCTACTTTAGATCTGGAGATTCGGGCCACTTTTAAAAGGTGAGTGGAAAATTGTATATATTGTTTATAATTTTAAATCTATTCCATTGGCATATGTTTGATTTTTATGCCTAAATCAATTTTATTTGTGAGTTGTAAGCTTAAATTAGTGTAGAAAACTATTGCCTACATATTCTTGGTTTAGATCTAATTTGAAATATGTTTATACCTAAATCTGGAAATCGATCCCAAAAATTTTAGAATTTAAATGTTGTATATTTTTATTCCAGATCTGTATTTAGGTGTAAAATAGGATTTTTTTCTGGATTATTGGCCAATTTGTGCTAGGTTGTAGATTTTCCATAGTCTAATTAGTGGGAATAACATCCGTTTGATTTTTCTAAATTTATTTATTTTTTCCACTTTTCATTTAAAAGGGCGATGTTTGATTTAACAAGAAATATCCACAAACAAAAAGGGAAGAGATGTGTAAAGTATAGATTTATCCTCTATAGTTTACACTGTTTATTCCGAATAAAAAGAAATTATCTATTCCTTGTAATTTCAAATGGAGTCAATCTTTTCTTTTTGTGTTAAAACTAATTTATGGAAATCATAGTGGAAAATCTTCCTAAGGAATCTAATTCCAACACATTAAATATGGAAAGCACATTCTAGTTAAATATTTAGACAAAAATATATTTGGATAGGAATAAGTAATTTTATTAGATAGTCTATATGTATTTATTGCGTTAATAAAGAAGAACGACGTTTATTTATGCGTAATTTATGCATAACATTCATTAGTAATTATTATATTTAAGAAAGTGAATAGGCAGAATTATGAAATGTAGTAATTCCTATTAATGTGCAATAAATTAGGAATCGTCAATGATTAATAGAAAATAAAAGATTGTAACCCCAATTAATGGGCAATTAATAATAAATAATGGATAGGATTATATTAAGGGTTACAATTGGTTAGTATTCGAAATAAAGACCGTAGCTTCAATTAATGGGCAATTAGTGGAAATAAATTTGGAAGTTACAATTAATAGAGACAAATGGATTAATGAGACTGATAAAAATGGAATATATATAAAAAGGTTACTAATTTGAAATTAGTAATCATACGTAAATGTCTTTGGAAATGTCCGTTAAGATTTTATAGACAAATTGACATTTATGAGCATTAAAAGGGGATTTATGGATAGATAAGTATTTAAGGTAAATCTTGTTGCGTTAGATAAAAACGGAATTAGTAAGCCAAGTCCAATGTCAACCTAAGATAGTATAAGTAAAGACTTAGGATTGTTAATTGGACTTAGTAGGTTAGTGATGCGAGATCAGTAGAGTCACTCGACGGACTGCCCTTCACTTTGAGGCTACCAATAGTCGGATGCACTTACTACTGATGTGAGATATCATTAATTCTAGGACACATGACGACGTGAGAGATTGGATCTGCTTTCTTGATTGAAAGTATTAAATGGTCCAAATTTGGTATTAGGAGCGGTGAGGGATATCTCCATAGGGGTTCGCTTTTGGTTTGAGGTATTAAGTGGTTATAGGGTCCGCCTCTCTCCTAAAAGGAAGTATTAAGTAACCTAGTGAGATCCAAATAAATAAGGATATCTCCAAAAAAGTTCACTTCAATGTTGATGTATTAAGTGGTTATTGTAGGGCCCACCTCCATACTAAAGAAGTAACCTAATAAGATTACATATTTATAATTGATAGTGATGATGAATATCTCGAGAAGGCTTTGCTTCGAGGTTGAGGTACTAAGTGGCTAATCTAGGGTTCGCATCTCTCTTATAAAAAAAGTACTAAGTAGCTCAATGAGATTTCTAAGCAATGTCAGCTAGATAGTACTAGTGAGGAGTCCGCCTTGGGGTTAGATATTAAATGGTAAAGGCCTATCTATAAATAGGTGTTAAATGGTCAAAGGCCTGCCTAGTCCTTGTTAATGGGGTATTATGTGGCTTGGGTACAGTCTCTTGCATTTCTAAAACTTTAATAATGATAGATGAGCTAGTAGTATATGTTAATACCCTAGGTATTGATTTTGATGACAACAAGCATATAAATATTACTACGAACAAATCTCCGAGTTGTATAGTACTTCTAGATATATTATGGAGGCATTTACAAAGAAAAACAAGAACTCAATGGAAGAAAATTGATTATATATGAAGGTTAATCAGAGTAATGGAAGAACAAAACTGATTGAAGAAGAATGCTGAAACGACAGAGGTATTTGAAGTGATGATTAGTTGGTTTAACTTTAGAATCATTTGTTAAAGACCCTATGATAATTATACCTGAAGATCATCAACCATTGACCACAATCGAATCAAAAAAAATCCACAAATAAGAGGTGCTATTGAAATTTGAAAATCTGCAACACCTTATTGGTGTTACTATTTCAGAAAACAAAAGTATGTCGACGTATCTTCATTTTTCATATATATGTCGACATATGCACACCAAGTATGTCGACATATTTTCCGTTTTTCAGAATTTCAAATTTTAAATAAAGAGACCTTTCCATCCACCTCTTCACCAAAAGACATGTCTCTTCAACCACTATATAAAGGCCCTGGAAAACGAATTTTCAGATCAATAATTCTCATTTTCTCTTACTCCTTCTTCTCCAAATATTTGTGAAAAAAATCCATTGACGACTCTCCCATTCTCTTTGTAAATCCATACTCTTTCACTCCAATTCTTCATTGATTTGGGAAACACACAATATCAAAGAGTTTGTAATTGAATTTTTATCATTCACTCTCTGATTTCATCATATTCTTCAAAGAATTCAAAGATATATTTCCATTGGAGGTTTATAGGATCATTGTACCGAATCTGCAAGAATCCGTATTGAAGATACGACTATTTGCCATACTTTCTAGTTGTTTGTGAAAATGAGAATGCATTCTGTAGACTGTGAAACCAAGAGCCGGCATCTTATAGCCTGTGAAATCAAGATTTTAAATGCGTTCTTGCCACCCATGGAAAGCAAGCGATTATAGTGAAATTCTGCACAGTGTTAGTGCAGGACTGGATGTAGGATTGGTCAATCCGAACCAGTATAAAAATCCGGGTGTTATTTACTTTATTGCATTTTACTTTACTATTTACTTATTCTATGAATTTTTTGTTTTCTATTTGCAATTTTATTAGATATAGCGTGAAAGTCATAAGTTAGTTCTAAATAATTGAAATATACACTTCACCCCCTCTAGTGTTCAAATATCCTTAAGATCCATTCCACATTGTGTTATAGACACCCCATTTTCTAACATTTGGTATCAGAGCACCGGTTTTAAAAAATTCGTAACTTGGTTTTAGAAAAGTATAAATGGATAATGACACTTGTAACACTTTCTTTAACACATTTGTAGAAGGGCAATCTACCACAAGACCCCCTCTATTTGATGGTAGTAATTATGCATATTGGGCTTGTAGGATGAAATTTTATTTGCAGTCTAATGGTTTAGATATTTGGAACATTACCCAAATAGAGTACACTAAGCCCCAAGTGAACCATTCACAATGGACACTAGACCAAAAGACACAAGCACTAGTAACTCAAAGTCTATGAACATTTTATTTTGCTCCTTAAATAGAAATGAATTTAATCCAGTGTCTATTTATAAGTCTGCATATGAAATTTGGAGAACATTGCAAGTCACACATGATGGCACTAGCAAAGTAAAACAAACTAAGATATCTATGCTAACTAACCAATTTCAACTTTTTTAAATGAAACCAAATGAGTCTATTTCTGATATGTATTCTATATTTTAGGATATAGTACATGCATTAATATCATTAGAAAAGAAAATTACCGAAGAGGACCAAGTCAGAAAGATCTTAAATTCACTTTCTAGTGAATGGAATCAGAAGACACTAACAATCGAAAAAGCCAATGATATTTGTACTATGAAAATAGAAGATTTAATTGGTAATCTAATGTCCTATAAAGTAAAGTTGTAGGTTAGAAAAGAGAATCGAGCAAATGAGAAGAAATCACTAGCACTCAACGCTACGATAATGATGAACCAGATGATGCTGCCGATGATGATGATATCGAGTTTATGAACATGAATTTCAAGAAATTCTTGAAATATTGGAAAACGAACAAACTTTGAAAAACTAATAATAATAATTACAAAAATGGAAATGTTGTTAACTGTTTCGAATGTGATAAACCCGGTCATTTGAAAAGAGACTGTCCCAACCTGAAATCAAAGTACTCTTCGAACATTTTCAACAAGAAGAGGAAACAGGATTTCAACGCAACACGAGATGATTCAGATACACCATTAAGTGATAGTGATTCAAAAACAGAAAATGACAATATGTGCTTCATGGAAAATGATGACTGTTAACCCACTTTTTGGCAAGGTCGAGATATCAAGGAATTAGCAAAAAATCAATGATTACTTGTTCCGAATATTAGTTGTATACCGCAGGTTCACTATGGACATCGATGAATTTTGTCCAAGTCCAAATCAAGTTAGAATTGATATGACACGACGATCAAAGAGGAGGAAGCCAAAGTTGCAAGTTTCAAGTCAATCGGACTTCATATTCTCAAGTTATGATCGATACAAATTTCAGGAATCAACCTCGCTCGGGTGTCGCTTAGCACACCTCACTCGGGTGTCGCTTAGCACACCTCACCCGGGTGTTGCTTGACACACCTCACTCAAATGACGTTCGGCACAACTGCTTTGTTCGGCATATAAGGAACGTTCGGCATCCATGAACGTTCGGCTATTCTACGATTCGACACGAATGGGTCAACTGGTATTTAAGGTCGTTCGGCATGCAGAGCGTCCGGCCTCACTCCAAGACCGTTCGGCACACCTCACCCCAGTATCGTTCGGCATACCTCACTCTAATGTCGTTCGGCATACCTCCACTCCAAGACCGTTCGGCATACCTCACTCTAATGTCGTTCGGCATACCTCCACTCCAAGACCGTTCGGCATACCTCACCCCAGTATCGTTCGGCATCTGGAGACGTTCGGCATGATGGAGGTTCGGCACTAAGGATCGCTCGGCATTGCACCTCGCACCTCCATACCTCAGTACCTCGCACCTCCATACCTCGGTACCTCGCACCTCCCAACGTTCGGCATCCATGGTTCGGCATATGGAGACCACTCCATTTGGGCTGAGGTACTCGGCTACCAGGCCCACCAGGGAAGTCCAACCCATCTTTGTCTATAAATAGAGAGGCAGGGGCACAGTAAAAGAGGATCCTCTCTCCTACTCTCTAACTTTCTATTTCCTAAGGCTAAGGCTATCCTACCAGTTTGTAACTGTAATTGATTCGAACATCAATAAAAAGGAAATTTCTAGAGTGGACGTAGGCCGGAGTCAGCTGAACCACTATAAATTCTTTGTCTTTACTGCTTTTATTTTAATTTCTGTTATTCTTCATATTAACATCCTCTACATACATTCTATCTGTGAGCGGTGATTGTTATTTGGTGCTTTCATTTGCATTTGGGGGTTAGTGACCAATTTTGGCGCTAACACTTTGGTGCTTTCACTGAGAACGCAAACACTTGGGAATTTTGGAGCTAGGAACTTGGATTCTAGAAAGCAATGGCCATGCCATCAACTAGGAAGCAAGCGACAGGAAGGAGCAATCAGGAAGGGAGTCAAGAAGCTTCCTCCGGAGCTGGAGAGGGCCGAGCCTCGATCTACATCACTCGAAACGAGATGGAGGCAATGATGGACTCGATTCACGAAAGATTGATGAAGAGCCAACAAGAAGCGATGTAGAGCTTCTTTGAACAGATGAGAACAGCCGGAGCACAGGACTTAGGACCGGCTGCAGTTGCTGCCGATATGGGGCAGGAGACTAGAGCTACAGAGAACGCTGAAGGTCAGAACCAAGAACAGAATGCAGTGCCCGAAGGCAATCAACAAGGGCTTGGGGGCAGACCCTCAGGATCTGACATTGGAAGACCCATGGACGGAGCTCAGCAGGCTAGAGCTAACGCCAACATTAATGAACCACATGAAGAATATTACCCGGAATACCCTTCGAGACCTGGGGGGCAGGATAGAGGCATGTTGAGGGGACAACCCTTGATGGAGATGAAAGGATGGCTGGATTAGTGCGGCGAATAATGAGAGGAGGATTGTCAAGCGGAGGCTTAGAGGATGTCAGTCGGAGCCCGTTCACTCCGAATATCAGGAATGCGAGGAATCCTCCAAAGTTCAAGTTACCCACGATGGATACTTATGATGGAAAGTCAGACCCGACCATGCACATTACCAGATACATCAGGCATATGGAAGTGCTGGGGGCATCCGAGGAAGTGATGGCACGATGCTTCCCTTTATTTTTATCAGATTTGGCTGCGCTTTGGTTTAGACAACTAGAGACTGGATCAATCAGGACATGGGGTGAGCTAGTGGAATGCTTCATGAGACAGTTTAGGGTCCATGTGACGCGACCCAAGAGTGTGATGACTTTAGCCTCGATAAAGCAAAGGACCGGAGAGTCCATAAAAGATTTTCTATTGCGATTCAATGCAACGGTGGCTTCTGTAGATCGCCCGGATCCATCAATGATTTTGATGGCGGCAGTAGCAGGAATTGCAGAAGGCACCGGATTCAAAGATTCTCTGACCAGAGACCCACCGCAAGATCTAGGAGAGTTTTATCATGAAGCTGAAAAATTCATTCGACTAGAGGAATCACGAGCCGAGAGGCAGGAAATAAACACTACACGAAGCGAAGGAACCGCAGGAGGACAGTCTGGAGCAGACAAAGGAAAGAGAAAGCAGGACGATGCACAGGACGGTCCTGATAAACGGAAGAAATTCTGGGAACCCAGATTCAGGCAATACACCGGTTTGACGGCAAGCCTGGAACGAATTTACACTGAAACTCGGGGGCAGCTCCCTTATCGAAAGCCGCCGAGAAGAGATCCCACAGAGCGGGAACGCAGAACTGGAAAATATTGCCTATTCCATGAGCTGGATGGGCACACGACCGATGAATGCCGCCACCTAAAGGATGAGGTGGAAGAACATGCTAGGAGTGGTAGATTGCCACAATATGTCAGAGAACCGACAACAGCGGTAAGGCCTGAACAGCCACCGCCTCCACGTAACAGGAACGATCCAGGATCGGGATCACGACTCGTCATCAACTGATCATGATGGCAAGGGCCAAGTTCAAGATATGAACTCTGGTCAATCACTTTTCTTAGATTTGCTTTCAAAATAAAACGGCTATTCCACTCACTCATGTATGGGAACCAGAGAGATCCCTAGGCATGCTCTGAGATGGTATAGATCGTTCAGCCCGGAGAGGCGTTGTTTAGTTTTTCCCTGATGTTTGAGATTGAACATCTAGGGTCTGAATTTAATAAATAAACTTGAATTTCCTGAATAAGCCTTTGACCGAAGAGTTAAAGGACGAATATTACGTACTGATACAAAATGATGATCGCTTTATGACCCTACCCGGAGAGACGGGGTCCGGAGTGCAAGAAGTGAGTCGCTTCGCCGAAAAGCGACAGGATCGACTCACTTGAGCGCTGTTTCCCCCCTCACCAGAGAGTGATGGGATGGGATCTAGCAAGAGCCCGGAGAGGCTATGATCGGCTCAAAGATTTTGGCCATGACATCGCTTAATGTTCAAAAACGCTGAACCGGAGTGCAGGAAGTGAGTCGCTTCGCCGGAGAGCGACAGAATCGACTTGCTTAAGCGCTGTTTCTCCTTCACCGAAGAGTGACAGGATGGGATCCATCAAGGGCCCGGAGAGGCTATGATCGGCCGACGATTTAGGCCAAGATATCGCTTAATGTTCAGACACATTGAACCAGAGTGCAAGAAGTGAGTCGCTTCGCCGAAAAGCGACAGGATCGGCTCACTCAACGTTGTTTCCCCTTCACCGGAGAGTGACAGGATGGGATCCAGCAAGAGCCCGAAGAGGCTATGATCGGTTTAGAACAACCAAGACGTCGCTATATGCCCTAACTGGGGCCGGAGTGCAAGGGATAGAAAGCAACGCCGGAGTGCAACATGATCTTTCTATTCAATCGTTAAGTCTGGAATGGACTTAGCAAGGGTCCGGAGTGACCATCGATAGTTCAGAGAGGCTATAGAATTTGGTTACTGACTTCCGTAAGTGGAAGTAGATACTGATTCGGCTTCGAACAGCCATAAATCTGATTGACAATACTAAAGAAATAAATAGAACATAAGCTCACTGCATTCGATCTGAAGCTATTCAAAACACGCCTTTTACCAAAAGGCATGTTTTGGGGGGCAAAGTGTTAACCCACTTTTTGGCAAGGTCGAGATATCAAGGAATTAGCAAAAAATCAATGATTACTTGTTCCGAATATTAGTTGTATACCGCAGGTTCACTATGGACATCGATGAATTTTGTCCAAGTCCAAATCAAGTTAGAATTGATATGACACGACGATCAAAGAGGAGGAAGCCAAAGTTGCAAGTTTCAAGTCAATCAGACTTCATATTCTCAAGTTATGATCGATACAAATTTCAGGAATCAACCTCGCTCGGGTGTCGCTTAGCACACCTCACTCGGGTGTCGCTTAGCACACCTCACCCGGGTGTCGCTTGACACACCTCACTCAAATGACGTTCGGCACAACTGCTTTGTTCGGCATATAAGGAACGTTCGGCATCCATGAACGTTCGGCTATTCTACGATTCGACACGAATGGGTCAACTGGTATTTAAGGTCGTTCGGCATGCAGAGCGTCCGGCCTCACTCCAAGACCGTTCGGCACACCTCACCCCAGTATCGTTCGGCATACCTCACTCTAATGTCGTTCGGCATACCTCCACTCCAAGACCGTTCGGCATACCTCACTCTAATGTCGTTCGGCATACCTCCACTCCAAGACCGTTCGACATACCTCACCCCAGTATCGTTCGGCATCTGGAGACGTTCGGCATGATGGAGGTTCGGCACTAAGGATCGCTCGGCATTGCACCTCGCACCTCCATACCTCATTACCTCGCACCTCCATACCTCGGTACCTCGCACCTCCCAACGTTCGGCATTCAGCGTTCGACATCCATGGTTCGGCATATGGAGACCACTCCATTTGGGCTGAGGTACTCGGCTACCAGGCCCACCAGGGAAGTCCAACCCATCTTTGTCTATAAATAGAGAGGCAGGGGCACAGTAAAAGAGGATCCTCTCTCCTACTCTCTAACTTTCTATTTCCTAAGGCTAAGGCTATCCTACTAGTTTGTAACTGTAATTGATTCGAACATCAATAAAAAGGAAATTTCTAGAGTGGACGTAGGCCGGAGTCAGCCGAACCACTATAAATTCTTTGTCTTTACTGCTTTTATTTTAATTTCTGTTATTCTTCATATTAACATCCTCTACATACATTCTATCTGTGAGCGGTGATTGTTATTTGGTGCTTTCATTTGCATTTGGGGGTTAGTGACCAATTTTGGCGCTAACAATGACCAAGTATGGATTTTTAATAAAAAAATTATGGTTGTCTTAAATGATATATACAAGGGATATAAAACTCTTAGGAAAGAGTACTAGAATAGTTTAGTAGAGATAGATAGATTAAAAATGTTTAATGAAATGTTAACCAAAGAAAAACAATGTCTAGAAGATGAAAGTGAAAGACTTAACGAACTTAATGATGATTCAAAACTTGAAAGTTTTGAAAAACTGAAAAGTGAAAATGAATCATTAAGACCAGAAAATCTTTCAATAAAATCAGAGATCACTGATCTAAATAACAAAATAACATCTCTAGATAATGTTATTCTTAACTGTAATAAAGATTTTGATAAAATGAAAACTGATGTTGATAAATTTAACAAATGGAAGAATAATCTAGAAAATTTATTATTTGGATATAAACCCACTAGGAACTAACATGGACTTGGATACACCCCTAAGCCCAAATCAAAGAAAAATAGTACTCAAAGTACTAAATTTGTTAAGACAACCAAGTTCAAATCAAAACCTAGGAAGTAAAGCTAAAACCCCCAAATAGGTTTATTAATATATGGGTTCCTAGAAAGTTAGATGATAATGAGAAAGAAAAATACATTGATAATTTTATTAATAAAGTTCATTTATCTGATGCTTATATTTTGAAAGGGTATTCAAACTCTTCATGGGTTTGGCCTCCCAAAACTTGACCCCATGGACCCAAAATAAAAAGGGTACCGGTGCGCATATTTTATATTTTTCAGGCACCGAACAATGGATAACGACAACGGATGTTCAAAGCATATGACAAAAAATCCATTGAACTTTAGATAAATATCAAAAGGTTATGTTATTGGCATCGACAACGTCGGTAACTCTAAAACTCATCTAATTTTAATTATTACTTGATAAGTTTATTTTATATTTTGAATTGATTTTGATTCTCCTTATGAGTTTTATAAATATATACACATGTGTGTGTGTGTATGTATATCTATATATGCAAACTCTATACATATTGCCTAGTTGTGCTTAAATGATTCTTTTTCGCCCTTTTTGTTAATGACAAAAGGGGAGAAAATGTATAAGTATACTAGGCAAAATGATAGAGGGAGTGCATAGAGTTAGGGGGAGTCAAATATAAAAATATTATATTTTATCTCTCGAATATTTATATGGTTATCATCATCAAAAAGGAGGAGACTGTTAATACCTTAGGTATTGACTTTAATGACAACAACCATATAAATATTACTACTAACAAATCTTCGAGTTGTGCAATACTTCTAGATATATTATGGAGACATTTACAGAGATAGACAAGAACTCAGTGGAAGAAAATGGATTGTATATGAATGTTAATCGGAGCAATCGAAGAACAAAACTGATTGAAGAAGAATGCCGAAACGACACAGGTGTTTGAAGTGATGATTAGTTGGTTGAACCTTAGAATCATTTGTTAAAGACCCTATGATAATTATACTTGAAGATCATCAACCATTGACCTCAATCGAATCACAAAAATCCACAAATATGAGGTACTTTTGAAATCTGAAAATCCGCAACACCTTATTGGTGTTACTATTTATGAAAATAAAAGTATGTCGACATGTCACATTTAAGTATGTCGACATATCTTCATTTTTTATATATATGTCGACATATGCACACCAAGTATGCCGACATACTGCTCGTTATTTAGAATATCAAATTTTAAATGAAGAGACATTTCCCTTCACCTCTTCACCAAAAGACATGTCTCTTCAACCACTATATAAATGCCTTGAAAAATGAATTTTTATATCAATAACTCTCATTTTCTCTTACTCTTTCTCATTTTCTCTTACTCCTTCTCCAAACATTTGTGAAATAAATCCATTGACGACTCTTCCATTCTCTTTGCAAATCCATACTCTTTCACTCCAATTCTTCATTGATTTGCAAACCACATAATATCAGAGAGTTTGTACTTGAATTCATATCATTCATTCTCTGATTTCATCATATTCCTCAAAGAATTCAAAGATATATTGCCATTGGAGGTTTATAGGATCGTTGTACCGAATCTGCAAGAATCCGTATTGAAGATACAACTATTTGCCATACTTTCTAGCTGTTTGTGAAAAGGAGAATGCGTTCTTGTAGCCTATGAAATCAAGAGCTGGCATCTTATAGCCCATGAAATCGATATTGTAAAGACGTTCTTGCAACCCATGGAAAGCAAGCGATTATAGTGAAATTCTACACAGTGCAGTGCAGGAATGGATGTAGGATTGGTCAATCCGAACCAGTATAAAAATCCGGGTGTTATTTACTTTACTGCATTTTACTTTACTATTTACTTATTCTATGATTATTGGTTTTCTATCTGTAATTTTATTAGATACAGTGTTAAAGTCATAAGTTAGTTCTAAATAATTGAAATATACACTTCACCTCCTCTAGTGTTCAAATAGCCTTAAGATCCATTCCGCATTGTGTTATAGACACCGCATTTTCTAACAGTATGGCTATTATAAATTATAAGGCTGTAAATAGTGGTCAAAGGTCTCTATTACTAGGACCAATGGACCAATAATGACGATGCTAGAAGTCCATTTTAGGAATAAGTCTTAAATGACGGAGTTTACCTCGATTGAGGTCTTAAATGGCAGAGTCTTTCTATTTCTCTTTTCAAAGTATTATATGGTGATAGTAGAAGCCCACTTCATATTAGAAGTATTAAGTGGCAAATGAGTATGGAAGTATTGGGTGGTTAACAAGGCTTCGTCGGTATTTTGTATCTTGGGAATGAGTAGGTAAGTAATCGTGTGTGCAATGCAAGGTTAGATTAGAATTGCTAACCTTAATGAACATAACAATTAAATGGAAACCATCAGTATAAATTTGTGTTATGGACAGTTTATAGATTTTCTAGTCACTAGAACATTGTTCTGACTCCTCCTCATTACAGCCCACATGATAGACTTAGAGGAACATGTCACTGAAGCTGGATGTGTTTAGTTATTGGAGAAGCCTTTTTTTCTCTCATGCTCGATGCTGATGTCACAATCTGCTATTCAAGGAATACCATTAATTCCAAGGTAGTAGTCATAATCAATATTCTTATCATATTATTGTTTCCACTATGGGTTTAGATTTCTATCAATCTCTGATAATGCTCATGCTTATTTGCAAGTACCAAATCCAACCATCTATGTTTTGATGGACTTTGGTTTCAAATTTTTGTAGAAATTAGGCCCATTAAGGTATGGGTTGTTACAGTCACGTAGATGGAATGATTAAAATTTGAGAACACCCTGGCTGCCCCCATGCTCTGGTTGACTCCCTCCGCTCCTAGATCTGATGTTAGGTCTCTTCATCTTCTTCAAATCTTAATTCCTTAAAAAATTCCTCTAGGTCTGAATGAAAACTATCTGGATCTAACCTCTAGACTCTTCCACTCCACCGTAGACAGCTAGATCTATACTTGAATTCTTCTTTCTCAGTGAAAGTACCAAAATGTTAAGCCAAAAATGGCACCAACATCCAAATATCAGATGAAAGCACCAATTCTAATAAAATAAAGTAAAAGTAGAAAAGGAGACAATTTTTATAGTGGTTCGGTGAATTCTCCGGTCTACGTCCACTTTAATATTTGTTATTAGCTGTTTTGTCTCTGGATTACAACTAATTTTATCAGATTTGACCACAATCTATTGGATCTCAGATTTACAATGAAGTTCTAGAGTGTATTTGGGGAAGGAGATAAGAGTGAAGAAGATGCAGAGTGTGAATCCCTTCTTTAGTTGCTATAGGACTGGTATTTATAGAGAAACTCGCTAGTAGACTCAGGAGCCCATGTTAAATAAAGTCCAAATGTAAATCCAAGTGTACAGAAGGGAACATGTTGGCCCAATCTCTAACAAAAACCTCTCGGTACCGAGAGGTTCCTCTTAGTAATGCGTGGTTTACTTTGGTGGAAACTTCTTGTTTTCACTTACTTAGTTCTTCTATCTTTGATTCAATGTGTTTCTTACTATTTTTCATGAAAATCAAGCTCTTTTTGATGATTTTCTTATCACTTGTTTTTTCCTGCTTTCTTTTCCTTCTTCTCATAATTCCTTAGTGTTTCTTGTTAATTCTCTGAGAAAAGCTCTTGTTCATAATCATTTGAGATTGCACTTGACGCGTATAGAGCTTGGGGGATCAAAAGAGCAACCAAAATCTCTCGGTACCTAGAGGTTCCTCTTGGTACCAATAGGTCCTTTTGCCTCAACTTCTTGAGTCTAATCTTTTGGGAAAAGCACATTACCATGATTGCTTAAAGAAATACTTGGAGTATAAGGAAATGAGAGGTCTCAAGTGGAAGAAAAACCTTTCGATACCTAGTGGTCCACTTAGCTCATTTTTTGTTAAACTTTCTAAGTATGATTCTTTTGTTCTTATAAGCATCTTTTCAATTTCATGAACCATTTCATCCTCATTTTGATCTTCTAAATCTAGTGGAAATCAGCTTAGCTAAAAAGCGGGTTAACACTGACCAAATTTACACCTAAGAGTCACACAACCAAAACGTTGAATACTATGACTACCACCTGATTTAATCAATTATAATTGTTATAAATTATTTATTTAATTAATATGTATGAAATATTAATTATAAAATTTGATTTGTTTTGATCAATACTGAAAATAGTGCGCATATAAAAGTTGTATAAGCACATATCGATATACGATATCGGTGTACGTTTAAATTTGATATAAATGTATATTATTTGATCAGGCTTGAAATGGAAGGAAAGCCCATGAAGGGGCTTAGTATGGTCGATAATAGGTGTGGGTTAAAGGGATTGGATTTGATTCAAAGGGATTTGAATTGGTAGAGAGATCTGTGGATCTATATCCACTTTTAGCTCCTCCTTTACTCTTCTATTTAAACACCCTTAACCCTTCATTTGTGCCTCTTCTTTTTTTGAGCCTCCATTCTACCCACCACTATGATGAAACCACTATCTCCCTTCCTCCATCATTTCATGCTTTAAAGCACAAGATCGAATCAAATATTAACATGGTGGGTAGATCTTTCAATCGGGTAGCGCTTTTTGGATGACTTTGAACTCAGATCCAAAAGGAGTTCGATTGATTCAGCATTCATGGTGTTACTGTTGGACTATAGTCAAGGTAATATTCTAGTTTACAAATGTTTACATTTATTTGTCACTTATTCATATTTATATATGGTTAGATTAGATGAATTTATCACGAATCTTTATGTATATGTGTTGTCAACCTAGAATATAAATATATTAACAAATTGTTATTAAAATTAATTAATTACATATATATATAAGATTTTGAAAAAAATAAAAAATTAATTTTTTGACTTTTAAAATAATTTAGAACAAAAAGTTGATTTTTAATATATAAATATTGGTATATAATATGTATAAATTTTTTGTTATATCGTATACATAATAATATTTTGAATTTTTTTCTATGTATGCATGTGTGTGTATTATACAAAATGTGTATATATAATTTCATAACGTAACAAATTAAATTAACTTAGTTTAATGATATATAACACACACATACACACATATACAAACATTATAAACATTACTTGACATTTTATTTTAAATAAAAAAATCAAATTTCCTTATGGATTTAGTTTTAAATGAAAAAAAGGATTTTTTGTATAGATTTAATTATGAAAAAAAAATGATTTTGTGAAAATATAAATATGGTCGAAAAGAAATATGTATATATTATACTTTGTGTGTATATATATGTATATGTATATATATACGTACTTTATTATATAACATCAGTTTATATTATAAACGATTTTAATACATACTTACATACATACATATTTATATAACATCAGTTTATATTATAAACGATTTTAATACATACTTACATACATACATACATACATATACATACATACATACATACATACATATGTTAGAAAAATGAATGAGGAAGTGGTTAGGGAAGAGAGATTTTGGGTATTGTGTGTATTGAAACAATGTCTCACGTAATGGAATATTTGTGCTAAATCCACCATATATACTATAACCTAATATACTAAATCAAAACAAAAGAAGAAGGAGACATGAAGACTTGAGATATGTAGGCTTTGGGCATGTGGGCTTTGGGCCTTCATATTAATATTAAAATATCAAATATTGGGCCTTGGGGCTCTTGGGGTCTCATGATTAGATGGGCCTCCGTCTGCCACTTAGGCCTGCTGCGCTGAAACGTCTAATTTTGAACTTCAAGATTAGATCGTTGTGCCTCTGCGCGTGCGTCTTTCGGTTAAAAAGGGTCGCAACCTTTCCAACAGTCACGACCGCTCCGAATAGGCACCTCCTCCAGCCTATATATAGGGGCCCGCAAAACGAGATTAAGCACTCAGAATTAATTCATTTCTTCCTTCTGTTCCTCTTCCCAGAGCTCTATTCACGGTTCAATAATTCCTTCAGTTCGTCATCGCTCCGTCTGCACGCACGACATATTGGGGCCGGTCCGTTTCATCCTGGGAGACAAATTGCTTAAATCCTTCGGTGCATATAAGGGGGCAATATTATTTCGAGGAAACAGATATTCTCTGGACTCGGACGACTAGGTACTTCTCTGAATTTCATACAAATTCAATTGCAACAGTTTTGTACGGTTCTGCGCCGTACCAGTATTTATTAAAATTTGTCACACTTTATTCTGTTGTTGTTTTTGCAATTTAATTGTGAAAATTATAAACATTCTCTGCTGTGACTATTTCTGAACGGTTTAGTAACATTATTGAAGTTACTATTAGATTCGTAACACTTTTGTGTAGTTACGGATAACATTCTTGAAACAATATTGATTGTTGTAGACGACGATGTCTCAAAATAGCAACAACAATGATGCTGCACCAACGCAGACGGTGACAAACGCTCAGCCGGCGCCTCTGGTTCCGACAATGACACTGTCCCATGGAGAAAGGCCAGAAAAGTTCAACAGGACGGACTTCAAACGTTGGCAACAGAAGGTGTTGTTTTATCTAACAACAGTAGGCCTCGCCAGGTTTCTAATCGAAGATGCTCCTGAAGTTGGTGAACTCAAACCGATGCAATCAAAGTGGAGGCCGCAAATGTCTGGAAAAATTCAGACTTTATGTGTAAAAACTATATTCTGAATGGACTGGATAATAGCCTCTACAATGTCTATTGTACTGTTGCAACATCCAAGGAACTCTGGACGGCCTTGGACAAAAAGTACAAAACTGAAGATGCAGGCATGAAGAAATTCATCGCTGGCAAATTTCTCGACTTCAAAATGGTAGATTCAAAGACTGTGATCAACCAGACTTAAGAACTACAACTGATCATCCGTCAACTGAAAGATGAAGGGATGATCCTTAGCGAATCTTTCCAGGTTGCCGCAACCATTGAGAAACTTCCTCCATCGTGGAAGGACTTCAAAAATTACCTTAAGCATAAGCTTAAGGAAATGACAATGGAAGAACTCATAGTTCGTCTGCAAATTGAGGAAGATAATAGAAATTCTGAGAAAAAGATCTCCTAGAATATGGCTGCCAAAGCAAATGTTGTTGAGTCAGACAAACCTAACAAGAGAAAACGTGAGAATGCGCCTCAAAAGTCGAAGAAGAAATTTCAGGGTTCTTGCCATAACCGTGGAAAGAAGGGGCATAAAGCAGCCGAATGTCGCGCTCCCAAAAAGAAGAAATCAAAAACAAATACGGCTGAAGTTACAAATTGCATTTCTGATATGGATTTATGTGCAGTAGTATCAGAATGCAACCTTGTTGGTAATTCAAAGGAATGGTTTGTAGACACAGGTGCCACTCGACACATATGTGCTAATAAGTGGATGTTTACAACTTATAAAACTACAACTGATGATGAACAACTTTTCATGGGCAATTCATCTGCATCAAAGGTCAATGGCAAAGGAAAAGTTGTGCTGAAATTAACTTCTGGAAAAGAGTTTACTTTGAGTGATGTTCTTCACGTTCTAGAAATCCGCAAGAATTTGATATCAGGGTCCTTGCTTAGCAAGCATGGTTTCAAATTAACCTTTGTAGCCGATAAGTTTGTATTATCAAAGAATGGAGTGTATGTAGGAAGAGGATATGTATGTGATGGTTTATTCAAAGCAAATGTAACAACTATTGTACCAAACACTGATATGAATAAAAGTGAATCTTCTGCTTATATTGTTGACTCTTCTAACATATGGCATTCTAGATTAGGGTATGTGAATTTTGATACACTGCGAAAAATGATTAATCTAGAATGTATACCAAAATATAACATAGACTCCAACTATAAATGTCAAATTTGTGCAGAAGCAAAATTGACAAGAACCTTGTTTCATCATGTTGAACGAGAAACTGAACCTCTAGACCTTATACACACTGATGTATGTGATTTGAAAATGTGTCAAACTAGAGGTGGAAAAAGGTATTTCATTACGTTTATTGATGATTGTACTAGGTACTGCTATGTGTATCTCCTTAGAAGCAAGGATGAAGCATTCGATATGTTTAAACAGTATAAAGCAGAAGTTGAGAATCAACTCAACAGGAAAATTAAAGCTTTAAGAAGTGATAGAGGAGGAGAATATGAATTTCCTTTTGAGGAATTCTGCGCTGAGCACGGCATTATACACCAAACTACAGCACCATATTCACCTCAATCCAACGGTATAGCCGAATGGAAAAATAGATCTCTTAAAGAAACGATGAATGCTTTATTAATCAGTTCTGGCTTGCCAGATAACTTTTGGGGAGAAGCTATTCTTTCGGCAAACCATATTTTAAATAAAATACCACGAAAGAAAACATCCAAGTCTCCTCACGAACTTTGGAAAAATAGACCGGCATCCTACAAATACTTAAAAGTGTGGGGGTGTCTTGCCAAAGTAGAGATACCTAAACCAAAGAAGGTCAAAATTGGACCAAAAACAATCGACTGTGTATTCATTGGATATGCACAAAACAGTGCCGCTTATCGATTTCTAGTACACAAATCTGAAATTGATGATATTCATGAAAATACCATCATCGAATCGAGAAATGCAAGATTTTTCAAACATATATTCCCTTTAAAACAGGATACTGACAATGATACTCAAAAGAGACCAAGAGAAGATGAATTTACTGATTCTCTTAAGAATATTGAACAAAATAAACTTCGACAAACTAGTGTTGATCATCAAGTGGAGGAACCAAGAAGGAGCAAAAGGTCAAGGACCTCTAGGACCTTTGGACCAGACTTCTACACTTTTATGTTAGAAGATGATCCTTTGACATACAAACAAGCTATGTCCTCCAGCGACGCCCCTTACTGGAAAGAGGCTATTAACAATGAGATTGAATCCATTATGGCTAACCATACCTGGGAGTTAGTTGATTTACCTCAAGGATGCAAGACCTTAAGTAATAAATGGATATTTAAAAAGAAATTGAAACCTGATGGTTTAATAGACAAGTACAAAGCTCGTCTTGTAGTCCAAGGATTCAGACAAAAGGAAGACTTGGACTATTTTGATACATATTCACCAGTGACGAGGATAACATCAATTAGGATGCTTATTGCAATCGCATCCATACTTGATTTAGAAATACATCAAATGGATGTAAAAACTGCATTTTTGAATGGTGAACTAGATGAAGAAATATATATGAAGCAACCTGAAGGGTTTCTTAACTCTGGAAATGAGAATAAAGTATGCAAATTAGTAAAGTCGCTTTATGGCCTTAAACAAGCTCCAAAACAATGGCATGAGAAATTTGATGAAACTATGTTATCAAATGTATTCACAATAAATGAATCAGATAAATGTGTCTACATAAAACACACACATGTTGGATATGTCATTATTTGTCTTTATGTTGATGACTTACTAATCCTAGGCAATAACAAGGCCATAATAACATCTACAAAGAATATGTTATCCTCTAGATTCGATATGAAAGACCTAGGACTGGCTGATGTGATATTGGGTGTCAAAATTTTGAGAACACCACAAGGATATGCATTATCCCAATCACATTACATCGGTAAGATACTTGAAAAATTCAAGCAATATAATATAACTATTGCAAAATCACCAATAGATACGAACCAAAATTGGGTAAAGAACACTGGTGATGGTATCTACCAGCTTGAATACTCTCGTATACTAGGAAGTATCATGTATGTTATGAACTACACTAGGTCAGATATCGCATACGCTGTAAGTAAGCTTAGTAGATTTACCAGCAATCCTGGTAAACATCATTGGAAAGCGATAATCAGAGTTCTAGGATACCTAAAGTATACGCCGAACTATGGTCTACACTATACAAACTATCCTTCAACAGTGGAAGGATACAGTGATGCCAATTGGATAACTGGATCACAGGATACAAAGTCTACAAGTGGATATGTGTTCACATTAGGAAATGGAGCAATATCATGGAAATCATCCAAACAGACTTGTATAGCTAGATCTACGATGGAATCAGAGTTAATTGCACTAGATAAGACCGCAGAAGAAGCAGACTGGCTTCGAAGTTTCTTGGAAGATATTCCAAATTGGAGCAAACTTGTGCCTCCAATATGCATACATTGTGATAGTCAATCAGCAATTGGAAGAGCTAATAGTACACTATACAATGGTAAATCTAGGCATATTCGTCGTAGACATAAAACAATAAGACAACTTCTCTCTAATGGAGTATCACTATAGACTACATAAGGTCTAAAGGTAACATAGCGGATCCACTAATAAAAGGCTTGCCAAGAGAGAAAGTTCAAACCTTATCGATGGGAATGGGGTTAAGGCCCATAGAATAAAAGTTTTTAAATGGAAACCCCACCTAGTTGACTGGAGATCCCAAGATCTAGGTTCAAAGGGACAACTAAGTTTAAGAGAAACTTGACGGCACTGTTACACACAAACCATTCCTATGATAAAGTCAGTGCATTATTTGATGGAAAATAGGATAAGTATTGATACTTTTAATGATGTCTGTACTTGAGCAATTACGAATAGCCCTTACAGAATCACCTATGTAAGTGCGAAGGCGCCGCTTCAAAGAGAATTATAAGGCCAAATTCTCTAAGCACTTATGAGACCAGACAGGTGTTCAAGGCAAAAATGAACACAAACAGAGAACGAAGGATTATAAGAAACATTTATCATGTGCTATATCTATTTTAGAATTACACAAAAGGTTTACAGTTCAAGGACATTCTAAGTCTACTGATTCGCCTATAATTCAAATAGGTAATCACTAGGAAAGTTCAAGGCACATGTGCTACTTTAAACCGATCCGATAAATGTCTCGTGAAACCATGAACAACTACTCATTCATGTGGGGGATTGTTAGAAAAATGAATGAGGAAGTGGTTAGGGAAGAGAGAGATTTTGGGTATTGTGTGTATTGAAACAATGTCCCACATAGTGGAATATTTGTGCCAAATCCACCATATATACCATAACCTAATATACTAAATCAAAACAAATGAAGAAGGAGACATGAAGACTTGAGATATGTAGGCTTTGGGCATGTGGGCTTTGGGCCTTCATATTAATATTAAAATGTCAAAGAATAGGCACCTCCTCCAGCCTATATATAAGGGCCCGCAAAACGAGATTAAGCACTCAGAATTAATTCATTTCTTCCTTCCGTTCATCTTCCCATAGCTCTATTCACATTTCAATAATTCCTTCAGTTCGTCGTCGCTCCGTCTGCACGCACAACATAATAGGGTCGACCCGTTTCATCCTGGGAGACAAATTGCTCAAATCCTTTGGTGCATATAAGGGGGCAATATTGTTTCAAAGAAACAGATATTCTCTGGACTCGGACGACTAGCTACTTCTCCGAATTTCATACAAATTCAATTGCAACAGTTTTGTACGGTTCTGCGCCGTACTAGTATTCATTAAAATTTGTCACACTTTATTCTGTTGCTGTTTTTGCAATTTAATTGTGAAAATTATAAACATTTCTCTACTATGACTATTTCTGAACGGTTTAGTAACATTATTGAAGTTACTATTAGATTCATAACACTTTTGTGTAGTTGCGGATAACAACTTATATATATATATATATATATATATATATTTATGTTTAAAAAAATTAACTTTTTCGTATATATATAAGTAGATATTTTAATAACATATAATTTATTAGCAAATTATAAATTCGAATTTAATTTAAAGGATAATTTTAGATCATGATCTAGTTTTGAAATTTGAAGTATGAAATTGCTTATATTTATAAATATTATTTATGTATATATATGTATGTACGCACATTAAAATAAGATCAGTTTTACATTATTTTATGCATATATATGTTTGATTTTATATAAATATAATTTATATAAATCATTATATAAGCGTGTGTGTATGTGTGTGTGTGTTCATACATACATATACATATACTTATACATGCACATACATACATACATGTGTGTGTATGTATGTATGTATGTATATATAAACATCATATATGTATTTCGAGGGACTAACATGTCTGTTACGGTTTAAATCTCAACATTTAGATGCAGACATGTTAAACCATGCACACTGTATATGCTGCACGTGCACGTATACGTACATGTGTATATGTACACATGTGCACGTTATATATTAAATATAATATCAAATAAAATCTTTCTATTAATAAATAAAATAACGATTTTATTTAAAATTAAAAGACATTTTGGCATATATCTTTATAATTATAAAAAGTTAGCTTTAGGTCTCTCACAGTTTTCTTTTATAAAAAACATCATTATTTCAAAAAAAAAAGATGAAATTCAGCGGGGTATTTAGGTAATTTTATTAATCTTAATATGTACTTTTAGAGTATACGTCCATAACTTATAACTGTCCGCAATATACGTCCTGGCGGGCACTTTTAACGTTGGAAACAGAAAAAGTAAAAACTAATGAAATTCCAAAAAAAAAGGATGCATAGAATAATTTCTAAAAGAGAAATTTAAAAAAAATAAACTTTTAAAAAGAACGATGTCTTTCTATATATATATATATATATATATCTATATTTTTCTCTTTTTCTTTGTATGTGTATGGAAAACATGTTTTAAACATGACATGTCCAAATTGCCCTAAAACAAAAATAGTACATCCGCACTTTTTAAAGATCCCGTAATACCTAAAGGGCGAAACTGTAATTTCAGTTACAGTCAACCAACAAAATAAACCCTTTACGAGCCCTACCAAAATGGGTGCTTCTGGACAACATTTCCGCAGCGGTGCCCCAAATTAATAAATACCTAAATCGACAAATTAGGTTTTTTTTTATTGATTTTGAAGAAAGTAAATGAAGGAAAGCGATAATAATTTCCATCCGCTGTATCGAGGTAATAGTTGCGGCGGAAGCAAGGACCAGGTGGAAGGAGCAATAATGGATCTAACCATATCGAGCAACACCAGCGACAACAGCAACAATTTCGAATTTGCGTTCAATTCGAGCAATTTTTCGGATCGGATTTTAAGGATTGAGATTGTAGCAAGCGCGAATGAGAATAAGGAGGATGAGGGGTGTAGTAGTTTGGCAGATTGGGCGAGACATCGTAAAAGGAGGAGAGAGGATATTAAAAAGGAGAGAGGTGACATTTTATTGAGATTTCGCGTTTCTTATAAGTTGGGTGTCATGGAATTTCGGATTAGGCTTGAATTTAATAAATTTATGTTTTGTTTATTTTGCTGACTCGAGTTGTTAAATCTCTACCGTTGATAAAAGGAATCGAATATCCTCAACTCATATTCTGTATCTTTGCATCACATGAATGCTTTGTCATGCACTAGTACTGCATAATAGGAATGATATATTGAGGATAAAATATTTGAATATGGAACTTGTGGTGTTGAAGGTCTCTTATAATGTCGCCTATTAGCATTTTGAATTTTTGAAATTTTTATTGCTTACTGATCCACTGCGCCTGTAAGAGTGGAGCTTTGTCGTCATCTACCCGTAGCATAATGCTTCCAATTGAGCAGTGTCCGGTACTCCTACAAGAAAAACTGTTTTCAATACTTGACAATCAAACAAAGCATCCACAGAAATCGAATCCGACTACGAGTTTGAGAGTAAAGTTCATAATAGATTTACATATTTAAAGCAGATTGTGTGACATACAATGTGTTTTTGTGAGATGTCCAACCACTTAATGCAGATTTGACATTTAGCATCAAGAACATAGCTTGTGATAAAATTTGATTGTTTTTCCAATAAATATCTTTTAGTTGAAAGCATCAGGTATTGTAAGTTGAAATTAATGTTCTAAAATCAAATTAATTGAAAATTGTTGACAATAGTTACACCGTGAACAGTTAATATAATGTATTGATATAAAATGAAAACGAACCATTATCTGTTTTGCAACTTGGTTTTATAATAACATATATAAGTGGTGGTATAATATGATACAAAAGCTACCCAAGTAGCCGTTAATTTGATCAATGCACCTGAGATGCCAATGATAAGTGAAGAGTATGAACCCGACTTTTTTTGGGCTAATATCTGGATTGCGTTGCATGGAATCCATGCATACTTTTTAGAAGTTCATTTTCATCGCTCGGTTTACTTAAGTATTCAACAAATAAGTAAATGTTATATTTTATATGATCTAGGTACAATTGTCTGCATAAGTGATCCACACATGCTTTATTCTGAATACATTTAGAATTGTCTGAAATAGGGTTATCCATTAATGGATTCTTTATAAATACTAAAATACCACATTCAGTAGTCACATTGTCAACTTGCGATAATAAATGACTTTCCAGCAAAAATGAAATAAGTTTTTTCACAATACCAATGAAGCAGTGATTTATCCAAGTTAGCATAGACAACTTAGTATAGAAAGAAGTGCATGTTACTTTCTTTATGGCACTGAACTGTAACATATGACCTCATTTGCAATCTGGTTTATGTGGTTTGAATTGGATTAGTGAAATTCTCTAATTTCATGCTTCTTGAATAATTTTGTGCCATATAATTAAAGTTGAACCGCATTCATGTTACTGCAAGTCTGCCCCTAGATTAATATCCATACAACCCTACCACCGTTCTTAACTTCATTTTACCTACTTTGCTCACTAGGGTCTGCAATATTCCAAACAGCGGTTTGAAGTTTAAACTATATAATGTTTGTTATAGGATAGTATTCACTTAATAGTATAACTTGATTTGACAAGGCATTTTCTCACTCATGAACTGTTCCTACTTTGTGGTCGTTTGCTAAATATGTTCGGTACATGTCATTCCTAATGGCATACGGCAAACTAGCTTATGCTTTCTAGCTATTGCTATGTTTTCTTCCACGCTTTACTTGTGTTTTATTATTATAAATAATAAACTAATAAAGCAATTTGTTTCTTTGTGTAGCTGCTGAATTTGATGTCTATAATTCAGACAACATAGTGAATTTAGACCAGCCTGATACTGAGGATTGTGTGGCATACGAAAATCCTGATGCAGAAGCTGTAGCTATGATTGAGTCTCCTACAGGTATGGTTCGTCATCATTCAACTATAGCTCTGCATGATTTATGCTACAAAATGTTTTAGTGATAGGGTCCCTGTAGATTTTGATGTAATTGAAATATCATGTTCTGCCAGTTGTGGTATGCTAGTGTTATCCACATAATTTCCAAATGGATTTATATCGAAGTTAGAGAATGATGCCACAATTGATGAATACCGAGAAGCGTGACACTGATATTGACAAGTATCGAAGTATGTGACATTGAAACTGGAATGTTGAAACGTGCAATATTGATGCTGAGGTCATTAATGCCGTCAATAAGATATGCCATAGAAAGAGGATGCTGAAAATTGACGATATCGTAAATATTCAATGTCGTAAGCAGCGACGTCACAAAGAAGTCAATGCCGCTAAGTTTTATGTCGAAGGTCAGGAATGTTGCAGGGTTAAGTAATGTCACAGGAACTAATGCTACAACAATGGAGCTGGAATAATGATGTCTTAAATAAGCAATGGCGTAAGGTAACCCCATACCATAAATGCCGTAAATAACCGCGTCCTATCAATAAAGAGTCTTATATAATATTGCATATCGTCAATGAAGCCAAGGAGATCAAATGACATCAACGCCCCATACCATTTATAAAGTTGGATGACTACTATACAATATATTACATCGCTAAACAATGCCAGATAGAATCAGTGTCGTAATTTGTTGAGGAAACGGTGATGTCGTATACAATCAACACCGTAAGTCATCAGTGTCGCATCTCATAAATGCCGTATGCCAACAATTGCCTATGAAGATGAGATGAATGTTTCAACTTGTCACTATCGCATTTTATCGATACTGCTCATCAATGATACTGCCTATAATCAATGCCGCATCTCGTTCATGACGCATTTCATCAATCTTTAGAGGACACGACACATTTGTAAACACGGTATTGATAACGGAAGTCATCAATATTTATGGAGAAGTGGTACGGCGCGCGCTTCACGCGTGATGATGGCATGCACGAATTGTTTTTTTTACAAATTGTATATATTTAACTCGTTCGAAAAAATATGATTTACAAAAATATTTAACCATATTTTTACATTGAAATGATATGCAGCTAGTATTAATTTTACTTTCTAAATTGCAATATTTAATTTTTTGTTGGTTTGAATTTTTATTTATATTATTAATTAATAAAGAATGAATTTAATTTTTTATTAGTTTGAATTTTTTATTTTTGTTATTAATTAATAAAAAAAGACTTTTGAAAAAAAAATTATTTGTTGGATCCTATATTTAAGTGATATTAAGATTTCGATAATATATATAGAGAGGCGTTTTGAATTGGTAAAGGAATATATACTATTTTTAAGTGATATTAATATTTAATAATATTTTTAGTGGGGCATTTTTGGTAGTTCACGTTGATACCAAAAAAGTGTGACATCAAAGATATTACAACTATTAATAAAGATTGTCATGTCGGTCCTTCTCGATACTGCTCCATCTCAATGCCGCCCCTCACCAATGCTTTCTTATACTAACTCCGATGCATGTTGATGCCGTCTAGTATCAATGAAGAGTGCCGAAGGTCATCTAAAGTAAGGAATGAATGTTGGTGCCATTGAGGTTGTCGAAAGTTATGCATGCCGAAGATTGAGCATGCCGAATGCAGTACTGAGCAGTTGTGTCGAACCCCATACCACTGTAAATACGGACCTAAAGACATGGAGGAGGGGGCGATCATTGGATTATGAACATAAGCACCGTTTATTTAGTTCATTAACATGCTTAATGAGTTATTGCACATGTTTACCACTTATCTTCTCATTGGATATATATGACATGAGACCTTAAGTACTCTATTCCTAAAGGCTGTATGGATTCTCGAATATACTATTCCGAGTGATTTTAAGGGCTCTCGAACGTCTTGTTCTAAGTGACCTTAAGAGACCTCGAATATCGTGTTTCAAGAAATCGTATGGGCCTTCGAATATGCAACATCTAAAGCCCATGGGCATTATGGATCCATTTCCTAATTATGACCTTGAATGTTAAGCCTATTCTTGATTTAATCAGCGCCAACTAAGCCATGCTTAGTCATGTCGTTATATGAGCTCGAATTAAGGATTGACTCGTCATTCTTGGCATCATGGGTGTTATACCAATAATTTGTTTACATTTTGACGCTAGAAGGAGGGCTTGTACCTTCTTCTCTTTATAACTCTCTTGCTAAACTAATTACATCAAGTTTCTTTTGTTCTAGGAAAATGGGGAAATCAAGGCGAGTTATGTTCCAAATGAAGAAGTCGTACAAATGATGACATTAGAAAAAAATGTTGTTCCAGACTTCAACTTAGGAAGCATAGAACCTGGGCATCCATCAGAACCGGCAAAGCCTACCAGTGGTGAAGCTCAGATTAAAGAGCTAACACTGTAACACATCAAGTGGTAATGATGCAAGATTTGTTGGAGAAGATCCTTGCACAACAATCTTCCAAAACTTACAAATTCACCGAAGGGGTCGAAGTTGAATCTCCGAGAAGGAATCCTGATGCTTCTTTGAAAACAAAAGAAGCAAATTCGTTATAACTCCACAAAAGAGAAAAGGTCACTAGCAAGTTAAAGCAACCCGCTTTCTCCAAAATCATTGACGGATTACAAAATCAAGGCATATATTACTAAGGGAGATTGGAAGAGAGGTCCAAGGAGCCATCTGGAAGTTCAACCTCCGAAGGATACAAATATTTTTAAAGGCAATTACCACAGTGATGAAGCTTATCTAAGAGACATGGTCGAGAAAATGGCGAAGGACATGCTTAATCTTAAAGGAAAAAGAACTCTTGATGAGACGTCAACAACAACCACCGAGAAGCTCCGTTCATAGACGAGTTCATGTCCACCAGGATCCCGTCCCACATTAGAATTTCATCCTTAAGATACAATGAGACTACCAATTGATCATTTAATGACGTTCGAAAGTCAGATGGACCTTTACAATGCATCCAGAGTAGTGCGTTGTAGACTTTTCCCTACTACCTTCCAGAGCGCATTAGCCAAGTGGTATAGACTTTATCGTGAAAGGACTATCTACTTCTGAAAACAATTTTGCTACGAGTTCTCGACACTTTTGTATTTGGGAAGACCTCACAATTGACTACAACGTATTGGCTAATATCAAGCAAAAATCGAAAGAGTTATTGGACGATTATATCAAGAGGTTTAATGTCGAAGCGCTAAAGGCGGAGGATATGACCAATAGAGACAAATTGATGGCAGTACGCTTAGGGATGATTGAGCATACACCCTTTTGACGAGAGCTTTACTTTTATGGATGCAGAGATCTCCAGGACTTCCATTTTCAAGTTGACAAGTACGCTTAGGGATGATTGAGCATACACCCTTTTGACGAGAGCTTTACTTTTATGGATGCAGAGATCTCCAGGACTTCCATTTTCAAGTTGACAAGTACGCTTAGGGATGATTGAGCATACACCCTTTTGACGAGAGCTTTACTTTTATGGATGCAGAGATCTCCAGGACTTCCATTTTCAAGTTGACAAGTTTATCTGTATGAATGAAATGTTTCATGCCAAGAAAAAGTCCCATGCGAAGAAAGAAATGGAAAATTTTGGCAATAAGAAACCAAGATTGGAAGAGATTCCAAAGTCCAATTATCTTGCTTTAAATGAATCAATATCCTACATCCTCGCTACAACAAAAGAAAGCAGTGACTTTCCAATCCCCTACAAAGTCAAGAATTACGCTGAACCAAAAGGAGGTGGAGAGTTCTGTACTTATCATAAAGCAAACGTGCATAAAACAGATGAGTGCCGAGTATTACCAGGAATAGTCTAGAACGGATTCATCAACGAAGTACGCTACCCGAAATGGTTAGTCGATCCAGTACTGGTCAAAAATCTAATGGAAGATGGAGGACATATGTCGATTATATCGATTTGAATAAGGCATGCCCGAAGGACTACTGCCATTTTCAAGAATAGACCAATTAGTCGATGCAACAAGTGGACACAAACTTTTATCTTTCATGGACGTTTATTTCAGATACAACCAGATTTCAATGTTTAAACCAGTTGAAGAAAACACTAGTTTCATAACAGATTGGGTAACATATTGTTTTAAAGTATTGCCTTTCGGGTTGAAGAATGCCGGAGCAATACACCAAAGATTTGGTTAACATAATGCTCAAAGAACAAATTGATCAAAACGTGGAGGTATATACGTGGACGATATGCTAGTTAAATCTCAAGAGGAAAGCAACCATCTCAAGGATCTTGAAGAAATGTTCAGGGTACTAGTTACGGAAATATTAGATGAAGCTCAACCCGCAAAAATGTTCTTTTGAAATTCAGTCTGGGAAGTTCTTGGGATATATTAGCACTACTAGGGGAATCGTAGCCAACCCCGACCAAATTCAGGCTATTAAGGATATGACGAACCCAAGACAAGTAAAAATGTAATGAGCTTAAACGGAAGGGTAGCAGCGTTGAATAGATTTATCTCCAAGGCCATCGATAAATGCATTTCATTTTTCGATGTGATTGAGAAGAAACTAAACTTTGAATGGGGGAAGATTGTCGGAAAGCCTTCGAGGAATTGAAAGACTATCTTGAGAGGCCACCAATCTTGTCCAGTCCCATGGACGCGGATTTTTTTACCTTTATATGGTGGTTTCTGAACATGCTATTAGTTCTGTTTTGGTAATAGAAAACAAGGGAACTCAACCTCTGGTATATTATACGAGCAAGAGGCTCAAAAATGCAGAAACTAGATATCCTGTTATGGAGAAATTAACATACCGCTTGATGTTCATTGCATTGAAACTAAGAGTACTTTCAAACACATTCGTTCAAGGTCTTAACAACCTTCTCACCCAAGCAAGTTTTTAGCAAACCCTAAACTTCAGAAAGACTAGTAAAATGGGGAGTAGAACTCAGCCAATATGATATTGAATTTCTACCTCGAGTGGCAACCAAAGGACAAGCCCTAACTGATTTTGTTAATGAATGTACGAGGTTCATTACAGAACAATCAGAAAAGAAGAATGACTTAAGGCCTAAATGACAATTGTTTGTGGATGAAGCTTCCCATGACCTTTCGATGTATGATGAATTGACCTAATTGGATCAGTATGTATATTCAAAGGAGGTGCTAAATACGCAGTGGTGGCCACTAATTATTTTACGAAATGGGTAGAAGCAGAACCACTTTCAAATATCACGTCAGGGAAACTTCTCAAGTATGTAATCAAAAATATCATTACCAGATTTGGAATTCCACACAGGATAATACCTGATAATGAAACTCAGTTTGAAAGCGAAGAATTTACCCGATTCTGTAATAGAAATGAAATCATCAAGAGCTTTCCCAAGGCTAATGGGGTCGTTGAAACTGCAAACAAAACTATTAAGACCATTCTCAAAAAACAATCGAACAAGGCTAAAGAAAATTGGGTGGAAGAACTACCTCTTGTATTATGGACATATAGAACTTTTACTAAAACCGCAACAAGACATATGCCATGTTCCTTAACTAATGGATGTGAAGCCATGCTTTCGATTGAGGTTGAAGTACCTTCTCATTCAAAGATTGCGTATGCATTTGATTCAAATCAAGAATCAAAGAAAGAATACTTGGACTTAATCAATGGGTTACGAAATGAAACAGCCACACGGACGGTTGAATATCAACGAAGAATATCCAAATATTATAACTCTAAAGTAAGAAAGCGTTTCAAAAATTGGATTTACTGTTTCGAAGAGTCATGACAAATACTAAAAATCCAGCGGATGGACCACTCGGGTCAAATTGGGAAGGACCCATAATCATACATAAAGTAATTCCACTTTGGACCTATGGACTATGCCGATCCGAGGACAACGTATTAGCGAGAAGTTGGAATGTCAAACATTTGCGACAATATTTTTCGACAACGGATGAATAAAAAGGTTAAAATAAAAACATCTACTAGATCAATTACAAAAAAATGTAAGAATCTCCTAAAATAAAAGGTCTAAACCTTCACCCAAGATGACAATAAGAGATTTGATCCAAACCAAAACATGTTACAATCTTCTAAAGGAAGATCTGTCACAATCTTCTAGAGAAAGATTTGTAGCAAGCCTTTATTCCGCCTAAAAACATCCTGTTTAAGGTGCCTGCTAGAGGGAGGATGGAATAAACCTTTGGTCTTGCTTGAAAACGGTCTGGCCAAAGCACCGAACCAGCCTTCAGTACCTGTCTATTAGGCCCGATCGAAGCGCCTCCTAGAGGGAGGTCGGTAAGTCTTTGGTTTTGCATAAGATAACTAACTAGATGCACCAGCCAAATCAATCAATTTTGCACTCTATCCAAAAGAATGGATCAAAACCGTCTTTTAGAGGAAGATATATCAAAAATGAGTTGTAAGTGTGCTCCACGGAAAAAATGATCTTCTAGAGGAAGATTAATCAAATATGAGCCGTTATGCTTCAAAGTATAGATAAAGCAATCTTTAATTGTCAGATGAATTTTTTATATTCTCTTTATTGTTAGATGGACTTTTTGGTCTTCTATACAGTTGGCAGGTGAATTTGCGGGTCTTCTATTATCAATGCGTGACAGATTTTTGATCTTTTATTTATAGGGGCTCAATTATTACCTGACAAATATACGGCCCTCTATCTAAAGTATTATCATGGCTGGAAAATTTTCTATCCAAAATATTTTTATTAGAACCGAATTGTTAGCCTCCCTTCATCCAATCTTGTTAAATAAATTTCTAACGGAAATTAGAGGAAAATTATTATCATTTGGCAAAATCTCAATTTATATGAAAATGTAAAGGATTCTCCAATCTAACTGGCTTAACCAAATCCCGAAAGAGTCATTCAGGAGTTTTATACTAAGGTTGTAATGAAAAATCATCACTTGTTCTGTGTTGTGCAGGAAAGCAAAGTAATCGACAAAGCAAAGTAATACATGATTTTACATTAAAGTGTAAAAAGCTTCTTTTACACGGGGGCAAACGTTATCTACATAATTTTCGAAGAGATTTATATCAAAGTTAGAGAATGATGTCGCAGTTGATGAATGCCGAGAAGCGCGACACTGATATCGAGAAGTGTCGAAGTATGCGACATTGAAACTGGAATGCCGAAATGCACAATATTGATGTTGAGGTCATTAATGCCGCCAATAAGATATAGAAAGAGGATGCTGAAAATTGACGATATCGTAAATATTCAATGCCGTAAACAACGGCGTCACAAAGAAGTCAATGCCACTAAGTTTTATGTCGAAGGTCGGCAGTGTTGCAGGGTTAACTGATGCTACAACAATGGAGCTGGAATAATGATGTCGTAAATAAGCAATGGCTTAAGGTACCCGATACCATAAATGATCAATACCGAAAGTATGTAGATAGATCAATGCCAAGGCCTACGATGCCGCATCTTATCAATAAAGAGTTATATAATATCGCGTATTGTTAATGAAGCCAAGGAGGCCAAATGACATTAACGGCCACATACACATCTATAAAGTTGGATGACTACTATCGAATATATTACATTGCTAAGCAATGCAAGATAGAATCAATGCTGTAATTTGTCGAGGAAACAGGAATGTCGTATACAGTTAGCAACGTAAGCCATCAGTGTCGTATCTCATAAATGTCGTATGCCAGCAATCACCTATGAAGATGGATGAATGTTTCAACTCGTCACCATTGCATCTTATCGATACCGTTCATAAATGATACCGACTATAATCAATGCCGCACGCATCCTGTTGATGACGCATTTCATCAATCTTTAGAGGACATCACAAATTTGTAAACACAATATTGATGTCAGAAGCCATCAATATACATGGAGATTGTCATGTCGCTCCTTCTCGATGCTATTCCATCTCAATGCTGCTCCTCATCAATGCTTTTTCATATTGATGCCGCTGCATGTTGATACCATCTGTTATCAATGAAGAGTGCTGAAGAATGAAGAGCGCTGAAGGCCATCTAAAGTAAAGAATGGAACCTGGCGCCATTGACGTTGCCGAAAGTTATGCGTGCCAAAGATTGAGCATGCCGAATGCGGTGCTAAGCAGTTGTGCTGAACCGCATACCACTATAAATACAAACCTAGAGGCATGGAGGAGGGGGTGATCATTTTTTCCCTCTACTCTCAAAATTATACTTTTGTAACCCTAAATTGATTTGAGGAAACTCCGATTCGATTGTAATCGTGTCCAATTTATATGAACAAGGACTTTGACATGTTAATTATGCACTTTGAACGTTATTAGATATGGAAAATGCATATAATAAAGCTCCTTGGATCCAAAGCAATTGCGGTACTATTTATATAGAATTACAAGAGCTTCGGTCTAAGCTGGTGTTTATATGCATAGCCTATATCTTGCCTACTACATATGAACATTGGATTATGAACATAAGCACCGTTTATTTAGTTCATTAACATGCTTAATGGGCTATTGCACATGTTTACGCTTATCTTCTCTTTCCTTTGGATACATGACAGGAGACCTCGAGTGCTCTATTCCTAAAGACTGTACGGATTCTCGAATATACTATTTCAAGCGATCTTAAGGTCTCTTGAACGTCTTGTTCCAAGCGACCTTAAGAGATCTCAAATATCGTATTCCAAAAAATCATACGGGCCTTCGAATATGTAACATCTAAAGCCCATGGGCATTATGGATCCATTTCCTAATGATATCATCTTGTACTTAACCTTGAATGCTAAGCCTGTTCTTGACTTAATCAGCGCCAACTAAACCATGCTTAGTCGTGTTGTCATATGCGCTCGAATCAAGGATCGGCTCGTCATTCTTGGCATCATGGGCCAATAATTGGTTTAACAGTTAGATAGTTCTCTAGTGACCAATCGCTATTTTTCATTACTTTATCACCACGTCATTGTTATTTATGTGCATTTTAAATATTCATAATATAAAGGGTTGAACTTTTTATCAAGTGTAAACGATGTCAGTATGATTCATCTGTTATATTTCTCAGTCTGATTTGTTACTAAAACCATATATAGACCTTAGTTCTCATTTTATTCGTAAATGAGATCATTGCAATATTCCATCAGGCTATCATGTCATCTTTTATGCATTTTCCTTTGTCATCCATATTATTTTCTTGAGTAATTTTATCAACTGTTAACGTCGTCAGCTTCGATCATACATGATAAAGCAAAACTGTAGCATGCATTTGTTGTTTGTCTGGTCTTACTGGATTTCGATTCTTTAGTTACGTCTGGAGGCATAATGTTGGCGTTTCTTGTCTGATGATTGTTCCTCTAATCTTACCAGGTGATGAGCTACAAAGTGATTCTTGGAGCATGGATTGCTCTCCGGTTTTGAGAGTGAAGTCAATATACATCAGTTCTGCAATATTAGCTGCAAAAAGTTCATTTTTCTATAAAGTAATATACAAACGACTTCATAATTCTTATTTGCTCTTCCCTTTTATAAAGTTAAATTATTATTTTCATTGTAGCTTTTTTCCAATGGCATGCGTGAATCTGATCAAAGACACGCTACTTTAAGAATCAATGACACAGGTAATTAGACTAGCTTAGCATTCTGTTCTTTTTTCTTGAAAACCCGTTAGCTTGTTCGTTCTAACTATATCTTGTACCATTTCATTGATCTAATAAATGATTTTATTGTTTAAATATTTCTTAATTAACATAGGTGAAGACTAAACTTACATTCAATGTGTAATTTTTTCTACAATCTTTATCTCTGTACTTAGGTTTACTGAATTGGGTTGATTACCTTATGCTTTTATTTTTTGAAAAAGCATCAATTTTTTTTTTCAAAATAAAAAATACAAAGAAATGACACCTACCCATAAATAGAAATTGCACTATTTTAAATATCAGCAGCATGCTATTTTAAGGAAGTGGAATCATGAATTGTCATTTTTCTTTCAGAACGAGTTGATCAGATTGTTCTGGCTACTGAATTTTTGCCGACCCTTTAACCCAAGTGGCAGAAGGAATTTTTTTGAAAATATGTTCTGATCCTTACTTTTATAACAGTTCTTATATTTCATCTTATATTCTACGACAATTTTTCATGGGCATGGCTGTATGCATAGCTTGTAAATATATCTGGCTAATAACAGTTCTTAATCCATTGTGTGCAGAAGTACAGCAGTTGTACTTGTATAACAAATTGCTGATGTTAGAATGATTATTTGGCAGACCTGATATAGCTTACTACAAATTTTGTCAACTTAATTGATGTTGTAGCTGCAGGACAGATTCTCTTATCTGTCTTTTGCTTGTTAACTGATGTCTTTTGGGAATGGTTTTCTTTGACACTTTCTACAAGTTTTGTCAACTTAATTGATGTTGTAGCCACAGGACAGATTCCCTTATTTGTCTTTTGCTTGTTAACTGATATGTCTTTAGGGAATGGTTTGTTTAGACACTTTCTGCTAGAGGTATTATAGAGATCCTTTAATCTTGGAAATTTAACTAGTACAGTCGATGCAAATTTACAGATGATCAATTACAAATCAATTTTGCAAAGTGATCTTTATAATATCGGCATGCATGCCATGCGATGTAACTTATCTTTGTGATTTAAATTACATGGTGCATATTGTTATTGATCTTATTATTACGTCATTTACTTTTTTAAGCTTGCCCTACAAGAAAATATAATTTCACATATTTTCAACATTTGTTGTAATTTTGGGAACAGAGGAAGCAGCACTAATGGAGCTACTAAGTTTCATGTACAGTGGAAAGTTGTCAATCACCGAAGCACCCTTAGTTCTTGATGTGCTTATGGCTGCCGATAAGTTTGAGGTTGCTTCTTGCATGCGGTACTGTAGTCAGTTATTAAGAAGTCAGCCAATGACCCCTGAATCTGCATTGCTTTATTTGGATCTCCCTTGTAGCGTCTCAATGGCTTCTGCTGTACAGCCATTGACCGATGCAGCTAGACTCTTTCTTGCCAATAAATACCGCGACATAAGCAAGTAAGATTTCATTTATTATGTAGTTTATTGAGGTGCCCAGTAAATCATACCATCCTTCTGTGTACACACAGGTTTCAAGATGAAGTGATGAACCTTCCTCTTGCAGCAATAGAAGCAATACTTAGCAGCGACAACCTTCAAGTAGCATCAGAAGATACAGTTTACGACTTTGTGCTGAAATGGGCGCGCATTCAGTACCCAAAACTAGAGGAGAGGCGTGAAATATTAGGGTCTCGGTTGGGTCGTCTGATCCGCTTCCCTTTCATGACATGCAGAAAACTGAAGAAGGTCCTACAATGCAATGACCTGGATCAAGAATTTGCATCAAAGGCAGTCCTGGAAGCGCTCTTCTTCAAAGCAGAAACGCCCCATAGACAAAGAGCCCTAGCCTTAGACGATGTCTCATCTAACCACAAGTACATGGAGCGCACGTATAAGTACCGACCTGTAAAAGTCGTGGAGTTTGAAGCTCCTCATCCTCAATGTATTGTATATCTTGACCTAAAGAAAGAAGAGTGCGCAAATCTATACCCAGGTGGGCGTGTATACTCACAAGCTTTTCATTTAGGTGGTCAGGGATTTTTCTTATCTGCTCATTGCAATATGGATCAGCAAAGCGCGTTCCATTGCTTTGGATTGTTTTTGGGTATGCAGGAAAAAGGTTCTGTTACGTTCACTGTCGATTATGAATTTTCTGTAAGAACCAAATCGGCTGGCGAGTTTATGAGTAAATATAAAGGGTATTACACGTTTACTGGTGGCAAAGCTGTTGGTTATAGAAATTTGTTTGCGATTAATTGGGCTTCGTTTATGGCCGATGATAGTCAGTATTTCATCAATAATGTTCTACATTTGAGAGCTGAATTGACGATCAAGCAACCGAGTCAACAGGTAGCAGCATTACCAGCAAGTTAATTATTATTATGACGATAATCTTTTTCGGGTAATCTCCCACTGCTCGTATAAATATGTTGAGAGAGACTTTGAACTAACCTATGAATGTGTATTTTGAGTCGAGGGAAGGAGCAATCTTTGTGTTTACAGTAAATTGTAATATGAGAAGATTATTTGCTGTAACGTATTGAAAATGGATGTCTGCTGCACTTTTGTATGTATTTGAAGAACACCGGCCAACTGATCATCGTATCAGGAAGATTATCCTGGCGTAAATACTCCTATTTTTGTTTGTTCTTATATTCATCTTTTTGTATGTATGCAAAGATACATTATTTCATATTCATCTTTTTGTTTGTTCGTATATTCAGACTTGGGGTCTGCATGAAACTGTCAAAAATAAAATTTTAATCGATAGTTGATATACGTATATATTCCATGGTTTATGTTAATTCATGATTTTGGAACACACAGTGTTTGCGAATGATTTCATATTTGAAACTTTAACTAATATTTCATAAACAAACGCCGTGCAAGTGTTATCTGTCATGAAATTATCCAGTGGTATCTCTATGCATTGGTTGTGATTTTGTTTTTGTTTATCTGGTGAAGAACTTGTTTTTGTGGTGTTGTGATGTGTACAAGCGATCTTTTGTACTGAACTAGGTTTATCAGTAAACATATTATGATTCTTTAGCCACGTTTTATGTATGGTTCTTTTTATTCAATTTTTAGTTATTAAGATTTCAACTGTACTTTATTTGCTTTATTTCAAAGCTTCCCTTCTAAACAGGATACAAAATGTCATATTGGTATCTTTCTACTGACCAACCATTGAATCTGCAATATTCATGAAAGCCATCCATTGAATCTAAGAATATGTATAAGAACTTCTCATCTTCTTTCCATTTTTGTCACGTGGGTAAAATTATAATTTTTCTAAGTGCACCTTGTGTAAAGTTTGTTTTAAGTGAAACATCCACAAAGAATTGGTGTGAAATAACTTCACTACAATTCTCAGTCCAGTTATGGTACATAGTATGTCTTATGTTTTAATGTTACACTTCCAATTTAATATACGTAATGGTTCTTGGGTGTGTAATTAATAAATATTTGATTCTTGAGGCTTATTAAATTAACACTTATATTAGACCGCTATTAAATAAACGCCAATTGGTAAAATCCTATTAAATAAGAACATAATTTCAGACTTTTCATATAAATTGCACATTTATTGAATAAAAGCATCCCCTTGAACTTTTACTAATAAGCACACAATGGTTAAGCGTTTGCTTCTCGCTTTTATTCAATAAGCACATGATAACTACAATTTTATTGAAATAAACGTCTAGGTTTAGGCTTTTATTGAACAAAGTTCAGCATATACTAAATAAGTGCAAGTTGTATTTTTCTTCTTCCCATATTCAACTCGGTGACCTTACCAAATGTAAGGTTAGACAAGTTAAGCCGTTGGGCAGTTATGACTAATAAGAAAGATAACGTGATATAATGTCATGGTTGTTTAATGAACGACAAAACACAAATCAACATGATATTCTTTAGGAAGAGTGATACTATTTAAAGATCATCTCTTCTGGATTTTGAATCATATCCATCAAAGTCTGATGAATTTACCATAGAAGCCAATGCCAAAACATAGAATAATTCAATATTCAATGCACATGCATATCAGAATGGTTATACATATCATTCCTCTTACTTATTTAATTTTAAACATAACATTAGATTTTATAAACGCGAACCATAAAATGTAGTTGTATACATGAAGGCTAACACAATCATTGAGGAATAAAAAATAAACTTGTATTTTGCTGCATGCCAACATGGACAATTTGCTTCGTTAAATATTTTGGTTTGTAGGTGTACAATGTTAGTTAAATGTAACTGTCAACAGCATAACATTAATCCACTAATTTTTCTTAGATATATAAATCAAGTGATGACTAGGCCAAACTACATTGAACAATTCGAACTTTAAAAAATAAATTAAAAAATAAAATACTTTTGGTTTATCAAGATTTATCATGATGAATGAAATGAATCAATCCTTTTATCGTCTGCTGTGCATATCGTTGACAAAACTTTGAGGTTGCATTCATTTTACATATTTGTCAACTATATACAAAATTAACGCGATTGGATTGTCAAGTTCCAAAAAGTCATAATAAGATGAAAGTTAAGGTAGAAATTAGAGCAAGGTCAACTGATAAAGACTAAAGTCTACTGGTCTGTGTTCTTTGGACTCAGTAGTCAGTAGTTGAATAAAACGCAGTAAAGCTGTTAACTGATTGCCAGCATTAGTTTCTTTCACTTTGCAGCATAAATCTGTTCACATTGGAAGCTAAACTTTTGATATTAGACATCACTACAATGGAAAAAATTCGTTGTTATATGTCTACAACTATTATTTTTATAGGCATCCTTCAATTTATAGTAGATGTGGGACTATTCCTTTTCCTTTTCTCAATTGTTCCACTTTAATACATGGGACATGGCTTTTTACTATATTTTCTTTTGTGGTTCATTTTTTATACGAGGGCTAGCATGAATCCTTGAAATTTCCATATTCTCCAATTAATTATAAGTAGGTTGGAGCTGAACAAGTGTCACACATGCATAATCTTTATTCTTGATATGTTAATAGTACATATCTTACTATGTCTGTTATCTGTAAGCTAGCTAACTGATTGATTGCATTAATTTGTTTGCTTAGTAATATCCCAGTAAACTAGTTTTCTATTGCGCACTAAATTTTTGCTGTCTGCACTAGTTAGCTGAGTTATTTATTGTATTGAATGTCCACATGTATTAAAACCTCATAGTCTACATGATAGATATACAATTATGATTTACAGTTAGTCTCTTATGTTTGTTGGATACTCTGTTTGTCATAAAGTCTGCGGTTGATGTTGAACATACACGAATGTGTCAGAATTGAACTATATCCAGTAGAACAAACTATGTCAGTGTCTGGGCAATGCTGATCGTTTCATTCTACATCGAGAGAGAGATACATCATGCATATGGATTAATGACACCTCCGCTTTCCATTAAAATAAAATATGCAGCTTATATACAACTGTATACATTGATTCGAAAAAAGAAAAAAAGGCATCCAGACGGTTGAAATCCAAAACTGTATCTTGAATCTGCCTAGATTGTTTAAAATCAACTATCCGTTTTTATTGTATATTCCATTACTTTTTTATATATATTTAACAAAAAAAGCAAGTAGTTTATATCCGTCAGTGTAACTATTGTTTTCTCCATCAATTTTTCATTAATCGTGGGCTATATTATTGATTTCTTCCTCTTCATACAATCTATGTGTGATTAGCTTTACAACACAATACTTTTCATCTAAACTTGAAAATCAACTCATTTTATTACTATAAGTAAAATTGTACACATGTAGTTTTTCCTTTCTTGTTAAAACTTTACATGACAATAATTACATCCATCAAGCTTTCACTATTTTTGCTTCATACCCCCCACCTACTCTCTTCTCAATCTTATACTGAACGTAAGTACCAAAAATCTTGTCCCACATCACAAAAAAAGGCTGGGAAAAATTATACTTGCTTCCAGCATACTGATGATGAATCTCATGATAAGCAGTGTTATTTCCAAACAGCAAATGAAAAGGATTCCAAGGAAGCATAACCCCACAATGATCGTCAATCCCTTTGACTGTCGCAAACGAGAAGAAATATATAGAAGTTCTTGGAGACATGCCCGAAATGAAAAATGCCAAGGCACCCGCCATGGTCTCAGTTAAAATTCCATCTATAGGGTGGTTGTACTGAGCTCCATACGCATACGGAGCCACAAGGCAGTGGTGCCATGAGTGGAAATTTCTGTACATGTACTTGTTCATATGCATGTACCTGTGTACAAAGTATTGCCATGTATCGAACACCAGCATTGCTATGAAGAATTGTAATGCGATTGTCGTAAATGAGTGATTCTGGATCGCCACATTTTCATCCTCTGTAACCTGAATTGAAAGTCTAAGATCATGTATGTTGCTGATAAGATTATGATTATAATATGATTGAGAAAAGTGTACCTTGAAGATAATGAAAGCAATGGAAGCTTGAATTGCTTGCTGAAGGAGTACGCCTCTAATGACGACATGTTTGGAAACCAAGTTCTTGATGTCTTCATCTTTTCTTGAATGCAGTCTGTATTTGTCCAAGTTTCCGGATATTTCGTACAATCCTGAATAAATCCAGTACACTATGAGTGGTATGATCATGGAGAAGAACTCGTCGGATTCTAGAAAGCCCATTTGGTTTAATTTGCGTTTGTTTAAAGTTGGAGATAACTTTTGGTAGATAGAAGAGAGAGAATGTGGGAAATGAGTCGTGGTTCTGTAGGAAGTATTAGAGAGTGTTATATAGTGTAGGTTCACCAGAATTGGTCTTCAATTATATGTACACTTGTTTATATTACATATATTTACATTTTACAGACACGTATGCATATGTGTTCACATACTAAAGTATGCATATATGTTAACACACTAAATTAAAGTTCACTATATAATGTGTGTTGAAGAATACACAGACCATTTTATTATTACAGCAAGGAAGAGAAATAAAAAAGCAGGTCAATATCAAATCATATTCTTATGGAAACGCATCTTTAAATTCAGAATTTACATTTAAATTATATACTGGAAACTTTTAAACCATTGAACATATAAGAGCTTTTCAAGGTTAAAAATGTATTTGAAATTCAGTGTAATATTTTGAGTTGAAAGGTTAAAAATTGGCTGGGAAAATTTATTTCCACATAATCTGAAAACGTATTGCTCTCATTAATTTCAGGGAAGTAAAATCATAGAGGATGTTAGTTGGCACACGAGATATTTGGATAATACGCGTCACCGCTAAAGTCATTCATATTGACCAAAAAAGGTTATATTTATTCCTTCATAACTTTAACGTGGGACATGATTGTGTATAATATGCAACAAAATCACGATTAAGTTAAAAGAAGTTATCAAATACTCGGTCAAATACTAAAAGTCGGCAACCATGTGAATTAGGATTATATGGAAACTATCAATTGAAATATAACTCAAGATGATCATCTAAAATTTTCACAACATTGTGAGTTATGGGTGGATACGCATCAACTATTTGAATGAAAGTGCAAAATTTTAACCATAGAACTATGTAAAACTCATCCTGCCACTTGAAGTATTGCAGGAGCATCTCTAACAAGGATAACATATTATAAAATGTAATTTGTAATCCAATATCTCGCTTCAGAAGTGTAAATTTTATAATCGATCATTAATTCAGGTCTTATAGTCCAAAATTTGTAATCTTTTAACAAGCTTTCAAATTTCAGACGTATTAGACGTTTATTAAACAAACGCTTGCATATTTAAACATTTATAACAAACGCCCAATAACTACCTGATACAGGCCTCTTGAGATGCGCGTTTCTTAACCAAGCGTTTGAATATTAGATGCTTGTAGAACAAGATCCTTATACTCAAGCGCTTGTCAAACTATCGCCCAAATCAATTATCCGTTGGAAAATTTGTGGAGTTGCATTTTGTAAACCCTCAAAATGTATTATGTAATCCAGAAATCGTTTGAAGTGCTTTAACAATATTTAACAATAGTAGAGTTAGTAATATATTTTCACTTTTTTATAAGCATAGAGCAATCTCAATACTAGAGTATCAACCACCAACAATTACATTCTATCCATATATCAATTGTTTTAACTTAGAGAGTTAGGGGTATGCCCTAGAAGTAATTATGTAATTTGTTACATATATAACCTTATAACCAATCTTATTCATAATTAAAGTGTTTGATTTCTATTATATATTTTGTTATATAGTGATATAATTAATTAAAAAATTAATTTGAAGTATATAAATAAGAAAATCATTATAAAATTTATGTAATTGTAGTTGCAAATAGTCGCAATCATGAATAATTAATCACAATGTCAAGAATATTTTATTTTAATTATTCTTAGTCAATATATTTCGAGAAAGGATATCGATAAATCCATTGAGAGCAGAGTACGCAATACTCTCCAAATATTAGGCAGTGTATGACTTAAGGTTATTAGGGGAACTAAGGGGTTACGTATTATAGTTATCAGATAATTATGAAATGACTCATCCAAGAGCTTCCTATTGGTCGATAACAACTAGGTTAAACAAGAAATTTTAGTGTGACGATGTTGCACAGTTCTCTCGACTAGAGAATACCATTGAACTTCTACGTAGATAATTTACTTTTAATTATAGTTAAATCATAATACGGTGACCATCGAGCGACTATAGTTGTGTCTGAGTAGAAGCATAAAAAGTGAAACATAATTCAATAAAGAATTTATCTCCTCAATCGTATGAGGTTAGTACCACGATTAACTATAGTCAACTTAATGTAAAAATTTTTGGTTAGAGTAGAATGGTTAATAAATGTTACTAACCAAGGACTTTATGCATGGACTGTACAATTAAAGCGCTTAGTGATTTTATAATGGTGGAGGTGCAAAATGCTATAGTGAGGATATATTGAAAAATAACAAAGGTGTAAAAATCTTTATGGAGATAAAATCACATTTGTCAAGTGACTTATTTTTATTCCCACACCATTTATGCAGAAAAACTAAACATTGTTCGCTCTTATATAACAAGACCAAAGAATTTCATGATCCATGCAGTTCAAACTTAGTGAATAGAGTAGAGTGCTAATTTATGTTGAGCTCTTAGGACTTGAACCTAGACCTATACTGTAACACCCCGTAATTTTACATAATTAATTAAATTAAAAGGGTAAAATTTCAATTTTACATAAAGGGCAAAATAACATTAAAAGAGCTGGAGTTAGGTATCAGGACCTATTACATCGCATCCAAAATGCAGTTTACGGTCAGAAAACATAGATAACCTATTGATTTTGGTTAAACGGGCAAGAAATTAGAAGAAGTAAGGTCTAGTGGTATTTTCGTAATATATTAACTTTGGGAATTTAGACAAAATTTATGTTATTTCCATCCTATAAATAGAAGAATAAACCCTATTTTCTAATCTTATTTTAATCTAAATACAATACCCCTAATCTTCATCATTTTCTTCATCAATCCTGCAAATTAAACCCGAATTAAATAAATCGATATATGAAATCGGTCACTGCAAAGAGAGCTACTAATAAATGAAGATGTAAAATTCTGGACAGTGAAGGAGAATGAAGATCTACATTAACTTGGAGAGGATGCATGACTAATCGGTGAGCGGGACTCTATATATTTGCATATATATATATATATTAATAAGACTCATAAGAGGTTGTAACTCACCTCTTATGATCTTAAACAAAATTATAAGTTATGTGATTGAAACTTAAGAAGCGGTTATTTATATACATGATTAGGATGCAATATACCATGGGCAGATGATTAAAGAAAAGTGATTTTTTTATCAGTTGTAATTAGCCGAAGTTAATCTCTCTCTAATTAAAAAGTGTGAAACACAAAACTATTATTGGTTGTAATTAGGATGTAATATACCTTGAGTTTGTTCACGAGGTCATAGCTCCACGAATGATGGATAACTCCTTATTGGTTGTAAATTATACAACTCCTAACCCTTGAACTTTGTCCTAATTTCACTTCGATCTTGAGTTTGTTCAACAAATCAAAACGAAATTATTCACTAATACATACCATATCATGACAGCTTAAGTATAATATATGTACCTTTAGTTCGCTCAACAAATACATATAGTACCTCGTCTATTCAATATATTAATAATACTACACATAACATCCCTAACTTGAGTTCGCTCAACAACTATGGAGCATGTATATAATTTATTAACACACACACACACACACACACACATATAGTAGAGGACAATATTATATTGAAGATTCATAATCTTTAGTATGCCATATTGAGTGATATCGACTTATGAAATAATGTATTTCTTATGAAATACGCTCGTGATTTAAGTATACTACACATCAGGAATTACAATACACATACAATATGTATGTATTTATCCCTTACATCCATTTGGGCTTCTTTGATGTTTCAACTTTAGTTTATACATTCATATTATATAAGTTTTATATTTTATACTACTTATATACTAGTCATATGTATAATATTATATTAATTAAATATTATTTAATTAATTAACATTTTAATTAATTTTATGTTATTTTAATATAACATTCATATTAAATATTTATTATATACTATAACCTTTATAGTATAACACATATATCATATATATGTGTATATTATTTAACTAATTAACCTTTTAATTAATTTATTTAATTAACCTTTAATTAATTAACCTTTATTTAATTTATTTAATTAAATAATTTTAATTTCAAAAAATCATATTATATACATACATGTATGCTTATGATATCTTAAACATTTTAAAATATCATAACTCATAACAAAATATATAATATATGTATATATTTTCATCAATTAACTTAATTAATTCATTAATAAATTTTATTAATCTTATTAATGAATTTAAAATGCCAAAATTAAGTTATATTATTTTTTAAACATTTTGAAATTTTTTATTATATTATAATTTGTATAATATATGTATATCTTATTTTCAATTTAACTTTTAAATTTATATTTTATATTTTAATTTTCAAATAATTTTGAAAATTTGCCCAAGGCCTAATTCAAATTGGACCTTTGCTATTAAGAACAACCTTTGGGCTCACATATCTATTCGTGCCAGGCCGGTATGCAGGTAGGGTAGAGTACTTAATCACCCAAAACCAATTCTTCGACGCTGCTTTTCTAGACATCGTACTATTTGGGCTGTAAGCTTAATTAGTTAACCATAACATGGCTAAATTAGACCGCATAAGCTATTGGGCTTTGATACCATTGTTGGAATTTGACTAGACCACAGTGGAAGTTATGGGTCAATTTCAATTTTTTTACCATATTGGATCTTATTTGGGCATACGAAATCTTATTTATTTAGAATATTTCTAAATTTCTTTTAAATAAAATCTTTTATTTTATTTAAATTTATAAAATGGTATTGTATTATTTAGTTTATATTATATTTTATATACATGTATCATATACACATATATAAGTGTGTGCATGTGTAACATATTAATCCGCGTAAGGTATAACATGTCCATGTATAGATGTTGGGATTTACATCGCAATGGACACGCTAGCTCATCCAATATGCAAATATATTGTCCAAGTGTGTGTGTGTATATTTACTTTTGCTTTTATAAATAAAATACTAGTGTATGGATATATATATATATATATATTTATATGTATAAACTAAAATTTTATTTATATATAATTTATATAATATATAAAAAAATATAAACATAAATATAAAATATTAACAATATATATATATATAACTGGATAAATATGTTTAAATCAGTTATAAAATTTATTAAATAACTTTTTTTGCTGTAATGCCAAAAGTAATACATGTATAAATATAATTTTTTTAAAAATATATATATTATATATATATATATATTAAATACTTATATATATGTATAATAATAAATATATATATTAATACAAATAAAAATCATAAAAATAATTTATATTTAAAAATATAACCACTTGGTCTTGCGCTTGGCTCTAGATATTTTTTTAATTTTAATATATATATATATATATATATTAATAAAACCATATAAAAAATTATTTAAAAAATAATAAAATATCTTTTTTGAAATTAAATTTGAATTTTAAATTTCTAGTAAAATTTTTGATGAAAATTTTATAATTTGGACATTTATTATATAACTTTATAATTTAAAAATAATTTAAAATCTATTTTCTAATTTTTGGTTTATATGTAAATATTTAAAAATAAAAAATATATGCTTTTTAATTTCAGCCGAGGGTACAATATGTATTAATATAATTTTATAAAATATAAAACATATTTTTTAATACATATATGAATTTATATAATTATTTATATGGTTAATTGATTTAATAAATAATATATATATAAATAAATAATATTTTCTTCCTACCAAAAATATTATACTTATTAAACATTATATATAAAATTATATTTTCATATTTTACATTTGTATGATGTAGTATTTAAAATTTTAAACTATATAATATATATTATATATTAAATTGTTCAAATAATAAAAAAATGGTTTATTTTAATTCCCAGTCATGCTGCATAAAGATGTATTATCATAATTTTTTTAAATATATATATATATATACATACATACATACAACCGATCAATATCGTGACAATATATTTACATGTTCGAATCGTCACCTAACTAACAATATTATATATATATATAACGAACATTATAAATATAGTTGAATATTTGTAATCATATTAGGAATGTACCTTGTAGCCAAAGTCCTTAAGCACACCTTGAAACGATGATGTAAGCTCCTTGAAACAATTTTCAATCCAAAAGGATGCTGCTCCTTAAACGGTTGACCACCGGCTATTGATAAGCACTGAATATGATTTGAACTTGGTATGAAAGAGGAATGGTGGGGAGAGGTTGGCCAGAAATTAGATGATATGGAGGCTTTAAAAAATCCTCTATAAGAAGAGGGTGGAGATCTTTATATAGAGAAAGAGATGGAGAAAAGTTAGGATCAAGATCTATACCCATTCTCCTTTCATCTTAGCCATCCAAATTAAAGTCTCTTTTCCCATCATATGGCCGCACCTTTTCACCTTTATTGGAGCCGAACCAACCAGTCCCCTTCATAGGCTTTAAACTTATTTAAAGCGCGAATAAAATATTTTGCAATTAAATCTAATTTAACATGTATCGATATCGTATATCGATTAATATATTTATAACTATTATAAATATAATAATTTTGTTCATCAAATCAAAATCAAATTTAATAACTAATATTTCATAGTTGTTAATTAATTTATAACAATTACAAATTAATAAAATCATTTCGATCAGAGGAGTATTCATCATTCCAGTTGTGTAACTTGTTAGGTGTAAATTTGGTCAGCGATTAATATCGACCTATTCAAAATTAACGTTCACACGTCACTTAGTAGGTGGTGCGACATTTTGGCCAAATTTATCGCTTATTTGGTTTCTGTAAAATCCAATTTTATTTTATTAAGCATTACCTTATCATGACATTTATTTACACCAATTCTTTTCATCAAACCTATATCACTTTAGACTTATGGAATTTGGTAATGGTCAAAATTCCAATATCACCCACATCCAACTCTAAAGTCCAAACACAAAGTTCTTGGTTCAATAATAACAATTATTATTAACCGAAATGCTCTGGCCAAAGACTTTGACTTTGAGTTGACTTCAATTGACCGTGATACTAACCTCGTATAACTGAGGAGAAGAATCCCCTCTTCAGTTGTGTTTCACTTCCAATGCTTCCACTCGACCCAACTATAGTCATTTGATGGACGTCGTGCCACGATTTAACTATAATCAAAGCAGAGCTTCTACATTGGAGATCAACAGTATTCTAAAGTTGAGAGAACTGTGTAAATTAGTCACATCGATATTTTCCGCTTGATCTTAGTTATATTAATCAATATAAAACTATCGAGTGAGTCATTCAATTTTTATCCAATAACTATCAGTACATAACCCATTGGTGTCCCTAATAGCCATGAGTAATATACTTCCCAACATTTGGAAAGAGTTACATACTCTAGTCTCAACGGATGTATCGATATCCAATCTCGATACATCTTGATTAGGAATATTTAAAATGGCATATTTATTATTATAGCGATAAATTACTCATGGTTACAACACTTTGTAACTACTATCACAAAACATACCATTTATGGATTTTCTATAAAATATACTTTTAAGTAAGTTAATTAATTATTATAGCACGTTATATCAAGATATAATAGAAAGAAAACACCTTTTATTTTGAACAAGATTGATTATCGAGTTATATATATGTAACAATTACATAACTGCCCCTATGGAATACCCCTAACTCTATCAAAGTGAATAGTGCAATTCCATGGTGTGCCGAAGAGAAATGTAAGTAATTGAGACCCGCGATTCATTATTGGGTTTTGGAAGAGCTTACAAGAGGTGCTAGGGATAGTTTTGCACCTAAGTACAACTTACCATCGAAAAATAGATAGGCAGACTAAGAGGGTAAATCATATCTTAGAGGTCTCTTGTAGGCCTACATTCTCGACTTTAGGGGTTCATGGGATGATCATTTGCATCTCGTCGATTTTGCATACAATAGCAGTTATCAGTTTAGCATTAGTATGACACCATTTGAGGCATTATATGGGTGACCATGCAAAGCTTCTTCATGTTGGTAGGAAGCGAGAGAGAAACTGATACTAGATATGATAAGGGAAACTTTGAAGAAAATTGATATCATTCAGCAATGAATGAAAGCTACTCAAGATAGATAGAAGAGCTACATTGATAAGAGACATAGAAATTTAGAGTACTCTGTCGGCAATATGGTATTTGTCAAGATCTCTCCATTGAAGAATGTGGTTCGATCTGGTACTAAGTGGAAGCTGGCACAGAGGTTCGTAAGTCATTTGCTAATACTCTATTGGATTGGAAACCAAGCTTACTGAGTCGACTTACCTCAGAAGATGACAGGTGTGCACAATGTGATCCATATTTCTCATTTATATAAATTTGTGCATGGCTCAGGTGTGACTATTTCATCGGGTCAACTAGATGATATCAAAATTAAACCAGAGGCTTTGCACTTCGTAGGCCTATTCGTATAGTCACTCATGATACGAAGCAACAAATTAGGAGGAAGACGTAAAGTTAGTGATGGTTCAATGGAGTGAAAGCGAAAGAAATTGCACTTAAGAGGCTGAGGAGAGTGTGAGGATTTCTTATCTAGAGCTCTTTACTTGCTAAGAATTTTGTTTATTACATTCAATTTCACTTTTGATACCATATATGTATATATTAGTTTATACCTTGCATGCTAGGGTAGGCATATATTTTGTTTCTTACTTATGTATTCATGTTTGATGTTTAATATGCATACTTAAGATTGCTCGTCATGCAAGGTAACTATGCTGGTTGGCCATACTTTGTTTTTTGGATTTCGTGGGCGAAATTCCTAAAGGGGGATATGATGAAACGGCCAATATTTTATATATCAGAGGATTGTAAAATACTATTTTTAAATCCAAATTGGTTTATACGAGGTTATAACTTTAGGTAATGTTGAGTAGCGATATTTTGGACCCATAATAATTTTATTGAATG